>OZ012739.1:211317087-214236529 GCA_963859935.3 Lathyrus sativus | reverse complement strand
TATCCTTCAGCAGAATCTCATGTCTTCGTTCCTTCTTCTCCAGTAAATCAAGTTGATTCCTCGACACCAGTATGCAACTAGAGCCAATACAAGACGAACGATGGAGCAGATTCAGCAAGAACAAGTTGCTATCAGGAAGGAGCTGGAATCCCTCAACAAAAATATGGATCAGATCTTCGAAGCCCTCTCCATAACTGGAAAGGAATCAGAACAGCGAACCGCTCAACGACCGCGTCAGCAAAATCAACACAGAACATGGAAGCCAGATAGAGTATTTGATAGTCTTCCAATGACATATGTAGATATCTTTGCTCAACTAATGGAGAAGAAGGCTATCGTTCCGAGAGATCTAGCTCCCCCAACCGTCCTTCCTGCTGATTATGACGCGAATGCTCATTGTGAGTTTCATAAGGGCGCTCCAGGTCATAACATTGAGAACTGCAAGTTTTTCAAGCACAAAATTCAAGACCTGGTTGACAAGGAAGCTCTCACCTTTGATGGGAAGTATCTCAGTGCCATCAACGACCCGAAGGCCGTCATGCTGCCATTTAACCTTTCGCATTTCTTATATTTTGTCTTTGTGTGTTTAAGTACTGTATGCTTTGAACAATTGCCATTCGTATCTGGTTTCATTAATGTATCGTTTATGCATGTTTTAAATTAGTTATGTCGTATTCACTCATTTTCACTTATCACCGACACGTTTATTCACTCCACTCTATTCACTGTCGTTTAGCATGATTTGAGGGAGGATGATGAAAACAAGATACCCATAATTGCAAACCGTATGCTTTCAGACAGAATCTCGTCAATGATGTACAGGCATTGCTTCAATTTCCCTTAAACACTAGAGATATAAGGAGTTAATCCCTAGTAAACCACTTCGAGCCTAGGAGTAGCAGTTTCTTTTGGATATTTAAACCCTTACACTCAACCTGGGGCGGGGTAGTGTTCAGTTAATCCAATCCCGAATCAACGAAGAAAAACCAAGAAGACGGTTGTTCATCAATGACCCATGTTATGGCAGTCACAATCCTCCAACAAAATCCAAAAAAAAAATCAAAAGCCTGCTAAGTCAAACACCTCAGAGGGGACTTAGGCAAAATCAAGGCAATCCCGATGGATCTGACAAGCAAAATCAATCCATGCAAAAGTTAGGGATAAAAAACAAAGACAAAAGAGGACCCCGAAATCCTTAACAAAAACAAAATAATATTCAGTGGCCACCCAAATCAAAAGGGTCACTGACATTCATCAAAACCAAAATAAAGTGATTGCCACGTCGAGCAAACCTTGAACCATCAAGTTTATACCGTCAAGACAAGTGTAGAATTAACTGAGCGTAGGATTGGAGATCATTAAGAAGAAAGGGTGGGTACAAATCATACTTTGAGCCTAATAACCTTTTGTTTCATAACCGTGAACCAGACCGCGTTACAGCCCTCGAAAGACCTAATTGAGGCGAGGTTTATTCTGAAAGCATAACATCGCAAGGTTGCGTAACCTGACTCCTCACATGATTTCTAATCATCAGCATTAGTGTCATTTCTCTTGATATATCTTTCACACCAATCAAAAATCAGCACAACATCTCACTGTCATGACATATCAATAAATGTACAATTTTAAATTGCAAATCAGTGCTAGGTATTCAAAGACACTTCAACAAGGGGCAAGTCATCAGAGTTCAACTTTAACTTCAGAACTAGTTAATTTGGGACAAACCATTACCATATTCAGACTGGAGCAGGACCAAGTTTTCCTAATCATCAGGCAGAGCTGCAACCTTCTCTGAAGCAAATTCATAGTAAACCACAAAGTACCCAGACTTGGGGGCATCCAGAGCATCATCTTCTGCTTCAACCGTGACGTCTTCAACGAACTGCGTGTCGAGGAAGTCTATCCCTCCCACCACCCGAAGTCCAATCCGCATTGGCAATTACCAAAAGTCCACCACGCTGGCGTCTTCACCTGCATTTCCAAATTACCCGTCTGCATCATCTGCATCATACCCATTGCATTCGACCTCATAAGCATCTTACATCATATGCATACCAATCATATCATACTTCCCTAGCTCTTGCATCTCCGCGCGTCAGCATTTGCATTTGCATTTCCATTCGTTATGGAACATCATTATCATCCAACATTCATATATGCAAGTCAAAGTCCAGGATCAATCTCGAAGACTTCCAAGGCTGTCATCGGCCCAGTTAGGGGCATCCTCCGTAGGATTGTGGGTTTGTCCCACGATTTTCAAGAGATTCAAAGTAATCATCAGCCCAATCAGGGGCATCTTCCGCAAGATGGTGGGTTTGTCCCACGATTTTTAAGAGCTTCAAAGCAATCATCAGCCCAGTCAAGGGCAATCTTCTGCGATTGTGGGTTTCTCCCACAACATTTCAAAATATTCAAAGCAAGATTCAGCCTAGTCAGGGGCATTCTTTTCAAGACCATGGGTATTTCCCATGACGTATTTCAACCTCGTGGTTGATCAGATCTTCAAGTTAACATACATCCCAGCCAGGGGCATACCATTCAAGACCGTGGGCGTTCCCCACGAAGTTGTTCAACCTTTTGTTGGGCAAATCCAAAGACCTTAAGTGCAAGATTCAGCCCAGTCAGGGGCATCTTCAGCAAAACCGTGAGCGTTCCTCACGAAGTTGTTCAACCTTTTGTTGACCAAAACAAGACATCAAGACAAACTCAGCCCAGTTAGGGGCATCCTCTTTAGAATTCATGGGCGTAACCATCAAATCATTTCAGCAAAACTATGATCTCCAAACAAAGATGGTGGGCGTACCTCGTTGACTCATTTCAATTCAATCTTCCTCTTGGGGGTTCCCCAATGAGTTGTACCCGGCAAGCGTGACCGTTGTCAATTGCCTTTCTATCATCTTTTTGGTGATAGCCGAACCTGGTCAGTTCAACCTAGCCGGCATCCTTTTGGTGTTGGTAACCTTCAATTTTGTGTCGTTCTATCATCCTTTTGGTGATAACAACCTGTGTGCGTCTATTTCGCTCTGTTATCCTTTTGGTGGGGGGTCTGTCACTTGGATTGGTGACAGATTGTGTGATAGTGTTTGCCCTATCATCCTTTTGGTGGTAGTGGCCGGTGTGAGTTTCGCTCCGTCATCCTTTTGGTGGGGGGTCTGTCACTTGGATTGGTGATAGATTGTGCGATATTGTTTGTGTGAGTTTCGCTCCGTCATCCTTTTGGTGGGGGGTCTGTCACTTGGATTGGTGATAGATTGTGCGATAGTTTGTGTGAGTTTTGATACGTCATCCTTTTCGTAGGGGGTCTGTCACTTGGATTGGTGATAGATTGTGCAATATTGTTTGTGTGAGTTTCGCTCCGTCATCCTTTTGGTGGGGGGTTTGTCACTTGGATTGGTGATAGATTGTGTGATAGTTTGTGTTTCGCTCCGTCATCCTTTTGGTGGGGGGTCTATCATAATCATTAATGATAGATTGTGCGATAGTTTGTTTGAGTTTCGCTCCGTCATCCTTTTGGTGGGGGGTCTGTCACTTGGATTGATGATAGATTGTGCGATAGTGTTTGTGTGTGTTTTCGCTCCGTCATCCTTTTGGTGGGGGGTCTGTCACTTGGATTGGTGATAGATTGTGCGATATTTGTTTGTGTGAGTTTCGCTCCGTCATCCTTTTGGTGGGGGGTCTGTCACTTGGATTGGTGATAGATTGTGCGATATTGTTTGTGTGAGTTTCGCTCCGTCATCCTTTTGGTGGGGGGTCTGTCACTTGGAATTGTGATAGATTGTGCGATATTTGTTTGTGTGTGTTTCACTCCGTCATCCTTTTGGTGGGGGGTCTGTCACTTGGATTGGTGATAGATTGTGCGATATTGTTTGTGTGAGTTTCGCTCCGTCATCCTTTTGGTGGGGGGTCTGTCACTTGGATTGGTGATAGATTGTGCGATATTGTTTGTGTGAGTTTCGCTCTGTCATCCTTTTGGTGGGGGGTCGTCACTTGGATTTGTGATAGATTGTGCGATATTGTTAGTGTGAGTTTCACTCTATCATCCTTTTAGTGGGGGGTCTGTCACTTGGATTGGTGATAGATTGAGCGATAATTTGTTTGTGTTTCGCTCCATCATCCTTTTGGTGGGGGGTCTGTCACTTGGATTGGTGATAGATTGTGCGATAGTTTGTTTGTGTTTCGCTCCGTCATCCTTTTGGTGGGGGGTCTGTCATAGTCATTAATGTCAGATTGTGCGAGTGTTTTGCTCTATCATCCTTTTGGTGGTGGTAGTCGCGTGTGTTTCATCCCATCATCCTTTTGGTGATGACGACTTTTTTGCCAGTATTCACAGTTGACTCAGAGGTTTACATCATCCAGCATTTTCAAGTCTCAAGCATCTCTTTTTCTTTCGGACAAATTCAGGGTCTTCTTTTTATCTAATTGACTTCTACCTCAGGAAAATGAACGTTGTAGCAATTCATTTCCCTAGGTTTAAGCCTATTAGACAGGGGCATCTGTCATACCCTAAATTTGTCCTACCCATTTTTAAATATTTTTTATTTTTTTATTATTCTTTCATGTTTTACATTGCCCGCTTACTTTCTCGTTATTTAGACACGTGTACGCTCACAATTGGTTGATTTTTTAGAACTTTACCTTTTTGAACAATTAAAGTGTGACACATGGCTTAATACTTTTTTGTGAATATTTTTTTTCTTTTTCTTCTTAAACTTTTTCTCTTAAAAATGTTATTAATAATATTTATTTTTAGTTATTATTTTCTCGTTTATATATATATATATATATATATATATATATATATATATATATATATATATATATATATATATATATATATATATATATATATATATATATATATATATATATATATATATATATATATATATATATATATATATATATATATATATATATATATATATATATATATATATATATATATATATATATATATATATATATATATATATATATATATATATATATATATATATATATATATATATATATATATATATATATATATATATATATATATATATATAAATTTTAGTTTGTTTTTTTTATATATTTTAATATTCATTTAATTGTTAATTGTTAATATTTATTTTAATAATTATTGTTAATATTTGTATTAAATAGTTGTTAGTATACTAATTTATTTTTTTAGTTATTATTTAATATTTGTTAATACTTATTATTAATTAAGCATTGGTAATTAATTAAGAACATAAGGAGTTGATTAAGAAAAATTAATGGTCAGGAAATTAAATGGTGGGCCGTGAGTGAAGGCCCATCGTGGATTCCTTCAGTAGCTGGGAACCGGCTGGGGTTATAAAAAGAAAAGGGAAAATTGATTCAGCAAAAACCCTAGACTACTGTTCATCTTCCATTTTCACTCAAACGGCCGCGGCCACCCCACCGAAACCGTAATAGCCATAAAACCTCCTTCCTTCTACTCAAAACGGCGCCGCTCAAACCTCTACATTCTTTCAGTTTCCTCAATGGAACCCTCATCCCTCTCATGAAATCCTCATCATCACCATGTCCGTTTTCCTTCAACCACCTTCAACAGACGAAAATAACTCTCCCTCTCCCTCGTTTCGTCGCAAGCCTTCATGAAATGGCGTAACCCTATCTCCAAATCACCCTGTCACTACCATTCAAACCCTTTTTCCATCTTTAAACGAAAGCTATCAATGCCACTCTCAAGCTCGCGCAGATGCCGACATTTACACCGATAACAAAGCTTACTTTCAGTCCCGTTTTTATAAAGATGGTGTTGCTATCTATTGTTAATTTCAGGAACACGATCTTTGAACGGTTGCGCATCGAAGTTCAAGAATGACAGGTTTGGAGCCATAGCCATTTCGCTCATGACTTGTAACGACGTCAAGAGAAAATAACTCGGTTGTCACAAATTCGTGTCGGTATCACTCTGTTTACACTTTACAATTTGAAGCTTCCTATTACTTACCTTACTTTCACACTTTGTATATCATTAGATAGAAAGTTAGGTTGATGAGCAGGTAGCAGCATAACAACTTCTTCATGGAATCAAGAAGGTTCCAACCAATAATGGCTTGCATCATCTTTCAACAAGCAACTCTGATGACACAACAACTTTGCCACAACTGCGGCGAGCCGGTAACAACGGTTTGCGACTTATACAAATTGTGCAGGTTTCGGTTATGCGCGGGTCAAACTACGACAAGTTTATGAAGACAGTGGCGAAGCGAGAAGAGTGAATGGGTTACGTATATGCTTAGTTTTTCTTTTTCATTTTCAATTTCTGTGTCGGTTTCCTGTTCTGTTTGGGTTGTGTTTCTATCCATCGCAGGTTTGAGTGTGGCAGAAGCGACTGTAAAGTCAAGTTAATTTTGAATCGCGATGTCAGTTCGTCTCGTATGTTTGTAGTTGAAAGCTCACCTGATACGACGCTGACAACGACTACGCGCTAGCTGTTGATGTTGCCACTACTCTGCGTGCTGCTGCTACAGACTTAAATTGAATAATATGTGGATTTGGTTTTACCATTTTTGAGTGCAGGACTTTGGTTTGACAGTAGCCGCAACACTAACATTGCCGGAAGCATTGATAACTTGGAAGAATGCAATGTCAAGCGCAAATTGCAAGTTTCAGACTCCACTACCTTCACACCATTCAACAAATCACAACGCAAGCACAACCGACAGTGAAGCAGCACCTATGACGGCAACGAAAGACTCGGTGGTTTGTCACGTTTTGAGACAAAATTGTGACAAACTTTTGGGGACAGAAATGTGTGCAAGGAATATAAAGGTTGGAACATGGTAGCGTTTCGACAATTCCGGCTCAACAATTCTTCAAACAGCGCAACAAGAGTCTCAGCATCCACATCGCCGTGCATTCAAACAAGTGGGTTTCGGCAACAAATCAGTCCCGATTCATTTTGCAAAGCATCTACCTACAACATCGACGAGCAGTACTGTAACGGTTTTGCTTGCTCCATAATTTACCACCACTATCGTCAAATCGCACGCCGGTAAAAATCCTCCGTCTTCGAGCTTCGACTTCTGTCATCAATACCCTCTGGTTTCGTCGGTTCCAATGT
This sequence comes from Lathyrus sativus, assembly GCA_963859935.3. Taxonomy (NCBI): domain Eukaryota; kingdom Viridiplantae; phylum Streptophyta; class Magnoliopsida; order Fabales; family Fabaceae; genus Lathyrus; species Lathyrus sativus. Next base: position 214,229,433 of record OZ012739.1, on the reverse strand, counting down.
CTACCGTGGCTCACTGAGATTCAAAAAGCGTCACAAATCCCACACGGTTTAGGTTCAGCGATGATAACAACTTCGGAACTTCCGCAACAGTGGTAGCAGCTCCTACTATTTAGCGACATTAGGAGGATTCAACATAGCGATAGCGTTTCGGTTCGAAATTTTGTTGAAAGAATGGAGTCACAAGAAGTCGGTAATAATGCTGAATTCTTTCCATGAATATGTTGCTTGTCATTTTATCTTGTTGTGATGTCAATAGCTTGTTTTTTGTTTTATGAATCAATTCTAATCCAAAAGTATAGACTAATTATATTAATGTTTGTGATTGGAATTTGGTTTAGCAGTCGGTAATCTGGATTCATTGTTCTTCTATCCTTTTCTGTCCATATTAGTAACAGAATTTTGTTTGGAGCAAAATGCTAATTATACTGGTTGAGTGGCAGATCCATTTTATTACAGTAACATTTCCTTGACAATGGTAGTTTGTGCCATGATATTACATTAAATCAAAGTTCTTGGGATGTTATTTCTTGATGATTGCGGAAGGTTGCCGCATCACAAATCGTCTTGTTTTGTGTCTAAACAAGTTTCCCTTTGTAGTAAGTTGGTGTTTCGTCAATCTCGGTCTTTATTTGCTGGTGGATTTCCAATTGTCGGTGGCAGAATCGGCCTATAATTTCCATTTTTTGTAGTGAATTTTTTATCTAATAATGTTAATGTTTGTGGTAGTTTTGTTTGTGATTTCAGGATGGTGATTAATCCTTCTCATTGTTTTTGGTTTAAATCCATGGCATTGCTAATACTTGTGGCTGTTTGGGGTTCACGTCGGTAATCCAATTTCACGGCTGTGCTTTTGTTTTGCGCTATGTATTTTCGCCATGAGTATTATGAATGGCTGCTTGGGCCAAAACACAAGACCTATATTTATTTTTTAAATTGTGCTAGTTAATTTCTTAATTTTTATCCCTGTTCGATAAAAATGTATCACTCCCTGTAATGTGTAATAGTTTTTATAGCTTTTTCTTACTTATGCTTTAAATGATTCAAAGTCATTATTTTAAAATGTATTTTCAAAATTTGATAAAGCTTTTTCTTCCCTAGTCCTAATTCAATTTATTTTTGACATTAAAATTATTTTTCTAACTAAATCATGAAAAAGAACTTTTAAGGTTTAACATCTTTTAAGTTCTTGAATAATCACTATTGGGGCGTACGCCTTGGGTAGTGACATTCGACCTTTCGTTTCAAAATACGCCTTTTAATTATTTAGGCAAGGAAATGTCATTGGAGTCTAGCATTCCACATGATACTCTCGTTGTTTATTCAAACATATTTCCTAAATTAAATCAAAATCATTATTCTATTTATTAAGTAATTTATTTAATAAGACAATTTCAAAATAGATTTTATTTTAAAGAGAAAAAACTTTGAAGCAATAATATTTCTTAAACATGTTTAATCAAATCATTTTTTAGTTAAATTACGAAAAATGAAACTCTTGAAGTCAAGCACTTCTTGAGTTTTTGAATGGATATTATTGAGGTGTACACCTTAAATAATGTTTTGTTCAACTTTTCGTTCTCTTATTTGGACAAAGAAATATCATAAGAATCCAGCAATTCTGTGTGATATTTTCGTTGTTCATCCAAACATTTTTCGAATGCAAAAGGTGTCGTCGAGATCTAGCATCTCGATAATACCCCGATTAATTGATTGTGAGGCATACGTCTCATTTACCAAATAATCGTCATTTCGCCTATACTTTTCAAATCCAATCTCGTACTCTCGCCTCTCATACCGCAAACTCTTTTCACACCCTCGACTCAATTCAAATTATTTCAAAACATTTTCTCTATTCAAACTTCGAAAGAAGGAGGTTCTTGGAATCTAACATCCCTTGAATTTTCGAGTGAGTAGTTCTCGAGGCACGCTTTTGAGTTATTATTCACTCAACCTTTCAATTTTTTCAAACTCAATCATTTTCCAACGTTCTCCTAAGTCGAGTGCTCGTACGCATTCGCAACCCACATTTCGTACATGCATTCACAACTCCTCGTGGTTTTGATGTTGGAAGCACCCTTAGGGACCAGTATCATTTCTCACAATCTAGCCCTTGACACGTCGTCAAGTCGGTTCCATCTTCGGTTAAATCCTCGACACGTCGTCGAGCCATTTTCAAGCAAACTTCTTTTTGCCTCACTTTTTGTTATCGATTCAATCTTTTTACAAACATTTTTAAACTTACGAAAGAGAGATATTCTTAGAATCTAGCATTCTTTGAATATTTGAATGAGTAACTCTTAAGGCGTGCCCTTGAGTTGTTATTAGTTCATTCTTTCGATTTCAAAACATTCAAGCCTTTATCTCCAACTCTTTTCAACCCAATTTCCGAAAGAATTGAGTTCTTGGGATCTTGCATTCCTTGAATTCTTGAATGACAAGCTCTTAAGGCATGCCCTTGGGTTGCTTGTCAGTCACTCTTTCGTCTCTCAATTCAAACTTCAAACCCATTTCGAACCTCATCTTTTCGTGGTTGTTACCACGAACTATGACTGCTCTGATTCTTCATTCTCGTCTGAATGTAAGATACGTAGGCACAAGATTGCGATGATCTTGGCGAGCTACCTCCCCTCCATTTTCCCGTATCCTTTTCGTGGTTCTTACCACGAACTACGACTGCTCTGATTCTTCATTCTCGTCCGAATGTAAGATACGTAGGCACAAGATTGCGATGATCTTGGAGAGCTACCTTCTACCCATCCTCCCATTTCCCAGTATCCTTTTCGTGGTTATTACCATGAACTACAAACACTCTGATTCTTTATTCATTCTTGAATATAAGATACGTAGACACAAGATTGCGATGATCTTGGCGAGCACACTTCTACCTTTCTCCATTACTCCGTCCACAATTCTCTCAACCTTTCCCGTAGTCGAACTACGACGCTCTGATTTCTCATTCTCGTCCGAATGAGCATACTTAGGCACAAGGACCCCAATCCTTGGCGAGCACCCTATCCTCTAACCACCCATATCTCTTTAGCGTCTTTAACCTTTTAACCTACCAATTCACCTTTATCAACGAGAAGAAAACAAGTAAACCTAAACAACACTCCCCACATTTACCTTAAGAGGTTCCCGTCGAGTACGAAGGACGTGAGGGGTGCTAATACCTTCCCCTCACGTAACCGACTCTCGAACCCGGAACTTGGTTGCGACAGCCCTATTCCTATCCTTTTCGTTTTAAGAGGTTTTCTCAATATTTTCCTCTCCCGTTTATTCGGGAAAAATAAAGTTCGGTGGCGACTCTGTCGAACCGCATTTCCGCGCCTTTTGCGCGAGGGTCGTTTCTCCGAAATGTCTCCGTGATTTTTCGAGGTGCGACACTCTGATGATGCGAAGATCAGATTCACTGAGTTTACCAGAACAATGCTTTGGAATGTGACCAGATCTTCTACATTGCTTCTTGAGGATGCACCTTCATCTTCTAGAGTGTCTGCTACTTCAGGGATTATTGAAGGATCTTCTTTTGAAGTCATTATGGAAGAAAATCCTTTAGCTCTGATGATTATGGACAAATCATCTGAATCTGTGCCTCCAAAATCTGCAAATGCAATGGCCATTGACTCTGCTCCTACTCCGACATCAGAATCTGCTCCGTCTACTTCTGAGATTAAGAAAGAGAACCCAGACTTTGAAGATAAGATTGTTGTGCTGGAAGCTGGTCAATCTGAGATAAAGTCCTGGATGGCAAGGCAAGATCAGAAGACTGACAACATTGAGAAATGGATGTCCAAGCAAGAAGAATCTTCTTTTGAGATCACACACCTTCTGAAGATGCTTCTTTCCAAACAATCTTAGATTTATGTTTTCTTTATCTGATGTTTGAGCACTTGTTTTGCATTTCTCATCTGATGTTTTCTTATCTGAATATTTGAATGAATGAATCTTTGAAATTTTTTCTCTATATGATTGTATATTTTCTCTCTGTTTCTTTTTTAATTGTCTTTAAAAGTTTCTTTTTTATTATGACAAAAAGGGGGAGAAAATGAAATTCTGAGTATTCAAATAAACTTTACCTGAATGAAATTTAGACATATTTAATCACAACTAACATGAATTTTGAGTCTTTCAGAACTATAATGATAAATCTGACAAAATTCATTAAAGTAACTCTGAGATCCCCATATCAAGTTTTAATCAATCAGGCTCTGATTCTGAAACTTTCATCCAAATCAAGCTATGATTCTGAAAAGAATACTCATGCAAAAAGGGAAGTTTCTATTCTTTCCTAGTATTCAATTCAGATGGGGATTCATAATCTCAGGGGGAGTTATATTTATCTCTTTATTGAACAAAATTTCCTATGTTTTTTTCATCATCAAAAAGGGGGAGATTGTTAGAACACAGATTGGTTCTTAGTTATATCTCTATGTTTTGATGATAACACTAATGAAATTTTGTATTAAGAAATTATATACTCTAAATTTGTTCAAGTATTTTTGCTACAAATATTAAATTTAATATTCTTCTGAAAGCAAAAATGGATCTGAACCTTGAACTACGCAAGGCTCTAAGCGTCAGAAGCATCTAGTTAGAAGACTCTGAGCGCTGCCTACAGAAGACTCTGAGAGCTACCTACAGAAGAATCTGAAGCAGAAGCTACAGAAGCATCTGAAGCGTAGACTGAAGACTTTGTATGAAGAGTTTCAAGCACTGTTTTTTAGAAGACTCTGATAGTACTGTCCGCTGCAAGTACTGAGGATCTGATCACTAAACTCTGCTCTGATTATTACTCACGCTGAAGCACACTTGCTGCAACACTCTGATACAACAAACTCTGATAACATCAAGACTCTGGTCACTCAAGGCTCTGATGTTGATTGCTGTGAAATAGAAACTTGTTGAAGAAGATTATTCAAAGTTATATCCGTTGGTTATGCCAAACGACTCTTTCCTCTTTCATGCTAGACACAAGAACTCAGGCAAAAAGGATTTCTCTGAATGTTCTACTTCTAGGAAAGGTCAAGTGATGTGAAGACAAAAGGCTACAACTACTTTGCAGTACACGGTCTTCAAGCTTGCAACGTCTTGGACTTCTTTGTCTATATAAGCAAGCCTTCAACAACTTTCTTCAGTTGACGTATTTTGACAAATTCATTGAAAACTCTCTCAAAGCTCTCATACAAATTATATTTCTTTGATTGAATGTTTCATACGTTCTTAAACTTAAGTGTAAATCACAGTTGTGATATAGCTTTTTTAGAAGCATTTTAAACACTTGTTTAATTTACATTTGATTGTAAAAGTTCCTTAAGAAGACCAAGTTGTGGTCAGTAGTTCTTGAGAAGACTAAGACAGTTGCTCTTAGTGGTTGATATTGTAATCAGTTTGATTATAGTGGATTAAGTCCTTGTGGAGAAAGGCAAATCACTCTTGATAGGGCGGACTGGATTAGTTGAGTTCAACAAACCAGGATAAAAATCATTGTGTTTTTATTGCCATAATATTTTAGAAAACCCTTATTCAACCCCCCCCCCCCCCTTCTAAGTATTTTCTCACCTTCTGCTGTTGCATGCAAAACATGCAAGCCCGCACTACTCTCCATACTAATGCTAGATGTGTACTCAAGCCTGAGCATTGGGCTTATCTAACAATGGAATACCCCACCCAACAACATAACAACAATAGTATAATAACAATAATAAAGTGAAGAAAATCAAAATACAATAATATACAAAATACAACACACAAATACACAAATATACACACCCACAAAAATAAAACAAACAAGCGCTAGGATTGACCCACATAAGGAAACAGTGTCCCTAGCAGATTCGCCAGCTGTCGCAACTGCGAAAAAGGAGTCGGCAGAAACAAACAGGAGAGTCGCCACCAAATGTTATTTATCCCAAAGAGAGGGAAAGGAAACGATCGAAGAAAACCTAAAAGAACGGGAAAGACAAGGTCACCGTAACCAAATCTTGGGTTCGGGAGTCGGTTACACAAGCGGAAGGTATGAGCACCCCTCACATCTGTTGTACCCAACAGGATCCATGCTTGTTGTCTGATCTATAGGTGAAAACTATCTAATGCTACTACTAAACGGGGGTGAAGAGAAAGAACAGACTCGATAGTACATCGTCGCCCTATGCCTACGTATTACCTTGTGCAATGGGAAAGTCAGAGTCAACGTAGTTCGGAAAACTACGGGGATGGGGGGAAGGTTGCTCGCCAAGACATCGTTGTCTTGTGCCTACGTATCCTCATCTGGTATGAGAAATCAGAGCAAACGTAGTTCGGGCAAACTAGACCACTGGTTGGTTAAGAGTTTTTTATGAGCAATGTTAAGTCTCCATTCTAGCAGTTAGGGACGATGCCTATTTGCGGTAGAACAGGAACGTAACATACTCTTCCTGAAAATGAGGTTTGAAAACAATCCCGAAGGATGAAAATGTTTGAATTTTGTTTGTGAGTTTTAAAAGAAGTGTGCTGAGTTAGTTTGAAACACATGTTGCACTAAAGACTATGACATAAGAGCGAATGGGTCGCATATCACCCAAAGGGCATACGTTAAACACTCTAGACAATGTGAAGAGAGACCTTCCCACTTATCATTCCTTATGTACGTAAGGGTCATAGCATACAACACTTGTCATTCTTCATTAAATGTCTTAAAAGAGTTTGAGATGAGAAGAAAAGACACAAGAACTCTAAGGGGAACTAGGAACCCTAATGTTGTCATGCAAAGATGGTCCTAAAATTGGGATGAAAGGGTACTACCTAATGTTATCATACAAATGATTGAAAGCCTAATATCTCTCCTACTCCCATCTAAACAGAGGGACTAGGAATCTTAAGGGATCATGTGAGCAAGCACAAGTAAACACATTACTAATCAATCCCAAATGAAAATAGAAAGAGAGACTTAAACAAATCATGAAAGGTGAAAAGAGATGAGAGAAACACAAAAAACACTGAATATTCAGCACACACACCAATGACACATACAAGTCACAAAGATGAAGGTTAGAACACAAAAACAAGTAAGGCAAACACACAAAACCAAATGCCACAAACAACTTAAGAAGAAAGGTGTTAGACAATGAACCCCAATCAAAGAAATTAGAGTAGAAATAGATTTGGGCAGCAACCACATCATGAACATTTAAATCAAACATCCACTCAAGATCAAACAAAAGAAAACAACTCATCATTTCTCAAAAGAAGTTCAAATGTTCACAACATTCTCAAAGTGAAACACAATTCACAAAAGCATCAAGAACAAACTTACAACCCTTAAGGTCAGAAACTAACTCAAGTGATGTGCATCAAATTCAAATCCAAGTTTTCAAACAATGTCAAGAATTATCAAACTCAAATTGAAGGACCAAAGTCCAAGCAAAAGTCTCACTTCAAACATAAGTGGAAACACATGATCATACAAGACCTGTGAGATGACACACACATATAAAATACATTCAATCATGCAAGGCAGAACCTCAAACATGTTAACAAGAGCTAACAAGACTCAAGAGGCCCTCAAGGGATCATACAATATCATATCCCAAAAACTAGGTCAAGGCATGCACACATACACATAGTTGAAACCATTGAGTTTTGAGGCATCAATCAAAAATGGAAACAAGTCCAAATAAAATCCAAATAAAATATCAAGTTCAAGTTAAGCCAAACACAAATCAGTGTGCAGAAGATCATGGCAAGATTTGCAACAAAGCACCACCAATTGTGTCAATCAAGACAAGTGCTCAACTTATCGAGCATCCATCGAGGGTCCAACAAAATACAATGAAAAACAAATAGAAAATGATCATCAAGACCTCAAACCAGCTCTCAAATATACCTTAATCAAACACCTAAGTGTGAGTGGAAAATGAGTCAAAGGGGGTGTTCAATTGAGGTCAATGATCAAGTCATAATCCAAGGTATCAACCATAAAACCACTTCACAAACTAATTTGACTAAAAATAATAAAAATAATTGAAAAATAAAATAAAAATATGGAAAAATATTTCGACACACCAAAATGTCAGAAACATATTTTTTGGGATTTTTGTGAAGATTAAAACTTTTTTAAAATGAATTAAAATGAAAATGCAAGAAAATAAAATAAAAATGAAAATAGCATGCAAAGAGGGGTGTGATAGCATTTCTAGAATGAACTAGGTTCCTTTGAAACACGCAGATGGGCCTCAAAATGAGGGTGTGAACATCAAATTGGCAAAGCCCAAACCACAATTCGAACTCAGATTGAACAAAACGCCCTGTTTCATTAAACAAGGTGTCCAACACGTCATAGTCAAAATGCCACACATGCAGGTCAACATGCCAAGTCAAGGATACCTCGGCTCAAACCACAGATGCCGGAGCCCTAGCTCCGGTCGTCTTCTCCGGTGATCTTCACTGGTGGAGCCTGAAAATCAACATAAAAATGCAAACATCTAGTATGGTTTTGAAGCATTTTTCATGTAGATCCCGAATCTACCCTTAGTTTCTCAAAAAGGTCCTTAAATAAACATGAAAACAGGCCACAAAAATCCAACACATAAACTGAAAATGGTTCAAACAAGCATAACAAGGATCCAGACATTGCCTACACATAGTTGGTCTTTAGATGCAACCAAAGTGAGCCTAAATGCATGCCTAGAATGGAAGTTTCAGAGGGTGGAAATTTATCTAACGGAGCAACTTCGTTGGTCGTTCAATCCTTGTGCAAGCTTCACTCTGAAGCTTCTACTCTCCTTCTTATACTTCAGTGGTTGAGAAATGTGCAAGAGATGGACGGAAAACTCGGTGAGAAATGAAATTCGGAGAGAATTCTTGTGTAATTTTGGATGAAAATAACTCTTTCATGCAGTTGCTCATGCTCTTACCATGTTAGGGTTTTTCCTTGACTTATATATGAGGGCTTAGAGAGGTTCATGCAGGCCAATGTTGAGTAATTTGCTTCATTTCACAATCTTGCCAAAAAATCCAAAATTGAGTGTACACACGGATTTATGGATATGTCATGCTTCTTAGCCAATCCTTTGGGTCAGAGGGAGGTGAGAAAATGAATGGTGGTGATTTGGTGAATTGAAAATGAGTTGGTCATGTGTTTTGAGTGGTTACCTCATATGGTACAAAATTTGAAAATGCCTTGAAAATGAGGGTTTGTGTTCGTTCACTTTGGGTAAGCCTAGGCATGACCATGACATGATGATAATATGGCATCCAAGAATCAAAAATGGAAACATTTGGTGACTTGAAATGGAAGGAACTCATATTAGGTCCAAAAATCATGTTTTCATGCTCATCAAGTCTTAATGGTCTCATAACTAATCAAAGGCCATGGAATTTAAGATCAAGATGAAGTTAAGATCATAAGACACAACTTTCATGTGGCAAGAATTTGGATTTGAGGTCTTGAAAACCATGAATTTGGTCTTTGAGGTGGATGACCTAAAACTAGGTTTCCAAAAATAACCTTGACTTATGATGACCATAACTAGAGATACACACATGATAATGATGAGGTCTATAACTTTTTGGAAAGATAAGACAATGAGGAACAACTCTCATGTTTTTTGAAGAATGAGAAAAAGCTTGGTTCCATGTGAAAAATGCCTTGGAAGCGAGTTGCCCTTGAGTGCCTCTAAATTCTCTTCATTTTGTGACACCAACTTGTACCAATCATAACTTGAGATGTATAAACCTAGTGGAAGAGTTCTTGTAATCAAAATAAAGCTTGAATGATGAAGAAAAAATCTCATGTTTGTTGAAAAATAAGGAAAGACTTGTACTATAGTGAAATTTATCCTTGAAGTTAGAGACCAAAAAGAGGGGATTTTACACTTAGAATCACATGAAACCCTAATTTAGTAACTTCTTGAACTCTTGAACCTTCTTGACCTAGTGTCAACATGACATTAGGGATGACTTAGGATGCTCTGTCATGGCTTCAATGATCAATAACCAAGCCTTGAGCCCTCTCAAACCCACAATTGACTTTTGTTGACCAAATGAAACCCTAATATCTTATCCACTGATTGAGGCCCCTTGCAAATGATTGATGTGGTCTTGTAACCCCCATAGAGACCTACTAGGTGCACATTGAACCCTTTAATCATGTCTCATCCAAGGAGATAGCCTCATGTGCCTCTAATCATCCTCAAGATAGGAGGTGATACCCACACACATACTTTCACCCCTCAAGGAGCTTTGAGACCCATCCTGATAGCACTGAAGATATGTTGATTTGAAAATGTACCCTTGTTTGACCTTGAACATGAAACTTCTCTCTTGAATGGCAAATACAACATCTTGATCCCCTGTCTAGAACCAATGCTATGTACAAATGCAAATGCTAAATGCTATGAAACATAAGCCAAGATGAAAGAAAAGGTTGGGCAAATTTTGGGGTGCAACAATAACTTCAAAATCAAACATCACAATTCTTCTCCGTATAGACCAAAAATGAATGACGTTGTCGAAGCTGCAAATAAGAATATCAAAAAGATAGTACAGAAGATGGTTGTAACCTGCAAGGACTGGCACGAGATGTTACCATTCGCTTTACATGGGTACAGAATGTCAGTACGCACTTCGACAGGGGCAACCCCTTTTTCCTTGGTTTATGGAATGGACGCTATACTACCTGTCGAGGTCAAGATACCTTCGTTAAGGATATTAATGGAAGCCGAGCTCGAGGAATCCGAGTGGATAAAAGAGAGGGTCGATTCATTGAATCTCATCGACGAAAAAAGGATGACTGCCATGTATCATAGCCAGATTTACCAACAAAGGATGAAAAGAGCTTTCGAAAAGAAGGTCCGTCTTAAGGAATATAGGGAAGGAAAGATTGTGCTCAGAAAAATCCTACCAACACTGAAGGATATGTGCAGGAAATGGATGCCTAACTACGATGGCCCTTTCATCGTGAATAGTGTTTTCTCTCCAGAGGATCTCTAATTCTTGAAACTATGGATGGTGAGCAGCTCAAGTACCCCATCAGTTCAGATGTAGTAAGAAAGTATTACGCCTAAATATGGAGACCTAGAAAGGTGACTCAAGCAAAAAATGCCTCAGCCGTCCGAAAGAACAAAACAGGAAAATGCAGGGGCAAAGCCTCATCTAAAAGTGTCGAAGAAGAATCATTGTCTGCCATTCTCGTCAAAAGCAGTGAAGCGTATGGACTGCTAGTTAGTAGGACTGGGTCATTGTTGGATTCTGTATACCCTTTCTATTTGCCATTCTTCAAAATTGTATTTGTTCCCGAGACTTTACCATTTGTAAAAATTATTGTCTATTAATGAATCTGGACCAATCATTGTTATGATCTATGTTTTCGTTATGCAAATTTCACTTATTCACTAGTAATGATTTTTGAAAAGCAAAGTGTTTTAAAAATTTAAATTTTTTGGTTTAAGGAAACTAATTTAACAAAGCACTTCAAAAACTCTAAGAGGTGACATGAAAATATCGCACTATTCTCAGAGTAGTAAAAAGCTTGTTGCCGTCTCCGACCAAGGACGCGCCCGATGGTCACCCACTGCTAAACAAAGATTCCTCTTTTGCAGGTTTGCAAGAGCATTGATTATTTCCCAAAGGTCGTTTCTTCCCCCTGGAAGGAGCTTCATCCAAGATTGTGACACCAGGATTCAGCGTGACGGGTTTCCTCCTTGTGTTTCTTGCTTCGTTTCTTCCTTCTCCCTCGAGGATCGGTCAGTATTTGCATTTGCATCATATCATCAGCATAAGCATTTGGTTGCATGGTTGTGGTTTCTGTTTTCCTGGCTTTCGCCATTGAGATCCTTTGGTTGTTACCACCATTTTTTCATGCCGTCCTGTTTGCCACACGCTCGCTTCGCAGTTTGGCACCCCAAAATTTGTAATAGATGTTTTTATCCTAGGAGGCTAGTTGTGACTAGCGATATCTGATACAACCTAATGATTAACAAAATGATTAGTTATTACTAATGTTTGTCTTTGAGATCAGTTCGCCACCGACTTTATTTGGTAAGTCCAGTGGTCACTAGAATTGCTTTAAACCCAATTGTTATTGGTACCCTTGATTTGGTTGTCACCAATCTTTGTAAGTCTAGTGGTTACTGGCATCATTTAAATCCAATTGTTATTGGTGCTAAATTTGGATGTTACCAATTTCCCCAGTAAGTCCAGTGATTACTGCCGTTGCTTAAAATCCAATTTTTACTGGTAGTCCTTCGATTTGGTTGTCACCAATCTTCGAAAGTCCAATGGTCATTGGCATTGTTTCAAACCCAATTGTTATTGGTACCCTTGATTTGGTTGTCACCAATCTTTGTAAGTCCAGTGGTTACTGGCATCGGTTAAATCCAATTGTTATTGGTATCCTTCGTTTTGGTTGTCACCAATTCCCCGTGCAAGACCAGTAGTTACTGGCATTTGTTTGAAAATCCAATTGTTAATTGGTACTCTAGGTTGGTTATGACAAACTTCCCTAGTTAAGTCCAGTAGTTACTGGCATCATTTAAATCTAAATTGTTATTGGTACTTTGATTTGGTTATCACCGATTCCCCATTGAAGTCCAGTAGTTACTGGCATTGTTCAAAAATCCAATGGTTATTGGTACTATGAGTTAGTTGTCACCAATTTCCCCCCGGTTAAATTCAGTGGTCACTAGAATTGTTTGAAGCCCAATTGTTATTGGTATCATTGATGTGGTTGTCACCTCTCTCCTTAAAGCCTATTCATTACTAGCAACCACAGGAAGTCCAGTAGTTACTGGAACTGTTTTAAATCATTTTTTATTGGTCGGAGGTTCTGTTTGTCACCATTATCTCCAACGGAGCTTTGGTGTCCCCGGTTGAGTCTCGAAGATCTAGTGGTTACTAGCATCCCCAGTGCGTCTGGTCTTGTTCCTAGTCTTTTCCTGAAGATCCTGTTCGAAGTCTTCGTTATAGGAAGCTCTTCATTCGGCTGTCCCCAGTGAGGATCATATCTCTAGTCTTTCGTCTCTCTGTTGGAGATTCGTTTCCCATAGTGGAGATTTGTCTTCCCCGGTGGAGTTTGTTCCCCTGTATGAGAGATCCTTTTGAATTACCGTCATTAGTCACGTTTGCATATTTGTTCGTTATGCCTTGGATCTTTCCCTAGTGTGTCGGGTTCCCTGTGAGTAGTTACTCGTTGTCTTGCCGTTCTTTTATTTTTGGTCGTGTGTCAGCATTTGTCTTGCACTCAAGTATCATACAATATTATTCAGAATTCATCGCATTTTCACATTTGTCCTTTTTGCATACCTTCATGTCTAAGGGACAAAATTTTTGGGTTGCTATATTTAAATACCTTTCACCATGATTCCGTGGAGATTGTTATCTCTCTTTGTCATCCGGTGAAGATATTTAAATAGGGGCATCTGTTGTACCCCAAATTTTGACCCTTAGATCTTCACCATTCTAGGATCATCATTATTTGCTTATCTAACCTTAACCTATTTCAAGTTTGTCTTTGTCAAGATATAGGTGAATTAGTTTTCAGTACAACCCGAAATCGGGGTTTCGATGGTTTGATCAGTCAATGTCTTAGATTGATTCTCCATGAAACAAGTCTCCACATCATCAAGGATACTATATTGGATCATTTATGAATCTAATTTGAGGTTGTCACCCAAAAAGGAGAGCAGTGGAGTCCAGAACCCTCGATTAAGGTTTCTGATTAGGAAAAGTCAACTGTGGTTTGAATTTTGATTAAAATGGTACTCCAATGGTGTAATAATGGTCCATAAGGCTTATATGACTTATTGAACTCCACTCAAGAAGTTTCAAGACCTCAGAGGACCCAGAAAACATGTAGTCAATTCGACGTTCTCCAATCGATCGGTTCGTCTGACCAAAAAGTCAACTCATTTACCAAAAGGGTTTTGAACCAAAATTGAATGCAATAATGTTCCTAATGTTATATAACATCTAGTGATGAATTGTATGACCATTGGATCAAGGATTGAAGAGTAATCAAAAAATCAGGAAATTAGGGTTTTAAATGGGGCAAGACCATAACTTCTTAACCACACATCCAAATGAAGTGGTTCAAAGCTTGTTGGAAATGTCTTGGCATGTTCTACAAAAGTGAAAAAGTGACCTATATGCAAAAAAATTAATAGATTTGGAGTTATGATCAAAATCAATGCAAGAGGGGAAAACACTTAGTAAAATTTCATAGTTTTAGCACGTTTCAAGTCATGTTTTCAGCCAACTTCAAGGATGTTTTTGACCTAGTTCCACTTGGAATTTGAAAATTATGAAAACATGAAAGTTACAAATCATGATGAGGGATTTCCAAAAAGTACAACAACTCCTCCATAGCATTTGTCAGCTAGGAGTTTCGAAGGAGGCAAGTTGGGGTCCAAGCACTTGAATGCACCATTTCAATTTTGTCACAAATCAACTTGCCAATCACCTAAGTCATTCTCAACCATTTGATTAATTCATGATCTGATATTTAGAGGATATAATGAGTGGAAATGCAGAAGGAGTGAAGGATTTGAAAGGCATGACAAGTTGGCAAAGCAAGTTTCATTATTTTAATTAAAAAAATCAAGAGGAAAGAAAAACTTTTCATGGAAGAAATCTGTAGCAGCAACTCCCCTAGTCCCTAGGCACACTTCAGTCACTTCCATTTCCCTTATACAACTTGTCTTGTGCATCACAATGAGTCAAGAGCATTGAAAATCAGTTGCACCAAGATCTTGGACAGATTTTCTCCAACTTTCCCTCCAAAGGCAAGAACTCCAAATTTGTCCTCACTATTAATCCCTTGCCTTTGCCTATAAATAGCATAGCCTTTATGCATCATAAACACACAATAGCAACCAAGAAAACATCAACAAACACTCTCCATCATCTGTTGCAAACCTTCTTGCAAAACAAGCAATTTGTGCCAAGTTCACCAAAACTGTCTTGGATAGAACTCACCACAAATTAATTTCCAACCATTCCACATCCCTATTAACACTCCACACAAGTTTCAAATGATCCCCTAGAGCTATCTAAACAACCATTTGCAGCAGAAACCATTCCTTTCTCAAAGTAAACCTTTAAAACCAAAAAAGTCAACATTTTGCATCTTTCAAGTCATAACTCATTACAGATCATTTACAATTCTTCTAACACCCATAACACTTCATAAACAACATATAGAAGCTGTCCAAATCAATTTTTCACTTCTGTAACAAAGATTGGACCATGTTGCTTTGTAAAATCATGGATTTTTGTGGGTTTTCTTCAATTTTTCAAGCCATTTTGTGTGACAGTGGAGTTGTGGATCATTGGAGTTGCTTTTCATCATTCAAAGACCATTTTCAGACTATAGAAAAGTAGCAAGGACCTCTAGTTTTCTTATTTGTTAAGGTTGCTTCAAGAGGTAAGCCTAAATCCTTGAAACTTGAAATTTTGCTTTGCATTTTATATGCCATGTTGAGTTGTAATCATGTTTTTTTTCTAGACATTGTTTGAACATGTTATATGTGTGCTATATGTCATATACAAACCACCACTTGCACCAGAAGTTGTTATTTCTTGACTGTCCAAAAAGCTGGTCAGAAACTAAGCCCAACTAGGTCATCATGTGCATGTTGATTCTAGTCTGCCAAACTATGTGTGCATTTTCTAATTTCTCTTGAGCCAATCACTATAAATGATGTATGTGTAATTTTTTCATACTTGTTTCATCAAACCTTGCTCTGTTTGGGACTGTCCATATGCTCATGCTTTTGCTTGTGACCAAAGTTACCTAAAACAATGATGCTATCGAATTTTTCAGTGAGTGTATTGTATCGAAAAACAAATTGTACCATTGAATTCCTTGTTTAAAAACACACAATTTTCACTTTTGTTTCACTCCATTTGGTTAAGAATTGACTGATTTACATCCTTCATGCAAATGACCTAAAATTGCTGATCTTGCATTGCCCTAGTTTTGCCCCCATTGGTGCACTAACTTTGAATGATCATAACTTGCTCATTTTTATGCTATTGATTCCATTCTTTTTAAAAACTAATCCTTATCATGTCTACTTTCATTGAGTGAAGAAAGAATTCAATGATCATTATCCTAGAAAAACTTTGATCCACTTGAAAAGCATGTGTTTTTAGGGTTTTCACCATGATGTTTGTAAGCTTTTCCAACTTGAAAATTGATTTTCCTTGTGATATTGATCTTGTATTATCCACATATGTTTTTTAACATGTTTAAATGCTCAAGTTTGTTTGAATCATTGTCTTACCATGTTCATACTTGCTTTTATGAATGTATACATGAATCATGAACTTTTAAACTTCATCTGTAAACTTTGCCATGATTCTTGATGTTGTGACCTCTTGAATATGTTTTCCATGCTTCTTTCTTCTTGTTTATGTGCCTTGTTAGGACCATAACATGATAGGGTTTATGTTTTGTCTTGGTTGTTACCATGAACATTGCTTTGTTTTCTCCTATTGAAACCATGAACTTATGCTTTGTTGATTGTCATTTCTTTGCCTTTTCATGTTGTCACATGATTATCTTAATCTCTTTTGGTTGTTACCATGATTCATTCCTTCATCATGTTAAATGTTGTCACACTTAGTATTACTTGATTCATGTCCCATGTTTGGTTTAAGTTGTAACTTATATGCTTTATTTTTACTTGTTCATGTTTATCTCTGTGTGTTCCTTGATGTTGTAACCTCTTGAACATGATACCATGTCCTTACCTTACTTGTTATGATGTCTTATTAGAACCATAACATCTTTAGGGTTGAGTCTTTCTTTGAAAGTCACCTTTTAACTTGTATGATTCCTCATGAACTTTGAACTTCTTACTTGAACTATTGTAACAATTCTTGTATGTTTACTTATACTTGATTGTCATCAATATTGGTCTTATGTTGCTACATTTGACATCCCTTAATCCATGATATGCTTCCCCCAAGTTTTTACTTGCTTGCACTTAAACTTGTTTGAACTACATTTGTTTGTCTTGATGGTTGTTACCTCCTTACCCTTCATCTTTGTTAAGATGCTTCAAGTTGGTTTTTACCTTGTATAATTGGTCTTGTAAGAACCCCTACCATGTTCCCTCTCTAGATATTGTAATATCTTTGTGCATCATTGGTTGTAACCATTTGACTTGATTGTAATCTCTGCTTGATATTTTCATATGCTTGCATCTTTTCTTGGGTTGTTACCATACTCTTTTATATGTTCATCATGTATGAATGAATGCTTATGTATGCTTCTAACTTTGTTAAGTTATTTACCCAAGTGATGGAACTTGTTAGTTCTCATCCAGTTTCCTTGTTGTTTCCCTTTTTCCAAAGGAAAGCCTGTCTATGGACCCTTGGGTCATAGACAGCTCATTACCCTCTCTTTGATTTTGTTAAGTCACTTTGAACCTTTACTTAGTTAAGTTAGAACCTACAAGCCATTAGACTTTTCTTTAAGTCCAAAAGACTTACCCATTGTTTGGAGTACCCTTCATTAGAAATTTAAGATAGAGTTTGTTAACTCTATGTAAGAATCATTGTCATGATTACTTGTTTCTCCCTTGACTTTTGTCAAAGTCAATCATCTTGAGTGTACAACTTAGAATAGAGAGTTTTGTTAAACTCTATACAAACATTGTTATGTTTGTTCTCCTTTGAACCTTGATCATAATCAAGTGTTCATCTATCCTCAGTGAGGTGAACTACGGTTGCTCTGATTCTATCCTAGTTAGGATACGTAGGTAGAGGATGCGATATCTTTGCGAGCAAACTTAGAACTATCCTTAGGTCTTTACCAAAACTCATAGCCTACACCTTACACCCAACCCCAAACCATATCAAACATTTAGAAAGTGTAAGTATTTTTGATTGGTTGCATTTTATGGCAAAACATTAATGTATGAGTAAATGTCATAACTGATGTTAGGACATACATAAAGAGTGTTATGTAGGGAAAGCTAAGAGTAAGTGAAGCTGAATGTCATGACTGAATGTTATGACATTGATCGTATGACATCAGGGCACGCAGAGTTTGTTTTTCTGTTATTAGCTCATGCTATACTTCAGGAAACAATCCAGGAAGCATAGTTATTTTAGGCAACATAACAGACATTGCTGAGGATAACATAGAAGGCTCCTGACCTAATGATAAGTGCCCAACTTCATGAAGAAAGGTTTATCTTGGGTAAACCTAAATTCTTCTACCAAGGCCCAAAGCAGGTCTGCTATTATAAATATCAGAAGGATCATTCCTAATGGGTAAACACATAGAGGATAGAGCTTCTAGTGAGAAATCATAGAGTGTGTTTTGTGAGTGAAGAACTTTTTTCTTCATGTTAGTCTAGGAATCTTATTCCTTGTGTGCCAAGCAACTGTATGCTATAAAATTGTTTTGGTTATTGAGTATGAACATGTGTGTTCAATGTGTCACTCAAAGCTGTTAAGCAAGAGTGTGTGTCCCTTGATCAAAGTTGTGAAGCAAGATCAAGGTGTGTTTGAAGTTTATCTTCATATGGATTTTGTAATTGTGTATTGATATAACTGAGGTGATTGAGGTGGAGTGAGTGGGTATACTTAGGTCTAGTGGTCTCTAGGTTGAAGTGTCCTTGGGTAGGTCTTAAGTGAGGAGTGCAAACTGGGATTGTTTGACTATGAATTAATTCTACTGATAGTGAATTTCCTCCCTGGCTTGGTAGCCCCTAGATGTAAGTGTGGTTGACACTGAACTGGGTGAAAAATTACTTGTGTTATTTACTACTTTCCATTTACAGGTTATTATTAAGTGCAGTAGTACATGTTACAGTGGATGTCATAACATCTACAATAACATCCATCGTGTGCTTGCCAGAATTTCAATTGGCATCAGAGCAGGCACCCTGCCTATTAATTTCTGGGTGAGATCTAGGGAATAAAAATTATGGTACTATGGATAAAGACATAGGATTCACAAATAGACCACCAATCATGGATGGCTCTAATTATGACTATTGGAAACCTAGGATGATTGCCTTCTTAAAGTCTTTAGACAGCAAGGCATGGAGAGTTGCAAACTCTGGCTGGGAACATCCAGTGAAGAATGATAAAAATGGATTGTCTGTGCTTATACCTGAAGAAGAATGGAGCAAAGAGCAATAAGCCTTGGCTCTTGGGAATTCTAAAGCATTGAATGCATTATTCAATGGTATAGACAAGAACATCTTCAAACTGGTGCATCATTGTGAGCTGGCTAAAGAGGTGTGGCATACTCTCAAAACAACTCATGAGGGAACCTCTAAAGTCAAGATGTCAAGACTTCAAATGTTGACCACCAAGTTTGAAAGTCTGATAATGAAGGAGGATGAGACTATTCTTGAGTTTTACATGAATATACTAGAAATTGCAAACACCTCAGAAGCTCTCAGAGAAAAGATGTCTGAAGAAAAGCTAGTGAGGAAGATCTTAAGATTATTACCTCGGAGGTTTGCCATGAAGGTCACAGCCATTGAAGAGGCTCAAGACATATGCAACATGAAGGTAGATGAACTCATAGGTTCTCTCCAAACATTTGAGATGGGCATGTGTGATCAGGCTGTGGAGAAAAAGAACAAAAGCATAGCTCTTGTTTCAAACACTGCAGATGACTCAGAAGAAGACAAATGTGAAAAAGAGGAGAATCTGTCAGAGGCTATAACATTTCTTGGAAAACAATTTCATAAACTGATCAAGAAAATAGACCATACGTCTAAATCTTATGCCAAGAACAGAAGGGATAAATCTGAAGATGAATCTAGTCAAGGCAAAGGAGTTCAGTGTTATGAATGTGAAGGATATGGTCACATTAAAACTGAATGCCCCACCTACCTAAAGAAACAAAAGAGAGGCCTAAATGTGACCTGGTTTGATGGAGACTCTGAAAGTGGATTAGAAAAGGAGTATTCAGGCATGTCACTGTTCTAAACAGTGTATGTACATCTGATGATAACTCAAGTGAGGATGAGCTGACTTTTGATGAGCTTGCAGCTTCATACAAACAATTGCGTTTCAAAAGTACAGAGGTATGCCAACAAGGAGAAAATCAAAAAGGGATCATTAAGAAGTTGGAAGCTGAGAAGAAGGAACATCTGGCAACAATAGACTCACTCAACAGTGAGGTCAGCTTGTTGAACTATAAACTTGAGCAGATGTCAAGATCAATCAGGATGCTAAACCCTGGGACTGACACTCTTGAAAAAATTCTATAGAGTGGTCAGATAACAGGAAACATGTCTGGACTGGGGTTTGTTGGTGAACAAAAACCCATCTTGGGGTTCAAGAGACCAGAGGCTGAAAATCAGAGGTCAAACCAGATGTCATGACCAACGTCACAACATCAGAGGAACAAGAACATAAAGCAGAAAATAAGAAAGTTTCAAAGGTGGAGGTGTCATTACTGTGGAAAATTTGGTCACCTAAAACCTTTTTGCTTCAAACTGCATGGATATCCCAGCCACACTCATCAAAGTGCTCCTGCCAAGAAGCAACAATGGGTGGCATATGAGGTTGTCTAATAGCTCACACCTCTCTAAGAGTGTCATCTAAAGAAGACTGGTACTTTGATAGTGGTTGTTCTAAGCACATGACTGGAATAAAGAATCTGATGGTGGACATCAAACCTCATTCCACTAGTTATGTGACCTTTGGTGATGAAGCAAAAGGAGAGATCAAAGGTGTTGGGAAACTGGACTGCCCTGGAGTACCTAACCTGGACAATGTATTGCTAATGAAAGGACTAACTGCCAACTTGATCAGCATTAGTCAGCTCTGTGATCAAGGACTAAGTGTGAAATTCACTGAAGAAGAATTTGTGGTCACAAATGGTGATAATGAAGAAGTAATGAAGGGGTCTAGATCTAAAGACAATTGTTACTTATGGGAGCCTAAGGACTCTAGTAGATCCACAACATGCTCTATGGCCAGAGAAGAAAAGGAGGTAAAGTTGTGGCATCAAAAACTTGGGTACCTTCAACTAAGAGGAATGAAGAAGATCATCTCCAAGGAGGCTGTGAGAGGAATTCCAAAACTAACTATTGATGAAGGAAAGGTATGTGGTGAATTTCAAGTGGGAAAGCAAACCAAGACATCTCATCCAAGGGTTGGACACCTGACTACCTCCAAAGTTCTGGAACTATTGCACATGGACTTGATGGGGCCAATGCAAGTAGAAAGTCTTGGTGGAAAAAGGTATGCATATGTAGTTGTTGATGACTACTCCAGATACACCTGGATAAGCTTCATCGGAGAAAAATAAGATGTATTTGAAGTCTTTAAAGAGCTGTGTATCAGACTCCAACAAGAAAAGTAATGTGGTGTGGTCAGGATCAGAAGTGATCATGGTATGGAGTTTGAAAACTCCAAATTTGTTGAATTCTGCTCATCTAAAGGGATCAGTTATGAGTTCTCCTCCCCTATTACCACTCAACAAAATGGAGTAGTGGAAAGGAAAAACAGGACTATCCAAGAATCGGCTAGGGCCATGATTCATGCAAAGAAATTACCTATGCATTTTTGGGCTGAGGCTATGAACACAACCTGCTATGTACACAACAGAGTGACCTTGAGAAAAGGAACTTCTTCCAACTTGTATGAAATGTGGAAAGGAAGGAAGCCAACAGTGAAGTACTTTCATGTTTTTGGGAGCAAGTGTTACATCTTGACAGATCGATAACAGAGGAGGAAAATGGATCCCAAAAGTGATGAAGGCATTTTCCTGGGATACTCTATCAACAACAGATCTTATATAGTATACAACACCAGGAAAAAAAAGTCTTAATGGAATCCATTAATGTTATCATTGACGATCAACATGAAGAAACCAATGTAATTGAGGATGTTGAAACATTCCTTGAGACACCTGCTGAGGACATGGTCAATACTGAAGAGGTTCAAAATGGACAGCCAGATTCTGAATCAGAATCTCCCAACAAAGATCCCTCTATCAGGATTCTGCAGGATCATCCCAAAGAGCTTATCATTGGAGACCCCACCAGTGGTGTAAGGACCCGAGCTAGAGAAATCATCTCAAATCCATGCTTTGTATCCAAAATTGAACCTAAAAATGTAAAGGAGGCCTTAACTGATGCATATTGGGTCAAGGCTATGCAAGATGAGTTGGAACAGTTTGAAAGGCATAAAGTGTGGGAATTGGTTCCAAGGCCTGAAGGAACAAACATCATTGGAACCAAGTGGATTTATAAGAACAAATCTGATGAACAAGGAGTTGTAACCAGAAACAAGGCTAGATTAGTGGCACAGGGTTATACTCAAGTTGAAGGAATCGATTTTGATGAAACTTTTGCACCTGTTGCAAGACTTGAGTCAATCAGGCTATTGTTAGGAATTGCATGCATCCTGAAATTTAAACTATTCCAGATGTATGTGAATAGTGCTTTTCTGAATGTATATCTGAATGAGGAAGTATATGTGGCACAACCAAAGGGATTTGAGGATCCTAACTTGACATACCATGTATACAAGTTGAGGAAGGCACTCTATGGGTTGAAGCAAGCTCTTAGGGCTTGGTATGAAAGATTGACTGAGTTTTTTACTACCCATGGATACAGGAACGGAGGAATAGACAAGACCCTCTTTATGAAAAATGAGGATGGAAAACTCATGATTGCTCAAATATATGTGGATGACATAGTCTTTGGTGGAATGTCTGAGAAATTGGTTAAATAATTTGTCAATCAGATGCAATCTGAGTTTGATATGAGTTTGTGTTGAGAACTAACTTACTTTCTTGGGTTGCAAGTCAAGCAAATGGAGGAGTCTATATTTCTCTACCAAAGTAAGTATACCAAAAGCATAGTCAAAACGTTTGGCTTGGACAATGCTGGTCACAAAAGAACACCTGCACCTACTCATCTGAAGTTATCAAAAGATGAAAGTGGTACTAGTGTGGATCAAAGCCAGTACAGAAGCATGATTGGAAGCTTGTTGTAACTAATAGCCAACAGAACTGATATTGCATTTGCAGTTGGTGTATGTGCCAGGTATCAAGCAAACCCTAAGGTAAGTCACATAAATCAAGTCAAAAGGATTCTCAAATATGTGAATGGAACCTGTGATTTTGGTATACTTTACTCTCATGGGTGTGATCCTACATTGTCTGGATTTTGTGATGCTGACTGGGCTGGAAGTGCTGATGATAGAAAGAGCACCTCTGGTGGATGCTTCTTCTTAGGGAACAACCTCATATCTTGGTTCAACAAAAAGCAAAATTGTGTCTCATTATCCACTGTTGAAGCTGAATACATCGCAGCTGGTAGTAGTCGTTCTCAGCTGGTCTGGATGAAACAAATGTTAACTAAATACAATGTCACTTAGGATGTCATGACATTGTACTGTGACAATCTCAGTGCTATCAATATTTCCAAGAACCCAATCCAGTATAGCAGAACTAAGCACATAGATATAAGACATCACTTCGTAAGAGACCTTGTGGAAGACAAAGTGATTTCCTTGGAACATGTGTCCACTGAACTACAGCTAGCTGACATCTTTACAAAGGCTCTAGATGCTGCTCAATTTGAGAATCTAAGCGGAAAATTGGGTATTTGCATGTATGAGGACGCATAGCAATTATTGGCACGTGAGAGTTTTAAAACTTCAATGCAGTCCACGACCTTGACCACAAAAACTCTCTACTCCATGCAAACGTGCTATATCACTGCATATACAATTTTCTCCGCCTCCTCCACTCTACAGAATTCTCAATCTGCACTCCGCAACAAGATGTCTTCCTATCATGATGCCTCTTCATCCAAGACCCTTCCCAAATCCTCAAAAGATTCCCCTCTCACTGCTGAATAACCCAAGCGCAAGTATCCTCCTCCCACTACTAAAGAACTTAGACGAATCAAAAACAAGGAAGGCTTGACATACTTAGACAAATCCATTGGGGAAATTGTAAATGATATCCTCAAGAAAGGACTGCCTTTCGAGGCATCACCATTCCCTTGGCTCACATGGATCCTCCTCACAATTCTGATATGCCTGAGGACGACCCTGGTGACATCAATAAGGACATCTCATTGACAAATTCAGATGACAGTGATTCCAGTTCCTCTGAGGAAGAGGAATAGTGTGGGATGGTAGCCTATTCTGTGGCTCAGGCTGATGGTTTTTGAGCTGATGATGTGTTGCTGATGTGTTTTTGTTGGTTATTTGCTTAGACTTCTGTTGTTTTTTTGTAACAACTTGAATTTGTGATGCTCTCCATGAGCAGTTTCTGTTTGTAATGACCCCAAACATGTGTAATGTTACTCATTATGATCTATACTTATTTTAGTTTGATCTTAATTTGTGGCAAAAAAGGGGAGAGAGAGTGGTAGATAACAACCAGCAGGTTAGAGATGATGCAGGTGGAAGACTCTAGGCTGAATTGCTGCTACAAATATGTTGCAGGTGTGTGACAAGGGCTACAGCAAATAGGCATGATTGAAGATTTTGCTAATGTGCATATGTGATAACAGCTGATGCTGTTAGTGATGTGAGTTTCTAATCCTTGATGGAACCTAGTAGCTTCATCATAATTCCCTCATATACACCTCAACGTACATATTCCTAATTTGCATCATTGTTCATAAACATACACATTCATATTTCTTCACCACCATTCGTCATAAACTAGATATACATACACACACACACACACACACACACACACACACACACACACAGATATATATATATATATATATATATATATATATATATATATATATATATATATATATATATATATATATATATATATATATATATATATATATATATATATATATATATATATATATATATATATATATATATATATATATAACAAAGCATATTTATCATTTCATATATCCACAATTCACATTATTGTACAAAACCATACACAATCATGTTTATTCACCAATTCATAACTCTCAATTCAACAATTCATCCACATATGCATATATTCACACAATACTTATCTCCATGCCATGTAAATCAATACAACTCAATGAAACTCAATGCAACTCAAGGCAACTCATCATATCCTATTCAAAATTATGGGTACATCATTTATGCCCCACTAGGAACAACATCATAGTCATTCTACCCTAGTGAACACCAACACTAAGAACAACATCATAGTCATTCTACCCTAGTGCGTACGACTGTATCACATATACTCCACTAGGAACAACATCTCAGTTATTCTTCCTGGTGATTATTCCACTAGGAACGACATCTTAGTCATTCTACCCCAGTGTATACGACCATGTCACTATACCTCACCAGGAACAACATTTGTCATTCTACCCCGGTGATCATTTCACTAGGAACGATATCTTATCATTCTACCCCAGTGATTACTCCACTAGGAATGATATCTTATCATTCTACCCCAGTGAACACCGACACTCTACCTCACTAGGAACAACATCTTGTTATTCTACCCCAGTGAGTACCAACACTAGGAACAACATCATAGTCATTCTACCCTAGTGAACACCAACACTAGGAACAACATTCATAGTTATTCTACCCTAGTGAACACCAACACTAGGAACAACATCATAGTTATTCTACCCTAGTGCGTACGACTATATCACATATACTCCACTAGGAACAACATCGTCGTCATTCTACCCCAGGGAGAACCTCACTAGGTACAACATCTCAGTCATTCTACCCTAGTGAGTACTAACACTCGTTATCATTTTTCGGTTTTACATTTAGACTGGGTCCGTCCTTTAGACCGATAACAAACAAAAGCCCGTCCTCTAAGTTTTCAAACCCCGGTCTAGGTTTGGGACAAGTCACTAGTCTCCACGAAACTAGCAAGCATTGCCTCTTGATCGAATGATGCATTATGGAATCAACAACCAATGCACTTAAGACCGTTCTCGCATCTTAATTACATGCATACTCAAATAATTCATCACACAAGAATTATATCATGATTGCACGTACACAAAACATTTCATAATAATCAAAGTATTCATACTTTCAACACCATTACCGTATTTATCAAGAAATGCACACATATTCACAATATGTGCTCATGCATTCACCTCATATTATCACATACAATCAATATGCATTCACAATTCAATTATGCCAAACGGCAACCGAACACTCTAATTATTTAAGCCTCACTTACTTAAAACAATTAATCTCGATTAATCGGTAAAATCGGCTAAAAGTCAGATAAAAATAATATTTCTTTTCACCAAGTTATAGAACATATTATTAGCTTCAGTTTGATATAAAGAACGACAGAGTCCGATAAACGGTGAAGAAGTTATGAATTTTCGATGTTTTGAAAAATAATATTTTCTCACACTTACAGTGTTAATCGGTTAACGCATATGGTTAACTGATTAACCACTCCAAAAATTCAGTTTTTAGGCCCCTAACATTGTGTTAATCGGTTAACGTATATGGTTAACCGATTAACACCTGAAAAACTCAGAAAAACAGCTACGGGTTTGAGCTTAAAACCCTCAAAACCTGACCGATTCAATTATTTTCTCCCGATTAAATACCTACTCATCATTACCAATTATATAGCGGCAATTTAGGACCATAAAATGGGAATTCTACGACTTCCGAATTTCATCCAAAATCTTAACTCAAAATTATCCAAAAATGTCAAAACTCACAAAATCACCCGATTTTCACCAAATCAGTTTCAATAGTCTTAGTCTAACATCTTTCGACTAAGCTACACAACTTATTCCCAATTCTAACTGTTAAAACTCGGTTTTCTATCGATTAAATCATTTTTGACCTAAAAATGGGAAAATGGAGAAAACATCCAAACAATCCAAACAATCCATACATAATCATATACATTGGTAAGATAACAATATTTCACACCCTTACCTTGATTAATTGGAAGCTAGAAGTCGTTCTTGATGATTTCCAAGCTTTTCCCTTTTTCTCCTCTTTTCTCCTCTTCCTCTTTCTTTCTCTCCTTTTCCTCTTATGTTTCTAATTTTTTTCCTTCCTTTCTCTTTTTCACTTATACTCTTTCTATTCTATTTCTCTCCAAACATCCACTAATCCATTTCTCATAAAATATCTTAACTTAAAAATACTTAATGTCTAAAATACCCTCCAATCTATTTTCCCCGAAACTCTCAAAATCGGTAAAATAGCTTAATATGCAAACATAACATATTAACACATAAATTACACAATTAAAATATTAATCACCCAAATCAATTAATTAATATAAATAATTAATTATCAAAATTGGGCTGTTACATGTAGTGTTGACTAACAGATGGTATTGTGAACAGGTTGATCCTAAGAGCTAACAGTATGAGTGTGTGTAGCTAGTAGCTTTTCTGCATGTTATGTTAGACTTCTGCTGCTTGTAAACTCTGATATGTGAACATGGTGTTTTAGCCAAAAATTTTCCAAAGGGGGAGTTTGTAAGTACTTTTGATTGGCTGCATTTTGTGGCAAAACATTAATGTATGAGTAAATGTCATAATTGATGTTAGGACATACATGAAGAGTGTTATGCAGGGAAAGCTAAGAGTAAGTGAAGCTGAATGTCATGACTGAATGTTATGACATTGATCGTATAACATCAGGGCGCGCAGAGTTTGTTTTTCTGTTATTAGCTCAGACTATACATCAAGAAACAAACCATGAAGCATAGTTATTTTAGGCAACATAGCAGGCATTGTTGAGGATAACATAGAAGGCTCCTGACCTAATGATAAGTGCGCAGCTTCATGAAGAATGGTTTATCTTGGGTAAACCTAAATTCTCTACCAAGGCCCAAAGTAGGTATGCTATTATAAATAGTAGAAGGATCATTCCTAATGGGTAGACACATAGAGGATAGAGCTTCTAGTAAAAAATCATAGAGTGTGTTTTGTGAGTGAAGAACTATGTTCTTCACGTGAGTCTAGGAATCTTAGGATTCCTTTTGTGCCAAACAATTGTATGTTGTAGAATTGCTGTGGGTATTGAGTATGAACAGGTGTGTTCATTGAGTCACTCAAAGCTGTTAAGCAAGACTGTGTGTCCCTTGATCAAAGCTATGAAGCAAGATCAAGGTGTGTTTGAAGTTTATCTTCATATTAATTTTGTAATTGTGTATTGATATCACTGAGGTGATTGAGGGGGAGTAAGTGGGTATACTCAGGTCTAGTGGTCTCTAGGCTGAAGTGTCATTGGGTATGTCTTAAGTGAGGAGTGCAAACTAGGATTGCTTGACTCTGAATTAATTCTACTGATAGTGAATTTCCACCCTGGCTTGGTAGCCCCCAGATGTAAGTGTGGTTGACACTGAACTGGGTGAACAATTACTTATGTTATTTACTGCTTTCCATTTACAACTTATTATTAAGTGCAGTAGTACATGTTACAGTGGATGTCATAACATCTACAATAACATCCATCGTGTGCTTGCCAAAATTTCAGAAAGTATAGCATACAAACAAACAAAAGGTTCATGTAGAGTTCTACAGATGTTTAGGATGTGAAATACCTACCCTATGCATAACCAACCCCTGATCCTCGATCTCTTAGCGTTGTTGTTACAATGTGCAAAAGGTCTTTCTTTCTTTAAGCTTTCCTTTGGATAAACAATGTCCGGTTGTGAATTTAATGAATAAATATTCAAGTTAATTAATAACTTGGTATCACGATTCTCACCGCAACAGAAATGGCGACTTCACTAGGGATACTTTACTTATGCTTGAGGGTCTAGCCTATTTTGTTTATTTGTATGTTATATTTGTGAATATTTGCTTACAGATATATTTGTAAATATATTTGTTTGTGTGTTGTGGACATTGGGTGCTTTGAGTAGTGAGATAAATCCTAACTCGAATTTGAGTGACACATGAGATAGGATTGTGATAGGATCAATAGTTAGGCTGTTGGGAGTAGTCCCAATAAGTCTAACATATGATGCAATCACGCTCAGTGGAGACCTCCTTGAGATAATTAGTAATGCATGAGTAGTCATGTATTCATTAATTGTTTCAACCTGAGAGTCTGTGAAGCTGAGGACCTTTAGTAACACTTCTACCTCACATGGCCTTTTTAGGATGTAGCGTGGAAACTGTTAGGGAGTAGTCCCTCAACAGTTGTCACGTGATGCTACACTCAGACAAGTTTATCTTGAGAATATTGTCGACTCACGTAAGTAGTTGTATTGGTTGACAATATCCGAAGGATTTACTATAACACTGGGATCTTTGATAGAACCCGTTCGGCAGGTACAAATAACTCATAGTACAAATCCTTGGGGATGGGTAGACCTTTTAACTCCATGCTTTGACCTTGAGCTTAGGGAGCCTTGTGTGTGCATATGCATTATGTTTGTGAATACTTGCCTTTGTGTTGTGTGTGCATCATCTCATCATCCCAATCATGGCATTTCATTTTGCAACTAGTTTTGTGAAGCTCAATTGATCTCTTTGTGCAAAACCCAATATATATCATGGATATTAGAACAAGGAACACCAAGAGATACAATTTCAAGAAGCCTAATACATCCAAGTTGAGAAAGCTAGGGACCATGGTGTTAGATGAATTTGGAAAAAGATATGGAAAGATTTTGAGCCTAGTCAGAACAGGGATGGAAGAAGGGATCCTTAACACTTTGGTTCAGTTCTATGATCCATTGTATCATTGCTTTACTTTTCCCGACTATCAGTTGATGTCAACTTTGGAAGAGTATGCCTGCTATGTGGGAGTCCCTGTGAAGGGTCAAAAAAAAAACAGTGGATTAGAAAGCTTACCTTCACCGAAAGAGATAGCATATGCTCTTCACCTTGAAGTATCTGAAATTAAAGCTCACCGTTCCACCAAAAATGAATTAGAAGGTTTCCATTCAGATTTCCTAGTCAAGAAAGTTGCCTACCTTGCTAAAGAGGGGAGCATGGATGCATTTGAAGCAGGATTAGCTATGTTGATCTATGGACTAGTATTGTTTCCCGAAGTCGAGGAATTTGTCAATTTCCCTTCTATTGCCATATTTTTAAGTGGCAACCTTGTGCCTACCTTGTTAGGAGATGCTTATCACTCAATTCATCATCTGACACTTCAAGGAAAGGGGGCTATTCTTTGTTTTGCACCTCTGCTGTACAAACGGTTCGTCAACTATTTGCCGAAAACCGATGCTTTCAAAAAGAATCCCAATGGATGGAGATGGTCTTAGAGGATAATATATTTAACACAAGCAGATATTCATTGGTACGATCCTTCCTATGATAGAGGAGTCTATTTTGATCAGTGCAGAAGCTTCCCAAATATACCACTCATTGGAGTAAGAGGAGGGATCAACTACAATCCAACCTTGGCTAGACGTCAGTTTGGTTTTCCGATGAAGGGAAAACCCACCAATGTGATCTTATCCAGTTTCTTTTATCTCAACACTGAAGTAGCAGAAAATACAAGGAACAACACAGTTGATGCTTGGGAGAACATCCTAAAAAAGACAAAAGCATACCTGGGAAAAAGAAACTGTGTAGCTTTTGAACAATTTACTCAATGGGTCCAATCTAGAGCAAGAGATCTGAAGATGCCATATCTCCCAGAAAAGAACACGCAGATTGTTATCGCGTCGTCATCCTCTGCCATTCCCATTGAGAAGATGGAGGAATACCAAGAATTACTTACAAGAGCTCAGCTTAAGAGGGATACTTGGGAAGGAAAGTATCATGCGCTTTCTTCGGAAACAACAAGGCTCATTAGAGAAGTACATGAAAAATATAAATTGATAGATTGGCTCGAACAAAGAGTGATTGATGGCGAAGCAACAAAGGAGAATTTATTTTTCTCCAGTATCAAGCCCACTCAAAGCATTCATGAATACTCAAATATCCCTCCAACCTTTGGAGCCTGGAAAGGAATAGTGGATAAATTGGTGATGGAGAATGAAATTCTGAAAAAGTTGAAGAGGCCTCGCGTCTGAAGTTCTTAGTTCAGGCTGTGGAATCTAGTTTCTCGATGTAATTTAGGCTTTTTGAATTGTGTCTCAAAAGTTGTAACTGTTTCCAATAATGAATGAAGTGAGAGTTTGGCACAATTGATCTTCTGAGATTTGTAAAACCAGTCGCATTTGCATTGCATCTTTACAATTTACTAACCGTTCAAGGAAATTCAAAATTTTCTTTTGTAGACATTGATATGGAACGATGAAGCAGGTTCCCGTTTCCAAGCCTAAAACTAGGTAACCTCAAAATCTTGGCAGGCCTTGTCAGGAATCCTGCTGCTTTCATTGCAAGGTACAAAAATCTCTTACCACTACTCAACACTCGAGTCAAGAAAGACATGCTGCAAGCACTCGTCAAGTTTTATGATCCAGTATATCACTATTTTATCTTCCCTGATTTCCAGTTGCTCCCAACAATAGAAGAGTACTCTACTTACTTAAGGACCCCTTTCACCTTCAAAGTTTATTATGGGAAACCAAGAAGAAGATACCTTGCTAAGGCACTACACATCAGGCCAACCGAGCTGCCCACTGAATTGGTAACTAGGAGTGGTTTCTCTGGAATGGAAGCAAGACCATTCATGGAGATGGCTGAATTTCATTACGATAACTGAAATTTGGGAATTTTTGAGGCAATCTTAGCATTCTAAATCTATGGTTTGTATCCGTTTCCATGTTGTGACGAATTCATCAGTGAAGAGGCCATCCGGCTCTTCATCATTAAGAATCCTGTGAACACTCTGCTGGCAGATACATATATCAGCATCCATCATCGAAAGGTGTACGACCTTGGGCAGTTCTTATGTTGTACGACTTTGCTCAGCAAGTGGTTTATTTCTCACTTTCCTAGAACTCAAGTCCTTTAGAACTTCCCCAACAAAGAAGCATGGGTTGAAAAATTAATAACCCTCAGGCACCATGATATCAACTGGTATGATACCAAGATCAGCGGTGTTGTAACACCCTTCTAATCCCCACGGAAAAATACATATTTAATCAGAGTAAATTAACATGCTTTCACAAAGGGAGTCACACATAATGACAAAATCTTAACATTCACCTGTCATACTCATGTAACATTGAAATAAATAGTCATTCCATTAAATTTTCATCTTGCATGACGCAGCGGATTCAATTTAGTTTACATAAATCTTCACAGAAAATTCATGTTCATCACATAATCATCAACACTTAGGCACAGAGGCCATTATCACATATTTCAAATACATTTAAAACACAACTTAGAATATACAATATATCTCTAAGGCATAAACCCCGCGATCCCAGTGTTACATAACCAGAGCATGACTTGACCCAACATTATTAAATACTAATAGCTGCACCGACAGTGACCTCGCAACTACTACCAGTACTACTCCTTGGTACCTGCACGATGTCATGTAGGACATCATTCCAGCAGAAGGGTGAGAAACATTACCATAATAATCAATGCACATAATCATACATCAATGCACAAGTACAGAATATATATATTTCACAGTTTCTCACTACAATGCCTCACAATCCACTATCATACATCATAATGTATATATGTATAAAACCAAGCATTTTATCATGCATACATTCACAATTACAATTAATCCACATAGACTAATACATTATGTTTCATTTACCGCCAATCATATAAACACACACAATCATACTTAATTAGCAATTCATTAGTCAATATCTTTCACATTTACATTATTCTCACATCTACCAAGCAAAACATGTATATATATATATATATATATATATATATATATATATATATATATATATATATATATATATATATATATATATATATATATATATATATATATATATATATATATATATATATATATATATATATATATATATATATATATATATATATATATATATATATATATATATATATATATATATATATATATATATATATATATATATATATATATATATATATATATATATATATATATATATATATATATATATATATATATATATATATATATATATATATATATATATATATATATATATATATATATATATATATATATATATATATATATATATAAATATATATATATATATATATATATATATATATATATATATATATATATATATAAATATATATATATATATATATATATATATATATATATATATATATATATATATATATATATATATATATATATATATATATATATATATATATATATATATATATATATATATATATATATATATATATATATATACACTATTACATCCTCTGGCATTATTCATAATTTCTCATATACACTACAACCAAGCACATTCAATCATGCTTCTATAATTCACATCATTTTCACATAAACATACACATACATGTTTATTTCACCAATGCATCATATAAAGATGAATCATGCAACTCATAGAGACCGACTCACGACTCTATGCAGATGCAAATGCGGTACCGACTCAATTCAGCAGGTTCAATTGAAGAACCAAAAATAACCATCGCTCACACCCCACAAGGGAACACGAGGTTCTGCAGATTCTCCGAGGAATCAATATAACCATCGCAACACACGAGGTTCTGCAAATCCTCCGAGGGATCAATAAATAACCATCGCTCACACCCCACAAGGGCGCACGAGGTTCTGCAGATTCTCCGAGGAATCAATAAATAACCATCACTCATACCCCACAAGGGCACACGAGGTTCTGCAGATTCTTCGAGGAATCAATAAATAACCATCGCTCACACCCCACAAGGGCACACGAGGTTCTGCAGATTCTCCAAGGAATCAGACACACAAGTATGCAATTATGATGCTTCACATGCAAAATGACCTAATCAATTATAGACCATCGCTCACACCCCACAAGGGCACACGATGTCTCTGCAGATCCTCTGCGGGATCAACCGATACAACATGCATACGTGTTTGCAAACATACTCATGCATTCATTACATATCACATACATTAATCATACCTTCACAATGTATATAACATTCATCATTCGTCACGCATCAACACGTACGTTCGATATACACTCGCAAATTTATTTACCCTATATTCATCATTCATCTCATATTGTTTCATACTAGATTCGCATTCATAACTCACAATTACCGTGCCAAACAGCAACAAATTCAATCCCATCCAATAATGCATTTTTAATTAATTTAAACAACGCATCACATATGCCAAAAGGCCACATATTCACAATCAATTCATAATCTAGGATTCACGCCATACGGATACCCACATCACAACGTACACAAGCTATTCGCTTCATGCTAAAACCAAAGACATCAACATTGGATGGCAACAATTAAAATAAAACAAATGTTGTCCCATTCGCCAACCTTCGCCTGGCGAAGCCATTGGCGAACCTTCGCTGCAATGTTCACCTGGCGAACTTGCCAGCAAAGACCACTGGGATTTATTTTGGAATTACTCGCTAGCACACTCTCCTGGCGAACCTTCGCCACTCTCATTCGCCTGGCGAACTTGCCAGCGAAGACAGGGTGTTTGGTTCTGACTTGATTCGCTACCGTTCGCTAGGCTTCACTTGGCGAAGCCTCGCTGCCGTTCGTCTGGCGAACCTGTGAGGTCAGAACTTCCATGGCTGTCCAAAAGCCCAAACCTCACAAAACCAACCGATTTAATCCAAATCAGGCCCAGTAGCACAACCCACTCATCAATCGACTATACTACACCGTCTATTCCAAATTCTAACCGATAAAACTCAGTTTCTACCGATTAAACTCATTTCAATCTAAAATGGAAAATATCCAAAAAAACACCCAAACAATCCAACACACATACACAATGATTAAGATAGTAAGATTTCACACCCTTACCTCGATTAATCGGAAGTTAGAGGATGTTCTTGATGATTCTCCAAGTTTCCTCTTTTTCTCCTCCTTTTCTCTTCTTTTCTCTTTCTTTTCCACTTCCTCATTAGGCACATACTACATCATGTAAATTCACAAGCGACAGCGGTAAGATAATCTAACATGATACTTCTCCCACGCTTCCGCTGCGCCACTTTGATACTAAGCAATAAAACACGGTGTGTGCTTCCGAGACTTCAAAGCTCGATCCACACCCGTCACCACTGAAACTCTCAGAACACGTCCTTTTTGGATGTTCTTGATCTTTTCAGTCGCCTGTTACATAATCCTTACGTCCGAGCACAACGCTCTCACATGAATCATAACAATACAAAGGAGTCCTACACCTCCTACCACACAATGCTTCAGATCCCTATCTGACACAATATTCGACGATACCTCATACAATCTTTATCACTTCAATGATATCCATCTCAACCAGCTCCAACATAGAATGATTAATCCTCATTGGTAGGAAATGAGCCAATCTAGTCATTCCATCCAAAATCACTCAATTAAAACCATATTCCTCAAATCCGGTTACATCCTTATAGCACTAGGATGGATACTCCATCTACCTCGATACTCTTATTCCGCATAATAATAACTAGAACATAACTCTATGCCGACATCTCATGATACCATTCCCATTAATACGAAAATCAGTCCTTCGACTTAATTCATCAAATTCGACCATCATCATCAGCATATACCAAATTTTCAAATCAATGCATCAGTTATTGCGTTGCTCTACCCGAATGGTAATTCAATCTAAAACCATAATCCCTCAGAAGTCCCAATCGTTTTCCTCCGCCTCATATACAAATCTCCCAATTCAAACCAATACCTTAAACTCTTGAGATCACCAACTGTTTCAAATCTCACACTAACCAATTGGAGCCTCCAACTCCGGCATAGACACAATAACAACCAACTCTAAGTCACTTGTCAGATAATCCCTCTTATATACTTTAAATTGCCTTCAAGTAACTAAACTCACTGATGTTGCACTTAACATAACTCCCAAACATACCCACGAGGCATCAAAAACCACGATAAACAATTCTGTCAAATTCCAGTAAGAATCTACAAACGAGCTGTTGACAGCTCTCCGAAACTCTTTGAAACCTTCTTCGCCTTGGCATAAAAACTGCTTTCCCTCTCACACTGATAACTTAAGTTCCCCATGCTCAACATGATTCCATATCTTCTTTGAATACACCAAAATATCATAGGTTAACACAACCATTTCCTCGCTCCATCAAATAGGGAAAATCCCATGCCAAACGGATACTCCCTCTCGCAAGTTATGGCGGAAACACACACCACACGCTCTGCATCTACAACAAAATCCAAAAATAGTCCTTCAATAATTAAATTAATTCCATCCCAATACTCCACCATCATCTAGATCTTTGGACTAGCTTTCCAACGCTTCAAACCGTGCGTCATTTCGAGTTACGGTTCTCCCGTTACGACAAAAACACCAAAACAATTTTCTCTGCCCAGGACTTCCTCGCCAGGCGAACATAGTAGCGAGTCGTTCGCTAGCATGCTCGCTAGGCGAAGGGTCAGGCGAACATGACAGTCCAAAATCTCATTTTCGACCGTTACCTGACTTCCGAGTGTCCGATTTCGATTCCATAAAAAGCTGCGATCTCGAAGTTCAATGTACTACAACAATTTCACATTTAGAAGACCATTCAACACATCCTGAACTCTTGGAACACTTAAAGGCCGAGTTACACCGATTTTCACTCCACATTCTTACTTTCTTTAACATCCACCAGATGTCACTATCCACACTTACATACTCGGCTTCACAATCTGTCGTCACAGCACACACGCTCGATACCAGTCTCAAAACTACTCCCTCGATTCAATCCTTGTCCATCCAAATAAACATACCATATGGAGTCCTCACTCTCAGACCGGTTCCCGTAACTGAGTCGGTCACAACTCCACTTCACGTTCTGACTGCTAATCACTACCTTGTCAAGATAACTCTTCAAACAACCACAATCAATCGGCAAATCGCCAACTTTCCCACTTCCATTATAACTCAAAGATTTCCATCAAAATTCAAACACTTCAACACTGTTCTGAGCCGACCCGCCCAAACAATTCTCAAGCACCCAGTTGAACTCCAGACAATTCACTGCTCACGCCATCTAAGCTTGCAAGACACGTCCATCCTATCCAACACAATCCAAAATACTATCAACAAGAGATTAAGGGTGATCAGTTCCTCAATTAGTCAATAGACAGCCGAAATCATGATGGGGTATAAAGCATCTTTACCAAACTGTATGGGCATTCAACCACACTGAGCTACAACTCCACATTTTGCAGCAACCTGGAGAAGCACAAGTTCTCCCCCACTTGGGTCATTCCCACTTCTGCAGATGAAGACTAGACAACAAACACGTACCAATAGTGTTTCACACACATGTCGCGTACAAGGGAACAACCAACATTGGACAACTTGGTCGGATGGACCGACCTGCTCTGATACCACTAATGTAACACCCTTCTAATCCCCGCGGAAAAATACATATTTAATCAGAGTAAATTAACATGCTTTCACAAAGGGCGTCACACATAATTACAAAATCTTAACATTCACCTGTCATACTCATGTAACATTGAAATAAATAGTTATTCCATTAAATTTTCATCTTGCATGAAGCAGCGGATTCAATTTGGTTTACATAACTCTTCACAGAAAATTCATGTTCATCACATAATCATCAACACTTAGGCACAGAGGCCATTATCACATATTTCAAATACATTTAAAACACAACTTAGAATATACAATATATCTCTAAGGCATAAACCCTGCGGTCCCAGTGTTACATAACCAGAGCATGACTTGACCCAACATTATTAAATACTAATAGCTGCACCGACAGTGACCTCGCAACTACTAGTACTACTCCTTGGTACCTGCACGATGTCATGTAGGACATCATTCCAGCAGAAGGGTGCGAAACATTACCATAATAATCAATGCACATAATCATACATCAATGCACAAGTACAGAATATATATATTTCACAGTTTCTCACTACAATGCCTCACAATCCACTATCATACATCATAATGTATATATGTATAAAACCAAGCATTTTATCATGCATACATTCACAATTACAATTAATCCACATAGACTTATACATTATGTTTCATTTACCGCCAAT
The DNA here is from genome assembly GCA_963859935.3 of Lathyrus sativus. Classification (NCBI taxonomy): domain Eukaryota; kingdom Viridiplantae; phylum Streptophyta; class Magnoliopsida; order Fabales; family Fabaceae; genus Lathyrus; species Lathyrus sativus. The sequence continues at coordinate 214,191,382 of OZ012739.1, read as the reverse complement.
CATATAAACATACACAATCATACTTAATTAGCGATTCATTAGTCAATATCTTTCACATTTACATTATTCTCACATCTACCAAGCAAAACATGTGTGTGTGTATATATATATATGTATATATATATATATATATATATATATATATATATATATATATATATATATATATATATATATATATATATATATATATATATATATATATATATATATATATATATATATATATATATATATATATATATATATATATATATATATATATATATATATATATATATATATATATATATATATATATATATATATATATATATATATATATATATATATATATATATATATATATATATATATATATATATATATATATATATATATATATATATATATATATATATATATATATATATATATATATATATATATATATATATATATATATATATATATATATATATACTATTACATCCTCTGGCATTATTCATAATTTCTCATATACACTACAACCAAGCACATTCAATCATGCTTCTATAATTCACATCATTTTCACATAACCATACGCATACATGTTTATTTCACCAATGCATCATATAAAGATGAATCATGCAACTCATAGACACCGACTCACGACTCTATGCAGATGCAAATGCGGTACCGACTCAATTCAGCAGGTTCAATTGAAGAACCAAAAATAACCATCGCTCACACCCCACAAGGGCACACGAGGTTCTGCAGTTTCTCCGAGGAATCAATATAACCATCGTAACATACGAGGTTCTGCAAATCCTCCGAGGGATCAATAAATAACCATCGCTCACACACCACAAGGGCACACGAGGTTCTGCAGATTCTCCGAGGAATCAATAAATAACCATTGCTCACACCCCACAAGGGCACATGAGGTTCTGCAAATTCTCCGAGGAATCAATAAATAACCATCACTCACACCCCACAAGGGCACACGAGGTTCTGCAGATTCTCCGAGGAATCAATAAATAACCATCGCTCACACCCCACAAGGGCACACGAGGTTCTGCAGATTCTCCGAGGAATCAGACACACAAGTATGCAATTAAGATGCTTCACATGCAAAATGACCTAATCAATTATAGACCATCGCTCACACCCCACAAGGGCACACGATGTCTCTGCAGAAGCCCAAACCTCACAAAAACAACCGATTTAATCCAAATCAGCCCCAGTAGCACAACCCACTCATCACTCGACTATACTACACCGTCTATTCCAAATTCTAACCGATAAAACTCAGTTTCTACCAATTAAACTCATTTCGACCTAAAATGGAAAATATCTAAAAAACACCCAAACAATCCAACACACATACACAATGATTAAGATAGTAAGATTTCACACCCTTACCTTGATTAATCGGAAGCTAGAGGATGTTCTTGATGATTCTCCAAGTTTCCTCTTTTTCTCCTCCTTTTCTCTTCTTTTCTCTTTCTTTTCCCTTCCCCATATATATATATATATCTTTCCCTTTATTTCTATCCAATATATTCCCTCTCTCAAACATCTACAAATCCATTTAAACAATCATCTAATTATTCAAATAATTAGAATAATCCAAATAAATCAATTAATTAACACAAATAATTAAATATTGAAAATTGGGTTGTTACAGGTGTCATTATGATCCTGAGCTGTGGAGATTTCTTGAACGTACCCCTCATTGGTACTAAAGGAGTAATCAGCTACAATCTAGTCCTTTCTCGCCGCCAGCATGGATACTCAACAAGACCAGAGCCAGAGCCGGATATGCTAAGAGCCTATTTTTGTGAAAAAGGTAGCAATGAAGAACTTGAAACTCAAGCTAGTTTTGCTTGGCGTCATCCTCTTCTATAAGGAGAGACCCCATAAGAGAATGTAAGTTGTTTAACCACAAGGGCCTATCTACTTTGGTCAAAGGAGATAGCCTTGAGAATGTTTTACGCTCATACCTACGAGATCACTATTGAGCCCGAGGTTCCTATACCTAGGGAGGAGCTAAGATACACTTTAGTCAAAGTGAAGCGTGAGAATACTGAACTGTGAGAAATAATTCGTCAGAATCAACTCCAGCCCAGGTCTCAAAAGGGAGAGGGATTGTCTAGTTAGAACGGTCGACACTTCGCCATTTCCTGCTGTTTATCAAGAGTGTAATCTTTTGTTGTATTTGCTTCTGTTGTAAGAAAGGTCTTGCTTTTTAGCAAGATCCATCTATTTTAATAGATCTTAACTTATCAATGAAAACCTGCTTTTAAAGCACGTTGTTAAGTGTGTTTCTAACTTTGTCTGTAAACAAAATTATTGTTTTCCCTTGAATGGTCGGTTTTGCATTTTGCATTTGCATATCATTCTGCATGGTCTTGCATGGGTTCTGCAACTCATTTGTTGTTCCTTTTCTTCTAGAGAGAGAGAGAGGAGGAGGAGGAAATAAGTCACGCGAAGTTCCCACAGATACATCACTCGAGCCAGAGCTCAAAGGAAGATGGCTGATCACGACCAGAGAATCGACCAGATCGACAATGACATCGAGGGAATCAAAGACAACGTCAGTCATATTATGGAAATTCTTAATGTGATAAAAGAAAAGATGGATTCCCAGGCTACTGTGGTCTCTGAAATCACTACATCAACAGTAAACCCTCCTACAGTTCTAGCTTCAATAACCGAGTTTTTGTTCGGCATATCAAGGGATTTCTTGCCTCCGCTCAACAATCCTTAACTACTCAATTTTCAACCACAAGTTGTTCCGATGACGACATATCCTCTTTTCACCCAAGAGGGAGGTCCAACACATGTTCGACCTATTTTCAACAACCATCAACCAATCTTTGATATACCCAATGGTTTCGAAATCGAAGACGAAAAACACGAGAAGTTGAGAGTAAAATGGACATCATGGCTAAGAGGATGAAAGCTATTGAAGGAAACAATGTCTTTGGATTAGATGCCAAAGACATGTGTCTAGTATTAGGGTTGGTATTTCCACCTAAATTCAAAATGCCAATATTAGACAAGTACGAGGGATCCACTTGTTCGAAAGTTCATTGATCATGTATTGCAGGCGGATTGCCCCACACATCGAAAATGATAAGCTACTGATACACTGCTTTCAGGATAGCCTCAAGGGAGCATATGCCAAGTGGTATATGAATTTAGAACAAGCAAAGATACACTGCTTTTAGGATTTGTCCGACATATTTATCCAGCAGTATAAGTACAACATGGATCTGGCCCCAGATCGCCGTCAGCTTCTTAGCATGACGTAAAAGAGTATTGAATCCTTTAAGGAATATGCACAAAGATGGCGTGGGACAGCTGCTTAAGTGGAGCCACCCCTGAATGAAAAAGAATTAGCTGACTGGTTCATAGACACAGTTAGGCATGAGTTCTATGAGAGACTAATCAGCAGCGTCACAACAAACTTCTCCGACATCTTGAGTGTACAACTTAGAATAGAGAGTTTTGTTAAACTCTATACAAACATTGTTATGTTTGTTCCCCTTTGAACCTTGATCATAATCAAGTGTTCATCTATCCTCAGTGAGGTGAACTACGGTTGCTCTGATTCTATCCTAGTTAGGATACGTAGGCAGAGGATGCAATATCGTTGTGAGAAAACATAAAACTATCCTTAGGTCTTTACCCAAACCCATATCGTACACCTTAAACCCAATCCCAAACCATAGCAAACATTTAGCAAGTATATCATATAAACAAACAAAACGTTCCTGTAGAGTACTACAAATGTTTAGGATGTGATATACCTACCCTAGGCATAACCAACCCCCGATCCCTGATCTGTTAGCGTTGTTGTTACAATGCGCAAAAGGTCTTTCTTTCTTTAACCTTTCATTTGGATAAATCAAAGTCCGGTTGTGAATTTAATGAATTAAGATTCAAGTTAATCAATATCTTGGTATCAAGATTCTCACCGCAACATCTAGCAAGAGCGACACCTTTTCTGCTTTTGAAAAATTTGCCAAACTTTCTCAAAACAAGTTGAACATAAACATTATATCAATTCGAAGTGATAATGTAGGCAAGTTTGAAAATAATCTCTTTAAAGAATATTGTGGTAGGAATGAAACTGATCATGATTTTTTCGCGCCGCTTATCTGATCGCTACTTAGTATATCTAAATGCTTCGTGACTGCAAGTGCACAGTCTGATCGTGTAGTTTTAAAAGATTATCGAACCCAAATGACCAAGAGTCGATCTACCGCTATCTAATGCTACTATGTAAATCAAATTCTAATGGATTTCTTAATTTGGGATGCGAGAAATAAATTAAGTGCGGAATTAAAATCAAATTAAATTAAGATAATGCGAAATATCGGTATATAATCCTGTTAATCATTGATGGTTCAGTAATTCGTGGGCGTTTAGTTTAAAAGAAAGAATTGTTATTCTGTAGAAAATACTCATTTAAAAGGCCTTATCTCACACTCTTGTGGTCTTGACTTAGACTATGCTCTCAAATCAGAATGCGGCTCCTGGTCTCTCATTTTGCATTTAAAAACACTTTTTGAAAACAAATAAATCCTAATTAACCTTAAAGCGCTCTCGCTGTATTTAAGCCTAATGTTCAGTTTCAGCTATCCGATTAAGACCTCAAACTCTCGTTTTATTGATATTAACCTTTGTTACTTTCTCACTCTCATGACGAAAGTTATTAATTTGGCAAAATAAACAAAGACCAAAAGAATTAGATTCCATTAAATTTGCGTCACAATTTACCTAACCCCCTCCGACCGATCGTAGTTACATGTCGATACTAAAAGGTTTATCCAGACATGGATTTCATGCTTTTACTAAATCTAGTCCTAATACTAAACAGAAAATAAAAAGAATGCATAAAAATATAATGATAAAAATGAAAGCAGATAAACAAAACCTGGAAATTTGCGGAACAAAACTGGGCTTTGATTATGAAGGCCGACTTGCAGTTCGGTATAATATTACAACTTTTATGAATCAATCCTAAACTAAATGGCAATTGATTATCAGTGAAAAACAATTGCCTTACGAAAATCCTCTAAAAACAATATAAAGAAACTAAACAGAATGTTAAAAAAAAAACTAAAACGAAAACAGAAAAAAATAATCTGTCCCCTTTTTCCAAAACTGCCTTCTCTTTTATACTTTTAGTGGGCAACGATTACATGAATTTGAGGCTTCCAACGAGGAGAAAAATTAGGACAAAATGTAGCCAGGCAATTCAGAAAAAGTAGGGAGAAAGTGGAAAAAATCTAGGGAGGAAGTGGAAGGCGCCACTTCCCGTTCTTGTAGGAGTGGCAGTTGCCACTTCCTAATACTTAGGAGTGACACTCGCCACTATAAGTTATATGTATGCCTAAGAGGCGAGGGGGGGGGGGGGGGGGGTGAATTAGGCTCTTAGACAATTTTTCCGGTTTTTATGATTCTTGGATTTTTCTTCTTTAAATTCTTCTAGATGATGAAAAACATTAAAGTGCAGAAGGTAAAAGGACACATCAATTTATAGTGGTTCCCCTCACAATCCGAGAGTACTCCACTCCCCTTTCAACATGAAAGAGAATTTTACTATCAATGTTAGATTTCTACACAAGACAATCCTAACAACCAAGAACACCCTTCTTGGATTTACACAATATTTAACTCCTACCGAGAATGAATATCTCACACAAGGACCTCTTGTATCCACAATCCGGAACACAAGGAAAACCCTACAAACTTATCTTTTATAATTATAAGAATAAGTTGTAGTCAATTCTGAATTTTGTATATAAGTGACAATTGAATGTATATCAATATGAAATATTGATCTTCTTCTTGAAACAAAGATTACTCAAAAATTATACAAGTGTTCTTTATTGTGAAATCAAGCTGTAAAAATGTGAAAGTGTATTTCAATGGCTTGTTTCAAAATTCTGATTTGAACACTTTTGAAAATTCAGAAAGGTTGAAGATAATGAGTAATATTTGAAATTTGTTTCTTGAAGGTGAATTTGATTTTGAAAACTGAAATCAATTTATAAGAGAGAAAAACCTTTTAAAAAAGGTATGATTATGGGACATTAAAAAATAGCCAGTAAGAAAATCATAGAGCAATGCAATTCTCCATGAACAGATGTTATTTTTGGCTGTTGCTTCAGTGTTAATCGGTTAACCAAATGGGTTAATCGGTTAACACCTTTCCAACGTATAAAAAAATTCAATTTTCCATGCGTTAATCGATTAACCAATATGGTTAATCTGTTAACACTGTAGGAAATTCCCAAAATCATAATTTTAACTTGTGTTAATCGGTTAACCCCACAGGTTAATCGGTTAACATTGAAAGTTTTTCCAAAAATACTTAATTAAAAAATTCAAGAGTATTTTAAAATAGTTTTAAAATTCTTTTAGTTAGTGGTGTAGTGAAGTGTGATCAAAGAACACTTGTATACATGATACTAAGTAAACAATGTTGTCCCGTGTCTTGAATCTTCAACACCACTTGAAACTTGATAGATGAAACTTGATCCAATATTGATAAATGACTTTGCCTTGATCTTGATAATGTATTCTTGATGATATGTTTGCACCTCTTGCTTTTTGTGAAGAGTTCAGAATAGAGATGCTTCAGATTTTATCTTCAGTGTATATACCCGCACGGGAATATCTTGCGAGCTAAGCTGATATGAGTTGTCTTCATCAAAACAATTGAGGCTTTTGAATCTTGATTCTACAATCTCCCATTTTTTGATGATGACAACCGTTTCTTTGAAAATCTTGCTTGATACTTGGTTTTAAAACATTTCTCCCCCTAAGTTGAATCTCCCCCTAAATTCAAGAGAGATAACACTTTTTCTACACAGAAAAATGTTAGAACCACAATCCTTCTCCCCCTTTGTCATTAGCAAAAAGGAAGAGGAGCATGAAAAGATAATAGCAAACAATCATGCATAGCAAATACAACAAGCACAAACATTTATCATAGGAAAAGTCATAACTTGAATGAAAAATAAGCAAACCATTGTACGAGTACATAAAAGCAAACGAAACTGAATTTTAAAAACTTAAACAGAACCATAGTCTAGAAACAAAAACATACAACATGCACACATTAACTTAAGCAGAGGTTAGATATCACCTTCATCGAGAATCCCGAGTTCTCGTCGAATCTTGAAGAAAGGTTCCTTAGCCTATGGTTTAGTGAATATGTCGGCGAGTTGATTGTGTGTATCCACGAAAGTAACATCTACATCTCCATTAAGTACGTGATCTCGAAGGAAGTGATGTCGGATGTCTATGTGCTTTGTCCTTGAATGCATGACCGGGTTCTTTGTGATATTGATGGCACTTGTGTTGTCGCATCGAAGAGGAATGCAACCGAGATCTACACCATAATCGAGGAGTTGTTGCTTAAGCCACAGAATTTGTGCACAACAACTTCCTGCTGCAATATATTCTGCTTCGGCCGTGCTAAGTGCAACACATGTTTGCTTCTTGCAAGCCCATGACACTAGTGCATTCCCGAGAATGTGACACGTACCACTTGTGCTTTTTCTATCAGTCTTACATCATGCGTAATCTGCGTCAGAATAACCAATTAAATAATAAGTACTACATTTTGGATACCATAATCCAATGTTCGTTGTTCCTTTGAGATACTTCATAATCCTCTTTACGGCGGTGAGATGTGATTCCTTCGGATTTGCTTGAAAGCGTGCACACAAACAAACGCTAAACATAATGTCAGGACGGATTGCCGTCAAATATAATAATGAACCGATCATACCTTGATACTTGGTGATATCAATTGGAGTACCGGATTCATCTTGATCAACGTACGTTCCAGATCCCATAGGAGTGGACATCACCTTGCAACTATCCATATCGAATATTTTCAACAATTCCTTGCAATACTTGGATGGTTGATGAAGATGCCATCCTTTGTTTGCTTGATTTGTAGTCCAAGGAAATAGTTCATCTTTCCCATCATAGACATTTCAAATTCGCCTTGCATCACCAAAGCAAATTCTTCATATAAATCTTTGTTTGTTGATCCGAAGATGATGTCGTCCACATAGACTTGAACAAGTAAGGTACTAACCTTTATCTTTTTAATGAATAAAGTCTTGTTTACCTTTCCTTTTTCAAAACCTTTATCACATAGGAAAGTGATGAGACGATCATACCATGCCCTTGGTGCTTGCTTTAGACCATAGAGAGCCTTCTTCAATTTGTATACATGTGAAGGATACTTGAAGTCTTCAAAGCCCGGGGGTTGTTTGACATAGACTTCTTCGTTGATGTATCCGTTCAAAAATGCGCTTTTGACGTCCATTTGGAAAAGTTGAAAGTTCATTGAACAGGCATAAGTAAGTAATAGTCTAATTGCTTCTAACCTTGCTACCGGAGCGAACATTTCATAAAAAACAATTCCTTCTTCTTGATTGTAGCCTTGTGCGGCCAATCTTGCTTTGTTACGAACTATGATCCCATTCTCGTCAAGTTTGTTCTTGAACACCCATCTTGTTCCTATGATGTGCTTGTGGTCCGGTCTTGGTACAAGACTCCAAACTTGATTCCTTTCGAATTGGTTGAGTTCTTCTTGCATCGCTACAATCCAATGGTCGTCGCCTAAGGCTTCTTCAATCTTGGTTGGTTCAATACGAGACACAAAAGCCATGTTGAGACAAGCATCCTTAAGATTTAGTCGAGTTGCAACGCCTTGGCTAATATCACCAATAACTTTATCTATCGGGTGATCTCTATGAGTTCTCCATTCCTTCAGAAGATCTCGATGTTCTTCAATGATTTGAATGTCACCTTCTTGTGGTATTGCTTGATCCTTTGAAGTCTCCTTTTGTTGTTGTGAAGAATCTACTATGTCATCATCATCATCCACAATAATATATCCTCTTTCAAGGGGTTAGTCTCAACAAAAGAAACATGAATGGATTCTTCAATAGTATGAGTTCTTTTATTAAAAATTCTAAAAGCTTTACTAGAGAGGGAATAACCAAGGAATATACCTTCGTCGGACTTCTCATCAAACTTATCGAGATTGTCCTTATCGTTATTGAGAATGAAACATTTGCATTCGAATATGTGAAAGAATGATATATTTGGTTTCCTACCCTTGAACAACTCATACGGAGTCTTCTTGAGAATTGGTCGAATATTGACATGGTTGCTTATGAAACAAGTCGTGCTAATCGCATCTGCCCAAAAATATTTAGGAAGATTTGAGTCGCTAAGCATTGTTCTTGCAAGCTCCACCAATGACCTATTCTTCCTTTCTACGACACCGTTTTGTTGAGGAGTCCTTGGTGCGGAAAAGTTGTGAGAAATTCCATGCTCTTCGCAAAAATCCTCAAAATATTAAATTTGGAATTCTCCACCATGGTCGCTTCTAATGGAGGCTATGGTGAGTGACTTCTCGTTTTGAATTTGCTTTGCATACTGTCGCTACTGCGAAAATCGGCGCCGGCTGAACAGAAGAGTCGCCACCGTGCGTTATTTATCCCAACGGAGGGAAAGGAAACGCTCGAAGTAAACCTACCGCAAAGACGGGAAAGGAATGGTCATCGCAACCAAATCTTGGATTCGGGAGTCGATTACGCAAGGGGAAGGTATTAGCACCCCTCACGTCCGTCGTACTCGACGGGATCCACGCTTGTTTTCTAGTACGGATTGTTATTCTATCTATTCTACAGGTCCGGGGATAAAAGCCATGATCTTTCCAGATGCTAACTCAAGTCCAATACGAATGTCGGGAAATCAACTGATGAAGCGGACAAAAACGGGTAAGCTCCCTGTTCCGGCTGAGCATGAATATGCAAAATGAAATGCTAATGCAAACAGTCATGCAAAATGCAAAATGCACACACAAGGGACCAAATGCCCCTGGCTGAGAAGTCCAATCCATCATACTGGTCTTAGTCAGACCTATAACACTGCTCAACCCTGGTCTCAACAAGCCAAAACAATGCTCGAACCTGGTCTTCAACAGACCCCATGATGTTGTCTTCAAATATCACTGAATCTCAATCAAGAAAAAAATCGGTAATCTGGAGGTCAAGTTACCTGCATGCCCCAGCCCCTCTCACAGGTAGGTGTCCTAATAACTGACACAAAGTATGGCATCCTATGCGGTCGTTGGCGTCACAGACTTTCAAGACTGATGATACGATACCCAGAAGGTGTGGCATCATTATGTCCTGAAGAGGCCTCACTTAGCCAACTTCCAAATGATCGGTCCCCGGAGTCGACAATCCAACTAACCAACAACCCCCTCAACCCAAAGGGTTGAAAAAGAAGTCAACCAGAAGAACCTCGTACGAGCGTGGATTTCATGAGACACTCGTACATGCAAAGCATGCACGCGCCCACTAATTTCCACTCTAATTCTAGGTGCACTCAAGCCCAGGTCCGGCTTATCTCTCAATCATAGAACCCCCTCATACCCACAGCAAATAATAACAGAAATATAATGCTGAATGTAAAATGCAGAAACGTAAATCCATACAAAATCCTCGACGGGAAAACAAGCGTTGGGATTGACTCTCTTAAGGGACGTTGGATCCCAGATGCATAAGGAACCATCGCAGTCCCCAGCAGAGTCGCCAGCTGTCGCTACTGCGAAAATCGGCGCCGCCTGAACAGAAGAGTCGCCACCGTGTGTTATTTATCCCAACAGAGGGAAAGGAAACGCTCGAAGTAAACCTACCGCAAAGACGGGAAAGGAATGGTCATCGCAACCAAATCCTGGATTCGGGAGTCGGTTACGCAAGGGGAAGGTATTAGCACCCCTCACGTTCGTCGTACTCGACGGGATCCATGCTTGTTTTCTAGTACGGATTGTTATTCTATCTATTCTACAGGTCTGGGGTTAAAAGAAAATAAAATGACTCGGCAAAGCATCGCACTTTATGCCTACGTATTCCCGTCTGGAACGAGAAATCAGAGTCAACGTAGTTCGCCTACTTACTGGAAAGGAGGGGAAGTTTGCTCGCTAGGATATCGCATCCTATGCCTACGTACTTTCATACAACATGAAAGATCAGAGCAAACGTAGTTCGGGCCACGTACGACACAAGTCTGTCTTGATTGTTTTTATCCTTCTGAAAAAGGTTTTCTCCTGATTACACGTCCAAGTGGACAAAAATGACGTTTTTTGATTGGTTTACAGTCTTTTACGCAAGAACTGTCTTTTATGGTGTTTGAAATGTTTATTGTGTTTTTTGATTGTTTTGAGATGAGAAGAGAAAGAAGCTCTAAAACCTAGGGTTAAAAAGGGGATCAAAATCTACCCTAATGTTGGCATGCATGGATGAGAGCCTAATGTCTGTCATATTTCTCTCTTGCGCAGAGAGAAACAGAGATCCTAAGGGGATAAATGGAAAAATAACAGCATATATACAGTAAAGCGGTAAAATGCATGAATGCAACAATACAAGCGAGGCAAGGGAGTCCCACTCAACCTCGAACCTAGAAAACAATGAGCAAAGTGAAACAGATTCACCTCAACCTCAAGGGGAAAATTAACAAACAATACAGCACAGAAAATGAAACCCCAAAAACCCAGCTCTGACAGCTCACCTAACTCTGACAGTTGATAAACAACAATCTCCCAATGAACCCCAAAGTCAGGCTCCCATGAGACCCAAGCTACAATAAGCTTCCATCTTCAAGAAATCACCAAGCTCAAGCAAGCACGGAATCTTAACCAGTTGACAGCATCAGACAACAGTAAACCCTAGTTTTAACAGTTGCACAGCTTTGACATGAACAATCTTCATCTTTGCCTATCTTTGATCTTCATCTCTATCTTCAATGGCTTCTTTCTTCAAGGCAAGCTCTTCTAGATGAGAATTGATTTATCAGAATAAATTGCATGTCAAACAGTTCATTGACAACCAAAGGAAGCCTATAAACAGTTGACATTGTAACAGACTGTTTCCCTCAAAGTTCCACCTCTTAGATACAACCACTTATCCCTCCAAAGGAGGGAGGTGAATATCATAGAGGGACTTTATGTCATAGAGAGGAATGGAAGCAAAAGAAGCTCTCCATGTTTATGAAAGAATTTGTTCTATTCTAAGGCTCTGCCTATTTTCTCCTATTTCTCCTAAGTCTTCGATCAGCTCCAAGCTCAAGCAATCTTCAAGCTTCAACATTTGATTATCATCCTCAATCTCCTCCTTTGATGTCTTCATGCTTCCACAAGCCCAAACCAAGCCCATACCCCAAATAAAAAGCCCAAAAGCCCAAGTAAACAAATATAAACCCCGAGTGGGAACACCAAACAAACACTCCATTTGCAAAATATACTAAAAATAGTAAAATAGTATTTAAAATTCTAGGATTTATTCTAAGGGGAGTTCTATATCTACCCTATAGCCCATATATTCCCCTATAACCTAAACCAAATGCTACATGCCCCAACTACATTATACACTACAACTAAATGTTTTTTGGATTAAATTCTATCCTACAATTTTATGTACAAACTAGTGTTAAATCCTAAAAATATACTAAGCTTACACTAAAATATTCTAAGTTTTTTTTATTACACCATATCTATTTCAACATTTTTTTACTACCATTTTTAATTTAAAGTTTTATCACATTATCCTAAGGGAAACCCTAAAGTATATTAATATCTATATTATCAAGATCGAAGATCAAACCCTATATCAACTTCTAAGGGGTCTAAACAATTCCTAACATGCAAGGGGTCAAGGTTAACCATCAATTGGGAAGGTCTTAATCAACAACCCTAAAACAGAACCAAATTACATCTAAAAAATCTACAAAAATTCCTAAGGGAACATGCGAGTGTTAGCTATAATCTACCAAAAGATCTAAGCAAGAATCATCACCAATTGAGAGAACAAAATTCTACAAAACAGCGGTATCAAATATGCAAAGCAAACATCAATTAAATCATGCAAAATACTCATCAGAATGTAAAATGTAAAATGCAAAAGAAATGAGAAAACAATCCACAAAAATCTAAGCAAAATTCTACAATCTCCTGAAGATGTTAGCAACCTATGGTAAAAAAATTAAAACCAAATTCTAAAGTTAAGGTCAATTTCTAAAGTAAAACCTATAAAGTGTCCAGGGAACATTCAGATGGGGATGGCTCTAAAAAACGGATTCAAAACTAAAGTTAGAGTCGTCTAAAATTTCCAATAAAATTTATGGGGGAACCTACACATATCATCTAAAACATATCCAAAAATAAGCTCAAAATCATGAAGCATAAAAGAGAACAAAATTAAACAAAACAGATGAACAGTTATGTACACCAATGGATATTAGCACGAAAGAAAAATCATAACTAATTCAAAATAAATCCAAAAAATGCAAACTCAACGCCTTAAATTTCTTAAGACAATCAAGATCTGCAGAAAAAAATTTCATAATATCTTAATCATTTTTACTATTTTTAACGCAATAAAGGAAAACAGGCCTCAAAACAGAAAAATAAAAAGAAAAAGGGAATGAAGAAAATCTCCGAATTAACAATCCTAAAATCATCCATAGGTGTTCACGATCCTAACCGCATAAGAACTTCTAATTATCTCATCCTAAATCCATGGTAAAGTGAAGGTTTACATACCTTGATCGGAGCTTCAAAACGGAGTATCTTCGGCTCTTTTCGTGCTTCCGAAAGCTTCAAATTCGTTCAACAATATGCGAGGAAAGTGCTACAATCTTCGAATCGAACCGAAATCGCCTTGAATGAAGAATCACCACTTGATTTGCTCTCTTGAAAATTGATATGCTCTCTTCTAATCCAACTCAAATCAATCACCAACCTTGCTTCAAATGAGTTTCTAAACATTTATAGAGATGTTTGGAAGATTCTAGAAATGAAGCCCAAACCAAAAATAATAAAATCCATTTTCCTTGGAAGTTTCTAGATTATTCATGTATCCTCCCTTGGAAGTTTCTAGATTGTTCATGTATCTTCCCTTGGAAGTTTCTAACCAAAATAGCCTTCCAAATGCCTTGTTAAGTGGTTTGGACTAGTGACTTACATTTCAAGTAACCACTTTTACAAAGCAAGTCATGAAATTATTGCTCAATTCAAAAATGTGCCAATGCCATTGTCTTTAGAATGCAATTTCTACTCAAAATGAGTATTCACTTGACATGTTTGTGACCTCTAACCCAAAATTTGATTTTTTTTCACCACTTTATTTGACTTATTCCCCTTTTTTAGGCCATTTTAAGTGACTTTTTGAAATAAGCCGATCAATATACCATGATGACTTATTTGACCTAAAAAAATAATTTTAAGCACATTCCGTGCTGAACGCTTTTTCATCTGAAGAGTGGAACATGGAGATTTTGACCTATGCTCAAAAAGGACCTATAATCTCACTTTCCCGAAATACCCCTGGCTTGTACAACTCATAACTTGAGCTCCACAAATCCAAATGAGGACTTCTATAACTTTTTGGAAAGCTAAGAAGATAAGGAACATCTCTCATGTTTGCCAAGAATCCATTTGAAAACTCCTTCTAGCTCAAACGTTGCTTGGAAGTCAAGTGACTTTCACAGTTAAATTTCAGATGCCTCTGAGGACCCCTAACTTGTCTGGGCTATAACTTGAGTTCTATAAATCCCCTTGAGGACTTCTAGTACTCAAATTAAAGTTATGAACCTCCTCTAAAAGATTCATGTGGAGATCCAAGTCACTTGAAGCTCACATCTTGACTTAGAAGGCTTGGAAGTTCAGTGAAAAATAGGGGATTTTACCCTAGGAACCCTGTCTTGTCACCCTCAATCCTTCTTGATTCTTTTGATTTTCTCTTGGTACAACACCACATATGCTTCAACATATCATTTCATGGATATAATGATCTAGAGCTAGGCTTTGATGCCTCTCAAACACTCTCCTTGAGCTAGGATTACTCAGACAAAACCCTAATTGCACGCACTTCAATCAGAACTCTTGAACTTGATTCTATGGCTTGCTTAAGCTCCTTCTTGGCTCTCTAGGGACTCAATAAGCTCTATTCACATCTCATACCCTTGATCAAGGCTTCATAGACCCCTGAGACTCTTCACAAAACCCCTCACACTTGGAGATAGACCTTGTACAACCAATGCAACTCTTTAAGCACCCAAATCTTTGACTGATGGCCTTGGTGGCTTCTCTAGCTTGTATGATCTTAGGCTCTCCTCTTTTATATCTCACTCTTGATACCCTGTTAAATGTTAATGCTATGATATGCAGATGCTAGAACTATGTTAGAACTATGACATGCTATACAATGGAACATAAACTCAAGGTTGAGCAAATTTTGGGGTGCAACAGCTGCCCCTATTCAAACGGCTTGGACCCGACTGGGTGAAGAGCGGACAACCTTCAAACATTCGAGGTACGAGACGGTTGAATACAAAATAAACCCGAAAATTTTCCAACCGCAGAAATAAACTGCATCCTTGCTCGGGGAACACTATCCAGAAAACTGAATCCAATTATTCTGGCAACAAAAATGATCAATCATCTGATAAATAGATTTGACTTCAACACCAGTTACTTGTGTGACCCCACAAATAACAAACCCGAAGGTTGGATCAACATGCACTTGATCACCTCCCGTCGTCTAATGATAGACGGAGACACCATCCCGAAGGAACACAATAACCATACTTACACCGTCTACAGATAGACAGAAAACCCCATCCCGAAGGAAAAAACAATATCCATATTTACACCGTCCACCGAAGGAAAAACCATACCTATATTTACATCGTCTACAGATAGACAAAAAGACCCCTTCCCGAAGGAAAACCATACCCATATTTACAACGTCTACAGATAGACAGAAACACCATCCCGAAGGAAAAGCAATATCCATACTCTCCTCGTCTAATGATAGACGGAGACACCATCCCGAAGGAAAACAATAATATCCATATTTACACCGTCCACCGTAGGAAAACCAATATCCATGTTTACATTGTCTACAAATAGACAGAAACACCCTTCCCGAAGGAACACCATATCCATTACTCACATTGTCTAAAGATAGACAGAAAGACTCCATCCCGAAGGAAAACCATACCCATTTCTACAACGTCTACAGATAGACTGAAAGCCCCATCCCGAAGGAACAATATAACCCATATCCATATTCATCACCACCCATCAAATTTCAGAATCCTTTCGTCTACAGGAATTGATGGAAAGAACAATATCTTCAAAGGGCCACATCATCAATAAGGATTGACAGAAAGAAAACCCATCTCCAAAGAGCCATGCCGTTGATAAGGATCAACAACTAGGAAAACCAAACATTCTTCGAAGAGCCTCGACGTCAATAAGAATCAACGGTCAGAAAAACCTTCTTGAAATACCATCTCGTCCAATAGACAGAAAGAACACCAATATCTGAATGATCGCTTTAAAACCCCTCAACGTCTAAGGATAGACGGAGAAAACCATATCCAAACTCCTGAAGTCTACTGATAGACTGATGAGTAAAGCATAATTGTTGCATGATCTGAGAGTCGAATACCAAAGAGCTGTCTGAATAAAGCTGCTGGATAAATGCCCCTGAACTGATTACATAGTACTTCATGTTGCCACTGAAGGCTGATAGAAAAGCTGGCTTATGCTTCGTATGCATATGCGTACGTTTGAATTTTCCTATGGCGTAATGCTCCATATGGGATGGAAATGCTACGCGTTTGAGGATGAAATGCAAGCATGATGCAAATATGATGATATATGCAAATGCAAATGCAGGCTCGGCCGCTGGAGAGACTGGATACAGAAATCCGCTTCAGCAAAATAAATGTTGAAGACAAAGCCAACTCCGCTGGGGATAACCAGGCATCACAGAATTATTCCAGCAAAATAAATGCTGGAAAAGTGAAGCCAACTTTGCTGAGGAATAACTGAATGCACCAATCATGATTGGACTTCTGTCAGGGACAACTTACCCGTGCCAATGAAAATTGGACTTTTGCTGGGGAAAACAGACGGAGTCTTCCGGCGTACCAATGCAGATTGGATTTTGAAATGATGTGCCCACACAGACTGGGCCTCACAATGATTGCCAATATGGATTGGGCTTCTTGAAAATTGCCAATAAGGATTGGGCTTTAGGCCATCTGGGATGGGTCATATATGATTGACACTGGAAAACGTCTTGTCTGAATTCACAATTTCTGATTGAAGGGTCACGGGACGGTAACTCGACTTCCCGACATTCGACTCACACTTGGAGATTAGTTGAATCTGCTCGAATAGCTCTGAGTAGCTCTGAGCAACTCTGATGACACGGGGAAGAACAATCCTTCGCTTCTAATATGCCCCAGCTTGTGGAACCTCTGTGGGGATAGTCCTTAAAAGGAAATTTGAAAATCTGTACCCTGATGGTCTGATATGAAATGCCCCAGCATTCTGAACCTCGGAAAAATGCTTCAAATCAAATGCCTCTCGAATAAAGAATAACTTTCGCGCTCTTAGGATGGTCTGCCCCTGTCTGCAATGACTTTGCCCCTGATTGGCTGATTCGGTATAGTGACTCCCGCTACGAGAGATTTACCGGATCTCGACCTGATTGCCCCGGAATAACGACTTTGGATGGCTGACCTCACTAGGGATCACTTGATAATATCTTGCCTTTGCTCTCGGAATATTCGAGCATCATGCGTTCTATCGTGATCAAACTTTCCACTGTAGGAAACTTTCCTGCTGTCAAGTGCTTACTCGTAAGTAAAACCAGTTGTTCTGCATAAAAGTTATATTAATGCAATGCGTATGACAGTTTTAACATCCAATCTGTTCACTGGAAAAAGGAAAATCAGTTGATGGCCTACAAAGCACAAATCATTTATCAAAATATCAACATCAGCACCAACATGGTAAGAAGAACCCTTTTAGGAGTCAGCTTCGACGCGATCTTAACCGATGGATGCCTTTGAAACATCCCTGCTTCAATTAGGACTTTTGAAGATTGTAACGTGGTCGGGTTCACGGTTTTGAAAGAACGGATAAAGGCTCAAGGTCTAATTTTGACCCACCCATTCTTCTTGATGTTCTCCGATCCTACGTTCAGCTAATTCGACCTTAGCGCTCACCTCTGGGAGGTTGAAATATAGGAGTGATAGTTCGAGAAACTATGCGCTTTTTGAGTGACAGCCACTCACTTCTCGTTTTTGAAACTTGGGGTCACACGACTCGTATTTCATTTGAGGACCTTTTCTTTTGTAATCCTTTTCATCTTTTCTTTCCCTAACTTTTGCCTGGACTGACTCTTTTGAGTTTCTTTTGATTTTCCAGTTCAGCGGGATGCCCCTATTTTTGCCTAAGTCGTTTGTCTTCAAGTTTTGACTTAGCGGGCTTTTGATTCTTTTCGCTTTTCATCATTTTTTTTCGAACAAGTCGTGTGACACTGGTTGTCTTACACTTTGGGGAATAATGTGACTGTCTCACTCCTGATACTTAACCAATGCGGATTTTTAGGCACGACCTATGGAGGTGTGATTGATCCTCGAACGAACACTCCTTTTGCAATTTGGATGGTCGGTCAATTTAGCTAACACCTACCCTGCCTCGGGTTGAGATTGAGGGTTTTTCGTTTTCAGAAAGAAACTCCTACAACTAGGCTCAAAGGGGTTAACAAGGGATTATATTCCTTATATCTCCGGTGTTTAGGGATTTGAAACAATGCCTGTACATCATCAGCCAGTTTTATTTCAAAGTCATACAATATCGGAAGCTTGCATGTCGTTCGTTTTCGTCATCCTCCCCGGGTTCCGCTTAACCAAGCGTTGGATATCTGTAAAAATCAATTAGTGAACACAAATGGATTTAATCAAAACATGCATACTCATTTCATTATCATCAATTGAATGAGAACAACAAGTTTTACAAACAAGATTGCAATTTAACAAGAAAGAAACTACAAACATAAAGAAATGACAAGATGAAACACAGGAAAACATCAGCTTCCGAGAACCGGGCTATCACATCTGACTTGCTGCTGAACCAGCCATCTTCAAAGTTGCTTATTGAAACCATACTGCTTAAAATGGTTGCCGGGTGAATCGGCTTTCTGACTTCCGCGGGCTCTGTCTAGCACGCAGGTTTGACCGATAACGGTAAGGCTGCTGATTCTGGAAAGGAGTTGACGTCTGTTGCGAAGACGAGACAGATTGTTGACTTTGATCATTCGAACCACTTGGAGGTCGAGTCTGAATTATCAGGGACTCCTTTTGTTCCAGCGCTTTCATTCTCAGGCTTGGTCTGGGCAGCAACTGAGGACAGGGGGATTCTGACACAATGATTGCAAAATATATTTCTGATCTACGGCAGCTTCGGGAACATCCATTGTCTTAGCACCGACTGGGGTACGATCATTAGGTACAATTACGCCACCCGGCGTGAGTTCAATAACTTTTGCGTCAATCAAGTCCTGAACGTTGTGCTTGAAAGCGTGACAACTTTCCACATCATGTCTGGGTGCCCCGGAATGAAATTCACAGGGCTTATTGGTATCATACCCATAAGGAAGCGTCGTTCGTGTGAGTGGCTCCAATATTCTTTTTTCAACCAACTTCAAACTCAATAAAGTCTGAAGGAGCTTAGCGTACGTTGAAGGCGGCGCCTCAAATATCCTCTTTGGCCTTTGCCGAATCGGATGTATCTTTTGTTGTTCTTGTTGGTGTCGATCAACACGTCTTTTAAGCTCAGGTTCCACAGGCACGGGCTCCACAGGCACTAGCGGAACAAACTCCTTCACTGCGGCTTCAGATAACTGATCATCCTCTTTCCTAATCACGTTCTTGACTACTTCCATGATCAAGCTCATTTGGGTCTTTAGCTGATTATTTTCCTCTCTGAGCATCTTCTGATCCAGACGTAACTCTTGCATGTCTTTCATCATCTGCCTCAGCTGGCTTCGGACTTCAATCAATTCAGCCTGATTCTGTTCCATATCTCTGAGGAATTCCTGCAACAAACTTGAGACGGGAAATAAGACCCACGGTTCTGATGTACCTGTTATGCGAGAATGCAATGCAGAAATCAACACATATTCAAGACAAGACAAATACACCCCGGGCTGTAGGCACAGCGATAAACACTTCACACCACTATGCAAAGCCAACAAAAGCAGCAAACAAGCACACCCAAGTACAAACTACACTGACCCCAGCCAACAAGCCTGGTGGTGGTCAGCAAACAACAATGCACAAAAGCTAAACAGATGCGACGCCCGGTGCAGAAACCTCTAATAACTTTCCCCATATTCAACTGAGCTCTCAGCTAGACATTCTCCCGACCATACACTCTCGGTGGAGTATTCCCTGACATGGACTGATGAACCCATACAACTGGGTGAAGGATAATCAATAATCCGAACAAAACCCTGAGGCGTGATAAAGATCTTGTTAGAGTCTAGCAAATTCTGAACTTGGCTTCTAAGCACTTTACAATCATCTATCGAATGCCCCTGTACCCCGACATGGTACTCACAGCGGGCGCTGGCATCAGAACTTGAAGGATAAGGCGGGATCGTTGGACCAGTCTCTTTCGGCACTATTAATCCACTTTCGACCAAATCTGGCAACAACTGACTGTATGACACAGCTAGCTGAGTAAACTGCCTTTCAGGTTTCCTTGGTCTTTGTCGGGCGTGACGACGCAACTGACGATAATATGACTGCTGGTTTGAAGTGTCTGAAAACTGAGCCTGAGACGCTAGAGATTCTGAGACAACATCGCTTCCTTCATCCCACTCCTCTTGAGAACTGATAACTGATTCATTCTTATCAACCGGGATGCAAGCAGCCTCTCGAAGCTTTCCATTCTTGAGTCCTCTCTCAACAAGCTCTCCCATTCTCATCAGGCCTTCAAAGCTTGTACAAGTGAACATCATGTCATAATAACGGCCCTTCAGAGTATCCACAAAGAGGTTAACCATTTCTCTCTCCTGAATCGGTGGTTGAACACAAGCAGCCAATTCTCTCCATCTTTGCACATATCCCCTAAAGGATTCATTCTCCGCACGAGATAATTCTTGCAACCGTACGCGAAAAGGAGCCATTTCCAGGTTGTAGTCGTACTGCTTCACGAAGGCATTGGCTAAGTCCGACCATGATTTAATACTATCACTCTGCAAGTGCATGTACTAGTCCAAAGATGCTCCGATCAAACTATCCTGGAAACAGTGAATCATGAGCTTGTCGTTGGTGATATGCGGAGTCATTCTTCTGCAGAACATAACCAAATGTAGCTTCGGACAGCTATCCCCTTTGTATTTCTCGAAATTGGGCATTTTGAACTTCGGAGGCAACACAAGACCTGGCACCAAACACATGCCCGCAGCATTCAAATGAAGAGTATTCTTATTCACCAGGGCAGCAATCTGATCTTCCAACGTCTGACGTCTTCTCATATACTCCTCAGTTAGTGGGTCCTGAATATTATCCTGCGGAACAACTCTTGGAGATGGAACAATCCTTGGAGAATCTGGCGTAGAGAAAGTAGAATGGTGACACTCTGCGTCATTGAAGGGGTATGGACCTCAGACAGGGGATTGCACTGGCTAAGCAACATTGTTCGTCTGAGCTCTCCGACCATCGTTTCCTCCTCCATTTATAGTTGTTATGGCTTCCATGATCTGACTCACTTGGTACTTCAAAAATTCAAACTCTGCCCGAGTAACAACCAAGTTCTGCTCTCCTGAAGCCATGATCTTTCCAGATGCTAACTCAAGTCCAATACGAATGTCGGGAAATCAACTGATGAAGTGGACAAAAACGGGTAAGCTCCCTGTTCCGGCTGAGGATGAATATGCAAAATGAAATGCTAATGCAAACAGTTATGCAAAATGCAAAATGCACACACAAGGGACCAAGTGCCCCTGGCCGAGAAGTCCAATCCATCATACTGGTCTTAGTCAGACCCATAACACTGCTCAACCCTGGTCTCAACAAGCCAAAACAATGCTCGAACCTGGTCTTCAACAGACCCCATGATGCTGTCTTCAAATATCACTGAATCTCAATCAAGAAAAAAACCGGTAATCTGGAGGTCAAGTTACCTGCATGCCCCAGCCCCTCTCACAGGTAGGTGTCCTAATAACTGACACAAAGTATGGCATCCTATGCGGTCGTTGGCGTCATAGACTTTCAAGACTGATGATACGATACCCAGAAGGTGTGGCATCATTATGTCCTGAAGAGGCCTCACTTAGCCAACTTCCAAATGCTCGGTCCCCGGAGTCGACAATCCAACTAACCAACAACCCCCTCAACCCAAAGGGTTGAAAAAGAAGTCAACCAGAAGAACCTCGTCCGAGCGTGGATTTCATGAGACACTGGTACATGCAAAGCATGCACGCGCCCACTAATTTCCACACTAATTCTAGGTGCACTCAAGCCTAGGTCCGGCTTATCTCTCAATCATAGAACCCCCTCATACCCACAACAAATAATAACAGAAATATAATGCTAAATGTAAAATGCAGAAACGTAAATCCATACAAAATCCTCGACGGGAAAACAAGCGCTAGGATTGACTCTCTTAAGGGACGTTGGATCCCAGATGCATAAGGAACCATCGCAGTCCCCAGCAGAGTCGCCAGCTGTCGCTACTGCGAAAATCGACGCCGGCTGAACATAAGAGTCGCCACCGTGCGTTATTTATCCCAACAGAGGGAAAGGAAACGCTCGAAGTAAACCTACCACAAAGACGGGAAAGGAATGATCATCACAACCAAATCCTGGATTCGGGAGTCGGTTACGCAAGGGGAAGGTATTAGTACCCCTCACGTCCGTCGTACTCGACGGGATCCACGCTTGTTTTCTAGTACGGATTGTTATTCTATCTATTCTACAGGTCTGAGGTTAAAAGAAAATAAAATGACTCGGCAAAGTATCGAACTTTATGCCTACGTATTCCCGTCTGGAACGAGAAATCAGAGTCAACGTAGTTCGCCTACCTACTGGAAAGGAGGGGAAGGTTGCTCGCTAGGATATCACATCCTATGCCTACGTACTTTCATACAGCATGAAAGATCAGAGCAAACGTAGTTCGGGCCACGTACGACACAAGTCTGTCTTGATTGTTTTTATCCTTCTGAAAAAGGTTTTCTCCTGATTACGTGTCCAAGCGGACAAAAATGACGTTTTTTGATTGGTTTACAGTCTTTTACGCAAGAACTGTCTTTTATGGTGTTTGAAATGTTTATTGTGTTTTTTGATTGTTTTGAGATAAGAAGAGAAAGAAGCTCTAAAACCTAGGGTTAAAAAGGGGATCAAAATCTACCCTAATGTTGGCATGCATGGATGAGAGCCTAATGTCTTTCATATTTCTCTCTTGCGCAGAGAGAAACAGAGATCCTAAGGGGATAAATGGAAAAACAACAACATATATACAGTAAAGCGGTAAAATGCATGAATGCAACAATACAAGCGAGGCAAGGGAGTCCCACTCAACCTCGAACCTAGAAAACAATGAGCAAAGTGAAACAGATTCACCTCAACCTCAAGGGGAAAATTAACAAACAATACAGCACAGAAAATGAAACCCCAAAAACCCAGCTCTGACAGCTCACCCAACTCTGACAGTTGATAAACAGCAATCTCCCAATGAACCCCAAAGTCAGGCTCCCATGAGACCTAAGCTACAATAAGCTTCCATCTTCAAGAAATCACCAAGCTCAAGCAAGCACAGAATCTTAACCAGTTGACAGCATCAGACAGCAGTAAACCCTAGTTTTAACAGTTGCACAGCTTTGACATGAACAATCTTCATCTTTGTCAATCTTTGATCTTCATCTCTATCTTCAATGGCTTCTTTCTTCAAGGCAAGCTCTCCTAGATGAGAATTGATTTATCAGAATAAATTGCATGTCAAACAGTTCATTGACAACCAAAGGAAGCCTATAAACAGTTGACATTGTAACAGACTGTTTCCCTCAAAGTTCCACCTCTTAGATACAACCACTTATCCCTCCAAAGGAGGGAGGTGAATATCATAGAGGTACTTTATGTCATAGAGAGGAATGGAAGCAAAAGAAGCTCTCCATGTTTATGAAAGAATTTGTTCTATTCTAAGGCTCTGCCTATTTTCTCCTATTTCTCCTAAGTCTTCGATCAGCTCCAAGCTCAAGCAATCTTCAAGCTTCAACATTTGATTATCATCCTCAATCTCCTCCTTTGATGTCTTCATGCTTCCACAAGCCCAAACCAAGCCCATACCCCAAATAAAAAGCCCAAAGCCCAAGCAAATAAATATAAACCCCAAGTGGGAACACCAAACAAACACTCCATTTGCAAAATATACTAAAAATAGTAAAATAGTATTTAAAATTCTAGGATTTATACTAAGGGGAGTTCTATATCTACCCTATAGCCTATGTATTCCCCTATAACCTAAACCAAATGCTACATGCCCCAACTACATTATACACTACAACTAAGTGTTTTTTGGATTAAATTCTATCCTACAATTTTATGTACAAACTAGTGTTAAATCCTAAAAATATACTAAGCTTACACTAAAATATTCTAAGTTTTTTTTTATTACACCATATCTATTTCAACATTTTTTTACTACCATTTTTAATTTAAAGTTTTATCACATTATCCTAAGGGAAACCCTAAAGTATATTAATATCTATATTATCAAGATCGAAGATCAAACCCTATATCAACTTCTAAGGGGTCTAAACAATTCCTAACATGCAAGGGGTCAAGGTTAACCATCAATTGGGAAGGTCCTAATCAACAACCCTAAAACAGAACCAAATTACATCTAAAAAATCTACAAAAATTCCTAAGGGAACATGCGAGTGTTATCTACAATCTACCAAAAGATCTAAGCAAGAAGCATCACCAATTGAGAGAACAAAATTCTACAAAACAGCGGTATCAAATATGCAAAGCAAACATCAATTAAATCATGCAAAATACTCATCAGAATATAAAATGCAAAAGAAATGGGAAAACAATCCACAAAAATCTAATAAAAATTCTACAATCTCCTGAAGATGTTAGAAACCTATGGTACAAAAATTAAAACCAAATTCTAAAGTTAAGGTCACTTTCTAAAGGAAAACCTATAAAGTGTCCAGAGAACATTCAGATGGGGATGGCTCTAAAAAACGGATTCAAAACTAAACTTAGAGTCGTCTAAAAATTCCAATAAAATTTCTGGGGGAACCTACACATATCATCTAAAACATTTCCAAAAATCAGCTCAAAATCATGAAGCATAAAAGAGAACAAAATTAAACAAAACAGATGAACAGTTATGTACACCAATGGATATTAGCACGAAAGAAAAATCATAACTAATTCAAAAAAATTCCAAAAAATGCAAACTCAACGCCTTAAATTTCTTAAGACAATCAAGATCTGCAGAAAAAAATTTCATAATTTCTTAATCATTTTTACTATTTTTAACGCAATAAAAGCAAACAGGCCTCAAAACAGAAAAATAAAAAGAAAAAGGAAATGAAGAAAATCTCCGAATTAACAATCCTAAAATCATCCATAGGTGTTCACGATCCTAACCGCATAAGAATTTCTAATTATCTCATCCTAAATCCATGGTAAAGTGAAAGTTTACATACCTTGATCGGAGCTTCAAAACGGAGTATCTTCAGCTCTTTTCGTGCTTCCGAAAGCTTCAAATTCGTTCAACAATATGCGAGGAAAGTGCTACAATCTTCGAATCGAACCGAAATCGCCTTGAATGAAGAATCACCACTTGATTTTCTCTCTTGAAAATTGATATGCTCTCTTCCAATCCAACTCCAATCAATCACCAACCTTGCTTCAAATGAGTTTCTAAACATTTATAGAGATGTTTGGAAGATTCTAGAAATGAAGCCCAAGCCCAAAATAATAAAATCCATTTTCCTTGGAAGTTTCTAGATTATTCATGTATCCTCCCTTGGAAGTTTCTAGATTGTTCATGTATCTTCCCTTGGAAGTTTCTAACCAAAATAGCCTTCCAAATGCCTTGTTAAGTGGTTTGGACTAGTGACTTACATTTCAAGTAACCACTTTTACAAAGCAAGTCATGAAATTATTGCTCAATTCAAAAATGTGCCAATGCCATTGTCTTTAGAATGCAATTTCTACTCAAAATGAGTATTCACTTGACATGTTTGTGACCTCTAACCCAAAATTTGATTTTTTTTTCACCACTTTATTTGACTTATTCCCCTTTTTTAGGCCATTTTAAGTGACTTTTTGAAATAAGCCGATCAATCTACCATGATGACTTATTTGACCTAAAAACATCATTTTAAGCACATTCCGTGCTGAACGCTTTTTCATCTGAAGAGTGGAACATGGAGATTTTGACCTATGCTCAAAAAGGACCTATAATCTCACTTTCCCGAAATACCCCTGGCCTGTACAACTCATAACTTGAGCTCCACAAATCCAAATGAGGACATCTATAACTTTTTGGAAAGCTAAGAAGATAAGGAACATCTCTCATGTTTGCCAAGAATCCATTTGAAAACTCCTTCTAGCTCAAAAGTTGCTTGGAAGGCAAGTGACTTTCACAGTTAAATTTCAGATGCCTCTGAGGACCCCTAACTTGTCTGGGCTATAACTTGAGTTCTATAAATCCCCTTGAGGACTTCTAGTACTCAAATTAAAGTTATGAACCTCCTCTACAACATTCATGTGGAGATCCAAGTCACTTGAAGCTCACATCTTGACTTAGAAGGCTTGGAAGTTCAGTGAAAAATAGGGGATTTTACCCTAGGAACCCTGTCTTGTCACCCTCAATCCTTCTTGATTCTTTTGATTTTCTCTTGGCACAACACCACATATGCTTCAAAATATCATTTCATGGCTAGAATGATCTAGAGCTAGGCTTTGATGCCTCTCAAACACTCTCCTTGAGCTAGGATTACTCAGACAAAACCCTAATTGCACGCACTTCAATCAGAACTCTTGAACTTGATTCTATGGATTGCTTAAGCTCCTTCTTGGCTCTCTAGGGACTCAATAATCTCTATTCACATCTCATACCCTTGATCAAGGATTCATAGACCCCTGAGACTCTTCACAAAACTCCTCACACTTGGAGATAGACCTATACAGCCAATGCAACTCTTTAAGCACCCAAATCTTTGACTGATGGCCTTGGTGGCTTCTCTAGCTTGTATGATCTTAGGCTCTCCTCTTTTATATCTCACTCTTGATACCTTGTTAAATGTTAATGCTATTATATGTAGATGCTAGAACTATGTTAGAACTATGACATGCTATACAATGGAACATAAACTCAAGGTTGAGCAAATTTTGGGGTGCAACACATACTTCTTGAATGCTTTAAAGCATCCCTTTTCTGCACTAAAAACAATGTCCATGTGTATCGAGAGAAATCATCAACAATAATTAAAGCATAAATGTTACCTTCGAAGCTTTTCGTTCTTGATGGACCAAAAAGATTCATATGCAACAATTGAAGTGACCTTGATGTAGACACAACTTTCTTGGACTTGAAAGTTGTCTTGGTTTGTTTCCCTTTTTGGCAAGCATCGCATAACTTATCCTTGGTGAACTTTGTCTTCGGAAGACAAACCACTAGGTCATGCTTTATCAATTTGTTTAAATGCTCCATGTGAATGTGAGCAAACCATTTATGCCATAGCCACGCCTCATTGTTGTTCGCCATTAAACATTTTACCTTCAAGGATGAGTCATCAAAAGAGTTCATAAAAATATTATTAAATCTTTTACCTTTTAGCAAGATGTCATGGGTGACTTCATGTTCTATCAAACATTCATCCTTTGTGAAGTTGATTCGAAACCCTTTGTCACACAATTGACTTATGCTAAGTAGGTTGTGTTTAAGGCCTTCCACATAAAGGACGTCTTCGATGATTGTACATGGAGGTGCACCAACGGTTCCTACTCCAAGAATCTTTCCTTTATTATCATCACCGTAAGTAACATATCCTTTGGCCTTTAATGATAGACTTGAAAATTTGTTGATGTCGCCCGTCATATGCTTTGAACAACCGCTATCAAGATACCATTGATTAGAAGTTGTCTTCAAGCATACCTACAAAACAACATCAAGTATTGTTAGGTACCCAAATTGCTTTGGGTCCTTGATAGTTAGTTCCCTTTTCAACCCACACATAATGCCGTTTAGCAACACCAATGTTGCGTACATAGCAAGCATTAGGTGTATGGCCTTTGATTCTACAATAAAAACAAGTAGGTTGAAAATGACTTCTATATCTAGGAACATAATTCTTTTCCTTCACAATTCTTTTCTTTTTATGACTTTGATGCATAGTTTTAGAAATGTTTGCCTTTTCTTTAACAACTTGTTCACTTGCTTTCACAAAAATGGTTTTATTTGTGCTTGGTTTGGAAAACTTAGAATATCCTAATCCACTTTTATCATTAGGATATCTTTGGTGCCTAAAATTTTTCCTCCAAGCCAATTTGACCTTTTTCATATCTTTCTAAAACTCTTTTAAGTTGAAAATTTTGAAAAGATAAGGATTCACAATTTTTGCATACAAGACTTTGTTTTTCATCCATCAATTTTTGTCTTTCATTTTCAATGTATTTTTCAAAAGCAATATTTTGTTCTTCTAAAGATGAAATTCTTTTCTTTTGGGATGAGATGCTTTTATACAAAGTCTTGCATTCTTTTAGAAGTTCATTTATGACATCTTGTGCATCATTGTCATAAATTGAAAAATTGCTACTAACCTCATCAATTTCTTCATCGGAGTGATGTGACGCCATAAGAGCCAAATTTGCACATTCATCGCTTTCCGATTACGGTGATGAACTTATCTCATTATCGTCCCAAGCAACATAAGCCCTCTTATTCTTGAAATCCTTCTTGCCTTTGAATCCTCCTTTATTTGCAAGTTTCGGGCAATCCGGCTTTATATGACCTTGCTTCCCACATTCGTAACATGTGACTTCTTGAATCGATGTGGATGCATCCTTTTTCCTGAAATGTTTATTCTTTTTAGGAAAAGAGGAATTTTTATTTGTGTTAAAAAACTAACCAAGCTTCTTTACAAGAAGCATGGAATTTTCATCTTCGGAAGTCACGTCGTCTTTGTCATCCTTTATGTCAATCTTCAAGGCAATTCCTTTGGACTTCTTTTCTTGACTTTCGTGCTTCTCGAGCCTTCCAAGTTCCAATTCGTGCTCTTGAAGTTTTCCAAATAAGGACGTGGATGTCATCGTTGAGAGACTCTTCTTTTCTGAAATAGCGGTCACTTTCGGTTGCCATTCCCTTGTCAAAGATCTTAGGACTTTTAGGTTGAGATCATTATTGGTGAAGGTCTTCCCGAGAGCAATCAAGTGATTTGTTAGATGAACGAATCTCTTTTGTAAGGCAACAATAGATTCACCGGGCTGCATACGGAACATCTCATATTCTTGACTCAACGTGTTGAGCCTCGATCTTTTTACTTCTGTGGTTCCTTCATGCGTTTCCACCAAGGTGTCCCAAATCTCCTTTGCCGATTTACACTGTGATACATGGAAGAACTCGTCCATATTGAGAGCTCTTTGGAGTATGTTGATTGCTTTCTTCTCATTAAGGATCTTTTTCTTATCGCCTTCGTCATATGTGCTTTTCAACTTTGCGGTTCCAACACCATTGATCATATTTACTGGATTGTGTGGTCCTTCTTCGATTGTTTCCCATATATCTTCTCCTTGGGCTTCAAGATGCGCCTTCATTCTAATTTTCTAGAAATCGAAATATTCTCCGGAAATCAGCGGTGGTTTGTTACTACTTCCACCGTCTTCGAAAACCGGGTTGGTGCTAGCGGAAGCCATACTGATTCGATAGGAACAGGTTACCTTAACCTGCTCTGATGCCAATTGTAAGTTATATGTATGCCTAAGAGGGGGGGGGGGGGGGGTGAATTAGGCTCTTAGACAATTTTTCCGGTTTTTATGATTCTCGGATTTTTCTTCTTTAAATTCTTCTAGATGATGAAAAACAGTAAAGTGCAGAAGGTAAAAGGACACATCGATTTATAGTGGTTCCCCTCACAATCCGAGAGTACTCCACTCCCCTTTCAACATGAAAGAGAATTTTACTATCAATGTTAGATTTCTACACAAGACAATCCTAACAACCAAAAACACCCTTCTTGGATTTACACAATATTTAAGTCCTACCGAGAATGAATATCTCACACATGGACCTCTTGTATCCACAATCCGGATCACAAGGAAAACCCTACAAACTTATCTTTTATAATTATAAGAATAAGTTGTAGTCAATTCTTAATTTTGTATATAAGTGACAATTGAATGTATATCAATATGAAATATTGATCTTCTTCTTGAAACAATGATTACTGAGAAATTATACAAGTGTTCTTTATTGTGAAATCAAGCTGTAAAAATGTGAAAGTGTATTTCAATGGCTTGTTTCAAAATTCTGATTTGAACACCTTTGAAAATTTAAAAAGGTTGAATATAATGAGTAATATTTGAAATTTGTTTCTTGAAGGTGAATTTGATTTTGAAAACTGAAATCAATTTATAAGAGAGAAAAACCTTTTCAAAAAGGTATGATTATGGGACAGAAAAAAATAGCCAGTAAGAAAATCATAGAGCAATGCAATTCTCCATGAACATATGTTATTTTTAGCTGTTGCTTCAGTGTTAATCGGTTAACCAAATGGGTTAATCGGTTAACACCTTTCCAACGTATAAAAAATTCAAATTTTATATGTGTTAATTGGTTAACCAATATGGTTAATCGGTTAACACTGTAAGAAATTCCCAAAATCATAATTTTAACTTGTGTTAATCGGTTAACCTCATAGGTTAATCGGTTAACACTGAAAGTTTTTCTAAAAATACTTAATTTAAGAAATTCAAGAGTATTTTAAAATAGTTTTAGAATGCTTTGAGTTAGTGGTGTAGTGAAGTGTGATCAAAGAACACTTGTATACATGATACTAAGTAAACAATGTTGTCCCGTGTCTTGAATCTTCAACACCACTTGAAACATGATAGATGAAAATTGATCCAATATTGATAAATGACTTTGGCTTGATCTTGATAATGTATTCTTGATGATATGTTTGCACCTCTTGCTTTTTGTGAAGAGTTCAGAATAGAGATGCTTCAGATTTTATCTTCAGTGTATATACCCGCACGGGTATATCTTGTGAGCTAAGCTGATATGAGTTGTCTTCATCAAAACAATAGAGGCTTTTGAATCTTGATTATACAGCCACTCCCTTTTCATATGGAAGCCTAAAATCTCTTGCCTTTCCTTAGGTGGCAGGCGCCACACCCAAGTGGCAAGTGCCACTTGGTGTATGGTGGTCGCCACCCGTTTTCTCTTTCCTTTTTCTTTCTTTCTTCTTCTTTTCTTTCTTTGGTATTTTCTTCCTCTTTTCTTTCCATTTCCTTCATTTATTTTTTCCTTTTATTATTTTAGTCCATATTTATTGTAACCTACAAAACATAAGAAAACAAAGGCGTAATCAAAGATAAATAAAATAAAACAGTAATAGAAGAAGATAAAATTCATGTAAGTCAAGTCAAATATCCGATGTAATTTCACGCTATCAAACTCTCCCACACTTGAACCTTTGCTTGTCCTCAAGCAAATAAAACATATGCATGGACTTTAACACAACATAACTCAGATCATACATTGTTGCGAGACTTACGCACGAAATATAAGTTCTGGTTAAAAATACTAAGGATATCGTAATGAAATGAATTTACTAAGTGTAATCCAAAACTCCCTCTCTGTGCAGACAAGTTTGAATCATGTTATTATGACTCAACCTATTCATTTTCACCTCTTTTTCATTCTCGTGCAATCACATTAAGCTCGTTATCCCCGTATGCCCATGGTAAGTAAACCTGTTAGTGTTCATTGATCTCATTTTCAAAACTTTTTCACATTCTTTTTCTTGTGTATTTTTGAATTTCAAGAGTCTGATCTGTTAGGATAAATGGTCGCGTAAGGACCACCTAACTTAGTAAGAGCATATCCTTCATTCACTTTAATAATTCTATTCAATTCTTTTATTTTTGAGATCAAACACGTATTTGCATCGGTTTATTACTTAGGTTGTGTTTCAGGATGGTGTTGACTACTAATATAAACTAATCAAGAGGTTACTCTAAAATTTTAGGCTTTGACATAATAAGTACTCAAACTCATCAGCAAATTAAGGGGGTTCAGGGTGTCAAGACGGTACTGATATTATCAATACTTTCCCAAATCTCTCGAACTCAGCCTAAATCAAGCAATATACTTTCTAGGTCTGTGTCATGCTTTAAACCAACAATTAAAATTTTTTTGTTATGGCTCAAGAATTTGGGAGAATCCGATAAATGATGGAAACTATCTAAAGTGACTTGACAACACATGAATTTATTTTATTAGCACTAAAACGAAAAGATTAAGCGAAAAATTTAAAATTTTAAAATCTACCTAGAAAACAGTAAATAAAAGGGGTAAACAGTAAATATAAAAGCGGTAAAGCTTCGTCTCCCACAATTAAATTGAGCATTGTACCCAATGCAACGAATTAAGGTAAGAAAAGAAGATGGAACTTAGAAATTCTCTATCTGCGGCCTCTGCCGCGAGTTCGTGTCTGCTTGCCATTTCCAGTGTGGTCAGGTGGGTCTTTTGGATCTGCCGCACGTACTAATAAGTCCGCCATCTCTGCGATTAATCCTAACATGTTGTTTTGTTCGCTTTTCATCTGTCTGAGGATCTGCATCATCTCGGCCTGCTGGGCCTCGATGCTCTGAATCCTTTGATCTCGCTGAGCGTCTAATTCGCTCCGTCGTAGCATTTCAGCATATATTTTGTCTAGAGTGACCGGTGTGTCTTTGCTTATTCTTGGTCTGCGCCTTGAGGATATACCTGTAAGATTATCAGAAGCGACATGTGTAGTGTGTGGATGTGTGTTAGTGTCGTCCCCGCCAACAATAACATTCTCAGGAATGTGCGTGGGGACTGGGTCATCAATATAATAGTAGTTATCAGGGTTACGCTCATCCGTGCGAGCAGGGTTTTGTAGAATAATACTCGGGAACACTTGGTTATTTATCATTAAATCCAAGTTCCCCTCTTTTCGTCTCCTCACCATTTTCATACTCCTAATCATATCTACATTCTATGGTTCTTGGCCGCAGGAGTGTTAAAGATGAAAAATTATTCTGTAGGTCGGGAATTTGGCCTAGCGTAGTTATCAATCCACCAAAAATTATAGCTCCCTTTTTGGCGGTGGCTATCGCTTTCATGTGAGTGAATAAAAACAGAATAGTGTTTATTTTCTCGCCGGTTGCTAAAGCGGTAAATAGATAGAAAAATTCTGCTTCATTTACTTTATTAGAATTTGACCTACCGAAAATGGTACATGCCAACAGTTGGCGGAAATAATGCACCGACAGGTTTCGGATTAACGAGGCTCTATTGCCTTTGAAACTGTGGGTTACTGCCCCTGTTATTGCTCTCCAGAAATACTTATATGAACTTAGCCATCTCTCACCATCGGGCACATCATATTTAGCTTCGTCTCCGTAGCGACATTTAAATAAGACGGCTAATCCGTCAAAAGCAAATTTATATTCAACGTTGAACAGACGGAAATGGAGGTTTCCATTAAGCTCATAAATGAGCGAGCTAAGAAATTCGAGAGTTGGTTACACGTAGACAGGATCTTTAAATGATAAAAGGTAAGTTAAACCTAATCTTTCTAGCATATAATCTACACTGTCTCTAATTCCTAGTGCTTCTAAACAAAGTATATCAGCATACTTTGTCAACTCGATTTCTCTATTTCGTAGAGTTGCATAGTGTCGCTACTGCGAAAATAATGTGCCGGCAAAACAGAAGAGTCGCCACCTTTCGTTATTTATCCCTCAGAACGGGAAAGGAAATGATCGGAAAAACCTGACGAAAAGGTATAAGACAAGGTCATCGCAACCATTGTCTGGGTTCGGGAGTCGGTTACGCAAGGGGAAGGTATTAGCACCCCTCACGTCCATCGTACTCGATGGGATCCACGCTTGTTGTGTTTATCTGACGGGTTTGTTTATCTATCTACCTATCAAGGCTGGCTTAAAAAGAAAAGAAAATGACTCGGCAAAGTGTCGCACTTTATGCCTACGTATTCTCATCAGAGAATGAGAAATCAGAGTCAACGTAGTTCGACTAACTACGGGTTACAGGGAAGGTGGCTCGCCAAGACGTCAGTATTGTGCCTACGTACTCTCAACAGGCATGAGAGATCAGAGCTTACGTAGTTCGGAATAATACGGCTTACGGGTTTAGATTCATCTATTTTTCCGAGTAGGGTTAACAAACAGTTCCAGCAGTTGGATGTATGCAGCTCGACCCTTGGAGACTTAAGCGTTACCGTTTGCGGTAGAACTGGGAGTTAACGACACTCTTGTCTTCAGAAAAGCTTTGTTTGAATTATGGGCCCACGGGGGAAAAAGGTTTGAAGTTTGTTTTCTGTCTTTTACGGAAGAACTGTTTTTTATGGATGTTTGCAACCAATATCGCACTAGAGACTATGACCTGAGAGTGAATGCGTCGCATGTCACCTAAAGGGTGCCATACTAAACATCCAGACTGTTGAAAAGAAACTCTCCAACAATCCTTTCTCAGATAGCTTAAGGCTCGTAACGTACGACATCAGTTAACCTTTATTAC
Organism: Lathyrus sativus; assembly: GCA_963859935.3. Classification (NCBI taxonomy): domain Eukaryota; kingdom Viridiplantae; phylum Streptophyta; class Magnoliopsida; order Fabales; family Fabaceae; genus Lathyrus; species Lathyrus sativus. The sequence continues at coordinate 214,156,692 of OZ012739.1, read as the reverse complement.
TGTATTTTAATTTGTTTTGAGATGAGAAGAGAGAACGAACAGGCTCAACTAAGGGGAGACTATCAAGTCCTAATGTTGTCATGCCAAGAATTCATCCTATGGTTGAGGTTTGAAACAGGGATCTCCTAGAAGTTATCATGCATAGGTTTCAACCTAAAGTTCTAATCATCACTTCCTTATCAAAGGAAGTGAGATTCCTAGGGGATCATGTCAATGATAAACAGAAACAGATAAAGCATCAGCTTAAACAGTAAACGGTAAACAGTACAGGAAACAACTGTAAAATGCATGCAATGCAAGTGAGGGAGGAAATGTGTGTGGGGCATCAGCCTCCACAAGCTCATCTCAACCTCAAGCCAGATATGAATAACTGTAATCATACAGAAGAAATAACATGCTATCAAGCAAGATATAGGTGACTGTAGTCATACAGAAGAAATGAAAACGCCATCAAGCAAACACACCAGACCACATAGGCAAGGGAGTTGGGCTCTACCAAATACCAGCAAGCAAATCCATACAGTAAAAATACAAGCAGAGGGAACAACCCCACCTCTAGTGCAATCATGCCCCTAGTTTACATCAGTCTAGATATGAACTTATTCTAATGCATCAAGCAAATCAAACAAGTCACATCAATACAGTTGCACAGAAAGCAAACAGACAGTCAAGAAATCAACAGCTTCCCCAGTTTCACAGCAAAGCAATCTTCTGACAGCAGTTCAATCCTCAGTCCTCAACTGCTCTTCAAGTCTTTCATCTTTAATAGCATGTGTCAACTTGCTTCTTCAGGCTTCTAATACATCAAACATGAGTATCAACTTATCCTTTCTTCTTCAGGCCTCAGCTCCAAAGTAAACTCCACCTTCAGGCCTCAATCCCACTAGCAAGCATCAACTTATTCCTTCAGGCACTCCAAGCATTGAACTCACAAGTATCAACTTGCTTTCCAACCTCAAGCTTCAGCTTCTTCATTCAATCTCCAATGGATTCCCCTCACAAGTATCAACTTGTTCTTCATCTTCTTCAAGCTTCAGCTCTTTCTTCAATCTCGATTTGATCTTCTTCACAAGTGTCAACTTGTACTTCCTGGTTTTCAAGCTTCAGCTTCAATGGCAGTCTTCTAACATCTTCAATCTTCTCACAAGGACTCTACCCTCTAGCAAGGGAGAAAGATTCATCTAAAAAGAGCAAGGTTTGGATGATTGACAGCAGAGTGAAGACCAAAGGTCACCACTAAGTATCCTATCATCAGAGAAAGGGACCCTCAAAGGTTCTACCAACTTGTAAAGAGCCACACATCCTACCAAAGGAGGGATGAGGCCTTTACAAGGGGACCTTACATCATAGGGAAGAATGGAAGTGATCAACACCTTCCATGTTTATGAAAGAAGAGAATCTATCTAGATGCTCTGCCTGCAAACCCTAATCTTAACATATAACCAACACTACACCAAAAGAAGGGAAATCTTCACATCCAAACTTCTCCAAGCATTCCATAGAAGCCCACCCATGTCTTCATCATCAACCAAGAGCAAGCAAAGCAAAACCCTAATCTAAGGGAGCTAAAGGAACCAATCTAGTTGAATTAGCAAGTTAGGATCACCTAAAACCTAGTACTAAAGTTAGTCCTAACTAAAATACTAAAACCAATTGTAAAATCCTACAAAAATAAATATGGGACCCTAATTCAATCATGAATCTACCATACAAAATCCAGGGGTTGAATCATCCACCAAGTCCTAGAAATAAAACCTAAATCACAAGGTACTAAACATAAACCCTAAAAATGGAGCACCTAAAGTTTCAACTTAAAACTACCACCTACATTCATCACAAAAATGTGAGAAAAATCTAAGGGGAACATGCATATCTATGCTAGCTACACACAAAAAATCAAGGCAAGAATCATCACCAAGTGCTCAAACCAAATTCATCAAAACAAGGTATCAACCATGGCCATTTTAATATCAATTAATATTAAAAAATGAAAATAAAAATAAAAAATGCATGAATTATTAATATTTTTTATCTACAAAATTCTAGATTCAATCATGAATCAGGGGAAAAAAGTTTGGAATTAATTGAGTTAATCTTCTATTTTTTATGAATTAATCTCTAAGTCACATGAAATGAAGAAAATTAAATGAAAATAAAAGAAATTAATAAAACAAGCGTGTCAAATAGCAATCCAGCTTAGTTCAATTCAAGAATTGGGCCCAGGGGGTGTGTGAATATCACTCTGAGTGTTAAGCCCAAAACCTTCCAATTAATGAAACGGTGCGTTTCTTGCCTGAGTCAAAGGTCCACTCTTCACCTGATTGTCCATGTTCATCGTCCCAAATTTGAACTGAAATGGAGGGAGTTCTCAGACGGTGGCCTGAACAGTGGCGCCACCATCTTCTTCGGTGAGCCAACCTCCACAGGTCATCAAAAACCACAAAACCAATCACTATCCCACTCCAAATTTGATGCTGATCACGAATCCAACCTAAGAATTTTCTAATTCTATCTCTAACTCAAAACACGATGACATTTTTCAGAATTCCTCCCAATATTAATTTTCACCATTCTTTAAATTAAAGGTCTCAACTTAATCCTCACTCTTCACTGATCAATTTCCATCATCCAATCATGAATAATCCTTCAAGAATCGTGAGATATCATCCTCAACAGGAAATGGTCACATGCCTAATTTGTCTCTAATTCACCAACTTATGATCCTAAATCCAACTACAGGTTGCAAGGATCTTAACCACATATACATTTCTAAGTTTCTCCTCCTAAATCATGCATAAGGATGAAAGATACAAACCTGGTTTCAGAGAGGTAACAGAGGTGGTTTTTGCTCACTTCAACTGCCAAGATGATGCAGACACGTTCCAAATTCACTCTCCAAGCCTTTGCACACCTTGATTTGGCTTGATTCTCCCTTGAATTGAAAACCCGATTTCAACTTGAACCTTCAAAATTTCAATGGCTCCTTCTCTTACCAGCTTCAATTCCTTCCAAAAAATGGCTAAGTTCACTCAATGACTTATATAGAAATGATTGGGATCATCTAGAAACTTCTGGATCCATCCAAATGAGATTTTGGATTTTCAATTTCTCTTCAAAATATCACCCATGGCAACCACCATTCTGACTCCTTCTTGGCATGGCTATGTGTGTAATCAAGTTCTCATGAGATATTGAATGATTTTAGAGTGTTCTTTTCCTTGTTTGCAAGCCAAAGGTATGCATTTGATTATGTTGCTTCATCATGAAGAAATGAAATGGAATGCCATTCAAATGACCTCAAATCAAAATTCTAACCTTGCCATTGTTTCTAAAATCATTTTTCCAATCAATTTGACCTATAATTTTGTTTCATTTGGTCACAAAATTACTTATTTGAATTTTTGACCATTAAATCCTTTTAATCATTTCTTTTTCAAAATTTCTTGAACCAAGTCTCTCCTTGAGCCAATTCAATGCCTCCTTGATGCATGTTCAAGGTTAAAACACCATTTTGAGAAACTTTCTAGTTGAAAAAAATTTCATTTGAGGCCTCTAAGTTGGTGAAAATGGCCTATGATCACAAATGACCTATAATCACCAAATGTCCAAAATACCCCTGACTTGTCCAAGCCATAAGTTGAGTTCTACAAATCCTATCAAGGACTTCTAGTACTCTCTAGAAAGCTAAGAGGATAAGGAACAACATTAATTTTGACCAAAAGTTCCTAGGACTCATCCTTCTAGGGCAAAAGTTGTATGCAAGTTGGGTAACTTTCAAGCTCCCAAATTCACACTCCTCAGATGACTTGTAACTTGTCAAAGCCATAACATGAGTTCTACAAATCCTATCAAGGACTTCTTGCACTCAAATTAAAGCTACGGTCATTCTCTACAACAATCATGTTGGGGGTAAGATGAGATGACAATCACATCTTGAGCTACATTGCCTTGAAGATAGGGGTCAAACTAGGGGATTTTACACTGTCAAGCCTTAGAAACCCTAGCCTGAAACTTCTCAAACTCTTCAATCATGATGAGTTAACCTTGGAATCATCCTTATAACATCTTAATACATCAAGCCATGATCACATGGCCTTTGAATTAGGTCTCAACCTTCTTTAAATCATCAGTTGACTTAGGGTTGACCCAGTCAAACCCTACTTGCACCACTCATGGCTGAGTCTTCTTAATCTTGCACAATGACCTGTCTAGGCCTCAAAGATATCCTCAAACCTTCTCATGAGCTCTCTCAATACCTCAAGTCCATCTCCATGACCTTAGAATCATCTGATGGCTTCCCACAACTCTCAAGTTAGGAGACCTACACACTTGGCTTCAATCACTCTCTCTGAGGATCTTTTAACTTCTCTGACAAGGATATCAACCCTTGAGCACTTGAATAACCTTCTTAGCTAGCTTCATAGTCTTGTATAGCTCTTAATTGGTAATCATACCTCTTGATCTCCTGCATACATGTCAATGAAATGCAAATGATAAGGCTAATATGCATGAAATGAAACACAAGCTAGGTAAAGAAAAGTTGGGCAAATTTTGGGGTGCAACACGTAGAACTCGACCTGTTTCTCGCCCGCTTCACCTTCTCTGAAGATAATTTGGTATTTTTCCATGATAGTAGCTTAAAAATAATATTTCTTGCTTCTTTCTAATTTTTGTGAACGAGGGTTTGTGATTGTGTTTTGGTTTGTTGGTGAAGATGGTATAAATAATGGAGTTATGGTGCTATACGAGTAAATGTGGTAGTTTGGGTTGGTTTTGCTTTAATGGTGGTTAATGATTGTCAACAAAATCAGAAATGGCAGGAGATGTGTAATGCATGCGAGCTAATGAAAGGCCACGTGGGAGTGTGCTTGACATAGGTAAAATTAGGTGGCAGACATGCACCAAGGTAAGCAAGTGACGGGTGTCACTTCCTTTAGAAGGGTGTGTGGCGAGTGCCACCTCTTACTAGGGTGTGTGGCGAGTGCGATAAGCAAGATTGGCGACTGCCACACTCATTTCACTAGCCAAGGTGGCGAGTGCCACCTCCGTATGTGAGGGAAAAGACAATTTTTTTTTGTTTTTTGTGATATTTTGATGAAAAATGAAAATAAAATGTTGCTTGTGATAAATAAAAAATGATAATGATAATTAAAATGAAATACTATAATTTTGAAAGGGAATAAAATTGTTAATCACTTAAAAGAAATAAAAAAATATGTTACAAAAGTCCGTAAAATTGCAAAAACAGCAAAAAATAACAATGTTCGAAAATAAATAATGTCTGAAAAACAAAGTTCATCTCCCACACTTAAATGAAAAAGTGTCCTCACTGTTCAAAAGTGCGAAGATTGGAATGCAACAATATCCAAGAAGTCAGTCATGAGGAGGTGGAGGAGGAGCAATAGAGAAAAGATGTTGATAAACGTGATCTAACTGCTCCGTCACCACATCCATGAATTGATGAAAATATACCTGTAGAGTTGTAAATTAACCTCTGCGGCCAGCAATGTTCATTTCCAGTGCGCGAATGACAGCAGTATGATCCACTTGTCAGGCAGCAGGCACAACAGAAGTGCTTGAGCCAGAATCAGAGAGATGGTCATCATACTGGCCATAATGGTCATATATTTGTGGAGTCTCAGGGGGTGAAGGTGGAACTTCAGGTTCATCTAAGTCATACAGACAATTATTCAGATTGTGGACACTAGTTCATTCATAATTCGGTAAGGTAAAGAGATGAACAACTCGATTATCGATCAGGGGTTCAAAGGTATTTGGGCCTAGGTTTCTAATGATGCCACAGTTGAGGAAAAATTGAATATCCATAGGTCGTATAGAACCTAAGGGGTTTATACTAAGGAGTGGTTGTCTCAGTCCAATGGCATTGGCAATCAAGGTTACTAGGCCTCCTATAATGACCAGTCAGTGGTCGGCTTCTGCTATAAGTTTAAAATTGGCCATCATGAAGGTAGCCCCATTAACGGGTCTAGCCTGAGAAGCATAATAAATTATGAAAAGCTCGTCTTTTGACACATAATAAATATTTTCCTCTTTACGAAACAGAGTATGAGCTAGAAACTTATGTATGTATTAGATAGCAGGGTTATGGATACTCTCAAAATACATAGTGTTAGGCTCAAGATGATTATTTCTGGATAAGCTACCACGGAAATATTCCAACTCAAGGTTGGTTACTAGTTCCTCTTGTACTATGGTATAAGAATCAGGTTCGCTGGGAAATCCTAGAAGCTTGGCCATCTCACGGTGGGTAAAGTGGTAGTCCATGTTAAATATTCTAAAACTGATAAGGCCACTACTAAGTCCATACCCGTGGTCGGGCTGATAAATCAGTGAGCTAAGGGATTCCAAGGTAAGCCTACGGTAGGAACTAAATCTCCTTTTGATATCAGAAAGATCCCAACCAATTTGGTTGAGAAGGTATATAACATTGTCCTTAATACCTAATCTAGTCATAGTGAGTCCATCAAGATAAATAGTAAGCGACATCTCTCTCTGAGCAAAGGCTTCGAAGCGCCTCTTCTGATCTCTGCCTCTGAAAGTAATGCCCATATAGTTGACTCATATCATCTCTAAAGTTAGTAACTAATTAATATTAAGTTAGCATGTATATAATTTGACAATGAACACAAGTTAGTAGTGACTAATATGATAGATATGATTTCATGACTATTCTTGGAACAAAAAAATGAAAAGCATATAAAAGAAATTAAAAATAAAAGATTATAAAAATAAACAATAAAATTAAAAAGAAGCGGGTTGTCTCCCACTAAGCGCTTTATTTTATGTCGTAAGTTCGACATAATTTTAAATTCTCCTAAATATGGGGATGAGTGTGCAACTCAGCAAGTGTTAGACTGGCGGAGTAGTCTCTGTTTTCAATGTTATGGTAATGTTTTAGGCACTTCCCGTTAACGATGAACGGTTCACTAGATTTTCCTTTTATTTCTACTGCGCTGTTTTGAAAGACTTTCCTTATCTCAAAGGGACCAGACCACCTAGAGCAAAGTTTTTCTGGGAAAAGTTTTAGTCGAGAGTTAAATAGGAGTACTATGTCACCCTCAGTGAACTCTTTCCTCGATATATGCTTATCATGCCACTTTTTAGTTCGTTCTTTATAGATGCGGGCATTCTCGTAAGCGTCTAACCTAAGCTCTTCTAGTTCATGGATATCTAATATTCTTTTTTCGCTTGCGGCAGTAAAATCTAAGTTAATTGTCTTAATGGCCCAATATGCTTTATGCTCTAATTCTACTAGCAGGTGACATGATTTTCCATAAACTAGTTTAAATGGTGTGGTTCCTATTGGGGTCTTGTAGGTTGTCCTATATGCCTATAGAGCTTTGTGTAATTTGGAAGACCAATCTTTCCTAGAGGTCACAACTATTTTTTCTAAGATTTGTTTAATTTATCTGTTCGAAACCTCTACTTTCCCGCTAGTTTGCGGGTGATAGGGTGTTGCTACACGGTATCGGACTCCATATCTCGTCAATAGTTTTTCAAAAATCCTCGAAATAAAATGAGAGCCACCATCACTGATGACTAGTCTTGACACACCGAATCTAGGAGAAGTTATGTTCCTGAAAAAACAGTTGTGACCTTTCCCACCGAATCTAGCAACGAGTATGTATTTGTTACCAAATCGTGCATCATTTGTCAGAGAAGCTATAGCCTCAATCCATTTCAACACATAATCAATAGCAACGAGTATGTACTTGTTACCAAAAAACGATGGGAAAGGTCCCATGATATTAATTCCCCACACGTCAAAGACTTCTAATTCGAGAATGCCTTTCAGTGTAATTTCGTCGCGTCTAGAGATATTGTCGATGCGTTGGCACCGGTCGCAGTTTTTGATCGTGATATAGACATATTTCCATAGAGTGGGCCAAAAGAGGCCAGACTGTAAAATCCTCTAAAATCAATGTAAAGAAACTAAACAAAATGCTAAAAAAACTAAAACGAAAACAGAAAAATATAATTTTTCCCCTTTTTCTAAAACTGCCTTCTCTTTTATAATGTTAGTGGGCGACGATTACATGAATTTGAGGCTTCCAACGAGGAGAAAAATCAGGAGAAAATGTAGCCAGGCAGTTGAGAAAAAGTAGGGAGAAAGTGGAAAAATTCTGGGGAGGAAGTGGCAGGCGCCACTTCCCGTTCTTGTAGGAGTGGCAGTTGTCACTTCCTAATACTTAGGAGTCACATTCGCCACTCCCTCTTCATGTGGAAGCTGCCACTCTCTTGCCTTTCCTTAGGTGGCAGGCGCCACAGCCAAGTGGCAAGTGCCACTTGGTGTGTGGTGGCCCCCACCCCTTTTTTCTTTCCTTTCTCTTTCTTTCTTCTTCTTTTCTTCCTCTTTTTTTTTCCATTTCCTTCATTTATTTCTCCTTTTATTCTTTTAGTCCATATTTATGGTAACCTACAAAACATAAGAAAATAAAGGCATAATCAAAGATAAATAAAATAAAACAGTAATAAAAGCAGTTAAAATTCATGTAAGTCAAGTCAAATATCCGATGTAATTTTGCGCTATCAGTATCCCTCAACAAAACAGGGTTGTGGAATGTAAAAATCGAATTTTGGAAGAATTAGGAAGAACTATGATCAATGAAAGTGGCCTTCCTAAATGTTTTTGGGCTTATGCCATTTGTACGACTTGCTATATTTTGAATAGGGTGCTCATCCGTCCTATTCTTAACAAAACTACGTATGAACTTTTGAAAGGGAGGAAGCCCAATGTATCTTACCTTCATGTATTTGGCTGTAAGTGTTTTGTTTTGAACAATGGTAAGGAGAGCCTTGGCAAGTTTGACTCCAAGGCAGATGAAGGTATCTTTCTTGGATGCTCTCATCCAAGTAAAACATATAGGATATATAATAAGAGGTTACTTATTGTTGAGAAATATGTTCATGTTACTTTTGATGAAACTTATCCGAAAAATGTCGGAAAAGGTATTTCTTTTCATGGTGCGGGTGTATCTTCAAAAGACATACTCAAAGACACTGAAAAAGAGATTGATCAACCTGAAGTAGTGAAGGTTGAGGAGGAAAAACATCACCATCATGAGGAGATTGAGGAGGATCATTCAACTAATAATGATGACCTTTCTCCAGCTTGAAAGTCCTCTAAAGACCATCATATCGACAACATTCCCGGTGACATTTCAAAGGGAGTGACCACAAGATCCAAGCTAAGTAACTTATGTTATCACTTTGCTTTCGTCTCTCAAATTGAGCCTAAAAACCCTAAAGAGGCATTACTCGATAAACATTGGTTCTTATCAATGAAAGATGAATTAAACCAGTTCAAAATAAATGAGGTTTGGGACCTTGTCCCTCCTCCACGAGGCCATCAAGTAATTGGCGCCCGATGGGTGTTTAGGAACAAACTTGACGAAAATGGAGTTATAACACGAAACAAAGCGTGCTTAGTTGCACATGGGTATAACCAAGAGGAAGGCATCGACTATGAGGAAACTTATGCGCCGGTTTCCCAACTCGAGGCTATACGCCTTTTGCTTGGTTACGCATGTGCTAAGAATTTCAAATTATTTCAAATGGATATAAGAAGTGATTTCCTAAATGGATACATCAATGAAGAGGTTTATGTAGCCCAACCTCCTGGTTTTGAATCCCATGAGTATCCTGATCATGTTTACAAGCTTAAATGGGCTTTGTACAGACTCAAACAAGCCCCTAGGGCTTTGTATGACCGTCTTAGCAAATTTCTACTTGATCAAGGGTATTCAAGAGGAAATTTTGACACAACCCTCTTCATTAAACATCAAGGAAAACACTTAATTTTGGTACAAATTTATGTAGATGATATCATATTTAGATCTACTAACATGAATCTGGTCAAGTAGTTTTCTAGATTGATGCAAGGAGTGTTAGAGATGAGCATGATGAGGGAGCTCAACTACTTTCTCGGATTGAAAATCAAGCAACTCGAAGAAGGACCATTTATGATCCAGAAAAAGTATTTCCTTGAGCTTCTCAAGCGTTTTGACATGGCTAACTCCAAAGCGATTGTTACTCCGATGCCTACATGTGCAAACCTGAATCGAGATGAGAATGGTAAGGATGTGGAGGTGAAGAAGTATATAGGTATGATCAGTTCTCTCCTCTATCTTACTACATCTCGACCCGATATCGTGTTTAGTGTTTGTATGTGTGCGAGGTATCAATCATGTCCGAAGGAATCTCATTAGAAAGCAGTCAAGCGCATACTTAGATACCTCTCTAGTACTTCAAAGTATGGGCTCTAGTATTCTAAGGGTAGTGATTGTTCCTTGGTTTGCTATTCTGATTCCTCCTTTTCCGGTTGCAAGTCGGATAGGAAAAGCACAAGTGGCACTTATCATTTCTTTTCAAATTCCTTAGTGAGTTGGCATAACAAAATGCAATTTTTCGTTGTTTTGTCAACAACCGAGGCGGAATATGTTGCAACTGATAGTTGTTGCGCTCAAGTCTTATAGCTTAAGTAACAATTACTCTACTTCAATGTAAAACTCGAGCATATTCCTATTTTATGTGATAATACAAGTGCCATCAATCTAACCAAGAACCCCGTATTGCATTCATGCACCAAGCATATCGAAATGCGCCATCATTCCCTTAGGGATCATGTGGAGAAAGGTGATGTGGTCTTTGAGCATGTTGATACTAAAAATCAACTTGTGGACATCTTCACAAAACCATTCGCTACATAGCCTTTCTTTAACATCCGTAGGGAACTAATGTTCTCAACATCTCAGATCGTGTTTAGGGCTTCATAATTTCATGATCTATATATATATATATATATATATATATATATATATATATATATATATATATATATATATATATATATATATATATATATATATATATATATATATATATATATATATATATATATATATATATATATATATATATATATATATATATATATATATATATATATATATATATATATATATATATATATATATATATATATATATATATATATATATATATATATATATATAAATATATATTTGTGTGTGTGTGTGTGTGTGTGTTTGTCTATATCTTTGTATAACAATGTGAAGAAGTATTGAGCTATATGTGAGGGCATCTATCGTCAATCTTCGTTGAGGTAATATCGTTCCTCTCTAGCAAATTTTCTTGATAACATAATTTGTGTAAGTTAGTGTACCAACTTGGGTGTTAAAATTAATGATTATTCCATGAATGAACATGTTTTATCCATTTGTGAGTTTGAAATATGTGTAGGCTATCTATTTATTCTTGTTTGATGCATAAATGGATTAAAAAGGTGCATTTTACTCATTTTTTTGTTTGAGTCGACCAAAACAGGTCATAAGTCGACTCATAAAAAATGTAAATTTTCATGATTTAGGATCGGGTATGCACAGGTCGACCCTTTGGTTGACTCAAACTATATATTTTTCTCATTGTCAAAAAATTGTCAGTATGCGTCGATGCACAGACTGTTTAGGTCGACGCATTGCTAAATGATTCTGATAAATTCTTGAATTTGTTGCGCCGTTTCAATTTCTTTGACCCATTAAATGTTTTCATTCATTCTATGCTTTCAAACATCATCATTAGCATTAGTTTATTGCATCCACACACAAAATCCCTTCCACTTCTCCTCTTCCCAAAATCCTTACCAAGACATAATCTCATCAAACACCACAAGGCTTCAACTGAGTTTCTCATTAATAAACAAACTCAATCTACTGTTCATCTTCCTCATCTGTTGAATCTCATCGGTACAATAGTATTTCGGTAAATGATGTAGTTTAGAAAGATTTGTTTAACATGTCTCCACTCTCTGCTGCTTCACTCATCAATGCCATTGACACTAGAACCGTGGACGATTACGAGTTCAAGGAAGCCTTGAACTTAATGTTAAAGAAATCATATACTAATCAAATCATGGTGAGTGATCTCTTCCCTAAGTCGGTAACTATTGGTCGTTTGAAACTAGTTGATCGAATTTTACAATGGATAGTTTCTCATATACTTCGGCTTAAGAAAGGAGGTTACTCTCGGGTCGATCAAGTTGAAGTTCTTTTGGTGTAAATTTTGAAAAAGAAGATAAAAATTAGTTGGTCTCATTATATTGCAAGCAAGATTTATTCTTTGAGAGATTCGGGCAGAGGGACTGCGTTATCATATGCATCCTTCATTCAATGTGTGCTTAACCATGCTAAAGTGGTTAACTCAGGCATTCCATACAAGACTTTGACAGCTGACCAAGAATTTTTTCAAAAGACATTGACATTGATGGGTTACATATGGGATCAACGAGAGACACGCTACATGTTTATCGTCAAGGCTACTATCTCATGTCTACAAGAGTCTGATGAAAGTGAAGAAGAAAAGGAAGAAGAAGAAGATGGTCATCAAATGGAGACTGATTTCAATGCTGATGAACAAGACAATAGTGGTTGGTTGGATCAATCACCTTCTTTGGATTCCTATGCAAACCGAGGATGGGGTGAATGGCAACATACTAGATGAACCTCTCTTGGTTCAGAATACATTCCTCCGACAAACAATTGGAATCACCAAGAGTCATATTATATGCCTCCATCTCCTCCGTGTCCTCAACAAAACAATGATGAACTCCTTCAGCTGATGAGAAATATACAGCTCTAGCAACATAACTTTTCTACCGCCCAAGATGAACGGTTTACGCCATTGAAGAACCAAATTCAATCTCATACCAACAAGTTCAACATGTTCGTCACTACTGTAATGGTACGTTTTAACACTATGGCTCAAATCGCTTCAAGTCAAAATCGTGCTCTTACTACAGGCTTCAATGTTCTCAATCGGGCTGTGCCGGAACTTACTAAGTGGTTAGATGAGTAACAACCTTCACCACCTCAAGACTATCAATTCAGAGGAAGGGGCCATCATTTTAGGGGGAGGAGATCTTAAGGATCATTTTTGTGTTGTTGTTGTGCATGTCATATTGTTCATTTCATCTGAATGTTCACTTATCATTATGTTTGTTTGTTTGACTAAGACATGGATATATTTTGGACCCTAATGTTTGTTAAATGCACTTAGTTTTTTGTTCATATGTTGTTTGTTCTATTTATCTTCATATACTTTTCCGTTAACACCATTTTATGTGAATGCTTGTTAATGAGTACCTGTTGCAAATTATGTGAATGCGCTCAATTTGATATTTTGTGTTTTTCTTTGACCTTTTGCTTATTTCTTTTTAATGTTGTCAAAGGGGGAGAAGAGACCAAAGAAAAGCAGCAATTCATCCTATAACACATTGATCAAATTTTCAGATTGTTTTTAGAAGAATGCATAAAGTTAGGGGGAGGATGATACCACTCAAAGTGCTCGATTTTGCTATTGTTTTGCCATCATAAAAAAGGGGGAGTATGTGAGGGAAAGTTGTCTCAATACTTGTTTTAATGATGTCAAAACATATCTAGTTAGTAATTTGTATTTTGGACAGTATCATCGAGTCGCATATGCATTCGTAGTTCTCTCGCGCACAACAAGTTCTCAAAAACATGTGTCTGTTTATATAGAAAAGAATTATATGTGTTTTGTGTGGGTTTGATCATGTTGATATACGTAGATATGCATTTTAATTTCTTAGATATAGCAAGACATGTCAAAAAGAGCATTTTTGGAAGTTCTGAGCATTTAAGTCGACTCAAAGCCCTGCTTAAGTCTACTCATACACAGTGAATTTTGAAGATTTTCTCTCAGAAGTGCTCACGTCGACCCTCTGGTCGACTCATACTGTTAGCATTTCTATTTTTTAATTCCGGGCATGTTTGTATTGATGTATGGACCTGTTCCAATCGACGCATAAAGTCAACTTCGGCATAATTTTGAAACCAGGAGTGCTCAGGTCGACCCTCATTTTCTTTAGGTCAATTGTTCGCTCGTGTGACTCTATTTTTCTGATGTGTTTAACTCTCAAATGGCTGTTATGTTTGTTACTTGATCCTAGCTTCACATATATATTGTTTTTTGCTCATTCTTTATACAACAACAAGAAATGTGAAAATTGACACTGATTTTTCTCTCATCATTTTCAACCTCTTTCTAGCATTTTCTCAACAAATACACATAACAATTTTTGTTGATCACTATGCATCATTGAGGTGATAACATCCAAACATAGTATATTTGTATCGAGTTTGGGTTGAGAGATTGGTGGATTTTTCTTGAATAAAACCGTTAGGGTTTTGTCCTTAAAGAATCTTGGGATTTTGAGGGGTTTTTGCATAAATTATTTCTTCACAGATTAAACCGAGCGAAGGTGATTGAAGAACAGGTGGTTCTGTCAATCTAGTAGTGGTAACCGGAGGATTGTGGAAGGAAGATTTGGGTTCGAATTGTGTGTGATTGAAATCAGTCAAGCTAAAGATTTGAAGACCGTTGGGTGGTTCAAATGTGTAGCTAGAATCAGAGGTTTATTCAACATATTTGAGGCACTTGATTCATCTTGAATCAAGGGGAGAGAAGACATAGTTTCAGCATCAACAACTAGGCTTAAGTGTTTCATTACTATTTCTTCTCTTGTACAAACTATTTGCATCAGGTTTATATAGTGTCAATTCTATTTGCAGACGTACCCCAAGCGAGAAGACGGGGGAACTGCCTCAACAAATTTGGTGTTGTTCTCTCTTTCTCTATTTTTCCATTTATGAATTTTAACATTTGTGTACAATCAAATTGCTTGATTAAAATTCTGGTATAGTGTAATGCTGAAAAGTATTTAGAAACTCATTACAATTATTTTGGTTGTAATTGGAAAAGTTTAGCACTACCATTACTTAGTGAAATCGACTTGGAGTGTTTCGCACACCAAGTGTTCGACAAATTTCTTGAACATAAATCATTTGAGCTGCTTTTCAACTTGGGTTTATTTTTCACAAGGCATTAGAAATTGAAAAGCTTTGAGTGAATAAAATTGTATTGGTTTATGTTCAAACTTTTGATTCGGTTTTTCATCGGAATCGATATTCCATCTAGGCTTATCGCATATCTGATATTTTCGGTAACGGTTCGTTTAGACGATCTTAGTTCCTCGACCGCTTCCTCTTAAAAGTTTTAAAAACCAATTTATCATAAGCGTCGACTCTGTATAAGAATTAGTTATCTATTCAACCCCCCTTCTAAATCATCGTCGCCGTCTAACATATTTAGGATTTTGGTTCAAGATAATGTTGGGAAGTATTTACCACCGTCATCTTACTCATTCTTTCGATTATACAAATCTGTCTCAAAAGTATGTTCTATACTTCCTAATGAAAGGAAAGAAGATACATCTCCCTGTCATCCTGTTTAGATTCCTGAGGGACTCAATATTGACCTCAAGAACTAGATCTACCAAAAAGGGGAATCATATCCCTTACGGTAGACTCATTTATGATATTCTTGTTGAGTCTAGAATTGTTGAAGCTCTATTAATTGCTGGACAAACTGATGAGCTAGTAAAGAATTCTGGAAACATCTTATGGGCGAAAAATTTGAAGAATATGAAGCTTATTGAAAATATCTCTCATCAAGCTGCTCTACCATCAAAGGATGACATTAATGTTATGAGGTTTCCAACTTCTAGATTTCACTCTTTTCAAGAAATTATAATCCCGATGAACTTATACACTACCTTGCTGGATGCAAAGATGAAGCACTGGATGTGTGGATTGACATGAGTAATCTTCCAGATACTCTTCCAGAGATTTTAAAGAATAACGGAAAAGGCAAGAATAAGAAAAATGATGATGGTGAAGGACCATCAAACAAGAAGATGAAGATGATAACTACATTTGCTTCTCCTGCTGGCGAGCTAAGTAAGTCTTCTAAATCTTCTTCTGTAACTGCATCTGTTATTACTAGCAGGAATGCATCTTCATCTATCCCAACATCACCACCAACCTTCTGAACCATTGTCACCACCTCACCCATACCTATTTCTGAACCACAAACTCAAATAATACCATCCTCTACACCCTCTACACAACTTCCACCACAGTTATTCCAAATCACTTCAATTCAACCAATTCCCTCAATTTCCTTACCAAAAACTTCCACCATATCTAAACAAACATCTCTAACCATATCCCTACCATTAACCACTCAACCCATCTTTGAAGAACCTCCTATAAAACCTATTCTTACAACCAATTTTGGGGAAGTTACTAATAAACCCCTTCAAACAACCATACTAGACAATTCTGAACCTTCTTTACCAAATCCTGAGAATAATGATATCACCAATTTGGGTGATTCTGATGAAGAAACCTAACCATTCCCTAAGAGTCGACCTTCTGATCTTCCCTCTCCTAACCTAGATGTAGTTATTTCTGTTTTTAAAGACAATGTAGTTGGGAGATTCAACACACTCTCTGATGAATCAAGTTCTAGCAAAGACCCTTCTACTTTGGGTGCTCCCTGGGATCAACTCAATCAGTGGATGTCAAAAGAATTTCAAAAGACTCAAAATCTCTCTGTTCAGACAAAAGAATATTTTTTCCAGCAAGCCGAAAAGAGATTGAAAGCTAAGAGGGAAGCTGAAGGAAAGCTAGTTGCTGAAAGGGAACTAGCTGAAAGATTAGCCAAGGAAGCTCTTGATAGAGAAGCTGAAAGGTTAGCTAAGGAAGCTCAAGATCAAGTTGAAAGAGAAGTTGAATTGAAAAGTGAAGAAGAAGCTCTGAAAGCTGCTAAAAACTCTACCTATGATCCAGTGTGAAAGACTCTGGCAAGTATTTAGAAGGAGCAAAAGTTGTTTAAAATGATAATGGACAAGCAAGATGAAGTCACTTCCAGCATTCAGAATGCACTTTCTCAGATCCTTCAGAGACTTCCTCCTCCTCCTCAACCTTAGACACTCCTTAGGCCACCCCTTAGTTTCCTTTGTCTTTTTGTGTTTATCTTATTTTGTTATTATTTACCTTTTTGATCATGGCAAAAAGAGGGAGTATATTAATGGAAAATTATTTTGATAAGAATACCTTGTCTATGAATTATAGATCTGACATTCTAACTTTTTAATTGCACACAATTTTTCTTAGAATGTTTTTTCAGGAACAAATTGATATCTTGGCAATCAAGCTCTGATTTAACCAATCAGACTCTAGTATATAATCAGGCTCTATTATTCTAAATCTGATAAGATCTTTATAATTAGGCTCTGGTATCCCAAATCTGATAAAAATTTTAAGTCTTAAATTCAGGGGGAGCTTGATAAAGGGAATTTATTTCTAATACTTATCTCTATCATTTCCTATTGACTATCTTCATACAAAATTGTGTCATCAAAATACATTGTTTTGTCATTATCAAAAACAGGGAGATTGTTAGAACAAGATTTGGTTCTGCCCATTATCTCTAAGTTTTAATAATAACAAAGTAGTATTTGTGTGAGAACAATTTTGGTACTCTAATGTTTGTTTTTCTGAAGGATTAACAAACAGGATTTGGCTATGATAGAAACCATATACAATGAAAATCTGGTTTGACCAAAAGTCGCTTCTGCATCATAAAAGCAAGTCTGCTTCTGATCTACTCACATTCAGAAAGATTCTAAAAAGATAATATGTTGCTGCTACAATGCTCCCTTCGTTTCTGGTTCTGAGCGTGAATCTGATGTCTTACTTCTGAAGGCTGTCTAGCTTCTAAAGTCATTATCTTCTAAAGACCGAGTGTTGAAGACTCTGAAGACAAGTAGTCTACTGAACAAAGTTCTGAAGACTCTGAAGACTTTAGTTTCTGAAGATTAAGTGCTAAAGACTCTGAAGACAAAGTTATGTTGAACAACATTCTAAAGACTTAAGTTACTAAAGACCAATGGTTCTAAAGGCTGAATGCTTAAGACTCTGAAGACAAGGTTCTGGTGAACAAGTTCTGAAGACTCTAAAGACTCAAGACTCTGAAGACCCAAAGATCAACTCTTCTACTCATGCTTCAATCATCTCTATTAAGAACCCTCTGTTGTACAAAATATAAGATCAAATGTTTAAGAGGAAAATAGTACATAGTACATATAAAACACATTTTATTCCACTACCATTCCACTACCCTGATTTGGTGGTACAAAGGACAACATTATTTCAAGTCGCCAGCTATCTAAAGGATATTCGTGATCTACCCTCCAACAAATCTTTTTTTGGCTATATATGGACTTGATTACTTGAATAAAACAAGAAGAATGAATGACAAAAAGTAAATGAAATATGAAGAACTGAAGCAAAAATATTAAAGCACCACAACACAAAGAAAGAATATTGTTCATACTATATAAGTTTTCTTTAAGTCTTTGAACTATTAACAGTGTTTATATTTGCTTGTGTAGAAGTAATTCATTGTAAACATTTTTGTTCAAACAATTGTTTGTGATTCCTTAAGGGACCAATTTGGTCAAAATCCTTAAGAAGAGATAGTTAGTGTTTTGGTTGTTAGTCACCAATGGTTTCTAGTGTAGTGTAATCAGTTGATTATAGTGGATTAAGTCCTTGTGTATAGAGCGGAATCACCTTGGCGGGTGGACTGGATTAGCTTGATAGTTTTCAAGTGAACCAGGATATATCGTGTGTCTTTCTCTCTTGTTAGTCTCTTTGTGATATTTGTTTGAGTTTCACAAAAAGCTTTCATTTTTGAAAATCCAATTCAAACCCCCCTTTCTTGTGTTTTCTCACACCTTCAGGAGGTAGGGATGAGCAGCTCGTTCTCATCATCCTGGACCAACTGCTATGCATTCCCCAGTTAGGGGGAAGACTTACCCGTTATGAAGGGCAGAAACGTTCTATGAGGTGTGCAAGTCGGTTGGTAACGTGTCCTCGAGTGAGGAACACGTGGGGAATGTGCTTTCTACGGCCTCAACGGGTTGGGCCAGCATTCTGGGCTATCCTCGACATAGGACCAAATTAGATTGTGCTTAACGTTGGGTCAGCCGCAGGTCCAGTCCAGAATAGGAGCCCCACAAGTCGGTGCCCCCAGGCATGGGGTCAGTTGCTTAGAGCCAGTTCGCGTGTCGAGGAGGAGCAAGGGACTCTGTCCGATGAGATCCTTTATTTGTGCTCGCGATTACAAGCTCGTGCTTCCGTGGACGATGTTCTGGAATTCAAGCCCACGAGCTCGGGGCTTTGTCCATAACTTGTTGAGTTTTTCTTTCAAGGAGGAAGTTTCGTGTAAGGTATGTGGTCAAGGACTTAACCTGCATTCACGTTGAGCGTGAGATTCCTACTCGCGAGTTGTCAAGTTGCTCATAATTTGTTTCAAAATATCACCGAGGCTATGCTCGCAAATGAATGTGAAGGCTTATTTCCTGTTTTCAACAAGGGATGCTCGACATCTTAGAGTCCGGAAGGATAATGGGACTCAAAGGGATAAATGTGATGGTTCCTCGATCCATGTGACGGGACACGAGAAGACGAATCATTTTTCCTCCTTGCACCACGTGTCAGAATCATTAAATGCATATGACGGCCTATGACTAGGGGTACTCAAGAGCCTAGGCGACGACACGCTTACCGATGCCATGGAGATAGGTTATAAATAATGCATATGCGGGGTCATTTGCTCATTTCATTTTTATTCTTCTCTCAACTTCCCTTGTAGCTTCAATTTGTCTCTCTGTCGTCCGCCATATTTGTTGCTGCTGCCACAAGCTTTCTTTTAGCCAACTTCATCTACTCTTCAAACCATGTAAGCATTCTTCATTTGATTCTCAGTTTGCCTGCTGAATTTAGAATGTAGATTAGTTATAGAATGTAGGTTGTTTTACGATGCATGTTGGGTTCCGGCGGGTGTTAGTGTTTGGTGGTGGCTTGGCCATTTCTAAACACCGGCACTAGGAGAGTATTAGGCTAGAAAAGTTAGATTTTGAGTAGAAAATATCCCCGGCGCCATCATTAAGGTGATGAGTATAAGTTGCGCCGGTGGAGCTTAAGTTCTTCGATGAAGCTCTTACGTCGTTGAGGGTCTTCCTCGCGAAGCTCGTGAGTTTTTGATGAAGCTTCATGTCGAGGAGGCTCTTCCACGTGGCATTTATGAACTTCATGATGAACATCCGTTTATTCTATGATGAATCCCTGTGTCGAGGAGGGTCTTCCTCACGACGCTCATGAATTTTATGACGAATTTCAGTTTATTGTTTGATGAATCCTTGCATCAAGGAGGATCTTCCTTGTGACACTCATGAAATTTAGGATAAATGTCAGTTTTGAATGAATCCTAGCGTCGAGGATGATTTTCTTTGTGACCTCTGATGTATCGACCGAGACCTCCGATGAGGAGAGGATCCTTGCGACTTCCTCGCTTGCCGTTCAGTAAGGGCCTTGGTCGAGGGTAGCGTCCTCGCGCCTTTCTTTGCCCTTTCTTCTCCTTAGATGCTTGCTCCGGCTGCATCACAACTTCCAAATCCATAGACTCTTGTGAGATTTGCTAATCATAACAAAT
This sequence comes from Lathyrus sativus, assembly GCA_963859935.3. Classification (NCBI taxonomy): domain Eukaryota; kingdom Viridiplantae; phylum Streptophyta; class Magnoliopsida; order Fabales; family Fabaceae; genus Lathyrus; species Lathyrus sativus. Next base: position 214,136,229 of record OZ012739.1, on the reverse strand, counting down.
CTACTGACTATAAGCTATTGAATGAAAGGATCAGAGCTATCAAAGGATATTCTGCTTTTGGCATGGAGGACAAAGATTTGTGTTTGGTTCCTAATGTCGTGCCTCCACAAAAGTCCAAGATTCTAGAGCTGCTAAAGTACAAAGGGTTGAGCTGTCCACGAAGTCACGTGACAATCTACTATGTAAAGATCGCATCCTACATTAACAATGATGAATTGCTGGTTCATTGCTTCCAACATAGCTTGTCTGGAACTTCTTTGGATTGGTATATGGGTTTATAGCGTAGAAAGATTCTCTCATGGAGAGAATTGTCTGAAGCTTTCTTGAAATAATAAAAGTATAATCTTGATTTGGCTCCTACCAGATGCAATTATAGAATTAGTTTTAGCGTACAACTGAAACTTTCAAGGAATATGCACAGAGATGGCACGAAATGGCCTCTCGTGTGCGACCTGCTCTTTCTGACACTGTGTTGGTTGATATCTTTATGGGAACTTTAGAAGGGTTATACTATGAAAAGATGGTGGGCATTTCTTTTTCAAACTTCGTTGATATTGTGACTATTGGTGAACGAATTGAAAATGGTTTGGAAATTGGTAGGATTGCTGGTTCTGGTGGTCAACAACCAACCAAGAAACCTTAGCGCAGTTATTCAAAGAAGAAAGAAGGTGAAGCGAATACTGTGATGGAAAAAACCTCTCATCAGTATCAGGTTCCCATGGCCCCCATGCCATATTATCCTTATCCTTATGTCGGTGCTGCTTGTTAGATGCCAATCTTGCTTTAAATTAATAATTTACTATTGGCATTTTTCAACTCTTTTGTGTTGTTTTGTTGGCTTTTCTACTTGAAAGCATGTTATTCTTCAAATGTTTGAAAATGCCTTTAGTCCCTTTGATTTGTGCGTTATTGTACCGAATTAGGCATGAAATCATCAAAGTGTGAGATACAAGAAAATGGACAAGGAGGCCAAAGGAAGAGAAGAATATCAGTAAGTTCGCTGGGAGAACTTACCTACGAATCAGTTTGCTTTGCAAACATCTAGCGAAGTCCCAGCGACGGCTCCCAGACTCGAGGCAGTAGCAAAAGGGTGGTAAGTTCGTTGGGCAAACAAGCCAACGAATGTTCACCTTGGCCACGCGTTAGTGAAGAGCTAGTGAACCATCCCAGACTTGAGGCAGTAGCAAAAGGGTGGTAAGTTCGCTGGGCGAACAAGCCAACGAATGTTCACTATGGCAACGCGTTAGCGAAGAGCTAGTGAACCATCCCTGACTTGAGGCAGTAGCTAAAGGACCTTAATTTTGCTGTGCTGACTTGTAGGCGAGGTAGTTCGTAATGCGAAGAATAGTTTGCACTGCGAACTTTAGAGAATTCTCAAGGGAGTTTTAACTGTTTATAGGCACTTTAGGTGCCTAATTTGGGGTTCACTAGGCAAAGAATCAGATCGCAGTGCAAACATGACAGATTCTGAATGTACTATATATGTACTTTTCATCATTTTTGGGGATCATAACCCACTTTAAGACATCACAACTTCATTTTCTGAGTTTTCTTCACCAAATGTTGATATTTTACAAATAGAAGTTGGATTCGCATCCGAGTTCAATTCTTCAATGTGGATGCTCATTCATCTTCTCCTGAAACTTGTAAATCAAGCTACCATGGTTATGGGTAGCTAATCACTTGTGTCAAGATTAGTGGTAGATACTCTTCATTTTTGTATGTATTTCTCTTGATATTTTGTATATGAACAAGTTGGTGATGAATATTTGGTGAAAAACCTTGTTTTTATGGTTTATATTTGTGTTGGATCATTATTGAGATATATGTTTCAACTATTGACCTAACTTTTTCATCTTTCAACAAACAAAGTTTAGAGATAGTTTTGTGAGTTAATATTCACTAATATCAATCCTTTAATGTTATCATATTGATAGTTAGATTGAGAGATCATCTAAGATCAATATGATAAAACTCATAATTTTTTTTAGAGATGAAACATCTTGAGAGGATATGTGATTATGTTTATTGTTAATAAGTTCACATGCTTTATTAAGAAAATATGCACGAAATAGATTATCGAGCCCTAATCTTGACATGTTTTTATCAATCGTTTTAAAACCGAAACTCTTTTACCGTTGCTTATTACTTTTTATGTGATCGTTGTGTTACGAAACCAAAACAAACATATTTTATGTTCTATGTTTAAAAAAATTCCAACTGTAGAATGACAGTAATATCAACCAATCCCTGTAGATACGATGACAAAAACCCACAGTAATACTGTGTCAACAAAATGGTGTCGTTGCCAGAGATTGTTGTTTGATATTGCAAGCATTGCAATAGTTGATAAGTTTTAAAATTTGTTTAACTAAATTCATTTTTCTTGTGCTTCTTAATTTGTTTGGTTAAGTTTTACAGACTCTATTTATGCAAGGAAAGTTACCTTCAGATCAACTTCTTTTCGATCTTGAGATTGAGAGAACTACACGTATGTTGAATAGAAAAACTAGACGGAGGAGGCAACTTGCCAAGGAAAGACGAGAAAGAGAAGAAAGTTCTAATTCTACACCAACACCACCACCAAACATGTAAGATCCACCACTACCACCACCCCCGGCTTCAACACCATGTATCAACAGTCCAAGGCACAATGCTCAATTTTCATGCAATGCCCATAACGGGAGGTATTCAGAGATGAAAACGAGAATTCTTACGCTTCTATACCAAAATCCTTTTACCGATATGGATCATGAGGATCTGTTCACACATCTCACCAAATTCTATGAGATTGCGGGTGCATTGGGAGAGCCGGAAGCTGAAGAAGAATCATTGTTCAAGAGATTATTTTCGTATTCCTTAATCGGAAAGGAAAAGGAATGGTATCTTGATTAATCCACTTTGGTGATGACGATCTGAAATGTGTTGGAAGAAAAGTTCCTTGAATGATTTTTCAACACAATCGATTTATGGAAGCAAAAACAGAAATTTCAGTGTTTGCTCAAGGAGGAAATGAATCTCCCTATGAAGCTTGGGAGAGGTTTAAATCCATGTTACAAAATGCAAAGGCCACAATTTCGATGAATTAACACAAGTGCACATATTTAGAAGTGGGCTCCAATTTGTTCACAAGACTTTGTTAGACACTACCGCGGGTGGATCATTAATAGCAAAGAGTGCGAAAGATGCGGTGGCCATCATTGATAGGATGGCATTGAATGATCACCAAGGAAATCACAAATTTGGTACATCTAAGCGAAAACCGAGAATGATAGAGTTAGGAACAAAAGATGCGATTCTTGCGCAAATCAAATTACTTTCAAAACAAGTGGAGTTGTTGATGTAACAAATGTCAAAGCTTCCATAACAAATTAAAGAAATGCAAGAGATTCCCAACAACAAACAAGTGGCAAGTTGTGAGCTTTGCAAAAGAGATCACCCTACTGAGTTTTGTCCTCCGATTGTGGAAGATGTAAATTATGCGGGAAATCAAAACCAAGGGTATCAACCTCAACAACCTTATCAAAACAACCAAGGTTACCAACAAAAAGGTAATCAAGGTTATCAACAACAAGGTTGGAGACAAGATGTCGGAACATCAATTCGCCAAAATCCTTATCATCCTACACAACCTCAAGGTGGAAGTTCAAATTTGGAAGATACTCTCAATCAATTCATGCAAATATCAATGGTCAACCAAAAGAGTAATGACACATCAATCAAGAATCATGAAAATCAAGTTGGGTAACTTGCGAAACAATTAGCCGGTCAACAACCGGGGCCATCCTTTTGCGCTACCACTCAAACCAATCCAAAGGAACATTGCAAAGCCATTATGACTAGGAGTGGAAGAGAAGTCGGTGGAGGAGAAGAACATGATGAGATTGTGAAGGAATAAAAAATGATGAGATTGGGGAGGAATAAAAAATATGATGAGGTAGAAGATGAAAAAAATGAAAAAAGGAGAAATTATTTGACAATGAGAACCATGAGAAAGAAGATGTAGAGAAAAAGAAAAAAATCAAGAAAAGGAAAGAAAAGTTGAATCCAATTCCAATTCAAAATTTTCCTTATCCTCATGCAACCAAGAAAGACAATGCTAGACATTATACTCGGTTCATGGATATATTTCGTCAATTATAAATTAATATTCCATTTTCTGAGGCTCTTGAACAAATGCCCAAATATGCAAAGTTCATGAAAGACATCTTTACCAAGAAGAGGATATTTACGGACCAAGAAATAATCACGCTTGATATGAGTTGTAGTGCAATCATTCAAAGGACTCTATCAATCAAGCAAAATGATGGGTCAGGTTACTTTTCCGATTACCATAGGTGATATTTATGTTGGTAGAGGTTTGATTGACATAGGCTCAAGCATCAATTTGATTCCATTATCTATTATGAAGAGGTTTAGAATCATTGAGATGAAAGCAACAAGAATGACATTGCAATTGGCCGACAAGTCTACAACTCATCCTCATGGAGTAGCTCAAGATGTGTTAGACAAGGTGGATAAATTCTTCTTTCCAATTGAATTTGTTGTTATTGACATGGATGAAGACCATGATGCTTCATTGATTCTTGGGCGACCTTTTATAAAGACAACTAGAATGATGATTGATATCGATGATGGTCTTATGAAAGTAAGAGTTCAAGATGTGGAAGTTTGTTTTGATCTTTTCAAAGTAATGAATCACTTCTAAGATACACATGATAGCTTTCAAATTGATCTAACAAATGAAATTATAATGGAAGTAACAAGGCAAGTCCACATGTCAACTCCCTTTGAAAAAGCTCTTGATGTTGCATTTGAAGTTCTTACCATAGAGGAAGAAAGGGAGATTTAAAAATGCTGGAATGAACTTGAGACTTTGGAAGAATTGCAACCTTGGGAAAATGAAGTGGAAGTGTTGAAAAAAGAAGTGAATGATGAAAAATCCCAACTTGATTTGAAGATGTTTCCTCCTCATTTGAAATATGTGTTTCTTAATGACTGTTGTAACAAGTCGATTATTATTAGTAACATTTTGTCCATAAAAGAGGAACATCATTTAATTCAAGTTTTGAAAAAATATCAAAGAGCTATAGGTTGGGTTCTCTCCTATTTGAAGGGGATTATCCCGACTTATTGCATGCATAAAATATTCATGGAAGAGTATTTCAAGCCGGTTGCTCAACCACAACATTGTTTAAATCATACGATGAAAGAGGTTGTGAGGAAGGAAGTAGCGAAACTATTGGATGTAGGGATGATCTATCCGATTTTCGATAGTACTTGGGTGAGTCCTACGCAAGTGGTTCCAAAAGAAGGAAGAATGTTCGTGATAAGAAAGGACAAGAATGATTGATTTTGACAAGGACCGTAATAGGTTGGCGAATGTGCATTGATTATTGGTGGCTTAACCAAGAAACACGAAAAGATCATTTTCTGTTATCTTTTATGGATCAAATACTCGAAAGATTATCAGGTCAAGAGTTCTATTGTTTTTTAGATGGATATTCCGGGTATAACCAAATTACGGTTAATCCGGAATACCATGAGAAAACGGCTTTTACTTGTTCTTTTAGGATTTTTACATATAGAAAGATGCCATTTGGTTTGTGCAATGCAACAACCACTTTTCAATGGTGCGTGCAAGCCATCTTTTCTAATCTTATTGAGAAGATCATGGAAGTTTTCATGGATGACTTCTCCATTTTCGGGGCTTCTTTTGAGTTATGCTTGAAAATTTTGGAAACCGTTTTAGCGAAGTGTGTGGAAACTAATTTGGTTCTTAATTGGGAAAAATGAAATTTCATAGTTACAGAAGGAATTGTGCTCGGCCACAAAGTCTCCTCCAAAGGCCTTGAAGTTGATCGAGCAAAGATTAAAGTCACAGAGAGGTTGCCACCACCAACAAATGTGAAGGGAATCCGAAGTTTCCTTGGTCACGCGTGATTTTACCGGAGATTCATCAAAGACTTCTCAAAAAGGCAAGACCTTTGAGCAATTTGCTCAACAAAGATAAGTCTTTTCTCTTTGATGATGAATGTTTAAAAGCTTTTAAAATTTTGAAATAAAATTTGATCACCACACCCATAATCATAGCTCTAAATTGGACTCTCAATTTTGAATTAATGTGTGATGCAAGTGATTATACGGTTGGTGAAATGCTTGACCAAAGAAAGACAAAAAAATTTCATTCCATACACTATGTGAGTAAAGTTTTAAATGAAGCTCAAGTAAATTATGCAACAACCGAAAAAGAATCACTTGCAATAGTGTATGCTCTTGAGAAATTAGGTCTTAGCTTATTGGTTCGAAGGTCGTGGTGTACACTGACCATTTGATGATTAAGTATCTTCTCACCATATCGGATTCAAAGCAAAGACTTACCTGGTGGATTCTTTTATTGCAAGAAGTTGATTTAGAAATTTGTGATAAAAAGGATTCTGAAAACTTGGTGGCGGATCACTTATCCCGCTTGGTCAATGTGGAAGTGACAAATCAAGAAAGTGAAGTAAGAGAAGAATTTCTCGATGTAAAACTATTTATGGTCCAAGTTAGACCTTGGTTTGTTGATTTTGCCAACCACAAGGCAACTGGATTAATATCGGAAGATCTAGCTTGGAACCAAAAGAGTAAATTCTTGTCGGATGCAAATTTTTATGTGTGGTATGAACCTTACCTTTTAAAACTTGGTAGTGATATCTATTGAGAAGGTGTGTTACTAGTGAGGAAGCCAAAAGCATCCTTTGGCACTGTCACAATTCGCCACATGGAGGTCATTATAATGGTTTGAGGACGACAATGAAAGTCCTCTAATCGAGATTTTATTGGTCGTCTCTGTTTAAAGATGTAAACCTACATGGAAACAAGATGAGATGCACTTATAAAGTATGTTGGAAGTTGAAGTTTTTGATTGTTGGGGTATCGATTTTGTTGGACCATTTCCTCCATCCTTTTCTAATGAATACATTCTGGTAGAAGTTGATTATGTTTTGAAGTGGGTGGAAGCAATGGATTCATAAAAGGATGATGGCAAAATGGTAATTAAATTTTTTAAGAAAAACATCTTTTCCCATTTTGGCATGCCTCAAGTGTTAATAAGTGATGGCGGTTCACACTTTTGCAATGCACCACTTGAAAAAGTTTTGGAGCATTATGGTGCAAAGCATAAAGTGGCAACCCCATACCACCCACAAACGAATGGTCAAGCCAAGGTGTCGAATAGATAAGTGAAGAGAATTCTTAAAAAGACCGTGTCAAGTTCGAGAAAGGATTGGTCTCAAAATCTTGATTAAGCTTTGTAGGCATATCGTACCGCTTACAAAGCTCCCATTGGTTTAACTCCATTTCAAATGATTTATGGCAAAACTTGTCATTTACCAGTTGAAATGAAGCATAAAGCTCTTTGAGCATTAAAATTTTTAAATTTTGATCCTAACTTGGCCGGTGAGAAAAGAAAAGTCTAAATTCATGAATTGGAGGAAATGAGACATAATGCATATCATTCAAGCAAGCTTTACAAAGAAAAGGTCAAAGTTTATCATGACAAGAAGGTCCGTCAAAAAGAATTTTAAGCTGGCCAAATGGTGCTTCTTTTTAATTCCCGGTTAAAGCTTTTTCGGGGAAAGTAGAAATCTAAATATTCGAGACCATTCTTGATCAAGTAAGTAAAGAATTATGGTGTAGTCGTGTTAGAGGATCCAAAGATAAAAGAAAGTTGGTCTGTTAATGGACAAAGGTTAAAAATCTACCTTGGAGGTAAAGTTAATCGCGAAGTTTGCGTCGTTTCTCTTGGTGATTCGTGAAGTCACCATGGACCATCAAGGTCAAACGATGTTAAACAAAGCGCTAGTTGGGAGGAACACTAAAGTATTCCTGCATTTTACTGTTTTTATAGTGTAAGTTTGTGTCGGAAAGGTTGTGGTAAAATAAATGTGCTGAACCAGAATTTTTTTTATTTAAAACTTTTCATGTCCGCTGGCAAGTTTGCTAGGAGAACCTGAAGCGAACATTCGCTGGGAAGTTCGCAAAGCAAACTGAGCAAGACAGAAAATTAGTAGTTTTCTGCCACATCATTTTAGTGAGTTTTTGGGTGGGCCAGAGCTACGTAGGCCCAAACCCTTTGTATCAGATTTTGTGGGGTAATACTCTCCCCCTTCCATTGTGTCCCTACACTTTACTCCATTGTCTCTATCTCTCTCACAAGGCACACACACATCTTACTTCATTCGTAACCGTAAAAGAAGTTCAGAAGTTCTTTCTTGCTAGTCCCAATCAATCCTTTCAGCATTTTAGATTTGGGTTCTTTACTCTTTCCTCTGTTATTATAGCAACATGCTGTTAGGGTTTGTTTTTGAGATTGTTAGAACTTGCTCCTAGGTTATAAAACCATATGCATGTTCTATAATGTTGTTGTATCTTAATTTGCATGTGGGTTCTTAACAAAGAGTTGGAAGTTGAGAGTGTTTAGGTTAAATTTGAATTAACATTGATTGAAATCTTGTAAAAACTTTAACTTTAACTTGAAAAATTGTGTGGTTGATGTTGTTTTTGGATACTTGTTTATACCTTATTTTGAAATGGAAGAAAATAGGATATTGGATTTGTCTTTGTTATTTTGTTGTCGTAGGCAGAACCTGCAGAATGGAAATTTGTAGGGTTCGCTGGGATGTTCGCACATCAAACCTGGGGCGAGTATTCTCCATGGCTTCGCTAGGAAAACTTCTGGGCAAACATGACAAAATTTTAAAAAAATTTGTATTGCTGGGCTTCTTGTTCTGATTTTTTGTGTTTTGCTTTCTCACTAATATATATTATGTTTAGCTGGCTGGTTTTGTTTTGTAATTATGTAGATGGAACCTCCAATGATAGTTCTGTCAAAGAAAAGAAAGGTCGGAAGTACATCTCGTCCACAGCCAATCCAATATGATACTGACAGGTTCAGAGGAGCTAAACAAGCTGCTCGTTATATGGCTCTAGAGAAAAGGAAAATTTTACTATAAAAGAGATTCAACCTCAACCTTCAAGGTTCCTACCGGGCGGTAGCAAGAATCCTTCATAGCAAAAAGTGGGACAAGTTGATAACGCCTAGTGACACTTACAACATAGAGCTCGTAAGGGAGTTCTACGCCAATGCACTTCCAGATGACGGCGAGGATTTTACTAGGACTATTATGGTTTGCAGAAGAGCAATGAAATTTGACCGTGACACCATTAACATTGTTTTAGGTGAACTTTTATCCTTAGGGGAGAATGAAATTGATGCGTATCATCACACTTTGAGGCTTCATAGAGACACAGATGCCATTTCTAGTGCATTATTAGTTGAGGGGAAGGTAGTGGAGTTGAACCCGTCTGGGGTTCCTAGAAGGTATCACAAGGAGGACATGCGACCTTTGGCTCAGCTTGTACTTCTGTTGGTATTGACTAACATCAATCCAAAGTCGCACACCTTTACTGTGCCAATTCCTATTGCTCACTTGGTTCATAGTATTTTGACTAATGTGCATATTGATATAGCTTAAATCATTGCTGACGAGATACGTGCCGTTGTGGAAAGCAGACATCGGTCGGGGTCACAAAAAAATTGTCCCTTGGTCTTTCCTTATCTGATTATGGTGTTGTGTGTGCATGTGAGGGTTAAGGTACCCTTTCGTCGATAGGTGATGATTCCTGCTACTATCGATGATATATATGTGAACAAGTTTTGCAAACCTAAGGGATTGAGAGGAGGATAGATCTTTAGTGTTGGTACTGATGCTGGTGCTGATACTAGTGCTGGTGATGCTTCTGGTTCCGGAGTTGCAGGCTCCCAGAGCTTTGACCCGTTTCAAAGGAAGGTCTGTAAATACAACTGGGAGTGGATGGCGGTAACTTAGCGTGCCATGATTGGCATCTATGATTCTATGTAGGTACTACAATTGTAGTACAGAGATCCCTCTATGGAGCATTCTTTGATGTCTAGGAAGAAGTTCCTAGCACATGCTACTTGGCCTGAAGCCAGACCACATTTTAGAGAAGGGGCAGATGTAGGTGACCCTGAGGATGCTAAGGAGGCTAGAGATGATGACGAGGAGGCTAGAGATGATGGTTTAGAGGCTGTTTCTGAGGAGGTTCTAGTTCTATGGAGGTTTCTGGTTCAGAGGAGGAGACTGAGTCTGAGGAGGACTAGTTTTTTTTTGTTGACATTTTGATCATGATCTTATGCGACTTCCTTTGGTTCTACAAAGTGAAGTTTTCTGTTAGCATTAGATCATTGCTATTTATATTTATGCTTATTATATTCTCTTCTATTGTACTCTATCCACTCGTTTGATTATTTTGGATTATTTTGTTGTATGTATCACTTTTGGGTATTAATACTTTTGTTGGTTTTTTTACAGCATTAACATTTTAATGTTATTTAAAGTTGAATTCTTCAGTTTACGAATATTCAACATTCGTTTTATTTACTTTCGTTTTTTTATGTTGTTTAAGAGTTGAATTCTTCAGTTTACGAATGTTCAAATCTTATTTGTGTTTATTGTTGATATGTTGTTTAGAATTTAATGTTTCCACTCTTTTTTGTGTGAATTATGAGAACATCTAGATTGGTTGCTATTTGCTAAAAGTATCCAATGAAGAATCTCCCAAGTTTGGATGGTGATGATAGTATTTGATCATGTAAATGTTGGCAAGGTACATGGTTACCACTTCCTAGGATGCCAGAATGTTTAAGAACTCCTTTCTTTGTCCAAATGTAATTTTGTTTCTTGTTGCAACTTTGTTTGAATGCTTGTATCACTTAGGTTGAAAAGCCACAAATTGTGAAAACCTCCATTGTTTACTAAATGCATAGGATGACTGATAAATTTTGTTAAATAGATTTGATTCATGCTTAATCTTGTGATTATTTTGATATTGTGGAAGAATTAGAAATGATCAAGGCATTTGTTGATACTGAGAACAATCATATCCAAAAATAACTTACCCGTGAGCAGTGAGAATTTGCTAACCCCTTTGAGCTTAATAGTTTAGATCCTAATTTAGTGATGAACTTGGTATTTGTACATAAATCAAAAGTTAGTTCATCATTGAATTATGTAGGATTCTATAACTTTTTCTTGAACCTTTGAATTTGTACTAAATTGTCTTCCTTGCCTCAAAAAGTAAGGAACATTCACTTAAGGTTTGGTTAAAAACCAAGTTGGGGAGAGTGAAAAGAAAATGGTAGGTTACTAAAAAATTTTGAAAATTTTAAAGCAAGCATGAAAAGGAAATGTGAATATGAATGTGAAAAACAAAAGAAAAAGAATGTTTGTTTGAAAGAAAAAAGTATAGAGAAGAAATAATGTGCAAAAAGGAAGTTTGAAAAGGTGAGAAATAGAGAAAATAAAGTGTTGGATGGAGTTGTAATGTGTACATAACCTTGTTTAGTGAATGTTTATTTTGCATTGGCAACTTTGAATCCATGTCCTTATAAATTTCCCTTTGTTGTGAAACTTGGCCAAGCTACAACCTTTCAAGTCCTTATGTGATCTCTTTGCTTCCATAATTTCTTTAATAATTGTTTAGATGAATGTATGAATTGGTTTGTATTTACATCATTTGTCAGGTGAGTGATTTACCCCACGACTGTAAGCGCGTATTTTCTTCAATTCTTATTCGAAGAGGAGTGTTAGAGTGATTTGAGCATGATAATTTATTTGTTACTTGAAGCATTTTATGTTATATGATTAAGAATAAATTCTTTTGCATTGTTCAATTCTAGGAAGTTGTAATCATTGCTTGTGTACATTTGTTGTTTATTTGAGCCATAAATTCATTCTTGGTTGAATTAAATGCTTGAGAAAATCCTCTTGTTTTCAATGAGAGGCATACTTTGTTTGAGGACAAGCAAAGATCTAGTTGGGGAGAGTTTGTTAGATGCTAATCTTGCTTTATCACTTGATAATTTATTATTGGCATTTTTAAAACTCTCTTGTGTTGTTTTTTTGGATTTTCTACTTGAAAGCATGCTATTCTTCAATTGTAGGAAAATACATTTGCTTCCTTTGATTTGTGTGTTATTATGCATTAGGCATGAAATCATCAAAGTGTGAACAAGTTCAATTCTTCGACGTGGATGCTCATTTAGCTTCTCCTGAAACTTGTAAAGCGATCTACCATGGTTATGGGTAGCTAATCACTTTTGTGTCAAGATTAGTGGTAGATAATCCTTACTTTTGTATGTATTTCTCTTAATATTTCGTATGTGAACAAGTTGATGATGAATATATGGTGAAAAACCTTGTTTTTATGGTTTATATTTGTGTTGGATCATTATTGAGAGATATGTTTCAACTATTGACCTACCTTTTTCATCTTTCAACAAACAAAGTTTAGAGATAGTTTTGTGAGTTGATATTCACTAATATCAATCCTTTAATGTTATCATATTGATAGTTAGGTTGAGAGATCATCTAAGGATCAATATGATAAAACTCACAATTTGTTTTATAGATGAAACATCTTGAGAGGATATGTGATTATGTTTTTTGTTAATAAGTTCACATGTTTTATTAAGAAAATACGCACAAAATGGATTATCGAGCCCTAATCTTGACATGTTTTTATCAATTTGTTTTAAAAATGAAACTCTTTTACCGTTGCTTATAACTTTTTATGCGATCGGTGTGTTATGAAACCAAAACAAACATCTTTTATGTTCTATGTTTAAAACAATTCCAACTGTAGAACGGTGGTAGAATCAACCAATCCCTGCGGATACGATAAAAAAAACCCACACTAATAGTGTTTCAACACTACCCAGTATCAACAACCGCCATATAAGTATCATCCTCAGCCACAAGTTCAGAATTCTCAGAATCAACAACAACCGCAACATAAACAATCTCAACAAACAACATAAACCAACAATGTTAGAACAGACAAAACAACAACAATCAGTGTGAAGGCAAAGTATCTACCAACACAAGCGTGCCTCTGGTTTTTGATGATGACAACTTGCTAAGAGATATCCTTCTTTCGTTTAAATCATTCACGCTACTTATGATTCAATTTTTACAATGACGTAATGCACAAAAAGCTGTAGAAATTTATGTTTTTGCAGATTTTTGAACCATGAGCCGACCATACCGTCAGCACACAGTTTCATTCAGTTCACACGGGTCAGCGCATGGAACCATGCGTCGACCGCTGACTTGGCGCATGCAGGTTTAAGAATCAGACGGCTCAGCGCATGAAGATCATGCGTCGACCGCTGACTCGGCGCATGACAGTTTGAGTGTCACACGGCTCAGCGCACGCCGACCCTATGGTCGACCGTTCGCGCGCAGAAACAGAAATTCTGCTATGTTTCTTTGATCTGTCAACTGTCTGTTTTGTATATTACTATAAATAGCTGTCTTTTCAATTTTAACATAGAACATTTTTGAAAGCATTGTGAGAAAGTGTTCAGGTCAAGAAACGTGAAAGAGGTGCATCAGTGTTCTTCATCTTCATCGTTCAATCAACTCACAAATCCTCAAATTACAGATAATCAATTTTTTTTGCTGCGGTTTGTGGTTTGCTCGACGGTGATAAGGTTCGAACGCGTGATTGAAGATCCGGTTCGAGTGGAAGCTGGTGCAGGTGTTTCTTGGGAGAAAACCTTTGAGGTTTTACCTATCAAGACTACAGGTTTTGAAGGCTTTTGTTACGGAATCGTCGGTTCAACAATCAAGCGAGTGCGAAGGTGATTGATTAGCGGAAGGTTGATCAATCTAGTAGCTAGGGCGTTGAAAGGTTGAAGACGTTCCGGGTTCAATTTGGGTGTGTCTAAGATCAGCCGTGCCGAAGGTTTGATCAACGGAAGAGTTGTCAATAAGGTGGCTGCAATCGGAGGTCATTCACATCAAATTGGAGGACTTGATTCATCTTGAATCAAGGGGCAAGAAGTGGTAGAAATTATCAGCAACATTGAGATTGTTTGTATCAATTGTCTATCGATTCTTGTGTATAACTGTTCTACCAAACAGGTGATATCTATTCAATACATATCTCAATTCTCATTGTAGAATTGAGGGCAGACGTACCCCAACGCGAGGACGACTGGGGGAACTGCCTCATCAAATCTTGTGTTCCTTTATTTTCTGCATTTTTAATTACAGCTTAAAAATTAAGTGATTCTAGAATAAGTGATTTTGTCAAATTGTAGTATTGATTGAGTGAGTTGGTGAAACACTGTTTTTTAACTACTAAGTACAATAGAAATACTGTACTAAGGCTTTTTCAATCACTCATTCAACACAAATATCATTTAAGGTATTTGTGCACACCAACTGTTCGACAAAAGTGCTGAACTAAAATTGCCTTAATTTTGCTGCTAGTTTTGGTGTAATTTTTGATCATTGGAATAAGGAAATAGTACGAGTGAATCACATCTGAGTTTTGCATAAAAGTGTGTAGTGATTTACTATCCGTTATCGTCTTAAATTCATCTGCTTGACGCATATCCGGCTCTCCAATAGTTGTTCGTTTTAGACTATATTTTCCAAGGCCGCTTCCGCATTTGAAAACCATTTTGAAAACCAATTTTATTGGTAGCGCCACTCAAATTTTTAAAAGGGATCTATTCAACCCCCCCTTCTAGATCCGTGCCTTAGTCTAACAAGTGGTATCACGAGCTCCGGTTCTCCGGTGCTTCAAATACAACATTGATAGAATAATGGCTAACGAACCAAAAGGGGCGTACAATAGAGCTCCCGTTTTTAACGGTGAAAATTATAGCTATTGGAAAGACTGTATGCGGGTGCACATTAATTCCATAGATAGAAAGATATGGAACGTTATTCTCAATGGTCCGATTGAAATAACCATGACAAATGAGAATAACGAAGTTGTGCCAAAGCCCGAAGCACAATGGACCGACGACGATGAGCGAAAGTATAATTACGATTGGAAAGCTAAGAACATTCTAATCTCCTCATTAGGTGTAGATGAATACTACCGTGTATCCCATTGCCCTACGGCTAAGACTATGTGGGATGCACTACAAATTGCCCATGAGGGGACAAACGATGTTAAGTTGGCTCGAATCAACACTCTTATACAAGAGTTTGATCTCTTTTTCATGGAGCAAGGGGAAACCATTGCTGACATGCAAAAGAGATTTACTCATCTCATAAACAGATTACATTCACTAGGAAGACCTATTTCCAATGATCTTGCTACTAATAAAGTTTTGAGATGTCTTAGCAGGGAATGGCAGCCGAAAGTGACCGCCATCAAAGAGGCAAATGATCTTACGGTATTAGACCTGACTACATTGTTTGGCAAACTACAAGAGCATGAACAGGTACTCTTGAGTCTTGACCAACATGAAAGGAAAGAAAAGAAGGACAAAGTAAAGATGAGTGAAAAGAAGTCCATAGCTCTTAAGGCTTCTTCCTCGAAGTCTAAAGCAAAAGAGCAAAGTGATTATTCTTCAAGCGACGACGAAGAAGAAGACATAAATGAGGACATGGGGCTGTTCGTTAAACGGTATAACCGGTACGTGAGAAAGAACGGCATCCAACATTCGGAGAAGAACCTGGTAAATTTCCGAAGGCAATCAAGGTTCTCCAAAGATGACAATCAAAAAGGCAAAAAGACTAGAGGAACGTGCTATAAATGTGGAAAGCCCGGTCACTACAAACCGGACTGTCCAATGAACAACAAGGGAAAAGAAAAGGAACAATCGAAGTCACATAAGAGAGCATCAAAGCCTAGGAGGGCGTACATCGCGTGGGAAAGCGACAGTGATTCTTCCTCCTCTAATGAAAGCTCTAGTGATGAAGAAGAGTCCGTGAATCTATGTCTCTCCGCAAATCAGAAAAAGAAAAAGAAACAGGTACGTCACTCTAGATATAATATGTCATCTAATATGTCTCATTCCGAATTACAAACCGCATTCGATGTTTTACACAAGGAAGCAACTGAAGCCTTTAAGAAACTTGCTTCTAATAGAAGAATTTTTACATATTTAGAGCACAAAGTCTTAGAGTCCGAAAAGAAATTAGAGGACCTTAAGGCTTCCATTGTGAAAGATAATGAATCGGATTGTAAGGACAATAGTAATCCTTTCAACTTTGGTTGTGATACTTGTCATATTTGGCAAGGTGAGGTTAGAAACCTTAAGGCCAAATTAGACAAGGCACTTGAACCTAAAATTACATTTGCAATCGATAAAAAGGATTTTAGAAAAAGTATGATAAACCCATATCAAAAATATGCATATGTAATTAGGGATCAAGCAAGTGAAAGTGATTCTAATGTCGACTTTGTATGCTTTTACTGTTGCAAGAAAGGCCACTCCATTGGTAAATGTCGATTTAGGAGATTTCTTGTTCCTAAAGGCATCTACCAATGGTTGCCCAAACGCAACCGTCTTGTCGCTAACCTATTAGGACCCAATATGCCATTGGGTACCTCCCTTTTCTAAGTTATATTTTGACAGGTGAAATGTGTCGAGTCCACCGAGAGAAGATGGGTTCTTGATAGTGGGTGCTCAAGGCACATGTCTGGAGACATATCCTTATTCATAGACTTCGTGGCTAAGAAGAAAGGGTATGTAACATACGGTGATAACAACCGCGGAGCGATACTAGGTAAAGGTAGTATAGGTAATCCCTCCTCTACTACAATTTCCGATGTGTTGCTTGTCGAAAACCTTAAACATAATCTCCTTAGCATTAGCCAATTATGCGACAAAGGTTACAATGTTTCCTTTTCAAAAGATTGCTGCAAAATTGTGCATGAAAGTGATAAGAAGAATGTGTTTATTGGTTTTAGAGTAAACAATGTGTATATGCTTGACTTGAATGTGGTATCCCCAACAAGCGATCAATGTCTCATATCTATGAGTGAAGACTCATGGCTATGGCATAGGCGCTTAGCGCATGTCAACTTTGACTTACTCAATAAGATTGTCTCAAAAGATCTAGTACTAGGACTTCCCAAAATTAAGTTCACCAAGGATCACCTTTGTGATGCTTGTCAAAAAGGAAAACAAACGAGGATCTCCTTTAAATCCAAAAAGATTATTTCAACAACGAGACCTCTTGAACTACTTCATATGGACTTGTTTGGGCCGTCTAGGATCAAAAGTCTAGGAGGAAACTATTACGGATTCGTAATAGTGGACGACTTTTCTAGGTTCTGTTGGACCATCTTCTTAGTGAGTAAAAGTGACACGTTTGCCGCTTTTGAGAGATTTGCCAAGCTCTCCCAAAATAAGTTAAATACAAACATTGTGTCAATAAGAAGTGACCACGGAGGTGAATTTGAAAATCATTTATTTGAAGAATATTGCGGTAACCATGGCATCGATCATAACTTCTCGGCTCCATGAACTCCTCAACAAAATGGGGTTGTGGAGCGTAAAAACAGAATTTTAGAAGAATTGGGAAGAACAATGATTAATGATAGTGGTTTACCAAAATACTTTTGGGCCGACGCCATTAGTACGGCATGTTATGTTTTGAATAGGGTACTCATCCGCCCCATTCTAAACAAAACTCCGTATGAACTTTTAAAAGGGCGAAAGCCTAATGTTTCTCACCTTCATGTTTTTGGATGCAAGTGCTTTGTATTAAACAATGGAAAGGAAAACTTGGGCAAGTTTGATTCAAAAGCCGATGAAGGCATCTTTCTAGGGTACTCGCAATCAAGTAAAGCATATAGGATTTATAATAAAAGATTACTAGCTGTTGAAGAGTCTGTGCACGTTACGTTTGATGAGTCCTATCCGAGAAATGTCGGAAAGGATAGTGTTGTTCATGGTGCAGGTACATCCACAGAAGACATACTCAAAGGTGGCGAAACGGGGATTGATCAACCCGATAGAGTCAAAATTGAGGAGGATAAGGATGCACACCATGAGGTAACTGAGGAAGCTCATCCGCCTACAAACGATGATCTCCCTCAAGCTTGGAAGTCGTGTAAAGATCATCCAATTGACAATATTCTCGGAGACATCACAAAGGGAGTCACCACTCGATCTAAGCTAAGTAACTTTTGTTATCACTTCGCTTTCGTTTCACAAATAGAGCCTAAAAACCCCAAAGAGGCCCTACTCGATGAGCACTGGTTTTTATCGATGCAAGAGGAACTAAATCAGTTTAAAAGAAACGAGGTATGGGACCTTGTCCCTCCTCCGCGAGGCCATCGAGTAATCGGCACCCGATGGGTGTTTAGGAACAAGTTGGACGAAAACGGGGTAATAACCCGTAATAAAGCGAGATTGGTCGCTCAAGGGTATAACCAAGAGGAAGGCATCGACTATGAGGAAACTTATGCGCCGGTTGCCCGACTCGAGGCTATACGCCTTTTACTCGCCTTTGCATGTGCAAAGGATTTTAAGTTATTTCAAATGGATGTTAAAAGTGCGTTCCTTAACGGTCACATAAATGAAGAAGTATATGTGTCTCAACCTCCCGGTTTTGAATCTCATGAATACCCTGAACATGTTTACAAGTTAAAAAGAGCTTTATATGGTCTCAAACAAGCTCCTAGAGCTTGGTATGAGCGACTAAGTAAGTTTTTACTTAATCAGGGGTACTCACGAGGAAAGGTTGACACTACACTCTTCATTAAACGTCAAGGAAAGCACTTGATTTTGGTGCAAATCTATGTTGACGATATTATATTTGGATCCACTAACATGAATCTCGTGAGAGAGTTTTCTGACCTCATGCAGGGCGAATTCGAGATGAGTATGATGGGGGAGCTCACATACTTCCTCGGCCTGCAAATTAAACAACTCCAAGAAGGGACATTCGTGAGCCAAACAAAATATTGTTTGGACTTGATCAAGAGATTTGACATGGCAAAATCCAAGGCCATAGACACCCCAATGCCTACATGCGTAAATTTGGATAAAGATGAAAATGGCAAGGACGTAGAGGTAAAACGATATAGAGGTATGATTGGTTCACTTCTCTATCTTACTGCGTCACGTCCTGATATTATGTTTAGTGTGTGCATGTGTGCACGATACCAATCATGTCCCAAAGAATCCCACCTAAAAGCTGTTAAACGAATTCTTCGATACCTGTCAGGTACCCCGAAGTATGGATTGTGGTATTCTAAGGGTAGTGATTGCTCGTTGGTAGGTTACTCCGATTCCGACTTTGCCGGGTGCAAATCGGATAGGAAAAGCACTAGTGGTACATGTCATTTGTTTTCAAACTCCTTGGTTAGTTGGCATAGCAAGAAACAAGTTTCAGTTGCTTTATCAACGGCCGAGGCGGAATACGTTGCCGCTGGTAGTTGTTGTGCTCAAATTCTGTGGATTAAGCAACAACTACTAGATTTCAATCTTAAACTTGAACGTATTCCTATCCTATGTGACAACACTAGCGCTATTAACCTTACCAAAAATCCCGTATTACACTCTCGCACTAAACATATAGAAATTCGACACCATTTTCTTAGGGACCATGTTGAGAAAGGTGATGTTGTATTTGAACACGTTGACACTAAAAACCAACTAGCGGACATTTTCACAAAGCCGCTAGCAACGGAACCTTTCTTTCATATCCGCCGAGAACTTGGCATCCTCGACATTTCGGAACGGGAATAATATTTGCTGATGTTATCTTATTTCATTCAAATAATCATGCTGTTGTACTTCTAACAATTTGATATTCGTGTAAGTATAAGTATGTTGTGTATCAAGCAAATCAGGCATCAAGGTGATATTGTTCTTTCTCTCTCTCTTTGTTTGATAATCCTGTTGATCTCAAATCATATCGCTTATACTACGCTAAATTTGTATGACATCTACTGCATATGTATATAGATATTTTTTTTCTTATATGTCATGACATCATTTTTGCATAGCATGTACCTCTGAATATGGTAAAATACAAAAATCTGCTGTTTGTTGCATATTGAGTCGACCATAACAGGGCAGCGGTCGGCGCACCCTGTTAACTTTTGTATCTGGTGAAAAATCTGAAGCATGCGTCGACGCATGCAGAAGCTACCGTCGACGGCTCGCGCAAAAACCCAGTTTTCCTGATTACTTGACGGTTCAGTTTTTTTTTGGGCAGTTACACTTGCATTTATCTTCATTACTAAAAACCCACACCTACTACCCCTACTAACTCTCTTCATCTCCTCACATTTTCCAATCAAACCCTAATCCTTACATTAAACAAGGGTTATCTCTCTCCTTCTTCTCAAAATTCAAAATCCTTCATCTCAAAACTCTTCATTCTCCATCACATTGGTAAAGAGTTCCTTGTACCCACAAAACTATACCCATGGCTTCTTCCTCTAGACCTACAAGAAAGAGATCAAGAGGGTCAACCTCCGGAACAGTGCCAATCACTGCAGAATCCCTGGTTCATCCGTCTCGTCGGGAAAACTTTAACAAAGACATTGGTAAGAGGAAAGTGGTTCGACAACACGCCTTCTATGAACTGGTTGCTGAACGCATGCATCTGGGTGAGTTCATGAACTTTCTTACTTATCATGGTGTTGAACGATTTGTTGAATGCAATGTACAATATAGCGAAGATCTGGTGCGTGTCTTTTACTCTGAATTGAATGATAAATTTCACGGAGAAAACTTTCATTCCCATATTGGAACAACTCAAGTGACTGTAAATACTGAATTCTGGAGTAAGTATTTTGATATGTCTGTAGAGGATGGTGAACCTCCCCTAGCCGAAGTGACCGATTCTAAAACTCTTGAAGGTTATGAGTATAACAAAGCACTGAATAATATGCTCAAGAGGCCTTATCCGGAGCACATTGTAAACAGTGCGGCTTTTCCGAGGTCCGTCACATCCGGAAAACTCAGATCATCTCCAAGGATCCTTCAATGGATTGTGGCGCGCATTCTGCGGCCTAAACAAGGTGGTTTGTCAAGAGTCGAACAAGCTGAAGTGCATCTCATCCATATACTAGGTCACGGCATTAAAATTAACTGGCCGTACTATATTACAAGCCGGATGTATGAACTAAGAGACTCCAAGCGAGGCACCGCGCTCGCCTATGGCTCATTCATTCAGGAAGCTTTAAACTCTGCAGGTATCAATTACCCGTCTTTTCCGTATACTCCAATTTCTTCCGATAAAGAGTTCAGTTCAAAGGTCTTTGCTATGATGGGATATGTGTGGGATCAGTCGCTCAAAAAGTACAGATTTTATCGGCGCTCAACCATGGCTGCAGCTGCCTCCTCGAGTGAAGAAAGTGCTGATGAGTCAGAGGGTGGAGAAGATGAAGAAGCAGAAGGAAGCTCAAGTGAAGATGAAGACAATCAAGGTGACAATGCAGGAGAGGCACAAGAAACCGCTGATGAGACTCAGCTGGACCACGATATTAATGAAGGTCATCAACCATACGTGCCTTCTGAAAACTATCAACAAACATATCAAGATGACAATCAACACAATAACTGGTCTGCCTACTCAAACCAACAGGAAAATGAGGATGAGGAGAATAACCAAGGCTGGGGTGAATGGCAATACACCGGGTGGACCACCCTTGGCAAATTCTATCAGCCGTATCAACCAAGCACTGCAGACCCACCTTCTCCTCAACAACCGTCAAACAATTCGGAGATTTTAGAAATGATGCAGTCGATGCAGTTGGAACAGCGAAATTTTATGACCAATATGCAGGAACTACAGCAAAAATTCATGAGGGATCAAAATGAAAGAATGGCACAAATTCGTTCTGAACTGCATAACCAAAATGAACGGATCAGTGGAATGTCGACTCAGCTGGACGCTCGATTCGAGACTCTAACTCACTGTCATCAAGCTGAAGAGCGCGCCATTGTCGACAGTCTTGACTTTTTGAATAACATCACAGAAGAATTTACTGATCTAGCTCATCCCCAACGCCATCCTCATTACTATGACAGGCGTGGTCGTGGTCGCGGACGTGGACGGGGCTATTAGCATGCGCTCATATGTCATTTGTTGTTTCCTGTTTTGGCTTGCATTCATTTTGTTTGTTGTGTTTTGCTTTTCTGCCCAAACTCACTATGATTGTTGCTTACTTCTATGTTGCTATCATGACATTTTTGTGGTTCTGTAATCTATTAACTGTTATCTCCATCGTATGTATAACTGTTGTTTACTTCTCATCTGTTGGTATCTCATTTATGCATGATTCAATGTGTTGTTATTGTGTCACGAGTTTACCTCTTTTTGATGTTGTCAAAGGGGGAGAACCGAGCAGTAGATAGACGATGATTACGACCGCTATAATTGTAAAAGAAAGGGGGAGCATACCTATACCTATCACGTGTTGCGTAACAGTAGGTTGCCATCATCAAAAAGGGGGAGAATGTGAAGGCAAAGTATCTACCAACACAAGCGTGCCTCTGGTTTTTGATGATGACAACTTGCTAAGAGATATCCTTCTTTCGTTTAAATCATTCACGCTACTTATGATTCAATTTTTACAATGACGTAATGCACAAAAAGCTGTAGAAATTTATGTTTTTGCAGATTTTTGAACCATGAGCCGACTATACCGTCAGCACACAGTTTCATTCAGTTCACACGGGTCAGCGCATGGAACCATGCGTCGACCGCTGACTTGGCGCATGCAGGTTTAAGAATCAGACGGCTCAGCGCATGAAGATCATGCGTCGACCGCTGACTCGGCGCATGACAGTTTGAGTGTCACACGGCTCAGCGCACGCCGACCCTATGGTCGACCGTTCGCGCGCAGAAACAGAAATTCTGCTATGTTTCTTTGATCTGTCAACTGTCTGTTTTGTATATTACTATAAATAGCTGTCTTTTCAATTTTAACATAGAACATTTTTGAAAGCATTGTGAGAAAGTGTTCAGGTCAAGAAACGTGAAAGAGGTGCATCAGTGTTCTTCATCTTCATCGTTCAATCAACTCACAAATCCTCAAATTACAGATAATCAATTTTTTTTGCTGCGGTTTGTGGTTTGCTCGACGGTGATAAGGTTCGAACGCGTGATTGAAGATCCGGTTCGAGTGGAAGCTGGTGCAGGTGTTTCTTGGGAGAAAACCTTTGAGGTTTTACCTATCAAGACTACAGGTTTTGAAGGCTTTTGTTACGGAATCGTCGGTTCAACAATCAAGCGAGTGCGAAGGTGATTGATTAGCGGAAGGTTGATCAATCTAGTAGCTAGGGCGTTGAAAGGTTGAAGACGTTCCGGGTTCAATTTGGGTGTGTCTAAGATCAGCCGTGCCGAAGGTTTGATCAACGGAAGAGTTGTCAATAAGGTGGCTGCAATCGGAGGTCATTCACATCAAATTGGAGGACTTGATTCATCTTGAATCAAGGGGCAAGAAGTGGTAGAAATTATCAGCAACATTGAGATTGTTTGTATCAATTGTCTATCGATTCTTGTGTATAACTGTTCTACCAAACAGGTGATATCTATTCAATACATATCTCAATTCTCATTGTAGAATTGAGGGCAGACGTACCCCAACGCGAGGACGACTGGGGGAACTGCCTCATCAAATCTTGTGTTCCTTTATTTTCTGCATTTTTAATTACAGCTTAAAAATTAAGTGATTCTAGAATAAGTGATTTTGTCAAATTGTAGTATTGATTGAGTGAGTTGGTGAAACACTGTTTTTTAACTACTAAGTACAATAGAAATACTGTACTAAGGCTTTTTCAATCACTCATTCAACACAAATATCATTTAAGGTATTTGTGCACACCAACTGTTCGACAAAAGTGCTGAACTAAAATTGCCTTAATTTTGCTGCTAGTTTTGGTGTAATTTTTGATCATTGGAATAAGGAAATAGTACGAGTGAATCACATCTGAGTTTTGCATAAAAGTGTGTAGTGATTTACTATCCGTTATCGTCTTAAATTCATCTGCTTGACGCATATCCGGCTCTCCAATAGTTGTTCGTTTTAGACTATATTTTCCAAGGCCGCTTCCGCATTTGAAAACCATTTTGAAAACCAATTTTATTGGTAGCGCCACTCAAATTTTTAAAAGGGATCTATTCAACCCCCCCTTCTAGATCCGTGCCTTAGTCTAACAATCAGAACAACCGCAAGCGTCCAAATTTTGAAAAAATTCCCGTGCCGTATACAAATTTGTTTCCCTATCTTGTTCATAAAGAGGCAATTATTCCCAAAGTGATCACACCTATAATTCTTCCTTATGGTCTGAAGCATAATCTGAATGCATCATATGCTTACCATTCTAGGTACATAGAACATGCTACAGAAGACTACATTATTTTTAAGACCAAGGTTGAAGAGCTTATTGACCAGAAAATCCTGACATTTGCAGAAGAGCGTCCTAATATACAGGCTAATAATCCATTGCCTACTCATGGTGGGCCTAGGGTTAACATGGTTGAGAATGATCAAGGGGATGAGTTGATCAGAGACATCGACAAAGTGAAAAATCCGATGACTATTGTGATCAAGAAGTTGAAGGAGCAAGGGTTATTGAAAGGTCTTCATGGGAAGTGCCAGATCTGCGATGATAATCCCAATCAGTGCTGAAGGTTAAAAGGTTGTGTTCAGATCTTGATGAACCGAGGTGTGATTAAGTTTACTAGATCTATGTCTATAGAAGAGGTATCTACCATCGATTCGTTCATGATCGTATATACCAAGGTCATTCCTATATCAGAATTCAAAAGTGGTACCTTGAAAGTATGGTTCCACCGTGTTTTCTAGGGGTCGAGAAATTCAGTTTTCTGAGTCTGAGATTGTGAATGTAACTACTACTAGAGGGGTAACTCGTAGCAGATGAGTGTTTCCTCCAAAGATCACATCTAAGCCGATGCAAGTTCCAATCGTTGTTCCTCCCAAGGAGAAATCTACTTTAACAACCCCTGTTGTGCAACAAGGGGCATCTACCGTTGCGTTAGTACCAATCATTCTTACTATGGATGCTACAAAGAGTAAAGAGGGAATAGGTGATCAAGAACTTCTCAAACTGATCAAGAAGATCGATTTTAAGGTTGTGGAACAGCTAGGGCATACTCTTTCGAGGATTTCAATCTTGTCTTTACTCATGAGCTCGCCCGCACATATATCGGCTTTGTTGAAAGTTTTGAACGCTCCTCATGTAATGCATGATAATCCCGTAGAACAATTTGATAACATAGACGTAAACATAACTTCAAGTTGGTATTTAAGTTTCAACGAATCAGAGTTGCCTCCTGAAGGAACTGCCCATACAAATCATTACATATATCAGTAACTTGTATGGACTGCTTGTTATCTCGTGTTCTTGTGGATACCGATTATTCTCTCACTGTGATGCCTAAGGGCATATTGAGTCAACTACTGGTAAAAGGGAGCAAGATGAGGCAGAGTATTTTAATTATCAGAGCTTTTGACGGTTCTAAAAGAAAAGTTATGGCAAGGTAGATCTACCCATTAAGATCAGGCCATATTTGTTTACCATTACTTTCCAATTGATGGATATTAATTCTGCATATAGTTGCTTATTGGGTCGACCATAGATCCATGTTGTAGGGGAAGTTACTTCCAATTTGCATCAGAAACTGAAATTCATGTTTGACGACCAATTAGTCATCGTTTTTGGTGAAGAGGATTTGCTAGTAAGTGAGTTATCATCCTTCCGATATGTCAAGACTGATGAAGGCATAACTAAGCTCCCATTGCAATGTCTCGAATTTGAAGATGTCAACTCTGCTTCTATCAACCCAAGTAGATCACCAAAAATGAACATGTCATCTGTCAAGAGTGCCAAGGAGACCATTGAGAAAGGTGTCTTTCCTGGCTGGGGGCATGTCCTGGAGGTGGTAGAGAAGCATGACCGCTTTCGACTAGGTTACCGTCCCGACCAATAAGCTAGTTTGCACGGCCAGAAGAAGTACAACCTGATTAAGTTCAATAGCACTGGTTTTCAGAAGGGGGATATCGTGACAACTATTGATGATGCTGGTTGTTGCACCCTAAAATTTTACCAACATTTATTTACCCATCAAGTGTTTGAAGGTTGATACCTTCATCAGAAAGTTCAAGAGATCCTCAGAGGAATTGGTTGAAATCAAAGTTGTGTGCCTCATAACTTGAGAGTTGTGGGAGCTCCTCAGATGATTCTGAGACTATGAGGAGAGACTTGAAGCTTTGAGAAAGTTTATGAGATGTCTTTAAAGCCATCATGAGGCCTAGAGAGGTCACTATACAAGAATTCAGGAGATTCAACCATGAGTGGTAGAATTAGGGTTTGACTGGGTCAACCCTAGGTCAACTGATGATTTGGAGAAGGTTGAGACCTAATCCAAGGGCCATGTGATCATTGAATGAAGCATTGAGATACTATAAGGATGATTTCTAGACCAACTCATCATGATTGAGGAGTTTGAGAAGTTTTAAGCTAGGGTTTCTAAGGATTGTCAGTGTAAAATCCCCTAGTTTGATCCCTATCTTCCAGGCAGTTTTAGCTCAATATGTGATTGTCATATCATCCTCCCCACAACATGAATGTTGTAGAGCTTGTTCTTAGCTTTAATTTGAGTGGTAGAAGTCCTTGATAGGATTTGTGGATCTCAAGTTATGGTTTTGACAAATTACAGGTCATCTGAGGTATGTGAATCTGGGTCCTTGAAAGTCACCCAGCTTGCAGACAACTGTTTCCCTAGTAGGATGATTCCTATGGATTCTTGGTCAACATGAATGTTGAATAGCATCTTCTTAGCTATCTATAGAGTACTAGAAGTCCTTGATAGGATTTGTAGAACTCAACTTATGGCTTTGACAAGCCAAGGGCATTTTGGTCATTTGGAAGTTATAGGTCATTTCAAGCATAAGGCCATATCTCCTACTTCCAAGCTTCAAATGGAAAACTCTTCAACATAAAACTTGCTTAGAATGATGTTTTAAGGCTAGAAGGGTGGTCATGAGATGTTTAAAAGGCTCATATCAAAAAGTGATAAAAATGGCCTAAAAATGAGGCATAAGTTAATTCAAGTGAAGTTGAAAATCATAAATCATAAGCTATAAGTCCAAACCATGTCATATGATAGGTCATTTTGACTCCAAATGACATTTTAAGAACAATGGTTCAGCCACAATTTTGATTTGAGGCTTGCATCATAGGGTTGCTTTGTAATTTGCTTGCTTGCATAATGGGGTACCATACCAAAACAAGGAAAAGCTTAAAAAACAAGGGAGATATGCATTGTATTTTGTCCTAAATCTCATGTAAGGAGATAATCAAGTTAGTTACCCAAGTTACAAGGGTTTTGTCATGATATATCATGTGGTGAGAATGAAAATGCAAATTACCATGACATGGAAAATTCAAGTTCTTACTAGATTGTTCTAGAGGGTTCTAGACTTTTCTAAACCTCTCTATATATTGGATACAACTTGCATTGGTGAAAGGTTGGTGATATTTGGTGTTAATTGTGGTAGGGAAAAGAGTGTGAAATCATAAAGCTCCATTTGCAAATTACATTGAATCTCTTGATACTTCTTCATTACCTTTCCATTTTTCTTCACAAATCATCTCCATAAACATTTCTGAGTGTGTTCATATTGATTTGCAACTCCATTGATGAAGATTTGAAGGCTTTCACATTGAATTTTCAAGGAAGCAAATTGCATTGGATTTTGAAGTACAAGTCCTCTACATCAAACCTTGTGCAAGCAGAAGAAAATTCACCATTCAAGGAGTGTTCTTGAGGAGCTACAAGGCTTGGATTGACGACTTTCACCACCTACCATTTCAAGAAGCAAGGTATGCAAAACCACTTCTACACCCTATTCTAGGCATGGCTAGGGCTAATTATTAGTGTAGATCCATTAGAGAAAATTAGGTGGTTCATTTTGATGAGTTTGGGACTGGTTGGAGAGGTTTCATTCATGGACACGAATTCTTGATGGAGTTAGAATGAATGATATATTGAGTTTCAATGCAAGATGATTAGCTAGTTTTGATGAGTGTAACATAAGGATCATTTTTGTGTAAAGAATATTGAGTTTGGTGAAGGTCGAAAGTTGGTCATATTTTGAAATCTATGAAGTTACACCATTTGGTTTGGATGCTAGAGATTGTTTTAATGAAAACCAAGGCCACAGTTGTGTTCAGCTTGGAAAGTAGAGCAAAATTGGTCTTTACATCGCGTTGAATGGTGGAGAAACGAAGGAGCACGAGTGGTAGAAAGTTCTGTTGCATGGATGTGTGTTCATGGCTTTTCTGAAACCCTAGCTAGCGTGAGGTTGAAGATGAAGTGGTAGCCGTCAGATCACGCGCAGAAGGTTGACTGAAAAAGCGATCAAACGGCTGAGATTCAAACGCGAAATTGGGGGGAGAGCTGAACCATGGAACGCTGCATTCCACTTAAACCATTTTGGGCTTCGTGTAACATTCCTATCCCCACCCCCATCAGGCCCAATTGCATGTTTTCAACTACAATTCATTGCTATTTTCACCGCCAGTTTTGCATTTTCTTCAGTTTTTAATTTTTTTTTTCTGAATTAAGATGGGCCCAGGCGCCTTATTATTGGCACCCCACCTTCTGAGCCCACCAATAATTAGAACTGCATTTTATTACTGATCACACCCCATGCATATTTTCCTTTTATTTTTTTACTCCAAATTTTCTCAAACTTAGAAAATGCATATTAAATTGAAAAATAATGTTTTTTTCATGGGAAGTTTTTCTATACTTTCCATTTTTTGTCTAGAAAAATATGAAATCATAAAATTGCCATTTTATTTTATTTTTATATTTTTTGCATATTTTATCTTTTAATGCATTTTTAATTCTTTTAAGTTGATACCTTGATTTGTAGAATTTAGTTAGGGTAGTTCCCTTTAGATTTTTAGTTCAATCTTTTTAGGGTAGTTAGATGTATGTTTTAGGTTCCCCATGAATTAATGCCATATTTTTGTGATTATTTTTAGGATAGTTTTGATTAGGTAATTCTAGGTAGTGTAGAATTAGGTTAAAACTTCAACATAAGTCCATAACAACTTTAGATTTTGGGGTTTTAGGGCAATTTAGACTATGGGGCATATATGGGACTTAAGGGTAGGTATGTAGGATCCCTTAGAAATTATATTAGGATTTAATATAATAGTATGCTATTTTTAGTTGATTTTTGTATTGGTTAATTGTTTGTGTTGCCTTTAGGGCATGTCTGTTTAGTTTGCTTTGCTTTGTGAGTTTGAGAAGCTTGGTATCTCATTGTGGAGAATTGTGGAGCATTGTAGAAGAGTTGAAGATGCAGTGAGGATTTTGGGAGCTTGTTCTTTCTTCTTTTTGTTTTAGGGTTAGGATTAGGAAGAGCCTAGATGTAGATAATTCCTTTCTTAAATATGGATGGTATCATTCACCTCCATCCCTCCCTATGATTCAAAGTCCTTCCATGGCATACACCTCTCTCCTTTGGAGGGATAAGTGCTATACCTAGGAGGTAGAACTTTTGAGGGAACCCTTCATTTGATGTTGAACCCTTATGGGTCACCCTTGGTGATCAAATAAGCAGTTCAATATCTCCCAGCTTATCCAGTAAGTGATTCTCTCTGGTTGTGATTATCCTGAGATGCAGAGCCTGAGCTTGAAGATGAAGACTTCATTTAAGAGTATTGAAGAGGATGAATCCTTGAAGATTGTCATTCCAGCTGAAGCTTGAAGAGCATGAAGATCAAGTTGATACTTGAAGATCCCTGAAGATTAGGTGAAGCCTGAAGGTGGAGCTGATCAAAGAAGCTGAAGCTTAGGGGAGAAGATGAGTTGAAACTCATGATTGTAGGGTTGCAGCCTGGAAAAGCAATTGATATCCAAAGTCTGAAGACTGAGTTGCTGCTGGAGGAGCTGAGGCTTTCTTCTGTTTTCTTTTCTGTATTGTGTGTTTTGCTTGATTTGTCTGTTGCATTAGAATAAGTTCATCTAGAATAAGTAGAATCCAGGAGCATGATTGCATTAGAGGTTGAGTTGCTCCCTCTGCTTGTATTGTTACTGCGTGGCTTTGCTTGCGGGTATTCGGTAGAGCCCAGCTCCCTTGCCCATGTGGTTTGTCTGCCTGATGGCATTTCATTTCATTTTATCTGTATGATTGCAGTTTACTGTTTATTGCTTGATAGCATGTTGTTTATGTTTCAGTATGATTACTGTTATTTCATTCTGGCTTGAGGTTGAGATGAGCTTGTGGAGGCTGAAGCCCCACACACATTTCCTCCCTCACTTGCATTGCATGCATTTTACTGTTAAGCTGATGCTTTGTCTGTTTTGGTGTATCATTGACATGATCCCTTAGGACTCTCATTTCCTTTGATAAGGATTTGATGATAGGCTGTTAGGTGGAAACCTATGCATGACAACATCTAGGAGTTCCCTATTCAAACCTCAACCATAGGATGAATCCATGGCATGATAACAGTAGGACTTGATAGTCTCCCTCCTAGTTGGGCCTGTTCTCTTCTCATCTCAAAACAGTTTAAGATACAGTAATCATGAATGATTTCTTTCGTACGTTACGAGCCTTAAGCTATCTGAGAAAGGATTGTGGGAGAGTTTCTTTTCCACAGTCTGGATGTTTAGTATGGTACCCTTTGGGTGACATGCGACGCATTCACACTCAGGTCATAGTCTCTAGTGCGGTTGAAATCGCAAACACAATAAAACACACTTCTTTCGTAAAAGACAAGAAATAAACCGTAGTTTCCCGAACTACGTATGCTCTGATCTCTCATACCTGTTGAGAGTACGTAGGCACAAGATGGCGAAGTCTTGGCGAGCTGCCTTCCCCGTAATCCTTCATAGGCCGAACTACGTTGACTCTGATTTCTCATTCTCTGATGAGAATACATAGGCATAAAGTGCGACGCTTTTCCGAGTCATTTTTCTTTTCTTTTTCAGCCAGCCTTGATAGGTAGATAGAATAAAACCAACCCGTCCAAGTAAACACAACAAGCGAGGATCCCGTCGAGTACGACGGACGTGATGGATGTTAATACCTTCCCCTTGCGTAACCGACTCCCGAACCCAGACAATGGTTGCGATGACCTTGTCTTACCCTTTTTCGTCAGGTTTTTCCGATCGTTTCCTTTCCCGCTCTGAGGGATAAATAACGAAAGGTGGCGACTCTTCTGTCATGCCGGCACCTTATTTTTGCGCAAGCGACAGCTGGCGACTCTGCTGGGGACTCCAACGGTTCCCTGCGAGAGTCAATCCTACCGCTTGTATGCTTACCTGCTGGGTTGCGTTTATTTATCGTATTTTACTTCTTGCACTTTATTTCCCGCATTTTATTTTCAGTATAATATGATTATTTGTGTTGTTGTGGGATGGGAGTTCTGATGAGTGAGAAGCCAGACCCAGGCTTGAGTGCACCATAGACTTAGAGTGGAAATTAGTGGGTGCGTGCTTGCTTTGCAGGCACTAGTGTCTCATGAAATCCACGCTCAGACGAGGTTCATCCGGTTGGCTTCACTTTCAACACTTTGGGTTGAGACGGTTGTTGGTTTGGTGGATTGTCGACTCTGGGGACCGATCATTTGTGATTCAGCTAAGTGAGGCCGCTTCATGAGCTGGTGATGCCACACCTTCTGGGTATCGTATCACCCCTCTTGAAAGTCTGTGACGCTGATGAACGCATAGGATGCCGTACCTTGAGTCAGTTTAGGTCCATACCTGTGAGTGGGATTGGGTTTATTGCAGGAAACTTTGACCTCCAGACCACCTGGTTTTCTTGACAGTGAATCAGTTTTGTTGGTACCAGGGTTTCTCAGTTGCAGATTTGTCTGTTCTTGATAGAGCAGGTTTTGATCAGAGGATCTTATCATCAGGTGTTCGTCTGTTCTTGATAGAGAAGGTTTTGATCAGAGGATCCTATCATCAGGTGTATGTCTGTTCTTGATAGAGCAGGTTTTGATCAGAGGATCTTATCATCAGGTGTATGTCTGTTCTTGATAGAGCAGGTTTTGATCAGAGTATTGTCATCAGTTGTTTGTTCTTGATAGAGCAGTTTTGGGGTCTGAAGATCTCATCAGCAGATGTTGTTTGTTCTTGATAGAGCAGATTTTGAGTGGGGTCTGAAGATCTCATCAGCAGCTGTATATTTGTTCTTGATAGGGCAGATTTTTGATTTGGGGTCTGAAGACTTCATCAGCAGATATTTCTTGATCATACATCAGAGGTCCTTATTATCAGACATTTATTCTCGGCAGAGCAGAATTATGATCCTGTGTATATGGCCCTATCAGATGGTTGTTTTGGGCAGATCAGATTTGTGGTCCTACGCCGGGGTTTTCTTCTCATCAGTGATTGTTGATACAGAATCTCCACAGCATTTACCTGGATATATGACTGCATTTTGCATTAGTTTGCATGTTCATTTGCATTTCATTAACGTGTGTCTGTGTTGCAGGTACCGTTTCCCCGATCCAGGATTTCTTGCCTCCTATTGTATTATTATGGCCTCTCTCAGGAAGACTGTTGCGTACAAGTTCCCGACCCCTGATGTGTCGAAGTTGACTGGTTTGATAGCTCTAGCAGGTGATTCTGTGAAGGACGAGTTCAGGAAATCTTATGGCCGGTTGCTCAGTTTGGTTTGCAAGCCTTCTACGTTCGAGCTGAATGGATTGCACGCTCTGTTGCAGTTCTATGACCCTCCGCTGAGATGTTTCACCTTTCAGGACTTTGTTCTCGTGCCGACGCTGGAAGAATATGCTAATTTGCTGGGTGTGCCTATCAAAAGGCAGATGCCTTTTGTCCATATGGATGCTGAGCCTGATCTGGCTGGTTTAGCTTCTTCACTTTATTTGGACACCTCTGAGTTAGTGCTGACTAGTTGGAACAAGGTTCCTGGGTTCTCTTTACAGTTTCTGGTAGTTAAGGCTCAACAGTGTGCTAAGGATGGGTGTTGGGACGCGTTCAATGCCATCCTCGCTTTATGCATAGATGGCATTATCCTGTTCCCCAACATGCCTGATTTCGTAGACTTTGATGCGTTTCACATCTTCGCTTCAGGGAATCCAGTCCCTACTTTGATCGGAGATGTCTATCACTCAGTCCACTACAAGAATGAGAACCGGAGAGGGAAGAATGTCTCATGCTGCGTACCTTTGCTGTATAAATGGCTTAATAGCCATCTGCCCAAGAGGGGTCCTTTTGTCTTGTCTGCAGCCACAGCTGAGTGGCCCGAGCGTCTGATGAGTTTATCTGCAGAAGATATCAGCTGGTTCGACAGAGACAAGTTAGGTACTGAGGTGATCTTCAGTTGCAGCGGGTTTCCAAATGTACCTCTGATAGGTAGGAAGGGTTGCATAAACTACAATCCGTCGTTGCTGGTTCGACAGTTCGCGTATGCTTTGAGGACTCCGCCGAAGGAGGAAGAGGTACAGGAATCTCTGTACTTCACGGGTACTTTAGAAGGGGATTTGTTGTCCAAGCTTCAGCGTGCGTGGAATAGTATCAGCAAGAGAGGAAAGCCTTTTCTGGGAAAAAGCAACAGTCAAGCCTACCCTCCGTATACAGCTTGGATCAGAGCCAGGGCCAATGCTATAGGGATGCCATTCCCTCATGTCAAGCCAGAAAGCTCTCTAGCAGTCGAAGAGCCTACTACTGTGCCCATCCATCAGCACAACCAGGTATTAGCCGAGCGGGATGAATTGAAGCGGGCGAACGCAGAACTGGAGAAGGAGTTAGCTCAGCTTCGAAGTGAAAGGAACGAGGTCGTGCATGCTTTCAAGAAGCAAACAGAGTTGGTGAACCAACTGGGTACAGACCTGGCGAAGCAGATTGCCGATCGTGAGCGCATGGGTCAAGACTTCAGGGCTGTTAATGACGTATTGGCTACGAAGAAGCAGCATTTGGACGAGGCATATCGGAGGATATCTAAGTTCAACCAACACTGGAAGGCTTCCCTGGCCACCAGGAAGGAGCGAGAGGATAAGCTGATGCTGCGAATATCCAAGCTGGAAGCCGAGGTGAAGGACAATGAGCAGAGGTTTGATGAAGAGACCGCCCGCAGGTACGCCGCCGAAGGCCAACTCAACAAAGCTCTTGCCAACCTGAAGGAGCATAAGCTGATGTTTGAGTTTAAAAAGCGGAAACTGGAAGATTGCTTCGGCGAAGGAGCATGGGAAAGTTCAGTTCAGGGACTTCAGTATACCATTGTGCAGAGGGAACGGCTCGTCGAGGGGTTGCTCACTTTGCCAGATCATCCAGAGACGAAGGAGTTATTAGCAGAGTATCGCGCCCGTGGCCGTACTTGACTAGTTGTATTCCTTTTGTTTTGATCTTTGTTGTATGCTGACCATCACCAGGCTTGTTGGCTGAGGTCACGCTGTTGATTTGTCTTGTACTCGCTGATGCTATGTACTGCCTTGATAGGCCTTTCCTTATATATATATGAGATTGATATTTCCATGATTGGGCTCGGACTTCTTCTTATTATTATTATCAGCACTGTCACTAAGGCACTAGAATCGGGGGAAATCTCCCAAGCACAAAGACACACGCATGAATCTGCATGAAGCATTTGCATGGCGTACATTTTGTTGTTTTTCCTAACCTTTAGTGTTTGAAGGTTTTTCAGGTTTTCCAGGTTCACAGGATTGATCAGAGGCTAATTCACTGTTATTCAACTCGAGCTAATCAGACAAGGATCATGGATCAAGTGCAGACAGATGTCCAGCAGCTCCGTGAACGGATGGATCGCTTTATGGAACTGATGCAGGTAGTCGCCAATGGTCAGGACCAGCTCCGAACTTTGGTTCAGCCTTTGATCTCCAGGGTTGATAGTAACGGCATACTTCATGGAGGGGCTGTGCCTACTCCTCCTCCAGTTGATACTCCGCAGAATGTTGTTCCTGTTGCCGGGGGCAACGGCAGTGCTAATGGCAATGTGATGGCCAATATCGGACTCAATACGACGGGCGTCGACAATGGTAGTCTGGGAGCTAATGTCAACATCGGGCCGGTCAACGGCAATGCTGGCGTCGGGAATCTGTTGGTGCCTCAACCATGGCTTGAGGATCATCAGGACGATGTGTTTTCTCAAAGAGGTGCGGAAGCGGAGTTGAATGCTGAAGTGCGGCTCAGATTCAAAGCACTGGAAGACAAAATGAGAGACATTGAGAATCAGAATACGTTGGGCATTGATATGTCCAAGCTGGGGTTAATTGCTGATTTCAAGGTACCTCCTAAGCTCAAGGTGCCTGTCTTTGAGAAGTATAAGGGTACTACTTGCCCTTGTGTCCACCTTCGATCGTACTATAGAAAGATGTCTGCCTATTCCGACGATGAGAAGTTGCTGATGCACTTCTTCCAAGATAGTCTTTCTGGGCCGTCCCTCGAGTGGTACATGGGCTTGGAGCCCACTAGCGTGCGCACCTGGAAGGATCTCGCTGAAGCGTTTGTCCTCCACTATCAGTACAATAGCGACTTAGCCCCGAACCGAGTCCAGCTCCAGAACCTTTCGCAGAGAAATAATGAAGGCTTTAAGGAGTACGCCCAGCGGTGGCGTGAGTTGGCTGCTCGGGTTCAACCGCCGATGGTTGAGCGCGAGCTCGTGCAAATGTTTGTGGCTACCCTCCCGGGAATTTACTATGAAAAGTTAGTCAGCGGTATGTCTGGGACGTTCTCAGCTCTCATTACCATGGGCGAGCACGTCGAGAATGGTATTAAGATCGGAAAAATTCAAGGTGAATCATCCTCAGCTGGAGGAGGTGGAAAGAAACCTTATGCTGGTAAACGACGAGAAGGAGATGCGAGCGCTGTGACCAACGCTCGGAGAAAGGGCAAGGGCCCTCAGCAGCAGATAGCCAGTATAAATATCCCAGCAGCTCCGCAGCAGCAGCCGCAACAACATAATCAACAGGGATATAGAAAGTACCAGAATCGGGCTCCTTTGACAAACCGTCACTTCGAAGCACCGCCTATGTCGTACGCGCAGCTCTTGCATACTTTGCTTCAACTTCAGTTGGTTCAGAAGAGGACGATGGCTCCCTTGACAGGGGCACCTCCACCAGGGTATGACGCAAATTCCACTTGCGACTTCCATACAGGGGCACCTGGCCATACAATCGAGAACTGCAAAGCCTTTAAGCACAAGGTGCAGGACCTGGTAGATGCCAAGATTATTAATTTCTCCGATAATGTGCCCAATGTCACGAAAAATCCTATGCCTAATCATAGGGGAGGCGGAGTGAACGCCATTATCGAAGAAGAGAGTCCAGATCTGCTGACTGATGTCAAAGGCCTAACGACGCCGCTTAGTTTCGTCAAAGCTAAGTTGTTGAAGAAAGGGTTCTTTCCAGGATGCGGAGAGTTATGCATGGATTGTGCTACACATTCTGATTGGTGTGAGCAGCTGGTAGAAGGTATCCAAAGTCTGATGACTGAGGGGATTTTGCAGTTCAGTCGGAGGGCTGAAAGTGTATCAGGAGAGGTGGTGTTGCAGCAGGCCGATGAAGTCGCCACCGTCACCATTCCTCGCCAACCAATTACCATTTCTGCGCCCCGACCGCCTACAATCACCATTACCAAAGCTGGGCCGATCCCATTCGAGAGTACTAACGCCGTTCCGTGGCATTACAGCGCCAAAGTCTATTGCAACGGTCAACGGTTAGAGCTGGAGCCGTATGGGTCGATTGTGCAGAATCCCGCAGGTATCAGTGGTATTACCCGTAGCGGAAGAGTGTTTGCACCGGCGGAGGTTGTGGCAGAGAAAGCGGTCAGAGCTGATGTGGCCGATAAGGGTAAAAGCAAAGTCGTCGAAGAGGCCCCGTGTGGGGTCGAGAAAGATTTGCTTGTCAAAGATGCCGAGGAGTTTATGCGGTTAATCAAGAAGAGCGACTACAAGATTGTAGACCATCTTCATCAGACGCCGTCAAAGATTTCTATTCTCAACTTGTTGTTGTGTTCTGAAGCGCACCGCAACGCGCTACTGAAGGTATTGAATGCTTCCTACGTACCGCAAGAGATATCCGTGAATCAGCTAGAAGAGGTGGTAGCCCATGTTAATGCTGGCAACGGGCTAGGCTTCACAGATTTAGAGTTGACTCCTAAAGGGAGAGATCACAACAGCGCCTTGCACATCTCAATAGAGTGCATAGGCACTATCATGTCGCACGTCCTGGTGGACACGGGTTCGTTGCTTAATGTGCTTCCGAAGAAGGCATTAATGAAGTTGGACACTCGTGGATTGCTTTGCACACCCAGCGATCTGGTGGTGAAAGCATTTGACGGAACTAAGCACCACATTTTTGGAGAATTGACCCTGCCGATTCAAGTTGGTCCGGAGACGTTTGATACGGTTTTTTATATCATGGACATCATGCCTGCCTACAGTTGCCTCTTAGGTCGGCCATGGATCCATGCTGCTGGTGCCGTGACGTCCACGTTGCATCAAAAGCTCAAATATGCTGTCGGGGGAAGCATAGTAACCGTGTGCGGTGAGGATGACATAATGGTGAGCCATTTGTCGTCCTTTAAGTATGTGGAAATGGATGGCGAAATCCATGAAACTCTCTGCCAAGCATTTAAAGCCGTCAAAGTGAAAGAGGTAGCTCCTGTCGTCACAGAGAAGCAAGAGATGAATCTCTCCTCATTCAAGGAAGCTCGGGCCGTCGTCGAAGCCGGTTCTACCCCAGGCTGGGGGCATGTCTTGGAGATACCGATCAAGCAGGATAAGTTTGGATTGGGGTATTCTCCTGAAGCTGAAGCTTCTTCTTCTTCGTCTAGCAGCACGTCTCGTGGTAAGGGGCCGATCCTATTTACCAGTGGCGGAGTAATCTTCGATATCATCAACGCGACGTCTGAGGACAGCGGGGATAGCGATTGTGATCTCGACTCTTGGATTCAGTCAAGCAAGCCGGGCGAGCACCTCAACAATTGGACCATCAAGGAAATCATCCCGATGACATGTGAAGAGTAATGATTTACTTTTTACAATCATTGTACAACCCTATGTCCTACCCGGGGCATAGCGGTTTTATTGTCAGGGCCTTGTGGGATTATGTACATGCATTTTGTTAATAAATCAAAGGCGTTTTCTTCGTATTCAAATATTGTGTTCTCTGTTATTCCTGTTTTATATTTGTTTTGAAAAACAGTAAAATGGCAACGGGGTTTGTGCTAACCTGCATATTCTTGTTTTAAACTTAACCCTTGTTATTGCAGGATCCACATAACAGACGACATCGACTCTGGACCTTCTACGGCTCACTACGACTTTGATTGCCTGATCTATCAAGCCGAAGAAGAGATTGATGAAGACGAAGACCTTCCGGAAGAGTTGGCCCGCTTGTTGAGACAAGAGGAAAAGATTATTCTGCCTCACGAGGAGGATATTGAGATCGTAAATCTGGGTTCTGAAGAGCTCATCTGAAATGTCAGAGTAGGGGCTGCGCTGCAGAGTGATGTCAAGCATAGATTGGTCGAGATGCTTCGAGAGTATAGTGACGTCTTTGCTTGGTCATACGAAGATATGCCCGGACTTGACACGGACATCGTGGTCCACCACTTGCCGTTGCGAGAAGATTGCCCTCCAGTCAAGCAGAAGCTTAGAAGGACGAGACCAGACATGGCTGTAAAAATCAAAGAGGAGGTCCAGAAGGAGTTGGACGCAGGATTTTTAGCCGTCACCACTTTCCCTCCGTTTGTCGCCAACATAGTGCCTGTACCGAAGAAGGACGGTAAGGTACGCATGTGCGTCGATTATCGGGATTTGAATAGGGCGAGCCCTAAAGATGATTTCCCGTTGCCTCATATCGATGTGTTGGTCGACAACACAGCCTAGTTCTCCGTGTTTTCATTCATGGATGGCTTCTTCGGGTACAACCAGATCAAGATGGCACCGGAGGACATGGAGAAAACGACGTTTATCACCCCTTGGGGAACATTTTGCTATAAGGTAATGCCCTTCGGTCTGAAGAACGCAGAGGCCACTTACCAGCGGGCTATGGTAAGTTTGTTTCATGATATGATTCATCATGAGATCGAGGTCTATGTTGATGACATGATTGCGAAGTCCCAAACGGAGGAAGAGCATCTGGTCAACTTATTGAAGCTTTTTCAGAGGCATAAGAAATTCAGGCTGAGGCTGAATCCTAACAAATGCACCTTCGGAGTGCGGTCCGGAAAGTTGCTGGGGTTTATCGTAAGTGAATGAGGTATCGAGGTTGATCCTGCGAAAATAAAAGCCATTCAAGAAATGCCAGCGCCGAAAATAGAAAAAGAAGTTCGTGGTTTCTTGGGCCGAATAAACTACATTGCAAGGTTTATCTCTCAGCTCACGGCCACCTGTGAACCGATGTTCAAGCTTTTAAAGAAAGATCAGGCAGTTACTTGGAATGAGGATTGCCAGAAGGCATTCGACAAGATAAAGCAGTATCTTCAAGAACCTCCAATCTTGATACCCCCAGTGGTTGGACGACCTTTAATCATGTACCTGACGGTTCTGGAGAATAGTATGGGGTGTGTTCTCGGTCAGCACGACGAGACGGGCAGAAAAGAGCATGCCATTTACTACTTGAGTAAAAAGTTCACTAAGTGTGAATCTCGATACTCGATGCTGGAGAAGACGTGTTGTGCACTAGCTTGGGTTGCCAAACGTCTACGACAGTACATGCTCAATCACACCACTATGCTAATTTCGAAGATGGATCCGATTAAGTACGTCTTCGAGAAGCAGGCTCTTTCGGGCAGGATTCCCAGATGGCAAATGGTATTAACCGAATATGATATTCAGTATGTCTCCCAGAAGGCCATTAAGGGAAGCGTATTGTCTGATTACCTTGCCGAACAGCCGATCAAGGACTACCAGCCGATGAAGTTTGAATTCCCTGACGAGGATATTATGTTTCTCAAAGCGAAGGATTGCGATGAGCCGTTTCCCGGCGAGGGGCCAGATAGGAAGTCTCATTGGAAGTTGATATTCGATGGAGCGGTTAATTCCTATGGAAGTGGCATCGGGGCTATCATCACGACTCCCCACGGATCCCACATCCCGTTTACTGCGAGACTGACGTTTCCAGTTACCAACAATGAAGCAGAGTACGAAGCATGCATCATGGGTCTAGAAGAGGCAATTGATTTGAGAATCAAGAATCTAGACGTATATGGTGACTCAGCGCTTGTGATCAACCAAATTAAAGGGGAGTGGGAGACCCGTCAATCGAATTTGGTGCCGTACATGAATTATACCAGAAGGCTGCTTCCGTTCTTTGATCGAGTGGAACTCCATCATGTGCCCAGAGCGGAGAATCAGATGGCTGATGCCTTAGCCACGTTGGCTTCAATGTATAAAGTCAATTTTTGGAATGAGGCTCCGAGAATTGTCCTTTCGAGTCTTGATAGACCGACATTTGTCTTTGCAATCGAGGATGCCGCCGACGGCAAGCCATGGTTCCACGACATCCATACTTTCCTTATGACTAAGGAGTATCCTGTGGGAGCGTCAACCCAGGATAAGTAGACTCTGAGGAGGCTGTCTGGAAATTTTTATCTCAATCCTGATGGAGTGTTGTATAAAAGAAACCATGATCTCGTGCTACTCAGATGTGTAGATGAGAAAGAGGCAAGCATGCTCATGGAAGAAGTCCATGAAGGCACATTTGGCACGCACGCCGGCGGGCATGCCATGACGAGAAAGATCCTGAGAGCAGGATATTACTGGCTGACGATGGAGTCGGATTGCTTCAGATTCGCGAAGAGATGTCATAAATGCCAGATTTATGCTGATAAGGTTCATGTGCCGCCGTGCCCGTTGAATGTCATGTCCTCCCCTTGGCCGTTCTCCATGTGGGGCATCGACATGATAGGCAAGATCGAGCCCACTGCATCTAATGGTCATCGTTTCATTCTGGTAGCTATCGACTACTTCACCAAGTGGGTGGAGGCAGCCTTGTACGCTAATATGACCAAGCAGGTGGTAGCTAAATTCATAAAGAGGGACATCATCTGTCGTTACGGAATTCCCGAGCGGATCATTACTGATAATGGTTCGAATTTGAATAACAAGATGATGAAGGAGTTGTGCCAGAGCTTCAAGATCGAACACCACAACTCATCTCCTTACCGGCCGAAGATGAATGGCGCCGTCGAAGCCGCCAACAAGAACATAAAGAAGATTGTTCAGAAGATGGTTGTGACGTACAAAGATTGGCACGAGATGCTGCCATTCACATTGCACGGTTATCGTACGACGGTACGTACGTCGACCGGGGCAACTCCTTTCTCCTTGGTGTACGGTATGGAAGCTGTCCTACCGTTAGAAATGGAGATCCCTTCTTTGCGAGTTTTGGTTGATGTGAAACTCGACGAGGCAGAATGGATTACGAATCGTCTGAACCAACTCAGCCTGATGGACGAGAAGAGGTTAGCATCGATTGCATTTGGTCGCCTGTACCAAAGCCGAATGAAGAAAGCTTATGATAAGAAGGTGCGTCCTAGAAGCTTTCAGACGGGTGATCTCATCCTGAAGAAGATTCTTCCGCCACACTCCGATCACCGGGGCAAGTGGACTCCGAATTACGAAGGTCCGTACGTCGTCAGCAAGGTCTTCTCGGGAGGAGCTTCGTTGTTATCCACGATGGATGGTGAAGATTTTACATCCCCGGTGAACGCGGACGCAGTTAAAAAATACTTTGCTTGAAAGCGACCCGCTGGACAAAAAAGAAAGAGTCCAGGCAAAAAAGGGGCATCCCGGCGAACCAAAAACAGAATAAAAGGTTCGGGCAAAAATTAGGGATATATTGAAAAAATGTACACCCGCGAAGTCGAAAACCTACACTGGGCGGCTTCGGCAAAAAAGGGTATCCCGATGAACTGAAAACCCGCAAAGGGTGGTTCACGCAAAAGTTAGGGATTTGAATAAGCAAATGACTGCGTTCCGCGTGTGGACTTTCATTGCTTAGTGGTTCGGAAGACCTGAGGGCCGTTTATCTGAATCAATCTCTTCCGAAGCTGAAGCGTCGGAGAAGTATCGAAGTCGAGTGGGTCATAGAGGGATCAACTCATGGTGTTCGTCTACGCCTCGTTGCCGACATTTGTATATACTGATGTATATTTATGTTTTATTTTTGCGCGGCTTCCTCATTCCAGGAGCTTGCCTCTGTTGTAAAACATTTTTACCCATTCAGGGGTTCATTATCAATAAAATGCATACTATTCAGCAATTTTGTTTGCCTGTTTAGCATTTATCTGTTTTGTTTGCGAATGAGAACGCCGATGTTTTTGATAAAATGCGCATACATAAACTTACTGGCCTAGGCCATTGATTGTTGAAACAATTAACTACTTGAATGTTGTCACGAGATAATAACCTTGATAGGTCCCTTTGAGAAGGGTATCTTGTCTGTTTGTTTGTGTTGTTACAGGTGTAGCATATTCCAGACATTGCGCCGTGCGCATCCCCGAAGCAGGATGATTCCTCCTTCTCCAGCAGAGTTCAGTGGCCTCCCCTTATAGAGTCTGAACGCAAGATAATGAGCATTGATATGTCTCCCCAGGCAGAGATGATTTTCTTCCCCAAGCAGACGCATCCTTAAGGAACGTCACCTCCTCAGCTGAGTCACGCGCCGAAGCATGATTTCTCCCCCCAGCACCGGGTCACAAGTGCAGATTTCATAGAAGTGTTCAAGCGCCGAAACTCGTGTTCACCTTCCCCTAGCACCGGGTCACAAGTGCAGGTTTCGTAGGAAACTGTTCGTATGCCGAAGTATGCAGCAACTGATGGTGCCAGACTGAAGTCTCCAGCGGAATTGAGATTCCCCACCAGAGTCGTACTCTCTCCCGAAGTCGGATGATGCCCTCTTCCCCAGTAGAGTGTTGGAACAGCTGATGCTGTATTTCCCCTAGAGTCGTACTCTCTCCAGCGAAGTAGAATGATTTCTCCTTCCCCGGCTGAGTTCGCAAGCCCCTAAGAGAGCTGAATCCTTGGAAGCAGTAGGGACCGTGAGTGGTTTTCCCTAGCAGAGCTTTGAACAGCTGATGTTGTATCTCCCCCAGAGTCATACTCTCTCCAGTGAAGTAGAATGATTTCTCTCTCCCCGGATGAGTCCGCAGGTCCCCAAGAGAGCCGAATCCTTGGAAACAGTTGGGACCATGAGTGGTTTTCCCTAGCAGAGCGTTGAACAGCTAATGCTGTCTCCCACAGAGTTGTACTCTCTCCCGCGAAACGGAACGATTTCTCCTTCCAAAGCTGAGTTTGCAGATATCCAAGAGAGCCGAATCCTTGGAAGATGATCAGACCGTGATTGGTGTTTCCCCAGTGGAGTGTTGAGCAGCTGAAGTTGTTCCCCACAGGGTCTTATCATCCCCCGAAGAGTAGCCGTGGCAGCCACGCAGTTTATTCACGCGATTGACATCGCTTTATCTCAGCAGGTCCAGGTTCTCGTAGAGCTTCGCGCCCTTGCAGTAATCAACTGAAGTTGTTTCCCTTGCAGCAGTCAACTGAAGATTATTTCCCCAGACGGAGTCCAATTGATATTGGCATGTCCAGGTTCTTCTCAGCGGGATGATTCCTCTATCTGAGTAGTTCTTCCTCCTTGACAGGAGGACTTCCCCCCTCGGCATTTATTTTGCTGACGGGATCGCATCATTGTGCATGATTGCATAGCATTTATCATAAACGCATAGCATTTCCACCGTGTGGAGCATGGCGCCGAAGCATATGCATAATAAACATGATCTAGGTTGCTACCGTTCTTGTTTTGCAGGTGTTCCGCCGAAGGATCAGTTGCTCAGGACGATTCCTGACATTCTCCCCAACGAAGTCGTTTGCTTAAGATGATTCTTAAGACCCCGGTGCAATCCCCGAAGTCGCTTGCTCAAGATGATTTTTGAGATCCCCGGCGAAGTCTTCAATTCAAGATGATTCTCGAATTCCTCATCAGGGCCATTTGCTTAAGATGATTCCTAAGCTCCCCAGTGCAGTCTCCAGAGTTGGTTGCTCGAGTCGATACTTAGGGTCCCCAGCTAAGATCGCCCAGGATGATTCCTAAAGCCCCAAGAGGGCCGAATCCTTGGAAGCTGCCCAAGCCATGATTGGTTTGCCCCCGACAAGAGTTGTCCAGGATGATTCCCGGAATTCCCAACAGAATGTTTGCTCAGAATGGGTATCGGTTCAAGATGATTCTTGAAGGTCCCCGACGGAGTATTTGTTCAAGATGATTCTTGAAGTACTCAGCAGAGTTGATTCCTCCAGAATGATTTCTGGACCCCTGGAGCGGAGTTGCTTGATAGTTCTCCAGATTCCCCAGTGGCGAAGCGTCATCCCCAACAGGTTTCCGACGGCGAAGTTGAAATCTCCCTTGAAGACTCCATGATTGAAGTCTGACCATGTTAATGAAGAAGTTCTCTCAGCTAATGCGGAATGCCTGATGGCATGATCAACCTGAGGGTTGAAGTCTGGCTGATGCCCGACAGTATTCTTTGAGTGCCTGATGGCATGATCGACTATGAATTACCGGTTACCGTGTGACCAATTCCCCAATGAATTTTCTCCACTTTGACGGCGAGGTCAGATTATGTTTGTTTCCAACGGCGATGTTGGATGATTTTTGACGGCGAGGTCAGATTGTGTTGGTTTCCAGCAGCGATGTTGGAGGGTTGTTTTGACGGCGAGGTCAGAATATGTTTGTCTCCGGCGGCGATGTTGGATGTTTGTTTCTGGCGGCGATGTCATGTAGTTTAATTCTCCAGCGGCGAGGTTGGACGTTTGTTCTCGACGGCGAAGTCAGACTATTTTGAGCTCTTCAGCGACGATGTTGGAGGTTTGTTTTGACGGCGAGGTCAGATTATGGTTGTCTCCAGCGGCGATGTTGGATGTTTGCTTCTAGCGGCGATGTTGGATGTTTGTTTCTGGCGGCGATGTCAGGAGATTATGTTTGACGGTGATGTCAGACTCTTTAGCTCTCTCAGAGTTATGTTTGTAC
Organism: Lathyrus sativus; assembly: GCA_963859935.3. NCBI lineage: Eukaryota > Viridiplantae > Streptophyta > Magnoliopsida > Fabales > Fabaceae > Lathyrus > Lathyrus sativus. The sequence continues at coordinate 214,091,381 of OZ012739.1, read as the reverse complement.
GACGGCGATGTCGAGTGTCTCTCAAAGTTATGTTTGTTCATGACGGCGATGTCAAATTCCCCGTTTCTCCAGCGGCGATGTTGGATGTTAGGTTTGACGGCAATGTCAGATTTCGCAGTTCTCCAGCGGCGATGTTGGATATTTGTTTGCTTATGACGGCGATGTCAGATTTAGCTCTCCAGCGGCGATGTTGGACGTTTGTCTTGACGGCGAGGTCAGATTTTGTTTGTTTCCCAGAGTTATAATTTGTGTCTGGCGGCGATGTCAGGTGGTTTATTCCTCCAGCGGCGATGTTGGATATGATTGCTTACGACGACGATGTTAGATTCTTTAGTTTTCCAGCGGCGATGTTGGGTGTTTCTCAGATTCTTTTAGTTTTCCAGCGGCGATGTTGGGTGTTTTGTTTCTGACGGCGAGGTCAGGTGATTTAGTTCTCCAGCGGCGATGCTGGGTGTTTTGATTGTCTGATGACGATTCAATGTGGATAACTGATGGCGATGTCAGATCAGCATTTCTCCAGCTAGTTGTCGTGCAGCTAGTATTTCAGTGTTCAAAGATTTGTTCCCCTCAGAGTACCGTGTGCTCGTGAGCAGTTGGCAAATTTTCGGGTTTACCGGTATTCAACCGTCTCGCACCTTGATTGGTTGAGAGTCGTTCGCTCCTCACCCAGTCAGGTTCAAGCCGTTTGAATAGGGGCAGCTGTTGCACCCTAAAATTTGACCAACATTTATTTACCCATCAAGTGTTTGAAGGTTGATACCTTCATCAGAAAGTTCAAGAGATCCTCAGAGGAATTGGTTGAAATCAAAGTTGTGTGCCTCATAACTTGAGAGTTGTGGGAGCTCCTCAGATGATTCTGAGACTATGAGGAGAGACTTGAAGCTTTGAGAAAGTTTATGAGATGTCTTTAAAGCCATCATGAGGCCTAGAGAGGTCACTATACGAGAATTCAGAAGATTCAACCATGAGTGGTAGAATTAGGGTTTGACTGGGTCAACCCTAGGTCAACTGATGATTTGGAGAAGGTTAAGACCTAATCCAAGGGCCATGTGATCATGGAATGAAGCATTGAGATACTATAAGGATCATTACTAGACCAACTCATCATGATTGAGAAGTTTGAGAAGTTTTAAGCTAGGGTTTCTAAGGATTGTTAGTGTAAAATCCCCTAGTTTGATCCCTATCTTCCAGGCAGTTTTAGCTCAAGATGTGATTGTCATCTCATCCCCCCCACTACATGAATGTTGTAGAGCTTGTTCTTAGCTTTAATTTGAGTGGTAGAAGTCCTTGATAGGATTTGTGGAGCTCAAGTTATGGTTTTGACAAATTACAGGTCATCTGAGGTATGTGAATCTAGGTCCTTGAAAGTCACCCAGCTTGCAGACAACTTTTGCCCTAGTAGGATGATTCCTATGGATTCTTGGTCAACATGAATGTTGAAGAGCATCTTCTTAGATTTATAGAGAGTACTAGAAGTCCTTGATAGGATTTGTAGAACTCAACTTATGGCTTTGACAAGCCAAGGGCATTTTGGTCATTTGGAAGTTATAGGTCATTTCAAGCATAAGGCCATGTCTCCTACTTCCATGCTTCAAATGGAAAAATATTCAACATAAAACTTGCTTAAAATGATGTTTTAAGGCTAGTAGGATGGTCATGAGATGTTGAAAAGGCTCATATCAAAAAGTGAAAAAAATGGCCTAAAAATGAGGCATAAGTTAATTCAAGTGAAGTTGAAAATCATAAATCATAAGCTATAAGTCCAAACTATGTCATATGATAGGTCATTTTGACTCTAAATGACATTTTAAGAACAATGGTTCAGCCAAAATTTTGATTTGAGGCTTGCATCATAGGGTTGCTTTGTAATTTGCTTGCTTGCATAATGGGGTACCATACCAAAACAAGGAAAAGCTTAATAAACAAGGGAGATATGCATTGTATTTTGTCCTAAATCTCATGTAAGGAGATAATCAAGTTAGTTACCCAAGTTACAAGGGTTTTGTCATGATATATCATGTGGTGAGAATGAAAATGCAAATTACCATGACATGGAAAATTCAAGTTCTTACTAGATTGTTCTAGAGGGTTCTAGACCTTTCTAAACCTCTCTATATATTGGATACAACTTGCATTGGTGAAAGGTTGGTGATAGTTGGTGTTAATTGTGGTAGGGAAAAGAGTGTGAAATCATAAAGCTCCATTTGCAAATTACATTGAATCTCTTGATTCTTCTTCATTACCTTTCCATTTTTCTTCACAAATCATCTCCATAAACATTTCTGAGTGTGTTCATATTGATTTGCAACTCCATTGATGAAGATTTGAAGGCTTTCACATTGAATTTGCAAGGAAGCAAATTGCATTGGATCTTGAAGTACAAGTCCTCTACATCAAACCTTGTGCAAGCAGAAGAAAATTCACCATTCAAGGAGTGTTCTTGAGGAGCTACAAGGCTTGAATTGACGACTTTCACCACCTACCATTTCAAGAAGCAAGGTATGCAAAACCACTTCTACACCCTATTCTAGGCATGGCTAGGGTTAATTATTAGTGTAGATCCATTAGAGACAATTAGGTGGTTCATTTTGATGAGTTTGGGACTGGTTGGAGAGGTTTCATTCATGGACACGAATTCTTGATGGAGTTAGAATGAATGATATATTGAGTTTCAATGCAAGATGATTAGATAGTTTTGATGAGTGTAACATAAGGATCACTTTTGTGTAAAGAATATTGAGTTTGGTGAAGGTCGAAAGTTGGTCATATTTTGAAATCTATGAAGTTACACCATTCGGTTTGGATGCTAGAGATTGTTTTAATGAAAACCAAGGCCACAGTTGTGTTCAGCTTGGAAAGTAGAGCAAAATTGGTCTTTACATCGCGTTGAATGGTGGAGAAACGAAGGAGCACGAGTGGTAGAAAGTTCTGTTGCATGGATGTGTGTTCATGGCTTTTCTGAAACCCTAGCTAGCGTGAGGTTGAAGATGAAGTGGTAGCCGTCAGATCACGCGCGGAAGGTTGACTGAAAAAGCGATCAAATGACTGAGATTCAAACGCGAAATTGGGGGGAGAGCTGAACCATGGAATGTTGCGTTCCACTTAAACCATTTTGGGCTTCGTGTAACATTCCTATCCCCACCCCCATCAGGCCCAATTGCATGTTTTCAACTACAATTCATTGCTATTTTCACCGCCAGTTTTGCATTTTCTTCAGTTTTTAATTTTTTTTTCTGAATTAAGATGGGCCCAGGCGCCTTATTATTGGCACCCCACCTTCTGAGCCCACCAATAATTAGAACTGCATTTTATTACTGATCACACCCCATGCATATTTTCCTTTTATTTTTTTACTCCAAATTTTCTCAAACTTAGAAAATGCATATTAAATTGAAAAATAATGTTTTTTTCATGGGAATTTTTTCTATACTTTCCAATTTTTTGTCTAGAAAAATATGAAATCATAAAATTGCCATTTTATTTTATTTTTATATTTTTTGCATATTTTCTCTTTTAATGCATTTTTAATTCTTTTAAGTTGATACCTTGATTTGTAGAATTTAGTTAGGGTAGTTCCCTTTAGATTTTTAGTTCAATCTTTTTAGCGTAGTTATATGTATGTTTTAGGTTCCCCATGAATTAATGCCATATTTTTGTGATGATTTTTAGGATAGTTTTGATTAGGTAATTCTAGGTAGTGTAGAATTAGGTTAAAACTTCAACATAAGTCCATAACAACTTTAGATTTTGGGTTTTTAGGGCAATTTAGACTATGGGGCATATATGGGACTTAATGGTAGGTATGTAGGATCCCTTAGAAATTATATTAGGATTTAATATAATAGTATGCTATTTTTAGTTGATTTTTGTATTGGTTAATTGTTTGTGTTGCCTTTAGGGCATGTCTGTTTAGTTTGCTTTGCTTTGTGAGTTTGAGAAGCTTGGTATCTCATTGTGGAGCATTGTAGAAGAGTTGAAGATGCAGTGAGGAGCTTGGGAGCTTGTTTTTTCTTCTTTTTGTTTTAGGGTTAGGATTAGGAAGAGCCTAGATGTAGATAATTCCTTTCTCAAATATGGATGGTATCATTCACCTCCATCCCTCCCTATGATTCAAAGTCCTTCCATGGCATACACCTCTCTCCTTTGGAGGGATAAGTGATATACCTAGGAGGTAGAACTTTTGAGGGAACCCTTCATTTGATGTTGAACCCTTATGGGTCACCCTTGGTGATCAAATAAGCAGTTCAATATCCCCCAGCTTATCCAGTAAGTGATTCTCTCTGGTTGTGATTATCCTGAGATGCAGAGCCTGAGCTTGAAGATGAAGACTTCATTGAAGAGTATTGAAGAGGATGAATCCTTGAAGATTGTCATTCCAGCTGAAGCTTGAAGAGCATGAAGATCAAGTTGATACTTGAAGATCCCTGAAGATTAGGTGAAGCCTGAAGGTGGAGCTGATCAAAGAAGCTGAAGCTTAGGGGAGAAGATGAGTTGAAACTCATGATTGTAGGGTTGCAGCCTGGAAAAGCAATTGATATCCGAAGTCTGAAGACTGAGTTGCTGCTAGAGGAGCTGAGGCTTTCTTCTGTTTTCTTTTCTGTATTGTGTGTTTTGCTTGATTTGTCTGTTGCATTAGAATAAGTTCATCTAGAATAAGTAGAATCCAGGAGCATGATTGCATTAGAGGTTGAGTTGCTCCCTCTGCTTGTATTGTTACTGCGTAGCTTTGCTTGCGGGTATTCGGTAGAGCCCAGCTCCCTTGCCCATGTGGTTTGTCTGCCTGATGGCATTTCATTTCATTTTATCTGTATGATTGCAGTTTACTGTTTATTGCTTGATAGCATGTTGTTTATGTTTTAGTATGATTACTGTTATTTCATTCTGGCTTGAGGTTGAGATGAGCTTGTGGAGGCTGAAGCCCCACACACATTTCCTCCCTCACTTGCATTGCATGCATTTTACTGTTAAGCTGATGCTTTGTCTATTTTGGTGTATCATTGACATGATCCCTTAGGACTCTCATTTCCTTTGATAAGGATTTGATGATAGACTGTTAGGTGGAAACCTATGCATGACAACATCTAGGAGTTCCCTATTCAAACCTCAACCATAGGATGAATCCATGGTATAATAACAGTAGGACTTGATAGTCTCCCTCCTAGTTGGGCCTGTTCTCTTCTCATCTCAAAACAGTTTAAGATACAGTAATCATGAATGATTTCTTTCGTACGTTACGAGCCTTAAGCTATCTGAGAAAGGATTGTGGGAGAGTTTCTTTTCCACAGTCTGGATGTTTAGTATGGTACCCTTTGGGTGACATGCGACGCATTCACTCTCAGGTCATAGTCTTTAGTGCGGTTGAAATCGCAAACACAATAAAAAACACTTCTTTCATAAAAGACAGGAAATAAAGCATAGTTTCCCGAACTACGTATGCTCTGATCTCTCATACCTGTTGAGAGTACGTAGGCACAAGATGGCGATGTCTTGGCGAGCTGCCTTCCCCGTAATCCTTCGTAGGCCGAACTATGTTAACTCTGATTTCTCATTCTCTGATGAGAATACGTAGGCATAAAGTGCGACGCTTTGCCGAGTCATTTTTCTTTTTTTTTCCAGCCAGCCTTGATAGGTAGATAGAATAAAACCAACCCGTCCAAGTAAACACAACAAGCGAGGATCCCGTCGAGTACGACGGACGTGAGGGGTGTTAATACCTTCCCCTTGCGTAACCGACTCCCGAACTCAGACAATGGTTGCGATGACCTTGTCTTACCCTTTTTCGTCAGGTTTTTCCGATCGTTTCCTTTCCCGCTCTGAGGGATAAATAACGAAAGGTGGCGACTCTTCTGTCATGCCGGCACCTTATTTTCGCGCAAGCGACACTGGTCCCAGCAACCAAGGTGCAAGCTTTGTACTCAAGTGTACGACTGGTTTCATGTTCAACAATTGGACGTTTAGTGTGGTTCCCGTGGTTTTTCCTACAAACATGTTGTCATACCCCAAATTTTACCCTCAAATACTTTGATCTTTTTCATATCATTTTAAGTTAATCATCTTTGCATTTACAGTTATGTAATCCAATAGTCAATAATCGTGCTTTTTGTTTTTGTTTTTAATTTTTGTCACTTAATTTCATCTTGATTGAACTTTATCTGTTTTATCTTACGTGAGTTTCATTGTTAATTTTTATTTTATTTATTTATTTGTTTGTTTATTAAATCTTTTTAAACTTTAGCTTAATTTAGAATTTTATTTTATTTATCCATAAGATTAGTTTTAAAAAATTATTTCAATTTATTATTAGTATTTCTGTTTATTATTATTACTATTTATTATTATCATTTATTATTTATTACTTATTATTAGTATTTCGTTGTATTATTTTATTTATTTCATTATTATAATTTTATCATTTCATCATTATTATTTTTATTATTATTTTTTTATTATTTGTGTTATTTATTATTATTTATTATTATTTATTATTATTATTATTATTATTATTATATTATTATTATTATTATTATTATTATTATTATTATTATTTATCAGTACTTTTTTTAAGTCCATATGTTGTCCAAAACTCCAAACACAACATGCCAAAACCTCTGCGTCATCTCCCATCCAAAACCATTTGTACATCAATTGCCACTTCAACACCAATCCAAGCCAAGACCAAAGTCTCTCCTTGCAAGAGTCGTACAAACCAGTTACATGACCTATACCACGAGTCAAAACCTACATAAGAAAACAACTCGTCAATCTGCACTAAAACCAGACATGCATCAATGCACCATACCACATCCTGCAAGTTGAGAACAACAACACAAGAGCCAAAACCTGCGAGACCTGTAACGAAAATGACAAGAAAACAATACATGACAAAATGATCACTTCTAAGCTTGATAAAAACAGGGTTTGAAAGGGATAAATAAGAAGGAGAAACACAAAAAGAGAAATATACTAAATGTTAAAAAAGACGCACTTTCATCAGTAGCTTAAAAACCATCATCTACAGTCCTTGTTCACCTCATTCATCCATAAATAAACAATCCTCTACATCACTGATAATACCTCACGTCCGCCGCGAATAACTTTGAGCCACCGTCTGTTCTGCCTTCCACTTTTTTTCTCCTCGGCGAAAATCTCTATGTCACCGCCCCAAAACTATTTCGCCACAACATCTCCTATCTCCACCCTCCGTGATTTCCACCTCGTGAAACCATTCTAACACAACCTCCACCTCCGAGATCATACGCCCTTCACCACCACATCTTCCAACTTATTGACCCCTAATCAAACCCACAACCAAACCGAATCAAAACAGAGTGAGACGAAGAGAAGATAGATTGAGCAAAACTAAAACGATCCTGAACATATCCAAACGTGAATCCAGAAGAACAGGAGAGAAGATGATCTAGAAGTGAAATCGAGCAGAAAGAGGGAATTAATTTCAAGGGCTTACAAAGATAGAAGACAATTACCATGTTCGACGTTTTTTTTCTTTGAGAAAGGAAAGAAGGTTGTAGACCAAAACTGGTTTTTCTTCTTCTTACACACTGTAGCGCGATGATGTTGGGTTACCTTCTAAGCGCTCATCTTTCGTTTCCAAATTCTGTTTTAGAAAAAAAAATCAATAACTTAACAATGTTTTTAAAATGTAAACCGTGCCATCCCTTTCTATTTGGTTTTTTTTTTTTTTGTTGTTGTTGAGTTTTTGTTTCATGATTTGGTTTGGACTTTATTAAGCCCATGAAGTTTTCTATCCACACCCTTGATTTCAAAATGCAGCCCCTTAGTCTAGTTAGTTAGTATTTCATTTAGAATTTAGTTAATTAGAATTTAGTTCATTATTTTAGATTAGAATTTGGTTTAGTTAGTATTGTTGGACAAGATTTAGTTAACTTGAGTTTTTTAGAAGTTAGTTTAGTTAGTTTTTAAAATTATAGTTTTTTCTAATTAGTTTTTAATTAGATTATTTTTTTAACTAGAATTTGTTAATTAGTTTTAATTAGATTTCAATTTAATTAGTTAATTAATTTTTAATTATATTTTGGTTTAATTAGATTTTATTCTTAAGTTAACCTTGACAATCCTCGATTCAATTGTAGTTAATTCTTGATGTTCAATTTTGAATTTGATTCTCGATACCTTCGAAGCTTTTGATGCAAATTTTGAACTCGGTGTTGGTCAATCATTGTTGCTTGTAGTTTGACTTGATTCTTGAGAAAATTATTGATTAATTCTTGCCTTGTTGATTGGGTTATTCTTGATGCTTTCTGATACTTTCTTGACATTATAATGTTGTCCATGAGTTGTTGATGAGTATTTGGTATTCTCTTGTCGTTCTTGATCGTTATCATTTATGCTTAAAGCTTCATCATTACTGTTTATTTTCGCTCGCCATTCTAAAGGAAAGGATTCCCCTGGTTGACTGCCATGTCATACTTAGCCTAACCTTAGGTCTTTCCCTTTTATCCTAACCTTAGGATTAGAGTCGTCGTACTCTATGTGAGTGTTCCGCCATGGATATTTCCTTTCCCATTTAACCTAGCCTTAGGTTTAGAGTCGCCACACTCTATGTAGGTGTCTCATTGTAGACATTTACTTTCCCTTTGGAACCTTGCCCACAGTCAAGAGTTTCTCACCTCTATTGAGGGGAATGACGAACGCTCTGATTTCTCATTTATCGATGAGAATACATAGGCACAAGATGCATTGTCTTGGCGAGCTCACTAACAACTAACTTCCTGTTAACATTTGAACTTAGGATTGGAGTCCCCGTGCTCCAGGTATTTCTCCCGCCGTGGACATTTCCCATTTTTACCTTTGCGATAGGACTTAGAGTCCACATGCTCTATTTAGTCGTCTCGCCGTGGACATTCCTTCCTTGCTAACTTAACCTTAGTTTAGAGTCGCCACACTCTACGTAGGTGTCTCACCGCATATATTTACTTTCCCCCGAGGATACGTAGGCACGAGATACAATGTCTTGGCGAGCATACATTTTATATACTTTAGATTTTTACCTTAGTACAGTTCCTTTAGAAAGCACACTTTAGCATAACACAAATACTAGCAAGAGGTTCCTGTAGAGTACTACAAATAAATAGGATGCTAACACCTTCCCTAGGTATAACCAACCCCCAAACTTTAGATCCCTTAGCTATGTTGTTACATAACGCACTTAGGTTTTTCTTCGATCTTTACCCTTTCCTTTGGATAAATCAAAGCTCGGTGGTGAACTTCATGATTTGTGATTCAAGTTAATTCAATAGCTTGATATCCAATTCTCGCTGCAACAGAAATGGCGACTTCACTGGGGAAATCTGTTAAGAGGGTTAAACCCACCTTGTTTATATTTGTGTTTGCTATATGTTTGCTTGCTTGTATATTTGTATATATTTGTACATATATTTGTTTGTGCCTGGGTTTTTCTGTATACAAGGTTGTTACCTTGAGTGGTGAGATAAGTCCTAACCCGGACTTTAGCGTACACCTATAATAGGATTGTGCTATAATCAATAGTTAGCTGTTGGAAGTAGTCCTAACATGTCTGACATATGATAACCATGCTTAATGGAGGCCCCTTTGGGATTACTAGTGTTTGATGCGAGTATTCGTATTGGCATCACTTTTTCCGACCTGGGAGCCCGTGAAGCTGAGGATCTTTAGTTACTATTCACCTCTCTTTTCCTTTTAGGACGTGGAGCAGTGATTATCCAAGTGTAGACTTGTGATGGTTGTCATGCGATACTACACTCAGACGAGTTTATCTTGAGAATATTATTAGCCCACGAGTAGTTATACAAGCTGATAATATCCAAAAGATTTGTCGATGACTACGAGAACTTTGTTAGAACCCGTCGTGCAGGTGCTTACGCCCTAGTACACACCCTATCTATGGTTCTTTACCCATACCTCATGCTATGATATTGAACCTTTGATCCTGTTATGTGTGTTTTGTATCCTGTCTTGCATTACATATCATTTGTATGATCCTTTGTATGCGTCTATCTGTCCAGTAACTCATGTCCACTTTCTCTATCTTCCAGTGTACCTGTGAGTTGTTAAGTTAATTCCCCGACACCAATACTGAACTAGAGCTAAGTACAGATGTATAATGTCAGAGCAAGAGGTACATAATGCAAAAATATGAATGGAGATCAATGATTTAAAATAAGGCATGACTAAGCTCACTGAGATGCTTCAATCCTGATTGCCAGAGGAGAGCCACCTCAAAGAACTGCCACTCAAGAAGTTTCAAGCGCTCATCCTCCGCCTATTCAAATGTCGCCTTCAACTTTTACAAAGTTTGGTTTACTTCATAAGTACTCTCCACCTCTTGCATCTACTGTTATGATTGGTTAGACTACCAGACTAGTTTTTCAAGCTCCTATTCTCGTTGAGCCAGACCTGTGGTCCACACTGTTACCTAGACTGTCCGAGCTCCCTTTGAGAACCCTTTCTATGAGTACAATGCTGCCAGTGCTCAAGGTGAAGACCATGAATATTTTGTTGAGCCTGAAGTTGTCCGTGAATAGTTTCAGATGATAGATAAGAGACTCAAAGCCGTTGAGGGTGCTGATTTCTTTAATGTGGATGCGGACAACACATGCCTAGTTTCTGGCCTTGTTATGCCTACTAAGTTCAAAAATCCCGATTTCGTAAAGTACAAGGGTCACACTTGCCCAAAAGCTCATCTAGTTATGTACTTCTGAAGGATGACTGCTTATACCAACAATCATAAGCTGCTTATCCATTGCTTTTAGGACAGTTTGGGTGGCGCCTCTTCAAGTGGTATATGAACTTAGAACATAACAGTGTCCACTGCTTCCAATATCTCGCCAATTCTTTTATGAAGCAATACAAATACAATCTTGACATGGCTCTTGATCGTCATCAACTTCAGAATATGTCTCAGAATGAGAGAAAGTCATTCAAGCAATATGCTCAGCGTTAGAGAGAGTTAAATTCCCAAGTTAAACCCCCTCTGGCAGAGAAGGAGCTAACTGGAATGTTCATGGACACTCTATCCCCTCTCTATTGGGATAAGATGATTGGAAGTGTCTCTTTAAGCTTTAAAAATCTGGTGACTATCAGCCAGAGATTGGAAGAAGGTATGAAGAATGGTAAAGTATATAAGGTTGTTGAATCTTCCAATGGTGGGAAGAAATCCTTTCGGACCTTCCATAAGAAGATAGAAGATCAGATGAACGTTGTCATGGCTGAAGTGAGGAGGCCTCATCCCCATTCTCGGTATAATCACCCTACTATTGTTGCCATTACTCCTGTTGTTGCTGCTCTACGACCAATTTAAGTTCCTCAACGTCCAACCATTGGACATAACCAATATCGGAATAGGAATCAATTTGATCCTATTCCCATGACATATACAAAACTTTATCCTAACCTGGTTCAACAAAGGTTGATCACTACAAGGACTCTGCAACCTCCTACTAATCCTCTTCCAGCTGGATTTAGAGCTGATCCCCGCTGTGCATTTCATGAGGGCGCCCCAGGCCATGACTTGGGGAATTGTTATGCACTGAAAGCCAGAGTGCATGAGTTGGTTAGAGTTGGAATCCTTGATTTTAAGGATACCCATCTGAATGTCTAGAACAATCCTTTGCCAGCGCATCAAAAGTGAAGCTTCAGTCGACTCCAGCAGACTATCTTCCTAAAAGCCAGTGTTTCAGACACGACAACTCATCTTTGTTAATGATTAGTCACTAGGCCTTATGTTTCTCGTTGTTTGTATTTCCCTTCATTTTATGTAAGTTGTTGGCTTTTAATTAGTGCTTGTACTTTCGTATTAATAAAATGAGCATTGCAACTTTTGATTTCAATTCATCTTATCTATTATTTGCACTTTTATGCTTTATCTTTCAAATATTTACTTGTCCAAACTTTTGATTATGAAAATATTTAAGGGAGGATGACAAAAACATTGTATATGTAATTGTTGTTGGTATGCTTTCAATCAAACTTTGTTGATGATGTAAGACATTGTTTCAACTCCCAAACACTAGAGAAATACGGAAGTTATTCCCTTGTCAACCCCTTTAAGCCTAGAAGTTGGAGTTTCTTTCTTTACAAAAAATCCCACAATCTTAACCTGGGGCAGGGTAGTTCTCAATTAACTTGGTTATATGTTCATAAAATACACCTTTCATATAAAGGTTGCACTCACAGTTTTCCTTCGCACACAACAAGTAAGTGTCGAAGATGTTTTCCAAGCCAAAAAGTCGTTGATGGTTCACCGTAATCATTAATCCAAGCAGTCACTTTCTTTCAAAAAATTAATCATAATAAAATCCCGCTAAATCAAAACTTATGAAGGAGACTTAGGAAAAACTGGAGAATCCCACTGACTATAATCTTTGCACGAAACAGTTCATGCAAAAGTTAGGGATAATAAAAGGAGGAGATCTTTAAAACCTTCACCCTAAAAATTCTCAATGTCAAAATAAGAAAATGTGATAGGGAAGTAGTGACTGCCTTTTTAAAGGACCCGTGACATTTGAACCATCATCATAGCTATCATCAGTGCAATTTTCAACCTATGGGAACCTGAGCGAATAATATGAGTTAACTGAGCGTAGGACTGAAGATCATCACGTAGATTGGATGGGCACAAATAAAATTTGAGCATTTATCTTTTGTTTCTTAAACCGTGAACCAGGCCACGTTACAACCCTCAGAAGACCTAATTGAAGCAAGGTTATTTTGAAAGCATACTACAACAAGGTTGCGTAAGCTGACTTCAAAAGATTTTTGCAAATCAATTATTTTGGCATTACACTTTTGCTTTACACTTTAAGTGTTTTGAACCGCCGCGTTCTGATATGAAACTCTTATACTTTGCATATTTTAAAAATGATTTTGACTTCAAAAGTTGCATGAACTTTGCATTACCATGTTTGTATGAACACTTTTGCTTGCAAACTGGTTTTCCTATCAAGGAATTTTCAAACAGTTGAGAAACTTGGTCGGTGATCTAGTCAGAGGCAGGTCTTTCTCAGAAATGATTTACTTAGAAGATCTTTCAAGACTCAGACTAGGGCAAGCCTTCCGAGGGGAAAGTGAAATAATCATTTTCAAGAATCAGTCAAGCTGAAGCAATTATCATCTAATCTATAACAAACAACTAATCTGGGGTAGTTTACTTGAATAATCCCCAAGAAGCTCTTCATCCTTCCTATAAGGACCATCAACTTGGAACAGTTTATCAATCTGGAAGAGATATGTTCAGCAGTAGCATCTTTAGTCCCCAAGCAGAATGACAGCGATATCCATGTTGAGGAATCAGTATTCCAGTCTTATCATCTCACCAAAGAGTTGATCCATGTCGTTAGTGTCTGCATCTGCATTTGATCATATATCATCTGTATAACTCATATGCATATGCATATCATGAGTGTTTCATCCTTACTTTCATTTCTCCTGAGGTCGTGTTGTTATCCACGTCTTACCTTGTGGTCAAAGTCCAACTCGCTTGGCACCTACCAGCAGATTTTTTTCGTGTCCATCTGACGTTCTTCCAGATATGACATTTCTTATCCGATTTTTCTTCCAGATATGTCTGTTCCTACCTTACATCTGATACCATTCTTAGATATTGTGATTATACATTTCATTCAAATCCATTATTGGATGTCTGGTATCTGTTGTATCCAATGCCATTCTTGGATGTCACCCATGTTTCTCTCTCTAGTGTTTTTCTAGATTGAGTATCTGTTTTGATGTTCTTCCAGAAATTATTTGATTTTTTCCAGATATTTCCTTTGATTATGATGTTTTTCTAGAATCTATCCGAGGTTTTTACGGATATGTTTCTCTCTCTGATGTTTTTCCCGATTGAGTCTTTGTTCTCATATTTTTCCAAAATCTATCCGAGGTTTTTCTAGATTTGTTTCTCTCTCTGATGTTTTTCCAGATTGAGTCTTTATTTTGATGTTCTTCCAGAATCTATCTGATGTTTTTCCAAATAGCACTTTCTGATTCTGACGCTTTTCTAGAATCTCATTTCCTTTTGTTGCTTATCTGATGCTTTTCTGGATATGACTTTTGTTCTAATGTTCTTCCAGAACTCCTTTTGTTTCTATTTGATGCTTTTCCGAATATGACTTTTTGCTTCTGATGTTTTTCCAGAGCCCCTTTGTGTCTATCTTACACTTTTTCGGATATGACTTTTGCTTCTGATATTTTTCCAGAGCCCCTTTGTGTCAATCTGATGCTTTTATGGATATAAATTTTGTTCTGATGTTCTTCCAGAACTTCTTTTGTGTCTATCTGATGCTTTTTCGGATATGACATTTGTTTCTGATGTTTTTCCAGAAATTCCTTCGTACCTATCTGATACTTTTTCGGATATGTATTTTTGTTATGATGTTCTTTTAGAACTCATTTGTTGCTTATCTGATGTTCTTTCAGATATGTCTTCAAAAATTTTCCCATACATTTAATGCTCTTCTAAACGTGTCAGATGTACCTTCAGAATCTTTGTCTTCATCTAATGCTTTTCTAAATGTCTTCAGCTTGTTTCTGACTTTGGTTAACAACTATTGAATGTTTTCAAGTCTGCTTCCATTCTCCATCCAATGTTTTTCTGGATGTGTCCTGGAAGTTTATTCGATGTTTTCCCGAATATCTCTGATGGTTTCTAGAGTCCATTCATTACCTTTCCAAATTTCTCTAGTGTTTGTTGTTTTCCAGAGTCCATTTATTGCTTTTCTAGATGTCTCTGATGTTTTTTGTGTTCCAGAGTATTCAATGCTTTTCTGAATGTGTCTGATGTTTGTTTCAATGTCCCTAATATATTTCCCAGAATTCTCCTCACCTTATTCAATGATCTTTTGAATGTTGTGACTTTTTCCATCCAATTTTGTTCATGCATGATGACTGTTGCTTCCCCAGTGTTGTTGTCTTTCCTCAGTGGGTGGTTACTCATTGTGTTGTCCCTATCCTTGTTGACTTTCGTCTCGTCTGCATTTTTCATTTATCATTCCATTATCTTCATTATTATAGAGTTCATTGCATGTCAGCATTGCAAAGTTCTCTTTTTTCCATAACATAACATGTCATTGCATCTAAGGGAAAAAATTTTGGTCATCTGTATGTAAATTCCTTCCACCATGATTTCATGAGAATTTTCATCACTCATGACATCCGGTGAGGATATTTAAATAGGGGTAACCATCATACCCCAAATTTTACCCTCAAATACTCTGATCTCTTTTATATCATTTGAAGTCAATCGTCTTTGCATTTACAAAATGACAAGACAATAGTACATGACAAAATGATCACTTCTAAGCTTGCAAAAAACAGGGTTTGAAAGGGATAAAAAAGAAGGAGAAACACAAAAAGAGAAAGATATTGAATGTTAAAAAACACTCACTTTCATCAGTAGCTTAAAAACAATCATTTGCAGCCCTTGTTCACCTCCTTCAGCCATAAACAAAAAATCCTCCACATCACCGATAGTACCTCACGTCCGCCGCAAATAACTTTGAGCCACCGTCTCTTCTGCCTTCCACTTTTTTCTCCTCGGCGAAAATCTCTATGTCACCGCCCAAAACTGTTTCGCCACAACATCTCTTATCTCCACCCTCCACGATTTCCACAGTGTGAAACCATTCTAATACAACATTCGCCTCCGATATCGCGCACCCTTCACCATCACATCTTCCAACTTATTGAACCCTAATCAAACCCACAACCAAACTAAATCAGAACAGATTGAGACGAAGAGAAGATAGATTGAGAAAAACTAAGACGAACTTGAACATATGCAAACGTGAATCCAGACGAACAGGAGCGGAGGTGATTTGGAAGTGAAATTCAGCAGAAAGAGGGAATTAATTTCAAGGGCTTGCAGCGAAAGAAGATGATTACCGTGTTTGACGTTTTTTTTTCTTTGAGAAAGGAAAGAAGGTTGTAGACTAAAACTCATTTTTCTTCTTCTTACACACTGTAGCGCGATGACGCTGGGTTACCTTCTGAGCGCTCATCTTTCATTTCCAAATTCTGTTTTAGAAAAAAATAAATTCAATAACTTAACATTGTTTTTAAAACGTAAAACGTGCCACCCCCTTTCTATTTGGTTTTGTTTTTTTGTTGTTGTTGAGTTTTTGTTTCATGATTTGGTTTGGGATTTATTAAGCCCATGAAGTTTTCTATCCACACCCTTGATTTCAAAATGCACCCCCTTCAAAATGCACCCCCTTAGTCTAATTAGTTAGTATTTCATTTAGAATTTAGTTAATTGTTTTAGATTAGAATTTGATTTAGTTAGTATTGTTAGACTAGATTTAGTTAACTTGAGTTTTTTAGAATTTAGTTTAGTTAGTTTTTAAAATTATAGTTTTTAATTTTATTATTATTTTTAATTAGAATTTGTTAATTAGTTTTAATTAGATTTCAATTTAATTAGTTAATTAATTTTTAATTATATTTTGGTTTAATTAGATTTTATTCTTAAGTTAACCTTGACAATCCTCGATTCAATTGTGGTTAATTCTTGATGTTCAATTTTGAATTTGATTCTCGATACCTTCGAAGCTTTTGATGTGAATTTTGAATTCGGTGTTGGTCAATCATTGTTGCTTGTAGTTTGACTT
The DNA here is from genome assembly GCA_963859935.3 of Lathyrus sativus. Taxonomy (NCBI): domain Eukaryota; kingdom Viridiplantae; phylum Streptophyta; class Magnoliopsida; order Fabales; family Fabaceae; genus Lathyrus; species Lathyrus sativus. The sequence goes on along the minus strand of OZ012739.1, from coordinate 214,074,756 downwards.
GATTCTTGAGAAAATTATTGACTAATTCTTGCCTTGTTGATTGGGTTATTCTTGATGCTTGCTGATACTTTTTTGACATTATAATGTTGTCCATGAGTTGTTGATGAGTATAGGATGCTAACACCTTTCCTAGGTATAACCAACCCCCGAATATTAGATCTATTAATTGTGTTGTTACATAGCACACTTAGGGGTTTCTTCGATTTTTACCCTTTTCTTTATATAAATCAAAGCTCGGTGGTGAACTTCATGATTTGTGATTCAAGTTAATTCAATAGCTTGATATTCGATTCTCACTGCAACACATGTAATGCATTTTTCTTTCTTTATCCCTTGTCCTCGCCCAGGACGAGTGAATAGCTTGTAAAGGCTTCACGCTTTTGAAATATTAAGTGATCAATAAATAAAAGTCTTTTCACATTCAAATCATGCTCTCTTTTCTTTCTTTATTTTACTTTTTCATAAATAACATATGGAAAAATTTTCTTTTTACCTTTTAAAAATAGCTCATTTTAAATGAGTTAATAAACGTGCAGAACAAATAAATGCATTAATAACAACATGGAAAATGTCCATTGTAATTCTAGGATTTCAATCAACCAAGCCGATGAAGATGGTGAGAAAAATTGTGAATTACCAGATGAACTGGCAAGGCTTCTTGGGCACGAGCAGAAAGAGACTTAGCCATACAAAGAGCCAGTGGAAGTTGTCAATCTTCGTACTGATGTTGTCAGAAAAGAAGTAAAGATTGGGGCATCCCTCGCTAAGCATGTACACTTCGAGCTGGTCAAGTTATTGCAAGAGTATGTTGATATTTTCGCCTGGTCTTATCAAGATATGCCTGGGTTGGATACCAACATCGTTGAACATCATTTACCACTCAAGCCCGAATGTTCTCCTGTCAACCAGAAGCTCAGAAGCACCAGGCCCGACATGGCACTTAAAATAGAGAAAAGGTAAAGAATCAGTTTGACACTGGGTTCCTAACCATTACCGAATATCCTGAATGGATCGCTAACATCGTCCCGATTCCGAAGAAAGATGGGAAGGTCAGAATGTGTGCAGAATCGAGATCTTAATAAGGCAAGCTCGAAAGATGATTTTCCTCTGCCTCATATTGATGTTATGGTAGATAACACTGCACGGTTCTTTATATTTTTGTTTATGGACAATTTCTCAGGGTATAATCATATTAAGATGCCCCCAACTGATATGGAGAAGACCACCTTCATCATGCCTTGGGGTACATATTGCTACAAAGTCATGCCATTTGGTTTAAAAAACGGAGGGGAGACATACCAACGCGCAATGACGACCCTCTTTCATGATATGATCCATAAAGAGATTGAGGTATACATGGACGATATGATTTCCAAATCCAGAACTGAAGATTATCACTTGGACCATCTGAAGAAGCTATTTGACAGACTCCGAAAGTTCAGACTACGGTTGAATCCTACAAAATGCACCTTTGAAGTTCGATCATGTAAATTGTTGGGCTTCGTTGTGAGTCAGAAGGGCATTGAAGTTCGTCCTGACATGGTTTGAGTAATTCAAAACATGCTTCCTCCCAAAACAAAAAAAAAGAAGTTTGTGGCTTTCTGAGCTGACTTAATTACATATCCATATTCATTTCTCATTTGACGACTACCTATGAACCGATATTCAAATAGCTAAGAAAAAATCAATCGGTTGAATGGAACAATGATTGTCAAGAAGCTTTTGACAAAATAAAAAAATATTTACAAGAACCACCGATTTCAGTACCTCCAATACCTGGTAAGTCTTTAATCATGTATCTCACTATTCTCAATTAATGTATGGGATGTGTATTTGGTCAACATGACAAAACTGGTAGAAAAAAACATGTAATTTACTATTTGAGGAAGAAGTTCACCAATTGTGAGACCAGATACTCACTCTTGGAGAAAACTTGTTGTGCTCTGGTTTGGGCTGCTCGACGCCTAAGACAATATAGGATTTTCCATACTACTTTATTGATATCCAAAATGGATCCGATAAAGTACATATTCGAAAAGCCTGCTGTCTCTGGAGGAATTGCTCAGTGGAAAATGCTGTTAAATGAGTATGATATCCAACATGTTACCCATAAAGAAATAAAAAGGAGTGTCTTGTCTGACTACATTGCTCATCAACCTATGGAGAGTTATCAATAAATAAAGTTTGACTTTCTAGACGAGGATGTTCTGTTTATCAGAGATTACGAAACTCCAGACCCTGGCATAGAACCCGAACCAAGGGCATGATGAACGCTTGTGTTCGATGGTGCCTCAAATGTTAAAGGTCGTGGAATTGGTGTTATCCTCATCTCTTCGATAGGTTTCCATCTTCCCTTCACCGCTAGATTATGCTTTGAATGCACTAAAAATATGGATGAATGTGAAGCATGTACCTACAGAATCGAAGCGACAATTGACATGAGAATCAAGATTCTTGAGGTCTACGGAGATTCTGCCCAGGTGATTGGCCAAGTCAGAGAGAATTTTGTGACTCGGGATTCGAAACTGGTTCCATACCAAAAGCACATCGCGAAGTTGATTCCCTATTTTGATGAAATCTCTTTTCATCATATCCCTAGGTAAGAAAATCAACTAGCTGACGCTCTTGCCACCCTGGCATCCATGTTCAAAGTCAAGTGAAAGAATGAAGCTCCTTCTATCCGCATTGATCATTTGAATGAACCAGCACACTGCTTAGCAATCAAGGACGAGTCTGATGACAAGACTTGGTTCTACGACATCAAAATATATTTGGTAAAATAGGAATATCCCAGGGTATCACTATCACTGACAAGAAAGCTCTCAGACGGCTCTCCGCCAAAATTTTCTTAAGTGGTGGTATATGGTATAAGAGGAATTATGATTCCGTGTTGCACAGAGGCGTGGATAGACACGAATAAAACATGATCATAAGGTCCATACATGAGGGCTGTGAGGGTGTACATGCCAAATGGCCTGCTATGGCTAAGAAAATCCTTTGAGCTGGTTATTACTGGACAACAATGGAGGTAGATTGCTACAACTTTGCTAAAAGATGTCATAAATGCCAAATATATGGTGACAAGATCCATGTGCCACCAACCCCATTGAAAGTTTTGATTTCTCCTTGGCCTTTCTCCATGCGGGGTATTGATATAGTTATAATGATTGAGCCGAAGGCTTTCAACAGTCATCGCTTCATTCTGGTTGCTATCGATTACTTCACCAAGTGGGTTGAAGCTGCTTCTTACGTAAACATTACATGACAAATGGTTTCTAGATTTATCAAGAAAGAGATAATTTGTCACTATGGCATTCATAGTAGTATTATCACTGACAATGAAAACAACCTAAACAACAAGATGATGAAGGAGTTGGGTCAAGAATTAAAGATCGAACACCATAATGCTTCACCATATCGGCCCAAGATGAATGGCATCGTCGAAGCAGCAAACAAAAACATCAAGAGGATTGTCCAAAAAATGGTCAAGACTTACAAGGATTGGCATAAAATGCTTCCCTTCGTATTACACGACTACAGAACTTCAGTTTGTACTTCTACTAGGGAAACTCCGTATTCGCTTGTGCATGGTATGGAGGTTGTTCTGCCCATTGAAATTGAAATTCCTTCACTCAGAGTCATCATGGAAGTAGATCTCAATGAAGCTAAATGAGTCCAATTAAGATACAACCACTGAATCTTATCGAAGAAAAGCGCCTGACAGCTGTCTGTCACAATTAATAGTATCAGAGACGCCTCAAGCGAGCTTTTGACAAGAAATTTCTCCCTCGAGTGTTCCATGCAAGCGAACCCGTGCTTAAGATGTATTCTCCTGTTCACTCGGATCCACGCGGCAAGTGGACTACCAACTACAAAGGACCCTTTGTTGTCAAGAAAGCCTTCTTATGAGGAGCCCTGATCCTCACCACCATGGATGGGGAGGAGTTGCCACACCCGTGAACTCCACTGTAGTCAAAAAATATTATGCTTGAAAAAAATGATGAATAAAGAGCCTGCTAGATTGGCATCCGCAAGGATTATCTAGGCAAAAATGGGTGTCCCGGTGGACAAAAAAAAGAAATATCAATGCAAAATTTAGGGACAACATAAAAAGATAATAATAGCTCGCTAAGTTAAAAACCTGAAAGGGAGACTTAGGCAAAAATGGGTATCCCGGTGGACGAAAAAAATATATAGAAAATGTCCAGGAAAAAATTAGGGATAAAGGCATTTGACTGTGAACATTTTAGCCTATCATCATCATACTTGGACCTCAGATGGTAAATGATCAATCAAATCATCATCAACAAACACAAAGTGTTAGAACCAAGACTTACAGTGGATGGTAGCCAATGTTGTAATCAATGCAAAATCTATTTTCCCGTTGCTATTTACTTTGTTTTTCAATTTATTGTGAATTTTCTCATAAAGGATTTTTGCATCCTTGTACACACATTATGTATAAATTTTTTCATATTAAATAAAGTTTATCATTTGATTTCTCATTTGTCTCTTTTGAGTATTTTGTTTGCAAAATTAAGGAATATTTATTATCATATAATACTATAAAGCAATGAGAATAATAAAAACCTAAGTCAATAAAGAAAGCATTATGCATTGCATTCTTTACCGGAAATCCCCAAGGGATGATCAGTAGTCCCCATTGCAAGCTTGATCCCTGGCTAGCGCCATCATGGTTACTTGAAAAGTGGATTGTTTTCCATTTTCTTAGTAGAGCCATGATCAGTCCCCAGCAGAGCCATGCTTGTTCACTAAGAAGAGCCATGACTGCATCTCTTTTTTTTCTGACAAGAGTGAGATTCTCGCAACATCCCCCAATAGATCGAAGCTATCATTCCCCAACAACAGTGGTGTTTCAGTTTTCCTTTTGCCCCAAGCAGTAAGGATCATCCTAACCTTGTTCTTCCCCAAGAAGAGTCAGTTATTTGAAAAATGTCCAGGGTTCTTTGATCCCCAGCAACAATAATGGTAGTAGCTTAGAAATTTGAGATTCTAGACGCGTTCCCCAACAGAGTAGTCATCGTCTGTGGTATTCTTTCCCCAATTGAGGATGTCAAGTCTGTTTTGCTACAATCCCTTCCTATCTGCCACATAATACCTTAACCTATATCGTTGCATAATATGATATCAAACATCATGTAAGATCAACCATACATAGCATGTGTATCAACATACTCCTCGTCGACTGATCCATCTCCCAACAGATATTCATCCAAATTCTCACCAAATCAGAACTCACTACACTTTCACCTCTTCATCTTTTGTCACCATCGGCCAAATTTTTGAGTTACTATTTTATTTAATCCCCTTCCACCTTGAATAATCAAAAAGTCAGCGCAATTCAAACATTCAGGTCCAAGAGAATTAAATAGGGGCAGCTGTCGTAACCCGAAATATGACCTCCCTTTTTTCCTTTTTGCATTCGCATCGCCGACATACGCATCAATATTTTTTTCTCTGTGGTTTTGTTGCATGAGTATTCAGAATTTTAGATCCTGATTAATCGCATCATCACAAAGTCATCACATAATCATTACAATAAAAATACAAGGATTTCCATGCCTACTTATCAAAGCAATAAGTCAAAAATTGGAACCATGGCCATAACACCTTTTTTTCAAGCAAATTGAGCAATTCGTGGTTGTGTTAACCGTTTAACCATATATTTTTAACCGATTAACACCTGTGTTTTGGCAGATTCTGCTGCATTTTCATGACAACAACTTTTCCTCCACTTCTTTGGGGTCTACTTGATTCTATTGTCATGTGGAATATTCTAGACACTTCAAGAATTCACCTGCATTTTCTACAATACATCACTTCCAATCAAGACCACCATGCACCTTTGTTTCCGAACATGTGAACCATTGGATTTTGGACTTGCAATGGGATGCTCTTGCCGAGTTAAAAAATAACTAACCGAGTCAACTTCCGACTCAATGAGTTAGATGTAACTAACTCTAAAGCTAGCTCCAAAGAAAGCTCCAAAGCAAACTCCAAACCTATCCCACTTCTTAGCTAGATTATATATAAAGAAACCTTCACACTTGGGAATGACCCTCAACCATTTTTTTCACTCTTCACACTCACTTCTCTCTCAATTTTCACTCTTCTCTCTCAAATTCTCTCAATTTTCTGTAATTCATCTTCATCTTCTTCCCCAAACCACACATAAAAGCTCAATTCTCACAATTAGTGTGTAACAATCTTCATATCAAAATTGTTATTCTCTTGAGATAAACCTCTTTCCAATACATTTCTACTGGGGTTTCTAGATTTACAGTAGCTTCTACTCCAATTCGAGTAATCATCTCAAGCTTCTCGGTGCAAATCGGTATTTGGAGACTTTATCGTATTTTTATCGGTTTCGCTACGATTTAGTCTCAAGCTTGGAATTCTCTGGTTTTCTTTGCTTATTATCACCATATTTCACTTGCAACAATCACCAAGGCAACCCTCCTCCTTGTAGGTTGGTAATTCTTACTCAATTTACTAATTTCGATCACTTTTGCGTGTTTACGATGTTAATCCGATGGTTTTTTTTGTGTGAATTGATCATTTAATTGTTTGATTCTTGATCTTGATGATTAATTGATGCTAATTGATGTAATTTTCAGGTACAATTTTATGCCATAGCGTGTGAGTGATTGGATAATTGTTTAGTTGTTGGAAGTGCTTTTGGAAAATTTATTTTTTGCCACTGTCCCAGTGATAATCGATTAACCATTTGTAGTGCAAAATGGTTAATCGGTTAACCAGTCATTTTGCATGTTTTTTAAACTTTTCAAGATGTTAACCGATTAACACTGTAACATAATGCCATTTTTGTGCTTTTTCATGCTTGTTTAATTAGTTTTCTTTCCCCATTTAACTTCCATGGCTTGATATGCTTGATATTTGTGGATGTTTTAGGAGCTATTTAACCTCTATTCAAAGCATGTGTGTGAACTTTGATACATGATTTATCAATTTTTTTAAAAATTATTTGCATTATTGATATTGTATGATCATGTGGATTCTTGCACACCTGTGATCACATGATAACATTATTGGTGATGCATGCTAATTGATGTTTGTTACTGCCTTGAAAATTCATTTCTTGATTGCATTAATTTTGTTCTTTATTGAGCAAATTTAATTTTGTATAATCATTACTTCGCACATTGGCTTTGACGATCTTTCGACTCATGTGAAAGATTGTTGGTTTGCCCATTCCCTTTGTTTGATTGATTGAAACCTTGTTTCGATTAATTGATCTTTCCTTTTTCTTCTTTTTAGGATCTTTTAGAGTCTTGTTCTCTTTTTCCCCTGATGAGTTGGAAGTCTGCACAACACATTGAAGCACTGTACAAGTTGGCACCGTTGCTCTATCGGTTTCAATTCCCGCACTATACTTTGGTGCTAGAGAGTGAATGAGAGTGGAGAATTCCTACACTCATTTTGACTATTTTGGGTAAGGGGAAAATGACCCTGTGCCTGGAAAGTAGTCTCTTTCTCCTTATTGTAGTGTCTTCCAATTCCCAGCCAAGTCGATCATTGATCATCACACCCTGATCGTTGTCTCTGGTGTCAACTACCTCCTTTCGGTTCAACACCTTTTTCTTTTGGCCAATCACTATTCTTTGATTCCCCGGAAGAATTGTAATCACCCATTTCCTTGGCTAATCAATCGTTCTTTGGTTAAAATCAATTCTCTTCGTCCCTAGCAAAGTGGCACATCCTTTTCTTCAGTTAATCATTGTCTGTCAGTTAAAACACCAATTGCTCCTTCTCTCAGTTAACCATAGTATGTTTGTTAACATACTGAGTTTTCTTTGGGTTAATCACATTCTCTTGGTTAATCACTTATCCTTTGGTTAATCATATACCACCTGTTAAAACCAACCCTTCTTGGGTTAATCACTGTCTCTGGGTTAATCACAGTTTTCCTGTTAGACATCGAATCCCCTACAGTTAGCAACCTTTATTTGGTTCAAACACCCATGACTTTAGGTTAGTAACCTTCTTTGGTTCAAATACCCCTTTTTTCGGTCAAGTACTGCTTGTTCAGTCAAATTACTGCATCCTTTGGGTCACAACCTTTGCTTGGTTCCACACCCGTCCTTTGGTTAATCACCATCCATCGGTTAAAACCAACTCCTTTATCTTTTCGGTTAACCACTATTTATCAGTTAATGCACCTGGTCTCCTTTGAGATTTAAACACCTTCTTTTGGTTCGATGCCCTCCTTCTGGTTCATCACAGTCCGTCTGTTGACACCAACCATTGCTTTCCCCACAGTGTTTTGCTCTTACCTTTCTTGAGTTAATCACTGCATGTCAGTTAATATATTGTATCCCCTGTGGACCTTATCCTATCTTGACTCAAGTCCCTTTCTCCTTTCTTCTCTTGGTTTCGACACCATCCCTTTGCCTTTATTTCTTGGTTCTGACATTGTTTCCTCTTGTATTCCCTAGTGGGGTCGTGCCCTTTCTTTCTTTCCAGGTTTTAACGCGATTCCCTTGTTTTCTCCCCAGTGGAGTCACTACCATTCTTCTATATTTGCTCAACAGAGTCTTTCTACCTCCTCGTGCTCTTGGTTTTGACACCATTTTTCTTAGTTTTTCCTTTTCTTTCTCCGTCCTAGTTCTCCGAACTACGCACTGAATTCCTCATTGCACTATAAGGATACGTAGGCACGAGATTTTAAAATCTTGGCGAGCCACATTTACCTTCCTTTCCTTGGTTCCATGAACTACAGAGCTTTGAATTCCTCATTACACTATGAAGATACGTAGGCACAGGGGCCCCAATCCTCCGCGGGCACTTCTTTCTCTCTTCCCCCTTCTCCCTTTCTCTTTCTTTCTTTTTCTCTCTTTTGTTTCCCTTTTTAGCTAGAAGCCTTTAGATAGGTAACCCATCCAAGCCTAGAAGTAAGCAAAACGGTTCCTGTCGAGTACGACGGATGCGTGAGGTTCTAGTACCTTCCTCTCGCATAAATGACCCCCTTACCCATTTCTCTTCCCCTTGGGTTTTATCAATATTTTCCCTGTCCTTTGGGACTAAATAAAGTTCGGTGGTGACTCTTTGTATCTTTGAGTGTGCAATGCACTTAGGTATAATCCTGAAAGATTCACACAGATACAGTTAAGAGAGAAGAGAATTTGTGCTTGTGTGTTTTGGAAAGTTAAAGAGACAGAGGAAAAGGAATGGCAAAAGGGGAAGTGGGGTTTGTCTTGCCCCACAAAATTAGTAAAAAGGGTCATTGGGCTCACGAATTTTGGCTCACCCAATAAAATCACTTAAGTGATGTGGCAGAAAAATTGTCATTTTTCTCTGTCTCGCTCAGTTTGCACAACGAACTTCCAATGAACATTCACCCCAGGTTCTCCCAGGGAACTCAAGGCGAATGAGACAGATTTTTGATTTTTTTTCTTTTCTTCTCATTCTACCACAACATTTCCTATACTAAAATAACACTACAAAAGCATTAAAGATGAAAGGGTACTTACAATGTTGGGGTGCCTCCCAACTAGCGCTTTGTTTAATGTTGTTTGAGCTCGACGGTCTGATGGTTGAAACCTCTAAACTAAAAGCAATTGAATTAGCTTCCGGAAGAACTCACTCTACCACAAGAGTACTCAACCATTGTCATGACCAGTTCTTGGTCCACGTTTTCTTAAGAATAAAAAATACCAACATGACTTCATCATAGCCTCCTTAACTCTTCATCCTTCATTTTAAACACCGCTTCAAGCTTGGCTCTTGCTTCCTTCTTTTTCTTTGATGCAACTCTTGTGTCTTCGTCTTTCTTTTTCTTCACCGCTACTCTTGCATCTTATTTTTTTACATGAATATTGTCCACCAATTGATTTGAATACACCACACCTTTGAATAGTGTGAAACACACTTCTTCATCATTCGTCCTCACATTCATTATACCTTCATCAACATTAATTAACATCCTAGTGGTCTTCATGAAGGGTCTTCTTACGATTATTGGTGTATCCTCATCTTTTTCCATGTCCATGACTACAAAATCAACCAGAAATAAAACTTTCTTGGCTTTCAATAATACTTCTTCAACAACTCCATGAGGAAGAGTCCTAGACTTATCCCGAAGTTGTAAAGTTATGTTGGTTGACTTCATCTCCATGTTCTCATGTTTTTTCACCACGAACAAGGGAACCAAATTAATATTAGCACCCATATCGACCAAAGTCTTGTATTTGAAGTCACTACCTATAGTTATCAGGAGAGCCACTCTTCCCGAATCTCCTTCCTTCTGCGGAAGAATGCTTTGGACAATAGCACTACAATTCGCATTGAGCTCAACGGTTTTCTTGTCCGTATACCTCTTTTTTTGTAAGTGTGTCCTTCATGAAATTTTCATACTTTGGCATTTTCTCTAGAGTCTCGATGAATGGAATGGTTATTTAAAACCGACTAAATATGTCCAATAATAGCATAATTATTTTAATTTTGTTTTTACGTAGGAGCATTAGGATACGATAACTTTTTCATTAGAACTTCTCCCTCGTACTCCTTTCCTTTTTCAGTTTTTTTTAACTTCTCCTCTTTCCACTTCTTTTCTACATCTTCTTTTTAACTACCTCTGTTGCACCCCAAAATTTGACCAACATTTATGTACCAAGCTTGTGTTCACTAGCATGATCATCTGCTTCTCATTGATATGGGTGCAGTAGATCAAGAGGTATGATTACCCAGCAAGAGTTATATGAGACTTGGAAGCTAGCCAAGAAGGTTGTTCAAGTGTTCAAAGGTTGATACCTTTTTCAGAGAACTCAAGAGATCCTCAGAAAGATTGGTTGAAACCAAGGGTGTATGCCTCATAACTTGAGAGTTGTGGGAGCCCCTCAGATGATTCTGAGGCTATGAGGATGGACTTGAAGCTTTGAGAGAGCTTATGAGATGTTTTGAAAGCCATCATGAGGCCTAGAGAGGTCATTGTACAAGAATAAGAAGGCTCAGCCATGAGTGGTGTAATTAGGGTTTGACTGGGTCAACCCTAGGTCAACTGATGATTTGGAGAAGGTTGAGACCTAATCCAAGAGCCATGTGATCATAGATTGATGCATTGAGATGCTATAAGGATGATTCCTAGACCAACTCATCATGATTGAGGAGTTTGAGAAGTTTTAAGCTAGGGTTTCTAAGGCTTGATAGTGTAAAATCCCCTAGTTTGATCCCTATCTTCAAGGCAGTTTAGCTCAAGATGTAATTGTCATCTCATCTTCCCCACAACATGAATGTTGTAGAGCTTGTTCTTAACTTTAATTTTAGTACTAGAAGTCCTTGATAGGATTTATAGAGCTCAAGTTATGACTTTGACAAGTTACATGTCATCTGAGGTATGTGAATCTGGGTCCTTGAAAGTCACCCAACTTGCATCCAACTTTTGCCTAAGAAGGATGATTCCTATGAACTCTTGGTCAACATGAATTTTATTCCTCATCTTCTTAGCTTTCTAGAGAGTACTAGAAGTCCTTGATAGGATTTGTAGAACTCAACTTATGGCCTTGGCAATTCAAGGGCATTTTGGTCATTTGGATATTATAGGTCATTTCAAGCATAAGGCCATATCTCCTATTTCCAAGCTTCAAATGGAAAAATCTTCAACATCAAACTTTATTATAATGATGTTTTAAGGCTAGTATGGAGGTCATGAGATGTTGAAAAGGCTTGTAGCAAAAAGTGATAAAAATGACCTAAAATGGAGGCATAAGTTAAATAAGTTGAACTTGGAAATTGGAAATCCCAAGTTACACATCCAAACCATGGCATATCATAGGTCATTTTGACTCTAAAAGACATTCTAAAAACAATGGTTCAGCCACAATTTTGATTTGAGGCCTAGATCATGGGGCTGCTTTGGAAATTGGTTGCTTGCATCTTAAGGTTCAAATGCAAAACATAAAGAAAGGCAATGTATGAGCTTGCTAAGCATCTCAACACATCCTATATCTCATATAAGGATAATTTCAAGTCATTTTTGGTTGCTGCAAGAGCTTGGCATGAGATAAGGCATGAGATGAGAAGTGAATTCATAAACTCATGACATGAGAATCCCAATTTCTCATGGGATGGTTCTAGATGGTTCTAGATGATTCTAAACCACTCTATATAATGTGTAGAACTTGCTTAGATGCAGGGTTGGTGTAAGATTTGAGAGAAGAGAGAGTTGGCCATTTCACTTGCTTCCATTGCAAGTTGAAAGCAAAATCCATATTCTGATTCAATTCCATCCTTTCTTTCAATCCAAACACATTCATCTGATCATAGTGAAGCTGTGCAGATCAATTTGAGAGCAAAACCATGGAGATTTGAAGAGTTGGCAATTGGATTTTCAAGGTTGCAAGTCATAATCGGTTTTGGAGATTGAAGCTTTCTTGGTCCAAACTTTTGCAAACAGTAGCAAGATCATCATTCAAGGAGTGATTTTGGAGATTTTGAAGGCTTGCAGTGAAGGTTTACTCCATCTGTTAATCAAGAAATACCAGGTTAGTAACTTTTCTTCTACACCATGATTTAGGCATGATTAGCAAGAATTGTTAGGTTAGAACTGTTAGAGACCAATAGGAGATGGATTCTGAACAGTTTGGGAGCAATTGGTGAAGTTTCAGTTGGTGTCACCATTTTTGTTTGGACCAAGAACTCGAGTTATGGTGAGTTATAGAATGAATTAGATATCAAGAATCAGTCAGTGTGAGTTGGTGATTAATCTGAGGTAGTTAATTGCAAGAATTGTTGAAGTTGATGATTGAGCATATCTTTGATCTTGGATCGGGTTTGGAGATTTAGGATGATTCAATTAATTTTAAGACCATGGTTAGATTCAGCATGAAATTCTGGATGGATTAGGGTTTTGAATTTTAAGTTTTCATGGAGATTTGAGGTTATACGAGTTAGGGTACGTTGGAGCTTGAAGCTCTGCATTTCCATGGCTTCTCCATAAGATCCCTAGCTGGAGGAAGAAGATGAAGCGTGGACATTGGATGAAGCAAGACCATTGACTGAAAATTGGATCCCACGGCTGAGATTCAATTTCAATTTGAAGAGGGAGTCTGAAAACGCCATGAAACGCATCGTTTCATTGAAAGGGGAATTGTGCTCAGTTGATATCCCCACCCCCAATTCATGGCCCATTGGTTTTTGTACTGTATGTCATTACTTTTTACACCGTGTGTTTTTCTTTTTCTTTACATTTTATTAATTGATTTTTCTGATGATAATTGGGCCTAGCGCATTTGATAATGACACCCCCATTTTGAGCCCATTCATGAATTGAACTGAACATAGTTGCTATCTACACCCATTTTTTCTCATTTTAATTTCTTTTTCTCCATTTTTCATTAATCTTTGAAAAATCATAATAAATAGGAAATTAATGATTTTTGCATGGGAATTTTTTTCTCCCACTTCATGATAATGTCTAGAAAATTATCAAATAAAAATATTTGCATTTCATGCATTTTTAATATTTTTGTGTATTTTCTCTTTTAATAGCTTTTTAATTCTTTTATGTTGATACATGGTTTTGTAGAATTTTGTTTAGCTAGTTCCCTTCATATTTTTAGGCCATTCTTTTTAGGATAGTTAGATTGGGACTTTAGCTCCGCCCTGGATTTATTCCATAATTTTGTGATGAATTTTAGGTTAGTTTTGATTAAATGACATTAGGTTGTGTAGAATCAGGTTAATCCTTAACATAGGTCCATAATAAGCTTAGAATTTTGGGTTTCTAGGTCAAGTTAGACATTGGGACATATAGGGTATTAAGGGTAGGTATATAGGATCCCCTAGAAATTATATTAGGTTTTAATATAGTAGTATACTATTTTTGATTGATTTTTGTAAGTGATGATTGTTTGTGTTGCCCTTGTGGGCTTGTATTTTTGTTTGCTTTGCTTTGTGGGCTTAGAGAGCTTGGTCTTGCTTTGAGGAGCATTGAGGAGCATAGTAGAAGACTTGGAGATTGAAGGAGGATCTTGAGAGCTTGAGAATCTTATTTGTTTTGTTGTTGTTTTAGGGTTAGGAATTAGGAAGAGTTTAGACCTAGTTAACTTCTTTCTTAAACATGGATGGTATCTTTCACCTCCATTCCTCCCTATGATTCAAAGTCCTTCCATGGTATTCACCTCTCTCCTTGGGAGGGATAAGTGATGGTACCTAGGAAGTAGAACTTTTGAGGGGACCATTCTCCTGATGTTAAACCCTTATAGGTCACCTTTGGTGGTCAGTAAGCAGTTTAACACCCCAGCTTATCCAGTTAAGTGATTTCCTCTGGTTTGAATATCTTGAGAGATGTTGAGAGTGAGTGTGAAGATGAAGACTTCATTGAAGAAAAGATTGAAGGATGAAGTTTATACTTCTAAGTGATTGGAGATTGATTCTGAAGAGCTGAAGCTTGAAGAACAAAGGAAGTTGATACTTACTTTGATACTTGGAGACCCTGAAGGGATCAAGTTGATACTTATGGTTATGGGTGAAGCCTGAAGGTGGAGCTGATTAAGGAGCTGAAGCTTGAAGAAGAAGATAAGTTGAAACTTATGTTGAAGGGTTGAAACCTGGAAGAGCAAATTGATATTTGTCAACAGTGATTAAAGTCTGAAGACTGAGTTGCTGTTAGAAGAGCTGAAGCTTGGAGTTGAGAGAGGGGTTGATCCGCTTTCTTCTCTGTTTTCTTTTCTGTATTGACATGTTTTGTTTGACTTGCTTGATGCATTAGAATAAGTCCATATTTAGATTAGGTAGAATCTAGGAGCATGATTTCACTAGAGGTTGAGTTGCTCCCTCTGCTTGTACTGTTACTGTATGGCTTTGCTTGCGGGTATTCGGTAGAGCCCTGCTCCCTTGCCCATGTGGCTTGTTTGCTTGATAGCATGATTTTATTTTCTTCTGTATGATTGCAGTTCACAGTATTTTGCTTGATAGCATGTTGTTATATTTCAATATGATTACTGTTATTCATTCTGGCTTGAGGTTGAGATGAGCTTGTGGAGGCTGAAGCCCCACACACATTTCCTCCCTCACTTGCATTGCATGCATTTTACCGTTTAAGCTGATGCTTTGTCTGTTTTGGTGTATCATTGACATGATCCCTTAGGACTCTCATTTCCTTTGATAAGGGATTGATGATAGAACTTTAGGTTGAAACCTATGCATGACAACTTCTAGGAGTTCCCTGTTCAAACCTCAACCATAGGATGAATCCTTGGCATGACAACAGTAGGACTTGATAGTCTCCCTCCTAGTTGGGCATGTTCTCTTCTCATCTCAAAACAGTTTAAGATACAGTAATCATGAATGATTTCTTTCGTACGTTACGAGCCTTAAGCTATCTTAGAAAGGATTGTGGGAGAGTTTCTTTTTCACAGTCTGAATGTTTAGTATGGTACCCTTTGGGTGACATGCGACACATTCACTCTCAGGTCATAGTCTTTGGTGCGATTGAAATTGCAAACACAATAGAAAACACTTCTTTCATAAAAGACATGAAATAATGCGTAGTGTCCCGAACTACGTAAGCTCTGATCTCTCATACCTGTTGAGAGTACGTAGGCACAGTACTGATGTATTGGCGAGCTACCTTCCCCCATAACCCGTCGTAGGTCGAACTACGTTGACTCTGATTTCTCGTTCTCTGATGAGAATACGTAGGCATAAAGCACGACGCTTTGCCGAGTCATTTTCTTTTCTTTTTAAGCCAGCCTTGATAGGTAGATTGATAAAACCAACCCGTCCAGTAATCACAACAAGCATGGATCCCGTAGAGTACGACGGACGTAAGGGGTGCTAATACCTTCCCCTTGCGTAACCGACTCCCGAACCCAGACAATGGTTGCGAAGACCTTGTCTTACCCTTTTTCGTTAGGTTTTTCCGATCGTTTCCTTTCCCGCTCTGAGGGATAAATAACGAAAGGTGGCAACTCTTCTGTTGTGCCGGCACCTTATTTCGCGTAAGCGACAGCTGGCGACTCTGCTGGGGATCGAACCCAGAATCTCTGGTTCTCCGGTTCCCTATGTGAGTCAATCCTAGCGCTTGTATGATTACTTGTTGGGTTGCGTTTATTTATCGCATTTTACTTCTCGCACTTTATTTCCCGCATTTTATTTTCAGTATGATATGATTATCTGTGCTGTTGTGGGAAGGGGCATTCCGATGAGTGAGAAGCCAGACCCAGGCTTGAGTGCACCATAACATTAGTTGTGGAAATTAGTGGGCGCGTGCTTGCTTTGCAGGCACTAGTGTCTCATGAAATCCATGCTCAGATGAGGTTCTCCCGGTTGGCTTCTCTTTCAACCCTTTGGGTTGAGACGGTTGCTGGTTTGGTGGATTGTCGACTCTGGGGACCGATCATTTGTGATTCAGCCGAGTGAGGCCGCTTCATGAGCTGGTGATGCCACACCTTCTGGGTATCGTATCACCCCTCTTGAATTTCTGTGACGCTGATGAACGCATAGGATGCCGAACTTGAGTCAGTTTAGGTCCATACCTGTGAGCGGGGTTGGATTCATTGCAGGAAACTTTGGCCTTCAGACCACCTGGTTTTCTTGACAGCGAATCAGTTTTATTGGATCAGAGGATCTTATCATCAGATGTATGTTTGTTCTTGATAGAGCAGATTTTTGATTGGGGTCTGAAGATCTCATCAGCAGATGTATGCTTGTTCTTGATAGAGCAGATTTTTGATTGGGGTCTGAAGATCTCATCAGCAGATGTATGATTGTTCTTGACAGAGCGGATTTCTTGGTCCTATATCCGAGGTCTTTCTTATCAGACATTTGTTCTTGATAGAGCATAATTACGATCCTATGTATATGGCCCTATCAGATGGTTGTTCTTGATAGAGCAGATTTGTGGTCTTACACCAGGGTTTTTCTTATCAGTGGTTGTTCTTGATAAAGCAGCGTTATGATTTTGTTGATACAGAATCTCCACAGCACAGTTGCCTTGATCTCCTGTTGCATGATTGCATTTTTCATTAGTTCGCATACTCATTTGCATTTCATTAACGCGTGTCTGTGTTGCAGGTACCGTTTTCCCTGATCCAGGATTTCTTGCCTCCTATTGTATTGTTATAGGCTCTCTGAGGAAGACCGTGGCTTACAAGTTCCCTGCCCCGGATGTGGTTAAGTTGACTGGTTTGACAGCTTTAGCAGATGATTCTGTGAGGGATGAGTTCAGAAAATCTTACAGCAGGTTGCTCAGTTTGGTTCATAAACCTTCTGCGCTCGAGGTGAATGGGTTGCACGCTCTGCTGCAGTTTTACGACCCTCCGCTGAGATGTTTCACTTTCCAGGATTTTGTTCTCGCACCCACGCTGGAAGAGTATGCTGATTTGCTAGGTGTTCCTATCAAGAGGCAGATGCCTTTTGTTCATATGGATGCTGAGCCTGATCTGGCCAGTTTAGCTCCTTCACTTCATCTGGACGCCTCCGAGTTAGTATTGACTAGTTGGAACAAGGTTCCCGGGTTCTCCTTGCAGTTTCTAGTGGGTAAGGCTCAGCAGTGCGCCAAAGACGGATGTTGGGTCGCGTTAAACTCCATTCTCGCGTTGTGCATATACGACATCATTCTGTTCCCCAATATGCCCGATTTTGTAGACTTTGATGCGTTTCACATCTTTGCTTCAGGGAATCCAGTCCCCACCTTGATCGGAGATGTCTACCATTCTATCCACTACAAAAAAAAGAACAGGAGGGGCAAGAACGTCTCGTGCTACGTACCCTTGCTTTATAAATGGCTTGATAGTCATCTTCCCAATAGGGGTCCTTTTGTCTCGTCTGCAGCCACAGCTGAGTGGCCTGAGCGTCTGATGAGTCTATCTGCAGAGGATATTGACTGGTTCGACAAAGATAGGTTGGGTACTGAGGTGATCTTCAATTGCAGCGGGTTTCCAAATGTGCCTTTGATAGGCAGGAAGGGCTGTATAAACTATAATCCATCGTTGTTGGTCCGACAGTTCGCATATGCTTTGAAAACTCCGCCGAAGGATGAAGAGGTACAGGAATCTCTGTACCTCACTGGTCTTCTAGAGGGGGATCTGTTGTCCAAGCTTCAGCACGCATGGAATGGTATCAGTAAGCGAGGAAAACCTTTACTGGGAAAAAGCAACAATCAAGCCTACCCGCCGTACGTGACTTGGATCAGAGCCAGGGAAGATGCTATAGGGATGCCGTTTCCTCATGCCAAGCCAGAAAGCCCTCCCATGATTGAAGAGCCTACTACTGTGCCCATTCAGCAGCATAATCAGGCGTTGGCTGAGCGGCATGAATTGAAGCGGGCAAACGAAGAACTGGAGAAGGAATTGGCTCAGCTCCGAAGCGAGAGGAACGAAGCCGTTCATTCTTTCAAAAGGCAGACAGAGTTGGTGAACCAGCTAGGGACAGACCTGACTAAGCAGATAGCCGAGCGTGAGCGCATGGGTCAAGACTTCAAAACTGTCAACGACGTACTGGCTACGAAGAAGCAGCACTTGGACGAAGCATATCGGAGGATATCCAAGTTCAACCAGCACTGGAAGGCTTCCCTGGCCACCAGGAAAGAGCGGGAGGATAAGCTGATGCTACAGATCTCCAAGCTGGAAGCCCAGGTGAAGGATGTTGAGAAGAGGTTTGATGAAGAAACCGCCCGCAGATACGCCGCCGAAGGCCAGCTCAACAAAGCTCTCGCTAACCTGGAGGAGCACAAGCTGACGTTTGAGTCCAAGAAGCAGAAGTTAGAGGATTGCTTCGGCGAAGGAGCATGGGAAGATTCGGTCGAAGGACTTCAGTACACCATCGTGCAAAGGGAGTTACTCGTCAAAGGGTTGCTCACTCTGCCAGATCATCCAGAAACGAAGGAGTTGTTAGAAAAGTATCGCGCCCGTGGCCGTACTTGACTATTTGTATTCCTTTTTCTTTGATCATTGTTGTATGCTGACCATCACCAGGCTTGTTGGCTGAGGTCACGCTGTTGATTCATCTTGTACTCGCTGATGCTATGTACTGCCTTGATAGGCTTTCTTTATATATGAGATTGTTATTTCCATGATTGGATTCAGACTTCTTCTTATTATTATCGGCACCGACACTCAGGCACTAGGATCGGGGGAGATCTCCCTAACGCACAGACACACGCATGCATTTGCATGAAGCATTTGCATGACGAGTACTTTGTTGTTTTTCCTAACCCTTTGTGTTTCACAGGTTATCGCAGGTTGTCACAGGTTGTTTAAGGTTGTCTCCGGTGTTTCCAGGATTGATCAGAGACCGATTCACCGCTATCCAACTAGAGCTAATCAGACCAGAATCATGGAGCAAGTGCAAACTGATGTCCAGGAGCTCCGCGAAAGGATGGATCGCTTCATGGAGCTCATGCAAGTGGTCGCCAACGGCCAGGATCAGCTCAAAACTTTGGTTCAGCCTTTGATTTCCAGGGTTGATAGCAACGGCATACTCCATGGTGGGACCGTGCCTACTCCTCCACCAGTTGAAACTCCACAGAATGGTGTCCCCGTGACCGGAGGTAACGGCAGTGCTAATGGCAATGTGATGACCAACATAGGACTCAATACGACGGGCGTCGGTAATGGGAGTCTGGGAGCTAATGTCAATATCGGGCCAGGCAACGGCAATGCATGTGTCGGGAATCTGTTTGTGCCTCAGCCATGGCTAGAGGATCATCAGGACGACGTGTTCTCTCAGAAAGGTGCTAAAGGGGAGCTGAATGTTGAAACACGGCTTAGATTCAAGGCACTGGAAGATAAAATGAGAGATATCGAGAATTAGAATACTTTGGGCGTTGATATGTCCAAGCTGGGATTAATTGCTGATTTCAAGGTGCCTCCCAAGTTCAAGGTACCGGACTTTGAGAAGTATAAGGGCACCACTTGCCCTCGTGTCCACCTGAGATCGTATTACAGGAAGATGTCTGCTTATTCCAAAGACGAGAAGTTGTTGATGCACTTCTTCTAAGACAGTCTTTCCGGGCCATCCCTCGAGTGGTACATGGGTCTGGAGCCCTCTAGTGTGCGCACATGGAAGGATCTTGCTGAAGCATTTATGCACCACTACCAATACAATAGCGACTTGGCCCCAAACCGAGTTCAGCTGCAAAATATGTCGCAAAGGAATAATGAAGGATTTAAGGAGTACGCCCAGTGGTGGCGTGAGTTGGCAGCCAGGGTTCAGCCGCCGATGGTTGAACGAGAGCTCGTGCAGATGTTTGTAGCCACCCTCCCAGGGGTTTACTATGAAAAGTTAGTCAGCGGTATGTCTGGGAAGTTCTCGGATATCATTATCATGGGTGAGCACGTCGAGAATGGGATCAAGATCGGGAAAATTCAAGGTGAGTCATCCTCAGCTGGAGGAGACGGAAAGAAACCTTATGCTGGTAAAAGGCGAGAAGGAGAAGCGAGCGCTATGACCAACACTCGAAGGAAGGGTAAAGGCCCTCACCAGCAAGTGGCCAGTATAAATATCCCGGCAGCTCCGCAGGAGCAGCAGCAGCAACCAAATCAACAGGGATATAGAAAGTATCAGAATTGGGCATCTTTGGCAAACCGTCACTTCGAGGCATCGTCCATGTCGTACACGCAACTCTTACAGACTTTGCTTCATCTACAGTTGGTCCAGAAGAGGATGATGGCTCCCTTGACCGGGGCACCCCCCCCCCCAGGGTACGACGCAAATGCCACTTGTGATTTCCACTCAGGGGCACCAGGCCACACAATCGAGAACTGCAAAGCCTTCAAGCATAAGGTGCAGGACATGGTAGATGCCAAGATCGTCAACTTCTCCGATAATGTGCCCAATGTCACGAAGAATCCTATGTTGAATCATAGGGGAGGTGGTGTGAACACCATTATCGAAGAAGAGAGCGCAGATTTGTTGACTGACGTCAGAGATCTGAAGACGCCGCTTAGCTTCGTTAAAGCTAAGTTGCTGAAAAGAGGGTTCTTTCCAGGATGCGGAGAGTTATGCATGGACTGTGCTACACGTTCTGATGGATGTGAGCAGTTGGTCGAGGGAATTCAAAGTCTGATGAATGAGGGGATTTTGCAGTTTAGCCGGAGGGCTGAAGGTGGATCAGGAGAGGTAGTGCTGAAGCAGGCCGATGAAGTCGCCACCATCACCATCCCTCACCGGCCGATAACCATTTCTGCGCCCAGACCGCCCATAATTACTATTACCAAAGCTGGGCCGATACCCTTCGAGAGCACTAACTCCGTTCCGTGGCATTATGGGGCTGAAGTCTACTGCAACGGAAAGAGGTTGGAGCTAGAACCCTATGGATCGACTGTAGAGAACCTTGCGGGAATCAGTGGCATTACTCGCAGCGGAAGAGTGTTTGCACCACCAGAGGTCATAGCGGATAAAGCGGTCAGAGCTGATGCGGTTGATAAGGGTAAAAGCAAATTCGTTGAAGAGGTCCCGTGTGGGGTAGAAAAAGAATTGCTTGTTAAAGATGTCGAGGAGTTTATGCGGTTGATTAAAAAGAGTGACTACAAGATTGTAGATCATCTCCATCAGACGCCCTCGAAGATTTCCATTCTGAACTTATTGCTATGTTCTGAAGCACACCGCAATGCGCTGCTGAAGGTGTTGAACGCCGCCTATGTGCCGCAAGAAATATCGGTAAATCAGCTAGAAGAGGTTGTAGCCCACGTTAATGCTGGAAATGGGCTAGGTTTCACAGACCTGGAGCTGACGCCGAAGGGGAGAAATCACAATAGCGCCCTGCACATCTCGATAGAGTGTAGGGGCACAATCATGTCGCACGTGCTGGTGGACACGGGTTGGTCGCTTAATATTCTTTCGAAGAAGGCATTAATGAAGTTGGATACTCGTGGAGTGATCTGCACACCCAGTGATCTGGTTGTGAAAGCGTTCGACGGAACTAAACGACACGTTTTCGGGGAGGTGACCCTGCCAATCCAAGTTGGCCCGGAAATGTTCGACGCGGTCATTTATATTATGGACATCATGCCTGCCTACAGTTGTCTCTTGGGCCGGCCATGGATCCATGCTGCTGGTGTCGTGACCTCTACGTTGCACCAGAAACTCAAATATGCTGTCGGAGGAAGCATCGTAACCGTGTGTGGCGAGGAAGACATAATGGTGAGCCATTTGTCGTCCTTTAAGTATGTGGAAATGGATGGCGAAATCCATGAAACTCTTTGCCAAGCGTTCGAAGCTGTCAAGGTAAAAGAAGTAGTCACAAAAAAGTCTGAGATGACTCTCTCCTCATTCAAGGAAGCTCGGGCCGTTGTCCAAGCCGGATCTACCCCAGGCTGGGGGCGAATTTTGGAGATACCCAACAAGCAAGATAAGTTTGGGTTGGGATATTCTCCTGGAGCTAAAGCTTCTTCTTCGTCTAGCAGTGCGTCTCGAGGTACAGGGCCGATCCAGTTTACCAGCGGCGGAATGATTTTTGAAAGCATCAACGCGGTGTCTGAAGACAGCGGAGATAGCGATTGTGACCTCGACTCTTGGATCCAGCCAAGCAAGCCAGGCGAGGGCCTCAACAATTGGTCCACCAAGGATGTCATCCAGATGACAAGTGAAGAGTAATGATTTACTTTTTCCAATCATTGTACAACCCTATGACCTACCCGGGGCATAGTGGTTTTATTGTCAGGGCCTTGTTGGATTATGTACATGCAGTTTGTTAATAAATCAAAGGCGTTTTCTTTGTATTCAAATATTGTGATCTCTGTTATTCCTGTTTTATATTTGTTTTGAAAAACAATAAAATGGCAATGAGGTTTGTGCTAACCTGCGCATCCTTGTTTTAAACTTAACCCTTGTTATTGCAGGATCCACATAACAGATGACATCGACTCTGGACCTTCTACGACTCACTTCGACTTCGATTGCCCGATCTATCAAGCCGAAGAAGAGATTGAGCAAGACGAAGACCTTCCTGAAGAGTTGGCCCGCTTGTTGAAACAAGAGGAGAAAGTTATTCTGCCTCATGAGGAGGAGATCGAGATCGTAAATCTGGGTTCTGAAGAGCTCGTCAGAAACGTCAGGATAGGGGCTGCATTGCAGAGTGATGTCAAGCAGAGATTAGTCGAGATGCTGAGAGAGTACAGTGACGTCTTTGCTTGGTCATACGAAGATATGCCCGTACTTGACACGGACATCGTGGTCCACCACTTGCCGCTACGAGAAGATTGCCCTCCCGTCAAGCAGAAGCTTAGGAGGACGAGACCAGATATGGCCGTTAAGATCAAAGAAGAAGTGCAGAAACAGCTTGATGCTGGCTTCTTAGCGGTCACCACTTACCCTCCGTGGGTCGCCAACATAGTGCCTGTACCGAAGAAGGACGGTAAGGTACGCATGTGCGTCGATTATCGGGATTTGAATAGGGCGAGCCCTAAAGATGATTTCCCGTTGCCTCATATCGATGTGTTGGTCGACAACACAGCCCAGTTCTCCGTGTTTTCGTTCATGGATGGCTTCTCCGGCTACAATCAGATTAAGATGGCGCCGGAGGACATGGAGAAAACGACGTTTATCACGCCTTGGGGAACATTTTGCTATAAGGTAATGCCTTTCGGTCTGAAGAACGCAGGGGCCACTTACCAGCGAGCAATGGTTACTTTGTTTCATGACATGATTCATCATGAGATTGAGGTCTATGTTGATGACATGATTGCGAAGTCCCAAACGGAGGAGGGACATCTGGTCAATTTGCTGAAGCTTTTTGAGAGACTTAGGAAGTTCAGGTTGAGGCTGAATCCTAACAAATGTACTTTCGGAGTTCGGTCCGGAAAGTTACTGGGGTTTATCGTGAGCGAACGAGGCATCGAGGTTGATCCTGCGAAGATAAAAGCCATACAAGAAATGCTAGTGCCAAAAACAGAAAAGGAAGTTCGTGGTTTCCTGGGCAGAATAAACTACATTGCAAGGTTTATCTCTCAGCTCACGGCCACGTGTGAACCGATGTTCAAGCTTTTAAAGAAAGATCAGGTGATTACCTGGAATGAGGATTGCTAGAAGGCATTCGATAAGATAAAGCAGTATCTTCAGAAACCTCCAATCTTGATACCCCCAGTGGCTGGACGACCGCTAATCATGTACTTGACAGTTCTTGAGAATAGTATGGGGTGTGTTCTCGGTCAGCACGACGAGACGGGTAGAAAGGAGCATGCCATTTACTACTTGAGTAAAAAGTCCACTGAATGTGAATCTCGCTACTCGATGCTGGAGAAGACGTGTTGTGCACTAGCCTGGGCTGTCAAACGTTTACGACAGTACATGCTCAATCACACCACCATGCTAATTTCGAAGATGGATCCGATCAAGTACGTCTTCGAGAAGCAGGCTCTTTCGGGCAGGATTGCCAGATGGCAAATGGTGTTAACGGAATACGATATTCAGTACGTCTCCCAGAAGGCCATCAAGGGAAGCGTATTGTCTGATTACCTTGCCGAACAGCCGATCGAGGATTACCAGCCGATGAAATTTGAATTCCCTGATGAGGACATCATGTTTCTCAAAGCGAAGGATTGCGATGAGCCGTTGCCCGACGAGGGGCGAGATAGGAAATCCCAGTGGAAGTTGATATTCAACGGGGCGGTTAATTCCTATGGAAGTGGCATTGGGGCGATCATCACGACTCCCCACGGATCCCACATCCCGTTCACTGCGAGATTGACGTTTCCAGTCACCAACAATGAGGCGGAGTACGAAGCATGCATCATGGGTCTAGAGGAGGCAATTGATTTAAGAATCAAGAACCTAGACGTATATGGTTATTCGGCGCTTGTGATCAACCAAATTAAAGGGGAGTGGGAGACTCGTCAATCGAATTTGGTGTCGTACATGAATTATGCCAGAAGGCTGCTTCCGTTCTTTGATCGAGTGGAACTCCATCATGTGCCTAGAGCGGAGAATCAAATGGCTGATGCCCTAGCCACGTTGGCTTCGATGTACAAAGTCAATTTTTGGAATGAGGCTCCAAGAATTGTACTATCTCGTCTTGATAGACCTGCATTCGTCTTTGCGATCGAGGAAGCCGCCGACGGCAAGCCATGGTTCCATGACATCCAGACTTTCCTTATGACTAAGGAGTATCCTACGGGTGCGTCAGCCCAGGATAAGAAGACTCTGAGGAGGCTGTCTGGAAATTTTTATCTCAATCCTAATGGAGTGTTGTATAAGAGAAACCACGATCTGGTGCTACTCAGATGTGTAGATGAGAAAGAGGCGAGTATGCTCATGGAAGAAGTCCATGAAGGCACATTTGGTACGCACGCCAGCGGGCATGCTATGACGAGGAAGATCCTGAGAACAGGATATTACTGGCTGGCGATGGAATCGGATTGCTTTAAATTCGCGAAGAGATGTCATAAATGCCATATTTATGCTGATAAAGTTCATGTGCCGTCGTGCCCGTTATATGTCATGTCCTCCCCGTGGTCGTTCTCCATGTGGGGCATCGACATGATAGGCAAGATCGAGCCCACTGCATCTAACGGTCATTGCTTCATTCTAGTAGCTATCGACTACTTCACCAAGTGGGTGGAGGCAGCCTCGTATGCTAATGTGACCAAGCAGGTGGTGGCTAAATTCATAAAGAGGGACATCATCTGTCGTTACGGAATTCCCGAGCGGATCATTACTGATAATGGTTTGAATCTGAATAACAAGATGATGAAGGAGCTGTGCCAGAGTTTCAAGATTGAACACCATAACTCATCTCCTTACCGGCCGAAGATGAATGGCGCCGTTGAAACGGCCAATAAGAACATAAAGAAGATTGTTCAGAAGATGGTTGTGACCTACAAAGATTGGCACGAGATGCTGTCGTTTGCACTGCACGGTTATCGTACGACGGTACGTACTTCAACCGGGGCAACTCCTTTCTCCTTAGTGTACGGTTAGAGGTGGAGATCCCTTCTTTGCGAGTTTTGGTTGATGTGAAACTCGACGAGGCAGAATGGATTACGAATCGACTGAACCAACTCAGCCTGATGGACGAGAAGAGGTTAGCATCGATTGCGTTTGGTCGTCTGTACCAAAGCCGAATGAAGAAAGCTTATGATAGGAAGGTGCGTCCTAGAAGCTTTCAAACGGGTGATCTCGTCCTGAAGAAGATTCTTCCTCCACACTCTGATCACCGGGGCAAGTGGACTCCCAATTACGAAGGTCCGTACGTCGTCAGCAAGGTCTTCTCGGGAGGAGCTTTGTTGTTATCCACGATGGATGGTGAAGATTTTGCATCCCCGGTGAACACGGACGCAGTTAAAAAATACTTTGCTTGAAAGCGACCCGCTGGACAAAAAAAAAGAGAGTCCAGGCAAAAATGGGGCATCCTGGCGAACAAAAAACAGAATAAAAGGTTCGGGAAAAAATTAGGGATATAAATTGAAAAAATGTACACCCGCGAAGTCGAAAACCTACACTGGGCGGCTTCGGCAAAAAAAGGTATCCCGGTGAACTGAAAACCCGCAAAGGGCGGTTCACGCAAAAGTTAGGGATCTGAAAAAGCAAATGACTGCGTTCCGCGTGTGGAGTTTCATTGATTAGTGGTTTGGAAGACCTGAAGGCCGTTTATCTGAATCAATCTCTTCCGAAGCTGAAGCGTCGGAGAAGTATCGAAGTCGAGTGGGTCATAGAGGGATCAACTCATGGTGTTCGTCTACGCCTCGTTGCCGACATTTGTATATACTGATGTATATTTATGTTTTATTTTCGCGCAGCTTCCTCATTCCAGGAGCTTGCATCTTTTGTAAAACATTTTTACCCATTCAGGGGTTCGTTATCAATAAAATGCATACTATTCATCAATTCTGTTTGCCTGTTTAGCATTTATCTGTTTTGTTTGCGAAAAAGAACGCCGATGTTTTTGATAAAATGCGCATACATAAACTTACTGGCCTAGGCCACTGATTGTTGAAACAATGAATTACTTGAACATTGTCACGAGATGATAACCTTGATAGGTCCCTTTGAGAAGGGTATCTTGTCTGTTTGTTTGTATTGTTACAGGTGTAGCATATTCCAGACAGTACGCCGTGCGCATCCCTGAAGCAGGATGATTCCTCCTCCCCAGCAAGTTCAGTCGCCTCTCCCCGCAGAGTCTGAACACAAGATAATGAGCATTGATATGTCTCCCCAAGCAGAGATGATTCTCTCCCCAATCAGATGCATCCTGATGGAATGACATCTCCTCAGCTGAGTCATACTGAAGTGTGCAGCAATTGATAGTCCAGACTGAAGTCTCCAGCGAAATTGAAATTCCCACCAGAGTCGTACTCTCCCCCGAAGTCGGATGATTCCTTCTCCCCCAGCGGAATTGAGATTCCCCCGCAGAGTCGTACTCTACCCGGCAAGCAGAATGATTTCTCCTTCCTCAGCCGAGTTTGCAGATACCCAAGAGAGCCGAATCCTTGGAAGCTGCTCAGACCATGATTAGTTCTCCCCAGTAGAGTGTGGAATAGCTTATGCCGTGTTCCCCCACCGGAGTCGTTGTCTCCAGAGAAGTAGCCGTGAAGGCTATGCAGTTTATTCCCACGATTGACATCGCTTTCCCTCAGCAGGTCCAGATTCTCGTAGAGCTTCGTTCCCCTGCAGCAGTCAACTGAAGTTGTTTTCCCCGCAGCAGTCAACTGAAGTTGAATCCCCAACAGAGTCCAATTGAGATTGGCGTGACCTTGTGCTCCTCAGCAGGATGATTCCTCTATCTGAGTAGTTCTTTCTCCTTGACAAGAGGATTCTCCCTTCAGCATTTATTTTGCTGACAGGATCGCATCATTTTGCATGACTGCATAACATTTATCATAAACGCATAGCATTTCCACCGTGTGGAGCATTGCGCCATTGCCGAAGCATACGCATAATAAAAATGATCTAGGTTGTTACCGTTCTTGTTTTACAGGTGTTCCGCCGCAGAATTGATTGCTCAGGATGATTCCTGACATTCTCCCCAACGAAGCCGCTTGCTCAAGATGATTCTTGAAGTCCCCAGCGAAGTCTTCGGTTCAAAATGATTCTTGAATTCCCCAGCAGGGTCGTTTGCCTAAGATGATTCTTAAGATCCCCAGTGCAGTCTCCAGAGTCGGTTGCTCGAGTTGATACTTAGAGCCCCCGGCAGAGCGTTGTTCAGGATGATTCCTGAAAGCTCCAGCATGGTTATCGGTTCAGGATGATTCTTGAAGTCCCCGGCGGAGTTATGTGTCCAAGATGATTCTTGAAGCCCTCAGAAGAGTTGATTCATCCAGAATGATTTCTGGATCCCCGAAGCAGAGTTACTTGATAGTTCTCCAGAATCCCCAGCGGAGACGCGTCGTCCCCAGCAGGTTTCCAAACGGTGAAGTTGAAACCTCCCTTGAAGACTCCATGATTGAAGTCTGACCGGGTTAATGAAGCAGTTCTCTCAGCTGATACGGAGTGCCTGATGGCAGAGGTTTAGGTATTCCCAGTTGGCTCATGATTGACCAAGAATTCTATTCCCGACTTGCTGATGAAGTCCGGCTGATGCCCGACAGTTTTCTTTGAATGCCTGATGGCATGATCAACCTGATGGTTGACCTGGTGAAGTCCGGCCGATGCCCGACAGTTTTCTTTGAATGCCTGATGGCATGATCAACATGATTGTTGACCTGATGAAGTCCGGCTGATGCCCGACAGTTTTCTTTGAATGCCTGATGGCATGATCAACCTGATGGTTGACCTGAAGAGTCCCGAGGAATCATGATGCCTGATGGCATGATCGACTATGTATTACCAGTTACCGTGTGACCAATTCTCCAGCTAGTTGCCGTGCAGCTATTGTTTCAGTTCTCAAAGATTCGTTCCCATCAGAGTACCGTGTACTTGTGCAGTTGGCAAATTTCTGAGTTTATCGGTATTCAACCGTCTCGCACCTTGATTGGCTGAGAGCCGTTCTCTCCTCACCCAGTCAGGTTCAAGCCATTTGAATAGGGGCAGCTGTTGCACCCTAAAATTTGACCAACATTTATGTACCAAGCTTGTGTTCACTAGCATGATCATCTGCTTCTCATTGATATGGGTGCAGTAGATCAAGAGGTATGATTACCCAGCAAGAGTTATATGAGACTTGGAAGCTAGCCAAGAAGGTTGTTCAAGTGTTCAAAGGTTGATACCTTTGTCAGAGAACTCAAGAGATCCTCAGAAAGATTGGTTGAAACCAAGGGTGTATGCCTCATAACTTGAGAGTTTTGGGAGCCCCTCAGATGATTCTGAGGCTATGAGGATGGACTTGAAGCTTTGAGAGAGCTTATGATATGTCTTGAAAGCCATCATGAGGCCTAGAGAGGTCATTGTACAAGAATAAGAAGGCTCAACCATGAGTGGTGTAATTAGGGTTTGACTGGGTCAACCCTAGGTCAACTGATGATTTGGAGAAGGTTGAGACCTAATCCAAGAGCCATGTGATCATAGATTGACGCATTGAGATACTATAAGGATGATTACTAGACCAACTCATCATGATTGAGGAGTTTGAGAAGTTTTAAGCTAGGGTTTCTAAGGCTTGATAGTGTAAAATCCCCTAGTTTGATCCCTATCTTCAAGGCAGTTTAGCTCAAGATGTGATTGTCATATCATGTTACCCATAACATGAATGTTGTAGAGCTTGTTCTTAGCTTTAATTTGAGTACTAGAAGTCCTTGATAGGATTTGTAGAGCTCAAGTTATGACTTTGACAAGTTACAGGTCATTTGAGGTATGTGAATCTGGGTCCTTGAAAGTCACCCAACTTGCATCCAACTTTTCCCTAAGAAGGATGATTCCTATGAACTCTTGGTCAACTTGAATGTTGTTCCTCATCTTCTTAGCTTTCTATAGAGTACTAGAAGTCATTGATAGGATTTGTAGAACTCAACTTATGGCTTTGGCAAGTCAAGGGCATTTTGGTCATTTGGATATTATAGGTCATTTCAAGCATAAGGCCATATCTCCTATTTCCAAGCTTCAAATGGAAAAATCTTCAACATTAAACTTGCTTAGAATGATGTTTTAAGGCTATTAGGGAGGTTATGAGATGTTGAAAAGGCTTGTAGCAAAAAGTGATAAAAATGACCTAAAATGGAGGCATAAGTTAAATAAGTTGAAATTGGAAATTGGAAATCCCAAGTTACACATCCAAACCATGGCATATAATAGGTCATTTTAACTCTAAAAGATATTCTAAAAACAATGGTTCAGCCACAATTTTGATTTGAGGCCTAGATCATGGGGCTGCTTTGGAAATTGGTTGCTTGCATCTTAAGGTTCAAATGCAAAACATAAAGAAAGGCAATGTATGAGCTTGCTAAGCATCTCAACACATCCTATATCTCATATAAGGATAATTTCAAGTCATATTTTGTTGCTGCAAGAGCTTGGCATGAGATAAGGCATGAGATGAGAAGTGAATTCATAAACTCATGACATGAGAATCCCAATTTCTTATGGGATGGTTCTAGATGGTTCTAGATGATTCTAAACCACTCTATATAATGTGTAGAACTTTCTCAGATGCAGGGTTGGTGTAAGATTTGAGAGAAGAGAGAGTTGGCCATTTCACTTGCTTCCATTGCAAGTTGAAAGCAAAATCCATATTCTGATTCAATTCCATCCTTTCTTTCAATCCAAACACATTCCTCTGATCATAGTGAAGCTGTGCAGATCAATTTGAGAGCAAAACCATGGAGATTTGAAGAGTTGGCAATTGGATTTTCAAGGTTGCAAGTCATAATCGGTTTTGGAGATTGAAGCTTTCTTGGTCCAAACTTTTGCAAACACTAGTAAGATCATCATTCAAGGAGTGATTTTGGAGAGTTTGAAGGCTTGCAGTGAAGGTTTACTCCATCTGTTAATCAAGAAATACCAGGTTAGTAACTTTTCTTCTACACCATGATTTAGGCATGATTAGCAAGAATTGTTAGGTTAGAACTGTTAGAGACCAATAGGAGATGGATTCTGATCAGTTTGGGAGCAATTGGTGACGTTTCAGTTGGTGTCACCATTTTTGTTTGGACCAAGAACTCGAGTTATGGTGAGTTATATAATGAATTAGATATCAAGAATCAGTCAGTGTGAGTTGGTGATTAATCTGAGGTAGTTAATTGCAAGAATTGTTGAAGTTGATGATTGAGCATATCTTTGATCTTGGATCGGGTTTGGAGATTTAGGATGATTCAATAATTTTAAGACCATGGTTAGATTCAGCATGAAATTCTGGATGGATTAGGGTTTTGAATTTTAAGTTTTCATGGAGATTTGAGGTTATACGAGTTAGGGTAAGTTGGAGCTTGAAGCTCTGCATTTCCATGGCTTCTCTATAAGAACCCTAGCTGGAGGAAGAATATGAAGCGTGGCCATTGGATGAAGCAAGACCATTGACTGAAAATTGGATCCCACGACTGAGATTCAATTTCAATTTGAAGAGGGAGTCTGAAAACGCCATGAAACGCATCGTTTCATTAAAAGGGGAATTGGGCTCAGTTGATATCCCCACCCCCAATTCATGGCCCATTGGTTTTTGTACTGTATGTCATTACTTTTTACACCGTGTGTTTTTCTTTTTCTTTACATTTTATTAATTGATTTTTCTGATGATAATTGGGCCTAGCGCATTTGATAATGACACCCCCATTTTGAGCCCATTCATGAATTGAACTGAACATAGTTGCTATCTGCACCTAATTTTTCTCATTTTAATTTCTTTTTCTCCATTTTGCATTAATATTTGAAAAATCATAATAAATAGGAAATTAATGATTTTTGCATGGGGATTTTTTCTCCCACTTCATAATAATGTCTAGAAAATTATCAAATAAAAATATTTGCATTTCATGCATTTTTAATATTTTTGTGTATTTTCTCTTTTAATAGCTTTTTAATTCTTTTATGTTGATACATGGTTTTGTAGAATTTTTTTTAGCTAGTTCCCTTCATATTTTTAGGCCATTCTTTTTAGGATAGTTAGATTAGGACTTTAGCTCCCCCCTGGATTTATTCCATAATTTTGTGATGAATTTTAGGTTAGTTTTGATTAAATGACATTAGGTTGTGTAGAATCAGGTTAATCCTTAACATAGGTCCATAATAACCTTAGAATTTTGGGTTTCTAGGTCAAGTTAGACATTGGGACATATAGGGTATTAAGGGTAGGTATATAGGATCCCCTAGAAATGATATTAGGTTTTAATATAGTAGTATACTATTTTTGATTGATTTTTGTAAGTGATGATTGTTTGTGTTGCCCTTGTGGGCTTGTATTTTTGTTTGCTTTGCTTTGTGGGCTTGGAGAGCTTGGTCTTGCTCGGTAGAGCCCTGCTCCCTTGCCCATGTGGTTTGTTTGCTTGATAGCATGATTTTATTTTCTTCTGTATGATTGCAGTTCACTGTATTTTTCTTGATAGCATGTTGTTATATTTCAATATGATTACTGTTATTCATTCTGGCTTGAGGTTGAGATGAGCTTGTGGAGGCTGAAGCCCCACACACATTTCCTCCCTCACTTGCATTGCATGCATTTTACCGTTTAAGCTGATGCTTTGTCTGTTTTGGTGTATCATTGACATGATCCCTTAGGACTCTCATTTCCTTTGATAAGGGATTGATGATAGAACTTTAGGTTGAAACCTATGCATGACAACTTCTAGGAGTTCCCTGTTCAAACCTCAACCATAGGATGAATCCTTGGCATGACAACAGTAGGACTTGATAGTCTCCCTCCTAGTTGGGCCTGTTCTCTTCTCATCTCAAAACAGTTTAAGATACAGTAATCATGAATGATTTCTTTCGTACGTTACGAGCCTTAAGCTATCTGAGAAAGGATTGTGGGAGAGTTTCTTTTCCACAGTCTGGATGTTTAGTATGGTACCCTTTGGGTGACATGCGACGCATTCACTCTCAGGTCATAGTCTTTAGTGCGATTGAAATTGCAAACACAATAAAAAACACTTCTTTCATAAAAGACAGGAAATAATGCGTAGTGTCCCGAACTACGTAAGCTCTGATCTCTCATACCTGTTGAGAGTACGTAGGCACAATACTGATGTATTGGCGAGCTACCTTCCCCCATAACCCGTCGTAGGTCGAACTACGTTGACTCTGATTTCTCGTTCTCTGATGAGAATACGTAGGCATAAAGCACGACGCTTTGCCGAGTCATTTTCTTTTCTTTTTAAGCCAGCCTTGATAGGTAGATAGATAAAACCAACCCGTCCAGTAATCACAACAAGCATGGATCCCGTCGAGTACGACAGACGTGAGGGGTGCTAATACCTTCCCCTTGCGTAACCGACTCCCGAACCCAGACAATGGTTGCGACGACCTTGTCTTACCCTTTTTCGTTAGGTTTTTCCGATTGTTTCCTTTCCCGCTCTGAGGGATAAATAACGAAAGGTGGCGACTCTTCTGTTGTGCCGGCACCTTATTTTCGCGTAAGCGACAACCTCCATATCATTATTTTCTTCAGTTTCTTCCATTATTTCATCCTCATTTTCAACTACAACATTTTTTTCAACTCCCACGCCAAATTTCCTCTCACTCATTGTAAAGATGACTTTGCAAGATTCCTTCGGATTCACTTGAGTATTAGCCGGAAAAGTTTCTTTATGTTGGTCGACTAATTGCTTGGACAATTGTCCAACTTGAGTCTCAATATTCTGAATTGTCGCATTCGTACTCTTTTGAGTGGAGATAGACATTTGCATGAATTGGTTAAAACTTCCCTCAATCTTTGAGCTTCCACCTTGGTTTTACAAAGGTTGGTTGTAATTTTGATACGGTTGATAGTTAGAAGAACTAGGCTCTTGCCTCCACCCTTGTTGGTAACCTTGGTTATTACCTCTCAGTATGTAGCCTTGGTTATTGCTTTGATATGATGG
This sequence comes from Lathyrus sativus, assembly GCA_963859935.3. Taxonomy (NCBI): domain Eukaryota; kingdom Viridiplantae; phylum Streptophyta; class Magnoliopsida; order Fabales; family Fabaceae; genus Lathyrus; species Lathyrus sativus. The sequence goes on along the minus strand of OZ012739.1, from coordinate 214,040,896 downwards.
TTTTGGTTGATAGCCTTGATTTTGGTTTCTTGCATAGTTGCCTTTTTCAACGACTGGTGGACAATAGCCGGTAGGATGATCACCTTTGCATAATTCACAACTTAAAATTTGTTGAGCTTTGTTGGGAACTTCTTGCATCTCTTTGATTTGTTATGGAAGTTTTGACATTTGCTTTGTCAACAACTACACTTGTTACGAGAGTAATTTGTTTTGAGCAAGAATAATATCATTCGTTCCCAACTCGATAATTCCCAGTTTTCTTTATGGTGTACCACGGTTGTGTTGACCCTGATGATTATTTAGTGTCATCCTATCAATGATAGCAACTGCATCCACTGCACTCTTTGACATTAATGAACCATCTGTCGTAGCATCCAAAAGATTTTTATGAACGGGTTGAATTTCGTTGCAAAAGATGTGCACTTGAGTCAAGTCATCAAAACCATGGCCCTTGCACTTTATCAGCATATATTTGAATCTCTCTCAAACATCGTTGAGAGATTCGCTTCCTCCTTGTGCAAACACCGAAATTGAGGTTTTGACCTCCATAAATCTTGATTGAGGGAAGAATCTTTCAAGAAACTTCTCCTCTAAAACATTCCTATTCGTTATTACAAGAGTAGATTGGTCAAGATACCATTCCTCCGCCTTTCCAATTATGGAATGCAGGAATAATATCTTAAATAAGGAATCCTCTTCGACTTTCGGCGCTCCAGTTGCACATACTATCTCATAGAACTTCGTGAGATGAGTAAACGAATCCTCATGGTCCACCCTCACAAAGGGGTTCGCATATTACAGAGTTAGGATTCCCGTCTTCATCTCATAACGCCTTTCATTATTGGTATTTGACCGGTAAAATAACAAGTGTACTATTTTGACCGATGTGGTAATAAGGGATAATTCCCCGAATATCGATCTCGAGGACTGCGTAGGAATACAAGTTTTATAATAATACAATTGAACAAAGGAAAAATAGGGTTTTGGTTTGTTTAATTTGTAAAAGTAAAAGGATGAAGGAAAAAATAGTAAAATAAGGGTTTTACACAGATATGAGGAGCATGTTAGGGTAGGGTGTATGAAAAGCCTTGTAACAACCTTAATTCTTAGTTTCAGAAATCACCACTCAATTCAATCGTTACCGGTTTTAAAGATTAGTTAACTCTAATTCCTTAGCAGAAAACCCCTTGGTATTCTCCCTATGCCCCAATTCCTTGGCAGTATATGAACAATACCAAGCAATTTATGTTATCTAAAACATTATGGCTACTATAGGGTATCCCCATTCCTAGGCAATATCTACTATAGTATTATCGTACAAAAGCGTTAACAATCATTTTTGCAAACATAAGGTTAACCGTAAATTGAATCCTTATTTGTCAGATAAGAAAAGCATCAAGAACATTATACGGTAACAATGATTATTATAAAGCCGTGAAATCACTAATTCAAAGAAAACAAGGTTATTACAGAGTCAATTCAGGGACACCCCCTAGCATTAGGGGGTTTAGCTACTCATAATATTTAAAGTAAATTCAATAATTAGATTTAACATTACAAGATGATAGGGTTGCTGTGATCTTCAATTGCTTCTGCTCATGAAAATCTTCAGTTCCCCAATCCTTGATCGCTACAATCTTGATCGTCAAATTCTTTTTCTGTCCAAATGCCCTTTTTCCTTCTCAAAACACGTCTTAAATAGTTATAGGTCCAACCCAACAATAGGAAAAGACCCAAAATACCCTCATGGATCACAAATGCCCAAAGTCCAAGAAAAATAGAAGATGAAACGTTTTAGCCAACACGGGCCGTGTCACCTGACACGGGCAACTGTGTTGGCTCCTTGTTACATTTGTACGAGAATTATCTATATTCTAGGTGTGCTAACACGGGCGGCTGTGTCAGCTCCTTGGTTTCCACTAATTTTTGCCTTTCTGAGCACTTCCTGACACGGGTCATGTCAGGTTGTGAAATCAAGATTCTCAAGATCAACTTATGTTTTGACGAAGACAAACCACTTGACAAGAAGGCAAAGATGTTCATCTATCTTCAGGACATCAGGACAAAGACATGATATGAAGAATAATCTCATTGGAAGGTCTAATGAAAATCTTCATCAAGTATTTAAGTCCTAGTTGCTCAAACAATTAAAATCATGTGCATTACTATTTCACACTTTCACAAGCTTTTTAAAACAAGATTTTTCTAAGTTTTTTCCAGAGCAATCGATTTCACTCTTGGAGCAATCGATTGCATGATCAAATTTTTACTTCATTTTGGCTACTGTTTTTGTGTGCAATCGATTGGTGCTTTAGTGCAATCGATTGCATGCTTGAAAAATCTTATTATTTTTGCTACTGTTTTAGTGTGCAATCGATTGCTGCTTTGGTGCAATCGATTGCTCAGTTCAAAATTCATATTTCAAGTGCTTTTTGTGAAGGTGCAATCGATTGCTCACTGAACGTTTTTGAAAAATTGTTCTGAAAAATTGCACCTTTTCAACCATTATTTTCTGAATTGTTTCCATTGAATCATGGCAATTGTTCATCATATTTTCTGAAGATTTGCATGATAATTCAAAGAGGTGTTTGTGTAATATAAATACCTAAACTTTCAATTTTCAAAAACAACCTCTTTCAAAAATCTTTACCAATATTTTCATCTTTCCACATCTTGAATCAAGTCACTTTTCATAAAGAATTTTCTGCATATTTTCATATCTTTTGAAAGAAAATTCTTAAGCAAGAAAGTCTTAAATCTTTGTGGAAATTATCATTGAAAGAGAAGATCCATCATAGAATTGATAAACTTTGTATACACAGTTTCAAACTCATTGTAAATCATATTGTATTAATTCCCCTTGCTATTCAGGATTGTTGAAAGCAAGTGTGTGCATTGAAGAGGATTATTCTTCTTGCACTTAGTGTTCTGATTTTAAAGGTGTTAAGAGCCTCTAATTTACCTATAGGTTAGAAAGTAAGTTGTACACTCAGTCTAACTATAGTGAAATGTCTTTCAGTGTGAAAGAGGACTGGAGTACCTTCGGAGTGTTAAGGGAACCAGGATACTTCTCTGTGTTCTTTACTTTTTGCACTTTACTGCTTTCATAACCCCTTCATATTTCAAAGAAAGTAATAACTTCATTCGATAAAACCAGAAATTTCAAAGAACCTAATTCATCCCCCCTCTTAGGTGCAACTCAGACTATCAATTGGCATCAGAGCAGGTGTTACGTAACCTGTTAGTAATCGATTCAGAATTGCTTCCACAAACAACAAAGGTGTGTTTAAAGACGGTGGTAGTAGCAACAAGCCTCCACTGTTTTGTGGTGAATACTTTGACTTCTAGAAGATTCGCATGAAGGCTCACTTAGAAGCACAAGGAGATGGAATATGGGATGTTGTCCAAAATGGCCCATTCGTCCCTTCAACAGTTGTTAATGGTGTTAGATCAACCAAGCCTAAAGGTTCATGGGATTACGATGATAAGAAAAAGTTTCTCTATGACAAAAAGGCAATCAATCTTCTACAAAGTGCACTAAGCATGGATGAATTCTTTCACGTCTCAACATGCACATCAACAAAAGAAATCTGGGATACTTTAGCGAAAACTCATGAAGGAACCATTGAAGTCAAAAGATCGAGATTGAATATGTTGAGTCAGGAATACGAGTTATTCAAAATGCAACCAGGAGAATCAATTCTTGATTTGCAGAAAAGATTTGTGCACTTGAAAAATCATCTAAGAGCACTTGGTAAGACATTAACTAACGATGAATTAAATCTTAAAGTGCTTAGATATTTGTCCAGAGAATGGAAACTTCAAGAATATGAGATGGAACTTGGCCAATTAGAAAAACATGAGAATTAAGAAAAGAAATCTAAAGGCATCGCATTAAATGTTGATTCCAAAGAAGTAGAAAAGGAAGACGATTCGGTTGAAGATGAAAACTTCATGCTTCTTGTAAAAAGGTTAGAAAATATTTTGGTTCTAAGAATAATGTTGGAAATTCTGACTATATCAAGAGGAAGAAGTTTTCAAAGAACAAAGAAAAGGAGGCATCAACATCCATACAAGATGTCAAATGCTATGAATGTGGAAAACAAGGACATATCAAACCAAACTGTCCTAAACTCTCCAAGAACGATGCCTATAAAAGAAAAAAGGGTTTCAAGAAAAATAAGGCCTACGTGGCATGGGAGGATAACGAGATAAGTTCCTCATCCGACTCAGATAGTGATCAAAGCGCAAATCTAGCATTAATGGCCTCACATCACTCTGACGATGAAGACAATGAGGTTATTAACAATTTTTCAATTTATGATAATGATGCTCAAGGGGAAATTGATGAACTTCTGAGTGAATGCAAAATTCTGTACCAAAATATTTCATCACAAAAGAATCAAATCTCAACTTTAGAAGAAAAGGTTGAGACAATGGAAAATAATTTCAAAGATGAAAAACAAAAATTAACTAGTGATCAAAAACAGAATTTTGTATGCACAAAGTGTGAGTCACTTTCGTTTTAAATTGTCCAATTAAAAAGAGTCCTTGAAAGGTATGAAAAAGGACAAATTGGATTGGAGGCTGTTCTTAGTCAACAAAGGTTCTCAAATGATAAGAGTGGTCTTGGTTTCTCAAAATTTTCTAACCAAGTTCCAATAAAACTATCTTTGTTAAGGCTAGTGAACAAACTACTAAAGAGAAAGTGATTAAGCCTAAACTGGTTCATCAATACCCTAAGAAGAAAGTATTTAGTAAAAAGAAGTCTTATCCTCCTAGATACAAAAGTAATTTTGAGCCCACCTGTTTTTATTGTGGTATCAAAGGCCATACACCTAATGCCTATTATGTAAGAAACTTCAGTGTTGCAAAAGGGCATTATGAAGGACCCAAGGCAATTGGGGTACCTAATGAAACTTAAACTTGTTTTGTAGGTATGCTTGAAGACCTCTTCATATCAGTGGTATCTTGATAGTGGGTGTTCAAGGCATATGACGGGTGACCTTACCAAAATTTCACATCTAACGCTTAAGGCCAATGGATTTGTAACCTATGGTGATAACAACAAAGGGAAGATCCTTGGCATAGGCAGCATTGGTGCACCACCTTTCACAACCATAGAAGATGTCCTCTATGTAGAAGGCCTAAAGCATAACCTAATTAGCATTAGCCAACTTTGTGACAAAGGTTTTAAAATCAACTTCACCAAAGATGAATGTTTGATAGAAAACGAAGTCACTCATGAGGTAATGGTAAAAGGTAATAGAATTAACAACATTTTTATGATTTCCCTTGATAACATGTCTTTGAAGGTTAAGTGTCTTATGGCGAACAACAACAAATCTTGGTTATGGCACAAAAGATTTGCTCACATTCATATGGAGAATTTGAACAAATTGATCAAACATGACTTAGTTGTTGGTCTTCCAAAGAACAAATTCATCAAAGATAGATTGTGTGGCGCTTGCCAAAAAGGGAAACAAACCAAATCAACTTTCATATTCAAGAATATGGTGTCCACAACAAGGCCACTACAATTGCTACACACGGATCTCTTCAGACCATCAAGAACAAAAAGTTTTGTAGGTAATGTTTATGCATTAGTAACTGTTGATGACTTCTCTAGATATACATGGACTTTCTTCTTAGTGCAGAAAAGTGATGCTTTCAAGGCATTCAAGAAGTATGCAAAAGAAATTCAGAATGAGAAGTCACTTTCAATTGTCTCCATTAGAAGTGACCATGGTGGAAAGTTCCAAAACGCTTTATTTGAAGAACTTTGCAAAGAAAATGGAATCTCACACAACATCTCCGCACCAAGAACTCCACAACAAAATGGTGTCGTAGAAAGGAAGAATAGGTGAACTATGCTTAGCAATTCAAACCTACCTAAATATTTTTGGGCAGATGCGGTGAGCACGGCTTGTTTTGTGAGTAATCGTGTCAACATTAGACCTATTCTCAAGAAAACTCCTTATGAACTCTTCAAAGGTAGAAAACCAAACATATCATTCTTTCACATCTTTGGGTGCAAATGCTTTGTCTTGAACAATGACAAAGATAACCTTGGTAAGTTTGACGAGAAATCCGATGAAGGTATTTTTATCGACTACTCTCTCTCTAGTAAGGCATTTAGAATTTTCAACAAAAGAACTTTAACTATTGAAGAATCTATGCATGTGTCTTTTGATGAATCTAACCCCTCCAAGGAGGATAATGTTATTGTTGATGATGATGATGATGTAGTAGAAGCCTCTCAAGATAATACTCTCAATGATGTTGCAAGTGATCAACCAGAACAACAACAAGATGATTCACAACACAATGAAGAACACAGTGATCTACCTAAAGAATGGAGGACTCATAGAGATCACTCAACGAATAATTGGTGATATTAGTCAAGGTGTAGCAATAAGATTGAATCTCAAGGATGCTTGTCTGAACATGGCATTTGTTTCGCAAATTGAACCAGCCAAGATCGATGAAGCCTTAGGCGATGATCAATGGATAATAGTTATGCAAGAAGAACTGAATCAGTTTGAAAGAAATCAAGTTTTGAGTCTTGTCCCTATGCCGAGCAATAACCACATCAAAGGAACAAGATGGGTCTTCCAAAACAAAGTTGATGAGAATGGAATAATAGTTCGAAATAAAGCAAGATTAGTCGCACAAGGATACGACCAAGAAGAAGGAATCGATTTTGACGAAACATTCGCTCTGGTTGCAAGGTTAGAAGCAATTAGACTTTTATTGGCTTATGTTTGCTCGATGAATTTTCAGCTTTTCCAGATGGACGTCAAGAGTGCATTTTTTAATGGACTCATAAATGAAGAAGTTTATGTCAAGCAGCCCCCTGGATTTGAAGATTGCAAAAATCCTTCTCATGCCTTCAAATTAAAGAATGCTCTCTATGGATTATAACAAGCACCAAGAGCATGGTACGATCGTTTCGGCAATTTCTTATGTGACAAAGGCTTTGAAAAAGGAAAAGTTGACAAAATTATGTTCATCAAGAAATTTAAAGAAGATACGCTTTTGGTACAAGTATATGTTGATGACATAATCTTCGGATCAACCGACACAAAGTTATGTGAAGAATTCTCATCCATGATGCAAGGAGAATTTGAAATATCTACGATGGGAAAAATGAATTATTTTCTAGGAATGCAGATCAAGCAACTAAAAAATGGGATCTTTATCAAACAATCCAAGTATTGTAAAGAATTATTAAAGAATTTTGATATGGACAATTGCAATACTTTGTCTACAGCTTTGGGATCCGGAACATATATAAATCAAGATGAATCCGGTGTGTCGGTTGATATCACAAAATACAGAAGTATGATTGGTTCCTTACTATATTTGACAGCAAGTTGCCCTGACATTATGTTTAGTGTCTGTCTATGTGCTCACTTTCAAGCAAACCCAAAGGAATCCCACTTAATGGCAGTCAAGAAGATCATGAAGTATCTCAAAGGGACAACAAATGTCGGCTTATGGTACCCTAAATGTAGTATTTGCAATTTAATTGGATATTCTGATGTGGATTATGCAGGCTGTAAAACAGATAGAAAAAGCACAAGTGGAACATGTCACAACTTGGGAAATGCGCTGGTATCACGGGCATGCAAGAAGTAAGCATGCGTAGCACTTAGTACGACCGAAGCAGAATACATAGCAGCAGCTAGTTGTTGTGCACAGATACTTTGGCTCAAGCAATAACTTCGTGACTACGGACTTGATCCTGGATGCATTCCTCTACATTGTGACAACACAAGTGCGATCAACATTACTAAGAATCCAGTCATGCATTCAAGAACTAAGCATATCGACATACAACATCACTTTCTGTGAGATCATGTACTTCAAGGAGATGGCAAGATAACCTTCATGGATACTCATAATCAGCTTGCAGATATATTCACAAAACCATTGGCAAAAGGAACCTTTCTTCAAAATTCGGAGAGAACTCGGAATTTTGGATGAAAATGATGTTTGAACATGAAAGATCATCAACTATGGTACATTGTGCAGCTATATCTTTTGAATTTTTCCACTTTTCACTGCTTGCAATCGATTGCACCTCAATGTCAATCGATTGCTCACTGTAACTTTTTCAAAATTATTGAAATTTATGGGCATGCAATCGATTGCACCCTAGTGCCAATCGATTGCACCGTGTAACTTTTGATTTATTTCGCTTCTGTTTTGTAGAGCAATCGATTGCACCATAGTGCCAATCGATTGCACCTACTGTGACATCAATTATTTGATATTTTTAAATGGTCCATGGGTCTTTAATCCTTCTAACTGCCCTACCAACTATACCTATGATCATTAAATGCTATCTTTACCCCTTAACCTTAGTTTCAAGACTTTGACCATCAATTCTCATGGTTTCCAAAGTCCTTAATCATCAATAACCATCAACTACTCAACTTCCACATTAACTATCATTAACCATCCCTACATATTCTCTCTTCTCACAATCATTATAAAACCCCACTACATCTTAACCAACTTCTTATAACCAACTTCATCATCTCTCCCAAAACCTAAACTCTACAAAGTTCATCCTTCCTCAAAAACCCTAAAGCCATAACTTTGCATCATCTCTCATGGCTTCTCGTCCAAAAAGGAAAATCTCTGCTCAAAGCAAAGGCAAGGCTCCAGCATCATCATCCTCGGAGACTCCACTCATTCTTCAACATCTCACTGATGAACAACAAGAGAGATTTACCAAGTACTTTCAGAAAAAGGTGGTCCAAACACCCAAATACGGTATTCTCTCATCTTTTCCTGAAGAATGTTTCTCCTTTCAAAATTCTCTATTTCAATGTGGCTTGGAGTCCTTGATATCTTCATCCGGGCCATATTATTCAGATTTAGTAAGGCTGTTTTATATCAATTTACGCATGGAAGAAGGAAAAATTGTCACGTATGTTAGAGGCAAGAGAATGTTTCTTAATTCAAAGATCATTGGAAGAATCCTGAACATTCCAAGTACCAGTGGGAGACTCTATGATGAAGAAGATGAAGTTTGGGAAAATTACAACAAAATGGAATTTTACTACAGTCTCGGAAGAATGTCGAAGGCAGAATTTCATGTCAAGTGTGTCAGATCATTAGGCGGCATGGAACCCTCTCGAACCTCTTGGTCGGCAGGTATCTTCAATATTGATGATAGGCTTCTTCATTACTTTATGGTGTAGATTATGTTTGCAAGGGCTGGAAACCATTGGATTGTCACTGATTTGGAAATGCATATTTTGTATGCACTTAAGAGAGGCATTAATGTGAGTTGGGCGTACTTCATATTGGTTAATATGATGTCCTTCAACACAAAATCAAATTTTTTTACGTATGCATGGTTTATTACCAAGATTTTAGAGCATTTTGAAGTGGATCTTGAAGGCTTTGATGTGTGTCTCGTGGACTCAAATGCCAAACCTCCGTCAAAAATGTGGACTCAAGGATGGGTGTCAAGTATGACCCGGAAGAAAAGATAATTGTTTACCTTGGTGAAGGTATGGCTGGACATGACGATAATGAGCAAGAGAATGAAGACGATGATGATGTTCATCCCCCACCTACTCAACATGGCCCTAGTAACCAAGAACTTATGGACTACATGGTCCAACAATTTGGAAATATCAACACTTCCATCAAAAATCAATACAATGCCATTAATGAGTCAACCACCACCAGGATCAACAACTTTCAAGAGGCAGTTAATCAACAGTTCTCCTATCTCTATTCTCACCTTTACATTCCACCATACGATCCATCCAACCCGGCTGTTCCCCCATCTCGTCCATTGATCGCGACTTTCTATGTCTAATACAACTTAACTGCAAGTGCGCAGTCTATCGCGTAAGAATAAAAGATATCGATCCCACAAGGAATCGTAATCAAACTAGTGTTCTCGGGAGTTACTATGTTTAGCTAGGTAGATAATGTTTAAGGGAATAATTTCTATCACTAAAGGGAACTAAAAACGTTACTTGAATTATAATTACGCGAATCGATATACAATAATTATGTTCTTCGGGGATTTGACAAGTTACCGGTATATAAAATATTTTTCAGAAATTATTTAAGAAGAAAATAGTGATCTAAAGACCTTTGTCTCACGATGGTTGTTGACGCTAGTCGCAACTTTAAGGCGGAACGTATGCTGTCGCTATCCCGTTCGGGGTTTAAATCGCTTTTTGGAAATCTCTAAGTTCTAATCTATTTTAAAGTGCTTTCACTGTTATTAAAACAAATGCCTAGTGTTTACTATCTGGTCTTAGCCGCAGTTGTCGCTTGTTGGTTCGTACCTTAATTAATTTCCCACTGTCGTGGCAAAACTACTTTTAAATATGTTCTCGCTGCCGCGACGAACGTTTATTCAGGAAATAAGTTTAAACACTCAGGCCATAAACAACTTTTGAAAAAGAAAGGTTTTAACCGGTTATTATCAAATCCCGTCTGAATTATTATTACATATCGATTACTCTGGTTTAGCTAGACATGGATTTGGAATAAGTAAAGCGTAAATAAAAGCAGAAATTTAGAACATTCATATTGCTAGGAATTAAAGTTACAATTAACGAAATAATAAAAACCTGTAACGTATCCAATTGGCTTTTGGCCAAATCCCAACGATGTCGGCAGGATTGTGTCTTCAAACCAATAGAGGGCACAAATGAATATTGCAGAAATGGAATACAGGAAAAAGGAAAGGAAACAAAAACAACAAGACTGAAACTAAATTTGCTCTAGAAAATAATTTGGGCAGCACTTCGTTATCTGAATGCGGCTCCCTTTCTCAGCTCCCCTCCTTCCCCTTTTATAGAGGTGAAATGCTAACAGTTGTAATTTGCAGAAGGTGGACTTGGAGTCAGAAAAATTAGGGAGTAGTGGTCCATTATTTGGGACTTGGAACTGGTTTTTGCACGTTATATGAAGCTTTGCGTTTTTGCCTGCATGACGGTCGTCATGGTGTGTGACGGTCGTCACCCGTGTGACAGTCGTCATGGATGTGTGACGGTCGTCACAACAGCAAAATGCGTATCTGCTGGTTTTTCATGTTGTTTTCATCTGGTTTTCGTCCATATTTCATCTGTAATTGCTTCTTTTCTTCATATTGCTTTGTTTGGACATGATCTTCAAATACCTACAAAATATCAGACAAATAACATGGAAAAAACCCGAAATCGGATTGAAACCAGTCGAATATTAGTTGAATTATACGTCAATATATATATATATATATATATATATATATATATATATATATATATATATATATATATATATATATACGATTTCGCGTTATAAAACTCCCCTAAGCTTGAATCTTTGCTTGTCCTCAAGTAAAAACAGGAAGAATAAAAGTCGGCAAGCACGAGGCAGCTTCCTCATTCAGAAAGTTGGGAAAAACCGGGATTCTAAATAGGAACAAAACGAGTACGGTGACGACACTGGACTATAAGTCTTCGGAGGTCTCCTTTTTATGCAAATCGGTCCCAATCACGCTACTGCAGCTTGGTATCAAGATTCTTTCGTCAAGTTTACCCTGTTTGTTCTAGCGCAATCACATTAAGCCCGTTATCCATACACTTTCATGGCAAGTCAACCTGTTAGTGAATATGATCTCATTGCTGTTTTGATCTTTTCATTGCTCATAAGCTTATACTATTGATTTTTCAATGAGTTTTTGTACTGTTGGGCTAAATGCTCGGGTGAGGTGCACCTAACTTAGAGGGAACATGTCTCTATACTTGGGCTATATGGCTTTCTTTTCATGATTTTTCATCTTTTTAGAGATCATACACTTATTTGCATTGGTCGCTCGCTTAGAAGTGTTTAGGAAGGTGTTGACTGCTTGCATAAACTAATTGGGGCTGAGTTTGCATAGAAACTTGAAACTTTGGTACACGTAGGTAGTGAAACCGACTCACATAAACCGTAGGTCTAAGGTGTCAGGACGATATTGGTTTTGTTAGAATTTTCGTCTCGGAGTTTCAAAACTTGGTTTGAACTTTGGCGCATTCTCGTGATGCTTTTGAGGAACGACTGAAAATTTTTGTTTATGTCGAATAAAGTGGGGATATTTGCGTAACGGAAGAAGATATATAAAAGAGCTTTTATTTGCTAAAATGGGAAAATGTTTGAATTGAAATTACTGAATTAAAAGTACAAGGGAACGGGAAATAAACACTCCGCTCCCACACTATCTCAATCAGTGTCCCCACTGATTTGAAAGAATGTGAGAGGGAAGTACAAGGGAAATGAAAATACAGGAAACAAAAAATATAGTAAACAAATAAAGAAAGAAAGAACTAATCACGGCCTCTGCCTCGGTCACGTCCTCTGTCTCGTCCTCTACCGCTGGCTTGGTCGACTCGGGCCTCAAAGTTCAGTGCTCCGGTGTGATAGACATAATCTCGGAGTCCTTCGAATTGCAAGGTAAGATTTGCCAAGTTCTCAGTGATGGTTTCCTGGCCAGTTTGGAGCTGTTGCATCGTGGTCCTATGCCAAGCTTCGAATTGCTCTACTCGCTGATTTTGTTGCTGCATCATGGCGAGTATCTGTGCTTGCTGGTCGAGGGATCGGCGGAGGTCTTCTTCAGAGAAGTCGGGCTCTGGGCGTTGGCGCCGGCGACTGTAGGATGTTCCTTCAGAAGGAAGTGGTTGCGATGCCTCAGGTGGCTCAGTTCTGTCCAACTCATCTTGCATTTCGTCAACAGACCCTTGGGTGTTGGTTTAAGTTGGGGCAGCGGTAGCAGCAGGGGCATTGAGGTTAAAAAGCCAGTTGGCACGATCCTGTGGGTGCATCCGGGTACGTGACGACATGATGATACTTCTGATGGTTTTGCCACGCACGACAGGATGGTACTTTCCATCGGCCCTAGAGCGGATGAGGTGAGAAGCTCTGCAATGGTCGGTGTCGAGAAATACCGAAGGAATTGTATGGAGATTCTGGAGTTAGTTACCGAGGTTCAGCCCTAGTGCAATGGAGGTAACAATCCTGCCAAAGTAAAATGGCTTAGAGCCACGGTTGCAGTTGGCCTGAATGTGGGCCAGGAGGAACGGAGCGGCGTTGATGGGCTCGGAATTGAACACGCAGCGGAGAAAGAAAAGTTCTTTGGAGTTCACCTTATGGTTGCTATCCCTTGCGAAGATGGTATTGCTCAATGCTCGGTGGAAATACCGGATGGTTGGGTTGTGGATGTGTGTTGCATGCAGAGAATCCCAGCCGTCAACATTGATTCCGGTCAATTGGTACCAAAGCGCAAAGGCTTCATGTTGAAATTTTTCGGTAATGCGGTGGTGAGCATCGTCGCCGCAAGGGAAATGTAGGATGTCGACAATCTGATTTTGATTCAGTTGGTAGTTCGTGCCGAACATACGGAAGCAGACGGCGCCGGAATGTTGGCTGAGGTCGCCGCTGGAGGTGAAGTAACTGAACGAACTGAGGAACTCAATGGTGAGTTGTTCGTAAGTGGGCTGCGGATTTGTGCACAGATGCCAAATGCCGGCTCTCTGGAGCATCCAAGTGACGCTGTCAAGGAGGCCGAGCTCCGTGAGAGATGGTATGTGCGGATAGTGGGTCGACTGTAGCGACCGTTGATGGAAGGCGACATAGTTTGCTCGCTGTTTCTCGCCGGAATCACCGTCGCTGAACATGATATTGCTAAGGTCAGGGGTTTCATTGTTTCTCGCCATGGTTAGAGGATGCTGATGGAATGGGGATTAAGTTGTTTTTGTGGAATGAGAAATGTCACAGAAGTGGATTATGAAGATGAAATGGGAGTTGGGATTATATGTAGTAAGGAGGGAAAACGAATTTTTGAAGTGGGGTTTGAGTGTGTGGTGATTGGAAGTTGATAGGATGGGAGTGGGGGAGGAAACGTAACCTCTGTTATAGCAGATAACAAGTTTTGGACTCGTGACGGTCGTCACACATCTGTGACGGTCGTCACCCGTGTGACGGGCGTCATGCTTCTGTGACGGTCGTCACACCAGCAAATTCTGCAGAACGCAGAATTTTGCTACAGGGGTGCTTTTGTCATGGTTTTAAGGCTTATAATTGATATGGCAATGTATTAAATCACCCAAGAAGCATATGATAACGTAAAAACAGAATAAAGGAATAAAGAATAAAATTGAAATAACATTTAATTAAAATGATTGTTTTTAATGTAATACATAAGTGAAATGAAACAATGCGAAAATCAAAATAATTGAAAACGTACGGAAAAACAGGAAAAATAAACTAAACTAAAGTTAAAATCTCAGTTCTTTTGTGCCTTCAATTCGTCAAACATCCGGGCGTAGTAATCGAGCTGGTCACAAACTAAGTCCATGAAAACTGCTAGTTCGCTGTGTATGCTTGTGATTTCTTCTCTTACAGTGGTCAGAGCTGCGTCGATGTTGTCTAATCGGTGCATAACAGTATCCATTTTGTCAGTGTTTTCTTCAGGAATGGGCTCAGGATAGGTGTTGTAATGTGGGGGGGTCTCAGGGTCTACCTCCGCTTCTGATACAGCATCCTCATAGTACATATAATCATGTGCTTCAGAGATGTGATCACTGTCGTATATGTAGTTCTGTGGTGTTGATTGAGGTGAAGGAGGTCCCATAGGCTCATCCAATTCATAAACCCAATTGTCCGTGTTATGGATACTCGTCATCTGATGATTTGGCAATGTGAATAGCTGGACAGGCTTGTCATTGATAAGGTACTCGTAAGGTCCAGGTCCCATGGTTCTTAAAATGCGCCTGTTAAAGCAAAACTGGATATTCATGGGTCGGACGGTGCCAAAACTAGTGATTGCATTTAGATGGAATCTAAGGCCAAGCTCGTGGGCAATCATTGTCACGAGGCCTCCTATTAGAATAGGTGATTGTGGTTCCTGATTGAGGCGTAGGAAGGATCTCATCATAAAAGGCACGACATTCACTAGACGTCCCTGAGAAGCACATAACAAGATAAATAACTCTTCTTTAGATACTGTAGTAATGTTTTCTTCTTTTCCGAAAAGGGTGTGAGCTAGGATCTTATGAAAGTATCTGAAAGCGAGGTTATGAATCTCATCATTATACATGCCATTTGGGTCAGGGTAATAGTCGCCTGTGATTTTACCCCAGAACTGGTTTAGTTCAAAATTAAGATCGTCATCTTCGGCACTGATGAACACATGTGGTCCTCTAGGAAATCCTAGGAGGTTAGCTAATGACATCCGGCTATGGGTTTGGTCCACTCCAAACATCCTAAAGGTGATTAGCTCTGTGTTTGATCCAAAACCATAGTTGGGTAAGTACCTGAAGGAACTAAGGAATTCGTAGGTGAGGTCCTTATATGTAGCAAAACGGGTTTTCAAGGAGGTGTTCTCCCAGCCTAATTGATTAAACAGGAATTGAATGCTATCAGTAATTCCTAGTTTCTCCATGGTAGACTTATCATAATACAGTGTTAAAGCTATGTCTCTCTCAGTTAATGCTTCAAATCTTGCCTTTTGAGCTAATTCTCGAAAATGAACCTTTGTGAAGTCGTACGCGGCCATACTCGCAGGTTAGTCGGAGAAAAACAGGAGGAAGGTTTGAAGGCTTTTAAAATTCGGAAAAGTTTAAAACAGAAATTTTAAGTCAGAATTTTTTGAAAAAAAAGGTGGTAGAAATAAAAACAAAGTTTAAATAAAAGAGAAAATAATGAAAATAAAAATAGTAGCAATTTTAAGTTTAGAATTTTGTTAAAATTTCAAAGTAAGATTTCGAATAAAAATGAGAATGAAATACAGTAAAGAGGGAAATATGGGAAAATTGGGTTGCCTCCCATTAAGCGCTGTTTTTAACGTCAAAAGCTTGACGATAGCTTGGTGACAAGCTATTCGGGTGTTTGAGCAGGAAGCTCGAGCAATGTTATACTGCTGACTTGAGGGTTGTTTTCGTTCTTATTATAATGTTTTAGACGTTGCCCGTTTACGATAAACGGTGCATTCGTCTTATCAGTAATTTCAACAGCTCCACTTTGAAGTACTTTAGTCACTTCAAAAGGTCCAGACCACCTAGATTTTAGTTTACCTGGGAAGAGTTTCAATCTTGAATTAAATAGAAGTACGATGTCTCCCACACTGAATTGTTTCCGGACTGAACGTTTATCATGCCATTTTTTAGTTCGTTCTTTGTAGATACGGGCATTTTCGTAAGCGTCCAATCGAAGTTCTTCTAATTCATGTAAGTTCAAGATTCGTTTCTTGCCTGCCTCAGTGTAGTTGAAATTAAGTGTCTTAATGGCCCAGAAGGCTTTATGCTCTAATTCTACAGGGAGATGACAGGATTTACCGTAAACTAATTTGAAAGGTGTAGTACCTATTGGTGTCTTAAAAGCGGTCCTATAAGCCCATAAAGCTTCATTCATCTTTGATGACCAATCTTTCCTTGAGGTAGCGACAGTCTTTTCCAATATTTGTTTTATTTCCCTGTTCGAGACCTCTACTTGTCCACTAGTTTGCGGGTGATAAGGTGTAGCTACGCGGTGTCGGACTCCATATTTAGAAAGAAGTTTGTCAAAAATTCGCGATATGAAATGTGATCCGCCGTCACTAATGACGAGTCTGGGTACACCGAATCTAGGAAAGATTATGTTTTTGAAGAGTTTGATTACTACTCGTGCGTCATTTGTTGGAGCGGCAATGGCTTCTATCCATTTAGACACATAGTCTACAGCGACGAGTATGTAGTTATTACCAAAAGAAGACGGGAAGGGTCCCATGAAATCTATTCCCCATACGTCAAATATTTCTACCTCTAAGATTCTTTTCTGAGGCATTTCATCGCGTCGTGAGATGTTGCCAGTTCGTTGGCATCAATCACATTTTAGCATAGCGATGTGAACGTCTTTCCAGAGGTTAGGCCAGAATAAGCCGGCTTGGAAAATCTTAGCGCACATCTTGGATGTACTGGCATGACCACCATATGGTGCTGAATGGCATTCGGAAATGATATTTTCTATTTCTTCCTCTGGGACACAGCGACGGTATATGTTGTCGGCCCCTCTCTTGAAAAGTAGAGGTTTGTCCCAATAATAGTGTTTCAGATTGTGGAAGAATTTCTTCTTTTGCTGATAAGTGAGATCCGGTGGAAGCACGCCTGCAGCTAGGTAATTAACGATGTCGACATACCAAGGTAATGTGACTTGGGCATAGACGGCTTCCACGACTTTTTCGAGTTCTGGATCTTCCGAGGTTAAGTTAGGCATGTCACTTTCTAATTTGGCTATCAGATGTTCGTATGGAAAATCGTCATTTATCGGTACTGGTTCATGTTTGATGCCTTCTATTCGGGATAAGTGATCTGCAACTACGTTCTCGGTTCCTTTCTTATCTTTAATTTCTAAGTCAAACTCTTGTAATAATAGGATCCATCTCAATAGTCTTGGTTTGGCATCCTTTTTGCTTATTAGGTACCTAATGGCAGCGTGGTCTGTGTATATGATAATTTTTGCTCCTACTAAGTAAGAACGGAATTTGTCAAGCGCAAATATAACTGCTAGAAGTTCCTTTCCTGTTGTAACGTAGTTCATTTGGGCAGAATCTAAGGTTCTACTGGCGTAGTAGATGGCATGAAGCTTCTTGTCCTTCCTTTGTCCTAGAACTGCGCCTACAGCATAATCACTCGCATCACACATGATTTCGAAGGGTAGTCACCAATCGGGTGGTTGCATAATTGGTGCGGTGATAAGGGCTGATTTTAAAGTTTCGAATGCTTTTAGGCAGTCGTCATCAAAGACAAACTCAGCATCTTTCATCAACAGGTCGGTCAAAGGTTTTGTGATTTTTGAAAAATCTTTTATAAATCTGCGGTAAAAACCGGCATGTCCTAGAAAACTCCGTATTTCTCGTACGGATTTTGGAGGTTGGAGGTCTTTTATAATTTCTATTTTAGCTTTGTCGACCTCAATCCCTTTATTTGATATTACATGTCCTAGAACTATTCCTTGTCGGACCATAAAATGGCATTTTTCCCAATTTAGGACGAGGTTCACTTTTACACAACGTTCTAATACCATTTCTAAGTTTTGTAGGCATCCTTCGAAACTTTGTCCACATAATGAGAAATCGTCCATGAATACTTCCATGATGTCGTCTATGAAATCTGCGAAGATTGCCATCATACATCTTTGGAAGGTTGCTGGAGCATTACAAAGTCCGAACGGCATTCGGCGGTAAGCAAAAGTACCATAAGGACATGTGAATGTAGTCTTTTCTTGGTTATCAGGATGAATGGAAATTTGCAAAAATCCTGAATAGCCATCTAGATAGCAGAAATATGAATGTTTGGCCAATCTTTCCAACATTTGGTCTATGAAGGGTAAGGGGAAGTGATCTTTTCGTGTGGCTTTGTTAAGCTTTCTATAATCAATGCACATTCTGCTTCCAGTCACGACTCTTTTTGTTATTGATTCGCCTTTTTCGTTCTTAACTACTGTGACTCCTCCTTTCTTAGGTACTACATGAACTGGGCTGACCCATTCACTATCGGAGATTGGATAGATGATTCCTGCATCTAGCAATTTCTTTACTTCGTCTCTGACTACAGTGCTTAGGATGGGGTTCAGTCTCCTCTGATGCTCTCTAGAGGTTTTACAGTCTTCCTCTATTGTAATTCGATGCATACAAATCGAAGGGCTTATACCTTTTAGATCGCTTATGTTATAGCCTAACACGGTGGGGTACTTCTTTAGGACTTCTAATAGCTTTAAGGTTTCTAGTTGTCCTAAGTCGGCGTTGACTATCACTGGTCTTTTTAGTTCATCGTTTAGGAATTCATATCTAAGGTTTTTGGGTAGTGTTTTAAGTTATAAAGATGGGTTCTTCGGACCTGGCATATGGTTTGGGGTTAGTGCTAAACTTTCGCTTAGACTGTCGTCTTTATACGGTTTACGCCAATCATCGTCTTCAGAAATATCGGGTATTTGAATCTTTATTATTTCTGAATACGTGGTCTCTTCATTTTCAAGTTCTCTTATGCATTTGTCAATTACATATACTAAATAGCAGGTATCGTCTATGGCTGGTGCTTGTAAGAACTTGGTGAGAATGAACTCTATCTTTTCGTCTCCTACTTCGAATGTTAGCCTTCCTTTCTTCACGTCTATAATAGCTCCGGCTGTAGCTAGGAACGGTCTTCCTAGGATAATTGGGGTAACAGAGTCCTCTTTGATGTCCATGATTATGAAGTCGGTTGGGATGTAGAATTGTCCTATGCGTACTGGAACGTTTTCCAGTATTCCGACGGGGAATTTGACTGATCGGTCAGCTAATTGAACAGACATTTTGGTTGGTCCTAGTTCTCCCATATTCAGCTTTTTGCATATAGATAAAGGCATAACACTGATACTGGCTCCTAAATCGCATAGAGCTTTGTCTATTACGAACTTTCCTATGACGCAGGGTATGGAGAAACTACCTGGGTCTTTTAATTTAGGAGGCATGTGGTTTTGAATAATAGCACTACACTCTGCAGTAAGTGTAATTGTTTCGTTATCCTCTATTTTCCTTTTATTAGACAAAATTTCTTTAAGAAATTTGGCGTATGACGGCATTTGAGTTATCGCTTCTGTAAAAGGAATAGTGATATTCAACTGTTTAAGGAGCTCTACAAATTTCTTAAATTGTCCTGAAGTTTTGGAGTTTATTAATCTTTGAGGATAAGGGATAGGTGGTTTATATGGCGCTGGAGGTGCTTGCGTTTTTTCACTTGCGGTGTCCTCCTTCTCGTTGTCTTCCTTCTTCTCTAACTCGGATTCCTTTTCTGCTTGTTCAGTTGGTTTTTGTTGCATGGCTGAGTTTTCGGTTCTCGGATCGATCGGTTCGTCCAATTCTTTTCCGCTTCTTAATATGACAGCATTTGCTTGTCCTTTTGGATTTTGTTCGGGTTGTCCAGGAAATGTGCCAGCGGGTGCGGCAGCAGAGGCTTGTTGTTGAGCCACTTGTGATATCTGTGTTTCTAGCATTTTATTGTGGGTGGCTAAAGCGTCTACTTTTCCGGTCAGCTGTTTAATTTGCTCGCTAGTGTGTATGTTTTGATTTAGGAATTCTTTGTTTGTTTGAGCTTGAGTAGCTATAATTTTTCCATCATCAACTCGAGGTTTGATTTCCTAGGTGCAGTCTGGGCAGCAGCTGGTTTCTGATATCCTGGCGGAGCAGCAGGCATATGCAATGCATTATCGCTTTTGTAAAAAAAGTTTGGATGGTTTCGCCAACCTGGGTTATATGTATTTGCGTAAGGATTTCCTTGAGCATAATTTACTTGGTCTGGTGGGATTCCGGCCAGCAATGGGCATTCGGGCGCATTATGAGTGGTGATTCCGCATAACTCGCAGTTTGGAGTTACGGCAGCGACGGTTGCAGCGGGGTTAACGGTCAGACTGTCAATTTTCTGTGCTAGAGCATCTACTTTAGCGTTGAACTTTTCAAGGCTGCTAATCTCGTACATCCCACCTTTCGCTGCGGGTTTCTCTGTTGGAATGCGTTCACCTCCCCATTGGCAGTGGTTCTGAGACATGTTTTCGATTAGTTGATAGGCTTCGTCGTATGGCTTATCCATAAGTGCACCGCCCGCGGCG
This sequence comes from Lathyrus sativus, assembly GCA_963859935.3. Classification (NCBI taxonomy): domain Eukaryota; kingdom Viridiplantae; phylum Streptophyta; class Magnoliopsida; order Fabales; family Fabaceae; genus Lathyrus; species Lathyrus sativus. The sequence continues at coordinate 214,020,274 of OZ012739.1, read as the reverse complement.
GCGTCTACCGTTAATCTGGTGTTGTATAAAAGCCCATTATAGAAAGTATGAATCGTCACCCAGTCTTCTAGACCGTGGTGAGGACATGTTCTTATCATATCTTTGAATCGTTCCCATGCTTCGTAAAGAGATTCAGTATCTTTTTGTCGAAATCCGTTGATTTTAGCTCTAAGCATAGCAGTTTTGCTTGGCGGAAAATATCTCGCTAAGAAGACGTTCTTCAACTGTTCCCATGTCGTAACGGAGTTAGATGGTAAGGATTGTAACCATGTCCACGCTCTATCTCTAAGAGATAAAGGGAAAAGACGAAGTCTTATTGCGTCTGGAGTTACTCCATTTGCTTTCATTGTGTCTGCGTATTGCACAAACTTTGTTAAATGTTCGTTCGGATCCTCAGTTGCATTTCCTGAGAATTTATTTTGTTGTACAGCTGACAACAATGACGGTTTTAGCTCAAAATCGTTTCGAGTTATAGCTGGGGCAGCTATGCTACTTCTAGGCTCCATCTGAGAGGGTGTAGCGTATGCCTTCAGCGGTTTGTTTTGAGGTCCTTCAACCATCTTTGGTTCTTCTTCAGATTTGGGAATGTGAGTGAGAGGATCGGGAATGTTATGTTTTTGTTGGTACTCAATGATGCGACTTCTTAAATGTAAGAAGCGCTCTAGTTCTGCGACTGAAGGTTTTAAGATATCACCTTGCGGGCGATTACTTGGCATACAATCGACAGAACCAGTAAAGGGAAAATAAAAATAGTTAACCTAGTCTATACGGTGTAACAGAAGGTTACACTATTGACTAAAAGGGTCCCTGGCAACGGCGCCAAAAACTTGATCGCGACTTTCTATGTCTAATACAACTTAACTGCAAGTGCACAGTCTATCGTGTAGTAATAAAAGATATCGATCCCACAAGGACTCGTAATCAAACTAGTGTTCTCGGGAGTTACTATGTTTAGCTAGGTAGATAATGTTTAAGGGAATAATTTCTATCACTAAAGGGAACTAAAAATGTTACTTGAATTATAATTACGCGAATCGATATGCAATAATTATGGTCTTCGGGGATTTGACAAGTTACCGGTATATAAAATATTTTTTAGAAATTATTTAAGAAGAAAATAGTGATCTAAAGACCTTCGTCTCACGATGGTTGTTGACGCTAGTCGCAACTTTAAGGCGGAACGTATGCTGTCGCTATCCCGTTCGGGGTTAAAATCGCTTTTTGGAAATCTCTAAGTTCTAATCTATTTTAAAGTGCTTTCGCTGTTATTAAAAAAAATTCCTAGTGTTTACTATCTGGTCTTAGCCGCAGTTGTCGCTTGTTGGTTCGTACCTTAATTAATTTCCCACTGTCGTGGCAAAACTACTTTTAAATAAGTTCTCGCTGTCGCGACGAACGTTTATTCAGGAGATAAGTTTAAACACTCAGGCCATAAACAAATTTTAAAAAAGAAAGGTTTTAACCGGTTATTATCAAATCCCGTCTGAATTATTATTACATATCGATTACTCTGGTTTAGCTAGACATGGATTTGGAATAAGTAAAGCATAAATAAAAGCAGAAATTTAGAACATTCATATTGCAGGGAATTAAAGTTACAATTAACGAAATAATAAAAACCTGTAACGTGTCCAATTGGCTTTTGGCCAAATCCCAACGATGTCGGCAGGATTGTGTCTTCAAACTAATAGAGCGCACAAATGAATATTGCAGAAATGGAATACAGGAAAAAAGAAAGGAAACAAAAACAACAAGACTGAAACTAAATTTGCTCTGGAAAATAATTTGGGCAGCACTTCGTTATCTGAATGCGGCTCCCTTTCTCAGCATCCCTCCTTCCCCTTTTATAGAGGTGAAATGCTAACGGTTGTAATTTGCAGAAGGTGGACTTGGAGTCAGAAAAATTAGGGAGTAGTGGTCCATTATTTGGGACTTGGAACTGGTTTTTGCACGTTATATGAAGCTTTGCATTTTTGCCTGCATGACGGTCGTCATGGTGTGTGACGGTCGTCATGGATGTGTGACGGTCGTCACAGCAGCAAAATGCGTATCTGCTGGTTTTTCATGTTGTTTTCATCTGGTTTTCGTCCATATATATATGTTTTCTTTCTTTATCTTTATCTTTCCCTTCTTTTTGATAATGTCAAAAGGGGGAGAAGGGTGTTATTCTTTCTTTATCTTTATCTTTAAGGTACAAATGCAAAGCTACTTCAAACCTCAATACAAAATCAGATTTTCTCAACACTTCAAAAATTGAGGGGGAGATCTATATCTCAGGGGGAGAAACCTTGTCGGAAAGAACATCGCAACAAAAGAGAATGCTTTGTCATTATTAAAAAGGGTGAGAGTATGAAATCGAGATTCTTAAGATCAACTTATGTTTGATGAAGACAAACCACTTGACAAGAAGGCAAAGATGTTCAACTATCTTCAAGACATCAGGACAAAGACTTGATATGAAGAATAATCTCATTGGAAGGTATAATGAAAATCTTCATCATGTATTTAAGTCCTAGTTGCTCAAACAATAAAAATCATGTGCATTACTATTTCACACTTGCACAAGCTTTTTCTAAGTTTTTGTCAGAGCAATCAATTGCACTCTTGGAGAAATCGATTGCATGATCAATTTTTTACTTCGTTTTGGCTACTGTTTTTGTGTGCAATCGAGTGGCGCTTTGGTGCAATCGATTGCATCCTTGAAAAATCTTATTATTTTTGCTACTGTTTTAGTGTGTAATCGATTGCTGCTTTGGTGCAATAGATTGCTCAATTCAAAATTCAAATTTCAAGTGCTTTTTGTGAAGGTGCAATCGATTGGTCTTTATGTGCAATCGATTGCTCACTGAACGTTTTTGATAAATTGTTCTGAGTAATTGCACCTCTTCAACCATTCTTTTCTGAATTGTTTCCATTGAATCATGGCAATTGTTCATCATATTTTCTGATGATTTGCATGATAGTTCAAAGAGGTGTTTGTGTAATATAAATACCTAAACTTTCAATTTTCAAAAACAACCTCTTTCAAAAATCTTTACCAATATTTTCATCTTTCCACATCTTGATTCAAGTCACTTTTCATAAAGAATTTTCTGCATATTTTCATATCTTTTGAAAGAAAATTCTTGAGCAACAAAGTCTTAAATCTTTGTGGAAATTATCATTGAAAGAGAAGATCAATCATAGAATTGATAAACTTTGTATACATAGTTTCAAACTCATTGTAAATCAAATTGTATTAATTCCCCTTGCTATTCATGATTGTTAAAAGCAAGTGTGTGCATTGAAGAGGATTGTTCTTCTTGCACTTAGTGTTCATATTTTAAAGGTGTTAAGAGCCTTTAATCTACCTATAGGTTAGAAAGTAAGTTGTAAACTCAGTCTAACTATAGTGAAATCTCTTTTGGTGTGAAAGGGGACTGGAGTACCTTCGGAGTGTGAAGGGAACCAGGATACTTCTCTGTGTTCTTTACTTTCTGCACTTTACTGCTTTCATAACCCCTTCATATTTCAAAGAAAGTAATAACTTCACTCGATAAAACCAAAAAATTTCAAAGAACCTAATTCACCCCCCTCTTAGGTGCAACTCAGTCTATCACAAGTGACACGGGTGGCCGTGTCAGGCTCATAGTCTACTTCAAAACTCTTCCGAATTCTTGTTGTTTTTCTGGGTTTTTGTATATGATTCTCCTTGATTGCTTGCATGAACCTAGAAGCAATGGAAATACCAAATCGGCGCGTAAAATGCAATAAAACGAATGCAATGTGACTAAACAATAAAAATGATCAACTAAAACTAATGGTAAAATAACGTATAAAAATCACTGATCAAACTCCCCCAAACTTAAACCATTGCTTAACCTCAAGAAAAAATCTTGGATAAGAATGTAAGGTGTGTTGATACTCATAGGTGAGTTTTCAGATCAAATAGCACATCAAGTGAAGGACTTAAGAATGTAAGGTGTGTCGATACTCATACGTGAGTCTTTGTTCTGATCGGCTAAAACTAGTTCTCTCGGTAATCATCCGTTAACGAAGGTATTACATAAACACACACCACGTTAAAACCATGGACTTAAATCCCCCTTTCAGTCACCTCTCCAACTATACTTTGGGTTGAAGTCTTTTCTTCGATTTTCTACCCCTTTCATTCCGATAATCAGATTAAGGCATTTTTGTTTGCTTTCCTTCACATGTACAATTTTGATCGAGACTTTTTCTGTGGCACCTTTATTCTTTTTTTCTCGTTCACTGGCGTTTATTAGTCCATTTTGGGACGACTATAGAGATTCAACCGCCGTTAGGCTAAATAACCGAGTGAGGGTTACCCAACTTAGAAGGACTAGTTGTCTTTACCGTCATTATTCACTTTTGTTTTGGCGCCACAAGTCATTCTCACAATCAATATTTAAATATGCAATTCTTTTTAATCATGTCGGACTATCATTATGAACTAATCGGGGAATACTTCTCAAATCTAAGTACCATGGCACAAATCTACACGTTGGACTCGTTCCCTTACTCCGGGGAACCTACGGTGTTCAAGTTATACCTCGATTTCCAAACTTTCCCAACTTCCCTAGTTCTAACTCCTCTTCCCTCAAACTCTAAATACTTTCTTGACTACCTCACATAACATAGAATTCACCAGAAATTTTTTTACGATCTTCATAAAGGGGAAATTAGAAGTGATTTTGACCGAACTCAATTAAAAAGGTATTTAAATTGACAATTCAAAACAATAAAACCTCCCCCAAAATTGAACTAAACATTTTCCTCAATGTTTAAGAACAAGAGAGGAATAGACGCACTCACAGAGATCCTCACAGAGGGGTCGACAGGTAATGCAACATCTCTTTGTTGCTTCCACGTTTTCCCTTGCAAATTCTCGTTTATTCCTACAAAAATTAAAATAACCACAAAACATAAATTCTTAAAATCCGTGGGTTGCCTCCCATGCAGAGCTCCGTTTAACGTCGCATGGCTTGACGGTTAACTCCCCATTGTTATGGGGGATACTTTACCCTCCAAACTCTATTGCTTAACTTTTTCGCAACAGAATACCGGTCAGGTTCAGAGATAAGAGCAACTTGAAGTGGTTTTGATCGTTCTCCCTTTTTAGTTGTTTTGATAATCCCAACTGAAGGCTTAACGTCTTCCTCCTTACCTTTCTTCTTAATCTCCAATGCTTTTAAAGTGAGTTCCTCATCAAAAGATTTCAAAGTGAGCGTACATGTTTCAATATCAACATTGCACCAGCTAGTAAGTAAGAAAGGTCGGCCAAGTATGATTGAAGTCTCTTCATCTTCTGGAATATCCATGATCTGAAAATCAACTAGGAATGTGAAGTTATCGATCGTCACTAGTACATCCTATGCTAGCCCATATGACCTTTTTGAAAATAGATAAAGTCATGAGACTCATACTAGCACCTGAATCAATCAGGACTTTCTTAAAAGTTCTATCTTTTATAACACAAGGGATTACTACTGGTCCAGAATCTTTTTGCTTGATGGGGATTCTCTTTTCTTGTGATATTTCCTTACACTGCTCAGTTGTGATTTTTGGATCCTCACCCATTGGTCTCTTTTTACCTATTAATTCTTTCATGAATTTCTTGTACAAAGGCATTTGCTCGAGCTCTTCAAAGAACGGCATATTGATTTCCAATTTGTTGAAAATTGCGCCGAATCTTTCTAAGTCTTTCTCTTTCTGATCCTTCTTTATAACTCTTTAAGGATAAGGTAGCTTGATTTTCGGTTTAACTTCCTCTTTCTTTTTCTCTTCAATTGGTTTTTCAGATGTCACTGCTTCTTCTGGTTCTTTCACTTTTTCTCTTACCTCAAGCTCTACCTCTATACACTCATACTCATTTGTTTCCTTTTCTTCTTCCGTCATTCTCTGATTTCTTGTTGTGACAACATTAATACTCTCTTGATTTTTCGGACTCGGTACTGTCGTGCTCGGAAGGGTTCCTTGAGTGTGTGTGGAGAGGTGTTGGGCTATCTGCCCCATTTGAGCCTCAAGATTTTTAATAGAAGCTATTTTATTCCTTTGAACATTACAGGTCTCTTCTTGGAATTGAATATTTTGAGCTGCCAATTTCTTAATAGCTATCTCCCATTCTGCTTTCTGAGGAGTCGGTTATTTTTGCGGATATTGAGGTTGACTCTGATCTTTCCAAGAAAACTTAGGATGATTCTTCCACCCTAGATTATAAGTCTGAGAGTATGGATTGTTCTGCCTCAAATACTTTATCTCTTCAATTTGTTTAGCAGTAGCAAGACAATGGGCAGTAAAATGGGATCCATTACAAACCTCAAAACTCATAGCTTGGACAGGTTGAACTTGAGACACAGTTTCAGTACTCACATTCATTCCCTTAAGCCTTCTTTCCACTCCAGCTTTGATTTTCTCTTCCATTTTTGTAACTTGTGCGACCAACTTCAAGTCAACTATTTCTTCCGGCTTACTCACACTCCAGTCATATAATTCCAGATGCTCGTTGGCAGCGATGGCTTCGATGATTTTTTGATACCAGTGGCTGTTGTAAAGTTAGATGAGCCACCAGTTGTTGTATCAATTAGCTGCTTAGTCTTCATCTTAAGACCATTCACAAACATCTACATCTGTTCAGTTTGATCCAGATTGTGGGTAGGACATGCAACCAATAACCATTTGAACCTTTTATATGAATCTCCCAGTGATTCTCCCTCCCTTTGTTTAAAATTCATAATATCATATCGTTTGCGAATATAAACAGAGGCAAGAAAGTACTTATTCAAAAAGGCCATCTCCATCTCTTCCCACGTAGTAATACTTCCGGTTAGTAAGGAGTAAAACCACTCTCCAGCATCTTCAAATAAAGTGAACGGAAACATTCTTAACCTTTTTGCTTCATCTGTGTGCCCTTAAATCTAATGAGTAGTGCTCCTCGTCAGAAATCTTTGTAGATGTTTATTGGCATCTTCATTAAACTTTTCGGTGAAAGGTCTCCACTCAAGTTCAGTGATTGTGCTCGGATGTAGCTGGAAATTTGTTACATTCACTGATTGGTTTACAGTTGTTAACTTACCAGCGGGTGCATTAGCTCCACCGTAATCGCCAAGAAGTCTATCCGCTGGTGGGAGTCCCGCAATAGCTACAGTGTCTCTATCCTGAACTTGAATCTGAATGAACATAAACTATTTCGTCTTCTGAAGCTAATAGTCTAGCTTGTCTACATCTTCTGTGTAGAATCCTTTCAATTTCCGTGTCCAAAGAAAAATTAGCTGAGGAATCTCCTAGCATGAAAATGTTAGACACAGATTAGTAGTAACAAAAAATATTAATAATAATAAAAAAATAAAAATAAAAAACTAAAAATAAAATTTTGGCTGCAGAGCAACAAAATTTCAATTGAATTACAATTAAACTGATATTCTGGCAGTCCCTTGCAACGGTGCCAAAAACTTGACCGGTAAAATAGCAAGTGTACTATTTTGACCGATGTAGTAATAAGGGATAATTCTCTGAATATCGATCTCGAGGACTGCGTAGGAATACGAGTTTTATAATAATACAATTGAACAAAAGAACAATGGGGTTTTTGTTTGTTTAATTTGCAAAAGTAAAAGGCTGAAGGCAAAAATAGTAAAATAAGGGTTTTGGACAGATATGAGGAGCATGCTAGGGTAGGGTGTATGAAAAGCCTTGTAACAACCTTAATTCTTAGTTTCATAAATCACCGCTCAATTCAATCGTTAGCGGTTTTAAAAATTAGTTGACTCTAATTCCTTAGCAGAAAACCCTTTGGTATTCTCCCTATGCTCCAATTCCTTGGCAGTATAGGAACAATACCAAGCAATTTATTTTATCTAAAACATTACGGTTACTATAAGGTATCCCCACTCCTAGCTGTTGCACCCCAAAATTTGACCAACAACTTCTTTACCTAGCTTGTGTTTCATTTCATTCACATTAGCATTATCATTTGCATTTCATAGACATGTATTCAGGAGATCAAGAGGTATGAGTACCAATCAAGACTTTAAAGCTAGCTAAGAAGGTTATTCAAGTGTTCAAGGGTTGACATCCTTGTCAGAGAAGTTAAAAGATCCTCAGAGAGATTGGTTGAAACCAAGGTTGTGTGCCTCCTAACTTGAGAGTTGTGGGGAGCTCCTCAGGTGATTCTGAGGCCATGAAGAAAGACTTGAAGCCTTGAGAGAGTTTATGAGATGTCTTGAAAGCCATCATGAAGCCTAGATAGGTCATTGTGCAAGATTAAGAAGACTCAGCCATGTTTGGTGTAATTAGGGTTTGACTGGGTCAACCCTAGGTCAACTGATGATTTGGAGAGGGTTGAGACCTAATTCAAGAGCCATGTGATCATGTATTGATGCATTGAGATGCTATAAGGATGATTCCAAGGTCAACTCATCATGATTGAAGAGTTTGAGAAGTTTCAAGCTAGGGTTTCTAAGGCTTGACAGTGTAAAATCCCCTAGTTTGACCCCAATCTTCAAGGCAGTTTAGCCCAAGATGTGATTGTCACCTCATCTTTCCCCCAACATGAATGTTGTAGAGCTTTTTCTTAGATTTAATTTGAGTACTAGAAGTCCTTGATAGGATTTTTAGAACTCAAGTTATGGCTTTGACAAGTTACAGGTCATCTGAGGTATGTGAATCTGGGGCCTTGAAAGTCACCCAACTTGCATCCAACTTTTTCCTAAGAAGGATGATTCGTATGAACGTTTGGTCAACATGAATGTTGTTCCTTATCTTCTTAGCTTTCTAGAGAGTACTAGAAGTCCTTGATAGGATTTTTAGAACTCAAGTTATGGCTTTGACAAGTCAAGGGCATTTTGGTCATTTGGAGATTACAGGTCATTTCAAGCATAAGGCCATAACTCCTATTTCGAAGCTTCAAATGGAAAAATCTTCAACATCAAACTTGCTTAAAATGATGTTTTAAGGCTAGTAAGAAAGTCATGAGATGTTGGAAGTTCTTGTAGCCCATACTTGTCAAAATGGTCAAAATAAAGGAGGATTTAATGTGTTAAAGTGACCTATTTTTGGGAATTTTCAATACATAACCAAAACAATGCAAGTGACCTACCAAATTGAATGGAAAAATCATTTTAGAAACAATGGAATTATTACAATTTTTATTTGAGGTCAAATTAAGGGACTTATCATAAGTTACTTGTAATCTAAGTTACATTTGCAAAACATAAGAGATTTTCAATTCCTAACATCTCATACATCTCATCTAAGGAGATTTTCAATTCAGAATTGGAGCTGAAAGCAAGGGAAGGAAGGACTGGTGTGAGTATGGCTTGAAATGAGAAACCATGACATGAGATTTTCAAAATCTCCTTGGATGATTCCAGAAGGTGCTAGAGGGTTCTGAAGCATTCTATATATGGTTTAGAAGAGGTCCATGGAAGAGGTTGGTGAGAGTTGAGGAAGGAGAGAGAGTTGGGATTCAGAATTTGTTCATTGCAAATTGAAATCCATTCTTCATTTCTACACCATTTCAATTGATTCTTTCTATTGCAATCTCTTCCTTGTGAGTTACTGAGTGATTCCATAGCAAATTGAGAGCAAGAACATGGATGAATCGTGCATAAGCTTTTGAGCTCCACCTGCTGCAAGTCACTACCGGGTTTCGAGTTGCAAGCATCTTCCATCAATTCATTTGCAAACAGAAGCTATATCTTGATACAAGGAACGATTCTGGAAGGATTGAAGTGCTGAAGTGGAGATTCGGTGCATCTGTTATTCAAGAAATCTCAGGTTTGTAACTTTCACCATACACCTTAATTTAAGCATTGTTAACTCAAATTGTTAGGTTAGAATGGTTAGGGACAACTAGGGGATGGATTCTGGAGAGTTTGAGAGCATTTGGTTATGTTCAAGGTGATGACACCATTTCAGTTTGGATCAAGAACTTGGTGTATAGTGAGCAATAATATGAATTCTATAGGGGAAATTGATCAGTGTAATGTGATGAGCATTTTAGACCAAACAATTTCAATATTGGAGACAATTGATTCTTGGTCAGAATTTTGATCCCCGATCGTGTTTAGGGTTAGAGGATGTTTCAATTGAATCTAAGACCATGATTGTGATCAGTATGGAATTTGGAGTGTGCTAGTGCTTTAAACCATGTGTTTTGATAAAGATATGATGAAGTTCGATTTGAGCAAGAACCATGTTTGAACTCTGGTTCTTCCCTCCATTTCCATGGCCAAAGGTAGGTGATGAAGTTTTCACCATTGGATGAGAGAGTGACTCGTTGACTGGGGCCACATCCAACGGCTGTGTTTTAAAATTGGATTGTGAAGGGTCTGAACATGAAACGATGCGTATCACTTAATTTCAGTTTTGGGCTTAAGTGATGAATCACTATGCGCACCCCCAGCGAGCCCAACCCAGATTTATAATTGTAAATGATTGCTATCCACACTTTATGTTTGGTTATTTTCATTTGATTTTCATTTAATTTCCATTTAATTCATGATTTTTGTAAAATTCATAACTAATTGAATATTAATCCAATCAAATCCATTCTTTTTGCATATTACTCATGATTGAGTCTATTATTTTTTAGAGAAAAAATATTTTCATTTCATGTAATTTCTGATTTAATTGATATTAAAATGTTTATGTTTGATGCGTATTTTTGAAGAATTTTGTTTGATCTCATGGTGATGATTCTTGGCCTAATTTTTTGTGTGTGATTAGGTTAGACATGTACGACCCCATAGAATTTTTCTCACATTTTTGTGATGAAAATAGGTATGCCTTCTAGATTGATGTTTAGATGCTTCCTTTTTAGGGTTTTAGGTTGATGCCTTAGAATGTAGGATTTAGTTCTAGGTCCAAATGGATGATTTGATCTTTGAAACTAATGTGATAGAGTCATGATTGACCTAGTTTCCCATAGTAATTTTTGTAGGATTTTACAATTGATTCTAGTATTTTAGTTAGGACTAACTTTAGTATTAGGTTTTAGGTGATCCTAATTTACTAATTCAATTAGTTTAACTTCCTTAGTCCCCTTAGATTAGGGTTTGTGCTTGGTTTGCCTTTGGTTGAGATTGAGGACAAGTTGAAGACAAGGTGAGGATGCTTGAAGTTTCTTGAAGTTGCTTGGAGCTTTGGATTGTTTGTGCCTGAAGGTGTCTGATGAAGATTAGGAGATAGGACATAGGAAGAGCCTTATAGTTAGAATGATTTCTTTCACAAACATGGAAAGCATCTTGTGCTTCCATTCCTCCCAATGATTAAAAGTCCTTCCATGGTGTTCACCTCCCTCCTTTGGAGGGATAAGTGATGGTACCTAGGAAGTAGAACTTTTGAGGGAACCATTCTTCTGATGTTAAACCCTTATAGACCTCCTTTGGTGGTCAATAAGCAGTTTAATATCCTAGCTTATCTAGTTAAGTGATTTCTTCTGGTTTGAGTATCTTGAAAGATGTTGGGCTTGAGTGTGAAGATGAAGACTCCATTGAAGAGTATGGAAGAGGATGATTCCTTGAACATTGCCATTGCAGCTGAGGCTTGAAAAGCAAGAAGAGCAGGTTGATACTTGAAGACCCAATAGATATTGAGTAGAGAGCTGAGGCTTAGAGAATTGAAGGATGAAGTTGACACTTCCACGTGATTGAAGATTACTCTGAGAGGCTGAAGCTTGTAGATGAAGAGAACCAAGTTGATACTGGCAAAGCAAAGAGAGCTGAAGCTTGAAGACTAAGTTGATACTTATGAAGAGGATTCAATTGAGATTGAATGTAAAGCTGAAGCTGAGGAACAAGAGGATGAGTTGACACTTACACTGAAGCCTGAAGGTGGAACTGACTAAGGAGCTTAAGCTTGAAGAAGGAGGATAAGTTGAAGCTTATGTTGATGGGTTGAAACCTGGAGAAGCAAGTTGACACTTGCCAGTGAAGCTGATATCCTTGAAGGGTGGTTGATGTCTGAAGACTGGTTTGCTATCTGAGGAGAGCATTATTGAAAGTAGGAAGCTGTTGATCTGTTTCTGTCTTGTCTGTTTTCTTTTCTGTATTGCTGATGTGCCTTGTTTGACTTGCTTGATGCATTAGAATAAGTCCATATCTAGACTGACTTTAATTTAGGAGCATGATTGCACTAGAGGTTGAGTTGATCCCTCTGCTTGTATTGTTACTGTATGGCTTTGCTTGCGGGTATTCGGTAGAGCCCTGCTCCCTTGCCCATGTGGTTTATTCTGCTGGATAGCATGTTTTACTTTTTACCTGGATGGTTGCAGTTTATTGTATTTGTTTGATAACATGTTATTTTTCTTCTGTATGATTACTGTTATTCAAATCTGGCTTGAGGTTGAGATGAGCTTGTGGAGGCTGCTGCCCCACACACATTTCCTCCCTCACTTGCATTGCATGCATTTTACAGTCGTTTAATGTTTACTGTTTAAGCTGATGCTTTATCTGTTTCTGTGTATCATTGACATGATCCCTTAGGACTCTCACCTCCTTTGATAAGGAAGTGATGATAGAACTTTAGGTTGAAACCTATGCATGATAACTTCTAGGAGTTCCTTGTTTCAAACCTCAACCATAGGATGAATCCTTGGCATGACAACAGTAGGACTTGATAGTCTCCCTTTAGTTGAGCCTGTTCTCTTCTCATCTCAAAACAGCTTAAGATACAGTAATCATGAATGATTTCTTTCGTAAGTTACGAGCCTTAAGCTATCTGAGAAAGGATTGTTGGAGAGCTTCTTTTCAACAGTCTGGATGTTTAGTATGGTACCCCTTGGGTGACATGCGACGCATTCACTCTCAGGTCATAGTCTTTAGTGCGATTGAAATTGCAAACGAACATAAAAAACAGTTCTTTCATAAAAGACAGAAAACAAACTTCAAACCTTTTTGCCCCATGGGCCCATAATTCCAAGGAAAGCTTTTCTGAAGAAAAGAGTGTCGTTAAACTTCAGCGCCAACGCAAACAGGCTTTGTCCCTAACTGCTGGAACTGCTGTTTAACCCTACTCGATAAAACAGATGAATCTGAATCCCCGTAATCCGTATTAGCCCGAACTACGTAAGCTCTGATCTCTCATACCTGTTGAGGGTACGTAGGCACAATACTGACGTATTGGCGAGCCACCTTCCCCGTAACCAGTAGTTAGTCGAACTACGTTGACTCTGATTTCTCATTCTCTAATGAGAATACGTAGGCATAAAGTGTGACGCTTTGCCGAGTCATTTTCTTTTCTGTTTAAGCCAGCCTTGATAGGTAGATAGATAAACCAACTCGTCCAGTAAACACAACAAGCGTGGATCCCGTCGAGTACGACGGACGTGAGGGGTGCTAATACCTTCCCCTTGCGTAACCGACTCCCGAACCCAGACAACGGTTGTGACGACCTTGTCTTACCCTTTTTCGTCAGGTTTTTCCGATCGTTTCCTTTCCCGTTCCGAGGGATAAATAACAAAAGGTGGCGACTCTTCTATTCTGTCGGCACCTTATTTTTGCGGAAGCGACAACTGGAGACTCTGCTGGGGACTTGATAGTTTCCTGGGATCCAACGTCCCGTATGCGAGTCAGTTTGGGGATCCGACGTCCCCGCGAGAGTCAATCCTAGCGCTTGTATGATTACTTGTTAGGTTGTGTTTATTTATCGCATTTTACTTCCCGCACTTTATTTTCAGTATGATATGATTATCTGTGCTGTTGTGGGAGGGGCATTCTGATGAGTGAGAAGCCAGACCCAGGCTTGAGTGAACATAGCATTAGTTGTGGAAATTAGTGGGCGCGTGCTTGCTTGGCAGGCACTAGTGTCTCATGAAATCCACGCTCAGACGAGGTTCTCCCGGTTGACTTCTTTTTCAACCCTTTGGGTTGAGGGGGTTGTTGGTTTGGAGGATTGTCGACTCTGGGGACCGATCATTTGTGATTCAGCCGAGTGAGGCCGCTTCATGAGCTGGTGATGCCACACCTTCTGGGTATCGTATCACCCCTCTTGAATGTCTGTGACGCTGATGAACGCATAGGATGCCGAACTTGAGTCAGTTTAGGTCCATACCTGTGAGCAGGGTTGGGTTTATTGCAGGAAACTTTGACCTTCAGATTACCTAGTTTTCTTGACAGTGAATCAGTTTTGTTGGTACCGGAGGTTCTCATCATCAGACATATGATTGTTCTTGACAGAGCAGGTTTATGATTGGATCTGAAGATCTCATCAGCAGATGTATGGTTGTTCTTGACAGAGCAGAGTTTTGGTCCTGTATCAGAGGTCCTTATTATCAGATGTATGGTTGTTCTTAATGTGGTTCAGCTGACTGGTTTGATTGCTTTAGCAGACGATTCTGTCAGAGATGAGTTCAGAAAATCTTACGGAAAATTGCTCAGTTTGGTTCGTAAACCTTCTGCGTTCGAGTTGAATGGGTTGCACGCTCTGCTGCAGTTCTATGATCCTCCGTTGAGATGCTTTACTTTCCAGGATTTTGTTCTCGCGCCCACACTAGAAGAATATGTTGATTTCTTAGGTGTGCCTATCAAGAGGCAGATGCCTTTTGTTCATATGGATGCTGAGCCTGATGTGGCTAGTCTAGCTCCTTCACTTCACCTGGATGCCTCCGAGTTAGTGTTGTCTAGTTGGAACAAGGTTCCCGGTTTCTCATTGCAGTTCTTAGTGGGAAAGGCTCAGCAGTGCGCCAAAGACGGATGTTGGGTCGTGTTCAACGCCATTCTCGCTCTGTGCATATATGGCATCATTCTGTTCCCCAATATGCCCGATTTTATGGACTTCGATGCCTTTCGCATCTTTGCTTCAGGGAATCCAGTCCCTACCTTGATAGGAGATGTCTACCATTCTGTCCACTACAAAAACGAGAACAGAAGGGGCAAGAATGTCTCATGCTGTGTACTCTTGCTTTATAAATGGCTTGATAGTCATCTGCCCAAGAGGGGTCCCTTTGTTTCGTCTGCAGCCACAACTGAGTGGTCCGAGCGTTTGCTGAGTCTATCTGCGGAGGATATTGACTGGTTTAACAGAGATAGGTTGGGTACCGAGATTATCTTCAGCTGCAGCGGGTTTCCGAACGTGCCTTTGATAGGCAGGAAGGGCTGTATAAACTATAATCTGTCTTTGCTGGTCCGACAGTTTGCTTACGCTTTGAGAACTCCGCCGAAGGATGAAGAGGTGCAGGAATCTCTGTACCTCACTGGTCTTCTAGAAGGGGATATGTTGTCTAAGCTTCAGCGCGCCTGGAATGGCATCAGTAAGCGGGGAAAACCATTGCTGGGGAGAAGCAATAACCAAGCCTACCCGCCGTACGTGACGTGGATCAGAGCCAGAGCAGATGCTATAGGGATGCCGTTTCTTCCTGCCAAGCCAGAAAGCCCTCCAATGATTGAAGAGCCTACTACTGGGCCCATTCAGCAGCATAATCAGGTGTTAGCTGAGCGAGATGGATTGAAGCGGGCAAATGAAGAACTGGAGAAAGAATTGGCTCGGCTCAGAAGCGAGAGAAACGAAGCCGTTCATTCCTTCAAGAGGCAGACAGAACTGGTGAACCAGCTGGGGACAGATTTGACTAAGCAGATAGCCGAGCGTGAGCGCATAGGTCAAGACTTCGAAGCTGTCAATGACGTACTGGCTACGAAGAAGCAGCACTTGGACGAAGCGTATCGGAGGATATCCAAGTTCAACCAGCACTGGAAGGCTTCCCTAGCCACCAGGAAAAAGCGGGAGGATAAGCTGATGCAACAGATCTCCAAGCTGGAAGCCCAGGTGAAGGCTAGTGAGAAGAGGTTTGATGAAGAAACCGCTCGTAGATATGCCGCCGAAGGCCAGCTCAACAGGGCTCTCGCTAACCTGAAGGAGCGCAAACTGATGTTTGAATCCAAGAAGCGGAAGTTAGAAGATTGTTTCGGCGAAGGAGCATGGGAAGATTCAGTCGAAGGTCTTCAATACACCATTATGCAGAGGGAGCTACTCGTCGAAGGGTTGCTCACTCGGCCTGATCATCCAGAAACGAGGGGGTTGTTAGAAGAGTTTCGCGCCTGTGGCCGTACTTGACTATTTGTATTCCTTTTGTTTTGATCGTTGTTGTATGCTGACCATCACCAGGCTTGTTGGTTGAGGTCATGCTATTCGTTCTGCTTGTACTCACTGATGTCGTGTACTTCCTTGATGGGCTTCTTTCTTTATATATGAGATTGTTATTTCCATGACTGGACTCGGACTTCTTATTATCAGCACTGGCACTCAGGCACTAGGATCGGGGGAGATCTCCCTAACGCACAGACACACGTTTGCATTTGCATGAAGCATTTGCATAACGAGCACTTTGTCGTTTTTCCTAACCCTTTTGTGTTTCCAGGTTGTTTCAGGTGGTTCCAGGATTGATCAGAGACCTATTCACCGCTATCCGACCAGAGCTAATCAAACCAGGATCATGGAGTAAGTGCAAACTGATGTTCAGGAACTCCGCGAAAGAATGGATCGCTTCATGGAGCTCATGCAAGCGGTCGCCAATGGCCAGGATCAGCTCAGAACCTTGGTTCAGCCTCTGATTTCAAGGGTCGATATCAATGGCGTACTCCATGGTGGGACTGTGCCTACTCCTCCACCAGTTGAAACTCCACAGAATGGCGTCCCCGTGACCGGGGGGAATGGCAGTGCCAACGGCAATGTGATGGCTAACATGGGACTCAATACGACGGGCGTCGATAATGGGAGTCTAGAAGCTAATGTCAATGTCGGGCTGGGCAACGGCAATGAAGGGGTTGGGAATCTGTTTGGGCCTCAGCCATGGCTAGAGGATCGTCAGGACGATGTGTTCTCTCAGAGAGGTGCTGAAGGGGAGCTGAATGCTGAAGCACGTCTAAGGTTCAAGGCACTTGAGGATAAGATGAGAAACATCGAGAACCAGAATACCCTGGGCGTTGATATGTCCAAGTTGGGATTGATTGTTGATTTCAAGGTGCCTCCCAAGTTCAAGGTACCTGACTTTGAAAAGTATAAGGGCACCACCTGCCCTCGCGTCCACCTGAGATCATACTACAGGAAAATGTCCGCTCATTCCGAGGACGAGAAGTTGCTGATGCACTTCTTTCATGACAGTCTGTCCGGACCCTCCCTCGAATGGTACATGAGTCTGGAGCCTACCAGTGTGCGCACGTGGAAGGAACTTGCTGAAGCATTTGTGCACCACTACCAATACAATAGCAACTTGGCCCCGAACCGAGTCCAACTACAAAATCTGTCGCAAAGGAACAATGAAGGTTTCAAGGAATACGCCCAGCGGTGGCGTGAGTTGGAAGCCAGGGTTCAGCCGCCGATGGTTGAACGTGAGCTTGTGCAGATGTTCGTAACCACCCTCCCAAGGGTTTACTATGAGAAATTGGTCAGCGGCATGTCTGGAACATTCTCAGATCTCATTATCACGGGTGAGCACATCGAAAATGGGATCAAACTGGGGAAAATTCAAGGTGACACATCCTCAGCTGGAGGAGGCGGAAAGAAACCATATGGTGGCAAGAGACGGGAAGGAGAGGCGAGCACTGTGACCAACGCTCGAAGGAAGGGTAAAGGCCCTCACCAGCAGGTGGCCAGCATAACTATCCCGGCAGTTCAACAGCCACAGCAACAGCAGCAGCAGCAGCAACCGAATCAACAAGGGTACAGAAAGTATCAGCATCAGGCACCTCTATCGAGCCGTCACCTCGAGACACCGCCCATGTCGTACACGCAACTATTGCAGACTTTGCTTCAGCTACAGTTGATCCAGAAGAGAACCCTGGCTCCCTTGACAGGGGCACCTCCGCCAGGATATGACGCTAGTGCAACTTGTGAGTTTCACTCAAGGGCACCAGGCCACACAATAGAGAATTGCAAAGCCTTCAAGCATAAGGTGCAGGACATGGTGGACGCCAAGATCATCAACTTCTCGGATAATGTGCCAAATGTCACGAAAAACCCTATGCCGAATCATAGGGGAGGTGGAGTGAACGCCATTATCGAAGACGAGAGTTCGGATTTGTTGACTGACGTCAGAGATCTGAAGACGCCGCTTGGCTTCGTTAAAGCTAAGTTGATGAAAAGAGGTTTCTTTCCAGGTTGCGGAGAGCTGTGTATGGGCTGTGCGACACGTTCTGATGGATGTGAACAGTTGGTAGAAGGAATTCAAAGTCTGATGACTGAAGGGATTCTGCAGTTTAGCCGGAGGGCTGAAAGTGGATCGGGAGAGGTAGTGCTGAAGCAAGATGATGAGGTCGCCACCATCACCATCCCTCGCCAGACGATAACTATTTCTGCACCCAGGCCGCCCACGATTACTATCACCAAAGCTGGGCCGATCCCCTTCGAAAGCACTAATGTTGTCCCATGGCATTACGGGGCTGAAGTCTACTGCAACGGACAAAAGTTGGAGCTAGAACCGTTTGGGTCGTCTGTGGAGAACCTTGCGAGAATTAGTGGTATTACTCACAGCGGAAGAGTGTTTGCACCACCTGAGGTCGTGGCGGACAAGGCGGACAGAGCTGATGCAATTGATAAAGGTAAAGGTAAAGTCGTTGAAGAGATCCCTCGTGGGGTAGAAAAAGACTTACTTGTTAAAGACGCAGAGAAGGTTATGCGGTTGATTAAAAAGAGTGACTACAAGATTGTGGATCATCTCCATCAGACGCCCTCGAAGATTTCCATCCTGAACTTGTTGTTGTGTTCTGAAGCACACCGCAACGCGCTGCTGAAGGTGTTGAACGCCGCATATGTACCGCAGGAAATATCGGTAAATCAGCTAGAAGAGGTCGTAGCCCACGTAAATGCTGGAAATGGGCTAGGGTTCACTGACCTAGAGCTGACGCCGAAAGGGAGGAACCACAATAGTGCTCTGCACATCTCGATAGAGTGTAGGGGCACGATTATGTCGCACGTGTTAGTGGACACGGGTTCATCGCTTAATGTTCTTCCGAAGAAGGCATTAATGAAGTTAGATACTCGCGGAGTGATTTGCACACCCAGTGATCTGGTTGTGAAGGCGTTCGATGGAACCAAACGACATGTTTTCGGGGAGGTGACCCTGCCGATCCAAGTCGGGCCAGAAACGTTCAACGCGGTCTTTTATATTATGGACATCATGCCTGTCTACAGCTGTCTCTTGGGCCGCCGTGGATCCATGCTGCTGGAGCCGTGACCTCCACGTTGCACCAGAAACTCAAATATGCTGTCGGGGGTAGCATCGTAACTGTTTGTGGCGAAGAAGACATAATGGTGAGCCATTTGTCGTCCTTCAAGTATGTTGAAATGGATGGGGAAATCCATGAGACTCTATGCCAAGCGTTCGAAGCCGTTAAAGTGAAGGACGTAGCTCCTGTAGTCACCGAAAAGCCAGAGATGACTCTCTCTTCCTTCAAGGAAGCCCGGGCCGTTGTTCAAGCCGGATCTACCCCAGGCTGGGGGTGAATTTTGGAGATACCTAACAAGCAAGACTAGTTTGGGTTGGGATATTCTCCTGGAGCTAAAGCCTCCTCTTCTAGCAGTGCGTCGCGAGGTAAAGGGCCGATCCAGTTTACCAGTGGCGGGGTGATTTTTTAAAGCATCAGTGCAGTGTCTGAAGACAGCGGAGATAGCGACTGTGACCTCGACTCTTGGATTCAGCCAAGCAAGCCAGGCGAGGGCCTTACCAACTGGTCCGTCAAGGATATCATCCAGATGGCAAGTGAAGAGTAATGATTTACTTTTTTCCAATCATTGTACAACCCTATGTCCTACCCGGGGCATAGTGGTTTTATTGTCAGGGCCTTGTTGGATTATGTACATGCATTTTGTTAATAAATCAAAGGAGCTTTCTTCGTATTCAAATATTGTGATATCTGTTATTCCTGTTTTATATTTGTTTTGAAAAACAATCAAATGGCAATGGGGTTTGTGCTAACCTGCACATCCTTGTTTTAAACTTAACCCTTGTTATTGCAGGGTCCACATAACATATGACATCGACTCTTGACCTTCTACGAATCACTTCGACCTCGATTTCCCGATCTATCAAGCCGAAGAAGAGATTGATGAAGACGAAGACCTTCCTGAAGAGTTGGCCCGCTTGTTGAAACAAGAGGAGAAAATTATTCTGCCTCATGAAGATGAGATTGAGATCGTGAATCTGGGTTCTGAAGAACTCGTCAGAAACATCAGGATAGGGGCTGCATTGCAGAGTGACGTCAAGCAGAGATTGGTCGAGATGCTGAGAGAGTATAGTGACGTCTTTGCTTGGTCATACGAAGATATGTCCGAACTTGATACCGACATCGTGGTCCACCACTTGCCGCTGCGAGAAGATTGTCCTCCCGTTAAGTAGAAGCTTAGGAGGATGAGACCAGATATGGCCGTCAAGATCAAAGAAGAAGTGCAAAAGCAGCTTGATGCTGGCTTTTTAGCGGTCACTACGTACCCTCCGTGGGTCGCCAACATAGTGCCTGTACCGAAGAAGGACGGTAAGGTACGAATGTGCGTCGATTATCGGGATTTGAATAGGGCAAGCCCTAAAGATGATTTCCCGCTGCCTCATATTAATGTGTTGGTCGACAATACAGCTCAGTTCTCCGTATTTTCGTTCATGGATGGCTTCTCCGGTTACAATCAGATCAAGATGGCACCAGAGGACATGGAGAAAACTACGTTTATTACGCCTTGGGGAACGTTTTGCTACAAGGTAATGCCTTTCGGTCTGAAGAACGCAGGGGCCACTTACCAACGAGCAATGGTTACTTTGTTTCATGATATGATTCATCATGAGATTGAAGTCTATGTTGATGACATGATTGCGAAGTCCCAAACGGAGGAGGGACATCTGGTCAATTTGCTGAAGCTTTTTGAGAGGCTTAGGAAGTTCAGGTTGAGGCTGAATCCTAACAAGTGTACTTTCGAAGTATGGTCCGGAAAACTACTGGGGTTTATCGTGAGTGAAAGAGGCGTCGAGGTTGATCCTGCGAAGATTAAAGCGATACAAGAAATGCCAGTGCCAAAAACAGAAAAAGAAGTCCGTGGTTTCCTGGGCAGAATAAACTACATTGCAAGGTTTATTTCTCAGCTCACAGCCACGTGTGAACCGATGTTCAAGCTTTTAAAGAAAGATCAGGCGATTATCTGGAATGAGGATTGCCAGAAGGCATTCGATAAGATAAAGCAGTATCTGCAGGAACCTCCGATCTTGATACCCCCAGTGGCCGGACGACCATTAATCATGTACTTGACAGTTCTTGAGAATAGTATGGGGTGTGTTCTTGGTCAGCACGACGAGACGGGCAGAAAGGAGCATGCCATTTACTATTTGAGTAAAAAGTTCACAGACTGTGAATCTCGTTACTCGATGCTGGAGAAGACGTGTTGGGCACTAGCTTGGGCTGCCAAACGTTTACGACAGTACATGCTCAATCACACCACTATGCTAATTTCGAAGATGGATCCGATCAAGTATGTCTTCAAGAAGCAAGCGCTTTCGGGTAGGATTGCCAGGTGGCAAATGCTGTTGACGAAATATGACATTCAGTACGTTTCCCAGAAGGCCATCAAGGGAAGCGTATTGTCTGATTACCTTGCCGAACAGCCGATCGAGGATTATCAGCCGATGAAATTTGAATTCCCTGATGAGGGTATCATGTTTCTCAAAGCGAAGGATTGCGATGAACCGTTGCCCGACGAGGGGCCAGATAGGAAATCCCAGTGGAAATTGATATTTGACGGGGCGGTTAATTCTTACGGAAGTGGCATTGGGGCGATCATCACGACTCCCCACGGATCCCACATCCCGTTCACTGCGAGACTGACGTTTCCAGTCACCAATAATGAAGCGGAGTACGAAGCATGCATCATGGGTCTAGAAGAAGCGACTGATTTGAGAATCAAGAACCTAGACGTATATGATGACTCGGCGCTTGTAATCAATTAGATCAAAGGGGAGTGGGAGACTCGTCAATCGAATTTGGTGCCGTACATGAATTATGCCAGAAGGCTGCTTCCGTTCTTTGATCGAGTGGAACTCCACCATGTACCCAGAGCAGAAAATCAGATGGATGATGCCTTAGCCACATTGGCTTCGATGTATAAAGTCAATTTTTGGAATGAAGCTCCAAGAATTGTCCTTTCTCGTCTTGATAGACCTGCATTCGTCTTTGCGATCGAGGAAGCCTCCGATGGCTAGCCATGGTTCCACGACATGCAGACCTTCCTTACGACTAAGGAGTATCCTGAGGGAGCGTCAACCCACGATAAGAAGACTCTGAGGAGGCTGTCTGGGAATTTTTATCTCAATCCTGATGGAGTTTTGTATAAAAGAAACCATGATCTCGTGCTACTCAGATGTGTAGATGAGAAAGAGGCGAGTATGCTCATGGAAGAAGTCCATGAAGGCACATTTGGTACGCACGCTGGCGGGCATGCTATGACGAGAAAGATCCTGAGAGCAGGATATTACTGGCTGACGATGGAATCAGATTGCTTTAAATTCGCGAAGAGATGTCATAAATGCCAGATTTACGCTGATAAAGTTCATGTGCCGCCGTGCCCGTTAAATGTCATGTCCTCCCCGTGGCCGTTCTCCATGTGGGGCATCGACATGATAGGCAAGATCGAGCCTATTGCATATAATGGTCATCGCTTCATTCTAGTAGCTATCGACTACTTCACCAAGTGGGTGGAGGCAGCCTCATACGCTAATGTGACCAAATATGTGGTGGCTAAATTCATAAAGAGGGATATCATATGTCGTTACGGAATTCCCGAGCGGATCATTACTGATAATGGTTCGAATCTAAATAACAAGATGATGAAGGAGCAGTGCCAGAGTTTCAAGATTGAACACCACAACTCATCTCCTTACCGGCCGAAGATGAATGGCGCCGTTGAAGCGGCCAATAAGAATATTAAGAAGATTGTTCAGAAGATGGTTGTGACCTATAAAGATTGGCACGAGATGTTGCCATTTGCCTTTCACGGTTATCGTACGACGGTACGTACATAAACCGGGGCAACTCCTTTCTCCTTAGTGTACGGTATGGAAACTGTACTACCGTTAGAAGTGGAGATCCCTTCTTTGCGAGTTTTGGTTGACGTAAAACTCGATGAGGCAGAATGGATTAAGAACCGACTGAACCAACTCAGCCTGATGGACGAGAAGAGGTTAGCATCGATTGCATATGGGCGTCTGTACCAAAGCCGAATGAAGAAAGCTTATGATAAAAAGGTGCGTCCTAGAAGCTTTCAGACGGGTGATCTCGTCCTGAAGAAGATTCTTCCTCCACACTCCGATCACCGGGGTAAGTGGACTCCCAATTATGAAGGTCCGTACGTCGTCAGCAAGGTCTTCTCGGGAGGAGCTCTGTTGTTATCCATGATGGATGGTGAAGATTTTGCATCCCCGGTGAACGCGGACGCAGTTAAAAAATACTTTGCTTGAAAGCGACCCGCTGGACAGTAAAAAGAGAGTCCAGGAAAAAATGGGGCATCCCGGCGAACCATAAAAAAGGAAAAGGGTTCGGGCAAAAATTAGGGATATAATTGAAAAGAATGTACACCCGCAAAGTCGAAAACCCGGATGGGCGACTTTGGCAAAAAAGGGTATCCCGGTGAACTGAAAACCCGCAAAGGGCGGTTCACGCAAAAGTTAGGGATTTGAAAAAGCAAATGACTGCGTTCCGCGTGTAGACTGTATTTGTTTAGTGGTTTGGAAGACCTGAGGGCCGTTTATCTGAATCAATCTCTTCTGAAGTCGAAGCGTCGGAGAAGTATCGAAGTCGAGTGGGTCATAGAGGGATCAACTCATGGTGTTCGTCTACGCCTCGTTGCCGACATTTGTATATACTGATGTATATTTATGTTTTATTTTTGCGCGGCTTCCTCATTCCAGGAGCTTGTATCTGTTGTAAAACATTTTTACCCATTCAGGGGTTCGTTATCAATAAAACGTATACTATTCAGCAATTATGTTTGTTTGTTTAGCATTTATCTGTTTTGTTTGCGAAAAAGAACGCCGATGTTTTTGACAAAATGCGCATACATAAACTTACTGGCCTAGGCCACTGATTGTTGAAACAATGAATTACTTGAACATTGTCACAAGATGATAACCTTGATAGGTCCCTTTGAGAAGGGAATCTTGTCTGTTTGTTTGTGTTGTTACAGGCGTAGCATATTCCAAACAGTACGCCGTGCGCGTCCCCATGCAGGATGATTCCTCCTTCTCCAGCAAAGTTCAGCAGCCTCTCCCCATGGAGTCTGAACATGAGATCGTAAGCATTGATATGTTTCCCCGAGCAGAGAAGATTCTCTCCCCAATCAGATGTATCCTGAAGGAACGACATCTCCCCAGCTGAGTCATGCGCTGAAGTATGCGGCAATTGATAGCTCCAGACTGAAGTCTCTATCGGAATTGAAATTCCCCGCAGAGTCGTACTCTCCCCCGAAGCCGGATGACTTCTTCTTCCCTAACCGAGTTTGCAGATCCCCAAGAGAGCCGAGGCCTTGGAAGCAGTTGGGACCACGATTGGTTTTCCCCAGTAGAGTGTTGAATAGCTGACGTTGTGTTTCCCCATCGGAGCCGTTATCTCCAGGGGAGTAGCCATGAAGGCTGCACAGTCCATTTCCGCGATTGACATCGCTTTCCGCAGCAGGTCCAGGTTCTCGTAGAGCTTCGTTCCCCCGCAGCAGTCAACTGAAGTTCACTTCCCCGCAGAGTCCGATTGAGATTGGCGCGACTTTTTTCTCCTCAGCAGGATGATTCCTTCCGCTATTAGAGTGGTTCTTTCTCCTTGACAGGAGGATTCTCCCTTCAGCATTTATTTTGCTGACGGGATCGCAACACTTTGCATGATTGCATAGCATTTATCATAAACGCGTAGCATTTCCACCGTGTGGAGCATTGCGCCATTGGTGAAGCATATGCATACTAAACATGAGCTAGGTTGTTACCGTTCTTGTTTTGCAGGTGTTCCTCCGCATGTCGGTTGCTCGAGATGATTCTTGAATTCTCCCCATCGGAGTCGCTTACTCAAGACGAATCTTGAATTCTCCAGCGAAGGCATTCGTTTAAGATGATTCTTAAAAGCCCCAGCGAAGTCGAAAGAGTTGGTTGCTCAAATCGACGCTTAGAGTCCCCGGCAGAGTGTTTGCTCAGGATGATTCCTGAAATCTCCAGCATAGTCATTGGTTCAAGATGATTCTTGAAGTCCCCGCGGAGTTATTTGTCCAAGATGATTCTTGATGTCCTCAGCAGGGATGATTCATCCAGGATGATTTCTGGAACCCCGAAGCAGAGTTACTTGATAGTTCTCTAGAATCCCCAGCGGAGATGCGTCATCCCCAGCAGGTTTCTAAACAGCAAAGTTGAAACTCCCCTCGAAGACTTGATGATTGAAGTCCGACCGTCTTAATGAAGTGGTTCCCTCAGCTGATGTGAAGTACCCGATGGTAGAAGTTTGGATATCCCCAACTGGTTCATGATTGACCGAGAATTCTATTCCCGACTTACTGATGAAGTTCGGCTGACGCCCAAAAATTTCTTTGAATGCCCGATGGGATGATTAACTTGATTGTTATTCTGATGAGTCCCGAGGAATCTTGACGCCTGATGGCATGATCGACCATGTAGCACTGGTTACCGTGTGACCAATTCTCCAGCCAGTTGCCGTGCAGCTAGCATTTCAGTTTTCGAAGATTTGTTCCTATCAGAGTACCGTGTACTTGTGCAGTTGGCAAATTTCCGGGTTTGTCGGTATTCAACCGTCTCGCACCTTGATTGGTTGAGAGCCGTTTGCTTCTCACCCAGTCAGGTTCAAGCCGTTTGAATAGGGGCAGCTGTTGCACCCCAAAATTTGACCAACAACTTCTTTACCTAGCTTGTGTTTCATTTCATTCACATTAGCATTATCATTTTCATTTCATAGACATGTATGCCGGAGATCAAGAGGTATGAGTACCAATCAAGACTTTGAAGCTAGCTAAGAAGGTTATTCAAGTGTTCAAGGGTTGACATCCTTGTCAGAGAAGTTAAAAGATCCTCAGAGAGATTGGTTGAAACCAAGGTTGTGTGCCTCCTAACTTGAGAGTTGTGGGGAGCTCCTCAGGTGATTCTGAGGCCATGAAGAAAGACTTGAAGCCTTGAGAGAGTTTATGAGATTTCTTGAAAGCCATCATGAAGCCTAGATAGGTCATTGTGCAAGATTAAGAAGACTCAGCCATGTTTGGTGTAATTAGGGTTTGACTGGGTCAACCCTAGGTCAACCGATGATTTGGAGAGGGTTGAGACCTAATTCAAGAGCCATGTGATCATGGATTGATGCATTGAGATGCTATAAGGATGATTCCAAGATCAACTCATCATGATTGAAGAGTTTGAGAAGTTTCAAGCTAGGGTTTCTAAGGCTTGACAGTGTAAAATCCCCTAGTTTGACCCCCATCTTCAAGGCAGTTTAGCCCAAGATGTGATTGTCACCTCATATTGCCCCCAACATGAATGTTGTAGAGCTTGTTCTTAGATTTAATTTAAGTACTAGAAGTCCTTGGTAGGATTTTTAGAACTCAAGTTATGGCTTTGACAAGTTACAGGTCATCTGAGGTATGTGAATCTGGGGCCTTGAAAGTCACCCAACTTGCATCCAACGTTTGCCCAAGAAGGATGATTCCTATGAACTTTTGGTCAACATGAATGTTGTTCCTTATCTTCTTAGCTTTCTAGAGAGTACTAGAAGTCCTTGATAGGATTTGTAGAACTCAAGTTATGGCTTTGACAAGTCAAGGGCATTTTGGTCATTTGGAGATTACAGGTCATTTCAAGCATAAGGCTATAACTCCTATTTCCAAGCTTCAAATGGAAAAATCTTCAACATCAAACTTGCTTAAAATGATGTTTTAAGGCTAGTAAGGAATTCATGAGATGTTGGAAATGCTTGTAGCTCATACTTGTCAAAATGGTCAAAATAAAGGAGGATTTAATGTATTAAAGTGACCTATTTTTGGGAATTTTCAATACATAACCAAAACAATGCAAGTGACCTACCAAATTGAATGGAAAAATCATTTTAGAAACAATGGAATTATTATAATTTTTATTTGAGGTCAAATTAAGGGACTTATCATAAGTTACTTGTAATCTAAGTTACATTTGCAAAACATAAGAGAGATCAATGTACAAGCTATCCAAGCATCCTAACATCTCATACATCTCATCTAAGGAGATTTTCAATTCAGAATTGGAGCTGAAAGCAAGGGAAGCACAGACTGGTGTGAGTATGGCTTGAAATGAGAAACCATGACATGAGATTTTCAAAAACTCCTTGGATGATTCCAGAAGGTGCTAGAGGGTTCTGAAGCATTCTATATATGGTTTAGAAGAGGTCCATGGAAGAGGTTGGTGAGAGTTGAGGAAGGAGAGAGAGCTGGGATTCAGAATTTGTTCATTGCAAATTGAAATCCATTCTTCATTTCTACACCATTTCAATTGATTCTTTCTATTGCAATCTCTTCCTTGTGAGTTACTGAGTGATTCCATAGCAAATTGAGAGCAAGAACATGGCTGAATCGTGCATAAGCTTTTGAGTTCCACCTGCTGCAAGTCACTATCGGGTTTGGAGTTGCAAGCATCTTCCATCAATTCTTTTGCAAACAGAAGCTATATCTTGATACAAGGAACGATTCAGGAAGGATTGAAGCGCTGAAGTGGAGATTTGGTGCATCTGTTATTCAAGAAATCTCAGGTTTGTAACTTTCACCATACACCTTAATTTAAGCATTGTTAAGTCAAATTGTTAGGTTAGAATGGTTAGAGACAACTAGGGGATGGATTCTGGAGAGTTTGAGAGCATTTGGTTATGTTCAAGGTGATGACACCATTTCAGTTTGGATCAAGAACTTGGTGTATAGTGAGCAATAATATGAATTCTATAGGGGAAATTGATCAGTGTAATGTGATGAGCATTTTAGACCAAACAATTTCAATATTGGAGACAATTGATTCTTGGTCAGAATTTTGATCCCCGATCGTGTTTAGGGTTAGAGGATGTTTCAATTGAATCTAAGACCATGATTGTGATCAGTATGGAATTTGGAGTGTGTTAGTGCTTTAAACCATGTGTTTTGATGAAGATATGATGAAGTTCGATTTGAGCAAGAACCATGTTTGAACTCTGGTTCTTCCCTCCATTTCCATGGCCAGAGGTAGGTGATGAAGTTTTCACCATTGGATGAGAGAGTAACTCGTTGACTGGGGCCACATCCAACGGCTGTGTTTTAAAATTGGATTGTGAAGGGTCTGAACATGAAACGCTGCGTATCACTTAATTTTAGTTTTGGGCTCAAGTGATGAATCACTATGCACACCCCCCAGCGAGCTCAATCCAGATTTATAATTGTAAATGATTGCTATCCACACCGTGTGTTTGGTTATTTTCATTTGATTTTCATTTAATTTCCATTTAATTCATGATTTTTGTAAAATTCATAACTAATTGAATATTAATCCAATCAAATCCATTCTTTTTGCATATTACTCATGATTGAGTCTATTATTTTTTAGAGAAAAAATATTTTCATTTCATGTAATTTCTGATTTAATTGATATTAAAATGTTTATGTTTGATGCGTATTTTTGAAGAATTTTGTTTGATCTCATGGTGATGATTCTTGGCCTAATTTTTTGTGTGTGATTAGGTTAGACATGTACGACCCCATAGAATTTTTCTCACATTTTTGTGATGAAAATAGGTATGCCTTCTAGATTGATGTTTAGATGCTTCCTTTTTAGGGTTTTAGGTTGATGCCTTAGAATGTAGGATTTAGTTCTAGGTCCAAATGGATGATTTGATCTTTGAAACTAATGTGATAGAGTCATGATTGACCTAGGTTCCCATAGTAATTTTTGTAGGATTTTACAATTGATTCTAGTATTTTAGTTAGGACTAACTTTAGTATTAGGTTTTAGGTGATCCTAATTTACTAATTCAATTAGTTTAACTTCCTTAGTCCCCTTAGATTAGGGTTTGTGCTTGGTTTGCCTTTGGTTGAGATTGAGGACAAGTTGAAGACAAGGTGAGGATGCTTGAAGTTTCTTGAAGTTGCTTGGAGCTTTGGATTGTTTGTGCCTGAAGGTGTCTGATGAAGATTAGGAGATAGGACATAGGAAGAGCCTTATAGTTAGAATGATTTCTTTCACAAACATGGAAAGCATCTTGTGCTTCCATTCCTCCCAATGATTAAAAGTCCTTCCATGGTATTCACCTCCCTCCTTTGGAGGGATAAGTGATGGTACCTAGGAAGTAGAACTTTTGAGGGAACCATTCTTCTGATGTTAAACCCTTATAGACCTCCTTTGGTGGTCAATAAGCAGTTTAATATCCTAGCTTATCTAGTTAAGTGATTTCTTCTGGTTTGAGTATCTTGAAAGATGTTGGGCTTGAGTGTGAAGATGAAGACTCCATTGAAGAGTATGGAAGAGGATGATTCCTTGAACATTGCCATTGCAGCTGAGGCTTGAAAAGCAAGAAGAGCAGGTTGATACTTGAAGACCCAATAGATATTGAGTAGAGAGCTGAGGCTTAGAGAATTGAAGGATGAAGTTGACACTTCCACGTGATTGAAGATTACTCTGAGAGGCTGAAGCTTGTAGATGAAGAGAACCAAGTTGATACTGGCAAAGCAAAGAGAGCTGAAGCTTGAAGACTAAGTTGATACTTATGAAGAGGATTCAATTGAGATTGAATGTAAAGCTGAAGCTGAGGAACAAGAGGATGAGTTGACACTTACACTGAAGCCTGAAGGTGGAACTGACTAAGGAGCTGAAGCTTGAAGAAGGAGGATAAGTTGAAGCTTATGTTGATGGGTTGAAACCTGGAGAAGCAAGTTGACACTTTCCAGTGAAGCTGATATCCTTGAAGGGTGGTTGAAGTCTGAAGACTGGTTTGCTGTCTGAGGAGAGCATTATTGAAAGTAGGAAGCTGTTGATCTGTTTCTGTCTTGTCTGTTTTCTTTTCTGTATTGCTGATGTGCCTTGTTTGACTTGCTTGATGCATTAGAATAAGTCCATATCTAGACTGACTTTAATTTAGGAGCATGATTGCACTAGAGGTTGAGTTGATCCCTCTGCTTGTATTGTTACTGTATGGCTTTGCTTGCGGGTATTCGGTAGAGCCCTGCTCCCTTGCCCATGTGGTTTATTCTGCTGGATAGCATGTTTTACTTTTTACTTGGATGGTTGCAGTTTATTGTATTTGTTTGATAGCATGTTATTTTTCTTCTGTATGATTACTGTTATTCAAATCTGGCTTGAGGTTGAGATGAGCTTGTGGAGGCTGCTGCCCCACACACATTTCCTCCCTCACTTGCATTGCATGCATTTTACAGTCGTTTAATGTTTACTGTTTAAGCTGATGCTTTATTTGTTTCTGTGTATTATTGACATGATCCCTTAGGACTCTCACCTCCTTTGATAAGGAAGTGATGATAGAACTTTAGGTTGAAACCTATGCATGATAACTTCTAGGAGTTCCTTGTTTCAAACCTTAACCATAGGATGAATCCTTGGCATGACAACAGTAGGACTTGATAGTCTCCCTTTAGTTGAGCATGTTCTCTTCTCATCTCAAAACAGCTTAAGATACAGTAATCATGAATGATTTCTTTCGTACGTTACGAGCCTTAAGCTATCTGAGAAAGGATTGTTGGAGAGCTTCTTTTCAACAGTCTGGATGTTTAGTATGGTACCCCTTGGGTGACATGCGACGCATTCACTCTCAGGTCATAGTCTTTAGTGCGATTGAAATTGCAAACGAACATAAAAAAAACAGTTCTTTCATAAAAGACAGAAAACAAACTTCAAACCTTTTTGCCCCATGGGCCCATAATTCCAAGGAAAGCTTTTCTGAAGAAAAGAGTGTCGTTAAACTTCAGCGCCAACGCAAACAGGCTTTGTCCCTAACTGCTGGAACTGCTGTTTAACCCTACTCGATAAAACAGATGAATCTGAATCCCCGTAATCCGTATTAGCCCGAACTACGTAAGCTCTGATCTCTCATACCAGTTGAGGGTACGTAGGCACAATACTGACGTATTAGCGAGTCACCTTCCCCATAACCAGTAGTTAGTCGAACTACGTTGACTCTGATTTCTCATTCTCTGATGAGAATACGTAGGCATAAAGTGCGACGCTTTGCCGAGTCATTTTCTTTTCTGTTTAAGCCAGCCTTGATAGGTAGATAGATAAACCAACTCGTCCAGTAAACACAACAAGCGTGGATCCCGTCGAGTACGACGGACGTGAGGGGTGCTAATACCTTCCCCTTGCGTAACCGACTCCCGAACCCAGACAACGGTTGCGACGACCTTGTCTTACCCTTTTTCGTCAGGTTTTTCCGATCGTTTCCTTTCCCGTTTCGAGGGATAAATAACGAAAGGTGGTGACTCTTCTGTTCTGCCGGCACCTTATTTTCGCGGAAGCGACACTAGGAAATATCTAGTATAGTATTATCGTATGAAAGAGTTAACAATCGTTTTTCCAAACCTAAGGTTTACCATAAATTGAATCCTTATTTGTCAGATAAGAAAAGCATAAAGAAGATTATACGATAACAACGATTATGATAAAGCCGTGAAATCACTAATTCAAAGAAAACAAGGTTATTACAGATTCAATTCAGGGACACCCCCTAGCATTGGGAGGTTTAGCTACTTATAATATTTAAAGTAAATTCAACAATTAGATTTAACATTACAAGATAATAGGGTTGCCTTGATCTTCAATTGCTTCCACTCATGAAAATCTTCAGTTCTCCAATCCTTGATCGCTACAATCTTGATCGTCAAATTCTTTTTCTATCCAAAGGTCCTTTTTCCTTCTCAAAACACGTCTTAAATAGTCTCAGGTCCAACCCAGCAATAGGAAAATACCCAAAATACCCTCATGGATCACAAATGCCCAAAATCCAAGAAAAATAGAAGATGAAACGTTTTACCCAACACGGGCCGTGTTGGCTCCCTGTTACATTTTAACGAGAGTTATCTATGTTCCAGGTGTGCTGACACGGGCCGTGTTAGCTTTCACGGACGGCCGTATCGGCTCCCTAGTTTCCACCAATTTTTGCCTTTCTGAGCACTTCTTGACACGGGCCCGTGTCAGGTGGCATGGGCAGCCGTGTCAGGTGACACGGGCGGTCGCGTCAGGTGACACGGTCGGCCGTGGCCGGATCCTGGTCCACTTAAAAACTCTTCCGAATTCTTGTTGTTTTCCTGGTTTTTGCATCTGATTCTCCTTGATTGCTTACCTGAACCTAGAAACAATGGAAATACCAAACCGATGCGTAAGATGCAATAAAACGAATGCAATGCGACTAAACAATAAAAATGATCAACTAAAACAAATGGTAAAATAACGTATAAAAACCACTGATCAGTATTCTATGCAAACTGAGCACTGTGTCTTGGACTGTTAACACATGGGTTTGAAGCAGGAGGTGGTGGTGGTGGATCTGCCATGTTTGGCGTAACAATGGGATTAGATGAAGAAGTTTCTCTATGCTCTCATCCTTCTTTGGAAAGTTGTCTTCTCCACCTAGTTCTTCTATTGAGCCTACGAACGATTCTTTCAATTTCATGATAAACGAAGTTGGTCTGCAAGTACACTCCCTCGCATAAACAGAATCTGCACACTTAACCCAAGAAATTAAACAGCACAAGAAAAATAAACAGGGGTAAGGGATCACAATACAAATATCTTAAAATCAATAAACCATTGCAATGCTTACAATATCACAATAATCCCCGGCAACGGTGCCCTTTTGTTCAATTTGTTAGTTATAGGGGGATATTTGTTATCGTCTCCACAGGGATTGTCCGATATCTTGATGCTTTCCTTTCAATAGTTTACAGTTCTAAGAAAAAGGTTTTCAAATTTTGGTTCATAAATTGTTACGATTTTTAGTAGCAAAGCTGATAAATTGTTACAATTTTCATCTACTATAACTTATACATATTCTTTCAATCTTGCATGTGAAGTCGGATCTGATTAATATCATCACATATTTTCTCAATATTGTCTATCTCTGGAGCAGCGTTGTGAGAAATATCGTATTCATCACTATAAGATCTCTCCATATAATAACCAATATAGTAAGCTTTAAATTTAATACAAAGTGAATATCAACCATAGACCGATCTCTCCAATCTATAAATCGGTAGATGAATATTTTAGGTAAAGTTCCATAAAATCTATGTCTAGAGTTTTACAAAATAAGAAGGGATCATTAAGAACAAAAATATTCATCATATATTAATCATCACTTGTTCACATACAAGGCCAATCAAAAGAAATACATAAAGTTAAGGTACACTACCTCTACCTTTGATACAAAAGAAATTAGCTACCCATAACCATGGTAGCTTGATTTAAACATCAAGAGAGAAGATGAATGAGCATCCACGTCTAAGAATCTAACTCGGATGCGAATCCAGATTCTATTTTTAAAATCTCCCTTTTTGGTGAAGAAATGCTAAAAAAACAAGTCTCTATGTGAAAAATGGGTTCTTCTTCCCAAAAAGTGTGAAAAGTACTTATATAGTACAACTAGAATCTGCTAAGTTCGTCCAGCGAACTCATTCTTCGCTTAGAAAACTCTATGTTATGGAACCTGAAGTGCCTCTGAATAGTTAAATTGCCCTTGAGGAAGTATCTTAGTTCACTACAAGGGTGGTTTGCTGCCTCAAAACTAGGGTGGTTTGCTGGTCCCTTACTGCAACCTTGCCTAGCGAACATTCAATTCAAGTTCGCCCAACGAACTTAATGCTCTTTTCTTCCTGCCTCTAAATTAAGAGGGTTCACTAGCACGTCGCCCAACGAACATTCGTTGTTGATCCTCACTGGCTGTTTGCCCAATAAAATATAACAAATGAGATGAAAAATGCCAAATATAATGGATCAAATTAAAACATGTTTGGCATTCAACAGTGGGCCGAAAACTGGAGGGGGTTTTCGGTCCTGACGAGGACGCAGAAGTCCTCAGGGCGGGAGATGGACATGGCGATCTGCAAGTTAAAGGTTTCGTTAGAGGATGGCTTCTCCTCCTCGACCTTCTATGCCCCAGACGTCTTACCGAGGAGCCTCTCTTTGCTTGATGTACTGCTTTAGGTGTCTGTCCTTGATGACAATTTCAATTACACTCTTGAGGTAGATGCACTCTTCAGTGACGTGCCTGTGACTCTTGTGGAAGCGATAATACTGAGTCTTATCTGCGGTAGGCTTGGGAGTTTCTTCCTGGGAAAGAGGACTCCTTCTTGACAGAATTATGAGTTTGCACACTCAAATAGAATATGGTCGCGAGATGCGGTCAGTGGTGTGTACGCAGCAAAACAGTCGACAACTCCTTTGTGCTCCCGGGATTCATGAGGCTTATCCTTCTTACGCTTCTCTCCTTCTCGGCGAGGCGCCACGGGGTCATCGTGTCTCAAACCTCTGGCGTTCTTTTGATCCCGCGAGTCCCGAGCATTGTTGGTAGCTTTTTTTTCCTCATATTGAATATAGGCTTGGGCCTTGAGAAAGACGGCATCCAATGATGATGGCGGGTCGATGCCGATGGCTATAGCAAAGCCACTGTAGGGGCGCAGTCCTTGCTCAAGCAGATACTTCACCATGTCGTCGATCATGGAGACCTGGACAACTTCTCGATTGAACCTCTCAATGTAGGCTCGAAGGCATTCATCTTCCCCCTGCATGATTGCTTCGAGCGTCACTTCTGACTTTGGATGATTATGAGAAACGGTGAAGTGCCTCGAGAACTTCTGTCTAGAAAGTGATGACTCTTCATCGAGGCTCTTGTACCAGGTCATGACACCCTTCCTCAGAGTAGTAGGGAACAATCTGCACTTGATGGCGCCTCAAACACTGCAATCGTCGAGCAAGGCGTTGATGTTTTTGATATGCTCGTCGGGATCAGTCGGTCCGTCGTAGGTTCTCAGGTTTGGTAGATTCTCCAACCCGACGGGAAGGGGAGCCACCTTGATCGCTTAGGGGAGTGGACTGCGGAGGTCGTCTTTGTCACTCCAGAACGGTGAGTAGTCATACTTTTCCCGCTGAGGGCTGTGAATGCAGCGTGGCGGTGAATCCTTTAGTCAGACCTTCAACTTGCATGGGGGAATAACAGTTGTATGGTTGTCCGTTGGCTTTGGTCTTCTTAGAACCCAGGGAACATCAGTCCTCGCGAGAAGGAGTATAATTGCACTTCAGATGTTGTGGCCTCTCCAACTGAGGTCGGTGGCCTGGTCATTGCGTGACGGGCTGCGAGACTCATACCATTGATATCTCCGTGAGGGGGAGCATGGGTGATGGTCTTTCTCCAACACTCCGATCTTTTTGTTTTGCTAGTGGATCAGTGTGTTATTCTGGTTGAGGGCCACGACCAGGGCGGCCATGGTCGGGTCGAAGTTGGCCGATACAAGGATTGATTGGAACTTCTCAGACGTCTTCTCCAGAGCCTTTTGAGCTTTTTTAGGTCTTAACATATTAGACATCATCATCGATCACCTTTATCTAGGCCTTTGAGATCGTGTGTGAGTATCTCGATATTGGCGCTACAATTCCTTTATTCTTCCACTGCTTCTACATTCAACGACAATCCTTGCACGAGAAACATAGTTGGGTATCCCTAAAAAGTAGTCGAAGAAACTGTTCAAGGTTTTCTCGGACTCTATTCATACCTTAAAGGATATGTACTATATGGTCAAGCCTTTAGGTAGTCATTTTTATTTTAACTTGTGTTTATTCCTTCTTGGTGTACTGACCTGTGTTTTTCTTGGTGTACTGACTCACACCGCGTTTTGTTGGTCCGTATCAGATTTCGAAGATGGTGGGAGAAGAAGCATATTGGATTGCTTTACCGCCGTCGCTTGCAAATTTGCATGATGTGTTTCATGTATCTTAGTTGAGGAAGTACATTCTAGATCCGCCATATGTGATTCAGATGGATGATGTACAAGTGAGAGACAATTTAACTGTTGAGGCATTCCCAGTTTGGATTGATGAACGAGAAGTGAAGCAACTGCGAGGTAACGAGATTTCCTTGGTAAAGGTAGTTTGGGGAGGACCAGCTGATGGGAGTATGACTTGGGAGCTTGAGGACCAGATGAGGGAGTCGTATCCAACTCTGTTTCCTTAAGGTAATTTTTTAGGGCGAAAATTCTTTTAAGTGGGGGAGAGTTGTAACACCCCAAAATCCTTAGAATATTTATTTAATTTATTTAAATATGAATATTCGCATTTTTGGTTATTTTCGGTGATTAGTGTGAATATTGGGAATTATGGATTTTTAGTATTTATTTAAATAATAGTATATAATATGAATATATTGGTATTATTATTAATTTAAATAAATATAAGGGAATTAAGGCAAAGTGGACATTTGAGGAGGAGTTAGTAAGGGTGAAGTTGGAAATCCCAATTTAAGGCCCAAGGTTAGGTTTAACAAAAAGGAATTTTAAGGAAATTAGGATTCATTCTTGTTAGACCGTGAAAAGGGAAGAAATAGAGGCCAGAGCTCTGAGGAAGAGGATTGAGGCAAAAGTTTCGCGAGGTTTCCAAGAATCAAGGAGGAAGGCTCAGAGTCGGCAATTAAGGTATGGGGGGGAGTATTGCCTTCATTGTTTTCAATATGTGATTCAATGTATTTAAAGCTGATTTAAGGGTTTAAGGGGTTTGAGGCTGATTTGAGATAAAGGAAATTAGACCTTCGTGGCCGAAATCTATCATTGAGGTTTTAACCGTATAGGGATTTGAACTGACGGTCTGATAGGTTTGATGTCAATTTGGGTTTGAGGGAAATTAGGCCTTCGTGGCCAAATGTGTTGTTGAGGTTTCAACCCTGTAGAGGAATTGGATAGTGAGAACTCTAATGACCGTGGTGTAGTTGTAAGAAATTATGGGGATTGGAGGTGTAAATATGATACGGGATTCGCCTAATAAGTCGTAGATTTTAGGCCTTTATCACCGTAATACCTTAGGATTAATTTAGGGATGTTTTGGGGAATTGAGGAAGGAAATCATAGAGGTTTTTGGACTGGTGTGGGTGCTGGTGCGTAATAGCAATTTGCTGTAATCGTAAGTTCGCACAACGAAGAATCCTTCGCACGGCGAACATTCGCCCCAGATTCGCACAGCGAACATGCTAGTGAACATAGAAGAGTTTCGCAAATTTTGATCTTGTGCAGTGATGTCTTGATGTTGTGATTTCCTTGATGAATTACCATGAGTATGACTATGATTTCTATGCGATTAATACATAATTATATGATTATTCCTATGATTAATTGTGATGATTTATGATGTTGATTTCATGAGTTTTGATGATTATATGATGACATGATTATTATGATGATTTTTTATGAATGATGATGCACCTAATGAGATTACTAGGAGTATGATATTGACGTGTGCATCATGCATTCATATGCATCCGGACTTCGTTTCAGGACCTTCATTTTTGTGGCTTCAGTCTCATTATACAAATGTGAGGTATTTTGTTGTGCTCCGGTTCTCGTGTAGAATCGATCCAACTGATGTGGATCTATGGAGGGTTGATGGCCTAGTGTCCATCGAATTTTGTTGATTGGTACCACATGCATGAGTCTTGTTGCATTTGCATTTATGTGACATTTTAATGTAATTTATAATGTTGTGGCTTGGATGTTCCTTGATGATTTTGATGATGTTGAATATAAAAATGACGCCATTTTATATATTAATTCTTGTATTGATTATTATGAATAGTTTTGCTCACCCTGCCTGTTTGAATGTTGCCTCCACGTGAGTAACGTGCATATGACCAGGTTTAGCCATCGATTTCATCAAGGACTTTTCAAGTTTTGGGTTGTTGGCCATTGTGGATGACTTAGAGGGTCTTGCTCTGATAGTGTAACATCGGGTTGGGGTCTTTGATTCAAATCTTATTTTATTGAGTTTTTGCTATGTTGATTGCCTTGCGGTGCAAGGAAAACTTTGGATTATTGCCTTTTTGAGTTTCACTGCCTTTTGAGTAATATTTTGAGTAATTTTGGGAAAAACCGTTGTTTACGGAGCATTGACTATATTTGAATTTTTGAGAAATGTGCGCCCTTTTGAGATGATTTTATTGCATTGAATATTTTACTCTGATAAATGTGATTTATTTGCCATTATATTTGCAGGGTAGAAAAGGGTGTTACACTAGTGGTATCAGACCAAGTCAGTCCGTCCGGCCATGTTTTTATGTTGTTAATCCCCTGTCAGTCAATAGTGTGAGAACATTGTTGGATGAGTTGTTTTCTTCTAACTCTGTTGGTGGTTGTAGATGACTGTAAGAAATGATCGTGCTATTGCGGAGGCGTTGGAATCACTTGCCCAAGTAATGGCCCAGAGTGGTGGACCTCTAGATGCGTTTCGTGCTTTGGGGAAGTTCTAGAGGAATAATCTGCCGACTTTTGTAGGCACTCATGATCCTGATGGTGTGTAGAAGTGGCTGAGAGTGATTGAGAAGATATTCCGGGTTATGGCGTGCACTGATGCTCAGCAGGTGCAGTTTGGTACGCATATACTAGAAGAGGAAGCTAAGGACTGGTGGGATAACACTCGTTAAAGATTAGGGGGTGTTGGCATTGTAATAAATTGGACTATGTTTAAGGAAGAATTTTTCAGTAAATATTTTCCTGAAGATGTTCGGGGCAAGAAAGGGGTGGAATTCCATGAGCTGAAGCCAGGGAATATGATTGTGGCTGAGTATGCGGCAAAGTTTGAGGCTTCAGTGATGTTTTTTGCGCATTATAGTCGTGCTAACGCAGAGATGTCAAAGTGTCTCAAGTTCGAGAATGGGTTGAGACCAGAGATTAAGCAGGGAATTGGGTACCAGCAGATTTGTCGGTTTGCGAAACTCGTGGACAAGAGTAGAATTTATGATGAGGATAACCGAGCTCAATCTACTCAATACAAGCAGCTGAGTGAGAATAAAGAGAAATGACAGTATAGAGGGAAACCATATGTGACTTCTGGTGATAAAGGGAAGCATAAGGCTTTAGATGGGAAAAAGTCATGTGGGGGAGCGACTACTGCTCCAAGCAAGTGTTATAAGTGTGGCGAGCAAGGTCATCGTGCTATGGTTTGTAAGGTGCTGAGATGCCATCGTTGTAGCAAGAGAGGTCATAGAATTACTTACTGCAAAGATGAATCTCCGACTTGCTTCAACTGTGGAGAGAAGGGTCATATCAGTACCCAGTGCCAGCAGCCGAAGAAGACTGCTACTGCTGCTCAGATGAATGACAGAGTGTTTGCTTTGAGCGGTGCAAGAGAACCTAAGATGAATAACTTGATTAGAAGTACTTGCTTTATTAATGATGTTGAATTGATTTCTATGATTGATACTGGTGCTACCCATTCGTTTATTTCGCTTGAATATGCTGAGAGATTGAATTTAAAATTATCTTCTATGGTTGGGAGTATGGTTATCGACACCCCGACTAATGGTTATGTGACTACTGCGTTAGTCTGTTTTAGTTGCCCTTTGACTATTTATGATAAGAATTTTATGATGGACTTGGTCTGTCTACCTTTGTATCGAATTGATGTTATTCTTGGAATGAACTGGTTGGAGTTCAACTATGTTCATATCGATTGCTGCAGCAAGACTGTGAGGTTCCCAGAGTTTGGTGATTATGGAGAGTGGATGTTTGTATCTACTAAGCAAGTAGAAGAACTCTTAGAAGATGAGGCTCATATGTTTGCATTGTTTGCATCACTTCAAGTTGATTATGAAGCAGTGAGCATGGAGCTACCTGTTGTTCGAGAATTTCCAGAGGTGTTTCCAGACGACGTGAGTGACTTACCTCCTGAGCGTGAGGTAGAGTTTACTATTGATGTGATATCGGGCACTAGTCCTATGTCGATGGCTCCTTACTGGATGTCTGCATCTAAGTTAGGAGAATTGAAGAAATAGTTGGAAGATTTGGTTGAGAAGAAGTTTATTTGACCGAGTGTTTCTTCGTGGGCTGCTCCTGTGTTGTTGGTGAGGAAGAAAGACGGTAGCATGACATTGTGTATGGATTATCGACAGTTGAATAAAGTGATGATCAAGAATAGGTATCCACTTCCGAGGATTAACGATCTGATGGATCATTTGATGGGTGCTTGTGTGTTTAGTAATATTGATTTGAGGTCTGGTTATCATCAGATTCGCGTTAAGCCTGATGATATTCCGAAGACAGCTTTCAGGATGAGGTATGGTCATTATGAATACGCGGTAATGCCGTTTAGTGTATCTAATGCACCAAGTGTATTCATGGACTATATGAATAAGATTTTTCATCCTTATTTGGATCAATTTGTGGTGGTATTCATCGATGATATCTTGATATATTCGAAGTCTGAGGAAGAACATGCGCAACATCTAAGAGTTATATTGCAGGTTTTAAGGGACAAGAAGCTTTATGCCAAGTTGTCCAAGTGTGAGTTTCGGTTGAAGGAAGTGAGGTTCCTTGGCTATGTGATTTCTAGTGGAAGGATTGTTGTTGATATGTCCAAAGTTGATATTGTGTTGCAGTGGGACACTCCGAAGTCTGATACTAAGATTTGATGTTTCCTTGGGTTAGCTGGTGTTGTACCCCAAAATTTGCCCAACCTTTTTCTTTGCTTGGCTTGTGTTTCATTTCATTCTTTAGCATTTGCATCTGCATAGCATTGTCCTTTTTAGGGGATCAAGAAGGGTGTGCCATCCAAGAGAAGGTTATCAAGGGTTTCAAGCTTAAGCAAGAGTGGTTACTCAAGGTATCTAATGCTTATACTCATCAAGAAGAGGTCAAAGTTCTCTGAGGGAGAAGATTGACAAGTGTTGCTTACATCCTACCTTAGGGGTCAACTGAAGTACATCAGGGGTTCACAAGGCCATGGTTATGGATAAGAGATGTTGGAGAAGTTCATTGAGTGCTTTGAAGTCATTGGGGAGCTTATCTTTGCGGTCAAAGTTGGTGCACCTAGGGTTTCATCTGCTTAGTGCAGGTCAACTATGAACTTGAAGGAGTTGGAGACTTGGTTTCAAGTCATTAGAGTCATGGGAAGTCATGTTGAGACATCTAGGATGTTATTTCAAGTTCAAATCCAGAAGAATCAAGA
This sequence comes from Lathyrus sativus, assembly GCA_963859935.3. NCBI lineage: Eukaryota > Viridiplantae > Streptophyta > Magnoliopsida > Fabales > Fabaceae > Lathyrus > Lathyrus sativus. The sequence goes on along the minus strand of OZ012739.1, from coordinate 213,979,143 downwards.
GTGTGAGAAGTTACTAAATTAGGGTTTCAGAAGGTTGTCAGTGTAAAATCCCCTATTTAGTGCCTAACTTCAAGACCACATATCTCAAGATACAAGTGTAATATCACTTTGATGAAAAAATGAGACTTGTAGGGCATGCTCTAATATTTCTTTTGAGTACTAGAACTCATCCATTGGGTTTGTAGAACTCAAGTTATGGGTCTCAAATGAACATATTTTTCAGTCAAGAAAAGTCAACTCACTTCCAAGGCACTTTTGACCTAGAATCATGTTTTTTCTCAACTTGTAGTCAACATGAAAGTTTTTCCTCATGATCTTAGCTTTCCAAAAAGTCCTAGCAATCATTCATATAATTTGTAGAACTCAATTTATGGAGCTTGCAAGGCAGAGGTATTTTGGGAAATTTTGATTATAAGTCATTTTGGTTATAGGTCATGTTCATGCCTTTAAGCACTTCAAATGGAACTTTAACCAACATGAAAGTTATCCCAAATGACCTCAATTTCATCATGGAACTCTAGGTTGGGTTGAATTATGCATGGTTATGAACATTGGTGAAAAAATTCAAGTGAAATTTGGATTTTTAAAGGTGATATCAATTGAATAAGTTTTAGGACTTTTTCATGCCATGTTTATATCTAATTTTGTTCACAATGCTCCAATGTACAAAATGCACAAAACAATTTTGGTTTATGGGGTGAAAGTCACGTGGAAATAAAGGCTGCTTCAAGAAGAAGATTCACTTCCAAACTTCTTCATTGGACCATATCAAAGCCCAAATGCAATCCTAATGTGAAATTCAGGTGGTCAGCTGAAGATTCAAATCAAATTCAAGAGTGTATCATGCCATAATCACGTGTGCATGGATCACTTGCCAAATTGAGCATTTTCAAAATTCTCTTCAGGCAAGCCTCATGGGCCTCCAATTCACTCACATATCCATAATATAAAAGCTCAAAATGAAATTTGAGAGCTCACTTTTGCATTTTCATGGAGGAAAGAGCAGAACCAGTTTTGGAATTGGAGAGAAGAATTCAAAATCGTGAATCAAGATCTGAGGCATTTCAACTTAAATTGAAGCAAGCTTCTTCTTCCTCAAGTGAATTAGAGTGGATCTGCACACTTTGGATCAAGCTTAACCTCAATTGAAGCACCAACGGAGTGTCTCCGTTAGGTAATCTTCAATTCCATATTTCTCTCATGTTAGGCACTGAACTTAGGTCATTGTGGTTGCATCGGAAGCCCTACACCATGAAGGCAATGTTTGCATGCTTAATTGTGATGTTTGATGAGATTTTCAGTTAAGAACTTGAAACTTTCTTCGTTCGAATCTCATTATTGACACATGATAAATGAAATTGGAGCCTGGATTTGGATACTACGTAACTAGACCTTTAATTAGGTATAAGATTTGCTATGATTTGGTGGAGTTTGGGAACCTGAACTCCGACCACCTCGCCCGAGAAGACAACCGGAGCTAGGGCTCTGGCGTCTGGTTCAAACTCAGGTGTGGCTGATGTGTAATGTTTGACCTTTTGACAGAGTTTGATGAACGTCCAGGATTCACTTGACTAGCACGCATGGATAATTGACTGCCAGGTCAATTAAATGAAACAGTGCATTTGGAATTTGAACTGAGTAGATTGTGTTTTGGGCTTTTAGTGCTAATTGCACCTCACTTCTGGTCAGCCCAATGTTTTTGAACGTGAGTTGTTACTATCTGGACTATTTCCTTTATTTTGTTTTATTTTATTTTATTTTCATTTCTGTTTTGTTTTTAATTCATTAAAAATACTTCCAACCAATTAAAAATTCCACCAAAAATATTTTCTGACACTTCAATGTGTTTTTTAATTTTCTCAAATTTTTAATTTCATTTTTATTTTATTTTTCAATTAAAATGGAATTAAATGATTGGAAGATTTTTTAATTGTGAGTTATTTGTTCTTCTTTGTTCCTTGCTTGATACTTGACCAATTTTAATCACCTATGAATAAGGCTTCTTCCTCATTTTGATGATGAGTTGAAGTGCCTCTGAGGATGGTTTTGGTTAGTGTTTGACTTGTTTTTGGTTGACTTTTATGAGCTTCTTTTTAACCCTCGATAACCCTCCTTCAAAATGGGGCACCCTAGTGGATCAATTCCTTTGGTGATGTTTTGAATGGTCTATGGTTGTGATGTTTTGGCCTCTGGTTGCCAACATCCTTATGAGCTTTGTCTATTTTATTTAGATTATTTGAATCATTTTCCTATTTTTGGTGTGCTTTACAAATCAAGCTACTCCTAAGGATGGTTCACACACACAAATGACCTAGTTTTGATGGGAAATGACCCTTTTGGATCCCATATGCTTCCAAATATTTTTGATTCACATTACTAACATGTTGAGGTGGTTGGTTGCCAATTTTTAGGTCATACACTTGTTTGGTTCATGTTACAAGTTGCATTTGTTTAAGGCTTTCCATTTGATGTTGAATGTTGAAAGTGTTTAGAACCTAGGTTCTTTACCACGCCTTACCTTGCAACTTGTGTTGGCTTGCTTCCTTCTTGCATTTGCCTATCATCTTATCTTGTTCTCACTTCTGTCCTAGGACCTTGGGGACTCATTCAAGTTGATTTGGTGCTTTTGGTTTGCACTTTGAGTTTGACTTGGATGAAAGGCCACTTTGATAACCTCTCTTGTCTCTTTCTTGCATGATCATTTTGATGTTTATGGTTGAGATTTCATTTGATGTTACTTTCTTCCCAAGCCTATTCTCACATCCTCATCCTAATCATGTCTTATTTTCTTGGATCTTGGTTTAGTGATTGATGTGCAAATGGTTGTAGGAATTCTATTTCTCCCATTTCATCTCACTTTTGGCTTGAACTTTTTTAAGTTATTTGGTTTGCTTTCCTTATTTGTTTTTCATACTCTTGTTTGCTTGAAGAGGTTGAGATGTGCTTGTGGTGGCTACTGCCCCACACTTTGTTCCTCCCTATTTCTTCATCTTTGTTTTGCATTGCATGTTTGCATCTTCTTTCTTCTTTCACTTATGCTTTCTTCTTCTTCTTCTTTTGTCTTCCTTTGCCATGTTCCCTTAGGACTTCTAATCTTTCTTGTTCAAGATTGATTATGATAGACATAAGGTTGGAACCCATGCATGATAACTGTAATACCCCAAATTTTGCCCTAAGATTTGTCGTCGCATTTCATTGCATTTTTATTGCATTTAATCAATTACTAAAAAATTTGTGTAGTCGTTTGACTTTTTGCGGGTAAATATCATATGGCATGCATTTTTTTTCTAAAAAGTAAAAATGACACAATTGGCAAGAGGACATGTGTAAGGAGTTGTGAGTGTGAGAGGTTGAGAGTTCGAATCTCACCTTTGTCACTTTTTTGTGTTTTATTATTTTTACTCTAAATTTTTCTATCTTTCATTAAAAAATAACAAAATTAGTTTTTTATTATTATTTAATTATTATTTTCGTATTTTAATTAAATCATTATTTAAAATATTATTTTTTTCACTTTTTTCTAAATTATTCATAAAAATATCCAAAAAATCATAAAATAAAAAATATTAGGAAAAATTTTGTTCTTTTTATAATATTTTTGATTTTAGGAATCAATAGGATTATTAGTTTTTATTTTAAGTTTATTTTAATTATTTTAAATTATTTAAATTTTATTTTTTTCTTAACTAATTATTTAGTTTGGGCTTTAAAATGGGCTTTAGGGACATTATTGACAATTTGGTGTTAACCCTAATTTGATCCCTATATATACATGTGTTGCCTTGTTGAAAAGGCATCAGAAGGTTTTCTTCAGAAAATAGGAGAGAGAAAGGGAGAAACAAAGGAGATCCCCAGAGAAAAAGGGCGGTCGTTCTCACAACTCGTCAGAAGGATTGGAGCTCTCCAGTATTCCCTTATTCAAACATTTTTCACATTTATCGAAGCAAACTTCCGCTTCGTAGGTTAAATTACTAAATCTTTTGCCTTTTCATGTTTATGTGCATATTTTGCTTAATGTGTTTAGGTCCGTTAAATTACTAAACCTTTTGCCTTTTCATGTTTATGTGCATATTTTGCCATGTTAATCTCCATGTGTGTTTAGGTCCCTAGATTTTAATATCAAAACCCTTTTTTATCAAAACTTTTTTTTAAAATCAAAACCCTTTTTTTATTTATTATTAAAACCTTTTTTTTAGTAAGACCTTTTTTAAAAACTGAAAAGCCTTTTTGTTCCCAAGAAAAAAAAACCTTTTTGTTCCCAAAAACCTTTTCCCAAAAAACTGAAAAGCCTTTTTTTGGATGAAAAGCCTTTTTTGTTTTAAAAAAAACTGAAAAGACTTTTCCTCCAAAAACTTTTTTTTTTATAATTTAAACTTAATTTTTTTTATAATTTTAACTTAAATATTTTTTATTAAAAAATTAAAACCTTTTTTTTTATAATTAAAATATTAAAAATTTAAAACCTTTCGTAAGGAACTCCTGATGTTTGATGTTTGTCGTGTCATTTTATGTACCCTTTTATTACTTTTCTTTCTTTTGGCATTTCATGTGCATGCTCGAGGTTGAGATGTGCTTGTGGTGGCCACAGTCCCACACTATTTTCCTCCCTCACTTCATTCTAAGTGTCATTACATATTTTCATATTCTTCATGTTTTCAGAAATGTTTCTTTGTTTCTTTATACCCTCTGCCTTTATTACTTTTCTTATTTTTGTACCTTAATTATTCCTCCATATAATGATTTGTCATATTTTCACATTTTTTTATAGTTTTATCCTTCCGAAGGATTAGGTCCAGCCTTTTGGCCGCCGAGTCAATAGCCTTACCCCTTTAATGGATCAAACCCTGTTTAGCCTAGGTGTCCCGCCGCGGGCAAAATTGCTTTTATCCTAGTGTTAGGCCAAAATAGTCGTCGTACTCTGTTTTAAGGTTTCCCGCCGTGGAATCCCTAATTTAACCCTATTTTAATTTTAATTAACATTAACATTTTTTTAACATAGAGATTGGAGTCTCTGAACTCCACTAAGCATATCCTTAAGATGTGCTTACTTCCCCATTGAAACCTTGGCCACAGTTAAGACGTTTCTAACCTCCCTTTTGAGGGGAACTACAGTTACTCTGATTCCATTCCCGTAAGGATATGTAGGCACAAGATGCGATGTCTTGCCGAGTAAACTTAGAATTAACCCCTAGGTCTTTTTTAATTTTCAATCCTTTGTATATACCCTTAAGCAAAATAATTAATGAAATAAATAAAAAAAATAAACAAAAGGTTCCCGTAGAGTACTACGGAAGTTTAGGGTGCTAATACCTTCCCTAAATTTAACCAACCCCCGAACCTTAGATCTCTCCCTTTTAGGTTTTTCCTTTATTTAACCTTTCCTTCGGATAAATCAAAGACCGGTTGTAAATGAATTAAGATTCAAGTTAATCAATAGCTTGCCATCCAAGTTTCACCGCAACAGAAAATGGCGACTTCACTGGGGACTCTCCTAACTTTCGAGGGTTATCCCTATTTTATTTATTTTTGATATTTGTTTCATTATATATTTTTGCTCACCTGTATATATATAATTGGGGTACCTTGCTTTGGGGATACTTTGTTGTGAGATAAGTCCTACACACGGACTTGAGTGACATTATTATAGGATGGCGATATATTCGACGAGGCTTATAGGGAGTGAGTCCCGACTAAGCTAAATCGAGAATCACCGCTCAGTTGAGACCCTTTTGAAAATGGTTCGGTTGATCGAGTGTAGTCGTGAAAACTTTTACCATTATCGATTGGAGTCTGTGATACTGAGAACCGTAGTACCTTTACCCCATTTTGGCCTTATCTAGGACGTAGTGCGGAAACTATGTGGAGTAGTCCTACAATGGTTGCTACACGATACTACACTCGAACGAGGTTCTCTTGAGAATATTATCGACCCTTGAGTCAGTCGAGAAGTTGATAATATCCGAAAGATGGGCTGATAACTTTGGGCACTTTTTTAGAACCCTTGTTCTGCAGGTACAATTAACCTATAATACACACCACTTTGGGAAGGGTAGACCTTGACTCCATTCATTGTTCCTCTAACTTAGGACCCTTTGTTTGCTTATGTGCGTTTGTGCTTTGCATCCATAAAGCATCATATCATTTCTAGTTTCAAGGAATTCAGCAGTCCTTTGCAAATTCGAAAAGCCTTACATTTTAAAGTCTAAAATTTTTTCCAACTTTTTTAAAAAGCAATATTCGCAATCGACCGTTGAAATTCTTGAAACCATTGCATGGCATTAGCATCACATTTTTGCATTGCATTTATCCCCCAGTTTCTCCTTCTTGGTCCTATCGTCTTCTAGTGTACCTTTGAGTCGTCAAGCTGATTCCTCGACACAGATATCAGACCAGAAACGAAACAGGAGTCACTTTGATCCTATTCTCATGACTTACACAGAGCTATATCCTGACTTAGTCCGGCAAGGACTGATTACTACAAAGGCTTTACCACCTCCTCTTAATCCTCCGGCTGGATTTAGGGCTGATCTCCATTGTGCTTCCCATGAGGGTGCCCCAGGCCATGACTTGGAGCATTGTTTTGCATTGAAGGCTAGAGTATGTGAATTGGTTAGAACTGGAATACTTGATTTTACAGACAATCATCCGGATGTTCAGAAAAATCCCTTGCCAGTACATCAGAAATGAAGTTTTGTCACTAGGCCTTTTGTTTCTCGTTGTTTGCACTTTCCTTATTTTGTTTAAGTTGTTTGCTTTTAATTATGTTTGTACTTTCATTAATGAAATAAGCATTGCGACTTTTGATTCAATTCATTTCCGTCCATTTATTTGCATCTTTATGCTTTATTTTTCAAATGTTTACTTCTTGTCCAAAATTTTGATATGCTAAGATTGGAGGGAGGATGATGAAAACGTTATACCCATAATTGCTGTCAATATGCTTTCAATCAAACCTTGTTGACGATGTAAGGCATTGTTTCAATTCCCAAACACTGGAGAAATAAGGAAGTTAATCCCTCGTTACCCCCTTCGAGCCTAGAAGTTGGAGTTTCTTTCGTTACAAAAAACCCACAATCTTAACCTTGGGATGGGTAGTTCTCAGTTAACTTGGTTGTGTGTTCATACGATACACCTTTCATTAACAAATTTTCCTTCGCACACGTCAAACAAGTGTCGAAGATGTTTTCTAATCAAAAGGTCGATGATGGTTCACCGTAATCATTAAAATCAAACAGTCACGTTCCTTCACACAAAAAAATAATATAAAAAAAGCAAAAGAAGCCCGCTAAGTCAAAACCTATGAAGGAGACTTAGGCAAAACTGGGGCATCCCGCTGACTGTAAACTCTAAAATAAACAGTTCAGGCAAAATTTAGGGATAATACAAAGAGATTTTTAAATCCTTATCTTGAAAATCCTCAATGTCAAAACAATCAAATGTTATAGGGGAGTAGTGGTTGCCTTTTCATAGGTCCTTTTGACTTCTGAGTCATCATTGCTACGATCAATGAAATCCCTAACTTATGGGAACCTGAATGCATAGTATGAGTTAACTGAGCATAGGACTGAAGATCATCACGTAGATTGGGTGGGTACAAATAAATTTTGAGCCTTTATCTTTTGTTTCATAAACCGTGAACCAGGCCACATTACAACCCTCAAAAGACCTAATTGAAGCAAGGTTATTTTGAAAGTATACTACAACAAGGTTGTGTAACCTGACTCCTAAAGATCTTTGTGAATCATTTATTTTGGCAGTACACCTTTGTTTTAAACTTTGAGCGTCTTGAACCGTTGTGTTCTGACTAACGACTCATGTATTTTCCATCTTTCAAAAATAATTTTGATTTCAAAAGTCACATGAACATTGTATTACCATGTTTGTATGAATATTTTTGTTTGCAAACTGGCTTTCCTCTAAGGAATTTTCAAACAATGAGAAACTTGGTCAAGTGATCTTATCAGGGGCAAGTTCCTTTTACATCCTGTCAAAGAATTAGTTCAAGATTTGTTCAAGGCAATATCTTCTCAGATTTGGTTTATCCAGATAATTGTTCAAGACTCAGACTGGGGCAAGTCCTCCGAGGATACAGCAAAACAGTCGATTCCACGAATTAGACAGCAGAAGCAGTTATCAGTTCATTTGACCTGGGGCAGTTTACTTGCATAATACCTAAGCAGTTATTCATCATTCCTACAGTGACTATCAACTTGATACAGTTTAACAGAATGACAGTGATCTCCGTGTTGAGGAATCAGTCCTCCAGTTTTGTCATCTCACCGAAAGAGTCAAGCCTTGTCGTCAATGTCTGCATTTGCATTTGATCATATGTCATAGCATAATTCCTATACATGTGCATATCTTGGGTGCTTTACTCCCCATTTACATTTCTATTTTGGGTGCTTTACTCCCCATTTACATTTTTATCTTGGGTGTTTTACTCCCCATTTACATTTCTATCCTGGGTGCTTTACTCCCCATTTACATTTCTATCCTGTGTGCTTTACTCCCCATTTACATTTCTATCCTGGGTGCTTTACTCCCCATTTACTTACCAGATATTCCTGGGTTTACCTAACATCGTGGTGTTTTACCCCCATTTGCTTCTTTTTTTCCTCCCTGAGGTCGTGTTTTACTCGCGTCTTACCTTGTGGGCAAAACTTATTTACTTGGCATCATGGGTGTTTTATCCCCATTTGCGTTTTTCTCCTGAGCTCGTGTTTTACCCGCGTCTTACCTTGCAGACAATTTCTAATTTACTTGGCACCTATCAACAATTCTGTGTCGTGTCTATCCGACGTTCTTCCAGATATGACATGTCTTCTTCCCTAGTGCAATTCCTCGATGGGTCGTCCCATGTGACGTTGTTTCATCTGTATCCGTGCATTTGTCATTTTCATCATACGCATCATATCAGATTCATATCATATTTAGCATTATAGTTCGTTTTGTTTTGTCCATATCATTGCATAGCACTGCGTCTAAAGGCAAAATTTTCGGTTATCTGTATTTAAATCCCTCCACCATGATTTCTCGAGTCTCCGTTGCTCAAATCACCCGGTGAAGTTATTTAAATAGGGGCAACTGTAATACCCCAAATTTTGCCCTAAGATTTGTCGTCGCATTTCATTGCATTTTTATTGCATTTAATCAATTACTAACAAATTTGTGTAGTCGTTTGACTTTTTGCAGGTAAATATCATATGGCATGCATTTTTTTTCTAAAAAGTAAAAATGACACAATTGGCAAGAGGACATGTGTAAGGAGTTGTGAGTGTGAGAGGTTGAGAGTTCGAATCTCACCTTTGTCACTTTTTTGTGTTTTATTATTTTTACTCTAAATTTTTCTATCTTTCATTAAAAAATAACAAAATTAGTTTTTTATTATTATTTAATTATTATTTTAGTATTTTAATTAAATCATTATTTAAAATATTATTTTTTTCACTTTTTTCTAAATTATTCATAAAAATATCCAAAAAATCATAAAATAAAAAATATTAGGAAAAATTTTGTTCTTTTTATAATATTTTTGATTTTAGGAATCAATAGGATTATTAGTTTTTATTTTAAGTTTATTTTAATTATTTTAAATTATTTAAATTTTATTTTTTTCTTAACTAATTATTTAGTTTGGGCTTTAAAATGGGCTTTAGGGACATTATTGACAATTTGGTGTTAACCCTAATTTGATCCCTATATATACATGTGTTGCCTTGTTGAAAAGGCGTCAGAAGGTTTTCTTCAGAAAAGAGGAGAGAGAAAGGGAGAAACAAAGGAGATCCCCAGAGAAAAAGGGCGGTCGTTCCCACAACTCGTCAGAAGGATTGGAGCTCTCCAGTGTTCCCTTATTCAAACCTTTTTCACATTTATCGAAGCAAACCTCCGCTTCGTAGGTTAAATTACTAAATCTTTTGCCTTTTCATGTTTATGTGCATATTTTGCTTAATGTGTTTAGGTCCGTTAAATTACTAAACCTTTTGCCTTTTCATGTTTATGTGCATATTTTGCCATGTTAATCTCCATGTGTGTTTAGGTCCCTAGATTTTAATATCAAAACCCTTTTTTATCAAAACCTTTTTTTAAAATCAAAACCCTTTTTTTATTTATTATTAAAACCTTTTTTTAGTAAGACCTTTTTTAAAAACTGAAAAGCCTTTTTGTTCCCAAGAAAAAAAAAACCTTTTTGTTCCCAAAAACCTTTTCCCAAAAAACTGAAAACCCTTTTTTTGGATGAAAAGCCTTTTTTGTTTTAAAAAAAACTGAAAAGACTTTTCCTCCAAAAACTTTTTTTTTATAATTTAAACTTAATTTTTTTTATAATTTTAACTTAAATATTTTTTATTAAAAAATTAAAACCTTTTTTTTTATAATTAAAATATTAAAAAATTAAAACCTTTCGTAAGGAACTCCTGATGTTTGATGTTTGTCGTGTCATTTTATGTACCCTTTTATTACTTTTCTTTCTTTTGGCATTTCATGTGCATGCTCGAGGTTGAGATGTGCTTGTGGTGGCCACAGTCCCACACTATTTTCCTCCCTCACTTCATTCTAAGTGTCATTACATATTTTCATATTCTTCATGTTTTCAGAAATGTTTCTTTGTTTCTTTATACCCTCTGCCTTTATTACTTTTCTTATTTCTGTACCTTAATTATTCCTCCATATAATGATTTGTCATATTTTCACATTTTTTTATAGTTTTATCCTTCCGAAGGATTAGGTCCAGCCTTTTGGCCGCCGAGTCAATAGCCTTACCCCTTTAATGGATCAAACCCTGTTTAGCCTAGGTGTCCCGCCGCGGGCAAAATTGCTTTTATCCTAGTGTTAGGCCAAAATAGTCGTCGTACTCTGTTTTAAGGTTTCCCGCCGTGGAATCCCTAATTTAACCCTATTTTAATTTTAATTAACATTAACATTTTTTTAACATAGAGATTGGAGTCTCTGAACTCCACTAAGCATATCCTTAAGATGTGCTTACTTCCCCATTGAAACCTTGGCCACAGTCAAGACGTTTCTAACCTCCCTTTTGAGGGGAACTACAGTTACTCTGATTCCATTCCCGTAAGGATATGTAGGCACAAGATGCGATGTCTTGCCGAGTAAACTTAGAATTAACCCCTAGGTCTTTTTTAATTTTCAATCCTTTGTATATACCCTTAAGCAAAATAATTAATGAAATAAATAAAAAAAATAAACAAAAGGTTCCCGTAGAGTACTACGGAAGTTTAGGGTGCTAATACCTTCCCTAAATTTAACCAACCCCCGAACCTTAGATCTCTCCCTTTTAGGTTTTTCCTTTATTTAACCTTTCCTTCGGATAAATCAAAGACCGGTTGTAAATGAATTAAGATTCAAGTTAATCAATAGCTTGCCATCCAAGTTTCACCGCAACAGAAAATGGCGACTTCACTGGGGACTCTCCTAACTTTCGAGGGTTATCCCTATTTTATTTATTTTTGATATTTGTTTCATTATATATTTTTGCTCACCTGTATATATATAATTGGGGTACCTTGCTTTGGGGATACTTTGTTGTGAGATAAGTCCTACACACGGACTTGAGTGACATTATTATAGGATGGCGATATATTCGACGAGGCTTATAGGGAGTGAGTCCCGACTAAGCTAAATCGAGAATCACCGCTCAGTTGAGACCCTTTTGAAAATGGTTCGGTTGATCGAGTGTAGTCGTGAAAACTTTTACCATTATCGATTGGAGTCTGTGATACTGAGAACCGTAGTACCTTTACACCATTTTGGCCTTATCTAGGACGTAGTGCGGGAACTATGTGGGAGTAGTCCTACAATGGTTGCTACATGATACTACACTCGAACGAGGTTCACCTTAGAATATTATCGACCCTTGAGTCAGTCGAGAAGTTGATAATATCCGAAAGATGGGCTGATAACTTTGGGCACTTTTTTAGAACCCTTGTTCTGCAGGTACAATTAACCTATAGTACACACCACTTTGGGAAGGGTAGACCTTGACTCCATTCATTGTTCCTCTAACTTAGGACCCTTTGTTTGCTTATGTGCGTTTGTGCTTTGCATCCATAAAGCATCATATCATTTCTAGTTTCAAGGAATTCAGCAGTCCTTTGCAAATTCGAAAAGCCTTACATTTTAAAGTCTAAAATTTTTTCCAACTTTTTTAAAAAGCAATATTCGCAATCGACCGTTGAAATTCTTGAAACCATTGCATGGCATTAGCATCACATTTTTGCATTGCATTTATCCCCCAGTTTCTCCTTCTTGGTCCTATCGTCTTCTAGTGTACCTTTGAGTCGTCAAGCTGATTCCTCGACACAGATATCAGACCAGAAACGGAACAGGAGTCACTTTGATCCTATTCTCATGACTTACACAGAGCTATATCCTGACTTAGTCCGGCAAGGACTGATTACTACAAAGGCTTTACCACCTCCTCTTAATCCTCCGGCTGGATTTAGGGCTGATCTCCATTGTGCTTCCCATGAGGGTGCCCCAGGCCATGACTTGGAGCATTGTTTTGCATTGAAGGCTAGAGTATGTGAATTGGTTAGAACTGGAATACTTGATTTTACAGACAGTCATCCGGATGTTCAGAAAAATCCCTTGCCAGTACATCAGAAATGAAGTTTTGTCACTAGGCCTTTTGTTTCTCGTTGTTTGCACTTTCCTTATTTTGTTTAAGTTGTTTGCTTTTAATTATGTTTGTACTTTCATTAATGAAATAAGCATTGTGACTTTTGATTCAATTCATTTCCGTCCATTTATTTGCATCTTTATGCTTTATTTTTCAAATGTTTACTTCTTGTCCAAAATTTTGATATGCTAAGATTGGAGGGAGGATGATGAAAACGTTATACCCATAATTGCTGTCAATATGCTTTCAATCAAACCTTGTTGACGATGTAAGGCATTGTTTCAATTCCCAAACACTGGAGAAATAAGGAAGTTAATCCCTCGTTACCCCCTTCGAGCCTAGAAGTTGGAGTTTCTTTCGTTACAAAAAACCCACAATTTTAACCTTGGGATGGGTAGTTCTCAGTTAACTTGGTTGTGTGTTCATACGATACACCTTTCATTAACAAATTTTCCTTCGCACACGTCAAACAAGTGTCGAAGATGTTTTCTAATCAAAAGGTCGATGATGGTTCACCGTAATCATTAAAATCAAACAGTCACGTTCCTTCACACAAAAAAATAATATAAAAAAAGCAAAAGAAGCCCGCTAAGTCAAAACCTATGAAGGAGACTTAGGCAAAACTGGGGCATCCCGCTGACTGTAAACTCTAAAATAAACAGTTCAGGCAAATTTTAGGGATAATACAAAGAGATTTTTAAATCCTTATCTTGAAAATCCTCAATGTCAAAACAATCAAATGTTATAGGGGAGTAGTGGTTGCCTTTTCATAGGTCCTTTTGACTTCTGAGTCATCATTGCTACGATCAATGAAATCCCTAACTTATGGGAACCTGAATGCATAGTATGAGTTAACTGAGCATAGGACTGAAGATCATCACGTAGATTGGGTGGGTACAAATAAATTTTGAGCCTTTATCTTTTGTTTCATAAACTGTGAACCAGGCCACATTACAACCCTCAAAAGACCTAATTGAAGCAAGGTTATTTTGAAAGTATACTACAGCAAGGTTGTGTAACCTGACTCCTAAAGATCTTTGTGAATCATTTATTTTGGCAGTACACCTTTGTTTTAAACTTTGAGCGTCTTGAACCGTTGTGTTCTGACTAACGACTCATGTATTTTCCATCTTTCAAAAATAATTTTGATTTCAAAAGTCGCATGAACTTTGCATTACCATGTTTGTATGAATATTTTTGTTTGCAAACTGGCTTTCCTCTAAGGAATTTTCAAACAATGAGAAACTTGGTCAAGTGATCTTATCAGGGGCAAGTTCCTTTTACATCCTGTCAAAGAATTAGTTCAAGATTTGTTCAAGGCAATATCTTCTCAGATTTGGTTTATCCAGAGAATTGTTCAAGACTCAGACTGAGGCAAGCCCTCCGAGGATACGGCAAAACAGTCGATTCCATGAATCAGACAGCAGAAGCAGTTATCAGTTCATTTGACCTGGGGCAGTTTACTTGCATAATCCCTAAGCAGTTATTCATCATTCCTACAGTAACTATCAACTTGATACAGTTTAACAGAATGACAGTGATCTCCGTGTTGAGGAATCAGTCCTCCAGTTTTGTCATCTCACCGAAAGAGTCGAGCCTTGTCGTCGATGTCTGCATTTGCATTTGATCATATGTCATAGCATAATTCCTATACATGTGCATATCTTGGGTGCTTTACTCCCCATTTACATTTCTATCTTGGGTGCTTTACTCCCCATTTACATTTTTATCTTGGGTGTTTTACTCCCCATTTACATTTCTATCCTGGGTGCTTTACTCCCCATTTACATTTCTATCCTGGGTGCTTTACTCCCCATTTACATTTCTATCCTGGGTGCTTTACTCCCCATTTACTTACCAGATATTCCTGGGTTTACCTAACATCGTGGTGTTTTACCCCCATTTGCTTCTTTTTTTCTCCCTGAGGTCGTGTTTTACTCGCGTCTTACCTTGTGGGAAAAACTTATTTACTTGGCATCATGGGTGTTTTATCCCTATTTGCGTTTTTCTCCTGAGCTCGTGTTTTACCCGCGTCTTACCTTGCAGACAATTTCTAATTTACTTGGCACCTATCAACAATTTTGTGTCGTGTCTATCCGACGTTCTTCCAGATATGACATGTCTTCTTCCCTAGTGCAATTCCTCGATGGGTCATCCCCTGTGACGTTGTTTCGTCTGTATCCGTGCATTTGTCATTTTCATCATACGCATCATATCAGATTCATATCATATTTAGCATTATAGTTCGTTTTGTTTTGTCCATATCATTGCATAGCACTGCGTCTAAAGGCAAAATTTTCGGTTATCTGTATTTAAATCCCTCCACCATGATTTCTCGAGTCTCCGTTGCTCAAATCACCCGGTGAAGTTATTTAAATAGGGGCAACTGTAATACCCCAAATTTTGCCCTAAGATTTGTCGTCGCATTTCATTGCATTTTTATTGCATTTAATCAATTACTAACAAATTTGGGTAGTCGTTTGACTTTTTGCAGGTAAATATCATATGGCATGCATTTTTTTTTTAAAAAGTAAAAATGACACAATTGGCAAGAGGACATGTGTAAGGAGTTGTGAGTGTGAGAGGTTGAGAGTTCGAATCTCACCTTTGTCACTTTTTTGTGTTTTATTATTTTTACTCTAAATTTTTCTATCTTTCATTAAAAAATAACAAAATTAGTTTTTTATTATTATTTAATTATTATTTTCGTATTTTAATTAAATCATTATTTAAAATATTATTTTTTTCACTTTTTTCTAAATTATTCATAAAAATATCCAAAAAATCATAAAATAAAAAATATTAGGAAAAATTTTGTTCTTTTTATAATATTTTTGATTTTAGGAATCAATAGGATTATTAGTTTTTATTTTAAGTTTATTTTAATTATTTTAAATTATTTAAATTTTATTTTTTTTCTTAACTAATTATTTAGTTTGGGCTTTAAAATGGACTTTAGGGACATTATTGACAATTTGGTGTTAACCCTAATTTGATCCCTATATATACATGTGTTGCCTTGTTGAAAAGGCGTCAGAAGGTTTTCTTCAGAAAAGAGGAGAGAGAAAGGGAGAAACAAAGGAGATCCCCAGAGAAAAAGGGCGGTCGTTCCCACAACTCGTCAGAAGGATTGGAGCTCTCCAGTGTTCCCTTATTCAAACCTTTTTCACATTTATCGAAGCAAACCTCCGCTTCGTAGGTTAAATTACTAAATCTTTTGCCTTTTCATGTTTATGTGCATATTTTGCTTAATGTGTTTAGGTCCGTTAAATTACTAAACCTTTTGCCTTTTCATGTTTATGTGCATATTTGCCATGTTAATCTCCATGTGTGTTTAGGTCCCTAGATTTTAATATCAAAACCCTTTTTTATCAAAACCTTTTTTTAAAATCAAAACCCTTTTTTTATTTATTATTAAAACCTTTTTTTTAGTAAGACCTTTTTTAAAAACTGAAAAGCCTTTTTGTTCCCAAGAAAAAAAAAACCTTTTTGTTCCCAAAAACCTTTTCCCAAAAAACTGAAAACCCTTTTTTTGGATGAAAAGCCTTTTTTGTTTTAAAAAAAACTGAAAAGACTTTTCCTCCAAAAACTTTTTTGTTATAATTTAAACTTAATTTTTTTTTATAATTTTAACTTAAATATTTTTTATTAAAAAATTAAAACCTTTTTTTTATAATTAAAATATTAAAAAATTAAAACCTTTCGTAAGGAACTCCTGATGTTTGATGTTTGTCGTGTCATTTTATGTACCCTTTTATTACTTTTCTTTCTTTTGGCATTTCATGTGCATGCTCGAGGTTGAGATGTGCTTGTGGTGGCCACAGTCCCACACTATTTTCCTCCCTCACTTCATTCTAAGTGTCATTACATATTTTCATATTCTTCATGTTTTCAGAAATGTTTCTTTGTTTCTTTATACCCTCTGCCTTTATTACTTTTCTTATTTCTGTACCTTAATTATTCCTCCATATAATGATTTGTCATATTTTCACATTTTTTTATAGTTTTATCCTTCCGAAGGATTAGGTCCAGCCTTTTGGCCGCCGAGTCAATAGCCTTACCCCTTTAATGGATCAAACCCTGTTTAGCCTAGGTGTCCCGCCGCGGGCAAAATTGCTTTTATCCTAGTGTTAGGCCAAAATAGTCGTCGTACTCTGTTTTAAGGTTTCCCGCCGTGGAATCCCTAATTTAACCCTATTTTAATTTTAATTAACATTAACATTTTTTTAACATAGAGATTGG
The DNA here is from genome assembly GCA_963859935.3 of Lathyrus sativus. Lineage (NCBI taxonomy): Eukaryota > Viridiplantae > Streptophyta > Magnoliopsida > Fabales > Fabaceae > Lathyrus > Lathyrus sativus. Next base: position 213,962,270 of record OZ012739.1, on the reverse strand, counting down.
AGTCTCTGAACTCCACTAAGCATATCCTTAAGATGTGCTTACTTCCCCATTGAAACCTTGGCCACAGTCAAGACGTTTCTAACCTCCCTTTTGAGGGGAACTACAGTTACTCTGATTCCATTCCCGTAAGGATATGTAGGCACAAGATGCGATGTCTTGCCGAGTAAACTTAGAATTAACCCCTAGGTCTTTTTTAATTTTCAATCCTTTGTATATACCCTTAAGCAAAATAATTAATGAAATAAATAAAAAAAATAAACAAAAGGTTCCCGTAGAGTACTACGGAAGTTTAGGGTGCTAATACCTTCCCTAAATTTAACCAACCCCCGAACCTTAGATCTCTCCCTTTTAGGTTTTTCCTTTCTTTAACCTTTCCTTCGGATAAATCAAAGACCGGTTGTAAATGAATTAAGATTCAAGTTAATCAATAGCTTGACATCCAAATTTCACCGCAACAATAACATTAGGGTAGCTTTCCCTTTTCATCCCAATTATAGGTGCACTTTGCATGAGAACATTAGGTTGAGTTTAGTCTCCCTTTAGAGTTGTGTCTCTCTCTTCTCATCTTCAAACTTCTTCAAGACACTTAATAATGGATAATGAATGTTGTATGCTACGATCCTTAAGCATTTGGGAAATGATGATTGGGGGGTCTCCTCTCAATTGTCTAGAGTGTTTAGCGTATGTCCTTTGGACGATATGCGACGCATTCGCTCCTAAGTTATAGTCTTTAGTGCAACATGAATTACAAATAAAGTTCAATTCACTTATTTCTTAAAAGTCTCAAAAAAAAACCTCAAACTTTTTTATCCTTCGGGATTAATTGAAAACCATTTTCATAAAGATAGTTTTGTTAACTCTTGTTTCTACCGCAAACAGGTAACGCCTAAGTCTCCAATGGTCGAGCTGCATACACCTAAGTGCTAGAACTATGTTTTAACCGTACTCGGATAAAACACTTGAACAAACCTGTGGTCTTGTTAGCCCGAACTACATTTGCTCTGATTTCTCGTACCAGACGAGGATATGTTGGCACAGGACAGTGATGTCTTAGCGAGCAACCTTTCCCCACCTTCACCCGTAGTTTGCCGAACTACGTTGACTCTGACTTTCCCATTGCACGAGGGAGTACATAGGCATAGAGCGGCGATGCTCTACCGAGTCTCTTTTCTTTTCTTTCTTCCCTATGGCCTGTAGCTTAGATAGATAAACACCCTTTTAGATAGACAACAAGTGTGGATCCCGTCGAGTACGATGGACGTGAGGGGTGCTCATACCTTCCCCTTGCGTAATCGACTCCCGAACCAGAGATATGGTTGCGATGACCTGTCTTTCCCCTTTTCGTAGGTTTTCTCTGATCATTTCCTTTCCCTCTCTTTGGGATAAATAACGAACAATGGCGACTCTTCTGTCCTTGTTGGCCCCCCTTCGTAGCGATGCGACAACTGGTTATTATCATAGGTTTATAGAAGGCTTTTCGAAGTTGGCATTACCATTGACTCAGTTAACTCGAAAGGGTCAAGCTTATGTGTGGGATGCTGCATGTGAGAACAGTTTTGTAGAACTCAAGAAGAGGTTGACAACAGCTCCAGTGTTGATCTTGTAAAATCTGAGTGAGTCTTTTGTAGTGTATTGTGATGCATCGGAGATGGGTCTTGGTGGCGTACTGATGTAGAATGGGCATGTTGTTGCTTATGCTTCCAGACAACTGAAGGCTCATGAAAGGAGTTATCCTACGCATGACTTAGAGTTAGCCGCTGTGGTGTTTGTGTTGAAAGTTTGGAGACATTTTCTTTTTGGGTCCAGGTTCGAAGTGTTTAGTTATCACAAGAGTCTGAAGTATTTGTTTGATCAGAAAGAGTTGAATATGAGGCAGAGGAGATGGCTTGAACTTCTGAAGGATTATGATTTTGAATTGAGTTACCACCCTAGTAAGGCTAATGTTGTAGCTGATGCATTAAGTAGGAAGTCCTTGCATATGTCGATGCTGATGGTTCGAGAGTTAGGACTAATTGAACAATTCTGAGATATGAGTCTAGTTTGTGAAGAGACTCCTAATAGTGTGAAGTTAGGTATGCTGAAGTTGACTAGTGGTATTCTCCAAGAAATCAGAGAAGGTCAAAAATATGATTTGAGTTTGGTGGATCGTCTCACGTTACTTAACCAAGGTAACGGGGGTGATTTTCAGGTCGATGAAAATGGTGTAATGAGGTTCAGAGATAGAGTGTGTGTTCCAGATGTGCCAGAAATTAAGAAGAGTATTCTTGAGGAAGGTCACAGAAGTGGGTTAAGTATTCATCCGGGTGCCATAAAGATGTACCAAGACTTGAAGAAATTTTTTTGGTGGCCAGGGAGGAAGAAGGAAGTTGCTGAGTTTGTGTATGCTTGTTTGAATTGTCAGAAGTCGAAGATTGAGCATCAAAGAACGTTGGGTCTAATGCAACCGCTGAATATTCTAGAGTGGAAATGGGATATCATTTCTATGGATTTTGTGATAGGTCTACCGAAGACTTTGAAGGGATATGATTCAATTTGGGTGATTGTTGATAGATTAACCAAAATCGACTATTTTTATACCAATAAGGATCAATTATTCGTCGTAGAAGCTGGCCGAATTGTATATTGATGAGATTGTGAAACTACATGGTATTCCTTTAAGTATTGTGTCTGATAGAGATCCGAGATTTACATCGAGGTTCTGGGAGAGCTTGCAGACAACTTTTGGTACTACGCTGAGGTTGAGTTCGACTTATCAACCACAGACGGATGGACAAACAGAGAGAACTATCCAGTCTTTATAAGATTTGATGAGAGCTTACGTGTTGGATCAAGGTGGATCATGGGATAGCCATTTTCAGTTGATTGAGTTTACCTACAACAACAATTATCATTTTAGTATTGGAATGGCACCGTATGAGGCATTGTATGGTAGGAAGAGGTACCATGATAAGATAAGGAAATTACTTGATATCCATGAAGGAGATCACGTATTTTTAAGAGTTACGCCGGTAACTGGTGTTGCCCGAGCTATGAATATTCGCATTTTTGGTGATTTTCGGTGATTAGTGTGAATATTGGGAATTATGGATTTTTAGTATTTATTTAAATAATAGTATATAATATGAATATATTGGTATTATTATTAATTTAAATAAATATAAGTGAATTAAGGGTAAAGTGGACATTTGAGGAGGAGTTAGTAAGGGTGAAGTTGGAAAGCCCCAATTTAAGGCCCAAGGTTAGGTTTAACAAAAAGGAATTTTAAGGAAATTAGGATTCATTCTTGTTAGACCATGAAAAAGGAAGAAATAGAGGCCAGGGCTCTGAGGAAGAGGATTGAGGCAAAAGCTTCGCGAGAATTCCAAGAATCAAGGGGGAAGGCTTAGAGTCGGCAATTAAGGTATGAGGGTATTGCCTTCATTGTTTTCAATATGTGATTCAATGTATTTAAAGCTGATTTAAGGGTTTAAGGGGTTTGAGGCTGATTTGAGATAAAGGAAATTAGGCCTTCATGGCCAAAATACCTATTATAGAGGTTTTTTTAGTTCCATGGTCCTAGGATATAGAATTGTCCACGGTTCTTTGATTGGCTAAATTGTGGTAAAACATGACTCTGCACTAATGTTAAGCAGGATATCATTACCATAGTTATGACATCGCTAAAGGAGCAAGCAGGAGCTAGTGAAAGAACTATTGTGGAGTAGTTTAATGTGAATGTCATGCTGAATGTCGTGACATCCGTCATGATTGTCCATCTGCTGTCATGACAGAACTACTGTCATGTATGAGAAATTGCAGGAGTAGTGGTGCAGCAGGAGCTAGCATGAGCTGATAACAAAACTGTTGTCATGTGTGGACATCTGGTGCAGCAGGAGCTATGTGCAGCAGGAGCTTGCAGTAGGAGCTAATGAGAACAGATGACATAACTGCTGTCATTGATGTCATTACCAAAGTAATGACATAACTGTCTAGCACAACAGGTGCTTCTATGTGTTAGCAGTAGCCACAACAGTTGGAGTTGTGATGAAGCTCCTCACAGGGAGTGTGAGGTGTGCAGCCACAACAATGTGAGTTGTGGTGAGTGAGGTGTGTTTTCATGTGTTAGTTGCAATACATAGTTGCAAGACAACAGAAGGAGCTGCTAGTGTATATCTCTTGACAGAATTGGTTTGGATTGATGAGACCATGTTGAAAATACCTCATCAGTAAATATGTCAAGGAGATGGATTACGAACAATAACAAATTGTATTGGTATTCATAAAAGGATCTTGGAGACCTTTTAGGAAACTTGAATATACTTGTTTCTAATATTATTCTGCAGAAGATTGGGAGAAACCATGACTGTCATGATGAAGATTCTGCAGAAGTGTTCAGCAGGGCAAGTTGGTCAGCTAAGAGGAAGTGAAGTTGAATGTCATGACCAATGTTATGACATTGATCGTATGACATCAGACGGGCTGGGTTTGTTTTTCTGTTATGATACCTGATATATCTCAGGCTAGAAATCAGGAAACATGTTATGACTCCTGAGTTATCTCAGATGAGATTCTAGGCAATATCATGACCTAATTTGACAGCACATTGTTGTACCCCAAAATTTTCCCAACCTCTTCTTTACTTGGTTTATGTTTCATTTCATTGTTCTAGCATATTGCATTGCATAACATTTTGCATTTTTACAGGGGATCAAGAGATGTGTGTGTAACAAGAGGGGTGTGCCAAGGTTTCTAAAACCTAATCAAGGGGTTGTGTTCAAGTCAACAAGAAGGTTATCATCATTGGAGACAAGACAAAGCCCTTTGAATAAGCAGATAAGTGTATGTGGTTCACCTCCTGTCTAGGAGGCCATTTGAAGGTCATCTGAGGATCCCCAAGCCCATGGTCGTGAGGGGAGATTGTCATTTGAGCTCATTTGTGGCCTTGAGAGTCATTGTGGAGTTCATTCAAGTGTTTATGACAAGTGTGGAAAGTTACAGTTGAAATTGGTACAATTAGGGTTTTCATCTGGTCAACCCTAAGTCAACTGTGAGATTAAAGGAGATTAAGACTCAATTCCAAGTCTTTGTGGTAAAGGAACGTTGTGTTAAGGTACATGGGATATCATTTTAAGATCAACTTATCAAGAAGCAAGAGTATCAGGAGTGACTGAATTAGGGTTCTCAGGATAAAATCCCCTGTTCAGTGCCTGACTTCAAGACCAGCTATCTCAAGATGCAATCTCATCTCTTCTATTGACCTACATGAAACTTGTAGAGCATGTTCTTAGATTTCTTTTGATTACTATAAGTCCTTGATTGGATTTATAGAACTCAAGTTATAATGCAGACAAGTTACAGGTCCTCAGATGAATGTGATTTTGGTCAACAAAAGTCAACCAACTTCCAAGCCATTTTTGATCTAGAAGGACATTTCTCCTCAACTTTTGTCCAACATGAAAGTTGTAGGGAATGGTCTTAGATTTCCAAAACTTACTAGAATTCTTTCATCTGATTTGTAGACCTCAAGTTATGAGGCTTGCAAGGCAGGGGTATTTTGGGAAAGTAAGATTACAGGTCATTTTCATTATAAGTCCATTTCGCCACTTTGCACACTTAAAATGAAAATCTTTCCAACATCAAACTTGCTCCAAATGGGGTCATTTGCATTGTCAAACATCAAGGTATCAAAGATTGGGCTTGGATTGAAGAATCCCCAATGCAATTTCCATAAAAAAGACTTTAAAAAGGGAAATTCATAATTAATTCATGTGAAGACATTTTGGATCAACTTTATGCATTTTTTGAGTACAAATGACATTTCAAATACAATGCAAATCTTGGATGTGGAGTTTGAACTCAAATTAATGGCCATTTTCACACTTACTTCAAGAATAAGTAACATATCAAAAACACACCACAAGGCCAAACCAAGGGGCAATCCTCAGCCCTTGGATCAACATTGACATTATGCAAGTCAGCCATGCCTTCTTGACAGCTTGGAAAGGACAAATTCGTGTACTTTACAAGTGGGAAAAGTTTGAAAAAGTGAAAATTGGTTTGGGCTTAAGGAGCTGTCATTGGGCCTCCTCTTGATCTGAATCCAACATACTTAAGCTCAGGAACATTTCCATGTCCTCAGAAGTGAATTTGGTGAGAGAAAGAGCTAGAACAGTTTGAAAAAAGTGAGGGTGAGAGTGAAAATAGTTTTTTACATTTCATTGAGTTTCAACCATTTTTAAACATCCAAAAACATTCCTTGAGTTGATTAGAACGTTTCTTGGCATTTTATTGCAAGCTTTGATAGCACACACTGAGCTGTGTAGAAGCTCTTTTTTAGGTTACTTACTTTTCATTTTCTCTCTCTATTCAAGCATCTGTTTCGTGCCATTTTTGCATATTATTGAACCTCTTGACATGTAGATGGATTCTGGTATGTTTTGGTTTCCATTTGTGAACATTTTTGTTTTTGCTCGTTTCTCTTTATTTAAGCTTTATTTTTGAAAACCAATGGTAGATTTGAGATCCTCATGATCTCTAGATGAAGTTTGATATAAATTTTGTAAAAAATGGTTGAGTTTTGGTGGAATCCGAATGTTGTTGTTGTTGCGTGGCCGGCCGGAAACTTGGTAGGGGTGACCAGAGTTGCAGTCCGACCACTTTCTCTTCCCTCCAAATCGTGAGGTTGAAGACACCTACGTGTCTTGTTGTTGCGCGCATGATGTAAATACTTTTCGTTTGGATGGTTGTGATTAAGAGCATCTCCAACCGTGAACTCATTTTTGGGTTTTTTGTGGGACCTATTAAGAGCATCTCCAATGGTGCAATTCTGAAGAACTCATATTGGGTCCCACAAGTTTACTTTATATGTTAATATTTTATTCATATTAAATTTTATATCACTTAAAATAATAATTTAAATTTTTTTACAGAAAATTATTTCAATCTACTATATAGTCCAACCGGTATATAGTGTTGTTTTAAGGAAAAATATTTCATTCTACTATATAAACTTAAAAAAAATTAAATTAAATTTTAAAAAATATTTCAATCTCTCCTTAGTTAATTTTAGTGTTTTAAATTAAATTTGATATAAAATAAAAATAAAATAAAATTAAAAATTAAAATAAATAAAAATAAAATAAATAAAATTCAAATTAAACTTATAATTTAAACTTATAATTAAAATATAGTTTTCATATTATAAAATCAATATTTTAATATTGTAATTATAATTTTCATATGATAATTAAAATGATAAATAAAATTTTATATTAAATTATAATTTTTATATTATAAAATTAATATTTTAATATAAGAACAGTTGAAGAACCGTTGCTTAATTAAGCACCGTTCAACAACATGACAATCTTGGAAACAACAAATATGAGTGCCATGTTGGCAAACCCACTCTAAGAACTCCCATTGGAGTTGGTCTAAGAACTTTTCCATCTTGAAAACAACAAATATGAGTGTCATGTTGGCAAACCCACTCTAAGAACTCCCATTGGAGTTGGTCTAAGATGTTTCGTGCTCTCTCTTTGAATAGATACACTTGATCCCTTTTAAATATTCATTTAATGATTTGTCACGTGCATGGCTGTGTGATTGGAATACCCCATAATCATGCGTTTCTGGTTGATTTCCATGGTGCTCCCTTGTTGACTGTGTAACATTTGATTTCCAGAATTTATTTTTGTTTTATTTTTTGCTGTTGGGCTTAGCACACACGTGCTGTTTGAACCCCCTTGATGGGCCCAGTTTCTTTTTGAATTGCCTTTTATTGCTATTCACCACCAGTCTTTATTTATTTTCTTTGTATATTTCTTTTATTTTATTTTTGTGACTATTTGGAAATTAAGTCATGAAAAATACTTCCAATGACCACAAAATTCCACAAAAATACATTTTGGATTCCTTGAGATGTCCTCTTATTTTTAGAAATTTTTATTTTATTTTATGATTTATTTTTCATTTAAAAAAGGGATTTACCATTGGAAGTGTCTTATTTGACCTAGCTTTTGACATACTTTGCTCTTTAATTTATTTCTCTCATGTCCCTTTGATCCAATAAATAAGATTCAATCCTCATATCAATGATGAGTTTAGGAATTTTTAAGGACCATTTTGCCCCTGACTTGTTGACTTTTTAGTTGACTTTTGATGCATTTCATTTGACTCTAGCCAATCCTCCTTCACAATGGAGCACCCTTGTGAATCAATTTCTATGGTGATGTTGTGAAGTGACTTTGATTGAGTTCTTTCGGCCTCAGACTTACAACACATTTATGGTCTTCTTTCATTTTATTTGATAATTTTTGGATCATTTTCCTATTTTTAGGGTAGCTTGCAACTCAAGCTATTCAAAGGAAGGTCCATACAAACATGTTGACCTAGTTTGCTTTGGATATGACATTTTTGGATCCTTTGAGCCTTCAATGCCTCTTGATTCATGTTGCTAACATGTTGAGGATGATGCTTGTTCATTTTTACGTCATTATATTGTGTTTAGCTTGTTCTTTTGGTTGCTTGCTTTTGAGCTTTCAATTAGGGTTTCTTTGTGAAACATGTGTGCTTCCCTTTGGGAATTGACTTGCACTTTGTTGTGCTTTGTTTTGATTTGGCTTTTGAGAGCTTTTAGTTTACTTACCTTGCTTTCCAATGAACTAGGAGTGTTATTTTAGGTGGCTTGGTCTCTCCTTTGGAGGTACTTGAAGCTTGCCTAAAATGATGGAACCCTTGAGGACATTTCTTGGTGATTTCATTGTGCTTCTTTGTGCTTTGCTTGTGATGCTCATGGTTGAGTGTCTATATGAGTTCCTTGTTGTCCTCATATAATCTCCCATCCTCACTTTGTTTTAGGTTTTGTTTATCTTTCATTTGTGTTTGGTTTTGTGCCTTATGGTTGATGTTGCTTGGTTTGGGCCATTTCATCCCATTTTAGTGCACTTGTGTGTTTCCTTTGGTGCATTTTCTTGGAATTTCTTCTCTTGCATATTTCATATTGTTGTTTGAGGTTGAGATGAGCTTGTGGAGGCTACTTCCCCACGCCAATTTACTCCCTCATTCCATGTTTGCATTCTTACATTGTTTATGTTGTTCTTGTTTCCTCTTTTGTCTCTTTTCCCTTAGGACTTCTAATCTCTCTTGTTCAAGAGAGGTTATGATAGACATTAAGATCTTAACCATGTATGATAACACTAGGATAGTTTCATTCCCCTTTCATCCCAACTTTAAGAACATTATGCATGACAACTTTAGGGTCCAGTTTCCTTTAGTTTGTGTCTTTCTCTTCTCCTAAACAATCCAAAACACCTAATAAAGGTTAGTGAACATTGTACGTTACGAGCCTTAAGCTACTTGGGAAATGGTTGTTGAAGGGTTTCCTTTCAATGGGTTGTTTGTTTAGTATAGCACCCTTTGGGTGATATGCGACGCAATCACTCCTAAGTCATAGTCTCTAATGCGATATGATTTGCAAACCAATTCAAAGACACTTCTTCTCTAAAAAACACAAAAACAATCATTCAAACTTCTTTTTTCCCTTTGGGGCCTTTAACCTTTGAGAAATCATTTTCATAACAAGAGTGTTGTTAACTTTTGGTTCTACCGCAAACGGTAACGCCTAAGTCTCCAATGGTCGAGCTGCATACACCAAGCTGCTAGAACTGATTGTTAACTCTACTCGTTTAAAACAGTTGAACAAACCTGTGTTCCCCCGTTAGCCCGAACTACGTTTGCTCTGATTTTTCGTACCAGCCGAGGATACGTAGGCACAAGACGCGATGTCTTGGCGAACAACCTTCCCCCCTCTTTTACTCGTAGTTAGCAGAATTACGTTGACTCCGACTTCTCATTTCAGATGAGATACGTAGGCACAAAGCGTCGTTACTTTGCCGAGTCACTTCTTTTTCTTTTGTCCTCAAGTCTGTAGCTAGATAAATTTACACCCTTTTAGACTAGACAACAAGCGTGGATCCCATCGAGTACGACGAACGTGAGGGGTGCTAATACCTTCCCCTTGCGTAACCGACTCCCGAACCCGAGATTTGGTTGCGATGACCGATCTTATCCCTATTTTCGTTAGGTTTTCTCTTAGCGTTTCCTTTCCCTCTCTTGGGATAAATAACGCACGGTGGCGACTCTTTTGTCATTGACAGCCTCGATTTTCGCAGTAGCGACAGCTGGCGACTCTGCTAGGGATGGTTATATCCCCTATGCGAGTCAATCCTAGCGCTTGTTTGTTTATTTTTGGGGTGTGTACATATGTTCTTTATCTTTATTTGCTTTCCGCATATTACTTTCCGCATGATTCATCATTGTTGTGCTGTGGGGACGGATTGTTCCATTGAGAGATAAGCCAGACCCAGGCTTGAGTATAAACTTAGCATTAGAAGTGGAAAGTAGTGGTGAGCCTGTATGCCTTGCATGCACCAGCTAGCCATGAAATTCGCGCTCAGACGAGATTCTCTTTGACGATTTTCTGTCTGGCCCTTTGGGCTCGAAGGGATTTTGGATATGAGGATTGTCGACTATGGGAACCGATCACTTGTGAGTCAGCTAAGTGAGGCCTCTTTAGGAGATGATGATGCCAAACCAGAAATGGTGAACGTATCATCATCTCTAGAAAGTTTGTGACGCTGATGAACGCATAGGATGCCAAACCTTGTCAGTGGATAGGTCCTTACTTGTGTGAGGGATGAGGGTGCAGGAAACTCTAGCCTTCAGACTACCCAGTCCTTTACAGTTTGGATTTGTGTTCTTGATATCAAGGGATCCTAATGTCAGTGTGTGGTTATGACTGAAGCGAAGCGTCGGTCGTCTCAAACTACAACACAGTAATCTTGATCCCCTGTTGCATATGCATCTTGCATTTTCATCATCATATCATTAACATGTATCTATGTTGCAGGTATATTTTTCCTCCCGGATTCTAGTGACCTTGTTCCTGTTCTGACATGGAGACTTTGAAGAAGACAGTTGCCTACAAGCTCCCTTCTCCTGACATCAGTTCCTTGTTGAGTTTGGTTGCTTTAGCAGATCAGAAGATGAAAGCAGAGTTCAAGGAATCCTATGGGAAGTTACTCAGTTTAGTGTGCAAGCCTTCAGTGTTCGAGTTGAATGGCTTATATGCTTTGCTACAGTTTTATGACCCTCAGTTGAGATGTTTTATCTTTCCTGACTACGTCCTGGCGCCGACTTTGGAAGAATATGTTGTGTTACTCGGAGATCCAGTGTTGGATCAGACACCTTTTTACCATGTTAATACTGAGCCTGATCTAGCTAAGCTTGATTCAATTGTTCATCTTGATGCTTCAGAGTTCTCAGGAAGATTGACCACGCTAAATGGGACATATGGGTTTCCTCTACCTTTTCTGGTTGACAAGGCTTTACAACTCACCAAGGACGATTGTTCGATTGCATTCAATGCCATTCTTGCTTTGTGCATATATGGTATCGTTATGTTTCCCAACTTGCCAGACTTTGTGGATACAGATGCTTTCTATATCCTTGCTTTAGGGAATCCAGTGCCAACGTTGTTAGGAGATGTTTACCATTCCATCCATTATAAGAATGAGAAACGAAGGGGTAAAAATGTGTCTTGTTGTGTACCCTTGCTGTATAGTTGGTTCTTCAGTCATCTTCCGAAGAAAGGTCCGTTTGTTGCTACTATTAGCACCTCAGATTGGTCTGCTAGGTTGATGGGTTTATCTGCAGAAAACATCGTATGGTTTGATCATGACATACTTGGCACCAAAATCATATATAGTTGCAGTGGTTTTCCGAACGTCCCGTTGGTCGGAAGGAAAGGCTGTATTAACTATAATCCCTCTTTGTTGATCAAACAAATTGGATACTCTCTGAAGAATCCTCCTAAGGAAGAAGAGATACAGGAATCTTTGTATCTCACAGGATTGCTAGAAGCCGATACTTTGGTCAGATTGGAGTATGCATGGAGTAACATTCACAGACGAGGTAAGGCAATATTAGGAAAGAGCAACAATCGAGCTTATGACCCCTACGTGGTTTAGATCAAGGATAGAGCCGCCAAGTCTCTAATGCCATTTCCCTTAGTTGCACCCTTGTACCACGTCATGCCTGAAGAACCTACTATTGTGTGTATTCAGAAGTACAACCAACTGTTGCATGAAAAAGAAGAGCTGAAGAGAGAAAACGAAGAATTATAGAAGGAAATTATCCAAATATGAATTGAGAAGATTGATGTTGTTCATGCCTTCAAAAGACAGACCGAACTTGTTAACAAGCCAGGTACGAACTTGACAAAGGAGACTGGCGACAGAGAATGCGCAGGCCGAGATTTGCATGATGTCTATAATGTGCTTGCCACTAAGAAGGAAGAGTTGAAAAAGGCTTACTCGAGGATCTCCAAGTTTGAATCAGTATGGAACGCCACACTCACTAACAACAAGGAGCGAGAGGATAAGCTGAAGCAACAAACCACCAAGTTGAAGAGTCAACTCAGAGCAAAAGACGAGAAGATCTCAGCAGAAGAAGCCCTCAGATATCACAACGAGCATAAATTGAGCCAATTTATCGCAGACCTGAAGGAGTGTAGGTTGAGGGCAGATACCAAGAGAAGCAGACTTGAGACGTGCTTTGGAAAAGAAGCCTGGGACGAGCACATTGATAATCTACAGCGTACCATCAGCCGGCGAGAGCAACTCATTCAGGGCCTACTCACCAGACCTGATCATCCCGAGACGATAAAGCTGCTTGTGGATTTCCGGACTCGCCGTCCAGCTTGATTGTCCTTATCTTTCTTTGTATCTTGTTGTTTTTCTTACATATCGACCATCATCAGGCTTCTTGATTGAGGTCATCTCTATTTTGTACTCAACTGATGTATGTGCATCGTGGATTGGCTTGTTATTATACGAGGAGTTGTTATTTTGTTCACTTGTCTGTGGGAATTAGAATCGAGGGGGGAAATTTCCCTGAAACATATTTACATGTCTGCATTCTGCATCTTTCGCATCATTTATCATTTTGCATAGCAGGTGTTCTTTGGACCGTTAATCTTATCTCTATGTTATTTTTAGGTTCACAGGATAGTAGACCTGACATTCCACAGATACTCTACGAGGGGGAATCAACAAAGGATTATGGAGCAAGTTCAGCTCGAGCTTCAGGAATTTCGCGAGAGGATGGCACAATTTATGGACATGATGCAGGGCGTAGCCAACGACCAAGAACAGTTGAGGACATTGGTGCAACCTCTGGCGTCAAAGGTTGATGGAAATGGGGTCTTACATGGTGGAACCCCTGTTGTACCTCCTCCAGAAAACAATACACCATGAACAGACGTTATCCCAACGGTTGTCCCTCCAGGCGGAGGAAACCCGACTGGAATTCCCATCCCAGTTCCAATGGGCCCTGTACAAGGTAACAACGGTCCCCAGTGGGATCAACATGATCAAGAAGATATTTTCTCTCTAGGAGATGTTAGGGCAGGATTGCAACCCGACGCTGATAGAAGATTCAAGGCGATTGAGGAGAAGATGAGAAACCTTAAAAGCCAAAATACCATGGGTCTGGATATGTCGAACCTAGGATTGATTCATGGACTCAAGATTCCTCCAAAGTTCAAAGTGCCAGATTTCGATAAATACAAAGGAACAACGTGTCCAAGGGTGCATCTTCGCTCCTATTTCCGAAAGATGTCTGCATACTCCGATGATGAGAAGTTGTTGATGCATTTCTTTCAAGATAGTCTGTCGGGACCATCCCTTGAATGGTATTTGGGTTTAGAGCCAGTTAATGTCAGAAGTTGGAGGGATCTGGAAGAAGCTTTCGTTAAGCACTACCAATACAACAGTGACCTAGCGCCAAACCGAGTGCAACTTCAGAATTTATCGCAGAGAAGTAACGAATGCTTTAAAGAATACGCATAAAGATGGAGAGAGCTTGCTGCCAGGGTTCAACCTCCCATGGTGGAGAGAGAATTAATTGATCTGTTTGTGGCCACATTACCAGGAATTTACTATGATAAGCTAGTGAGCATCATGTCTGGCAGCTTTTCGGACTTGATTATTACCAGTGAGAGGGTTGAAAACGGTATTAAAATGGGAAAGATACAAGCAGGAGAGGGGACATCATCTGGAGGTGGAAGGAAGGTTTTTGGTGCAAAGAAGAGAGATAACGAGACAAATGCAGTGTCCGACTTTAACAATCGAAATAGATATCTGAATCAGCGTCAACAGCGACCGTATTATTAGCAACCTCCATAAATAGCTAGTATTGTCATCCCAGCGGTACAACCTCAACAACAACAACCACGTCAGCAACATCAACAACAACGACCTCAACAACAAAATTATGCACCGAGACAGTTCCAAGATTGGAGAAGGATGATGGATAGGCATTTTGACACACCACCGATGCCCTACACTCAGTTATTACAACACTTAATTCAACTGTAGTTGGTCCAGAAAAGGACAATGGCACCTCTAACTGGCCAACCACCTCCCGGGTATAACACCAATGCTAGGTGTGAATTCCACTCTGGCGCCCCCGGCCACAACATCGACAATTGTAAAGCTTTCAAACACAAGGTACAAGACCTTGTTGATAGTAAGGCTATCAACTTCAATCAGGATGCGCCAAGTATGGATCAAAATCCCATGCCTAACCACGGTAGGGTGGCGGTGTGAAGTTATTGACAGTGAAGAAGGCCTGAACTTGGTGTCCAACATGGAGAATCTGAAGACACCGTTAGGTTTTGTGAAGAACAAGTTGTTAGAGGGAGGGGTGTTCCCGGGCTGTAGAGAGGATTGTGAAGATTGTATGATTTGTACCAAAGGATGTCAGAATCTGAAGAACCATATACAATGCATGATGGATGAGGGCCTATTGCAATTTGATAGAATCTGTGAGAAGAATGTTGAAGAGGTAGTCATTAAAGATGAGGACGAGGTGGCCACCATTTCCATCCCATACAAAAAAATTACAATTTCTGCACCTCCGACGAGACCCACTATTATATTCACGAAGGTAGGGCCTGTACCCTATGAGAGCACTAAATAAATCCCATGGAACTATGGGGCTGAGGTCTATTGCCATGGTCAGAAGCAGGAATTAAAGAATTCTCCCTTAGACTCGATTGATAATTTGGTGGGAACTGGAGGAATGACTCGAAGTGGAAGAGTTTCTGCACCTCCCGAGGCAAATGCAGACATAGCCGACAAAGGAAAAGGGAAGGTAATGGTTGAAGAAAGTTCTCAGACTAGAGAAAATGAATCTTTGCTAAAGGACGCCGAGGAACTCAAGTGTTTGATAAGGAAGAGTGACTACAAAATTGTGGATCACTTGCAACAGACTCCTTCAAAGATTTCCATCTTGTCGATGCTATTGTGTTCTGAAGCTCACAGGAATGCTTTGCTCAGGGTTTTGAATAATGCTTATGTACCTCAAGAGATATCTGTGAATCAGTTGGAAGGAGTGGTGGCCCATGTCAATGCAGGTAACGGGTTGGGATTCACTGATCGTGATTTGACACCGAAAGGAAGAAACCATAACTTAGCTCTGCATATTTCACTTGAGTTTCGAGGAACAGTGATGTCGCACATCCTTGTCGATACAGGGTCGTCCTTGAATGTGTCATCAAAGAAGGCATTGATGAAGATAGATCATCAGGGTCTTTATTGTACGCCTAGCGATTTGATCGTCCGAGCCTTTGATGGGACCCGAAGATCTGTTTTTGGGGAGATAACTTTGCCTATCCAAGTAGGCCCAGAAGTGTTTGAAGCAGTTTTTTACATCATGGATATTCAGTGTGCCTATAGCTGCCTTCTGGGTCAGCCTTGGTACACTCAGCAGGAGCTGTAACATCGACGTTGCACCAGAAGTTGAATTACATGGTGGATGGGAATATTGTGACTGTTTGTGGAGAAGAAGACATTATGGTGAGCCATCTGTCCTTATTCAAGTATGTGGAGGTAGATGGTGAAATTCATGAAACACTGTGTCAGGCCTTTGAGACTGTTCAAATCAAGGAAAAGGCGCCGATCGAGGTCAAAACTCTAGAAGTTGCCATGTCATCATACAAGCAAGCCCAAGCCGTAGTGGAATCTGGAGCAGCACAAGGATGGGGGAAGTGGTAAGCATCCCCAACAAACAAGATAAGTTTGGATTAGGATACAACCCGTATGCATCCTCTTCACAAGATGCTCCACATTACAAAGGACCTATTCAGTTCACTAGTGGTGGGGTGATATTCGAAAAAATCAATGTCGTATCTGATGAGGAAGGAGACAGCGACAGCGACATGGATGCGTGGATCAAGCCATGTGTCACTGGCCAGGGTTTGAAGAACTGGACTGTGGAGGAAGTCATCTCTGTGACCTATGAAGAGTAATTGCTTTGTTTTGATTAATGTATCGCCCTATGTTATGCCCAGAGCATAGTGGTATTTATTTTGTAGGGGCCTTATCTGTTATGTGCGCAAACAATTTTTTATCATTATCAATCGAAAAGGCGTCTTTTTCATTCAAAATTTTCTGATCCTTGTTTTTCTTACTTTTATTTTCTAACAGTAAAATGGCAATGAGGTTTGTGTTTGTTTGTTGCATATCATTTAAGCATAAAATCATCATCATTGCAAGTTACACATTTCAGATACCTTCGACTCAGATTCGTCTATGACTCGGTGTGACTTTGACAATCCGATCTTTCAAGCAGAAGAAGAGATTGATGAAGACGAAGACTTGCCCGAAGAACTTGCCAGATTGTTAAGACAAGAGGAGAAGGTCATCCTGCCTCATCAGGAGGAAGTTGAAGTTATGAACCTAGGAACTGAAGAGGATAAGAAGGAAGTCAGAATAGGGGCTGCACTACAAAGCGATGTCAAGCGAAGACTGGTTGAGTTACTCCAAGAGTATAAAGATGTCTTTGCTTGGTCATATGAAGATATGCCTGGACTCGACACAGATATTGTGGTTCATCATTTGCCTCTTCGAGAAGAGTGTCCTCCTGTTAAGAAGAAATTGAGAAGAACCAGGCCTGATATGGCAGTGAAGATCAAAGAAGAAGTCCAGAAGTAGTTAGACGCCAGATTTCTTGCTGTGACAAACTATCCTCCGTGGGTTGAAAACATCGTGCCTGTGCCTAAGAAGGACGGAAAAGTCAGGATGTATGTTGATTATAGAGACTTGAATAGAGCAAGCCCAAAGGATGATTTTCCGCTCCCTCATATTGACGTGCTTGTTGATAACACCGCACAATTCTCAGTGTTTTCCTTCATGGATGGCTTTTCCGGATACAATCAGATTAAGATGGCACCGGAGGACATGGAGAAAACGACTTTCATCATGCCAAGGGGGACGTTCTGCTATAAAGTAATTCCTTTCAGTCTGAAGAACGCAGGGGAAACTTATCAACGAGCTATGGTGACTCTCTTTCATGATATGATTCATCATGAGATTGAAGTATATGTCGACGATATGATTGTGAAGTCCCAAAATGAGGAGGGGCATTTGGTGAATCTTCTAAAGCTATTTGAGAGATTGAGAAAGTTCAGACTTTGGCTGAATCCAAACAAGTGCACTTTCGGCGTGCGTTCGGGGAAGTTGTTGGGGTTCATTGTCAGTGAGAAATGTATAGAGGTTGATCCTGCAAAGATCAAAGCAATTCAAGAAATGCCAGCACCAAAGACTGAGAAACAAGTCCGTGGTTTCTTAGGTAGATTGAACTACATTGCTCGGTTCATATCTCACCTTACCACCACTTTGTGAGCCATTGTTTAAGTTACTAAAGAAATATCAGGCGGTCATTTTGAATGAGAATTTTCAGAAAGAGTTTGAGAAAATAAAAGAGTATCTGCAGGAGCCTCCAATACTAATGCCCCCGGTGGCTGGAAGACCATTGATAATGTACTTAACAGTTCTTGAGAATTCCATGGGTTGTGTTCTCGGTCAGCATGACGAGACTGGATGAAAAGAGCATGAAATTTATTACTTGAGTAAAAAGTTCACAGATTGTGAGTCCAGATACTCGATGTTGGAGAAAACTTGTTGTGCACTGGCTTGAGCCGCCAAACGCCTAAGACAGTATATGCTAAACCATACAACCATGTTGATTTCAAAGATGGATCCAATTAAGTACGTATTTGAAAATCAAGCACTGTTAGGAAGGATTGCTAGATGGCAGATGGTTCTGACAGAATACAACATTCAATATGTGTCTCAGAAAGCTATTAAAGAGAGTGTTTTGTCTGAGTATCTCGCAGAGCAACCAATTGACGACTATCAGCCAATGAAGTTCGATTTTCCCGACGAAGACATTATGTACTTAAAGATGAAAGATTGTGATGAGCCACTACTAGATGAAGGTCCTGAGTTAGGCTCCCAGTGGAAATTGATCTTTGACAGTGTTGTTAACTCCTACGACAGTGGAATTGGGGCAATCATTACAACCCCCATGGAACGCATATACCCTTCACTGCCAGGTTGACATTTCCCTGTACAAACAACGAGGCCGAATACGAAGCATGTATCATGGGTATCGAGGAAGCAATCGATTTGAGAATCAAGAATCTTGATGTCTACGATGATTCAACTTTAGTGGTCAACCAGATCAAAGGAGAATGGGAGATGCGCCAACCAAATCTGATCCCTTATATGAACTATGCAAGAAGATTATTGCCTTTCTTCGATCATGTGGAGTTTCACCACGTGCCGAGAGAAGAAAATCAGATGGCAGACACCTTGGCTACTTTATCCTCAATGTACAAAGTGAATTTCTGGAACGATGCACCAAGAATTGTTATCTCGCGCCTCGATAGACCAGCATTTGTTTTTGCAATAGAAGAAGCTTCTGATGGCAAGCCATGGTATTACGACATCCATAACTTTCTCAAGAATCAAGAGTATCCGCCTGGGGCATCAGCCCGGGATAAGAAGACCTTGAGGAGGTTATCTGGTAACTTCTATCTGAATCCAGACGGTGTACTCTATTGAAGGAACTTTGACTTAGTGCTGCTAAGATGTGTGGACGAAAAAGAAGCGAATTTGCTCATGGAAGAGGTCCACGAGGGAGCCTTTGGAACGCATGCAGGTGGACATGCCATGTCTCGAAAGCTGTTGAGATCAGGGTATTATTGGTTAACTATGGAGTCCGATTGCTTCAAGTACGCCAAGAAATGCCACAAGTGTCAGATTTATGCCGACAAGATTCATGTGCCGCCGTGTCCTTTGAATGTCATGTCATCTCCATGGCCTTTCTCCATGTGGGGCATCGATATGATTGGCAAGATCGAGCCGAATGCATTCAATGGGCATCGTTTCAACTTAATGGTTATTGACTATTTCACCAAATGGGTCGAAGCAGCCTCCTATGCTAATGTCACAAAGCAAGTTGTAGCCCGGTTCATCAAAAGAGACATCATCTGCCGCTATAGGATACCTGAAAGGATCATTACTGATAATGGTTCCAATCTAAATAACAAGATGATGAAGGAGTTGTGCCAGAATTTTAAGATTGAGCATCGTAATTCATCTCCTTATCGTCCGAAGATGAATGGCGTTGTGGAAGCGGCTAACGAAAACATCAAGAAGATAGTGCAGAAGATGGTTGTGACTTACAAGGATTGGCACGAGATGTTGCCTTTTGCTTTACATGGATATCGTACCTCGGTGCATACTTCGACTGGGGCAACGCCCTTCTCGTTGGTGTATGGTATGGAAGCTGTCCTACCATTAGAGGTCTAGATACCTTCCTTGAGGGTTCTGGCTGACGTCAAACTAGATGAAGCAGAATGGGTGAAGAATAGGTTGAATCATCTCAGTTTGATGGATGAGAAAAGGTTGGCGTCCATCGTATACGGTCGTCTATACCAAAGCAGGATGAAGAAATCCTTCGACAAGAAGATACGTCCTCGAAGCTTTCAGACATGTGATTTGGTGTTAAAGCGGATTCTCCCACCACAGAACGATCACAGGGGCAAATGGACTCCCAATTATGAAGGTCCGTATGTTGTGAACAAAGTCTTCTCCGGAGGAGCCTTGATACTTTCAACCATGGATGGTGAAGATTTTACGTCCCCTGTGAATGCGGACGCAGTTAAAAAATACTTTGCATAAATAGACCCGCTGGAAAGAAAAAGAAAATCCAGGCAAGAATGGGGCATCCCGGCGAACCATAAAAAGATAGGTTTGGGCAAAAATGTGGGATAAAAAGAAAATATGTAAACCCGCAAAGTCGAAAACTTGAAAAGGCGACTTTGGCAAAAATGGGTATCCCGGTGAATCGAAAACCCGCAAGGGAGATTCAGGCAAAAGTTAGGGATTTGAAAAGCAAACGACTGCGGTCCGCGCGTAGATCTTCAAAGCATAGTGGATTATGGGAAGACTCGAGAATCATCCATCCAAATCAATCTCTTCAGAAGATGAAGCATCGGAAAGGCGTCGAAGTCACGCGAGTCATAGTTGAGTCGTTCTATGATGGTTGTCTGTGCCACATTACCGACATTTTTGTATATTCTTGTGTGTTTCTGTATTTTGCTTACGCAGATTTCTCATTTCAGGAGTTGCGTCCCCTTTGTAAATTTTCCTATTTACAGGCTATTTATCAATAAAACATACTATTCAGAAAACTTTCGTTTTACGTTCAGCTTTTTACCGTTTTGTTTGCAAAAGACGCCTGATTGTTTTTGATAAAACCTTGCATGCATAACTTTGTGGGCTCTGCCAACCATAATCAGAACAATGTTTTTGCTTGAATAATGTCACTGGTGATAAGTAAGGTGACGTTTGCTGCACGAAACATGTTTGTTTGTTTGTCATTTGCAGGACACTTAGAAATCCCGCATCTAAAGAAAGTGTGCAAGCTAAGCGTGTTCACCCTTCAGCAGTTTGAAACTTCATACAGTTTAAGGTTATCCTTAGCAGGTCGAGATTGGTGTCTCTAGCAGAGTAGGATCATTTCCAACAGGTAGATATGGGTGTATCCCCAGCAGTGGAATGAATGCAGAATTTCGTCTTCCCCACAGAGTCTAAACAATTAGCTCAGGTCCCTTCAGAGTCCGGGACGTTGTTTCATTTCCCTAAGCCGAGGTCGATATTGTTGAGTATTGTGCTCATTTTCCCCAAGCAGAGGTTGATGGCGATTCCCTCCTTACCTAATCCCAAGCCAAGTCAGTGGGTTGGTTTTCTCCCCCGAGATTGTTTATTCTCCATCCTCAGTAGAGTTTGATTTTGATCTCCAGCGGAGTGGATTTATGGTTAGTAGAGCAGTTTTACCCAAACGTTATCTCAGAAGCCATCCAAGGCTTGTATTCCCCAGCATGAGTCTGGTTGCATTAGACGTGCCTAGTTTTCCCCCCAGCGGAGTTGTTTTCCTCTCTTCTGCATTTGTTTTGTTGATGTGGTTCCTTTGCATTTGCATCGCGCATTGCATCCTCCCAAATGCGTAGCATTTCCACTTCGTATGCAGCATTACGCCATATTCAAACATGTGCATGTGAAACATAAGCCAGGTCATTATCTCTTTGTTTCAGGTGAATCTCGCTGATGATTAGTATTTTTTCCCGTATTTTGGCCTGACTCCGGCTCATGTTGTTTCCCCAGCGGAGTTCTTTTCTGATTATCATCAATGGATGATCTTAATTTTGATACTCGCTTTTATTTAGCGAAGGTCTGGTGGCGATGTCAAGTGAGTCGGTTTTTCAGCGACGATATTGGATGTTTGTTCTTGGCGGCGATGTCAAGTAATTTGGTTTTTTCAGCGGCGATGTTTGATGTTTGTTTTTGGCTGTGATGTCAAGTAATTTGGTTTTTTGGCGGCGATGTTGGATGTTGGCTTTTCGCGGCGATGTCAAGTAATTTGGTTTTTCAACGGCGATGTTGGATGTTTATTTTTTACGGCGAAGTCAGATTATGTTGAGAAATGACGGCGAAGTCAAGTTATATGGAGTTTTGACGGCTAGGTTAAATTATTTTGAGAGTTGACGGCGAAGTCAGGTTATTTTAGAAATTGACGGCGAAGTCAGATTATTTTGAGGATTGACGACGAAGTCAAGCTGTTTTAAGAATGGACGGCGAAGTCAAATTATTTTGAGAGTTGACGGCGAAGTCGGATGATTATTTTGAGAAAGGACGGCGAAGTCGGATGGTTTTGAGGACTGACGGCGAGGTCGGGTGTTTTACCAATTTTATGCAGAAAAGGACGGCGAAGTGAAGTGTTTTACAAATTTAATATGGAGTTCTGACGGCGAGGTCAAATTGTTTTGATGAATGACGGCGAGGTCAGATGTTTATTACTTTAAGGAATGACGGCGAAGTCAGATATTCTACTTGATATAGGCTCGTGACGGTGATGTTGGAGGTTTCTTTCTGCGGTTGGCAAATTTCCGGTTTCTTTGGTATTCAACCGTATTTTACCTTGATGGTGTGAAAGTCGTTCGCTTTCCACCCATTTAGGTCTAAGTCATTTGAATAGGGGCAGCTGTTGTACCCCAAAATTTGCCCAACCTCTTCTTTACTTGGTTTATGTTTCATTTCATTGTTCTAGCATATTGCATTGCATAACATTTTGCATTTTTACAGGGGATCAAGAGATGTGTGTGTAACAAGAGGGGTGTGCCAAGGTTTCTAAAACCTAATCAAGGGGTTGTGTTCAAGGTAAAAAGAAGGTTATCATCATCGGAGACAAGATAAAGCCCTTTGAATAAGCAGATAAGTGTATGTGGTTCACCTCCTGTCTAGGAGGCCATTTGAAGGTCATCTGAGGATCCCCAAGCTCATGGTCATGAGGGGAGATTGTCATTTAATCTCATTAGAGGCCTTGAGAGTCATTGTAGAGTTCATTCAAGTGTTTATGACAAGTGTGGAAAGTTACAGTTGAAATTGGTACAATTAGGGTTTTCATATGGTCAACCCTAAGTCAACTATGAGATTAAAGGAGATTAAGACTCATTTCCAAGTCTTTGTGGTAAAGGAACATTGTATTAAGGTACATGGGATATCATTTCAAAATCAACTTATCAAGAAGCAAGAGTATGAGGAGTGACTGAATTAGGGTCCTTAGGGTAAAATCCCCTGTTTAGTGCCTGACTTCAAGACCACCTATCTCAAGATGCAAGTATCATCTCAACTTTTGACCCACATAAAACTTGTAGAGCATGTTCTTAGATTTCTTTTGAGTACTAGAAGTCCTTGATTGGATTTATAGAAATCAAGTTATGATGCAGACAAGTTACAGGTCCTCAGATGAATGTGATTTTGGTCAACAAAGGTCAACCAACTTCCAAGCCATTTTTGATCTAGAAGGATGTTTCTCCTCAACTTTTGGCCAACATGAAAGTTGTAAGACATGGTCTTAGCTTTCCAAAAAGTACTAGAAGTCTTTCATATGATTTGTAGAACTCAAATTATGAGGCTTGCAAGGCAGGGGTATTTTGGGAAAGTAAGATTACAGGTCATTTTCATTATAGGTCCATTTCGCCACTTTGCACACTTCAAATGAAAATCTTTCCAACATCAAACTTGCTCCAAATGGGGTCATTTGAATTGTAAAACATCAAGGTATCAAATATTTGGCTTGGATTGAAGAGTCCCCAATGCAATTTCCATAAAAAAGACTTTAAAAAGGGAAATTCATAATTAATTCATGTGAAGACATTTTGGATCAACTTTATGCAGTTTTTGAGTACAAATGACATTACAAATACAATGCCAATCTTGGATGTGGAGTTTGAACTCAAATTAATGGCCATTTTCACACTTACTTCAAGAATAAGTAACATATCAAAAACACACCATAAGGCCAAACCAAGGGGCAATCCTCAGCCCTTGGATCAACATTGACACTATGCAAGTCAGCCATGCCTTCTTGACAGCTTGGAAAGGACAAATTCGTGTACTTGGCAAGTGGGAAAAGTTTGAAAAAGTGAAAATTGGTTTGGGCTTAAGGAGCTGTCATTGGGCCTCCTCTTGATCTGAATCCAACATACTTCAGCTCAGGAACATTTCCATGTCCCCAAAAGTGAATTTGGTGAGAGAAAGAGCAAGAATAGTTTGAAAAAAGTGAGGGTGAGAGTGAAAATCGTTTTTTACATTTCATTGAGTTTCAACCATTTTTAAACATCAAAAAACATTCCTTGAGTTGATTAGAACGTTTCTGGGCATTTTATTGCAAGCACTGATAGCACACTGAGCTGTGTAGAAGCTCTTTTTTAAGTTACTTACTTTTCATTTTTTCTCTCTATTCAAGCATCTATTTCGTGTCACTTTTGCATATTATTGAACCTCTTGACATTTAGATGGATTCTGGTATGTTTTGGTTTCCATTTGTGAACATTTTTGTTTTTGCTCGCTTTCTTTTTCCTTTCGTTTCTCTTTATTTAAGCTTTATTTTTGAAAACCAATGGTAGATTTGAGATCCTCATGATCTCTAGATAAAGTTTGATATAAATTTTGTAAAAAATGGTTGAGTTTTGGTGGAATCTGAATGTTGTTGTTGTTGCGTGGTCAGCCGGAAACTTGGTAGGGGTGACCGGAGTTGCAGTCCGGCCACCTTCTCTTCCCTCCAAATCGTGAGGTTGAAGACACCTACGTGTCTTGTTGCTGCGCGCACGATGTAAATACTTTTCGTTTGGATGGTTGTGATTAACATGTTTGGTGCTCTCTCTTTGACTAGATACATTTGATCCCTTTTAAATATTCATTTAATGATTTGTCACGTGCATGGCCGTGTGATTGGAATACCCTATAATCAGGCGTTTCTGGTTGATTTCCATGGTGCTCCCTTGTTGACTGTGTAACATTTGATTTCCAGAATTTATTTTTGTTTTGTTTTTTGCTGTTGGGCTTAGCACACGCGTGCTGTTTGCACCCCCTTGATGGGCCCAGTTTCTTTTTGAACTGCCTTTTATTGCTATTCACCACCATTCTTTATTTATTTTCTTTGTATATTTCTTTTATTTTATTTTTGTGACTATTTTGAAATTAGGTCATGAAAAATACTTCCAATGACCATAAAATTCCACAAAAATACATTTTGGATTCCTTGAGATGTCCTCTTATTTTTAGAAATTTTTATTTTATTTTATGATTTATTTTTCATTTAAAAAAGGGATTTACCATTGGAAGTGTCTTATTTGACCTAGTTTTTTACATACTTTGCTCTTGAACTTATTTCTCTCATGTCCCTTTGATCTAATGAATTAGATTCAATCCTCATATCAATGATGAGTTGAGGAATTTTTGAGGACCATTTTCCCCTGACTTGTTGACTTTTTAGTTGACTTTTGATGCATTTCATTTGACTCTAGCCAATCCTCCTTCACAATGGAGCACCCTTGTGAATCAATTTCTATGGTGATGTTGTGAAGTGACTTTGATTGAGTTCTTTTGGCCTATAACTTCCAACACATTTATGGTCTTCTTGCATTTTATTTGATAATTTTTGGATCATTTTCCTATTTTTAGGGTAGCTTGCAAGTCAAGCTATTCAAAGGAAGGTGCATACAAACATGTTGACCTAGTTTGCTTTGGATATGACATTTTTTGATCCTTTGAGCCTTCAATGCTTCTTGATTCATGTTGCTAACATGTTGAGGATGATGCTTGTTAATTTTTAGGTCATTATATTGTGTTTAGCTTGTTCTTTTGGTTGCTTGCTTTTGAGCTTTCAATTAGGGTTTCTTTGTGAAACATGTGTGCTTCCCTTTGGGAATTGACTTGCACTTCTTTGTGCTTTGTTTTACTTTGGATTTTGAGAGCTTTTAGTTTACTTACCTGGATTTCCAATGACCTAGGAGTGTTATTTAAGGTGGCTTGGTCTCTCCTTTGGAGGTACTTGAAGCTTGCCTAAAATGATGGAACCCTTGAGGACATTTCTTGGTGATTTCATTGTGCTTCTTTGTGCTTTGCTTGTGATGCTCATGGTTGAGTGTCTATATGAGTTCCTTGTTGTACTCATATGATCTCCCATCCTCAATTTGTTTTAGGTTTAGTTTATCTTTCATTTGTGTTTGGTTTTGTGCCTTATGGTTGATGTTGCTTGATTTAGGCCATTTCATCCCATTTTAGTGCACTTGTGTGTTTCCTTTGGTGCATTTTCTTGGCATTTCTTCTCTTGCATATTTCATATTGTTGTTTGAGGTTGAGATGAGCTTGTGGAGGCTACTTCCCCACACCAATTTACTCCCTCATTCCATGTTTGCATTCTTACATTGTTTATGTTGTTCTTGTTTCCTCTTTTGTCTCTTTTCCCTTAGGACTTCTAATCTCTCTTGTTCAAGAGAGGTTATGATAGACATTAAGATCTTAACCATGTATGATAACACTAGGATAGTTTCATTCCCCTTTCATCCCAACTTTAAGAATATTATGCATGACAACTTTAGGGTCTAGTTTCCATTAGTTTGTGTCTTTCTCTTCTCATCTCCTAAACAATCCAAAACACCTAATAAAGGTTAGTGAACATTGTACGTTATGAGCTTTAAGCTACTTGGGAAATGGTTGTTTAATGGTTTCCTTTCAATGTCTTGATTTTTTAGTATAGCACCCTTTGGGTGATATGCGACGCAATCACTCTTAAGTCATAGTCTCTAGTGCGATGTGAATTGCAAACCAATTCAAAAACACTTCTTCTCTAAAAAACACAAAAACAATCATTCAAACTTCTTTTTGCCCTTTGTGGCCTTTAACCTTTAAGAAATAATTTTCATAACAAGAGTGTTGTTAACTTTTGGTTCTATCGCAAACGGTAACGCCTAAGTCTCCAATGGTCGAGCTGCATACACCAAGCTGCTAGAACTAATTGTTAACTCTACTCGTTTAAAACAGTTGAACAAACCTGTGTTCCCCCATTAGCCCGAACTACGTTTGCTCTGGTTTCTCGTACCAGACGAGCATACGTAGGCATAAGACGCGATGTCTTGGCGAGCAACCTTCCCCCCTCTTTCACTCGTAGTTAGCCGAACTACGTTGACTCTGACTTCTCATTTCAGATGAGATATGTAGGCACAAAGCGTTGTTGCTTTTCCGAGTCACTTTTTTTCATTTGTCCTCAAGCCTGTAGCTAGATAGATTTACACCCTTTTAGACTAGACAACAAGCGTGGATCTCGTCGAGT
Organism: Lathyrus sativus; assembly: GCA_963859935.3. Taxonomy (NCBI): domain Eukaryota; kingdom Viridiplantae; phylum Streptophyta; class Magnoliopsida; order Fabales; family Fabaceae; genus Lathyrus; species Lathyrus sativus. The sequence continues at coordinate 213,935,201 of OZ012739.1, read as the reverse complement.
ACGACGAACGTGAGGGGTGCTAATACCTTCCCCTTGCGTAACAGACTTCCGAACCCGAGATTTGGCTGCGATGATCAATCTTATCCCTCTTTTCGTTAGGTTTTCTCTAAGCGTTTACTTTCCCTCTCTTGGGATAAATAACGCACGGTGGCGACTCTTCTGTCATTGCCAGCCTCGATTTTCGCAGTAGCGACACACCTTGATCAGTGGAAATTAGGTTTAATCTGCTAAACCTAATGTTTGTTACTTTGGAGCAGCCCAAGCCCAATATGCACTGCTATAAAAGGAGGAGTAGAAGCAGAAGAAAGTAAACACTCACATCAAGAAAAACCAGAGTGTAAAACAGAGGTCTAGGGTTTGAGAGTCCCTTGTGTGTAAGTCACCCTTTGCATTGTTTGATGCATTGTGGTAGACATAATTGTAAGTGAAGAAGGCTAGTCTTCACGTGTAACTTATGTCTAGGAATACTTGTACTCCAAGCAATTGTCTGGTGGATGATTTGCATTGGATAGGTAGATTCTAGGCTGTGTCTCACTCAAAGCTGTGAAGCAAGAGTGTGTGAGTTCCTTGATCAAAACTGTGAAGCAAGATCAAGGTGTGTATGAAGTGTCTCTTCATATTTATTTTGTAATTGTGTATTGAAATCACTGTTGTGTGATTGAGGGGGAGTGAGAGGGTATACTCAGGTATTAGAGTGTCTCTAGGCTGAAGTGTCATTGGGTAGAGATTAAGTGAGAAGTGCAAACTGGAGGTTTGACTTTGAATTGATTCTACTAATAGTGAATTTCCTCCCTTGCTTGGTAGCCCCCAGATGTAGGTGTTGTTGATACCGAATTGGGTGAACAATTACTATGTTATTTATCTCTCTGCATTTACAATTATGTACTTTAAATGGTTAGATAAATAGCATGAAAAACTGCAGATGTCACAACAGAGGTCGTGACATTGGTCATGACATTGGGACAATTTAATGAAATTTAAATTAGCCATGGTTTGTCATTATCCTTGTTGAGCAGAGATCAATGTTCTTGGAACACATGTGATCTGCATACCAAAATTTCAATTGGTATCAGAGCAGGCATCCTGTCTGTTCTGGATGAGATCTTGGGAGATACTTTCTGGTGTTTTGAACAAGGAGAAGTTGTAGCTGAGTTGCTGAATGCTTGAGCTACTGCCTATGGAGCTATGGAAAAGCTTGTATCTGTTGATGTGCCCTCTGATATAGGAGCTTCTATGACCTAGTGATTGTGCTACCAAAGAAGGAGTGGCTACTTTTGTATGATGTCCTATAAGGGCATGTTGAAGAAGTTCTTTTGGTGGTTCCGCTGCATAATTTTCTGATGAAAGAACTCTGATAGCCCTGGGAGAAGATTGTCCTATATTCAGTCTGATGCATGGTTGTGGCAACTGTGTAGATGATTGATAGATGGTGCTTGCAGCAATGCTTGGTTGTATGCCTGGGTTGTTCTGTTGTTTGCTCGAAGCTTTATAGAGAAGATATTGGGAGGTGATTTATTTTCACCACTCATGACTTGCAAGGATTCTATCAGCAGAAGAAGAAATAGGTAGGTTAAGTCAAGGGTGCTTCAGCTCTGGTATTCCTGAAGTTGTATGGATTTAAGACCAATTGCTATTTGTGGACTACACACGTATTTAATTGGTTATCCATGAAGTTCAGAGAAGGATTCATTATAAGGATTTAAGATTCTTTGCTATTTGAGATATTCTCAAATATTTAATGAATTATCCTTAGTTGATGACCAAGTCGTCTCCTCAGTTGTTGCACAAGCATCAGGCCCTGATATGCTTGGATCTGATGTTCAACCTGACGTGGAGACATTCAATCAGCAGAGATTATGCAGAATTCTGTTGATCCATAGATCAAGGGAGATATAGCTGGATTTGTACTCATTCTAGTAAGGTTCTTGGCAAGAAACTAAGGCTAGAATGGAGTGCTGATGGGAGTGAAGATAAAGACAATCTGCTCTATAAGAGGATTATAGTGCAGCAGCTGGGTTCTAGTTTCTACTAGAAGCATATGATCTGTATCTAGAAAGACTCCTGGCAAGAAACTGGTCTAGAAGATGGTGTTGGTAGCTCTGCTTGGGTCAGTTTATTTCTGATCTAAGTGCACAGGAGCATGAGATCTTTCTCAGCTTGGAGGTCAAGGATAAGTGGCAGTTATCTTTGATTTTCTGAAGAGGTCTATACTTAAGGAAAGCGGGAATCCTTTTGTAAAGCCTTGTGTGATCATTCCTCCCTTAAAGAATCAAGCCTTGGTACACTTGGTTTCTTTAAAGAGGAGTTTTCTGGAGCAAATGCATCTCAAAGGTAGCTAGTGCAGAATACAGGCTGGCTACTCAAACTTGTTGTCAGTAATGATGAGACTTTTCTAAATAGCATAATGAAGGACTGAATTCATCAGCAGAATGTCTTAACCAAAGTTCTGACATCAAGCAGAAACTTCAAGACCTCAAGTGATGTTGTGGCACATCATTTGAAGATAATTTGATTTTCTCAGGTATGAATGGAATGAATGCTTCATCTCATGCAGTTTGCGGGAGCTGTGTGAAGGAGTAGATGCCTTGCTTTGGAGCAAGAAGAATGTGAGACTTGAAGATCAAAGTGGCCTGGTGGATTAGCAGATTCCTTAGAGCTCTGAAAGATGCTGAATAACCAAACAGTGGCATTTGGCTATTTAAGCAGTGTGACTTGAGAAAACTATTCTTGAGCAGAAGGGTAGTTATTTGAAGACCACAGAAGGGTCTGGGACTGTTCATGGTTGGAACAAATTACTCTTATGCAGAAGGGTAGTAGTTGAAGACCAAAGAAGGTGTTGTGTCTGTTCATGCTTGGGACAAAATTACTCTGGTGCAGAGGGGTAATTGGTTGAAGACCAACAGAGGATCTGGTTCTGTTCACATGTTGGAGCTTGTGGTAGAAGCCCTAAGCTGTGTATAGAATATTACCTTCTTGTGGAAATGTATTTGATCAAGCTGGTGGAGCTGTGAAGATCTTCAGTTGGATTACTAGACAACAGTAAGTCCAGTATGGGCACATAAAGAACCGTGGGATGGTGTGTCTGTGATATGAACCATTTGGTTTGTGAAGATTTATTGTGGAACTAGTGATTCACTTTTAAGAAGTACTCTATGTTGTCATACGGGAGAATGATAAGGTAAAATAACTGTCTTGGAGTATGATGTGAAGGTATTGAGTGCATTCTGATGTGATAAAGTCCCTATGCGGTTTCTATCTTGTACTCAGCCTAAGGCCAGAATACTTATGGAGAAGTGGTCTCTTCTGCTACAAGTAACTCTAGGAAGAGGTGAATCAGTTATGTGCCTTCTCTCTGTTTGAGCATGGAGTTGGTCATGAGAGAAAATGTGGGGACCTTGGAGCAGCTGTTATCAAAGATAGGGGGAGAGCTTTTGTTTCATGGGTGTACTACTTGCTTGTGGATCAAGCAGTAAGTGAATGCGTTTAACATGTGTGCTGAACAGAGAATGAGTTCTTGAAGACATGAAGATGCGTCTTATGTTTTCCATTCATGTGCATTGGTTACCATTGATATGGGGAGTTATAGTTCTATCTAGGATCTGTTGTTGCAATAGTACAGTTTCAAGATTGCTTGTGACTTCAAGCAGTTTGTGACTGTATACCTCTAGGAGAGTTAAAAGTCATACGTTCAGTGTCATATCAGGTGTTGTGACATTGGGTTAAATGTTCAGAATGAACTTAACAGTGGTTCTGCTCTTGATGATGTCCTTGGGTATCAATGGATCAAATCACGTTTTGGGCCTCTATCCAATTACTGTGTATGACTGGTAAAGATGAAGATCAAGACACCATTAGCCTTGATCTTATGCATAAGGAAGGACTTTCACTCTGACATCTCGGAGATTTGTTGTCAAAACTGAAATCTGAGAAATCTTCCAGATAGGAATCCTACAACTGCCTCTGCTATTTGCTCTAGTATGGGTTGTGAATCAAGGGGTGTAAAGCTGCCTGTGTGAAGATGATGAAGTAATTCTTCATGTGCTTGGGTTCCCTCTTTTAGGGGGAGCAATGTTTATGCTGACAGGGGAAGATGTGTACCTGTCTGGTGTGTAGCTGCTGAAGTGGTGCGGTCCTTATTAGAGGTCAAGCAGCTTGTGTATTTCTTGGGAGATGGTGAGATGACTGTATGTACAGTTTATGTTGAGCATATGTATGTACAAGTAATCCATTTGTTGTCAAAGTTTTGACTAAACCAAGGGGGAGAAAAGAAAAACTACTGCTGCTGATGAGGAAAAGCATTGTTGCTGCCATGCTGGATGCAACTATCAAGGGGGAGCATGATAGTTGATGTAAACTACTGCTGAATGCCCTGATAAGTTGTTTTAGCCAAAATTTTCCAAAGGGGGAGTTTGTTAGTTCCATGGTCCTATGATATAGAATTGTCCATGGTTCTATGATTGGATAAATTGTGGTAAAACATGACTCTGCACTAATGTTAAGCAGGATGTCATTACCATAGTTATGACATCGCTAAAGGAGAAAGCAGGAGCTGGTGAAAGAACTGTTGTGGAGTGGTTTATTGTGAATGTCATGCTGAATGTCGTGACATCCATCATGACTGTCCATCTGTTGTCATGACAGAACTACTGTCATGTGTGAGAAACAGCAGGAGTAGAGATGCAGTAGGAGCTAGAAGGAGATGATAATAGAACTGTTGTCATGTGTGGACATCTGGTGCAGCAGGAGCTATGTGCAGCAGGACCTAATGAGAACAAATGATAGAACTGCTATCATGGATGTCATTAGCAAAGTAATGACATAGAAGTCTAGCACAGCAGGTGCTGCTATGTGTTAGCAGTAGCCACAACTGTTGGAGTTGTGATGAAGCTCCTCACAGGCAGTGTGAGGTGTGCAGCCACAACAATGTGAGTTATGGTGAGTGAGGTGTGTTGTCATGTGTTAGTTGCAAGACATAGTTGCGAGGCAACAAAAGGAGCTGCTAGTGTATATCTCTTGATAGAATTGGTTTGGATTGATGAGACCATGTTGAAAATACCTCATCAGTAAATATGTCAAGGAGATTGATTAGGAACAAGAACAGATTGTATTGGTATTCATAAAAGGATCTTGGAGACCTTTTAGGAAACATCAATATACTTGTTTCTAATATTATTCTGCAGAAGATTGGGAGAAACCATGACTGTCATGAGGAAGATTCTGCAGAAGTGTTCAGCAAGGCAAGCTGGTCAGCTAAGAGGAAGTGAAGTTGAATGTCATGAACAATGTTATGACATTGATCGTATGACATCAGATGGGCTGGGTTGGTTTTTCTGTTATGATACCTGATATATCTCAGGCTAAATATCAGGAAACATGTTATGACTCCTGAGTTATCTCATACGAGATTCTAGGCAGTATCATGACCTAATTTGGCAGCACCTTGATCAGTGGAAATTAGGTTTAATCTGTTAAACCTAATGTTTGTTACTTTGGAGCACCCCAAGCCCAATATGCACTGCTATAAAAGGAGGAGCAGAAGCAGAAGAAAGTAAGCACTCACATCAAGAAAAACCAGAGTGTAAAACAGAGGTCTAGGGTTTGAGAGTCCCTTGTGTGCAAGTCACCCTTTGCATTGTTTGATGCATTGTGGTAGACATAATTATAAGTGAAGAAGGCTAGTCTTCACATGTAAATTCTATCTAGGAATACTTGTACTCCAAGCAATTATCTGGTGGATGATTTGCATTCGATAGGTAGATTCTAGTATGTGTCTCACTCAAAGCTGTGAAGCAAGAGTGTGTGAGTTCCTTGATCAAAACTGTGAAGCAAGATCAAGGTGTGTATGAAGTGTCTCTTCATATTTATTTTGTAATTGTGTATTGAAATCACTGTTGTGTGATTGAGGGGGAGTGAGTGGGTATACTCAGGTACTAGAGTGTCTCTAGGCTGAAGTGTCATTGGGTAGAGATTAAGCGAGAAATGCAAACTGGAGGTTTGACTTTGAATTGATTCTACTAATAGTGAATTTCCTCCCTGGCTTGGTAGCCCCCAGATGTAGGTGTTGTGGATACCGAACTGGGTGAACAATTCTGTGTTATTTATCTTTCTGCATTTACAATTCTATACTTTAAATGGTTAGATAAATAGTATGACAGACTGTAGATGTCACAACAGAGGTCGTGACATTGGGACAATTTAAAGAAATTTAAATTGGCCATGGTTTGTCCTCATCCTTGTTGAGCAGAGATCAATGTTCTTGGAACACATGTGATCTGCATACCAGAATTTCAAGGTTTTAACCGTATAGGGATTTGAACTGATGGTCTGATAGGTTTGAGGTCGATTTGGGTTTGAGGGAAATTTGGCCTTCATGGCCAAATGTGTTGTTGAGGTTTCAACCCTGTAGGGTAATTGGATAGTGAGAACTCTAATGACCGTGGTGTAGTTGTAAGAAATTATGGGGATTGGAGGCGTAAATATGATATGGGATTGGCCTAATAAGTCGTAAATTTTGTGCCTTTACCGCCGTAATACCTTAGGATTGATTTAGGGATGTTTTTGGGGAATTGGGGAAGGAAATCGTAGAGGTTTTTGGAATGGTGTGAGTGCTGGTGCGTAACAGCAATTTGCTATAATCGCAAGTTCGCACAACGAAGAACCCTTCGCACGATGAACATTCGCCCCAGTTTCGCACAGCAAACTTGCTAGCGAACGTAGCAGAGTTTCGCGAATTTTGATCTTGTGCAGTGATGTCTTGATGTTTTGATGTTGTGGTTTCCTTGATGAATTACCATGAGTATGACTATGATTTCTATGTGATTAATACATGATTATATGATGATTCCTATGATTAATTGTGATGATTTATGATGTTGATTTCATGAGTTTGTATGATTATATGATGACATGATTATTGTGATGATTTTTGATGAATGATGATGCACCTAATGAGACAATTATGTGTGTGATATTGATGTGTGCATCATGCATTCATATTCATCTGGACTTCGGTTCAAGACCTTGATTTTTGTGGCTTCAGTCCCATTGTGCAAATGTGAGGTATTTTTTTGTGCTTCGATTCTCGAGTAGAATCGATCCTACTATTGTGGATTTATGGAGGATTGATGGCCCAATGTCCATCGAATTTCGTTGATTGGTACCACATGCATGAGTCTTGTTGCATTTGCATTTATGTGACATTTTGATGTAATTTATAATGTTGTGGATTGAATGTTCCTTGATGATTTTGATGATGTTGAATATGAAAATGACGCCATTTTATATATTGATTATTATGAATTGTTTTACTCACCCTGCCTGTTTGAATGTTGCCTCCACATGGGTAACATGCAGATGACCAACTTTAGTCGTGGATGCCTCGAGGACTTTTGAAGTTTTGGGTTGTTGGCCATTGTGGTTGACTTAGAAGGTCTTGCTCTGATAGTGTAATATCGGGTCGGGGTCTTTGAGTCAAACCTTATTTTATTGAGTTTTTATTATGTTGATTGCCTTGCGGCACAAGGAAAACTTTAGATTATTGCCTTTTTGAGTTCTGCTGCCTTTTGAGTAATATTTTGAGTAATTTTGGGAAAAACCCGTTGTTTATGGAGCATTGACTATATTTGAATTTTTGAGAAATGTGCGCCCTTTTGAGGGAATTTTATTGCGTTCAATATTTTACTATGATAAATGTGATTGATTTGCCATTATATTTGCGGGGTAGAAAATGGTGTTACATTACCAATGAGGGGGAGCATAATGTTTGATCTATATATTTTATTTCGTATTTACTTTCTAATACGCTCATGTATATTTTGCATGCTTGTTAGATGTTTAATTGTAAATTATTTCATAGTGTTAGGGATCTTGCTCGATAGTGAAGGGTACTCGTCGAGTGGACATAGTTGGATTCCGTACTGACAGTGACAGAAAGATATCAGTCGAGATCCTAACACCGCGGCATGAACTTTCCATCGTGAGCTAGGTGTTATGCCTTGTTGGTATGACTGCGGTAAAGCTCGATTCTTTTTTCCCTGTCAGGCCAAGGATCTTCTCGTTAAAGAGTGGAAACCTGCCTTTTGGTAAGTTTGGAATTTTGTGCTTGTACCCGAACAGGCCTCTGTGGTCAGGACTTACCCCTTCGTTGTTGAATGGGGTATGCCGACTGTTAGGCCTAACTGTAGTATTATTTCATTTTTTGGTGTTCTATGGTTGAGCAAGTTCTTCCCCGTGTAAGTTTTCGTGGTAGTAGGCCCCATTCTCCAATTTCGCTCGAACACAGTAGGGGCCTTCTCAGTTTGCGGCGAGTTTTCCCTCGCAAGATTCTTTGTGATTTCTTCATATGTCTTGGCTGCCGACTTTGAATTCTCATTTTATGACTTTTGCGTCATTTTGCAAAGTTATCTTTAGCTTAAATGAGGCTTCACAAAAGGTTTCCCCAATCGAATCTCTTCGACCAAGTCGAGATCCTCTCTTAATGCCTCGCCGTTCATCTCCTCGTCGAGGGGGAATTCAGTTTTCCTAGAAGGTTCTTTGATCTCCACTGGGATCACTGCTTCAGTCCCGTAAGCTAGTCAGAATGGAGTTTCTCCCGTGGTCAAGTGTGGCGTCGTTTTGTAGGCCCAAAGCATGTTGTGTAGCTCTTCTACTCACTTATTTTTAGATTTACCTAGTCTTTGTTTTAGGCCCCGTAGGATCACCTTGTTCATGGCCTCGACCTTCCCATTTGTCTATGGGTGCTCAACCGATGTGAAGTGCTGCTTAGTGCCCAACTTAGCGACAAAGTCCTGGAAATTATTGCCGGTGAACTGTGTCCCGTTATCAATGACGAGTGCTTAAGGTATGCCGAATCGGGCTAGTATGTTTCTCTTATAGAAATATAGTATATTTTGTTCTGGTTCGACCTTGTAATGAACGTTCCGAGGATATCCATCCCCCACCAGAGGAAGGGCCACGGGGAAGAGAGAGTTTAAACCTCATTGGGCGATGTCAAGTGCATGTCTTTGTGGCGCTGACACTTATCGCATTTTTTAACATGTTCTTTTGCGTTTTGCTACATGGTGGGCCAGTAGTATCCTACTCGTAAAGCCTTCACAGCGAGGGACCTTCCTACGAGGTGTTGGGTGTTAATCCCTTCGTGGATCTCGTATAGGATGCAGGCGACCTTGGACTCCTCGACACACTTGAGGAGAGGGATGGAGAATCCTCGCCGGTACAACTTGTCCTCGACCAAGACATAGGAGCAAGCTCTGTGCTTGGTCACATTAGCCTCTTTCTGGTTGGGTGGTAGCTCTCTTATGGCGAGGTAGTTGTATATCGGGGTCATCCAACAGTCGTTATCACCGATGGCATTCACATCGAGGGATGCAGCCGGTTTTTTGATGCTCGGGCGAGAAAGTATTTCTTATATAATGGACTTATTTCCGCCATTCTTCTTCGTGCTTGCAAGTTTTTATAGGATGTATGCTAGTGTGTTGTGCTCGCGAGGGACATGTTTTACTTCCGCGGAGGCGAATTTTGTGATTCTCTCCCGAACAAGAGCCAGGTACTCATAAAGATTGTCGTTCTTGGCCTAATACTCTCCCCGCACTTGAGAGGTGACGAGCTGGGAGTCGGTGAATAATTTTACCTCGTTGGCTCCCAAGTGTTCTACCAAGTGTAGCCCTGTGAGGAAGGCTTCGTACTCTTCCTGATTATTCGAGGTTGGGAAGGATAAGGAGAGGGAGACCTCGATTAGGATTCCCTCCATGTTTTCGAGTATGATGCCTACTCCGCTTCTTGTCGAGCTAGATGCTCTGCTCATGAAGATGGTCCACTTGTAAGTTCCAATTATCGGGGAGGCCGGCGTGGACATTTCTGCCACAAATTCAGCCAATACTTGAGCTTTAAGGGCCTTTCTGATCTCATACCGGATGTAAAATTCAGAGAGTTCTAGCGACCATTTGAGTATCCTACCGGCCATGTCGGGACGGTCGACTCCACTTTTTCGAGAGACTTCTTACGCCTATGTTGTACTACTGCCCTAGCGGCGGGATCAATTGTCAGTTGGTGGTAGGCCATGTCAGGGTCCAGTCTGGGCATCTCAACAGTGCTCCACGCGACCAATTCAGCGTTTTCCCTTAGACGGGTCTTCAGCTGCTTCCATGCGAGGTTTGGGAGGCCGGTGCCAATCTTCACTCCTTTGTATGGGTCACTATTGTAGAGGATGACTTTGAACTTGTCGTCAGGAATGGGACGCCTTGGATGGGCGGGCTCCTAGTTGACATCTTGCACCGGGGAGGCTTCACTAGCTAGTCGGGTTCCTTTCTCCTTCTTCTTATGCTTCTTCAAGTCATCCTTTGTGAAGCGGCTGTCAAGATCGACCGAGTCAACATGGGGCATTGACTTTGGCTCCTCGGAGGTGCTGGGTCGAACCGGCTTGCTAGAAGTTCTTGATGGCGCGTTGATGGTGTTTTGTGTGAGGGCAAGGCTTTTTTATTAATTTGTTTTAATGATGTCAAAACTAGGAAATTCCGTGCTTGTGTACTTTGGACGATATCTTATTGTATAAACATTGAATCTGAGCATATAGGATCATACTTTATTTGTAAAATGTGTTTTAAATCATTTTTTATGCATTAGGTCGACACATACAGGGCATAGGCCGACTCACAATTAATGAAAATGGTGTTTGTGACATTCTGGCACGCTTGTATCGACAAACAGCTACGGTGTAGGTCAACGCGTACTTATTGAAACAATCTTGGAGCTCTCGGGTCTTCATGTGTTGACAAATGGTTAGGCTGCAGGCCGACGCATAGTTTCATTTAATGCGCGGGTTTGCTTTCTGACTTGTTCAGGTTGACTCACAATTCGTGGAGGTCGACCTCTCGCGCATTTTAACTCATTTTTATGCATCTTTGTGATTCGAAAGTCAGTTTTTTGTTAATATTTCATGCTCATATATATTCTCATATGCATCATTTACAAACTAAAAAGAAAATTGAAAGATACTGATCGGTCACCATTTCTATTATACTTCTGTCACTTATTCGACATTTCATCCATGAATTAGTAATATTTTATTTAGTATTTTTATCGTTTTTGAATAAAATTGATTGTTTTTATTTCATTCTCGCAATTTATGTTTTCTGGTGTTATTTCAATTTTTGTTACATTTTACGTGTTTGTTAGTTAGTTTTGATGATTTCAAGTTTAGGCAAAAAAGCCCAAAAGACTCATGCAAAGAAAACAGAAATTCTGGAAAGTCAGAGGAGTTTTTAGAAGAGAGACAGTGGCCTGACATAGCTACCCATGTCACCTGACATGGGCAGTGTCAGGAGGAACCCAAGAAAAGAAGGCTTAGTTGATGGGCAGTGGGCTGACACGAGTGCCTGTGTCACCTGACACGGCCCGTGTCAACTAGTCTAGGGCATATTTTCTTTTAATCTGAGATCTAGGGGTCCAACACGGCCGCCTGTGTCAGCTGGCACGACCCATATTGGCTTGGCAGTGTCAACTTCATATTTTCTTGTTTTTTGTGACCTTTTTTATTCATGAGGGTATTTTGGGTATTTACCTACTGCTGTGTTGGACTTGGCAGTATTTTGAACGTGTTTAGAGAAGGAAAAAGGGAATTTTTTCCAGGGAGAAATATGATGATCAAGATTGGAGCGATAAAGAGAAGTCGGAACGAAATATTTTCATGAGCCTTCGCAATTGAAGATCAAAGTAACCACTATTCTTGTAATGTTTAATATGATTATGATTATATTTTCTCTTAATATTATGAGTAGCTAAACCCTCAAATTCTAGGGGGTGTCCCTGAATTGCTTTTGTAATGACAATGTTTTTCTTGTTTCAATGACATAAGTGCTTATTTTCATAATCAATTTTTATCGTTCAATGTTCTTAATTCTTTTTTGATGATATACAGTTAACTTTAGGTCGGATAAACCTTCATTAACGCTTTTGGACGATAATGCATCAGTAGATATTACCTAGGACTAGGAACACCCTATTGCACTTGGAACACTGTTGACATTATTTGCACTGCTTGATTTCAAACTTAATTACCTATGGACATAGTAATTAGGTTATGAATTCAAAGGTTTTCTCACTAAGGACTTAGGAGTAAATAACTTATAGTCAAAAAATTGATAGTCTGAGCCAAGCCTTTGAAATTAGGATTAATGTTATTACAAGGCAATTCATACACTGTGCCTAGCATGCTTATCATATTTGTCAGAATCCTATTTTACTCTTTTGCTTTATTTTTCTCATTGCAACCTTTTAATTATAAAAACAAATACGAAACCCCCAATTACTTTTGTTTAATTGAATTACTATAGAACTCGTATTTTCCTACGCAGTCCCTGAGATCGATACTCGGGATAAAACCCCTATTTTAACTACAATCGGAAAAAATAGTATACATGATATTTTTCCAATCAAGTTTTTGGTGCCGTTGCTGGGGACTGCCAAAATATAAGCTTAATTTTAATTCAATTGAAATTTTGTTGCTTTGTGACCAAAATTTTATTTTCTGCTTTGTTTTTTTATAAATTTCTTATATTACTAATAACTATTTAATTTGTGTATACGAGGAAAGCCCTCAGATGAATTTGTTTTTGACACAGAACCAGAAAGATCGTTGCGCGCTAGACTCAAAAAAGCTAAACGAGAAAGACTGGCAGCGTCAAGTTCAAAACTTAAAATTTTGGAGCAAGAAAAAGAAGAAGTTTCGGTTCATTCTGGCAGTCTAATTCAGACACAAATGCTGATATAGAGACACATCCAGAGACTTTTATTATGGCTGAAATTCCACCAGCAAAGAGGCTTTTGGGTGACTATGGCGGAGCAAATGCTCCAACATGACGATTGACTATAGTGAATCAACCAGTCAACGTGGCACACTTTCAGTTGCACCTGATAACGATCTGACAGCTTGAAAAGAGACTGTTCACATGAAAAATAAATGAAGATGCAAACAAACATTTGCAATGGTTTCTTACAATGAGCACCACATTAAAGATCGAGGGGCATTCTAAAAAAGCAAAAAAGTTATGGGTGTTTCCATTCACTTTAGTGGAAGATACCGAAGAGTGGTTTTACTCCTTACCTGCAGGAAGTATCACCACTTGAGAAGAGATGGAGAAGACGTTTCTTAATGAATATTTCCCTACATCTATCTACATTCATAAAAAGATATGGTATCGTGAATTTTAAACAGAAGGAGGGAGAACCGATGGGCGATGCTTATAAAAGGTTCAAACGGTTATTGGTTTCATGCCCCACTCAATAACATGTATCAAACTGAACAAATGCATATGTTTGTGAATCGTCTCAAGGTGAAGACTAAGCAACTCATTGATACGGCAGATGGTGGTTCATAAAACTTTACAAGAGCTACTGGTATTAAGAAAATTATTGAAGCGATTGTTGCAAATGAGCATTTGGAGTTATATGACTGTAGCATGAGTAAACCTGAAGGGATAATTGACTTAAAGTTGACAAATCAAGTTGTGAAAATGAAAGATCAAATCACAGCTGAATTAGAACATTAGCTTAAAGCAATGAATGTGAGCACTTAGACTGTTGCGCAAGTTCAACCTGTCCAAGCGGTAAATTGTGAGATTTGTGGAGGACCTCATTTTGCTATGCATTGTGTAGCCACTACACAACAAATTGAGGTGATTAATTTTATGAAGCAGAATAATCCATATTCCAACACCTACAATCCTGGGTGGAAGAATCATCTGAATTTCTATTGGAAAGATCAAAAAGGGAATGTTCAAATACCAGACAGGCTCAATACCAGAATCAACCACAACAACAACAATACTCACAATAGCAACAATACCAACAACCCCAACAACAGTATCAACAATAGGCACCAAGAAAGAGGATTGGGAGATTGCCATTTGTCGCTTGCGCGAAAATAAGGTGCCGGCATGACAGAAGAGTCGCCACCTTTCGTTATTTATCCCTCAGAGCGGGAAAGGAAACGATCGGAAAAAACCTGACGAAAAAAAGGGTAAGACAAGGTCATCGCAACCATTGTCTGGGTTCGGGAGTCAGTTACGCAAGGGGAAGGTATTAGCACCCCTCACGTCCGTCGTACTCGACGGGATCCACGCTTGGTGTTTATAAGGAAAAGGGTGTGTTTATCTATCTACCTATCAAGGCTGGCTGAAAAAGAAAAGAAAAATGACTCGGCAAAGCATCGCACTTTATGCCTACGTATTCTCATCAGAGAATGAGAAATCAGAGTCAACGTAGTTCGGCCTACGAAGGGTTATGGGGGAAGGTAGCTCGCCAAGACTTCGCCATCTTGTGCCTACGTACTCTCAACAGGCATGAGAGATCAGAGCTCACGTAGTTCGGGAAACTACGGTTTATTTCCTGTTTTGAAAGAAGTGTTTTTTATTGTGTTTGCGATTTCAACCGCACTAGAGACTATGACCTGAGAGTGAATGCGTCGCATGCCACCCAAAGGGTACCATACTAAACATCCAGACTGTGGAAAAGGAACTCTCCCACAATCCTTTCTAAGATAGCTTAAGGCTCGTAACGTACGAAAGAAATCATTCATGATTACTGTATCTTAAACTGTTTTGAGATGAGAAGAGAACAGGCCCAACTAGGAGGGAGACTATCAAGTCCTACTGTTATCATGCCATGGATTCATCCTATGGTTGAGGTTTGAACAGGGAACTCCTAGATGTTGTCATGCATAGGTTTCAACCTAAAAGTCTATCATCAAATCCTTATCAAAGGAAATGAGAGTCCTAAGGGATCATGTCAATGATACACCAAAACAGACAAAGCATCAGCTTAACGGTAAAATGCATGCAATGCAAGTGAGGGAGGAAATGTGTGTGGGGCTTCAGCCTCCACAAGCTCGTCTCGACCTCAAGCCAGTCATGAAATAACAGTAATCATACTGAAAATAAACAACATGCTATCAAGCAATAAACAGTAAACTGCAATCATACAGATAAAATGAATGAAATGCCATCCATGCTTGAGAAAGAAATTATTTACATCTAATCTCTCCCTAATCCTAACCCTAAAACAAAACCCTAATCTACCCCTAAGCAAAGCCCTAAAGCAAAACCCTAATCAAAAGAAATCAATCCCAGTCTTCAAGCTTCAAAACAAGCTTACCAAAGAAAGGGAGCTAAGTAGGCAGACTCATAGTGCCCTCCTCAGGAAAGCACTAGGAGGCTTATACTCAGGAGTCATATCCCATGTGGCTCAACAACTGTGATTGGTTTACATTCCTCCTCAGGAGAAACTAAACTCACATGAAGGCTCCGACATCATTGGATACTTGAGAAATCCTACATGAACTAAGGGAACTAAGTGAACAGACCCATAGTGCCTTCCTCAGGAAAGTACTAGGGGGCTTCCCCTTAGGAATCATATCCCATGCGACTCAACAACTGTGATCGGTTTACATTCCTCCTCAGGAGAAACTAAACTCACATGAAGGCTCCAACATCATTGGATACTTGAGAAATCCTACATGAACTAAGGGAACTAAGTGAACAGACCCATAATGCCTTCCTCAGGAAAGTACTAGGGGGCTTCCACTTAGGAATCATATCCCATGCGGCTCAACAACTGTGATCGGTTTACATTCCTCCTCAGGAGAAACTAAACTCACATGAAGGCTCCAACATCATTGGATACTTGGGAAATAGGTGAGAAGAAAGAATGAAATACATCCATAGTGCCTTCCTCAGGAAAGTACCATGAATTTCCCTCAAACTTCAGGATCTTAACCCTCACAGCAAGAGAGCAAGCTCCTAAACCAGGCCTTCAATCCATGCATCCTTGCAAGCTCCAACCTCTCAACCTCTGGGTCTTGATCTTCAATCTTCTCCTTCATCATGCTCCTTCAACAAGGTCTTCAAAGCAAACCAAGCCCCACAACAATTCCCCAAAGATAGACAATCAACACAAAACATGCCACACAAACAGTCCATTCAGAAAATACTCTGAAAATACTAAAGTCACAGGGAAAAATCTAATATTTATTCACAAGGGTCTATTATACTTACCCATAATATCCCTATAATCCCATACCCAAAATCAAACTAAAACTCCTAAAAAAATGAATTACTTCTCCTATGCCATACCTAAAACCCTAATTTTAATCACTCTAATCTCACCTAATCAAACCATCTAAAAATTAATCCTAAAAATATGAATTAAATCCTATGAGGAAGCTAGAGTCCTAAGTGAAATATCCTAAAAAGAATGGGTTCAAAATCTAAAAGGACCTAGTCAAACAAAAATGAACAAAATGAAGTATCAAACTAAGTTACTTAAAAAGCTATTTAAAAGAATAATATTCTAAAAATACTAAACTAAAAATAAAATGGAATTTTATTATTTACTAATTTTCTAGACAAAAATATGAACCTAATGCAAAAACAGGAAATGAAAAATATTAATTTTCTGATTTTATATGATTTATTGAAAATGCTAAAAATGTTAAAGAAAATAAAATAAAAAGCAAATGAATTAAAAGGGGAGGGGGTGTCAAAATTAATCGCGCAGTGCATTTATTATGATGGGCCCAGGAAGGGGGGTGCGCCTAGCATGGCGCGCCTGGGCCCAGTTTATTCAGAAAATCAACTTAAAAAATCAAAAGAAAAGGATAAAAGCTCGGTGCATTTAGCAAGGGATCATAGTGGTATCTTGAAATGGGCTTCACAGGGGGGTTTGGATAGCACGTTCAGCTGAGGCCCAAGGTTGCAGCTTTAGTGAAATGCTGCGTTGCAGCTTAGGTCTTTCCCTCCATCTCAGATTTAAATTCCAGCCGTTAGATTGGCTTAAAAGGTCAAATATTTGAGATGATCTGACGGTGGAGAGTCATCGTCCCCAACCTTCCATCTAGGGTTTCAGAAATCGTATCCCATGCAAGAATCTTCCACCATCTCATACTCTCTCAATTCTTCATGGAATAAAAAACTTCAAAGACCAAAATTGTACCATTTTCTTCCCTGAACACGATGGTACCAATAGTTTCCCCTGAAGCCTCGTGTATCACTCTAACAGAATGCCTAAAGGTCTTGGTTCAACCATACTCTTCTGAGATCAATCTTGCTAAAGCTCAAATCTAATGGTGTAATTATGTTCCACATATTACACTAATCATTCTATGCTATAATACGTGTATTAAAACTCAACCCACAACTCATTCTTGAACTTTAAAGAAATCATGACCTGCCATGGAACTTCACGCAGAGCTCTCTAATTCTCAAGAAATGGTCAACTATCTTATCCTAACAAGTCTACACCTAAAAATCTAACAGAAAGCATATAATTAATGAGATATGGAGAAGAAAACCAACCTGTCAAGTAGTAATGGTAGAGGTGTGTAAAGATGGTTTCAGTGCTTGCTATCTCTTCCAAGTGACCCTCTAATGGTGTGTATGATTCTGTTTGCAATGGTTTTGATGTGAGAAGCTTGTAAAGGTCCACACGATTCTTGCTTGTTCTTGAAGGAAGCTTGGAATTCCACTCTCTCCCTCACTCTCTCCACTGATTTTTTCTAACCCCTGATCTCAGCATGATCTATTCAATATATAGACTTCAATAGAATAATCTAGAAGCTCCTAGAAGAGACTAGAATGCCTTGGAATTTCTCACTTGGTGACATGTTGTATTATCTCATCTCATGTGTTAAGCTCCTTGAATTGGTGTTAAAATCTCCTTACAAGAGATATTGAGATGGTATGTGCAAAAAACAAGCATTTCCTTGCCTTGTGTGAAGTTTTCCAAAGTTGCCTTAATATGCAAGTAACAACATTACAAAGCAAGTCCAATTTCTAGGCCTCAAATCAAAATTGTGCCTAAACCATTGTTTCCAAAATGTTGTTTAGATTCAAAATGACATATTACATGACCTATTTTGGATTTGTAGATCTCTCAAACCATTTTCCAACTTGAACTTATTTAACTTATATGCCATTTTTAGGTTATTTTCACCCATTCTTGTCAATTCTTGCTACAAGCTTTTCCAACAACTCATGACCACTTTTCTAGGCTTAAAATGCCATTTTGAACAACTTTGATGTTTTGAGTTTTTTCATTTGAGGCTTGGAAGTAGGAGATATGGCCCTTGCTTGAAATGACCTATAACTTCCAAATGACCAAAATACCCTTGTCTTGTACAAACCATAAGTTGAGTTCTACAAATCCTATCAAGGACTTCTAGTACTATCTAGAAAGCTAAGAAGATTCTATTCAACATTCATGTTGACCAAGAGATCATAGGAATCATCCTACTAGGGCAAACGTTGTCTGCAAGTTGGGTGACTTTCAAGGACCCAGATTCACACACCTCAGATGACCTGTAATTTGTCAAAACCATAACTTGAGCTCTGCAAATCCTATCAAGGACTTCTACCACTCAAATTAAAGCTAAGAACAAGCTCTACAACATTCATGTTGTGGGGAAGATGAGATCATAATCACATCTTGAGCTAAAACTTCCTGGAAGATAGGGATCAAACTAGGGGATTTTACACTGTCAATCCTTAGAAACCCTAGCTTAAAACTTCTCAAACTCCTCAATCATGATGAGTTGGTCTAGGAATCATCCTTATAGTATCTCAATACATCCTTCCATGATCCCATGGCCCTTGGATTAGGTCTCAACCTTCTCCAAATCAACAGTTGACCTAGGGTTGACCCAGTCAAAACCCTAATTCTACCATTCATGGTTGAATCTTCTGAATTCTTGCATACTGACCTCTCTGGGCTTCATGATGGCTTTCAAGACATCTCATAAACTTTCTCAAAGCATCAAGTTCACTCTCATAGTCTCAGAATCATCTGAGGAGCTCCCACAACTCTCAAGTTATGAGACACACAACCTTGGTTTCAACCAATTTCTCTGAGGATCTCTTGAACTTTCTGATGAAGGTATCAACCTTCAAACACTTGATGGATAAATAATTGTTGGTCAAATTTTGGGGTGCAACAGCTGCCCCTATTCAAACGGCTTGAACCTGACTGGGTAAGAAGCGAACGACTCTCAGCCAATCAAGGTGCGAGACGGTTGAATACCGGTAAACCCGAAAATTTGCCAACTGCACGAGCACACGATACTCCGCGGGGAACAAATCTTCGAATACTGCAATACTAGCTGTACGGCAACTAGCTGGGGAAATATTGATCTGACATCACCGTCAATTATCCACGTTAACTTCTTTTGACATCGTCTTCAGGCAACCAAAACATCCAACATCACCGCTGGAAGAACTAAATCTGACATCGCCGTCGGACAATCAAAATACCCAACCTCACTGCTGGAGAACTAAATCTGACATCACCGTCGGACAATCAAAATACCACGCATCGCCCCTGGAGAACTACATCTGACATCGCCGTCGGACAATCAAAATACCCCGCATCGCCGCTGGAGAACTACATCTGACATCGCCGTCGGACAATCAAAATACCCCGCATCGCCGCTGGAGAACTACATCTGACATCGCCGTCAAACAATCAAAATACCCCGCATCGCCGCTGGAGAACTACATCTGACATCGCCGTCGGACAATCAAAATACCCCGCATCGCCGCTGGAGAACTACATCTGACATCGCCGTCAAAATACACCGCATCACCGCTGGAGAACTAAATCTGACATCGCCGTCGGACAATCAAAATACCCCGCATCGCCGCTGCAGAACTACATCTGACATCGCCGTCGGACAATCAAAATACCCTGCATCGCCGCTGGAGAACTAAATCTGACATCGCCGTCAAACAATCAAAATACCCCGCCTCGCCGCTGGAGAACTAAATCTGACATCGCCGTCAAACAATCAAAATACCCCGCATCGCCGCTGGAGAACTAAATCTGACATCGCCGTCAAACATAATCTTCTGACATCGCCTCCAAAACAGACATAATCTGACCTCGCCGTCAAAGCAAACATCCAACATCGCCGTCGAACACAAACATGATCTGACCTCGCCGTCAAAACAAACATCCAACCTCACCGCTGGAAATAAACATCATCTGACCTCGCCGTCAAAGTGGAGAAACTTCATTGGGGAATTGGTCACACGGTAACCGGTAGTACATAGTCGATCATACCGCTTCACAGTCAGACTTCAATCATGGAGTCTTCAGGAGAGATTCTAACTTCGCCGTTGGAAAACCTGCTGGGGATAACGCTTCGCCGCTGGGGATTTTGGAGAACTATCACGTAACTCCGCTCCGGGGGTCCAGAACTCATTCTGGATAAATCAACTCTGCTGGGGACTACAATAATCATCTTGAACTGATAACCGTTTCGAGCAAACACTTTGTTGGGGATTCCAGGAATTATCCTGGGCAACTCTTGCTGGGGACAAACCAATCACGGCTTGAGCAGCTTCCAAGGACTCGGCTCTCTTGGAGTTTCAGGAATCGTCCTGGGCGATCTTCGCTGGGGACTCTAGGTATCAATCTGAGCAACCAACCCTGGAGACTGCACTGAGGTCTTAAGAATCATCTTAAGCAAACGACCCTGCTGAGGAATTCGAGAATTATTTTGAACTGAAGACTTCGCTGGGGGAGAATATCAGGAATCATCCTGAATCACTGATCCTTCGGCGGAACACCTGCAAAACAAGAACGGTAGCAACCTAGATCATGTTTATTATGCATATGCTTCGGCGCCATGCTCCACACGGTGGAAATGCTATGCTATGCTAAATGCTACGCAGTCATGCACAATGATGCGATCCCGTCAGCAAAATAAATGCCGAGGGGGAAATCCTCCTGTCAAGGAGAAAGGGCTACTCAGATAGAGGAATCATCCTGCTGGGGAGAACATGGTCGCGCCAACATCAATTGGACTCCGTCTGGGGAAAAGATCTTTCATGGACTGCTGCAGGGGAAACAACTTCAGTTGATTACTGCAGGGAACGAAGCATTACGACAACCTGGACTTGCTGAGAGAAACGATATCCGTCGCGGGAATAAACTGCGGGGCCGCCATGGCTACTTTTCTGGGGATAACAACTCTGTGGGGAAACAACTTCAGCTGCTCAACACTCCACTGGGGAAACAACTAAACATGGTCTGATCAACTTCCAAGGACTCGGCTCTCTTGGACATCTGCAAACTCGGCTGAGGAAGGAGAAATCATTCTGCTTCACTGGAGAGAGTACGACTCTGGGGAAGATACGGCATCGGCTGTTCAATACTCTGCTAGGGAAAATCCACTCATGGTCCCAACTGCTTCCAAGGATTCGGCTCTCTTGGGGGTTTGCGGACTCAGCCGGGGAGAGAAATCATTCTACTTCACTGGAGAGTACGACTCTGATGAGGAATTTCAATTCCGCCGGGGAAGAAGGAATCATCCAACTTCGGGGGAGAATACAACTCTGCGGAGGGGTACAGCATCAGCCGTTCCAACACTCTACTGGGGAAGAGGGAATCATCTGGCTTCAGGAGAGAGTATGACTCTGGTGGGGAACCTCAATTCCGCTGGAGACTTCAGTCTGGCACCATCAGTTACTGCATACTTCGGCGTATGAATAATTTCCTACGAATCCTGCACTTGTGACCCGGTGCTTGGGAAAGAATCCCGCTTCGGCGACTTTACTGGGGAAAACACGAGCTTCGGCACCCGAACACTTCTATGAAATCTGCACTTGTGACCCGGTGCGGGGGGCATACGAGCTTCGGCGCGCGACTCAGCTGAGAGGATGACGTTCCTTCAGGATGCGTCTGCTTGGGGAAGAGAATCCTCTCTGCCTGGGGAGACATACCAATGCTCACTATCTTGCGTTCAGATTCTGCGGAGGAGAGACTACTGAACTCTGCCGGAGAAGGAGAACTCGTCCTGCTTCGGGGATGCGCACGGCACACCGTCTGGAAGGTGCTACACCTGCAACAACACAAACAAACAGACAAGATACCCTCCTCAAAGGGGCCTATCAAGGTTATTATCTCGTGACAATATTCAGGTAATTAATTGTTTCAACAATCAATGGGCCTAGGCCCGTAAGTTTATGTATGCGTATTTTATCAAAAACATTGGCGTTTTCTTTTGCAAACAAAACAAATAAATGCTAAATAGGCAAACAGGATTGCTGAATAACATGCATTTTATTGATGGTGAACCCCTGAATGGGTGTTGCACCCCAAAATTTGACCAACATTTATTCATTCATTGAGTGTTTGGAAGTTGATACCTTCATCAGAAAGTTCAAGAGATCCCCAGAGAAGTGGTTTGAAACCAGGGTTGTGTGCTTCACAGTTTGAAAGTTGTGAGTGCTCCTCAGATGATTCTGAGACTTTGAGAATGAACTTGATGTTTTGAGAAAGCTTATGAGATGTCTTGAAAGCCATCATAAAGCCCTGAGAAGTCATTGTGCAAGAATTCAGAAGATTCAACCATGAATGGTAGAATTAGGGTTTTGACTGGGTCAACCCTAGGATAACTGGAAATTTGGAGAAGGTTGAGACTCAATCCAAGGGCCATGAGATCATGGAATGATGCATAGAGATGTTATAAAGAGGATTCCTAGACCAACTCATCATGATTGAGGAGTTTGAGAAGTTTTGAGTTAGGGTTTCTGAAGATTGTCAGTGGGAAAACCCTAATTTGATCCCTATTTTCTAGGCAGTTTTAGCTATAGATGTGATTGAGATCTCATCTTCCCCACAACATGAATGTTGTAGAGCTTGTTCTAAGCTTTAATTTGAGTGGTGGAAGCCCTTGATAGGAGTTACAGAGCTCAAGTTATGGTTTTGACAAATTACAGGTCAGTTGATGTGTGTGAATCTGGGTCCTTGAAAGTCATCCAACTTCCAGACAACTTTTGCCCTAGTAGGTTGATTCCTATGGTTTCTTGGTCAACATGAATGTTGAAGAGGATCTTCTTAGCTTTAATTTGAGTGGTAGAAGTCCTTGATTGGATTTGTGGAACTCAACTTATGGTTTGAACAAGGCAGGGGTATTTTGGTCATTTGTCAGTTATAGGTCATTTTAGCCAATGCCTAAAACTCCTATTTCCAAGCCTCAAATGGATAAACTCAAAACATGAAAGTTGCTCAAAATGTGATTTTAAGTCTAGAAAGAAGGTCACAAATTGTTGAAAAGGCTCATAGCACAAGATTCCATGATTGGTCAAAAATGAACTAAAAATGACTTATAACTTTGAAAAGTTGAAATTGAAAAGTGTTTTGGAAGATCTACAAATCCAAAATAGGTCATCCAATATATCATTTTGATTGGAAAAAACATTTTGAGAAGATTGGTTTAAGTAGAATTTTCATTTGAGGCTTAAAAAATGAGGTTCCTTTGGAAATTTGTTACTTAAGAAAGAAGGCAATGTTAGAAAACCCTACACAAGCAACAAATGGACTTGTTTTTCACTCATCCTCATTCAATAACTCATGTAAGGACATTTTGAGACCAAATTGAAGGCTTGAAGCATGGGAGATGAGATAACCAACTTCTCATTCAAGGAGAAATTCATGAAACTTCCACATCATTCTAGATGAATCTAGAGACTTCCATGGATTGTTATAAAAAGAGTGCATTATGGAGAGTCTATGGTTGGTGAAAGTTGAGCCAAGTCAGAGGAGAGAGAGAAGTGCATAGCCATTGGAGAAGTTTCTTCAAGTTGAAGCAACTTGAGTTTTCTTTCACTTCAAGCCACCACCTTCAAGAATTGTGCAAACAGAAGGCTATTCATCCTCAAAGGATCATCCTGAAGGATTTGCAAGACCTGGTTCGAGCCATAGCATCACTCACCATAGCTTCTTGACAGGTTGGTGAACTCACTTCTTTCTCTTTATTTATGCTTAGATAGAACATATTATAGGTGTAGAAAGATTGTGTTAGGGTAGAGGATTAATCCCTGAGAATTAGAGCAAGATTGGTGAAGTTTCACACCAGGGCCATGAATCTTGAATCTTCCATAATTAGTTGTTTAATGAGTTTTAATCAGCATGGATTAGTGTATGATAGCTGGCATGGCTTGTAGAACAAGTTTGTAGCTTTAGACTGAGGTTTGATGAAGGTTGGTATCAGTCGAGCATGGTGGTGCCATGGTGTTGGTGCTTTCTGTTAGAGCAATCTAGGAAGAATTAAGGAAAAGTGAACGTATGGTTGTAATCTAGGCATTTAGTAGATGATTTTTCATGTTTAGGTCGAGGGAAGCCGTGGCCTGTGGGGAGAGATAATGGAGCTCGAATGTGTGAGTGCATGAGAGAGGGTTCTGCAAAACCCTAGTTTGATGAAGACGATGAGGGAGCGCCGTTGGATCAAGTCCAATGTTTGACAAATTCACCTAATCTAACGGTCGCGCGCGTGTCTGAGTTTGGAGGGAAGATTTGAATCTAAGTTGAAACGCTGCGTTTCATTTAGAGGGCGCTGGGCCCAGTCTTCTATCCCCACCCCCCTATTTGTTGGCCCAATCCATATAACTAGCGAGGAGTGCTATTCTGACCCCCCCTCCCTTTATTCATTTAATTTGTTTTAATTTTCTTTTTTAATATTTCTGTTTTGTTTAATTCATTAGAAAATGATAGAAAATGATTTTTAAATGCTTCTTTTTTTCATGAGTAGATTAAAATGAGTAGAAAATTATAAAAATAAAATTGAGATTTTATTTTTATGTTTGGTATTTTTATTAGATTTTCCAATTAAATAGCTTTTTAATTGTTTCATTTTGATATTTGATTTTGTAGGAATTGTTTTAGTACTTTCCATTAATCTTTTTTACCCATTCTTTTTGGTGCAATTAGATGATTAGTCATACTTCCCCATAAGATTTTTTCTAGATTTTTTAGAATTGATCTTGGTTAGTTTAATTAGGGTTGACTTAGGATAGTCTAATTAGGGTTTTGAATTGTGCATAGGTGATGATTCCTTTCTTTGATTGAGTTTTATCTTGATTTTTAGGTAGAAACCTTTGTAGATGTTATGAGTAGGTGTTGAGGACCCTTGTGAATATTTGTTAAATTTTTCCCCATTAGTTTAGTATTTTTAGGTATTTCCTGAGTTGCCTGATGATTTGGCCTGTTCAGTGGGTTATCTGTTCATCTGTGGGGTTCATTCTGAGGAATTTGATGAAGGGCTTGGGTTGCCTTGAGGATATTGATGGAGAGCATCATGAAGGGAAGCTTGTAGACCAAGATGCAGAGACCCAGAGCTTGGCTGATGCCTTGTCTGTGAGGTTTGAGAGCCTGAAGTTTGAAGGAGGTTCATGGTACTTTCCTGAGGAAGGCACTATGAATGACTTTCATCCTTCCTTCTCACCTCTTTCTTAAGTATCCAATGATGTTGGAGCCAACTTGTGAGTTTAATTTCTCCTGAGGAGGAATGTAAACTGATCACTCGTTGTTGAGCCACATGGGATACAACTCCTGAGTGGAAGCCTCCTAGTACTTTCCTGAGGAAGGTCCTATGGGTCTATTCACTTAGTTCCACTAGTTGATCTAGGATTCCTTAAGTATCCAATGATGTTGGAGCCAACTTGTGAGTTTAATTTCTCCTGAGGAGGAATGTAAACTGATCACTCGTTGTTGAGCCACATGGGATACAACTCCTGAGTGGAAGCCTCCTAGTACTTTCCTGAGGAAGGTCCTATGGGTCTATTCACTTAGTTCCACTAGTTGATCTAGGATTCCTTAAGTATCCAATGATGTTGGAGCCAACTTGTGAGTTTAATTTCTCCTGAGGAGGAATGTAAACTGATCACATGTTGTTGAGCCACATGGGATACAACTCCTAAGTGGAAGCCTCCTAGTACTTTCCTGAGGAAGGTCCTATGAGTCTATTCACTTAGTTCCACTAGCTTAAATAGGATTTCTAAATATCCAGTGATGTTGGAGCCTGCTTGTGAGTTTAATCTCTCCTGAGGAGGGATGTAAACTGATCACAGTGGTTGAGCCACATAGGGTATGATTCCTGAGTATACACCTCCTAGTGTTCTCCTGAGGAAGACACTATGAGCTTGCTTGCTTAGCTCCCTTTCTTTGGTAAGCTTATTCTGAAGCTTGAAGACTGGGAATGATTTCTCCTGCTTAGGGTTCTGCTTGAGAGTTTTGCTTAGGTTTGTTTAGATCCTGTGATTAGGGTTAGGGTTAGAGAATAGATGATTCTTTCTCATGTGAGTTTTGTTTGCCTGATGGTACTTCATTTCCTTTATCTGTATGATTGCAGTTTACTGTTTTGCTTGATAGCATGTTGTTGATCTTCAGTATGATTACTGTTATTTCATGACTGGCTTGAGGTTGAGACGAGCTTGTGGAGGCTGAAGCCCCACACACATTTCCTCCCTCACTTGCATTGCATGCATTTTACTGTTTAAACTGATGTTTTTGTCTGTATTCTATGTATCATTAACATGATCCCTTTGGACTCTCATTTCTTCTGATGAGGATTTGATGATAGACTTTTAGGTTGAAACCTATGCATGACAACATCTAGGAGTTCCCTGTTCAAACCTCAACCATAGGAGGAATCCATGGCATGATAACAGTAGGACTTGATAGTCTCCCTCCTAGTTGAGCCATATTCTCAGTAGTTTCCCGAACTACGTTTGCTCTGATCTTTCATACCAGATGAAAGTACGTAGGCATAGGATGCGACATCCTAGCGAGCAACCTTCCCCATCTTCCTCCCCGTAGTTAGCCGAACTACGTTGACTCTGATTTCTCATTCTCTGATGAGAATACGTAGGCATAAAGCGCGACGCTTTGCCGAGTCATTTCTCTTTTCCTTTTTCAGCCAGCCTCGATAGGTAGATAGATTATAACCAACCCGTCCAAGTAAACACACAAGCGAGGATCCCGTCGAGTACGACGGACGTGAGGGGTGCTAATACCTTCCCCTTGCGTAACCGACTCCCGAACCCAGACAATGGTTGCGATGACCTTGTCTTACCCTTTTTCGTCAGGTTTTTCCGATCGTTTCCTTTCCTGCTCTGAGGGATAAATAACGAAAGGTGGCGACTCTTCTGTCATGCCGGCACCTTATTTTCGCGCAAGCGACAGCTGGCGACTCTGCTGGGGAATCAAGCATCTAGGGACTTTTCCCATCCCTTATGCTGGGACCGTTTCCCATCCCCTACGCGAGTCAATCCTATCGTTTGTGTGTTTGCTTGTTGGGTTGCGTTTATTTATCGCATCTTTGCTTCTCGCACTTTACTTCCCGCATTTTATTTCCCGCATTTTATTTCCAGTTGATATGATTATCTGTGCTGCTGTGGGAGAGGGATGTTACTGTGAGTGAAAAGCCGGACCTGGGCTTGAGTACACACCTAGATATAGTTGCGGAGAAGTAGTAGACGAACCTGTCTGTTGAACAGGCACAGTTCCCTACGAAAATCTGCGCTCAGACGAGATTCTTGCAGAGGTGCTCCTTTCCGGTCCTGAGGATCTGAGGGGAGTCCAGACGTGAGGATTGTCGACTCTGGGGACCGATCATTTGGAAGTCAGCTAAGAGAGGCCTCTTCATGACTTGACGATGCCACTCCTTCTGGGAATCGTATTGTCACTCATGAATGTCTGTGACGCTGACGACCGCATAGGATGCCGTACCTTTGTCCGTGGATTAGGTCCATCATACCTGTGAGTGGGTTGGGATATTACAGGAAACTTTGACCTCCAGACCACCTGGTTTTCTTGACAGTGAATCAGTTATGTTGGGTTCTCAGTTGCAGATATGTTCTTGATAGAGCAACGGTTTGATCAGAGGATCTTATCATCGGATGTTTGTCTGTTCTTGATAGAGCAGGCTTTGACCAGTGTATTATTATCAGAGGTTTGTTCTGGATGGAGCAGATTTTTGAGCGAGGTCTGAAGATCTCATCAGCAATTGTTATTTGTTCTTGATGGAGCAGATTTTGAGGGGGGTCTGAAGATCTCGCCAGCAGTTGTTATTTTGTTCTTGATAGGGCAGATTTTTGAGTAGGGTTTGAAGATCTCATCAGCAGCTGTGCATTTGTTCTTGAGAGGGCAGATTTTTGACTTGGGGTCCGAAGACTTCTCCAACAGATATTCCTTGATCTTGCATCCGGGTTCTTTATTATCAGGCCTTCGTTCTTGTCAGAGCAGAATTTTGATCTCGATCCTACCAGATGGTTATTCACAACAGATCAGATCAGTGGGTTTACACCGGGGTTTCCTTCTCAGCAGTGACTGTTGACATCGAATCTCCACAGCAGCCTTGGATATATTGTTGCATGCCTGCATTTTGCATTAGCTTGCATAATCATTCCATTAGCGTGTGTCTGTGAGGTTGCTGTCTCCATGATTGGGCCTAGATTCTTCCCCTTATTATTATCAGCAGATGCCAGGATCGGGGGAAATCTCTCAAGCACACAGACTCACGCATGCATTTGCATGAAGCATTCTTGCATGACATACATTCTGTTGCTTTTCCTAACCTTTGATCTTGACAGGTTTTTCAGGTACTCAGGTTCCGAGCTGCTTTCAGGATTGATCAAAGATTCATCCACCGTTACTCGACTCGCGCCAATCAAACGAGAATCATGGACCAGGTACAATCAGATGTTCAGGAGCTTCGTGAAAGGATGGATCGTTTTATGGAGTTGATGCAAGTAGTTGCGAACGGGCAAGAGCAACTTCGTACTTTGGTTCAACCTCTCATCTCCAGGGTTGACAGCAATGGAATTCTTCACGGCGGGGCCGTACCCACTCCTCCTCCTCAAGTGGATACTCCTCAGAACGTTGTTCCTGCTGCCGGGGGCAACGGTAGTGCTAACGGCAATCTTATGAATAATCTCGGACTTAACGCGGCGGGCGCCGTCAATGGTGGTTTGGGAGCCAATGTTAATGTTGGTGCAGGAAATATGGTGGTGCCTCAACCGTGGCTGGAGGACCATCAGGACGACATTTTCTCTCAGAGGGGTGTAGAGGCTGAGTTAACTGCTGAAGCTAGACTCAGGTTCAAGGCACTGGAAGATAAAATGAGAGATATAGAAAATCAGAACACATTGGGCGTTGACATGTCCAAACTTGGGCTGATTGCTGACTTTAAAGTACCTCACAAGTTTAAGGTACCTATCTTTGAGAAGTATAGAGGCACTACTTGTCCCCGTGTTCACCTCCGATCTTATTACAGGAAGATGTCTGCTTACTCTGATGATGAGAAGTTGCTGATGCACTTCTTTCAGGATAGTCTTTCTGGCCCATCGCTTGAATGGTATATGGGTTTGGAACCCGCTGCTGTGCGAACGTGGAAAGATCTCGCTGAAGCGTTTGTTCTCCACTATCAGTATAATAGCGACTTGGATCCCAACCGAGTTCAGCTCCAGAATCTCTCGCAGCGGAGCAATGAAAGCTTCAAGGAGTACGCCCAGCGGTGGCGTGAATTGGCTGCTCGGGTTCAACCGCCGATGGTTGAGCGTGAGTTGGTACAGATGTTCGTGGCTACTCTTCCCGGAGTCTATTATGAGAAGTTGGTTAGTGGCATGTCCGGGACATTCTCGGCCCTCATCACTTTGGGCGAGCATGTTGAAAATGGTATAAAGATCGGCAAGATTCAAGGCGAATCATCCTCATCTGGAGGAGCCAGCAAGAAACCTTATACTGGCAAACGCCGAGAGGGCGATGCCAGTGCTGTCTCTAATGCTAGGAGAAAGGGCAAGGGCCCTCAGTCTCAGATCGCTAGCATAAACATCCCAGCTGCTCCCCCGCAGCCGCAGCAGCAGCCTCAGCAACAGAATAACCCGGGATATAAGAAATATCAGCATCGGGGTCCCCTGGCAAACCGTCATTTGGAAACTCCTCCCATGTCGTATGCCCAGCTTCTGCAGACGCTGCTTCAGCTCCAACTAGTTCAGAAGAGGACGCTAGCTCCCTTGACAGGGGCACCGCCACCCGGGTACGATGCTAATGCTACATGTGAATTTCATTCTGGGGCACCTGGCCATACAGTTGAGAACTGCAAAGCTTTTAAGCATAAGGTCCAGGACATGATTGACGCCAAGATAATAAATTTTTCTGACAACGTGCCCAACGTCACCAAGAATCCGATGCCTCATCATAGGGGGGGCGGAGTAAATGCTGTCATCACTGAAGAGAATTCAGACTTGCTGACTGATGTCAGAGATTTGAAAACGCCACTGAGTTTTGTTAAAGCTAAACTGCTGAAGAAAGGCTTCTTTCCCGGGTGTGGGGAGTTTTGTATGGAATGTGCTGCACTTCCTGACGGGTGTGAGCAGTTGAGTGAAGGTATCCAGAGTCTGATGACCGAAGGTATTTTGCAGTTTAGTCGAAGCGTTGAGAATGCGTCGGGAGAAGTCGTGCTGAAGCAGGCTGACGAGGTTGCCACTATCACCATTCCTCGCCACCCTATCACCATTTCTGCACCTCGTCCACCTACTATTACCATCACCAGGGCTGGACCAATCCCGTTCGAGAGTACCAATGCCGTGCCATGGCATTACGGCGCTGAAGTGTATTGTAATGGCCAGAAGGTAGAGATTGAGCCGCCCAGATCGACTGCGCAGAGTCTTGCTGAGGCCAGTGGTATCACCAGAAGTGGCAGAGTGTTCGCGCCGGCAGAGGGTGCGGCAGAGAAGGTAGTCAGGGCTGATGCTGCTGATAAGGGCAAAGGTAAAGCCGTTGAAGAGGTTCCTGCAGGGGCAGAAAAAGACTTGTTGGTTAAAGACGCAGAAGAGTTCATGCGACTGATCAGGAAAAGTGACTACAAGATTGTAGATCATCTTCACCAGACTCCGTCAAAGATCTCAATTCTCAACCTGTTGCTGTGTTCTGAAGCACACCGCAACGCATTGCTGAAAGTATTGAATGCTGCATACGTGCCGCAGGAGATATCCGTTAATCAACTTGAGGAAGTAGTAGCCCATGTCAACGCTGGTAATGGGCTGGGCTTTACAGATTTGGAGCTGACGCCCAAGGGAAGAGATCACAACCATGCCTTGCACGTCTCGATAGAGTGCAGGGGCACGATTATGTCACATGTCCTAGTAGATACGGGCTCCTCGCTGAACGTGCTTCCGAAGAAAGCACTAATGAAGTTGGATACCCGGGGACTGCTGTGCACGCCCAGTGATCTGGTCGTAAAGGCTTTTGACGGAACCAAACGCCACGTCTTTGGAGAATTGACCCTGCCAATTCAGGTTGGACCAGAGACGTTTAATGCAGTGTTCTATATTATGGATATCATGCCCGCCTATAGTTGCCTCTTAGGTCGGCCGTGGATTCATTCTGCTGGTGCCGTGACGTCCACGTTGCATCAGAAGCTTAAATATGCTGTTGGGGGCAGCATAGTGACAGTTTGCGGAGAGGAGGACATCATGGTAAGCCACCTGTCGTCCTTCAAGTATGTCGAAATGGATGGCGAGATCCATGAGACTCTTTGCCAGGCGTTTGAGACCGTCAAGGTGAAGGAAGTAGCTCCCATTGTTGCAGAGAAGCAAGAGGTGAACCTCTCTTCGTTTAAGGAAGCTAGAGCCGTTGTCGAAGCTGGTTCTACCCCAGGCTGGGGGCACGTCTTGGATATACCATTCAAACAGGATAAGTTTGGATTGGGATATTCTCCTGAAGCTGGAGCTTCAACTTCTTCTGGTAGCTCATCTCGTGGAAAGGGGCCGATCCTATTCACCAAAGGAGGAGTAATATTCGAAAGTGTCAACGCAGCGTCAGAGGACAGCGGGGACAGTGACTGTGATCTCGATGCCTGGATTCAACCGAGCAAGCCAGGCGAGCGCCTTCACAACTGGACCATCAAGGAGATTATCGAGCTGACAAGTGAAGAGTAATGATTTGCTTTTTTACAATCTTTTGTACAACCCTATGTCCTGCCCGGGGCATAGTGGTTTTACTGTCAGGGCCTTGTTGGATTATGTGTATACATTTTATCAATAAATAAAAAGGCGTTTTCTTCGTAATCAAATATTGTGTTCTCTGTTATTCATGCTTTATGTTTGTTTTGAAAAACAGCAAAATGGCAACGAGGTTCGTGCTAACCTGCATATTCCTGCTTTAAACTTAACCCTTGTTATTGCAGGATCCACGTAACAGACGACATCGACTCTGGACCCTCTACGGCTCACTACGACTTTGATTGCCCGATCTATCAAGCCGAGGATGAGATTGATGAAGACGAAGACCTTCCGGAAGAATTGGCCCGCTTGTTGAAACAAGAGGAGAAGGTTATTCTGCCTCATGAGGAGGAGATTGAGATCATAAATCTGGGTTCTGAGGAGCTTATCAGGAATGTCAGGGTTGGGGCTGCGCTGCAGAATGATGTCAAGCATAGACTGGTCGAGATGCTTCGAGAGTATAGTGACGTCTTTGCTTGGTCGTATGAGGATATGCCCGGACTTGACACAGATATCGTGGTTCATCGCTTGCCGTTGCGAGAAGATTGCCCTCCAGTCAAGCAGAAGCTCAGGAGGACGAGACCAGACATGGCTGTAAAAATCAAAGAAGAAGTCCAGAAGCAGTTGGACGCAGGATTTCTAGCCGTCACCGCCTACCCTCCGTGGGTCGCCAACATAGTGCCTGTACCGAAGAAGGACGGTAAGGTACGTATGTGCGTCGATTATCGGGACTTGAATAGGGCGAGCCCTAAGGATGATTTCCCGTTGCCTCATATCGATGTGTTGGTCGACAATACAGCCCAGTTTTCCGTGTTTTCGTTCATGGATGGCTTCTCCGGTTACAATCAGATTAAGATGGCACCGGAGGACATGGAGAAAACAACGTTTATCACCCCCTGGGGCACGTTTTGCTACAAGGTAATGCCCTTCGGTCTGAAGAACGCAGGGGCCACTTACCAGCGAGCAATGGTAACTTTGTTTCATGATATGATTCATCACGAGATTGAAGTCTATGTTGATGACATGATTGCAAAGTCCCAAACGGAGGAGGAGCATCTGGTCAATTTGCTGAAGCTGTTTGAAAGGCTTAGGAAGTTCAAGCTGAGGCTGAATCCTAACAAGTGCACTTTCGGGGTGCGGTCCGGAAAGTTATTGGGGTTTATCGTTAGTGAACGAGGTATCGAAGTTGATCCTGCAAAGATAAAAGCTATCCAAGAGATGCCAGCGCCGAGAACAGAAAGAGAAGTTCGTGGTTTCTTGGGCCGAATAAACTACATTGCGAGGTTTATCTCCCAGCTCACGGCCACTTGTGAACCGATGTTCAAGTTGTTAAAGAAAAATCAGGCGATTACTTGGAATGAAGATTGCCAGAAGGCATTCGATAAGATAAAGCAGTATCTTCAAGAACCTCCGATCTTGATACCCCCAGTGGCTGGACGGCCATTAATCATGTACTTGACAGTTCTGGAGAATAGCATGGGGTGTGTTCTCGGTCAGCACGACGAGACGGGCAGAAAGGAGCATGCCATTTATTATTTGAGTAAAAAGTTCACTGAGTGTGAATCTCGATACTCGATGCTGGAGAAGACGTGTTGTGCACTAGCTTGGGCTGCCAAACGTCTACGACAGTATATGCTCAACCACACCACTATGCTGATTTCGAAGATGGATCCGATCAAGTATGTCTTCGAGAAGCAGGCTCTTTCGGGCAGGATTGCCAGATGGCAAATGGTGTTAACAGAATATGATATTCAGTACGTCTCTCAGAAAGCCATCAAAGGGAGCGTATTGTCTGATTACCTTGCCGAACAGCCAATCGAAGACTATCAGCCGATGAAGTTCGAGTTCCCTGATGAGGACATTATGTTTCTCAAAGCAAAGGATTGCGAAGAGCCATTGCCCGA
The DNA here is from genome assembly GCA_963859935.3 of Lathyrus sativus. NCBI lineage: Eukaryota > Viridiplantae > Streptophyta > Magnoliopsida > Fabales > Fabaceae > Lathyrus > Lathyrus sativus. Next base: position 213,901,468 of record OZ012739.1, on the reverse strand, counting down.
CGAGGGGCCGGATAGGAAGTCTCAGTGGAAGTTGATATTCGACGGAGCAGTCAATTCCTATGGAAGTGGTATCGGGGCTATCATCACGACTCCTCACGGATCCCACATCCCGTTTACTGCGAGACTGACGTTTCCAGTTACCAACAACGAAGCCGAGTACGAAGCATGTATTATGGGTCTAGAAGAGGCAATTGATTTGAGAATCAAGAATCTAGACATATACGGTGACTCAGCGCTTGTGATCAATCAGATCAAAGGGGAGTGGGAAACTCGTCAACCGAATCTAGTGCCGTACATGAATTATGCCAGGAGGCTGCTTCCGTTCTTCGACCGAGTAGAACTTCATCATGTACCCCGGGCTGAAAATCAAATGGCTGATGCTTTAGCCACGTTGGCTTCTATGTATAAGGTCAATCTTTGGAATGAGGCTCCAAGTATTGTCCTTTCGCGTCTTGACAGACCAGCATATGTGTTCGCAATCGAGGATGCCACTGACGGCAAGCCATGGTTCCACGATATCCAGACCTTCCTTATGACTAAGGAGTATCCGGCGGGTGCGTCAACCCAGGATAAGAAGACTCTGAGGAGGCTATCTGGAAACTTTTACCTCAATCCTGATGGAGTGCTCTACAAGAGAAACCACGATCTCGTGCTACTCAGATGTGTAGATGAGAAAGAGGCAAGTATGCTCATGGAGGAAGTCCATGAGGGCACATTTGGTACGCACGCCGGCGGGCATGCCATGACGAGGAAGATCCTGAGAGCAGGATATTACTGGTTGACTATGGAGTCGGATTGCTTCAGATTCGCGAGGAAATGTCATAAATGCCAGATTTACGCTGATAGAGTTCATGTGCCGCCGTGCCCCTTGAATGTCATGTCCTCCCCTTGGCCGTTCTCCATGTGGGGCATTGACATGATAGGCAAGATCGAGCCCACCGCATCCAATGGTCATCGTTTTATTCTGGTAGCTATCGACTACTTCACCAAGTGGGTGGAGGCAGCCTCGTACGCTAATGTGACCAAGCAGGTGGTTGCTAAATTCATTAAGAGGGACATCATCTGTCGCTATGGAATTCCCGAGCGGATCATTACTGATAATGGTTCGAATTTGAATAACAAGATGATGAAGGAGCTGTGCCAGAGCTTCAAGATTGAACACCACAACTCATCTCCTTATCGGCCGAAGATGAATGGCGCCGTTGAAGCGGCCAACAAGAACATCAAGAAGATTGTTCAGAAGATGGTTGTGACGTATAAAGATTGGCACGAGATGCTGCCGTTTGCCTTGCATGGTTATCGTACGACGGTGCGTACGTCGACCGGGGCAACTCCTTTCTCCTTGGTGTACGGTATGGAAGCTGTCCTACCGCTAGAAGTGGAGATTCCCTCTTTGCGAGTTTTGGTTGATGTGAAACTTGATGAGGCAGAATGGGTGACGAATCGCCTGAACCAGCTCAGCCTGATGGACGAGAAGAGGCTAGCATCGATTGCATTTGGTCGCCTGTACCAAAGCCGAATGAAGAAAGCTTATGATAAGAAGGTGCGTCCTCGAAGCTTTCAGACGGGTGATCTCGTCCTGAAGAAGATTCTTCCGCCACACTCCGATCACCGGGGCAAGTGGACTCCGAATTACGAAGGGCCGTATGTCGTCAGCAAGGTCTTCTCGGGAGGAGCTTTGCTGTTATCCACGATGGATGGTGAAGATTTTGCATCCCCGGTGAACGCGGACGCAATTAAAAAATACTTTGCTTGAAAGCGACCCGTTGGACAAAAAAGAAAGAGTCCAGGCAAAAAAGGGGCATCCCGGCGAACCAAAAACAGAATAAAAGGTTCGGGCAAAAATTAGGGATATATTGAAAAAATGTACACCCGCGAAGTCGAAAACCTACACTGGGCGGCTTCGGCAAAAAAGGGTATCCCGGTGAACTGAAAACCCGAAAGGGCGGTTCACGCAAAAGTTAGGGATTTGAATAAGCAAATGACTGCGTTCCGCGTATGGACTTTCATTGTTTAGTGGTTCGGAAGACCTGAGGGCCGTTTATCTGAATCAATCTCTTCCAAAGCTGAAGCATCGGAGAAGTATCGAAGTCGAGTGGGTCTTAGAGGGATCAACTCATGGTGTTCGTCTACGCCTCGATTGCCGACATTTGTATATACTGATGTATATTTATGTTTTCTTTTTTGCGCGGCTTCCTCATTCCAGGAGCTTGCCTCCGTTGTAAAACATTTTTGCCCATTCAGGGGTTCACCATCAATAAAATGCACATTATTCAGCAATTCTACTTGTCTGTTTTGCATTTATCTGTTTTGTTTGCGAATGATAACGCCGATGTGTTTTTTTGATAAAATGCGCATACATAAACTTGCGGGCCTAAGCCCATTGATTGTTGAAACAATTAACTAACTGAACATTGTCACGAGATAATAACCCTGATAGGCCCCTTTGAGGAGGGTATCTTGTCTGTTTGTTTGTGTCGTTGCAGGTATAGCACCCGTCAGAAGATGTGTCGTGCGTATCCCCGAAGCAGGATGAGTCCTCCTTCTTCAGCAGAGTTCAGTAGTCTCTCCTCCGCAGAATCTGAACGCAAGGTAGTAAGCATTGATATGTCTCCCCTGAAGGAACGTCATCTTCTCAGCTGAGTCGCGTGTCGAAGCTCGTATGACCCCAGCACCGGGTCACAAGTGCAGATTTCATGGAAATGTTCGGGTGCCGAAGCTCGTGTTTCCCCGGTAAGGTCGCCGCAGCAGGTGCCTTCCCCAGCACCGGGTCACAAGTGCAGGTCTCGTAGGAAGTTGTTCGTACGCCGAAGTATGCAGTAACTGATGGTGCCAGACTGAAGTCTCCAGCGGAATTGAGATTCCCCACCAGAGCCGTATTCTCTCCCGAAGTCGGATGATTCCCTCTTCCCCAGTAGAGTGTTGGAACAGCTGATGTTGAGATTCCCCTACAGAGTTGTACTCTCCCCCGAAGTCAGATGATTCTTTCTTCCCCAGTGGAATTGAATTCCTCATCAGAGTCGTACTCTCCAGTAAAGTAGAATGATTTCTCCTTCCCCGGCTGAGTCCGCAAAACCCCCAGGAGAGCTGAATCTTGGGTAGCAGTTGGGACCATTGGTGGATTTCCCCTAGCAGAGCGTGGTGCAGCTGATGCTGTATTTCCCCAGAGTCGCACTCACTCCAGCGAAGCAGAATGACTTCTCCTTCCTCAGCCGAGTTTGCAGATGTCCAAGAGAGCCGAGTCCTTGGAAGTTGATCAGATCATGATTGGTTTTTCCCAGTAGAGTGTGGAGCAGCTGAAGTTGTTTCCCCACAGAGTTATCATCCCCGGAAGAGTAGCCGAGACGGCCCCGCAGTTTATTCTCGCGATTGATGTCAGCAGGTCCAAGTTCTCGTAGATCTTCGTTCCCCTGCAGCAGATCAACTGAAGTTGTTTTCCCTTGCAGCAGTCAGCGGAAGATCAATTCCCCAGACAGAGTCCGATTGATATTGGCGTGTCCACGTTCTCCTCAGCAAGATGGTTCCTCTATCTGAGTAGTTCTTTCTCCTTGACAGGAGAATTTCCCCCTCGGCATTTATTTTGCTGACGGGATCGCATCATTGTGCATGATTGCATGGCATTTAGCATAAACGCATAGCATTCCCACCGTGTGGGGCATGGTGCCGAAGTATATGCATCATAAGCATGATCTAGGTTATTATCATTCTTGTTTTACAGGTGTACTACCGAAAGACCGGTTGCTCAGGACGATTCTTGAAGTTCTCCCCAGCAAGGTCCTTTTCTTAGATGGTTCTGAAGACCCCAGTGATCCCCGCAGTCGCTCGCTCAAGATGGTTTTTGAGATCCCCAGCAAAGACTTCGGTTCGAGATGATTCTCAAGTCCCTCAGCAGGGCCATTTGCTTAAGACGATTCTTAAGACCTCAGTACAGCTTCCCGAGTTGTTCGCCTAGTATGATACTTGAGCTCCCCAAAAGCGTCCCCAGCAGGAGTTGCCTAGGAAGATTCCTGGAATTCCCAACAGAATGTTTGCTCCAGGAAGGTTATTAGTTCAGGACGATTCTTGAAGACGCCCGATGGATCTGTTTGGTCAAGATGATTCTTGAAGACCAGAGCAGCGTGGTATGTCTGCTCCAACAACGATGTCTAATCTGAAGATGGATTTCGTAAGCGCCCGAAGGCGATATCAGAAGGTTCCGGTGAGTCCAGATTTCCGTGTTGAAGAATCAACAGGTAGCTGAAGACAAGGTTCCAGGGTTGTAGATACAACAGAGTGATTCGTGTGAGTCCGAAGACCCAGTCAGTTGTCCTGAGGTGATGATTGAGCGCAATCAAGTGAATGATACGTCTTCTGATTGAAGTCGAAGATGTTTCTCCAGCTGAAGCGGAGTTTTGCCTGTAGGCAAAGTGTTTGAATCCCCGTAGAGTCATGAATGGCTCAGGATACCAGTTCTCTGACTGAAGTCACAGATTTCTTAAGCTGAAGCGAAGGTGCCTAAGGGCAAGGTTATCCCCCAAGGTCGTGAAGGACCTAGGATTCATTATTCGGGCTGAAGGCCGAAGTATATCCCTGACTGAAGTCTCGGATGCTCTATAGCAGAGGTGGAGTTGCCTGAAGGCAGATTCATGTATCCTTGAAGGGCAAGGATCACTTTCTTCAGACTGAGGTCGAGGATACCTCCTGCAGAGTTGCCATCCTTGGAGGCCAAGGATGCTTATCTTCAGAAGTACTTGAAGATCTTTTCTAGCTGAAGCTGGAAGTGGCCAGGGGCCAGGGTTTCATCTATCTTCATAAGTGCTTGAAGATCTTTTCTAGCTGAAGCTAGAGGTGGCCAGGGGCCAGGGTTTCATATATCTTTAAATGTTGAAGTTCTACGGCGGGCAGTGTGCAGCAGTATTCCGATATTCGTCTTGGTTCTGAGGGTGAACCCCAGATCAGAGTGTGCTCGGTTAAGTCTCTCCTTCCCAGCGGAGTAGCTTCAGGTATGCAAGTGTATTTTGTTCCATTTACCAGGGGTGAACCCCAGGTCAGATGTGTTTGAAATCATGTTTGTTTCCGGCAGCGAGGTTGGATGTTTGTTTGACGGCGAGGTCACACTCTTTAAATCCCCAGCAGAGATGATGTTTGTACGACGGCGATGTCGAGTGTCTCTCAGAGCGATGTTTGTTTCCGACGGCGATGTCAGATTCAGTTCTCCAGCGGCGAGGTTGGGTGTTGTGGTTGTCTGAAGACAATGTCAGAAGAATTTAATGTGGATAATTGACGGTGACGTCAGATCGGTATCTCTCCAGCTAGTTGTTGAGCAGCTAGTGTTGCAGTGTTCAAAGATTTGTTCTCCGCAGAGTACCGTGTGCTTGTGCAGTTGGCAAATTTTCGGGTTTACCGATATTCAACCGTCTCGTACCTTGATTGGTTGAGAGCCGTTCGCTTCTCACCCAGTCAGGTCCAAGCCGTTTGAATAGGGGCAGCTGTTGCACCCCAAAATTTGACCAACATTTATTCATTCATTGAGTGTTTGGAAGTTGATACCTTCATCAGAAAGTTCAAGAGATCCCCAGAGAAGTGGTTTGAAACCAGGGTTGTGTGCTTCACAGTTTGAAAGTTGTGAGTGCTCCTCAGATGATTCTGAGACTTTGAGAATGAACTTGATGTTTTGAGAAAGCTTATGAGATGTCTTGAAAGCCATCATAAAGCCCTGAGAAGTCATTGTGCAAGAATTCAGAAGATTCAACCATGAATGGTAGAATTAGGGTTTTGACTGGGTCAACCCTAGGATAACTGGAAATTTGGAGAAGGTTGAGACTCAATCCAAGGGCCATGAGATCATGGAATGATGCATAGAGATGTTATAAAGAGGATTCCTAGACCAACTCATCATGATTGAGGAGTTTGAGAAGTTTTGAGTTAGGGTTTCTGAAGATTGTCAGTGGGAAAACCCTAATTTGATCCCTATTTTCTAGGCAGTTTTAGCTATAGATGTGATTGAGATCTCATCTTCCCCACAACATGAATGTTGTAGAGCTTGTTCTAAGCTTTAATTTGAGTGGTGGAAGCCCTTGATAGGAGTTACAGAGCTCAAGTTATGGTTTTGACAAATTACAGGTCAGTTGATGTGTGTGAATCTGGGTCCTTGAAAGTCATCCAACTTCCAGACAACTTTTGCCCTAGTAGGTTGATTCCTATGGTTTCTTGGTCAACATGAATGTTGAAGAGGATCTTCTTAGCTTTAATTTGAGTGGTAGAAGTCCTTGATTGGATTTGTGGAACTCAACTTATGGTTTGAACAAGGCAGGGGTATTTTGGTCATTTGTCAGTTATAGGTCATTTTAGCCAATGCCTAAAACTCCTATTTCCAAGCCTCAAATGGAAAAACTCAAAACATGAAAGTTGCTCAAAATGTGATTTTAAGTCTAGAAAGAAGGTCACAAATTGTTGAAAAGGCTCATAGCACAAGATTCCATGATTGGTCAAAAATGAACTAAAAATGACTTATAACTTTGAAAAGTTGAAATTGAAAAGTGTTTTGGAAGATCTACAAATCCAAAATAGGTCATCCAATATATCATTTTGATTGGAAAAAACATTTTGAGAAGATTGGTTTAAGTAGAATTTTCATTTGAGGCTTAAAAAATGAGGTTCCTTTGGAAATTTGTTACTTAAGAAAGAAGGCAATGTTAGAAAACCCTACACAAGCAACAAATGGACTTGTTTTTCACTCATCCTCATTCAATAACTCATGTAAGGACATTTTGAGACCAAATTGAAGGCTTGAAGCATGGGAGATGAGATAACCAACTTCTCATTCAAGGAGAAATTCATGAAACTTCCACATCATTCTAGATGAATCTAGAGACTTCCATGGATTGTTATAAAAAGAGTGCATTATGGAGAGTCTATGGTTGGTGAAAGTTGAGCCAAGTCAGAGGAGAGAGAGAAGTGCATAGCCATTGGAGAAGTTTCTTCAAGTTGAAGCAACTTGAGTTTTCTTTCACTTCAAGCCACCACCTTCAAGAATTGTGCAAACAGAAGGCTATTCATCCTCAAAGGATCATCCTGAAGGATTTGCAAGACCTGGTTCGAGCCATAGCATCACTCACCATAGCTTCTTGACAGGTTGGTGAACTCACTTCTTTCTCTTTATTTATGCTTAGATAGAACATATTATAGGTGTAGAAAGATTGTGTTAGGGTAGAGGATTAATCCCTGAGAATTAGAGCAAGATTGGTGAAGTTTCACACCAGGGCCATGAATCTTGAATCTTCCATAATTAGTTGTTTAATGAGTTTTAATCAGCATGGATTAGTGTATGATAGCTGGCATGGCTTGTAGAACAAGTTTGTAGCTTTAGACTGAGGTTTGATGAAGGTTGGTATCAGTCGAGCATGGTGGTGCCATGGTGTTGGTGCTTTCTGTTAGAGCAATCTAGGAAGAATTAAGGAAAAGTGAACGTATGGTTGTAATCTAGGCATTTAGTAGATGATTTTTCATGTTTAGGTCGAGGGAAGCCGTGGCCTGTGGGGAGAGATAATGGAGCTCGAATGTGTGAGTGCATGAGAGAGGGTTCTGCAAAACCCTAGTTTGATGAAGACGATGAGGGAGCGCCGTTGGATCAAGTCCAATGTTTGACAAATTCACCTAATCTAACGGTCGCGCGCGTGTCTGAGTTTGGAGGGAAGATTTGAATCTAAGTTGAAACGCTGCGTTTCATTTAGAGGGCGCTGGGCCCAGTCTTCTATCCCCACCCCCCTATTTGTTGGCCCAATCCATATAACTAGCGAGGAGTGCTATTCTGACCCCCCCTCCCTTTATTCATTTAATTTGTTTTAATTTTCTTTTTTAATATTTCTGTTTTGTTTAATTCATTAGAAAATGATAGAAAATGATTTTTAAATGCTTCTTTTTTTCATGAGTAGATTAAAATGAGTAGAAAATTATAAAAATAAAATTGAGATTTTATTTTTATGTTTGGTATTTTTATTAGATTTTCCAATTAAATAGCTTTTTAATTGTTTCATTTTGATATTTGATTTTGTAGGAATTGTTTTAGTACTTTCCATTAATCTTTTTTACCCATTCTTTTTGGTGCAATTAGATGATTAGTCATACTTCCCCATAAGATTTTTTCTAGATTTTTTAGAATTGATCTTGGTTAGTTTAATTAGGGTTGACTTAGGATAGTCTAATTAGGGTTTTGAATTGTGCATAGGTGATGATTCCTTTCTTTGATTGAGTTTTATCTTGATTTTTAGGTAGAAACCTTTGTAGATGTTATGAGTAGGTGTTGAGGACCCTTGTGAATATTTGTTAAATTTTTCCCCATTAGTTTAGTATTTTTAGGTATTTCCTGAGTTGCCTGATGATTTGGCCTGTTCAGTGGGTTATCTGTTCATCTGTGGGGTTCATTCTGAGGAATTTGATGAAGGGCTTGGGTTGCCTTGAGGATATTGATGGAGAGCATCATGAAGGGAAGCTTGTAGACCAAGATGCAGAGACCCAGAGCTTGGCTGATGCCTTGTCTGTGAGGTTTGAGAGCCTGAAGTTTGAAGGAGGTTCATGGTACTTTCCTGAGGAAGGCACTATGAATGACTTTCATCCTTCCTTCTCACCTCTTTCTTAAGTATCCAATGATGTTGGAGCCAACTTGTGAGTTTAATTTCTCCTGAGGAGGAATGTAAACTGATCACTCGTTGTTGAGCCACATGGGATACAACTCCTGAGTGGAAGCCTCCTAGTACTTTCCTGAGGAAGGTCCTATGGGTCTATTCACTTAGTTCCACTAGTTGATCTAGGATTCCTTAAGTATCCAATGATGTTGGAGCCAACTTGTGAGTTTAATTTCTCCTGAGGAGGAATGTAAACTGATCACTCGTTGTTGAGCCACATGGGATACAACTCCTGAGTGGAAGCCTCCTAGTACTTTCCTGAGGAAGGTCCTATGGGTCTATTCACTTAGTTCCACTAGTTGATCTAGGATTCCTTAAGTATCCAATGATGTTGGAGCCAACTTGTGAGTTTAATTTCTCCTGAGGAGGAATGTAAACTGATCACATGTTGTTGAGCCACATGGGATACAACTCCTAAGTGGAAGCCTCCTAGTACTTTCCTGAGGAAGGTCCTATGAGTCTATTCACTTAGTTCCACTAGCTTAAATAGGATTTCTAAATATCCAGTGATGTTGGAGCCTGCTTGTGAGTTTAATCTCTCCTGAGGAGGGATGTAAACTGATCACAGTGGTTGAGCCACATAGGGTATGATTCCTGAGTATACACCTCCTAGTGTTCTCCTGAGGAAGACACTATGAGCTTGCTTGCTTAGCTCCCTTTCTTTGGTAAGCTTATTCTGAAGCTTGAAGACTGGGAATGATTTCTCCTGCTTAGGGTTCTGCTTGAGAGTTTTGCTTAGGTTTGTTTAGATCCTGTGATTAGGGTTAGGGTTAGAGAATAGATGATTCTTTCTCATGTGAGTTTTGTTTGCCTGATGGTACTTCATTTCCTTTATCTGTATGATTGCAGTTTACTGTTTTGCTTGATAGCATGTTGTTGATCTTCAGTATGATTACTGTTATTTCATGACTGGCTTGAGGTTGAGACGAGCTTGTGGAGGCTGAAGCCCCACACACATTTCCTCCCTCACTTGCATTGCATGCATTTTACTGTTTAAACTGATGTTTTTGTCTGTATTCTATGTATCATTAACATGATCCCTTTGGACTCTCATTTCTTCTGATGAGGATTTGATGATATACTTTTAGGTTGAAACCTATGCATGACAACATCTAGGAGTTCCCTGTTCAAACCTCAACCATAGGAGGAATCCATGGCATGATAACAGTAGGACTTGATAGTCTCCCTCCTAGTTGAGCCATATTCTCAGTAGTTTCCCGAACTACGTTTGCTCTGATCTTTCATACCAGATGAAAGTACGTAGGCATAGGATGCGACATCCTAGCGAGCAACCTTCCCCATCTTCCTCCCCGTAGTTAGCCGAACTACGTTGACTCTGATTTCTCATTCTCTGATGAGAATACGTAGGCATAAAGCGCGACGCTTTGCCGAGTCATTTCTCTTTTCCTTTTTCAGCCAGCCTCGATAGGTAGATAGATTATAACCAACCCGTCCAAGTAAACACACAAGCGAGGATCCCGTCGAGTACGACGGACGTGAGGGGTGCTAATACCTTCCCCTTGCGTAACCGACTCCCGAACCCAGACAATGGTTGCGATGACCTTGTCTTACCCTTTTTCGTCAGGTTTTTCCGATCGTTTCCTTTCCCGCTCTGAGGGATAAATAACGAAAGGTGGCGACTCTTCTGTCATGCCGGCACCTTATTTTCGCGCAAGCGACAATGGGCAAAAAAATGTTTTACAACAGAGGCAAGCTCCTGGAATGAGGAAGCCGCGCAAAAATGAAACATAAATATACATCAGTATATACAAATGTCGGCAACGAGGCGTAGACGAACACCATGAGTTGATCCCTCTAAGACCCACTCGACTTCGATACTTCTCCAACGCCTCAGCTTCGGAAGAGATTGATTCAGATAAACGGCCCTCAGGTCCTCCAAACCACTAAACAATGAAAGTCCACACACGGAACGCAGTCATTTGCTTATTCAAATCCCTAACTTTTGCGTGAACCGCCCTTTACGGGTTTTCAGTTCACCGGGATACCCTTTTTTGTCGAAGCCGCCCAGTGTAGGTTTTCGACTTCGCGGGTGTACATTTTTCAATATATCCCTAATTTTTGCCCGAACCTTTTATTCTGTTTTTGGTTCGCCGGGATGCCCCTTTTTTGCATGGACTCTTTCTTTTTTGTCCAGCGGGTCTCTTTCAAGCAAAGTATTTTTTAACTGCGTCCGTATTCACCGGGGATGCAAAATTTTCACCATCCATCGTGGATAACAACAAAGCTCCTCCCGAGAAGACCTTGCTGACGACATACGGCCCTTCGTAATTCGGAGTCCACTTGCCCCGGTGATCGGAGTGTGGCGGAAGAATCTTCTTCAGGACGAGATCACCCGTCTGAAAGCTTCTAGGACGCACCTTCTTATCATAAGCTTTCTTCATTCGGCTTTGGTACAGACGACCAAATGCAATCGATGCTAACCTCTTCTCGTCCATCAGGCTGAGTTGGTTCAAACGATTCGTAATCCATTCTGCCTCGTCGAGCTTCACATCAACCAAAACTCGCAAAGAAGGAATCTCCACTTCTAACGGTAGGACAGCTTCCATACCGTACACCAAGGAGAAAGGAGTTGCCCCGGTCGACGCACGCACCGTCGTACGATAACCGTGCAAGGCAAACGGCAGCATCTCGTGCCAATCTTTGTACGTCACAACCATCTTCTGAACAATCTTCTTTATGTTCTTGTTGGCGGCTTCGACGGCGCCATTCATCTTCGGCCGGTAAGGAGATGAGTTGTGGTGTTCAATCTTGAAGCTCTGGCACAGCTCTTTCATCATCTTGTTATTCAAATTCGAACCATTATCAGTAATGATCCGCTCGGGAAGTCCATAACGACAGATGATGTCCCTCTTTATGAATTTAGCTACCACCTGCTTGGTCACATTAGCGTACGAGGCTGCCTCCACCCATTTGGTGAAGTAGTCGATAGCTACCAGAATGAAACGATGACCATTGGATGCAGTGGGCTCGATCTTGCCTATCATGTCGATGCCCTACATGGAGAATGGCCAAGGGGAAGACATGACATTCAATGGGCACGGCGGCACATGAACTTTATCAGCATAAATCTGGCATTTATGACATCTTTTCGCGAATCTGAAGCAATCTCACTCCATAGTCAGCCAGTAATATCCTGCTCTCAGTATCTTTCTCGTCATGGCATGCCCGCCGGCGTGCGTACCAAATGTGCCCTCATGGACTTCTTCCATGAGCATACTTGCCTCTTTCTCATCTACACATCTGAGTAGCACGAGATCGTGGTTTCTCTTATACAACACTCCATCAGGATTGAGATAAAAGTTTCCAGACAGCCTCCTCAGAGTCTTCTTATCCTGGGTTAACGCACCCGCAGGATACTCCTTAGTCATAAGGAAGGTCTGGATGTCGTGGAACCATGGCTTGCCGTCGGCGGCATCCTCGATTGCAAAGACAAACGTCGGTCTATCAAGACGCGAAAGCACAATTCTTGGAGCCTCATTCCAAAAATTGACCTTATACATTGAAGCCAACGTGGCTAAGGCATCAGCCATCTGATTTTCAGCCCTAGGTACATGATGAAGTTCCACTCGATCGAAGAACGGAAGCAGCCTCCTGGCATAATTCATGTACGGCACCAAATTCGCTTGACGAGTTTCCCACGCCCCTTTAATGTGATTGATTACAAGAGCTGAGTCACCATATACGTCTAGATTCTTGATTCTCAAATCAATTGCCTCTTCTAGACCCATAATACATGCTTCATACTCCGCCTCATTGTTGGTAACTGGAAACGTCAGTCTCGCAGTAAACGGGATGTGGGATCCGTGAGGAGTCGTGATGATAGCCCCGATACCACTTCCATAGGAATTAACCGCTCCATCGAATATCAACTTCCACTGAGACTTCCTATATGGCCCCTCACCGGGCAACGGCTCATCACAATCTTTCGCTTTGAGAAACATAATATCCTCGTCAGGGAATTCAAACTTCATCGGCTGGTAATCCTCGATTGGCTGTTCGGCAAGGTAATCAGACAATACGCTTCCCTTAATGGCCTTCTGGGAGACGTACTGAATATCATATTCCGTTAACACCATTTGCCATATGGCAATCCTTCCCGAAAGAGCCTGCTTCTCGAAGACGTACTTGATCGGATCCATCTTCGAAATTAGCATAGTGGTGTGATTGAGCATGTACTGTCGTAGACGTTTGGCGGCCCAAGCTAATGCACAACACGTCTTCTCCAGCATCGAGTATCGAGATTCACACTCAGTGAACTTTTTACTCAAATAATAAATGGCATGCTCTTTTCTGCCCGTCTCGTCGTGCTGACCGAGAACACACCCCATACTATTCTCCAGAACCGTCAGGTACATGATTAATGGCCGTCCATCCACTGGGGGTATCAAGATTGGAGGTTCTTGAAGATACTGCTTTATTTTGTCAAATGCCTTCTGGCAATCCTCATTCCAAGTAATCGCCTGATCTTTCTTTAAAAGTTTGAACATCGGTTCACAGGTGGCCGTGAGCTGAGAGATAAACCTTGCAATGTAGTTTATTCGGCCTAAGAAACCACGAACTTCTTTTTCTGTTTTCGACGCTGGCATTTCTTGAATAACTTTTATTTTTGCAGGATCAACTTCGATACCTCGTTCACTAACGATAAACCCCAATAACTTTCCGGACCGCACTCCGAAAGTGCACTTGTTAGGGTTCAGCCTCAGCCTGAACTTCCTAAGCCTCTCAAAAAGCTTCAATAAGTTGACCAGATGCTCTTCCTCCGTTTGGGACTTTGCAATCATGTCATCAACATAGACCTCGATCTCATGATGAATCATATCATGAAACAAAGTTACCATTGCTCGCTGGTAAGTGGCCCCTGCGTTCTTCAGACCGAAGGGCATTACCTTATAGCAAAATGTTCCCCAGGGGGTGATAAACGTCGTTTTCTCCATGTCCTCCGGTGCCATCTTAATCTGATTGTAGCCGGAGAAGCCATCCATGAACGAAAACACGGAGAACTGGGCTGTGTTGTCGACCAACACATCGATATGAGGCAACGGGAAATCGTCCTTAGGGCTCGCCCTATTCAAATCCCGATAATCGACGCACATGCGTACCTTACCGTCCTTCTTCGGTACAGGCACTATGTTGGCGACCCACGGAGGGTAAGTGGTAACGGCTAGAAATCCTGCGTCCAACTGCTTCTGGACTTCTTCTTTGATTTTTACAGCCATATCTGGTCTCGTCCTCCTAAGCTTCTGCTTGACTGGAGGGCAATCTTCTCGCAACGGCAAGCGATGAACCACGATGTCTGTGTCGAGTCCGGGCATATCTTCGTATGACCAAGCAAAGACGTCACTATACTCTCGAAGCATCTCGACCAGTCTATGCTTGACATCATTCTGCAGTGCAGCCCCTACTCTGACATTTCTGACGAGCTCTTCAGAACCCAGGTTTACGATCTCAATATCTTCCTCGTGTGGCAGAATAACCTTTTCCTCTTGTCTCAACAAGCGGGCCAACTCTTCTGGAAGGTCTTCGTCTTCATCAATCTCATCCTCGGCTTGATATATCGGGCAATCGAAGTCGTAGTGAGCCGTAGAGGGTCCAGAGTCGATGTTGTCTGTTATGTGGATCCTGCAATAACAAGGGTTAAGTTTAAAGCAAGAATATGCAGGTTAGCACAAACCTCGTTGCCATTTTACTGTTTTTTTCAAAATAAACATAAAACAGGAACAACAGAGAACACAATATTTGAGTACGAAGAAAACGCCTTTGATTTATTAACAAAATGCATGTACATAATCCAACAGGGCCCTGACAATAAAACCACTATGCCCCGGGCAGGACATAGGGTTGTACAAAGATTGTAAAAAGTAAATCATTACTCTTCACTTATCAGCTGGATAATCTCCTTGATGGTCCAATTGTTGAGGCGCTCGCCCGACTTGCTTGGCTAAATACAGGCGTCAAGATCACAATCGCTATCCCCGCTGTCCTCAGACGCTGCGTTGATGCTTTCGAAAATCACTCCGCCCTTGGTAAATAGGATCGGCCCCTTCCCACGAGACGAACTGCTAGACGAAGAAGATGAAGCTTCAGCTTCAGGAGAATACCCCAATCCAAACATGTCCTGCTTGATCGGTATCTCCAAAACATGCCCCCAGCCTGGGGTGGGACCGGCTTCGACGACGACCCGAGCTTCTTTGAACGAGGAGAGATTCATCTCTCGCTTCTCTATGACGACAGGAGCTACCTCTTTTACCTTGACGGCTTCAAATGCTTGGCAGAGAGTTTCATGGATTTCGCCATCCATTTCAACATACTTAAAGGATGACAAGTGGCTCACCATAATGTCCTCCTCACCACAGACGGTTACTATGCTTCCCCCGACAGCATATTTGAGCTTTTGATGCAGCGTGGACGTCACGGCACCAGCAGCATGGATCCATGGCCGACCTAAGAGGCAACTGTAGGCAGGCATGATATCCATGATATAAAAAACCGTATCGAACGTCTCCGGACCAACTTGAATCGGCAGGGTCAACTCTCTGAAAATGTGGCGCTTAGTTCCGTCAAATGCTTTCACCACCAGATCACTGGGCGTGCAAAGCAATCCACGAGTGTCCAACTTCATTAATGCCTTCTTCGGAAGCACATTAAGCGACGAACCCGTGTCCACCAGGACATGCGACATGATAGTGCCTCTGCACTCTATCGAGACGTGCAAGGCGCTGTTGTGATCTCTCCCTTTAGGAGTCAGCTCTAAATCTGTGAAACCTAGCCCATTGCCAGCATTAACATGGGCTACCACCTCTTCTAGCTGATTCACGGATATCTCTTGCGGTACGTAGGCAGCGTTTAATACGTTCAGTAACGCGTTGCGGTGCGCTTCAGAACACAGCAACAAGTTGAGAATAGAAATCTTTGACGGAGTCTGATGAAGATGGTCTACAATCTTGTAGTCGCTCTTTTTGATTAACCGCATGAACTCCTCGGCATCTTTGACAAGCAAATCTTTCTCTGCCCCACAAGGGACCTCTTCGACGGCTTTGCCTTTTCCCTTATCAGCAGCATCAGCTCTGACCACTCTCTCTGCCACAACCTCTGTCGGTGCAAACACTCTTCCGCTTCGAGTAATACCACTGACTCCTGCGAGATTCTGCACAGTCGACCCATACGGCTCCAACTCTAACTTCTGACCATTGCAATAGACTTCGGCGCCATAATGCCACGGAACGGCGTTAGTGCTCTCGAATGGGATCGGCCCGACTCTGGTGATAGTGATTGTAGGCGGTCGGGGCGCAGAAATGGTAATAGGTTGACGAGGAATGGTGATGGTAGCGACTTCGTCTGCCTGCTTCAACAGAACCTCTCCTGATACACTTTCGACTCTCCGGCTGAACTGTAAAATACCCTCAGACATCAGGCTTTGAATACCTTCTACCAGCTGCTCACACCCATCAGGATGTGTAGCACAAGCCATGCATAACTCTCCGCATCCTGGAAAGAACCCCCTCTTCACCAACTTAGCTTTGACGAAACTAAGCGGCGTCTTCAAGTCTTTGACATCAGTCAGCAGATCTGCACTATCCTCTGCGATAATGGCGTTCACTCCGCCTCCTCTATGATGAGGCATAGGGTTTTTGGTAACATTGGGCACATTGTCAGAGAAGTTGATAATCTTGGCATCTACCAGGTCCTGCACCTTGTGCTTAAAGGCTTTGCAGTTCTCAATCGTATGGCCTGGTGCCCCAGTATGGAAATCGCAAGTGGCATTTGCGTCATACCCCGGTGGTGGTGCCCCTGTTAAGGGAGCCAACGTCCTCTTTTGCACTAACTGAAGCCGAAGCAAAGTTTGCAAGAGCTGCGCATACGACATAGGTGGCGCTTCGAAGTGACGGTTTTCCAAAGGAGCCCGATTCTGATATTTTCTATATCCCTGTTGACTCTGTTGCTGTGGTTGCTGCTGCTGCTGCTGCGGCGGAGCTGCCGGGATATTTATACTGGTTATCTGCTGCTGAGGGCCCTTGCCCTTTCTCCGAGCGTTGGTGACAGCACTCGCATCTCCTTCTCGACGCTTGCCAGCGTAAGGTTTCTTTCCACCTCCTCCAGCTGAGGATGACTCACCTTGAATTTTTCCGATCTTTATACCATTCTCGACGTGCTCGCCCATAGTGATGAGAGCCGAGAACGTCCCAGACATGCCACTGACTAGCTTTTCATAGTAGATTCCCGGGAGGGTAGCCACAAACATCTGCACGAGCTCGCGCTCAACCATCGGCGGTTGAACCCGAGCAGCCAACTCACGCCACCGCTGGGCGTACTCCTTAAAGCCTTCATCATTCCGCTGCGAAAGGTTCTGGAGCTGAACTCGGTTGGGGGCCAAGTCGCTATTGTATTGATAGTGGAGGACAAACGCTTCAGCGAGATCTTTCCATGTGCGCACGGTAGTGGGCTCCAAGCCCATATACCACTCGAGGGATGGACCAGAAAGGTTATCTTGGAAGAAGTGCATCAGCAACTTCTCATCGTCGGAATAGGCGGACATCTTTCTATAGTAAGATCGAAGGTGGACACGAGGGCAAGTAGTACCCTTATACTTCTCAAAAACAGGCACTTTGAACTTATGAGGTACCTTGAAATCAGCAATTAACCCCAGCTTGGACATATCAACGCCCAATGTATTCTGATTCTCAATGTTTCTCATTTTTTCTTCCAGCGCTTTGAACCTGAGTCGCGCTTCAGCATTCAACTCTGCTTCCACACCTCTTTGAGAAAATACATCATCCTGATGATCCTCAAGCCACGGTTGAGGCACCAACAGATTTCCGACGCCAGCATTGCCGTTGACCGGCCCGATGTTGACATTAGCTCCCAGACTACCATTGCCGACGCCCGTCGCATTGAGTCCGATATTGGTCATCATATTGCCATTAGCACTGCCGTTGCCCCCGGCAACAGGAACAACATTCTGCGGAGCATCAACTGGAGGAGGAGTAGGCACAGCCCCGCCATGAAGTATGCCGTTACTATCAACCCTGGAGATTAAAGGTTGAACCAAAGTACGAAGCTGGTCCTAACCATTAGCGATTACCTGCATCAGTTCCATAAAACGATCGATCCTTTCACGGAGCTCTTGAACATCTGACTGCACCTGATCCATGATCCTTATCTAATTAGCCCGAGTTGAGTAACGGTGAATGAGTCTCTGATCAATCCTGGAGACCGGAAGCAGCTCGGAACCTGTGAACCTTAAAAACCTGTCAACATTAAAGGTTAGGAAAAGCAACAAAATGTACACCATGCAAATGCTTCATGCAGATGCATGCGTGTGTCTGGGCGCTTGGGAGATTTCCCCCAATCCTAGCGCCTTAGTGCCAGTGCTGATAATAACAAGAAGAAGAAGAAGAAGTCTGAGCCCAATCATCAATCTCATATATATATGGAAAGCCTATCAAGGCAGTACATAGCATCAGCGACAGTCAATTTCGACACATCAGGGGCCGGGAACTTGTACGCAACAGTCTTCCTGAGAAAGGCTATAATAATACAATAGGAGGCGAGAGATCCTGGATCGGGGAAACGGTACCTTCAACATAGACACACGTTAATGGAATGAAAATGAACATGCAAACTAATGCAAAATGCAGGCATGCAATAATATATCCAGGTAACTGCTGTGGAGATTCTGTGTCAATAATCACTGATGAGAAGAAAACCCCGGTGTAAGACCACTAATCTGATCTGCTAAGAACGACCTTCTGATAGGACCATATACATAAGATCAAAATTCTGCTCTGTCGAGAACAAATGTCTGATAACAAGGACCCCGGATGTATGATCAAGAAACATCTGCTGATGAAGTCTTCAGACCCCAAATCAAAAATCTGCCCTATCAAGAACAAACATACTGCTGCTGATGAGATCTTCAGACCCCACTCAAAATCTGCCCTATCAAGAACAAACATACAGCTGCTGATGAGATCTTCAGACCCCACTCAAAATCTGCCCTATTAAGAACAAACAACATCTGCTGATGAGATCTTCAGACCCCACTCAAAAATCTGCTCTATCCAGAACAAACCACTGATGACAATACCCTGATCAAAACCTGCTCTATCAAGAACAGACATGCACCTGATGATAAGATCCTCTGATCAAAACCTGTTCTATCAAGAACAGCCAAATCTGCAACTGAGAAACCTGGTACCAACATAACTGATCCACTGTCAAGAAAACCAGGTGGTCTGGAGGTCAAAGTTTCCTGCAATAAACCCAATCCCGCTCACAGGTATGGACCTAATCCACGGACAAAGGTATGGCATCCTATGCGGTCATCAGCGTCACAGACTTTCATGGGTGACGATACGATTCCCAGAAGGAGTGGCATCATCAAGTTATGAAGAGGCCACACTTAGCTGACTTCCAAATGATCGGTCCCCAGAGTCGACAACCCTCACGTCTGGACTCCCCTCAGATCCTCAGGACCGGAAAGGAGCACCTCTGCGAGAACCTCGTCTGAGCGCAGATTTCGTAGGGAACTGTGCCTGCTCAGCAGACAGGTCCGTCTACTACTCTCCGCAACTATGTCTAGGTGCATACTCAAGCCCAGGTCCGGCTTCTCACTCATAGTAACCTCCCTCTCCCACAACAGCATAAATAATCATATTATACTGAAACTAAAATGCGGGAAATAAAGTGCGAGAAGTAAAAATGCGATAAATAAATGCAACCCAACAAGTAAACACACAAACGGTAGGATTGATTCTCATTAGGGAACCGGAGAACCAGAGATTCTGGGTTCGGTCCCCAGCAGAGTCGCCAGCTGTCGCTTGCGCGAAAATAAGGTGCCAGCATGACAGAAGAGTCGCCACCTTTCGTTATTTATCCCTCAGAGCGGGAAAGGAAATGATCGGAAAAAACCTGACGAAAAAGAGGGTAAGACAAGGTCATCGCAACCATTGTCTGGGTTCGGGAGTCGGTTACGCAAGGGAAAGGTATTAGCACCCCTCACGTCCGTCGTACTCGACGGGATCCACGCTTGGTGTTTATAAGGAAAAGGGTGTGTTTATCTATCTACCTATCAAGGCTGGCTGAAAAAGAAAAGAAAAATGACTCGGCAAAGCATCGCACTTTATGCCTACGTATTCTCATCAGAGAATGAGAAATCAGAGTCAACGTAGTTTGGCCTACGAAGGGTTATGAGGGAAGGTAGCTCGCCAAGACTTCGCCATCTTGTGCCTACGTACTCTCAACAGGCATGAGAGATCAGAGCTCACGTAGTTCGGGAAACTACGGTTTATTTCCTGTTTTGAAAGAAGGATTTTTTATTGTGTTTGCGATTTCAACCGCACTAGAGACTATGACCTGAGAGTGAATGCGTCGCATGCCACCCAAAGGGTACCATACTAAACATCCAGACTGTGGAAAAGGAACTCTCCCACAATCCTTTCTCAGATAGCTTAAGGCTCGTAACGTACGAAAGAAATCATTCATGATTACTGTATCTTAAACTGTTTTGAGATGAGAAGAGAACAGGCCCAACTAGGAGGGAGACTATCAAGTCCTACTGTTATCATGCCATGGATTCATCCTATGGTTGAGGTTTGAACAGGGAACTCCTAGATGTTGTCATGCATAGGTTTCAACCTAAAAGTCTATCATCAAATCCTTATCAAAGGAAATGAGAGTCCTAAGGGATCATGTCAATGATACACCAAAACAGACAAAGCATCAGCTTAACGGTAAAATGCATGCAATGCAAGTGAGGGAGGAAATGTGTGTGGGGCTTCAGCCTCCACAAGCTCGTCTCGACCTCAAGCCAGTCATGAAATAACAGTAATCATACTGAAAATAAACAACATGCTATCAAGCAATAAACAGTAAACTGCAATCATACAGATAAAATGAATGAAATGCCATCCATGCTTGAGAAAGAAATTATTTACATCTAATCTCTCCCTAATCCTAACCCTAAAACAAAACCCTAATCTACCCCTAAGCAAAGCCCTAAAGCAAAACCCTAATCAAAAGAAATCAATCCCAGTCTTCAAGCTTCAAAACAAGCTTACCAAAGAAAGGGAGCTAAGTAGGCAGACTCATAGTGCCCTCCTCAGGAAAGCACTAGGAGGCTTATACTCAGGAGTCATATCCCATGTGGCTCAACAACTGTGATTGGTTTACATTCCTCCTCAGGAGAAACTAAACTCACATGAAGGCTCCGACATCATTGGATACTTGAGAAATCCTACATGAACTAAGGGAACTAAGTGAACAGACCCATAGTGCCTTCCTCAGGAAAGTACTAGGGGGCTTCCCCTTAGGAATCATATCCCATGCGACTCAACAACTGTGATCGGTTTACATTCCTCCTCAGGAGAAACTAAACTCACATGAAGGCTCCAACATCATTGGATACTTGAGAAATCCTACATGAACTAAGGGAACTAAGTGAACAGACCCATAGTGCCTTCCTCAGGAAAGTACTAGGGGGCTTCCACTTAGGAATCATATCCCATGCGGCTCAACAACTGTGATCGGTTTACATTCCTCCTCAGGAGAAACTAAACTCACATGAAGGCTCCAACATCATTGGATACTTGGGAAAGAGGTGAGAAGAAAGAATGAAAGACATCCATAGTGCCTTCCTCAGGAAAGTACCATGAATTTCCCTCAAACTTCAGGATCTCAACCCTCACAGCAAGAGAGCAAGCTCCTAAACCAGGCCTTCAATCCATGCATCCTTGCAAGCTCCAACCTCTCAACCTCTGGGTCTTGATCTTCAATCTTCTCCTTCATCATGCTCCTTTAACAAGGTCTTCAAAGCAAACCAAGCCCCACAACAATTCCCCAAAGATGACTCCAAAGATAGACAATCAACACAAAACATGCCACACAAACAGTCCATTCAGAAAATACTCTGAAAATACTAAAGTCACAGGGAAAAATCTAATATTTATTCACAAGGGTCTATTATACTTACCCATAATATCCCTATAATCCTATACCCAAAATCAAACTAAAACTCCTAAAAGAAATGAATTACTTCTCCTATTCCATACCTAAAACCCTAATTTTAATCACTCTAATCTCACCTAATCAAACCATCTAAAAATTAATCCTAAAAATATGAATTAAATCCTATGAGGAAGCTAAAGTCCTAAGTGAAATATCCTAAAAAGAATGGGTTCAAAATCTAAAAGGACCTAGTCAAACAAAAATGAACAAAATGAAGTATCAAACTAAGTCACTTAAAAAGCTATTTAAAAGAATAATATTCTAAAAATACTAAACTAAAAATAAAATGGAATTTTATTATTTACTAATTTTCTAGACAGAAATATGAACCTAATGCAAAAACAAGAAATGAAAAATATTAATTTTCTGATTTTATATGATTTATTGAAAATGCTAAAAATGTTAAAGAAAATAAAATAAAAAGCAAATGAATTAAAAGGGGAGGGGGGTGTCAAAATTAATGCGCGCAGTGCATTTATTATGATGGGCCCAGGAAGGGGGGTGCGCCTAGCATGGCGCGCCTGGGCCCAGTTTATTCAGAAAATCAACTTAAAAAATCAAAAGAAAAGGATAAAAGCTCGGTGCATTTAGCAAGGGATCATAGTGGTATCTTGAAATGGGCTTCACGGGGGGGTTTGGATAGCACGTTCAGCTGAGGCCCAAGGTTGCAGCTTTAGTGAAACGCTGCGTTGCAGCTTAGGTCTTTCCTTCCGTCTCAGATTTAAATTCCAGCCGTTAGATTGGCTTAAAAGGTCAAATATTTGAGATGATCTGACGGTGGAGAGTCATCGTCCCCAACCTTCCATCTAGGGTTTCAGAAACCGTATCCCATGCAAGAATCTTCCACCATCTCATACTCTCTCAATTATTCATGGAATAAAAAACTTCAAAGACCAAAATTGTACCATTTTCTTCCCTGAACACGATGGTACCAATAGTTTCCCCTGAAGCCTCGTGTATCACTCTAACAGAATGCCTAAAGGTCTTGGTTCAACCATATTCTTCTGAGATCAATCTTGCTAAAGCTCAAATCTAATGGTGTAATTATGTTCCACATATTACACTAATCATTCTATGCTATAATACGTGTATTAAAACTCAACCCACAACTCATTCTTGAACTTTAAAGAAATCATGACCTGCCATGGAACTTCACGCAGAGCTCTCTAATTCTCAAGAAATGGTCAACTATCTTATCCTAACAAGTCTACACCTAAAAATCTAAAAGAAAGCATATAATTAATGAGATATGGATAAGAAAACCAACCTGTCAAGTAGTAACGGTAGAGGTGTGTAGAGATGGTTTCAGTGCTTGCTATCTCTTCCAAGTGACCCTCTAATGGTGTGTATGATTCTGTTTGCAATGGTTTTGATGTGAGAAGCTTGTAGAGGTCCACACGATTCTTGCTTGTTCTTGAAGGAAGCTTGGAATTCCACTCTCTCCCTCACTCTCTCCACTGATTTTTTCTAACCCCTGATCTCAGCATGATCTATTCAATATATAGACTTCAATAGAATAATCTAGAAGCTCCTAGAAGAGACTAGAATGCCTTGGAATTTCTCACTTGGTGACATGTTGTATTATCTCACCTCATGTGTTAAGCTCCTTGAATTGGTGTTAAAATCTCCTTACAAGAGATATTGAGATGGTATGTGCAAAAAACAAGCATTTCCTTGCCTTGTGTGAAGTTTTCCAAAGTTGCCTTAATATGCAAGTAACAACATTACAAAGCAAGTCCAATTTCTAGGCCTCAAATCAAAATTGTGCCTAAACCATTGTTTCCAAAATGTTGTTTAGATTCAAAATGACAAATTACATGACCTATTTTGGATTTGTAGATCTCTCAAACCATTTTCCAACTTGAACTTATTTAACTTATATGCCATTTTTAGGTTATTTTCACCCATTCTTGTCAATTCTTTCTACAAGCTTTTCCAACAACTCATGACCACTTTTCTAGGCTTAAAATGCCATTTTGAACAACTTTGATGTTTTGAGTTT
This sequence comes from Lathyrus sativus, assembly GCA_963859935.3. Taxonomy (NCBI): domain Eukaryota; kingdom Viridiplantae; phylum Streptophyta; class Magnoliopsida; order Fabales; family Fabaceae; genus Lathyrus; species Lathyrus sativus. The sequence goes on along the minus strand of OZ012739.1, from coordinate 213,877,780 downwards.
TTTCATTTGAGGCTTGGAAGTAGGAGATATGGCCCTTGCTTGAAATGACCTATAACTTCCAAATGACCAAAATACCCTTGTCTTGTACAAACCATAAGTTGAGTTCTACAAATCCTATCAAGGACTTCTAGTACTATCTAGAAATCTAAGAAGATTATATTAAACATTCATGTTGACCAAGAGATCATAGGAATCATCCTACTAGGGCAAAAGTTGTCTGCAAGTTGGGTGACTTTTAAGGACCCAGATTCACACACCTCAGATGACCTGTAATTTGTCAAAACCATAACTTGAGCTCTGCAAATTCTATCAAGGACTTCTACCACTCAAATTAAAGCTAAGAACAAGATCTACAACATTCATGTTGTGGGGAAGATGAGATGATAATCACATCTTGAGCTAAAACTGCCTGGAAGATAGGGATCAAACTAGGGGATTTTACACTGTCAATCCTTAGAAACCCTAGCTTAAAACTTCTCAAACTCCTCAATCATGATGAGTTGGTCTAAGAATCATCCTTATAGTATCTCAATACATCCTTCCATGATCCCATGGCCCTTGGATTAGGTCTCAACCTTCTCCAAATCAACAGTTGACCTAGGGTTGACCCAGTCAAAACCCTAATTCTACCATTCATGGTTGAATCTTCTGAATTCTTGCATACTGAACTCTCTGGGCTTCATGATGGCTTTCAAGACATCTCATAAACTTTCTCAAAGCATCAAGTTCACTCTCATAGTCTCAGAATCATCTGAGGAGCTCCCACAACTCTCAAGTTATGAGACACACAACCTTGGTTTCAACCAATTTCTCTGAGGATCTCTTGAACTTTCTGATGAAGGTATCAACCTTCAAACACTTGATGGATAAATAATTGTTGGTCAAATTTTGGGGTGCAACACCATTGAAAAGATGGATGCTAAAAGTTATCAATGCCAAGAAGAGACAAGAAGTAATCAAAGGAACACCACTGCTTCCATTAAAAATCTTAAAGTGCAAATGAGCCAAATAGCGCAACAAATAGCAAACTGATCAGCACAAGGTGCTCTACCTAGTACGACTGTGAAAAATCCAAAAGATCATAATAATGTTAGCGTTGTGACAACCAGAAGCGAAAAATCCCTTGAAGTTCCTGAGGAAAAGTCTGAAAATGAAGACCAACTGCTTAAAGTAGAGTTGGAGATCAAGGAAAATGAAATTGTTAATGACGAAGTAGTTGGACCTAAACCGGAAATAGGAATACCCTGTTGCACTTGGAACACTGTTGACATTATTTGCACTGCTTGATTTCAAACGTAATTACCTATGGACATAGTAATTAGGTTATGAATTCAAAGGTTTTCTTACTAAGGACTTAGGAGTAAATAACTTACAGTCAAGAAATTGATAGTCTGATTCAAGTCTATGAAATAAGGATTAATGTTGTTACAAGGCACTTCATACACTGTCCCTATCATGGTTATCATATCTGTCAGAATCCTATTTTACTCTTTTGCTTTATTTTTCTCATTGCAACCTTTTAATTATAAAAACAACTACCAAACCCCCAATTACTTATGTTTAATTGAATTACCATACAACTTGTATTTTCCTATGCAGTCCCTAGGATCGATATTGGGGATAAAACCTTTATTTTAACTACAATCAGCAAAAATAGTACACTTTCTATTTTTGCGATTAGATACATTTATTTTCTCTTCATCTTCATTCTCACACTTGCATTCTTCAACAATCACACATAATCATCTATGTTGAGTTGTACTTTCTTGAGGTGATAACGTTCAAACTTAGGATTTGTTAATCGAGTTTGGGTTGAGATTCACTAGGATTTTCTTGAATAAAACCATTGGGGTTTTGTCCTTCAAGATCTTAAGGGATTTGAGAGTTTTTGCACAAATCTTTGCATTACATATTCATCCGAGTGAAAGACTTGAAGAACGGTGGGTTCGGTCAAGTGAGTAACGGTAACCGAAGGATTATATTGAAAGATTTGAGGTCAAACAACTTGCGATCGAAATTAGCCGAGTGAAAGAATTGAAGAACGGAAGGTTTTGTCAAGTGAGTAGCGGTAACCAGTGGTTTGTTCGAAGCGTTTGATGCACTTGATTTGGCTGGAATTAAAGGGAGAGAAGTGGATAGAATTAATATCAACAATTAGGTTTGATTGTGTGGTAGCAAGAACTTCTCTTGTAATAAAATTTTGCAACAGATATTATACATATCTCAATTCTGGTTTTAGAATTGGGGGCAGACATACCCGAAGCGAGGACGAAAGGGAAACTGCCTAAACAAATCGGGTGTCATTCTCGCTCTATCTCTCTCTCTCTCTCTCTCTCTCTATCTATCTATCTATTTATCTATCTATCTATCTATCTCTCTATCTTTCTATCTATCTCTTTACTTTACATCATTGAAGTTTGTGTATGATCAACTATTAGAAATATTTTGATTGATTTTTAGTTTTAAAAACTGTTATGAAACACCATTGCAATCACTTTGATTGCAAGGTGTGAAAAATTCTGCACTACAAATCAAAGGAAATTGTCTTGGAGTGTTTTGCACCCCAAGTGCTCGATAAATTGATAACACACCAATTGTTCGACATATTGTCAATTCAATTTTATTCATTATTGAGCATTGGAAATTGGTTCAGCTTGAGTGGTTTTCATTTGAATAATTGATTGTCAAAATTATTGATTCGTTTATCTCATCAATTTTATTTCATTCGGTTTCGCATATCCGATCTTACCAACAACGGTTCGCTTAGACGATTTTAATTCCAAGGCCACTTCCTCACATTTTTGAAACATTTTTTTAAGCATCAATTTCGTTAAAAATTAGTGATCTATTCAACCCCCCTTCTAGATCGGTACCATTGTCTAACATTATGTCCCTTTGAGGCTGCTTTAAAGCATCTCCTCGCATCTTCTATGTCCCTGTGGAGGGTGGTGACGGGACCTTAGGCCATGTAGTACTTCATCTTCAAATGGAAAGTGGATGGCATGGTAATTAGTTCGGCCAGAGGTGGTCTCTCTAGGATGCACTAGTATAGAGAAGGGCATTCTATAACAAGGAACTAGACTTTGATCGACATGGCAATTTCGGCCATTCAGACTATGACAATCAGTTTGACGTAACCCCGTGACTTTATGGTAGTGTCATTGAACCCTACAGATTGGAGCCCACGTAGGGAGTTAAGTGTGTTTCATCGAGTTGCAACATCAGGAACAACTGGAAGTACATGATGTCAACTGAGCTTCCTTGGTCAACCAGAATGCGGAGAACACCAAAGTTTGCCATTTGTGCACTCACGAACAGAGGGATACTGATGTTGGGGGCTCCTCTGGGGACCTCTTTGCGGTAGAATGCGATAGGGACCGAGCTTCCCTGGCTTTTGTCCAGGGTGGAGTTTTGGTTTGAGCTCGCATCGATGAGTTACTCGAACTTCTTTTACATTGATCACACGATGAGCTTGTTGAATCCTCCACCAGATATGACCATGGCAGAGGGAAAGGTTTCCCATGTGTTGTGCACCGAAAAATGAAGGGGGTTTTGGTCCCGTCATAGACGTAGAAGTCCTCAGGTCGGGAGATGGACACGGCGATCTGCAAGTTAGAGGTGTCATCAGAGGATGGCTTCTTCTCCTCGACCTTCGTTGCTTCCCGGGTGTCTTGCCGAGGAGCCTCTCTTTTCTAGGTGTACTACTTCAGGTGCTCGTCACTGATGAGGATTTCAATTTCATCCTTGAGGTGGATGCACTCTTCAGCAACGTGCCCGTGACTCTTGTGGAAGCGATAATACTTAGTCTTATCCATGGTAGGCTTGTGAGGTGTCTGCCTAGAAAAGCGAACTCCCGCTTGGCAGAATTATGAGTTCACACACTCGGATATAATACGGTTGGGAGATGCAGTCAATAGTATGTACTCGACGAAACCGCCGGCGGGTCCTTTGTACTCTTGAGATTCATGGGGCTTATCCTTCTTCCACTTCTCTCCTTCTCAGCGAGGCGCCACAGGGTCATTTTGTCTCAAACCTTGAGCGTTGTCCTGATGCTGCGAATCCCAAGCATTTTTGGCAGCTTCTTCCTCCTCGTATTGAATATAGGCTTGGGCCTTGAGGAAGAGGGCTTTGGCAAAGTCACTACGGGGGCGCAGTCCCCGCTCAAGATGATACTTCTTCATGTCCTTGGTCGTGGAGATCTAGATAGATTCTCGATTAAACCTCTCAATGTAGGCTCGGAGGGATTCATCTTTCCCCTGCATGATCTCTTCGAGCGTCGCTTCTTACTTTGGATGGCGATGAGAAGAGGTGAAGTGCCTCGAGAACTGCCTTCCTAGGTCCCTCCAGGAAGTGATGGACTCTTCAGCTAAGCTCTTGTACCAGGTTATGGCACCCTTCCTCAGAGTAGTAGGGAATAATTTGCACTTGATGGCGCCTCAAACACCACGATAGTCGAGCAGGGTATTAATGTTTTTGATGTGCTAGTCGGGATCAGTCGTTCCATCATAGGTTGCTAGGTTTGGTGGCTTTTCCAACCCGACGGGAAGGGGAGCGTCCATGATCGCTCAAAATAGTGGACCGTGGGGGTTGTCTTCGTCACTTCAAAGAGATGAGTGCGATGGGGAGTAGTCATACTTTTTTCGTCGAGGGCTGTCAACGTGGCGTGGTGGTAAATCCCTCGGTTATACATTTAACTTCCACGAGGGGAGGGGGAGGGAGGAACGACGGTTATCTTGCTTCCCATTGGCTTTGGTCTTCTTGGCAACCGGGGAGCATCGTTCCTCGCGGGGAAGAGGATGTTTGCATTTCAGGTGTTGTAGCCTTTCCAACTTAGGCCGGCGGCCTGGTCGTTGCGGTGACGGGCTGCGAGACTCGTATTGTTGGTGTCTCCATGGGGGGGGGGGGGGGGGGTGAGCATGGAGGGCGGTCTTTCCTCAAAGCTATGATCCTCTCATTTTGCTAGTGGATCAGGGCGTTGGTCTGGTTTAGGGCTACAACCAGGGCGGTCATGGTCGGTCGGCATTGGTTGGTACATGGATTGGTTGGAACTTCTCCAGCATTTTCGTCATAGCCTTTTAAACATTTTGGGTCTCAATACATTGGACATCATCATCGATTTCCTTTATTTGGGCCTTCAAGATCGTGTGTGAGTATCTCGAGATTGGTGCTACAATTCCTTTGTTCTTCCACTGCTTCCACATCCAACGATAAACCTTGCACGAGAAACATAGTTGGGTGTCCTTAAAGCAGCTGAAGAAATTGTTTAAGGCGTTCTCGAACTCTGTTCGCACCTTCAAGAACATGTAGTATGTGAACAAGCTTACGCGTTGAGCAGTTATCGACTCCATGTTTGAGCGTGTGCCCATACTCGAGGAAGACACAAGTGCCCATTTTGACGAGGACGGGAATATTATGATGAAAAGGGTCTTGAAGTTTGCTCTCCAATGGACGGACACCCACTTCAGTATGGGCACAGACTTTTCCATTACGAAGCCCAATGATCTGGACCCCGAGGACATGCGTGGCTTTGAAAAATTAGTGAAGTTTGTAGATAAATTTACTCCCGCTCAGTGGTAGACCATGGACGAGGAGGTTGTCCTCGACGAGCGAGGCGAAGCCATATTAGAGGTCCGGTTCATTAATACTAAGGAGCTCATCGAGTGTAGTACCACTGAGGAAGCTAGACTTCTTTTACATAGTCATTTTTCTTTTATCTTGTGTTTGTTCCTTCTTGGTGTACTGACCTGTATTTTTATTTTGTCGTAGGCAACATGTTGAACCTCCAGGAACGCGTGCTGAAAATGGTGATGACCAATGGGAATGCTATGAAATGAGGAAAGAGGGATTCCAAGAATAGGTTATTTTGTGTCTTGCTGCATGGTGGGCCAGTAGTATTCTGCTCGTAAAGCCTTCCTCCGAGGTGTTGGGTGTTGATCCCTTCGTGGATCTCATGTAGGATGCGGGCGACCATGGACTCCTCGACACACTTGAGGAGAGGGATGGAGAATCCTCATCGGTACATTTTGTCTTCGACCAAGACGTAAGAGCAAGCTTTGCGCCTAGTCACGTTATCCTCTTTTTGGTCAAGTGGTAGCTTTTCTATAGCGAGGTAGTTGTATACCGGAGTCATCCAGCAGTCTGTGTCACCGATGGCGTTTACGTCGAGGGCTGCAGACGGTTTTCTGATGCTCGGGCGAGAAATCATTTCTTGGATGAAGGACTTGTTTCCGCCCTTCTTCTTCGTGCTCGCATGTTTTGACAGGATGTCTTCTCATGTGTTTTGCTTGCGAGGGACATGTTTTACTGTCGCAGAGTCAAATTTTGTATTCTCTCTCGAACAATAGCCAAGTACTCAGAAAAATTGTTGCTCTTAGTCTAATAGTCTCCCCGCACCTGAGAGGTGACAAGCTGGGAATCGGTGAAGATTTTTACCACTTTGGCTCCAAAGTCTTCAGCCAAGCGTAGCCCTACGAAGAAGGCTTCATACTCTTCCGGGTTATTCGAGGTTGGGAAGGATAGCGTGAGGGAGACCTCAATTAGGATTCCCTCCTCGTTTTCAAGCTTGATGCCTGCTCTTCTTCCTGTCGAGTTGGATGGTCCATCCACCAAGATGGTCCCCTTGTGGGTTCCACTTGTCGGGGAGGCTGGCGTGGACATTTCTGCCATGAAGTCGGCCAATAATTGAGCTTTAAGGGCCTTTCTGTTCTCATACCGGATGTCAAATTCAACGAGTTTCAATGGCCATTTGAGCATTCTGCCGACCATGTCAGGATGGCTGAACAGCTGCTTTATGGGCTGGTCAGTTCACATCAAGATCGTGTAGGCCAGGACGTAGTGTCTCAATATCCTCGCCGCATTAATGAGGGCTAGTGTTATCTTTTCGATCTGATGGTATCTAACTTCTGCCCCTCGGAAGTTTCGCGAATCAGAGCCGCCTTGACGGCCTCGACTGTGATGGCGAGGTAGAGGTAGAGAGTCTCCCTATTGTCTGGTTGCGAGAGGATCGTTGGTTGTGAGAGAGCTCGTTTGAGGTGAAAGAGGACTTGTTTGCATTCCTCGGCCCATTCAAACGTTGCTTCATTACGTAAAAGATTGAAAAAGGGAAGTGCGTGCTGGGAAGAATTGGCTACGAAGCGGGATAATAAGGTGAGCATCTTGTTTATGGATTGAATTAATTTCTTCGAGCTTGGCGTTGGGAACTCAGAGAAAGCTCTGCATTTTTTGGGGTTTGCTTCGATTGGGGGAAGGATAGTGAACCAGGTGAAATCATTTTTGGTCATAGAATTAGGAAAATAATTCATCTTCAAATTCTCATTATTGGCCAAGTCACTAGCCTCTGTTTGGTATTGATGGACTAGTTGGATAGGCGCTAAAGAAATCAGTTATTCAACCCATTTGGTGAGCCAATTTTTTATAATCATTGTTTATGTTTTGGATCAAAGGATTAAATGTAACGCCCCACTTCCCAAAATCATCTAAATTAATAAACATTATAAATAAACAAAATCAGAGTTCCAATTCTCCCAAGTGGGATATCACATAAAAACAACGTTTCCTTATAAAAAGGTTTTTCTCCAAATACAGCGGAATGTTAAATAATAAAATTCAATAAAAGTTTGATACGTTTACAGGGAAATAAAATATAAGTTCAACATAAAACAAATAGAAACGCCCAAGTCCCGTGCTACGTATCAGAGCATCCTAGACTCGACAATCACACCAATATCCAAGCTAGCTAAGCACCTGGATTATCTGTACTTCCGAAGAAGCACAGACCACAACAACAACAAAGGGGTGAGAAAACATGATCAAAAATATAATGGTAATGTAATACATGTAAATAAGGTAGTACAACACACCAACACACCAAGATTCACCCCTAACAACACCATATGACGAACCTACTGTTCAAATTACAATATAACATATTATAATGCAAAATGCAACTCAACACCATGCATGCGGTACCGACTCGTTGGTTCATTCAATCGAACCTGGATAGATCACTTACGCTCCTCCTGAGACATGATCTATCCCCCACCATTCTCCACAAAGGAGTACGGATGAATCACTTACGCTCCTCCTGAGACATGATTCATCCCACCAAAACACCATGATATGCACACACCAATGCATAACTAATATATTTAGGCACTCAACGTGCACACGATCCTCCTGATCATATCATCATACATCAATGCATATATGTACAGATATAACATACACCAACACCATATAAATCAACCAGATAGTAAACAAGTTCATATCCTATCACCAAGATACAAACACATCCCACCACTCGGGGGTACACGATCCTACTGATCACTACATACATATACCTCAACTAATTGTCCACCGACAATATCAAGGGAAACACGTACTATCACCAGTACGCAAGTTAAATCCCACACTCACCAACCCTACAGTGCATCAAGGCCAAAGGGATCACACAAGTCCAGAGCTCAAGGCCAAAATATCACAACACTCACATTCTGGTTCTGCTACGTTCGCTGACATTCGCCCGGCGAAGCCCCGTAGCGAACCTTCACTAGCATTCGCCAGGCGAACCTGCTGGCGAAGCCCCCTTTTCACTATCGTGCACTCGCCAGGCGAACCTTCATTCGCCAGGCGAACCTTCGCTGGCCACACTCGCCAGGCGAAGTTCCTACCCTTTAGGTCTGGGACTTAATTCTGAATTATTCGCTGCCACTCGCCTCAGCTCGCCAGGCGAACTCTCGCCTCCCTTTGCCAGGAGAAGCTTCGCCAACATTCGCCAGGCGAAGCCCAGCGAATGCTGCGATTTCACCAATTTCTCACAGTTCTGCAGATTGCTATCTAGGCCAAATAACTCTAATCTCCTATCCCAATTCACACCTTAACATCAGTACCAACATTACACGTAATTCAGCCTAAATGATTCCTAATCCCAATCCCAAAATCATCACCTAGACACTTTATTGATACATCAAAATCCCTACAGAATTTCCCTAAAAGCCGTAAAATCACCTATATGCCAAATTAACCAAAAACCACAATTCATCAACAATCAACATCCAATTATCAGCAATAGTCAACAATCGCAACATATCAACTCACAATATCATATATAGATGATCTTTCTACGGGGTTAAGGAATCCCCAACTACCCTATACATGTATAAACCATTTCCCAATCAAGTTTCTCCCCCCTTACCTTGTTAATCGGTTGATCGATGAAAGAACCCTCCAAGGTTTGGCCAATTCTGATTTTCCCCCGTTCCTTCGTTCTTCGCTCCCTTTTCCGTTCTTCTCACTTCTCTCCTTTCTATCGTGACTTCTCACACTTCTCTCTAACTTCCCAATAACCCCTCCACCTCCTATTTTAATTCTCTAATCCCAATAATAATAATAACTTCATAATAATAATAATAACTTAATAAAATAATAATAATAATAATAATAATATTATTATCTCACCAAAATAATAATAATATTAATAACAATAGTAACTATAATAAATATAATAATAATAATATTCCCACCAATATTAATATTATACACTATATTATTATATTCACCAAAACACCACCAATAATCCTCCCACATTAGGGACACCCACCAAACATCACCAAATACACCCCCACCAAAGGGCACACCAACACATAATGTTTAAAATAATAATAAAATGACTAAATAATTAAAATGGGTGTTACATTAAACATAGTGTCTATTTGTTGTGTAAGCACACTCACCATCTCATGGTTGCTTTCATCCATTTGTTTCCTTACAGGCATGAGGAAATTAGTGGTCATGGATGGAATTGCTTGGGGGATATATCCTAAACCTCCTCATGGTTATGCCATTCGACTAGGATTACTTATAGTAGACCCTAACGCTAAGTATGGATTGAGAGGAGATGCAACAACTATTGCATTATCTGCATACATAGATGCACTAGTTTGTAGATCTTCCATTATTGCAGGTGGCATTCCATATAGATATTCCTTACTACTAGGGGGAAGCATGAAACTTGGGAAAAAAGAGGGCATATTGTCTCCTTTAATCACGTGTGTGGCCCTAGAAGTGGTTGGAGTACTCGCTACATGTGATGGGTGAACCACCACTTCTGGTAATATAGTCGAAATTGACGTCTAGCTTACAAATGAAGCGGTTAATCCAACATTTGCTAAAGTACTTGCCTCACCAACCTTCAATTCAATTAGTTGTTTTTCATTATCTAGAGCATTATTCTAGGGAAGAGGTGTATTTTTTGGATGTGCCATCTCAACTAAAGTTTTACCACTTCTCATATGCATAAACTTTTTTGCAAAATTTTAAATTTCTTGCACAAAGGGGTCCCACTGAGTGTGCCAATTTATGTACCATTGTTTTTCGTAAATCAAATCATAAATTTTCATTCACTTACATGATTATGTTTGTGCTCTGAATATGGATGTGTGGATATAAACTCTAATTGAAACTGCATAGTTGTTTTGAAAATAAAGAATAAACAAAGAACCTAATAAAGATAATTCAAGTAAATGCTAAGAATTTAAATAAAGGGTGCAAATTCATGCATCTTCTTACAAACTTGTTTCTTTCTGTGACTTGGATACTTAAGTTCTATAAAGAATACTTAATGAATGTTTTGACCCTTATTTACATGGCTGAACATGATGATGATTATTTGGGTACTAACACCTTCTCACCGCACTTTTATTTTATCCAAAAGGAAAGGAAAAAGAGCGAACAAAATATAAACAAGTTCTAAACAAGAACAAACAGAGAATGAGTAAGGGGTTGGTTACGCGATGAGAAGGTGTTAGTACCCAAAATATCTATAGTACTCTATAGGAGCCCTTTGAAATATCTACGCTTTTGGTTTGAAAAAGGTTTATTTGAAAGGAGATTGGGGAGATGAGAAGAGAATTATTTTTTAAGATTTTTGTGTTTAGAGAGACTTATCGCCTCATGCCTACTTATCCACAAAGTGCAACATAGGATTAAAACCTCGTAGTTCGTGGTACAAATAAAAAAAATTTATTGGTTATGATTGATTTTTAAATGTAAAGAAAAATCATCATTTTAAGGAGAAAACTACGACTAGTCACCCACAAGTATAAGACAACATTTGCATCACCTAAAGATGGAGGATTTTGCTTGGATTAAAATCAACAAGTCTATCCCTGAACATCTAAGTGGAAAATGTCAACATCTTAAATACTATGGGGAATAGTAGAATTATATCTCAACTATTGAAATGACTCATGTCTAAACTTTATGAAAGGTTTTTAAAATGAAAAAAGTGCACAAAAGAACAAAAAGATTTGAATGAGTTTTTGTATTTTTATGTCTTTTTGAAATTGATCAAAGTATGATTAACATTGATTGAAATTTATTAAAGAAAAAAAAGTTTGAAAATAACATGAAAAAAGTCAAGGTTTATTATGAAGCAGTTTGAAGTTTGAAAACAAGAAGTTTTTTGAAAAAGGGAGAAGACTTTGAAAATTTAAGAAGGGGAGGAGATGAAGTGACTATCCTAGAAAGCAAATAAAAGCAAGATATAAGAAGGGATATAACCAAATTGTAGCACATTTCATAGCAAGCCAAATAAGAATTTGATTTGTTTTGAAACATAAGCCAAAAAGCAAAGCCAAATAAATGTACAGATCCATAATACTCCAAGCATAGGGAAAGAGACCTAATTCTAAGCCCAAGGGTACAAGAATAGTCCAAGAAGTCCAAGGTCTAAGCCCATCCATGAGCATAACCACAAACTTAAGAGTAACAAGTTTTTTAGAGGTTTAATTCTTTATTAGTGTTTTAAACAAGACATGGTCCAAGTGGACAAAAGAAAAATGGTGGAAACATAAACAATAACATGATATGAGATGATAATAATGGAGCATAAACATAAAAGAGAGATATGGAGTAAGAAAGAAACATAAACAAAATTATCACAATGATATTGTTAGTGAGTTAGTAATTAGTTGTTAGAACAAATGATCAATGATGGTTAACTCATGTACTTAGGCCAAAGTTAATGAAAACTCATTAGAGGATTGATAAATCAGAGCCTCCTAACAACAAGTTTCATAGGTAATGGACCTAAGAAACTAATCAACCATACTTGGATTTTCAAACATATGGTTTGAGCCACGAATGATCATTTTCAGATTACAAGATAAATTAGCGCTAAGTTAAACAATTATAATCGAGTTTATGTAGAAACCACGACTATTTGTGGCCGGACAATAAAAATATTAGTGCTAATGTATGCTAGAGAAGTGATATGTAGATCACTCTTCGAAAGCAATACCACACAAAAAGAAAATAGGTAATAATCTCATCTTTATCAAGAACTTAAAATAAGTTCCAATGATAATGAAGATTTTCATCAATCAAAAGAGAAAAAAAAGGAAAGGGAAAACCATATTGAAGTACAAGTTCAAGATCGTTCCATCTTAAAGTTCATTTACTCATCTTGGTGGATTAAAGCACTAAACTTATCATTAACTCAAAGCACCTAAAATGAATTGAACTATTCATTTTAAAGATAGATATGAATTACTGAATGTTTATCCAACTTCATCTACACCCTAAGTCTAATGAATTTAAAGAGGAAAAGGACCTTTAAAAGTGTATTCTAATAAAAAATCAAAAGAGAATGAAAGAAGAAGAGGAAAGAACCAAAATAGTCCCAAAAACAAGCAAAGAATACAAATTTGCCACTAGTTAATCGATTAACCATTTGCTAGTGATTAAAACTGCTAAGAGAACAATTTTTGTTTTGAAAAAAAATTCAGCATCCATGATCCAACCATTTCTTCAAATACCTCATAATCATGAATCAGAATTAGCAAGAAATTTTAAGTGAAACAACAGCAAATATCACCAATAAAACAAAATTTGCAAGATCCAAAGATCAAGCAACAAGAATCAACAATAGATCACATTGTGAAGGATGGATCAAGAACAACAATGGTGGAATGAGGGTTTACCACTTCAAATCTGAAATTGCTTCAAATAACTTCAAAAACCACACTCCAGAGCCTTGATCTAATGAAATTGATGATGAAAAAGTGAATGGATGAAAGTTTAGCTCAAAGATTAGTAAGTTCTAATGATGAACTTACTAACTTTCAAATGAAGAAAGAGCTTTGGTGAATTTGGTAGTTGGAGAAAAAAGAGAGTCAAGAAGAAATTTGACAAGGTGAATTCGGCTATCAAAAGCTTGTGAAATGAATGAAATGGGGCCTCTATTTATAGAATTTAGGCTTGGAAATTTTGGTGGTTTGGAACCAAAATTAGGCTTGGAATTTGAATTTGGAGGCAAAATCAAGATCAGGTGGTAATTATTAAAGGTGTATGATGGGAATCAATTATGATGAGGTAGGGGAATATAAGTAAAGTGATTTAGTCTCATGATGCAACAATTGAATTTGGTGCCAAAAATGCTGCAGAATTTGAATTTGCTGCATTTTCAAAAGAAACGCATTGGTTAGTCGATTAACCATTTGCATGTGCAAATGTGTTAATCGATTAACACAATGAAATTTGTGAAAATTTGTCTTTTGATGTGTTGTCTTAGTTTTGGCTCCATTTTTTTGACTTGTCAAAGAAGGCAAGTGTCGCAACTGCGAAAAAACAACTGGCGGAAAACAGAAGAGTCGCCACCTTTCGTTATTTATCCTACAGAGAGGGAAAGGAAACGATCGGAAAAACGTGACGAAAAAAGGAAAGACAAGGTTATCGCAACCAAGTCCTGGGTTCGGGAGTCGGTTACGCAAGGGGAAGGTAATAGGACCCCTCACATCCGTCGTACTCGACGTGATCCATGCTTGTTGTGTTTATTAGACGGGTTAATTATCTATCTACGTTAATGGTCTGGAAAAAAAGAAAAGGAATAGACTCGGCAGAGTGTCGCTGCACTGGGGCTACGTATTCCCTCGTGCAATGGGAATGTCAGAGTCAACGTAGTTCAGCTAACTACGGGCGAAGGGGGAGGTTGCTCGCCAAGACATCGTATCTTGTGCCTACGTACTTTCATCTGGCATGAAAGATCAGAGCGAACGTAGTTCGAGTGGACACGAAACCACGGGTTGATTAAGTGTTTTATCCGAGTAGGGTTAAACATCCGTTCCAGTAGTTAGGGACAAAGCCTGTTTGCAATAGAACCGAAATTTAACAACACTCTTTTCAGAAAAAAGAAGTTCCGATTAATCCCGAAGGAAAAAGGTTTGAATTTGTTTTGTTTTTTAGGGAAGAAGTGTTTTTTATGAATGTTTGCAATTCATACTGCACTAGAGACTATGACCTAGGAGTGAATGCGTCGCATGTCACCCAAAGGGTGCCATACTCATCATCCTCATCATTAAAGGGAAACCCTTCAACAACCATTTCCCGGGTAGCTTAAGGCACGTAACGTACGGTACAAACTAGCCTTTATTAGGTGAATTTGCATGGTTTAAGATGAGAAAGAGAGACGTTGATCACGACATTCTATGTCTAACTCAATTAACTGCAAGTGCACAATCTATCGCGTAGTAATAATAGATATCGATCCCACAGGGAATCGTAATCAAACTAATATTATCGGTTGTTACGGTGTTTAGCTAGGTTGGTAATGTTTTAGGGGAATAATAACAAAATAAGTGCGTAAACTAAAGGGAACTGAAGCTTTTACTTAAGGTATAAATGTTTGAATCGATATGTAATATGTTACTTCTTCAGGGATTCTATAGGTCACCGGTGTCTTTAGGTTTTCAAAAATATTTTAAGAAGAAAATGATGGTTTAAAGACCTTTGTCTCACGATGGTTGTTGACGCTAGTCGCAACTCTAAGGCGGAACGTATGTTGTCGCTATCCCGTTCGGGGTTAAAGTTACTTTTTGAAAACTATTAAGTTCTAATTCCTTTTAAAGCATTGTCGTTGTTTTTAAAATGAATGCCTAGTTTTTACTATCTGGTCTTAGCCTCAGCTGTCGCTTGTTGGTTCGTACCTTTATGAATTTCCCACTGTCGTGGCAAAACTACTGTAAATAATTTCTCGCTGTCGCGACGAAGGTTTATTTAGAAAAGTCAATTAAAAACTGAAGCCATAAATAAGTTTTTGAAAAGGTAGATATACACCGGTTAATTATTGAATCCCATCAGATTATTTATTACATACCGATTACTTAAGATTTAGCCAGACATGGAATATAAATTAACAACACGTAAATAATTGCAGAAAATAATAATATGCATTACAATAGGAAATAACAATTCAATTTACGATTAGAATAGAAACCTGTAAACAATTTGATTTGGCTTTTGGGAAATCCTCCAAAATGGCGGCAGGATTTAGTCTTTATGCCAATTACTCGTACAGAATAGAAATGGGAAGTAAAAAAACAAATGCAAGGAAGGAAAGAAAAAGGAAATAAAACAATGATAAGAAAATTGGAAATTGAATAATTGCTCTGAAGGTAAATTGGCAGCACTTCATCTCTTCAATGCGTCCCCCTCTTTCTGGTACCAGCTACCTCCTTTTATAGATGGAATATTTAACGGTTTATTTCTTCGGGAATTGGGAATGATATCAGAAAATATAGGAGTTAGTGGTCCACTCCTCTTTGTCACTTTCATAATTTGACAGCACGTGCAGAAAACTGCATTTTAACTCCATGACGGTCGTCATGGACCTGTGACGGTCGTCACATCAGCAGAACTCGTTTTTGCTGCTTTTTGGCCTGATTTTCACCTGGTTTTCACCTATAAATACTTATTTTCTTTATCTTGCTCCATTTGAGCATGGACTTTGAATACCTGCAAAATACTGGGCAAATAGTGTGGAAACATCCGAATTCGGAGTGAAAACGGTCGCCGATTAGTAGAAAAGTACATCATTATATATATATATATATATATATATATATATATATATATATATATATATATATATATATATATATATATATATATATATATATATATATATATATATATATATATATATATATATATATATATATATATATATATATATATATATATATATATATATATATATATATATATATATATATATATATATATATATATATATATATATATATATATATATATATATATATATATATATATATATATATATATATATATATATATATATATATATATATATATATATATATATATATATATATATATATATATATATATATATATATATATATATATATATATATATATATATATGATTTCGCGTTATCAAACTCCCCTAAACTTGAATCTTGGTAAAGTTTAGGCATATCACGTGATGCTTTGGAGAGGGTAAAAGTTTCTTTGTATATGTCATAAGAAGCGCGGGGAGTTCACGTAACGGAGATATATATTTATAAGAGTTTATTTGCCGAAAATTAAAATTACTTTAAATTGAAAGTTCGAAAGAAAAAGTACAATAGGAAATGAGAAATAACATGGAAAAGGGAAATGAAAAGGGAAATAACGGTCCTCTCCCACACTATCTCAATCAGTGTCCTCATTGATTTGAAAGAATGCGGAAGGGAGAAATACAAAGGAAATAAATAAAGAAAACAAAATGAAAAAAATGAAAAATACTACTAGTCCCTTCCTCGTCCTCGATCTCTTCCTCGACCTCTGGCTGGGGCGTCGCGTGCCGCGAGGTTCAGAGCTCCGGTGTGGAAGATGTAATCACGGAGGCCGTCGACTCACACAATGAGGTGTGACATCTCATCGGCCATGCCGAAATGGACATCCTGCATCATCTGCAAAGATTGCTGGATTTGACCGGTTTGCTCTCTCTACCATGCTTCGAATGCTTCAGCCCTTCGGTTCTGCTGCTCCATCATAAGCATCATCTGGTTCTGCTGTTCGATGCAGCGGAGGAGGGCCTCGGATGTGTCATCAATGGCAGGACGGGGGTGGCGGTGCGCGGAAAGGCCTTCGGCAGCAGGTTCTTGTGATGGCTCAGGCTGGTCAGCTCTGTCGAGCTCCTCTTGAACTTTGTCCCTAGGCTCTTGGATATTATCCTGTGTTGGGGCAGCAGGGGCAGTGGTATCAAAGAGCCAGTTGGTTGTATCCTTCGGATGCATTCGGGTGCATGAAGGCATGATGATGCTCTAGATAGTGCGGCCTCGCACTACCGGATGATATCTCCCATCATGGTGGGCCTTGATGAGGTGGGAGGCGCGGCAGTGGTCTGTGTCCAAGAAGACAGGGGGCATCTGGCGGAGTGTCTGGAGGCGGTCGCCAAAGCCGAGGCCTATGGCAATGGATGTGATGATGCCACCAAAATAGAAAGGTTTAGAGCCGCGGTTACAATTGGCTTGAATGTGAGCCAAGAGGAACGGGGCGGCGTTAATAGGTTCCGAAGCGAACATGCAACGGAGGAAAAACAGCTCCTTCGAGTTGACCTTGTGGTTACTGTCACGAGCGAATATTGTGTTGCTCAACACGCGGTGAAAGTAGCGGATAGTTGGGTTGTGGATATGAGTGGCGTTCAGAGTGTCCCAACTTTCTGGAGTGGTTCCGTTCAGTCGGTTCCAGAGAGGGAAGGCCTCTTGGTAGAACTGATCGGATATGCGGCGGTGAGCATCGTCGCTGTGAGATAACTGTAGAATGACGGCGATGCGGTCCTGGGGGACCTGATATTCGGTGCCGAACAGACGAAAGCAGGCGGTGCCGGTAAGTTGGTTGGTATCGCCGGGTGATGTTGCGTATGTGAAGGAGCTGAGAAACTCCAGAGTAAGTTGCTCGTAGGTGGGTTGGGGATTGGTGCAGAGATGCCAGATGCCGACTCTCTTTAACATCCAAGTTACGCCATCCAGAATCCCGAGTTCCATCAGAGAATCCAGGTGAGCATACTGGGTCGGCTGTAGCGACCGCTGATGGAATGCTAAGAAGTTGGTCTACTGCCGTTCGCCGGCCTCGCCTTCTCTGAAAGTGATAGTGCTCAAATCGGGGTTTGCACTGGTTTGTCTGGCCATTTTGGTGAGAGAAGTGCAGAGGTTTGAGAATAGGGAGTTTTTGAGAATAGTGAGGTAAGGGAATGTAGAGGGTAATACATAAGGGTGAATTGGAAGTTGAAAACGGTGGAGGTTTAATGGGGGATTCAGAGGGTTTTTAGTGGGTTTTAATTTTGGGAAAATAGGGAATTAGGGGAGAGGAAGTGGAGAGGTGCGCAACCTCTGTTTTGACAGAATTGGGTTTTTTTCTGCGTGACGACCGTCAGGGATGTGTGACGATCGTAACACGCGTGACGACCGTCAGGGGAGTGTGACGACCGTCACAGCAGCAAATTCTGCAGAAATGCAGAATTTTGCTTGTGGGGCGTTTTAACAGTGGAAATTTTGATTTTTTTTTTTTGCATTATGATAGACTGATTACAAAATAAGGAATAACAGGAAACATAATTAAGGGAGATACTGGAATGAAATTAAAATAACATTGAATCAAAAAATGAGTTTAAAGTAATACAATATCCATAAAGAAACAATTGCAAAATGAAATAATGTGAAACAATGTGAAATGCAGTAAACTTAAATTAAAGAGAAAACTAAAATATCACTCCTTTAGTTTCTTCAAGTTGTTGACCTGCTGAATAACGTCATTAAATTAGTCGCTAACTACGTCCATGTAAGTAACGAAGTCCATGTGAAGCTGCATTAATTCATCTTTGATAGTGGTTATTTCCAGCTTGAGGTCGTCTACAGTTCTTAGAACAGTGTCTAACTTGTCTGTGTTTTGTTCAGGCGTGGGGTCATGAAAGTTATGGTAGTTAGGAGGGGTGTCAGGGTCTATCTCCATTTCGGACTCATAATCTTGGTAGTACAAATAGTCATGTGCTTCTGAGATTTGATCACTGTCATACATGTAAGCCTGGGGTGTGGAGTGAGGTGATGGGGGTCCCATAGGCTCGTCCAATTCATAAAGCCAATTATCTCTGTTATGGATACTGGTTAGCTCATGGTTGGGCAATGTGAAAAGGTGGACAGGTTGATCAGCTATGAGGTATTCGTAGGCTCCTGGTCCTAAGGTACCTAAGATACGTCTGTTGAAGCAGAACTGGATGTCCATTGATCTGAGGTTGCCGAAACGAACGACTTTGTTCAGGTAATACCTCAGGCCAATTTCGTGGGCGATCATGGTGACTAGGCCTCCTATTAAAATGGGTGAGTGCGGTTCCTGATTGAGGCGTGTAAATGCCCTCATCATAAAAGGGACAACATTTACAGGGCGGCCTTGTGAAGCACAGAGAAGGATGAACAACTCGTCCTTTGAGACTGTTGTAATGTTTTCCTCCTTCCCAAAGAGGGTATGGGCTAAAATCCTATGGAAATAGTGGAAGGCTGGATTGTGTATCTCGTTGTTGTGCATGTCATTCGGTTCTGGGTGATAGTTATCAGTGATGGAACCCCAGAATTGGTCTAATTCGAGATCAATATCCTCTTCAGTGGTGGTAAACACAAAAGGTCCGCTAGGGAAGCCTAGGATGTTAGCTAATGTGGTACGGTTGTGTGTTTGGTCTATTCCAAACATTCTAAAGGTTATCAGCTCTTTAGTGGATCCATAGCCATGTTCAGGTAAGTAACTTAAGGAGCTAAGAAATTCGAACGTCAGTTCGCAGAAGGTAGAAAATCGGGTCTTTAGAGCAGTTTGCTCCTAGCCTAATTGGTTAAATAAATACTGAATGCTATCCTGGATTCCTAGCTTGTCCATGATGGGTCTATCATAGTACAGAGTCGAAGCAAAGCTTCTCTGAGTCAGTGCCTCAAATCTGGCCTTATGAGCTAGTCCTCTAAACACAACAGTCGTAACGTCGATGTCGGCCATACTCGTTAGTCGGATAAAAACGGGAGAAAAGTAGAACGACTTTAAAATCCTGGAAAAATCACATTCACTCAGATCATATTTTTAAGAAACAAAAGGTGATAAAAGAAAAATAAAATAAATATTAGAAAATAAGAAAATAAAAATTTATAGAAATTATAAGTTAACAGAAAAATAAATTTAAAAGGGAAAATGGGAAAAATTGGGTTGCCTCCCAGTCAGCGCTGTCTTTAACGTCAGAAGCCCGACGATAGCTTGGATATAAGCTATTCGGTAAGCTTGAGCAATTTTATATTGCTCACGTGGTCGTTGTGTTCATTTTGATTATAATATTTCAAACGATGTCCGTTTACTATAAACGGTGTGTTGATTTGATTTTTGATTTCAACAGCTCCACTCTTAAGGACTTTGGTGACCTCAAAAGGTCCAGACCATCTAGATTTTAATTTTCCAGGGAAGAGTTTTAATCTGGAGTTGAATAGGAGCACGATGTCTTCCACACTGAATTGTTTCCGGATCGAACGTTTATCATGCCATTTCTTGGTTCTTTCTTTGTAGATGCCTGCATTCTCGTACGCGTCTAATCTGAGCTCTTCCAATTCATGAAGGTTCAAGATTCGTTTCTCTCCTGCCGCAGTGTAGTTGAAGTTTAGCGTCTTAATAGCCCAGAAGGCTTTATGCTCTAATTCTACCGGGAGGTGACATGATTTTCCGTAGACTAGTTTAAATGGTGTGGTGCCTATTGGTGTCTTAAAGGCGGTCCTATAAGCCCATAAAGCTTCGTTCAGCTTTGAGGACCAATCTTTCCTGGAGGTTGCGACAGTCTTTTCTAAAATTTGCTTTATTTCTCTGTTCGAAACCTCCACTTGTCCACTAGCTTGTGGATGATACGGTGTGGCTACGCGGTGTTTGACTCCGTATTTGGAGAGGAGTTTGTCAAAGATTCGCGATATGAAGTGCGAACCACTGTCACTAATGACGAGTCTGGGCACACCGAATCTAGGAAAGATTGTGTTTTTAAAGAGTTTAACGACTACTCGCGTGTCATTTGTTGGAGCGGCAACGGCCTCTATCCATTTCAATACATAGTCGACAGCGACGAGTATATATTTATTTCCAAAAGAAGATGGGAAAGGTCCCATGAAGTCGATTCCCCAGACGTCAAAGATTTCTACTTCTAAAATTCCTCTATGTGGCATTTCGTCGCGTCGTGAGATGTTGCCAGTGCGTTGGCACCGGTCGCATTTTAGTACAACGATATGGACATCCTTCCAGAGACTGGGCCAAAATAGGCCAGATTGTAGAATTTTAGCGCACGTCTTTGAGGTGCTAGCATGACCACCATATGGTGCTGAATGGCATTGAGAGATGATGTCTTCTATTTCTTCCTCTGGGACACAGCAACGGTATAAGTTATCGGTGCCTCATTTGAAGAGTAGAGGTTTGTCCCAGTAGTAATGCTTTAAGTCGTGGAAAAATTTCTTCTTTTGTTGATAAGTCAGGTCCGGTGGAAGCACGCCTGCAGCCAAGTAATTAACGATGTCAACAAACCACGGCAGAGTGGCTTGGGCATAGACAGCTTCCACGGCTTTTTCCAGTTCCGGTTCTTCCGAAGTTGAGTTGGACATATCGCTTTCCAATTTGGCTATCAGACGTTCGTAGGGAAAGTCTTCATTGATAGGCACTGGTTCTTGTTTGATGCCCTCTATACGGGATAAGTGATCTGCAACTACGTTCTCGGTCCCCTTCTTATCTTTAATTTCTAAGTCGAACTCTTGTAATAATAGGATCCATCTCAATAATCTGGGTTTGGCGTCCTTTTTGCTTATTAGGTACATAATGGCAGCGTGATCTGTGTATATGATTATTTTGGCTCCTACCAAGTAGGAACGGAATTTTTCAAGAGCAAACACGACTGCTAGAAGTTCCTTTTCCGTTGTGGCGTAGTTCATTTGGGCAGGGTCTAAAGTTCTACTGGCGTAGTAGATAGCGTGAAGCTTCTTATCTTTCCTTTGTCCTAGAACTGCGCCTACAGCGTAATCACTCGCATCGCACATGATTTCGAATGGTAGTCGCCAATCTGGGGGTTGCATGATTGGTGCGGTGATAAGTGCTGACTTTAGAGTTTCGAATGCCTCTAAGCATTCTTTATCGAAGATGAACTCGGCATCTTTCATTAATAAACATGTAAGAGGTTTTGTGATTTTCGAGAAATCCTTTATGAATCTTCGGTAGAATCCAGCGTGTCCTAAGAAGCTTCGTATTCCTCGTACGGTTTTCGGAGGTTGGAGATCCTTTATGGTCTCTATTTTGGCTTTGTCAACTTCGATCCCCTTTTCAGATATGACGTGTCCTAAAATGATGCCTTGTTGGACCATGAAATGGCATTTTTCCCAATTAAGGACAAGGTTCACTTTAGTGCATCTTTTGAGTACCATCTCTAAATTCGACAGACAGCTTTCAAAACTTTTTCCGCATACAGAGAAGTCATCCATGAACAATTCCATGATGTCGTCTATGTAATTCGCAAAGATTGCCATCATGCATCTCTGAAAGGTTGCTGGAGCATTGCACAGTCCGAACGGCATTAGGCGATAAGCAAAAGTACCATAGGGACAGGTGAATGTTGTCTTTTCCTGGTCATCGGGGTGAATAGGAATTTGAAAGAATCCCGAATAACCATCTAGATAGCAGAAGTACGAATGTTTCGCTAGTCTTTCTAACATATGGTCTATGAAAGGTAAAGGAAAGTGATCTTTCCGAGTTTCCTTGTTCAGTTTTTTGTAATCGATACACATCCTGTTTTCGGTCACAACTCTTTGGGTTATTGATTCTCCTTTTGCATTCTTAACTACAGTAACGCCTCCTTTCTTGGGTACTACGTGTACTAGGCTGACCCATTGGCTGTCGGAGATCGGGTATATAATTCCTGCGTCTAGTAACTTTTTCACCTCGTCTTTAACTACAATGCTTAGGATCGGGTTTATCCTTCTCTGATGTTCTCTTGATGTTTTGCAGTCTTCCTCCAGCATGATACGGTGCATACAGATGGAGGGACTTATGCCTTTTAGATCGCTTATATTATAGCCTAACGCAGTTGGGTATTTCCTTAGGACTTCTAATAGTTGCTCAGTTTCTAATTGTCTTAAATTAGCGTTTACTATTACTGGTCTTTTGAATTCTGTATCTAGGAATTCGTACCTGAGAGTTTTAGGTAGCTCTTTAAGTTCTAAAGCTGGGTTTTTCGGACCTGGCATGTGATTTGGAGTGAGTGCTAAGATCTCGCTCAGACTATCATCTTTGTATGGTGCACGCCAGTTGTCGTCTTCATGAATAGCAGGGATCTGGATTTTCATGATTTCAGAATATGTAGTTTCCTCCTTCTCTAATTCTCGTATGCATTCGTCAATGACATCTACTATATAGCATGTGTCATCTATAGCTGGTGCCTTCAAGAATTTAGTAAGGATGAACTCTATCTTTTCTTCTCCTACTTCGAATGTTAGCCTTCCCTTCTTTAGGTCTATGATAGCTCCGGCTATAGCTAGGAACGGTCTTCCTAGGATAATTGGGGTAACAGAGTCCTCTTTGATGTCCATGATTATGAAGTCGGTCGGGATATAGAATTGGCCAATGCGTACTGGAACGTTTTCCAATACACCGACGGGATATTTGACTGATCGGTCAGCCAATTGTATAGACATTTTAGTTGGTCTTAGTTCTTCCATATTCAGCTTTTTGCATATAGATAAAGGCATTACACTTATATTGGCTCCTAGATCGCATAGAGCTTTGTCTATAACGAACTTTCCTATGACGCAGGGTATGGAGAAACTACCTGGGTCTTTTAGTTTGGGAGGCATGTTGTTTTGAATGATTGCGCTACATTCGGAAGTGAGTGTCACTGTCTCGTTATCCTCTATTTTCCTTTTATTAGACAAGATTTCTTTAATAAACTTAGCGTATGACGGAATTTGAGTTATCGCTTCTGTGAAGGGAATAGTGATGTTTAATTGTTTCAGAAGTTCAACAAATTTCTTAAATTGTCCTGAAGTTTTAGAGTTTAGTAATCTTTGAGGATAAGGGATAGGTGGTTTATATGGCGCTGGAGGCACATATGAGTTTTCATCTTTGGCGGCCTTTTGCTCGTCACATTCCTTCTTTTCTGTTTCAGACTCCTTTTCGGTTGGTTTATCAGATTTCTGACGTATTACTAAATCTTCATTCCTAGGATCGGTTGGGCCTTCCAATTCTTTTCCACTTCTCAATATAACAGCGTTTGCGTGACCTTTAGGATTAGGTTCGGGCTGGCCTAGAAATGTTCCAGCTGGGGCAGCTGCAGAGGCTTGTTGTTGAGCCACTTGTGATATCTGCGATTCGAGCATTTTATTGTGGGTGGCTAAAGCATCTACTTTTCCGGTCAGCTGTTTAATCTGCTCGCTAGTGTGTATGTTTTGATTCAGGAATTCTTTGTTTGTTTGAGCTTGAGTAGCTATGAATTTTTCCATCATCAATTCGAGATTTGATTTCCTAGGGGCAGTCTGGGTAGCAGCGGCTGGTTTCTGATATCCTGGTGGAGCAGCTGGTGCTTGCAAGGCATTATCGTTCTTGTAGTAAAAGTTTGGGTGGTTCCTCCATCCTGGGTTGTAAGTGTTCGCGTAAGGATTTCCTTGAGCGTAGCTTACTTGATCTGGTGGGATTCCGGCCAGTAATGGGCACTCGGGCGCATTATGAGTGGCGATTCCGCATAACTCGCAGTTTGGAGTTACAGCAACTACGGTTGCAGTTGGGTTAACGGTCAGACTGTCGATTTTCTGTGCTAGAGCATCTACTTTAGCGTTGAACTTTTCAAGGCTGCTGATCTCGTACATCCCACCTATCGCTGCGGGTTTCTCTACTGGAGTTCGTTCACCTCCCCATTGGCAGTGGTTCTGAGACATGTTTTCGATTAGTTGATAGGCTTCGTTGTATGGCTTATCCATAAGTGCACCACCCGCGGCGGCGTCTACCGTTAATCTGGTGTTATACAGAAGCCCATTGTAGAAAGTATGGATCTTCACCCAGTCTTCTAGACCATGGTGAGGACATGCTCTCATCATATCTTTGAACCTTTCCCACGCTTCGTAGAGAGATTCAGTATCTTTTTGTCGAAATCCGTTGATTTGAGCTCTAAGCATAGCAGTTTTGCTTGGCGGAAAGTATATCGCTAAGAAAATGTTCTTCAACTGTTCCCACGTCGTAACGGAGTTGGATGGTAAGGATTGTAACCATTTCCAAGCTCTATCTCTAAGACAGAAAGGAAAAATACAAAGTCTTATTGCGTCTGGAGTTACTCCATTTGCCTTCACTGTGTCTGCGTATTACACAAACTTTGTTAAGTGTTCGTTTGGATCCTCAGTTGCATTTCCTAAGAATTGATTTTTTTGTATGGCTGACAGCAATGACGGTTTTAGTTCAAAATCGGTTCGATTGATAGCTGGGGCAACAATGCTACTTCGAGGTTCCATTTGAGAGGGTGTAGCATAGTCCTTCAGCGGTTTGTTTTGAGGTCCTTCATCCATCTTTGCTTCTTCAACTAGAGGATGAGCTAGAAGATCAGGAATATTGTGTCTTCGTTGATATTCGATGATGCGCCTTCTTAGATGTAAGAAGCGCTCTAGTTCGGCGATTGTAGGTTGTAAGATGTCGCCTTGTGAGCGAGTACTTGGCATACAATTGAAGAACGAGTAGAGGGAGAGAGAATTGTTAACCTAGTCTATACTGTGTAACAAAAGATTACACTATTGACGAAACGGGTCCCGGCAATGGCGCCAAAAACTTGATCGCGACTTTCTATGTCTAACTCAATTAACTGCAAGTGCACAGTCTATCGCGTAGTAATAATAGATATCGATCCCACAGGGACTCGTAATCAAACTAGTATTATCGGTTGTTACGGTGTTTATCTAGGTTGGTAATGTTTTAGGGGAATAATAACAAAATAAGTGCGTAAACTAAAGGGAACTGAAGCTTTTACTTAAGGTATAAATGTTTGAATCGGTATGTAATATGTTACTTCTTCAGGGATTCTATAGGTCACCGGTGTCTTTAGGTTTTCAAAAATAGTTTAAGAAGAAAATGATGGTTTAAAGACCTTTGTCTCACGATGGTTGTTGATGCTAGTCGCAACTCTAAGGCGGAACGTATGTTGTCGCTATCCCGTTCGGGGTTAAAGTTACTTTTTGAAAACTATTAAGTTCTAATTCCTTTTAAAGCGTTGTCGCTGTTTTTAAAATGAATGCCTAGTTTTTACTATCTGGTCTTAGCCTCAGTTGTCGCTTGTTGGTTCGTACCTTTATGAATTTCCCACTGTCGTGGCAAAACTACTGTAAATAATTTCTCGCTGTCGCGATGAAGGTTTATTTAGAAAATTCAATTAAAAACTGAAGCCATAAGTAAGTTTTTGAAAAGGTAGATATACACCGGTTAATTATTGAATCCCATCAGATTATTTATTACATACCGATTACTTAAGATTTAGCCAGACATGGCATATAAATTAACAACACGTAAATAATGGCAGAAAATAATAATATGCATTACAATAGGAAATAACAATTCAATTTACGATTAGAATAGAAACCTGTAAACAATTTGATTTGGCTTGTGGGAAATCCTCCAAAATGGCGGCAGGATTTAGTCTTTATGCCAATTACTCGTACAGAATAGAAATGGGAAGTAAAACAACAAATGCAAGGAAGGAAAGAAAAAGGAAATAAAACAATGATAAGAAAATTGGAAATTGAATAATTGCTCTGAAGGTAAATTGGCAGCACTTCGTCTCTTCAATGCGGCCCCCTCTTTCTGGTACAAGCTACCTCCTTTTATAGATGGGATATTGAACGGTTTATTTCTTCGGGAAGTGGGAATGATATCAAAAAATATAGGAGTTAGTGGTCCACTCCTCTTTGGCACTTTCATAATTTGACAGCACATGCAGAAAACTGCATTTTAACTCCATGACGGTCGTCATGGACCTGTGACGGTCGTCACGCGCATGACGGTCGTCACATCAGCAGAACTTGTTTTTGCTGCTTTTTGGCCTGATTTTCACCTGGTTTTCACCTATAAATGCTTCTTTTCTTTATCTTGCTCCATTTGAGCATGGACTTTGAATACCTGCAAAATAATGGGCAAATATGGTGGAAATATTCGAATTCGGAGTGAAAACGGTCGCCGATTAGTAGAAAAGTACATCATTATATATATATGATTTCGCGTTATCAGACGCACGGAAGGTCTAAGGGAAAATCGGCCCTAACGTTGTCATGCAAAGTGATCCTAGAGTTTGGATGAAAGGGGAAATATCTACCCTAATGTTAGCATACTTGGATTGAGCGCCTAATGTCTCTCCTACTCCCATCCTAAACGGAGGGACTATGAATCCTATGGGGATCATGGCAAAAAGCACAAGAAGAACAAAGGAAGAATCAATCACAAGTAAAGGACATGCAAACACGAAAATGCACAATTAGAATGGTGGGAGGGAGGAAAAGTGTGTGGGGCAGCAGCTGCCACAAGCGCGTCTCGACCTCAACAGCGATGCAAGAATGATGCAAACATGTGGAGAAAAGCGAGGAATGAAAGCCAACGAACATGCAAACGAATGATCGATTCGAATCACAAACACGAGCATGCAAACAATTGAAAGAATGATCATACAAATCAACAACATCATGCTTAGTCAACCACAAACAGTGGCAATTAGCCAAAAACAATTCAATCCTAATGCATCACATTGATCTATGATGATTCGAATCGAACCGGTATGCAAACATGCAAACAAAACAGCAAACATGGCATTCTGGTGCAGTGTTAATCGGTTAACACATACTGTTAATCGGTTAACCTGTGTAAAACAAGTGAAAAAATGGAAATTCGTAGGTGTTAATCGGTTAACACCAGGCGTTAACCGGTTAACACCCTGAAAACTTTGAAAAGAATGAATATTTGGATTGGTTAATCGGTTAACCCTACGCGTTAACTGATTAACACTGTTAACCTTTAAAAAAGATTTTAAAATTTGAAATGGTTAACCGGTTAACCATATGCGTTAACCGGTTAACACTGCACCAGAAGTGAAAAACAGCAGCAGAAAAAGCACTTAATGCACAAAATCACTTAATCAAGTGATCCAACAGATCTGCTTATCAAATAAGCACGAAATTACACCTGCAAACAGAAAACCAATAGACATGCAAACATGTCTACACAGCACAATCGCAACTCATACGGATCGAAATCAAAAAATTCAATCGAATATGAAAATCATCATGGAAATGCAAATAAGCTCAAAAATGCTATGGATCTAGAATCTCCAACCTTCGAAGCAGAGATTTGCTTCGGTAATTGTTGATCTTGTCGTAATTAAGTAGATCAAGTGATAGAAATCCGGAAAACTTCGAGATCCAAGCCGATTATAGTTGTATGAACGAAGATCCACCAAATTCGAGTCGAAACGCTTCGAATAATCACTTCCACTTCAAGCTCCAAGATCAGATCTCAATTTGCACGAAAATGGAAGATGGAAATCGATTCAAAGAAGATGGTAGATGAAGGTTTATTCTCAAGAATCCATTGATTTCAATGAGAAATCAATGATTCCCATGAAAAAAGAGCTTTGAGTTAGTTTTGGTTATGGAGGGAATTTTAGAGTTGAGAGAGAATGGAGTGAAATCTGAAAATTGAATATGAGAAATGAGAATTGGCTCCTTATGGTTTGGAGTAGATCATTTAAATACCATATAGGTTTGGATCCCAAAGGTGGGATTGGAATTTGGGTTGGAAATCAAGGCTTGGAATGTGGAATGGGGTTTTGGAGGTAAATTTGAATTTTAAAGGTGTTCTAGATCCTTCCTAAACGAAAATTTTGAATTCCAAGGTGATCAAAATTGGACCCCAAGTGCAATTGGCCTGAAAAATCACGTACATGGCAAATTCTGCTATGGTTAACTGGTTAACCATATGTGTTAACCGGTTAACACTGTTAAAACTTCCAATCTGGGCTGATTCCCCAATGGTTAATCGGTTAACCATATGTGTTAACCGATTAACACCTTCAAAATTTTGAATTTGGCGCCTTTTGGTGGGAAACCAGCCCGTTTGCCTGTTTCTCGCCGTTTTGAGCTCTTCGAAGCTTTTGACACTTGTTCTTGGATACTGTGACTGTGATAATGCTGGATATAGCCTAAATGTTGTCTCCTGATCTGAGCATAACCTGCAAAATAAAATCGGCCGCTCGACCGCTGGTCAAAAATAAATGTCGTCTCTGATGATTGTCGTTCAGTTGCTTGCCCGAGAAAGAAACCTGAGCCACGAGAACCTTGATCCCCTTCCTCGAGATCCAATGCTATGCAAAATGCTGGTGCTAGGAAATGCAGATGAAGACGAAACACAAGCCAAGTACGAGAATCGGTTGGTCAAATTTTGGGGTGCAACAACAAGGAAATAAACATATGAACCTTGAAGTCTCTTGAATAAAAATCAATCAAATCTTGGGAAACTCTGGATCAAATGATTTTGAACTATTTGCAGATTAACTTTGACTTTTTTAGAGGAAATTTATTCAAGACGAGGGACTGTTGAATGATGTTCTGATTCCAACCTCTTCCTGAAAAAGTTACTAAAGGAAAAAAAAACATATTTTGGATTATAATTAATGGTTAGTAAACATAAAAATAAAAAAAAATCAAACAAATAAGAAAATAAGGGTGTCCGATGATCTCTCAAGAACAAACCTACAGAGGAAGGTAAGAGAACCAAAGCATGTGATCTTATTTGTGGAATGAAATGCAAATGATATGTGGGATCTTAGGGGTAAAAATTAGGGTATTACAGTTGCCCCTATTTTAGTTTCTTCTATCCAGAGATATGAATATTGACATCATTGTCTCGAACATATATAAGAGACTTAAATATAACAATAAACCCAATTTTTGCCATAAAAGGCCACAAAATGATATGATTTTGTTCATGGTATGTAGATGATCGCGACTTTCTGAGTCTAACGGAACTAACTGCAAATGCACAGTCTATCGCGTAGTAATAAAATTATCGATCCTACAGGGACTCGTAATCAACCTAATGCTATCGGGTGTTACTATGTTTAGCTAAGGCGGAAAATGTTTTTAGAAAGAAAATGCAAAATTAAAGGCTAGTAAAGAAAAATTATAAGTTTTAAAACAAATATTAATGAACGATATCGGTATGTAATGCTTTTAGTTTTCAGGAGAAAATACTCATTTAAAGACCTTTGTCTCATGATGGTTGTTGACTCGGGTCATAATTCTAAGGCGGAATGTACGCTCTCACTGTCCCATTCGGGGTTAAAATCAATTTTTGAAACCAAATAGATTCTAATTTCTTTTAAAGCACTTTCGCCGTGTTTAAAATAAATTCCTAGTTTTTACTATCCGATTCAAACCCCAGGCTTTCACGTGCCGGCTCGTACCTTAATGAATTTCCCAATCTCATGGCAAAACCGTCGTAAATAATTTCTCACTCTCGTGACGAAGGTTTATTTAGAAAATTAGATTAAAAGCTAAGGCCAGAAAATTGTTTGTAAAAAAGGGGTAATGGCACCGGGTGTTATCGTATCCCGTCTTACCAATCCGATTACATACCGATAATGGAAATTTAGCTAGACATGGAATTTAATGAAAACGTAAATAAACAACAGCAGCAAAATAACATAACATGCATTATAACGGAAAATAAAGTAATAATTCTATAAATAAAAACCTGCAAATCATACTCATCTCGAATCCTTGAGTAGTCCTCCACAATGTCGGCAAGATTCTACTATGGCGAGAAATAAAGGTACATAATGCTTTGGATAAAAGGGAAGAAAAGAAAAAGGGAAAGGAAACAATGTAGAAATGTAAAATAAGCTTCAGTAGGAATTTTGGCAGCACTTCGTTACGTCCAATGCAGCTCCCCTTCATTGGTCCAACTGTTCTCCTTTTATAGCTGAGGTTCCATGAGGAGCTCTCGGAGGAAAAGGAGTTGAGTGGGAGAAATCTCAGCGAAGTCATGCCTAGATTTTCTCTGTTTCATGGGCACGTTCAGATTCTGAACGTTATTCTGTTATTTGGCTCATGACAGTCGTGGCACTCCTTTGACGGGCGTGTTGGTTGTGACGACCGTGATGGTCTTGTGGCGACCGTGACATCTGTGATGGTCGTGGTGTAGTTGTGACGACCGTCACACTCACAAAATCTGTATTCCTTCTATTTTATGGCTTTTCCCCCTTGTTTTGTCTTCTTCTTGTGTGCTTTCCGTGTCTTGTTCATTTTTAGAGTGAGTCTTGAGATACCTGCAAAAAAACTTAGCAAACTCGCAGAATAGTCCAGATTCGGGTTGAAACCATACATTTAACAGCTAAAAAACATGGCAATTATAGTGTACATTTTCGTGTTATCAAACTCCCCTAAACTTGAATATTTGCTTGTCCTCAAGTAAAAAATTCGGAAAGAAAAAACCAATGCAAACATGTGGCACGCCTTTTTGCGTTTTCAAAACGCTCTTGGGGCGATTAGTTGGGACGTCAGAGATTAAATTACAATAGCACATATACGGTTGTGACACGAAACGAAAAGTATGCTCGAAGGCCTCCTTATTATGCAAGCTGGTCCTAATCATTCTATTGTAGCTCGGCGTAATGTTTCTCGCCCCAAAGTTCACCCAGTTTCGTTCTAGCACAATCACATTAAGCCCTTTGCCTTTACACGCACGTACTGGAATAGCCGGTTAGTGATTTTGATTTTGACCCTTCAGTATATTCAACTTGTAAGTTGCGGGGGATCGAATCGTAATTCGCCCTACTGAGTCCATAACCAGAAACCTATGAACCAACTAACAGCAGATTTCTTTTTGTTTTTCCGGATTGCAGAAGTGAAAAACACTACATAGTCGCGGAACAAATTTCTTTACGATTAGGGATCAATAACTTATTTTCATCGGCTTTCCACGTGGTTTGTGCTTAAGACAGTGATGACTGCTTATATAAACTACTAGGGGCTACATCTTGGGGTGAAACCTAAGGCTTCGGTAAAGTAGGTATTGAAATTGACTCGCATAAACAAGGTGTCTAAGGTGTCAGGATAGTATGTGTTTTGTCAGAATTCTTTCTCGGGATTTCCTAACTCGTCCTTTATCTTGGCGTGTCATGTTACGCATCGATCAGAGTCATTAAAAAATTTTAGTATAGCCGAATAAAGTGGGGGAATTCGCGTAAATGGCGAAAAGTGCATATAAAAGCTGCTTTATTGAATTAAAATTGCTGAAAGGGAAAGATACAAAAAGTAGAGAAATGGAACTAATGTGCCTCTCCCACACTATATCAGTCATTATCCTCAATGTTCGATATAAATGCGGAAGCGGAATAATAAAAATACAAATGCAAGAGTACGAAGTGAAAAACTAAAACTACTCATGCCCCTGCTTTCTGCCTCTGCCTTGGGCTCGCCCGCATCCATGTTGTGTCGCGTGGTCTAGAGCGCCAGTGTGATGGATGTAGTTGCTGAGGTCCTGTACGCATATGGTGAGGGCAGCCGTCTCGTCAACGATGTTGTCGAGTCGCTCGCCTTGGGCGACTTGACCTTGGTGGATTTCTTGCAATAGAGCCATCATCTGGAGATGTTGTTCTTGTTGGCGAGCTTCAAGTTGTTCGGCCATCTGGTTTTGTTGCCAAATCCTGCGTAGGATTTCTTCATTGGTTGGTCAGGCTTAGGGCGGCGGCGACGTCGGGAGGACGTACCTTCTTGAGTTGGTGGTTGTGTCTCTTCTGGAGCGGCTCGGTCCATTTCTTCCTCAATCTCGTTTGCGGGCACATGATCTTCAACATTCGGGGCGGCTGCATCTGCTTCAGGAGCAGCTAAGTCAAAGATCCAGTTGGCTCTATTCTGGGGATCAATGCGGGTCCTGCAGGGCATAATAATGCTTCGAACCATGCGGTTCCGAACTACTGGATGTCATCTTCTATCAACCCTTCATTTGATGAGGTGAGAGGAGCAGCAATAATCCATGTCCAGAAGGACAGGAGGCAGCAATGGGAAGCCGATAAGTCGGTCACCTAGGTTTAGGGCCAGAGCAATGGAATTAATAATGCCTCCGAAATAGAAAGGCTTGGAGCCGCGACCACAGTTGGCTTGAATGTGCACTAATAGGAACGGCGCAACATTGACATGTTCTAGAATAACCATGTAGTGAAGGAAGAAGAGCTCTTTGGAGTTGACTTTGTGGTTACTGTCTCTGGAGAAGATGGTGTTCTCAAGCGTTCGGTGGAAGTATCTGATGGCAGGGTTATGAATGTAGGTGGCATTGAGGTTGTCCCAGGCATCAACATTGGTACCCGTTATCTGGTTCCACAGGGTGAATGCAGCTTGAAAGAATTGGTCCAGAGGCGCTAGACGGTGGACATTCTCTCCATGGTGGAAGTTGAGCATCTGAGCAATTTGATTCTGATTCAACTGTTACTCCGTGCCGAACATTTGGAAGGTGGCGACACCTGTTAACTGACTGTTCTCTCCTAACGGTGTGATGTAGGCAAAGGAACTTAAGAATTTCAAAGTTAACGATTCGTACGTAGGCTGGGGAGTAGTACAGAGTTTCTAGAGGCTAGCATTTTAGAGCATCCAAGTGACACCGTCAAGCATGCCCAATTTGGTGAGGTAGGCGACATCGACGTATCTGGTAGGTTGGACAGAGCACTGGTAGAAAGTGATGTAATTAGCTCAATGTTGGTCGCCTCACTCTCTGTCTCTGAAGGTTACGGTTGATAAATCTGGGATTTATCGGGCGTGTCTTGCCATGGTGCATGCAATGAGAAAGGGTGGAGCAAGAGAAATGGTATGGGTAGGATGAATATAATGGAGAGGAATGTGATTTATGTAGAGATGAGGGTTACAGGTAGTTGAAATGGTGAATGGGGTTATGGAGAAGTATGAATGAGATAAATGGGGTAGTGGTAGGTTTCTAAAGTTAGTGGAAAGAAGAGGAGAATGACTGCTTTTTGCTGGTATAGCAGAACGCACACTTAAATGTCGTGACGGGCATCACAGATGCGTCACGGTCGTAAGACGCGTGACGGTCGTGACAGGTAAGTGACGATCGTGACAACAACAAATTCTGTCTATGACAAAACATGATGATGGGTTCATGTAAAATTATTGGGATAACAGAAAGTCATTTCAAGATAGCAATGATTAAAAGAAATAAATAATATAGCAAGATAGGAAAAGCAAACGTAATTGACGAAACGAAAAACATTAATAATTTGAAATATTGTGATTGTTTAATGAAATACAAAGTGAAACAAAACCAAATAAAATAGTACTGTAAAAGAAATCTCGAAAAATGACAAAAAAATTAAAATGAAATATCAGTCCTTCTGTGTCTTCAAGTTATCTAACTCTTGAGCCATAAAACTGAATTGCTCAACAGTGATGTCCATTAACTTTATCATGTCCAGGTGCAAGGTCTTCAATTCTTCCTTCATGGTTGTAATTTCCGTCTTGAGCTCATCCACGGTCTTCAAAATAGTACTCAAATTTTCAGCATATTGAGTATTGTTAGGCTCAGTAGAATCACGGTAGTTAGGAGGTGTCTCAGGGTCGGTTTCAGCTTTGGATAAAGCATTATCATAATAAATATAGTCCTGTGGTTCTTCAAGAGGTGACGGGGGACCCATAGGTTCATTCAACTCATACAACCAGTTATCTCTGTTGTGGACACTTACGCGCTCATGGTTTGGTAGTGTAAAAAGATGGACCACTTTGTTAGCGATAAGGTATTTCAAAGGTGTAGGTCCTAAGTTCCTAATGACGCCCTGGTTAAAACAGAACTGTAAGTTCATTTGGAAAATGGTGCCTAATGGTATCACTCTGCTCAGCTGGTACCTAAGCCCAATTGCGTTAGCAATCATGGTGATGAGACCTCCTATTGTGATAGGTGTGTTCGGTTCCTGAATAAGTTGGTCAAAGGCTTTCATCATGAAAGACACAACATTAACAGGCCTACCCTGAGAAGCACAGTACAAAATGAACAACTCATCCTTAGAGACTGAGGTAATGTTTTCCTCCTTCCCAAATAGGGTGTGGGCTAACCATTTGTGGAAATAACAAATGGAAGGGTTATGGATCTCATTAGAGTGCGTGTCATTCGGCTCGGGGTGGTAGTTTCTCGAAATGGTTCCCCATAAATAGTCTTGCTCAATATCCATTTCCTCCTCCTGGGTGGTAGTGTAAACAAAGGGTCCGCTAGGGAATCCTAAAAGGTCTGTTAGTGTGCTACGGTTGAATGTGTAATCCATACCAAAGAGTCTAAAGCATATC
The DNA here is from genome assembly GCA_963859935.3 of Lathyrus sativus. Taxonomy (NCBI): domain Eukaryota; kingdom Viridiplantae; phylum Streptophyta; class Magnoliopsida; order Fabales; family Fabaceae; genus Lathyrus; species Lathyrus sativus. Next base: position 213,842,594 of record OZ012739.1, on the reverse strand, counting down.
AGCCCCTTAGTTGATCTGTAACCATGTTCGGGCAGGTAAACTAGGGAGCTAAGAAATTCTAATGTGAGCTCTCTATAGGTAACGAATCTAGTCTTAATGGCATCCTTTTCCCAACCCAACTGGTTAAATAGGAAGAGGACACTATCGTGGATACCTAGCTGATCAATGGCAGGTCCATCATAGTAAATGGTTAGAGCTAAGTTTCTCTGTCTCAATGCTTCGAATTTATCTCTCTGAGCTCTACCTCTAAAAACAGTTTGCATATAGTCTATGTTGTCCATGATGGAAAAATAGTTGGAAGAAACTAGTCATAGGATGGAGGTGAAGGTAAGAAGGCTTTTAAAAATTCCTGGAGACAATTTAGAACAAATTCAGTAAAAATTATGTTTTAGAGAGAGAAGGAGATATAAAATAATGAAAGATAGAAAAAAGAAATTTGAAAATTAGTGAAGGAAGAATGTAAGGACATTTAAAAGCATAAAACAATTAGTGAAAATAAATACGATAATATAAGGTAAGAAAACAAGAACAAATGGGCTGCCTCCCACTCAGCGTTGTTTTTAACGTCAAAAGCCTGAAGACAACTTGATGATAAGTTAGCTGTGGGGATGAGCGGGCGGCTCTAACAGTTTCAGACTACTCGAGTAGTCTCTATTTTTAGTAAGATTGTAATGTTTCAAGCGTTGTCCATTCACTATAAACGGATCATTATTTTTACCTTTAATTTCTATAGCCCCGCTTTGAAGAACTTTTGTTATCTCAAAAGGACCAGACCATCTAGAGTTTAGTTTACCTGGAAAAAGTTTTAGTCTTGAGTTAAATAGAAGCACGACATCTCCCACACTAAACTGTTTTCTAACTAAATGCTTATCGTGCCAATTTTTAGTTCTTTCTTTATATATGCGGGCATTCTCATAGGCATCTAGTCTGAGTTCTTCTAGCTCGTGCAGACTCAAGATCCGCTTCTCTCTTACGATGGTGTAGTTTAGATTTAAGGTTTTAATAGCCCAATAGGCCTTGTGTTCAAGTTCTACCGGTAGGTGACAAGATTTTCCATAAACTAACTTGAATGGTGTGGTTCCTATTGGTATTTTGTAGGCTGTCCTATAGGCCCATAAAGCTTCATTTAATTTGGATGACCAATCCTTCCTAGAGGTGGCAACTGTCTTTTCTAAGATTTGTTTTATCTCTCTGTTTGAGACCTCTACATGTCCGCTAGTTTATGGATGATACGGTGTTGCTACACAGTGTTTGACTCCATATTTCGATAAGAGTTTGTCGAAGATTCTTGCTATGAAGTGTGAGTCACCGTCACTGATGACAAGTCTTGGTATACCAAATCTGGGAAAGATTATGTTCTTGAAGAGTTGTATGACTACTCGTGTGTCGTTTGTTGGAGAGGCTACGGCCTCTATCCATTTGGATACGTAATCGACAACTACGAGTATATATTTATTTCCAAAAGAAGATAGGAATGGTCCCATGAAATCAATCCCCCATACATCGAAGACTTCGACTTCCAAAATACTCTTTTGGGGCATCTCATCGCGTCTTGAGATGTTACCAGTGTGTTGGCACCAGTCGCACTTTAGTATCGCGATGTGGACGTCTTTCCAAAGGTTGGGCCAGAATATGCCGGATTGTAAGATCTTAGTGCAGGTCTTAGAAGTACTTGCATGTCCACCGTAACGAGCGGAGTGACAATGGGAGATGATATCTTCTATTTCTTCCTCTAGGACACATCGACGAAAAATACCATCGGCTCCTCTTTTGAAAAGTAGAGGATCGTCCCAGTAGTATTCCTTTAAATCGTGGAAGAATTTCTTCTTCTGTTGATAGGTTAATTCTAGAGGAAGTGCGCCTGCGGCTAAGTAGTTGACAATGTCAGCATACCAAGGCAAGGTAGCTTGTGCGCAGACGACTTCCACAACTTATTTTAATTTTGGTTCCTCCGAGGTTAGGTCTAGCATATCGCTTTCTAATTTGGCTATCAGACGTTCATAAGGGAAATCATCATTGATAGGCACTGGTTCTTGTTTAATACCCTCTATTCGGGATAGGTGATCTGCCACTACGTTCTCGGTTCCTTTTTTATCTTTGATTTCTAGATCAAAATCTTGTAACAGTAGGATCCATCGTAGTAATCTTGGTTTGGCATCCTCTTTGTTTATCAGGTACCTAATGGCAGCATGGTCTGTGTAAATGATTATTTTTGCCCCTACTAAGTAGGAACGAAATTTGTCAAGCGCGAACACGACTGCTAGAAGTTCTTTTTCCATGGTGGCGTAGTTCATTTGGGCGGGATCTAATGTTCTACTAGCGTAGTAGATTGCATGAAGTTTCTTATCTTTCTTTTGTCCTAGAATTGCGCCTACTACATAATCGCTCGCATTGCACATGATTTCGAATGGTAATTGCCAGCCTGGTGGCTACATGATTGGTGCGTTGATAAGGGCTGTTTTCAAAGTTTCAAATGCTTTTAAGCAGTCTTCGTCAAAGACGAACTCAACATCTTTCATTAATAAACCGGTTATAGGTTTTGTAATTTTCGAGAAATCCTTTATGAATCGTCGGTAAAAACCGGCATGTCCTAGAAAGCTTCATATTTCTCACACGGTCTTTGGAGGTTGAAGGTCCTTTATAATTTCTATTTTCGCTTTATCAACCTCAATCCCCTTGTCAGATATCACATGTCCTAACACTATTCCTTTTCTAACCATGAAATGACATTTTTCTTAATTTAGAACAAGATTCACTTTTGTACATCTTGCAAGTACCATCTCTAGATTTGACAAACATCCCTCAAAACTTTGTCCGCATACAGAAAAATCGTCCATAAACACCTCCATGATGTCATCTATAAAATCTGCAAAGATTGCCATCATGTATCTCTGGAATGTTGCGGGAGCACTGCATAATCCAAACGACATTTTTCGGTACACAAAGGTTTCGTAAGGACATGCTAATGTAGTTTTTCTTGGTCATCGGGGGTGAATAGGAATTTAAAAGAATCCCGAATAACCGTCTAGATAGCCGAAATAAGAATGTTTGGCCAGTCTCTTCAACATTTAGTCGATGAAAGGTAAAGGGAAATGATCTTTTCGAGTGGCTTTGTTTAGTTTTCTGTAATCGATGCACATTCTACTTCCGGTCACAACTCTTTGTGTTATCGATTCACCTTTCGAGTTCTTTACCACTGTAACGCCTCCTTTCTTGGGTACGACATGCACTGGGCTAACCCATTGGCTGTCGGAGACCGGGTATACGTTTCCTACATCTAGTAGCTTTTTTACTTCGTCCTTAACTACAATGCTTAGGATAGGGTTGATTCTTCTCTGATGTTCTCTAGAGGTCTTACAGTCTTCCTCTAGCATAATTTGATGCATACAGATAGAAGGACTTATTCCTTTAAGGTCAGTGATGCTATAGCCTAACGCAGTTGGGTAATTTCTCAGAACATCTAATAGTTTTTTGGTTTCTAACTGTCCTAAGTCGGAATTGACTATCACTGGTCTTTTAAGTTCCGTGTCTAGGAATTCGTATCTGAGGTTTTTAGGTAATATTTTGAGTTCTAAAGGTGGGTTCTTTGGACATGGCATGTGGTTGGGAGTAAGTGCTAAGCTTTCGCTTAGACTGTCATATTTGTACGGTGCACGCCAATTGTCATCTTCACGAATTTCTGAGATTTGGATTTTCATTATATCGGAATACGTGGTTTCTTCCTTCTCCAGTCCTCTTATGCATTCGTCAATGACGTCAACTTGATATCATGTGTCGTCTATGGCTGGTGCTTGTAGGAACTTGGTGAGGATGAATTCGATTTTCTCTTCTCCTACTTCGAATGTTAGCCTACCTTTCTTCACCTCAATAATAGCTCCGGCTGTGGCTTGGAAGGGTCTTCCTAAGATGATCTGGGTGACTGAATCTTCCTTAATATCCATGATTATAAAATCTGTTGAGATGTAGAATTGACCTATGCGCACTGGAACATTTTCCAGTATACTAACGGGATATTTGACATATCAGTCAAATAATTGAACGAACATTTTGGTTGGTCTTAATTCACCCATATTTAGCTTTTTGCATATAGATAAGGGCATAACACTAATGTTGGCTCCTAAGTCGCATAGAGCTTTGTCTATGACAAACTTTCCAATAACACAAGGTATGGAGAAACTACCTGGGTCTTTCAGCTTTGGAGGCATGTCATTTTGAATTATCGCGCTACACCCGGCAGTAAGTGTAATTGTTTCGTTATCCTCGGTATTTTTCTTATTAGATAAGATTTCTTTGAGAAATTTAGCATATGAGGGCATTTGAGTGATAGCTTATGTGAAAGGGATTGTGATGTTCAATTGCTTCAGAAGTTCAACGAATTTCTTGAACTGCCCTGTAGTTTTGGAGTTTATTAGTCTTTGAGGATAAGGAATTTATGGTTTATAAGGCGGTGTAGGCACATAAGGTTTTTCTTTATCTACGGCCTCTTGGTCTTTATTTTCCTTCTCTTTGGGTTCAAACTCCTTTTCTGCTTGTTTAACAGGTTTGTGATACATGGATGGGTTTTGGCTCCTAGGATCGATCGGTTCGTCCAGTTCTTTTCCACTTCTTAGTATGACTGGGTTTACATGAACTTTCGGATTAGGTTCTGTCTGTCTAGGAAATGTACCAGCGGGCGCAACAGCAGGTGCTTTTTGTTGAGCCACTTGTGATATTTGTGTTTCAAGCATTTTGTTATGGGTGGCTAAAGTGTCTACTTTGTTGGTTAGTTGCTTAATCTGCTCACTAGTGTGTATGTTTTAATTCAAGAATTCCTTGTTTGTCTGAACTTGAGTAGCTATGAATGTTTCCATCATCAATTCAAGATTGGATTTTTCAGGGGAATTAGGAGCAACTACGGCTGGTTTTTGATATCCTGGTGGGGCACCAGGTGTTTGGTTAGGTGCATACAATGCGTTATCACTTTTGTAGGAAACGTTCGGATGGTTTTTCCAGCCTGGGTTATAGGTGTTCGCATAGAGATTTCCTTGAGCGTAGTTCACTTGGTCTATAGGGGTTCCTGTCAATAATTGACATCCGGGTGCAGTGTGACCAGTGATTCCATATAACTCGCAGTTTGGAGTTACAACAGCTACGGTAGCTGGTGGTGTTAATGTTAGATTGTCGATCTTTCGCGTCAAGGCATCCACCTTAGCCTGGATCTTCTCAAGATTACTGATCTCGTACATCCCACCTTTTGCTGCGGGTTTCTCTGTTGGAGTTCTCTCACCTCCCCATTGGCAATGGTTCTGAGACATGTTTTCGATTAGTTGATAGGCTTCGTCGTATGGCTTATCCATCAGTGCACCGCCCATGACAGCATCTACCGTTAATCTAGTATTGTACAGAAGCCCGTTGTAGAAGGTATGAATAGTCACCCAGTCTTCAAGACCGTGGTGAGGACATGCCCTCAATGTATCTTTGAATCTTTCCCATGCTTCGTAGAGAGATTCGGAATCTTTATGCCGAAATCCGTTGATTTGAGCTCTTAGCATAACTGTTTTGCTTGGCGGAAAGTATCTTGCTAAGAAGACGTTCTTCAGCTGTTCTCATGTAGTAACAGAGTTGGATGGCAAGGATTGCACCCAAGCCCAAGCTCTATCTCTAAGAGAGAAAGGAAAAAGACGTAATCTTATTGCGTTTGGAGTTACACCATTAGCCTTCACTGTGTCGGTGTACTGCACAAACTTCGTTAAGTGTTCATTCGGATCTTCCGTTGCACTTCCCGAGAATCAATGTTGTTGTACTGCTGACAGCAATGATGGTTTTAACTCAAAGTCATTTCGTTTAATAGTAGGGGCAACAATGCTACTATGAGGCTCTAGTTAAGATGGGGTAGCATAGTCCTTCAGAGGTCTGTTCTGAGGTCCTTCAGCCATTTTTTATTCTTCCATAGGTTCAGGATTATGAGCGAGAAGATCAGGAATATTATGTCTTTATTAATATTCGATTATGCGCCTTCTTAGATGTAAGAAGCGCTCTAGTTCGGCGATTGGAGGTTGTAAGATGTCGCTTTGTGAACAAGTACTTGGCATACAATCGATGAACGAGAAAAGGGAAATAAAATAGTTACCTTAGTCTATACTGCGTAACAGAAGACTACACTATTGACTAAATGGGTCCCCGGCAACAGTGCCAAAAACTTAATCGCGACATTCTGAGTTTAACGGAACTAACTGCAAGTGCACAGTCTATCGCGTAGTAATAAAAATATCGATCCCACAAGGACTCGTAATCAACCTAATGTTATCGGGTGTTACTATGTTTAGCTAAGGCGGAAAATGTTTTTAGAAAGCAAATGCAAAATTAAAGGCTAGCAAAGAAAAATTATAAGTTTTAAAACAAATATTAATGAACGATATCGGTACGTAATGCTTTTATTTTTCGGGGATTCGACAAGTCGTCGGTGCTTTTCAGTTTTTGCAAATGGTTTTCAGGAGAAAATACTCGTTTAAAGACCTTTGTCTCACGATGGTTGTTGAATCAGGTCATAATTCTAAGGCGGAATGTACGCTCTCACTGTCCCGTTCGGGGTTAACATCAAATTTTGAAAACAAATAGATTCTGATTTCTTTTAAAGCACTTTCGCTGTGTTTAAAATAAATGCCTAGTTTTTATTATGCGATTCAAACCCCGCGTTTTCACGTGCCGGCTCATACCTTAATGAATTTCCCACTCTCATGGCAAAACCGTTGTAAATAATTTCTCACTCTCGTGACGAAGGTTTATTTAGAAAATTAGATTAAAAACTAAGGCCATAAAATTGTTTGTAAAAAAGGGGTAATGGTACCGGGTGTTATCGAATCTCGTCTTACCAATCCGATTACATACCGATAATGGAAATTTAGCTAGACATGGAATTTAATGCAAACGTAAATAAACAACAACCGCAAAATAACATAACATGAATTATAACGGAAAATAAAGTAATAATTCTATAAATAAAAACCTGCAAATCGTACTAATCTCGAATCCTTGAGTAGTCCTCCATAATGTCGGCAGGATTCTACTTTGGTGAGAAATAAAGGTACAAAATGCTTTGGATGAAAGGGAAGAAAAGAAAAAGGGAAAGGAAACAATGCAGAAATGTAAAGTAAGCTTCAGTAGGAATTTCGGCAGCACTTCGTTACGTCCAATGCAGCTCCCCTTCTTTGGTCCAACTGTTCTCCTTTTATAGTTGAGGTTCCATAAGGAGCTCTCGGAGGAAAAGGAGTTGAGTGGGAGAAATCTCAGCGAAGTCATGCCTAGATTTTCTCGGTTTCATGGGCACGTTCAGATTCTGAACGTTATTCTGTTATTTGGCTCATGACAGTCGTGGCACTCCTTTGACGGGCGTGTTGGCCGTGACGACCGTGATGGTCTTAGGGCGACCGTGACATCTGTGATGGTCGTGGTGTAGTTGTGACGACCGTCACACTTACAAAATTTGTATTCCTTCTATTTTCTGGCTTTTCCCCCTTGTTTTGTCTTCTTCTTGTGTGCTTTCCGTGTCTTGTTCATTTTTAGAGTGTGTCTTGAGATACCTGCAAAAACATTTAGCAAACTCGCGGAATAGTCCGGATTTAGGTTGAAACCATACAGTTAACAGCTAAAAAACATGGCAATTATAGTGTACATTTTCGCGTTATCAGTAGACACAAAACCTCTGTGTAGAAAGCAAGCCACTAGAGACAAACAAACTGCTGGAGAACAAAAGGAAGAAAAGAGACTCTGCAAGGGAAAACAAAAGAGTAAGATTCCTGAAGGAAAAGGTTACCAACTATCGGTTACTGGATAGGGTAAACAAAATATCAACTACCTGTTACTAGGTAGGAAGAAGAATATTACCAAAAGGAAAGATTACCGACTATCAGTTACTGGGTAGAAAACAACGGTAATTAACCAAAAGAGAGACAAATGTTACTTGCTACCAGTTACTGGGTAGAAAAATAAAGGCAACAAGATCAGGAGGAAGGATCACCTTTTACTGGTTACTGGGTAAAAACAAAGGATAACCAACCAAAAGGCGTGAGAAATACTACCTGCTACGTGTCACTGGTTAGAAAATAAAGGCAATGAACTCATAAGGAAAGATTACGGACTACCTGTCACTGGGTAGAAAATATGACAGTAATTGACCAAAAAGGATAAAGGATATTACCTACTACCTATCGTTGGGTAGAAAATAAAGGCAATATACTCAAAAGGTGAAGAAACATTACCGGTTACCTGTCATTAGGTAGAAAATAAAGGCAATGAATTCACAAGGAAAGATTACCGACTACCTATCATTGGGTAGAAAATACGACGGTAACTGACAAAAAAGGATGAAGGATATCACCTACTATCACTGAGTAGAAAATAAAGGAAATGTACTCAAAAGGTGAAGAAACATTACCTGTTATCTGTCACTAGGTAGAAAATAAAGGCAATGAACTCACAAGGAATACTTGCTACCAGTCACTAGGTAGGGTATTGCAAATGTCGACTACCTGTCACTGGGTAGGACGAAACAAACTTGACTACCTGTCACTGGGTAGGAGAAGGAAATAAAGGTCAACTACCTGTTACTGGGTAGGACAAAGAAATAAAGGTTGACTACTTGTCATTGGGTAGGACAAACATACTCGACTACCTGTCACTAGATAGGAGAAGGAAAATATCATCAGCTACCTGTCACTGGGCAGCTCAAATCACGCAACAAACTTCTCAAATAAAGAGACAACCATTTGTTGGGATGAAATATCAATAACTCTGTCGAGAATCATCAAAAGAGATACAGGCAGGTTAAATCATACAACAGACTTCTCAAATGAAGAGACCACCATCTGTTGGGGATTTCATAACAAACTTATCATCAAGACTTTTTCCACAGAGATGCCATTTGATGGAAAAGTTGGTCAGATAAGGATCCATCATTTCACAATAAACTCCTTTGCTGAGAATGAACTAAAGAACTACCATTTATTACGAAGATACAAATAAATTCCTGAATATTACACAAGCTGCTCAAATAAAGAGGCTTCAACTTGTTACCAGATGAGGTTTACCTTGTTGGGGACATACAAGTTTTTCAAATAAAGAGGCTTCCACTTGAAGTCGTACAAGCAATTACCAAGAGAGTGTTATCAAAACACCGCTGGGAAATTCAAATGTTCATCTTCTGATGGAGATTAATAAACAGATTTTTACCGAGGAAAATAAATCCTCAAAGGGAGAAATAAATGCCTTCTCGTGATCCAGGTTTCACAGCCCAGAGAAATTCAAAATAACCTCTACAAGAGACCAAAGTTTAATCCAGGAACAAGATGGAGAGAAATGGTCAAACAAGACTCGAACCAATGAGGAAATAACTCACCGGGGATCAATTCCATCCAAGCAAAAGTTGGGGAAGAAATCTAAAACAAACATCTTCCATGAGGCATAAACTCAGTGGAGAATTATAAAGAATAGGCATTTTCTTCTTAGGGGTCGACACTCTAATAGAAATAGGACACACACAGTCTCTACGGGGATAACGACACCAAAGAGCAACGAATCACCAACAAAAATGCAAGATGCACAATGCAACAAAAACATGCTATGCTCCATAAAATGAATGCGCGTATAATGCATATGAGTATGAATATGCTGACAAAACAGACAAAAAGGACAAAGGGTGAATGAAACATCACAACACCACTAAATATTTGGTTAATCTCAACAAGCTGGAGACATCACTAGAGATCTTGTTAGGGATTTTTTTGAAGAAAAACTTGCAAGAGATAAGCAAAAGCCATCAAAGGAAAATAAATCCTACTACAAGGCTCAAATCTTGTTAAGGAGAGAAAGATACTGCTTGGGGAGAAAACCCAAAGATCGATCTTTAATAATCAATAATCCAAAGAGGATAACAACATGAACTCTGTTTCAAGGACAGAATATAAGTTATTGAGGGAACATCAACCCAAATCTTCTTGACTCGTCCTAGGGATAAGAATAAAATTTATATGAACTCCGCTTCAAAGGGATGAATGGGTCTGCTGTGGAAAAATAATGGATCCGCTAGAGGATTGTAATCATGTAAACAACTGGACAAACTCAACTAGGGAATAAAACAACTCTTCTGGGGATATCAGAAAAAGTTCTTTGAGGATTATCTGTAGCACCCCAAAATTTTCCCATACCTTTTCTCATATATTGGCTTATATTTCATATCATTTTGCATTGGCATTTGTGCATAGCATTGATCATAGGCAGGGGATCAAGGTATCTTATTCAACATACAAGAGAGGAGCTTCATCTTTAAAGCTCAAACAAGGGTACATTTTCAACTTTGTGGAAATCTCAAGTCACAAGGTCTTCATCATCATCAAGAAATTTTTAACAACCATTGGAATCAAGGATTAAAGCATTGATCACCTCCTCCTATCTTAGGGACAAATGGACTAGGGTTTTGGTTCAAAAGGCATATGTGGCTAGCTTTTTGGGAAAGATATGATCCTAAAGCTCAATACACATCTTGATGGTCCTCTACATGGATTTTGTGTCATCACAAGCCATCACAAGAGCTTCAATCATTGGAAATGATCCTAAGGTTTCATCTGGCCAACAAAAGTCAATTTTGTTTCAATGGGGTCAAAATCTTAAATGTCAAGGTCAACCAAGGGTATGTTATGTGTTTTCAAGTGATTTTATGTGTTTGGAACAATTAAAGTCAAGAGGAAGCATAAAATCAGGACATTGGTTGAACTAGGGTTTTGGTGAAATATTTTCTAAGCGTAGAAAACCCTAATTCTAGCCATTTTGCAACTTCCATAACTTTCTCATTCTTGATCCAATGGAAGCAAACTTGTTATCAAATTAAAGAGGACATCATGAACTACAAATTTGTGGAAGGAAGCAAGTCCAAAATATCCATAGCTTAAGAGATATGATGGGATAAAGTTGAGAAAATGGAGATTTCAACATTCCAACACTTAGAAATTTTTCTAAGTATAGAAATTCAGCTTGAAGTGCATGTTTTCAAGCTTATCTTACATAATGATGCAATCTTGAAATGAATTTCCCTCCAACATGAAAGTTTTAGAGTATCTTTCAAGCTTTCTTTTGAGTACTAGAACTCCCTCATTAAATGTGTAGAACTCAAGTTATGATCTCTCCAACTTAGGGTTTCAAAGTTGTCAAGAGTGGACAAGTTTAGGCTGATTTTTGGGGCTACTTTCTAAGACACTTTTCACTAATTTCATGACCTCAGATCAATTTCCCTTGAACGTGAAAGTTGATGATCATTCTTCAATATTTCTATCCATTACTAGAACATATCAATTGGATCGAAACTCACCAAGTTGTGGAATGTCAAGGATGAGGGTCCAAGTTGCCATTTTTCATGACTTAGAATATTTCCCAAGTTTTCTTAGGAACAAAATGTTGGACATGTTTTCAACTCAGTCTTTCATGTTCCTCCAAGCATAATCCCAAGATGTTTTCAACATGGAAGTTGCTCATAAACATTCCTACTTTATGTTGAGCCCAAAATCTCACCATTTGGACTTGAGTTCATGAAGTTATAATGGCTCAAAGTTGGCTTCATCCATTTGTCATTAACCATATCATTTTGTCTCTTGTTGTGAAATATGATTTCTTTTCATGAAAATAAATCTACTTGACTCAATTCTTGTGCATAAACCTCATGTTATGACACCAAAACATTGCCTAGAAAGAGCCCACATGACATGTACCTTCATGCACCACATTTCACCATTTTGCCAAAAAAGAGAAAGTGACAAAAAGAAGAATAAAACTTGCTCACCAAGGTTATCCCTCTTCCAATCTCATTCTGGTTATCACGAAGACAATTAAAAGGACAACAACACCACCCCACTCCATGACCAGCATGCTCATGCGTATCATCCACCATTCATCATTTTTCCTTGCCAACATCACTAGCCAATCATGTTTTTAACCACTGTAAAACATTTTGACCCCCACTGTTGCGATGAGAATAGGATATCAAATTTTTAATTAATATGAATCGCAAATCTTTAATTCACAACCGGTCTTTGATTTATCCGAAGGAATGGTCAAAGAAAGGAAAAACCTACTTTTTGCATTGTAAACAATGCGGGGAGACCTAAGGGGTTGGTTAAGCCTAGGGAAGGTATTAGCACCCTAAACTTCTGTAGTACTCTACAGGAACCTCTTGTTTAAAGTTTACTATTTTGCTTGATTATCTGCTTTAGGGTATATGCTAAGGGTTAAAGATAAAAGAGAGACCTAAAGGTTAGTCCTAAGATTACTTGCCAAGATTCGCATCTTGTATCTAAGTATCCGAGATAGGGGATGGAATCATAGTAATCGTAGTTCCCCTTGAAAGGGAGGTTAGAAACTTCTTGACTGTGGTCAAGGTTTCAATGGGGAATAAGCGTTCTTAAGGAAGCGCTTACGTGGAGTGTAGCGACTCCTATTTCTACGTTGAAAATTTGAATTAAAAGGATAAAATAGGTATTCCACAGTGGGAAACCCATAGGGAGTACGACGACTCCTTATCCAGATGCTAGGGTAAAGGGTAAACTTGTCCACGGCCGGACGCCTAAAATATGAGTACGACGACACGAAGTTCTCTAGGTTGTAAAGTTGAATTGAAAAAAGGGTAAGATGGGTATTCCACGGCGGGAAACCTATGAACTGCGGCGAATCCTTAACCTAATGCTAGGGTAAAGGGTAATTCGGTCCATGGCGGGACGCCTATGCAATTAGGGTTTGAAAAGGTCAAAGGTGAGGGCTATTGACACGACGGTCAAATGACAAGACCTATTCCTTCGGAAGGGATTTTAACGGTGAATAAAATAATGAAAATACGATTAAGCGGAAGTATGAAAATACGGAAAATGTATGGAAACGGTAAAGGAAATGCAAGGCGACGATATCCTCGCGTAAATTACAACCCAAAGAAAAATAAAATGCGGAAAGTAAGGGAATTGCAAAGCGACGATATCCTCGCGTAAATTACAACCATAAAATGAAATATGAAAAATGAAGTATTATAACAGAACAACTGAGAAAGCAATGAATAGACCGACATAAAAATTATAAGAGAATAACTAGCAAGATTCAATGTAAAATTGAGAACGCAACGTTAGACGATTTTAGGAAATGGATTTAAAACTAAATGAGGAATTTACGAAAAGGAGTTTGAATTTAAAATGTAAATTTTTATTTTTTCCTAATTTTAATGGATTAATAAAAATATTATTTTTCCAAAAAAGGTTTTTTTCAATTGAGGAAAATTGAATTTTAAAGAAATGTTCTAATCAACTTTTAAAAAAGGTTTCTAATTAACTTTAAGAAAAGGTTTTTTAAAAAAAGGGTTTTAATTTTAACAAAGGGTTTTGATTTTTTATTTTAAAAAAGGCTTTCATCTTCAAAAAAGGAGTTTTAGTTTAAGAAAGATTTTAATTTTTAAAAAAAAAGGGTTTTAACTTAAGAAAGATTTTAATTTAACCTAATTAAACTAAATTGTAAAATAAAAATAATAAAAAAGGTTTTAACTTTATGAAAGGTTTTATCAACCTAATTAAACCAAAATATAAAGTTAAAATAAAAATGAATGAATGGTTTTAATGAATCTAAATATAAAATAATACTAATAATAATAATAAAACAATGAAATAAAGAAAAAGAAAAAAGAATATAAAGCAATTGAAATAAAAATGGGGGAGGGGCGATGCAACTTCTCCATTGTTGTTCTTTTGAAGATTTTCGTTCATTCCTCCCACCATTCTTGCTCTTTTTGGTAGGGTTCTGAAAACACAAAGTAAACGAAAAAAACTTGTTAGTATCAAAATTGTTCACCTTTTTCGCGAGATTTGAAGTGATTTGAGTTGGTTCTTTTTCGCCTCTTTTTCCTTATTTTTCTACTGATTGAACTTCCCTTTTTCTTCTCCCTTCTGGATTTCCTTTTTTTTTTATGAACTGATGGTGAGGCTATTGTTTATATAATACTTGTTTGCTTGGGTCTGGGCATGCTAGTTGTTGCAATTTTCATGGCTGGTTTGTTGATTTCTTTGACCTTGTTTTGCTAAAATATTGGGAAAGTTGTTTATGCTGGCTCTGACCCCGTTTGGTTGCAAGGATTTTGGGAAAGTTGTTTCTAAACTTGGATATCCATTTTTCCTTGATGGATCTTGATATCCACTTTGGTTTTATGGATTTTGGATGTCTTAAGTCTTGTTTGGCTAAAACCAAGAGAAATCACTTTTCCCACATAAACACTTTTCCAAAAAGCACTTTTTCTCTCTCTTGGAAACAAACTGGACAAATTATTGCCGGGTCCGAAAAGTCGAAAGTTGAAGAATTGGACGCAGAGACAATTAGGATTTTTAGGAAAATAATTAGAAATTAATTTGGAATTGTAAATGTCTTTGCACATTGTAATAAAAAAACATAGAATTTAAATAAATAAATTCCATTTTCTTACTAAACTGAATTTAATTCCTAATCAAATTTCTCCCCGTAAATTCACCCGCTTATATTCAAGCAACTAAATTCACTCGATTACGTTCCACCAATCAAAATCACCCGATTAAATTCAAACGACTAAATTTCTCTGATGAAACTCATCTAAATAAATTCGTCTGACTAACTTCATCCAATTAAAATTATCTGATTAAGCTTTGACGTTCCAAATCCCGAATTCGACAATTAATCATCTTGCATAATTTAAATCAGACGTAACTGTTGAGTTCAAACAATTCCCTTTTGCCCTTCATAAATTAAATTGCACACATCGTGATTTTCCTGCAAATAAAACCAACAGACTGGACAAACTAGTTAGCGGTCAGTTAAAATGCGATGCATAATGAGATGAGATGCGAAAAGAACCTAATAATCTAAGGGTAAAATTTGGGGTGTGACAGTTGCCCCTATTTAAATAGCTTCACTGAATGATTTGAGCGACGTAGCCTCGAGAAATCATGGTGAAAGGGATTTAAATACACATTACCAAAAATTTTGCCCTTAGACGCAGTGCTATGCAATGCTATGGACAAAATGAAACGAACTATAATGCTAACAATGTTATGAATCTAATATGATGTGTATGCTTGAATGATAAATTAAAGAATGAAGACGGCACAACGAACAACCCAGACTAGGGAATACGATGCACTGGGGAAACAACACGACACTGGGGAATTCTAAAGTGACGGCAAACTGGTGCGAGCACGAGCGATTGTCATTTTAGAAGGAACGGTAAGAATGGGATCCTCAATGGAGATGGCACCGGTGAGACGGCCTCCACTAGGGAATATCCAAGAGTAATTGTGCAACGGATTCAGGCATGACCGGCTGGCACTCTAGGATGACAAGGTAACACAGGATCCACACGTCGGTAGGATCAGGTAAACGACAAGTGCTGGAGTTTTCTGGATATTCCTTTAAGCAAATAAATCAAGCGGGATATTCAGGAATCGTCGAAAAATATACAAGGAGAAACAAACATCAGAAACATCCGGAAGAACATCGAATGAACTCTGAAACCTACCAGAGACGCTCGGAAAAACATCAAATGAACTCTGGGTTGTATCCAGAAACAAAATGAAAACATCTATAGGAGCATGCGATGAATACAAGTCTCTGAAGGTACATCTAAAACATTCAGGAAAGCATTAAATGTACGGGAAGAGTTTGAAGACATATCTGGAAGAACATCAGATAAGCAACAAAGGAGTTCTAGAAGAAACATCAGAACCAAAACTCAATCTGGAAAAACATCAGAAAGAGAAACAAGTCCAGAGAAACATCGGGTTGATTTTGGAACCATCAGAATCTGGAAAACCATCAGATAAGTTATGGAAGAACATCAGAACAGAGACTCGCTCTAGAAAAACATTAGAAAGAGAAACAAATTCGGGAAAACATCGGATAAATTCTGGAAAAACATCAGAATCAAAAGGAATATCTAGAAAACCATCAGATAAGTTCTGGAAGAACATCAGAACATAGACTCAATATGGAAAAACATCAGAAAGAGAAATATATTTGGAAAAACATTGAAATCAAAGGAATATCTAGAAAACCATCAGATAAGTTCTGGCAGAACATCAGAGCAAAGACTCAATTTGGAAAAACATCAGAAGGAGAAATATATCCAGAAAAACATCGGATTAATTCTGGAAAAACATCAGAATCAAAAGGAATATCTAGAAAACCATCAGATAAATTCTGGAAGAACATCAGAACATAGACTCAATCTGGAAAAACAACAGAAAGAGAAATATATCCGGAAAAACATCAGAATTTAAGGAATATCTAGAAAACCATCAGATAAGTTTTGGCAGAACATCAGAACAAATGCTCAATCTGGAAAAACATCAGAAAGAGAAATATATCCGAAAAAACATCGGATTAGAAATGCCCTATCGGGAAGAACATCAGATAAGCCAAGACAAAAATTGTTTGGTAGGTGCCAAGTGAGTTGGACTTTGACCACAAGATAAGACATGGATAACAAGACGACCTCGGGAGAAATGGAAATGAGGATGAAACACTCGTGATATGCATATGATATGAATTATGCAAATGATCAAATGCAAATGCAGACGTCGACGACACGACTCGACTCTTCTGGTAAGATGACAAAACTAGAAGACTGATTCCTCAATACGGAGATCACTGTCATTCTACTTGGGGACTAAAGATGCTACTGCTATGCGCATCTCTACCACAATGGTAAAATGTATCAAGTTGATGGTCCTTGTAGGAAGGATGAAGAACTGCCTAGGAATCCTTCAAGTAGACTGCCCCAGATTAAACTGTATGTTATAGATGAACTGATAATTACTTCAGCTTGTCAAATTCTGTAGATGATTGCGCTACTATGCCCCTAGAAGGTCTGCCCCAATATGATTCTTGAAGGATCTTCTGGATAAACTAAATCTGAGAAGGACTTGCCTTGAACAAATCTTGAATTGATTCTTAGACAAGATGTAAAAGGAATTTGCCCCTGATAGGATCACTTGACCAAGTTTCTCGATTGTTTGAAAATTCCTTGAAGAAAGCCAGTTTACAAACAAAAATATTAATACAAACATGGTAATGTAAAGTTCATGCAACTTTTGAATTCAAAATCATTTTTGAAAGATGAAAAATAAATGAGTCATTGGTCAGAACACAGTGGTTCAAGACACTCAAAGTTTAAAACAAAGGTGTACTGCCAAATTAAATGATTCGCAAAGATCTTTTGGAGTCAGCCTACGCAATCTTGCTATAGTATGCTTTCAAAATAACCTTGCTTTAGTTAGGTCTTTTGAGGGTTATAACGTAGCCTGGTTGACGGTTTATGAAACAAAGGATAAAGGCTCAAAATTTATTTGTACCCACCTAATCTACGTGATAATCTTCAGTCCTACGCTCAGTTAACTCATATTATGCATTCAGGTTCCTATAGGTTAGGAATTGCACTGATGGTAGCAATGATGGTTCAGAGGTCAAGGGACCTATGAAAAGGCAGCCACCACTTCCCTATAACATTTGGTTGTTTTGACATTGAGGATTTTCAGGGTAAGGATTTAAAGATCTCCTCTTTTTACTATCCCTAACTTTTTCCTGAACTGTTTCTTGTAAAGCGCACAGTCAGCGGGATGCCCCAATTTTGCCTAAGTCTCCTTCATAGGTTTTTGACTTAGCGGCTTTTCTTTTGATTTTTTGTGTGTAGAAGAAAGTGAACCCAGCTCTAATGATTACGGTGAACCATCACCGACTTAAAAGACATCTCCAACACTCGCTTGTGGTGTGCGAAGGAAAACTTGTGAATGAAACCTTCATATGAAAGTTTTATTACAGGAACACACAACTAAGTTAACTGAGAACTACCCATGCCCCAGGTTATGATTGTGGTTTTTTTGTAAAGAAAGAAACTCCAACATCTGGGCTCAAAGGGGTTGACATGGAACTAACTTCCTTATTTCTCCAGTGTTTGGGGATTGAAACAATTCCTTACATCGTCAGCAAAGTTTGATTGAAAGCATGCTGACAACAGTTATGGGTATAACATTTTCTTCATCCTCCCTCCAATCTTTACATATCAAAAATTTGAACAAAAATGCATATTTTAAAAGATAAAGCATAAAGATGCAACCAAATAGACAAAATGAATTGAATCAAAAGTCGCAATGCTCATTTCATTAATATAAAAGTACAAACATAATTTGAAGGCAAACAACTAATATAAAAATAAGGAAAGTACAAACATCGAGAAACAAAAGGCCTAGTGACTAAATCAGTACAAAGATGAGTCGTCCTATCCGAAACATTGGCGTTTAGGAAAATAAATATGTTGGGGTCAGGCCAAAGTTTCACTTTTGATGCACTGACAAAGGATTGCTCTGAACATTCGCATGACTATCCTTAAAATCAAGTATTCAAGCTCTAACCAACTCACACACTCTAGCTTTCAGTGCAAAACAATGCTCCAAATCGTGGCCTAAAGCACCCTCATGAAAAGCGCACTGGAGATCAGCCCTAAATCTAGCCAGAGGGGGATTAAGAGGAGGTGGTATAGTCCTTGTATTGATCAGCCATTGTCGAACCAAGTCAGGATACAGTTCTGTGTAAGTCATGGGAATAGGATCAAATTGATTCCTATTCCGATACTGATTTTGTCTAACAACTAGATGTTGAGGAACCGGAGCTGGTTGTGGAGCAGTAACAGCATCAACAACATGACGATCAATAGATGGAGGTCCATGGCAAGGCCTTCTTGCTTCAGTCATGACAGCATTGGTCTGATCCTCTTTCCTCTTCTGGAAATTCCTATAGGATTTCTTTTCCCCACTAGAAGATTCGACAGCTTTGGATACCTTACCATTTTTCAAACCTTCTTCTAACCTTTGGCCAATAGTCACCAGATCTATAAAGCTTGAAGAGACACTCCCAATCATCTTTTCCCAATATAAAGGAGACAAAGTATCCATGAACATTCCTGTTAGTTCCTTCTCTGCTATAGGGGGTTCAACTTGGGAAGCTAACTCCCTCCAACACTGAGCGTATTCCTCGAACGACTCTCTTTCACTCTGAGACATACTTTGAAGTTGAAGGAGATCGGGAGCCATGCCCAAATTGTATTTGTATTGCTTCATAAAAGCGTTGGCAAGATCCTGGAAGCAGTGGACGCTGTTATGCTCTAAGTTCATATACCATTTAAGAGAAGCACCACTCAGACTATCCTGAAAGCAGTGGATGAGCAACTTCTGATTGTTGGTGTAATCTGCCATCTTTCGGAAGTACATAACTAGATGGGCTCTTGGACATGAGTGACCTTTATACTTCACAAACTCAAGAGTCTTGAATTTGGCAGGAAAAACAAGACCAAAAACTAGGCACATATTGTCTGCGTCTACGTTGAAGAAATCAGTACCCTTGACAGCTTGGAGTCTCTTATTTACGATCTAAAACTGTTCACGGGTAATCTCATGCTTAACAAAATCTTCATGGTCTTCCCCTTGAGCACCGACAGCATTGTACCCATAGGGAGGATTCGCAAAGGGAGCTTGGATAGTCTGGTTAACAGTGTGGACCACATGTCCGGGTTCGGCAAGGACGGGAGCTTGAAAAACCGGTCTGACTGTCTGACCAATCATAGCATCAGATGCAAGAGGTGGAGAGTAGTTAGGAGGTAAACCAAACTCTGGCCAAGTAGAGGGTGGCATTTGAACAGGAGGTAGATCAACACTTAAAACTTCCTAAATAACGGTCCTCTGCGGTGACTCTCCCCTGGAAATCAGTACTTGAAGCATCTCGGTGAGCTTGGTCATGCCTAATTTCAACTCATCGATCTCCGTTTGGATTTCTGCATTATATGTCTCTTGTTCTGATATCTAGAGTCTATAGTTAGCTCTAGTCCGATATTTGTGTCGAGGAATCAGCTTGACGACTCAAAGGGACACTGGAAGATAAAGACAATTGGACATGAGTTACCGGACAGACATATGGTATGCAATGAATCATGTGAAGATGCAAATAGAATGCAATGCGATGCAAGACAGGATGCAACGCACACGAGCAAACAAGGGTCCTAGATTAGAGGAACAATGAGTGGAGTCAAGGTCTACCCATCCCAAAAGGTATGTACTATAGGGTAGTTGTACCTGCAGAACAAGGATTCTAAAGAAGTTCCCAAAGTCATCAGTCCATCTTTCAGATATTATTAATTTCTCGACTGACTCAGTGGTTAATAATATTCTCAAGGGAACCTCCTTTGAGTGTAGTATCACGTAGCAACTATTTTGGGACTACTCCCTCATAATCCTCGCACTACGTCCTACATAAGGCCAAAGTGGTGTTAAGGTACTACGGTCCCCAATATCACAGACTCCTTGCCGAAAATAGTAAGGGTTATCACGACTATACTCGTTCAACCGAACTAAATTTTAGAAGGGCCTCAACTGAGCAGTGATTCTCAAGTCAGCTTGGTCGGGACTCACTCCCTATAAGCCTCGTCGAATATATCACCTTCCTATAATAATGTCACTCAAGTCCGGGTGTAGGACTTATCTCACGATACAAATACCCCAAGCAAGGTACAAGATATCTCTCTCTCTCTCTCTCTCTCTCTCTCTCTCTCTCTCTCTCTCTCTCTCTCTCTCTCTCTCTCTCTCTATCTATCTATATATATATATATATATATATATATATATATATATATATATATATATATATATATATATATATATATATATATATATATATATATATATATATATATATATATATATATATATATATATATATATATATATATATATATATATATATATATATATATATATATATATATATATATATATATATATATATATATATATATATATATATATATATATATATATATATATATATATATATATATATATATATATATATATATATATATATATATATATATATATATATATATATATATATATATATATATATATATATATATATATATATATATATATATATATATATATATATATATATATATATATACAAGCAGGCAAATAAAGCAAATAATAAAATAAACAAAGTAGGGGTAACCCTTAAAAGTTAGGATTGTCCCTAGTGAAGTCACCATTTTCTGTTGCGGTGAGAATAGGATATCAAATTATTAATTAATTTGAATCGCAAATCTTTAATTCACAACCGGTCTTTGATTTATCCGAAGGAAATGTCAAAGAAAGGAAAAACCTACTTTTTGCATTGTAAACAATGTGGGGAGAGATCTAGGTAAGGGGTTGGTTAAGCCTAGGGAAGGTATTAGCATCCTAAACTTCTGTAGTACTCTATAGGAACCTCTTGTTTAAAGTTTACTATTTTGCTTGATTATCTGCTTTAGGGTATATGCTAAGGGTTAAAGATGAAAGACAGACCTAAGGGTTAGTCCTAAGTTTAATCGCCAAGATTCGCATCTTGTGCCTACATATTCGATGTAGGGGGTGGAATCAGAGTAATCATAGTTCCCCTTGAAAGGGAGGTTAGAAACTTCTTCACTGTGGTCAAGGTTTTAATGGGGAATAATCTTTCTTAAGGAAGCGCTTACGTGGAGTGCGGCTACTCCTATTCTATGTTGAAAAGTTTTATTAAAAGGTTAAAATAGGTATTCCACAGTGGGAAACCTATGTGGAGTACGGCGACTCCTTATCCTAATGCTAGGGAAAAGGGTAAACTTGTCCACGGCGGGACGCTTAAAAATATGAGTACGACGACACGAACTTCCCTAGGTTGTAAAGTTGAATTGAAAAAAAGGGTAAGATGGGTATTCCATGGCAGGAAACCTAAAATGAAGTGCGACGACTCCTTAACCTAATGCTAGGGTAAAGGGTAATTCGGTCCATGGCGGGACACCTATGCAATTAGGGTTTGAAAAGGTCAAAGGTGAGGGCTATTGACACGACGGTCAAACGACTAGACCTATTCCTTCGCAAGGGATTTTAATGGGGAATAAAATAATGAAAATATGATTAAGCGCCAGTATGAAAATACGGGAAATATATGGAAACAGTAAAGGAAATGCAAAGCGACGATATCCTCGCGTAAATTACAACCATAAAATGAAATGCGGAAAGTAAGGGAATTGCAAAACATCGATATCCTCGCGTAAATTACAACCATAAAATGAAATATGAAAAATGAAGTATTATAACAGTACAACTGAGAAAGCAATGAATGAACCGACATAAAAATTATACGAGAATAACTGGCAAGATTCAATGTAAAATTGAAAGCGCAACGTTAGATTATTTTAGGAAAGGGATTTAAAACTAAATGAGGAATTTACAAAAAAGTGTTTGAATTTAAAATGTTAATTTTTAATTTTGCCTAATTTTAATGGATTAGTAAAAATCTTATTTTTCCAAAAAAGGTTGTTTTCAATTGAGGAACTTTGAATTTTAAAGAAATGTTCTAATCAACTTTTAAAAAAGGTTTCTAGTTAACTTTAAGAAAAGGTTTTAAAAAAAAGGGTTTTAATTTTAACAAAGGGTTTTGATTTTTTTTTTTAAAAAACAAAGGCTTTCATCTTCAAAAAAGGAGTTTTAGTTTAAGAAAGGTTTTAGTTTTAAAAAAAAAAAGGTTTTAACTTAAGAAAGGTTTTAATTTAACCTAATTAAACTAAATTGTAAAATAAAAATAAAAAAAAAGTTTTTAACTATATGAAAGGTTTTATCAACCTAAGTAAACCAAAATATAAAGTTAAAATAAAAATAAATGAATGGTTTTAATGAATCTAATTTCCTTATACTCTAAAAATATAAAATAATACTACTACTAATAATAAAACAATGAAATAAAGAAAAAGAAAAAAGAATATAAAGCAATTGAAATAAAAATGGGTGAGGGGGCAACGCAGCTTCTCCATTGTTATTCTTTTGAAGTTTTTTGTTCATTCCTCCCATTATTATTGCTCTTTCCGGTAGGGTTTTGAAAACACAAATTAAACAAAAAAAACCTGTTGGTATCAAAATTGTTCACCTTTTTTGCGAGGTTTGAAGCGATTTGAGTTGGTTCTTTTTCGCCTTTTTTCCTTATTTTTCTACTAATTGAACATTCCTTTTTCTTCCTCCTTCTGGATTTCTTTTTTTTTTTTATGAACTAATGGTGAGGCTTCTATTTATATAATACTTGTTTGCTTGGGCCTGGGAATGCTGGTTGTTTCAATTTTCATGGCTGGTTTGTTGATTTCTTTGACCTTGTTTTGCTAAAATTTTGGGAAAGTTGTTTCTGTTGGCTTTGATCCCGTTTGGTTGCAAGGATTTTGGGAAAGTTGTTTCTGAACTTGGATATCTATTTTTCCTTGATGGATCTGGATATCCGCATTGGTTTTATGGTTTTGGATGTCTTAAGTCTTGTTTGGCTAAAACCAAGAAAAATCACTTTCCCACATAAACACTTTTCGAATAAGCACTTTTTCTCTCGGAAACAAACTAGACATATTATTCCCGGGTCCGAAATGTCGAAAGTTGAAGAATTGGATAGGCTTTTTAGGAAAATAATTAGAAATTAATTTGGAATTGTAATTGTCTTTGCACATTGTAATAAAAAAACATAGAATTTAAATAAATAAATTCCATTTTTCTTACTAAACTAAATTTAATTCCTGATCAAATTTCTCCGCGGAAATTCATCCGCTTACACTCAAGCAACTAAATTCGCTCGATTATGTTCCACCGATAAAAATCATCTGATTAAATTCAAACGACTAAATTCCTCTGATGAAACTCATCTAAATAAATTCGTCTGATTAACTTCATCCAATTAAAATTATCTGATTAAAATTTGACGTTCTAAACCTCGAATTCGTCAATTAATCATCTTTCACGATTTAAATATGACGTAACTGCTGAATTCAAACAAGTCCCTTTTGCCCTTCATGGATTAAACCGCACACATCGTGATTTTCCTGCAAATAAAACCAACAGACTGGACAAACTGGTTAGCGGTCGGTTAAAATGCGATGCAGAATGAGATGACATGCGAAAAGAACCTAATAATATAAGGGTAAAATTTGGGGTGTGATACCCACAAATTCACCCTATATATTCTAAAAACCCTAAAAAGAGCGGCTAGATTTTGATTTTTCTCTGAAAAAGGAAACCCTAAGCTCTCACTCTCTCATTTTTCTCTGTCTTCGAAGCTTACTTTTCAAGAGTTTTCTTTACATTTCCAAGCCAGATTCATCATCCTCAAGGTGTGAATTTGGAATCTACACGAAATTCTGAGTGAATAGGTGGTCTTATTTTTCATTTCTGAGATTTTTGTGGTCCCTCCAATGAGGTGTCCACCGGAGAAGATGACTGGAGCTAGGGCTCCGACGTTTGAAGCTTAGGCAAAGAGTGACGTGGGCATGGCACCCTTTTTTTAAAATTCAAATGATATGAGATGGCTTGATCTGGACCATTTGTTGTGATGACACAATGCCACCTCAATTAATGAGGCTGACATGTCAAGCCATACAGGTTTTTTGTTTGTAAACCTTGTCACATTGATTTGGGGTTTTTCCCTTTTGAAACTTGCCCCGGGTATTTTCAAGCCCAACGCACTGAACATGATCCCTAGTTCATTTATGATTACTGATACACCTCCTTGATTTGCGTTATTCATTTTATTTTATTTTTGTGCTATTTTTAATTTGATTTTATTCTTAATTGTTCCAACCATTTTAAAATTGACAAAAATATGTTTCTGTTCATTTAATGTCTCGAGGTATTTTTAATGACTTTTATTTTTATTTTCCATGTGTTTTTCTATTCTATTTGGAATTTCTTTGTGGAGTGCTTTTCCATATTTACCCTTGAATTAGGGTTTGTTGTTTGATGACCTTTGAGACACTTCTTGGCCCAATATTTTTACCATGTCTTGACATATGTTTGATGATTGTTTGAGTGTGGTTTTGATGCTTTTGTGGTCATGTCTTGATTACTTCTCATGTGGTTTCATTTGACTTTTGTTTCATGCCCGATTAGTTGCGCACATGATTTTGTTTGACTTGATTTTGTGATATGTTTAAGCAATCTCTTTGAGATATTTTTCATGTTGAATCTTGATTGTTTTAAGTTGGTTTGAGTTTTGTTCTCATCTTCATTTGATTATTTTTCTATTTGTACTTGAATTTGTAAATTGTTGATGTTTTAACCTTGCTTCTTTGGTGTTCTTGACCTAATTCTTTGAGGTGCTTTCTTGTATGGTATAATGGATGATTGTGGACTCTTATAGGCTTTAAATGACATGTTTGAGTGTTTGATATTATATCCATTGTATGATCGTTTCTCATCTCTTTCTTCACATGATCTTGTGTTTTCTTTGAATGAGTGTTTTGAGTGGTTTCTTGAACACATGTTGAACATGATCCTTCTTGAAATTGGTTGATGTCTTGGATATGAATGTGATATGGATCATTTGAGTATGCTTCTGACCTTGGTGATATGGTATGCATTACTTGACCATTTGTGCTTTGTATCTTGCTTGAACACTTGTTTTCTTTTGAAATAGTTCATAAGGAATGCTTACCTAGTTTTGATGTATGTCTTGAACTTGAACCTTGTTGTTTCTTCTTGATATAAATGAGTTGATATTTGAAATGATGCTCATGTTTTTTCTACTTCCCCACCTTGTTTACCATATCATTTGACTTCATTCTACCTTCCACCTTGTTTGATGATTGATAATAACTTTGTTTGACTTTGAGTCACTTGTGTGTGTTTGAGCACTTTGTTTTGCCAATTTACTTTGACTTCCCATATTTGAGCTTGGTTTGACATATGATCTCACTCTTGTTGCTTTGACATGTTGTTGATGTTTACCATGTATGATCATTAATTGATGTTTGCTTGATGCTTTGTCATTGAACTTCCATGTTTGTTCCTCTGGATTGTATCTTTCTCTTTCTTCTACTTTCTTCTTCATCTCCTCTATGTTTTTGAGACTTGTTTAAGTTTTGTCTTTGTTTTCATTTGTGATTGAATTGGATAGTGTTTACTTGTGCTTTCTCACATGATCCCTTCGGATTCCTAGTCCCACTTAATTTCTGACTAAGGTGGGAGTAGGAGAGACATTAGGCTTTCAATCCTTTGCATGATAAAAATTAGGATAGTCCTTTCTTGACCTTAACTTTAGGATCATTTTGTATGATAACATTAGGTTTTTCAGTTTCCCATTAGTGTTCTATTTTGTGTCTTCACTTCTCATCTCAAACAACTTTAAGACACTTAATAAAAAATGATGAACGTTGTACACCACGAGCCTTAAGCATATGGGAAATGATGAGTGAGGGGTTTCTCCTCACTTGTCTAGAGTGTTTAGTGTATGCCCCTGTCGCTACTACGAGAATAAGGTGCCGACAAAACAGAAGAGTCGCCACCTTTCGTTATCTATCCCACAGAAAGGGAAAGGAAACGATCGGAAAAACCTGACGAAAAGGTACAAGACAATGTCATCGCAACCATATCTGGGTTTGAGAGTCGGTTACGCAAGGGGAAGGTATTGGCACCCCTCACGTCCATCGTACTCGATGGGATCCACGCTTGTTGTGTTTATCTGACGGGTTGGTTTAACTATCTACCTATCAAGGCTGGTCTGAAAAGAAAAGAAAAATGACTCCGAAAAGCATCGCGCTTCGTGCCTACGTATTCTCGTCAGAGAATGAGAAATCAGAGTCAACATAGTTCGGCTAAATACGGGTAAAAGATGGGGGAAGGTGGCTCACCTATACATCAGTATTGTGCCTACGTACTCTCAACTGGTGTGAGAGATCAGAGCTTACATAGTTCGGAATAAGACGGATTACGGGTTTGATTCATCTGTTTTTCCGAGTAGGGTTAACAAACAGTTCCAGCAGTTTGGTGTATGCAGCTCGCTCTTCGGAGACTCGTGCGTTACCGTTTGCGGTAGAACTGAGAGTTAACAACACTCTTTTCATCAGAAAATTTTTCCTTGAGTTATGGGCCTGTTGCACCCCAAAATTTGCCCAACATTTCTTTACCTAGCTTATGTTTCATTTCATTCACATTAGCATTATCATTTGCATTTCATTGACATGTATGCAGGAGATCAAGAGGTATGATCACCAAACAAGACCTACACAAGACTTTGAAGCTAGCTAAGAAGGTTATTCAAGCATTCAAGGGTTGATATCCTTGTCAGAGAAGTTAAAAGAGCCTCAGAGAGAGTGATTGAAGCCAAGGGGGTGTGTCTCCTAACTTGAGAGTTGTGGGAAGTCATCAGATGATTCTGAAGCCATGAAGTTATATTTGAGGTCTTGAGAGAGCTCATGAGAAGGTTTGAAGATCACTTTGAGGCCTAGACAGGTCATTGTGCAAGGTTAAGAAGCCTCAGCCATGATTGGTGCAACTAGGGTTTGACTGGGTCAACCCTAAGTCAAATGATGATTTGAAGAAGGTTGAGACATAATTCAAGAGCCATGTGATCATGGATTGATACATTGAGATGTTATAAGGATTATTCCAAGGTCAACTCATCATGATTGAAGAGTTTGAGAAGTTTCAAGCTAGGGTTTCTAAGGCTTGACAGTGTAGAATCCCCTAGTTTGACCCCTATCTTCAAGGAAATTTAGCTCAAGATGTGATTGTCATCTCATCTTTCCCCCAACATGATTGTTGTAGAGCATGATCTTAGCTTTAATTTGAGTTCTAGAAGTCTTTGATGGGACTTGTAGAACTCAAGTTATGGCTTTGACAAGTTACAAGTCATCTGAGGAGTGTGAATTTTGGAGCTTGAAAGTTACCCAACTTGCAAGCAACGTTTTCCCTAGAAGGATGATTCCTATGAACTTTTGGTAAACATGAATGTTGTTCCTTATCCTCTTAGATTTCTAGAGAGTACTAGAAGTCCTTGATAGGATTTGTAGAACTCAACTTATGGCTTGGACAAGTCAAGGGTATTTTGGACATTTGGTGATTATAGGTCATTTGTGATCATAGGCCATTTTTACCAACTTAGAGGCTTCAAATGAAATTTTGTTCAACTAGAAAGTTGCTCAAAATGGGGTTTTAACCTTGACCATGCAACAAGGAGGCATTGAAATGGCTCAAGGAGAGACTTGGTTCAAGAAACTTTGAAAAAGAAAGAATTAAAAGGATTTAATGGTCAAAAATTCAAATAAGTCATTTTGTGACCAAATGAAACAAAATTATAGGTCAAATTGATTGGAAAAATGATTCTAGAAACAATGGCAAGGTTATAATTTTGATTTGAGGTCATTTGAATGGCATTCCATTTCATTTCTTCATGATGAAGCAACATAATCAAATGCATACCTTTGGCTTGCAAGCAAGGAAAATAACACTCTAAAATCATTCAATATCTCATGAGAACTTGATTACACACATAGCCATGGCAAGAAGGAGTCAGAATGGTGGTTGCCATGGGTGATATTTTGAAGAGAAATTGAAAATCCAAAATCTCATTTGGATGGATCCAGAAGTTTCTAGATGATCCCAATCATTTCTATATAAGCTAGTGAGTGAGCTCAGCCATTTTTTTTGGAAGGAATTGAAGCTGGTAAGAGAAGGAGCCATTGAAATTTTGAAGGTTCAAGTTGAAATCGGGTTTTCAATTCAAGGGATAATCAAGCCAAATCAAGGTGTGCAAAGGCTTGGAGAGTGAATTTGGAACGTGTCTGCATCATCTTGGCAGTTGAAGTGAGCAAAAATCACCTCTGTTACCTCTCTGAAACCAGGTTTGTATCTTTCATCCTTGTGCATGATTTAGGAGGAGAAACTTAGAAATGTATATGTGGTTAAGATCCTTGCAACCTGTAGTTGGATTTAGGATCATAAGTTGGTGAATTAGAGACAAGTTAGGCATGTGACCATTTTCTGTTGAGGATGATATCTCACGATTCTTGAAGGATTATTCATGGTTAGATGGTGGAAATTGATCAGTGAAGAGTGAGGATTAATTTGAGACCTTTAATTTAAAGAATGGTGAAAATCAAGATTTGGATGAACTCTGAAAATGTGATCGTGTTTTGAGTTAGAGATGGAATTAGGAAATTCTGAGGGTGGATTCGTGATCAGCATCAAATTTGGAGTGGGATGGTGATTGGTTTTGTGGTTTTTGATGACCTGTGGAGGTTGGCTCACCGGAGAAGACGGTGGCGCCACTGTTCAGGCCACCGTCTGCATTTTCCCCCCAAGCTGAGTTCAAATGGGGACGATGAACATGGGCCATTGGACGATGGTTTGGACTTTGACTCAGGCGTGTGTTGGAGGGCCACGATTGCGCCTCAAGCACTGAAGAGAAATTCCAAATGAAACGCACCGTTTCATTAATTGAATTGTTTTGGGCTTAGGACTCAGAGTGATATTCACACCCCCCCTGAGCCCAATTCTTGATATAAACTGTATTGGATTGCTATTTGCCACACAATTTTTTATTAATTTCTTTTGTTTTCTTTTATTTTTCATTATTTCATGTGACTTAGAAATTAATTCATAAAAAAATAGAAGATTAACTCAATTAATTCCAATTTTTTTTTCCCTGATTCATGATTGAATCTAGAATTTTGTAGATAAAAAATATTAATGATTCATGCATTTTTGATTTTATTTGCATTTTTTTGAATATTAATTGGTATTAAAATGGCCATGGTTGATACCTTGTTTTGATGAATTTGGTTTGAGCACTTGGTGATGATTATTGCCTTGATTTTTTGTATGTTGCTAGCATAGATATGCATGTTCTCCTTAGATTTTTCTCACATTTTTGTGATGAATGTAGGTGGTAGTTTTAAGTTGAAACTTTAGGTGCTCCACTTTTAGGGTTTATGCTTAGTACCTTGTGATTTAGGTTTTATTTCTAGGACTTGGTGGATGATTCAACCTCTGAATTTTGTATGGTAGATTCATGATTGAATTAGGGTCCCATAGTTATTTTTGTAAGATTTTACAATTGGTTTTAGTATTTTAGTTAGGACTAATTTTAGTACTAGGTTTTAGGTGATCCTAACTTGCTAGTTCAATTAGATTGACTTCTTTAGTTCCCTTAGATTAGGGTTTTGCCTCTCTTGCTCTTGGATGATGTTGAAGATAAGCTTGGGCTACCATGGATTGCTTGAAGAAGCTTGGATGTGAAGATTTCCCTTTGTTTGGTGTAGTGTTGACTAGGTGTTGAGCTTAGGGTTTGTAGGCATAGCTTCTAGATAGATTCTCTTCTTTCATAAACATGGAAGGTGTTAATCACTTCCATTCCTCCATATGATATAAGGTCCCCTTGGGAAGGCCTCATCCCTCCTATGGTAGGATGTGTGGCTCTTCACAAGTTGGTAGAACCTTTGAGGGTTCCTTTCTTTGATGATGGAGTGCTTAGTGGTGACCTTTGGTCTTCACTTTGCTGTCAGTCATCCAAACCTTGCTCTTGTTAGATGAATCTTTCTCCCTTGCTAAAGTATAGATTCCTTGTTAGAAGATTGAAGATGTTTGAAGACTACCCTTGGAGCTGAAGCTTGAAGATCAAGAGGAACAAGTTGACACTTGTGGGAAGAAGATCAAGCTGAGATTGGAGAAAGAGTTGAAGCTTGAAGAAGAAAGAATAAGTTAATACTTATGATTGATGCCTTGTAAGCTTGAAGAAGCAAGTTAACATTTGCTATTGAAGGTGAAATACTTGAAGGGCAGTTGAGGACTGAGGACTGAACTGCTGTCAGAGGAGAGCTTTGCTGAGAAGCTGTGGAAGCTGTTGATCTGCTCTCTTTCCTGTCTGTTTGCTTTCTGTGCAACTGTATTGATGTGACTTGTGTGATTTTCTTGACGCATTAGAATAAGTTCATGTTTAGATTGTGTTAGGCTAGGAGCATGATTGCACTAGAGGTTGAGTTGCTCCCTCTGCTTGTATTTTTACTGTATGGCTTTACTTGCAGGTATTCGGTAGAGCTCTGCTCCCTTGCCTATGTGGTTTGTGATTTGCTTGTTGGAATTTTATTTTTTCTGTATGATTGCAGTTATTCATATCTGGCTTGAGGTTGAGATGAGCTTGTGGAGGCTGATGCCCCACACACATTTCCTCCCTCACTTGCATTGCATGCATTTTACAACTGTTTATCTGTTTACCGTTTAAGATGATGCTTTATCTGTTTCTGTTTATCATTGACATGATCCCCTAGGAATCTCACTTCCTTTGATAAGGAAGTGATGATTAGAACTTTAGGTTGAAACCTATGCATGATAACATCTAGGACATCCCTGTTTCAAACCTCAACCATAGGATGAATCCTTGGCATGACAACATTAGGACTTGATAGTCTCCCTTAGTTGAGCTCCCTCTCTTTTCTCATCTCAAAACAAATTAAAATACAGTAATAAAGGTTAACTGACGTCGTACGTTACGAGCCTTAAGCTATCTGAGAAAGGGTTGTCGGAGAGTTCTTTTCGACAGCTTGGATGTTTAGTATGGCACCCTTTGGGTGACATGCGACGCATTCACTCTCAGGTCATAGTCTCTATTGCGATACTAGTTGCAAACACCCATAAAAAAACAGTTCTTTCGTAAAAGACAGAAAACAAACTTCAAACCTTTTTTGCCCTGTGGGCCCATAATTCAAAGGAAAGCTTTTCTGAAGAAAAGAGTGTCGTTAACTCCTAGTTCTACCGCAAACGGTAACGCCTGAGTCTCCAAAGGTCGAGCTGCGTACGCCAAACTGCTGGAACTGTTTGTTAACCATACTCGGAAAAACAGATGAATCTGAATCCCCGTAATCCGTATTATCCCGAACTACGTAAGCTCTGATCTCTCATACCTGTTGAGAGTACGTAGGCACAATACTGACGTATTGGCGAGCCACCTTCCCCCATCACCCGTAGTTAGTCGAACTACGTTGACTCTGATTTCTCATTCTCTGATGAGAATACGTAGGCATAAAGTGCGACGCTTTGCCGAGTCATTTTCTTTTCTTTTTTAAGCCAGCCTTGATAGGTAGATAGGTAAAACCAACCCGTCAGATAAACACAACAAGTGTGGATCCCATCGAGTACGATGGACGTGAGGGGTGCTAATACCTTCCCCTTGCGTAACCGACTCCCGAACCCAGACAATGGTTGCGATGACCTTGTCTTATACCTTTTCGTCAGGTTTTTCCGATTGTTTCCTTTCCCGTTCTGAGGGATAAATAACGAAAGGTGGCGACTCTTCTGTTTTGTCAGCACCTTATTTTCGCGGTAGCGACAGCTGGCGACTCTGCTGGGGACTTGATAGCTTCCTGGGGATCCAACGTCCCTTATGCGAGTCAATCTGGGGATCCAACATCCCTGCGAGAGTCAATCCTAGCGCTTGTATGATTACTTGTTGGGTTGTGTTTATTTATCGCATTTTATTTCCCGCATTTTATTTTCAGTATGATATGATTATCTGTGCTGTTGTGGGAGGGGCATTCTGATGAGTGAGAAGCCAGACCCAGGCTTGAGTGTACCTAGCATTAGTTGTGGAAATTAGTGGGCGCGTGCTTGCTTTACAGGAACTAGTGTCTCATGAAATCCACGCTCAGACGAGGTTCTCCCGGTTGACTTCTTTTCCGGCCCTTTGGGCCTGAGGGGTTGTTGGTTTGGAGGATTGTTGACTCTGGGGACCGATCATTTGGGATTCAGCTAAGTGAGGCCACTTCAGGAGACGGTGATGCCACACCTGTTGGGTATCGTATCACCCCTCTTGAATGTCTGTGAGGCTGATGACCGCATAGGATGCCGAACTTGTGTCAGTATAGGTCCATACCTGTGAGCAGGGTTGGGTTTGTTGCAGGAAGCCTTAACCTTCAGACTACCTGGTTTTCTTGATAGTGAATCAGTTTTGTTGGTATCAGAGGTTCTCATCATCAGATGTACATGTGTTCTTGACAGAGCAGAGTTATGGTCCTGTATCAGAGGTCCTTATCTTCAGAGATGTACATGTGTTCTTGACAGAGCAGAGTTATGGTCCTGTATCTGAGGTCCTTATCTTCAGAGATGTATATGTGTTCTTGACAGAGCAGATTTGTGGTCCTGTATCAGAGGTCCTTATCTTCAGAGATGTATTTGTTCTTGACAGAGCAGATTTGTGGTCCTGTATCAGAGGTCCTTGTCTTCAGATATGTGTGTTCTTGACAGAGCAGATTTATGGTCCGATACCATGGTTTTCTTCTCATCAGAGATAGGGTTGTTCTTGACAGAGCAGTATTGTGGTTTTGTTGATACAAGATCTTCACCTTCATCACTTCAACAGCACAGTCGTCTTGATCTCCTGCTGCATGATTGCATTTTGCATTGTTTCGCATATTCATCTGCATTTCATTAACGTCTGTCTGTGTTGCAGGTACCGTTTCCCCCGATTCAGGTTTTCTTGCCTTCTATTGTGCTGTCATGGGTTCTCTAAGGAAGACTGTGGCCTACAAGCTCCCTACTACTGATGTTGTTCAGTTGACTGGTTTGATTGCTTTGGCAGATGATTCTGTGAGAGGTGAATTCAGAAAGTCTTATGGGAAACTGCTCAGCTTGGTTCGTAAACCTTCTGTGTTTGAGTTGAACGGGTTGCACGCCTTGCTGCAGTTCTACGATCCTCCTTTGAGATGCTTTACCTTCCAAGACTTTATTCTCGCACCCACACTAGAGGAGTATGCTGATTTATTAGGTGTGCCTATCAAGAGTCAGATGCCTTTTGTTCATATGGATGCTGAGCCTAATTTGGCTAGTCTAGCCCCTTCACTTCATCTAGATGCCTCCGAGTTGGTCTTGTCTAGTTGGAACAGGGTTCCCGGTTTCTCCTTGCAGTTCTTAGTGGGAAAAGCTCAGTAGTGCGCCAAAGACGGGTGTTGGATTGTGTTCAACGCCATCCTTGCTCTGTGCATATACGACATCATTCTGTTCCCTAATATGCCTGACTTTGTAGACTTCGACGCATTTCACATCTTCACATCAGGGAATCCCATCCCTACCTTGATAGGAGATGTCTACCATTCCGTCCACTACAAGAATGAGAACTGAAGGGGCAAGAATGTCTCGTGCTGTGTACCCCTACTCTACAGATGGCTTGATAGTCACCTACCCAAGAAAGGTCCCTTGGCTTCGGGTGCAGCCACAGCTGAGTGGTCTGAGTGCTTGATGAGTCGGTCAGCGGAGGATATTGCCTGGTTTGATAGAGACAGGTTGGGTACTGAGATTATCTTCAGCTGCAGCGGGTTTCCAAATGTGCCTTTGATAGGCAGGAAGGGCTGTATCAACTATAATCCATCTCTGTTGGTCCGACAGTTTGCGTATGCTTTGAGAGCTCCGCCGAAGGAGGAAGAGGTGCAGGAATCTCTGTACCTCACTGGTCTTCTAGAGGGGGATATGTTATCTAAGCTTCAGCACGCTTGGAATGGTATCTGTAAGCGGGGAAAGCCGTTGCTGGGAGAAGTAATAGCCAAGCCTACGCTCCGTATGTGACCTGGATCAGAGCCAGAGCAGATATTATAGGGATGCCATTTCCTCCTGCCAAGCCAGAAAGCTCCCCAGTGATTGAAGAGCCTGCCACTGTGCCTATTCAGCAGCATAATCAGGTGTTAGCTGAGAGAGATGAGCTGAAAAAGGCCAATGAAGAACTGGAGAAAGAATTGGCTCAACTCAGAAGCGAGAGAAGCGAAGTCGTCCATTCCTTCAAGAGGCAAACAGAGCTGGTGAACCAGTTAGGGACAGATTTGACTAAGCAGATATCTGAGCATGAGCGTTTGGGTCGGGATTTCAAAGTTGTCAATGACGTACTGGTTACTAAGAAGCAGCACTTGGATGAAGCGTACCGGAGAACATCCAAGTTTAATCAGCATTGGAAGGCCACCTTAGCCAACGACAAAGAACGAGAGGATAAACTGAAACAACAGATCTCCAAGTTGAAAGCCCAGGTGAAGGCTAGTGAGAAGAGGTTTGATGAAGAAACCGCTCTCAGATATGCCGCTGAAGGCCTGCTCAACAAGGCTCTTGCTAACCTGAAGGAGCGCAAACTGACATTTGAGTCCAAGAAGCGGAAGTTAGAAGATTGTTTCGGTGAAGGAGCATGGGAAGACTCAGTTGAAGGTCTTCAATACACTATTACGCAGAGGAAGTTACTCGTCGAAGGGTTGCTCACTCGGCCTGATCATCCAGAAACGAGGAATCTGTTAGAAGAGTTTCGCTCCCGTGGCCGTGCTTGACCATATTTGTAATCCTTTGTTTTTGATCATTGTTTTATGCTGACCATCACCAGGCTTGTTGGTTGAGGTTATGCTATTGATTCTGCTTGTATCCAATGACGTTGTGTACCGCCTTGATGGGCTTTCTTTATATATATGAGATGTTATTTCCATGACTGGACTCGGACTTCTTACTATCAGCACTGGCACTCAGGCACTAGGATCGGGGGAAATCTCCCTAACACACAGACACACATTTTCATTTGCATGAAGCATCTGCATAATGAGCACTTTGTCGTTTTTCTAACCCTTTTGTGTATACAGGTTGTTTCAGGTTGTTCCAGGATTAATCAAAGACCAATCCACCGTTACCAGACCAGAGCAAATCAAGCCAGAGCAATGGAGCAAGTGCAGACTGACGTTCAAGAACTCTGAGAGAGGATGGACCGCTTTATGGAGCTCATGCAAGTGGTTGCCAACGCCCAACACCAGCTCAAAACATTGGTTCAGCCTCTGATTTCAAGGGTTGATAGCAATGGTGTACTCCATGGCAAGAATGTTCCAACCCCTCCACCTGTTGAAACTCCTCAGAATGGTGTCCCCGTGACTGGGGGGAACGGTAGTGGTAAGGACAATGTGATCGCTAACATCGGGCTCAATGGTAATACGACTGGCGTCGGTAACGAAAATTTTGAAGCTAATATCAATGTTGGGCTGGGCAACGGCAACACAGGTGATGGAAATCTGTATGGGCCTCAGCCATGGTTGGAAGACCGTCAAGAAGACTTGTTCTCATAGAAAGGTGCTGAAGGAGAGCTGACTGCTGAAGCACGTCTGAGGTTTAAGGCACTCGAGGACAAAATGAGGAATTTCGAGAACTTGAACACTATGGGTGTCGACATGTCCAAATTGGGATTGATTGCTGATTTCAAGGTGCCTCCCAAGTTCAAGGTACCCGACTTTGAGAAATACAAGGGCACCACTTGCCCTCGCGTCCACCTGAGATCATATTACCGGAAAATGTCCGCTCACTCTGAAGACGAGAAGTTGCTGATGCACTTCTTTCAGGATAGCTTGTCCGGGACATCCTTGGAATGGTACATGAGTCTGGAGCCTACCAGTGTGCGCACGTGGAAGGAACTTGCTGAAGCATTCGTGCACCACTATCAGTATAACAGTGATTTGGCTCCGAATCGAGTCCAACTGTAGAATTTGTCACAGAGGAACAACGAAGGGTT
Organism: Lathyrus sativus; assembly: GCA_963859935.3. Taxonomy (NCBI): domain Eukaryota; kingdom Viridiplantae; phylum Streptophyta; class Magnoliopsida; order Fabales; family Fabaceae; genus Lathyrus; species Lathyrus sativus. The sequence continues at coordinate 213,806,198 of OZ012739.1, read as the reverse complement.
TAAGGAATACGCCCAGCGGTGGCGTGAATTGGCAACTAGAGTTCAGCCGCCGATGGTTGAACGGGAGCTTGTTGAGATGTTTGTAGCCACCCTCCCAGGGGTTTATTACGAGAAATTGCTCAGCGGTATGTTTGGAAGCTTCTCAGATCTCATCATCACCGGCGAGCACGTTGAAAATGGAATCAAACTGGGGAAAATTCAAGGTGATCTATCCTCAGTTGGAGGAGGAAAGAAACCGTATGGTGGCAAAAGGCGGGAAGGAGAGACAAGCGCCGTGTCTAATGCTCGAAGGAAGGGTAAAGGCCCTCACTAGCAGGTGGCCAGTATAACCATCCCTGCTGTCCAACAACCCCGGCCACAGCAGCAGCAGCCGAATCAGCAAGGGTACAGAAAGTATCAGAACAGGGCACCTCTGTCAAGTCGTCACCTCGAGACGCCACCCATGTCTTATGCTCAACTGTTACAGACTCTGCTTCAGTTACACCTAATCCAGAAGAGAACCCTGGCTCCCTTGACCGGGGCACCTCCGCCAGGTTATGATGCGAATGCAACTTGTGAGTTTCACTCAGGGGCACCAGGCCACACAATAGAAAATTGCAAAGCCTTCAAGCACAAGGTGCAAGATATGGTGGATGCTAAGATCATCAATTTCTCAGATAATGTGTTGAATGTCACAAAGAACCCTATGCCGAACCATAGGGAGGTGGGGTGAATGCCATTATTGAAGACGAGAACTTGGATTTATCGACTGACGTCAAGGATCTGAAGACACCGCTTAGCTTCGTTAAAGCCAAGCTGATGAAGAGAGGCTTCTTCCCGGGCTGTGGAGAACTATGTATGGGTTGTGTGACTCGTCCTGATGGTTGTGAATAGCTAATAGAAGGGATTCAGAGTCTGATGACCGAAGGAATCTTGTAGTGTAGCCGAAGGGCCAAATGTGGATCTGGAGAGGTAATGCTGAAGCAAAATGATGATGTTGCCACCATCACCATCCCTCGTCAGACGATCACCATTTTTGCACCAAGACCGCCCACGATTACCATCACCAAGGCTGGGCCGATACCTTTTGAAAGCACCAATGCTGTCCCGTGGCATTATGGGGAAGACGTCTACTGCAACAGACAGAAGTTAGAGCTAGAACCCTCGGGGCAATCTGTGGATAACCTAGTGGGCATTGGCGGAATCACGCGCAGCGGAAGAGTATTTGCTCCACCTGAGATTGTGGCGGACAAAACGGACAAAGCAAAAGTAACCGATAAGGGAAAGGGTAAAGTCGTTGAAGAAACCCCTTGTGGGGTAGAGAAGGACTTACTTGTTAAGGACGCTGAAGAGTTTATGAGGTTGATTAAGAAGAGTGATTACAAGATCGTGGATCACCTCCATCAAACACCCTCGAAAATTTCCATCCTGAATTTGTTGTTGTGTTCGGAGTCACATCGCAACGCGCTGTTAAAGGTTTTGAATGCCACGTATGTACCGCAGGAAATATCGGTCAACTAGTAGGAAGGGGTCGTAGCCCACGTGAATGCTGGAAACAGGTTAGGGTTCACTGACCTGGAGCTAACGCCGAATGGGAGAAACCACAACAGCGCCCTGCACATCTCGATAGAGTGTAGGGGAACGATTATGTCTCATGTGTTGGTGGACACGGGGTCGTCGCTCAATGTTCTTCCGAAGAAGGCGTTGATGAAGTTAGATACTCGCAGATTGATTTGCACACCCAGTGATCTGGTGGTGAAGGCTTTCAATGGAACCAAGTGTCATGTCTTCGGAGAGGCAACGTTGCCAATCCAAGTTGGGTCGGAAACTTTCGACGCAGTTTTCTACATCATGGACATCATGCCTGCCTATAGTTGTTTCTTAGGCCGGCCATGGATCCATTCTGCTGGCGCCGTGACCTCCACGTTGCACCAGAAGCTCAAGTATGCTGTCGGAGGCAGCATCGTGACTGTTTGTGGCGAGGAAGACATAATGGTGAGCCATTTGTCGTCCTTCAAATATGTTGAGATGGATGGGGAAATCCACGAAACCCTATGTCAGGCGTTCGAAGCTGTTAAAGTCAAGAACGTGGCTCCTGTAATGACTGAAAAACCAGAGATGACTCTCTCTTCCTTCAAGAAAGCCCGGGCCGTTGTTCAGGCTGGGTCTACCCCAGGATGGGGGCGAATTCTAGAAATACCTAACAAACAGGACAAGTTTGGGTTAGGGTACTCTCCTGCGGCTGAAGCCTCCTCTTCTCACAGTACGTCGCGAGGTAAAGGGCCGATCCAGTTTACCAGCGGCGGAGTAATATTCGAAAATGTCAATGCGGTGTCTGAAGACGGTGGAGACAGTGATTGCGACCTAGACTCTTGGATCCAGCCAAGCAAACCAGGCGAGAGCCTCAAAAACTGGTCCATCAGGGATACCATCCAAGTGACAGGCAAAGAGTAATGATTTACTTTCTCTAATTGTTGTACAACCCTATGTCCTACCCGGGGCATAGTGGTTTTATTGTCAGGGCCTTGTTTGATTATGTACATGCATTTTACCAATAAATCAAAAGGCGTTTTCTTCGTATTCAAATGTTGTGATCTCTGTTATTCCTGTTTTATATTTGTTTTGAAAAACAACAAAATGGCAATGGGGTTTGTGCTAACCTGCATATCCTTGTCTTAAGCTTAACCCTTGTTATTGCAGGATCCACATAGCAGATGACATCGACTCTGGACCTTCTACGACTCACTTCGACTTCGATTGCCCGATCTATCAAGCTGAAGAAGAGATTGATGAAGACGAAGACCTTCCCGAAGAGTTGGCCCGCTTGTTGAAACAAGAAGAGAAAGTTATTCTGCCTCACGAAGAAGAGATTGAGATTGTGAATCTGGGTTCTGAAGAACTTGTCAGGAACGTCAGGATAGGGGCCGCGTTGCAGAGTGATGTCAAGCAGAGATTGGTCGAGATGCTAAGAGAGTATAGTGACGTCTTTGCTTGGTCATACGAAGATATGCCCGGACTTGATACTGACATCGTGGTCCATCACTTGCCGCTGCGAGAAGATTGTCCTCCCGTTAAGCAGAAGCTTAGGAGGACACGACCAGATATGGCCGTTAAGATCAAATAAGAAGTGCAAAAGCAGTTTGATGCTGGCTTCTTAGCAGTCACCACTTACCCTCCGTGGGTCACCAACATAGTGCTTGTACCGAAGAAAGACGGTAAGGTACGAATTTGCGTCGATTATCGGGATTTGAATAGGGCGAGCCCTAAAGATGATTTCCCGCTTCCCCATATTGATGTGTTGGTCGACAATACAACTCAGTTCTCCGTGTTTTCGTTCATGGATGGCTTCTCCGGCTACAATCAGATCAAGATGGCGCCGGAGGACATGGAGAAAACTACGTTTATCACACCTTGGGGAACGTTTTGCTATAAGGTAATGCCCTTCGGCCTGAAGAACGCAGGGGCCACTTACCAACGAGCAATTGTCACTTTGTTTCATGATATGATTCATCATGAGATTGAAGTCTATGTTGATGACATGATTGCAAAGTCCCAAACGGAGGAGGGACATCTGGTCAATTTGCTGAAGCTTTTTGAGAGGCTTAGGAAGTTCAGGTTGAGGTTGAATCCTAACAAGTGTACTTTCGGAGTACGGTCGGGAAAACTACTGGGGTTTATCGTGAGTGAAAGAGGCATTGAGGTTGATCCTGCGAAGATAAAAGCCATACAAGAAATGCCAGCACCAAAAACAGAAAAAGAAGTTCGTGGTTTCCTGGGCAAAATAAACTACATTGCAAGGTTTATCTCTCAGCTCACGGCCACGTGTGAACCGATGTTCAAACTGCTAAAGAAAGATCAGGCGATTATCTGGAACGAGGATTTCCAGAAGGAATTGGATAAGATAAAACAGTATCTACATGAACCTCCGATCTTGATACCCCCAGTGGCCGGAAGACCCTTAATCATGTACCTGACAGTTCTTGAGAATAGTATGGGGTGTGTTCTCGGTCAGCACGACGAGACTGGCAGAAAGGAGCATGCCATCTACTACTTGAGTAAAAAGTTCACAGAATGTGAATCTCGTTACTCGATGCTGGAGAAGATGTGTTGTGCACTAGCCTGGGCTGCCAAACGTTTACGACAGTACATGCTCACTTACACAACCATGCTAATTTCGAAGATGGATCCGATCAAGTACGTCTTCGAGAAGCAAGCGCTTTCGGGCAGGATTGCTAAATGGCAAATGGTGTTGACGAAATATGACATTCAGTACGTTTCCCAGAAGGCTATCAAGGGAAGCGTATTGTCTGAATACCTTGTCGAATAGCCGATCGAAGATTACCAGCTGATGAAATTTGAATTCCCTGATGAGGATATCATGTTCCTTAAAGCGAAAGATTGCGATGAACTGTTGCCCGCCGAGGGTCCAGACAGGAAATCCCAATGGAAATTGATATTTGACGGGGCGCTTAATTCTTACGGAAGTGGCATTGGGGCAATTATCACAACTCCCCATGGATCCCACATCCCGTTCACTATGAGACTGACGTTTCCGGTCACCAATAACGAAGCGGAGTACGAAGCATGCATCATGGGTCTAGAAGAAGCAATTGATTTGAGAATCAAGAACCTAGGTTTATATGGTGACTCGGCACTTGTGATTAACCAGATTAAAGGGGAGTGGAAGACTCGTCAATCGAATTTGGTGTCGTACATGAACTATGCCAGAAGGCTACTTCCGTTTTTTGATCGAGTGGAACTCCATCATGTGCCCAGGGCCGAGAATCAAATGGCTGATGCCTTAGCCACGTTGGCTTTGATGTATAAAGTCAATTTTTGGAATGAAGCTCCAAGAATTGTCCTTTCTCGTCTTGATAGACCTGCATTCGTCTTTGCGATCGAGGAAGCCTCCGACGGCAAGCCATGGTTCCATGACATCCAGACCTTCCTTATGACCAAGGAATATCCGGCGAGAGCGTCAACCCAGGATAAGAAGACTTTGAGGAGGCTGTCTGGAAATTTTTATCTCAATCCTGATGGAGTACTGTATAAAAGAAACCATGATCTCGTGCTACTCAGATGTGTAGATGAGAAAGAAGCGAGTATGCTCATGGAAGAGGTCCATGAAGGCACATTTGGTACGCACGCCGGTGGGCGTGCTATGACGAGAAAGATCCTGAGAGCAGGATACTACTGGCTGACGATGGAATCAGATTGTTTTAAATTCACGAAGAGATGTCATAAATTCCAGATTTATGTTGATAAGACTCACGTGCCGCCGTGCCCGTTGAATGTCATGTCCTCCCCGTGGTCGTTCTCCATATGGGGTATCGACATGATAGGCAAGATCGAGCCTACTGCGTCTAACGGTCATCGCTTCATTCTAGTAGCTATCGACTACTTCACCAAGTGGGTGGAGGCAGCCTCATATGCTAATGTGACCAAGCAGGTGGTGGCTAGATTCATAAAGAAGGACATCATCTGTCGTTATGGAATTCCCGAGCGGATCATTACTGATAATGGTTCGAATCTGAATAACAAGATGATGAAGGAGTTGTGCCAGAGTTTCAAGATTGAACACCACAACTCATCTCCTTACCGGCCGAAGATGAATGGCGCCGTTGAAGCGACCAATAAAAACATTAAGAAGATTGTGCAGAAGATGGTTGTGACCTATAAGGATTGGCACGAGATGTTGCAATTTGCATTGCACGGTTATCGTACAACAGTGCGTACATCAACCGGGGCAACTCCTTTCTCACTAGTTTACGGTATGGAAGTTGTCCTACCATTAGAAGTTGAGATTCCTTCTTTACGAGTTTTGGTTGACGTGAAACTCGATGAGGCCGAATGGATTAAGAACTGACTAAACCAACTCAGCCTGATGGACGAGAAGAGGTTAGCATCGATTGCATATGGTCGTCTGTACCAAAGCCGAATGAAGAAAGCTTATGATAAGAAGGTGCGCCCTAGAAGCTTTCAGACGGGTGATCTCGTCTTGAAGAAGATTCTTCCTCCACACTCCGATCACCGGGGCAAGTGGACTCCTAATTACAAAGGTCCGTACGTCGTCAGCAAGGTCTTCTTGGGAGGAGCCTTGTTGTTGTCCATGATGGATGGCGAAGGTTTTGCATCCCCGGTGAACGCGGACGCAGTTAAAAAATACTTTACTTAAAAAACGACCCGCTGGAAAGAAAAAGAATATCCAGGCAAAAATGGGGCATCCCGGCGAACCATAAAAAAGGAAAAAGGTTCGGGAAAAAATTAGGGATATAAAGAAAAGAATGTACACCCGCAAAGTCGAAAACCTGGAAGGGCGACTTTGGCAAAAAAGGGTATCCCGGTGAATCGAAAACTCGGAAGGGCGATTCAGGCAAAAGTTAGGGATTTGAAAAAGCAAATGATTGCGTTCCACGTATGGACTTTCATTGTTTAGTGGTTCGGAAGACCTGAGGGCCGTTTATCTGAATCAATCTCTTCTGAAGCTGAAGCGTCGGAGAAGTATCGAAGTCGAGTGGGTCATAGAAGGAACAACTCATGATGTTCGTCTACGCCTCATTGCCGACATTTGTGTATATACTGATGTATATTTATGTTTTATTTTTGCGCAGCTTCCTCATTCCAAGAGCTGGCATCTGTTGTAAAACATTTTCACCCATTCAGGGGTTCGTTATCAATAAAATGTATACTATTCAGCAATTACGTTTGCTTGTTTAGCATTTATCTGTTTTGTTTGCGAAAAAAGAACGTCGATGTTTTTGGTAAAATGCGCATACATAAACTTACTGGCCCAGGCCACTGATTGTCGAAAAAATGAATTACTTGAACATTGTCACAGGATGATAACCTTGATAGGTCCCTTTAAGAAGGGTATCTTGTCTGTTTGTTTGTGGTGTCACAGGTATAGTATATTCCAGGCAGTACGCCGTACGCGTCCCCAAGCAGGATGATTCCTTCTCCTCCAGCAAGGTTCATCAGCACCGCCCCGTGGAGTTTGAACATGAGATCATAAGCATTGATACGTCTCCCCAAGCAGAGAAGATTCTCGCCCCAACCAGATGTATCCTGAAGGATCGTCACTTCCCCAGCTGAGTCATATACTGAAGTATGCGGCTTTCAAAAGTTCAGACTGAAGTCTTCAGCGAAATTGAAATCCCCCACAGAGTCGTACTCTCCCCAGTAAGCAGGATGATTCCTTCTTCCCCAACCGAGTTTGCAGATCCCCAAGAGAGCCGAGTCCTTGGAAGCCGTTCAGGCCATGATTGGTTTTCCCCAGTAGAGAGTACTGAATAGCTGATGCTGTGTTTCCCCACCGGAGTCGTTATCTCCAGGAAAGTTTTGTTGCGAAGGCCGTGCAGTTTATTTCTGCGATTGACATCGTTTTCCTCAGCAGTTGTGGTTCATATGCCCGGTTGAGCGGGTGCGGGTTCTCGGAGAGCTTTGTCCCCCTGCAGCAGTCGACTGAAGTTCGTTTCCCCAAGGCGGAGTCCAATTGAGATTGGTGTGACTTCTCCTCCTCGGCAGGATGATTCCTTCCTCCACCAGAGTGGTTCCTTCTCCTTGACAGGAAGATTTTCCCTTCAACATTTATTTTGCTGATGGGGTTGTAGCATTTTGCATGATTACATAGCATTTACCTTAAACACATAACATTTCCACCGTGTGGAGCATTACGCCATTGACGATCATATGCATATGAAACATGAGCTAGGTTGTTACCGTTCTTGTTTTGCAGGTATTCCCCAGCGAGGTCGCTTGCCTAAGATGATTCTTTAGTCCTCCAGCGAAGTGGTTTGTTTAAGATGATTCTTAAAATCCCCAGTGAAGTCGCCAGAGAGGTTTGCTCAAGTTGATGCTTAGAGTCCCCGGCAGAGTGTTTGCTCAGGATGATTCTTGAAATGTCCAGCAGAGTTATTGGTTCAGGATGATTCTTGAAGTCCCCGATAGAATTATTTGTCCAAGATGATTCTTGTAGTCCTCAGCAGAGTTCATTCACCCAGAATGATTTCTGGATCCCCGAAGCAGAGTTACTTGATAGTTCTCCAGAATCCCCAGCGGAGATGTGTCATCCCCAGCAGGTTCTAAACAGAGAAGCCGAAGTTTCCCTTGAAGACTTGATGATTGAAGTCCGGCAGCGGTGCCAAAACCCCAGACGTACTGATGAAGTCTAACTGCGATGTCGAAGCGGTTTGCCTAGCTGACGCAGGATGCCTGACGACAAAAGATTGCAAACCCTCATTCGATCCATGATTGACCGAAGATTCTATTCCCGACTTACTGACGAAGTCCGGCTGACGCCCGAAAATTCCTTTGAATGCCCGACGGCATAATTAACTTGATTGTTAAAAAGTTCCTAATGACCTGATGAGTCCCGAGGAATTCTTCTGTAGCAGTGCCGCAGAATGCCTGACGGCAATATCAGCTATGTATCACCGGTTACCGTGTGACCAATTCTCCAGCTAGTTGCCATGCATCTATCATTTCAGTTTTCGAAGATTTGTTCCCATCAGATTACCGTGTACTTGGGCAATTGGCAAATTTTCGGGTTTGTTGGTATTCAACCGTCTTTCACCTAGACTGTTTGAGAGTCGTTCGCTTCTCACCCAGTCAGGTCCAAGCCGTTTGAACAGGGGCAGCTGTTGCACCCCAAAATTTGCCTAACATTTCTTTACCTAGCTTATGTTTTATTTCATTCACATTAGCATTATCATTTGCATTTCATTGACATGTATGCAGGAGATCAAGAGGTATGATCACCAATCAAGAGCTACACAAGACTATAAAGCTAGCTAATAAGGTTATTCAAGCATTCAAGGGTTGATATCCTTGTCAGAGAAGTTAAAAGAGCCTCAGAGAGAGTGATTGAAGCCAAGGGGGTGTGTCTCCTAACTTGAGAGTTGTGGGAAGTCATCAGATGATTCTGAAGCCATGAAGTCAGATTTGAGGTCTTGAGAGAGCTCATGAGAAGGTTTGAAGATCACTTTGAGGCCTAGACAGGTCATTGTGCAAGGTTAAGAAGCCTCAACCATGATTGGTGCAGCTAGGGTTTGACTGGGTCAACCCTAAGTCAAATGATGATTTGAAGACGGTTGAGACCTAATTCAAGAGCCATGTGATCATGGATTGATACATTGAGATGTTATAAGGATGATTCCAAGGTCAACTCATCTTGATTGAAGAGTTTGAGAAGTTTCAAGCTAGGGTTTCTAAGGCTTGACAGTGTAAAATCCCCTAGTTTGACCCCTATCTTCAAGGCAATTTAGCTCAAGATGTGATTGTCATCTCATCTTGCCCCAACATGATTGTTGTAGAGCATGATCTTAGATTTAATTTGAGTGCTAGAAGTCTTTGATGGGACTTGTAGAACTCAAGTTATGGCTTTGACAAGTTACAAGTCATCTGAGGAGTGTGAATTTTGGAGCTTGAAAGTTACCCAACTTGCAAGCAACTTTTTCCCTAGAAGGATGAATCCTATGAACTTTTGGTCAACATGAATGTTGATCCTTATCCTATTAGCTTTCTAGAGAGTACTAGAAGTCCTTGATAGGATTTGTAGAACTCAACTTATGGCTTGGACAAGTCAAGGGTATTTTGGACATTTGGTGATTATAGGTCATTTGTGATCATAGGCCATTTTCACCAACTTAGAGGCTTCAAATGAAATTTTGTTCAACTAGAAAGTTGCTCAAAATGGAGTTTTAACCTTGACCATGCATCAAGGAGGCATTGAAATGGCTCAAGGAGAGACTTGGTTCAAGATACTTTGAAAAAGAAAGAATTAAAAGGATTTAATGGTCAAAAATTCAAATAAGTCATTTTGTGACCAAATGAAACAAAATTATAGGTCAAATTGATTGGAAAAATGATTTTAGAAACAATAGCAAGGTTAGAATTTTGATTTGAGGTCATTTGAATGGCATTCCATTTCATTTCTTCATGATGAAGCAACATAATCAAATGCATACCTTTGGCTTGCAAGCAAGGAAAATAACACTCTAAAATCATTCAATATCTCATGAGAACTTGATTACACACATAGCCATGGCAAGAAGGAGTCATAATGGTGGTTGCCATGGGTGATATTTTGAAGAGAAATTGAAAATCCAAAATCTCATTTGGATGGATCCAGAAGTTTCTAGATGATCCCAATCATTTCTATATAAGCTAGTGAGTGAGCTCAGCCATTTTTTTTTTGAAGGAATTGAAGCTGGTAAGAGAAGGAGCCATTGAAATTTTGAAGGTTCAAGTTGAAATCGGGTTTTCAATTCAAGGGAGAATCAAGCCAAATCAAGGTGTGCAAAGGCTTGGAGAGTGAATTTGGAACGTGTCTGCATCATCTTGGCAGTTAAAGTGAGCAAAAATCACCTCTGTTACCTCTCTGAAACCAGGTTTGTATCTTTCATCCTTGTGCATGATTTAGGAGGAGAAACTTAGAAATGTATATGTGGTTAAGATCCTTGCAACCTGTAGTTGGATTTAGGATCATAAGTTGGTGAATTAGAGACAAGTTAGGCATCTGACCATTTTCTGTTGAGGATGATATCTCACGATTCTTGAAGGATTATTCATGGTTAGATGGTGGAAATTGATCAGTGAAGAGTGAGGATTAATTTGAGACCTTTAATTTAAAGAATGGTGAAAATCAAGATTTGGATGAACTCTGAAAATGTGATCGTGTTTTGAGTTAGAGATGGAATTAGGAAATTCTGAGGGTGGATTCGTGATCAGCATCAAATTTGGAGTGGGATAGTGATTGGTTTTGTGGTTTTTGATGACCTGTGGAGGTTGGCTCACCGGAGAAGACGGCGGCGCCACTGTTCAGGCCACCGTCTGCATTTCCCCCCTAAGCTGAGTTCAAATGGGGACGATGAACATGGGCCATTGGACGATGGTTTGGACTTTGACTCAGGCGTGTGTTGGAGGGCCACGATTGCGCCTCAAGCACTGAAGAGAAATTCCAAATGAAACGCACCGTTTCATTAATTGAATTGTTTTGGGCTTAGGACTCAGAGTGATATTCACACCCCCCCTGAGCCCAATTCTTGATATAAACTGTATCGAATTGCTATTTGCCACGCATTTTTTATTAATTTCTTTTGTTTTCTTTTATTTTTCGTTATTTCATGTGACTTAGAAATTAATTCATAAAAAAATAGAAGATTAACTCAATTAATTCCAAATTTTTTTTCCATGATTCATGATTGAATCTAGAATTTTGTAGATAAAAAATATTAATGATTCATGCATTTTTGATTTTATTTGCATTTTTTTGAATATTAATTGGTATTAAAATGGCCATGGTTGATACCTTGTTTTGATGAATTTGGTTTGAGCACTTGGTGATGATTATTGCCTTGATTTTTTGTATGTTGCTAGCATAGATATGCATGTTCTCCTTAGATTTTTCTCACATTTTTGTGATGAATGTAGGTGGTAGTTTTAAGTTGAAACTTTAGGTGCTCCACTTTTAGGGTTTATGCTTAGTACCTTGTGATTTAGGTTTTATTTCTAGGACTTGGTGGATGATTCAACCTCTGAATTTTGTATGGTAGATTCATGATTGAATTAGGGTCCCATAGTTATTTTTGTAAGATTTTACAATTGGTTTTAGTATTTTAGTTAGGACTAATTTTAGTACTAGGTTTTAGGTGATCCTAACTTGCTAGTTCAATTAGATTGACTTCTTTAGTTCCCTTAGATTAGGGTTTTGCCTCTCTTGCTCTTGGATGATGTTGAAGATAAGCTTGGGCTACCATGGATTGCTTGAAGAAGCTTGGATGTGAAGATTTCCCTTTGTTTGGTGTAGTGTTGACTAGGTGTTGAGCTTAGGGTTTGTAGGCAGAGCTTCTAGATAGATTCTCTTCTTTCATAAACATGGAAGGTGTTAATCACTTCCATTCCTCCATATGATATAAGGTCCCCTTGGGAAGGCCTCATCCCTCCTATGGTAGGATGTGTGGCTCTTCACAAGTTGGTAGAACCTTTGAGGGTTCCTTTCTTTGATGATGGAGTGCTTAGTGGTGACCTTTGGTCTTCACTTTGCTGTCAGTCATCCAAACCTTGCTCTTGTTAGATGAATCTTTCTCCCTTGCTAAAGTATAGATTCCTTGTTAGAAGATTGAAGATGTTTGAAGACTACCCTTGGAGCTTAAGCTTGAAGATCAAGAGGAACAAGTTGACACTTGTGGGAAGAAGATCAAGCTGAGATTGGAGAAAGAGCTGAAGCTTGAAGAAGAAAGAATAAGTTAATACTTATGATTGATGCCTCGTAAGCTTGAAGAAGAAAGTTGACATTTGCTATTGAAGGTGAAAGACTTGAAGAGCAGTTGAGGACTGAGGACTGAACTGCTGTCAGAGGAGAGCTTTGCTGAGAAGCTGTGGAAGCTATTGATCTGCTCTCTTTCCTGTCTGTTTGCTTTCTGTGCAACTATGTTGATGTGACTTGTGTGATTTGCTTGATGCATTAGAATAAGTTCATGTTTAGATTGTGTTAGGCTAGGATCATTATTGCACTAGAGGTTGAGTTGCTCCCTCTGCTTGTATTTTTACTGTATGGCTTTGCTTGCGGGTATTCGGTAGAGCTCTGCTCTCTTGCCTATGTGGTTTGTGATTTGCTTGATGGCATTTTATTTTTTCTGCATGATTGCAGTTATTCATATCTGGATTGAGGTTGAGATGAGCTTGTGGAGGCTGATTCCCCACACACATTTCCTCCCTCACTTGCATTGCATGCATTTTACAGCTGTTTATCTATTTACCGTTTAAGATGATGCTTTATCTGTTTCTGTTTATCATTGACATGATCCCCTAGGAATCTCACTTCCTTTGATAAGGAAGTGATGATTAGAACTTTAGGTTGAAACCTATGCATGATAACATCTAGGAGATCCCTATTTCAAACCTCAACCATAGGATGAATCCTTGGCATGACAACATTAGGACTTGATAGTCTCCCTTAGTTGAGCCCCCTCTCTCTTCTCATCTCAAAACAAATTAAAATACAGTAATAAAGGTTAACTGACGTCGTACGTTACAAGCCTTAAGCTATCTGAGAAAGGGTTGTCGGAGAGTTCTTTTCGACAGCTTGGATGTTTAGTATGGCACCCTTTGGGTGACATGCGACGCATTCACTCTCAGGTCATAGTCTCTATTGCGATACTAGTTGCAAACACCCATAAAAAAACAGTTCTTTCGTAAAAGACAGAAAACAAACTTCAAACCTTTTTTGCCCCGTGGGCCCATAATTCAAAGGAAAGCTTTTCTGAAGAAAAGAGTGTCGTTAACTCCTAGTTCTACCACAAACGGTAACGCCTGAGTCTCCAAAGGTCGAGCTGCGTACGCCAAACTGCTGGAACTGTTTGTTAACCATACTCGGAAAAACAGATGAATCTGAATCCCCGTAATCCGTATTATCCCGAACTACGTAAGCTTTGATCTCTCATACCTGTTGAGAGTACGTAGGCACAATACTGACGTATTGGCGAGCCACCTTCCCCCATCACCCGTAGTTAGTCGAACTACGTTGACTCTGATTTCTCATTCTCTGATGAGAATACGTAGGCATAAAGCGCGACGCTTTGCCTAGTCATTTTCTTTTCTTTTTTAAGCCAGCCTTGATAGGTAGATAGGTAAAACCAACCCGTCAGATAAACACAACATGCATGGATCCCATCGAGTACGATGGACGTGAGGGGTGCTAATACCTTCCCCTTGCGTAACCGACTCCCGAACCTAGACAATGGTTGCGATGACCTTGTCTTATACCTTTTCGTCAGGTTTTTCTGGTCGTTTCCTTTCCCGTTCTGAGGGATAAATAACGAAAGGTGGCGACTCTTCTGTTTTGCCAGCACCTTATTTTCGCGGTAGCGACAGGGCCCAGGGGGCAATAGGAGGTTTGATATTTGTGAAGGTGAGAAAATACTTAGAAGGGGGGTTGAATAAGTATGACAGAAAATAATCAAAGATAAAAACTCAAGTATTTTTATCCTGGTTCGTTGAACTCAACTACTCCAGTCCACCCTTTTCAAGAGTGATTTGCCTTTCTCAACAAGGACTTAATCCACTATTCAAATCAACTGATTACAAATAGCAACACCTAAGAACAACTGTTCTTAGTCTTCTCAAGAGCTACTGATCTAACCTAGATCCTCTTAAGGAAAACAACACCTAAGAACAACTGTTCTTAGTCTTCTCAAGAGCTACTGATCTAACCTAGATCCTCTTAAGGAAAACTTCCTTTACAAATTAATGTAATACAATGAAGAGTAATAAATTGCTTCTATGAAATCTATAAACACAACTGTGTTATTTCTCTAAGTTTAGAACAAAGTATGAACTATAAAGAATATGAGAGCTTTTCGCGTGAGAGTGTTCTTGCAATAATTTCGTCACTTGAAGAATGAGCTATGATTTCCTTTATATAGCCACTTGAATATTGGAGAGAATATTTTACCGTTGGAGAAGATATTTCCAATATCAAAAAGGTACAGTCCTTTGTACTATTGCAGCAGAGAGACGGCGCACAAATAGTGGGTGTAGCAATTGTCTGCTGAGCTGTGATTATACCATATATGGAATGTATCAGAGGAATAATCTTCTTGCAGAGATTTATGTCTATCCCAATTAAGGAAAGATTTGCTGGCATATTCCAACGGATATATTAAAATAATCTTCTTCAAATAATTCTTCAGATAGTTCAGATCAACAATCAATATCAGAGTCTTCAGTCTTCAGAATCTTCTGGAAACTTCAGAGCCTAAGATGTTCTTCAGATGTTGCTGAATCAGAGTCTGGTGCAGCTGTGTGCTTGAAGCGTAACATGCTCTTAGATCAGAGTCTTCACTCAGATCAGAGTCTTCTCTCATTCAGAGTCTCTTCACTCAGAGTCTTCTTTCATTCAGATTCTTGATAATATATGCAGCGTGTTGTATCTTCAGAATCTTGATGACTAAGCTCTTATACTTCAGATTCTTCTAATCTTCAGATGCTCTTGAGCCATTCAGAATTTATTGTTCACATCAAATTTGCTCTTTAAGATTAAAATCTTTTGTGCCTGTAGAAAACAGTTTAGAACAAATTTAGAGAGTATAATTCTTGTATACAAATTATCATTAATGTTATCATCAAAACATAGAGATATTACTAAGACACAATCTGTGCTCTTACAATCTCCCCCTTTTTGATGATGACAAAACATGAGAAATTTGTTCAATAAAAATATGAATTAAAATTACTCCCCCTGAGATTAACAATCTCCCCCTGAAATGAATACTCTAATGGAATTAGATACTTCCCTTTCTGGTTGAGTACATTTCAGATTCAGAGCCTGATTGAAGCCTGGTTGACATATGTTTGACTTCTAGAGTCAAAGCTTGATGCCATATTAAAGCTTGATGCCAGATGAACAACTTCAGAACACCTGGTTGTTTATCTTGCCATTTCCTGTCTTGAGTTATCTTTTAGATCATAGTACTCAAGGTTAGATATCAGAGTCTGGTCTACTCAGATTTAGCTATTTTTGATCAGGTTCTGAAAAGATAGATCTCAGGAAAAACTTCAATGAAATTTGTCAGATTTTTTAATAATATCTGGGACACTTAAATTCAAAGAATGTTAGTAACATGTCTGACTTAGTTCAGATAATTGCTTATAGATTTGAACAATCAGATTCTATTTTGTTTCTCCCCCTTTTTGTCATAATCAAAAAGAATTTTAAAAGACAGTAAAGATGCAGAAGAAACACATATCCAGATAAGCAAAAAGATCATTGTCATTAAGTCAAGAGAACATCCAGATTCAGATAAAAGCATACAAACATATCAGAAGAAAATCAAAACAAAGCAAAACATGAAAAACTTGTGCAAAACATCAAGTAGGTTTAGCAGATGAGGCTTGTTGAGAAGCAATGAGTTGCAGCAGTGCTGTAATCCTTTCTGAATTTTCATCTTGCTTAGCCATCCAAGTTTTCATTTCTTCATTTGTTTTCTTTTGATCAACCATAAAATCCTTAAGTTCTTTGACATCCTTCTGAAGATCTGTAGATTCTGAAACAGTAGATTCTGAAACAGGCTGAGTAACATCAGGTGCAGGAATTTCTGGAGGTGGAGGAGCTTCTAGAAGAAGAATAGGAGGAGTGTTTCTCTTAATCCGTTTTTGATAAGCAGCAAACCTTACTTTTGACAATCTAAGACATTGAGTCCTGATTTTCAAAGCCTCCCTATTCAGTCTGTAAAGATATTTCTTCCAAACAGCGTCAGCAGCCTCTTTGTCCATAGTAGTCATGCAAACATCCATAATGTCAGCAAAGTCTGAGACATTATCCTTATCAAAATTTCTTAACAGAGTATAAACACGTGATCCCAATTCTGCTTCATCAGGGATTCTGGGTTTTCTTGGTTGGGTTGGTTGTGTTTGTGGTGTTTGTTCAGAAGGTTGAGGTTGTGAAGATGGATGTTCAGATGTTTGTGGTTCAGAAGGTTGAGGTTGTGAAGATGGATGTTCAGATGTTTGTGGTTCAGAAGGTTGAGGATTGATTTGTGGTTCAGATGTTGGTTGGTTGGTTTGTGGTTCAGATGTTTGTTGGTCAGAATGTTGTGGTTGAGGTATTGAGGGAATTGGTTGGGTTTCTGTTGGTTGTGGAGTGTTTTGGATTTCAAGAGGTTGTGGAGTGAGAGTTTGAGTTGGGGAATTTTGTGGAGAAGGTGGATGTTCAGAAGTTGGAGATTTAAACAGCTGTTTCCAAACACTCTCAGAACGAGGTTGTTTGAGATCATTCAAGCATTCATTAATGTAACCAGATGATTCATCATCAGATGATGCATCAGAGTGGTTAGATTTTTCAGAAGTTGAAGATAAATTGACAGACTGGTTTAAAGGTGTGACATCTAATATCTCATCAGGATCAATGAGATATTCAGGTTGGTCAGAGTGTTCAGGGTGAACATCCTCTGGAATGGTATATTCTGGGATAGTGTTTTGTGGTTGTGGTGTTGTTTGTTGAGTTTGTTGTGGAATTTCTGTTTGTATGTTTGTTGGTTGCTTGGATTGTGGTGTATGAGGGGGACAGAAGATGGTTTAGAGATAAAAGTTTTAGAAGGTCTGGATTTTCTAAATTTAAGTGGGGAGTCAGAGGGTGTGGGGGTATCAGAATGATGAACAGGATTAGAATCAGTGTTAAATACCTGTTTCAGAGTATCTCTAATTTCTTCAAAAGTTGCTGCAGGAGGATTTGGTTGAACCTTCTTCAGCTTCTTCCTTTTCTTCTTCTTTTCAGCATCTGAATGCTTCCTTTTCTTCTGATGACCTTCACTATCAATTTTTCTCTTACGTCTTCTTTCCCTTGTCAAATCAGGAAGAACTTGGCCTTCCTTCTGCAAAAGATTGGCAGGAATCTCAACACCATCTCTTAGGCAGCGAGCAACATACTCAGCAATAATTTCTCTAGGTTCATCTAAGGTGAATAAAGGAAAATCCTTAACAGGAATCCTTCTTCCCCTAACTTCTTCAGAGTTAGTTTTCCTTGGTTTCTCAGATAAATCATCAATCAGTTTCATCCTTCTCAGAGTTAAACCGTTTATTTCAGAGCCAATGATATAAGTCAGATCTTCTGTCAACCCAGCCTCTTGCAGATGCGCCACAAGTTGGTTTTCTATCAGAATATCTGAAATCAGCCTTCCCATAGGGATCCATGTTCTGACTTTTCCAGATTTATCTCTGGCTGTTTCCCTTGTTTCCTTGACGTGAGACACCAGATGATTAAACAATAAATATGGAAGATCAATCTGAATGTTTTGGTGTAAACAATACATG
The DNA here is from genome assembly GCA_963859935.3 of Lathyrus sativus. Classification (NCBI taxonomy): domain Eukaryota; kingdom Viridiplantae; phylum Streptophyta; class Magnoliopsida; order Fabales; family Fabaceae; genus Lathyrus; species Lathyrus sativus. Next base: position 213,788,411 of record OZ012739.1, on the reverse strand, counting down.
AAGTAAAGTTGTTCAGCATTAACATAATCAGAAGAGTTTGAAGAGGGTCTGTGAAAGATGGTGCTCATGAAAATCTTAGCCCATATCTTGTAAGTGGGTTTCAAGAACTTAACCTTCTTACAAGGTTCACCAGTAGTACAGATTTCTTGACATACATCTTTCAGGTCTTCACGCGCAGAAGACAGAGAGGTTACTCCATCAGTTGCCTTAAAACCTATGAGTTTCCTTATCAGGTTTTCAGTGATAACTATCTTTTTTTCCCAGCACAGAGGAGTGAATGAACTTTGGAGTAGCATATGCATGGATCCAGAACTCCTTCACTAACTTTGGATACACAGGACCCATAAGCCTGTCAAAGTAACCGTCCCAGCCTTGTGCTTTGATTGAAGAAATCAGATCAAACCCATTTTCAGCAAGATCTTCTAAGTCCACGAAACTTTCACACAGTACTTCTAGTGAATCAACAGCAGTTAGGAGAGTGCGTACTGGTTCTTCGACAGTGGTAGCATTTTTGGTAGTAACAGCTTTTGAAGTAGATGCCATTGTTGACGATGATGAAGAAGATGAAGGTTTCTGAGTTCTTTTAGGGTTTGCAAAGAGAGAGAACAACAAACAAAAGCGCATATGTGTTTGAGAATGTGAAAAGTGTGAATGTGTTATGAGAATGGTTTATATAGACAAATAAAGCAAGCATGGGAAACACAACAGACACACATAGGACACATACGCACGTTTGCATTAAATGAAAAGTAATCATTTTTAATTATGATATGACATTTGGGGGAAAATCAAGACAGATTGAGATTTTCAAAGCAATACCTTAAACGTCATAATCAGTAGGTGTACTCCATCTTTTCAGATTCTGAGTGACACGTGTTTGCTTGCATGTGATTCTATAACTCTTAAGAAATGAAACGTTTTCAACTTTCAGATCCTCTGAGATGGTCAGTTCAGAGTTTTACACAAAAAAAAAAAAAATTCACAGATAAATTAAACAAGCAAGACAGATGAAATACTTCAGAGTGTTAAACACTTAGCATCTGAGAAGTTGACTCTGAGAAATATTACTCTGGACAAAAATCCATACAAATATTTTTCAGAATAAACTTAAACCTATCTTCAGCAAGGGGTTTTGTGAAAATATCTGCCCATTGATGATCTGTATCAACAAAAGCTAAATTTATTACACCCTTCTGAACATAGTCTCTGATGAAATGATGTTTAATCTCAATATGTTTGGCCTTAGAGTGTAAAATTGGATTTTTGGATAAACATATAGCAGAAGTATTATCACAGAAGATAGAAAGATTACTCTCATAGATTTGATAATCTTCTAGTTGACTCTTCATCCAGAGCATCTGAGTGGAACATCCAGCAGCAGCAATGTATTCTGCCTCTGTGGTTGATAGTGCAATTGTTGGTTGCTTCTTGCTGTACCACGAGATCAGATGACTTCCAAGAAACTGACAGCTTCCAGAAGTACTTTTGCGCTCAACTCTATCTCCAGCATAGTCAGCATCACAGAATCCAACTAGTGAATATTCGTCAGATCTTCTGTAACACAAACCAACATTAGCAGTACCTTTCAGATACCTTAGAATCCTCTTAACAGCAGTTAAGTGTGATTCTCTAGGATCTGATTGGAATCTAGCACATAAACAAACACTAAACAGAATGTCTGGTCTAGAAGCAGTCAAATAAAGAAGAGATCCTATCATACCTCTGTAGAGTTTCTGATCTACCTTCTTACTTACCTCTTCCTTACCTAGAGTGCTTGTAGGATGCATTGGAGTCTTTGCCATTTTGCTATCCAGCATGTTAAACTTCTTCAGAAGCTCTTTAACATACTTGGTCTGATGTATGTAGGTGCACTCTGGAGTCTGATTTACTTGGATTCCCAGAAAGAATCTCAATTCTCCCATCATGCTCATCTCAAATTCTTGCAACAGGAGCATATGTTTCTGTGTAGTCTATGCCTTCTTGTTGACTGTAGCCTTGAGCAACCAGTCTTGCTTTGTTCCTTTCAACTTCTCCTTTCTCATTAAGTTTATTTCTGAAAACCCATTTTGTTCCAATGACATTGAAACCTTTAGGTCTTGGAACCAGATCCCAGACTTCATTCCTTGTGAATTGATTCAGCTCCTCTTGCATAGCTAAAATCCATTCATTATCTTCCAGAGCCTCATCAACAGATGTTGGTTCTATAATTGACACTAAGCCACAAAAGGAAGATTCAGAAGTTCTGAGAAATGCTCTTGTCCTTATTGGATCATCTTTCTTTCCAATTATCACATCCTCTGGATGAGAAGCTTTCATTCTGGAAGAAGATCCTCTGACTGTTGGTCTTTCAGAAATATGCAGATTGTCAAGTTGGGAAGTTAGAGGCGTAGCATCTGGGTTTGCTTCAGAGTCTTTGTCTTCAGTCTTGTCTGCCTCTGAGCCTTCAGAGTCTGTGAGAATAACTTCTCTATCTGCAGAACTTTCAACTTGCTTTGGCTTTTCAGAGCCAAGCTTATCATCAAATCTAACATGAATAGATTCTTCCACAATCTGTGTTTCAGTATTGAATACTCTGTAGCCTTTAGAGCGTTCAGAATAACCAAGCATGAAACACTTCTGTGCTTTGGAATCAAACTTGTTCAGATGATCTTTAGTGTTAAGCATATAACAAATACATCCAAATGGATGAAAATAAGCAATGTTGGGCTTTCTGTTTCTCCACAATTCATAGGGAGTCTTTTCCAGAAGAGGTCTTACAGACACTCTGTTCTGAATATAACATGCTGTATTTATTGCTTCTGCCCAAAAGTATTTTGCCAGATTTGTCTCGTTGATCATGGTTCTGGCCATTTCTTGCAATGTTCTATTTTTCCTCTCTACAACTCCATTTTGTTGTGGAGTTCTAGGACAGGAGAAATCATGTGCAATTCCTTTTTCAGAAAAATATTTTTCAAAATATTTGTTTTCAAATTCACCACCATGATCACTTCTGACTTTAATAATTTTGCATTCTTTTTCAGTCTGGACTTGATTGCAGAAGTCAATGAACACAGAATGAGACTCATCCTTGTGTTTTAGAAACTTTACCCATGTCCATCTGCTGTAGTCATCTACAATGACTAACCCATACTTCTTGCCTCTGATGGATGCAGTTTTCACTGGTCCAAACAGATCAATATGAAGTAATTCCAATGGTCTAGAAGTGGAAACAACATTTTTTGGTTTAAAATGAGATTTTGAAAATTTACCCTTTTGACATGCGCCACACAGAGCATCTGAATTGAACTTCAGATTAGGGAGTCCTCTGACCAGATTGAGTTTATTAATCTGAGATATACGTCTCATATTAATATGTCCCAATCTTCTATGCCAGACCCATTGCTCATCATTCACAGATAAAAGGCATTTTACATTTTGAACTTTAAGTTCTGAAAGGTTAATTTTGTAAATGTTGTTTTTCCTCTTTCCACTGAATAGGATTGAACCATTCTTTTGACATACAGCTTTGCAACATTTTTGATTAAAGATGATATCATAACCATTGTCACTTAATTGACTTATGGACAATAGATTATGTTTCAATCCTTCAACTAACAGAACATTAGAAATAGAGGGTAGGTTACCATTACCTATTGTACCAGAGCCAATGATCTTGCCCTTCTGGTTCCCTCCAAATTTCACGTCCCCTCCAGATCTAAGTTCCAGGCTTTGGAACATAGACCTTTCGCCCGTCATATGTCGTGAGCATCCAGAGTCCAGGTACCATGATTGGTGTCTGGATTTTGCTGCTAAGAACATCTGCAACAGGTATTATTTTACTTTTAGGTACCCAGATCTTCTTGGGTCCTTTGGGGTTAGATGTTCTGTGGTTTTGCCTAAACTTCTGTTTTTCAACATAGTGTTTATTCTGGCTAGCCCTTGGCTTAAACACATAAGTACTCTTTTCAGAGCTTGTATGTTTAATATCATTCAGATGACCAAACTTAAAATGAGAATACAGAGGAGTCTTCTTGATGAAGAGTTTATCAACAGATTTTGGATTGCTTCCAGAGGAAGATTCACATCCAATGCCTCTTCTGTTGTTCCCACTAACACCATAGATCATAGAAGCCATTTTGCTTCTGTCTATGCTTTTAGTGAGGAATCTTTTAAAACTGGAGTCATATTTTTCTAAAATATTTTCACTTGACTCTGTTTCAGTATCAGATTCTTGTTGAGTTGTTTCTAAATCATTTTTGAGTTTTAAATTTATTTCTTTCTGCTCAACAAGTTCTGTTCTCAGAAGATCAATCTCAGATTCAAGATTGCTTTTCAGCTTCTTGTATTTGAGTTTAATCTTGTTGTAGCTTTCCAACATGTCAGATAAACTTTCAACAAGTTCAGCTCTGGAGAGTTCAGAAAATACCTCTTCAGAGTCAGAGTCTGATTCTGACTCAGATTCAGATGATGACGTTCCTTCATCTTGATCATTTGTGTTGGCCATCAGCGCAACATTTGCACATTCTTCCTCAGATTCAGAAGATGATTCAGATTCATCTGAGTCATCCCATGTAGCCATCAGAACCTTTTTCTTTTTATCAAACTTCCTTTTGGGTTTTTCCTTTTGGGTTTTTCCTTTTGAAGTTTGGGACATTCACTCTTGTAGTGTCCAGGTTCTTTACATTCATAGCAAGTGCCCTCTTTCTTGCCAGATCTTCTGTGTCCAGAAGATTCTCTCTTTTGATCAGATCTTCTGAAGTTGTTCAACTTCTTCCCTTTGTGCTTCCAGAGTTTGTTGATCCTTCTGGACAGCATGGATAGTTCATCTTCTTCTTCAGAAGAAAATTCCTCAGAGCTTTCTTCATTTACCTGCAAAGCTTTAACAGATTTGTTAGATTTAAAAGCTAAGGATTTACCTTTATCTTTCTTCTGGGGTTCATCTTCCTCCAGCTCAATCTCATGACTTCTCAAAGAACTGATGAGTTCTTCTAATGAGATTTTGTTCAGATCCTTGGCCAGCTTCAATGCAGTCACCATAGGTCTCCATCTGGTAGGAAGACTTCTGATGATCTTCTTGACATGATCAGATGTTGAGTAGCCCTTGTCCAGAACTTTCAACCCAGCTGTTAGAATCTGAAATCTGGAAAACATAGTCTCAATGTTCTCAGATTTTTCCATCTTGAACGCTTCATACTTCTGTATCAGCGCCAGAGCCTTTGTTTCTTTCACCTGAGAGTTTCCCTCATGAGTCATTTTGAGAGACTCAAACATATCATGAGCAGTGTCTCTGTTGGTAATCTTCTCATACTCTGTATGAGAGATTGCATTAAGAAGTATGGTTCTGGCTTTGTGATGATTCTTGAATTCTTTCTTCTGCTCCTCAGTCATTGATTTTCTATCAATCTTTTTGCCATCCTTAGTAGGATGTTCATATCCATCAATGACTAAATCCCAGAGATCAGCATCATACCCCAAGAAAAAACTTTCAAGTCTATCTTTCCAATAATCAAATTTTTCTCCATCAAACATTGGAGGTTTGGTGCTGATTCTGTCTCCTTCATATTTGTTGCTTGATGTAGGAATATCACCCATATTAGCAACCAAATAAATAACAGAGTATTCTTCTCACTGGATCTTTATCTGTCACGGTTAAGTGAATGCACACGCAGAACCGGAGCTCTGATGCCAACTGAAGGTGAGAAAATACTTAGAAGGGGGGTTGAATAAGTATGACAGAAAATAATCAAAGATAAAAACTCAAGTATTTTTATCCTGGTTCGTTGAACTCAACTACTCCAGTCCACCCTTTTCAAGAGTGATTTGCCTTTCTCAACAAGGACTTAATCCACTATTCAAATCAACTGATTACAAATAGCAACACCTAAGAACAACTGTTCTTAGTCTTCTCAAGAGCTACTGATCTAACCTAGATCCTCTTAAGGAAAACAACACCTAAGAACAACTGTTCTTAGTCTTCTCAAGAGCTACTGATCTAACCTAGATCCTCTTAAGGAAAACTTCCTTTACAAATTAATGTAATACAATGAAGAGTAATAAATTGCTTCTATGAAAGCTATAAACACAACTGTGTTATTTCTCTAAGTTTAGAACAAAGTATGAACTATAAAGAATATGAGAGCTTTTCGCGTGAGAGTGTTCTTGCAATAATTTCGTCACTTGAAGAATGAGCTATGATTTCCTTTATATAGCCACTTGAATATTGGAGAGAATATTTTACCGTTGGAGAAGATATTTCCAATATCAAAAAGGTACAGTCCTTTGTACTATTGCAGCAGAGAGACGGCGCACAAATAGTGGGTGTAGCAATTGTCTGCTGAGCTGTGATTATACCATATATGGAATGTATCAGAGGAATAATCTTCTTGCAGAGATTTATGTCTATCCCAATTAAGGAAAGATTTGCTGGCATATTCCAACGGATATATTAAAATAATCTTCTTCAAATAATTCTTCAGATAGTTCAGATCAACAATCAATATCAGAGTCTTCAGTCTTCAGAATCTTCTGGAAACTTCAGAGCCTAAGATGTTCTTCAGATGTTGCTGAATCAGAGTCTGGTGCAGCTGTGTGCTTGAAGCGTAACATGCTCTTAGATCAGAGTCTTCACTCAGATCAGAGTCTTCTCTCATTCAGAGTCTCTTCACTCAGAGTCTTCTTTCATTCAGATTCTTGATAATATATGCAGCGTGTTGTATCTTCAGAATCTTGATGACTAAGCTCTTATACTTCAGATTCTTCTAATCTTCAGATGCTCTTGAGCCATTCAGAATTTATTGTTCACATCAAATTTGCTCTTTAAGATTAAAATCTTTTGTGCCTGTAGAAAACAGTTTAGAACAAATTTAGAGAGTATAATTCTTGTATACAAATTATCATTAATGTTATCATCAAAACATAGAGATATTACTAAGACACAATCTGTGCTCTTACAATTTGTTTTTGTCTTTTAACGGAAGAAGTGTTTTTTATGATTGTTTGTAGTTCGTACAGCTCTAGAGACTATGACTTGGGAACGAATGCATCGCATATCGTCCAAAGGACGTATACTAAACACTCTAGATGATTGAGAGGATACCACTCAATTACCATTTCCAAAGTGGCTTAAGGCTCGTAGCGCGCTTGTACCAACTTGCCTTTATTACGTATTTTACTGTTGTTTTGGAGATGAGAAGAGAACAAACTCTACAAGGGAAACTATCAAGCCCTGATGTTGTCATGCCAAGGATTCATCCTATGGTTAAGTTTTGAAACAGGGAACTCCTATGTGTTATCATGCAAAGGTTTCAACCTAAAGTTCTATCATCACTTCCTTATCAAAGGAAGTGAGAGTGCTAGGGGATCATGTCAATGGTAAACAGAAAGCAAACTGCAAAAATCATCAAAGCAGATAAAACAACAAAGCCAAACAGTAAAGATGCAAATGGAATGCAGCAATACAAGCAGAGGGAGACTCCCTCAACCTCTAAGCAATCAAGCAAAGAAAACAATCAAAACAGACAAGCAAAGGGAGCTCAACTCAACCTTTCAATGCAAACACATCATATACAAAAAAGAAAAAACAACACACAAGCAAGGGGAGGGTCACCTCAACCCTTAATGCAAGCAAGCAGAGGGAGACCCACTCAACCTATTAATGCAGTCATGCACCTAGCCTACAATACTCTAAACATGATATTATCCTAATGCAACAAGCAAATCAAACAAGGAAGAGAAATAAAACCAAAATGAGCAACAGGTTGGATGTGTATCAACACAAGAATTCATCATGGGCTCAACCTCTTGAGGAATGCACAAAATCCAACCAAGGGAAGGATTAGGCTCTCCCAAGAGGGATCATATGTCAATAGGATAGAGAAACTGGGTATTAGTCCTAGATGTCAATCTAAGGTATCTGGTTAGAGTGTATCAACACATAATGTTCATCTCAGGCTCAACTTGTTGAGGAATGCACAGAATCCAACCAAGGGAAGGATTAGGCTCTCCCAAGAGCGATCCTAAGAATGGCACTTGGAGAGGGATAACAGTATATAAAACAAGGGAATATACCATGCCAAGAATGTCATTCCAAGGCTCAACCTCCTGAGGAATGCACAGAACCCAACCAAGGGAAGTATTAGGCTCTCCCAAGAGGGCTCCTCATCAAGACTTGAAGGAGAAAGATAGTGCAAACCAAAGGAATGTACTATACTGATGAATGTCAATTCAAGGCTCGACCTCCTGAGGAATGCACAAAATCCAACCAAAGGAAGGATTAGGCTCTCCCAAGAGGGATCCTCTTCAAGAATTGGAGAAAGAGGATAGGGCAAATCTCAGGGAAGAAATCACATAAGGGAAAGAAGGCACCACAACAACTTCTAAGAAATCCTAATGACTAGCTACAAGGATCACCTAAACTAGGGGGATTCAAAAGCTCTATCAAGGCCTAATCAAGGTTCTAGGGAGGTATCTACCTAAGTTCTATTCTATCAAGAAGGGATATGAAGCTTAGAATCAACTAATGTTCACTTAAAAGACTAATCTATGAGGTAAGCCTGGTTAGGGTCACCTAAACCATAATCAACTTGGAAAAAGGGGGGATAATAGAAGATCACCTCTATAAATGCTAAGGAAAATCCTAGATGATCCTAAATGTGTTAAAAATCTATGGTAGAAAATTCAGGATCAAAACCTAAATCTAAGGGGTCTAAACAATTTCTACATCACCATGTGTACTACAAGGAATCCATAAGGGGAAGCTCTAAAACCCTATCTCAAACTCAAACATAGAATCTTCTAAAAAATACAATAAAAATCACCCAAACCTATCAAGGAGTCTATAACAGGCATGTAAAATCTCAGCACCAAATTCCAATCCAAGAAATAGTACTAAAATCAGAAAAGAGATCACTCATTTTTACATTTTTAAACATGTATTAAAAATGGAAAAAATAGCACAAAAATGGAAAATTAATCAAAATTCCAAATAAATGGCATACAAAAATCAGAAATAATCCAAGGAACAGACATGATTTTTTTCCCACATTTTTCTGACAATTATTTATATTTTTAATGAATTAAAAATGATTAAAACATTAAAAGAAAATCATAAAATGAATAAAAGAAATTAAAATGAATTAAAATGCTGCAAATAAGTCACAACCATTAGATTAGTGGACCGGTCAGCTCATCTAAGGGGGAAAGGGGGCGCCACGTGGCTTAGAAGCCTTTTAATGAAACGAATCGTTTCATGAGGGTTCAGGTGCTTTCCCTTAACTAACGTACACACTATGTTCAAATCTGGAGCGTTCACCCTACAAGTATGATAATCCAATGCTCATTAACGCGCCACATCAGCTGGTCAAAGGTCAATCTCTCAAGACTCAACCACATGCGTTAGATCTGCTTACCAAGTCCATGGCTTCAAACGTATCCAACGGCTCACACTTCGTCTCCTACCTTTTGAACTGAAGATTGAAGGGGGAAATTTAGGGCGGACGAAGAAGACTCCGGTCGTCTTCTCCGGCGGGTTCACGGTGGCTAAACCCTCATACAACACCAAACCTCATGAAAACCTCCATATTTACTCGTCTCCTCACAAGGAACAACATCATACTATTCATTTTTTCATTCTTTCAAAGATCACGCAAATACGCACATGAACAGAAAACACGCGTTTTGGAAAATCATCACCAAATGCCAAAGTCTTTCCATCAATCTATTCTAAACTCATCACTGATCAAGAATCTATGTTCAATCTTTGAAATCCCTCAAGAAATAGCCCTAACCGAACCTCTAAACATTTCATCCATGATCAAGAACCTTCACCAATGGTTTCCAAACCTTGCCTAAATCCATCTATGGTTCATACTCTACCTAACCACATGCAATTTCTATCCTAATTCAATCTCATCAGAGCATAATAATGAAAAGAAAGAAACCTGTTTTGAGCTTCCACAAAGAGTGCCACAGCCTCCAATCCTTGATCAAACTTGCTCAGAATCGTTCATTGATGCTTGCTGAAGAATCTTGGAGCTTCAATTCCTTCTGCAACGGCCTCCAAGATGGAAAACGATTTTCACTTTGTAACTAACTTTTTCAAGTGCTCCTTACCTCATTCAAGCTCTTCCAATCACCAAACTTGCTATGAACTCTTCCAGAAACTTATATAGAATTGTTTTGGATCATTACTTGGCTCAGTTATGGCCCAATTCACTCAATCCAATTTTCTGATTTTCCTCACTTTCCTCTCATGACAGTCACGATTCTTCTTCTGTTTGAGCTTCATTCTCGCCCAAATTGCTTGCATAATACCTCATGAATATGAATGGACTAGATTGAATCCTCAATTCAATCCTATGGTATACATTGATTATGTTACTTCAACCTTAAGCAACTTGGAATTATGCCATGAAACCACTTCCATTTCAAAAATGTAACAATTCCAAAGTGCTCTAAATGCCTTCTAATTTCAAAAAATTCACAAACTTGTAAAGTTTTGCACAAAAATGAATTGTTTTAGAATTTTTATCTTTTCATGCCTGTAATTATGCATCCATGGTATTTCCTTCATACATTTCTCAATTTAATTCATATCAATGAATGTTTGGGTCATGGTTGGATAAATAACACCATTTTGAACAACTTTCAAGTTGTTCAAAAGTCCATTTGAGGTGTCTAAGTTGATGAAATTGGACCATAACCAAAAATGACCTATAATTCCAAATTCCCAAAATACCCTTGTCTTGCAAAGCTTGTAAGTTGAGTTCTACAAATCCAATCCTAGACTTCTAGTACTTTCTAGAAAGCTAAGAAGATAAGGAACAACATTCATGTTGGCCAAAAGTTCACGAGAATCATCTTTCTGTGGCAAAAAGGTCATGCAAGTTGGTTGACTTTCAAGCTCCAAATTCACATTCCTCTGATGACCTGTAACTTGTCTAACTCATAACTTGAGTTCTATAAACCCTATCAAGGACTTCTAGTACTCAAATTAAAGCTATGATCATGCTCTACAACAATCATGTTGGGGTCAAGGTGAGATGAAAATCACATCTTGAGTTATGTGGTCTTGAAGTTAGGCACTAAACCAGGGGATTTTACACTGTCAAGCATAGCAACCCTAGCCCAGGAACTCCTCATACTCTTGATTCATGATGAGATAGTCTTGGAATAATCCCTTGGGCATCTTAATACATCCATCCATGATCACATGACCTTGGATTTAGGTCTCAACCTTCCTCAAATCATCAGTTACCCTAGGGTTGACCAGATGAAACCCTAGTTGCACCAATCTTGGTAGTAGCTTCATATCCTTTGCATATTGACCTGTCTAGGCTTCAAAATGAACATCAATACTCCTCATGAGCTCTCTCAAGGCTTCAAGTCCAACTCCCTGGATTCAGAATCATCTGATGACCTTTCCCAACCCTCAAGTTAGGAGATGTACACACTTGGATTCAACTGCTCTCTCTGAGGATCTTTAATTTCCCTGGTGAGGATATCAACCCTTGAAAACTTGAATGAACCTATTAGCTAGCTTCATGGCCTTGGTAGCCTTTTGTTTATAGTCATACCTCTTGATCTCCTGCACACATGTCAATGCAATGCAGATGAAAATGCTAAAATGAATGCAATGAAACACGAGCTAGGTTAGGAAAATTTTGGGGTGCAACAGCCCCTTGGGTGATATGCGACGTGTTCACTCCTATATCATAGTCTTTAGTGAAACGTGAATCACAAACAAATTCAATTCACTTCTCTAAAACTCTTAAACCAAATTCAAACCTTTTTATCCTTCGGGATTCCTTCAAAATCATTTTCAGAAAAGAGTATGTTACTTTTTCCTTTCTACCGCAAACAGACATCATCCCTAACTGCTGGAATGGGAACTTAGCGTCAATCATAAAAAAAACACTTAACCAACCTGTCGTCTAGTTTACCCAAACTACATTTGCTCTGATTTTCATACCAGATAAGGATATGTGGCACAAGACTGAGATGTCTTGGCGAGCAACCTTCCCCCATTCACCTGTAGTTTTCCGAACTACATTGACTTTGACTTTCCCATTGCACGGGGGAATACATAGGCATAGGGCGGCTATATCCTATCGAGTATCCTTTTTCATTTCCCTTACCCGTTTAGCAGTTTCTTTTAGATAACTCACCTTTTGAATAGACAACAAGCATGCATCCCGTTGAGTACATTGGACGTGAGGGGTGCTCATACCTTCCCCTCGCGTAACTGACTCCTGAACCCAAAATTTGGTTAAGATGACCTTGTCTTCTCTTTTCTTTTAGGTTTTCTTCGATCGTTTCCTTTCCCTCCTTTGGGATAAATAACGTTCGGTGGCAAATCTTCTATTTGTTTCCGCCGATTGTCTTTTTGCAATTACAACACTATCCAACTCTGAGAGAAACATCCTAGACTTGCTGGGGAAAATAAGAAGTTAACATCATAACAAAAAGTCAAGCTGTGGGGGATTTTAAATCAATACCCAACACAGGGCAAGAGAAAACCCGACAAGTGACTACTATATCAACACTTCTTAAAAGAAAGCAAAATTTATCTTTAGTTGGGAAATATCCAAAGTAAATATGCATAACTGTCGCATCATTGCGAAGAGGGGCCGGGAAGGACAGAAGTGTCGCCACCGTTTGTTATTTATCCCAGAGAGAGGGAAAGGAAACGATTAGAGAAAACCTACGAAAAAGGGAGAAGACATGTCATCGCAACCAAATCTTGGGTTCGGGAGTCGGTTACGCAAGGGGAAGGTATGAGAACCCCTCACGTCCGTTGTACTCAACGAGATCCACGCTTGTTATCTATCTAAAAGGGTGTTAATCTATAAGGCTGGGCACAAGGACAAAAGAAAAGAAAAGAGACTCGATAGAGCATTGTCTCTCTATGCCTACATACTCCCTCGTGCTATGGGAAAGTCAGAGTCAATGTAGTTTAGAAAACTACGTGTGAAGGTGGGGAAGGTTGCTCTCCAAGTCATCGTCGTCTTGTGCCTACATATCCTGGCCTGGTACGAGAAATTAGAGCAAACATAGTTTGGGCTGACACGACCACATATTGGTTCAAGTGTTTTAACTGAGTAGGGTTAAACCTTCGTTCTAGTAGTTAGGTGTATTACTGCTCGACTATTGGAGACTTAGGCTTAGCCTGTTTGTGGTAGAACTAAGACTTAACACACTCTTTCTGAAAATGATTTTCAATTAAGCCCGATGGATAAAAAGATTTGATGTTTTGTTTTTGAGTCTTTTAAGAAGAAGAAGTGAATTGAATTATGTTTGTAATTCATGTTGCACTAAAGACTATGACTTGAGAGCGAATGCGTCACATATCGCCCAAAGGGCATGCGCTAAACACTCTAGATAGTTGTGAGGAAGCCCCCCAACCATCATTCCCCAAGTACTTAAGGCTCGTAGTGTACAACACTCATTATCCTTTATTAGATGTCTTGAAGAAATTTTGAGATGAGAAGAGAAGACACAAACTCTAAGGGGAAATTAATCAACCTTAATGTTATCATGCAATGTGCCCCTATGGTTGAGATTAAGAGGGGAAAAGACTATCCTAATGTTATCATGCTTGGATTGAACACTTAATGTCTCTCCTACTCCCATCTTAAATGGAGGGACTAGGAACCCTAAGGGATCATGGCAAAGAAACCAAGTAAACACAAGATAAGATCAATCACAAAGGAGATGAAAGAAAGAGATGAAGTTGACTTAAACAAGTCAAGAAGAAATGCAAATATGATATGCAAGATGCAAAAGATGCAAAACAAATAAAAGAGAAGAACAAAATGACTTAAACAATTCAAAGAACAAATGAGATGAAATGGGAGAGGTTACAACTCCTACAACCACTCAAGCATCAATCACTAATCCCAAAACGTAAACACCAAAAGCTTAAAGGAAAATCCATGATCAAGATGAAGATGGGAGAATAGGCTTGGGCAGCAAACAACATGAGAAATATCTCAACCAAATGCAACACATTGATCATGCAAAAGAAAGCACAAACATGTTCTCAAAGTAGTCTCTCATTCAAAGCAAACTCAAAGTATGATCAATCAAACCAAATCACTTTGAATGAGTACCACAATCGAAAGGATAGAAGTGAGAACATGAGAAGAGAGCTCACCAACAAGAGGAGAAGCAAAGCATAAACAAGTTACAAGCTAGGGCAAAGGAAAGAACTAATGTTCAAACCACATTCAACACCTAAACACAAGTGGAAGGCCTAACTTTAATGTACATTGCAACACAAATGTATGACCTATAAAATTAAAACTAGCATCCTAAACATGTCAAGAATGTGAATCAAGAAGCATAGGATGCATATGTTAGAACACAGATTGGTTCTTAATAATATCTCTATGTTTTGATGATAACTATTATGAAATTTTATATTTAAGAATTATATACTCTAACATTTGCTTGAGAGTTTTTTACTGCAGATAGTAAAGAAATTAACACTCCAGAAGCAAATCAGAATTGAACACAAGAAATTAGCTAGACTCTGAAGCGCCAGATGCATACATTAGAAGATTCTGATTGCTGTCAACGGAAGATTCTGAGCGTAGCCTCCAGAATATTCTGAAGCAGAAGCTCCAGAAGGATCTGAAGTAGAAGCTCCAGAAGAATCTGAAGCAAGTTAGAAGCATCTGAAGCAAAGAAGAATTTTGTATGAAGAGCTTCTCAAAGCATAGTTTCTACAAAAGATTCTGAAAGTACCAAAGCTGCCAGTACTGAAGTTCTGTCTCAAATATGCTCTGATATTTAACACGCTGAAAGCACACCTGCTGCAGAAGACTTTGATTCGGCAAGACTCTGATCATCATTAGAAGACTCTGACCCAATTAGACTCTAATGAATTTGCTGAAAACTGAAGAAGAAATATTCAAAGATTATATCCGTTGGAGTAAATCAAACGTCTCTTTCCTTATTTATGCTAGACACAAGAACACAGACAAAAAGGATTTTTCTGTGCTTTCTTCTTCTAGGAAAGGTCACTTGATGTGAAGACAAAAAGGCTCAGACCTTTTGGACACTCTTCTCAAGTGAAGCTCACCTTGGGTCAGCTGCCTATAAAAGCAACACTCCACCAAATTCTTCAGTTGACGTTTTGTTGAAAAGAAATTAAAACATTCAAGCTCTCATACTTTCATATTCATTCTAAGAATTTATTTCATTGTTCTTAAACTTAAGAGAAATATCACAGTTGTGATAATAGCTTTTTAGAAGCATTCTTACTCTTGTAATAGTTTTACATTGATTGTAAAAGATTTCCTTAAGAGGATTCAGTTGGGATCAGTAGCTCTTGAGAAGACTAAGAACAATTGTTCTTAGGTGTTACTATTGTAATCTGTTTGATTAAATAGTGGATTAAGTCCTTGATTGAGAAAGGCAAATCACTCTAGGAAGGGTGGACTGGAGTAGTTGAGTTCAACGAACCAGGATAAAAATACTTGTGTTTTAATTCTAAGTTTTAATCTTTTATACTTATTCAACCCCCCTTCTAAGTATTATCTCACCTTCAGCATATGGGATCCATCAAGGTCATCTCCCAAAGGAACTAGGTAAACTAGGTTATATGAACTTCAACTAGGGTGACTTGACTTGCAAGGTTCACCAAAAATAGAAGAATTGTTCAATAAATGCCAAATAAAATGCACAAAGCTACTAAACAAGTTGGAAACCAGAGGACAAAACATCCAAACCAAATTCCATTCATGGAATCACCAAATGATTTCATAGATGCTTTTGATTGGCTGCATTTTGTGGCAAAACATTGATGGATTTATGAATGTCATGACTGATGTTATGACATGCATAATGAGTATTCAGCAGGGTAAGTTTGAATAGCTAAGAGTCAAGTATGTTGGATGTCATGCTGAATCTTATGACATCAAGCATATGATATCAAGGCGCGCAGGTTTTAGTTTTTGGTATTAGCTCAGGCTATACTTCAGGAAACATTTTCGGAAGCCTAGTTATCTAAGGCGGCATATCAAGCATTGCTATGAATAACATGGAATGCCCTTGACTAAATTGGACGTGTGCAATTTCATGAAGATAGGTTTATCTTGGGTAAACCTAACTTCTGCAAGAAGGCCCAAGGACTGTATGCTGCCTATATATACAGAAGTAGCAATCCTATTTGAAGATAGTTCTTGACAGGGTTTTAGAGAACGTGTATTTGTGAGTGAAGAATTTTGTTCTTCACGTGGTTTATGTGTGTCTTAGGAATACTTGTAAACCAAGCAATTAACTATTGTATGATTGCATTGGTCTAGAGTTCTTAAGCTATCTGTTAAATGTGTCATTCTAAGCTTTTAAGCAAGAGTGTTGTGTCCCTTGGTCAAAGATGTGAAGCAAGATCAAAGTGTGTTTGAAGTGTGTCTTCAATTTTATTTTTAACTTTAAATTGGTTGATATCACTGATGTGATTGAGGGGGAGTGAGTTGGTAACTCTGGTCTAGTGTTAGGCTGAAGTGTCACTGGGTAGGTCTTAAGTGAAGAGTGCAAACTGGTTGTTTGACTCTGAATTAATTCTACTAATAGTGAATTTCCTCCCTGGCTTGGTAGCCCCCATATGTAGGTGTGGTTTGCACTGAACTGGGTAAGCAATTACTTGTGTTATTTACTGTTTTCATTTACAGTTTGTCATTAAGTTTTGTAGTCTGTGTTACAGTGGGTGTCATAACATCTGTGATAACATCAACTGTTGGGTACCTAGAATTTCATATTTGATCAACTAGGGTGCTCCACCTTATGGAATTATTATCGAGGGTCAAACAAAAGCAATACAAAGTCAAACAAAAATTTGTCAAACCTTGACCAAAATCAGCCTCAAAGGTACCTCAATCCGTCCTCAATGTGGAGAAGAAACCTTATTCATTGGTGATTGCAAATGGTCCAAAAAGCAAGCATGATCAAATGAAAACAATATTAAAAACACTTCCAATTGCAAAATAAAATAAAATCAAAATTAAAAATTATGAAAAATAATTAAGACCTTAAAGTGTTTGAAAATATTTTTTGGGGAATTTTCTGATATTTGGAAGTATTTTTAATAATTAAAAATCAAAACAGAAAATAAAATAAAAGAAAATAAAATACAAATGAAGGGAGGTGCATAAGTAATTCCAGAAACAACTGAAAACACGTTGAAGCGCATTGGGCTCAAAACAAGGGGAGTGTGGATAGCACTTTTGGCCCAATCCACTAGCCAAAGCTCAGAAAATGAAATGCAGTGTTTCATTTAATCTATGTGGATTCAACGCGCCAAGTGTGCAAGGTCAAACAAATTAAATGCAAGCACGCAAGCAGTCAAAGGGTCCAAAAAAGGCCAGGTCAGATTTGAGGGTCAAATAACCAGACGCCAGAGCCCTAGCTTCGGTCGTCTTCTCCGGCGAGATGGCCGGTGCTCAGGTGACCAAACCTCAACCAAAATGCACAAAATTGGTATCAAAAGAAAGTTGAACTCATGTAGATTCCAAATCCAAGATCCAAACATTTATATCACTCATGGATTGAGAGAACCAAATTATTGAAGTTTGAGATGCATAAATAAAAACTCATCCAAACATGAACAAAAAGCAATCAAACATGGCCTACTCAATGTAGGGCTTTAGATGCAACAAGTATGAACCTAATTCATGGCCTAGAATGAGAGAAATTTGGAATGGAAACTTACTGAACGGAGACACTCCGTTGGTGCTTCAAATGCGTGCAAGCTTGCTTCTCTTGCTCCAGATCCACTCCAAATTCTTCAAGGAAGATGAATTGAGCTTCAATTGGAGTTGATTTGTGCAGAAAAGTGAAATATGATTTTCAAAATTCCTTGAGAATTTCAAATCTGAAAATGCTCTCTCCAATTCCAATTGCAGCTTCTGAGCTCTTAGGGCAAAAGTTTAGTTTATATATGCTGGATTTCAGTTGGTTTGGAAGGCCCATGAGGCTTCAATTTGATTAAATTGAAAAAGCCCAAAAGTGGCAAGCTTCTCATGCACACGTGAAATGCTTTCATACACACCTGAAAACCACTCCAACCTGCAGCTTGTGGACTTAATTTGATAATGGAAATGAATTGGGCTTTGCATTGGATCCAATTTGCAAGTTTGAACTTGAAACTTCCTTGTGAAGAAAAGTGAAAATGCACATGTTTTCTCCTCTTTGCACCAAAACCAATTTGTGCAATTTTGGTATGAGTGTATTGTGAAGTGAATTGGATCAAAATAAATCATAAACATGACCTATAATGAATTGAGTTCAAATCATACTTCAAAGGTCATTTTTCACTTGAAAATTCCCCCACATGTCCATAACCATCCATAATTCACATGATCCTTTATTTCTATGATGTAAATGAGGTCTCTAGGAGAAACTTTAATGTTGGTTGGAAGTTTATTTTAGGTACACAAGTGCATGAAAATGACCTATGTAGCAAATGACCTATAATCAAATCTTCCCAAAATACCCTTGCCTTGACAAAGCCATAACTTGAGTTCTACAAATGATATCAAGGACTTCTAGGACTTTTTGGAAAGCTAAGATCATGAGGAACAACTTTAATGTACACTTGAAGTTGAGGAGAAACTTGGTTCTAGGTCAAAAGTGTCTTGAAAGTAAGTTGACTTTTAGTTAACAAAAAATATGTTCATCTGAGACCTCTAACTTGTTGGCATCATAACTTGAGTTCTAGTACTCAAAAGAAATCTAAGAACATGCCCTACAAGCTTCATGTTTGCAAGAAAATAAGATTGAACTTGTATCATGACGTAACTTGTGATTGAAGTTAGGCACTAAAGAAGGGGATTTTACACTGAGATCCTCTGAAACCCTAATTTAATAACTCCTTGAACTCTTGATTCTTCTTAAATTGAGCTTGACATGACATCCTAGATGTCTCAAAATAACTTCCCATAGCTTCAATGACTTAAAACCAAGTCTCAAACTCCTTCAAGTCCTCAGTTGACCAGATGAAACCCTAGATTCTCATCTTTTGACTGTGGCCTCTTGCAGATGAAATAAATTCCTAGATAAGCTCCACAATGACTTCCAAAGCACTTAATGAGCTTCCCAAACACCTGTTATCCATAAAAATGAACTTATGAACCTCTAATAATCTTCCTTTGACATCAATATAGGAGATAAGCAACACACATCAATCTTCTCTCCCAAAGAGCTCTGACCACTTCCTGATGAATGTAAGCACTTGATAACTTGAATAAACACTCTTGCTTGAGTTTGAAACCCTGGAAAGTCTTCTCTTGAATGGCACACCTCTCTTGATCCCCTGTTAAGAATGATGCTATGCAAATGCAAATGCTAAAATGAAATGAAACATAAGCCAAATACAAGAAAACGGTTGGTCAAATTTTGGGGTACAACAGCTGCCCCTATTCAAACGACTTGGACCTGAATGGGTGAAAAGCGAACGAATTTCAAATAATCAAGGTAAAAGACAGTTGAATACCAAAGAACCCAAAATTTTCCAACCGCAAATATAGAACTGCAAACTTGTTATTGAGAACAAAATCTCTAGAAATAACTGTATCTGATAATTGCAACGGCAGTAAGCTAACTGATTACCAACTAGAAAACCTCGACACGCAGTCAGAAGAACATCTACTATCATGCAGGCAACGACACTAAGTCGGAAAGATCCTTTGATTTCAACATCAAGCATCTATTAAACAAACCAGGCATCGAAGTCGAAGGCCGGCTAAACACGAAGTTGAGAGCATCTGCTAATCAGCAGGCATTCGCTATACAAAAGCGAGCATCAAACCCGAAGGCCGGCTCAACACGAAGTTGAGAAGAACATCTGACCTCACCGTCAGGCATCTATTAAACAAACAGGCATCGAACCCGAAGGTCGGCTCAACACGAAGTTGAGAACGTCTGCTAACCAGCAGGCATTCGCTAAATAAAAGCGAGCATCAAACCTGAAGGCCAGCTCAACACGAAGTTGTGAACATTTGCTAACCACCAGGCATTCGCTAAATAAACATGAGCATCGAACCTGAAGGCCACCTTAACACGAAGTTGTGAAAATCTGCTAACCACCAGGCATTCGCTAAATAAATGTGAGCATCGAACCCGGAGGCCGGCTCAACGGAAAGTTGAGAAGAGAATCTACTGATTCATAATTCAAAAGAGAACTCCGATGGGGAAAGAGAAACTTAAACAAGTAAACTTTGTTGGGGAACAAATGATAGGATGAACATATATGTCCAACGATCTGCTGTGGGTCTGGGTACCACACAGGCTCAAGAGAACATGAATACTTTTCAGGGTCTGAATACCACATTGGCTAGAGAAAAACACCATTGTCTACCGTAGAAACACTTGAAAAACAAGAGGTAACAACCTGGCTTATGTTTCAAATGCATATGTTGGAATATAGCATAATGCTCCATACGAAATGGAAATGCTACGCGTTTGGGAAGATGCTATGCACAATGCACCTGCAAACGAACCACCTCAGCAAAATAAATGCTGAAGAGAGCAACCCTTCCGGGGAAAGATAAGATATGCCAATTACGATTGGACTTATGCTGGGAACAACAAGCCCCGGATGGCCTCCAGGAAAAGAACTCTCCTGGGTACTACTGCTCTGACGAGAACAAAATCCACTATGTTAGGGATCAACGCAAACTCTACTGAAGAAAGTGCCCTGAATGGATTACCAGAATACAACTCTTCTGGGGTTTGCTTGACTCGGTTGGGGAGAACAAATCCACCCTATTGGGGAAATCTGCCCTGGATGGCCTCCTGGAACACGACTCTACTAGGGAGTAAAGCAAAATGCTAAGGAACGCCTCTACTCTGCCGAGGAAATTAGCCCTGAATGGCCTCCTAGAACACCGAAGTCCTTCTAGGGTATAAAACAAACAAAAGGGAATACCTTCTCTTCCGGAGATTCCGCTCTGTTGGGAAATAAATCCAAACTGATATGGATAAACAAATAAGATTCACTGGGGATCCGTCCCAAACTCTCTTTGCTGAGGATGAGAAACAACACACTCACGCAACTCCGTCGGGGATTACTCAATGAGGGAATCAACATCGACCTCTGCTTGGGGAATGAGTCATTGACCTAGTCTCTGAGGGAACAGGAGCCAAAGATTTGGACTCTGTGGGGAAACGGAACTCTGAATCTGCTCCACTGCTGGGGATAATCCCAAACTTACTGGGTGAAGAGAACTTCAATCTCGACCAGCTGAGGGATAAACACCCACATTCAATATGATGGGGACAAGTGCGTATTGACAATCTACTGAGGAATGTGTACACACTCAACCTGCACACTCAACTTGCATAGCTTACTGGGGATATGGTGCCTTTAGACTGCTGAGACTATATGCACAAACTCCACCGACTGGGGATGAATGAGTCTCAACTACACGTCTTTTTTCTATGGGGATATGGTGCTACCTGGGATACACCTCTGAAAACTTTGCCCCAAGAGTAACAACCGTGCAAATGAACAAACAAACAAGGTATCATGCACAATGGGAACTATCTCGGTCGTCATCCGTGACATTGTTCAAATACATCAAAGTTTTAATGATTATTGGAAAAGCCTGCCAGTTTATGTATGCAAAGTTTTATCAAAACATCGGGAATTTTTTTGCAAACAAAGAGTAAAGGCCAAAACAAAAGCGAAAATTTAATGAATAGTATATACTTCATTGATCAGTGGCCTCCAAATAGGAAGATTTTACAACATATGCAACTCCTGAAAAGAGAAAGCTGCATAAAATTTACAGAAATGCACAGACATACAAAATGTCGGCAATGTGGTACAGGCAACCACCATGTGTCGATTCGCCTATGACTCACATGACTTCGATGCTTTTCCAATGCTTCATCCTTTGAAAAGACTGATTTGAACGGATGGTCCCCGGGTCCTCTCGTAATCCATTATGCTATGGGGGATCAATACGCAGACCGCAGTCATTTGCTTTTCAAATCCCTAACTTTTGCCTGAATCGCCCTTGCGGGTTTTCGATTCAACTGGATACCCATTTTTGCCAAAGTCTCCTTTTTGATTTTCAACTTTGCGGGTTTACATCTTTTATTTTTATCCCTAATTTTTGCCCGAACCCATTCTTTTTATGGTTCGCCGGGATGCTCCATTTTTGCATAGATATTCTTTTTTCCAGTGGGTCTCTTTTAAGAAAAGTATTTTTTAACTGCGTCTGCATTCACAGGGGATGTGAAATCTTCACCATCCATGGTTGACAATAGCAAGGCTCCTCCGGAGAAGACTTTCCTTACGACATATGGACCTTCGTAATTGGGAGTCCATTTGCCCCCGTGATCTGTCTGTGGAGGGAGAATCTTCTTCAATACTAACTCGCCTGCCTGAAAGCTCCGAGGACGCACCTTCTTATCAAAATCTTTCTTCATCCTGCTCTGATATAATCGACCGTATGCGATGGATGCTAGCTTTTTCTCGTCCATTAGGCTGAGCTGATTCAATCTGTTTCTCACCCATTCTGCCTCATCAAGCTCGACGTCGACCAGAACTCTCAAAGAAGGAATCTCGACTTCCAATGGTAGGACAACTTCCATACCATACACTAGCGAGAAAGGGGTTGCCCCAGTTGAAGTACGTACCGAAGTACGATATCCGTGTAGCACAAAGGGCAACATCTCGTGCCAATCTTTGTAGGTCACAACCATCTTCTGCACAATATTCTTTGTATTCTTACTGGCTGCTTCAACAATGCCATTCATCTTCGGACGATAGGAAGAAGAATTGTGATGCTCAATCTTGAAAATCTGGCACAGTTCCTTCATCATCTTGTTATTCAAATTTGAACCATTATCAGTAATGATTCTCTCAGGCACTCCGTAACGACAGATGATGTCCCTCTTGATAAATCGGGCTACCACTTGCTTGGTGACGTTAGCATAGGAAGCTGCTTCAACCCACTTAGTGAAATAATCAATTGCCATTAAGATGAAGCGATGTCCATTGGATGCGGTTGGATCAATCTTGCCAATCATATCAATGCCCCACATGGAAAAGGGCCGAGGAGATGTCATGACATTCAAAGTAATTGGAGGCACATGAATCTTATCGGCATAAATCTGGCATTTATGGCATTTCTTAGCATACTTGAAGCAATCAGACTCCATCGTCAACCAATAATATCCTACCCTCAACGATTTTCGAGCCATGACATGCCCGCCTGCATGGGTACCAAAGGCACCTTCCTGAACCTCTTCCATAAGCAAACCTGCTTCTTTTTTGTCCATGCATCTTAGCAGCACTAAGTCAAAGTTCCTCTAGTAGAGTACACCATCTTGGTTCTGATAGAAATATCCAGCCAACCTCCTCAAGGTCTTCTTATCCCGGACCGAAGCCTCAGGCGGATACTCTTGGTTCTCGAGAAAATTATGGATATCAAAATACCATGGCTTGCCATCTGAAGCTTCCTCTATGGAAAATACAAATGTTGGCCTATCCAGGCGAGAGATGACAATTCTTGGAGCATCATTTTGAAAATTCACCTTGTACATTGAGGATAAGGTAGCCAAGGCATCTGCCAGCTGATTCTCCGCTCTGGGCACATGATGAAACTCTACCTTGTCAAAGAAAGGAAACAACCTCCTGGCGTAGTTCATGTAGGGAATCAGGTTAGGCTGACGAGTCTCCCATTCTCCTTTGATCTGATTGACTACCAAAGTTGAATCACCATAGATATCAAGGTTTTTGATTCTCAAATCAATCGCTTCTTCAATACCCATGATACATGCCTCATATTCAGCTTCGTTATTGGTGCATGGAAATGTTAACCTGGTAGTAAATGGAATGTGCGAACCATGGGGAGTGGTAATGATTGCCCCAATTCCGTTGCCATAGAAGTTAACAGCACCGTCAAAGATCATTTACCACCGGGAGCTTTTCTTAGGACCTTCATCAGGTAACGGCTCATCGCAATCTTTCATGTTCAGGAACATTATATCCTCATCAGGAAATTCAAACTTCATCAATTGATAGTCGTCAATCGGTTGCTCTACGAGATATTTTAACATAACACTCCCCTTAATAGCCTTCTGGGAGACGTATTGAATGTCGTACTCTGTCAAAACCATCTGCCACCTGACAATCCTTCCCGAAATTGCTTGCTTCTTGAACATGTACTTAATCGGATCCATCTTTGAAATTATCATGGTTGTATGGTTTAACATGTATTGCCTTAGGCGTTTGGCAGCCCAAGCGAGTGCACAACACTTCTTTTCCAACATTGAGTATCTGGACTCACAATCTGTGAACTTTTTACTCAAGTAATAAATGGCATGCTCTTTTCTTCCTGTCTCGTCGTGTTGACCGAGAACACAACCCATGGAATTCTCAAGAACCGTTAAATACATTATTAATGGTCTTTCAGCCATTGGAGGCATCAGTATCGGAGGCTCTTACAAATATTGTTTTATTCTTTAAAATGTCCTTTGGAAATTTTCATTCCAGACCACCGCATGATCTTTCTTTAACAATTTGAAAATTGGTTCACACGTGGCTGTAAGGCGAGATATGAACCGTGCAATGTAGTTCAATCTACCCAATAAACCACGAACCTCTTTCTCAGTCTTCGGTGCTGGCATTTCTTGTATAACTTTTATTTTTGTAGGATCAACCTCGATTCCTTTTTCACTGACAATGAACCCCAGTAGCTTTCCTAACCGTACACCAAAAGTGCACTTGTTCGGATTCAACCTTAGCCTGGATTTCCTTAGCCTCTCAAACAACTTCAAAAGATTCACCAGATGCTCTTCCTCCGTCTGCGACTTTGCGATCATGTCATCAACATAAACTTCAATCTCATGGTGAATCATATCATGAAACAAAGTCATCATCGCCCGTTGATAGGTTGCCCCTGCATTCTTCAATCCAAAGGGCATTACCTTATAGCAAAAAGTCCCCCACGGCATGATAAAATTTGTTTTCTCCATGTCTTCCGGGGCCATCTTGATCTTGTTGTTGACGTTGTTGTTGTTGTTGTTATGGTGGAGCTGGAATTATAATGCTTGTGACCTAAGGTTTCTGTTGACGATATTGCTGATTTCTATTCTTATTTCTGCTTCTATAACCTGATACTGCATTTGTTTCCCACTTTCTCTTCTTATTGCCAAAACCTTTCCTACCTCCTCCAGTTGAGGATCCTTCTCCGGCCTGTATTTTCCCAAGTTTAATTCCATTTTCAACCCGCTCGCCTGTAATGATCAAGTCTGAAAAACTTTCGAACATATTGCCTATCGATTTCTCATAATACACCCCCGGCAGTGTGGCAACAAACATGTCAATCAGCTCTCTCTCCACCATAGGAGGTTGAACTCTCACTGCCAGCTCGCGCCATCTCTGGGCGTATTCCTTAAAACCTCCATTACTTCTCTGTGACAAGTTCTGCAATTGTACCCTGTACGGTGCCAGATCACTGTTATACTGATAATGCCTGACAAAAGCTTCAGCTAAATCTCTCCAGCTTCTGATGTTGACCGGCTCTAAACCCATATACCATTCCAAGGATGGACCAGAAAGACTATCCTGGAAGAAATGCATGAGCGGCTTCTCATCATCGGAGTATGCAGACATCTTACAGTAATAAGAGTGAAGATGCACCCTAGGACAAGTTGTTCCCTTATACTTATCGAAGTCTGGAACCTTAAACTTCGGAGGAATTCTCAAGTCAGGAATCAGCCCCAGATTTGCCATATCTAGACCCAGCGAGTTTTAGTCTTCAAGATTCTTCATCTTTTCCTCTATCAGCTTAAACCTTCTGTCTGCGTCAGTCTGCAGACCTGCACCAAGCTCTGTCATAGAGAAAACATCCTCTTGGTCATCCTTATCCCACTGAGGGCCAGTGTTTCCATGCACAACACATGTTGGTGCAGGAATAGGGATTCCAGTATGATTACCTCCGCCTGGAGGAATAACAATTATTGGGATAGGAGTGTTAGCATGAGGGGTGACATTGTCAGCACTAAGAGGTATGGCAGCACTTCCTCCATGTAGAACCCCACTCCCATCGACCCTTGCAACCAGCGGTTGCACCAGTGTTCTTAGTTGTTCTTGGCCATTGGCGACCCCTTGCATCATATCCATAAACTGGGCCATTCGGTCCCAGAACTCCTGAAGTTCGGCTTTAATCTGATCCATAACTTTGCATTGATTTCCCCTGGTAGAGTAGCGATGAATCCCTTAGTTTTCAATCCTGAAACAAGCTTAACAAACCATAGAACGGAGATAAGGTTAACGGAATCTGGAACACCTGCGATGCAAAATGATAAATGATGTAGTATGCAGACATGCAAGTATGCTTCAGGGAAAATTTCCCCTTAATTCTAGTTTCTTGAGAACAACAAGACCATGGAGAACCAACAGATAAGGTCGCACAATCCTCTCACAAATAAAATGAGAACCAGAGTCAATACACATTGTATCACCAAGGAAATACAATGGAATCAAATATGACCCCAGCAAACAATCCTGGTAATGGTCAAGATACAACATAACAACAAATACAAGGAAATAATACATCAGGTACGACAGCGAGCCTGGAAATCCTCCAATAGCTCCTTCGTATCCGGATGATCTGGCCTAGCAATCAACCCCTGAATGAGAAACTCTATCCTTCTAATAATATCCTGCAAGCCTTGAGCGTAATCCTCCCAAGCGCCTTCACCAAATGCTTCTTCCATTTTAGGCCTCTTTCAGATCTACTCTTAACTTGTACTCTTCCAACGTTGCAAGAGCTTCATTCAGTTTTAGGTCGCTTTCGCATCAACGTGAGGATTCAATTATATCTTTCTCATCTCTCACCCGGAGCTGAGCCTTTAATCTGATAATTTCTTATCGCAGTCCATCTTCCTGTTCCTTGTTGTTAGTCAGAATAACGTTCCATTGCGCATTGAACTTGGATATCTCTAGTTGTACTCTTTCTGACTCCTTCTTCTTATCTTTGAGGATGTCACTGGTGCTCTTCAAGTCTAGCCCCACTCGCTCTCGAGCGCGAATCTCTTCAGTTAGCTCTCTACCCTGCTTGTTCATCAGCTCTGTTTGCTTCTTGGAGGAATAAGTAGCTTGATTCTTTTCACTTCTGAGCTGGATAATTTCCTTTTCTAATTCCTCGTTTACCTTGCGTAATTCCTCTTTCTTGGGCCACATTTGATTGTATTTTTGAATATCAACTATTGATGGCTCCTCAATTATCAAAGGGTACAAAGGTTCTCGGGCTGGAAATGGAAACAACAATCTCCTAACACTTTCCTGAATCCAAACCACATAAGGCTCATATGCTCTGCTATTGCTCTTTCCCAAAGAAGGCTTTCCCTTTCGGTGAACTTTACTTCAGGCTTTCTCCACTCTAATCAGGGTCTCACTGTCAATCAAGTCGGTGAAATACAAAGATTCCTGTATTTCCTCTTCCTTCGGAGGTTCCCTTAGAGCATAACCAAACTGTCTCACTGCAAGAGCTGGATTATAGTTAATACCACCCTTTCTTCCAATCAAAGGGACATTAGGAAACCCACCACAGCTAAAGATAATCTTTGTTCCCAACTGATCTCTATCAAACCATACAATGTCATCAGAAGCTAACCCCATAAGCCTCTCTGACCAATCTGCAGTATCAGAGATATCAACAAAGGGACTGGACTTAGGAAGATGACTCATAAACCATCTATACAAAAGAGGTACGCAGCAAGAGACATTCTTCCCCCTCCTATTTTCATTCTTGTAATGCACAAAGTGGTATACATCTCCTAAAAGTGGAGGCACATGATTCTTCGAGGCAAAGATATGGAAAGCATCCAAATCCACAATGTATGGAATGTTTGGGAACAGAATTATACCATATATACATAGAGCCAAGATAGCATTAAAGACAACCCAACAACCCTCCTTTGCAAAATGTTGAGCTCTACCAACCAAGAAAGGCAATGGGAAACCAGACATTCCATTCCTTTCAACCATCTTTCCTTCCAACTCAGAGGCATCTAGATGAAGGGCATTAGCAAGCTTAGTCAAATTAGGTTCAGCTTCAGAGTGATAAAAAGCCATCTGATCCAGAATAGGAACTCCCAACAGCATAGAGAACTCCTCCAAAGTAGGCATCAATACATAACCAGGAAAAGTGAAACACCTCAACTGTGGGTCATAGAACTGAAGCAAGGTGTGGAGACCTCCCAACTCAAACACTGAAGCTTTACAGACACAACATAGAAGCTTCCCATTCTCTTTCTTGAAATCTTCCATTACACTATGATCAACAGCAGAAATCAAACTGAGTAGACACTCTATATCTGGTGTGGGAAACTTGTACACAACTGTCTTCTTCAAACAACTCTCCATGTCACCAGGGGATGGTGCACTAGAATCAAGAGGAAAATATGAACTTGCAACATAAATACATGTCAATGTTAATATGCAAATGAAAATGTGAATGCAATAGGGGATCAAGATTGTTATGCTGTCGACTTAGATGAATCGGCGCTTTGCTCTAGCGAGAAAATACTGGAATACCCAAGTATCAGAGATCAAAGGTTCGCACTGATAAGAAATCCGGGTAGGTTGAAGGTCAAGGATTCCTGCATTACCCTCCGCACTCACAGGTATGAACCTATCTCTGATAAGGTCTGGCATCCTATGTGGTCATCAGCGTCACAAACTTTCGAGAAACGATGATACGTACACCATTTCGGGTTTGGCATCATAGTCTAACGAAGCGGCCTCACTTAGCTGACTTCCAAATGATCGGCCCCCAGAGTCGACAATCCTCAGATCCAACATGCTCTCAATTGTCCAAAGCAGACTGGAAAGGTAGTCATCAAAGAGAATCTCGTCTGAGTGCAAATTTCATGAGAACTAGTGCATGCCAAACATACAGGTTCATCCCTACTTTCCACTTATAATTCTAGGGTTATACTCAATTTTGGGTTTGCTTATCACACAGTGGAACATTCCCCCCCAACAACACAGTAATAATGATATATAACAATGCTGGAAATAAGATGCAAATGCAGTAAACTACGAATGCTCGACCGTTGGAGACTTAGACGTTACCTGTTTGCGGTAGAACCAAGACTTAACACACTCTTTTTGAAAATGATTTTCAATTAATCCCGAAGGATAAAAAGATTTGTTGTTTTGTTTTTGAGTCTTTTAAGTAGAAGAAGTGAATTGAATTATGTTTGTAATTCATGTTGCACTAAAGACTATGACTTGAGAGCGAATGCGTCACATATCGCCCAAAGGACATACGCTAAACACTCTAGACAGTTAAGAGGAATCCCCCCAACCATCATTCCCTAAGTACTTAAGGCTCGTAGCGTACAACACTCATTATCCTTTATTAGATGTCTTGAAGAAATTTTGAGATGAGAAGAGAAGACACAAACTCTAAGGGGAAACTAATAAACCCTAATGTTATCATGCAATGTGCCCCTATGATTGAGATTAAGAGGGGAAAAGACTATCCTAATGTTATCATGCTTGGATTGAACACTTAATGTCTCTCCTACTCCCATCTTAAACAGAGGGACTAGGAATCCTAAGGGATCATGGCAAAGAAACCGAGTAAACACAAGATAAGATCAATCATAAAGGAGATGAAAGAAAGAGATGAAGTTGACTTAACAAGTCAAGAAGAAATTCAAATATGATATGCAAGATGCAAAAGATGCAAAACAAACAAAAGAGAAGACAAAATGACTTAAAAAAGTCAAAGAACAAATAAGATGAAATGGGAGAAGTTACAACTCCTACAAGCACTCAAGCATCAATCACTAATCCCAAAAGGTAAACACCAAAAGCTTAAAGAAAAATCCATGATCAAGATGAAGATGGGAGAATAGGCTTGGGAAGCAAGAAACATGAGAAATATCTCAACCAAATGCAACACATGATCATGCAAAAGAAAGCACAAACATGTTCTCAAAGTAGTCTCTCATTCAAAGCAAACTCAAAGTATGATCAATCAAACCAAATCACTTTGAATGAGTACCACAACCCAAGGGACAGAAGTGAGAATATGAGAAGAGAGCTCACCAATAAGAGGAGAAGCAAAGCATAAACAAGTTACAAGCTAGGGAAAAGGAAAAAACCAAAGTTCAAACCACATTCAACACCTAAACACAAGTGGAAGGCATAACTTTAATTTAACTTGCAAAACAAACTACACAAATGTATGACCTATAAAATTAAAACCAGCATCCTAGACATGCCAAGAATGTGAATCAAAAAGCATAGGATGCATATGGGATCCATCAAGGTCATCTCCCAAAGGAACTAGGTCAACTAGGTTATATGAACTTCAACTAGGGTGACTTGACTTGCAAGGTTCACTGATCAGTGCATTTTAATGCACCTTCCTCTATGTTTAGACTTACGCATTTCTATAGTTTAGTTTGTTTAATTTCCTATTTTATAATAATTTTACAATTTATTTTATTTTAAGCTTTATTTAATTTTCGTTTGTTATTTTTCAGCATTAGTAACTTTTAGTAAAAAATTCATAACTAAAGCTATAGGAATCGGATCGAGGCGTTCTACCAGTCGTTGGAAAGCTAAGAAAAAGATCTACAACTTTCATGTTGCACAAAGGAGCTGACTCGGATTGCTTGAGTCTCGAATAATTCGTTGAAGTTTCTGACTAGTGATAATGTAGTTTTCCTTGCGGGCCTAGTTTAGGTTTCTGGCATAGTTATTTTTTATTTAAGGTTGCTGGTGTGATGCAAAACATTAACCTAGTTTATTTTCCGAATTTTGTTTTGTTTTTCATTGTTTTCATGGCGAACTAATCCTAAGGAAAAATCCGCCGGTTTTGAATCCCGTAATTTCTTTGAGGTTTATTTTCAATTCAATTGTGCTTTATTTCTTTTAATCCCGTTCAAAATTATTTTATAATTTCGTTTGCTTAATTCGTTATTATAAGATAAATTGGATTTAATTTGGTCGATCAATATTCCTTAACTCAATCGCGGATTAACTTAGCTTTTTCGTTAATTTGCGCAAATCTTTAACCGTCTGCTTAATTCAGTAATTAGGAATAAAAGTCGTGCAATATTGTCGACGCTTGTTCGTCAATATTGCAATCGAATAGGAATTGAAACCTTTTTGAAAATATTGAATTGTAATAACCGATGATAATTGGGAGTCGAACCGGTGGATTTACCTGTTTCTAATCACTTATTTTAAAATCACTTATTTTTTCCTTTTACTTTCTTAATCGAGTTCTTAATCAAAACAACCCCCCCCCCCCCCAATTCGTATCAATTGGCTAATTTAAATAAGAATCCTTGTGATCGATATCCGAGTTACCGTCGCTTTTACTCCGTTTTTCAAACCGCTCGGTTTTGATCCGCGCGCGACCGCGGATCAAATTGGCGTTGTTGCCGAGGATTCTTATCGATTTAGCCTATAGTCTAGTTTTAGGTTTTGTTTGTTTTAATTTTCTGTTTTTTTGAGTATTTTCTTGAGTTTCCGTGTCCGGCCGCCCGTTTCGCCCGTTTCTCGTTCGACCGAGCCAAAAATCCCGGTTTTAGGAAAATCGCCTTCTTTTCAAGATCTGTTTCGTGCACTTGAAGCAGAAAAATCGTGCGCTCAAAAATCGTACAAAATAGTTACGGGAGTTTGCCATCGGAATCGCCAAAAAACCCTTATTTCTATTTTTAATTAATTTTTTACTGTTTTCACTGTCTCGAAAAAATCCAAAAAAATTTCCAAAATTCTTATTTGACCTAATTAGATTAAATTTTGTGTTTTCAGATTTTTTCGATTCTATTTTAACCCTCTTCTTTCTTTTATTTTGATTCTGACCTACATGGACATTGTGGGAATTATTAGAATTGTTGCTGCATTGACAATCCTGGCCATGAGAGCTTCCTGTCCAGACCTAGCTGAGTGTGATCCTGAGATTGAGAGAACCTTGCACGCACGCCTTCGAGATAATCAGGCCTGCCCTAGTTCATTATCTCTTGTCGTTCTTGATTCTGATCCTTTGTCCACCATGGCTGAACAACAGACACTAAGGGAGCTTGCTGCCCCCGATGTTAACTATAATGGATTGTGTATTGAATATGCTAATCTTGCTGCTCCCTTTGAGTTAAAGTCTGGAATAATACATTTGTTGCCTAGATTTTACGGTCTTGCAGGTGAGGATCCACACAAGCATCTCAAAGAATTCCAGATTGTTTGTTCCACCCCACTCAGGCCCGAAGGAATTACGGAAGACCACATCAAGCTAAGAGCCTTCCACTTTTCTCTACAAGGTGCAGCCAAGGATTGGTTATATTATCTCGAGCCGAATTCTGTTGCTACTTGGAATGATCTGAAGAAGGTATTCCTAGAAAGGTATTTCCCTATATCCCGAGCAGCCTCGATACGAAAAGACATCTATGGTATTAGACAACGAGATGAATCGTTGGCTGAATATTGGGGAAGATTCAAACAATTGGTTGCGAGCTGCCCATAACACTAGATCACCGAGCAATTATTGATTCAATATTTCTATAAAGGCTTAAAACCAATGGATATAAATATGCTAGATGCTGCTAGTGGTGGTGTACTTTTCGATAAAACTCCAGCCGTTGCCAAAGCTCTAATAGAGAACATGTCGCTTAACTCCCAACAGTTCACAACGAGAGAAAATTCTGTTCCGACGAAGGGTGTGAACGAGATTCATGTATCTTCTCATGTTGCCCATTCTGATAAAGCCTTCGAAAATAAGATGAGCGAGCTGAAGGAGTTAGTGCAACAGTTGATAGTGGTAGGTAAAGCCCAAGCAGTTAGCTCGTGAGATTGAAGTTTACAACACAATGGAAATTGAATTTTGCAATTGGGCTGAGCAAGCTTTAATTGGGTTTCAAAGTGATCAGGATCCATCATATTTAACTTCAGGATCATTCACAATGCATCAAAACAAGTTTTGGATCGAAAATTTCTGAAGAAACAGTTTGAAAAAGTGAGAGAAAAGTGAAAATCATTTTTGGCATTTCATCACGTTTCAAGGAGAATTGAGCATTCCTAAAGCTTCAGTGAAGATCAAGCATTGTTTCTGGAAGCTTTTCATCAAGAATCAACCTCATTTCAAGGCTCAATGGAAGCTCTCCACTAGGTAAGCTACAATTCCAAAATTATCTCGATCCATGACGATTTAGCTTGCCATTTTTGTGTTGTTGTGATGTATGAACTTCATGCTTGGATTCTGGATGCAATTGGTTGTTGTTTGTGAACATTTCAGTATGACATGTGTTTTCTGTCTGGCTTTGATTTGCTTTATTCATGGACTGAAAATTAAATTGAACCTTGGATTTGAGTTGTGTGAAGCATGAGGAATCGATTGGTGTAAGAATATTGGTGTTTCATGAGTTTTTTTAACTAGCCACTGTTCATCGTGGCCGGAGAAGATGACCGGAGGGAATCCGGCCACCGTCTAGTTTTCCCTCCCTTGTTTCAGGTTTAAATAAGGAAGATGATTGTGTGGTGTGTTTATGTGCGTTGGATCAGTGCTTTATTTGTTGACTGGACCAGATCTGATGGTCCTTATTTGATTTCATTTTTTATGCTGGAATTCATTTATTGTGTGGCAGCCTGATGGCCTTTGGATGGTAGGCTGGTAACCACAATGTGTGGTTGAGATTTATTTGACTAGACTTTAAGTGAAACGGTGCGTTTCACTAGTGTGCTTTTCAGCCGTTTGATTGTTTGACTTGGACTTGGACTTGATCTGGTGGTTGTGGTTTATTTGGTATTTTATTTTTATTCTGAAATACGCGTTGAATTGTTTTACCTCTTGGATTGTTTGACTAGATAATTGGTTTGTGTGGCTGAGATTAGCTCTCATTGTTTGACTGAGTTCAAGTGTACCTGGGCTCATTTTGCTTTACGCACCCCCTCCCAACAAAGCCCAATCAGTTCACACTTGTCTTGTTTACTTTCTGCACCCCTTTGTTTTTTATTTTCTTTTTTTATTTTTGTTTCATGTCTGTTTGGATTTAATTAAATATAAAATACTTCCAATGGTCCATAAATTCCACAAAAATATGTTTTAGACACTTTGAGATGTCCTCTGATTTTAGGAAATTTTTATTTTATTTTCAATTAAAAATGGAATTAAACATTGGAAGTGTTTTGTTTGAGTTAAATCTTGACATGTGTTTGTTCTTGATTTGTTTCTCTTGTTTCCTTTTGGCCCAATGACTAAAAATTCATCCTCATGTCCATGATGAGTTGATGAATTTTTGAGGACCATTTTGCCCCTGTTTGGTTGACTTTTGGGTTTACTTTTGTTGCATTTCATTTGCCCCTCGACAATCCTCATTCACAATGGAACACCCTTGTGAATCAATTTCTTTGGTGGTGTTGTGAAATGATTTTGATTGTGATCTTTTGGCTTCTGTTTTCCAAGATGTTTATTAACTTTGTGCATTTTATTTGGTTATTTTTGAATCATTTTCCTAATTTCGAGGTAACTTGCATGTCAAGTTACCCCAAAGGGAGGTTCATACATGCACATTGACCTAGTTTGTCTTGGAGATGACATTTTTGGATCCTTTGAGCCCTCAAATCCTTTGGATTCATGTTGCTAACATGGTAAGGTTGATGCTTGCTCAATTTTAGGTCATGACATTGTTTCTTTCTTGTTCATTTGTGTGTTTCTTTTGGTGCTTTTAATTAGGGTTTCTAAGTGATGCATGCTTGCTTTCCCTTGTGTTTTTGCTTGCATTATCTTTTGATATGGTTGCTTTTGCTTTTGAGCTCTCTCCTCTCATCTCCCATTTTGTCCCATGACCTTAGAGTATCATTTAAGGTGGCTTAGTCCCTCCTTAGGAGGTACTTGAAGCATACCTAAAATGATGAATCCTTGAGGACTCCTTTGTGCTTCTTTTGCACTTTGTTTGTGATGCTTATGGTTGAGTGCATATTATGAGTTCCTTGTTGTCCTCATATAGCCTCCCATCCTCACTTTGGTTTTGAGTTTCTTTTCCTTTCATTTGGTTTGGCTTTTGGCACTTGTGGTTGATGTTGTTTGACTTAGGTCATTTCATCCCACTTTTGATGCATTTTTGTGGGGTTTTTCCTTGTTGTTTGATTTCACTTTGTGCATTTCTTTCTCTCTTCTTTTCTTGAATTCTCATATGCTTGCTTGAGGTTGAGATGAGCTTGTGGAGGCTACTGCCCCACACATATTTCCTCCCTCACTTTCATCCTACTTGTGTCTTCTATGTTTGCATTCTTGCATTTTTATGTTCTTTCTTCTTCTTCTTCTTCTTTTGCATTTCTTTGCCATGCTCCCCATAAGTTCTCTAACCTTTTGAGGTTATGATAGACATTAGGTGCTTAACCATGCATGATAACATTAGGTAGTTCCCTTTTGTATCCCAACTTTAAGTCCACTTTGCATGATAACTTTTAGGATTGAATTAGTCTCCCATTAGTGGTCCTTTCTTCTCTTTTCATATTCATACAATCTTAACATACTTAATAAAGATAATGAATGTTGTGCCATGAACCTTGTACTTGGGAAATGGTGATTGAGCAGTTACCTCTCAATTGCCTAGAGTGTTTAGTATACGTCCTTAGGACGATATGTGATGCATTCGATCCTAGGTTTTAGACTTTAGTACAACATACATTATAAACACTCAAATTCAAAACACTTCTTCTCTAAAAAACACAAAAACACTTCAAATCATTTTCACCCTTTGGGGTTCTTAATTAGGAAAATCTTTTCATATAAATGAGTTTTGTTAACTTTTAGTTATAACACAAATGGTAACGCCTAAGTCTCCAATGGTCGAGCAGCATACACCAATTGCTAGAACTATTTGTTAACCCTACTTGGGCCTAAAAACTTTTGAACCAACCTGTGGTCTTTTTAGCCCGAACTACATTTTCTCTGATCTTTCATACCCGATTAAAGTACAGGGGCACAACACGCGACGTCTTGGCGAGCAACCTTACCCCTTTTCACCCGTAGTTAGCCGAACTACGTTGACTCCGACTTTTCCATTGCACGAGGGAATACGTAGGCACAGAGCAGCGATGCTCTGCCGAGTCTCCTTTATTTTTTCTTTTGTACCTTGACTTTTAGCTAGATAGATTGATCACCCTTTTAGATAGACAACATAAGCTTGGATCCCATCGAGTACGACGTACGTGAGGGGTGCTAATACCTTCCCCTTGCGTAACCGACTCCCGAATCCAGACTTGGTTGCGATGACCTTGTCTTCCCCTTTTCATCAGGTTTTTTTCCGATCGTTTCCTTTCCCTCTCTTTGGGATAAATAACAAAAGGTGGCGACTCTTCTATTTTCCGCCGGGTGTTTTTCGTAGTTGCGACAGCAGGCACCCTGTCTGTTATTTTCTTGGTGAGATCTAGGGAAGATAAATTTTGGTACTATGGAAAAGGATATAGGATTCACAAATAGACCACCAATTATGGATGGCTCAAATTATGACTACTGGAAACCTAGTATGATAGCCTTCTTGAAGTCTTTAGATAGCAAGGCATGGAGAGCTGCCAACTCAGGATGGGAACATCCAGTAAAGAGTTATGAAGATGGAGTATCTGTGTTAATACCTTAAGAGGAATGGAACAAAGAGCAAGAGGCCTTGGCTCTTGGGAATTCTAAGTCTTTGAATGCCTTATTTAATTGTATAGACAAGAACATTTTCAGACTAGTGCATCATTGTGAACTGGCCAAAGAGGTGGGATACTCTCAAAACAACTCATGAGGGAACCTCTAAAGTCAAGATGTCAAGATTACAAATGCTGACCACCAAGTTTGAAAATATGAGAATGAAGGAGGATGAGACTATTCATGAATTCTACATGAATATTCTTGAGATTGCCAATACCTCAGGAGCTTTAGGAGAAAAGATGTTAGAAGAAAAGCTTGTGAGGAAGATTCTAAGATCTTTGCGTAAGAGATTTGCCATGAAATTCACTGCTATTGAAGAAGCTCAGAATATAAGCAACATGAAATTGGATGAACTCATTGGTTCTCTCCAAATTTTTGAGATGGAAATGTGTGGTCAGGCTGCGAAAAAAACCAAAGCATAGCTTTTGTATCAAACACTGCAGAGGACCCAGATGAAGACAATGATGGAAGCAAGGAGAATCTCTTAGAAGCTGTAGCTATGCTTGGAAGACAATTCAACAGACTCATGAAAAGGGTAGATAAAAAGGGTAGACTTAATGACAAGAACATCTCATCTGACATTAACAAATGAGCTAAGTCTGAAGAAAAGTCCAACCAAGGCAAAGGAGATCAGTGTTATGAATGTAAGGGATATGGGCAAATTAGAGTTGAATGTCCCACCTATCTCAAGAAGCAAAAGAAGGGCCTCACAGTCACTTGGTCTGATGGAGATTCTGAGAGTAGATCAGAAGAAGAATCAGCCAAACATGTCACTGTTCTGAACAATGTATGCATATTTGATGGTGACTCAAGTGAAGATGAGCTGACCTTTGATGAACTTGCAGCCTCATATAAACAGCTATACATCAAAAGTGTTCAAGTATGTTAACTAGGGGAAGCATAATAAAATCATCAAGAAGTTGGAAGCTGAGAAGAAGGAGAATCTTGCAACCATTGACTCACTCAACAGTGAGGTCAAAATGTTAAACTCCAAACTTGATCAGATGACAACATCTGTCAGGATGCTAAACCCTGGGACTGACACTCTAGAAAAATCCTACAGAGTGGTCAGAAAGAAGGAAACATGTCTGGATTGGGATTTGTTAGTGAACAGAAACCCACCTTGGGATTCAAGAAACCAAAGGCTGAAAATCATAGACCAAACTGGATGTCACGACTGATGTCACAACATCAGAAGAACAAAAGCATGAATCAGGCAAGGAAAAAGTCCCAAAGGTGGAGTTCTCACTACTGTGGTAAATTTGGACACATAAAACCATTTTGCTTCAGTTTGCATGGATTTCCTATTCACACTCATCAAGATGCTCTTGTCAAGAAGCAACAATGGGTGGCAAAGGAGGTTGGTATGATAGCTCATACTTCTCTAAGAGTGTCAGCTAAAGAAAACTGGTATTTTGATAGTGGTTGTTCTAAGCACATGACTGGAATAAAGAATCTATTGGTGGACATCGAACCACATTCCACTAGGTATGTGACCTTTGGTGATGGAGCAAAAGGGGAAATCAAAGGTGTTGGGAAACTAGATTGTCCTGGAGTTCCTAACCTAGACAATGTATTGCTGGTGAAAGGACTGACTGCCAACTTGATCAGTATCAGTCAGCTCTGTGACCAAGGACTCAATGTCAACTTCACAAAGGGAGATAAAAAGGAAGTCATGAGGGGAGCTAGATCTAAAGACAACTGCTACTTGTGGGAGCCTCAAATCTCAAGTAACTCCATTATCTGTTCTATGGCCAAAGAAGAAAAGGAAATCAAACTGTGGCATCAAAAACTTAGACATCTTCATCTAAGAGGGATGAAAAAGATCATTTCCAAGGAAGTTGTGAGAGGAATTCCAAAGTTGACTATTGATGAAGGTAAGGTCTGTGGCGAATGTCAGGTTGGCAAGCAAACCAAGATGTCACATCCAAGAATTGGCCATATTTCAACATCCAAAGTTCTTGAACTGTTGCACATGGACTTGATGAGCCCATAATTCAAAGGAAGCTTTTCTGAAGATAAGAGTATCGTTAACTTCCAGTTCTACCGCAAACGGTAACGCTCAAGTCTCTGAGGGTCGAGTTGCGTACACCAAACTGCTGGAACTGTTTGTTAACCCTACTCGATAAAACAGATGAATCTAAATCCCCGTAATTCGTATTATCCCGAACTACGTAAGCTCTGATCTCTCATACTTGTTGAGAGTACGTAGGCACAATAATGATATATTGGCGAGCCACCTTCCCCCGTAACCCGTAGTTAGCCGAACTACGTTGACTCTGATTTCTCATTCTCTGATGAGAATACGTAGGCATAAAGCACGATGCTTTGCCGAGTCATTTTCTTTTCTTTTTCAGACCAGCCTTGATAGGTAGATAGTAAACAAACCCGTCAGAGAAACACAACAAGCGTGGATCCCATCGAGTACGATAGACGTGAGGGGTGCTAATACCTTCCCTTTGCGTAACCGACTCCCGAACCCAGACAACGGTTGCGATGACCTTGTCTTATACCTTTTCGTCAGGTTTTTCCGATCGTTTCCTTTCCCGTTCTAAGGGATAAATAACGAAAGGTGGTGACTCTTCTGTTTTTCCGGCACCTTATTTTCGCGGTAGCGACAGCTGGCGACTCTGCTGGGGACTTGATAGTTTCCTGGGATCCAACGTCCCTTATGCGAGTCAATTTGGGGATCCAACGTCCCCTGCGAGAGTCAATCCTAGCGCTTGTATGGTTACTTGTTAGGTTGTGTTTATTTATCGCACTTTATTTCCCGCACTTTATTTTCAGTATGATATGA
Source organism: Lathyrus sativus (assembly GCA_963859935.3). Classification (NCBI taxonomy): domain Eukaryota; kingdom Viridiplantae; phylum Streptophyta; class Magnoliopsida; order Fabales; family Fabaceae; genus Lathyrus; species Lathyrus sativus. The sequence continues at coordinate 213,748,961 of OZ012739.1, read as the reverse complement.
TTATCTGTACTATTGTGGTAGGGGCATTCTGATGAGTGAGAAGCCAGACCCAGGCTTGAGAGCTACATAGTATTAGAGTGGGTAGTGGAGGACGTGCTTGCTTTGCTTGCAGCTGTTCCCATGTAACCCACACTCAGACGAGGTTCTCTTTGATGGCTTCCTATCGGTCCTTTGGACTCGAGGGGTTGTTGGATCTGAGGATTGTCGACTCTGGGAACCGATCATTTGGAATTCAGCTAAGTGAGGCCGCTTCAAGAGATGATGATGCCACACCTTCTGGGTATCGTATCATCGTTTCTTGAAAGTCTGTGACGCTGATGACCGCATAGGATGCCGAACCTTTTCCGTGATTAGGTCCATACCTGTGAGCAGGGTCGGGTTTGTTGCAGGAAACCTTAACCCCCAAACTACCTGGTTTTCTTGACAGTGAATCAGTTTCGTTGATATCAGAGGTTCTCATCATCAGAATGTGTGTTCTTGACAGAGCATAGTTGTGGTCTGATATCAGAGGTTCTCATCATCAGATATATGTGTTTGTTCTTGACATAGGAGATTTATGGTCTGGTATAAGTGGTTTCTTCTCATCAGAGATATGGTTGTTCTTGACAGAGCAGTATTGTGGTTTTGTTGATACAGATCCTTCATCTCCTCAACAGCACAGTCATCTTGATCTCCTGCTGCATGATTGCATTTTGCATTGTTTGCATCCTCATTTGCATATCATTAACATGTGTCTGTGTTGCAGGTGCATATTTCCCCCGGGTTCTAGTGATCTTGATCCTCATGGCAGATATGGCATCTCTGAAGAAGACTATGGCTTACAAGCTACCAACACCTGACATCCGAGAATTGCGAGATTTGATTTCTTTGGCTGATAAGACAGTGATGGAGAGTTTCAGAAAGAGTTACGGGAGATTGCTGAGTATTGTGTATAAGCCTCCTACGTACGAGTTGAATAGCCTCTATGCTCTGCTGCAGTTTTACGACCCACAACTCAGATTCTTCGTGTTTCCAGACTATGTCCTAGCACCGACCTTGGAAGAGTACTCTGACCTGTTGGGGGTGCCTTTGATGAATCAAATGCCTTATTACCGTGTTGAGGGTGAACCCAAACTGAGTAAGTTGACTGACGCTCTTCATGTAGATGAGTCTGAATTGGAAGGGATGGTATCCAGAAAGATTGGGGTTCATGGTTTCCCTTTGCCTTTCCTGATGGAAGAAGCCCGAAAGTTTGTCGAGAAGGATCGCTGGGATGTATTCAATGCCTTCTTAGCCCTCTGTATCTATGGGATCGTGCTACTCCCAAGTCATCCGGACTTCATAAGCGTGGATGCTTGCCACATATTTGCCTCCGGGAATCCAGTGCCCACTCTCCTTGGAGACGTCTACCATTCAGTTCACAGCAAGAATGAAAATAGAAAGGGGAAGAATGTGGCATGTTGTGCTCCTTTACTGTATAAGTGGTTTGCTAGTCATCTTCCTAAAGCAGGGTCGTTCATTGATTCTGCTGAGTCTTCACCTTGCTCTGCATGTTTGATGGGTTTGACTGCTGACGATATCATCTGGTTTGATAGAGATCTGTTGGGCAAAGATATTGTGTATAGTTGCTGTGGCTTTCCGAACGTCCCCCTGGTCGGAAGGAATGGATGTATCAACTACAATCCAGCTCTGTTGGTACGACAATTTGGGTATGCACTATGAGGTCCTCCTGAAGAGGAAGAGATACGGGAATCTCTGTATCTCACAGGGTTGCTTGAAGGCGACACTTTAGTCAAGGTACAGAATGCTTGGAGCATAATTCATCGGAAGGGGAAAGTCTTGCTAGGAAAGAGCAACAACAAGGCCTTTGATCCGTACGTGACTTGGGTTCGAGAACGAGCCACCAAGTTTCTAATGTCGTTTCCTACCGTGGAACCATTGTGTGCTCCCGTGTACAAAGAACCTACTACAGTTGATATTCAGAAATTCAACCAGGTACTCCAAGAGAAGGAAGAGCTACGAAAAGCCAACGAAGAGCTGGAAAAAGAGATTGCTCAACTCCGGAGGAAGAAGAGTGAAGCCGTTTATACCTGCAAGAAGCAGACTGAGATGATCAACCGTCTAGGCTCTAACCTGACCAAAGAACTGATGCTAGGGAACGTCTGGGATTGGACCTGAAGTCCGTACATGGCGTGTTGACAACCAAGAAACAGGATCTGGACAGAGTGTACCGAAAGCTAACCCAATACGAGAGGGTTTGGAGCAGCACCATAGCAAAGTACAAAGAGCGGGAAGAAAAGCTGAAGCAGCAAGTAGCCTAGCTGGAAGCTCAGATTATGGTGAAAGACGAGAGTACAGAGGCTGAAGCCCCCTGCGACATGACGTCCAGTATGGATTGGCTGAGGCCGAGGCGATTTTGCAAGATTCTCAACTCCGAGCTGATGCTAAAAGAAGAAGAGTCGAGAACCATTCTGAATAAGGTATTTCTAGGAGCGTTGCCGAGAACCTCCCAAAGTCCATCAGTCAGAAGGACCTGCTGACCCAGGGTTTGCTTACTCAGTCAGATCACTCCACTACAAAGAAGTTGTTAGAAGATCTTCGTGCGCGTGGCCGCACCTGATCTTTTTGTATTTTCTTTGTACATTTTATGCATTGATATGCTGACCACCGCCAGGTTTGTTGGTTGGGGTCATGTTGCTTCAGTTGTATGTGATTACAGTTGTACGCTACCCGAGCGGGCTTTTCAGATGAATATATGAGGATTTGTTTTCCATGATTGGATCATAGACTTTATTTGTCTCGGAAACTAGGATCGGGGGGGGGGGGGGGGGAATCTCCCCAAGGCATAGACACACGTTTGCATTTGCATGAAGCATTTGCTGACGAGCACCTTGTCATTTTTTTTTCTCTAACCCTTTGTGTATGCAGGTTGTTCCAGGATTGATCGAAGACTGATCCACCGCTATCCGACCAAAGCAAATCAAGCTAGAGCAATGGAACAAGTGCAAACTGACGTTCAGGAACTCCGGGAAAGGATGGACCGCTTCATGGAGCTCATTCAAGTGGTTGCCAACGGCCAAGACCATCTCAAAACATTGGTCCAGCCTCTGATCTCAAGGGTTGGCAGCAACGGTGTGCTTCATGGTGGGAGCGTTCCAACCCCTCCACCTGTTGAAACTCCTCAGAATGGCATCCCCGTGACCGGGGGGAATGGAAGTGGTAACGGCAATGTGATCACTAATATCGGGCTCAATGGTAATACGACTGGCGTCGGCAATGGAAATTTTGAAGCTAATGGCAATGCTGGACTGGGCAACGGCAACACAGGTGCTGGGAATCTGTATGGGCCTCAGCCATGGCTAGAAGATCTTCAAGAAGACCTGTTCTCACAGAGGAGTGCTGAAGGAGAGCTGACTGCTGAAGCACGTCTGAGGTTTAAGGCACTCGAGGAAAAAATGAGGAATTTCGAGAACCTAAACATTATGGGTGTCGACATGTCTAAATTGGGATTGATTTCTGATTTCAAGGTGCCTCCTAAATTCAAGGTACCCGACTTTGAGAAGTACAAGGGCACCACCTGCCCTCGTGTCCACTTAAGGTCATACTACCGAAAGATGTCCGCTCACTCTGAAGACGAGAAGCTGCTGATGCACTTCTTTCAGGATAGCTTGTCCGGGCCATTCTTAGAATGGTACATGAGTTTGGAACCCACCAGTGTGCGCACGTGGAAGGAACTTGCTGAGGCCTTTGTGCACCATTACCAGTATAACAGTGACTTGGCTCCGAACCGGGTTCAACTGCAGAACTTGTCATAGAGGAACAACGAGGGGTTCAAAGAATACGCCCAGCGATGGCGTGAAATAGCAGCTAGAGTACAGCCGACGATGGTTGAACGAGAGCTTGTTGAGATGTTTGTAGCCACTCTCCCGGGGGTCTATTACGAGAAGCTAGTCAGTGGCATGTCAGGGAGTTTCTATGATCTCATCATTACTGGCGAGCATGTTGAAAACGGGATCAAACTGGGAAAAATTCAAGGCGTTGATCTATCCACAGCTGCAGGAGGAAAGAAACCATATGGTGGCAAAAGGCGTGAAGGAGAGACGAGCGCCGTGTCCAACACTCGAAGGAAAGGTAAGGGCCAGCGCCAGCAGGTGGCTAGCATAACCATCCCTGTTGTCCAACAACCCCAGCCACAGCAGCAGCAGCAGCCAAATCAGTAAGGGTACAGAAAGTATCAGAACAGGGCACCTCTGTCAAGTCGTCACCTTGAAACACCGCCCATGTCTTATGCTCAGTTGTTACAAACTCTGCTTCAGTTACAGCTAGTCCAGAAGAGGACCCTGGCTCCCTTGACAGGGGCACCTCCGCCAGGTTATGATGCGAATGCAACATGTGATTTTCACTCAGGGGCACCCGGCCACACGATAGAAAACTACAAAGCCTTCAAGCATAAGGTGCAAGATATGGTGGACGCTAAGATCATCAATTTCTCCGATAACGTGCCGAATGTCACAAAGAACCCTATGCCGAATCATAGGGGAGGTGGGGTGAATGCCATTATTGAAGAAGAGGATTTAGATGTGTTGACTGATGTCAAGGATCTGAAGACACCACTTAGCTTCGTTAAAGCCAAGCTGATGAAGAGAGGCTTCTTTCCGGGTTGTGGAGAATTGTGTATGGGCTGTGCGACTTGTCCTGATGGATGTGAACAGTTGATAGAGGGGATTCAGAGTCTGATGACCGAAGGGATCTTGCATTTTAGCCGAAGGGCCGAATGTGGATCTGGAGAGGTAATGCTGAAGCAGGATGATGAGGTTGCCACCATCACCATCCCTCGCCAGACAATGACCATTTATGCACCTAGGCCGCCCACAATCACCATCAAGAAGGCCGGGCCGATACCTTTTGAAAGCACCAATGCTGTCCCGTGGCACTATGGGGAAGACGTCTACTGTAACAGACAGAAGTTGGAACTAGAACCATCTGGGCGGTCTGTGGATAACCTAGTGGGAATTGGCGGAATCACGCGAAGCGGAAGAGTATTTGCTCCACCTGAGATTGTGGTGGACAAAGCAGACAAAGCTGAGGAAACTGATAAGGGAAAGAGTAAAGTCGTTGAGGAAACCCCTCGTGGGGTAGAGAAGGACTTACTTGTAAAGGACACTGAAGAGTTCATGAGGTTGATCAAGAAGAGTGATTACAAGATCGTGGATCACCTCCATCAAACACCCTCAAAAATTTCCATCCTGAATTTGTTGCTGTGTTGGGAGTCACATCGCAACGCTCTGTTAAGGGTTTTGAATGCCACGTATGTACCGCAGGAAATCTTGGACAACCAGTTGGAAGGGGTTGTAGCCCATGTGAATGCTGGAAACGGGTTAGGGTTCACTGACCTGGAGCTGACGCCGAAGGGAAGAAACCACAACAGTGCCCTGCACATCTCGATAGAGTGTAGGGGAACAGTTATGGCTCATGTGTTGGTGGACACTGGGTCGTCGCTCAATGTTCTTCCGAAGAAAGCATTGATGAAGTTAGATACTCGAGGATTGATTTGCACACCCAGTGATCTGGTGGTGAAGGCATTCGATGGAACCAAATGTCATGTCTTTGGAGAGGTAACTCTGCCAATCCAAGTTGGGCCGGAAACTTTCGACGCAGTCTTTTACATCCTGGACATCATGCCCGCCTACAGTTGTCTCTTGGGCCGGCCATGGATCCATTCTGTTGGTGTCGTGACCTCCACCTTGCACCAGAAACTCAAGTATGCTGTCGGAGGCAGCATCGTGACTGTATGTGGCGAGGAAGACATAATGGTGAGCCATTTGTCGTCCTTCAAATACGTTGAGATGGATGGAGAAATCCACGAAACCCTATGTCAGGCCTTCGAAGCTGTTAAGGTCAAGGACGTGACTCCAGTAATGATTGAGAAACCAGAGATGACTCTCTCTTCCTTCAAGGAAGCCCGGGCCGTTGTTCAAGCCGGATCTACCCTAGGCTGGGGGCAAGTTCTGGAAATACCTAACAAACAGGACAAGTTTGGGTTAGGATACTCTCCTGCAGCTGAAGCCTCCTCTTCTCATAGTGCGTCGCGAGGTAAAGGGCCGATCCAGTTTACCAGTGGCAGGGTGATATTTGAAAGTGTCAACGCAGTGTCTGAAGACGGCGAAGACAGCGATTGCGACCTGGACTCTTGGATCCAGCCAAGCAAACCAGGCCAGAGCCTCACCAACTGGTTCATCAGGGATATCATCCAAGTGACAGGCAAAGAGTAATGATTTACTTTCTCCAATTGTTGTACAACCCTATGTCCTACCCGGGGCATAGTGGTTTTATTGTCAGGGCCTTGTTTGATTATGTACATGCATTTTACCAATAAATCAAAAGGCGTTTTTCTTCGCATTCAAATGTTGTGATCCCTGTTATTCCTGTTTTATATTTGTTTTGAAAAACAATAAAATGGCAATAGGGTTTGTGCTAATCTGCATATCCTTGTTTTAAGCTTAACCCTTGATTTTGCAGGATCCACATAACAGATGACATCGACTCTGGACCTTCTACGACTCACTTCGACTTCGATTGCCCGATCTATCAAGCCGAAGAAGAGATTGATGAAGACGAAGTCCTTCCCGAAGAGTTGGCCCGCTTATTGAAACAAGAAGAGAAAGTTATTCTGCCTCACGAGGAAGAGATTGAGATTCTGAATCTGGGTTCTGAGGAACTGATCAGGAACGTCAGGATAGGGGCTGCATTGCAGAGTGATGTCAAGCAAAGATTGGTCGAGATGCTGAGAGAGTATAGTGACATCTTTGCTTGGTAATACGAAGCTATGCCCGGACTTGATACGGACATCGTGGTCCATCACTTGCCGCTGCGAGAAGATTGTCCTCCCGTTAAGCAGAAGCTTAGGAGGACACGACCAGATATAGTCGTTAAGATCAAAGAAGAAGTGCAGAAACAGCTTGATGCTGGCTTCTTAGCGGTCACCACTTACCCTCCGTGGGTCGCCAACATAGTGCCTGTACCGAAGAAGGACGGTAAGGTGCGAATGTGCGTCGATTATCGGGATTTGAATAGGGCGAGCCCTAAAGATGACTTCCCGCTCCCTCATATTGATGTGTTGGTCGACAATACAGCTCAGTTCTCCGTGTTTTCGTTCATGGATGGCTTCTCCGACTACAATCAGATCAAGATGGCGCCGGAGGACATGGAGAAAACTACGTTTATTACACCTTGGGGAACATTTTGCTACAAGGTAATGCCTTTCGGTCTGAAGAACCCAGGGGCCACTTACCAACGAGCAATAGTTACTTTGTTTCATGATATGATTCATCATGAGATTGAAGTCTATGTTGATAACATGATTGCGAAGTCCCAAACGGAGGAGGGACATCTGGACAATTTGCTGAAGCTTTTTGAGAGGCTTAGGAAGTTCAGGTTGAGCCTGAATCCTAACAAGTGTACTTTTGGATTACGGTCGGGGAAACTACTGGGGTTTATCGTGAGCGAAAGAGGCATCGAGGTTGATCCTGCGAAGATTAAAGCAATACAAGAAATGCCAACGCCAAAAACCGAAAAAGAAGTTTGTGGTTTCCTGGGCAGAATAAACTACATTGCAAGGTTTATTTCTCAGCTCACGGCCACGTGTGAACCGATGTTCAAACTACTAAAAAAAGACCAGGCGATTATCTGGAACGAGGATTCCCATAAGGCATTTGATAAGATAAAACAGTATCTACAGGAACCTCCAATCTTGATACCCCCAGTAGCCGGAAGACCCTTAATCATGTACTTGACAGTTCTTGAGAATAGTATGGGGTGTGTTCTTGGTCAGCACGACGAGACGGGCAGAAAAGAGCACGCCATTTACTATTTGAGTAAAAAGTTCACAGACTGTGAATCTCGGTACTCGATGCTGGAGAAGACGTGTTGTGCACTATCCTGGGCTGCCAAATGTTTACGACAGTACATGCTCAATCACACCACCATGCTAATTTCGAAGATGGATCCGATCAAGTACGTCTTCGAGAAGCAAGCGCTTTCGGGCAGGATTGCCAGATGGAAAATGGTCTTGACAGAATATGACATTTAGTACGTTTCCCAGAAGGCCATCAAGGGAAGCGTATTGTCTGAATACCTTGCCGAACAGCCGATCGAGGATTATCAGCCGATGAAATTCGAATTCCCTGATGAGGATATCATGTTTCTAAAGGTGAAAGATTGTGATGAACCGTTGCCCGACGAAGGTCCAGATAGGAAATCCCAATGGAAATTGATATTTGACGGGGCGGTTAATTCTTACGGAAGTGGCATTGGGGAGATCATCACGACCCCCCACGGATCCCACATCCTGTTCACTGCGAGACTGACGTTTCCGGTCACCAATAACGAAGCTGAGTACGAAGCATGCATCATGGGTCTAGAAGAAGCAATTGATTTGAGAATCATGAACCTAGATGTATATGGGGACTCGACACTGGTAATTAACCAGATTAAAGGGGAGTGGGAGACTCGCCAATCGAATTTGGTGTCGTACATGAATTATGCCAGAAGGCTGCTTCTGTTCTTTGATCGAGTGGAACTTCATCATGTGCCCAGAGCTGAAAATCAGATGGCTGATGCCCTAGCCACGTTGGCTTCGATGTATAAAGTCAATTTTTGAAATGAAGCTCCAAGGATTGTCCTTTCTCGTCTTGATAAACCTGCATTCGTCTTAGCAATCGAAGAAGCCTCCGATGGCAAGCCATGGTTCCATGACATCCAGACTTTCCTTATGACTAAGGAGTATCCTGCGGGAGCGTCAACCCAGGATAAGAAGACTCTGAGGAGGCTGTCTGGAAATTTTTATCTTAATCCTGATGGAGTTTTGTATAAAAGAAACCATGATCTCGTGCTACTCAGATGTGTAGATGAGAAAGAGGCGAGTATGCTCATGGAAGAAGTCCATGAAGGCACATTTGGTACGCACGCCGGCGGGCATGCTATGACAAGAAAGATTCTGAGAGCAGGATATTACGGGCTGACGATGGAATCAGATTGCTTTAAATTCACGAAGAGATGTCATAAATGCCATATTTATGCTGATAAGATTCATGTGCCGCCATGTCCGTTGAATGTCATGTCCTCCCCGTGGCCGTTCTCCATGTGGGGCATCGACATGATAGGCAAGATCGAGCCCACTGCATCTAACGGTCATCGTTTCATTTTAGTAGCCATCGACTACTTCACCAAGTGGGTGGAGGCAGCTCGTATGTTAACGTGACCAAGCAGGTGGTGGCTAAATTCTTAAAGAGGGATATCATCTATCGATACGGAATTCCCGAACGGATCATTACTAATAATGGTTCGAATCTGAATAACAAGATGATGAAGGAGTTGTGCCAGAGTTTCAAGATTGAACACCACAACTCATCTCCTTACTGGCCGAAGATGAATGGCGCCGTTGAAGCGGCCAATAAAAACATTAAGAAAATTGTGCAGAAGATGGTTGTGACCTATAAGGATTGGCACGAGATGATGCCATTTGCACTGCACGGTTATCGTACAAAGGTACGTACATCAACCAGGGCAACTCCTTTCTCACTGGTGTACGGTATGGAAGTTGTCCTACCGTTGGAAGTTGAGATCCCTTCTTTACGAGTTTTGGTTGACGTGAAACTCGATGAGGCAGAATGGATTAAGAACCGACTAAACCAACTCAGTTTGATGGACGAGAAGAGGTTAGCATCGATTGCATATGGTCATCTGTACCAGAGCCGAATGAAGAAAGCTTATGATAAGAAGCTGCGTCCTATAAGCTTTCAGACTCCGATCACCGGGGCAAGTGGACTCCCAATTACGAAGGTCCGTACATCGTCAGCAAGGTCTTCTCAGGAGGAGCCTTGTTGTTATCCACAATGGATGGTGAAGATTTTACGTCCCGGGTGAACACGGACGCACTTAAAAAATACTTTGCTTAAAAAATGACCCGCTGGAAAGAAAAAGAATATCCAGGAAAAAATGGGGCATCCCGGCGAACCATAAAAAAGAAAAGGGTTCGGGAAAAAATTAGGGATATAAATGAAAAGAATGTACACCCGCAAATTCAAAAACCTGGAAGGGCGACTTTGGAAAAAAAGGGTATCCCGGTGAATCGAAAACTTGAAAGGGAGATTCAGGAAAAAGTTAGGGATTTGAAAAAGCAAATGACAGCGTTCCGCGTATGGACTTTCATTGTTTAGTGGTTTGGATGACCTGAGGGCCGTTTATCTGAATCAATCTCTTCTGAGGCTGAAGCGTCGGAGAAGTATCGAAGTCGAGTGGGTCATAGAGGGATCAACTCATGGTGTTCGTCTACGCCGCATTGCCGACATTTGTGTATATACTGATGTATATTTATGTTTTTGCTTGCGCAGCTTCCTCATTCCAGGAGCTTGCATCTGTTGTAAAACATTCTCACCCATTCAGGGGTTCGTCATCAATAAAATATATACTATTCAGCAATTTTGTTTGTTTGTTTAGCATCTATCTGTTTTGTTTGCGAAAAAGAACGCCAATGTTTTTGATAAAATGCGCATACATAAACTTACTGGCCTAGGCCACTGATTGTTGAAACAATGAATTACTTGAATATTGTCACAAGATGATAACCTTGATAGGTCCCTTTAAGAAGGGTATCTTGTCTGTTTGTTTGCATTGTTGCAGGTACAGCCCATTCCAGGCAATACGCTGTGTGCGACCCCAAGCAGGACGATTCCTTCTACCCCGGCAAGTTCAGCAGCATCTCCCCACGGGGTCTGAACATAGAACAAAGAGCATTGATGTGTATCTCTCCAAGCAGAGAGGATTCTCTCCCCAATCAGATGTACCCTGAAGGAACATCATCTCACCAACTGAGTCATACACTGAAGTGTGTGTTTATTTCCCCAACACTGGGTCAGTGTGCAGTTTTCTCGTAGAAGAATATTCGCAAGTATGCAGCACTCGATAGTTCAGACTGAAGTCTCCAGCGGAATTGAAATTCCCCACAGAGTTGTATTCTCCCCAGCAAGCAGGATGATTCCTTCTACCTGAGCCGAGTTTGCAGTTCCCCAAGAGAGCTGAGTCCTTGGAAGCCGTGCGGGCCATGATTGGTTTTCCATAGTCGAGTGTTGAATAGCTGATGTTGTATTTCCCCACCATAGTTGTTATCTCCAGGAAAGTTTTGCCGCGAAGGCCGTGCAGTTTATTTCTGCGATTGATATCGTTCCCTCGATAGTTTGTGGTTTGAATACCTAGTCGAGCAGGTTCAGGTTCTCAAAGGACTTTGTTCCCCTGCAGCAGTCGACTAAAGTTCGTTTCCCTAGGCGGAATCCAATTGAGATTGGTGTGACTTCTCCTCCTCGGCTAGAGGAGTCCTCCTTACCAGAGCGGTTCTTTCTCCTTGACATGAGGATTCTCCCTTCAGCATTTATTTTGCTGATGGGGTCGTAGCATCTTGCATGATTGCATAGCATTTACCCTAAAAATGCGTAGCATTTCCACCGTGTGGAGCATTGCGCCATAGTCAAACATATGCATACGAAACATGAGCTAGGTCGTTACCGTTCTTGTTTTGCAGGTGTTCCTACACAGAATGGGTTGCTCAAGATGATTCTTGAATTCCCCAGTGAAGTTGTGTGCTTAAGATGATTCTTAAAATCCCCAGGGAAGTCGCAAGAGAGGGTTGCTCAAGTTGATGCTTAGAGTCCCCGGCAGAGCATTTGCTCAGGATGATTCCTGAAACCTCCAGCAGAGTTATTGGTTCAGGATGATTCTTGAAGTCTCCAGCGGAGTCATTTGTCTAAAATGATTCTTGAAGTCCTCACCAGAGTTGACTCACCCAGAATGATTTCTGGATCCTCGAAGCAGAGTTACTTGATAGTTCTCCAGAATCCCCAGCGGAGATGTGTCATCCCCAGCAGGTTTTTAACAGAGAAGTTGAAATTTCCCTTGAAGACTTGATGATTGAAGTCTGGCAGCGGTGCCAAAACCCCAGACTTACTGATGAAGTCCAGCTGCGATGTCGAAGCAGTTTTCCTAGTTGACGCAGGGGGCCTGACGGTAAAAGATCGTATATCCCTATTTGGTTCATGATTGACCGAGGGGTCTATTTCAGACTTGCTAACAAAGTCCGGCTGACGCCCGAAAATTTCTTGGAATGCCCGACGACATAATTAACTTGATTTTTAAAAAGCTCCTGATAACCTGATGAGTCCTGAGGAATGCTTCTGCTGCAATGCCGCATAATGCCTGACGGCAATACCAGCTATGTATCACCAGTTACCGTGTAACCGATGACCCCTTGATGACTTGAGGACGAATATCTATAGAAAAATCAGATGATCATCCTGACGGAGATTTGAGATTAGACCTTTCACCGGTTACTGTGTGACCAATTCCCCAGCAGAGTTGTCGTGCAACTATCCTGCTTCGTTTGGAAGATGTTCCTAACAATCAGAGTATCGTTTACCTGTGCGTGGTTGGAAAATCACCCGTTACCGTGTAACCAGTGATCCCTCGATGATTTGAGGATGCAATGATATCAGATAAATCAGAGAATCATCCTGACGGAGATTCAGATCAGTATTTCTCCAGCTAGTTGTCGTGCAGCTATTATTTTAGTTTCCGAAGATTTGTCCCCATCAGAGTACCGTATACTTGTGCAGTTGGAAAATTTCCGGGTTTGTTGGTATTCAACCGTCTTTCACCTTGATTGTTTGAGAGCCGTTCGCTTCTCACCCAGTCGGGTCCAAGCCGTTTGAATAGGGGCAGCTGTTGCACCCCAAAATTTGCCCAACATTTCTTTACCTAGCTTATGTTTCATTTCATTCACATTAGCATTATCATTTGCATTTCATTGACATGTATGCAGGAGATCAAGATGTATGATTACCAATTAAGAGCTATACAAGAATTTGAAGCTAGCTAAGGAGGCTTATTCAGATGTCCAAGGGTTGATATCCTTGTCAGAGAAATTAAAAGATCCTCAGAGAGAGTGACTGAAACCAAGAGTGTGTGTCTCCTAACTTGAGAGTTGTGGGAAGTCATCAGATGATTCTGAAGCCATGAAGTTAGACTTGAGGTCTTGAGAGAGCTCATGAGAAGTATTGAAGATCACTTTGAGGCCTAGACAGGTCATTGTGCAAGAATAAGAAGCCTCAGCCATGATTGGTGCAGCTAGGGTTTGACTGGGTCAACCCTAAGTCAACTGATGATTTGAAGAAGGTTGAGACCTAATTCAAGAGCCATGTGATCATGGATTGATACACTGAGATGTTCTAAGGATGATTCCAAGGTTAACTCATCATGATTTAAGAGTTTGAGAAGTTTCAAGCTAGGGTTTCTAAGACTTGACAGTGTAAAACCTCCTAGTTTAACCCCTATCTTCAAGGCAATTTAACTCAAGATATGATTGTCATATCATATTTACCCCAACATGATTGTTGTAGAGCATGATCTTAGCTTTAATTTGAGTGCTATAAGTCCTTGATAGGATTTGTAGAACTCAAGTTATGGCTTTGACAAGTTACAAGTCATCTGAGGTATGTGAATTTGGAGCTTGAAAGTTACCCAACTTGCATGAAACGTTTGCCAAAGAAGGAGGATTCCTATGAACTTTTGGTAAACATGAAAGTTGTTACTTATTCTCTTAGCTTTCTTGAGAGTACTAGAAGTACTTGATAGGATTTTTAGAACTCAAGATATGGCTTTGACAAGTCAAGGGTATTTTGGGAAGTTATGATTATAGGTCATTTATGATTATAGGTCATTTTCACCAACTTAGACACCTCAAATGAAATTTCGTTCAACTTGAAAGTTGCTCAAAATTGGGTTTTAACCTTGACCATGTATCAAGGAGACATTGAAATGGATCAAGGAAGGACTTGGTTCAAGGAGTTGTGAAAAAGGAGGGATTAAAGGCATTTAATGACCAAAAATTGAAATGAATTGATTTGTGTCCAAACAAGGCAAAGTTATAGGTCATTTTGAATGGAAAAATCATTTTAGAAACAATGGAAATGTTAGAATTTTGGTTTGAGTCCATTTTCATGCACTTTTACTTTGTTTCTTCATGATGAAGTAACATAATCAACATGCACCATTGGATTGCAAACAAGGAAATGATCATAACCAATCAATCCAATATCTCATGAGATGAAGATTCCAAGGTTTTTCATGCCCAAACAGAGGGGGAACCGTGACTGTGCACATGAGACTTTGAAAGAGAAATTGAAATTGCAAAATCTCATTTGGAAGGTTACAGAAGTTTCTAGACATTTCCATTGAGTTCTATATAAGATTTGGAGTGTGTTCAGCCAGTTTTTTTGGAAGCATTTGAAGCTGGTAGCAGAGAGAGCATTGGATTTTGCAGAGCTGCAACTCAAGATCGGATTCTGAGATTGAAGAGAAATCAAGCCAAATTGAGGTGTGCATTAGATTCAGAGGAAGATTTGGAGTGAATCTGGATCATATTGGAGGAAGAATCGAGCAAGGATTGTACCTGTTCTTCATCTGAAACCAGGTTTGTACCAATCCAAATTGTGCTTAATTTATGGAGAGATAGCTAGAAATCTTTAGGTGGTTAGGTTCATAGCATGACATAGATGGATTTTGGTACAAGAAACTGACGGATAGAGACACTCTAGGTTATGGATCACTTTCTGTTGAGCCTGATTTCTCAAGATTCTTGGTGATATATTCATGTTTGGATAGTGGAAATTGATCAGTGAGAAGTGTATATTGCATTAGGATCATTATCTTTGAGAATTGTGATGATCAAGATTTGGTGTATTTCTGAAAATTCTACCGTGTTTTAAGTTAGAGCAAGAATTGGAGAATTTGGATGATGGATTCTTGTTCAGGAGAAAAAATTGAGTGAGATGATGATTTGTTTTGTTGTGTTTGATGACCTGTGATGAGCACTTCACTGGAGAAGACGGTGGCGCTGCAACTCAGGCCACCGTCTGGAGAATTCCCTCCATCAGTTTGAAATTTAGGGACGAAGCACATTGACCATTGGATGGGTGTTTGACCATTGACTTGGGCAAGGAATGGATGGCCACGATTCGCTTACAAACTCTGAAGAGAGATTGAGAATGAAACGCACCGTTTCATTAATTGGAAAGTTTTGGGCTTAGTAGTCTAAGTGATATCCACACCCCCCAATTGGCCCAGTCTGGAAAATGAACTGATGTTAATTGCTATTTGGCACACATGTTTTATTATTTTCTTTTGTTTTTCTTTATTTTTACTCATTTCATGTAGTTTGGAAATATTTCATAATAAATAGGAAAATAACTCAATTTGATCCAGGTTTTTCTCCCCTGACTCATGAATGAGTCTAGAATTTTAGGAAATTAAGAGTTTAGGAATTCATGCATTTTTTTATTTTAATTGCATTTTTTGTATTTTAATTGATATTAATTTCATTATGGTTGATACCTTGTCTTGCTGATTTTTGTGTGATCATGTGGTGATGATTTTTGAGCTGATTTTTTGTGTGTAATTAGCTTAGACATGTATGCTCCCATATTATTTTTCTCACATTTTTGTAATGAAATTAGATGAGGGTTTTTAGATTGAACTTTAGGTGCTCTAGTTTTAGGGTTTAACCTTAGTACCCCATAGTTTAGGATTTAATTCTAGGACTTATTGGATGATTTGATCTCTGGAATTAACATGGTAGAGTCATGATTGACTTAGTTCCCATAGTTATTTTTGTAGGATTTTACAATTGTTTTTAGTATTTTAGTTGGAATTAACTTTAGTACTAGGTTTTAGGTGATCCTAACTTGCTAATTCAACTAGAATGACTTCTTTAGTTCCCTTAGACTAGGGTTTTGCTTATCTTGCTCTTGGATGATGATGAAGACTTGTGTGGGCTGTTGTAGAATACATGATGGAGCTTGGACTTGAAGTTTGATCTTCCTTTGGGGTAGTTGTTTAGGGTTAAGGATTAGGGTTTTAGGGAGATCTCTTAGAATATATTTTCTTCCTTCATGAAACATGGAAGGTGTTGATCACTTCCATTCCTCCCTATGATGTAAGGTCCCATTGTGAAGGGCCCATACCTACTTTGGTAGGATGAGTGGCTCCTCACAAATTGGTAGAACCTTTGAGGGTGCCTTTCCTTGATGGTGGAGTGCTCAGATGTGACCTTTGGTCTTCACTTTGCTCACCACTATCCACACCTTGCTCTTGTTAGATGAATCTTTCTCCCTTGCTAGAGGATGGAGTTCCTTGTTAGAAGATTGAAGATGCTAGAGGTTGCCACTTCCCTGTGTTTGAAGACTGCCCTTGGAGCTGAAGCTTGAAGATCAAGAAGAATAAGTTGATATTTGTGTGAAGAAAATCAAATTGAGATTGAAGAAAGAACTGAAGCTTGATGTTGGAGAACAAGTTGATACTTATGTTTGGTGCGTTGAGAGCTTGAAGAAGCAAGTTTATACTTGTTATTGAAGAGGATAGATTTGAAGAACAGTTACAGACTGAGGACTGAACTGCTGTCAAAGGATTGCTTTGCTGTGAAGCTGTGGAAGCTGTTGATCTGCTTTCTTTCCTGTCTGTTTGCTTTCTGTGCAACTGTATTGCTGTGACTTGTTTGATTTGCTTGATGCATTAGAATAAGTTCATGTTTATACTGATTTAAGCTAGGAGCATGATTGCACTAGAGGTTGAGTTGCTCCCTCTGCTTGTATTTTTACTGTATGGCTTTGCTTGCGGGTATTCGGTAGAGCCCAGCTCCCTTGCCTATGTGGTTTGTGTTTTGCTTGATGGCATTTTATTTTTTTCTTTCTGTATGATTGCAGTTATTTCATATCTGGCTTGAGGTCGAGACGAGCTTGTGGAGGCTGATGCCCCATACACATTTCCTCCCTCACTTGCATTGCATGCATTTTACAGTCGTTTACTGTTTACTGTTTAAGCCGATGCTTTATCTGTTTCTGTTTATCATTGACATGATCCCTTAGGAATCTCACTTCCTTTGATAAGGAAGTGATGATGAGAACTTTAGGTTAAAACCTATGCATGATAACTTCTAGGAGTTCCTTGTTTCAAACTTCAACCATAGGATGAATCCTTGGCATGACAACATTAGGACTTGATAGTCTCCCCTTAGTTGTGCCTGTTCTCTCTTCTCATCTTGAAACAACAGTAAAAAACGTAATAAAGGCAAGTTAGTATAAGCGCATTACGAGCCTTAAGCTACTTGGGTAATGATAATTGAGCGGTCTCCTCTCAATCGTCTAGAATGTTTAGTATACGTCCTTTGGACGATATGCGACGCATTCGTTCCCAGGTCATAGTCTCTAGTGCTGTACGAACTACAGACAAACATAAAAAACAGTTCTTCCGTAAAAGACAGAAAACAAACTTCAAACCTTTTTGTCCCGTGGACCCATAATTCAAAGGAAGCTTTTCTGAAGAAAAGAGTGTCGTTAACTCCCAGTTCTACCGCAAATGGTAACGCTCAAGTCTCTGAGGGTCGAGTTGCGTACACCAAACTGCTGGAACTGCTTGTTAACCCTACTCGATAAAACAGATGAATCAGAATCCCCGTAATCCGTATTATCCCGAACTACGTAAGCTCTGATCTCTCATACCTGTTGAGAGTATGTAGGCACAATACTAATGTATTGGCGAGCCACCTTCCCCCGTAACCCATAGTTAGCCGAACTACGTTGACTTTGATTTCTCATTCTCTGATGAGAATACGTAGGCATAAAGCGCGATGCTTTGTCGAGTCATTTTCTTTTCTTTTTCAGTCCAGCCTTGATAGGTAGATAGTAAAAAAACCCGTCAGAGAAACACAACAAGCGTGGATCCCATCGAGTACGATGGACGTGAGGGGTGCTAATACCTTCCCCTTGCGTAACCGACTCCCGAACCCAGACAACGGTTGCGATGACCTTGTCTTATACCTTTTCGTCAGGTTTTTCCGATCGTTTCCTTTCCCATTCTGAGGGATAAATAACGAAAGGTGGCGACTCTTCTGTGTTGCCGGCACCTTATTTTCGCGGTAGCGACATTGTGCTGCTGGTGTGACTAGTTCTTTTTTGTTTCCTTGCTTAGATTTTGATCTTTATTTGACAGCATGAATTATTTATATTGCTCATCATGAGCTTTATGTTGTAATAACGCCTAACATCTATGTTTTCATACTTATTTTGATCTATACTATTTAATTAGTTTTGATCTAAATTTGTGGCTAAAAAGGGGGAGAAGTGGTAGTAACAGCAAGGCTAGATTGATTTGTGTCCCTCACAGGTTGAACACTTGTTTATTGTTGCTATTGCGTATGTCTGCACTGAGCAGGTTTGCATGATGTGATAATATGTTGCTGCTGCTCTAGGTGTGTTAACAGGATGTTGTTGCTGCTGTGTGAGTTCCTAATATGTGTAGGAATGTATGTTAGTTGTGTGAGTTTTGGATGAAGATGCTAAGATATGTGTGTGTTCCTTGATGGAACCTAGTAGTAAATTAGTTGCTAGATGTTGCGGTGAAATCTGGATACCAAGCTATTGATTAACTTGAATCTTATTTCATTTACAACCGGACTTTAATTTATCCAAAAAGGAAAGGTTTAAAGAAAGAAAAACCTATAAGAATGCAAAGCAAAAGGCAAGTCCTAAAGCTGAGCAAAGAGAGATCTAAAGGTTCGGGGGTTGGTTATACCTAGGGAAGGTGTTAGCATCCTAAGCATCTATAGTACTCTATAGGAACCTCTTGTTAATATTTGTGTTTGCTATAGTTTACTTGCTAAAGGAAAAAGTGCTAAGGTAAAGATCTAAAGGTAAAAAAGGTAAGTACAAAGTTTGCTCGCGAAGACATCGCATCTCGTGCCTACGTATCCTGACGGAAATGGAATCAGAGCAATCATAGTTCCCCTATCTAGGGATAAAGAACTGTTATGTTAAATGGAAGGGAATGTCCCAGGCGGGACGACTAAATAGAGCACGACGACTCCAAGCCTAAGTTGTAAAGATAAACAGGGAAATGCACACGGCGGGACGACTAAATAGAGTACGGCGACTCCAAACTTTAAATTGTAAAGGTAAACGGGAAGTTAGTTGTTAGTGAGCTCGCTAAGACATCGCATCTTGTGCCTACGTATTCTCATCGAGAAATCAGAGCGATCGTAGTTCCCCTATCTAGGGACGAGGAATTCTTGACTGTGGTCAAGATTCCAAAGGGAAGTAAGCATTCCTAGTGAAATACTTACATGGAGTGCGACGACTCCTCTCCTAGGTTAAGATTGTTGTGAGAGAATGTCCATGGCGGGACGGTAATCATGAGTACGGCGACTCAAATCCTAAGGCTAGGATAAAAGAAAAATTGTCCACGGCGGGACGGGAATAGTGAGTACGGCGACTCAAATCCTAAGGCTAGGATAAAAGGGTAAAGGTTTAAAGGACGTCCGCAGCGGGACGGTAAACGTGAACGCGGCGGCTCAAATCCTAAGGGTAGGATGAGGAGAAAAGATTTACAACATTTAAAGGTGAAAATATACATTAACATGAGAAATTTGCAAAAAGAAACGCCAACAAATGATTAAAAATGAGAAAGTTATAAACATTTGAAAATGGGGAAGAGAATATGAAATAAATAAACAAGTGATTAAAATAAATGCACTAGGTGGGTGTTGAACCGACCACACTTGGTTCACAAGCAATACAAACTCACCACTAAGCCACAGGGGGCGCGTGTGAACAAAGATTGGAAGAGAAAGAAATTAACAAAACATAGGAAAATATGAAAAATGCGCAAAAGAGTTGACCCTCCTCAGGGATCGAACTCAGGATCAGGCAGTGAAAGGTGATTTAAGGGCGCAAGTTTCTACCACTGGGGTGGCTATACATCCGTTGATGAAGCCACCCCTTTAAATATATAAGGGATGTTTTCATGGCAGGTTGGGCAAAATGAACAACCAAGTTGAATTGCATTTTGATGTGTAACTCTCTCAAATCTTAATGGATTTTCACAAAAGTTTAGTGTAACTTGAGTATTTTTGAATAAGGAACAAGATGGCATTTTTAGATTTTTGAAATTCCTCCTCCATTTTAAAACCCGATGGTGCTTGCATTAGGATGCTTGAAAATTCATTTTGTGATGAAGTTCAAATTCCAAACAATCTCACATCACTCCAGTCATACACACACACCATAAATATGTTTTTGAATGATTCTTAAACCTAGATGCAGTTAAAATCATGTAGTGGTGAATGATACTATGTGAGTTGCAAATCTGACATGAATGAGATGCAGGGATGTTCATTTCAGTTTCCATGCACCAATGAACCAAATTGATCATTTACACACATCAAATACATGTTGTTGGATGGCTTTGAACCCAAGATAAGACCCTATACAGACTGTTGTGAAATGTAGTGACCAATGTGCAAGTGTGTATGTGTGAAGTGCATGAGGACACTCAATTTTGGTTCTATGCATTTTCAGATGAAATTAAACATCTATACACCACACATACATGATATTGAATGAATTAAAACACAATTTGAAACCTATAACAGACTGCTTACAAAAAATGAAAACTGAATTGCAAGTTTGATGCCTTGAGCCATACATGAAGATGTTCATTACAGTTTTCTAGGCAGGTTTGAATCAAATAAATTATGCACATAAGTCACATTCATAAGGATAGACATGATCATACTCTAGAATCAAACACAAAACCATTAAGGCACAAATTGACATATTGATGTGGTGCAAAAATTTGCTTATGACAGTATGTAGTGTAGTATGTGTGGTTTTAAAAAATAATGAAGCTTACATCAAGACAGAGAGGTTCACACATCATATACATGATAACCCTTAGGTTTGTATCCAAAACTTCAAACAATCATTCTTAAAACCAATCCTGTTGTGCTTATGACATGTGAAATGACAATGATGCATTTTGAGAAGTGGAAAGCAAAATAGATGAGAACAAGTTGTGCAGACCATACACACATGTTACAAAATGCATAAATAGATGATATTGAACCCACATTTAAACACTTTATGGCCTGAAATCCAAACTGGTATGCCTATGGCAACAATGTACAAAGAAAGGCATTTTATGAATGAACAAGCACAACAAATAAAAACAGCTCAAACGAAACATACATACACAAAATAATCATGTTTTTAGAGATGATCCAACTCACCAAGCAGATATTTTCCAGCCATGACAAGTTTTGACACAAATCATACACATGACACATTTTCAACATAATGAACTCAAAATGTCAAAACATGAATTTATGGAAAAGCAAGGATGAAGTGTCTACATACCTCTAGTAGCCTGTGTTGAGCAAGTTTGGTCAATAAGAAACCCAGAGAAAACTTCAAATGCACCTAGCTTTGGAGATTTCTTCTTCTGAAGCAAGAATGCAAACTTCAAGACAGTTGGAGAAATAAACTCCAACAATGATCCTTAACACTTTAGACAGTTGAGAAATGATATATGTGAGGTGTTTGAGTGATTAGAACATCAAGCAAATGCTTAGAACAAGTTTTGATTGATTTTGTGGCTTTTGGTCAAAGTAACTTGGTATGGGAGTTGACTTTTTGAATGGTGAGGTTTTTGAGTGGTCTAAGGTCTTGGACACCTTCTATATCATATTTAGAGATTGTGCGGATGATTATTGGGGAGTTTGAATGTAGAGAAATGATTTTGGCAGCATTTGTAGCAAGGCAGATTATGGTGGTTTTTGGTGAAAATGGGATTTTGTGATTTTGAAGCAAAGTGTGCAAGAGCAAAGGCTTGAGCTTTCTCTGGTTTTTTAGAGTGGATCTTGTGTGTCAAATGAAGTGGTGGGGGCCTCTATTTATAGGCAAATGAATGGAAGGGGCAGATTTGAGGTTTCCTTCCTAAGAAGGAAAGGTTTGCATTTTTTGGATCAAACCTCCACAAAGGGGTTTCCTTGGCTGAGAGGTAAGCTTCAAAGTTAAAAAAAAAATGATGTGTTTAGAGTGGATAAAACTAGGCTAGAAGGAATAGGTTGATGGCTGGTTCAGATTTGTCTTTCCACCTCATGCTTGTTATTTCCACTTTAAGTGCAAGTTGTAAAGCCACTTGCAAGCCCACTTGCAAGCTTGGCTAATTCCATTACCTCTGCATTTTCATTGTATTTCCATGCTACAAAGTCTCTACATATCAGATAAAACATGTTTCAAAAGATGAGATCGGCCCAATTAATCAAAGAAATGATTTTTGAAAGTTTGTCAATGTGGGACTCAAGTGTGAAAACACCAACTTGCCATAACCATAACTCTCAGCTCACAAATCCTTTTGAGATGTTATAGTACTTTTTAGAAAGCCCTCAAATAGCTCTGAAACATTAATGTTTTCATGAGTTTCAAATTCTCAAAGGATCTTGGCCAAAAAGTCTCTCAAGGTTGCTAAAAAATGAGCTTGAAAGTGAAATTGTTCTGTCTTTTTCCTTTCTAGAAATGAATTTGATCATAACTCCAAATCTATGCATTTTCTGATCATGGACCCCTTAGGGACTTTTGTAGGATTTGTCAAGAGCTTTCAAATGAGCTTTGAACCACTTCATTTGGATGTGTGGTTAAGGAGTTATGGTTTAGCCCCTTTCAAAACCCTAATTTCCTGATTTTTCGGTTACTCCTTCATCCTTGATCCAATGGTCATGAAAATTGATAGGGAAGTGCAACCTGATATAAGGAATATTTTTTATTCACACTTTGAAGTCCAATTCCTTAAATTTGAAGAGTTCACTTTTTGGTCAACCGTACGATCAATCGGTGACTATCGAGTCGTCTGTTGACACTCTGGACCTCCTGAGACTTTGAAACTTCTTGAATGAACTTTATTAAGCTATATGAACTTCATGGATCATAATCCCACCATTAAAACACCTTCCAACATCAAAGTCAAACTACAGTTGACTTTTACTAGTCAAAAACCCTAATCGGGTACCCTACAATGCACTGTTCTTGATTTTGGGGTGAAAACTTCAAATTGGATTCTCCGTTGACCTCATATAACATCCTTGATCTTGTTTCATGATTTAATTAATCCACAACATTGATTTCACCTCTTTGAAGCTTTGATTTGACTGTACAAAACCCTGATTCATCTGTAACTTGACAAAGACAAACTTGCACTGGGTTAAGGTTAGATAATTCATGAGTATGCTTATAAAATGATAATGAGCATCTAAGGGATCAAAATTTGGGGTGCAACACTAGATTTATGTGTGTCTGCAAGGGGGTTTGCAGAGTGTATGGCTGTGCATCTTTTCAGGGGGAGTAGCACAGGATGTTTCATAGAAAGTTGTGACATTCGTAGTCTAGGCTAACAGGTGATTGTGTTCTTCAAGATGTCATCCTGAATGTCTTGACATCCATAATCCAGAGTAGTCTGGATAAATATGTGTGACTGCAGGTTGTGCAGGTTGTGTTTGCACTGATGTGTTGTGCATCAGTTGAGGGGGAGGATCACAAGATGATCCACAGATTATTATGATACCTGTAGTATGGACTAGAAGGTATTTCTTAGGGTGTGAAGATGAATCTGATATGGTAATGTAGTTGTGTGTGTGTTACACCCCAAAATTTGCCCAACCTTTTCTTGACTTGGTTTTTGTTTCATTTCATTTCTTTCTAGCATTTGCATTGCATAATATTTTTCATTGAACAGGGGATCAAGAGGTTATGCATAGCAAGAGGAGTCTACTCAGGGGTTTGAGCCTAAGCAAGGGGTGTTACTCAAGTTGGAATGGTCATCAAGTCATCTAGAAGTGGACAATGGTCTTATGAAAGAAAGGATGGATGTATGTGGGTCAGCTCCTAACTTGGAGGCCAATTGAAGATCATCAGAGGATTGTGAATTCATGGTTATGGATATAATATGTTGAGAGAGCTCAGTGACTGCCTTGAGGGTCATTGTGGAGCTCATCCAAGTGTTTGTGCTAAGTGTGAAAAGTTACAGTTGAAGGTGTTGCATCTAGGGTTTTCATCTGGTAAATCCTTAATCAACTGTGAAATTGAAGGAGATTAAAACTCATATCAAAGTATCCATGGTCATGGGATGTTGTGTTAAGATATATGAGATATCATTTCAAGTTCAATTCATCAAGGATCAAGTGTGTGAGAAGTTACTAAATTAGGGTTCTCAGGGTAAAATCCCATATTTAATGCCTAACTTCAAGACCACCTATCTCAATATACAAGTTTCATTTCAACTTTTGACCAACATGGAACTTGTAGAGTATATTCTTAGCTTTCTTTTGAGTACTAGAAGTCCTTTATTGTATTTATAGAACTCATGTTATGACCCAGACAAGTTACAGGTCATCAAATGAATGTGATTTTGGTCAACAAAAGTCAACAAACCACCAAGCCATTTTTGACCTAGAAGGATGTTTCTCCTCAACTTTTGGCCAACATGAAAGTTATAGGTCATGGTCTTAGCTTTCCAAAAAGTACTATAAGTCTTTCATATGATTTGTATAACTCAAGTTATGAGGGTTACAAGTCAGGGGTATTTTGGGAAAGTAATATTATAGGTCCATTTCACCAACTTGCACACTTCAAATGAAGATTTTTCCAACATAAAACTTGCTCCAAATGGTGTTATTTATTTATTCAAGCATTGAGAAGTCATGGAACAGGCTTGGAATGAGAAATTGATGTGTGAATTTTCATGGAAGGAAGCTTAAAAGGGCAAAATTGGAATTAATTCATTTTTGAACATTTTGGTGCAAATGAGTACATTTTTTGAGTGCAAACCACATTTTAAACCCATTGGCATTAATAGAATTTGAATTTGAGGTGTTTTGGTGAGCCATTTTCAAGGTTACTTCATTATGAAGTTACACAACAAACATGAACCATTGTGATCAATTAAGGCTTTAATCCTAGCCATTCACATCCCATGTGCTCCCAGCAAGAATTTTGAAGCAATTTGGAGCCAATTTGGTGAGAATTTCGTGTACATGAGAAAGCTCAAAACTCAATTCCTTGGATTTTCAATTGGGCTGTTAGAGGCTGAGATTGGGCTCAATTCTTATTAAGATCCATCACATATAAGATTTTCAACCTTCACAAATCATCAAAAAGTGAGAATTGGAGCCAAATTGATTAAGAACAGCTTTCAAAAAGTGGTGGAATTTTGAAATTCGAATTTGGAGATAGAAGCCATTTCAAGACAAATTGTGAATTGCAAAAGCTCTATTGAAGATCATTGAACGATTCTGGACAATTTTGTTCAAGCTTAAGCTCCATTTGATGGCTCAGTGGAAGTTCTCCACTAGGTAATTGCAAATCAACTTTACACTCTGGTTATGCATTGATTCACTGCCATTTTTGCATATTTGAGACGTAGAAACAATGTAGATCATTAATATGTAAAACGAACTGGCATTGGTGTTGATTGTTGGATGATGCTAAAAAATGTTTGGATCTGTTTTGGCTTGTTCATGCGTGTTCTTGCTTGTTTGATGCTTGATCTGTAATCTACACAACTTCTAGATGATTTTTAAACAAAATTAGAGATTTTTTGATGAACTTTTGATTTTGGTGCTCAAGTTTGTTTGATTCGGTTTGCTCTCAGGTTGCGTGATAAGTGATTTTTGAGACAGGATTTGAGATCCTCTTGAT
Source organism: Lathyrus sativus (assembly GCA_963859935.3). Lineage (NCBI taxonomy): Eukaryota > Viridiplantae > Streptophyta > Magnoliopsida > Fabales > Fabaceae > Lathyrus > Lathyrus sativus. The sequence goes on along the minus strand of OZ012739.1, from coordinate 213,723,357 downwards.
CTCTAGATGAATTTTGGTATAAATTTCATGCAAATTGGTTGAGGCTTGATGATACACATTGTTGTTGTTGCTGCGCACGGTGGGGGTTGGCCGGAGAAGACAATGAATAGTGTCTTCGACCGGCTGAGTGTTTTTAGGGTTTCTAGAGGTTGAAGACGCTGATGTGTCTTGTTTTGGAGCGTTTGATTTAATTACTTTTGGTTCTAACGATGGAGATTAAGAAACACGGTGGGCTTTAGTTGACTGAATCCATGGAATTACATTCAAATATTTCATTTATTTGTTGGCATGCTGTGAGCCACGTGATTGCTTACCAATTGATCAAACGTCCATGATTGATTTCCACGCTATACCTTATTTGACCGTGTTCCATCCAACTACCAGGTTTTTATTTCTTTTTGAGTTTTTTTTCTGATGGGCTTGGGACGCGCCTGCTATGCGCACCCCCAGTTTGGGCCCAGTCTCAGTTTGAACTTCATTTAATTGCTATATGCCACGCAGGTTTTCCTATTTTCTTTTTATTTCTGTTGTTTTTTATTTTATTTTCTGTTTAGAATTTAAATCATTAAAACTAACTCCAATACTTTAAAAACTCACCAAAAATATTTTTTATCAACTTTGAGATGTCTACTTTTTTTTGGATATTTTTATTTTAATTTTCAGTTTTATTTTCAATTTAAAAATGAATTAAATATTGGAGTGGTTTTAGATGGTTTAAATTGTAACCTTGTTTACTTTTGCATTTATTTCTCTCATTCCTTTTTTATCCAATGATTGAAAATTGATCCTCATCTCAACAATAAGTTGATCAATTTTGGAGGACCATTTTGCCCCTGGTTGTTGACTTTTGGGTTGACTTTTGTGGCTTTTCTTTTTGCCTTTGTTTCTCCCATTTCAAAGTGGTACCTCCAAATGAATTGTTTCTTTTGATGGTGCTTTGAGGGGATATTTGTCTTGATATTTTGGCCTCTGGTTGCCAACATGTTTATCTTCTTTGTGCATTTTATTTGGTTTTTTTAAGCCTTTTTCCTATTTTTGAAGTGACTTGCAAGTTAGGTCATCTCATAGGACAGCTCACACAAGTGCATGACCTTGTTTGGATTGGAATATACCTTTGTGGATCCAATAAGCTCTCAACTCTTCTTGTTTCACATCTTAGACATGTTCAGCTTGCTGTATGTTCATTTTTAGGTCAAAATTATGTTCATTGCTTGTTGATTGATGCTTTTATTTTTATGCTTTCAACTTGAACTCCTAAGTGGCGTGTGCTTGCTTCTTTTATGCTCTTGCTTGCATTTCTTCTTGTTTTGTTTTGATATAGCTTTGGAGATCTCTTCTCTTCATCACCCTTCTGTCCAATGACCTTGGAGTCTCATTTAAGGTAGCTTTGTCCCTCCTTAGGAGGAACTTGAAGCTTACCTAAAGTGATGAATCTATGAGGACTCTTTCTTTGTATTTGTCACTTGTTTGCTTGCTTTTGATGCACCTCTCTCCTTCTTCTCTTTTCTTGCATTTCTATATGCATGCTTGGTTGAGGTGAGCTTGTGGTGGCTACTGCCCCACACTATTTTCCTCCCACTATCATTCTACTTGTGCATCTTATGTGTGTATCTTCATTTGCATATGCATTCTTCTTCTTTTTCTTCTTTTGCTTTCTTTTGCCATGATCCCCATAAGTTCACTAACCTCTTGAGGTTATGATAGACATTAGGTTCCTAACCATGCATGATAACATTAGGTAGTCCCCTTTTCAATCTCAACTTTAGGTTCACTTTGCATGATAACCTTTAGGATTGATTAGTCTCCCATTAGTGTGCCTTCTTCTCTTCTCATCTTCAAACAAGTTTAACATACTTAATAAGGATAATTAATGTTGTGCGATGAGCCTTATACTTAGGAAATGGTAGTTGAGGGGCCACCTCTCAATTACCTAGAGTGTTTAGTATACGTCCTTAGGACGATATGCGACGCATTCGATCCTAGGTTTTAGACTTTGTTACAACATACATTATGAACACTCTAATTCAAAACACTTCTTCTCTAAAAAACTCAAAAACACTTCAAACCTTTTTCACCCTTTGGGGTTCTTAATCAAGGAAAATATTTTCACAAAAAGAGTGTCGTTAACTCTTAGTTCTATCGCAAACGGTAACGCCTAAGTCTCTAATGGTCGAGCTGCGTACACCAACTGCTAGAACTATTTGTTAACCCTACTCGGGCCTAAAAACTGTTGAACCAAACCCGTGGTCCTTTTACCCGAACTAAATTTGCTCTGATCATTCATACCATATGAAAGTACGTAGGCACGAGACGCGATGTTTCAGTGAGAAACCTTCCCCCCTTTCTTTACCCGTAGTTAGGTGAACTACGTTGACTCTGACTTTCCCATTGCACCAAGGAGTACGTAGGCACAGAGCGACGATGCTCTTCCGAGTCAGTTTGTTTTCTTTTTCTTTTGTCCCTGAGCCTTTACCTAGATAGTTTCAACACACCCTTTAGATAGACAACAATGCGTGGATCCCGTCCAGTACGACGGACGTGAGGGGTGCTAATACCTTCCCCTTGCGTAACCGACTCCCGAATCCAGACATGGTTGTGATGACCTTGTCTTTCCCTTTTTGTTTAGGTTTTTGAGATCGTTTCCTTTCCCTCTCTTTGGGATAAATAACGAAAGTGGCGACTCTTCTGTTTTTTCGCAGGTGGTTTTTCGCAGTTGCGACAGCTGGCGACTCTGCTGGGGACTGGTTCCCTATGCGAGTCAATCCTAGCGCTTGTCTGTTTATCTTTGGGTGTTGTATATATGTGCTTTATTTATCTTTCCCGCATTTATTTTTCGCATCATATATCATTACTGCTGTGCTGTGGGATGGGAAGTTCCATCGAGTGATAAGCCGGACCCGGGCTTGTGTACATACCTAGTATTAGAGTGGAGACTAGTGGGGGGCCTATTTGCTTACCAGATACAGTTCCCCATGAAATTCACACTCAGACGAGATTTTCTTTGATGATTTTCCTTCAGATCCTTAGGATCGGTTGGGATTTTGGATTTGAGAATTGTCGACTCTGGGAACCGACCATTTGTGAGTCAGCTAACTGAGGCCTCTTCAGGAGACGATGATGCCAAACCAGAAATGGTGAACGTATCATCATTTCTTGAAAGTTTGTGACGCTGACAAACGCATAGGATGCTGAACCTTATCAGTGGATAGAACCACATCTGTGAGGTGGATTGGGTTATGCAGGAAACCTTGGCTTTCAGAATACCCGGTTCCTTGCAGCGTGAATCTGTTTATCAGTGGGTCCTGTTATCGGTACTTTGTTCTTGCTAAGGTGAAGCTCTGGTTCTTCTCGACCAACAAAACAACAATCTTGATCCCTTGTTTGCATTTGCATTTGCATTTTCATCTGCATATCATTAACATGTATTTGTGTTGCAGGTGCATATTTCTCCTTCGATTCTGGTGATTTTATTCCCTCCTTGCTGATATGGATTCTTTGAAGAGAACTGTGGCTTACAAGCTTCGGACTCCAGATGTTAGGTCTTTGCTGAGTTTGATTTCTCTGGCTGGTGGGAAGGTGATGGAGGATTTCAGGCAGTCTTATGGGAGATTATTGAGATGGGTATGCAAGCCTTCAGCATATGAGGTGGATGGTCTTTATGCCTTTCTGCAGTTTTACGATCCACAATTGAGGTGCTTTGTTTTTCTTGATTACATTCTGGCGCCTATGTTGGAGGAGTACTCAGTATTGTTGGATGTGCCTGTTCTTAGTCAGATGCCGTTTGTTCATATCGATGTGAAGCCTGATCTGGCCAAGCTTGCTGCCATAGTACATGTGGATGCTTCAGAGTTACAGGGGGGGTTGACAGAGTGGAATGGAGTGCATGGCTTTCCTTTGGCTTTCCTAGTTGATAAAGCTAGGCAGTTTGCTAAGGATGGTTGTTGGATTGCATTTAGTGTTGTTCTTGCTCTTTGTATATACGACATTTTTTTGTTTCCTAATCTTCCAGACTTTGTGTATTTGGATGCATTTCATATATTGGCCTCGAGAAACCCGGTGCCTACTCTTCTCGGAGACGTTTATCATTCTGTGCACTACAAGAATGAGAAACAAAGGGGTAAGAACGTAGCTTGTTGTGTTCCACTATTGTATGCTTGGTTTGCTAGTCATATGCCTAAGACAAATCCATTTGTTGCCACTGCTAGTACTTCCAAATGGTCGGAGAGATTGATGGGATTATCTGCAGAGAATATTGTTTGGTTTGATCGAGACATGCTGGGTACAAATATTGTTTATAGTTGCGGTGGTTTTCCTAATGTTCCTTTGATCTGAAGGAAAGGTTGCATCAACTATAACCCTTCTTTATTGATGAGACAGTTTGGGTATGCATTGAGGGAGCCTCCTAGAGAAGAGGAGATACAGGAATCTTTGTATCTTACTGGTTTATTGGAGGGCGAGGCTCTGGGCAGACTTGAGCATGCATGGAATAACATTCATCGGAAAGGGAAGTTAGCTTTGGGGAAGAGTAACAGCTGAGCGTATGACCCTTACTTGACTTGGATTCATGATAGAGTTGTGAAGTTCTCGATGCCATTCCCTGCAGTTGCACCTCTATATCCTCTTATGATTGAGGAACCTACTACTGTAGATATCCAGAAATACAATCAGGTATTGGCAGAGAAGGAAGAGTTGAGAAAAGAGAATGAAGAATTGGAGAAAGAGATTATCCAGCTTCGCAGTGAAAAGATAGATGCAGTTCATTCTTTCAGAAGACAGACTGAGCTTGTCAACAAACTGGGTACGGACCTGACTAAGGAGACTAAGGACATAGAGCGTATAGGCCAAGATTTGAATGCCTCTTATCGTGTCCTTTCCACTAAGAAGGAAGAGTTAGATAGGGCTTACATGAGGATCTCCAAGTTTGAGTCAGTAAGGAATGTCGCGCTTACCAACAACAAGGAGCGTGAAGACAGGTTAAAACTTTAGATCAGCAAGTTGAAGGCTCAGCTTAATGCCAAAGATGGAGAGATTGCAGCGGAATCATCACTTAGACGAGACAGCGAGTGCAGGTTGAATGAAGCGATCGTAAACTTGAAGAATCTTAAGTTGAGAGCTGGATCCAAGCGACGCAGGCTTGAGGCATGTTTCAGAGAGAGAGCTTTGGAGGATCACGTTGATAGCCTACATCATACTGTGAGCCAGCAGGATCTGCTTATTCAGGGGCTACTTGCTAGGCCGGATCATCCTGAGACGTTGAGGCTATTAGAGGATTTCCGATCACGTCATCCTGCTTGACCTATTGTTGTCTATTTCTGTTTTAGTTTTGCTATTTATTTGTTGTATTTGACTATCGCAGGGCTTGTTGGCTGAGGTCTTTGCCTTATTTGTACTCAGCTGTAGTTTGTATTTTGCCTGATGGCTTTTCGATCTATATATGGGGAGTTGGTATTCTATGCTTGTCTGCAGGGTTCTACATTGTTATGTTTTTCCTAGAAACTAGAATTGAGGGGGAAAGTCCTTGTTGCATAAATACATGTCTGCATTTTAGCATTTTTATCGCATTCGCAGGTGCACCAGAACTGTTAACCTGATTTTCTCCTATGGGCCACTAGTTGTTTCAGAATAGACGTTTAGAAGCCAACGCAGATATGGAGCAAGTTCAAGCAGAGCTGAGGGAAATGCAGAGCCAGATGAGGCAAGTTATGGGGGATATGCAAGCATTACGCATGGATCAGAAGGCGCTTAAAGAGGAAAACCAGCAGTTGAAGACTCAAGTGGGCTTCATGGCAGAAGTGTTGAGAGTTGTGCTAAGAAGGGATCAGGTGCCTGAGACTGCAACAGAAGTGCTAGTTTCACTTTCGTCGGTGAAACCTCTCCCTAGGCATGATAGGCCTCAGAGATCTCATACACGCCCTGAAGCCCCGGAGTTTCTTCGGCAACGGCCATGTCCTGTCTCCCAGAGTAGTCCTAAGGCTGAAAAGTATGCACCAAGGCCGAGGCAATCTGCCAGAATTTTTGATCAGATTCCTATGACATATTCTCAACTGTTGCCTCTCCTGCTTCAGCTTCAGTTAGTCAAACTCCGGACCCTGTCTCCACTTACTAGGACCCCACCACTAGGTTATGATGAAAGTGCCCACTGTGATTTTCATGCTGGGGCACTGGGGCATGATGTATAGAACTGCAAAGCTTTTAAGCACGTAGTTCAAGATTTAATTGAGGCAATGGCAGTTGAATTCGCGCCGGGAGGCATAATCATACCATGTGGTCTTATCCCATGCACTGCAAAAGGAGGCAGTTGTTCCTCCTATTCATCCTGAAGATGCCTTGAACCAAGAGGATGCCTTGCAATTTATGACTTCTGAATCCCTGCGCCCACAGCTGTTGCCGGTTCCTGGGCCGAACCTAAGGATGAAAATGCTGGAACGAAGGGAATCCCTAATAAGACAGGTTCAATCCCCAGATGTTTCAGTTGTTCCCGGTCAGCGATCCTTTGAATCTTCACAGCATACATCAGTTTCTCGCCAAAGTCAACGGTCAGGAAGTTACCATCCGCGTCAGCACGCCAGACGAAGACCCAAGAAACCAGAAAGGCATTTTACTCAGTTGCCGATATCATACAGTCAATTGTTGCCATGTTTGATCAAGGGTGGATTGATAGTACCGAAGGAAATGAATCCTGTGATTCCGCCATATCCGCCAGGTTTTGATGTCAATGCCTACTGTGAGTACCATGCTGGGGCACAGGGGCATTCAACTGAGGACTACAAGGTGCTTAGAAGCCAAGTTCAGACTCTGCTGGATTTCAACCGAGTCTCAATCACGCCTCAAGGCATTCAGATTAATGATCTTCCGGCATCCGGCCAGGTGGGTGTATCAGTTCATGTTGTGGAAGAGATCACCGAAAGCAAATGTTTAGAGGATTATCGGACTGACTTCAACGAGCAATTCTGAGGATAATTGACTCAGCAGGAAGACAAGATGTGAAACCCGGTTCCCAGAAGCTGGAAATCTTTGTTTTATCCTGTTATTTCTTTACATTTGTAGTTTCTTTCCTGTTTAAAGTGCAATCTCATTTGTAAAACTCGTTATTTTCGATTGATATTAATGAAATGAATATGCATGTTTTGATTTAATCCATTCTTGTTCACTAATCGCTTTTTACAGATGTTATACCCTTGTTTAAGCGGAATCCGGGGAGGATGAAGAAATTTCGAGAAGCGCAAGCTTCCGTTTGTATGCTTTTGAAGTAAAACCTGCTGATGATGTACATGCATTGTTTTAAATCCCCAAACACCGGAGATATAAGGATGATAATCCCTTGTCAACCCCTTTGAGCCTAGTAGTAGGAGTTTCTTTCTGAAAACGAAAAACCCTAAATCTTAACCTGGGGCAGGGTAGATGTTAGCTAATTTGACCGAATATCCAAATTGCAGAAGGAGTGTTCCCGTTCGAGGATAAATCACACATGTATAGGTTGTGCCTAAAAACCACAATGGTTAAATCTTGCCGATCAAGGAGTGAAATGGTCACAATCCCTTTTCAAACAAGTCAGACAGCCGATGTCACACGATTTGTTCCAAAAAAACTGAGAGAAAAAAGAATCATAAGGAAAGAGCCCGCTAAGTCGAATCTTGAAAACAAACGGCTTAGGCAAAAATTAGGGCATCCCGCTGGACCTCGAAATCAAAAGAAGCTTAAAAAGCCAGTCCAGACAAAAGTTAGGGAAATAAAAATGATAATGAAAAGCATGTCGTGTGATTCAGGCACCAAAGACGAAAAAGCGAGTGACCGTCACTCCCAAAAATGTGTGGTTTCTTGAATCGTCACTCCTATCATTCAACCTCTGAGAGGTGAGCGCTAGCGCCGAATTAGCTGAATATAGGATTGGAGAACATCATGGAGAGGGGGTGGGTTAAAATAAACTTTGAGCCTTTATCCTTTCCTTGTAAACCGTGAACCTGACCAACTTACAACCTTAAAAAGTCCTAATTGAAGCAGGTTTGTTTTGAAAGCATACTTCGGTAAGGATCGCATCGAAACTGACTCCTAAAAGGATTCTTCTTACAACATTGTGGTAATGTTGACATGTTGATAAATGATTTATTCACTTTATGTCACAAGTTTTTCCAGTGAACAACTTGGATTTTGGAAACTGTCATATGCATTGCATTTAATATATATTTTATGCAGAACAATTTTGTTTTACTTGCGAGTAAGCACTTGACAGAAGGGAAGTTCCCGCAGCGGAAAGATCGATCAGGATAGAATACAGAATGCCTGAATACTCTATTGAGTCAAAGCCAGTTATATCAAATGATCATATCACGGGAGTCAGCCATCCATAAGTCATTTAATCTGAGGTAGTCAAGTCGAGATTCGGTGAATCTCTCGCAACCAAGAGGCACTTTCCCCACAGATCAGCCAGTCAAGGGCAAAGTTATTGCAGACTGGGGCAGGACACCTTGAGAGCGCAGAAGCTATGTCTGGTCCAAGGGGCAATTAATGTGAAGCACTCCTTAAAGATTCAAAATGTTGAAGTAGTTCGCATCAAACCATCAGGGTGCAGAGATTCAGGTTCCCTGTCAAAGAAGATGTTAGGGAGATCCCACAGGCTGGGGCAAAGAAATTGAAGATGAAGGAGTTGTTCTTCTCTATATCTTTAGAAGTCATCAGGATGAATCGTCCTAAAGATGAGACTAGGGAAAACTGAACTACAATGGGGCAGTTACTCGAGCAAGGTTATTCTCCCCAACCAGAGTTCATTCTGAGCATCTGGAGTCAGTATCCCTATCCCCAGTAGAGTTTGTATGCGGTTTTGAGCGAGCAGGTAGCGTGTACGCGTTTTTCGACAGTTGATGCCTGTATGCACTCCCCAGCGAGTAGTGGTTGGATTTTCTCCCACAGAGTAATTTGCAGCCTGGTTAGGTTCGTTCCCTGGCAGAGTAATCCCCAGCAAATTGATAGGGTAGTTCCCCCCCACAGTTTCATGCTCTTCTCATTAGCAGAAGGAAGGAATGTTGTTACGTCGGTATTTTCTTTGCAGGAAGCCAGCGAAAGCCCGTTTCTCGGCATAAGTCCAATGGTTATTGGCATGAGCAAGTTTGTGCTCTATCTCCGTCAGATTTAGTGATTCTTTCAACAGGGTTATTTTTCTTGCCCCAGCAGGGTGTTTTCTGTATCTCCAACATTTATTTTGCTGATTCAGTTCTGTTGCATCTGCATGCGTGCATGGCATCTACCCAAATGCGTAGCATTTCCATTTCGTATGGAGCATTACGCCATTTTCAAACATATGCATTTGAAACATAAACATGCAGATCCTGTATCTTCGGATCTTAGTGAATCTTGATAAGTATAGTGATGAAATCCTTTGTCCGTTGAGTATCCAGACTCCGGTCTTTTCCCGATTGATGGGATTTTCCTTTTTCTGTCGAGTATCCAGACTCCGGTAAAGATGGTTGTGGTATCCAGACCACGGTGATTGATATTATGGTGCTTTTTCCGTCGAGTGTCCAGACTCCGGTGAGGACAGTGTGGTGTTAAGTTTTTGATGGGTCTATTTGTGATATTTTCCTTTCGTCCATTGAGTATTCAGACTCCGTTCAATCTTCGTTGAGCATCCAGGCTCCGGTTTCTCTGTTGAGTATTCAGACTCCGATGAATTTTCAATTCTTGAAGTATTGCTTTCGTCCGTTGAGTATCCAGGCTCCGGTCGCTTTCGTTGAGCATCCAGGCTCCGGTTTCTCCGTTGAGTATTCAGACTCCGGTGAATTTTCAATTCATGACATATTGTTTTTTCCGTCGAGTATCCAGACTTCGGTAAAGTCAGTTAGGTATCCAGACCTTGGTAAGACTCCCTCTCCGTTGAATATTAAGGTTTCGGTGAGTTTCCGATGTGTGGTATTTGGTTTTGTCCGTTGATTATCCAGGCTCTGGTCAATTTTCTGTCGAGTATCCAAACTCCGGTAGTTTTTGTATGATGATGATCTCTTTTGACCGTTGAGTATACAGGCTCCGATCACTTTTGTTGAGCATCCAGGCTCTAGTTTATTTTCGTTGAACATTCAGGTTCCGATATATTATGTTGAGTATCCAGACTCCGGCTGATTTTCAATAGTAATTTCTCTTGTGCGTTGAGTATCCCGACTCCGGCATTTGATTTGTGATTCCAATTTCGTTGAGTATCCAGGCTCCGATAAGATTCCTGTTTTATGGTGTACTTCTTAGTCCGTAGAGTATTCAGGCTCCGGTCAATTTTTACGTTGAGCATCCAGGCTCCGGCTACTCCATTGAGTATTCAGGCTCCGGTGATTTTGCAAATGACATATCTTTTTTGTTGGTTGAGTATTCAGGCTCCGGTCAATCTTACGTTGAGCATTCATGCTCCGATTATTACATTGAGCGTTCAAGCTCCGGTCAATCTTACATTGAGCGTTCAGGCTTTGGTTATTACGTTGAGCATTCAGGCTACGATTATTACGTTGAGCTTTCAGGCTCCGGTCAATCATACGTTGAGCATTCTGGCTCCGGTTATTACGTTGAGCGTTCAGGCTCCAGTCAATCTTACATTGAGCGTTCATGCTCCGGTTATTATGTTGAGCATTCAGGATCCAGTTATTACGTTGAGCGTTTAGGCTCCGGTCAATCTTACGTTGAGCGTTCAGGCTTCGGTTATTATGTTGAGCGTTCAGGCTCCGGTCAATCTTACGTTGAACGTTCAGGCTCCAATTATTACGTTGAGCGTTCAGGCTCCGGCAAATTTTATTGATTCATTTTGTTCGTTGAATAGCCAGATTCTGGAAATTCGAAGTATTTCCATATTTCAGGGTTTTTTTCCCAAGCAGAGTTACTCGTTAAGTTTCTCTTTTCCCCAGCGGAATGTGTTTGTAGTCAGGGCAGTTACCTTCGGAGATTCTTGTTTGAAGATTTATTTTCTGCGGTTGGCAAATTTTCGGGTTCTTTGGTATTCAACCATCTTCTACTTGGATTGCATGAAATTCGTTTTCTTTTCACTCCTTCAGGTCCAAGTCGTTTGAATAGGGGCAGCTGTTGCACCCCAAAATTTGCCCAACCTTTTCTTGACTTGGTTTTTGTTTCATTTCGTTTATTTCTAGCATTTGCATTGCATAGCATTTTTCATTGAACAGGGGATCAAGAGGTTGTGCATATCAAGAGGATTCTACTCATAGGTTTGAGCCTAAAGCAAGGCGTGTTACTCAAGTTGGAATGGTCATCAAGTCATCTAGAAGTGGACAATGGTCTTATGAAAGAAAGGATGGATGTATGTGGGTCAGCTCCTAACTTGGAGGCCAATTGAAGATCATCAGAGGATTGTGAATTCATGGTTATGGATATAATATGTTGAGAGAGCTCAGTGACTGCCTTGAGGGTCATTGTGGAGCTCATCCAAGTGTTTGTGCTAAGTGTGAAAAGTTACAGTTGAAGGTGTTGCATCTAGGGTTTTCATCTGGTAAATCCTTAATCAACTGTGAAATTGAAGGAGATTAAAACTCAATTCAAAGTCTCCATGGTCATGGGATGTTGTGTTAAGATATATGGGATATCATTTCAAGTTCAATTCATCAAGGATCAAGTGTGTGAGAAGTTACTAAATTAGGGTTCTCAGGGTAAAATCCCCTATTTAATGCCTAACTTCAAGACCACCTATCTCAATATACAAGTTTCATTTCAACTTTTTAACAACATGGAACTTGTAGAGTATATTCTTAGATTTCTTTTGAGTATTAGAAGCCCTTGATTGGATTTATAGAACTCATGTTATGACCCAGACAAGTTACAGGTCATCAAATGAATGTGATTTTGGTCAACAAAAGTCAACAAACCACCAAGCCATTTTTGACATAGAAGGATGTTTCTCCTCAACTTTTGGCCAACATGAAAGTTGTAGATCATGGTCTTAGCTTTCCAAAAAGTACTAGAAGTATTTCATCTGATTTGTAGAACTCATGTTATGAGGGTTACAAGTCAGGGGTATTTTGGGAAAGTAAGATTATAGGTCCATTTCACCAACTTGCACACTTCAAATGAAGATTTTTCCAATATCAAACTTGCTCCAAATGGTGTTATTTATTTATTCAAGCATTGAGAAGTCATGGAATAGGCTTGGAATGAGAAATTGATGTGTGAATTTTCATGGAAGGAAGCTTAAAAGGGCAAAATTGGAATTAATTCATTTTTGAACATTTTGGTGCAAATGAGTACATTTTCTGAGTGCAAACCACATTTTAAACACATTGGCATTAATAGAATTTGAATTTGAGGTGTTTTGGTGAGCCATTTTCAAGGTTACTTCATTATGAAGTTACACAACAAACATGACCCATTGAGATCAATTAAGGCTTTAATCCTAGCCATTCACATCCCATGTGCTCCCAGCAAGAATTTTGAAGCAATTTGGAGCCAATTTGGTGAGAATTTCGTGTACATGAGAAAGCTCAAAACTCAATTCCTTGGATTTTCAATTGGGCTGTTAGAGGCTGAGATTGGGCTCAATTATTATCAAGATCCATCACATATAAGATTTTCAACCTTCACAAATTATCAAAAAGTGAGAATTGGAGACAAATTGATCAAGAACAACTTTCAAAAAGTGGTGGAATTTTGAAATTTGAATTTGGAGATAGAAGCCATTTCAAGACAAATTGTGAATTGCAAAAGCTCTATTGAAGATCATTGAACGATTCTGGACAATTTTCTTCAAGCTTAAGCTCCATTTGAAGGCTCAGTGGAAGTTCTCCACTAGGTAATTGCAAATCAACTTTACACTCTGGTTATGCATTGATTCACTGCCATTTTTGCATATTTGAGACGTAGAAACAATGTAGATCATTAATATGTAAAACGAACTGGCATTGGTGTTGATTGATGGATGCTGCTAAAAAATGTTTGGATCTTTTTTGGCTTGTTCATGCGTGTTCTTGCTTGTTTGATGCTTGATCTGTAATCTACACAATTTCTAGATGATTTTTAACAAAATTGGAGATGTTTTGATGAACTTTTGATTTTGGTGCTCAAGTTTGTTTGATTCGGTTTGCTCTCATGTTGCGTGATAAGTGATTTTTGAGACTGGATTTGAGATCCTCTTGATGTCTAGATGAATTTTGGTATAAATTTCATGCAAATTGGTTGAGATTTGATGATACACGTTGTTGTCGTTGCTACGCGTGGTTGGGGTTGGCCGGAGAAGACAATGAATAGTGTCTCCGACCGAGTGTGTGTTTTTAGGGTTTCTAGAGGTTGAAGACGCTTATGTGTCTTATTCTGGAGCGTTTGATTTAATTACTTTTGGTTCCAACGATGGAGATTAAGAAACACAGTGGGCTTTAGTTGACTGAATCCATGGAATTACATTCAAATATTTCATTTATTTATTGGCATGCTGTGTGCCACGTGATCAAACGTCCATGATTGATTTCCACGCTATACCTTGTTTGACCGTGTTCCATCCAACTGCCAGGTTTTTATTTCTTTTTGAGTTTCTTTCTGATGGGCTTGGGACACACCTGCTATGTGCACCCTGAGTTTGGGCCCAATCTCAGTTTGAACTTCATTTAATTGCTATTTGCCACACAGGTTTTCATATTTTATTTTTATTTCTTTTGTTTTTTATTTTATTTTCTGTTTAGAATTTAAATCATTAAAAATAACTCCAATACTTTAAAAATTCACCAAAAATATTTTTTATCAACTTTGAGATGTCTACTTTTTTTTTGGATATTTATATTTTATTTTTCAGTTTTATTTTCAATTTAAAAATGAATTAAATATTGGAGTGGTTTTAGATGGTTTAAATTGTAACCTTGTTTACTTTTGCATTTATTTCTCTCATCCGTTTTTGATCCAATAATTGAAAATTGATCCTCATCTCAATGATGAGTTGATCAATTTTGGAGGACCATTTTGCCCCTGGTTGTTGACTTTTGGATTGACTTTTGTAGTTTTTCTTTTTGCCTTTGTTTCTCCCATTTCAAAGTGGTACCTCCAAATGAATTGTTTCTTTTGATGGTGCTTTGAGGGGATATTTGTCTTGATCTTTTGGCCTCTGGTTGCCAACATGTTTAGCTTCTTTGTGCATTTTATTTGGTTTTTTTTAGCCTTTTTCCTATTTTTGAAGTGACTTGCAAGTTAGGTCATCTCATAGGACAGCTCACACAAGTGCATGACCTAGTTTGGATTGGAATTGACCTTTGTGGATCCAATAAGCTTTCAACTCTTCTTGTTTCACATCTTAGACATGTTGAGCTTGCTGTATGTTCATTTTTAGGTCAAAATTATGTTCATTGCTTGTTGATTGATGCTTTTCTTATTGTGCTTTCAACTTGAACTCCTAAGTGGTGTGTGCTTGCTGCTTTTGTGCTCTTGCTTGCATTTCTTCTTGTTTTGTTTTGATATAGCTTTGGAGCTCTCTTATCTTTATCTCCCTTCTGTCCAATGACCTTGGAGTGTCATTTAAGGTAGCTTTGTCCCTCCTTAGGAGGAACTTGAAGCTTACCTAAAGTGATGAATCCATGAGGACTCTTTCTTTGTGTTTGTCACTTGTTTGCTTGCTTTTGATGCACCACTCTACTTCTTCTCTTTTCTTGCATTTCCATGTGCATGCTTGGTTGAGATGAGCTTGTGGTGGCTACTGCCCCACACTATTTTCCTCCCACTATCATTCTACTTGTGCATCTTATGTGTGTATCTTCATTTGCATATGCATTCTTCTTCTTTTTCTTCTTTTGCTTTCTTTTGCCATGCTCCCCGAAAGTTCTCTAACCTCTTGAGGTTATGATAGACATTAGGTGCCTAACCATGCATGATAACATTAGGGAGTCCCCTTTTCAATCTCAACTTTAGGTTCACTTTGCATGATAACTTTTAGGATTGATTAGTCTCCCATTAGTGTGCCTTCTTCTCTTCTCATCTTTAAACAAGTTTAACATACTTAATAAGGATAATGAATGTTGTGCCATGAGCCTTATACTTAGGAAATGGTAATTGAGGGGCCACCTCTCAATTACCTAGAGTGTTTATTATACGTCCTTAGGACGATATGCGACGCATTCGATCCTAGGTTTTAGACTTTGTTACAACATACATTATGAACACTCTAATTCAAAACACTTCTTCTCTAAAAAACTCAAAAACACTTCAAACCTTTTTCACCCTTTAGGGTTCTTAATCAAGGAAAATATTTTCACAAAAAGAGTGTCGTTAACTCTTAGTTCTATCGCAAACGGTAACGCCTAAGTCTCCAATGGTCGAGCTGCATACACCAACTGCTATAACTATTTGTTAACCCTACTCGGGCCTAAATACTATTGAACCAAACCCGTGTTCCTTTTACCCGAACTACGTTTGCTCTAATCTGTCATACCAGATGAAAGTACGTAGGCACGAGACGCGATGTCTCGGCGAGCAACCTTCCCCCCTTTCTTTACCCGTAGTTAGGCGAACTACGTTGACTCTGACTTTCCCATTGCACGAGGGAGTACGTAGGCACAAAGCGGCGATGCTCTGCCGAATCAGTTTGTTTTCTTTTTCTTTCGTCCCTGAGCCTTTAGCTAGATAGTTTCAACACAGCCTTTTAGATAGACAATAATGCGTGGATCCCGTCGAGTACGACGAACGTGAGGGGTGCTAATACCTTCCCCTTGCGTAACCGACTCCCGAATCCAGACATGGTTGTGATGACCTTGTCTTTCCCTTTTTCTTTAGGTTTTTGCGATCGTTTCCTGTCCCTCTCTTTGGGATAAATAACGAAAGTGGCGACTCTTCTGTTTTTCCGCCGGTGGTTTTTTGCAGTTGCGACAGTGTGTTGTTAGCTAGTAGATTTCTTACATATATGGTATGATTTCTGCTGCATGTGATCTCTGATATGGTAACAGAGTGTTTTAGCCAAAAAAATTCCAAAGGGGGAGTTTGTATATGCTTTTGATTGGCTGCATTTTGTGGAAAAACATTGATGGATGTATGAATGTCATGACTGATGTTATGACATGCATAATGAGTATTCAACATGGTAAGTTTGAATAGCTATGAGTCAAGTATGTTGGATGTCATGCTGAATGTTATGACATCCAACGTATGACATCAGGGCACGCAGGTTTTAGTTTCTGGTATTAGCTCAGGCTATACTTCAGGAAAAATTTTAGGAAGCCTAGTTATCTAAGGCGACATATCAGACATTGCTAAGGATAACATGGAATGCCCCTGACTCAATTATACGTGCGTAGTTTCATGAAGAGAGGTTTATCTTGGGTAAACATAACTTCTGCATGAAGGCCCAAGGACTGTATGCTGCCTATATATACCGAAGTAGCAATCCTATTTGAAGATAGTTCTTGACAGGGTTTTAGAGAACGTGTATTTGTGAGTGAAGATTTTTTTTCTTCACGTGGTTTTTGTGTGTCTTAGAAATACTTGTAAACCAAGCAATTATCTGATGTATGATTGCATTGGTCTAGAGTTCTTAAGCTATCTGTTAAGTGTGTCACTCTAAGATTTTAAGCAAGAGTGTTGTGTCACTTGATCAAAGTTGTGAAGCAAGATCAAGGTGTGTTTGAAGTGTGTCTTCAATTTTATTTGTAACTTTGAATTGATTGATGTCACTGCTGTGATTGAGGGGGAGTGAGTTGGTAACTTTGGTCTAGGGTTAGGCTGAAGTGTCATTGGGTAGGTCTTAAGTGAAGAGTGCAAATTGGTTGTTTGACTCTGAATTAACTTTACTAATAGTGAATTTCCTCCCTGGCTTGGTAGCCCCCAGATGTAGGTGTGGTTTGCACTGAACTGGGTAAATAATTACTTGTGTTATTTACTGTTTTCATTTACAGTTTGTCATTAGGTTTTGTAGTCTGTGTTACAGTGGATGTCATAACATTTGTGATAACATCCACTATTGGGTACCTAGAATTTTAGATTTGATCAACTAGGGTGTTCCACCTTATGGAATTATTATCGAGGGTCAAACAAAAGCAACACAAAGTCAAACAAAAATTGGTCAAACCTTGACCAAAATCAGCCTTAATGGCACCTCAATCCATCATCAATGTGGATAAGAAACCTTATTCATTGGTGATTGCAAATGATCCAAAAAGCAAGCATGATCAAATGAAAACAATATTAAAAACACTTCCAATTGCAAAATTAAAATTAAATTGAAAAATAAAAGAAAATAAAAATTAAAAATTATGAAAAATTAATTAAGACCTTAAAGTGTTTGAAAATATTTTTTGGGGAATTTTCTGATATTTGGAAGTACTTTTAATAATTAAAAATCAAAACAGAAAATAAAATAAAAGAAGATAAAATACAAATGAAGGGAGGTGCATAAGTAATTCCAGAAACAACTGAAAACACGTTGAAGCGCATTGGGCTCAAAATAAGGGGAGTGTGGATAGCACTTTAGGCCCAATCCACTAGCCAAAGCTCGGAAAATGAAATGCAGTGTTTCATTTAATCTATGTGGATTCAACGCACCAAGTGTGCAAGGTCACACGAATCAAATGTAAGCACGCAAGCAGTCAAAGGGTCCAACAAAGGCCAGGTCAGATTTGAGGGTTAAATAACCAGACCCTGGAGCCCTAGCTCTGGTCATCTGCTCCGGCGAGATGGTCGGTGCTCAGGTGAGCAAACCTCATCCAAAATGCACAAATTTGGTATCAAAAGAAAGTTGAACTCATGTAGATTCCAAATCCAAGATCCAAACATTGATATAACTCATGGGTTGAGAGAATCAAACGATTGAAGTTTGAGATGCATAACTGAAAACTCATCCAAACATGAACAAAAAGAAATCTAACATAGCCTACTCAACGTAGGGCTTCAGATGCAACCAATATGAACCTAATTCATGGCCTAGAATGAGAGAAATTTGGAATGGAAACATACTGAATAGAGACACTTCGTTGGTGCTTCAAATGCGTGCAAGCTTGCTTCTCTTGCTCCAGATCCACTCCAAATTCTTCAAGGAAGATGAATTGAGCTTCAATTGGACTTGATTTGTGTAGAAAAGTGAAATACAATTTTTAAAATTCCTTGAGAATTTCAAATCTGAAAATGCTCTCTCTAACTCCAAATGCAGCTTCTGAGCTCTTAGGGAGAAATTTTAGTTTATATATGATGGATTTCAGATAGTTTGGAAGGCCCATGAGGCTTCAATTTGATTAAATTGAAAAATGCCTAAAAATGGAAAGCTTCTCATGCACACGTGAAATGCTCTCATACACACCTGAAAACCACTCCAACCTACAGCTTATTGACTTAATTTGACAATGGAAATGAATTGGGCTTTGCATTGGATCCAATTTGCAAGTTTGAACTTGAAACTTCCTTGTGAAGAAAAGTGAAAATGCACGTTTTTTATCCTCTTTGCACCAAAACCAATTTGTGCAATTTTTCTATGAGTGTATTGTGAAGTGAATTGGATCAAAATAAATCATAAACATGACCTATAATGAATTGAATTCATTTCATATTTAAAAATTCATTTTTTACTTGAAAATTCCCCCACATGTCCATAAACATCCATAATTCACATGATCCTTGACTTTTATGATGTAAACGAGGTCTCTAGGAGAAACTTTCATGTTGGTTAGAAGTTCATTTGAGGTACACAAGTGTATGAAAATGACCTATGTAGCAAATGACCTATAATCAAATCCTCCCAAAATAACCTTGCCTTGCCAAAGCCATACCTTGAGTTCTATAAATGATATCAAGGACTTCTAGGACTTGTTGGAAAGCTAAGATCATGAGGAACAACTTTCATGTTCACTTGAAGTTGAGGAGAAACTTGGTTCTAGGTTAAAAGTGTCTTGGAAGTAAGTTGACTTTTAGTTGACCAAAAATATGTTCATCTGTGACCTCTAACTTGTTGGCATCATCACTTGAGTTCCACAAACCCAATGGATGAGTTCTAGTAATCAAAAAAAATCTAACAACATGCCCTACAAATTTCATGTTTGCAAGAAAATGAGATTGAACTTGTATCATGAGGTAACGTGTCCTTGAAGTTAGGTACTAAAGAAGGGGATTTTACACTGAGATCCTCTGAAACCCTAATTTAGTAACTCCTTGAACTCTTGTTTCTTCTTAAATTGAGCTTGACATGACATCCTAGATGTATCAACATAACTTCCCATAGCTTCAATGACTTAAAACCAAGTCTCAAACTTCTTCAAGTCCTCAGTTGACCTTGAGTTGACCAGATGAAACCCTAGATTCACATCTTTTGACTGTGGCCTCTTGCAGATGAAATAAATGCCTAGATAAGCTCCAAAATGAGTTCCAAAGAAATCAATGAGCTTCTCAAACACCTCTTATCCATAACAATGAACTTATGAACCCCTGATAATCTTCCTTTGACCCCCAAGATAGGAGATAAGCAACACACATCAATCTTCTCTCCCAAAGAGCTCTGACCACTTCCTGATGATTGTAAGCACTTGATAACTTGAATAAACAATCTTGCTTGAGTTTGAAACCCTAGAAAGTCTTCTCTTGAATGGCACACCTCTCCTGATTCCCTGTTAAGAATGATGGTATGCAAATGCAAATGCTAAAATGAAATGAAACATAAGCCAAATACAAGAAAAGGGTTGGCTGGGGAAAACTGAACAACGTCCATCTGGTTATCCATAGGAACAAAACTCTGCTAAGGAAATATCAATAAGCTCTACTGGAGAAACATCAACACAACTCTACTGAGGAGCTTTCAATAAATTCTACCAGAGGAGTAAGAACGAACCTTACTGAGGAAAACATCAACAAACTCTACTGAAGAGAATATCAAAAAGAACAAACTCTGTTGAGGAGATAACACTAAGTTTTGTGCTTCGACATTTTACCATTCTTGGGATTACTATTGACATTCCTTTTTGTATTCATAAGTCAAAGGAAAATGTTTTTATAATTTTCAAATTTTCAATCAATTATTCACATTTGTTTCAAAAGTCATCATCAAAAATAAAATGAAATTCAGTAAACATAAATAAAATAAGAATTGCAAATAAGGGGCAAAGGCCCAAATTTTACTGATAGAATGGTAGTCCGCAAATGGCATAACTCCATGGATCATTACAAAGTTTAAAAATTGCTAAATACAATGGAATGGGTTATATTGAAATGTAATGACCACTATTCTCCCTAAGAACTTTGAATTACAATTATGCTTGAGACTCCATTTGGGGATGATTGAAGTAAAGTCCTTGATATGAAATGTTGATTCAAGCGATCTAGACTGGCCAGATGCAGTTACTTGCCATAATCCCTAACTTTTTCCTAGATTTTCCTCACGGGTTTTTAATCTACCGGGACAATTATTTTAGTTTTTGTCTCTAATTTTTTCCTGGACCGCCCTATCAAGTTTTCAATCCACCGAGACGCTCATTTTTGCCTAAGCCGCCCTTTCGGGTATTTAAATTAACGAGCTGTTCTTTTAATTTTTTTAGGCAAAGTATTTCTTGACTGCATTGATATTCACAAGATGAGTGAACTCTTCACTATCCATAGTTGTAAGAATTAATGCACCTCCCGAGAAGGCTCTCTTAACAACATATGGGCATTCATAATTAGGAGTCCACTTTGTTATAACCCAAATTTTGACCCCTAGATTCCATCATAATTCTAGGACCATCATTATTGTTTATCTAACCTTAACCCCTTTCAAGTTTGATCTTTGTTAAGGTGCAGGTGAATTAGGGTTTCACACAGTCAGGAATCGGGGTTTATATGGTTTGGTCATTTAATGTTTAGGATTTATTATCCATGTATCAACTCTCTACATCATCAAGGATACTACATTAGATCAAGTATGAACCCGATTTGAGGTTGCCCCCCAAAGGAGAAGAACAATACAGTCCAGGACTCCAGATTAGGGTTTCGGATTAGAAAAGTCAATTGTAGTTTGAATTTTGGTTTAAATGGAATTCCAAGGAATGAATCATTGTCCAGGATACCCCTATGACTTATTGAAGTCCCTATAAGAAGTTTCAAGACCTCATAGAACCCAGAACACTAATAGTCAATTAAGAGGTTTTCGATTGTTCGGTTCGTCTAACTGAAAGGTCAACTCATTGACTAACAAGGTTTTGACCCAAGATTGAAGCCAATTATGTTCCCAATGTTATTTCATATCTAATCATGAAGTTTGGTGACCACTGGATCAAGAATTAAGAAGTAATCTAAAAGTCGGGAAATTAGGGTTTTGAAATGGGCTAAGTCATAACTTCCTAACCACACATCCAAATGGAGTGGTTCAAGGCTTGTTGGAAAGGTCTTGGGAAGTCCTACAAAAGTGAAATAGTGACCTATGTTTAAAAAATGAATGGATTTTGAGTTATGAGCAAAGACAAGGCAAGAGGGGAAAAACACTTAGAAAAATTTCATGTTTTTGGTACTTTTAAGTCAATTTTTCAGCCAACTTCAAGGAGAGTTTTTACATAGTTCCACTTGGAATTTGAATTTGTGTAAAATATGAACTTTTTAGAGCCTGTTTAGGGCTTTCCAAAAAGTACCAGAACTCCTTCATAGCATTTGTGAGCTAGGAGTTTCGAAGAGAGGAAGTTGAGGTCCTAAAGCTTGAAATCCAAAATCTCAACTTGCAATGACATGATACAAAACCAATCTTTGGCTATCAACCTTGTTGTTTCAGGTTGATTAGTGGAAAGACGCACTCTAAACAAGGTGTTACATGAAAAATCCAAAGATTACATAAGGATTAAAAGTTTGAACCAAGAGAAACTTCCATTTATAGCATATAGTGATCAATGTTATTTTGATAAAGCATAACTTTCCTTCAAAATCTGCCTTGAGCCACTCCCTTATCCCATTCTAAACTCCAAGGTACACCTCAATCTCAAAGGCATGTCACAAAGCCAACAACCCTTGTACTTTCTCACATGAATCAAGGAAAGTCATAATTACTAGCAAGTTGGTTCTCAAGTGAACAAGTTGGCAAGAAACTTGAAAACCAACAAAATCCTTACTCTTCACTCTCTACACATCACAAAGACACCAGAGCTAGCATTGAATCAAGAAAAAACATCATTTTCCTTCTGTTTCCACTTTTTCTTGCAAACTAAGAAACTTCATAAAACACAAAATCTGCCTTAAGAAGAACCTTCCCTAAATGAATTTCCAAACATCAAACCTCTCCACAAACACTTCAAACACTCCATAAATGTTATGTTGAAGCTACCCCAATCATCATTTCCTCCAGAAACACTTTTCTCCCCAAAGTCAACTGTCAAACCTAAGAAAGGTTGACTTTCTACACTATTCAAGAGATCCTTCTGTTCAGGGCTTTTCCATATCTCCCAATACCTCAAACATCTCAAATATAAGTTATAGTTACTGTCCAAATCATCACAAGTCATCTGCACACTCATTTTCAGAATCCGTCACAAGGATCCCTTGGTTACTTCTAGCTTAAGTCTACCTACCGCATAAGGAGCTGCTTGGAAAGGAATTTGAATTGTGTAGATACTGCATTAGAGGTTTAAAGAGGCTACTCAACTCATTTTCACTCAACTGGAAGCTTTTTCTAAGGAGCTTGCTTATGAGGTCTTCAAGAGGTAAGTTTCCCTTGAAAACTACACTTGTTAGGCATCATGTTTGTTTTTTACATACATTAGTTTGAGCATGTTTAGAATCCATTACAAGTCATGTATGAACATTAGTGATAGTTGATCCCTTGAGTTTGTAAACTGCCATGAGATTTTGATTGCTAGTGTGCTTATAGCTTTCATTCCATGTGTTAGTTCTTGATTGGCAGGCATTTTGGTAAAACTAGGTGTTATCACAAGATGCCCTACAGGATGTCATGACATCTGTCTGTCAGGATCAGCAAGTTGTTATGTACTTGTTAACATGTCTTTTCTCCATGATGTCAAACAAGATGTGTTGACACTCATGGACTAAACATTCGGTATGAATGTATTTATATGTCCATATATTTTTGTGCAAGCTTGTTGCACTATTCTAGTGTAGAATCCGTGAATTCTTAGTGGTGTTCTAAAGGCGTTTCTGATACACTTATTGTGGATCAGATTTGATTTGATATGGAGTTATCCCCAGAAGATTTTTTGAAGATTGGAAGGATGATTTGATTAGATCTGATTGATCAAATCAAATATGTTACATTGTTGCAATTTATGAAGATTGAAATCTTCTCAAAACCTGCTCTTACTTTTGCCACAACCCAATCCCATTCTGCATTACTATTTAAAGAGGCGTAAACCCTAGTTTGAAGATCAGAGAAGCAAGGATTAAAAGTGTGTGCATCTTAAGCCTTCGTGTGTGTTAGTTTTGTGAGCCATTCACTAATTGTTTAATGTGTTAATTGGACTAAGTTGTTAATTGTAAAGTGTTCACTCAAAGCTTGTAAGCAAGAGTGTATTGTACTTAATTGAAGCTTTTAAGCAAGATCAAGTTGTGGCTTTGAAGAGTGTCTTCTAAAGTCTTCTTTTGTTGATTGATATCACTGCTGTGATTAAGGGGGAGTGAGAGGTGTCTCATATCTAGGAGTGTCGTAGGTAGAAGTTGCACTGGTAGTGATTAAGTGAGGGGTTGTAAACGGGGGAGTTTAACTCTGAATTGATACTACTAATAGTGGATTTCTTTCCTGGCTTGGTAGCCCCCAGACGTAGGTGTGTTTTCACTGAACTGGGTTAACAATTGTTGTGTCTCTTTACAATTGTTATTTTTTGTCTTTGTTTTTATTATACAGATATTTGTGTCGTGAACATCACCTTCGACATCTAATATCTGATACCAGAATTTCAATTGGTATCAGAGCAGACATCCTGCTCTGGTTCTGGGTGAGATCTAGGGACGATAATTTATGGTACCATGGAGAAAGAAGGAGGATTTGTGAACATACCACCTATTCTGGATGGGAATAATTATGACTATTGGGAACCTAGGATGGTTTCTTTCTTAAAATCTCTGGACAACAAGGCATGGAAAGCTGTCATAAAGGGATGGGAGCATCATGTGATTATTGATAAAGATGGAAAGGCTACAACTAAATTAAAGCCTGAGGAAGAATCGAAAAAGGAAGAAGATGACCTAGCTCTTCGAAACTCTAAGGCCTTGAATGCCTTGTTCAATGGAATTGATAGGAAAATATTCAGGTTGGTGAACAACTGTGAAATTGCTAAGGAAGCATGGGAGATTCTAAAGACTACTCATGAAGGCACATCCGAGGTAAAAATGTCTAGACTTCAACTCCTTACAACTAAGTTTGAAAACTGGAGAATGAAAGATGATGAAAGCATACATGATTTTCATATGAATATTCTTGAAATTGCCAATTCTTCAAGTGCTATTGGTGAAAAAATGTCTGAAGAAAAGCTGGTAAGAAAAATTCTCAGATCCCTTCCCAAGAGATTTGACATGAAAGTAACTACTATAGAAGAAGCCCAAGACATTTATAAAATGAGAGTTGATGACCTTTGAAGAACTAGCAGCTTCCTACAAAGAATTGTTCCTTAGAAGCGAAGAAGTATACCAGCAAGGTGAAAAACAAAAGAAACACATCATCAAGCTAAAGGCTGAAAAGGAGGAACACCTAGCAACTATCAATGGTTTGAATAATGAGGTTGTTGTACAGGCTAAAATGATCACTAAATTAACAGATGAAGTTGTTCAACTGACTTCCCAACTTAACCAAATGGGAAAGTCTGTTAGAATGATGAATAGTGGTACGAAAACCTTGGAAGAGATTCTTCAATCTGGCAAAAGATCTGGAGACAAAACAGGGTTAGGATTCCATGAAGACAATAACTCTGCCTATCTCTACAAACCTTCTGAATCAAGGCAGATAATGTTCCAGTAGATGTCTTAACATCATGACAGAAAATAAACCAGCCAACCTAGAAAATTCCAAAGATGGAAATGCCATCATTGTGGTCTCTTTGGTCACATAAAGTCATTCTATTTCAAATTGCATGGATATCCAAATTCTACCACTCAGACAAGACCTAACCACAACACTCTCCTCTCCAAGAAGCAATGGGTTCCAAATGGTCCTTCTACTAAACAATGGGCTCTTAAAACTGATAATACTTGCCTCATAGCTCATATGCCCCTAAATGTTTCTACTAAGGAAGATTGGTACTTTGACAGTCAGTGCTCAAGACACATGACTGGGATCAGAATCTGTTAGTAGACATCAAACCTCACTCAACTAGATATGTGACCTTTGGAGATGGGGAAAAAGGGGAAATCAAGGGAATTGGAAAACTAAACTGCTTAGAAACACCAGATCTTGACAATGTGCTATTAGTCAAAAGATTAACTTTCAATCTGATTAGCATTAGTGAACTATGTGATCAAGGTCTAAGTGTCAACTTCACTAAACTTGAGTCTTTAGTTACTAATGAAAAGGGAGAGCTGTTCATGACAGGAGTCAGATCCAAGGACAATTGTTACCAATGGGCTACTCAAGATTCTAAGTATACTCTTGCCAAAAAGGATGAAGTAAGAATTTAGCACCAGAAACTTGAGCATTTACAAGGAATGAAGAATATCATATCTATAAATGTTTTCACATGTAT
The DNA here is from genome assembly GCA_963859935.3 of Lathyrus sativus. Taxonomy (NCBI): domain Eukaryota; kingdom Viridiplantae; phylum Streptophyta; class Magnoliopsida; order Fabales; family Fabaceae; genus Lathyrus; species Lathyrus sativus. The sequence continues at coordinate 213,697,792 of OZ012739.1, read as the reverse complement.
CTCTAATCTAAGGATTAATAAAGGAGAAATCTATGTTGTAGGCCAAATAGGAAAACAAACTAGGATGTCAGATAAGATGTTTCAACATTGTGTACAACAAATGCAATCTAAGTTTGAAACAAGCCTTGCTGGGGAATTAACTAACCTTCTTGGAATACGAGTCATATAGATGGAAAAATCCATAGTTCTATCTCAAAGTAAGTATGGGATGCCATACACTCATGAATCTGGATGTGTGATGTTTGAATATTGTGATATTGATTAGGGTGAAAATGCCGATGACAAAAAGAATACATCTAGAGGCTGCTTCTCTTTGGGAGACAACCTCATCTTGTGGTTTAACAAGAAATAGAGTTGTGTATCCCTGGCTACTACATAAGCAGAATGCATAGCTGTTGGGAGTACCTGTTCTCAACTTGTATGGATAAAACAAATGCTTAATGAGTATAATGTCACACAAGATGTCATGACATTATTCTGTGATAATCTGAGTACTATGAATATTTCCAAGATTCTTATTTAACATAGCAGAACTAAGCATATTGATATTAGACATCATTTTATCAGAGAACTTATTGAAAATGAAATCGTCACTCTTGAGCATGTCACTACAGAAAATCAATTGGCTACTAATCAGTTTGAGACTTTGAAAGGAAACTTGGGGATTTGTATTTATGAGGACTTATAGCAATTACTGCTAAGAGGGATTCTTGATTTTAAAAGATGATTTTTTCTTAAAATAGAGATGTTCCAACATCCTTCTTTATTACACAACACGTCCTTGTCCACTCAAACACACTACCCCTTTCAAAGTTTTCCCTCCAACTGCTCCTTCAACTTCCACACCTCCACCACTGTTCAAACTACCTCCCACTCTCTGCGCATTCTCTATCCTCATCCTACCCAAATTTTTCCTTCTCTCAGAAACAACAAGATGTCTCCTAAACATGATGCTTCCTCATCAAAGACTACCCACACTGATGCTCAACCCATAAACATCTCCTTCGAAGATGTTCTTGACATAACCCCTATTTCCATGGTTCCTGGTCATACAACTGATATTCCAAAGACCACTCCTCCACATGCAAACGAATCCCAACAACCTTCCAAAGGTAACACTTCTGAATCCCCTTCTGACAACATTACTAGAATGAAAAACAAGGAAGGCTCTGCTTATGTGGATAGATCCATTAGGGAACTTATCACCAAGATCCTCTATGGAGATCATAATGTGCATGGTATTTCCACTCCTCTCTCTCGTATTGAGCCATCCCCCAGCATTAATAAGAACCTAGAAGAAAATTCTAAAAAACCCTCTACTTATGACAACCTTAACACTGAAAACTTAGATAAACTTGCTAGTTCTGTGGTGCATGATGTGAATAAGGGTAATGAAGCAGGTCTGAATGATGATGTGAATGAGGCTGAAGATACTGGCCTAGATGTGGATGATGCTCCAACCAAGAAAAATACCTCTGACAATGTTGTAGATGTTGATGATGTGCCCTCAGATGATGAGCTCATCAAAAATGTTGCCCCAGGAATTGCTAAGAGACTGAAGTCAAGAAAATGAAAGGTTGTGCTTGAGGAATCTCCTTCCAAAAGCCAAAAGAAGAAAACCCTTGTTGGACCTCCCAAGGCATGGAGCAAGGTCTCTCCTGCCTCCAAAAAGAGAAAGGTGAGTGTTGAGAACACTAACTCTAATGAAGATGTTGTAACAGATGTCCCTGACATACCTCTTGTGAAGATATCTACTGCCAAAAAGACTCCAAAGGAAGTGCATGTTGCTCTAGTGGACAATGTCTCTTTTCACTCTATCAGCAGCATGACAAAGTGGAGATATGTCTATCAAAGGAGGATTGCTCTAGAAAGGGAGCTGGGGAGAGATGCTCAGGAAATCAAGGAAGTGATGGATCTGATCACTGAGGCTGGACTGCTCAAAACCGTCACTGGCTTCCCTAAGTGTTATGAAGGGCTGGTGAAAGAATTCACTATGAACATTCCTAATTCCATTACTGATAGGAACATCAAAGACTATATGAAGGTATTTGTTAGGGGTAAATGTGTGATGTTTTCTCCAGCTGTAATTAACAGATTTCTGGGACGATCAAATGATGGTGAGGAAGAAATGTCTACTACAAACAACCAAGTGTGCAAGGTCATCACTGCCAATCAAGTCAAAGCATGGCCTTTAAAAGGTAAGTTGTCAACTGGACAACTCAGTGTGAAATATGCCATCCTTCACAAGATTGGGGCTGCAAATTGGGTTCCTACCAACCACACCTCCACCATTGTTGTTGTTCATTTGTGTTAGAGGTACCAAGGTTAATTTTGGTTTTGGCTTATACATTTTTGAGCAAATTATTAAGCGTTATATTTCAAGTGACATCAAACTACCTATTGCCTTCCCTTCCCTCATCTGTGAAGTTATATTGAATCAACACCCTGGGATCCTAAACTCTAATGGTGTTGCTAGCAAAAGAGAACCTATTTTGTCCCCTCACTACAAACTTTTTGCTGAAAGACATGTTTTAGATATTGTTCTGACATCTGGTGAAAGGGCCACTACTTCAAAGGCAAGGATAATTGTTGAGCTAAAAGAAACTTGTAGGGAATTAGGGGAAACAATTAATGCTTCTACGACAAGAAAGATCAAGTTGGAATCGTTAATTCAATGCCTAGAAGATGATGTTGCAAATATTGAAGATGCTAGTGAGGATGGGTCTAGGAAGGAATCTGAGGATGAAAGTACTGATGTGCCAACTGAGAGAAATGATGTTGTTGAGGTGTCCACATCTGAAGAGGAAGATTGAGCTTTTGCTTTGTTGTTGGGTTGTTGTATGGTTTCTTTTGTTTTTTTTGTCTGCCTTTGCAGAATGAACTGAATTTGGTGCACTTCATATGCATTTGGGTTGTATTTTTATTGGGGTCTCCATGCCCTTAACTTGATTGTTTCTAACTTTTTGTTCTATGCTATCTTCTGGTTTCTGTTCTAAAAATTATGGGTAAAAAGGGGGAGAAGAGTATACTGTATACACTTTGGTATATGGCTAGATGTGCTGGTGTGTATAGCAGGTGTGCGGCTGAAGGTGAAGATGGTGTTTGCGGCTCTGATTGGTATGACAGGATGTTGTTCCTGCTAGATGAGGCTGATTGTTTGTTCCTTTTGGGGATTTTGTGCAGCTTTCTATTTGTTGTAGTAGCTTTGTATTTGTATGCCTGTGTGATTAGATTTACAGGTTGATGAAGGTTATAAAGTTTGTAGGCTGCTCTGTGAAGTTGCTTGGGCTATTATGGTGTTTGTTGGATAAGTTGAGGGGGATTTTGCTTTTACTCTCCTTACTGTGTAGTTTTCCGCTGTGATGTACTCCTTACTAGTTTTTATTTTTCTTGTGATTTATTTTAGCCAAAATTTGCCAAAGGGGGAGTTTGTTAGTTCTTGATTGGCAGGCATTTTGGTAAAACTAGGTGTTATCACAAGATGTCCTACAGGATGTCGTGACATCTATCTATCAGGATCAGCAGATTGCTCTATACCTGTTAATAGGTCTTTTCTCCATGAAGTCAAACAAGATGTCTTGACACTCATGGACTAAACATTCGGTATGAATGTATTTATGTGTCCATATATTTTTGTGCAAGCTTGCTGCACTATTCTGGTGTAGAATCTGCGAATTCTTAGTGGTGTTCTAATGGCGTTTCTGATACACTTATTATGGGTCAGATTTGATTTGATATGGACTTATCCTCAGAATATTGGAAGGATGATTTGATTAGATCTGATTGATCAAATTAAATCTGTTACATTGTTGCAATTTATGAAGATTGAAATCTTCTCAAAACCTGTTGTTACTTTTGTCACAGCCCAAGCCCACTTTGCATTACTATTTAAAGAGGTGTAAACCCTAGCTTGAAAATCAAAGAAGCAAGGATTAAAAGTGTGTGCATCTTAAGCCTTCGTGTGTGTTAGTTTTGTGAGCCATTCACTCATTGTTTAATGTGTGAATTGGACTAAGTTATTAATTGTAAATTGTTCACTCAAAGCTTGTAAGCAAGAATGTATTGTACTTAATTGAAGCTTTTAAGCAAGATCAAGTTGTGGCTTTAAAGAGTATCACTTTGTACATGACATTTGGAGTGTGTTTGAACCATAAACCTAGTCGTGACATGCTTGAACAGACCTGCATCTTTGAAATTGCATCTTTTGCCTTACTTTTTGCTTTTACTATCGAATTTTAAAATACAAGCACTTTCAGAACAAACCAAGGATACCATTGTGTTCCTTGTGCAATTTCACTTCGACATCTAATATCCGATACCAGAATTTCACCATGTGCTATGTGTTGATTATGTTTAAGACTAGTGTTTTGGTTGTTCCTAAGTTCATTTATAGGTCAAGTTAGACAGGTGTGAGTTGTGTGTAGTGCAGGATTGGAGTGTTTGTAAACTGTTTTGATTTTGTGCCTTTTAAGATGGTTTAAGACCTTCACTATCATGTGTAATGTTATGATGTTGTTTGAACCAGGTGATGAATGATCATTGACCTCATTTATATGCTACTTAGTTTATGTGAATCATGTTTGAATGTTGAGTTTTGTCCGTTTGCAACTGTCATGAGTTTGTGCTACCAATGTGCTTATAAGTTCATTTCTATATGCTATTTGATATCCCTGATTAGAGTTGAGTTTTATGTGTTTGTAAACACTTTGTACATGACATTTGGAGTGTGTTTGAACCATAAACCTAGTCGTGACATGCTTGAACAGACCTGCATCTTTAAAATTGCATCTTTTGCCTTACTTTTTGCTTTTACTATCGAATTTCAAAACACAAGCACTTTCAGAACAAACCAAGGATACCATTGTGTTCCTTGTGCAATTTCACTCAAGTTTGACCTAAATTTCACTAAAATCAATTAAGATTTGAGGAAGATATGAGGTTCACGTTTTTTAGTTTGGATATGGCTAGGCCTGATCAGGTTTTCCCAAGTTCCATGATTGTGGTTTATCAATTTATGGGGTGGGTTGATACATTGGATGTATCACCACCCCAATGGTTAAACCTGTGCGCATTCTTCACCCTTTACACTGCCAAACCCGAGTTTGATCCTGCCAGGGACAACTCTTTTGTGATTTTTTCATTTTAATGATTTTTAACAATATTTTGTATCTCTTCCATCAATATATCACACGCACATCTCAGATGGTTTGGTAATGTTTTAACATGTGAACCAAGCGGCGTGGGTTCAATCCTTATGGAGGCCATTTCTTTGTTTTTACTACTCATTTTCCTTATTTTTCTTCACAAATTTAATGTCATCATAACTTACTCATTATTTTTTATCATTTTTAACCCACTATTTTTTCAAATTGTTCTTCATCATGTCTATTTCAATAACTGAGGAAAGAATTCAAGGATTGATATCCTAGAAAGACTTTGACCCATTTGAAAATCATGTATTTTTTAGGGTTTTCACCTTAATGTTTTGGAACTTTTCTCAACATAAAACTTGATCTATCTTGTAAGATTGAATTTGTATGATTCATATGTGTTTGTTAACATGTTTGAGTAATCAAATTTGCTTGATTCAATGTCTTACCATGTTCATATTTGTAAATACATCTATATGAAAACAATCTTCTGAGTTTCATTTGTGAACTTTACCATACTTCTTGATGTTGTAACCTCTTGAATATGTTCATCATGCCTCTCTCTACTTGTTTATGTGTCTTGTTAGAACCATAACATGTTAGGGCTTGCTTTGTCTTGGTTGTTACCATGAAGTTTGTTTCTCTTTTCCATGAAACCTTTAACTTATACTTGAGTTGTTGTAACACTTCTTGTATTCTTGCTTTCTTGATTGTCATCAATGCATATTAGTTGGTCTTATGTTGTTACATTTGATCTCACTTGATTCCTTATAGCATGCTTGCCTCAAGTTGTAACTTTCTTGCATTAAACATTGTTTGAATTTTACAGATGAACTTGTTGTTGTTACACTTGTTCTGTGCTTGTTTTTTATGGTTATTACCTCTTTGCTCTTCATCTTTGTCAAGATGTTTAAATTTAATCTTGATTATATGATTACATGTTGTTACATGTTCTTGCTTTATTTCTTTAACTTTGTTAAGTTATTCCCCAAGTGATGGAACTTGGTAGTTCTTATCCAGTTGCCTCATCTTTTCCCATTCCAAAGGAAAGTATCTTTATTGACCCTCGGGTCATAGACAGCTCATTAGCCTCCCTTTAACTTTGTTAAGTCACCTTTAACCCTAACTTAGTTAAGTTAGAACCTATATCCATTAGAATTTTTCTTTAAGTCTAAAAGACCTACCCCTTGTTAGGAGTACCTTTCAATTAGAACTTTAAGTTAGAGTTTGTTAACTCTATGTAAGGATCATTGTCATGATCACTTACTCCCTTTTTGGCTTTTGTCAAAGTCAATATCTATGAGTGTACAACTTGGAATAGAGAGTTTTGTTAAACTCTACACAAGCATTATTATGTTTGTTCCCCCTTTTGAACCTTGATTATAATTAAGTGTTCATCTATCCCTAGTAAGGTGAACTACGGTTACTCTGATTCTATCCTAGTTAGGATACATAGGCAGAAGATGCGATATCTTTGCGAGAAAATTTAGAAACTATCCTTAGGTATCTACCTCAACTTTGCCTTATACCCTAATCTCAAACCATAGCATCACCATAGCAAGTAGTATAGCATACAAACATACAAAAGGTTACTGTAGAGTACTACAGATGTTTAGGATGTGAAATACCTACCCTAGGCATAACCATCTCTTAGAGTTGTTGTTACATCGCGCAAAAGTTCTTTCTTTCTTTAACCTTTCCTTTGGATAAGTCAAAGTCTGGTTGTGAATTTAATGAATTAAGATTCAAGTTAATTAATAGCTTGACGTTCGATTCTCACCGCAACAGAAATGGCGACTTCATTGGGGAATAACTTGACAACTTGAGGGTTTAGCCTATTTTGTACGATTTTATGTGTTGCACCCCAAAATTTGCTCAACCTTTTCTTACCTGGTTTATGTTTCATTGCATTAACATTTGCATAGTTATATCATTTGCATATCATGATATCATTCATATAGCAGGGGATCAAGTGTGATTCTTATCAAGAGAAGCCTAGCAAGAGGTCTCATTCAAGATTGAGAAGTTGTCAAGGTCATCAGAAGGTGGTTTGAGTGCCTAAGGGTTTAGATGTTTGAGTGTGAATCTTCTCCTAACTTGAGGATCAACTGAAGCCCATCAGAGGGTTATGAAATGTTGAATGTGAGAAGAGGATGTGTATGAAGCTCATAGAATTCCTGTGGGGCCATGGGAGAGTTTAATCAAGTCATTGTGTCAAATGCAAGAGCCACAGTTGAGGTGCAAGCAATTAGGGTTTCATCTTGGTTAATCCTAAGTCAACTAGGCAATTGAAGAGTGTCAAGGCCTACTTTTAGGTCATGGAGTTCATGAAATGATATGATAAGACATTTGTGGTGTTTTGCCAAGATCAAATCAAGAAGAGTCAAGAGTGTGGGAAGTTGCTAAATTAGGGTTTCAGTGCAAAATTCCCTATTTAGTGCCTAACTTCATGACCACATAAGTCAAGATGCAACTTTCAAATAGATCTTTGGCCAACATAAAACTTGTAGAGCATCTCAATACCTTTAATTTGAGTACTATAAGTCCTCAAGGGGATTTATAGAACTCAAGGTATGACCCAGACAAGTTACAAGTCCTCAGAGGCCATTGAAATTTGTCTTTGAAAATCATCTGACTTCAATGCTATTTTTGACCTAGAAGGAGGTTTCACCTGAACTTTTGGCCAACATGAAAGTTGTTCCTCATGGTCGTAGCTTTCTAAATTGTACTAGAAGTCTTCCATTTGATTTGTAGAACTCAAGTTATGAGGTTTACAAGTCAGGGGTATTTTGGGAAAGTAAGATTATAGGTCATTTTCAATTATAGGCCAAAATCTCCAACTTGCACTTGTCAAATGGATTTTTGTTCAACATGAAAGTCGTTCAAAATGGGGTTTTTAGGCTAGACAAGAGGTCATGATGGATTGATTGGGCTCATAGAAAGACTTGGTTTGAAATGGTTTGAATAAAGGAAATTTTCAAATGAATTAAGGAGGGAAAATGCCAATTTTGAGTTATAGGACCAAAACATGTCAAGTGACTACATTTTTTGAATGGAAATTGAATTTTAGACACTTTGCCATTACCAGAATTTTGAGTTTAGGCCAAGTTTCATGAGTTGTCATTTGGTTTCTTCACTTGCAAGTCACATAGCCAAATACCTTACCAATGCAATTCAAGCACTCATTTTGGTCTGAATACACTCACAAGGAAATTTGTAGTTGAAAGGGAAGATTCTAGAACAGTTTCCATGGAAAAATCGTGATTGTCATGTGCAACTTCAAGAGCAAAATCAGAATTTGCAAATTGATGGATTGGGCTTCAAACACACTTCAAAAGCCCATGAAACCATTCTATATATTGATTGCATTGAATTTAGAGTGGTTTTGGCTTTCATTTTGGTGAAGAACACTGAAGTTGCAGTTGAGTTTTCAAGAGGAGCAAGTGAAATCGTGTTTTGAATTCCAGGGCAATTCAGTGCAAATTGAAGATTGCAAACTCTTCCTAGAGCATCATTGAACGTATCTGGAGAGTTTTGAAGGGAGAATCAAGCTCCAAGCACCTCTGTTACAAGATCTACAACAGGTTAGTAACTTTCAAGTTTCCACATGAATTAGCATGATGTGGTTAGATTTGAACTTGTGGTTAGGATCTAGACAAGGTGTAGATCATTTTAGGATCAGCTTGGAAGCATTTGGTGATGATTGATCATGACATAGCATTTCTGTTTTGATTCGAATCTCTTGATTCATGGAGAGTTAGAGCAATCTAGATAGATCAGAGTGATGTATGTGACATGAGGATGAATTCTATAACCTTAGATTTGCAATTGATTATGATTGATCTGGATGTGTGTTCTAAACATTGCTTCAAATCTTGAAATCTATTGAGATTTAGAACATTTGAGTAGGAGATTTGAGATCCTGATGAAATTTTGATTGAGATTGGTATAAGGATTGATGTTTCTGGACACCTGCAACCACCTGCTCACCGGAGAAGACGATCGGAGTCTTCTCCGGCCACCACACTGAGTCTCCATCTGGCCAGCCTGAGAAATGGAGAAGATGAGTCCATAGCCATCAAATCTGCCTTTGACCAAAGACCAACCACCATATCCAACGGATATGTTATAATCTGAGAATGGAGATTTTTAATCCAAAACGCAGTCGTTCAACTTAATGCGCTGGCAGCGTGTGGATGCTTGGATTAGTGGACTTGTCAACGCATCTTGTGGCTCATGTTTTATTCTGAGTTTTATTTTCTTTTATTTCATTTTGTTTATTTTAAATGCTTTATTGATTCAAAAAATTACAATAAATTCATTCTTGATCCAAAAATTATTTTAAAAATATCTCCATGATCTTGAGAGAATTTGTGATTTTCTGAAATCAATAAAATGCATTTTCATGCTTTTTTCAATTTAATTTGATTTTTCTTATTTTTGTTAATTCTTTTAATTTTGCATATTTGACCATCTGTTTTGTTGAATTTTGTTCTTCCAATTGGTGATGAATTTGGGTTTGATTTTTTTAGTATGTTTTAGGGTAGATGTTCAAGTTCCGTTATAATTTTTGTTAGAATTTTAGAACAACTTTAGGTTTTGTTTTAGGTGTTGAGATTAGAGCCTTCCGAAACTTGTGGATCACCTTGATACCTTTCAATCTAGAATTTATTTAGATGGTTTAGAAGTTGAATTAGGTTTTAATATTTTAAACCTAGGCTGTTCAAACATGTATGTTCCCCTAGGAATTTTGTTAGAATTTTACAACTTTGTTTTCTATTTTAGTTGTATTTTGAAAATTGCTTGTGCTTGTGGTGTTATATTTTGTGTGCCTTTGCTTGCTTGGTCTTGTTGGTGACTATGGAGCTGGATTTGCTTGGTTTCCTTCTTGGGAGGTCTTCTGGACTTGGTGTAGCTGCTGTGGCTGGAAGATTGGAGCTTGGAGTTGAAGTTTACTTTTCTTTTAGGAGTTGTTTTAGGAGCTTAGGAAATTAGGGTTTTAGGAAGAGCCATTAGGACTAGTTTTGATTCTTTCATCAAACATAGAATGCATTGTGTACTTCTATTCTATCCAATGATGTAAAGTCCTCCTAGGGAAACTCCATCTCTCCTTTGGAGGGATGTGTGGTATGCCCATAGTTGAGTAGAACTTTGAGGATACCTTTCCATTTCAATGTTGGTACTTGATGATTTCCTTTGGTTTTCATTAAATTTTCAACATTTCAACCTTGATCTTAGTGATTAATCCTCTGCTTGGAGTGTGCTTGCTAGAGCTTGAAGATGAAGTTTGATGAAGCTTGAAGATAGAAGCTAGCTTGAGGATGAAGCTACTTTTGCTCTCAATTCACTCTGCTGTTTGGAGCTGCTGATGAAGTTGAAGTTGCTCTCTGTGGAAGACTGTTGTTGCTGCTTGGGCTGCTTTCTCTGTTTCTTTTCTTTTGTCATTTTGTCTGTTTGCTTGTGTTGCCCGCTGTCGCTACTGCGAAAATCGGCGCCGTCTGAACAGAAGAGTCTCCACCGTGCGTTATTTATCCCAAAGGAGGGAAAGGAAACTCTCGAAGTAAACCTACCGCAAAGACGGGAAAGGAATGGTCATCGCAACCAAATCCTGGATTCGGGAGTCGGTTACGCAAGGGGAAGGTATTAGCACCCCTCACGTCCGTCGTACTCGACGGGATCCACGCTTGTTTTCTGGTACGGATTGTTATTCTATCTACTCTACAGGTCTGGGGTTAAAAGAAAATAAAATGACTCGGCAAAGTATCGCACTTGGCGCTACTGCGAAAATCGGCGCCGGCTGAACAGAAGAGTCGCCACCGTGCGTTATTTATCCCACGGGAGGGAAAGGAAACGCTCAGAGTAAACCTCGCACAACACAGGAAAGGTATGGTCATCGCAACCAAAACCTGGGTTCGGGAGTCGGTTACGCAAGGGGAAGGTATTAGCACCCCTCACGTCCATCGTACTCGATGGGATCCACGCTTGTTTTCGGGTATGGATTGTTATTCTATCTACGCTAGAGGTCTGGGGTTAAAAGAAAAGAAAATGAAAATAAAAAAAAAAATGATTCGGCAAAGTATCGCACTTTATGCCTACGTATTCCCGTCTGGAACGAGAAATCAGAGTCAACGTAGTTCGCCTACCTACGGGAAAGGAGGGGAAGGTTGCTCGCTAGGATATCGCATCCTATGCCTACGTACTTTCATACAGCATGAAAGATCAGAGCAAACGTAGTTCGGGCCTCGTATGACACAAGTCTGTCTTGGTTGATTTTATTCTTTCTGAAAAAGGTTTTTCTGATTAGCAGTCCAAGCGGACAAAAATGACGTCTTGATGAGTTCACATTCTTTTACGAAAGAAGTGTCTTTTATTGTGTTTGAAATCTTTATTATGTTTTTCTGTTTGTTTTGAGAAAGAAAGAGACAGAACTCTAACCTATGGTTGCGAAGGGAATCAAACTAACCTAATGTTATCATGCATGGGTTAAGACCTAGTGTCTATCATGCTCCTCTCTTGCGCAGAGAGAAACAGAGATCCTAAGGGATAGGCAGAAACAGAAACAATATCAGATATATACAGTAAAATGCATGGATGCAACAATACAAGCGAGGCAAGGGAGTCCCACTCAACCTCGAACCTAGAAAACAATAGGCAAAAGTGAACAGGCTTCACTTTCAACCCAGCAGGGTAAACAGCAAACAATACAGTTCAGAAAACCAATCAATACATCAACAAATGAAATACAGCAGAAGCAACAGCATCTCTGAATCAACATCTGGCTTCAAGCTTTAGCAAGCATCAATCTCCATCTCCACAGCCTTTAGGCAAGGGTTTTGATCATCAGTCTTCCATTTGCAATGGCTTTTCTTCAAGCTCAAACCTCCAGGATAAGGGATTAGTCACAAGAGTGAATTGGGTGTTAAGCAATCAGCTGACTACCAAAGGTGGTGAACAGACTGCTTCCAACACAAAGAGACATTTTCTCTCAAGAGTTCTATCTCATAGACACTATCACCAAGCCTTCCAAAGGAAGGGGGTGAGTGTCTTAGAGAGACTCTGAATCACAGAGAAGAATGGATGCAGACAAGGCAATCCATGTTTGAGAAACAATCATTCTAATCTAGAGCTCTGCCTAGCTCCTAAATCCTAGTCTCCTCAGCAACTGATAGCAGGAAACTCCTCCTCAACTCTGGCAGTTGATCTTCAGTCTCTGACTCTCCAATGGTCTTCATCTCCACAAATCTTCAGCTTCCCCAGGGCCCCAGACAAACCCAATACCCAAACAAACAATCAATAAACCCCAGAGGGCACACCACACCAAACAGCAGATATACAAACAGTAATAATATCAGTAGGGGAATCCTAATTTTTCTCTAAGGGATCTAATAGCTACCCATAGCCCATATAGTCCCATGACTAATCTATTCAAACCCTAAGTCCTAAGGGAGAAAATTGAACTTCCTAAGTTGTCACCTAAAAACCCTAGTTTTGATCATGATATTCAAGCATTTATTAATCACCTAAAATTAACCTCTAAAAATGGGAGCTAAAATATTTCTATAAGCCTAATATCTCATCTAAACAATATGAAAAGAATGATCCAAAAATATTAAAGCATGTGAGAAAACAAAAATCATAAAAATAATGCATGAAATGTAATTATTTAATATGACATTTATTTAGAAAATATGGAAAAAATATGAAATAAAACTAAAAATGAAATTTTATTCTCCTATAATATTCTAGACATTTTAATGAAAACATGATAAAAAGAAGGGATTAAAAAACATTTTTTATGAATTTATTATGATTTTATGAAATTGGCAAAAATTAGAATGAAATAAGAAAAATAAAATGGAAAAATAAAATGAGAGAGGGGGTTAGAAGAGAAATTCGCCCCAGTTCATTATTGGATGGGCCCTCAGACTGGGGGGTGCTGGTAGCGCTTTGCACTGGGCCCAATCAACCATCAGAATTAAAAAACACAAGGGAATCAGCTGGGGGTGAAAATAGCAGAGAAATCACATTGGAAAAATGGTTTTGGGCTCACATTGGGGGTGTGGTTATCAACAGCACTCAGGCCCGCCCGTTTAAATTAATGAAACGGTGCGTTTAGGGCCAACGCACCTCCCTCCAATTCTGAAATTAAATGAGGGCCATTGGATTGCCCTGATAGTCAAAGGTCTTCCACGAGATGAATGGACACGATTGTGTCTTCTTCCTTGGTTCACCTGAGATTAGGGTTTCTGCCATTAAACCCCATGCACGAGCAACATTCCACCCAACTGTTCTCCTTATCCAGGCCACGAATCACCATGCTATGAACATGAAAGTTACTCCAAACCTCTCCCTCTTCAATCCTATGATCTTAGATCAATCTGACACTCAATAAAACTCTCAACCCGATCGAGGTAAATTCTGATCACCATGGATATTCACTGATAAGCATCATGATAACTCTTCATCAAACCTGACCTAAACTAACCTATGCCTAATGGAGATTAACATGTGCTATCAAACTACAATTACAACACACTAATCTAAGAGATATAAGCACCAACAGATTGTTGCCTCTGCTAACAATGGACTCCAAATCGTTCCAAATTCACCTAAACTAATCTCCTAACCACCTAGATTGCATCTAAACTAACAACATCATGCCAAATTAACTAGATCAAGTGGTTTGAATGAAAACTTACCTTGTGTGAAATCTTGCAAACAGCTATGGAGATGGAAGATCTGAGGCTTTTGAGACTTGAATCTTGATCAATCCTTGATGAATTTGATTCTGTATGCACAAACTTGGAGGTTCCTAGCTTGAATCATGCAATCCACTTGAACTTGTGATTTTGATGATCTTGAGAAAAATGCTCGAAAATGGATGATAACTACCAAAAACTTGCTTCAATTATGATCTATGATGATGATGGAGTGGAATTGAATTGATTATGATGAAGATTGATGAAGAATTTGAGAGATTTGGAATGAAACTTTTATGAAAAAGTGTGAGAAATTTTGTGGAATTCTTGGTGCAAATGAGGCCAACCCTTGATCAATGCACATTTCATGAATATATAGACCCCAAATGAACATTCTAGATCCATCTTGCACATTCCCTTGTTTTCAAATTTTGATCCATTTTGATTATGTTTCTTAAATGATAAGCAACCATGGATAACTTCATTTTTTCCTTCTAAACTCAAAAAAGTGTGTGAACCATTGTTCTTAGAATTGTTTTTCCATTCAAAATCATATATTGGAAGTCTCCATTTGGACTTGTAAATCTCCCAAACCAATTTCCAACTTGAAATTATTCACTTTATAAGCCTTTTTAGTTCATATTTTGACCAATTGTGTAACTCCATGCTATGAGCTTCTCCAATAATTTGTGACCTTCTTTCTAGACTTAAAATCCCATTTGGAGCAAGTTTGATGTTGTAAGTTTTTCCATTTGAGGCCTCCTTGTATGAGTTTTGGGTATAGGTTAAAATGACCTGTAATTCACAAATGCCCAAAATACCCTTTGCTTGTCAAGACCATAAGTTGAGTTCTCCACATCATATGAAGGCATACCATACCATTCTAGAAAGCTAAGACAATGAGGGACAACTCTTATGTTGACCAAGAATTCATTTGAAATCTCCTTGAGGGGCAAAACTAGCTTGGAAGTCAAGTCACTTTCACAGACAAAAGTTCAGACACCCCAGATGACCTGTAACTTGCAAGGACCATAACTTGAGTTCTATAAATCTCCTTGAGGTCTTCCACCACTCAAATTAAAGGTCTTGAGATCCTCTACAAGTTTCATGTTGGCCAAGAAGCCATTTGAAGCTAGCATTTTGACTTATCTTGCTTGGAAATTTGACCTAAACTAGGGGATTTTACAGAGGAACCCTAATTTAGTAACTCCTCTTCTCCTTGATTTCTCTTGAATTCTCCTTGTCATATCTCCATATTCTTCTTTATATGTCCAATGATGATCCCCACATCTCTCCAATAGCCTTGAATGCCCTATTAGGTCAGTCAATTGACCTAGGGTTGACCTAGGGTTGACCCAGATGAAACCCTAGTTGACTATCTTCAACTATAGCTCTTGTGCCTTCATCAGTGACTTGCTTTCTTCTCCAAATGACTTTATAAGTCTCTCAAGATGTCTAGATGCTCTCCATGCTTTCATTTCACAGCTCATAACCCTCTTGTTGATCCTCAGATATCCTCAGCTAGGAGGTAGACTCAAGGCTTGCTCTGCTGAACTCTTTGCTTTCAAATTCTTTCCTGATGACTTGAGTAGGGTTGAATTGGGATAATAACCTCTTGATAGGCCTCTAGAGATGAAAATAATGATTGGTCCCCTGTTGAATGACTTGCTATGCTTATGCTATGCAGATGGTTAGTCTATGTACATGACTCTATATGCAAATGCTAATGATAATGAAACATGAATCCAAGGAATAAGGTTGAGCAAATTTTAGGGTGCAACAGCTGCCCCTATTCAAGCGCCTTGGACCCGATTGGATGAAGAGCCCGGAGCCTTCAGACATTCGCGGTACGAGACGGTTGAATACTAGTGAAACCAGAAATTTGCCAACCGCAGAAATAAACTGCGCTCCTGCTTGAGGAATAACATTCGTCAGCTGAATCCGACTGTTAGAGTAACCCACTGATCTCGCGCGACCGTGCTGGGGGTTGTCTTCATCGTCCTGAAGAGGATTCTGTCATAACAGATTGCTTGCTTGTCCACGCTAGGACTCTGTCTGTCGTCGATACGAAGAAATCTCAACTAGAATTGGTCCACGTTAGGACTCCACTTACTGTCAACCCAGAAAAATCTCAGCAACTCCGCTGGGGATAATTCACCTGCATTTCAATAAGCTGAATCGTCCACATTAGGAATAACACTCTTCCACGTTAGGAGTAACACCTGTCCACGTTAGGAGTCACATCGTCCACGTTAGGAGTAACGCTTTTATCTTTCCACGTCAGGAAACAATCTTCTTTCCGCGTAAGGAGAACTGCATCAATCTGTCCTCGTAAGGACTCCAATGCCACTTGACATGTCCGCGTCAGGACTCCGATCTTTCCACGTAAGGAATTCCACTTTTCTTGAATCTGTCCACGTAAGGACTAACTTCCTTCTTCCACGTTAGGAATAACTTCTTCTTTCCACGTTAGGAATCAATCTATCTCTTTCCACGTCAGGAATAATCCATTTCTTTCCACGTCAGGAATCAATCTTGATATATCCGCGTCAGGACTTAATCTTTCCACGTAAGGAATAAGCTCGTCTTTCCACGTAAGGAAACCATTTTTCTTCCACGTAAGGAATGCCCTTGATATGTCCCCGTAAGGACTCTGATCTTTCCACGTAAGGAATACCAACTTCTTTCTGATTTGTCCGCGTCAGGACTCATTTTTTCCACGTAAGGAAACCATCTTTTTCCACGTAAGGAATCATCTTAATCTGTCCACGTAAGGACTTTCTTTTTCCATGTTAGGAATACTGTCATTTCCACGTTAGGAATCACTTCTGATACGTCCGCGTAAGGACTACATCGTCCACGTTAGGACCCACTTCTTTCCACGTAAGGAAAAATAATTTCTTTGATTTGTCCGCGTAAGGACACTGACCTCGTCTTGATATGTCCACGTTAGGACTCAGGCATCCTCGACTCACTGAGGAAATAAGACTTGTCCACGTTAGGACTCACACGTTTTCGACTTGCTGGGGAAATATCCGCGTTAGGACTTACACCTTGTCAACAACACGACGAAGGATAAATTTGCCCACGTCAGGACTCTTGTATCTTGTTATCACAAAGAACTACAAACTTGGCCACGTCAGGACGCACATTTCACCATTACGAATAAAGATATCCGCTGAACACAAAATGATCCTCGCCAGAATACCAACACGAAGAGTAACCAATCTTTTGTCAACGTCATGACCTCCCTTTCTCCAAATTTCGAGAGACCGAATCTATCCCCGTCAGGATTAACACACCTTACCACTCCAGTAAAACAAACCTGTCCACGTTAGGACGCCCACTTCTGAAGAAACCCCGTCATTCTAGGAGTAAATGGTCCACGTCAGGCCTTAGTTCTTCAATGATCCTCACCCATAAACTTCTTAGCACTGACGTGACAGCGACTTCGAGATGAACTCTACTGGGGATGTCTGAAAACCAACTATCGGACACCTGCTTCGAAATTCTGATTCATGCGACTCGTTGATGACAAACGAACTTTGCTTGGGAATAAGGAGATTCTTATCCTGGCCACTCTGGCTGGGGAAAATAACATACATTTGCATAAATGGCTCTGCTGGAGACAAAGAGAGTTTTATCACGATCACTCTGTGGGGAATACCACCGAAACTGACATTATCATTGAATATCTCCTGCCGAGATCTTGACTGTTTAGTAATTTATTTGAGCAAGAGCTCTCTCTACCTGAACTACTAGAGTACAGAAACTGCTTCAGCAAAATAAATGCTGGAAGGGTAACGCCGACTCGCCGGGGATAGCCTGACGCTACAAAAATTATTCAAGCAGAATAAATGCTGGTAGGGTGAAGTCGACCCTGCTGGGAAGTTGGGAACTCAAACCACACGTCTTGCTGAAGTAACCCCTGCTGGGGACAATAACTCTGCTGGGGAATAGCAGATGCGCCTGATATGATTGAGCCTCTGCTAGAGAGTGAACTAATATCACCGGTATCTCTGACAAAATAAGTGACAGGAACCACCATCGACTCTGCCTGGGAGAGTCTTAGTCTTCGAGTTCCACTGGAAGGAAAGAACATTTGCTGAAAGGAGAACTCCTCTGGGGATGGCTGGATTATCTTGGGAAAAATTAACTGACTCCGCTGGGGGAGAGTGCTTGACCCTACGGGGGGAGATGAACCTGTCTGAATACAGCCTTACGATCCCGGAATCACCAAACTCTGCTGAGGACGAGTAACTTCTCTGGAGCACGTCCTTTGGATAAGCTACGGCTAGCTGGAAAATTCTATCCTTCTTCAGGAAGAACATGCATGACCTGCGCGGGGATCAAGTCTTTCACTATTGCAATCCTTTGATCACCTTCCTCGTACAGTTATGAAACCTGCCACAACACAAACAAGACACGACAAGCCTATGCAATCCAAATCGATTCAGGTTAGTGACGTTACACTCAGTCAATTCAAAGCTTTAGCAATTGTTGGCAAGGGCCAG
Organism: Lathyrus sativus; assembly: GCA_963859935.3. NCBI lineage: Eukaryota > Viridiplantae > Streptophyta > Magnoliopsida > Fabales > Fabaceae > Lathyrus > Lathyrus sativus. The sequence goes on along the minus strand of OZ012739.1, from coordinate 213,679,429 downwards.
TGATGTTATACTCATGCTAGCTTCAATAAACTTAGGCGTTTTATCATGCGCAAAACAGTAAAGAACAGGCATCAAGTACTGAATAACACATTTTCATTGATTGGGCCCCTGAATGGGCGGAGTTTTTGTACACGGGATGTAACTCCTGAAAAGAGGAAGCTACACAAAGCAAATATACAAGTATGCAAGTATTCACAAGAAGCATAAATATTGACAAATTAAACTTTGTACACATGTCGGCAACTGGTTGCAGATGAACACCACGAACTGATCCTCCCATGACTCGTCCGACTCTTATACTTTCCCGGTATCCCCACTTTTGAAGAGGTTGTATCCGATAACTGACTCCTCAAACATATTCTCCCGCACTGATGCTCGTTGAATTCGAATTCGGACCGCAGTCATTTGCTTTTCTCATCCCTAACTTTTGCGTGAACCGCCCTTTACGGGTTTTCAGTTCACCGGGATACCCCTTTTTGCCGAAGCCGCCCAGTGTAGGTTTTCAACTTCGCGGGTGTACATTTTTTCAATTTTATCCCTAACTTTTGCCCGAACCTTTCATTCTGTTTTTGGTTCGCCAGGATGCCCCATTTTTGCCTGGACTCTCTTTTTCTGTCCAGCGGGTCTATTTTAAGCAAAGTATTTTTTAACTGCGTCCGAATTCACAGGTGATGCGAAGTCTTCCCCGTCCATGGTGGACAACAATAAAGCTCCTCCTGAAAAGACCTTACTGACAACGTATGGCCCTTCGTAATTGGGGGTCCACTTGCCCCTGTGATCTGCTTGCGGCGGGAGAATCCTTTTCAGCACAAGGTCGCCCGTCTGAAAGCTTCGCGGAAGTATCTTCTTGTCGTACGCTTTCTTCATTCGTCTTTGATACAAACGACCGTATGCCAGAGAAGCTAGCCTCTTCTCATCCATCAAACTCAGTTGGTTCAATCTATTCGTTACCCATTCTGCCTCGTCCAGCTGAACGTCTCGCAATACCCTTAGAGAAGGGATCTCAACTTCCAATGGTAATACCGCCTCCATTCCGTATACTAACGAGAACGGAGTTGCCCCGGTTGATGTGCGTACCGTCGTACGATAACCGTGCAAAGCGAAAGGTAGCATTTCATGCCAATCTTTATAAGTCACCACCATTTTCTGGACGATTTTCTTGATATTCTTATTGGCCGCTTCGACAGCGCCATTCATCTTGGGTCGGTAAGGGGAGGAGTTGTGATGTTCGATCTTGAAATTTTGACAGAGCTCTTTCATCATTTTGTTGTTCAGATTAGAACCGTTATCCGTGATTATCCGCTCGGGAATTCCGTATCGGCAAATGATATCTCTTTTGATGAATCTAGCCACCACTTGCTTCGTTACATTTGCGTAAGACGCTGCTTCCACCCACTTGGTGAAATAATCGATTGCTACGAGGATGAACCGATGCCCGTTAGAAGCCGTCGGCTCAATCTTTCCAATCATATTGATTCCCCACATCGAGAATGGCCATGGAGATGACATCACATTCAAAGGACTCGGAGGCACATGTATTTTGTCAGCATAAATTTGGCACTTATGGCACTTTCTTGCAAATTTGAAACAATCAGTTTCCATCGTCAGCCAAAAATAACCTGCCCGCAGCAGTTTTCTCGTCATAGCATGCCCACCAGCATGCGTACCGAATGCACCTTCGTGAATTTCCTCCATGAGAAGCTTTGCCTCCTTATCGTCCACACAACGCAACAACACCAAGTCGTGGTTTCTCCTGTATAAGACGCCGTCCGGGTTCAAATAGAAATTACCCGCTAATCTCCTGAGAGTCTTCTGATCTTGACTGGATGCCCCAGCCGGATACTCTTTATTCTTCAGGAAATTAAGGATATCAAAATACCACGGTTTGCCATCGGACGCTTCATCAATAGCAAATACATAAGCTGGCCTGTCCAACCGAGAGATAGTGATCTGGGGAGCTTCGTTCCAGAAATTGACCTTGTACATGGAAGACAAAGTGGCAAGGGCGTCAGCCATTTGATTTTCTGCCCGTGGCACGTGATGCAATTCAACTTTGTCGAAAAAAGGCAACAATCTCCTTGCATAATTCATATAATGTATCAAATTAGGCTGCCGTGTCTCCCATTCCCCTTTGATCTGATTCACCACCAGAGCTGAGTCTCCGTATACGTCTAAATGTTTGATTCGCAAATCAATGGCTTCTTCAAGCCCCATTATACAAGCTTCGTATTCGGCCTCATTGTTGGTAACGGCAAAGGTCAATCGGGCAGTAAACGGGATGTGCGACCCGTGTGGCGTAGTGATAATTGCCCCTATTCCGCTACCGTAAGCATTCACAGCTCCATCAAATATCATCTGCCATTTGGACCCCGGCTCTGGTCCTTCGTCTGGTAACGGCTCTTCGCAATCCTTCATCTTGAGATACATGATATCCTCGTCAGGAAAATCGAATCTCATTGATTGATACTCTTCAATAGGCTGCTCCGCCAGATACTCAGACAACACACTCCCCTTTATCGCCTTTTGCGAGACATATTGAATATCATATTCGGTCAAGATCATCTGCCACCTGGCAATTCTACCTGACAACGCCTGCTTTTCAAATATATATTTGATCGGATCCATCTTCGAGATGAGCATGGTTGTATGATTCAGCATGTACTGCCTCAAACGCTTGGCGGCCCAGGCTAGCGCGCAACAAGTTTTCTCCAGCATTGAGTATCGAGATTCACAGTCTGTAAATTTCTTACTCAGATAATAGATCGCATGCTCTTTTCTCCCCGTCTCGTCGTGTTGACCGAGAACGCAACCCATGCTTCCCTCAAGAACCGTTAAATACATTATCAAGGGTCTCCCTGCCACCGGGGGTATCAAAATAGGAGGCTCCTGCAAGTACTTCTTTATTTTGTCGAACGCCTTTTGACAATTTTCGCTCCACGTTACAGCTTGATCTTTCTTTAGCAGCTTGAATAATGGTTCACACGTGGCAGTCAGGTGAGATATGAACCGAGCAATATAGTTCAACCTCCCTAAAAACCCGCGCACCTCTTTTTCTGTTTTAGGCGTCGGCATTTCTTGAATCGCTTTTATTTTAGCAGGATCGACCTCTATTCCTCTTTCGCTTACTATGAACCCCAGGAGCTTACCCGATCTCACCCCGAAGGTGCATTTGTTAGGGTTCAGCCTCAGCCTGAACTTCCTAAGCCTTTTAAACAACTTCAACAGATTCACCAGATGCTCTCCCTCCGTCTGGGATTTGGCAATCATATCATCAACATAAACTTCAATCTCTTTATGCATCATGTCGTGAAAAAGAGTCGTCATCGCACGCTGATATGTTGCCCCAGCATTTTTCAAACCAAAGGGCATCACTTTATAGCAAAATGTTCCCCAAGGCGTTATGAAAGTAGTCTTCTCCATATCCTCTGGCGCCATTTTAATCTGATTGTAGCCTGAAAAGCCATCCATGAAGGAGAATACAGAGTATTGAGCGGTATTATCAACTAATACGTCAATATGAGGAAGTGGAAAATCGTCTTTTGGGCTTGCTTTATTCAAATCTCTGTAATCCACGCACATTCGAACCTTGCCATCTTTCTTTGGCACTGGTACGATGTTAGCAACCCAGGAGGGATACTTCGTCACAGCCAGGAAACCAGCGTCCCACTGTTTCTGAACCTCATCTTTGATCTTCATTGCCATATCTGGGCGAGTCCTGCGAAGTTTTTGTTTGACAGGCGGACAGTCTTCTTTCAGTGGCAGACGATGCACAACCATATCTGTATCGAGCCCTGGCATATCTTGATACGACCAAGCGAATACATCATTATACTCTCGGAGCATTTCAACCAGTTTTCGCTTGATATCACTCTGCAGTGCGGCTCCGATACGAATATTTTTCTCAACCCCTTCCGACCCCAAATTGATAATCTCGATAACCTCGTCGTGAGGCAGAATGGCTCTTTCCTCTTGCTTCACCAACCAAGACAGTTCTTCAGGAACGTCGCTATCTTCGACAACCTCTTCTTCGGTCTGGAATACCGGGTGCTCGAAGTCGGGACGAGTCATAGGTGGTTCAAGGATGTCATCTGAAAATGGTATCCTGCAAAAGAAAGGGTTAAGTGCTTCAAAATGCGTATAAAGCGGATAACCACGTTGCCATTTTATTGAAAAATACAAAACAAGAAAGACAGGGATTACAGTATTTGCACATGAAAAAAAAACGCCATTTATTTAATGATTAACGAAGCAATGTTTATAACAACACAGCCCTAAGCAAATCCTGATGCCCCGGGCAAGACATCAGATTGTTCAACAATTAATAAAGCAAAGCATTACTGTTTAAAAGTCACAGGAACAAGCTCCTGAATAGACCAGTTGCACAGTCCTTGTCCTGGCGTGCTTGGCTGGATCCAGGCATCCATATCACAGTCGCTGTCCCCTTCATCGGATTCCGAAGCAGCATTGACAGATTCATGGCATACTCCACTGGCAGAGATGGTGATTGACTTTCTGAAATGAGGGGCCCCCACAGAAGGAGTTGATGACGACGGTCGGTACCCCAGTCCGAACCGGTCCATTTTCACCGGAATGTCCAATACTTTGCCCCAGCCTTTGGCTTCTCCGGCTTCCACTAGAGCTCGAGCTTCTTTGTACGATGAGACAGCTATCTCTGGCACTTTGCTTGGCCCGGGACTCTTGTCCTTTATGCGCAAACCTTCGAACGCCTGGCATGGCGTCTCGTGGATCTCCCCGTCGACTTCCACATATTTAAACGAAGATAGATGGCTGACCAGGATGTCTTCTTCTCCGCACACGGTGACTACACTGTCTCCGACCATATACTTTAACTTCTGATGCAGGGTAGACGTAACTGCCCCTGCCCCGTGAATCCAAGGTCTTCCCAGCAAGCAGCTGTACGCAGGCTGTATATCCATGATATAAAACTCCGTTGCAAACACTTCCGGCCCCACTTGCAGAGGCAAGGTGATCGATCCGAAGACTGTTCTCCGCGTGCCGTCAAACGCTCTGACTACCAAATCACTTGGTGTGCACAAAATCCCTCGAACATCCAGCTTCATCATAGCCTTCTTAGGCAACACATTCAAAGACGACCCGGTGTCAACCAATACGTGCGACATTGTCGACCCTCTGCACTCAACAGATACATGTAATGCCATATTATGATCCCTTCCTTTCGGAGTCAAGTCGAAATCCGTAAAGCCCAGACTGTGGCCTGCATTTACGTGTGCCAATACTCCTTCTAGCTGGTTCACGGAGACATCCTGTGGTACAAAAGAAGTGTCCAAGACTTTCAGCAAAGCGTTCCTGTGGGCTTCTGAACACAACAGCAATGACAGAATAGATATTTTGGACGGCGTTTGCTGCAGATGCTCCACAATTTTATAGTCGCTCTTCCGAATTAAGCGCATGAATTCTTCGACATCCTTAGATGCTGCTTCTTTTTCATTTGCTTGAACCGGAACATTCTCAACCGCTTTCCCTTTTCCTTTCGCTATCCTTTCGGCTTCTACTTCAGGAGATATAAAGATCCTGCCGCTTCTTGTCATGCCTCCTGAGCCCACAACATTATCCACAACCTCCGCTGACTGCTTGTTAACATCGATTCTAATCCCGTCACAATACACCTCTAGCCCATATGACCATGGGACCGCTTTCGTGCTCTCATACGGGATTGGCCCGGCTTTAGTTATAGTAATCGGTGGTCGCTGAGCTGGTGCCGAAATAGTGATCGTCTTCCTAGGAATTGTCACTGTGGCAACATCACTCCGATTATCCACTACTGCCCCTGCCGGCTCATCAGTTGCTGTCCTATCAAACTGCAATACACCTTCATCAATCAAGGCCTGAATGCCTTTCTTCAAATCCTCACACCCCCCAGACAGGGCCCAACAATCTAAGCAGTACTCATTACAACCCGGGTAAACACCTCCTTGCAACAGTCGGCTTTTGATTTCGCTCAGCGGCGTCTTTAAATCCTCAACATTCATAATCAGATTCAGACCTTCCTCAGCCAGCACGGCATTCGCCCCATGATTAGGCATGGGTTTCTGGACTATATTCGCACCGGTCGTTCCGAAGTTGATAGACTTGTTGTCCAAGAGATCCTGCACAACGTGCTTAAAAGCATGACAACCTTCTATATCATGGCCCGGGGCCCCAGAATGAAACTCGCAGCGCCTATTTGCATCATAGCCGAACGGGGGAGTTCCCGTTATCGGTGCCAAGGTTCTTTTCTCCACCAGATTCAATCCCAACAAGGTCTGCAATAAATCAGCATAGTTAGAGGGAGGTTTCTCGAACACCCTTCTCGGCTTACCACCCTGGAATTTTCTCTGAGTTTGCTGTGCCCCCTGCTGAGGCTGCTGCTGCTGTGGCATTGGTTGCTGCTGAACCTGTTGTTGTTGCTGGATTGGCTGCTGTTGATACGGGATGGTGACACTCGACACTTGCTGCTGCTGACGATATTGATTTCTTCCCCTGCCTCGGCCTCGGCCTCGGCCTCCAAATACCGCACTAGCTTCGCCCTGACGGCGCCCACCATAAGCTTTCCTATTACTGCCAGATGCAGCTGACTCGTCAACTTGGAACTTTCCTTGCTTAATGTTCCGCTCAATCTTTTCACCCATTAAAATCAGATCTGAAAAACTAGCCAGGGACGTGTGAAATAGCATATCATGAAACAACCCGGTGAATGTGCCGACAAACATATCGTTCATTTCTTTATCTTCCACAGGGGGACGGACCCTGGCAGCCATATCGCGCCACCTTTGCGCGTATTCTTTAAAACTCTCCCCCTTCTTCTGCGAAAGCCCGGCCAACTGGACCCGATTGGGTGCCAGATCGCTGTTATATTTGTAATGGGCTACGAACGCCTCCGCTAATTGCTTCCAAGTCTTGATATCAGTGGGCTCCAACCCCATGTACCACTCTAAGGAAGGACCCGATAGGCTATCCTGAAAGAAATGCATGAGCATTCTTTCGTCAGTGGAGTATGCAGACATCTTTCTGTAATAAGCTCGTACATGAACCTTCGGACATGTGTCTCCTTTGTACTTATCGAACGCAGGCGCTTTGAACTTGATTGGCACCCTCAGCCCAGGTACCAAGCCCATAGTTGCCATGTCCAGACCCACAGCACTCTGGTTTAGGACTCCCTTCATTTGCTCTTCCAGCATTCTAATCTTTTGAGAATCATCCATCGGCCCGTCAAAACCCCCTCCAGAGAAGGCGTCTTCTTGCTGATCCTCTTGCCACATACCGTTTCCAGCCCCGTATCCATCATACACATTATTACGTCCAGCTCTGACCTGATTCATCCCCGGAACTCGGCCTCTGTTGCCGTACCCTTGAACACCTCCAACAGGACCTCCAGCCATAAAACCAGCACCGTTTCCGTTTCCAAAACCTCCGTAGCCCTGATTGACCATACCATAACCATCTTGCCCAAAGCCTTGAGCATTAAAGCCATACTTGCCAGTGTTGTCGAATCCCTGATCGTTAAATCCGAACCCAGCGTTGACAAAGCCATTGCCTCCGAGATTATCTCCCACATTGACATCACCCAGCCCAGCGTTGTGGACAGCAGTTTCATTTCCAGCTCCGACGTTACCATTTACAGCAGTGGTAGCGTGGTTGACGTTAGCAGCATTCACATTGACGACAGGCGGAGCCACTGGCGTTGGAGTGCCATCTCCATGAGCAGTATCAACCCGGACAGACTGATGATCTTCGTTACCATGACCTGCGTTGCGAGCCAACAGAGGCTGGACCATGGCCTGCAAGTTCTCCTGCCCTTTTGCTATAGCCTCCATGGTCTGCATGAAGAGGGCGAGCTTCTCGCGTACATCCTGCATCTCATTCTGAATCTGGTCCATGACTTTCCGACAGTTGGATCGTGTAGAATAGCGGTGCGGATATTGATCTGGAATCCTGTTAAGTACCTGATACAGAACAAGAGATAAGACACCGTTCAAAGATTACCTGTTATGCAAGATGAATATGAATGCAATGCAATGTGTCTGTGCATTAGGGAAGTTCATTCCCCCAATTCTAGTGCGAAGGTGCCGGTGCAGTGACAGTGTCGACAATAAGAATACCGGAGCTGAATCATAGAAAGCCTCATATATAACAGAGAGAATCAATAAGCCCAGGGTACAATATCACTGAGAGTACAAAGATGGCATGACCTCAACCAACAATCCTGGTGATGGTCAGCACTATGCAAATAAAGCATACAAATAATGGGATGATCAAATCCTCCCAAAAGTCTGGTACTCCTCTATCAACTTCTTGGTCTCCGGATGGCTTGGTCGATCAAGCAGCCCTTCAACAAGCTGGTTTCTCTTCTTAAGGACACGGCGTACGTCTTCAGCAGTTTCTTCCCATGTTGCTTCTCCGAAGCAATCTTCTAGCTTTCGCTTCTGAGATACCGCTTCATCTCTGGATTTGATTGCCTTGTTCAGTGCATGCTGGACACTATACCGGTTCATCACTTCTTCCTCACACTTCTTGATGCTAGCCTTCAACTTCTCTTCGAGGTCGGAAATTTGCTGCTTCAGCTTATCTTCCCTCTTCTTGTTGTTGGTGAGAGTAGCATTCCAAGTCTTATTGCAAGAGGATATCTCTCGGTGTGCTGCGTCAAGCGCCTTCTTTTTGGCTTCCAGCATGTCATGGGAACTTCTGAACTCTTGCCCCAGACGTTCGCGCTTTTTCTTTTCCTCGGTCAACTCAGCTCCTAACCTGTTTACCAGCTCAATCTGTTGTTGGAAAGCATACACGGCCTTGTTTTTCTCACTGCGTGCCTGGGCTAGCTCTTGCTCTAACCCTTCGTTAATCTTCATCAAGGCTTCTTTCTCCGTCACAACCTGTTCATATGCTTCTCTAGAAACAGTAGTCGGTTCTTCTACCGGAATAGGATCAAGAATTGGTGCATCTGGAAATGGCATCTTCAACTGACTAGCCCTCCCCTGAATCCAAACTCTATAAGGTGCATAGGCCTGACAGTCATTCTTTCCTAACAACGGCTTCCCTTTGCGGTTAATACGCGTCCAAGCATGTCGCAACTTGGCTAATAACTCCCCCTTCACGTCACCGGTGAAGTACAGAGATTCCTGCACTTCCTCCTTCTGAGGTGGATCCTTCAGCGCATATCCGAACTGGCGAACGAATAGAGAAGGGTTGTAATTAATACACCCTTTTCTTCCAATCAATGGCACATTAGGGTAACCAGCACAGCTAAAGAGGAGCTCAGATCCCAGCAAATCTCTATCAAACCACTCCATGTCCTCCGACGATAACCTCATCAAGCGCTCCGTCCAACCAACTGGAACTGTAGTCTCTGCAGCAGATCCTCTCTTAGGAAGGTGACTCTCAAACCACATACTCAATAAGGGCACACACAGATGAACATTCTTCCCTCTTCCCTTCTCATTCTTGTAATGCAGCGAGTGGTAGAGATCTCCGAGTAAGGTAGGTACGGGATTACCAGCGGCGAACAAGTAGAAAGCATCGAAGTCCACAAAATCCGGTATATTGGGGAATAAAACTATGCCATAAATGCACAAAGCCAACACAGCGTTGAAAGCAACCCAGCACCCATTCTTGGCGTACTCTTGGGCTTTACCAACTAAGAACTGAAATGAGAAGCCTGGAACTCCACGGGAAACAGTAGTCACAAGTTCAGAAGCATCCACATGCAAGGCTTTGGCCAATTCCTCCGGCTTAGGTTTGGCATCATAATGAATGAATGGAACCTGGTTCTGCACAGGCAGCTCAACATACTCAGCGTATTCCTCCAGAGTTGGTCCCATAATAAAGTCAGAGAACGTGAAGCACCTCAAAGCAGGGTCGTAGAATTGCAACAAAGCATACAGCCCATCTAACTCTACCTCTGTAGGTTTGCACACCAATCTCAGTAATCTACCATAACTCATCCGGAAACTCCTACGAACACCCTCATCAGCAAGAGAGATCAACCCAAGTAGAGGAACAATATCAGGCGTAGGCAGTTTGTAAGCAACCGTTCTCCGTAGGCTAGTCATGATCAAACACTCAGAAGTCTGGGCACTAGAACTAGGGAAATGCAAATGCACCTGCAGCACAGACACACGTTAGTGAAATGCAAATGATAATGGATATGCAAGGATGCAGTGCAAGTAACGTTCAACAGGGACCAAAGCTGCAGCTGAATAGCCTAAACCCAATCAAGAAAGGTCTCAGACAGACCATCCAGAAATCATCAACCCTGGTCTCAGATAGACCTAAAATAAAGCTCCAACACTGGTCTCTGACAGACCTCAAACCACAACTCCAACTGGTCTCTGATAGACCTCAGATCACATCCATAATTGGTCTCTGACAGACCTCAAAACACCTCTCAAATGGTCTCTGACAGACCTCAGAATACATCTCCAAATGGTCTCTGACAGACCTCAGAATAAATCTCCACATGGCCTCTGACAGACCTCAGAATACATCTCCATAAATAACCTGATCACGAAATAGCCGGTAGTCTGGAGGTCTAGTTACCTGCATAACCCTGAATCCCCTCACAGGTGGGTGGCCCTATAACTGGCACAAGGTACGGCATCCTATGCGGTCGTCGGCGTCACAGACTTTCAGGGTTGATGATGCGATTCCCAGAAGGAGTGGCATCATCAATTCCTGAAGAGGCCTCACTCAGCCAATTTCCAAATGATCGGTCCCCAGAGTCGACAATCCAACTAACCAGCAACCCACGCCAACCAAAGGAAGGGGCAGGAGGCCAACCAGAGGAACCTCGTCTGAGCGTAGATTTCATGGGACACCAAAGCAAGCAAAGCAAGCGGGCGCCCACTAATTTCTACTCTAATTCTAGGTGCACTCAAGCCCAGGTCCGGCTTATCTCTCAATATCAGAACACCCGTCACACCCCAAATACAGCAATAATAATCAATACATAAAGCTGAAAAACACAGGGTTAGAAATATACAATAACTCCATACAAAATCCTCGACGGGAAAACAAGCGTTAGGATTGACTCTCTCAAGGGACGTTGGATCCCAAATGCATAAGAACCATCGCAGTCCTTAGCAGCCAGGGGACGTTGGATCCCCAGCAGAGTCGCCAGCTGGCGCTACTGCGAAAATCGGCGCCGGCTGAACAGAAGAGTCGCCACCGTGCGTTATTTATCCCACGGGAGGGAAAGGAAACGCTCAGAGTAAACCTCGCACAACACAGGAAAGGTATGGTCATCGCAACCAAAACCTGGGTTCGGGAGTCGGTTACGCAAGGGGAAGGTATTAGCACCCCTCACGTCCATCGTACTCGATGGGATCCACGCTTGTTTTCGGGTATGGATTGTTATTCTATCTACGCTAGAGGTCTGGGGTTAAAAGAAAAGAAAATGAAAATAAAAAAAAAAATGATTCGGCAAAGTATCGCACTTTATGCCTACGTATTCCCGTCTGGAACGAGAAATCAGAGTCAACGTAGTTCGCCTACCTACGGGAAAGGAGGGGAAGGTTGCTCGCTAGGATATCGCATCCTATGCCTACGTACTTTCATACAGCATGAAAGATCAGAGCAAACGTAGTTCGGGCCTCGTATGACACAAGTCTGTCTTGGTTGATTTTATTCTTTCTGAAAAAGGTTTTTCTGATTAGCAGTCCAAGCGGACAAAAATGACGTCTTGATGAGTTCACATTCTTTTACGAAAGAAGTGTCTTTTATTGTGTTTGAAATCTTTATTATGTTTTTCTGTTTGTTTTGAGAAAGAAAGAGACAGAACTCTAACCTATGGTTGCGAAGGGAATCAAACTAACCTAATGTTATCATGCATGGGTTAAGACCTAGTGTCTATCATGCTCCTCTCTTGCGCAGAGAGAAACAGAGATCCTAAGGGATAGGCAGAAACAGAAACAATATCAGATATATACAGTAAAATGCATGGATGCAACAATACAAGCGAGGCAAGGGAGTCCCACTCAACCTCGAACCTAGAAAACAATAGGCAAAAGTGAACAGGCTTCACTTTCAACCCAGCAGGGTAAACAGCAAACAATACAGTTCAGAAAACCAATCAATACATCAACAAATGAAATACAGCAGAAGCAACAGCATCTCTGAATCAACATCTGGCTTCAAGCTTTAGCAAGCATCAATCTCCATCTCCACAGCCTTTAGGCAAGGGTTTTGATCATCAGTCTTCCATTTGCAATGGCTTTTCTTCAAGCTCAAACCTCCAGGATAAGGGATTAGTCACAAGAGTGAATTGGGTGTTAAGCAATCAGCTGACTACCAAAGGTGGTGAACAGACTGCTTCCAACACAAAGAGACATTTTCTCTCAAGAGTTCTATCTCATAGACACTATCACCAAGCCTTCCAAAGGAAGGGGGTGAGTGTCTTAGAGAGACTCTGAATCACAGAGAAGAATGGATGCAGACAAGGCAATCCATGTTTGAGAAACAATCATTCTAATCTAGAGCTCTGCCTAGCTCCTAAATCCTAGTCTCCTCAGCAACTGATAGCAGGAAACTCCTCCTCAACTCTGGCAGTTGATCTTCAGTCTCTGACTCTCCAATGGTCTTCATCTCCACAAATCTTCAGCTTCCCCAGGGCCCCAGACAAACCCAATACCCAAACAAACAATCAATAAACCCCAGAGGGCACACCACACCAAACAGCAGATATACAAACAGTAATAATATCAGTAGGGGAATCCTAATTTTTCTCTAAGGGATCTAATAGCTACCCATAGCCCATATAGTCCCATGACTAATCTATTCAAACCCTAAGTCCTAAGGGAGAAAATTGAACTTCCTAAGTTGTCACCTAAAAACCCTAGTTTTGATCATGATATTCAAGCATTTATTAATCACCTAAAATTAACCTCTAAAAATGGGAGCTAAAATATTTCTATAAGCCTAATATCTCATCTAAACAATATGAAAAGAATGATCCAAAAATATTAAAGCATGTGAGAAAACAAAAATCATAAAAATAATGCATGAAATGTAATTATTTAATATGACATTTATTTAGAAAATATGGAAAAAATATGAAATAAAACTAAAAATGAAATTTTATTCTCCTATAATATTCTAGACATTTTAATGAAAACATGATAAAAAGAAGGGATTAAAAAACATTTTTTATGAATTTATTATGATTTTATGAAATTGGCAAAAATTAGAATGAAATAAGAAAAATAAAATGGAAAAATAAAATGAGAGAGGGGGTTAGAAGAGAAATTCGCCCCAGTTCATTATTGGATGGGCCCTCAGACTGGGGGGTGCTGGTAGCGCTTTGCACTGGGCCCAATCAACCATCAGAATTAAAAAACACAAGGGAATCAGCTGGGGGTGAAAATAGCAGAGAAATCACATTGGAAAAATGGTTTTGGGCTCACATTGGGGGTGTGGTTATCAACAGCACTCAGGCCCGCCCGTTTCAATTAATGAAACGGTGCGTTTAGGGCCAACGCACCTCCCTCCAATTCTGAAATTAAATGAGGGCCATTGGATTGCCCTGATAGTCAAAGGTCTTCCACGAGATGAATGGACACGATTGTGTCTTCTTCCTTGGTTCACCTGAGATTAGGGTTTCTGCCATTAAACCCCATGCACGAGCAACATTCCACCCAACTGTTCTCCTTATCCAGGCCACGAATCACCATGCTATGAACATGAAAGTTACTCCAAACCTCTCCCTCTTCAATCCTATGATCTTAGATCAATCTGAAACTCAATAAAACTCTCAACCCGATCGAGGTAAATTCTGATCACCATGGATATTCACTGATAAGCATCATGATAACTCTTCATCAAACCTGACCTAAACTAACCTATGCCTAATGGAGATTAACATGTGCTATCAAACTACAATTACAACACACTAATCTAAGAGATATAAGCACCAACAGATTGTTGCCTCTGCTAACAATGGACTCCAAATCGTTCCAAATTCACCTAAACTAATCTCCTAACCACCTAGATTGCATCTAAACTAACAACATCATGCCAAATTAACTAGATCAAGTGGTTTGAATGAAAACTTACCTTGTGTGAAATCTTGCAAACAGCTATGGAGATGGAAGATCTGAGGCTTTTGAGACTTGAATCTTGATCAATCCTTGATGAATTTGATTCTGTATGCACAAACTTGGAGGTTCCTAGCTTGAATCATGCAATCCACTTGAACTTGTGATTTTGATGATCTTGAGAAAAATGCTCGAAAATGGATGATAACTACCAAAAACTTGCTTCAATTATGATCTATGATGATGATGGAGTGGAATTGAATTGATTATGATGAAGATTGATGAAGAATTTGAGAGATTTGGAATGAAACTTTTATGAAAAAGTGTGAGAAATTTTGTGGAATTCTTGGTGCAAATGAGGCCAACCCTTGATCAATGCACATTTCATGAATATATAGACCCCAAATGAACATTCTAGATCCATCTTGCACATTCCCTTGTTTTCAAATTTTGATCCATTTTGATTATGTTTCTTAAATGATAAGCAACCATGGATAACTTCATTTTTTCCTTCTAAACTCAAAAAAGTGTGTGAACCATTGTTCTTAGAATTGTTTTTCCATTCAAAATCATATATTGGAAGTCTCCATTTGGACTTGTAAATCTCCCAAACCAATTTCCAACTTGAAATTATTCACTTTATAAGCCTTTTTAGTTCATATTTTGACCAATTGTGTAACTCCATGCTATGAGCTTCTCCAATAATTTGTGACCTTCTTTCTAGACTTAAAATCCCATTTGGAGCAAGTTTGATGTTGTAAGTTTTTCCATTTGAGGCCTCCTTGTATGAGTTTTGGGTATAGGTTAAAATGACCTGTAATTCACAAATGCCCAAAATACCCTTTGCTTGTCAAGACCATAAGTTGAGTTCTCCACATCATATGAAGGCATACCATACCATTCTAGAAAGCTAAGACAATGAGGGACAACTCTTATGTTGACCAAGAATTCATTTGAAATCTCCTTGAGGGGCAAAACTAGCTTGGAAGTCAAGTCACTTTCACAGACAAAAGTTCAGACACCCCAGATGACCTGTAACTTGCAAGGACCATAACTTGAGTTCTATAAATCTCCTTGAGGTCTTCCACCACTCAAATTAAAGGTCTTGAGATCCTCTACAAGTTTCATGTTGGCCAAGAAGCCATTTGAAGCTAGCATTTTGACTTATCTTGCTTGGAAATTTGACCTAAACTAGGGGATTTTACAGAGGAACCCTAATTTAGTAACTCCTCTTCTCCTTGATTTCTCTTGAATTCTCCTTGTCATATCTCCATATTCTTCTTTATATGTCCAATGATGATCCCCACATCTCTCCAATAGCCTTGAATGCCCTATTAGGTCAGTCAATTGACCTAGGGTTGACCTAGGGTTGACCCAGATGAAACCCTAGTTGACTATCTTCAACTATAGCTCTTGTGCCTTCATCAGTGACTTGCTTTCTTCTCCAAATGACTTTATAAGTCTCTCAAGATGTCTAGATGCTCTCCATGCTTTCATTTCACAGCTCATAACCCTCTTGTTGATCCTCAGATATCCTCAGCTAGGAGGTAGACTCAAGGCTTGCTCTGCTGAACTCTTTGCTTTCAAATTCTTTCCTGATGACTTGAGTAGGGTTGAATTGGGATAATAACCTCTTGATAGGCCTCTAGAGATGAAAATAATGATTGGTCCCCTGTTGAATGACTTGCTATGCTTATGCTATGCAGATGGTTAGTCTATGTACATGACTCTATATGCAAATGCTAATGATAATGAAACATGAATCCAAGGAATAAGGTTGAGCAAATTTTAGGGTGCAACAGCACTTTATTCCTACGTATTCCCGTCGGGAACGAGAAATCAGAGTCAACGTAGTTCGCCTACCTACGGGAAAGGAGGGGAAGGTTGCTCGCTAGGATATCGCATCCTATGCCTACGTACTTTCACACAGCATGAAAGATTAGAGCAAACGTAGTTCGGGCCACGTACGACACAAGTCTGTCCTGATTGTTCTTATCCTTCTGAAAAAGGTTTTCTTCTGATTATGGGTCCAAGCGGACAAAAATGACACTTTGATGTTTGTTTTGAATCTTTTACGAAAGAAGTGTTTTTTAGTTTGTTTGCAATCTCTGACGCACTAGAGACTATGATTTGAGAGTGACTACGTCGTATGCCACCCTAAGGGTAACACACTAAGCAATCAGATTACTGAAGAGTGACCCTCCAGCAACCTTTTCTCAAATAGCTTAAGGCTCGTAACGTACGACATCGATTGACCTTATTACTGTGTTTTTGAATTGTTCTGAGATGAGAAGTGAAAGAAGCTCTACAAATCCTATGGTTGAAAAGGGAATCAAAACTACTCTAATGTTGTCATGCATGGGTGAAAGCCTAATGTCTATCATATTTCTCTCTTGCACAGAGAGAAACAGAGATCCTAGGGGATAAACGACAAATGAAAGAGATACATACAGTAAAGCAGTAAGATGCATGAATGCAACAGGAAACAACAGGCAAAGTGAATAGCTTCACTTTAAACCTAAGGGTAAGATTAACAAACAATACAAAAAAGCAAATAAAACCCCAAAACCAACTCTGACAGCTCAACAGCTCCTACAGCAAACAGCACAAGCAATAGCTCTGACAGCAACAGCTGATTTACCAGCAAAAAGTTGACAGCAACAACCTTCATCTTCATGAATGCTCTTATCCCCTCAAGATTCACCAAACTTTCAATCTTCAATGGACACCAACTTCAACAAGCTCCCAGCTTAAGCAAGCTCAAACCCCAGCCAGTAACCAGCTTCAGCAAGCTCCTGACTTCAACTTCAACAAGCAGTAAAACCCTATCTTCAACAAGCAACCAGCTTCAACAAGCTCAAACTCATATTCAATAAGCTTCAACTTTCTCTTTACCAAGCTTCCACAAGCACCTCCAAAGGAAAATCATTCAACAAGATCAGATTATAATGTTAAGAATCTCAATGACAACCAAAGGAAATCACTAAGATTTTAACATTGCAAATGAAAGGTATCCTCAAAGTTCTACTCATTTGGGCATACCACTCATCCCTCCTAAGGAGAGATGGAGCTTCCCAAGGAGGACTTTATGTCATTGGATAGGATAGAGGCAAACAATTCACTCTATGTTTGGCAGAAGAATTTGTCTATTCTAAGCTCTTCCTATTTTATCCTATTTCTCCTAAGTCTTCAATCAGCATCTTCAATCCAAGCAATCCTCATGCATCAACCTTGATCCTTGTATTCAATCTTCTCCATTGATTCTTCATGCTTCCACAAGCTCAAACCAAACCCACACCCCAAAATAAAAGCCCAGACACCAAACAGACAAACATAAACCCCAAGTGGGAACCCCAAACAAACACTCTATTTGGAACATACACTAAAAATAGTTAAATAGTATTTAAAATTATAAGATTTATTCTAAGGGGATTTCTACCTCTACCCTACATACCCTATATGTCCCATACTCTAATTCAAGCTAAAAACCCCAAAATAAAATGTTAGAATGCACCTATGTTAAGTTTAAACCCTAATTATACTAACCTAATGTTCTCTAATCAAAACTAATCAAAATTAATCCACAAAAATATGGAATAAAACCAGGGGTAACTTAATGCCCTAATCTAACTACCACAAAAGGAAGGGAGTCAAAATATGAATTTACATGACCAAACAAAATTCACCAAATGATGTGTACAAACAAAATGAAAATAAAATGCAATTAAATATAAAAAACCACCAAAAATAGAAAAATGCTTAAAATAATATTTTTATTTTTTTATAATTTTCTTCACACAATTATTAAAATGTAGCAAAAATCCCCACATTAAAATGATTATTTTTCAATTTTATATGAATTTTCAAAGAAACAAAAATAATATGATGAAAATAATGAAAATATGAAATAAAGAAAAAACACGCGTGGCAAATAGTAACTAAAATCAGTTCAATGCACTGGTTGGGCCCAGGAGGGGGTGTGAACAACATACTGAGACTTAAGCCCAAACCCAATGAATTAATGAAACGGCGTGTTTCATTCAGAACTCTCTCTTCAGACTTTCTTGTGCAATCGTGGCCATCCATTCGTTATCTGAGTCAATAGTCAAAGCCTAATCCAATGGTCCATGAGTTATCTTCTTCATTAGCTCAGACGAACATGAACTATTACCAGACGGTGGTTCACGGTGGAAACCACCGTCTTCTCCGGTGAGCACCTCCACACAGGTCATCAACAATAGCCAATAAAACCCTATTCGACTCCAAATTCCATCCTGAATCCGAATCTACCACTAGAATCCTCTAATTCTTACTCAAAATCAAAACACGAAGAGATTCTCCAAAAGAGGCACCGATCTTGATCCTCATGATTCTTGAAATTGAAGGCACTAAACTAAACCTCAACTATCAGGGATCATTCTCCAATGTTCAATCGCGATTAACACCTCAAGAAATAGGAGAAAACAGGCTCAACAGAAAGTGTCCATCATCATCAATCAACTCAATTCTCTAATCTTTTGACCTAGAAATCATCTACCAGTTGCAAGCATCCTAACCACAAGTTAATTTCTATCTAGAACTACATGGATCGAGCACAATGAAGGAATTTACGAACCTGGTTTCAGAAGATCACCATGAGCTATTCTTGATCAATTCAACCTCCACAATGATTCAAACACCTTCAATGAAGCTAGGAGAAGCTCTTCCACACTTCAATTTGTCTTGAAACTCCTTGCAACCTTGAAACCGATTCTGAGTTCTTCACCTTCAAAATTCAGTTGCAAAACCGTTACTCAGCCTCAAATCTCTAACCTCTTTCATCTGTACTCACTCTAAACCATTTATAGAACATACTCATGGGCTTTTGATCCATTCTTAAGGCCCAAATTAAGAGATCCATTTTTCTGTCATGGAAGTGAAAAATCCATTACCACAGTCGGGTTTCGCTTGTTTCAGTCAGCTTCCAAAGGTTCTAATCAACCATATGCATCATTGTGAATGTGCTTTGATAGGTAGCTTGGCTTGAATCAGCTTGTGTCGGATTTGGGTTGTGTAACTTGGATTTCAAGTAAGAGGTTTACAAAGCAAGTCCATGATTCTGACCTCTACTCAAAAAAGTGTTAATGCCATTGTCTCTAAAAGATGTTTTCCAATCAATTTGAGTACTTGGATGATGCATTTTGGACTCATAACTTGAAAATTGCATTTTCCCTCCATGAATCCATTTGAAATTCTTCCATATTCAAGCCATTTTTGGGCATTTTGTGATACAAGCCATTCTAGCTCACCATGACCTCTTGTCTAGCCTAAAAATTCCATTTGGAACATATCTCATGTTGGGCAAAATTTCATTTGAAGAGTGGAAGATGAAGATTTTGATCCATATTGAAAAATGACTTATAATTCAACTTTCCCAAAATACCCCTGAGTTGCCAAGACCATAACTTGAGTTCTACAACTTCTCTTGAGGACTTCTAGTACTCAAATTAAAGCTAAGATCAAGATATACAACTCTTATGTTGGCCAAGAATCCATTTGAAAATTCTTGATGGGCAAAAGTTGCTTGGAAGTCAAGTGACTTTCACAGATAAATTTCAGTGTCCTCTGAGGACCCATAACTTGCAAGAACCATAACTTGAGTTCTACAAATCTTCTTGAAGACTTCTAGTACTCAAATTAAATCTATTGAGAAGCTCTACAAGTTTCATGTTGACCAAGAATTCATTTGAAGCTTGAATTTTGACTTATCTGGCTTGGAAGTTAAGCCTAAATTAGGGTTTTTTACACTGAACCCTAATTTAGTAACTCCTCTTCTTCTTGATTCCTTTTGATTTCTCCTTGGCACAACACCACACTTGTATACACATATCCATTCATGAATCCCACATCCTCCCACTAAGCCTTGATCCTCTTCAATCACTCAGTTGACCTAGGGTTGACCCAGATGAAACCCTAGTTGACTGCATTCCACTGTAGCTCTTGTAATCAAACCAATGACTTGCTTCATCTTCAAACTGACCCTCTAGGCCCTCCATGATGATAGCACACATTCCATACCCTAAGTTCATAGCTCATGTCTCATTGATGATCCTCAAACACACCCCCAAATAGGAGAGGAATCCACTGCTTGATCTTCTAACCTCTCAAAGCTCCAATTCCTTTCCTGGTGACTTGAATAGACTTAGGCTTGAATAAAACCCCTTTTGATGTGCCTCTTCAGAGAATAATGGCACTTGATCCCTTGTTGGATGAATTGCTTATGTTATTCTATGCAAATGGATGAACTATGTACATGATCTATTATGCAGATGATAATGCAATTGAAAACACCAATCAAGTGAAATGAGTTGGTCAAATTTTAGGGTGCAACAGCTGCCCCTATTCAGGCGGCTTGGACCCGACTGGGTGAAGAGCGAACGACCTTCAAACATTCGAGGTATGAGACGGTTGAATACCACAGAACCCTGAAATTTGCCAACCGCAGAAATAAACTGCACCACTGCTTGGGGAACGACACTCGTATGATTGTTACGGTAGCAACCGATCAGCCGTCTGAGAATAACTCTGATTTTGACTATCACCACCCATGTAACACCACGGGTACTGAACTATCTTCGCGAAAATACCTCTGTCCATAACTGGACTAAACTTGTCAACACAAGAAGAGAAACAAATTCATCAACAGGAGTAAAGATCCCATCATCACAGGAAAAAATCTTATCCCCAATTGCCCTTAAATTTCGTCGACACGAAAAGCCATACATTCGTCATTACGGGGAAATCCTATCATCATAGGAATACAACTTGCCCTCATCAGTACTTTTCAAACTTGTCCTCAGCAGGACTCCATATTCCATCATCATGGAGAAATAAAACTTGCCGACCCCACTGGGGATGGGCTATCTGCATCTCGTCAACACGAGGAAGATAAATTCATTAACATGAATAAATCCTATCATCATAGGAATACCATTCTTGTATATCTTTGAACTCACATTTCGTCAACACGAAGAAATCCTATCCACATAATCATAAATTGTCCTCAACAGGACACATATTTCGTCAACACGGAGAGAGTAATCCGTCAACACGAATAAATCCTATCAGCATAGGCGTATATTATCCTCATTAGGACTCCATATTCCGTCAATACGGAGAAATAATTCGTCAACACGAATAAATCCTATCATCATAGGCATAGATTATCCTCATCAGGACTCCATATTCTGTCAATACGGAGAAAACTCGTCCTCATCAGGACCCCATGTTCTGTTAAACCGGAGAAATCAAACTTCGTCCTCAACAGGACTCCATATTCCATCATCATGGAGAAGTAATTCGTCAATACGAATAAATACTATCATCATAGGCATAGATTGTCCTCATCAGGACTCCATATTCCATCATCATGGAGAAGTTACACTTTGTCCTCAACAGGACTCCATATCCCATCATCACGGAGAAGTCAAACTTCGTCCTCAACAGGACTCCATATTCCGTCAACACGGAAGAATGATTCGTCAACACGAAGAAATTCTATTAACATAGCTGGAGATATTCTGAAAACCAATGACCGACACCCGTTCTGACAACAAGCGACCACTTCTGAAACTTTGATACATGGAACCCTGAGATGCTACTGCAGCAACAAACTTGATAAAACAGTCCGCTGATCGGACACGAGAAAACCTCAATCAGTAACTCTGTGGGGATGATGATAAACTGAATCGCATCATCGTATGTCTCACGTCAAGGCTTCGATTATCTGAAAAGACCCCTGAGCTTTAGAACTCCACACTCCGGTTGAGAAACACACCCTGCTGGGGAAGGAACGGTTGCCACCAAGTATTCCGGCAAAATAAATGCCAGGACACACAACCAACTCTGCCGGGGAGAGCTTTAAACCTTCAATTTTCACTGGGAGGAAAGAAAACACTTGCTGAAAAGGGAGAACTCCGATGGGGAAGAAACGGTTCTCTTGGGAAATATTAACCGACTCTGCTGGGGAGAATGAACAACCCTATTGGGGAGAAGAACTGTCCGGACACAGTTTACAACTCTCTAAAAGCTAAATGACTCTGCTGAAGATAAGTAATCCTTTTGGAGAACCACCACTGTCTGAATACAGCTTACGTATTTTGAAGTCATCAAATTCTGCTGAGGGTAAGCGACCCTGCTGGGAAAAGTAAACCATCTGGCTACAGTTTACATACTCGGGACCGAGGATAGACATCCTGTGGCGAGCATCGATCTTGACCTTTTGGAGAATACCCTTTGGGATAAGCTGCGACTAGCTGGGGGAATTGACTTTCCTTCAGTAAAGAACATTGTCATCTCAGCTCCGGGAAATGAAACGCCACCTGCGTGGGGATTCACTTCACATAATGATCAAGTTTTTTCGTCACGAGTCTCTGGTTAGGACTGCAATCTTCTGATCGTCCACTTCATATGGGCAAGAACCCTGCAACACCACAAACGAGACAAGACAAGTCTATACAACCAAGTCTATTCAAGTTAGCGTTAGTGACATCATTTTCAGTGAATTCAAAGTTTTAGCAATTATTGGCGAGGGCCAGCAACGTTATGCACTTGTTCGCTTTATCAAAACATTGGCGTTTTTTCACATACAAAACAGTACAGAACAAGCATCAAATACTGAATAACATGTTTTATTGATTGGGTCCCTGAATGGGCAGAGTTTTGTACACTGGATGTAACTCCTGAAAAGAGGAAGTTACGCATAACAAATATACAAGTATGCACAGGAAGCATAAATACCATGACAAATCAAATTTGCACCTATGTCGGCAACATGATGCAGACAAACATCATGAGCTGATCCTCCTATGACTCGCCTGACTCTGGCGCTTTCCCGGTATTCATCCTTCGGAAGAGATTGTATCTGATAATCGAACCCTCAAGCGTATTCTCCAGCCCCAAGCTACAGCATCAAATTCGGACCGCAGTCACTTGCTTTTTAAAATCCCTAACTTTTGCGTGAACTGCCCTTTGCGGGTTTTCAGTTCACCGGGATACCCTTTTTTGCCGAAGCCGTCCAGTGTAGGTTTTCGACTCCGCGGGTGTACATCTTTTGAATTTTATCCCTAACTTTTGCTCGAACCTTTTATTTTGTTTTTGGTTCGCCAGGATGCCCCATTTTTGCCTGGACTCTCTTTTTTTCTGTCCAGCGAGTCAATTTCAAGCAAAGTATTTTTTAACTGCGTCTGAATTCACAGGCGACGAAAAGTCTTCACCGTCCATGGTGGACAACAACAATGCTCCTCCGGAAAAGACTTTTCTGACAACGTATGGTGTAACAGCCCAAATTTCATTAAATAATTAATTATAGTAATTAATTGATTTAGTGGGGTTTTTATTAATGTTGGAAATTAATTTTTATTAATTGGGATTAATAGAGAATTAAGAAGGAATTGGAGAGGAAGGAAAATGAAGGAAATATATAAGAGAGAAAGAAAAGAAAAGAAAGATAGAAAACATTTGGAAAGAAAGAGGAAAGAAGAAGAAAGGAGAGAAAGAGAAGAGAAGAAGAGGAAAAGTGGAAATCATCAAGAACCAACATCAAAGCTCCGATTAATCGAGGTAAGGGTGAGAAATGTTTCTATTTGATCATTGTATGATGTTATGTATGTTGGGTTGGGGTTTTGGTAGAGTTTTCATCACTTTCCAATTAGGGCAAAAGTTGGAATAATCGGTAGATTGATGATTTAATCGGTTGAAACTGAGCAATAATGCCGTAGAATAGTTGGGTAACATGTGTTGATGCTGTTTGTACTGATTTTGTTGTGTGAGAAGTTGGATGATGGTGGATGGTGGAGGTGGAACAGAATAGGGTTCTGTTCTGCGCAGGTTCGCTGGCTCTCGCCAGGCGAGCGGAGGCGAAGCTTCGCCAGGCGAAGCCTAGCGAGTGTTGGCGAATAATTATATTCAAGTCCCAGTGGACTTCGCTGGTGGGTTCGCCAGGCGAAGTTGAGTAGCGAGGGTTCGCCCAGCGAAGGTGCTGGCGAAGGGTGGCGAATGATGTCAGTAGCTACTGACTTGGGCTCGCTGGGAAGTCTCGCCAGGCGAAGCCTAGCGAGTGTTCGCTGAGAGAGTTCGCCAGGCGAAGGCCAGGCGAAGGTTCGCTGCGAGGGTTCGCCAGGCGAATGGAGGCGAATGTGACAGCATTTTTCCTTTGCTGTGTTGTTCATGTGGAGATGGTTTGGTTGCTTCTCAGAGGTCAATACCTCTATGATATGATATAGATATGATCTTTTGTGATGATGTGTGTTGTGGGTAGCCTACGGGCGTGAATCCTAGAATTGTGATTTGAATGTTAATTGCATCAAGTATAAATACATGTGAACATAATAGGTGATTATGTGTGTATTATTTAATGAACTTGTGAATGCTTGATGTGTATACAATTATGTGATGAGTATGCATGAGAACATTGTGAATATGTGTGCATCACTTGTAATTGTATGATTGGTATTGTGATGTGAATACCTTGATTGTTGTGATATATGCTGTATGTGCAATCATTGTGTAATTCTTGAAGAGATGAATTATGTAAATGCATGAGATTAAGATGTCGGTCTTAAGTGCATTTGTTGTGGTTGATTGTACATGCATCATTTAGTCAAGAGGCAATGTCTGTTAGTTTCGTGGAAACTAGTGGTTTGTCCCAAACCTAGAAGAGTGGGTTTGAAGGCTTAGAGGACGGGCCTTTGTGGTTATCGGTCTAGAAGAGTGGACCCGGTTTAATGTAAAAACCGAAAAAGATAACGGGTTATCGGTCTAGAAGAGTGGACCCGGTTTAATGTAAAAACCGAAAAAAGATAACGAGAGTCGGTACCGCATTGCATGAGTTGCATTGAGTTGTTGAGTCACATTGATATATGACATATGCATGAAGAGATGCTTATGTGTGAATGATGAGATTGTGGAAATTGTAAGTGTATGCATAATGTGGAAATGCTTTGTGAATATCCAGGTTTGTCTATATATGTGTGGTAAATATGTATGACTAAGAGAATGAAGTGTGGTGAGAAATGTGAATATGTGTTATATGACTACCTATATATATATAATCTTATGCTTTGATTATTATGGTTATATTTCTCACCCTTCTGCTGTTTTATAATGCTCTATGAGGCATTGCAGATTAGGGTGCTGGAGTCCTTTTGTGAAGTTAGTCTTCATTCTTTTGAGTCGGCTGCTCTGATATGTAACACCGGGTAGTTAGACTAGTATAGTCATTCTTTTGTGATACATTGCGATGTATCAGCTGATGTGGTTTTGTAATCTAACTGATATGATGCATTAATCTGGATGACTTATGTGCATTTGAATTAATATTTTGGAACTGATCAAATGATGTTATTTTCCGCTCAAGTTGAATGTTGAAATGTGAATTCTAAAACTACGAAATTGTTACATATTTTATGGAGCAAAATGTTAAAGAGTTTCGTTGGTGAAATTGTGGCATTCTTCTTTTATACCTTATTATAAAACCTTTTTACTCTGATAATTTGTATGTGCTTAATTGTTTTATATGCATTCATTTGGGGTGTAGAAGGGGGTGTTACAATAGTGGTATCAGAGCAGGTCGGTCCGTCCGGCCAAGTTGTTAGAGTGTTTTTCCCTGTGTGTTATTGATAGGCGTGTGTTGCATTATCAATATTGGGTGTTCTTACGTGGTTCTGTTGCTGGAATTAGTAAGATGGTTGCAGGAAGGAACGACGAAGCGATTGCGGAGGCATTGACGAGATTGGCGGGGGCAA
The DNA here is from genome assembly GCA_963859935.3 of Lathyrus sativus. Classification (NCBI taxonomy): domain Eukaryota; kingdom Viridiplantae; phylum Streptophyta; class Magnoliopsida; order Fabales; family Fabaceae; genus Lathyrus; species Lathyrus sativus. The sequence goes on along the minus strand of OZ012739.1, from coordinate 213,653,604 downwards.
TTGGGCAGAATCCTCCGGCCAATGTGAATGAGAGGAATCATGCTGATGATGGATTCCGTGCTTTGGGGAAATTCCAAAAGAATAACCCTCCGGTCTTCAAGGGAACTCATGAACCGGACAAGGCACAAATTTGGTTGAAAGCTGTGGAAAAGATTTTTCGAGTTATGAATTGCTCGGATGCACAGAAGGTGCAGTTTGGGACTCATATGCTCGAAGAAGAAGCTGAAGATTGGTGGGGTAATACTCGCCAAAGATTTGAGGAAGATGATATTGTGATTACTTGGGATTTGTTTAGAGAAACCTTTCTGGAGAAGTATTTTCCAGAGGATGTGCGGGGGAAGAAAGAGATCGAATTTCTTGAGTTGAAGCAAGGTAATTCGACGGTTGCTGAGTATGCGGCGAAATTTGAGGAGTTGATCAAATTTTGTCCTCACTATAATACTGGTAATGCTGAGAGGTCTAAGTGCCTCAAGTTTGTAAACGGTTTGAGACCTGAGATTAGACAAGCTATTGGATATCAGGAAATCAGACGGTTTTCTGAGTTGGTTAACAAGAGCAGAATTTATGACGAAGACAGTAGGGCTAGGTCCAGCCACTACAAGAGTCTAAGTGACAAGAAAGGAAAGGGACAATTCAGAGGAAAACCTTACGTGACTCCTGCTGATAAGGGGAAACAAAAGGTTGGTTTTGGCAAGAGGCCAAGTGGGGGAGTTTCTACCCCGGTTAGGTGTTACAATTGTGGTGAAGCGGGGCATCGTGCTCCGGAGTGAAAAGTGTTGATCTGCAGTGTTTTAAGTGTGGCAAGCCAGGCCACAAGGCTCTAGAGTGTAGAAGCGGTGCGGGTGTTACTTGCTATAACTGTGGTGAGCGAGGGCACATCAGTACCAAGTGCGATAAGCCGAAGAAGAATCAAGGGAGCGGGAAAGTGTTCGCTCTATCTGGATCTGAGACTGCTAGCGACGATCGATTGATCCGAGGTACGTGCTTCATTCATGGTACACCTTTGATCGCTATAATTGATACCGGAGCTACGCATTCTTTTATTTCTTCGGATTGTGTTAGAAGGTTAAATCTTGAGTTGTCTGTGATTGGTGGCGGTATGGTTATTGATACTCCTGCTATGGGTTCGGTAACTACACCGTATGTTTGCTTGAATTGCCCGTTGAGTATTTTCGGTAGAGATTTTGGGATTGATTTAGTGTGTCTTCATTTAGATCAACTGGATGTCATTCTTGGAATGAATTGGTTAAAATTCAATCGTGTGTATATTAACTGCTTTGACAAAACGGTTATTTTTCCCGATTCGGATGTTGAAAGGGAATTGTTTATGACGAGGAAACAAGTGAAAGAATCGGTGCAAGATGGGGCTAAGGTATTTATGCTTATGGCAACTTTGAGGACTGGTGAGAGTGAAGGGATTGATGGTTTGCCCATTGTTAGAGATTTTCCGGAAGTATTCCCTGATGAGATAAAGGATTTACCGCCGGAGCGAGAAGTGGAGTTTTCGATAGATTTGATTCCTGGAACTAGTCCGATATCGATGGCTCCATATCGTATGTCGGCCTCAGAGTTAAAAGAGTTGAAGAGTCAACTTGAGGATTTGCTTGAAAAGAGGTTTATTCGTCCGAGCGTGTCACCGTGGGGTGCACCGGTGTTATTGGTTAAGAAGAAAGAGGGTTCTATGAGGCTCTGTGTGGATTACAGACAGTTGAACAAGGTGACTATTAAGAATAAGTATCCACTTCCAAGGATTGATGATCTGATGGATCAGTTGGTTGGTGCAAGCGTGTTCAGCAAGATTGATTTGAGATCTGGGTATCATCAGATCCGTGTGAAAGCTGAGGATATTCAGAAGACGGCCTTCCGAACGAGGTATGGACACTATGAGTATTCCGTGATGCCATTTGGTGTGACTAATGCACCGGGTGTATTTATGGAGTACATGAATAGGATTTTCCATCCTTATTTGGATAAGTTTGTGGTGGTGTTTATCGACGACATCTTGGTTTATTCGAAGAGCGAAGGAGAGCATGCCGAGCATCTGAAGATTGTGTTATCTGTGCTAAGAGAGAAGCAGTTGTTCGCGAAGCTTTCTAAGTGTGAATTTTGGTTGAAGGAAGTTAGTTTCCTTGGTCATGTGATTTCTAGTAGTGGTGTTGCGGTTGATCCGTCGAAGGTTGAAGCAGTGTCGCAATGGGAGACTCCGAAGTCAGTTTTTGAGATCAGAAGTTTTCTTGGTTTAGCCGGTTATTATCGGAAGTTTATTGAAGGATTTGCTAAGTTATCGTTGCCGTTGACGCAGTTGACTAGGAAAGGTCAAGCCTTTGTTTGGGACGCCAAGTGTGAAGCGAGTTTTCAAGAACTTAAGCGAAGGTTGACGACAGCTCCTGTTTTGATTCTGCCAAATCCAGAAGAACCATTCGTTGTGTATTGTGATGCTTCTTTGATGGGTTTCGGAGGTGTGTTGATGCAGAATAACCAAGTTGTGGCTTATGCTTCGAGGCAACTCAAAGTGCATGAGAAGAATTATCCGACGCATGACTTAGAGTTGGCCGCCGTTGTGTTCGTGTTGAAGCTTTGGAGGCATTATTTGTTTGGTGCGAGGTTTGAAGTGTTTAGTGACCACAAGAGTTTGAGGTATCTTTTTGATCAAAAGGAATTGAATGCGAGACAAAGAAGATGGCTTGAACTTTTGAAGGATTATGATTTTGGCTTGAATTACCATCCGGGTAAAGCGAATGTTGTAGCGGATGCATTGAGTCGGAAATTATTGCATATGTCGGCGTTGATGGTGAAAGAGTTAGAATTGGTCGAGCAATTTCGAGATTTGAGTTTGGTATGTGAGAGAACTTCTTTTGGATTTAAGTTGGGTATGTTAAAGCTTACGAGTGGTATTTTGGACGAAATTCGAGAAGGACAGAAATCGGATTTGAGCTTAGTTGATCGGTTGACTTTAATCAACCAAGGCCAAGGTGGTGATTTTCGGATTGATGAGAATGGTATTATGAGATGTCGGGATCGAGTTTGTGTTCCGAACATGGTTGAGCTTAAGAAGAGCATCCTTGAGGATGGACATCGTAGCGGATTGAGTATTCATCCGGGTGCTACTAAGATGTATCAGGATTTGAGGAAAATATTTTGGTGGCCTAGTATGAAGAAGGATATTGCGGAATTTGTGTATTCTTGTTTGACTTGCCAGAAGTCGAAGATTGAGCATCAGAAGCCATCGGGTTTGATGAAGCCGTTGTTTATTCCTGAGTGGAAATGGGATAGTATCTCCATGGATTTTGTATCGGGTTTGCCGAGGACGCCGAGTAATTTTGAGGCTGTTTGGGTTATCGTGGATAGGTTGACTAAATCTGCTCACTTTATTCCTATGCGTATGGATTACCCTTTGGAGAAGTTGGCTAAGTTGTATATTGAAAGGATTGTGTGCCTGCATGGTATTCCGCTGAGTATTGTTTCGGATAGAGATCCGCGGTTTACTTCGAGATTTTGGGAGAGCCTGCAGAGTGCTTTGGGTACTAAGTTGCGTTTGAGTTCAGCGTATCATCCTCAGACTGATGGTCAGACGGAGAGGACGATTCAGTCGCTTGAAGATCTTTTGAGAGCTTGTGTATTGGAAAAAGGAGGAGCTTGGGATAGCTACTTGCCTTTGATTGAGTTTACCTACAACAACAGTTTCCATTCGAGTATTGGTATGGCACCATTTGATGCGTTGTATGGTAGGAGGTGTAGGACACCATTGTGTTGGTTCGAGTCCGGAGAGAGTTCTGTTGTTGGACCCGAGCTAGTTCAACAGACTACTGATAAGATCAAGATGATTCAAGAGAAGATGAGAATTACTCAGAGTCGTCAGAAGAGTTATTATGACAAGAGGAGGAAGGCACTTGAATTTCAAGAGGGAGATCATGTGTTTCTTCGAGTCACTCCGATGACAGGTGTTGGTAGGGCACTGAAGTCGCGCAAGTTGTCGCCGCGTTTCATTGGTCCTTATCAGATTTTGCAAAGGATAGGAGAAGTGGCCTATCGTGTGGCTTTACCACCGTCGCTTGCTAATCTTCATGACGTATTCCATGTATCTCAGTTGAGGAAATACATTGCGGATCCGTCTCATGTAGTCCAAATAGATGATGTGCAGGTGAAAGATAACCTGACTGTTGAGGCATCACCTATGCGGATTGAGGATCGGAAATTGAAACAGCTTCGAGGTAAAGAGATCGCTTTAGTGAAGGTCGCTTGGGGAGGACCGGCTGGTGGAAATGTTACTTGGGAGCTTGAGAGTCGGATGAAGGAGTCTTATCCAGAACTGTTTGAATCAGGTAACATTTTCGAGGACGAAAATCCCTAAAGTGGGGGAGAGTTGTAACAGCCCAAATTTCATTAAATAATTAATTATAGTAATTAATTGATTTAGTGGGGTTTTTATTAATGTTGGAAATTAATTTTTATTAATTGGGATTAATAGAGAATTAAGAAGGAATTGGAGAGGAAGGAAAATGAAGGAAATATATAAGAGAGAAAGAAAAGAAAAGAAAGATAGAAAACATTTGGAAAGAAAGAGGAAAGAAGAAGAAAGGAGAGAAAGAGAAGAGAAGAAGAGGAAAAGTGGAAATCATCAAGAACCAACATCAAAGCTCCGATTAATCGAGGTAAGGGTGAGAAATGTTTCTATTTGATCATTGTATGATGTTATGTATGTTGGGTTGGGGTTTTGGTAGAGTTTTCATCACTTTCCAATTAGGGCAAAAGTTGGAATAATCGGTAGATTGATGATTTAATCGGTTGAAACTGAGCAATAATGCCGTAGAATAGTTGGGTAACATGTGTTGATGCTGTTTGTACTGATTTTGTTGTGTGAGAAGTTGGATGATGGTGGATGGTGGAGGTGGAACAGAATAGGGTTCTGTTCTGCGCAGGTTCGCTGGCTCTCGCCAGGCGAGCGGAGGCGAAGCTTCGCCAGGCGAAGCCTAGCGAGTGTTGGCGAATAATTATATTCAAGTCCCAGTGGACTTCGCTGGTGGGTTCGCCAGGCGAAGTTGAGTAGCGAGGGTTCGCCCAGCGAAGGTGCTGGCGAAGGGTGGCGAATGAAGTCAGTAGCTACTGACTTGGGCTCGCTGGGAAGTCTCGCCAGGCGAAGCCTAGCGAGTGTTCGCTGAGAGAGTTCGCCAGGCGAAGGCCAGGCGAAGGTTCGCTGCGAGGGTTCGCCAGGCGAATGGAGGCGAATGTGACAGCATTTTTCCTTTGCTGTGTTGTTCATGTGGAGATGGTTTGGTTGCTTCTCAGAGGTCAATACCTCTATGATATGATATAGATATGATCTATTGTGATGATGTGTGTTGTGGGTAGCCTACGGGCGTGAATCCTAGAATTGTGATTTGAATGTTAATTGCATCAAGTATAAATACATGTGAACATAATAGGTGATTATGTGTGTATTATTTAATGAACTTGTGAATGCTTGATGTGTATACAATTATGTGATGAGTATGCATGAGAACATTGTGAATATGTGTGCATCACTTGTAATTGTATGATTGGTATTGTGATGTGAATACCTTGATTGTTGTGATATATGCTGTATGTGCAATCATTGTGTAATTCTTGAAGAGATGAATTATGTAAATGCATGAGATTAAGATGTCGGTCTTAAGTGCATTTGTTGTGGTTGATTGTACATGCATCATTTAGTCAAGAGGCAATGTCTGTTAGTTTCGTGGAAACTAGTGGTTTGTCCCAAACCTAGAAGAGAGGGTTTGAAGGCTTAGAGGACGGGCCTTTGTGGTTATCGGTCTAGAAGAGTGGACCCGGTTTAATGTAAAAACCGAAAAAGATAACGGGTTATCGGTCTAGAAGAGTGGACCCAGTTTAATGTAAAAACCGAAAAAAGATAACGAGAGTCGGTACCGCATTGCATGAGTTGCATTGAGTTGTTGAGTCACATTGATATATGACATATGCATGAAGAGATGCTTATGTGTGAATGATGAGATTGTGGAAATTGTAAGTGTATGCATAATGTGGAAATGCTTTGTGAATATCCAGGTTTGTCTATATATGTGTGGTAAATATATATGACTAAGAGAATGAAGTGTGGTGAGAAATGTGAATATGTGTTATATGACTACCTATATATATATAATCTTATGCTTTGATTATTATGGTTATATTTCTCACCCTTCTACTGTTTTATAGTGCTCTATGAGGCATTGCAGATTAGGATGCTGGAGTCCTTTTGTGAAGTTAGTCTTCATTCTTTTGAGTCGGCTGCTCTGATATGTAACACCGGGTAGTTAGACTAGTATAGTCATTCTTTTGTGATACATTGCGATGTATCAGCTGATGTGGTTTTGTAATCTAACTGATATGATGCATTAATCTGGATGACTTATGTGCATTTGAATTAATATTTTGGAACTGATCAAATGATGTTATTTTCCGCTCAAGTTGAATGTTGAAATGTGAATTCTAAAACTACGAAATTGTTACATATTTTATGGAGCAAAATGTTAAAGAGTTTCGTTGGTGAAATTGTGGCATTCTTCTTTTATACCTTATTATAAAACCTTTTTACTCTGATAATTTGTATGTGCTTAATTGTTTTATATGCATTCATTTGGGGTGTAGAAGGGGGTGTTACATATGGCCCTTCATAATTGGGGGTCCACTTGCCCCGGTGGTCGGTCTGTGGTGGGAGAATCCTCTTCAACACAAGGTCGCCCGTCTGAAAGCTCCGAGGGTGTATCTTTTTATCATACGCTTTCTTCATCCGGCTCTGGTACAGACGACCGTATGCTAGAGAAGCTAACCTCTTCTCATCCATTAAACTCAGCTGGTTCAACCTGTCTTTCACCCATTCCGCCTCGTCGAGTTGGACATCTCGTAATACCCTCAGGGAAGGAATCTCAACTTCCAGTGGTAACACTGCTTCCATTCCGTATACCAACGAGAACGGGGTTTCCCCGGTTGATGTGCGTACCGTCGTACGATAACCGTGCAAAGCGAAAGGTAGCATCTCGTGCCAGTCCTTATAAGTCACCACCATCTTCTGAACAATCTTCTTTATGTTCTTATTGGCCGCTTCAACAGCGTCATTCATCTTGGGTCGGTACGGAGAAGAGTTGTGATGTTCGATCTTGAAACTCTGACACAGCTCCTTCATCATCTTGTTATTTAAGTTTGAACCGTTGTCGGTAATAATCCGCTCAGGGATTCCATATCTGCAAATGATATCTCGTTTGATAAACCTGGCTACCACCTGCTTGGTCACATTTGCGTATGATGCCGCTTCCACCCATTTGGTAAAATAATCGATTGCTACCAAAATGAACCGGTGTCCGTTAGATGCCGTCGGCTCGATCTTTCCAATCATATCAATTCCCCACATCGAGAATGGCCACGGTGACGACATCACGTTCAGAGGGCTCGGAGGTACATGGATCTTATCCGCATAGATTTGGCACTTATGACACCTTTTCGCAAACTTGAAACAGTCAGTTTCTATAGTTAGCCAGTAATAACCTGCCCGCAGCAGCTTTCTCATCATAGCATGCCCACCAGCATGTGTACCAAATGTACCTTCGTGTATTTCCTCCATGAGCAACTTCGCCTCTTTCTCGTCTACACAACGTAGCAACACCAAGTCATGATTCCTTTTGTATAGGACACCGTCCAGATTCAGATAGAAATTACCAGCCAATCTCCTGAGAGTCTTCTGATCGTGACTGGATGCCCCAGCCGGATACTCCTTGTTCTTCAGGAAATTCTGGATGTCAAAATACCAAGGTTTATCATCGGAAGCTTCGTCGATGGCAAATACGAAGGCGGGTCTGTCAAGCCGAGAGATGACAATTCTGGGAGCCTTATTCCAGAAGTTGACTTTATACATGGAAGACAATGTGGCCAGGGCGTCGGCCATCTGATTTTCTGCTCGCGACACATGATGCAAGTCAACCTTGTCAAAGAAAGGCAACAATCTCCTTGCATAATTCATGTACGGTATCAAGTTGGGCTGGCGTGTCTCCCATTCTCCTTTTATTTGATTCACCACCAGAGCTGAGTCCTCGTATACATCCAGATTTTTTATTCGCAAATCAATAGCTTCCTCAAGCCCCATGATACAAGCTTCGTATTCGGCTTCATTATTGGTAACCGGAAAGGTCAATCGAGCAGTAAATGGGATGTGCGACCCATGTGGAGTAGTGATGATTGCCCCTATTCCGCTACCATAGGAGTTCACAGCTCCGTCAAATATCAACTGCCACTTGGAATCCGTCTTTGGCCCTTCATCTGGCAACGGTTCTTCCCAATCTTTCATCTTCAGGTACATGATATCCTCGTCAGGAAAATCAAACCTCATCGATTGGTAGTCCTCAATAGGTTGCTCAGCAAGATACTCCGATAACACGCTCCCCTTTATAGCCTTCTGTGACACATACTGGATGTCATATTCAGTCAAAACCATCTGCCAATGGGCAATTCTCCCAGATAGTGCCTGCTTTTCAAATACGTATTTGATAGGATCCATCTTCGAAATGAGCATGGTTGTATGATTTAGCATGTACTTCCTCAAACGCTTGGCGGCCCAGGCTAGCGCACAATAAGTTTTTTCGAGCATTGAGTATCGAGATTCACAGTCAGTAAACTTCTTACTCACGTAATATATCGCATGCTCTTTATGCCCTGTCTCGTCATGTTGACCGAGAACACAACCCATACTCCCCTCAAGAACCGTCAAATACATAATCAAGGGTCTCCCTGCCACTGGAGGTATCAAAATAGGAGGCTCCTGCAAATACTGTTTTATTTTATCGAATGCCTTTTGACAATTTTCATTCCATGTTACAGCCTGGTCTTTTTTCAACAACTTGAATAATGGCTCACACGTAGCTGTTAGGTGAGATATGAACCGAGCGATGTAGTTCAACCTCCCTAAAAACCCGCGCACTTCTTTTTCTGTTTTAGGCGTCGGCATTTCTTGTATTGCTTTTATTTTCGCAGGATCAACCTCTATTCCTTTTTCGCTCACGATAAACCCCAGCAGCTTACCCGATCTCACCCCGAAGGTGCATTTGTTAGGGTTCAGTCTCAGCCTGAACTTCCTAAGCCTCTTGAATAATTTCAGCAGATTCACCAAATGTTCTTCCTCCGTCTGGGATTTGGCAATCATATCATCAACATAAACCTCAATCTCTTTATGCATCATGTCATGAAAGAGAGTCATCATTGCACGCTGATACGTTGCCCCAGCATTCTTCAATCCGAAGGGCATCACTTTGTAGCAAAATGTTCCCCAAGGCGTAATGAAGGTAGTCTTCTCCATGTCTTCTAGTGCCATTTTAATCTGATTATAGCCCGAGAAGCCATCCATGAAGGAGAATACGGAGAATTGAGCGGTATTATCAACCAGCACATCGATGTGAGGAAGTGGAAAATCATCTTTCGGGCTCGCTTTGTTCAGATCACGGTAATCTACGCACATTCTCACTTTACCGTCTTTCTTTGGCACTGGCACAATATTGGTGACCCATGAGGGATATTTTGTAACAGCTAGGAAACCAGCATCCCACTACTTTTGAACTTCCTCCTTAATCTTCACAGCCATGTCCGGTCTAGTTCTTCGGAGCCTCTGCTTAACCGGCGGGCATTCTTCTTTTAGCGGCAGACGGTGCACAACCATATCCGTATCCAGCCCAGGCATGTCCTCATACGACCAAGCAAAAATATCGCTGTACTCTTTGAGCATTTCAACCAATCTTCGCTTGACGTCGCTCTGCAGCGCGGCCCCTATACGGATGTTCCTTTCAACCCCTTCCGACCCCAGATTGACGATCTCAATGATCTCCTCATGAGGCAGAATGATTCGTTCTTCTTGTTTTACCAACCAAGACAACTCTTCTGGAACGTTGCCATCTTCAACAATCTGTTCTTCGGTCTGAAATACCGGGTGCTCAAAGTCGAAGTGAGTCATAGGCGGTTCATAGATGTCATCTGAAATAGTAATCCTGCAAAGGAAATGGTTAAATGCTTCAAAATACATACAAAGCGAATAACCACGTTGCCATTTTATTGTGAAAAATAAAAATAGGAAAAAAAGAGATCACAATATTTGTACGTGAAAAACGCCTTTTATTTAACGATTAAACAGTGCAATGTACATAACAGAACGACCCTAAGCAAGATCACGATGCCCCGGGTAGGACACCGGATTGTTCAACAATTAAGAAAACAAAGTATTACTGTTTAGTTGTCACAGGAACAGTATCCTGAATAGACCAGTTGCAAAGCCCTTGTCCTGGCACGCTCGGCTGAATCTAGGCGTCCATGTCGCAGTCACTGTCTCCTTCTTCGGAATCTGACACAACGTTGATGGTCTCGTGATATACTCCAATAGCCGTAATCGTTATTGGTCCTTTGAAACGGGGTGCCCCTGCAGCAGGCGTTGATGATGAAGGTTGATATCCCAACCCAAATCTGTCCTTTTTCACGGGAATATCCAGAACCTTGCCCCAGCCCTTGGTCTCACCGGTCTTCACTAGAGCCTAAGCCTCTTTGTATGACGATACTGCCACCTCTGATGCTTTACTCGGCCCTGGAACTTTGTCTTTGATGCGCAACCCTTCAAAGGCTTGACAGGGTGTTTCATGAATTTTGCCGTCGACTTCCACGTACTTGAATGATGACAAATGGCTGACCAGTATATCCTCCTCTCCACAAACTGTGACCACACTGTCCCCCGCCATGTACTTCAGCTTTTGGTGTAAGGTAGATGTGACTGCCCCAGCACCATGGATCCATGGTCGTCCCAGAAGACAACTATATGCTGGCTGGGTGTCCATAATGTAAAATTCCGTTTCAAAAATCTCCGGCCCCACCTGCAGACACAGAGTTATAGATCCGAAGACTGACCTCCGTGTACCATCAAATGCCCTGACCACCAAGTCACTAGGCGTACAAATGATCCCCCTGATGTCTAATTTCATCATTGCTTTCTTTGGGAGCAGATTCAAGGAAGACCGGTATCTACCAGCACGTGGGACATGACTGTGCCCCTACATTCAACTGAGACGTGCAACGCCATATTATGCTCTCTTCCCCTCGGGGTCAAATCAAAATCCGTAAATCCCAAACTATGGCCTGCATTCACGTGCGCCATCAACCCCTCCAATTGATTCACATAAACATCTTGGGGTACAAACGACGTGTCCAGGATTTTCAATAACGCATTCCTATGGGCTTCGGAACACAATAACAGCGACAATATGGATATCTTCGACGGCGTCTGTTGAAGGTGCTCAACAATCTTATAGTCACTCTTACGGATAAGACGCATAAACTCTTCTACATCCTTCAATGCCGTTTCTCTTTCATTCCTCTGCACAGGAACCTCCTCATTCACCTTTCCTTTACCTTTTGCCAATCGTTCAGCCTCTAACTCAGGTGATATAAAAATTCTCCCACTCCTCGTCATCCCTCCAGTTCCGACGACATTGTCCACAACCTCAGCTGGCTGTTTACTGATATCAAGTTTCTCCCCATCACAGTACGCTTCCAGCCCATAAGTCCATGGTACCGCCTTAGTGCTCTCATAAGGGATTGGCCCTGCCTTTGTTATAGTGATTGTCGGTCATCTGGCTGGCGCCGTTATAGTTATCGTTTTTCGGGGAATTGTCACCGTAGCTACATCACTTTGCTCATCAGCTAATACTTCTTCAACTGCCGTTCTGTCGAATTGCAACGTGCCTTCATCTATCAAGGTCTGAATACCCTTCTTCAATTCAGCACAACCCCCAGCTTGGGTCCAACATTCTAGACAAAATTCATCGCAGCCCGGATACACACCTCTTTTCAATAACCTGCTCTTTATTTCACACGACGGTGTTTTCAGTTCATCAACATCCATAACCAGATTCAAACCCTCCTCAGTTAAAATAGCATTTGCCCCATGGTTGGGCATTGGCTGTTGTACTATATTCGGACCTGCTCATCCAAAATTTATGGCCTTGCTATCTAATAGATCTTGAGCCTTATGTTTAAACGCATGACAAGCCTCTATGTCATGCCCGGGTGCCCCGGAGTGGAAGTCACAATGCTTGTTAACATCATACCCATAAGGAAGGGTTGGTTCCGTGGGCGGTGCCAAGGTCCTCTTTTCAACTAAATTCAGCCCCAACAGTGTCTGAAAGAGTTCTGCGTACGTGGAAGGTGGCGCTTCAAACACTCGTTTCGGCTTCGCGTTCGGAAATCTTCTTTGGACAACATTCTGCCCCTGTTGCTGCTATGGCTGCTGCTGTTGTTGCGGTGGTTGTTGTTGTTGCCTCTGTTGAGGAATCGGAATCGTGACACTCGCTATCTGTTGCGGCTGATTATACTGGTGTCTTCCTCGGCCCCTGCCCCGACCACCAAACACTGCGCTAGAATCACCTTGACGACAACCACCAAATGCCTTTCTATTACCTCCTAACGAAGTAGATTCCCCAACTTGGAATCTTCCCATTTTAATATTACTTTCAACCTTCTCGCCCATTAAAATTAGATCCGAGAAACTGCCCAAGGAAGCAGGAAACAACTTATCATAGAATATACCCGTGAACGTTCCTATGAACATATCATTCATCTCCTTCTCAACCAATGGAGGATGAACCCTCGCAGCCATGTCGCGCCACCTTTGCGCATATTCTTTGAAACTCTCGTCTTTCTTCTGTGACAATCCCTGTAACTAGACCCGGTTTGGTGCCAAGTCACTGTTGTACTTATAATGAGTCACAAACGCTTTAGCCAGTTGCTTCCATGTCTTTATCTAAGTAGGCTCCAACCCCATGTACCATTCAAGGGAAGGACCAGACAAGCTGTCTTGAAAGAAATGCATCAGCGTTCTCTCATTGTTCGAGTAAGCGGACATCCGTCTGTAGTATGACCGCACATGCACCTTCGGACATGTATCTCCCTTATATTTGTCAAATGTGGGAGCTTTAAGCTTCAGCGGTACCCTCAGGCCAGGCACCAAACCCATTGTGGTCATATCTAAACCAACAACACTTTGATTCACAACACCTTTCATCTGCTCCTCGAGCATCTTGATTCGCTGAGTGTTGTCTACAGGACCTTCAAAACCTCTACCAGAGAAAGCATCCTCTTGTTGGTCTTCCATCCAATTACCATTCTCATTTCTGTATCCATCATACCCATTATTGCGATCAAGTCTAGTCTGATTCATCACAGGCCCCCGTCCCCTGTTACCATACCCTTGAGCGACCCCAATAGGTCCAAAAGCCATCATTCCAGCACCATTTCCATTACCGAATCCACCATAGGCCTGATTGGCATTACCAAATCCATCATGTCCGAAACCCTGAACGTTGAGGCCAAACTTCCCATCCTGGTTAGCATAATCAAACCCCTGGTCATTATAGCCAAATCCGTTGTTACCAAGGCCATTACCTCCATTGTTGTCACCGCCCAGATTGGCGTCTCCGAATCCAACGTTGTTAATGACAGTCTCATTACCAATTCCTGTATTACCATTCCCGGCGCCAGCGCCATTGTTCACATTCACAGCAGGTATATTCACCATAGGTGGAGCTACTGGTGTAGGAGTACCATCCCCATGAATGGTGTCAACACGTACAGAATTGTGGTCTTCGTTCCCATGCCCAGCATTTCTCACCAGCAATGGCTGCACCAAAGTCTGCAGGTTTTCCTGTCCCTTCATAATTGTCTCCATCGTCTGCATGAACAGCGCCAGCTTCTCACGCATTTCCTGCATCTCGCTCTGCATCTGATCCATAACTCGTTTGCAGTTGGTACGAGTGGAGTATCGGTGTGGGCGTTGACTTTCAATCCTGGAAGAAACTGAAGAGATGCAGGAAATGAGATACAGTTCAATAATTACCTGGTGAATGCAATATGAATGCAAATGCAATTATGTAAATATGCTACAGGTTATATTCCCCCGATTCTAGTTCCGGAGAGAAAGCCATTATGGCAATGTAGTCCCTATCCAGCAGGCAATAAACCAGAAAATCCTCATATATAACAAATGCCAAGGGGCTGGGTACAAGAGTTCAACTGAATACAACCGGAGAGACCTCGGCCAACAAGTCTGGCGATGGCCCAAATATAAGTACAAATAACAAAGGTAAGGCAAAGATACATCAGGCCAAATGGCGTGCTCGGACGTCCTCCAATATCCTCATCGTCTCCGAGTGCCCTAGTCGGGAGATCAACTCCTGAATCAGTAAAGCATGCCGCTCGGTAGTGGATCTCAGCTTCGCGGCGTCGTCCCGGGAAGCTCCTTTGCTCGAACTCTCGTCAGATCTGTACCTCTTGGAACCGGCCTTCTCCTCGTAACCTCTCGACTTCTCGTCACTGTCACTTACTCTGAGACCAGCAATACTCCTACGGGATGTCACTTCAACAATCTTTGCTTCCTGGGCTTTAACCTGTGCCTCTAGCGTGGGAATCTGCATTTTCAGTTCGTCTTCGCGCTCTTTCCGCTTGGTAAGCGTGGCATTCCACAAAGCTTCCCACTTGCTGATACGAGCATAAGCTTTGCTTAGAAGTTCCTTCTTGGAAGTAAGCACCTTGCTTACACCACTCAAAGCTATCCCCACTTTTTCTTTCTTGTTGGTTGCTTCTGTCAGCTCTGATCCCAACCTGTTAATCAATTCAGTATGTTCCTTCACAGTGAAGGTGGCTTCCTTCTTCTCTCATCATAACTGGAAGATCTCCTTCTCTAACTCCTCGTTAGCTTTCTTCAATTCCTCATTTGCAGCCAACAACTTGTTATATTTCTCACTCTCTTCTGCAGGAGGTACCTCAATCAGTGGAAGATACAGGGGTTCCACAGCAGGATAAGGCATCAAAGAAGTACTAGCTCTCTCACGGACCCATGCCAAATAAGGATCATAAGCTCTGTTGTTGCTCTTGCCGAGCAAAGTTTTCCCCCTCCTATGGATGTCAGCCCATGCTTGCCTCAATCTGATCAAAGCAGCCTCGTCTAAGGATCCCGTGAGATACAGAGATTCCTGTATCTCAACCTTAATAGGAGCATCTCTCAAGGCATAACCAAACTGTCGTACCAATAGTGAAGAATTATAGTTGATACAGCCTTTCCGTCCAATTAGGGGAACATTCGGAAAGCCACTGCAACTATATATAATGTCAGTACCAAGCATACCCCGATCAAACCAAATGATATTCTCAGCAGATAGCCCCATCAACCGGGAAGGCCAATCCAAAGTATCAACGGTATCAATAAATGGCCCAGTCTTCGGAAGGTGCCTCTGGAACCACCTGTACAAGAGGGGAAGGCAGCAGGAAACATTCTTGCCACGACGTTTCTCATTCTTGTAGTGAATAGAATGATAAACATCACCCAAGAGAGTAGGAACGAGATTCTTCGAGGCGAGAATCAAGAAGGCATCTGAGTCAACAAAGTCTGGCACATTAGGAAACAAGACAATCCCGTAGATGCAGACAGCCAGAATAGCGCTAAAGGCAACCCAACACCCATTCTTCGCACACTGTGTAGCCTTCTCAACTAGGACAGACAAGTGAAAACCATAAGCTCCATTCAGCTTGACCAAGCCTCCTGGAAACTCAAAAGCGTCCAAACTGACGATCTCTGTGAGTGCAGATAACTCAGGCTCAGCATCAATATGTACAAAGGGCATCTGGTCTAGCACGGGAATACCGAGCATAACATAATACTCCTCCAAAGTGGGTGCCAGAATGTAGTCTGGAAATAAGAAACATCTCAGCTGCGGCTCATAAAACTGCATCAAAGTATACACCCCAGTAATCTCGAAAGCTGAAGGTGTGTACAACAAGCTAAGCAGTTTCCCGTAGGGTACTCTGAACCCGGCCCTCACACTCTCATCTGCCAAAGCAACTAAACCCAGTAATGAACTGATGTCTGGTGAATGCAACCTGTAAGCAACCGTCTTCTTCAGGGACTCCATGCCTGGCTAGAAGATATCCTAGAATCAGAGGGGAATGATCACCTGCAACATAAATACACGTTAATGAAATGCAAACATGAAAATGCACATGCATATGCAAACAAGGGATCCAGTGCAATGCTGATAGACTGGGATGCTCTGTACTGAAGCCTTGAGAACCATTCAATCTTTATTTCAAACCAAACCAACCACTCAAAAGAACCCTGTAACCACATCTCACTGATAGAGATAAACCAGGTATTCTGAGGTTAAAGGTTTCCTGCAAACAGACCCACCTACCCCTCACATGTGTGTACTTAACTCGCAGACGAGGTACGGTATCCTATGCGGGTTCAACGTCACAGACTTTCAAGAGCGATGATACGATACCCAGAAGGTGTGGCATCAACATCCCTTGAAGCGGCCTCACATAGTTGAATCCCAATTGATAGGTTCCCAGATTCGACAATCCTCGGGTCAGACAACTTGTCGAGCCCTAAGGGCCAGGCAAGAAGCATCAAAGAGAATCTCGTCCGAGTGAGATTTCGTGGCTAGCTGGTGCGAGCTAAGCAAGCAGGCTAACCACTACTCTCTCTCTAAATCTATAGGTGTACTCAAGCCTGGGTTTGGCTTATCTCTCAACAGATTACCCCTACCCACAGCAGCAATGATAATATAAGGCTAGTAAAAATATTGCGGAAAGTAAAGACAGAATAGTAAATCCATACAACACCCCTGACGGGAAAACAAGCGCTAAGATTGACTCGCGTAGGGAACTGTTGGAGTCCCCAGCAGAGTCGCCAGCTGTCGCTACTGCGAAAATCGGCGCCGCCTGAGTAGAAGAGTCTCCACCGTGCGTTATTTATCCCAAAGGAGGGAAAGGAAACACTCGAAGTAAACCTACCGCAAAGACGGGAAAGGAATGGTCATCGCAACCAAATCCTGGATTCGGGAGTCGGTTACGCAAGGGGAAGGTATTAGCACCCCTCACGTCCGTCGTACTCGACGGGATCCACGCTTGTTTTCTGGTACAGATTGTTATTCTATCTACTCTACAGGTCTGGGGTTAAAAGAAAATAAAATGACTCGGCAAAGTATCGCACTTTATGCCTACGTATTCCCGTCGGGAACGAGAAATCAGAGTCAACGTAGTTCGCCTACCTACGGGAAAGGAGGGGAAGGTTGTTCGCTAGGATATCGCATCTTATGCCTACGTACTTTCACACAGCATGAAAGATCAGAGCAAACGTAGTTCGGGCCACGTACGACACAAGTCTGTCCTGATTGTTCTTATCCTTCTGAAAAAGGTTTTCTCCTGATTATGGGTCCAAGCGGACAAAAATGACACTTTGATGTTTGTTTTGAATCTTTTACGAAAGAAGTGTTTTTTAGTTTGTTTGCAATCTTTGACGGACTAGAGACTATGATTTGAGAGTGACTACGTCGTATGTCACCCTAAGGGTAACACACTAAGCAATCAGATTACTGAAGAGTGACCCTCCAGCAACCTTTTCTCAAATAGCTTAAGGCTCGTAACGTACGACATCGATTGACCTTATTACTGTGTTTTTGAATTGTTCTGAGATGAGAAGAGAAAGAAGCTCTACAAAGCCTATGGTTGAAAAGGGAATCAAAACTACCCTAATGTTGTCATGCATGGGTGAAAGCCTAATGTCTATCATATTTCTCTCTTGCACAGAGAGAAACAGAGATCCTAGGGGATAAATGGCAAAAGAAACAGATACATACAGTAAAGCAGTAAGATGCATGAATGCAGCAGGAAACAACAGGCAAAGTGAACAACTTCACTTTAAACCTAAGGGGAAGATTAACAAACAATACAACAAAGCAAATAAAACCCCAAAACCAACTCTGACAGCTCAACAGCTCCTACAACAAACAGCACAAGCAATAGCTCTGACAGCAACAGCTGATTTACCAGCAAAAAGTTGACAGCAACAACATTCATCTTCATGAATGCTCTTATCCCCTCAAGATTCACCAAACTTTCAATCTTCAATGGACACC
Source organism: Lathyrus sativus (assembly GCA_963859935.3). NCBI lineage: Eukaryota > Viridiplantae > Streptophyta > Magnoliopsida > Fabales > Fabaceae > Lathyrus > Lathyrus sativus. Next base: position 213,635,635 of record OZ012739.1, on the reverse strand, counting down.
AACTTCAACAAGCTCCCAGCTTAAGCAAGCTCAAACCCCAGCCAGTAACCAGCTTCAACAAGCTCCTGACTTCAACTTCAACAAGCAGTAAAACCCTATCTTCAACAAGCAACCAGCTTCAACAAGCTCAAACTCATATTCAATAAGCTTCAACTTTCTCTTTACCAAGCTTCCACAAGCACCTCCAAAGGAAAATCATTCAACAAGATCAGATTATAATGTTAAGAATCTCAATGACAACCAAAGGAAATCACTAAGATTTTAACATTGCAAATGAAAGGTATCCTCAAAGTTCTACTCATTTGGGAATACCACTCATCCCTCCTAAGTAGAGATGGAGCTTCCCAAGGAGGACTTTATGTCATTGGATAGGATAGAGGCAAACAATGCACTCTATGTTTGGCAGAAGAATTTGTCTATTCTAAGCTCTTCCTATTTTATCCTATTTCTCCTAAGTCTTCAATCAGCATCTTCAATCCAAGCAATCCTCATGCATCAACCTTGATCCTTTTATTCAATCTTCTCCATTGATTCTTCATGCTTCCACAAGCTCAAACCAAACCCACACCCCAAAATAAAAGCCCAGACACCCAAACAGACAAACATAAACCCCAAGTGGGAACCCCAAACAAACACTCTATTTGCAAAATACACTAAAAATAGTAAAATAGTATTTAAAATTCTAAGATTTATTCTAAGGGGATTTATACCTCTACCCTACATACCTTATATGTCCCATACTCTAATTCAAGCTAAAAACCCCAAAATAAAATGTTAGAATGCACCTATGTTAAGTTTAAACCCTAATTATACTAACCTAATGTTCTCTAATCAAAACTAATCAAAATTAATCCAGAAAAATATGGAATAAAACCAGGGGGAACTTAATGTCATAATCTAACTACCACAAAAGGAAGGGAGTCAAAATATGAATTTACATGACCAAACAAAATTTACCAAATGATGTGTACAAACAAAATGAAAATAAAATGCAATTAAATATAAAAACCACCAAAAATAGAAAAATAATTTAAATAATATTTTTATTTTTTTATAATTTTCTTCACACAATTATTAAAATGTAGCAAAAATCCCCACATTAAAATGATTATTTTTCTATTTTATATGAATTTTCAAAGAAACAAAAATAATATGATGAAAATAATGAAAATATGAAATAAAGAAAAAACACGCGTGGCAAATAGTAACTAAAATCAGTTCAATGCACTGGTTGGGCCCAGGAGGGGGTGTGAACAGCATACTGAGACTTAAGCCCAAACCCAATGAATTAATGAAACGACACGTTTCATTCAGAACTCTCTCTTCAGACTTTCTTGTGCAATCGTGGCCATCCATTCGTTATCTGATTCAATAGTCAAAGCCTAATCCAATGGTCCATGAGTTATCTTCTTCATTAGCTCAGACGAACATGAACTATTACCAGACGGTGGTTCACGGTGGAAACCACCGTCTTCTCCGGTGAGCACCTCCACACAGGTCATCAACAATAGCCAATAAAACCCTATTCGACTCCAAATTCCATCCTGAATCCGAATCTACCACTAGAATCCTCTAATTCTTACTCAAAATCAAAACACGAAGAGATTCTCCAAAAGAGGCATCGATCTTGATCCTCATGATTCTTGAAATTGAAGGCACTAAACTAAACCTCAACTATCAGGGATCATTCTCCAATGTTCAATCGCGATTAACACCTCAAGAAATAGGAGAAAACAAGCTCAACAAAAAGTGTCCATCATCATCAATCAACTCAATTCTCTAATCTTTTGACCTAGAAATCATCTACCAGTTGCAAGCATCCTAACCACAAGTTAATTTCTATCTAGAACTACATGGATCGAGCACAATGAAGGAAGTTACGAACCTGGTTTCAGAAGATCACCACGAGCTATTCTTGATCAATTCAACCTCCACAATGATCCAAACACCTTCAATGAAGCTAGGAGAAGCTCTTCCACACTTCAATTTGGCTTGAAACTCCTTGCAACCTTGAAACCGATTCTGAGTTTTTCACCTTCAAAATTCAGTTGCAAAACCGTTACTCAGCCTCAAATCTCTAACCTCTTTCATCTGCACTCACTCTAAACCATTTATAGAACATACTCATGGGCTTTTGATCCATTCTAAAGGCCCAAATTAGGAGATCCATTTCTCTGTCATGGAAGTGAAAAATCCATTACCACAGTCGGGTTTCGCTTGTTTCATTCAGCTTCCAAAGGTTCTAATCAACCATATGCATCATTGTGAATGTGTTTTGATAGGTAGCTTGGCTTGAATCAGCTTGTGTTGGATTTTAGTTGTGTAACTTGGATTTCAAGTAAGAGGTTTACAAAGCAAGTCCATAATTCTGACCTCTACTCAAAAAAGTGTTAATGCCATTGTCTCTAAAAGATGTTTTCCAATCAATTTGAGTACTTGGATGATGCATTTTGGACTCATAACTTGAAAATTGCATTTTCCCTCCATGAATCCATTTGAAATTCTTCCATATTCAAGCCATTTTTGGGCATTTTGTGATACAAGCCATTATAGCTCACCATGACCACTTGTAGCCTAAAAATGCCATTTGGAACATATCTCATGTTGGGCAAAATTCCATTTGAAGAGTGGAAGATGAAGATTTGGATCCATATTGAAAAATGACTTATAATTCAACTTTCCCAAAATACCCCAGAGTTGCCAAGACCATAACTTGAGTTCTACAACTCCTCTTGAGGACTTCTAGTACTCAAATTAAAGCTAAGATCAATATATACAACTCTTATGTTGGCGAAGAATCCATTTGAAAACTCCTTGATGGGAAAAAGTTGCTTGGAAGTCAAGTGACTTTCACAGATAAATTTCAGTGTCCTCTGAGGACCCATAACTTGCAAGAACCATAACTTGAGTTCTACAAATCTTCTTGAAGACTTCTAGTACTCAAATTAAAGCTATTGAGAAGCTCTACAAGTTTCATGTTGACCGAGAATTCATTTGAAGCATGCATTTTGACTTATCTGGCTTGGAAGTTAAGCCTAAATTAGGGTTTTTTACACTGAACCCTAATTTAGTAACTCCTCTTCTTCTTTATTCCTTTTGATTTCTCCTTGGTACAACACCACAATTGTATACACATATCCATTCATGAATCCCACATCCTCCCACTAAGCCTTGATCCTCTTCAATCACTCAGTTGACCTAGGGTTGACCTAGGGTTGACCCAAATGAAACCCTAGTTGACTGCATTCCACTGTAGCTCTTGTAATCAAACCAATGACTTGCTTCATCTTCAAACTGACCCTCTAGGCCCTCCATGATGATAGCAAACATTCCATACCCTCAGTTCATAGCTCATGTCTCATTGATGATCCTCAAAAACACCCCCAAATAGGAGAGGAATCCACTGCTTGATCTTCTAACCTCTCAAAGCTCCAATTCCTTTCCTGGTGACTTGAATAGACTTAGGCTTGAATAAAGCCCCTTTTGATGTGCCTCTTCAGAGAATAATGGCACTTGATCCCTTGTTGGATGACTTGCTTATGCTATGCTATGCAAATGGATGAACTATGTACATGATCTATTATGCAGATGATAATGCAATTGAAAACACCAATCAAGTGAAATGAGTTGGTCAAATTTTAGGGTGCAACACCTGCCTTTAGGTTTGAGATGGAGCTTGTCTTCTCTTGCCTGTTGTTTTCTTAAGTTTGAGGTTGAGCCGGACTCCCTTGCCTCGCTTGTACTGTTGCATAGCATGCATTTTACTGTTTACTGTTTACTGCTTGCTTTCTTTTACTGTTTCCCCTAGGATCTCTGATTTCCTTTGTGCAAGAGGAAATTATGACAGACATTAGGTTTTGACCCATGCATGATAACTGTAGGTAGATTCCCTTTCACCATAGTTTTAGGGTGTCTTTCTCTTCTCCTCTCAAAACAATTCAAAACACAGTAATAAGGTTAATTGAAGTCGTGCGTTACGAGCCTTAAGCTATCTGGGAAAAGGTTGGTGGAGGGTCTCTCTCCAGTAATCTGGATGTTAGTGTGGTACCCTTTAGTTGACATACGAAGCCTTCACTCCTGGGTCATAGTATCAAGTGCGACTGAGATTGAAAACATCCTAAAAAACAGTTCTTTCGTAAAAGACTCAAACAAACATTCAAACTCTGTTTTTGTCCTCTTGGACCTTTAATCAAGAAAACCCTTTCTTAAGGAGATAAAAAACTGTTAGACAAACTTGTGTCTTCCGTAGCCCGAACTACGCTTGCTCTGATCTTTCATGCCGTATGAAAGTACGTAGGCACTAGATGCGATATCTCGGCGAGCAACCTTCCCCCATAACCCGTAGTTAGGCGAACTACGTTGAGTCTGATTTCTCGTTCCAGACGGGAATACGTAGGCATAAAGTGCGATACTTTGCCGAGTCATTTTCTTTTCTTTTTAACCCAGACCTTTAGAGTAGATAGAATAACATACCCTTAGATAGAAAACAAGCGTGGATCCCGTCGAGTACGACGGACGTGAGGGGTGTTAATACCTTCCCCTTGCGTAACCGACTCCCGAATCTAGGATTTGGTTGTGATGACCATTCCTTTCCCTCTTTGCGTTAGGTTTACTCTGAGCGTTTCCTTTCCCTCTTGTGGGATAAATAACGCACGGTGGCGACTCTTCTGTCATAGCCGGCGCCGATTTTCGCAGTAGCGACAGCTGGCGACTCTGCTAGGGACTTCGGCGGTTCCCTATGTGAGTCAATCCTAGCGCTTGTTTTCCCGTCTGGGGTTTTGTATGTATTTATCTTTCTGTCTTTACTTTCAGTACTATATATTATTGTTATTGTGCTGTGGGTAGAGGGTTAGTTTGAGAGATAAGCCGGACCTGGGCTTGAGTGCACATAGACTTAGAAGTAGAGAGTAGTGGTTAACCTGCTTGCTTTGCTCGCACCAGCTAGCTACGAAATTTACACTCAGATGAGATTCTCTTTGATGGCATCTTGCTTGGCCCTTTGGGCTCGACAGGTTGTTGGATTTGAGGGTTGTCAACTCTGGGAACCTATCATTTGGGATTCGGCTAAGTGAGGCCTCTTCAAGGGATGATGACGCCACACCTTCTGGGTATCGTATCATTGCTCTTGAAAGTCTGTGACGCTGATGACCGCATAGGATGTCGTACCTCGTCTGCGAGTTAGGTACATACCTGTGAGGGGTAGGTGGGTCTTTTTGTAGGAAAACTCTGGCCTCAGAACACCTGGTTTGTCTCTGTCGGTGAGAATTGGTTGTGAGGGTTCTTTTGTGGTTGGTTTGGTTTGAGGAGAAGATCTAATGGTTCTAAAGTGGCAGTACAGCACAACACAGTTCTTCATTATTGCACTTGATCCCTTGTTGCATATGCATCTGCATTTTCATGTTTTCATTTCATTAACGTGTATTTATGTTGTAGGTGTTCTTTTTCCCCTCAGATTCTAGTGTTCTTCTTGCCAGACATGGAGTCCATGAAGAGGACAGTTGCTTACAGGTTGTCTTCTCCAGATATCAGTTCCTTATTGCAGTTGGTTGCTCTAGCAGATCAGAGAGTGAGGGTTGAGTTCAGAGAGTCTTACGGGAAACTGCTCAGTTTGTTGTGCAGACCTTCTGTGTTTGAGATGACTGGATTGTATACCTTGATGCAGTTTTACGGGCCTCAGTTGAGATGCTTCTTGTTCCCTGATTTTATTCTGGCTCCTACTTTGGAGGAGTATTCTGATATGCTAGGAGTTCCTGTGTTAGACCAGATGCCTTTTATTCACGAGGATACTGAGCCTGAGTTAGCTAAGCTTGCTGAGATTGTCAGTTTAGATGCTTCTGAGTTCCCCGGAGGTTTGGTCAAGCTGAATGGAGCTTATGGTTTTCATCTTTCTTGCTTGGTTGAGAAGGCTACGCAGTGTGCGAAGGATGGATGTTGGATTGTCTTCAGTGCTATTCTGGCTTTTTGCATTTATGGGATTGTATTGTTCCCAAATTTGCCTGATTTTGTTGACTCAGATGCTTTCTTTATTCTTGCCTCGAAGAATCCAGTGCATACTCTCTTGGGTGACGTTTATCATTCTATTCACTATAAGAATGAAAAACGTCGGGGAAAGAATGTTTCTTGCTGTGTACCTCTTCTATCCAGGTGGTTTCAGGGACATCTTCCTAAGAAGGGACCTTTTGTTGATACTGCTGGTACTTTAGATTGGTCTTCTAGATTGATGGGATTGTGTGCTGAGAACATTGTTTGGTTTGATCGCAACTTGCTCGGAGTGGATATTATATATAGTTGCAGTGGCTTTCCGAACGTTCCTTTGATTGGACGGAAAGGTTGTATTAACTATAACCCTTCTCTGCTTGTGAGGCAATTTGGCTATGCTTTGAGGGACTCTCCGGTTGAAGACGAGATACAGGAATCTCTGTATCTCACGGGTTTATTAGACAGAGATGTTTTGGTCAGATTGAGGCATGCTTGGGGTAATATTCAGAGAAGAGGAAAGACATTGCTTGGTAAGAGTGACAGTCGAGCTTATAATCCTTATCGGCTATGGATCCATGAAAGAGTGGAAAAGTCTTTGATGCTGTATCCTGCTATAGAGCCTTTGTATCTTCCGGTGATTGAGGAACCTACTTCAGTAGAGATTGAGAAGTATAACAAGCTGCTGGTTGAAAAGGAAGAGTTGCAAAGAGCGAATGAAGAGCTAGAGAAAGAGATTTTCCAGCTTAGGCATGAGAAGAATGAGGCAACCTTCACTTTGAAGAAGCAGACTGAGATGATTAATAGGCTGGGTTCAGATTTGACTGAAGAGACCAGCAAGAGAGAGAAGGTGGGAGTAACCCTGAATGGGGTTAGTAGTGTACTTGCTACTAAGAAATAGCTTCTGAATAAGGCTTATTCTCGACTCTCCAAATGGGAATTTTTGTGGAATGCCACGCTTACTAGCCGGAAGGAGCGTGAAGATGAGTTGAAGCTTCAGATTTCCCAGTTAGAGGAGCAACTCAGTGCTAAAGATGCGAAGATTTCTGAAGAAGTATCTCTTAGACGTGACGCCGAGTCTAGAGTGAGCAACATGGTCAAAGAAACTAGGGGTGGTGAATTAAAGGCTGGCTTCAAAAGATGCAGGATTGATGAGTGTTTTGGCAGGGGAGCCTATGAAGAGGACGCTAAAAAGCTGAGATCCACTGTTGAGCGGCACGCATTACTGATACAGGAACTAATCTCCATACTAGGTCACCCGGAGACGTTGAGGATATTGGAAGATGTCAGGGCGCGCCAATTGGCCTGATTTACCTTTGCTTTTCTCTTGTTATTTGTACTTGTATTTTGACCATCGCCAGGCTTGTTGGCCGAGGTCTTTTTCAGTTGTATTCAGTTGTATCTTTGTACTCTGCCTCTTGGCATTTGTCTATGTATGAGGTTTCTGATTCTGCGCTTACTTACTTGGGACTCCATTATCGTTATGGCTTCTTCTCCGGAACTAGAATCGGGAGGGGAATTAACCTGTTGCATATTTACACGTGTACATTTGCATATTCATATTGCATGGCAGGTACTCATTTTTAAGCTCGAATCTTATCTCCTGCATCTTACAGGTTGTTTCAAGATTGACGAACAGAGAATTCACCGGTACTCTACAAGAAGCAACAGTAAGAAGATCATGGATCAAGTACAGTCTGGGATGCAGGAGATCCGGGATAGGTTGGCCCAATTCATGCAGACCATGGAGGCTGTAGCTAAAGGCCAGGAACATCTTCAAACTTTGGTGCAACCGCTGCTGGCGCGAGCGGCTGATAATAATGAATACAACTCTGCTCATGTTGAGACTCCTCGCAGGGAGGAAGTGATACCAAATTCTGGTGAGACTGGTACTGGCAACGGCAACGGCAACGACAACGCTGGTAACAGAAATGCTGATAATGTTAATGGGAACATGGAAACCAACTAGAATGTTGGTATCAATACTGGTTTCGGTGATAACAATCAGGGTCTTGGCTTTGGCAATCGGGATGGCAATGATGGCTTCAATAATCAGGGCTTCGGCAACGGAGGGTTTGGTGATAACAATCAAGGTTTTGGTAATAATGGCTACGAAAATGCTGGGTTTGGCAATGTGAATACCAATGGTGCTGGGATGGGTCCTTTCAATACTGGTTTTGGGACAGTGGTTGCTAATCAAGAGCTTGGCAATCTGAGGTATGACCCCAGGTTCTTCCAAAGTGGTCATGGTCATGGTCGTAATGTTGCTTATGATGGATATGGTAATGAGGGTCCGTACTGGAATAGAGATCGTCAGGAAGATGCCTTTAATGGGAAAGGCATGGGTTTTGAGGGTCCCACTGATAGTGATCGGAGGATTAAAATGCTGGAGGAACAGATGAGAGGTATAGCCAATCAAAATTCTGCAGGTTTGGACATGGCTACCATGGGGCTGGTTCCTGGGCTGAGAGTACCATTGAAGTTCAAAGCTCCCACTTTCGATAAATATAAAGGGGATACATGCCCACGGCTTCATGTGCGTTTATATTACTGGAGGATGTCTGCATACTTTGATGATGAGAAGATGCTTATGCACTTTTTCCAAGATAGTTTGTCAGGACCATCACTGGAATGGTACATGGGACTAGAGCCTGCACAGGTCGGAAGTTGGAAAGAATTGGCTGATGCTTTCGTCAAACATTACCAATACAATAGTGACCTTGCATCAAATAGGGTCCAGCTTCAAAGTCTTTCACAGAAGAATGGGGAGAGTTTCAAGGAGTATGCTCAGCGTTGGCGCGATTTGGCGGCAAGAGTCCACCCCCCTATGGTTGAAAGGGAATTGATTGATATTTTTGTTGGTACATTCTCTGGGTGTATTATGATAAATTGCTCAATTTCTCGATGGGAAGTTTCTCTGACATGATACTCATGGGGGAACGAATTGAAAATGGCATCAAAATTGGTATGATTCAAGCCGGTGAGTCGACCTCAGTTGGAGGTGCAAAAAAGGTCTTTGGTGGAAAAGGCAAGGAGACGCCAGCGCAGTGTATGGTGGTCGAGGACGAGGTAGAGGTCGGAATCAGTATATTCAACAACAGGTTGCTAGTGTGACGATCCCTATACCACAACAACGACAACAACCACAACAGCAGCAACAACAACAACAAAGGTATAATCCTGCTCAGAGAAGGATCCAGAATGGGAAGCCGAAGAGGGTATTTGATACACCTCCGTCAACATATGCAGAACTGCTTCAGACGCTGTTAAGTTTGAATCTGGTTGAGAAGAGAAGGTTGGACCCACCCACAGGAGCGCTTCCTTACGGGTATGATACTAGTAAGCAGTGTGACTTTCATTCCGGGGCACCCGAGCATGATATCGAGAGTTGTCATGCTTTTAAGCACAAAGTCCAAGATTTGATTGATAGTAAAGTCATCAACTTCAGTAATGATGGTCCCAACATTGTACAAAAACCAATGCCGAATCATGGAGCGAATGCTGTTTTGACAGAGGAGGATTTGGATTTGGTTATGGACGTAAAGGATCTGAAGACACCTTTAAGCTATGTTAAAAGCAGATTGTTGAAAGGAGGGGTCTTCCCTGGATGTGATGAGTACTGTTTGGATTGTTGGACTCGACCAGAGGGCTGTATTGTTTTGAAGAGAGGTATTCAGGCCATGATTGATGAGGGAAATTTACAGTTTGACCGCACTACTGTTGAGAAACTTGATGAGGTAACATGTGGAAAGCAGGGTGAGGTCGCAACAATTACAATTCCATGAAAGACTATTACGATATCAGCGCCCTCCAAGCGTCCAACTATCACGATAATGAAAGCAGGACCCGTTCCTTATGAGAGTACGAAAGCCATTCCATGGAATTATGGGTTGGAAGTTTTTTGCAACGGGGAAAAGATTAGTGTGGATGACCAGCCAGCAGGGGCAGCGGGCAGTATTGTTGAAGCTTGAGGTGTGATCCGAAGTCGTAGAATCTTTACTTCACCTGAAATTGAGGCTGAAAGGATCGCTAGAGGCAAAGCCAAAGTGAATGAAAGAGGACCTTCCCAGTCAAAAGAAAAGGAAACATCAGTCAAGGATGTAGAAGAGTTTATGAGGTTGATTCGCAAAAGTGACTATAAGATTGTGGAGCACTTGCAGCAGACGCCCTCCAAAATTTCAATACTATCTTTGTTGCTTTGTTCCGAGGCCCATCAGAATGCCTTGTTGAAAATCTTGGACACGTCTTTTGTACCTCAGGAAGTAACTGTTAATCAACTTGAGGGGGTACTGGCGCATGTGAATGCTGGCCACAGCCTGGGATTTACTGATTTTGATTTGACGCCTAGAGGTCGAGACCATAATATGGCCTTACACATTTCAGTGGAATGCTGAGGCACTGTTATGTCACACGTTCTTGTAGACACCGGATCATCTTTGAATGTGTTTCCTAAGAAGGCTATGATGAAGCTAGATGTCCGAGGAATCATATGCACGCCAAGTGATTTGGTCGTGAGGGCTTTTGATGGGACCAGAAGGTCGGTGTTTGGGTCCATAACGTTGCCACTCTAGGTCGGGCCGAAAGTGTTTGACACATTGTTCTACATCATGGACATACATCCAGCTTACAACTGTTTACTCGGGCGACCATGGATACATTCTGCAGGGGCTGTGACGTCCACGCTGCATCAGAAACTCAAATACATGGTCGGTGACAGTGTTGTTACTATTTGCGGAGAGGAGGAAATTCTGGTTAGTCATCTTTCGTCATTCAAATACGTAGAAGTGGATGGGGAGATCCATGAGACGCCATGCCAAGCCTTCGAGGGGTTGTTGATCAAGGACAAGTCTCATGTTCCCGTCAAGGGGCCAGAGGTGGCCATGTCTTTGTATAAAGACGCTCAGGCAGTGGTTCAGGCTGGAGCAACCAAAGGATGGGGCCAAATCTTGGAGATTCCGGTCAAGATGGACAAGTTCGGGTTGGGGTATCGCCCGACATCGTCACCTTCCGCATCAGGCGTGCCAAAGTTCAAAGGACCAGTGATGATCACTCCAGGTGGGGTCTGTTATGAAACGATCAATGCTGTTTCTGATGCTGAAGACGAAGATAGTGACTGTGATATGGACTCGTGGATCAAGCCCGGCGCGCCAGGACAGAATCTGTGCAACTGGTCTATCCAGGAACTTGTCCCAGTGACTACAAAACAGTAATGATTTGTTTTCTCAATTATTGTATAATCCGGTGTCCTACCCGGGGCATAGTGATTCTGTTTTTAGGGCTACCTGCTTATGTGTGTGCTTTGCTTAATCATTAATAAAGGCGTTTTTCGCATGCAAATTTTGTGATCCTTGTTTTTCCTGTTTTTGTTTAACAATAAAATGGAAACGTGGTTATGTGCTTTGTTTGCATTATTTGAAACATTTAACCATTCTCATTGCAGGATTCATATTTTAGACGACACCGATCACGAACTTCCTATGACTCGCTTCGACTTCGTGCACCCAATATTTCAAGCAGAAGAAGAGATTGTTGAGGATAATGGCTTATCAGAAGAGCTGACTCGACTTTTGAAACAAGAAGAGAGAATCATTCTGCCTCATCCGGAGGAAATTGAAATCATCAACGTGGGGGTCCGAAGAGGTTGTCAGGAATATCCGGATAGAGGCTGCACTGCAAAGTGATATCAAGCAAAGGCTTATTGAGATGCTGCGGGAGTACAATGATATTTTTGCTTGGTCTTACAAAGACATGCCTGGGTCGGATACTAATATGGTGGTTCACCGTCTGCCATTGCATGAGGAATGTCCACCGGTTAAGCAAAAACTCAGAAGAACTCGACCAGATATGACTGTGAAAATTAAGGAGGAAGTTCAAAAACAATGGGATGCCGGTTTCCTGGCTGTTACAACTTATCCCTCATGGGTTGCCAATATAGTACCTGTACCAAAGAAAGATGGTAAGGTGCGAATGTGCGTGAACTATCGAGATTTGAATAAGGCGAGCCCAAAAGACGACTTTCCGCTTCCTCATATTGATGTGCTGGTCGACAACGCCGCTCAATTCTCCGTGTTTTCCTTCATGGACGGCTTTTCGGGATATAATCAGATAAAGATGTAGCCGGATGATATGGAGAAAACAACTTTTATTAGCCCGTGGGGAACGCTCTTCTACAAAGTGATGCCCTTTGGTTTGAAGAACACCGGGGCAACATATCAGCGAGCTATGACGACACTCTTTCATGACATGATGCATAAAGAGATCGAAGTCTATGTGGACGATATGATTGCTGAATCACAGACGGAGGAAGAGCATCTGGTCAATCTTCTGAAATTGTTCAAGAGGCTTAGGAAATTCAGGCTGAGACTGAATCCTAACAAGTGCACCTTCGGGGTGAGATCTGGTAAGCTATTAGGGTTTTTTGTGAGAGAAAAAGGAATTGAGGTTGATCCTGCTAAGATAAAAGCAATACAAGAAATGCCAACGCCGAAAACAGAAAAAGAGGTTCGTGGTTTTTTAGGGAGATTGAACTACATTGCCCGGTTCATATCTCACCTAGCGGCCACGTGCGAGCCGTTATTCAAGTTATTGAAAAAAGATCAGGCTGTGACCTGGAATGAAGATTGTCAAAGGGCGTTTGAGAAAATAAAAGAATATTTGAAGGAACCTCCAATATTGATACCCCCAGTAGCAGGGAGACCATTGATTATGTATTTGACGGTTCTTGAGAAAAGTATGGGTTGTGTTCTCGGTCAACATGACGAGACCGAACGTAAAGAGCATGCGATTTACTACTTGAGTAAAAAGTTCACAGACTGTGAGTCCCGTTACTCAATGCTCGAAAAAACATATTGTGCGCTAGCCTGGGCTGTCAAACGATTGAGGCAATACATGCTAAACCATACGACCATGCTAATTTCAAAGATGGACCCGATCAAATACGTATTTGAAAAGCAAGCACTTTCCGGAAGAATTGCCCAGTGGCAAATGGTATTGACAGAATACGATATTGAGTATGTTTCTGAAAAGGCTATTAAAGGTAGTGTTCTATCAGAATACCTAGCTGAGCAGCCAATTGATGATTACCAGTCGATGAGTTTTGATTTTCCTAACGAGGATATCATGTACTTAAAAATGAAGGACTGTGAGGAGCCGTTGCCGGATGAAGGTCCAGAGTTGGGTTCCAAATGGCAATTGATATTTGACGGTGCCGTTAATTCATATGGAAGTGGAATAGGGGCAATCATTACTACTCCCCATGGGTCGCACATCCCATTCATTGCTAGATTGACCTTTCCAGTTACCAACAATGAGGCCGAATATGAAGCGTGCATTATGGGGCTCGAAGAAGCTATTGATCTGAGAATTAAAAATCTTGATGTGTACGGAGACTCCGCTCTATTTGTGAACCAGATCAAGGGAGAGTGGGAGACTCGTCAGCCCAATCTAATACCCTATATGAATTATGCAAGGAGGTTGTTACCTTTCTTTGACAAGGTGGAATTGCACCATGTACCACGAGCAGAAAATCAGATGGCAGACACTCTCGCGACGTTGTCTTCGATGTATAAGGTTAACTTCTGGAATGAGGCTCCCAGGATAGTTATTTCTCGCCTTGATAGGTCCACTTTCATATTCGCCATTGAGGAAGCTTCCGATGGTAAACCGTGGTATTATGATATCCAGAATTTCCTAAAGAACCAAGAGTATCCGGCTGGGGCATCCAGTCGTGATCAGAAGACTCTTAGGAGATTGGCTGGCAATTTCTATTTGAGTCTGGATGGGGTTTTGTACAAGAGAAACCACGACTTGGTTTTGTTGCGGTGTGTGAACGAGAAAGAGGCTAAGTTGCTAATGGAAGAAATCCACGAGGGTACATTTGGCACGCATGCCGGCGGACATGCAATGACGAGAAAGCTATTAAGAGAAGGGTATTACTGGCTAACAATGGAAACAGATTGTTTCAAATTTGCAAAGAAGTGTCATAAATGCCAGATTTATGCGGACAAGATTCATGTGCCTCCGAGCTCTCTGGACGTTATGTCGTCGCCTTGGCCTTTTTCCATGTGGGGGATTGATGTGATTGGAAAGATTGAGCCCACGGCATCCAACAGACATCGTTTTATCTTGGTAGCTATTGATTACTTCGCCAAATGGGTTGAAGCGGCGTCATATGCTAATGTTACCAAGCAGGTGGTGGCCAGATTTATCAAGAAAGATATTATCTGCAGATATGGAATCCCGGAGCGGATTATCACTGACAACGGTTCGAATTTGAATAACAAGATGATGAAGGAATTGTGCCAAAATTTCAAAATTGAACATCACAACTCTTCTCCTTATCGGCCCAAGATGAATGGCGCTGTTGAAGCGGCCAATAAAAACATAAAGAAGATCGTTCAGAAGATGGTTGTGACCTACAAGGACTGGCATGAGATTTTGCCTTTTGCTTTGCACGGTTATTGTACGACGGTACGCACATCAACCGGGCAACTCCCTTTTCATTGGTATATGGTATGGAGGTTATCCTGCCATTAGAAGTTGATATTCCTTCTCTGAGGGTTTTGCGTGATGTCCAATTAGATTAGGCAGAATGGGTGAAAGATAGATTGAATCAGCTCAGTTTAATGGATGAGAGGAGACTGGCTTCTCTAGCATATGGTCGGCTGTATCAGAGTCGGATGAAGAAAGCTTATGACAAGAAGGTGTGTCCTCGAAGCTTTCAGACGGGCGATCTTGTGCTGAAAAAGATTCTCCCACCACAATCAGATCACAGGGGCAAATGGACTCCCAACTATGAAGGTCCATATGTTGTTAGAAAGTTTTTCTCTGGAGGAGCCTTACTGTTCTCCACCATGGATGGTGAGGATTTTACATCCCCTGTGAACTCGGACGCAGTTAAAAAATACTTTGCTTAAAGAGACCCGCTGGACTGAAAAAGAAAGTCCAGGCAAAAATGGGGCATCCCGGCGAACCATAAAAAAGGAATAAAAGGTTCGGGCAAAAGTTAGGGATAAAATTGGAAAAATGTACGCCCGCGAAGTTGAAAACCTGAAAAGGGCGACTTCGGCAAAAAAGGGTATCCCGGTGAATTGAAAACCCGCAAAGGGCGGTTCACGCAAAAGTTAGGGATTTGAAAAAGCAAATAACGGCGGTCCGAGTTCGATACTGCGTTGCTTAGTGGTGTGGGAGTACCTGAGGTTCGTACATCCGAAACAATCTCTTCTGAAGATCGAGTATCAGGAAAGCGTCAGAGTCAGGCGAGTCATAGGAGGATCAACTCATGGTGTTCGTCTGTACCACGTTGCCGACATTTGTACAAATTTTCTTTGTGCTTCTGTAATACTTGTATTTTGCTTGTGCGTAACTTCCTCTTTTCAGGAGTTGCATCCAGTGTACAAAATTTTTCCTATTTACAGGCCCGTTATCAATAAAGCACGTTATTCAGTACTTGATGCTTGTTCTTTACTGTTTTGTTTGTGAAAAACGCCGATGTTTTTGATGAACTTGCATGTACATAAACTTGTTGGCCCTTGCCAATAATTGCTAAAACTTTGAATTGACTGAACGAACGTTACGGATACTAACCGGAATAGATCTTGTTGTATAGATTTGTTTTGTCTCGTTTGTGTTTTGCAGGGTTCTCACCTTTGGAGCAAACAGGCAGGGAAGTTGCGTTCCCCAGCCAGAGTCCTGTGACATATGGATTGTATCACTCCTCGGCAGATGGAAGTCACATCTTATATCAAAAGATTTGAGATGGCACTTATCCTCACTGGATGTGGTTTGTCCTCCCCAGAAGAGTATTCCCCAGGGAAATTACCAAGAGAGTATCCTCAATGGATTTTATTGTCCCCAACAGAAAGTGCATTCCCAGCAGTGAGTATGTGCACACTCCATTCCCGGCATGGGTAACTCCCGCAGAATATGACCAAGTCGTCTTTGGTTTAGAAGGATTATCCCCACGCAGGATTGTTTCTCCTTCTCCTCAGCAGTTTGTTTTTCCTCCGACAAGATGAACATTCCCAACCGAGTTCGTAATTTCAAGCTTGTGAGTCATCCTCCAACAGGATGATTACCCCCAGCGGAGTTGGTTGCACCGTTACAACATTTATTTTGTTGGAATATATTTGTGATATCCGGTTATCCCCAGCGAATTGGGTCTTGTCTTCAGCATTTATTTTGCTGAAGCGCCTCTTGGCATCTTTGCATTTTACATATATCATCATATTTGCATCTACCCAAACGTGTAGCATTTCCATGATGTATGGAGCATTACGCCATTGTCAAACATACGCATTTTGAAACATAAGCCAGGTTGGTTACCTCTTGTGTTTCAGATGTTATCCCTTGTAGAGGAGTGGGATTCTTGTTCAGAAGGATCTCTAGATATTCAAATTCTCAGCGTGAGATAGGTGATGATAACGTTTGACCCCTAACAGAATTGTTTGGTTAAGTAACTTTTCGTCCCCAGTGGGATTATTCTCGGGTTGCTGTTACGTCAACATTAGAAGATTTCATGCCTTAACTTCCGGAGTTGTCACTAGTAATTTCCCCACAGAGTTGTTTGGTTAAGTTTCTCGTATTCTCCAACGAAGTATTCTTCAAATGTTTCCCTTTATTAACAGAGATCGTTATCCGTGTTGACGGATCGTACCCCGTGCTGACGGAGATTGTTATCCGTGTTGACGAAATTGTTTCCCTGTGTTGACAGAGACGTTATCCGTGTTGACGGATCGTACCTGTGATGGACAGGGCTTGTTATCCATGTTGACGGATCGTACCTGTGATTGACAGTGATTGTGCCTGTATTGACAGTGATTGTTACCTGTGTGGACGGAGTTATTATCCGTGTTGACGGAGTTGTTACCTATGTTGACAGTGATTGTTATCCATGTTGATGGAATTGTTACCTGTGATCGACAGAGATCGTTGCCCGTGTTGACGGGATTGTTACCTGTGATCGACAGAGATTGTTGCACGTGTTGACGGAATCGTTACCCGTGATTGACGGAGTTGTCCTCAGTGAGGTCGCCAGTGATTGTTATCCGTGTTGACGGAATTGTTACCTGTGTTGATAGTGATTGTTACTCGTGTGGACGGAGTTATTATCCGTGTCGACAGAATCGTACCTGTGTTGACAGGGATTGTTGCCCGTATCGACGAAAGTGTTACCTGTGTTGACAGTGATTGTTACCCGTGTGGACGGAGTTATTATCCTTGATCGACGGAATTGTCCCTAGTGGACTTGTTACATGTGATTGACAGAGATCGTTATTCCAGTTATGGATGGAATTATGCCCATGGTGATGGAGTCTTTCCTCGTGTTGACGAAGTTTAGTCCAGTTGTGGACAGAGTTGTTTCTTGCAAAGTTAATTCGATGCCTGTGGCGTCACACAGGGGGTTAATGTTGAAATCTCAAGTTTTATTAGATGATTGATCAGTTGTTGTCGTAACAACTGGGTTCAGCACAACGGATGTTGTTCCCCAAGCAGTTTTGCTGTGTATTTCTACGGTTGGCGAATTTCCGGGTTTCTTGGTATTCAACCGTCTTCTACCTCGATTGTTTGATGGCCGTTCGCTCTTCACCCAGTCGGGTCCAAGCCGTTTGAATAGGGGCAGCTGTTGCACCCCAAAATTTGCTCAACCTTTTCTTACCTGGTTTATGTTTCATTGCATTAACATTTACATAGTTATATCATTTGCATATCATGATATCATTCATATAGCAGGGGATCAAGTGTGATTCTTATCAAGAGAAGCCTAGCAAGAGGTCTCATTCAAGATTGAGAAGTTGTCAAGGTCATCAGAAGGTGGTTTGAGTGCCTAAGGGTTTAGATGTTTAAGTGTGAATCTACTCCTAACTTGAGGATCAACTGAAGACCATCAGAGGGTTGTGAAATGTTGAATGTGAGAAGAGGATGTGTATGAAGCTCATAGAATGTCTGTGGGGCCATGGGAGAGTTTAGTCAAGTCATTGTGTCAAATGCAAGAGCCACAGTTGAGGTGCAAGCAATTAGGGTTTCATCTGGGTTAATCCTAAGTCAACTAGGAAATTGAAGAGTGTCAAGGCCTACTTTTAGGTCATGGAGTTCATGAAATGATATGATAAGACATTTGTGGTGTTGTGCCAAGATCAAATCAAGAAGAGTCAAGAGTGTGGGAAGTTGCTAAATTAGGGTTTCAGTGCAAAATTCCTTGTTTAGTGCCTAACTTCATGACCACATAAGTCAAGATGCAAGTTTCAAATGGATCTTTGGCCAACATAAAACTTGTAGAGCATCTCAATACCTTTAATTTGAGTACTAGAAGTCCTCAAGGGGATTTATAGAACTCAAGGTATGACCCAGACAAGTTACAAGTCCACAGAGGCCACTGAAATTTGTCTGTGAAAATCATCTGACTTCAAAGCTATTTTTGACCTAGAAGGAAGTTTCACCTGAACTTTTGGCCAACATGAAAGTTGTTCCTCATGGTCGTAGCTTTCTAAATTGTACTAGAAGTCTTCCATCTGATTTGTAGAACTCAAGTTATGAGGTTTACAAGTCAGGGGTATTTTGGGAAAGTAAGATTATAGGTCATTTTCAATTATAGGCCAAAATCTCCAACTTGCACTTGTCAAATGGATTTTTGTTCAACATGAAAGTCGTTCAAAATGGGGTTTTTAGGCTAGCCAAGAGGTCATGATGGATTGATTGGTCTCATAGCAAGACTTGGTTTGAAATGGTTTGAATAAAGGAAATTTTCAAATAATTAAGGAGGGAAAATGCCAATTTTGAGTTATAGGACCAAAACATGTCAAGTGACTACATTTTTTGAATGGAAATTGAATTTTAGACACTTTAGCATTACCAGAATTTTGAGTTTAGGCCATGTTTCATGAGTTGTCATTTAGTTTCTTCACTTGCAAGTCACATAGCCAAATACCTTACCAATGCAATTCAAGCACTGCTTTTGGTCTGAATACACTCACAAGGCAATTTGTAGTTGAAAGGGAAGATTCTAGAACAGTTTCCATGGCAAAATCGTGACTGTCATGTGCAACTTCAAGAGCAAAATCAGAATTTGCAAATTGATGGATTGGGCTTCAAACACACTTCAAAAGCCCATGAAACCATTCTATATATTGATTGCATTGAATTCATAGTGGTTTTGGCTTTCATTTTGGTGAAGAACACTGAAGTTGCAGTTGAGTTTTCAAGAGGAGAAAGTGAAATCGTGTTTTGAATTCCAGGCTAATTCAGTGCAAATTAAAGATTGCAAACTCTTCCTAGAGCATCATTGAACGTATCTGGAGAGTTTTGAAGGGAGAATCAAGCTCCAAGTACCTCTGTTACTAGATCTACAACAGGTTAGTAACTTTCAACTTTCCACATGAATTAGCATGATGTGGTTAGATTTGAACTTGTGGTTAGGATCTAGACAAGGTGTAGATCGTTTTAGGATCAGCTTGGAAGCATTTGGTGATGATTGATCATGACATAGCATTTCTGTTTTGAATCGAATCTTTTGATTGATGGAGAGTTAGAGCAATCTAGATAGATCAGAGTGATGTATGTGACATGAGGATGAATTCTATAACCTTGGATTTGCAATTGGTGATGATTGATCTGGATGTGTGTTCTGAACATTGCTTTGAATCTTGAAATCTATGGAGATTTAGAACATTTGAGTAGGAGATTTGAGATCCTGATGAAATTCTGATTGAGATTGGTATAAGGATTCATGTTTCTGGACACCTGCAACCACCTGCTCACCGGAGAAGACGACCGGAGTCTTCTCCGGCCACCACACTGAGTCTCCATCTGGCCAGCCTGAGAAATGGAGAAGATGAGTCCATAGCCATCAGATCTGCCTTTGACCAAAGACCAACCACCAGATCCAACGGATATGTTATAATTTGAGAATGGAGATTTTTAATCCAAAACGCAGTCGTTCAACTTAATGCGCTGGCAGCGTGTGGATGCTTGGATTAATGGACTTGTCAACGCATCTTGTGGCTCATGTTTTATCCTGAGTTTTATTTTCTTTTATTTCATTTTGTTTATTTTAAATGCTTTATTGATTCAAAAAATTACAATAAATTCATTCTTGATCCAAAAATTATTTTAAAAATATCTCCATGATCTTGAGAGAATTTGTGATTTTCTGAAATCAATAAAATGCATTTTCATGCTTTTTTCAATTTAATTTAATTTTTCTTATTTTTGTTAATTCTTTTAATTTTGCATATTTGACCATCTGTTTTGTTGAATTTTGTTCTTCCAATTGGTGATGAATTTGGGTTTGATTTTTTAGTATGTTTTAGGGTAGATGTTCATGTTCCATTAGAAGTTTTGTTAGAATTTTAGAACAACTTTAGGTTCTGTTTTAGGTGTTGAGATTAGAGCCTTCCCAAACTTGTGGATCACCTTGATACCTTTCAATCTAGAATTTATTTAGATGACTTAGAAGTTGAATTAGGCTTTAATATTTTAAACCTAGGCTGTTCAAACATGTATATTCCCCTAGGAATTTTGTTAGAATTTTACAATTTTGTTTTCTATTTTAGTTGTATTTTGCAAATTGCTTGTGCTTGTGGTGTTCTATTTTGTGTGCCTTTGCTTGCTTGGTCTTGTTGGTGACTATGGAGCTGGATTTGCTTGGTTTCCTTCTTGGGAGGTCTTCTGGACTTGGTGTAGCTGCTGTGGCTGGAAGATTGGAGCTTGGAGTTGAAGTTTCCTTTTCTTTTAGGAGTTGTTTTAGGAGCTTAGGAAATTAGGGTTTTAGGAAGAGCCATTAGGACTAGTTTTGATTCTTTCGTCAAACATAGAATGCATTGTGTACTTCTATTCTATCCAATGATGTAAAGTCCTCCTAGGGAAACTCCATCTCTCCTTTGGAGGGATGTGTGGTATGCCCATAGTTGAGTAGAACTTTGAGGATACCTTTCCATTTCAATGTTGGTACTTGATGATTTCCTTTGGTTTTCATTAAGTTTTCAACATTTCAACCTTGATCTTAGTGATTAATCCTCTGCTTGGAGTGTGATTGCTAGAGCTTGAAGATGAAGTTTGATGAAGCTTGAAGATAGATGCTAGCTTGAGGATGAAGCTACTTTTGCTGTCAATTCACTCTGCTGTTTGGAGCTGCTGATGAAGTTGAAGTTGCTGTCTGTGGAAGACTGTTGTTGCTGCTTGGGCTGCTTTCTCTGTTTCTTTTCTTTTGTCGTTTTGTCTGTTTGCTTGTGTTGCCTGCCTCTAGGTTTGAGATGGAGCTTGTCTTCTCTTGCCTGTTCTTTTCTTAAGTTTGAGGTTGAGCCGGACTCCCTTGCTTCGCTTGTACTGTTGCATAGCATGCATTTTACTGTTTACTGTTTAATGCTTGCTTTCTTTTGTTGTTTCCCCTATGATCTCTGATTTCCTCCGTGCAAGAGGAAATTATGACAGACATTAGGTTTTGACCAATGCATGATAACTGTAGGTAGATTCCCTTTCACCATAGTTTTAGGGTGTCTTTCTCTTCTCCTCTCAAAACAATTCAAAACACAGTAATAAGGTTAATTGAAGTCGTGAGTTACGAGCCTTAAGCTATTTGGGAAAAGGTTGGTGGAGGGTCTCTCTCCAGTAATCTGGATGTTAGTGTGGTACCCTTTGGGTGACATACGAAGCGTTCACTCCTGTGTCATAGTCTCTAGTGCGACCAAGATTGCAAACATCCTACAAAACAGTTCTTTCGTAAAAGACTCAAACAAACATTCAAACTCTGTTTTTGTCCTCTTGGACCTTTAATCAGGAAAACCCTTTCTTAAGGAGATAAAAAACTATCAGACAAACTTGTGTCTTCCGTAGCCCGAACTACGTTTGCTATGATCTCTCATGCCGTATGAAAGTACGTAGGCACGAGATGCGATATCTCGGCAAGAAACCTTCCCCCATAACCTGTAGTTAGGCGAACTACGTTGACTCTGATTTCTCGTTCCAGACGTGAATACGTAGGCATAAAGTGCGATACTTTGCCGAGTCATTTTCTTTTCTTTTTAACCCAGACCTTTAGAGTAGATAGAATAACATACCCTTAGATAGAAAACAAGCGTGGATCCCGTCGAGTACGACGGACGTGAGGGGTGCTAATACCTTCCCCTTGCGTAACCGACTCCCGAATCAAGGATTTGGTTGCGATGACCATTCCTTTCCCTCTTTGCATTAGGTTTACTCTGAGCGTTTCCTTTCCCTCTTGTGGGATAAATAACGCACGGTGGCGACTCTTCTGTCATAGCCGGCGCCGATTTTCGCAGTAGCGACATTATGCTATATTTGCGAATACTTGCTTACATGTATATTTGTGAATATTTGTCATCATCTTATCATGGCATCACATGTTGCAACTGGTTTTGTAAAGCTCAATTGATTTCTTTGTGTGAAACCTTAGATATATCATGGATATTGGGACAGGAAACACCAAGAAATACAATTTCAAGAAGCCTGACACATTCGAGTTAAGAAAACTAGGGACTATGGTATCAGAAGACTTTGGAAAGAGAAATGGGAAGATAATGAGTATAGTTAAGACAGGGATGGAAGAAGGAATTCTCAACACTTTGGTTCAATTCTATGATCCTCTGTATCACTGTTTCACTTTTCCCGACTATCAGTTGGTGCCAACCTTGGAAGAATATACTTACTACGTAGGAGTCCCTGTAAAAGATCAGAAACCTTATAGTGGCTTGGAAAGCTTACCTTCACCAAAGGAAATAACAGATACTCTCCACCTTGAAGTATTAGAGATTAAAGCTAACCGTGCCACCAAAGGCGGAGTCAAAGGTTTCCATTCTGATTTCTTAGTTAAGAAAGCTGCTTAACTTGCCAAAGAAGGTAGTATGGATGCATTCAAAGCAGTTCTGGCTCTCCTAATCTATGGATTGGTGTTGTTTCCAGAAGTTGAAGAATTTGTCAATTCCTCCTCTATCACCATATTTCTAAGTGGTAATCCATTGCCTACCTTGTTAAGAGACACTTATCATTCTATTCATCATCAGATGCTTCAAGGAAAATGGACTATTCTTTGTTGTGCACCTCTAATATACAAGTGGTCATCAACCATTTTCCAAAGACTGACGCTTTTAAAGAAAATCCCAATGGATGGAGATGGTGTTAAAGGATAATATCTTTAATGTAAGCTGACATTCATTGGTACAATCCTGCCTACGACAGAGAAGTTTATTTTGACCGATGTGGAACTTTCCCAAATATACCACTCATTGGGGTAAGACGAGGAATTAGCTACAATCCCGTTTTGGCCAGACGACATTTTGGAGTACGATCCCACCAATCTACTATTATTAAGATTCTTTTATCTCAACACCAAAGCAATGAAGAATGTGAGAAATAGCACCATCGATGATTGGAAGAATGTTCAGAAAAAGACTAAAGTTGATCTAGGAAAAAAGAACTATGTAGCCTTTGAGATGTTCACTCGTGGGTAAAATCTAGAGCTCGAGATCTGAAAATGCCATATCCCCTGGAGAATAATGTGCAGATTATTATTGCTTCATCATCTTCTACCATCCCCATTGAAAAAATGAAAGAATATCAAGAAATGCTTGAAAGAACCCAGCTTGAAAGAGATACTTGGGAAGGGAAGTATCATGCACTATTTTCTGAAACAATGAAACTCATCAGAGAAGCGCAAGACAAAGATGAACAAATAGGTTGGCTCGAACAACGTTTGATTAATGAGGAAGTAACAAAAGAGAATTTATTTTTCTCTAGCGTCAAGCCTACTCAAAGCATTCACGAATATTCAAATGTCCCACCTACCTCTGGAGCTTGAAAAGGCATAGTGGACAAATTGGTTATGGAAAATACAATGCTAATGAAGTTGAAGAGGTCTCGCAATTGAAGTTCTTGTTAGAAACTCGGACCATAAGACTTAGTTTCCCGATGTAAAGTTAGGCTTCTTGTATTGTAAATTAAAAGTTGTAACTTCTTTCCAACAATTAATGAAATAAGGGGTTTGACTTAATTAATATTCTGATTTTTGTAAAATTAGTTGCATTTTGCATTTGCATTCTCGCATTTTCGCAAACCATTTGCATTCTCGCATTTACCAAAGCACTACATCTTGAGCCAACAGAGTTGTTGGCTCATTTGGTAAGTAGGGAAGGTTTCTCTGGAATGGAAGCAAGACCGTTCATGGAAAGAGTAGAATTCCATTATGATAACAGAGACTTAGGGATTTTCAAAGCAATCATGGTTTTTTAATCTATGCATTGTATCTCTTCCCTAGCTACGATGAGTTCATTAGTGAAGAGGCCATCAGATTCTTCATAGTCAGAAATCTCGTACCCACGCTGCTGGCCGACACCTACTTTGTTATCCATCATCGAAGGATGTATGATTTAGGACTTTTCTCATATTGCACGGCGCTTCTTAGTAAGTGGTTTATTTTTCACTTGTCCAAAACTCAGATTCTTTGGAATCTCCCTAACAAAGACCCTTGGATTGAAAAATTAGCATCCCTCACTCATTATGATGTCAGTTGGTACGACGTCAAAAATAGTGGAGTCTCCATGATTCAGAGCTGCAGAGACTTTCCAAACATACCTCTCATAGGCACGAAAGGAGTCATCAACTATAGCCCGACCCTTGCCCGCCGTAAGCTAGGATATCAAACCGGGCCAGAATCGGAGCAAGACCTACTAAGAACTTGTTTCTGTGAAAAAGGCAGTGATGAAAACTTTGAAACCTAGGCCCGTTTAGCCTGGCATCGTCCCCATATGCAAGGAATGACTGCAGAAGAGAATGTGAACTTCCTAGCCACAAAAGCTTATCCCCTTTGATCAAAAGAGATAGCCCTAAGAATGTTCTACAGTCAGACTTATGAAATCTCTATTGAGCCTGAAGTGCTCATGCCTAGAAATGAGCTGAAGTTCATTTTAGTCAAAGTAGAACGTGAGAACACCGAGTTATGGGAGCTGATCCGTCAGAATTAACACCAGTCAGACCTCAAGAAGGAAAAGGATCGTCTTGTTAGAACGATCGAGACTTCAAATTCCCTATTTTTCTAAGATTGTAACCTTAAGAGCCTATGAATGTATTAGCTGCTTGTCAAAAACTTTATTGTAAGAAAGGTCTTATTTGTTAACAAGAGCCATCTGTTGTAACAAACTTCAGTTTATCAATAAAAACTCTGCTTTTAAAAACATGTTTTCATGCGTGTTGTTAATTTTGTTTGTAAACAAGATTGCTGCTTTTCCTTGAATGGTTAGTTTTTGCATTTGCATTTTCATAGTGTTACATGGGTTCCGTAGCTCATTTGTTCTTTTCCACCAGAGGGAGGAAAGAAAGTCACACTGAGTCCCCATCACTACAACACCCGAGCCCGCACTCAAAGAAGAATGGTTGATCAAGACTAAAGAATCGACCAGATTGACAATGATCTCGAAGGGATAAAAGGTGACGTTAGCCACATCATGGAGGTCCTTCAAGTAATAAGAGCAAAGATGGACTCACAAACTACAGTGGTGTCTAAGATCAACGTGACAGCGGCAAATCCTCCTTTGGTAGTAACCTCAGCAACTGAACCTCTGTTTGATATCACCAAGGATTTTCTGCCACCACTCAGTAATTCCCAACAATTCAACCTCCAGCCACAGATTGTTCCCTTAATAACGGACCCCCTCTACACTCAAGCAGGCGGTCAAGCACAGGTCCGACCAATCTTCAACAACCATCAGCAGATATTCGACATACCCAACGGGTCTGAGGTCGAGGATGAAAAGCATGATAAATTAAGGGTCAAAATGGACATAATGGCCAGAAGAATGAGGGCCTATAAGAGAACAATGTCTTTGGGTCTGACGCCAAGGACATGTGTTTAGTTTTGGGCTTGGTATTTCCTCCCAAGTTCGTAATGCCCACATTTGAAAAGTACGAAGGAGCAACCTGCCCAAAGGTCCAGCTGATCATGTACTATCGACGTATGGCCCCACATATTGAGAATGACAAATTGTTAATACACTGCTTTCAAGACAGTCTTAAGGGTGCCTCCGCCAAATGGTACTAAGGCTAAGATCAATCAAAAATACGCTGCTTCTAGGACTTTCTGACGCATTCATGCAACAATATAAGTACACCATGGATTTAGCACCAGATCATCATCAGCTTCTCAGCATGACACAAAAAAGTTTTGAATCATTCAAAGAATACAGACAGAGGTGGCGTGAAACTGTTGCTCAAGTAGAACCTCCCTTAATAGAGAAGGAACTGGCTGATTGGTTTATAGATAGGTGAGACCTGAATTCTATGAAAGGTTGATTAGCAGTATCATAGAAAATTTTTCTGATATTATGGTCGTAGGCGTAAAAGTAGAGGCGGGTTTAAAGAGTGGCAAGGTATCAAGCTTAGCTACTAGTACCAGCACGAGTATGACAAAGAGGCCATCAAGCAGCTTCCCCAAGAAAAAAGAAGGGGAAGTCAGCGTAGTAACGCATGAAAAAATGGCGTAGAATCAAAGAGTCCCACGAAAACGGTATCATCAATCACCATACGTAGCTGCAGTAACGCCAGTTTTTCAAAATCAACAGAGTCAACAAAACCCTCAGCTAGGGGCGCCTAATGCTTATCAGCAATACCATCACCAGCCTTATAATAATCAGCAGGTACAATAACCCTGGGTTCAAGCTCCTAGGACAACCTACCAGAATGGGAAACCTAGAATACAATCGATACCCATGAGTTACACTGAGTTATATCCCATGATGGTGGCAAGAGGACTCATTCAGACATGGAAACTTGGCGCTCCACCTAATCATTTACCTCCTTATTACAATCGCAGTGCACATTGCTCTTTCCATGAGAATGCAGCTGGACATGATTTGGAAGGATGTTTAGCACTACAACACATTCTCAGGGAGTTAATAGAAAAAAAGATACTATCATTTGAAGACAATCACCCCAATGTAAAAGATAATCCTCTGCCAAACCACGTTTGAGTAAATGCTATAACTGAAGAGGGTGAAGACTCTAAAATGAAGACGGTCACTGCAGTACCCGAAGTTATGACACCGTTGGTGGAATTACATAAAAGACTAGCTCAGGCGTAGTTGCTCAAAAGCATCCATGAAAATTGTGAAGAATGCGGCCAAAATCCACGAGGTTGTGACCTTGTACGAAAGGATATTCAATCACTAATCAACAAAGGAATGCTACAGGTCAGTAACAAGAAAAAGAAAGAGGATGTGGCGGTTATTGAACCAGTATTCAATATACCAGAAGAGTCCAATAAAAGAGCAGTGTTCAAGACTAACAACGACAAAATGACTCGGCCCAAAGCCGTCAGACCAGTGTTCCACAATGATCCCGCACCCAAATTCGAAAAATATCAACCAAGGTTCGACCCAAGAAGAGGGCCAGGTCCTCATCGAAGAGCCATATCATGGAAGCGCGATTATTCCTGGTATGACATGAATGCCGAAAGAAAATAGACAAGAGGATGTAACGAATATTGCTGGGGAAAGGAAAATGACCCGCAGTGGTTGAATATCCCAGCCCAGGATGAATCCTACTATCCCTTAATCAACCACTGTAACACCCCTTTCTATACCCCAAATAAATGCATATAAAACAATTAAGCACATACAAATTATCAGAGTAAAAAGGTTTTATAATAAGGTATAAAAGAAGAATGCCACAATTTCACCAATAAAACACTTTCACATTTTTCTCCATAAGATATGTAACATTTTCAAAATTAAGCGGAAGATCAAATCATTTAATCATTTTCAAAATATTAATCCACGTACACACAAGTTAATCCAAATTAATACATCATATCAGTTAGATTACACAATCACATCAACTGATACATCGCAATGTATCACAAAAGAATGACTATACTAGTCTAACTACCCGGTGTTACATATCAGAGCAGCAGACTCAAAAGAATGAAGAATACTTCACAAAAGGGACTCCAGCATCCTAATCTGCAATGCCTCGTAGAGCATTATAAAACAGCAGAAGGGTGAGAAATATAACCATAATAATCAAAGCATAAGATTATATATATATATATATATATATATATATATATATATATATATATATATATATATATATATATATATATATATATATATATATATATATATATATATATATATATATATATATATATATATATATATATATATATATATATATATATATATATATATATATATATATATATATATATATATATATATATATATATATATATATATATATATATATATATATATATATATATATATATATATATATATATATATATATATATATATATATATATATATATATATATATATATATATATATATATATATATATATATATATATATATATATATAGGTAATCAATACAAGTTCCATTCCGTATTTCTCACCTCAATTCAATTTCTTGGTCCTATATATTTGCCACACATATAATGACAACACGAATATTTGTAAAGCATTTCCACATCATGCATACTCTTACAATTTCACAATCTCATCATTCACACATAAGCATCTCTTCATGCATATGTCATATATTAATGTGACTCAACAACTCAATGCAACTCATGCAATGCGGTACCGACTCTCGTTATCTTTTTTCGGTTTTTACATTAAACCGGGTCCACACTTCTAGACCGATAACCCGTTATCTTTTTTCGGTTTTTACATTAAACCGGGTCCACACTTCTAGACCGATAACCACAAAGGCCCGTCCTCTAAGCCTTCAAACCCACACTTCTAGGTTTGGGACAAGCCACTAGTTTCCACGAAACTAACAGACATTGCCTCTTGACTAAATGATGCATGTACAATCAACCACAACAAATGCACTTAAGACCGACATCTTAATCTCATGCATTTACATAATTCATCTCTTCAAGAATTACACAATGATTGCACATACAACATATATCACACAATCAAGGTATTCACATCACAATACCATTTATACAATTATAAGTCATGCACACATATCCACAATGTTCTCATGCATACTCATCACATAATTGTATACCCATTAAGCATTCGCAAGTTCATTAGACAATACACATACATTCATCATTGTATTCACATGTATTTCTATTTATCATAATTAATACGCATCGCACATCAACTAGGATTCACGCCCGGAGGCTACCCACAGTACACATCATCACAATAGATCATATCTATATCATATCATAGAGGTATTAACCTATGTGAATCAATCAAACAATCACCACATGAGCAACACAGCAAAAGAAAAATGCTGTCACATTCGCCTTCATTCGCCTGGCGAACCCTCGCAGCGAACCTTCGCCTGGCCTTCGCCTGGCAAACTCTCTCAGCGAACACTCGCTAGGCTTCGCCTGGCGAGACTTCCCAGCGAGCCCAAGTCAGTAGCTACTGACTTCATTCGCCACCATTCGCCAGCACCTTCGCTGGGCGAACCTTCGCTATCCAACTTTGCCTGGCGAACTCGTCAGCGAAGTCCACTGGAACTTAAACTTAATTATTCGCCAGCATTCGCTTGGCTTCGCCTGGCGAAGCTTCGCCTTCGCTCGCCTGGCGAGAGCCAGCGAACCTGCGCAGAACAGAACCACACTCTGTCCCTCCTTCACCATTCCACCATCCACCAACTCTTGAACATCCAAATCAGTACAAATAGCATCAATACATGTTACCCGACTATTCTACAGCGTTATTACTCAGTTCCAACCGATTAAATCATCAATCTACTGATTAATCCAACATTTGCCCTAATTGGAAAGTGATGAAAACTCTACCAAAACCCCAACCCAACATACATAACATCATGCAATGATCAAATAGAAACCTTACCTCGATTAATCGGAGCTTTGATGTTGGTTCTTGATGATTTTTCCACTTTTCCTCTTCTTCTCCTCTCTTTCTCTTCTTTCTTCTTTCTTTCCTCTTTCTCTCCAAATGTTTTTCTCTAACTTCCTTTCTCTTCTTTCTCACTTATATATCCCTTTTATTTTCTTTCCTTCCAATTTCCTTTCAATTCTCTATTAATTCCAATTAATAAAAATTAATTCCAATATTAACATAAAATCCCACTAAATCAATTAATTACTACAATTAATTATTTAATGAAATTTGGGCTGTTACAACCCTCCCCCACTTAGGAATTTTCGTCCTCGAAAATGTTACCTGATTCAAACAGTTCTGGATAAGACTCCTTCATCTGGATCTCAAGCTCCCACGTAACATTTCCACCAGCCGGTCCTCCCCAAGCGACCTTCACTAAAGCAATCTCTTTACCTCGAAGCTGTTTCAATTTCCGATCCTCAATCCGCATAGGTGATGTCTCAACAGTCAGGTTATCTCTCACCTGCACATCATCTATTTGGACTACATGAGACGGATCCGCAATGTATTTCCTCAACTGAGATACATGGAATACGTCGTGAAGATTAGCAAGCGACGGTGGTAAAGCCACACGATAGGCCACTTCTCTTATCCTTTGCAAAATCTGATAAGGACCAATGAAACGCGACGACAACTTGCGCGACTTCAGTGCCCTACCAACACCCGTCGTCGGAGTGACTCGAAGAAACACATGATCTCCCTCTTGAAATTCAAGTGCCTTCCTCCTCTTGTCATAATAACTCTTCTGACGACTCTGAGTAATTCTCATCTTCTCTTGAATCATCTTGATCTTATCAGTAGTCTGTTGAACTAACTTGGGTCCAACAACAGAACTCTCTCCGGACTCGAACCAACACAATGGTGTCCTACACCGCCTACCATACAACGCCTCAAATGGTGCCATACCAATACTCGAATGGAAACTGTTGTTGTAGGTAAACTCAATCAAAGGCAAGTAGCTATCCCAAGCTCCTCCTTTTTCCAATACACAAGCTCTCAAAAGATCTTCAAGCGACTGAATCGTCCTCTCCGTCTGACCATCAGTCTGAGGATGATACGCTGAACTCAAACGCAACTTAGTACCCAAAACACTCTGCAGGCTCTCCCAAAATCTCGAAGTAAACCGCGGATCTCTATCTGAAACAATACTTAATGGAATACCATGCAGACACACAATCCTCTCAATATACAACTTAGCCAACTTCTCCAAAGGGTAATCCATACGCATAGGAATAAAGTGAGCAGATTTAGTCAACCTATCCACGATAACCCAAATAGCCTCAAAATTACTCGACGTCCTCGGCAAACCCGATACAAAATCCATGGAGATACTATCCCATTTCCACTCAGGAATAAACAACGGCTTCATCAAACCCGATGGCTTCTGATGCTCAATCTTTGACTTCTGGCAAGTCAAACAAGAATATACAAATTCCGCGATATCCTTCTTCATACTAGGCCACCAAAATACTTTCCTCAAATCCTGATACATCTTAGTAGCACCCGGATGAATACTCAATCCGCTACGATGTCCTTCCTCAAGGATGCTCTTCTTAAGCTCAACCATGTTCGGAACACAAACTCGATCCTGACATCTCATAATACCATTCTCATCAATCCGAAAATCACCACCTTGGCCTTGGTTGATTAAAGTCAACCGATCAGCTAAGCTCAAATCCGATTTCTGTCCTTCTCGAATTTCATCCAAAATACCACTTGTAAGCTTTAACATACCCAACTTAAATCCAAAAGAAGTTCTCTCACATACCAAACTCAAATCTCGAAATTGCTCGACCAATTCTAACTCTTTCACCATCAACGCCGACATATGCAATGATTTCCGACTCAATGCATCCGCTACTACATTCGCTTTACCCGGATGGTAGTTCAAGCCAAAATCAAAATCCTTCAAAAGTTCAAGCCATCTCCTTTGTCTCGCATTCAATTCCTTTTGATCAAAAAGATATCTCAAACTCTTGTGGTCACTAAACACTTCAAATCTTGCGCCAAATAAAAAATGCCTCCAGAGTTTCAACACGAACACAACGGCGGCCAACTCTAAGTCATGCGTCGGGTAATTCTTCTCATGCACTTTGAGTTTCCTCGAAGCATAAGCTACAACTTGGTTATTCTGCATCAACACACCTCCGAAACCCATCAAAGAAGCATCACAATACACAACGAATGGTTCTTCTGGATTTGGCAGAATCAAAACAGGAGATGTCGTCAACCTTCGCTTAAGTTCTTGAAAACTCACTTCACACTTGGCGTCCCAAACAAAGGCTTGACCTTTCCTAGTCAACTGTGTCAACGGCAACGATAACTTAGCAAATCCTTCAATAAACTTCCGATAATAACCGGCTAAACCAAGAAAACTTCTGATCTCAAAAACTGACTTCGGAGTCTCCCATTACGACACCGCTTCAACCTTCGACGGATTGACCGCAATACCACTACTAGAAATCACATGACCAAGGAAACTAACTTCCTTCAACCAAAATTCACACTTAGAAAGCTTTGCGAACAACTGCTTCTCTCTCAGCACAGATAACACAATCTTCAGATGCTCGGCATGCTCTCCTTTGCTCTTCGAATAAACCAAGATGTCGTCGATAAACACCACCACAAACTTATCCAAATAAGGATGGAAAATCCTATTCATGTACTCCATAAATACACCTGGTGCATTAGTCACACCAAATGGCATCACGGAATACTCATAGTGTCCATACCTCGTCCGAAAGGCCGTCTTCTGAATATCCTCAGCTTTCACACGGATCTGATGATACCCAGATCTCAAATCAATCTTGCTGAACACACTTGCACCAACCAACTGATCCATCAGATCATCAATCCTTGGAAGTGGATACTTATTCTTAATAGTCACCTTGTTCAACTGTCTGTAATCCACACAGAGCCTCATAGAACCCTCTTTCTTCTTAACCAATAACACCGGTGCACCCCACGGTGACACGCTCGGACGAATAAACCTCTTTTCAAGCAAATCCTCGAGTTGACTCTTCAACTCTTTTAACTCCGAGGCCGACATACGATATGGAGCCATCGATATCGGACTAGTTCCAGGAATCAAATCTATCGAAAACTCCACTTCTCGCTCCGGCAGTAAATCCTTTATCTCTTCAGGGAATACTTCCGGAAAATCACTAACAATGGGCAAAGTATCAATCTCTTCACTTTCACTAGTCCTCAAAGTTGCCATAAGCATAAATACCTTAGCCCCATCTTGTACCGATTCCTTCACTTGTTTCCTCGTCATAAACAATTCCCTTTCAACATCCGAGTCGGGAAAAATAACCGTTTTGTCAAAACAGTTAATATACACACGATTGAATTTTAACCAATCCATTCCAAGAATGACATCCAGTTGATCTAAATGAAGACACACTAAATCAATCCCAAAATCTCTACCGAAAATACTCAACGGGCAATTCAAGCAAACATACGGTGTAGTTACCGAACCCATAGCAGGAGTATCAATAACCATACCGCCACCAATCACAGACAACTCAAGATTCAACCTTCTAACACAATCCAAAGAAATAAAAGAATGCGTAGCTCCGGTATCAATTATAGCGATCAAAGGTGTACCATTAATGAAGCACGTACCTCGGATCAATCGATCGTCGCTAGCAGTCTCAGATCCAGATAGAGCGAACACTTTCCCGCTCCCTTGATTCTTCTTCGGCTTATCGCACTTGGTACTGATGTGCCCTCGCTAACCACAGTTATAGCAAGTAACACCCGCACCGCTTCCACACTCTAGAGCCTTGTGGCCTGGCTTGCCACACTTAAAACACCTCTGTTCAACACTTTTGCACTCCGGAGCACGATGCCCCGCTTCACCACAAGTGTAACACCTAACCGGGGTAGAAACTCCCCCACTTGGCTTCTTGCCAAAACCAACCTTTTGTTTCCCCTTATCGGCAGGAGTTACGTAAGGTTTTCCTCTGAATTGTCCTTTTCCTTTCTTATCACTTAGGCTCTTGTAGTGGCTAGACCTAGCCCTACTGTCTTCGTCATAAATTCTGCTCTTGTTAACCAACTCAAAAAACCGTCTGATTTCCTGGTACCCAATAGCTTGTCTAATCTCGGGTCTCAAACTGTTCACAAACTTGAGGCACTTAGACCTCTCAGCATTACCAGTATTATAGTGAGGACAAAATTTGATCAACTCCTCAAATTTCGCCGCATACTCAGCAACCGTTGAATTACCTTGCTTCAACTCAAGAAATTCGATCTCTTTCTTCCCCCGCACATCCTTTGGAAAATACTTCTCCAGAAAGGTTTCTCTAAACAAATCCCACGTAATCACAATATCATCTTCCTCAAATCTTTGGCGAGTATTACCCCACCAATCTTCAGCTTCTTCTTCGAGCATATGAGTCCCAAACTGCACCTTCTGTGCATCCGAGCAATTCATAACTCGAAAAATCTTTTCCACAGCTTTCAACCAAATTTGTGCCTTGTCCGGTTCATGAGTTCCCTTGAAGACCGGAGGGTTATTCTTTTGGAATTTCCCCAAAGCACGAAATCCATCATCAGCATGATTCCTCACATTCACATTGGCCGGAGGATTCTGCCCAATTGCCCCCGCCAATCTCGTCAATGCCTCCGCAATCGCTTCGTCGTTCCTTCCTGCGACCATCTTACTAATTCCAACAACAGAACCACGTAAGAACAACCAATATTGATAATGCAACACACGCATATCAATAACACACAGGAAAGAAAAACACTCTAACAACTTGGCCGGACGGACCAACCTGCTCTGATACCACTATTGTAACACCCCCTTTTATACCCCAAATAAATGCATATAAAACAATTAAGCACATACAAATTATCAGAGTAAAAAGGTTTTATAATAAGGTATAAAAGAAGAATGCCACAATTTCACCAATAAAACACTTTCACATTTTTCTCCATAAGATATGTAACATTTTCAAAATTAAGCGGAAGATCAAATCATTTAATCATTTTCAAAATATTAATCCACGTACACACAAGTTAATCCAAATTAATACATCATATCAGTTAGATTACACAATCACATCAACTGATACATCGCAATGTATCACAAAAGAATGACTATACTAGTCTAACTACCCGGTGTTACATATCAGAGCAGCAGACTCAAAAGAATGAAGAATACTTCACAAAAGGGACTTCAGCATCCTAATCTGCAATGCCTCGTAGAGCATTATAAAACAGCAGAAGGGTGAGAAATATAACCATAATAATCAAAGCATAAGATTATATATATATATATATATATATATATATATATATATATATATATATATATATATATATATATATATATATATATATATATATATATATATATATATATATATATATATATATATATATATATATATATATATATATATATATATATATATATATAGGTAATCAATACAAGTTCCATTCCGTATTTCTCACCACAATTCAATTTCTTGGTCCTATATATTTGCCACACATATAATGACAACACGAATATTTGTAAAGCATTTCCACATCATGCATACTCTCACAATTTCACAATCTCATCATTCACACATAAGCATCTCTTCATGCATATGTCATATATTAATGTGACTCAACAACTCAATGCAACTCATGCAATGCGGTACCGACTCTCGTTATCTTTTTTCGGTTTTTACATTAAACCGGGTCCACACTTCTAGACCGATAACCCGTTATCTTTTTTCGGTTTTTACATTAAACCGGGTCCACACTTCTAGACCGATAACCACAAAGGCCCGTCCTCTAAGCCTTCAAACCCACACTTCTAGGTTTGGGACAAGCCACTAGTTTCCACGAAACTAACAGATATTGCCTCTTGACTAAATGATGCATGTACAATCAACCACAACAAATGCACTTAAGACCGACATCTTAATCTCATGCATTTACATAATTCATCTCTTCAAGAATTACACAATGATTGCACATACAACATATATCACACAATCAAGGTATTCACATCACAATACCATTTATACAATTATAAGTCATGCACACATATCCACAATGTTCTCATGCATACTCATCACATAATTGTATACCCATTAAGCATTCGCAAGTTCATTAGACAATACACATACATTCATCATTGTATTCACATGTATTTCTATTTATCATAATTAATACGCATCGCACATCAACTAGGATTCACGCCCGGAGGCTACCCACAGTACACATCATCATAATAGATCATATCTATAGCATATCATAGAGGTATTAACCTATGTGAATCAATCAAACAATCACCACATGAGCAACACAGCAAAAGAAAAATGCTGTCACATTCGCCTTCATTCGCCTGGCGAACCCTCGCAGCGAACCTTCGCCTGGCCTTCGCCTGGCGAACTCTCTCAGCGAACACTCGCTAGGCTTCGCCTGGCGAGACTTCCCAGCGAGCCCAAGTCAGTAGCTACTGACTTCATTCGCCACCATTCGCCAGCACCTTCGCTGGGCGAACCTTCGCTATCCAACTTCGCCTGGCGAACTCGTCAGCGAAGTCCACTGGAACTTAAACTTAATTATTCGCCAGCATTCCCTGGGCTTCGCCTGGCGAAGCTTCGCCTTCGCTCGCCTGGCGAGAGCCAGCGAACCTGCGCAGAACAGAACCACACTCTGTCCCTCCTTCACCATTCCACCATCCACCAACTCTTGAACATCCAAATCAGTACAAATAGCATCAATACATGTTACCCGACTATTCTACGGCGTTATTACTCAGTTCCAACCGATTAAATCATCAATCTACCGATTAATCCAACATTTGCCCTAATTGGAAAGTGATGAAAACTCTACCAAAACCCCAACCCAACATACATAACATCATGCAATGATCAAATAGAAACATTTCTCACCCTTACCTCGATTAGTCGGAGCTTTGATGTTGGTTCTTGATGATTTTTCCACTTTTCCTCTTCTTCTCCTCTCTTTCTCTTCTTTCTTCTTTCTTTCCTCTTTCTCTCCAAATATTCTTCTCTAATTTCCTTTCTCTTCTTTCTCACTTATATATCCCTTTTATTTTCTTTCCTTCCAATTTCCTTTCAATTCTCTATTAATTCCAATTAATAAAAATTAATTCCAATATTAACATAAAATCCCACTAAATCAATTAATTACTACAATTAATTATTTAATGAAATTTGGGCTGTTACAACCACCGCTGCTCCCAAAGCTATTGTTATTGTTCCCAAGGAGGCTGCTCCAAAGGAAGTAATCTCTAAAGAACCCACGGTTAAAGGAAAAGAGATTCCCAAGGATGATGAGGAGGAGTTTTTAAGGATAACTCACCAAAGCGATTACCAGGTAGTAGACCAACTCAATCAGACATCTTGATCATGTCGTTACTACCGAGTTCTCCAGTCCATCGACAAACTTTGTTGAAAATGCTCACACAAGCCCATGTAACAAAAGATATCATTATAGGGCAGTTTGACCCCGTCGTTGGAAATATCACCGCCTGCAATATGCTGAGCTTCAATGATAGTGACTTGACCATTGAAGGTCGCAAGCACAACCATGCTTTACACGTATCTGTTAAGTATGAAGAAGACATGCTCTCCAGAGTACTTGTCGACACTGGGTCTGCACTCAATGTAATTCCCAAAAGAACATTAGCAAAGTTGGCATACAAAGGAGTTGAGATGAGGCCCACCTCTTTAATTGTGAAAGCATTTGATGGATTGAGGAGAATCATAATAGGAGAGGTTAATTTACCAATCATGGTAGGACCCCAAGTCTTTGAAATAACCTTCCAAGTAATGGACATAAATCCTACATATAGCTGCCTGTTGGGAAGACCATGGATACATACAACGGGTGTTGTCACGTCTACATTACACCAAAAGATGAAGTTTGTCACTAATGATCAGTTGATCATAGTACATGAAGAAGAAGATCTGATGGTGAGCAACCTATCCTCTTTCAGATATATCGAAGCCCATGAGGATGCGCTCGAAACAACATTCCAAGCCTTGGAGATTGCTCATGTTGTGTTGGTTGATGATTCGGCTATAGTCCCTGGTCCATCTTTTGCCTCTGTGCGAAGTATGAAAGCTGTAATGGAAGAAGGGATCCCGCTAGGATGGGGAGAGGTTATAGAGGTGAATGCCCGCGCCAAGAATGACAGGCAAGGGTTGGGTTACAAACCAACTCTCAAAGAAACATCTGAAGAAAACACCCAGAAGTGGAAGACCCTGAAGGAAATATTCGCAAGTGACGGGGTACAAGTAAATGCTGTTATCGACGAAGATGAAGAAATCAACCTCAACAGCTTAGTGATCTGAGACGGAGCAGCTTTGTGCAATTGGGAGACAGTAGAAATTCCAATCATTTTTCCTTTAGAGTAATGCATTTGCATGTTAGCTTTTGTTTTCTTTAAAAATTCTTGGCTTTTGCCAAAGGCCAGCGAATCACTTTGTATGGGCCACTTTGCGATTTAAAAGATTAATGAATGAAGAAGTGTTTTTGTTAAAACTCTTATTTTTTTTCCTCATCATTTTCACTTTTTGTAAAAAGGAAAAATGGAAACTTTTTGAAATTTAAAATCTACCCGTCATCTACATGTTTGTTGTGTGTGTCTGATCTTTCTAAACCCTGTAAAACCATGCTGAAAACCTCCATCACCCATAAAATCCAATGGTCATTCAGTCCCTTCTGGTAGTGATTCCTTTGTTTTTCAAGCCAAAGAAGAGAGTGATGAGGATTATGAGGTCCCTAAAGAATTCATAAAGATTACCGAGTACGAGGACGCCTATCTTCATCCCTACAAAGAACTGGTTGACATCATCAACTTAGGTTCTGAAGAAGAAATAAAAGAGGTCAAAATTGGGGAATCACTAGGGGCAGAGGTTAAAGACAGGATGATAATGCTTCTCAAAGAGTATACATATGTATTTGCTTGGTCCTACCAAGACATGCCTGGGTTGGGTCGACATTGTAATCCACAAGCTCCCCTTTAAGCCTGAGTGTCCTCCAGTTAAGAAAAAGCTTTGAAGATCCAGACCCAGCATGGCTCTCAAAATCAGAGATGAGGTCAAAAAACAAATCGGCGCGGGCTTTTTAGCAGTACCAAAGTACCCTGAATGGGTGGCTAACATTGTGCCTGTCCCGAAAAAAGACGGTAAAGTCATAATGTGTGTATACTACAGGGATCTGAACAAGGTCAATCCGAAGGATGATTTCCTTCTACCGAATATCGATACTTTGGTTGATAACCCAACCAGTTTTGTGGTGTTCTCATTCATGGATGGATTCTCTGGCTACAACCAAATAAAAATGGACCCTACCGACATGGAGAAAATAACCTTCATCACACTTTAGGGCACTTATTGTTATAAGGTCATGCCTTTCGGGTTGGAGAACGCAGGAGCCACATATCAACAAGCCATGGTGGCATTATTTCATGACATGATGCACCAGGAAATTGAAGTTTATGTCGATGACATGATCGCCAAGTCTCAAAATGAGGAAGATCACCTTGACCATCTGTTGAAGTTATTCAAAAGACTTAGGAGATACCAACTGAGGCTAAATCCGGCTAAGTGTATGTTTGGGGTTCATTCCGGAAAATTACTTGGATTCATTGTTAGTCAACAAGGAATCGAGGTGGATCCTGACAAAGTTAGAGAAATTCAAGAGATGTCAGCTCCTCAAACAGGGAAGTAAGTCAGAGGTTTCCTCGGATGATTGAACTACATCTCTAGATTCATCTCTAACTTGACGACTACCTGCACGCCAATCTTTAAGTTTGTCATACCCTAAATTTGCCCATACTTTTTTTTGTTAATCAAAGGCATTGGTACAAACCATCAGAGGGTTGTCAAGAAATTTTGATATTTTTTTTATTGGTGTGAGCATGAGGTAGGAGCTTGTTGGGTACCTCAGAGGTCATGGTGGAGTTAGAATGATGACCCAGTTCATCTGCACAATGCCCAAGCAAAAAGGGTGAAATTAGGGTTTCAACTTTAATCAGGATAGATTTGTTTTTAAGGGCAAGACTTGTTTCCATGGCCTTCCATGTGTACTAAGGTATGTGAGGATGGGATATTGACCATCAATTTTAATCAGAAGAGCTTTAATTGATCAGTCGATTGAAAATCAAGAGATTTGGGGAAAAAGTCAACTGTAGTTTGACTTTTTGATTTAAATGGTGCTCCAATGGTGGGATCATGGTCCATGAAGTTCATATGGCTTAGTGAAGTCTACTCAAGAAGTTTCAAGGCCTCAGAAGACCCAGAACATCAACAACCGACTCGATAGTCATCGATCGATCGTTTCGTTGACCAAAGAGTCAACTCTTCAACCATAAGGAATTTGACCTCAAAGGGTGAAGCAAAAATGTTCCTAATTCCATATTACACCTATCCATGAAATTTCATGACCATTGGATCAAGGATGGAGGAGTAATCGAAAAATCGAGAAATTAGGGTTTTGAAAGGGTCAAGACCATAACTCCCTAACCACACATCCAATTGAGTTGGTTCAAGGCTCATTGGAAAGGTCTTGGCAAGTCCTGCAAAAGTCCCACAATGGTCCATGAGCAGAAAATGCATAGATTTGGAGTTATGGCAAAAATCATTACAAGAGGGAAAAATAACTTGGAAAAATTCTAAGTTATTGGCCTTTTTAAGCATGTTTTTTAGCAACTTTGAGTGGATTTTTGACCTAGTTCCACTTGGAATTTGAAGATCATGAAAACATGAAAGTTGCAGAGCTTCATGAGGGCTTTCCAAAATGTACTAAAACTCCTCCATAGCCCTTATGAGTTGAGATTTATTAATTCAGCATGTTGAGGTTTCAACACTTGAGTCCACCATTTTCATTTTTTCACAAACTCACTCTTTAATCACTTGGGCTATTCTCAGCCATTGGATCATGTTTCTATATGGTAATTGGAGAGTATGATGAGTTGATATGCAAAAAATTAAGAGGTTTGATGAAATTGGCAAGTGGTAGACAAGTTGCATTATTTTAATGAAAGAAATGAACAAAGAGAAACTTTATGGAAGAAATCTTGCAGCTGCATTCTTCCTACTCCCTAGCCATACTTCAGAAACTTCTATGTCATCCTCACCACTTGATTTATGCATAAACTTGAGCCAAGAGCCTGAATTGGAAGCTGTCCACAATCTTGAATGAGATTTCATCACAAATCTCCCTCCAAAATGCCAAAAGACAAATCTGCCCCAAACTATTCCTTGCCTATAAATAGAGGTTTCCTCTATGTTGAAGGGTACACCAGAGCAATCTAAAACCCAAGAGAATACCATTGCTCTCATCTTGCATTTGCTTTGCTTATAAGTGAAGAAAACCATTCCAAAACCTTCAAAAATCTGCCTTGAGCAAAACACCTTCCAAAACTATTTTCACCAACTCAAAATCACCACAAACCATCTACACAATCCACAAATGATGCGTGGGAGGTGTTCAAACTCTTAAACCAGTTAAAACCTTCATTTTCCCAAAAGTCAACTTTCAACCAAGCAAAGTTTGACTTCACATACAAAATCTGCCAAATCACTAACCAGGCCTGTTTTAATCATTGTAACCTTCATCATCACTAACCAGGCCTGTATTTTAGGTTTGTGATGTACCAACTGTCTATAACCTAAAATACCATCATCATCACTTGTTTCAAGCTCTGGTCCAAGATTCACTTGTTTACTTCAAGTGCAAGAAAAGCTGTCATCTTCATCAAGGCATTGGCTTGGATTTTATTTGGAGGCTTCAAGATTTTCCATACTACAAAAACTTGCTTGGAGGTCTACAAAAGGTTGGTAGTCACTATCCTCATCTTAAATTATCATGATATTATTTTATGTGCATTAGTTTGGTTTGAGTTTAAAGGCAATGGGCAGTCATGTTTGAATCTGCCAGACTTTGTTTATTTTGCTCATCAATGTGTATCACTTTCATAATCATCATACCATGTTGTATTGTTATGTGCTAAACCTTGAGATCCTCTTAAATGTCATGTATGAGCATATGAAGGTTAGTTGCAACTGTCATGCCTTGATGATGTTTTGATTTTGTTCAGTTTGTGAATGATGATGATGTTTCTGTTGCAACAACTTTCTTTAAGTCTTGATCTTGTTTGTTGGCCTTTTGAAGTATAAGTCCTTATATGTTTGATTGACTTGGTATTGATTGAAACTATATCATGTTTTGCTTTGCTACCATTTTGTTTTGGCCATTTTGTCAGCTCATGTGCATTTTTCAACTCATAGGTCATTATCCATTCTAGCTTATTTTTGGATCCTCTTTATGTTCAAACTTGGTCTATAACATGTTTTGAGTATGCTTGTAATCTATACAGTTCTGTTGGAGTTGGTAAAGGTCATTGGAATGACTCATGTGAATGTTGATGACCAATACCTCATTTTGCTGTCATATGCTTATGACTGTCATGAGATGTTTTGCATTAAAACTTGATCCTTACCCTTGTCATGTTAAGTATGCCCTTATGATTGATTTGAACTACTAATGTTGATTGATTTATGTTTGTCAACATGCGATTATGGTATCATTGAACTTTGTTGAATAGTTGACGTTGTCATCAAGGGCTGTCATTTTTAGGCATTGTGGTAGAACTGTTTTGACATGATCATACCTTATTTGCATTGAAGTTATTGTCTATTGTTGTATGTTGGTTAACATGAAAATATGATATTCTTTGAATCTGGTTGTTATTGGATAATTGGCATTGTCATTATTGCATCATTTGTTGTCATCAAATAGGCATGGTAATAGGGTTGTTTCCAAACATAGCATGTGCATATTTGATCTGTATTTGTCCATTGTGATAAGCCTATATGTTTTTTTATGCATTGTAAGCCATTGTATGAATTTGTCTTGAATAGTTGGTTAGCCTCGTTGGTCATTATTTTGAGTACTTGCATCAATATGTCATGGTTATTCTGTTGTGAACCAAAAGCCTTTGTCATTAATTTGCAAATTGTCATGTTCATTAGGAGTATTAGGGCTAATTGATTGTTGTGCTAGCATTGCCATGTTAAAAATCCATACTTGTTGTTATTTCCATGTTTGAACTATGTATTTATGTTGGAAAGCTTCTAATCATGTTGAGTTTACTGTTAGAATTGTGTATGTGTTAAGTTCAAGTCTTAACTACTGCCAGATTTGGTGGGAAGGACTGTCATAGGCCTGTTTTGGATTTTCTTTAAAATTTTAAACCTTGTTGACATACTAAAACTGTTGGTTGTAGTTCTGTTGGGGGGTTTACCAATTGAGACTCAATTTTGCTTTTGATCTTTTAGAATTCACTTAGAACCAACTCATATCTTGGCCGAGATAGTTAAATTGTGAGACTTCTGCTTCTGCTGTTGTAAGGCCAATAATGATTAGATTGATGCATTGACATGCTTCCAGCCCTTGGTCTGAGGTTTTAATTAACCTCTGTTGTCATTAGGTTTCAAGCTTACAAATGTGTTGAGTATGCCTTGACCATGTCTGGTTGAATGCTTTGAAATCATCTTGAAATCTGCTCTGATTGGTCTGTTAATCTTATGAGCCATTGTTTTGAATACTTATGTCAACATGCTATTGTTTTTCTGTTGTAAACCTCAATTGCCAAGACTGGACAGCCCTCTGAGTTGCATTTTTCTGCTGACAATTGACCACCAATTCTTTGGAATTGGTTTCAATTTGAGTGTGACCCCTTTGACATGCTTGAATTTTCTTGGATTTGTTGGTTTATTCATGATGACCATGTTCAGATTGTGCTCATAATTGCATCTCATGTGCCAATTTCCTATCACATTGTCTTTTGATTCAGATTTCTGTTGGAACTTGATCTGGTACATATTTGACACTTGTGCACATTTGAAAATCAACCTGCTTGCATTTACTTGTCCATTGATTCAAGAAATGCATTTCAAACTACCAACATTGTGCTCTAATATCTTTTGAACAATTTTTTCTGTTGGAACTCTTTGTATATTGCATTTCAAGCATGAGCAGACCTTGCCCTTTGTTAGTAACTTATGTGTTTGGACTGCACTTTGACCATGTCAAGCCCACCAATGTAACATTTTCATTTTTGTGCCAAGCTGTTCTGTCAAGCTTATCTCTACTACCAAAACTGTTTGAGTTTGTCAACTCATGCTTATCGTCTGAATTTGCACCTCATACTAAAAGCCTGTTAGTGAATTGGTAGCTGCCTCATCATGTGGGTTTTGTGTGCTGTTGTGAAATGTTAATATGAGATGTTGCAATACTTGGTTCATTTAGGAGTTAACATTATCATGCCAGTTGCTGCCATGGTTTTTAGAGTTAAGTTGTGATTGGTTGCTAGTCCTCAGCAGTTGTTGTCACAAGAGTAGGGCATTGGATTGCTGTTGGTTTTGGAACAGAATTGAGGTACCAGGTAAGGACTGTCATGAATCTGTTTTAGACTTTGTTGACATATGAATGGTGATACTGGATCTGGCTAGCTTGCATAGGATGTGATTTTGATGACTGTCTTCCTTTCTACTACTGCTAGGTTGTTGGTGCCTTGTATGTTAGAATTTCATGTGCTGGCTGTTAGTAGGGGTCTAGAGGTTTATCATTTTAGAAATCATACCAGAATTTCCATTGCCCCTTTCAAAGTTCATATAAGCTAGACTCTTGGCATTGTATGACAGATTCTTGGTACTGCTTAGTGATGGTTTAATGTCCTTGAGTTTGTGACTTTAGGCTGTGAGTTTTAGTTGGTTGGTTTAGGTTGGACTTTGACATGTTCAG
Source organism: Lathyrus sativus (assembly GCA_963859935.3). Taxonomy (NCBI): domain Eukaryota; kingdom Viridiplantae; phylum Streptophyta; class Magnoliopsida; order Fabales; family Fabaceae; genus Lathyrus; species Lathyrus sativus. The sequence goes on along the minus strand of OZ012739.1, from coordinate 213,590,983 downwards.
GTGGTGATCATGCTATCAATATTCTGTTCTTAAGGGCTGGGTTTATTAACTCATACCTGGCTGTTGTGTTAAGAGGTTGGGTTATTGTTGTGGTTCTCATCTAAGGATTGTTTGGAACAGAGGTTGATGACCAAGCTTGTTGTCATAGGATTGATGTTTTGGTTATTACAATCAGCCTGTGGAAGGCCTGTTGAGTGCCACAAGTTTGCTAAGCATTATCCATAAGTGTTTGGGCAGGCTAGGTGAGTTAGGGTGATAGGACTTAGCTAGGTTCTTTGTTTTTTTGAGTTTTGGAGGAGGATGTTGCTGCTTGGTTGTGTAAACTCAGGACCAAATTGGTGCAGTGCTGTTTAGATCCTCATAATGTGTATCACTACCAAAACCTGTTGGCTTTAGTACATGAAGGAGGTCTTTGACAGGCCTCAGATTTGTTGAGTATGATTGGCATGTTTGAAGTAGGCTGAGAAGAGTTTCTTTGTTTCAATTTATGGATGAGGTTGCTTTCACAGTTTGAACTTAGGCCAGGATTTTGTCACATCATTGATGACATGGTGGATTTTATCTTGTTGCTCTACTTGTTATCCAAGTTTGCAGGGAGGATACTTAGTCTATATTCCATCAGAACCTTGTTTAATTTTATATTTTTGGCTGATACATGATGTTTGGGGGCTATTAAGATTTGTGCCATTACTTCTAATCATGAATTGTTTTGCTGGCTGTCATAGAAGCATTGATGTTGATTGAATTGTAAAATTCATTAAAGGCACAATTTTCATCATTTACAACTCAAATGCCATTTCTTATTCTGATGTGTTTTAAACCAAATTTATTGTTAGAATTCATTCAATGCCATATTTAGAACTTGCTCATACCAATCTCTTGCTCTAAGTGCATTTGTTTTGATCCATTGGTTTTCAAATGCATTTCCAACTTCACCCTTTGCAACTCACATACCAATGTTTGGCTCTGATGCATTCTCAACAAACTCTCTATTGAGACTCATTCAAAATCATGTTTAGACCTTGCTCAAACTATCTTCTACCAATAATTGCATCTGTTTGGATCTAAAAAATTCAAAATGATCTCAAGCTCCATTGTGCGTGAGCCATCGAATTTCTTTGTGTGTACATTATTTGGGAAAACTAACATCACGATCATGTTCCTTGTGAAAAATTGACTGAGATGGACTTTTGTTTCATTGAATTTGGAGGAGTTTTGAGAGAGTTATGACAAAGCCGTATTTCATGAGTTTTCACTTGCCTTGCCTTGCATCTTGCCCAGCCATGCGAACATTTAAGTTCATATATTTATGGGGTGGCGTTATGGATGTATCGCCACCCCAGTGGTTGAAACTTGACCTTGCAATGCCCATGTCCCGTGTTCGACCCCTGCTGGGAGCATTTTTGCTTTAAATAATTTATTTTTTCATGTTTTGTTATTTTTACTTTTCTTTACCATTTTTATTACATGCGCTTGAGTGGGTGAGTTGGCTGTCTTTCATACTTGCAACCCCAAGGTCTTGGGTTCAAGCCTTGGGAGCAACTTTTTATTACCTTGTTCTTTTTATTTTAGTTTTGTTTTATTTTATTTATTTAAAAATAACTTTAAATGCCATAAAATTCGAAAAACTATTTTTTTTATTTTTTTTATTTTAGTGTGGGTGGTTTCGACACTCGTCTTTCAATACGAAGAAGCTTGTACGTTTTTAATCCCTTTTCTCCTAAAAACCTCGGTCCCGTACCGAGTCCATTTTCAAATCTCTTCAATTATAAAATCAAATTCTCTTTTTATCGAACTAAAGAGAGAGGATTGAGTGTAGACTTCTTCCTCTCCGAGTATCAGGATATTCACTGTAGTGTGGGTGGTCTCGATACTCGTCTTTCGATATGAAGACCGGACTTTATCCATCACCTATCTCTTTCTACCATCTCCTTTCCCAACGTCTCTCCGCAACTTTCTCACCTAAAACCTCGGTCCCATACCGAGTGCATTTTCAAACTACCTTTCATAACAAAAACTTGAATGGTCGTGGAGTGGTTAGGCGTAGGCCTTCTCCTATCCCGAGTGCTGACGTTTACCGTAGGGTTCTCTGTCACAAAGCACTTACCATTCAAAACCAAAACACCTTTAATAAGAGAATGAAGTTCTCTTTGTATTGAATTAAAGAGAGAGGATTGAGTATAGTCTCCTTCCTCTCCAAGTGTCAGGATATTCACTGTAGTGTGGGTGGTCTTGATACTCGTCTTTCAATACGAAGACGCTACGTTCGCCACACTTTTCATAACAAAAACTTTGAGATAAAGAATTGGGTACTACCCATAGGGGTTACTATCCGAGGACTTATCTCTTCCCCTAAAAACAATTCAACCAATCAAATATGACATCTTGCCTCGCATGGGGAAAACCTAATCATTTTAAAGAGGATATGTTACGTCCGTTCTACCGCAAACAGGTAACGCTTAAGTCTCCTCACATTCGAGCAGCAAAACACCTAAACTGCTAGAATGTGCATGATAACATCATCCATAAAAAAATTAACACACCGTAGGCCGAACTACGACTGCTCTGATTCTTTACTTCTTTTAAGTAAAGATACGTAGGCACAAGGGCCATAATCCTTGCCGAGCACTTTTCCCCCTATATCTGTAGATCCCCGAACTACGTCGACTTTGACTTTCTCATGCCTTTTGAGAATACGTAGGCCTAGGACCGCGAAGTCCTATCGAGTCTGTTCTTTATCTTTTCTTCCCCGTTTTCTCTTTCCTCCTAACCTCTCATTTTCCTATTTCAATCCCTTTTCTCTCCCCCTTTGGAACACTCTTTTATAGCATAATGTTTTAAGCAAATAAATTCACACATGCGACAAACAAATGGTTCCCATCGAGTACGATGGATGCGAGGGGTGCTAATACCTTCTCCTCGCATAACCTGCTTCTGAACCCGTTCTCGGTCGCGAGACCATCTTATCCTTTTCTTTTCTTAAGGTTTTCTCGATATTTTCCTTTCCCCTCATGGGATAAATAAAGTTCGATGGTGACTCTTCTATCCTATCTTTTTTCGCCTCCCCGTCGTTGCGCGATGCATTTTTCGAGTAGCGACAACTGGCGACTCTGATGGGGATTAGCCAAACCTAGTTTGCTTGTCGCATATGTGTTTTGTTTGCTTTTGTTTTTTGTTTGTGTTATGTTCTTTCTAACATGTTGGGTTTATTTGGGATTGGTTTGTGAGAATAAAACTTCCTACCCGAGCTTTCGAGTATACACTAAGTTAGGAGGTGGATTCTTTCTGATTTACGAGACTTAGGACTCATTGAGTTGGATCAAATTCCACCGCTCAGATGAGACCCCGTTGGGATGATCATGTCTTACGTGTAGTTGTAATGGCGTTTTTATTTCCGTCCTGAGAATTCGTGATTCTGAGGACCTTTTGTAGAACCTTATTCCAAAGGTTGCTAAAACATAACTTTGTGCTCATCCTTTGAAGGGATTACCGTCTTACGAGTAGTCGTTCTGATGGGAAACTTTTGAGGGTTAGTGCATGGGACTTTATTTTAAAGCCTATGGGATACCCTCTTATAAACCAATAGATTGCCCACCCGGTGGGAGAGATACCTTTTGTTGTTGTCTTGCAGGATCTATGACTTTGATCCTTGATGTGGATTTATTCCCGTGTGCACTCATTGCATTGCATTTGCATAAGCATCTCTGCATCATTTTGCATTTTCTTCCCTAACCGGATACCGAGGGCTTACCCATCCTCTGTTCGTAAGCCGCAGTTGATTTCCCGACATTCCCATTGAACTTGTAAAAGCTGTGAAGCATTTGAAGCAAGAGGAACGTAGACACCTTGAAAGGTAAAGTTAGACAATGCAAGCCGAGATATCTATGGAGCAGATTCAGGCAGAGTTGGAGGAAGTCTGAAGCCAGATGGGACAATTCATGGTGGATATACAAGCTTTGTGTCAGGATTAGAAAATGATCAAGGAAGAAGTTCATCAAATGAAAACTCATATGGGCCAGATTATGGATGTCAGGAAAAATGTGCTAAGAAAGGATGGAAATCTTAGGCCTGAGGTCACAGCAGAAATGATCGTCCAACCCATGCCTGTGGAATATCTTCAAGAGCGCGACGTAGATCTTTTTCACAACCTAAGGTTCCAAGATTTTCCCGTCAGTAGCTACCTTCTATTTCCCAAGACAATCCTAAGGTTAAAAGGTATGCGCAGAGGCCGAAGCGGCCCGACAGAAGCTTTGACCGGATCCCTATGACTTATACTTAGTTGTTGCAGCTCTTGCTTCAACTTCGATTGGTTGAACTTCGGACTCTGGCTCCATGTGTTGGTAAGCCACCACTAGGCTATGATGCAAGTGCCCACTATGATTTCCATTTTGGGGCATCGGGCCATAATGTCGAAGAATGCAAAACTTTTAAACACAAAGTTCAAGACTTAATCGATTCAAAAGCATTCGAGTTCACGCCAAGCGGTATGAGAGTGCCAGGTGGGATTATTCCAATTGCTATAAAAGAAGTGGATATCCCGGCTTTCTCCCCTGAAGCTGCATCAGGTCAGGAGCGTATCTTACAATCTTTGGTTTCTGAATCTCCACGTCCACAGCTATTGCCTGTCCCTGATCCAAATTTGAGGATGAAAGTGCCTACACGTGAGGAATTCTCTAATCAGTACCAACAACCTTATGTTCCTCAGCAACAAAAGCATCAGCTCCAAAATCAGAGGAGGCCTCGCAACAACTTGGAAAGAAGGACTGCTCCTCTTCATCCAGTACCTATGTCGCATAGTCAACTTCTGCTGCATCTGATTCAAAACTCTTTGGTGGAGCCCAAGACTCTCCAGCCATTTCCAGAACCTTACCCTCCCGGGTACAATCCCAATGTTCAGTGTGGATATCATGGAGGATCCAAGGGGCACTCGACTAAAGAATGCAAAGCCTTCCAGGCCAAAGTGCATCAATTGATTAATAAAGGGTACATATCATTTCTAGAGGGAGGTTTGGTCGTCCATATCAACCTCTCAGCTGTCTAAAGCTCGAAGATTTAAAGGGTCATTTCCAGAAGCCAGTGGTCCAGCTAGACAGACGTCCTCAACATTGGCAGTCCTTGGGCGCTTTTATCATTTGCATCTTGTAGTTCATTTTCTGTTAATTGCTACTTGTTTTTAAACATTGTTGTTTGAATGGTAATATTAATGAAGTGATTATGCATTTTCCGAATCAATTACGTCGTATTTACTCATTATTTTCACTTATCATAGACACATACGCATTTATCCACTCCACTTTATCACTGTTGTTTTAGCAAATATTGGAGGGAGGATGACGAAAACAAAATACCCATAATTGCAAACTATATGCTTTCAGATAAAATCTCGTCAATGATGTACATGCATTGTTTCAAATCCCCTAAACACCGGAGATATAAGGAGTTAATCCCTAGTCAACCACTTCGAGCCTAGAAGTAGGAGTTTCCTTTGGATATTTAAACCCTTACACTCAACCTAGGGCAGGGTAGTGTTCAGTTAATCCAATCTCGCACTCAAAATTCAAATCCAAAAGAAGGTTGTTCATCAAAGATCCATGACATGGCAGTCACAATCCTCCAACAAAATCATAAAGAAAAAAATCGAAAGTCTGCTAAGTCAAACACCTCAAAGGGGACTTAGGCAAAAAACAGGGCTATCCCGATGGATCTGACAAGCAAAATCAGTCCATGCAAAAGATAGGGATCAATAAAGAAATCAAAAGAGGCTCTCAAACCCTCAACAAAAACAAAATAAGATTCAGTGGCCACCCGAACCGAAGGGGTCACTGACATCCATCGAAAAACCAAATAAGGTGACTGCCATCTCAAGCAAACCTTGAACCATCAAGCTTACACCGTTAAGATAAACATGCGCAGAATTAACTGAACGTGGGTATGCAAATCATCAAGAAGAATGGGTGGGTAAAAATTAAGTTTGAGCCTGATATCCTTTGTTTCTATAACCGTGAGCCAGACCACGTTACAACTCTCGAAAGACCTAATTGAGGCGAGGTTTATTCTGAAAGCATACTATCGCAAGGTTGCGTAACCTGACTCCCCACATATTTGTTAATCATCAGCATTGGTGTCAATATCCCTACTATATCTTTCACACCAATCAATTCAACACAATGTTTGGTCTAAACAATCCGTTCGTTTCATTATCACGACACTTAAATAAACGACGTTTCTTTCAAAACTTGCATAAACTTTGCATTTAGATTATCTTTCGTGAACAAACAATTTTATTTACAAGTCAGTAGTTGGCATTATGGAAATTCCAACACGAATCAATCAAACAGGATTGGATGATTCAGCAGTCTGGACCAGAGCCAAGTATACCATATAACCTTATGGATCTGGGGCATTGACGTCCAACGAATTTGGAATCAGTCAGTCTGAGGCAAATCCCCAAGCATCATTTGAGTATGGGGAAAATCATTCAAGAAGTGGTTGATCGGAAGTAAATCATCTCGAGAATACCGATCAGGGGCAGGCCAGCCAGAGTTTTTTCGAGCTAGGGGCAGGTCCCTCCAATGTTCATTCAAGACAAGTTAAGTCGCTTCACGCTCTTTCAGGGGAAACTTGCTTCAAGAGAATGTCGAAGTCAACTACCATGAGAATCGGTTAAACAATAATAAATCCTTTCATGGTACCAATCAGGGGCAGACCACCCAGAATTTCTTTAACTTAAGGGCGGATCCCTCTAGTGCTCATTCAGGACAAGTTAAGTCGCTTCAACGCTCTTTTAAGAGCAAGATACTTCAAAAATGTATTGAAGCCAACCACCAAGAGTCGGTGGATCAAGGATGAATCCTTTCATGATACAAATTCTGGGGCAAGCCATCTCGAGGCCGTCTCATGGCCAGCTACCATCTTTTTAAGATGAACTTTCCCAAAAATTATACTAGGGCAAGTTTGAAACTCTAGGGCAAGTTACTCAAGCAAGTTCATTTTTGTTAGCAACTGTTGAGTTCAAGACGAGTGTCGGGGAGTCGTACCTTCACTTTCCCACATAACCCAAAGTCCAATCTGCATTGGCAACTGCAAAAGTCTGCCACGTCGGCACCTGCATTTCCAATCACCCATTTGCAATCATATGCATCATACGCATCGCATTCGACATCATAAGCATACTACTTCATAATCACTTTTGTATCATATGCATACCCAGAATCATATCATCTCCCCCAGCTCTTGCATCTCCATACATCAGCATTTGCATTTGCATTTGCATTTATGAAATGTCATTATCATCAAGCATTCACATATACGAGTTCAGGTCCAAGATCAAATTTCGAAGATTTCCAAGGTTATATCAGCCCAGTCACGGGCATTCTCCGCAAGACCGTGGGTGTTCCGCACGAAGTTGTGCAACTTTTATGGTGCAAACTCAAGGGCTTCAAAGCGATCATCAGCCCGGTCAGGGGCATTGTCTGCAAAAAGCGTGGGTCTATCAAAAGCAAATTCAGCCTGATCGGGGGCACATCATTCAAGGCCATGAACGTTCCTCATGGGAGTTATCATCGTCCCTCTTTATGGTAATAACTTACAGCTTTTCCACTTAATCATCCTTTTGGTGATAGATCTGGCATCCTTTTGGTGTCGTGATTAGCGTTTTTCCATTATCCTTTTGGTAATGGATTCCCTACATCCTTTTGGTGTTAGGGTTGATTTTGTTTCCGCTTCATCATCCTTTTGGTGAAGGGTCTGGCATCCTTTTGGTGTCATGACTAGCGTGTTTTCCATTATCCTTTTGGTATTGGACTCCTTACATCATTTTGGTGTTGGGTTTTCCTTGTTTCTGCTCCATCATCCTTTTGGTGTCATGACTAGCGTGTTTTCCATTATCCTTTTGGTAATGGATTCCCTACATCCTTTTGGTGTTACGGTTGATTTTGTTTCGCTCCATCATCCTTTTGGCGAGGGGTCTGATATCCTTTTGATGTCATGACTAGCGTATTTTCCATTATCCTTTTGGTAATGGATTCCCTACATCCTTTTGGTGTTAGGGTTGATTTTGTTTCGCTCCATCATCCTTTTGGCGATGGGTCTGGTATCCTTTTGAAGTCATGACTAGCATATTTTCCATTATCCTTTTGGTAATGGACTCCCTACATCCTCTTGGTGTTAGGGTTGATTTTGTTTCGCTCCATCATCCTTTTAGTGATGGGTCTGATATCCTTTTGATGTCATGACTAGCGTATTTTCTATTATCCTTTTGGTAATGGATTCCCTACATCCTTTTGGTGTTAGGGTTGATTTTGTTTCGCTCCATCATCCTTTTGGCGATGGGTATGATATCCTTTTGAAGTCATGACTAGCTTATTTTCCATTATCCTTTTGGTAATGGATTCCCTACATCCTTTTGGTGTTAGGGTTGATTTTGTTTCGCTCCATCATCCTTTTGGTGATGGGTCTGATATCCTTTTGATGTCATGACTAGCGTATTTTCCATTATCCTTTTGGTAATGGATTCCCTACATCCTTTTGGTGTTAGGGTTGATTTTGTTTCGCTCCATCATCCTTTTGGCGATGGGTCTGATATCCTTTTGATGTCATGACTAGCGTATTTTCCATTATCCTTTTGGTAATGGATCCCCTACATCCTTTTGGTGTTAGGTTTTGTTTTTTTTCCGCTCCATCATCCATCTGGTGGTGGGTCTAACGTCCTTTTGGTGTTATGCCTAGCGTTTCTGCTTCATCATCCTTTTGGTGATAGATCTGGCATCCTTTTGGTGTCCTGATTGGCGTTTTTTCCATTATCCTTTTGGTAATGGGTTCCCTACATCCTTTTGGTGTTAGGGTTGATTCTGGCTTCGCTCCACTATCCTTTTGATAGTGGGTCCCTTACTTTCTTTTAATGTCAGAGCAGTGTGTTTGAGTGTACTATCATCCTTTTGGTGATAGGTTTATCATCCTTTGGGTGTCAAGTTTTCTCTGTTAACATCCTTTTGATGTTAGCGACCTTTGCAAGATATCCAATATTTCATTCCCAAGCAGTTCCTTTATTTTCGGACAAATTCAGGGTCTTCTATATCTAATCATCTTCTACCTCAAAAGAGTGAATGTCGTAGCATTTCGTCTTACCAGGTTTAAGCCGAGTAGATAGGGGCATCCGTCATACCCTAAATTTGCTCATACTTTTTTTTATTTAATCAAAGGCATTGGTACAAACCATCAGAGGGTTGTCGAGAAATTTTGAGATTTTTTTTATTGGTGTGAGCATGAGGTAGGAGCTTGTTGGGTACCTCAGAGGTCATGGTGGAGTTGGAATGATCACCTAGTTCATCTACACAATGCGTAGGCATAATGGGTGAAATTAGGGTTTCAATTTTAATCAGGATAAATTTGTTTCTAAGGGCAATACTTGTTTCCATGGCCTTCCATGTGTCCTAAGGTGTGTGAGGATGGGAGATTAACCTCTGCCAGCCCTTGGTCTGAGGTTTTAATTAACCTCTGCTGTCATTAGGTTTCAAGCTTACAAATGTGTTGAGTATGCCTTGGCCATGTCTGGTTTAATGCTTTGAAATCATCCTGAAATCTGCTCTGATTGGTCTGTTAATCTCATGAGCCATTGTTTTGAATACTTATGTCAACATGCTATTGTTTTTCTGTTGTAAACCTCAATTGCCAGGACTGGACAACCCTCTAAGTTACATTTTTCTGCTGACAGTTGACCATCAATTCTTTGGAATTGGTTTCAATTTGAGTGTGACCCCTTTGACATGCTTGAATTTTCTTGGCTTTGTTGGTTTATTCATTATGACCATGTTCAGATTGTGCTCATAATTGCATTTCATGTGCCAATTTCCTATCGCATTGTCTTTTGATTCAGATTTCTGTTGGAACTTGATCTGGTACATATTTGACACTTGTGCACATTTGAAAATCAACCTGCTTGCATTTACTTGTCCATTGATTCAAGAAATGCATTTCAAACTTCCAACATTGTGCTCTAATATCTTTTGAACAATTTTTTATGTTGGAACTCTTTGTATATTGCATTTCAAGCATGAGCAGACCTTGCCCTTTGTTAGTAACTTATGTGTTTGGACTGCACTTTGACCATGTCAAGCCCACCAATGTAACATTTTCATTTTTGTGCCAAGCTCTTCTGTCAAGCTTATCTCTGCTACCAAAACTGTTTGAGTTTGTCAACTCATGCTTATCGTCTGAATTTGCACCTCATACTAAAAGCCTGTTAGTGAATTGGTAGCTGCCTCATCATGTGGGTTTTGTGTGCTGTTGTGAAATGTTAATATGAGATGTTGCAATACTTGGTTCATTTAGGAGTTAACATTATCATGCCAGTTGCTGCCATGGTTTTTAGAGTTAACTTGTGATTGGTTGCTAGTCCTCAGCAGTTGTTGTCACAAGAGTAGGGCATTGGATTGCTGTTGGTTTTGGAACAGAATTGAGGTACCAGGTAAGGACTGTCATGAATCTGTTTTAGACTTTGTTGACATATGATGGTGATACTGGATCTGGCTAGCTTGCATAGGATGTGATTTTGATGACTGTCTTCCTTTCTACTACTACTAGGTTGTTGGTGCCTTGTATGTTAGAATTTCATGTGCTGGCTGTCAGTAGGGGTCTAGAGGTTTATCATTTTAGAAATCATACCAGAATTTCCATTGCCCCTTTCAAAGTTCATATAAGCTAGACTCTTGGCATTGTATGACAGATTCTTGGTACTTCTTAGTGATGGTTTAATGTCCTTGAGTTTGTGACTTTAGGCTGTGAGTTTTAGTTGGTTGGTTTAGGTTGGACTTTTACATGTTCAGGTGGTGATCATGCTATCAATATTCTGTTCTTAAGGGTTGAGTTTGTTAACTCATACCTGGTTGTTGTGTTAAGAGGTTGGGTTTATGTTGTGGTTCTCATCTAAGGATTGTTTGGAACAGAGGTTGATGACCAAGCTTGTTGTCATAGGACTAATGTTTTGGTTATTACAGTCAGCCTGTGGGAGGCCTGTTGAGTGCCACAAGTTTGCTAAGCATTATCCACAAGTGTTTGGGCATGCTAGGTGAGTTAGGGTGATAGGACTTAGCTAGGTTCTTTGTTTGTTTGAGTTTTGGAGGAGGATGTTGCTGCTTGGTTGTGTAAACTCAGGACCAAATTGGTGCAGTGCTGTTTAGATCCTCATAATGTGTATCACTACCAAAACCTGTTGGCTTTAGTACATGAAGGAGATCTTTGACAGGCCTCAGATTTGCTGAGTATGATTGGCATGTTTGAAGTAGGCTGAGAAGAGTTTCTTTGTTTCAATTTGTGGATGAGGTTGCTGTCACAGTTTGAACTTAGACCACGATTTTGTCACAACATTGATGACAGGGTGGATTTTATCTTGTTGCTCTACTTGCTGTCCAAGTTTGCAGGGAGGATAGTTAGTCTATATTCCATCAGAACCTTGTTTAATTTTATATTTTTGGCTGATGCATGATGTTTGGGGGCTATTAAGATTTGTGTCATTACTTCTAATCATGAACTTTTTTGTTGGCTGTCATAGAAGCATTGATGTTGATTGAATTGTAAAATTCATTAAAGGCACAATTTTCATCATTTACAACTCAAATGCCATTTCTTATTCTGATGTGTTTTAAATCAAATTTCTTGTTATAACTCATTCAATGCCATACTTGGAACTTGCTCATATCAATCTCTTGCTCTAAGTGCATCTGTTTTGATCCATTGGTTTTCAAAATGCATTTCCAACTTTACCCTTTGCAACTCACATACCAATGTTTGGCTCTGATGCATTCTGAACAAACTCTCTGTTGAGACTCATTCAAAATCATGTTTAGACTTTGCTCAAACTATCTTCTACCAATAATTGCATTTGTTTGGATTTAAAAACTTCAAAATGCATCTCAAGCTCCATTGTGTGTGATCCATCGAATTTCTTTATGTGTACATTATTTGGGAAAAATAACAGCACCATCATGTTCCTTGTGAATAATTGAGTGAGTTGGACTTTTGTTTCATTGAATTTGGTGGAGTTTTGAGAGAGTTATGACGAAGTCGTATTTCATGAGTTTTCACTTGCCTTGCCTCGCATCTTGCCCAACCATGCGCACGTTTAAGTTCATATATTTATGGGGTGGCGTTATACAATGGATGTATCGCCACCCCAGTGGTTGAAACTTGACCTTGCCATGCCCATGTCCCGTGTTCGACCCCTGCTTGAGGCATTTTTGCTTTAAATCATTTATTTTTTCATGTTTTGTTATATTTACTTTTTTTTACCATTTTTATTACATGTGCTTGAGTGGGTGAGTTGGATGTCTTTCATACTTGCAACCCCAAGGTCTTGGGATCAAGCCTGGGAGCAACTTTTTATTACCTTGTTCTTTTTATTTTAGTTTTGTTTTATTTTATTTATTTAAAAATAACTTTAAATACCATAAAATTCCAAAAACTCTTATTTTTATTTTTTATATTTTAATGTGCCAATTTGTTTCCCATCTTTCTTTATTTTATTTTATTTTTTATTTTAATTTTAATTTTTATTTCTCTTTTGGTTATTGGGCTTTTTTTAGTCCATTTTAAAAAACTCTTCAATAAAGAAATCAATATCTCTTTGTATTGAATTAAAAAGAGAGGATTAAGTGTAGACTTCTTCCTCTCCGAGTGTTGGGATGCTCACTGTAGTGTGGGTGGTTTCGACACTTGTCTTTCAATACGAAGACGCTTGTATGTTTCCAATCCCTTTTCTCCTAAAAACCTCGGTTCCGTACCGAGTCCATTTTCAAATCTCTTCAATTAGAAAACTAAATTCTCTGTGTATCAAACTAAAGAGAGAGGATTGAGTGTAGACTTCTTCCTCTCCGAGTATTAGGATATTCACTGTAGTGTGGGTGGTATCGATACTCGTCTTTCGATATGAAGACGTGACTTTATCCATCACCTATCTCTTTCTACCACCTCCTTTCCCAACTTCTCTCCGCAAATTTCTCACCTAAAACCTCGGTCCCATACCGAGTGCATTTTCAAACTACCTTTCATAACAAAAACTTGAATGGTCATGGAGTGGTTAGGCATAGGCCTTCTCCTATCTCGAGTGTTGACGTTTACCGTAGGGTTCTCTGTCGCAAAGCACTTACCATTCAAAACCAAAACACCTTTAATAAGAGAATGAAGTTCTCTTTGTATTGAATTAAAGAGAGAGGATTGAGTGTAGTCTCCTTCCTCTCCAAGTGTCAGGATATTCACTGTAGTGTGGATGGTCTTGATACTCGTCTTTCAATACGAAGACGCTACGTTCGCCACACTTTTCATAACAAAAACTTTGAGATAAAGAATTGGGTACTACCCGTAGGGGTTACTATCCGAGGACATATCTCGCCCCCTAAAAACAATTCAACCAATCAAATGTGACATCTTGCCTCGCATGGCGAAAACCTAATCATTTCAAAAAGGATATGTTACGTCCGTTCTACCGCAAACAAGTAACGCTTAAGTCTCCTCACATGCGAGCAACAAAACACCTAAACTGCTAGAATGTGCATGATAACATCATCCATAAAAACATTAACACACCGTAGGCCGAACTACGGCTGCTCTGATTCTTTACTTCTTTTAAGTAAAGATACGTAGGCACAAGGGCCACAATCCTTGCCGACCACTTTTCCCCCCTATATCTGTAGTTCCCCGAACTATGTGACTCTGACTTTCTCATGCCTTTTGAGAATATGTAGGCCTAGGACCGCGAAGTCCTATCGAGTCCGTTCTTTCTCTTTTCTTCCTCGTTGTCTCTTTCCTCCTAACCTCTCATTTTCCTATTTCAATCCCTTTTCTCTCCACCTTTGGAACACTCTTTTATAGCATAATTTTTTAAGCAAATAAATTCACACATGCGACAAACAAATGGTTCCCATCGAGTACGATGGATGCGAGGGGTGCTAATACCTTCCCCTCGCATAACCGAATTTTGAACCCGTTCTCAGTCGTGAGATCATCTTATCCTTTTCTTTTCTTAAGGTTTTCTCGATATTTTCCTTTCCCCTCATGGGATAAATAAAGTTCGGTGGCGACTCTTCTGTCCTATCTTTTTCGCCTCCCCGTCGTTGCGCGATGCATTTTTCGTGTAGCGACAAAGTTGTTACAAAAAGATCAAAAGGTTGTATGGAATGAGAATTGCTAGTCAGCATTCAAGAAGATCAAGGAATACCTTCAAGAACCTCCTATATTGATCCCTTCAGCACCGGGAAAGCTGCTCTTCATGTACATGACAGTGTTGGAAGAGTCAATGGGTTGTGTTTTGGGCCAAACTAATGAGTCAGGAAAGAAAGAAGTTCACTGATTCCGAGAGTCGTTACTCACCTTTAGAAAAGGCTTGTTGTGCTCTAGCTTGGGCAGCCAAACGTCCGAGGCAATACATGATTTGCCATACTACTCTGTTAATTTCCAAGATGGACCCGGTCAAGTACATCTTTGAAAAACCAGCTCAAACTGGAAGACTAGCCAGATGGCATATGCTCTTGTCAGAGTATGATATTCAGTATGTTGCCCAAAAATCCGTCAAAGATAGTGTCTTGTCAGAACACCTTGCCGAGCATCCTGTAGATGATTACCAACCACTCAACTTTGAATTCTATGATGAAGATGTGATGCATATCAAAGCTTGAGACCGGAGCCTGGTCCCGAAGAAGGTCCTGAACGCGGATCCCACTGGAAGACGATGCTTGATGGAGCGTCTAACAAAAACGGACATGGTGTTGGAGCTGTTCTGGAAAATCCAACTAGAGGGTGTGCCACTATTACCGCCATACTTTGCTTCTCCTGTACCAACAACATAGATAAATATGAGTCCTGCAACCTGGGACATGAAGCTGCTATCGATCTTCGCATTAAGATCTTAGAGGTAATTGGTGACTCTACCTTGGTAATCTATTAACTTACAGGAGAATGGGAGACTCGAGACGAGAAGTTGGTTCTCTACAAGGATTACATTTTTGAGATGATTGAGTACTTTGACAAAATCACCTTCAAACATGTTCCAAGGGCTGAGAACCATATTGCGGATGCTTTAGCCATGCTAGCATCAATGTGGAAGGTCCAATTTGTCAACGAGGTGCCTTTGATTTGCATTGAAAGAAAGACTGCACTAGCATACGTCATGATGACAGAAGAAGAATCTGATGAAAAGCCTTGGTTTCATGACATCAAAAAATTTCTTCAAAATCAAGAATATCCGGCTGACGCCTCTAAAATCGACAAGAGGGCCATACGAAGATTGACATCTAAGTCCTTCATCAGCAATGACGTTCTATACAAGAGAAATCATGATATGGTTATACTTCGATGTGTTGACAAGAGAGAGGCAGATCTACTGATGACAGATGTGCACGAAGGAACTTTCAACACTCATGCAAGTGGCCATGCCATGGCAAAGAAAATCTTAAGGGCTGGTTATTATTGGCTGACCCTGGAGACAGACTGCATCTTTTTCGCTCGAAAATGCCACAAATGCCAAATCTACGCCGACAAGGTGCATGTTCCTCCACATCCTCTTAATGTGTTAACATCACCTTGGCCATTCGCAATATGGGGCATAGATATGATCAGGGCATTTGAGCCCAAAGTATCCAACGACCACAATTTTATCCTCGTCGCTATTGATTATTTCACCAAGTGGGTAGAAGCGACATCCTACGTAAATGTAACCAAACAAGTGGTCGCCCGTTTCATCAAAAAAGAGATTATCTGCTGGTATGGCATCCCCGACCAGATCATCACTGACAATGGGTCGAATTTGAACAACAAAATGATGAAAGAGTTGTGTGATACTTTCAAAATCAAACATCATAACTCTTCTCCATACAGACCAAAAATGGACGGTGTTGTTGAAGCTGCAAACAAAAATATCAAGAAGATAGTACAAAAGATGGTGGTAACCTATAAGGACTAGCACGAAATGTTACCATTTACCTTACATGGATACCGAACATTAGTGTGTACTTTAACAGGGGAAACCCCCTTTTCCTTGGTCTACGAGATGGATGCAGTACTACCCATCTAAGTAAAGATACCTTCGTTAAAGATCTTAATGGAAGCTGAGCTTAAGGAAGCCAAATAGATAAAAGAAAGAGTTGATTCGCAAAACCTCATCAATGAAAAAGGATGACCGCCATGTGTCACAGCCATATATACCAGCAAAGGATGAAAAAATCCTTTGATAAAAGGGTCCCTCTTAAGGAATACAAATAAGGTATACTCGTGCTCTGAAAAATCCTACCAGCACAAAAGGACCAATGCGGAAAGTGGATGCCCAACTATGATGGCCCTTTTGTCGTGAAAACTAGGTTCTCTGGAGGATCTCTAGTTCTTGAAATGATGGATGGAAAATAACTTAAGTACCCCATCAACTCGGATGCAGTAAGGAAGTATTACGCCTAAAAGAGGGCTCGCTAAGATGGAAATCTATAAAGGTAACCCAAGCAAAACGAGTGGCTCGGCAAATGGAAAACCCGAAGGGGCAATTCAGGAAAAGTCAAGGGCAAGACTGTCACTCAATCAAAAGTGTTTAAGTCCAAGAAAAATAATCAAGAAGATCATTGTTCTCCATTCTCGTCAGAAGCAACAAATCATATGGACTACTAGTTAGTAGGGCTAGATCATTGTTGGATTTTATAACCCATTTTTTTTTGTTTTACCATTTTTCCAAAAAAATTGTATTTGTTTCTGAGACTCTTCCATTTTTAAGGTTCTCGCCTGTTTATAAAATTAGATTTCGGACCCATCATTGTTATGATCTGTGTTTTTCTTGTTATGTAAATTTCACTTTTTCGTTAATAATGTTTTTTGAAAGCAAGGTGTTTTGAAAAATTAAAATCTCTGATTTAAGAAAACTAATTTAACAAAATAAGTCAAAGCTCTAAAAAGGTGTGACATGATGGTATTAAATTTCTCTCAAAGAAGTAGAAAGCTTAACGCCATCTTCAGATAAGGTTGTTCTCAGAAGTCGCCCCGCTACTAAGTCGTGACTGCTCTTCCGCAAGTTTGCAAGAGCAAGGACCAAATCACTTCTAGAAAGTTACCCCACTCTCCCCTGCGAAAGATTCTTATCCAGAGTAGCAACATTAAGACTCAGTGTGATGGGTTTTTCCCCCTGTGGGTTTTATTTTGTTTTCCTTCTCTCTCGTTAGTCGGTCTGCATTGACATTTGCATCATATCATCAGCATACGCATTTTTTTGCATGCTTCTATTTTCTAGCTGTCGCCTTTGAGTTTCCTTTGGTTGTTACCAATCCTTTTGCTCCAACCTGTTGTCACGGGCTTGCTTCGTGGTTGTTACCCCAACTTTGTCAAGTTGCTTGGATTACGTATTATTGTGATAAATGCTTATATCCCCAGGGAGGGTAGTTGTAACTAGCAATATCTGATACTGTCTGCTGGTGTTTACCAAGATGTTAGTTACTAATACTTATCTTTGAGACCTGGTCGCGACTAAACTTTCCTAGTAAGTCCAGTGGTTACTGGCATTATTTAAATCCAATTGTTATTGGTACCTTGATTTGGTTGTTACCAATCTTTGAAGTCCAATGGTTACTAGAATTGTTTAAATCCAATTGTTATTGGTACCTTGATTTGGTTGTTACCAATCTTTGAAGTCCAGTGGTTACTGGCATTGTTTAAATCCAATTGTTATTGGTGCCTTGATTTGGTTGTTACCAATATTTTGTAAGAACAGTGGTTACTAGCATTGTTTAAAATCCAATTGTTATTGGTACCTTGAGATCTGGTCGTCACCTATCTTCTCTTTGAAGTCCAGTAGTTACTAGCATTGTTTAAAATCTGATTGTTATCAGTACTTTGTTTTGGTTATCACCAACTTTTCCAGTGTAAGTCCAGTAGTTACTAACACTGCTTGAAAACCAATTGTTATTGGTATGAGGTTAGGTTGTTACCAACTTCTCCAGTTGAAGCCCAGTAGTCACTGGCATTATTTGAAATCCAATTGTCATTGGTACTTTATTTTGGTTGTCACCAATTCCCCGGTATAAGTCCAGTAGTTATTGGCATTACTTGAAACCCAATTGTTATTGGAATCATTGTTTGGTTGTTACCATATCCGCTTGAAATTCTAGTCGTTACTAACATCCCCCAAGAAGTCCAGTAGTTACTGGCATTGTTTGTTTGTTATTGGTGCGATACCTGGTTATTACCAATCTACTTTTTCGAGTCTAGTCGTTACTAGTCTGTGGTTAACAAGAATGCTCAGGATGTTTGGTCGTTACCAGTATCCCTAGAAAAGTCCTGGGTATCCCTAGTAGGTCTCGAGGAACTAGTGGTTACTAGCTTCCTCGTTGAGTCTCGTCTTGTTTCTAGACTTTTTTTGAAGATCCCGTTTGAACTCTTTGTTATAAGGAAAGTCCCCATTTGGTTTGTCCCCCAATGAAGATTGTGTCTCTGGTTTCTTGCTTCCCAATCGGAGTTCGAGTCTGTTGACTCTTGTCCCCCTGTGTGGTTTCTCCCTTGATGCATTTCTTCGGTATAGATTTGCACTTCCCCAGTGGAGACTTACCTTTTCCCCAGTGAGGTTTCTCTTCCCCAGTGGAGTTTCTTTCCCCGGTGTGTCGGTTCCCTAGTGAGTATTTACTCGTTGTTTTGTTGTTCTTTTATTTTGCTCGTGTGTCAGCATTTTCTTGCATCCAAGCATCATTTAGAATTCATTGCATTTTTGAATTTTTCCTTTTGCATATCATCGTATCTAAAGGACAAAATTTTGGTTTGCTATATTTAAATACCTTTCACCATGATTTTATGAAGATTGTTGTCTCTCATTGCCATCTGGTGAAGATATTTAAATAGGGGCAACTGTTATACCCCAAATTTTGACCCCTAGATTCCATCTTCATTCTAGGAGCATCAGTATTGTTTATCTAACCTTAACCCCTTTCAAGTTTGATCTTTGTTAAGGTGCAGGTGAATTAGGGTTTCACACAGTCAGGAATCGGGGTTTATATGGTTTGATCAGTCAAGGTTTTGGATTGATTATCCATGTAGAAACTCTCTACATCATCAAGGATATTACATTGGATCAAGTATGAATCCAACTTGAGGTTGTCCCCCCCCCCCAAGGAGAAGAATAGTATAATCCAGGACCCCAGATTAGGGTTTCTAATTAGAAAAGTCAACTATAGTTTGACTTTTGGTTTAAATGGCATTCTAATGCATGAAACTGTAACGTCTATGGCATGTAGCGTATGACCCCCTTATGAAAAAACCTCACCATATCTCGCTAAGGTCATAGCTACTACCATCATCCAGGGAAAGGTATTATGACTTAAAGTGTCTTGAAAGAAAGTCATTACCCAGGTTCATCAGTCTAGATTTGTGGTTGGCGTTTATTGTTCCTGTCTGGGCCAAGGATCAATCCTCTAAAAACCAAATTACTTAAGTCTTAGAAAATAAGACAGATTTCAAAACGGACACACTCTAGAAGCACATCAAATCAAGGTAGACTGATCCATGAAGACCATTAAATTGTTGGTGTAAGCCCTGGAGGTCCTTAATTTTGGTACTTGTATCATATTATTTATTACTAAAAAAAGGCATTTCTTTATTATGCTTATTTTTCCAAGATAATAAATTCCTTATAATATCTAGTCCATTTAATGAAATATTAAGTGTGACTTAATCATGAGATCCCATTAAACATAAGGACATTATTTTTGAAGTATCTATAGTTGAACTTTACTGTAAAGTAAAATAACCTTAAAGCATTAAGACTATTATGTGGATAGAGTGATGATCATATCTCATGGATCATGGATAAGAAGTTATCAAGTCTTAACATAGGTATGAATATTATGAGTAATATTTATATTGGATTTGACCCACTATGAGAGCACTACATAGAATTTTATGCAAAGTGTCATAAGTTACTCTCATGGTAATAGTGGTGTATACCACCCTTCAACCTGAAACCACTATGGGCCCTAGATGTACAGTTGAGTACTTTATTGATGATCTAAAATTGTTCGTAACTAGATGACCATAAAGATAGTTGATGGGTACTAAACAATACATGTTGAGGGACATGAGTGACCTAGATGGAATTTGCCCATCCCGCATAATAGATAAATGTCTAAGAGTCCAATATTGAATTGGATAAGGATGACATGGTATATGCCTTGTGTTTAATATAAACATAAGACCAAAAGGATAATTATATACATAAGCATTATCACAAAAGGTTTTATCAGATCACATGATATTTTCATGAGTTAGGTAGCAGTGATGTGTTGCTAGATACCGCTCGTTGTTTAATATTTTAAATGCGTGATTTAATATAATTGCCAACATTGTAAAAACCTACAAGGTCACACACATAAGGACAGATTGATAAGAGGTGGAGTAAATAAGGAACACCGTAAGGTGCGATACACTTAAGTAAATGTAGAACACTGTAAGGTACGATGCACTTAAGTAGAATATGGAATGTGGTAAGGTACCACACACTTAAGTGATACACGGTACACCATAAGATATGGTGTGCATGCACTTAAGTAGGATTTTCAGCTTGCACAAGTGGTTCTATAAATAGAACTCTTGTGCGAAAGCATTTTCACTTGATGAAAATTTGGTCTGTGAAACCCTAACCATATTCTCCTTCTCTCTGTCACTGAAGTCCTTCAATCGTAGCAGCTAGCAATGAAAATGAAGGAATCTGTTCATGTGGACTAAGTAGAGGCATTGTTCATCGTTCAACGCTCGTGATCACTCCTTCGATTCAACATCAAAGGTTTCATCGCCACAAGAGGTAATTGTTTATATCACTAGTCATGACCATTCGTATGGATGACTAAAGGGTAAATTTTAATTTCTGCTGCATTTTAGATCATGATTTCCCTTCCTTTCAGTGGGATTAGAGCCACTTACGAAACCATGCATCTTATAACTTTTTATTTTCTGCACTTTCTATTTTAATTCGATTAAAACACATAATAAATTAAATTATAATCGAGTAGTTAAATTTTGGCATCAGTATGATGAGCAGCGATATATCGGTCGTCTTTAAATTACACAAATATGATTGATCAAATTGTATATGTGATATAAGTAACTCAGGTGAGGACATGGTATATTGGATATATTATTTCTACTTTGTCCATTCAATCACATAATGGTTGTTATTCCTTTGAGCGATCCATATTCTTTTACTTCGAAATCTGACATTAGTATGGTGAAGCAATGGCATGTCGGTCAATCATACTGAATTATTGATCATGGCGTTTTGACAGTATGAATTTTTTGCATTAGGGTTCATGATGGTACAAGGGTTGCATTGTTAAAGAGGTATGCAATTAGGGTTTTGATGGCATAAAAGTTGTGCTTTAATATTGACCAGGCAGCGAAACCCCCGGCTACTCTGTGTAGTGTGATCATTTGCCGAAATTTAATTTATTTAATTAACAAGATTTAAATTAATAATAATAAATAATAACAAGAACAAGTAAGGCATGACAAATTTGAAGTTTCAAAAACCCTTTTTCAAGGAAAGCTAGCTGACGGAGCCCCAATAAGTCCTCGTGTACTCAAGATGATTGGGTATGTGGAAAACCTTGAAAGATTGGGTTTTCCCCTAAAAAACGAGTTTACGACTGATTTGATCCTGAAATCGCTTCCGGAGATCTTCAGTCAACTTGTCCTTAATCTCAACATGAATGATATGGAATAAAGTCTTCAAGAACTTCTAGGAATGATAAGAACTGTTGAGCAGAATCTGAAGTCAAAGGGGAAGTCCATTTTGATGGTCAGTAATGGAGAGAAACATAACAAAATGCCCACCAAGTAGGGTGGTAAATGGAAAGGAAATCGTTTTCAACTGTAACCGGATTAAGTTTTGTTCATTTTTGCATTATCATTGTGCATATCATGCAATTGGCAGGATCAAGTAATTTCTATGGCTCAAGACCTCCTTTTATTCTAAGTTTGTAAGCAGCAAGTGTAACAGCCCAATTTTTAATAATTAGTTATTTCTATTGATTAATTGATTTATTCGGATTATTTTAATTATTCGAATTATTGGATGAATATTATTTTATTTGTGGAATTAATGTGTTAATATGTTATGTTTCCATATTATGCTATTTTACCGTTTTTGAGAGTTATCGGGGAAAATAGATTGGAGGGTATTTTAGACATTAAGTATTTAATGATAAGATGAGATATTTCGTGAGGAAATGAATGGAAAGATATTTTGAGAGAAGAATATATAATAGAGAGAAATAGAATATATATATATATATATATATATATATATATATATATATATATATATATATATATATATATATATATATATATATATATATATATATATATATATATATATATATATATATATATATATATATATATATATATATATATATATATATATATATATATATATATATATATATATATATATATATATATATATATATATATATATATATATATATATATATATATATATATATATATATATATATATATATATATATATATAAGATATATATATATATATATATATATATATATATATATATATATATATATATATATATATATATATATATATATATATATATATATATATATATATATATATATATATATATATATATATATATATATATATATATATATATATATATATAAGATATATATATATATATATATATATATATATATATATATATATATATATATATATATATATATATATATATATATATATATATATATATATATATATATATATATCTTATATATATATATATATATATATATATATATATATATATATATATATATATATATATATATATATATATATATATATGTTATATATATATATATATATATATATATATATCTTATATATATATATATATATATATATATATATATATATATATATATATATATATAAGATATATATATATATATATATATATATATATATATATATATATATATATATATATATATATATATATATATATATATATATATATATATATATATATATATATATATATATATATATATATATATATATATATATATATATATATATATATATATATATATATATATATATATATATATATATATATATATATATATATATATATATATATATATATATATATATATAAGAGATATAAGTGGAATAGAGGAAAGAAAAGAAAAGGATGGAAATAGAAAGAAGATAAAAGGAAGAGAAAGAAAGAAGGAAGAAGAGAGAAGAGGAGAAAATAAAGGAAAAGCTTGGATAGCTCAAGATCAACTTCTAGGAATCGATTAAATTGGGTAAGGGTGTGAAATCTTATTATCCTATCAATGTGTGTGATTATGTATGTGTGTGTTTGGATTGTTTGGATGTTTTCCAACTTTTTCCATTTTAGATCGAAATGAGTTTAATCCATAGAAACCGATGTTTGAACGGTTAAAATCTGGAATTAATGGTGTAGTTTAGTCGAGGATTGTTAGGCTAAGACTACTGGAACTTGTTGGAATTGAATCGGGTGATTTTGGGAGTTTCTGAGGTTTTTGGACAGTTGGGGTTTTTGAGTACGCAGAGACTCACTAGCATGTTCGATAGGCGAGCAGGGTGGCGAGTATTCGCTAAGCGAGCAGGTAGCCAATTGCCAACGAACGTCCCCAGACTTAGGCAGAATGGAAATGACCCTTATTCGCTGTGGTGAGACATGTAGCGAGTTATTTGCTAGGCGAGGCTCCAGCGAGCCAGTAGCGAATCCTTCCAGTAGCTTTTGTTTGTCTTCGCGAGCTTGTTCGCTAGGCGAACCATTAGCGAGTGTTCGCCAAGGACTCGCTAGGCGAGTGACGTAGCAAACGTGATAGCATTCTTATTTCTTGTTGTGTTTCCATCCAATGTTGATTATTTGGCTCGATTATGATCGATCTTTCTGAAAGCATAGTTGTATGTTGTGATCTAATATGTTGTGGGTAGCCGTATGGCGTGAATCCTAGATTGTGGAATCGATTGTGGAATGTGGTCTTTCGACCAATATATGCATTGTTTAAATTAATTAAAAGTGCATGATGAATGTGATTGAGTTCGTTGTCGTTGGCATGATATTTTGAATGCATATTAATTGTATGTGACTGTATATGAAGAATGCATGGAAACATATTAGTGAATACGTGTGCATTGCTTGATACATGTAGTGCTGACGAATGAAAGTACGAACACTTTAATTATTATGAGATGTGTTGTGTGTGCAGTCATGTTATAATTCTTGGGTGATGAATTATTTGAGTATGCATGAGATTAAGATGCGAGAACGGTCTTAAGTGCATATGATTGTTTTACGAAAATATGTGTATGTGTAAAACTCGTACTCACTGAGGTAGAATGACTGATGTTGTTCCTAGTGGAGTAATCACTGGGGTAGAATGACAGATGTTGTTCCTAGTGGAGTAATCACTGGGGTAGAATGACAAGGTGTCGTTCCTAGTGGAGTAATCACTGGGGTAGAATGACAAGGTGTCGTTTCTAGTGAAGTAATCGCCGGGGTAGAACGACCGAGATGTTCTTCCTGGTGGGGTATAAGCGATGTATCCATAATTCTAAATGGGCACTGATGAAAATTGATGAGTTTTATGTGAGTCACATGGTATAGATATGATTGTTGTATGAAAGTATGCATATGTGTATGGATTTTTGAAATGAGAGTTGTGAATTGATGAATAAACATGATTGTATATGTTTATATGAATTATAGTGAATTAAACATAATATGTATGTTTATGTGGATTGATTGAAATTGTGGAAGTGTGCATGATGTTATGCTTGGATTATATATATGTATATATGGCGATATATATGAGTGAATTATGATGAATGTGGTGAGAATGCGAAATATGTATACTTTCATGTTAATATATATATATATATGATTATATACATTGATTATATACATTGATTATTATGATAATATTTCCTGCTAGAATGGTGTCCTATATGACATCGTGTAGGTATCAAGGATTAGTACTGCTCATAGTTACGAAGTCGCTATTGGTGTAGCTGTTTAGTAATTTAATTATGTTGGGTCGAGTCATGCTCTGGTCATGTAACACTGGGATCATTTGGTTTATGTTTTAGAGATACTTTATATACTATACGCTATGTTTTTATATTCATTGAAATATTATGATGTTGGCCCTGGATGCCTAAGTAATGTTGAATTATGTGATGAACACAAATGTTCTATTAAGAGAATTATGAATATAAATTGAATTCGCTGCTACATGCAAAGTAAAATCCTGAAAAGCATAATTATTTATTAAAGTGTTAGTGAGCATGACAGTTGGTTTTTGATGTTTTGAAAGTTATGTGTGATGCCCTTTTGTGAATTCATGATAATTTACTCTGATTATTCATATATTTTCCGTGGGGTTTGTAAGGGTGTTACATTAGTGGTATCATAGCAGGTTGGTCCATCCGACCAAGTTGTCTAATGTTGTTTGTTCTCTTGTATGCGATATGTGTGTGAAAACACTGTCGGTACACGTTTGTTTTTCTAACCTTGCGTTCAGGAGTGGGATTGAAATAAGTGGGGGAGAAAGTTGTGCTTCTCCAAGATGCTTCAAGTGTGGAGTGGTGGTTCAGTATGTCGTGGAATGCTATTATAGTTTGGTTAAGATGGTTTATGCCCCATTATGATTGTCGGCTGTCTATTAACAAATTGTGGAACTGATTACCCTTAATCTCTTGTTGATAGTGGACGAGATCATATTGGCTGGAATAAACTTATCTTGAGAGCTTAGATGGTGCGTGTAGTGAATTGTTTGGAGTTAAGCCAAGTTCTTACAGATTGTTTTGATGAGTTGGTGCAAGATGGTGCGAAAGTCTTTAAGTTGATGGCAACTTTGAGTGTTAATGAAAGTGGTGAAGTTAGTGGTTGCCAATTATTTGTGATTTTTCTGGAAGTTTTTCATGATGAGATAAGCAATTTACCGTCGGAACGAGAAATGGAGTTTGTGATCGACTTAATCCCTAGAACTAGTCTGATATCGATGGCTCCATATCATATGTCCGCATCGGAATTGAAAGAGTTGAAGAGTCAACTTGAATATTTGTTTGAGAAGAGGTTTATTCGTCTGAGTGTGTCGCCGTAGGATGCACTGGTTTTGTTGGTTAAGAAGAAAGAAGGTTATATGAGGTTTATGTGGATTACTGACCATTGAACAAGATGACCATCAAGAATAAGTATCCACTTCTGAGGATTGATGATTTGATGGATTAGTTGATTGGTGCGAGTGTCTTTAGTAAGATAGGTCTGAGATCTGGGTATCATCAGATTCATGTGAAGGCCGAAGATATTCAGAAGACTGCCTTTAGAACGAGGTATGGACTTTATGAGTATTATGTGATGCCATTTGGTGTGACTAATGCACCAAGTGTATTTATGGAGTACATGAATAGGATTTTCCATCCTTATTTGGACAAGCTTGTGGTTGTGTTCATTGATGATATTTTGGTCTATTCGAAGAATGAAGAGGATCATGCCGAGCATTTGAGGATTGTGTTATATGTGTTAAAAAGGGAAGCAATTGTATGCTAAGTTATCGAAATGTGAATTTTGGTTGTCGGAAGTAAGTTTTCTTGGGCATGCGATTTCGAGTAGAGGTATTGCAGTTGATCCGTTAAAGGTTGAAGCGGTATCGCATTAGAAGGCTCCAAAATCAGTTTTTGAGATTAGAAGTTTTCTTGGTTTGGCAGGATATTATCGGAAGTTCATTGAAGGATTTGCCAAGTTATCATTTCCGTTGACGCAGTTGACTAGGAAAGGTCAAGCTTTTGTTTGGAGTATTGATTGTGAAAAGAGTTTCATTGAACTAAAGAGAAGATTGATGACGGCGCCAATCTTGATTTTGCCGAATCCGTTGGAACCATTTGTGGTTTATTGTGATGCTTCATTGACTGGTTTGAGTGGTGTTTTAATGCAAGATGGTAAAGTTGTGAATTATGCTTCGAGACAATTGAGAGTGCATGAAAATAATTATCCTACGCATAAATTGGAGTTAGCGGGTGTAGTGTTTGTTTTGAAAATTTGGAGACACTATCTCTATGGTGCAATATTTGAAGTTTTTAGTGATCACAAGAGTTTGAAGTATTTATTTGATCAAAAGGAATTGAACATGAGACAAAGAAGGTGGTAAGAACTTTTGAAGGATTATGGTTTTGGATTGAATTACCATTCGGGGTGAAGCAAACGTGGTAGCTTATGGATTGACTTAGAAATCTTTGCATATACTAATGATGATGGTGAAAAGAGTTAGAACGGATTGAGCAATTTTGTGATATGAGTTTGGTTTGTTAAGAGACTTCTTATGGAGTTAAGCTTAGTATGTTGGACCTTACTAGTAGTATTCTTGATGAGATTCGATATGGTCACAACTCTGGTTTAAGTTGGTAGAGGTTGAATTTGATGAGTTAAAGTCGAAGGGTTGATTTTCGGATTAATGGAAATGGTATCATGAGATGTCGTGATAGAGTTTGTGTTCTAGATAATATTAAGCGGAATAAGAGTATTGAGGTAGATGGAGTATCCATCCCGGTGCTATGAAGATGTAACCGGATTTGAGGAAATTATTTTGATGGCCATAGATGAAGAGAGAAGTGGTTGAGTTTGTATATGCTGGTTAGACTTGTCGGAAGTCGAAGAATAAACGTCAGAGACCGTTGGGTCCGATGCAACCGTTGAATATTCCAGAGTTGAAATCGGATAGTATCCCATGGATTTTGTGTTGGGTTTTCCAGAGAATTTGAGGGATATGATTTTAATTGGGTTATTTTGGATAGAATGACTAGATTGGCTCTTTTCCTACCAAGGAAGATTAATCATTCTATGTTGAAGCTAGCTGAGGTGTATATCGATGAAGTAATGAAGTTGTATGAGATGTCGTCGAATATTGTGTCAGATGGGAGTCTGAGTTTTCTTCGAGACTTTGGGAGAGTTGAAAATGCTTTGAGTACCATGTTGAAGTTGAACTCTGCCTATCATCCGTGGATGGATGGACGAACAGAGAGAACTATCAAGTCTTTAGAGGATTTGTGGAGAGCTTGTGTGTTGGATCAAGGTGGATCATGGGATATTTAATTACCGTTGATTAAATTACCTACAATAACCGCTATCATTCTAGTATCAGAATGACATCGTATGAAGCTTTGTATGGTAGGAGGTGTAAGTCTCTTTTGTATTGGTATGATTCAGGCAAGAGTGATATGCTCACACTTGAGACTTGTGTAAGAGACGACTGAAAAGATCAAGAAGATCCAAGAAAAGACGTGTTTTGAGAGTTACAGTGGTGACTGGTGTTGGTTGAGCTTTGAAGTCTCGGAAGCACACACCGTGTTTTGTTGATTTATATCAGAGTGGCGCAGCAGAAGCGTAGGAGAAGTAGCATGTTAGATTGTTTTACCGTTGTCGCTTGTGAATTTACATTATGTGGTATGTGCCTACGTTGAGGAAGTGCAAGTGCATTCATTCAGATAGATGTTGTACAAGTGAGAGAGGATTTGACCGTTGAGGCATTGCTAGTTCAGATTGATGAACGAGAAGAAACTTCGAGGTAAAGAGATTTCTTTGCTGAAAGTAGTTGGGAGGACCAGCTGGAGAAAGTTGGATTTGGGAGTGGGAGACCAGTTGAGAGAGTCGTATCCGACTCTGTGCATATAGGAAATTTTCGAGGGCGAAAATCTTGAAGTGGGGGAGGGTTGTAACAACCCAATTTTTAATAATTAGTTATTTCTATTAATTAATTGATTTATTGGGATTATTTTAATTATTCGAATTATTGGATGAATATTATTTTATTTGTGGAATTAATGTGTTAATATGTTATGTTTGCATATTATGCTATTTTACCGATTTTGAGAGTTTTCGGGAAAAATAGATTGGAGGGTATTTTAGACATTAAGTATTTAATGATAAGATGAGATATTTTGTGAGGAAATGAATGGGTAGATATTTTGAGAGAATAAAATATAATAGAGAGAAATAGAATAGATATATGTGTATAAGACATATAAGTGGAATAGAGGAAAGAAAAGAAAAGGATGGAAATAGAAAGAAGATAAAAGGAAGAGAAAGAAAGAAGGAAGAAGAGAGAAGAGGAGAAAATAAAGGAAAAGCTTGGATAGCTCAAGATCAACTTCTAGGAATTGATTAAATCGGGTAAGGGAGCGAAATCTTATTATCCTATCAATGTGTGTGATTATGTATGTGTGTGTTTTGGATTGTTTGGATGTTTTCAATCTTTTTCTATTTTAGGTCGAAATGAGTTTAATCCATAGAAACCGATGTTTGAAAGGTTAAAATCTGGAATTAATGGTGTAGTTTAGTTGAGATTTTTAGGCTAAGACTACTGGAACTTGTTGGAATTGAATCGGGTGATTTTGGGAGTTTCTGAGGTTTTTGGACAGTTGGGGTTGTTGAATACGCAGAGACTAGCTAGCACGTTCTCTAGGCGAGCAGGGTGGCGGGTATTCGCTAAGCGAGCTGGTTGCGAGCTGCCAGCGAATGTCCCCAGACTTGGGCAGAATGGAAATGACCCTTATTCGCTGTGGCGAGAGATGTAGCGAGTTATTCGCTAGGCGAGGCTCCATCGAGCCAGTAGCAAATCCTTCCAGTAGCTTCTGTTTGTCTTCGCAAGCTTGTTCGCTAGGCGAACCATTAACGAGTGTTTGCCAAGGACTCGCTAGGCGAGTGACGTAGCGAACGTGACAACATTCTTATTTCTTGTTGTGTTTCTATCCAATGTTGATTATTTGGCTCGATTATGATCGATCTTTCTGAATGCATAGTTGTATGTTGTGATCTGATATGTTGTGGGTAGTATGGCGTGAATCCTAGATTGTGGAATGCGGTCTTTTGACCAATATATGCATTATTTAAATTAATTAAAAGTGCATGATCAATGTGATTGAGTTCGTTGCCGTTGGCACGATATTGTGAATGCATATTGATTGTATGTGACTGATATGAAGAATGCATGGGAATATATTAGTGAATATGTGTGCAGTCATGTTATAATTCTTGGGTGATGAATTATTTGAGTATGCATGAGATTAAGATGCGAGAACGGTCTTAAGTGCATATGATTGTTTTACGAAAATATGTGTATGTGCAAAACTCGTACTCACTGGGGTAGAATGACAGATGTTGTTCCTAGTGGAGTAATCACTGGGGTATAATGACAGATGTTGTTCCTAGTGGAGTAATCACTGGGGTAGAATGACAAGGTGTCGTTCCTAGTGGAGTAATCACTGGGGTAGAATGAAAAGGTGTCATTTCTAGTGGAGTAATCGCCGGGGTAGAACGACCGAGATGTTCTTCCTGGTGGGGTATAGGCGATGTATCCATAATTCTAAATGGGCACTGATGAAAATTGATGAGTTTTATGTGAGTCACATGGTATAGATATGATTGTTGTATGAAAGTATGCATATGTGTATGGATTTTTGAACTGAGAGTTGTGAATTGATGAATAAACATGATTGTATATGTTTATATGAATTATAGTGAATTAAACATAATATGTATGTTTATGTGGATTGATTGAAATTGTGGAAGTGTGCATGATGTTATGCTTGGATTATATATATGTATATATGGCGATGTATATGAGTGAATTATGATAAATGTGGTGAGAATGCGAAATATGTATACTTTTGTGTTAATATATATATATATATATATATATATATATATATATATATATATATATATATATATATATATATATATATATATATATATATATATATATATATATATATATATATATATATATATATATATATATATATATATATATATATATATATATATATATATATATATATATATATATATATATATATATATATATATATATATATATATATATATATATATATATATATATATATATATATATATATATATATATATATATATATATATATATATATATATATATATATATATATATATATATATATATGATTATATATATTTATTTTTATGATAATATTTCTCACCCTTCTGGTGGAATGATGTCCTATATGACATCGTGTAGGTATCAAGGAGTAGTACTGCTCGTAGTTACGAAGTCGCTATTGGTGTAGTTGGTTAGTAATTTAATTATGTTGGGTCGAGTCATGCTCTGGTCATGTAACCCTGAGATCGTTTGATTTATGTTTTAGAGATACTTTATGTACTGTACGCTATGTTTTTATATTCATTGGAATATTATGATATTGGCCCTGGATGCCTAAGTAATGTTGAATTATATGATGAACACAATGTTCTGTTAAGAGAATTATGTATATAAATTGAATCCGCTGCTACATGCAAAGTGAAATCTTGAAAAGCATAATTATTTATTAAAGTGTTAGTGAGCATGACAGTTGGTTTTTGATGTTTTGAAAGTTATGTGTGACACACTTTTGTGAATGCATGATAATTTACTCTGATTATTCATATATTTTCCGTGGGGTTTGTAAGGGTGTTAGAGCAAGCATTAGAGGTTTCGACATTTATTTTGCTCAGTGGTCAGGTACCGGATCATATTCTTCAGCAGGTTATTTTAAGCGCATGAGACAGTTTGAGTCTATTTCAGGCATTATACAGGTGCAATATTAAATGACAAGTTTCATAGGTAGAATACTGCTCAGAACAAGTGGCAACAGGCGATTCTCCAAGGTTCGCTCCTTGTGGTGCCAAATTTTGAGACTTTGAATGTGGTAATTGATCACCACAATCAAGGTAATCGATTACCATATGTGAAATTTTGATCATGTGATTGCATTCTGGTCATGTGATTTCCATGTGCATTAGTAGAAGGATCTAGAATTGGTTCAAATTTTGATTCATTTTCATAAATTATTTTCATTGCCTCCAAAAATTCAAACATTTCTATTCCTAATCCCACTCCTAATTTACATTCCTCCCACTAACCCACACTCCAAACCATATTTAATTATAAACCTAAACCATACTTAAATCATTTTTCTCCAGACCTCTCATAACTCTCACTCATTTTTTGAATTTTCTACACATCTCACTTCAATTCTATCATCTTTTCTCTCATTGCAAAACCCTCACAAAAGCTCCATAGTCAAAAGTTCATAAACTGCACATTGCAATTTGTGAATTCTTGAGCTAAACCTTCATTGCATCATCATCCTTGGTTCAATTCTGGTTGTATAGTTCAGTTGGATCCTGAATCAAATTGTTGGAATCACTTTTGGAGGAGCTCTTTCTTATTTGTGGATTATTGCTTGGATCTTTAAATTTTCTTGCTAAAGCTTCATAGATCTTCGGATTTCTTGCTTGGATCTGTTAATTGCAGTTTAACAACTCTCACCAAAGAAAGTCTCAACTTTGTAGGTTGGTAAATTCTAGATCTAGCTTTGATTTTGCTTAATCTTGCATTTCACAATGTAGATCCTTAGCTTTTTGGTGATATTTGATCCATTGCTTGTTTTGATCTTTGAGCTTGTTTTTTGATTAATGCAATTGGTGTTTGATTGATGTGATCTGATATAGTTTTCGTGCATAATTTGTTGCTTGTTCATTTGTATGATTGGATAAGTCATTTGCTGCTGAAAGTGCTTTTTGGAAGTTGAAATTATGCCACTGTCTCAGTGGTAATCGATTACCACAAAATGGGAAATTGATTACCCTGCCTTTTCCACGTGTTTTATTTTAAGTTTTCAAGTGGGTTATCGAGTACCCACATATTGGTAATCGATTACCACTAAGACATGATGCCTTTTTCTTGCATTTTCAATCTTGTTTAGGTTCCTTTTCATCCTTAAACCTCATGGATTGATATGATGCATATATGTGGATTGTTTCTAACTTATCTCATCCTTCTTGATAGCATGCTTGTGTGATTCTTCGGTGTGCGAATTTTGATTTTTGTTGATCAATATTTATGATTATTGTGTTGCATTATTCGTGTGTTCATCATGTTGCATAATCACTTGCACAATGTTGATTGATGATTCTTATTGTTTATCTTGCTGGATATGCATTACATGCTCGTTGTTTATTTTTGATTCCATAAGCGCACGATTGTTCAAATGATTAATCGGTGTTGGATATGCATGACGTTCTTGTCGAATATTTAATTGTGTATCAAACTTATTTTGTGCTTGATTGTTAATGCATGTTCTTGATTGATCCTTTCCATGTCATATGCTTTCGTTGCAATGTTGATACTACATGTTGCATGACTTTTCACACCCGCGGTTCTGGATTTTAACATGCTGTTAATTGTGCATCCATTCTGCTTTCTACTTTTTACACCTGTTATGTGCTGAAACATGGGCTGTTAAATGTTGTTGTGCTTACTTGCTGGGTTTTTATTGTTGTTCTGAAGCTGGAGCACTATCGTAGCTACTGTTTTCGTTTTGTTTTCCTTGTTTCGTTTTGTTCTTGCATGCTCCCTTAAGGCCTCCTAGTCCAACTTAATCTTTGATTAAGCTTGGTGTAGGATAGACTTTAGGAGTTAATCCATACATAATAATATTAGGTTACTCCATCTTTAACCTTAACCATAGGTCCACTTTGGCAAGTTAACATTAGGATAGAAATTCCTTTCGGATCTCGACCTTAGGGCCATTTTGCATGACAACTTTATGATCGAGTTTCCCCTTAGACCTTCCATGTGTGTCTCTCTTCTTCTTTCACGAAACAACTTCAAAACACGTAATAAATACGATGAACATTGTGTGCCACGAGCCTTAAGTATATGGGAAATTTAGAGTGAGGGGCCTCTCCTTACTTCGTCTAGAGTGTTTAGCGTACCTCCCGTCTGGGGGCGATCATGGGCACATTCACTCCTATATCATAGAGTTTAGTGCAATGTGAATCTCAAACCAAATCAATTCACTTATCTAAAACTCACAACCAAATTCAAATCATTTTCATCCTTCGGGATCGTGTGTCAAATCATTTTCAAAAAGAGTACGTTATTTTTTCGTTCCACCACAAACACACATCAACCCTAACTGCTCGAATAGGAACTTAACATTACTCATAAAAAAACGTATCGACTCATACGTCGAACTATGACTGCTCTAACTTCGGATACGTAGGCACAAGAAGGCGATACTTTTGCGAGCAACCTTCCCTCTATTCACTTGTATTTTTTCGAACTACGCTGATCCCATGGCAAGAGGGAATACATAGGCATAGCACGGTGAAGTCCTATCGAGTCTCCTTTTTCTTTTTTCCTTCTTGTTTCTGTTTAGCAGTAGGCTTTAGATAACACACCCTTTGATTAGAACAATAAGTGTGGATCCCGTTGAGTACGACGAATGCGAGGGGGTGCTAATAGCTTCCTCTCGCGTAATCGACTCCCAAACCCAGGATTTGGTTGCAATGACCATGTCTTCTCCCATTTTGAGGTTTTCTTCGATCGTTTCCTTTCCCCCGTTAGGATAAACAATGTTCGGTGGCGACTCTTCTGTTTTTCCGCCGGGTGTTTTCCGCAGTTGCGACATGTATTAGATATTGGATATGGTTCTCACATTTGTACTAATGTGCAGGAGTTAAAAAGGAGAAGAGATTTAGAAAAAGGTGAACTTATGTAGGAAGTTATGTATTGACTTTACCAAGTGGTTTAATAATTCATTTAGAGAATTGTAATTAAGCCTGCAATTAGCAGGAATATTATTTTCGTTTCTTGTTTGGACAAGTTTGATTTTTCATTCATATTAAAGAACAATTGTTGCTCCATTTATTTGAATGATATATTCTTTACTAATGCACAAATGACCAATGAACTATATGTAATTGATCTTGAAATGCCTATTTATAACATTAATACTAAATGTATGAAACCTAATAAGTTAAATCCAACTTACCTTTGGCATTGTTGATTATGCCACATAAATGAGAAACACATTTACGAACTCCATCAAGATGGAATATTTGACTCTTTTGATTATGAATCATATGAGACATGTAGATCTTGTTTAATTGAAAAGATGAAAAGTTCCCATTCATAGGAAAAGGTAAAAGGGCTAATGATTTTTTGACCCTCATACATACTGATGTATATGAACCACTAAACATACCAGCCAAAGGAGGTTTTCAATAATTCATCATGTTTACTGATAATTTCAATATATATGGTTATGTGTATTTAATGAAACAAAAGTCTGAGTCCTTTGAAAAGTTAAAGAAATTCAAGAATGAAGTATAAAACTAACTAGGTAAGAATATTAAAACTCTTCGATTAGATCGAGGTGGTGAATATTTAAACCTAGAATTTGATGACCATCTAAAAGAGTGTGGGATTCTATCCCAAATCACTCCTCCTAAAACACCACAGTGAAATGGTGTATCTGAGAGAAAAAATCGAACCTTGTTAGACATGTGCTGATCCATGATGAGCACACCAATCTTCCAAACTCCTTTAGGGGACATGCATTTATGACATCCGCTTACACACTTAACCGTGTTCCATCTAAAAAGGTTGAGAAGACACCATATGAGATATGGAGTGGTAAGAAACCACATATGTATTACATGAAGATTTGGGGTTGTGAAGTTTATATGAAACAGAAAATTTCCACGAAGCTTGAGCCCAAATCTGAAAAGTGCTTATTTGTGGAATATCTTAAAGAAACAAGAGGGCATTACTTCTATAATCCTTCCGAGGAAAAGTGTTTTGCACTCGAACTGGAGTTTTCTTTGAAAAAGGAATTTCTTTCCAAAGGAATCAGTGGGAGGAAAGTAAAGCTTGAAGAAACTCAGGAATCACAAAACATTAATACACCTATGGAGGAATTAGAGTAGGAATCACAAGTAGTTGTGGAAGAGCAACCTGCTTAAGTAGAACAAGACCAGCGTAGGTCCAGCAGGATATGTCACCAACCAGAGGAATATGGATATCTTGTAACTGATCAAAGTGATGTATTACTCATGGATCAAGATGAGTCTATAACCTACCAAGAGGTTATAATTAGTCCAAAGGCTGAGAGGTGGCTAGAAGCCATGAAATCTGAAATGGAATCCATGTACACAAACTAGGTTTGGACCTTGGTAGACCCTTTTATACGAGTTAATCCTATAGGATGCAAGTGGATCTTTAAAAAGAAGATTGACATGGATGGTAAGGTACATACCTATAAGGCAAGACTGATTGCTAAATGTTATAAACAAATTTATGGGG
Source organism: Lathyrus sativus (assembly GCA_963859935.3). Classification (NCBI taxonomy): domain Eukaryota; kingdom Viridiplantae; phylum Streptophyta; class Magnoliopsida; order Fabales; family Fabaceae; genus Lathyrus; species Lathyrus sativus. The sequence goes on along the minus strand of OZ012739.1, from coordinate 213,554,743 downwards.
TAGACTATGATGAAACCTTTTCACCAGTTGTAATGCTTAAATTTTATTCGGATTTTACTTATTATCATTGCATATCATGATTATGGAATATGGAAGATGGATGTCAAGACTAATTTCCTTAATGGGAATCTTCTTAAGGATGTGAGCATGACACAACCTGAAGGGTGTGGTATACCAAAAGAAGCCCAAAAGATATGCAAGTTACAACGATCAATCTATGGATTGAAGCAAGTTTTCAGAAGCTGGAATCTTTGTTTTGATGAAATTGTAAAACAATGTGGATTCATAAAGAATGAAGATGAGCCTTGTGTCTACAAGAAGGTTAGTGGGAGCATGATCGTCTTCCTAGTATTATATGTAGATGATATATTACTCATTGGAAATGATGTCCCTACCTTGCAACAAGTAAAAACTTGGTTAGGGAAATGATTTTCTATGAAAGACCTTGGTGAAGTAGCCTATATATTAGGAATCAGGATCTATAGAGATAGATCACAAAAACTGCTTGGCCTAAGTCAGTTTACATACATCGGAAAAGTGTTGAAATGCTTTAATATGCATGATTCCAAGAATGAATTCATACCTATGCAATATAGCCGGTGTATATCAAAAACCTAATCCCCTTCAACGAAGGAAGAAAGCAATTGCATGAACAAAATTCCACATGCATTTGCAATAGAATCTATCATCTATGCAATGTTATGTACTCGACCAGATGTCTCGCATGCTTTAAGTGCAAGGTACCGATCTGGTCCCGGTGATACTCATCAGGTAGCTATCAAGAATATCCTTAAGTAATTGAGAAGGTCTAAAGAATCATTCTTGGTATATGTAAGTCAAGAAGAGCTTGCTATAATTGGATACACAAATGATAGCTTCCAAACAAATAAGGATGATTTCATATCGCAATTTGATTATGTGTTCTGTTTAAATGGTGGCGTTGTGAGTTGGAAAAGTTCAAAGCAAGAAACAATTGTTGATTCTACAACCGAGGCCAAGTACATTGCTTCCTCAAATGCAACAAAGGAATTTGTTAGGATCAAGAAGTTCATTAGTGAACTTGGCATAGTCCCTAGCATTGTGGATCTCATTAATCTCTATTGGGATAATAATAGTGCTATCACACAAGCTAAGTAGCCTAGATCTCACCAACGATCCAAACACATGCTTAGGCGTTATCACCTCATTTGAGAGATAATAGATTAGGGTATAAGGGGTATGCATGATTGACTCTACTACTAGTGGAATATTGTTGGTGTAAGTCCTAGAGGCCATTACTTTTGGTACTTGTATCAGATTATTTATTAATAATAAAATATATTTATTTATTATGTTTATTTTTCCAAGATAATAAAGTCCCTAGAATAGCTAGTCCGTTTAATGAAATATTAAGTGTGACTAAATCATGAGATCCCATTAAACATAAGGACATTATTCTTAAAGTATCTGTAGTAGAGATTTACTGTGAAGTGGGATAATCTTAAAGCATTAAGACTATTATGTAGATAGATAGATGATCACATATCATGGATCATGGATAAAGAGTTATCAAGTCCTAACATATGTATGAATATTAGGAGTAATATTTATACTGGATTGACCCCCTATGAGAATACTACATAGAATGTTATAAAAAGTTTCATAAGTTACTCTCATGGTGATAGTGGTGTATACCACCCTTCAACCTGAAACCACTATGGATCCTAGATGTAGAGTCGACTACTTTATTCTTGATTTAAAAGTCTGTAACTCGGTGACCATAAAGACAGTTGATGGGTACTCCACAAAGCATGCTGAGGGACATGAGTAACCTATATGGAATTTGTTCATCCTTCTTAACAAGGATGACATGGTATATGCCTTGTGATCAATATAGACATAAGAGAAAAAAAGGGTAATTATACACATAGGCATTATCAAAAAAGGTTTGGTCTTATCACATGACATTTTTGTGACTTGGGTAGCAATGTTGTGTTGCTAGATACCACTCACTGTCTATCATGCTAAATACATGATTTAATATAATTGCCAACGTCGCGAAAATCTATAGGGTCACACACATAAGGACATATTGATAAGAGGTAGAGTAAATAAGGAATACCGTAAGGTACGATGCACTTAAGTAAATATAAAATACCATAAAGTATGATGCACTTAAGTAGAATACGGTGCACTTTAGATAACACACCCTTTGATTAGAACAACAAGCGTGGATCCCGTTAAGTACGACGGACGCGAGGGGATGCTGATACCTTCCTCTCGCATAATCGACTCCCGAACCCAGGATTTGGTTGTGATGACCATGTCTTCTCCCTTTTTTAGGTTTTCTTCGATCCTTTCCTTTCCCCGATTAGGATAAATAACGTTCGGTGGCGACTCTTCTATTTTTCTTCCAAGTGTTTTTCATAGTTGCGACAACTGGCGACTCTAGTTCTCTATGCGAGTCAATCCTAACGCTTGTTTATTTCTTGTGTTTTGGTGTTTTTTATGCTTTAATGTACATTATCTGTTGTATATTATTGCATTTGAATTATATTGTTGCATTTGGTTACTGTTATCATTTTTCTATGCTGCTGTCGTGATGTTGGGTAGTGTTTTACCCCAAAAGTTGACCAACCATTTTCTTTCTAACTTGGCTTATGTTTCATTTCATTTAGCATTTGCATTTGCATAACATTGGTTCTAATCAGGGGATCAAGAGGTGTTGTGTTTTCCATTCAAGAGGAGAGTTTATTTGTTCAAGCAAGCAAGGATATCATTGGCAAGTCATCAAGGGTTCATTACCATCAGATTGGGTTTCAAGGCTCCTTGAGAGGAGAGGATTTGTGTATGGGTGTCATCTCCTATCATGAGAACCATCAGAGGGTCATTAGGTCTACATTTTGGATAAGGCATGATACAAAAGATTAGTGTGTATCTTTAGAGGTCTTCATGAAGTTTGTATGGTCATTTAATTCATCTGCAAGAGCCTCAGTCAAATGATATGGTACTAGGGTTTCATCTGGTCAACCCAAAATCAAGTGTGGACTTGAGAGGATTCAAGACTTGGTTCTAAATCATACAAGCCATGGGAAGTCATCATAAAGCATCTAGGATGTCATGTTGAGATCAAATCAAGGAGATTCAAGAGTTCAAGGAGTTACTAAGTTAGGGTGTCAGTGTAAAATCCCCTTCTTTGGTGCCTAACTTCAAGGACAATTTTCATTATGATACAAGTTCAATCTCATTTTCCCATAAACATGAGACTTGTTCATCATATTTCGAGATTTCTTTTGAGTACAAGAACTCATCCATTGAGTTTGTACATCTCATGTTATGGTGTCATCAGATGAAAAGAATTTTGGTCAACTCAAAGTCAACTCACTTCCAAAGCTTTTTTTTGACACGGAATCAAGCTTCTCCACAACTTTAAGTGAACATGAAAGTTATTCTTCATAATGTTAGATTTCCAAAAAGTCCTAGAAGTCCTCATTCTCATGAGTGAAGCTCAAGTTATGGTTGAAAGTGAGAAAAACACTTAGAAGGGGGGGGGGGGGGGGGGGTTGAATAAGAGTTTTAAATAATATGGCAATAAAAAAAACTCAAGATTTTTATCCTGGTTCGTTGAACTCAACTACTCCAGTCCACCTTATCAAAGATGACTTGCCTTTCTCCACAAGGACTTAATCCACTATTAATCAACGGATTACAATAGCAAGCACTAAGAACAACTGTCTTAGTCTTCTCAAGAACTACTGACCACACCTTGGTCTTCTCAAGGAACTTCTTACAAATTAATGTAAACTAAACAAGTGTTTAAATGCTTCTAATAAGTTGTATCACAACTGTGATATTTACACTTAAGATTAAGTACAAATAAAACTATACAATTTTATGAAAGAACACATGTATAAGAGCTTTGAGAGATTTTCACTTTGATGCTTCAAGCATGTGTATCAATGTTTCTTTCTGATTGAGCAACTTCTAAATGTTGTAGAAGTTCTCCTTTTATAGCTTTTTCAAAGTGCTTTGAATAATGTGCAGCTGAGTATTATATTGAAATATAAGACTTTTCATCACCACAAGGTATGGGCAGAGACATGCTTTTTGCAGGAAAAGTATGGTTGTAGAAGCTTTGGGATTAGCGCCACGTCTCTTCTTTGGACAAAATAGTTGTTGGTTACTTTGGAAGTAGCACCACGTCCAATCAAGTTTACAGCTTCTTCAACAAGCTTTCTTCATGATGAAGTCTTCATAATCTGCACTTCAGAACTTGTAACAAGCTCAAAAGGAATCAAATACTTGAGATGATCAGAGCTAACTGTTTGAGATGATCAGAGCTTTGACAGATGATCAGAACTTGATATATCAGAGTCTCAATCTTGATCAGAGTCTTCATCAGAGTATGCAGCAATATGTGCTTGAGCGTGTATATTATTTGATTAGAGTCTGATTATCAGAGCCTATGTTATTGCAGTGAAATGAACTTCAGAGTCTGATTTGATCAAAGCTTTCAACTCTTTATACAATTCTTTCGAAAACTCTTCAGATCATTCTACAACTCCTGCTTCAGATTCTTCTGGCTGCGCTTCAAAGTCTTCTGATTGTCTTGCATCTGATGCTTCAGAGCCTTGCGTAGTTGCTTGTACTTATGTATTTTGCTTCTTTAAGAGTATCCAATTTAATACCTGAAACAATAATACTTGAACAAATTTAGAGTATATATTTTCTTAATACAAAATTCCATAAGAGTTATCATCAAAACATAGAGATATAAGAAACACCAATCTGTGTTCTAACAATCTCCCCCTTTTTTATGATGACAAAACATAGGAAATTTTGTTCAATAAAAAGGATAAAATATATAACTCCCCCTGAGATTAAGAATCTCCCCCTGAAATGAATACTTTAATAGAAGATAACACTTCCCTTTTTGCTTGAGTATATTTCAGAACCTGGTAGGAATCCTTGTTAAAATAAAGAATTAGAGCTTGGATGCTTTCCAGAATCAGAGCCTAATGAATTCTTTAAAATAAAGAGTCTGGTTTATCTTCCAGAATCAGAGTCAAATTTGCTTCAAGGATCAGAGCCTGGTTGGGTAATTCTCAGGGTAACTTCAAAGAATTTTTGTCAGATGAAATAATAAAGTCTGAAAGTCTTAAAATTCAATGTTAGTTAATACTATGTCTGAATTTCATTTTAGTATTGCTTATGGGTTGAACAATCATATTCTTTTTCTCCCCCTTTTTGTCATAATCAAAAAGATTTTAAAAGACAGAAAAGATAACAGAAGAAAAGAAAATAAAACACAAATGAAAAACATAACAGCCACATTCATTCAAATAAGATCTTCAGACAACAGATGAATGAAAACAAACAACAGAAAACCAATGCAAACATAAGTGCAAAAACATGGAAAAGAAAACTAGGGCAGGCGAGATGCAATCAGGGTCAGAAGATCAGTAATCTTTGCAGTAGACTCTTCTTGCTTAGCCATCCAAGTTTTGATCTCTTTAGTAGTCTATTCTTGTTTTGCCATCCATGATTTGATTTCCTTAACTTCTTGGACAACATCTGAAGTCTCAGTCTTCATCTTATATGCAGAGGAAGCAGAAGCAGATGCAGTTGGCTTAGGATGATCAATCTCCATGTCAGATGCAGTCTGAGGATCAGGAGTATCTTCTATCATTGGAGCAGTATCTTCAGATGAAGAGTCTTCAGCAGGAGCATCTTCCAGAAGTAGCACTGGTGTTCTGAGAATGCTCAGCAGAGTCTGTCTGACCATTTCAGCAAACTTTGCCTTTGTATCATCAGTGCAAAGTGCTCTGAGATTAGAGGCAGCAGTGTTGAACCTTGAGATGAATCTGTTCCAAGAAGCTTCAAATTCAGCAGGATCCATAGTAGACAGACACTCTTGTTCTACAGAAGCAATCCCCATACGCATTTCCTTCTTAAAATTCTTAAACAAAGTATAAACATCTGATCTAGGTTTGGGGTACAGAAAGTCTTCTAGGGTGACTTTTTGTGAAGGTTCAAGGCTTGTTTGAGTTTGTTCAGGAGGTGTTTGATCAGATGGTGGTTGTTCAGATGGTTGTTGTTCAGAAGCAGGTAGGTCAGATGGTAGTGGTTTATAAGGGTCAGGAATATGTAAACAAGATGGTGAGTGAACTTCAGATTCATCATAATCAGATGATTCAGTTGAATGACATGAAGTGGAAGATAAGACAAACATGGTTGCAATGGGTTGCACATCCAGAATGTCTTCAGATGGTTGTGGGATAGAGGGTTCAGGATCTGGGATGGTTGGTTGTTCTGGTGGTTGAGTAGAAGAGGGTGGTTTAGATTGTATTTGTTGTTGTAGTTCAGATGATGTTTGTTAAAGGGGTTGTTGTTCAGATGATTTTTGTTGAGGGGGTTCAGATGGTTTTTGTTGAAGGGTTCAGATGGTTGATGAACAGAAGATGGTTGAGAATGTGTATGAGGAGATGAAATGGGTTCAGATGTATGATATCCAGATGTATGAGGTCCAGATGGTTGAGGAGGAGATTGTTAGAACACAGATTGGTTCTTAATAATATCTCTAGGTTTTGATGATAACTATTATGAAATTTTGTATTTAAGAATTATATACTCTAAAATTTGCTTGAGAATTTTTACTGCAGATAGTAAAGGAATTAACACTCCAGAAGCAAATCAGAATTGAACACAAGAAGTTAGCTAGACTCTGAAGCGCCAGATGCACTCATTAGAAGATTCTGATTGCTGCCAATAGAAGATTCTGAGCGTAGCCTCCAGAAGATTCTGAAGCAGAAGCTCCAGAAGAATCTGAAGCAAGTCAGAAGCATCTGAAGCAAAGAAGAATTTTGTATGAAGAGTTTTTTCAAAGCATAGTTTCTACAGAAGATTCTGAAAGTACTAAAGCTGCCAGTACTGAAGTTCTGTCTCAAATATGCTCTGATCTTAAACACGCTGAAAGCACACCTGCTGCAGAAGACTCTGATTCAGCAAAGCTCTGATCATCATCAGAAGACTCTGACCCAATTAGACTCTGATGAATTTGCTGAAAAACTGAAGAAGAATTATTCAAAGTTTATATCCGTTGGAGTAAATCAAACGTCTCTTTCCTTATTTATGCTAGACACAAGAACACAGACAAAAAGGATTTTTCTATGCTTTCTTCTTCTAGGAAAGGTCACTTGATGTGAAGACAAAACGACTCAGACCTTTTGGACACTCTTCTCAACGTGAAGCTCACCTTGGATCAGCTGCCTATAAAAGCAAGACTCCACCAAATTCTTCAGTTGACATTGGCATTGAAAAGAAATTAACATTCAAGCTCTCATACTTTCATATTCATTCTAAGAATTTATTTCATTGTTCTTAAACTTAAGAGAAATATCACAGTTGTGATAATAGCTTTTTAGAAGCATTCTTACTCTTGTAATAGTTTTACATTGATTGTAAAAGGTTTCCTTAAGAGGATCCAGTTGGGATCAGTAGCTCTTGAGAAGACTAAGAACAGTTGTTCTTAGGTGTTACTATTGTAATCTGTTTGATTAAATAGTGGATTAAGTCCTTGATTGAGAAAGGCAAATCACTCTAGGAAGGGTGGACTGGAGTAGTTGAGTTCAACGAACCAGGATAAAAATACTTGTGTTTTAATTCTAAGTTTTAATCTTTCATACTTATTCAACCCCCCCCCCCCTCTAAGTATTATCCCACCTTCAGAGATGGTAGAGGTGAAGGTGAGGGTGAATGGACAGATGGTTATGGATCAAATGTTAATACCTGTTTAATCATTTCTCTTATTTCCTCCAAGCTAGCTTCTGGAGGATTTGCCTTCAGCTTCTTGTCCTTCTGAGGCTTGTCAGCAGCATCAGAGGCTTGCCTCTTAGGCTGTGCAACAGATCCTTCCTCAGCTTTCCTCTTCTTGCGCCTTTCTCGCAGAAGATTTGGCAACACTTCTCCTTCCTTCTATACTATGTTGGCAGGCAGAGGAATACCATCTCTCAAACATTCAGCAATGAATGACAGAATGATTACCCTAGGTTCATTTGCACTGAACATAGGAAAATCTGCTATAGGAATCCTCCTTCTGCTGACTTCTTCAGAGTCAATCTTCTTAGGTTTGCCAGCAAGCTCTGAGATGACCTTCATCCTTTTCAGAGTATTCCCATTAATGACAGATCCTATAATGTAAGACATATCATCTGTCAACCCAGCATCAGTCAGATGCTTTACAAGACGATTCTTTGTCAGAATGTCTGATATCAGCCTTCCCATAAGGATCCAATTTCTGATATTTCCAGCCTTAGCTCTTACTTTTTCTCTTGTTTCCTTTATGTGATTCAGAAGATGACCGAACAGAAGATAAGGCAGATACACCTTCTTGCCTTGACTCATACAGAACATGAAGTACAGTTGTTCTGTGTTGACATAATCTGGAGAGTTTGAAGATTTTCTATGAAAAATAGAGCTCATGAAAATCTTAGCCCATATTCTGTAAACAGGCTTCAGATCTCTGACTTTGTTGGTTGGTTCGCCAGAAACACAGACCTCTTGAAAAACATCAGCCAAGTCCACATGAGTAGTTGCCATACTTGTGATTCCATCAGTTTCATTGTACTCAATCAATTGTCTGATTAACTTCTCAGTAATAACAATCTCCTTTCCAAGAACAGAAGAGTGAATGAACTTAGGGAAAACTTGGGCATGAATCCAGAACTCTTTCACCAATGCTGGATAAACAGGACCCATCAACCTGTCAAAGTACTTTGCCCAGTTTTGAGTTTTAATGGTTGGTTTGAGATCAAAATCATTTTCTGCAATGGAAGCAAAATCCACAAAGTTTTCACACAGAACCTCAAGATCCTTCGTTGGAGTGAGAAGAGTTCTCACTGGTTCCTTGTACACACCAGCATTTGGAGATGACACAGCAGCAATAGAGGATTGCATCTGAGCAGATGTTGAAGATGATGACGCCATTGATGTTCTTGAGATACGTCTAGGTTTACGTGAGGATTTGGGTTTAGAAAAGAGATGGAAGCAACGAAGAAGACAGAAATGCATATGAGAAAATGTGCTTGATAGTGTAAAGTGTGAAATGTGAAGTGTTGTGAGAATATATATAGAACAATTTAGGGCAATCAAGGGACACACAAAATCTCACGCATACACTAAGCAATTAATGAAGTGAAAATAATCATATCAAGCAATTAATGCAAAGAATAAAATCATTTCAAACATTTATGATTCTGACAGATGGGGGGAAAATCAAGAGATTTTAGATTTTCAAAGCAATACCTCAAACGTTAATTCAGTATGGTGCACTCTATCTTTCAAGATTCTGAGATACACGTGTTTGCTTGCATGTGCCTCTGAAACTTCTTGAGAAATGAAACGTTAGCCAACGCTCAGATCCTTTGAGTCTTGTTAGTTCAGATTTACACACAAATAAATAAACACAGAATTGAAATGAAGAAATATTTCAGAGTTTAGACATTTATCATCTGAGTAAAAATTTCATATGATGAATATTTTATTCTGGACAGAAGTCCATACTTATATTTTTCAGAATAAATTTAAATCTATCTTCAGCAAGGGGTTTTGTAAAGATATCAACCCACTGATGATCTATATCCACAAAGTTTAAATTGATAATTCCCTTCTGAACATAATCTCTAATGAAATGATGTTTAATCTCTATATGCTTAGCTTTAGAGTGTAAAATAGGGTTTTTAGATAAGCATATAGCAGAAGTATTATCATAGAATATAGAAATGTTACTCTCAAAATTTTGATAATCTTCCAACTGACTTTTGATCTAGAGCATCTGGGTGCTACAACTAGCAGCAGCAATATATTATGCCTCTGTTGTTGAAAGTGCAATTGTGGGTTGCTTCTTGCTGAACCATGAGATCAGATGACTTCCAAGAAACTGACAACTTCCAGAAGTACTTTTACGTTCAACTCTGTCTCCAGCATAGTCAGCATCACATAATCCAACTAATTTATAATCATCAGATCTTCTGTAACACAAACCAACGTTAGTAGTACCTTTCAGATACCTTAGAATCCTCTTAACAGCTGTTAAGTGAGATTCTCTAGGATCTGATTGGAATCTAGCACACAGACAAACACTGAATAAAATATCAGGTCTTGAAGCAGTCAAATATAAGACAGATCCAATCATACCTCTGTAAAGTTTTTGATCAACTTTCTTACTTACCTCTTCCTTACCAAGTGTGCTTATAGGATGCATTGGAGTCTTTGCCAATTTGCTTTCATTCAGATTGAACTTCTTCAGAAGCTCTTTGACATATTTAGTCTGGTGAATATATGTGCATTATGGAGTCTGATTTACTTGGATTCCCAGAAAGAATCTAAGTTCTCCCATCATGCTCATTTCAAATTCAGCCTGCATAGACAAAGCAAACTCCTTTCCCAGCATAATATTGGTAGATCCAAAAATAATATCATCCACATAAATTTGACAAATTAGTAAATCTTTCTTAAATGTTTTACAGAAAAGAGTTATGTCCACTTTGCCTCTGATAAAGTTCTTTTCTAGAAGAAAATTACTTAATCTTTCATACCAAGCTCTGGGAGCTTGTTTCAAACCATAAAGAGATTTTTTGAGTTTGAAAACATGATCTGCAAATTTATCACTTTCAAAACCAGAAGGTTGATGGACATAAACTTCCTCTTCTATAATACCATTTAAAAAGGCACTCTTAACATCCATTTGATATAGAGTGATGTTATGTTGTACAGCAAATGAAATAAGGAGTATAGATTCTAACCTTGTCACTGGAGCATAAGTCTCTGTGTAATCAATTCCTTCTTGTTGACTGTATCCTTGAGCTACTAGCCTTGCTTTGTTCCTAACAACTTCTCCTTGCTCATTTAGTTTATTTCTGAATACCCACTTTGTTCCAATAATGTTGAAACCTTTTGGTCTTGGAACTAGATCCCAAACATCATTTCTTGTAAATTGATTCAGCTCATCTTGCATTGCAAGTATCCAATCATTATCACTCAGAGCCTCATCCACAGATGTTGGTTCAATAATAGACACCAACCCAAAAAGTGATGTTCTAGATGATCTGATAAACGACCTTGTTCTTATAGGGTCATCTTTCTTTCCAATAATCATTTCTTCTGGGTGAGAAGCTTTGATTCTGGATGATGCTTTAACTGTTGGTTCTTCAGAAATATTCATGTTATTCATCTGAGCATCCAATGGAGTCGCATCTGGCGTAGCTTCTTCTTGAGCTTTCTCTACCTCTGGTTTTTCAGATTCTGTGAGAATAACTTCTCCATCTGCAGAGTTTTCAAGCTGCTTTGGCTTTTGATTGCCAAGCTTATCATCAAATCTAACATATATAGATTCCTCCACAATCTGTGTCTCAGTATTGTATACTCTATAGCCTCTAGATCGTTCAGAATATCCAATCATGAAACATTTTTGTGCTTTATCATCATACTTGCTAAGATTCTCTTTAGTGTTCAGCATAAAACATATACATCCAAAAGGATGGAAATAAGAAATGTTTGGCTTTCTATTCCTCCACAATTCATAAGGAGTCTTTTCCAGAAGAGGTCTAATAGACACTCTGTTCTGAATGTAACATTCTGTGTTAATTGCTTCTGCCCAAAAATGTTTTGCCATATTAGTCTCATTGATCATGGTTCTGGCCATATCTTGCAATGTTCTATTTTTCCTCTCTACAACTCCATTCTGTTGTGGAGTTCTAGGACAGAAGAAATCATGAGCAATGCCATTTTCATTAAAATATTTTTCAAAATGTTTGTTTTCAAATTCACCACCATGATCACTTATGACTTTAACAATTTTGAAATCTTTTTCAGTTTGGACTTGTTTGCAGAAGTCAAAGAACATAGAATGTAACTCATCCTTGTGCTTTAGGAATTTTACCCATGTCCAACGACTGTAGTCATCAACAATGACCATTCCATACTTCTTGCCTCTGATGGATGCAGTTTTCACTGGTCCAAATAGATCAATGTGAAGTAACTCTAATGGTTTTGAAGTTGAAACAACATTTTTGGATTTGAAAGACGATTTTGAAAATTTTCCTTTCTGACATGCTTCAAAAAGAGTATCTAAGTTGAACTTCAAATTAGGAAGTCCTCTGACCAGATTAAGTTTATTAATCTGAGATATACGTCTCATATTAATATGACTCAATCTTCTGTGCCAGAACCATTGCTCCTCATTAACAGACATAAGGCATTTAACATTCTGAACCTTAAGTTCTGAAAGACTAATCTTATAAATGTTGTTTTTCCTTTTACCATTAAAGAGGATTGAGCCATCCTTTTGACTAACAGCTTTGCAACACTTTTGATTAAAGATTATGTCATAACCATTGTCACTTAATTGACTTATGGACAATAGATTATGAGCTAATCCTTCAACAAGAAAGACATTAGTTATGGAAGGAAGTTTACCATTGCCAATGGTTCCAGAGCCAATTATCTTGCCCTTCTGATTCCCTCCAAACTTGACGTCTCCTCTAGATCTAAGCTCCAGACTTTGGAACATAGACCTTTTTCCCGTCATATGTCATGAGCATCCAGAGTCCAGGTACCATGACTGGAGTCTTGACTTTGCTGCTTAGGATGTATGCAACGTAAATTATCTTATCCTTAGGTACCCAGATTTTCTTGGGTCCTTTTTGGTTAGTTTCCTTAAAGCTTTTTCTGAACTTCTATCTTTCAACATAAGACTTGTTATGATTAGCTTTAGATTTATTAAACACAAGTTTGTTCTGATTAGAACTTGTGTATTTAATATCATTTAAATGACCAAATGTAAACTGAGAATATAAAGGAGGATAATTGATATCCAGTTTATCTACAGGTTTTGGATTTGAATCCTTATAAGAAAAAGATTTATATCCAACACCTTTTCTATAGTTTCTGCTAATACCATAGATCATAGAAGCCATCTTGCTTCTATCTAGGCTTTTAGTTAGAAACTTCCTGAAGCTATAGTCATACTCTTGTAAAATATTTTTAGAGCATGGTTTAGACTTTGGATCAGAGTTTAGTTGGGCAGATTCTAAATTATTTTTCAATTGAAGAGTATCAGCTTTTAGCTCAGCTATTTCTTATTCAAACTTGTTACTCTCAAATTCAAAATGCTTTAGAAACTTTTTGTATTTGAGTTTAACTTTGCTATAGTTTTCAAGAATATCAGATAGTCTTTCAACAAGTTCTTGTCTAGAAAGTTCAGCAAATACCTCCTCAGAATCAGATTCTGATTCTGATCCAGATGATTCAGCACTGTCTTCTATGTCATCCATGAATGCTACATTAGCATATTCTTCTTCTGACTCTGATGACGAATCAGATGCATCTGAGTCATCACAGGTAGCCATCAAAACTTTCTTTTTGTGATCTGACTTTCTCTTTGGCTTCTCCTTCTGAAGCTTTGAGCATTCACTCTTGTAATGCCCAGGTTCTTTGCATTCATAGCAAACAACCTCTCTTTTTCCAGATCGTCTGTGTCCAGAGGATTCTCCAGATCTTCTGTATCTAGAGGGTTCTCCAGATCTTCTGTGTCCAGAAGATTCTTTGTGTTGATATGGTTTCCTGAAGTTCTTGAACTTCCTTTGCTTATTCTTCCAGAGTTTGTTGATTCTTCTGGACAGCAAGGATAGTTGTTCTTCATCTTCAGAAGAAGAATCTTCAGAGCTTTCTTATATTACCTGCAATGCTTTAACAGATTTATTATATTTTAAAGCAATTGACTTACCTTTCTTTAGAGGCTCATCTTCCTCTAGTTCAATCTCATGACTCCTCAGAGAACTGATTAGTTCCTCCAGCGTAATCTTGTTCAGATCCTTTGCCAGCCTCAGAGCAGTGACCATGGGTCTCCATCTGATTGGCAAGCTTCTGATTATTTTCTTGACATGATCTGCTATAGACTAACCCTTGTCTAGAACCTTTAAGCCAACAGTGAGAATCTGGAATCTGGAAAACATGGCTTCAATAGATTCAGATTCTTCCATTTTGAATGCTTCATACTTCTGGATCAGCGCCAGAGCCTTGGTTTCTTTAACTTGAGAGTTCCCTTCATGAGTCATCTTCAGGGATTCAGATATATCAAAGGCAGTTTCTCTGTTTGTTATTTTCTCATACTCAGTATGAGATATAGCATTTAGCAAGATAGTTCTAGCCTTGTGGTGATTTCTGAATTCCTTCTTTTGCGCCTCGGTCATTGATTTTCTGTCAATTTTCTTGCCATCCCCATCAGTGGGATGAACATATCCATCAATAACTAAGTCCCAAAGATCAGCATCAAATCCTAGAAAGAAACTTTCTAGTCTATCTTTCCAATAGTCAAATTTCTCTCCATCAAACATGGGAGGTTTTGTGCTGACTCTTTCTTCATATTTGTTGTTGCTGGATGTTGAAGCTTCAGCAGCCATAATGAATATCAACCAAGAATATCAAGAGTTTTTCCCACCGGATCTTTTCTGGTCACAGTTAAGTGATAGAACAAACAGAACCGGAGCTCTGATGCCAACTGAAGGTGAGAAAAACACTTAGAAGGGGGGGGGGGGGGGGTTGAAAAAGAGTTTTAAATAATATGGCAATAAAAACAACTCAATATTTTTATCCTGGTTCGTTGAACTCAACTACTCCAGTCAACCTTATCAAAGATGATTTGCCTTTCTCCACAAGGACTTAATCCACTATTAATCAGCTGATTACAATAGCAAGGACTAAGAACAACTATCTTAGTCTTCTCAAGAACTACTGACCACACCTTGGTCTTCTCAAGGAACTTCTTACAAATTAATGTAAACTAAACAAGTGTTTCAATGCTTCTAATAAGTTGTATCACAACTGTGATATTTACACTTAAGATTAAGTACAAATAAAACTATACAGTTTTATTAAAGAACAAATGTATAAGAGCTTTGAGAGATTTTCACTTTGATGCTTCAATCATGTGTATCAATGTTTTTTTATGATTGAGCATCTTCTAAATGTTGTAGAAGTTCTCCTTTTATAGCTTTTTTGAAAGTGCTTTGAATAATGTGCAGCTGAGTATTATATTGAAATATAAGACTTTTCATCACCAAAAGGTATGGGCAGAGACATGCTTTTTGGAGGAAAAGTATGGTTGTAGAAGCTTTGGGATTAGCACCACGTCTCTTCTTTGGACAAAATAGTCGTTGGTTACTTTGGAAGTTGCACCACGTCCAATCAAGTTTACAGCTTCTTCCACAAGCTTTCTTCATGATGAAGTCTTCATAATCTGCACTTCAGAACTTGTAACAAGCTCAAAAGGCATCAAATACTTGAGATGATCAGAGCTAACTGTTTGAGATGATTAGAGCTTTGATAGATGATCAGAACTTGATATATCAGAGTCTCAATCTTGATCAGAGTCTTCATCAGAGTATGCAGCAATATGTGCTTGAGCGTGTATATTATTTAATTAGAGTCTGATTATCAGAGCCTCTGTTATTGCAGTGAAATGAACTTCAGAGTCTGATTTGATCAAAGCATTCAATTCTTTATACAATTCTTTCAAAAACGCTTCAGATCATTCTACAGCTTCTGCTTCAGATTCTTCTGGCTACGCTTCAGAGTCTTCTGATTGTCTTGCATTTGATGCTTCAGAGCCTTGCGTAGTTGCTTGTACTTATGTATTTTTCTTCTTTAAGAGTATTCAATTTAATACCTGAAACAATAATACTTGAACAAATTTAGAGTATATATTTTCTTAATACAAAATTTCATAAGAGTTATCATCAAAACATAGAGATATAAGAAACACCAATCTGTGTTATAACAATGGCCTTCACAAGGCAAGGGTATTTTGAGAAAGTTCATTATAGGTCATTCTTTTCAATGCTCCATTTCATGAACTTTAAGACCTCTAATCCATTTTCAACCAACATGAAACTTGTGTCTAATTGCCTTAGCTCCACAATGAAATCAAAATTCATAAGTATTGATGATTTATGTGATCATTGGAGCCATTTTGAAAATGAAAATTTGACTTTTGGTCATGATTTGAATTCCTTACATTACAAGCCATAATTTGAATTGGTACAACATTGTTCTACATGACCACAATCAATATCATTATTTTATAAACATCCCATATCCCACATTGCTGACCTAAAAAGAGTGAAAAAAGAGATGAATTGTGTGTGTAGTAAAAATGAACATTTTGGTCAATTTTTGAAATCAACCAATGCAGCCAACATGGGCCTGCATGGAGTCCTCAAAGCCCTCATATAAAAGCTCTAAAGGTTTCCCTAGTCATCAGTTTTTGGCTGCCGGCGTAAGAGGAGAAAGAATTGCTCAAGAATTCATCATTGTTTTTCATCTTCGAATCAGCTATTTCCTTGGTGATTTCTCCAGGTTTTTGCTCCATTCCTCTTCACCAAAGCTTAAGGAAGAGTTCAGCAGCCTTAAACTGAAGTTTGCAAGCCTTGTGAAGGGTCAACATAACCACTCTGTTTGGTAATTTTTCTCAACTTCAAACCTTCATTCTAGGCATCCATTAGGTCTCATCTGGCTTGCATCTGAAGCCCTACTATACGTAGGCAATGTTTGACTGGTTTTTATTGACGTTTGATTGAGTTTTCAGTTTACATTTTTAGGATTCGTGGCTTGTTTTCATGTCTTTCTAAGAACATTTTTAAGAAATGGTTAGTGGATTCTTGCTTCGTGTTGCAAGAGCTTTCGATCGGTACCAGACTTCACCATTTTTATTGAGTTTTGTTGACTGGTCTCCGACGGGCAGGCCGGAGAAGACGAACGGAGCCCTAGCTCTGGCGTCTGGTCTTGTTTCTGGCTAGGCTGAGTTGGCAGAAGGTGGACCATTTGACCGTGTGTGGCGTCATGTTTGGATTGGAATGACCAGGTGTCACTACTGCGAAAATAAGGTGCCGGCAAAACAGAAGAGTCGCCACCTTTTGTTATTTATCCCTCATAACGAGAAAGGAAACGATCGGAAAAAACCTGACGAAAAGGTATAAGACAAGGTCATCGCAACCATTGTCTGGGTTTGGGAGTCGGTTACGCGAGGGGAAAGGTATTAACACCCCTCACGTCCATCGTACTCGATGGGATCCACGCTAGCTGGTTTGTCTATGGGTGAAAAACAATCTATCTACAGCTTCTAGGGCTAAACGGAAAGGAACTGACTCGATAGAGCATCCCACTCTATGCCTACATATTCCCTCGTTCAATGGGAAAGTCAGAGTCATCGTAGTTCGGGAAACTACGGGGGAATTTTGCTTGTCGAGATGTCGCATCTCGTGCCTACGTACTTCCACATGGCGTGAAAGATCAGAGCTTGCGTAGTTCAGGCTAACTACGGCTAGATAGGGTGTTTTTGATCACACGGGGGTGAGAGAAAGGATTGACGATACTAGCGTACAAATTCTAGCACTTAGTTGTATGCTGCTCGCTCGACGGAGACTCAGTCTTCAGTGGGAAAGTCTCGATCGCATGGCAGCGAGAGAACAAAGAAATTAGTTGTTAGTGTGCTCGCTAGGATATCACATCCTATGCCTACATATTCTCGTCTGGTACGAGAAATTAGAGCAGTTGTAGTTCGACTACCCACAGCAAAACAGGGGAAAAAGGAAAAAGGGAGCTCGCTAGGATATCGCATCCTATGCCTACGTACTCGCGTCTGGTACAAGAGATCAGAGCAAACGTAGTTCGACGGGAAAATGAGTCTCGATTGCACAGGGGCAAGAGAAAGGGTCTCAATCGCCTGAACACGAGAGAAAAAGGGTTTTGATCGCACGGGGGCGAGAACAAAGAGGAAGCAGGCTTATGCCTAAACGGGAAGGAACTTGGGACACACACACAAGAACCTGATACATAGGAGCGAGTGCGTCGTATATTACCCAAGGGACATATACTAAACTCCCTAAACAATCGAGGGTAGACCGCTCGATTGTTATTTCCCATGTACCTAACGCTACAGCGCACAACACTCGACGGTTGCACGAAAACTTGAAGATGAAAGATGATGTTGAACGAGGCAGCTCCGTTGGCTCCTGACATATGGGCAAGCTCCATTCCAATCTTCTCCTCTCTGGATCCTTGATGAGGATGCTCGAATCAGGAACAATGTAACGCTTAGACCATCATGGTTCGACTTATACGAGAAATCGAACACTAAGAGGTAGCATATTGATATCCGTGTCAAAGACAAGATAGACAAATGATATCGACAATCATTCTCCAATTGAATCGTGTCACACGGCCAGCCAAAATTAAAATCGAAGATAAAATCGGATAGAAAAGAAAATAGGAGAGAAAATCACAAACAAATGAGAATAAATTCTACCCCTAAAATTAGCAATTAACTTCTACTAGAAAATATTCTAAAGAAAAATAAAGAAATTGCATAAAGAAAAATAGAATATAAAATCTATCTAACTCTAGTAATATCCTATAAGAAAATAGGATGAAAATTCTATACAAATCTATATATTCTATAATTCTATAATTTCCTAAAAACAAAAGAAATATAAATTCTACAATATAAAACCTATATTAAAAATATGCAATAATATCCTAAAACTGTAAACTATAACCCCTAAGAGAAAATAGAAAAATAAATCTACAATTATTACAAACATATGTCCAATACAAGAGAAATTGAAAAAAAATAAAGGGAAGGGGGGGGGGGGGGGGGGTACAGCCTGCAAAAAGGTGGTGAAGCAGCAAAAAACCCACTCTGGGCCCAGCCCACAATACAAAAATTCAGAAGAAAAAAAACAACAAACACAAAGGGGGTGGTGCGCTGGTAATTGGAGGTGTAGCCAGCACTTCGTTGTTGTTACTGGGCCCAGCCCATTCGTAACACAAAAAAACTGAGGAAAGGGGCGTAAGGAAAAAAAGGAGGGGCACGGATCAAAAACCCAAAATTGGGCCCTAAGGCCCACGAACCAAACCAGCCCCTCTCGCCTCCCCCATCCAGACTCTGAAAACCCTAATCTCTTCTTCCTCTCTTCTCTCCCAGCTTACTGTTCACCACCGCCGTTCTCAAACTCACCCTCACCTCTCTCCGTCTGAAATCTTCTCCGTCTGACCTTCACTCCTTCAACTCTCTATGTTCAACCTTCAGTTCCATTCACTTAAACACCAACACCAAATCATAACCTACGAACCCAACGCAAGAACAAATCCAAAAGATACTCGCAACTTCTGCTGATTGTCATGAGAATCTTCATCTGAGACTTGACGTTGATTGATTGTAGAGTTTCCGATCTGGATTTGAAGTTAGATGAAGATGAGGATTCGATATGATGTTATTGGTGTTCGTTTAGCTTCGATCTGATGAAGACGAAGTTTAGTGATGAGATTCATGGAGGTATTTCTGTAGATCGTGCGAGTTTGGTTGGAGATTTGCGCTGTTGTGGTCGCTGAAATCTTGTTCGGGTTTGTTGATGAAGGTTTCACTGGATCTGGATTGGAGTGTGTTCATAGATGGATGAACATTCGCGGTGGATGATGAACGTACAGAGCGAGATTTGGGAAAGTGAAGGAGGTGCGATGAAGTTCTTGAGTGTTCTTGTTGAATTTCTGGAAAGTGTGTTGAACAGATGAAGGCGTTTGAAGAAAATCTGGAAAATCATTGATGAACATGTTGAATATTGGACGGATTCTGGAAAAATTGTAGGATGAATGTGACCGGAGACGATGAAGATTCAAACGAATATGGGAAATCCACCATGAATGTGATGAGTTTCTTGGAAGAGTGTGAATTATGCAGTTTCCGACGAGTGAAACTGTTGCCGGTGATGGTTACGGTGGCTCCGGTGATGGTTAGGGTGGTTCCGGCGACTATTACGGCTGACCTCCGGCGCATGCATGGCTGACGGTGAGGTGAAACGGTGAAGGACAAGCGTGAGACACGTGGCCTGCGGAGGAAGGGGAGAGAGACGCGTGGTTGTGAGGTGGCAAGTGCTGGGGATGGGTGGAAGGGTGTGTTGGCGAGCTCTGAAAGAGAGAGAGAGGGTGAGGTGGCCAGAGAGAGAAGGAACGCGTGGCTATTTTATATGCATGACATGTGGCAGCGAGTTGGACTTGAAACTGGGCCCCCAAGCTTAGACACATGGCCCACCGAAACTGTGATTGAAGACTCTAATTAAACTTGTTAGAATTAATGACTCAATTAATATTCAATTAAAACTAATGTAAAACTGACTCACATTAAAACGAATTAATTAAACTAATGCAATTAATTCTACTAATTAAATGCAACTAAGATTAAAACCTAATTAAAACTCAATTAAACTCTGTAATTAATTCCTAAACTAAAAATCTTAATTAATATCTAACAGTTATTAACTCCATTAATTTCTAAAACTCTATTAATATCTAAAAGAGGATTAAATCCACTAACTTCTAAATCAATTAACATATAAAAAGAAATTATTCTATTAATTCCTAAACCTATTAAAAATAGAAAAAAGAAAATCCATTAAACCTATTTAAAAAATTCTAGAAAAAGAGATACCCTATTAAAACTATTTAAAAAAACACATTTAATATCTAGAAAAATCAATTAAATCTATTAAAATCTATAAAAAAAATATAGAAAATAAAGGGAAAATTCTAAAAATGCAAGGAAGCCAATTAAATTGATTAGAACATAAATGCGCGACTATAGAGAAATAAGCAGTAAAAATTGGACACCGAAATGTCCTCAAAAATAACAGCGAGAGCTGAAAACACCGGGACAGGCACCAATTCTCAAAATAAATCCTCGTATTTGAACTGGCCTGAAATGCCTGAAGCGTCAGGAGAGGCTGTAATCCCGATAAAATCAATCTGACTGCAAAAATGCGATGTATACGGTATGCAAATGCAAAATGCAAAATGAGTCAAAACATAAGTCAAATGCGATAATTGGTTGGTCAAATTTAGGGGTGCAACACTAGGCCTGCGTGGTGGGTTGACTCCACGTCACTTAATGAAACGATGAGTTTCATGTTAAACTCTGATTTCATTTAGTTGGGCCTTATCACTTTGCTGATTGCACCCCACCATTTTTGAGTCGAGTTGTGTTTTGCAATGAATTCAGTTAATTTGGGTCTTGCTGGATACACCCCTCTCCTTTTGTTTTTTTTTCTTTTTATTTTATTTCTAGTTTCCATTTCAATTATTTTAAAATAGTTCTTTAATCCATAAAAATAAACAAAAATCATTTTCTGTTTGTTCAATATGATATTTAATATTTCCATATTTTTATTTTCTTTTTTCATTTACTTTGATATTTTTAATTGATTTTAGAATTAAATGTATTTCATGGTGTTTACCATAGTTTGCATTGACCATTTGAACTTCAATTTCAAATCCCCTATGACCATTGCGTCTCCCTCATTTAGGTGAGGGATTAAGATATTTTTGAGGGTGACTTTGAGTGGTCAATGGTCTTTTTCAATTGGTTTTATTTTGACTTTTGTTGTCCCTCGATACATACTCGATAAGGTAGAACACCATACATTCTTGGAATTATTTGGTGATTCTTTGAGTTGAATTTGGAGTTGGACTTTTCTATTCTGTTTGGTGATTGTTCAACTTTGCCTTGAGATTTTATTTGAGATTATTGAGCTTATCTTCTATTTTTCATGGTTGTTTCAAAGTCAAGTCATTTTTAGGGTTGCTTGCACATACTAGTCTGACCTAAAACTTTGGGATATGATCATGAGTGATCCCATGTGCATCTTTTGAGCATTGTTGGTTCATTTTAACATACTTGAGATGCTGTTTCATCTTGTTAGAGGTCAATGGCATGTGTAACTTGCATCACAAGTTATCTTTGAGTCATGCTTCTCCACTTGTTCTAAGTGTTGAGATTGTGCTAGAACTTTGGTTCCTTCATTTAACATGGTCCTTCTTGTGCTTCCTTCTTGTATTGACTTTGAATTTGAGGCTTTCCTCTTGGTGTTTTACTTCTTCCCTAGTGGTTTAGACCCTTGTTCATGTTGATTTTGTGTTTATGTTTGCACTTTGAGGTTGTCATGAACATTGGTGTTTCTTTTGCATTGTTGTTTTGCACTTTTACTTGATCTTTAAGAATTGTATGGTTGAGATGTGCATGTGGTGGTGGCTGCCCCACACTTTTTCCTGCCTCTTTTCTTTGTGTGTGCATCTTAGGATAGCACCTTTCTTTTTTGGTGATTGATGGTTGATGGTTGTAGGAACTTGCTTCTCCCATTTCATCTTACCTCTTGTTGACTTATTTAAGTTGACTTGTTCTTGTCTTTGAGTCCCTTTGGTTTGTTGAGTTTTTTTGCATCATACTTGCATTTGTGTTTGCATTTCTTGTTGGCATTTCATATTGCATTGACTTGTTTAAGTCACTTTCATCTCCCATTTCTTTTCATTTGTGATTGAATTTCTATGTGTTTACTTGTGCTCTTTTGCCATGATCCCTTAGGATTCCTAGTCCGTTTGTTTAAGATGGGAGTAGGTGAGACATTAAGCTTTCAATCCAAACATGATAACATTAGGTAGTTCCCTTTTCAATCCCAACTTTAGGATCACATTGCATGATAACATTTGGGTTGATCAGTTCCCCTTAGAGTGTTGTGTCTTCTCTTCTCTTCCCATAACTTCATAAGACATTTAATAAAGGTTAACAATTATTGTACACTACGAGCCTTAAGTACTTGAGGAATGATAGGTGGGGGCCTCCTCTCACACTGTCTAGAGTGTTTAGCGTATGCCCTTTGGGCGATATGCGACGCATTCACTCTCAAGTCATAGTCTTTAGTGCAACAACGTTTCAAATCTAACTCAATTCACTTCTTCTCATAAAAAAAACAAAACAAAGTTAAACCTTTTTATCCTTCGAAATTTGTTTCAAACTTCCTTTTCAGAAAGAGTGTGTTATGCTTTTGTTCTACCGCAAACAGGCATCGTCCCTAACTGCTAGAACAAGGATTTAACCCTACTCCGTAAAACACTTGAACCAACCAGTGGTTGTGCTTCTCGAACTACATTTGCTCTGATTTCTCTTAACCGATGAGGATACATAGGCACAAGACGGTGATGTCTTGGCGAGCAACCTTCCCCCCATCACTCGTAGTTTTTCGAACTACATTGAATCTGACTTTCCCATTGCACGAGGGAATACGTAGGCATAGGGCGGCGATGTCCTATCGAGTTAGTGCTTTCCATTCACCCCTGGGTGCCAGCCTGTAGATTAGATAGTTTTTCACCCGTAGTTTAGACAACAAGCGTGGATCCCATTGAGTACAACGGACGTGCGGGGTGCTCATACCTTCCCCTTGTGTAACCGACTCCCGAACCATAGATTTGGTTGCGTTAACCTGTCTTTCCCTTTTTCCTAGATTTTCTTTGATCGTTTCCTTTCCCTCTCTTTGGGATAAATAACATTTGGTGGCGAATCTTCTGTCTAGTCATCCGACCCATTTTTACAGTATGCGACAGGTAGGATTGTTCCATGAGAGATAAGCTGACTACCCAGGCTTAATTGTACACTTAGGAATAGAGTGGAGAGTAGTGTGAGTTGCGTGGTGTTTGGACATATGTATTTAACACGAAATCCATATTTATACGAGGTTTTCTTTAGAGATACTCTTTCATGCGCGTCTGGTGCAGATGATAGGGTGTTGACTTAGAGAGGTTACGACTCTGGAGACCATTCATGGGAAATCAGTTGAGGCCTCCTTGATTGATGAAGATGCCAAAACAAAAATGGTGAACATATCATCATTTCTCGACCTAAGATTCCGTGATACTGAGGACCTGCTAGGATGTCGTGTCCAAGACTAGAACCCACATCGAGAGAGGATGGGTTTTGCAGGAAACCTTGACTTTCAACCTACCCGGTTTTCTGGTTTTCTTATCAGTGTGGACTTTTGATTCTGGTGTCCTGGGTATTATGGTTACTCTGGCATTCCGTGATCTGACATTCTCGGTTTCATCTGGATTTCTTGATGAGTGAAGCTCAAAAGTATGTTGAAGCTAGTAGTTGGGTGGTTTTCAATTCCATTTTAGCTATGTGTGTCTATGGCATCAGTTTGTTCCCCAATCTGGTGGACTTTGTGGATATGAGTGTTATTCGCCTCTTTACTATGAAGAATCATGTGCCTACTCTCTTGGGGGACATGTATCATTCATTGCACTATAATAATGAGAAGAGAAGAGGGGGGATGGTTTCCTGTTGTGCACCACTCCTTCACAAATGGTTTATGTATCATCTTCCTTGCTTTGGAGCTTTTGTTGACTCTAGGAACTCTTCCAAGTGGTCTAATAGATTAATGGGTCTGGCTATGAAGGAAATTGTCTGGTTCAATCATGGTTTACTTGACAAGGAAATTATCTTGAGCTGTAGAGATTTCCTGAATGTGCCTCTGGTGGGGAGAAAAGGGGGTATTAATTATAACCCTTCTCTCTCTATTAGACAATTTACGTACGCCTTGAGGGAGCCACAAAAAGATAAGGATGTTCAAGAGTCTTTATTCTTCACTATGTTGTACCCCAAAATTTTCCCAACCTTTTCTTAACTTGTTTTATGTTTCATTTCATTTCTTTCTAGCATTTGCATTGCATAGCATTTTTCATTGAACAGGGGATCAAGAGTTTGTGCATAGCAAGAGGAGTCTACTCAGAGGGTTGAGCCTAAGCAAGGGGTTTTACTCAAGTTTGAATGGTCATCAAGTCATCAGGAAGTGGACAATGGTCTTATGAAAGAAAGGATGGATGTATGTAGGTCAGCTCCTAACTTGGAGGCCAGTTCAAGATCATCAAGGGGGTTGTGAATTCATGGTTATGGATATAAGATGTTGAGAGAGCTCATTGAGTGCCTTGAGGGTCATTGTGGAGCTCATCCAAGTGTTTGTGCTAAGTGTGAAAAGTTACAGTTGAAGAGGTTGCAATTAGAGTTTTCATCTGGTAAATCCTCAGTCAGTTGTGAAATTGAAGGAGATTAAAACTCAGTTCAAAGTCTCTATGGTCATGGGATGTTGTGTTAAGATATATGAGACATCATTTCAAGTTCAATTCATCAAGGATCAAGTGTGTGAGAAGTTACTAAATTAGGGTTCTCAGGGTAAAACATGTTCTTAGCTTTCTTTTGAGTACTAGAAGTACTTGATTAGATTTATAGAACTCAAGTTATGCTCCAGACAAGTTACATGTCATCAGAGGGGTGTGATTTTGGTCAACAAAAGTCAACCAACTTCCAAGCCATTTTTGACCTAGAAGAATGTTTCTCCTCAACTTTTGCCCAACATGAAAGTTGTAGGTCTTGATCTTAGCTTTCCAAAAAGTACTAGAAGTCTTTCATCTAATTTGTAGAACTCAAGTTATGAGGTTTGCAAGTCAGGGGTATTTTGGGAAAGTAAGATTATAGGTCATAAAATTATAGGTCCATTTCACCAACTTGCACACTTCAAATGAAGATTTTTCCAACATCAAACTTGCTCCAAATGGTGTTATTTGCTTAGTCAAGCATTGAGAAGTCATGGTTTATGCTTGGAATGAAGATTGGATATGTGAATTTTCATGGAAGAAAGTTTAAAAAGGGCAAAATGGGAATTAATTCATTATTGATCATTTTGGTGCAAATGAGTACATTTTTTGAGTGCAAACCACATTTTAAACACATTGGCATTTTTAGATTTTGAGTTTGAGGTGTTTTAGTGAGCCATTTTCAAGGTTACTTCATTATGAAGTTACACAACAAACATGAACCATTGAGATCAATTAAGGCTTTAATCCTAGCCATTCACATCCCATGTGGTACCGGCAAGCATTTTCAAGCATTTTGGAGCCAATTTGGTGAGAATTTCGTGTACATGAGAAAGCTCAAAAACTCAATTCCTTGGATTTTCAATAGGGTTGTTAGAGGTTGAGATTGGGCTCAATTCTTATCAAGATCCATCACATATAAGATTTTCAACCTTCACAAATGGTCAGAAGTGAGAATTGGAGCCAAATTGATCAAGAACAGTTTTGAAAAAGTGGTGGAATTTTGAAATTCGAATTTGGATATAGAGGCCATTTCAATTGAAATTGTGGATTGCAAAAGCTCTATTGAAGTTTATTGAGCGATTTTGGACAATTTTCTTCAAGCTTAAGCTCCATTTGAAGGCTCAGTGCAAGTTCTCCCCTAGGTAATTGCAAATCAACCTTACACTCTCATTAAGCATTGATTCACTACCATTGTTGCATATTTGAGATGTAGAAACAATGTAGATCATTAATATGTAAAACGAACTGGCATTGGTGTTGGTTGTTGGATGATGCTCAAAAATGTTTGAATCTGTTTTGGCTTGTTCATGCGTGTTCTTGCTTATTTGATGCTTGATCTGTAATCTACACAACCTCTAGATGATTTTTAAACAAAATTGGAGATGTTTTGATGAACTTTGGATTTTGGTGCATAATCTTGATGGCTTCGGGTTGCTTTTATTACACATGTTTAGTGATTTTTGAGACTGAATTTGAGATCCTCTTGATCTCTAGTTGAATTTTGGTATAAATTTCATGCGAAATGGTTAAGTTTAGCTTTGGACGTGTATTGTTGTTACATTCGCGGTGGCCAAAGCTGCGAAGAAGATGACTGGAGTTGCATTCCGGCCACCCTGGTTCCCTCCTTGTTTCATTGGAGAAGATGATATCGTGGCATTGTGTGGTTCTCTTGATTTAATTACATTTTTTTCCAATGGCTCTGATTAAGACCTACAGTAGGCCATAGTTGACTGGAACCATGGAATCTCATTTAAATTTTCATTAATTTGCTGGCGTGATTACAACCCTCTGATGTGATTACCACATGATCAAATGCTCCACATTGAGTCCCATGGTGTACCTTGTTTGACCGTGTTCTACTTGAGTGCCAGGTTTTTCATTTTCATTTTCATTTTCTGATGGGCCTTGGGCGCGCCTACTATGCGCACCCCCCAGACTGGGCCCAACTTGTTTCTGAACTTCATTTGGTTGTTGTTTGCACCCCATGTTTCTTTATTTCTTTTTATTTTCTTTTTTATTTTTATTTTATTCTCTGTTTACAATTTAAATCAAATAAAATAATTCCAATACTCCAAAAATTCACCAAAAATATTTTTTATATACTTTGAGAGGTCTAATATTTCTTGGACATTTTTATTTTATTTTTCAGATTTATTTTCCATTTAAAAAAGAATTAAATATTGGAGTTGTTTTATTTGAATTGAGTTGTGACATTGTTTGCTTTTGCATTTATTTCTCTCATTCCTTTTTGATCCAATGATTGAAAATTGATCCTCATCTCAATGATGAGTTGATCAATTTTGGAGGACCATTTTGCCCCTGGTTGTTGACTTTTGGGTTGACTTTTGTGGCTTTTTATGTTGCCTTTGTTTCTCCCATTTCAAAGTGGTACATCTAAATGAATCCTTTCTTTTGATGGTGCTTTGAGGGGATATTTGTCTTGATCTCTTGGAATCTGGTTGCTAACATGTTTAGCTTCCTTGTGTATTTTATTTCGTATTTTTTGATCCCTTTTCCTATTTTTGAAGTGACTTGCAAGTTAGGTCATCTCATAGGACATCTCACACAAGTGCATGACCTAGTTTGGATTGGAAATAACCTTTGTGGATCCAATAAGCTCTCAACTCTTTTTGTTTCACATTTTAGACACGTTGAGCTTGCTGTATGTTCATTTTTAGGTCAAAATTATGTTCATTGCTTGTTGATTAATGTTTTTCTTTTTGTGCATTCAACTTGAACTCCTAAGTGGTGTGTGCTTGCTTCCTTTGTGCTCTTACTTGCACTTCTTCTTGTTTTGTTTATATATTGCTTTGGAGCTTTCTTATCTTCATCTCCCTTCTGTCCAATGACCTTGGAGTGTCATTTAAGATAGCTTTGTCCCTCCTTAGGAGGAACTTGAAGCTTACCTAAAGTGATGAATCCATGAGGACTCTTTCTTTGTGTTTGTCACTTGTTTGTTTTCTTTTGATGCATCTCTCTCCTTCTTCTTCTCTTTTCTTGAATTTCCATATGCATGCTTGGTTGAGATGAGCTTGTGGTGGCTACTGCCCCACACTATTTTCCTCCCACTATCATTCTACTTGTGCATTCTATGTGTGCATCTTTTCATTTGCATATGCATTCTTCTTCTTCTTCTTCTTCTTCTTTTACTTTTCTCTGCCATGCTCCCCATAAGTCCTCTAACCTCTTGAGGTTATGATAGAAATTAAGTTTCTACACATGCATGATAACATTAGGTAGCTCCCTTTTAAACTCAACTTTAGGTTCACTTTGCATGATAACTTTTAGGATTGATTAGTCTCCCATTAGTGTGCCTTCTTCTCTTCTCATCTTCAAACAATCCTAACACACTTAATAATGATAACAAATGTTGTGCCATGAGCCTTAAACTTGGGAAATGGTTATTGAGGGGCCACCTCTCAATTACCTAGAGTGTTTAGTATACGTCCTTAGGACGATATGCGACGCATTCAATCCTAGGTTTTAGACTTTGTTACAACATACATTATGAACACTCTAATTCAAAACACTTCTTCTCTAAAAAACACAAAAATATTTCAAACCTTTTTCACCCTTTGGGGTTCTTAATCAAGGAAAATCTTTTCACAAAAAGAGTATCGTTAACTCTTACTTCTACCGCAAACGGTAACGCCTAAGTCTCCAATGGTCAAGCTGCATACACCAACTGCTAGAACTATTTGTTAACCCCACTCGGGCTTAAAAACTGTTGAACCAACCTGTGGTCCTTTTAAACCGAACTACGTCTGCTCTGATCTTTCATACCAAATGAAAGTACGTAGGCACAAGACGCGATGTCTTGGCGAGCAACCTTCCCCATTTCTTTACCCGTAGTTAGTCGAACTACGTTGACTCTGACTTTGCCATTGCACGAGGGAGTACATAGGCACAAAATGGTAATGCTCTTCCGAGTCATTTCTCTTTTCTTTTTCTTTTGTCCTTAAACCTTTAGATAGATAGTATCAACACACCCTTTTAGATAGACAACAATGTATGGATCCCGTCGAGTACGACAGACGTGAGGGGTGCTAATACCTTCCCCTTGCGTAACCGACTCCCGAATCCATACATGGTTGCGATGACCTTGTCTTTCCCTTTTTCTTTAGGTTTTTGCGATCGTTCCCTTTCCCTCTCTTTGGGATAAATAACGAAAGTGGCGACTCTTCTATTTTTTCGCCGGTGGTTTTTCGCAGTTGCGACACACTAGAGCAGCTAACCCAGAGCTACTGAAGAAGGTTGATTGTAAAGCCTATGATCCCTATGTAGAGTGGATTCATAGGAGGGTCGAAGAAGTGTTCCTTCATTTCTTTATTGAAGCGCCTCTGTATCCGCTAATGATTGAACAACCTACGACGGTGGACATCGAAAGGTACAACAAACTCCAGGTAGAGAATAATGAGTTAAAGATAAAGGTATTTCAGTTGGGCATAATCAGAACGAATTAGTCTATGTATCCAAGGTGAAGACAGAACTCCTAGCCAAGAAAGAGAAAGAACTAGAAGAAGAAATCAAGAGCAGAGAAAGGATAGGCTAAGATCTGAAGAGCGCCTACAGTATCCTACAAAAAAGAAGGACAGATTTGGACAGAGCTCGCCTTGAGATATCAAAATTCAACAGTCAATGAAACGCCACCGTGACAGCCCACAAGATGAAAGAAGATGAACTCTGCGACCAAATTCAAAAGTTGAAGCTGCAACTCAAAGTTAGAGAGAGAGAGAGAGAGACGGAGAGAGAGAGAGAGAGAGGCTAGAAAGGAGTCATCTCGCAGATGCAGAAGCGAAAAGCAGCTTAAGGAGACTTTGTCAGCCTTAGAGGAGTTTAAAGTCCAAGCAGAGATGAAAAAGCCTAAACTTGAATACGCCTTTAGAGAAGATGCTTGGGAGGAACATTGTCGCTATCTGGGGGGGATCAAGCACAAGAGGGATGTTCTCATTCAGGAGCTGATCCAGAGACCAAAGCATCCTGACACTAAGAAGTTATTCAAGGAGGTTTCAGCCTGGTGCAAGGAGCATAATGGATGGGATTGTCCTTGGTGGATATCGATGATATGTTGTAGTCGTCTTTATTATGTTTATATTGATCACCTCTAGGCTTGTTGGCTGGGGTCATTGGCTGTGTATTTAATTTTATCTCTGTTGTATCTACTCTGTATTGACTTGGTTTTCTTATTTAATCTATGAGCAACTTTACCAATGTTATATCCACCTCTCTTGTTTATTGTTATTTAAACTCAAATTAAGGTGTAGAACACCCTGGAAATATTCAAACATGACATTTGCATTCGCATTATCATACTCATATGCATAGGAGGTGTTCTGGACTGGCTTTTCTTACCTATATTTGGTTTTCTTCAGCAAGATAACATATCCTTATATTCACAGGTATCATACACGAGGAAATCAGAGACAGATTATGGATCAAATCCAAGCAGAGCTGTTGGAAGTACGAACCCGCATGACTCAGTTCATGGAACTGATGCAGAATGTGGCCCAAGGGTAGGAACAACTAAGAAATTTGGTTCAACCTCTTATTGACGCTCCCAGAGTCGATGACAGTGGAGTGGTTCATTCAGGTGGTAATGTTGTTATCTCTTAGGGCGGAGGTACTGCTAGTGGCGTCAACCCTCCCATCGGAGGTTGTGCTGGTGTTGTCATTCCTCTAGGAAGAGGTGGCGCAGGTGTTGTTGTTACTCTCCGGAGGTGTTGTTGGTGGAATTCCTGGTGGTATTGATGGGGAAAGTGTTTGTTTTGTCTATGGAGCTGGTGGAGCTCACAACCATCAGTGGGAGGAAGGCAGACAAGAAGACGTGTTTTCCATGCATGACCTGAATGTTGGTCTCGCATTTGAAGCGAATAAGAAATTTAAGATGATCGAGGAAAGAATGTAGGCTTATAAGAACTAAGATGCTTTTGGATTGGACATGACTAATCTTGGGTTGGTCCCAAGTGTGAGAATTTTGCACAAGTTTAAGGTCCCCAACTTTGACAAGTATAGGGAAATGACTTGCCCCAAAACTCACATCCGAGCCTACTATCGAAAGATGTCTTCCTACTCCGACGATGAGAAGCTGCTCATGCACTGTGTAACACCCCGTTCCCCCAAAATAAAATAAAACAATCATACAACAATTATCATAGTTTTCCCCAAAAACGGGATGTCACATTTTCACCAAATTCCATAAGACATTTCTTAAAATGATTTTCAATAAAATTGCAGCGGAAAAAGAATATGTCATAAACATAAGAATGTATATATACATCATCAACATCATTATGTACAACCAGTCGGCCATCTGCCCAAAATATACAAAATATCATCCTCGTAGTCAATAAAATAAGATATGCCACAGGGGCACACAAAACATCAACTAAACACAAATACTCCCAAAAGCCCCGGTGTTACGTATCAGAGCAGTCCCTACGACATCGCCATAATCCAAGCTAGCTAAACACCTGGATTGTCTGTACCCTCGAAGAAGCACAAACCACAACAACAGCAAAGGGGTTGTTACACCCCAAAATTTGCCCCAACTTTTTGCTTTAGCTGGCTTTTGTTTCATTGCATTCATAGCATTAGCATTTGCATACCATAGTCCATGAACAGGGGATTGAGAGGTGTGTGCTTATCAAGAGAGGGCTATCAAAGGTCTAAGCCTATTCAAGGGGGTTATATTTAATCTATCAAGTGCTTATCATTATCAGAACAATGGCAAAGCTCATCAGAAGGAGTGGATTGGTTAAGAATGGTGTACCTCCTATCCTGGGGGTCATTTGAAGATTGTCATATGAGTTTGAATCCATGTTTGTGGGTGGAGAACATTGTGAGAACTCATGGGAGACCTTGACGGTTATCTTGAAGCTTGTGTCAGTCATTATATCATGTGTGGGAAGCCACAGTCAAGATTAGTGCAATTAGGGTTTTCACCTGGTCGACCCTAAGTCAACAATCAAACTGAAGGAGATTAAGACTCAATTTCAAGTCTTTATGATCATGTGATGTTGTGTTGGGACACGCCAAAGATTATTCCAAGATCATTTCATCAAGATTCAAGAGTGTGAGAAGTTGCTAGGCTAGGGTTGCTATGCTTGACAGTGTAAAATCCCATGGTTTAGCGCCTAACTTCAAGACCACATAACTCAAGATGCAAGCCTCATCTCATCTTGACATAAACATGAGACTTGTATAGCATGTTCATACCTTTAAGTTTAGTATTATAAGTCATTCATTGGATTTCTAGAACTCAAGTTACGAGGCAAACAAGTTACGGGTCATCAGATGAATGTCATTTTAGTCATCAAAAGTCAACCAACTTCCATGCCATTTTTGACCAAGAAGGATGTCTCTCCTCAACTTCAAGTGAGCATGAAAGTTGTTCCTCATTCTCTTAGCTTTCCAAAGAGTACTAGAAGTCCTCATTTGGATTTGTAGAACTCAAGATATGAGACTTACAAGTCAAAGGTATTTTGGGAAAGTAAGATTATAGGCCATTTTCATTATAGGTCAAGTTCACCACTTTGCATACCTCAAATGAAAATCTTTCCAGCTTTAAAGTTGCTCCAAATGGGGTCATTTGGTCAACCAAACCTCAAGGGATCATAGATATGCCTTGGATAAGAAAATGCTTGGAGAAAATTTCATGAAAGAAAGCTTTAAAAGCCCTTACAAGTCAAGAATTCAAATCAATTCATTTTGGAACCAATTCATGTCATGTTGGTAAATTGTTGAGTGCAAATAATGTTTTAAGAACAATGGGAATATTACCAATTAAATTTGAAGTCATTTACTTGGTCATTTTCATGGTTTCTTGAACTTTAAGTCAAAAATTCAAAATCAACCATCTATTCACTTCCAAGGCATTAATCTCAGCCCTACATGTTCCTTGTATCATAAGAAACTGATATGAACAAAATTGGAAGCATCCACACACCATGTTCATGGAAATTACAAAGGAAAAAGTGAGAAAATTTGGAAAATTGGATTGAGTGAATTGGGCCACAATTGGGCCAAATAAGGATCCGAAACAACTCTATATAAGTTTCTGGATGAATTCATAGCAAGGTTGGTGATTGGAAAAGCTTGAATGAGGTAAGAAGCACTTGAAAAAAAGCTTGTTAGAGGTGAAAATGGAATTTCTACTTTGGAGCAATTTCAGAGGAAATTAATCATTCAAGAAGCTTCTCCAAGCATCATTGAACGATTTTGAACAACTTTGATCAAAAATTCGTGCAAGAAAACTCCACCATTGAAGCTCCGAACAAGGTTCTTATTTTTCATCCATACGCTCTGTTCTTGATGAGTTATTGCGCCATTTTTACATAATTATGATCCTTGGAGTATGTAGAAGCTTTTAGGATTAATTTGGTTAAGTTCCATGAAACTTCAAGAATTGACACCCTAGGTTGTAGTTTGATTTTCTCTCTTGTTAGTGGATGAAAATGGAAAAGAATTTGATATTCATGATGTAGGAAGTGAGAGGAAGAGATTAGTATCATCAATTTTGAGTTTTTAGAAATTGAAATTCTTGAGTGATTCTTGGATGTCCATGAATTCTGAGTTTTAATGGAGGAAAGTGGAAATAAATGGCATATTTGGATTCTACACAAAAAAATACACAGTTTTGGTTAAAGAAAATCAAGTTTTGGTGAAGAAATAAGAAAGTTGGAATTTTGGCTAGAGGTTGAAGATGACCGGAAAATATTTCGGCCACCGTCTGTGAACAGCCCCACCGTCTCTGGCCCACAGCACCACCGCGCATGATTTCCCTCCGTTTTTCATTTAAATTGCCAGGTTTAATCGTGTCCGTTAGATCATGCGAAATCTTGGACCATGTAATCGCATCGCACGGTCGTGATTCCTTTTCACATTTGGCCTTCTTCTTCAAATCAAAATGCTGAGTTTTTAATAACTCAGTTAATCTTTAGACAAGTTTGCTGTTCGCGCCCCCCCCCCCCCCCCATGCACGGCCCATTGGATATTGCACATGAAAATAATATTGAATGCACCCCCTTTCTAATCTTTTTATTGCATTTCTTTTTATTTTTCTGTTTTGATGGCTGTAGGTTTTAATTCAAGAAAAATATTAAACCACTTCATAAAATAATGAAAAAATATGTGTTAGCTAGCTGGGAATATGTAGAATTTTATCATACTTTTTATTTTGATTTTCCATTTTTTTTCAATTAATTTCGTATTTTCTCTTTTAATGTGTCTTTAATAGTTGAAAAATGGCATGCCGTACTTTCTGATTTTATTTCTCATTCAATATATCAAATAAACGTCTAGTTTTTTGCATGCTTTCCCTGGACCTTTATAGGGATGTGGATGATTTTTTAGGTAACTCTAAGCATAGTTTTGAACTAGGTTTTTAGAGCTCTCCCCACTTGAACTTTCACCTGACAACTTTTGGTTTAGAATTTCATTAGTGCCCTTAAACATTGATTTAGGATTTGGATTTTTTACCATAGGTTCCCAATACCTTTAGGATCACTTAAGAATTTTTATAGGTTTTTAGGAGTTGATTTACTATTTTAGTTAGATTTTACATCTAGGCTATTTGTAGGATGCCTCTAGCATAGTACCTCCCATAGTTGAACTTCAAAAGTGACCTTTAGTTCATGATAAGTTTCCAAACCTTTTCTGATGGTTTAGTAGACATGTTGATGCCTTTGTAGATTGAATCTTAAGGTTTAATTTTGTGCATTAGTTCCCTTTGGAGGGTTGCTCTTGGAGCTTGTGGAATTAGGATTTTTAGAGCCTTTAGGAGTTTCTTCCTTTTTCATAATTGTGGTTTGCTTTGGTTTGCATTCCATTTCTTATCCAATGATGCAAGGTTCCTTTGTGGGATCCTAGTCCCTCCTTTGGAAGGACTAAAGGCCTACCACAAAAAGTAAAACCTTTGAGGATACCGATCTTAGATGAGTGGTTGAGTGCCATGATGGATTCCCTTGGTTTCCATCATGCTTCCCCTCATCATGCAATGATCTTTGTGTTAATTCATATCATCTCTTGATGGAGAAAGTTGAAGCTTGAAGATGAAGTCCTTATTCCCTTCTCTCTTGATGGTTAGCTTGGACAGATAACTTGGCCTCCCTTTGCTTGGTTGCATTAGAGGTTGAGTCTGTCTCCCTCTGCTTGTTTGTTATTGTATGGCTTTGCTTGTTGGCTGAAGGTTGAGTTTGTCTCCCTTACCTGTGTATTGTGATGCTTTTGCTTGCTCTAGAAGTTGAGTTTGTCTCCTTCTGCTTGTATTGCTGCGTTGGATGCATTTTACTTACCGTTATTCTTTCAGATTATTTCTTTTGTTGTTGCTTTCCTTTGCCATGTTCCCTTAGGAACTCTAACTTCTCTTGTTCAAGAGAAGTTATGACAGACATTAGGGTTCTAACCATGCATGATAACATTAGTTAGTTCCCTCCTAACCTCACCCATTAGGAAAAATTTGCATGATAACAGTAGGATTTCAGTTTCCCCTTAGTTGTGTCCTCTCTCTTCTCATCTTCAAACAAATCAAAATACAGTAATAAAGGTTAATTGATATCGCATGTTACGAGCCTTAAGCTACCTAGGAAATGATTATTGGAGGGTTTCAGTCCAATTATCATGATGTTTAGTATGGTACCTTTAGGGTGACATGCGACGCATTCACTCCTAGGTCATAGTCTCTAGTGCGATATTAGTTGCAAACATCCATAAAAAACACTTCTTCCGTAAAAGACAGAAAACAAATATCAAACCTTCTTTTTGCCCCGTGGGCCCATAATCCGAGGAAAGCGTTTTCAGAAAAAAGAGTGTCGTTAACTCCTAGTTCTACCGCAAACGGTAACGCCTAAGTCTCCAATGGTCGAGCTGCATACACCAACTGCTGGAACTGTTTGTTAACCGTACTCGGTTGAAAAAGACAAACCCGTGTCCCCTTTTTTTATCCCGAACTACGTTAGCTCTGAGCTCTCAAGCCTGTTGAGAGTACGTAGGCACAAGATGCGATATCTTGGCGAGCAACCTTCCCCCATCACCCGTAGTTAGCCGAACTACGTTGACTCTGACTTTCCCATTGCAAAGGGAATACGTAGGCCCAGAGCAGCGACGCTCTATCGAGTCACCTTTCTTTTCCTTTTTCTTTTCTTTTCAGACCAGCCTTGATAGGTAGATAGTTAAACCAACCCGTCAGATAAACAAACAAGCGTGGATCCCATCGAGTACGATGGACGTGAGGGGTGTTAATATCTTCCCCTTGCGTAACCGACTCCCGAACCTAGACATGGTTGCGATGACCTTATCTTATACCTTTTCGTCAGGTTTTTCCGATCGTTTCCTTTCCCTTCCTGTGGGATAAATAACGAAAGGTGGCGACTCTTCTATTGTGTCGGTACCTCATTTTCGCAGTAGCGACAGCTGGCGACTCTGCTGGGGACTGCGATGGTTCCCTATGCGTGTCTCGCCTTGGATTTTATTCCTGGCTGTCTAGGTCATCCCCAATAGCTGACGACTATGCTGGGGAATCTGGTTCCCTATGCAAGTCATTCCTAGCGCTTGTATGTTTATCTGTTGGATTTGCGTTTATTTATCGCACTTTACTTTCCGCACTTTATTTTTAGTATGATATCATTATTGTGCTGCTGTGGGGAGGGGCTCTGATGAGTGATAAGCCAGACCCAGTCTTGAGTGTATACCTAGCATTAGTTATGGAAAGTTGTGGGCGCGTGCATGCTTTGTATGTACTAGTGTCCCGCAAAATCCACGCTCAGACGAGATTCTCTTGGTTGACTCCTTTTCCAGCCCTTTAGGCTTGAGGGGTTGTTGGTCTGGAGGGTTGTCGACTCTGGGGACCGATCATTTGCGACTCAGCTAAGTGAGGCCTCTTCAGGGGGTGATGATACCAAACCAGAAATGGTGAACGTATCATCATTTCTTGAAAGTCTGTGATGCTGAGGAACGCATAGGATGTCGTACCGTATCAGTGGATTAGGTCCATACTTGTGAGTGGGACTGGGGTTATGCAAAAAACATTGGCTTTCAGACAACCCGGTTTTCTTGTCAGTATGAATTAGTATTATTGGTATCAGTGGGTCCAAATTATCAGAGCTGTGTTATATTCTCGCCAAAGCAGAATTCTGGTCCTTCAGTCAACAGCGCAACACTCTTGATCCCTTGCTACATGTTTGCATTTGCATCTGCATATCATTTTGCATAACAGGTACCGCAGAACCATTGATCTTATTCGCTGTGCTAAATAGTTTGTTGCAGGATATCTGACCAAGAAGATTACAGAAATCCCCACAAGGCTATGGAACAGGTACGAGCAGAGCTGAGTGAGGTCCGAGGCCAGATGAGGCAGGTTATGGGGAACATGCAAGAGTTGCTTTCGAACCAGCAGGTACTCAGAGAGGAGAACCAGCAGTTGAAAACTCAGGTGGGTTTGATCATGGAGGTAGTAAGAAAGGTGCTCAGAGAAGAAGGTGACCAGGTGCCTAAAGCTGCAGTAGAGATGCTCGCTCCGCTTATGTCCATGGAACCTGTCCTAAGGCGTGATGTGCCTCGAAAACCTATGGCACGACCTGAGATCCCATATTTGCCACGTCAGCAACTATCTCTCACTCCCCAAGACACTCCTAAGGCCAGGAGGCATGCGCCGAGGCTGAAGCAGCCCGGCCGAATTTTTGATAAGATCCCTGTGACTTACACTCAGTTGCTGCAAGTCTTGCTTCAGCTTCGGTTGGTCGAACTACGGAAGTTACATCCACTAACTGGGACCCCACCACCTGGCTATAATGCAAACGCCCATTGTGATTTCCATGATGGGGCACCCAGACACCACATTGAGAACTGCAAAGCTTTTAAGCACGTAGTTTAGGATTTGATCGATTCAAGGGCCGTTAAGTTCGCGTCGGGCGACACGAGTATAGCAGGGGGTCTCATTCCAGGCATTACAGAAAAGATGGAGACTCCGACTTTCATCCCCAAAACTGCATTGGACCCAAAGGATGCCTTGTAATTTATGACTTCTAAATCTCCGTGCCCGCAGCTATTGCCAATTCCGGGAGTAAACCTCAGGATGAGTGCATCCGTGCAAAAGGAGTCCTTGGTATCTCAGGCTCAATCTCCGGATGTCTTGACCATTCAGATTCAACAACCCCTAGGGTCCATGCATCAGACATCATCTCCCTTCTGGAGTCAACGGTTATATCGACAGGGACGACACACCAAGCGAAGACCAAAGAAGCCAGAAAGGCAGTTCGCTCAGTTGCCCATGTCATACAGTCAGGTATTGCCATCTCTGATTAAGGGTGGTCTGATAGTGCCAAAGGAGATTAACCCGGTGATTCCGCCGTATCCGCCAGGTTTTATTGCAAGCGCCCATTGTGATTACCACGCTGGGGTTCAAAGGCACTCAATTGAGAACTACAAGGTGCTTAAGAGCCAGGGTCAGACTCCATTGGACGCCAACAGGTTCTCGATTATGCCTCAGGGTATTCAGATTAGCGACCTTCCTTCATCCAGCCAGGTGGGCACATCAGTTCATGCTGTGGAAGAGTTCCCCGAGAACGAAGGTTTAGAAGCCTTTCAGACTGACTTCGACGAGTAACTCTAAAGATGGCTACCTCAGCGGCGAATCAAGTTCGAAAGCCCAGTGCCGAGAAGCTGGCAATTTGCATTTTATCATGTCATTTCTATACATTTGTGATTTCTTTCCTGTTTAATTGCAAATTTCGTTTGTAAAGCTTGTTGTTTTCAATTGATATTGATAAATGAAATAAATATACATGTTTTTGAATAAATCCATTCGTGTTCACTCTATTACTTTCTTTTATTTCAAACGCTTGTTTAAGTGGAATCCGAGGAGGATGACGAAATTTTGAGAAGCGCAAGCTTCCGAATGTATGCTTTTGAATAAAAACCTGTTGATGATGTACAAGAATTGTTTCAAATCCCAAACACCGGAGATATAAGGAAGATAATCCCTTGTTAACCCCTTTGAGCCTAGTAGTAGGAGTTTCTTTCTGAAAATGAAAAAACCCTCAATCTTAACCCGGGGTAGGGTAGGTGTCAGTTAATTTGACCAAGTGTTCAAATTACAAAATGAGTGTCCGTTCGAGGATAGATCACACCTATATAGGTCGTACCTAAAAAAAAGCCATGATGGTTAAACCTGGTCAATCAGAAGTGAAACAATCACAATCTCTTTTCAAACAAGTCAGACAAGCGGGTGTCACGCGACTCGTTCAAAAAAAAAGAGAAAGAAAAAAATCAAAGAAAAAGTCCGCTAAGTCGAATCTTGCAAACAAGCGACTTAGGAAAAAATTAGGGTATCCCGCTGGACTTCAAAAGAGTTAGTCCTGGCAAAAGTTAGGGAATGGAAAAACGAAAAGCGAAAAAGGTTTACGAAAGAAAAATTTTCAAACAAGAACGAAATCGTGTGGCTCCGGGCGTCCATAGATGAAAAGCGAGTGACTGTCACTCCAAAAAACGTGCGATTCCCTGAATCATCGCTCCTATCAATTAACCTTTGTAAGGTGAACGCTAAGTTCGAATTAGCTGAATATAGGATTGGAGAACATCAAGGAGAATATGTGGGTTAAAATAAATTTTGAGCCTTATGTCCTTTCCTTATTAACCGTGAACCTGACCACGTTACAACCTTTAAAAGTCCTAATTGAAGCAGGTTTGTTTTGAAAGCATACTTCGGTAAAGATCGCATCGAAACTGACTCCCAAAAGGATTCCTCTTACAGCGTTGTATTAATGTTGACATGTTAATGAATGATTCATACACTTTATGTCACAGATTTTTTTTCCAGCGAACCAGATTGGATTTCAAAAATTGTCATATGCATTGCATTTGATATGTCTTTTGTGCAGAACATCTTGTTTTACTAGCGAGTAAGCGCTTGATAGCAGGGAAGTTTCCACAATGGAAAGTTTGATCAGGATAGACAGCAGAATGCCTGAATTTCGGTGAACCGGGGCAAGCTCTGTCAATTGATCACAACATGGGAGTTAGCCATCCAGAAGTCAGTTAATCTGAAGCAGTCAGGTCAAGATTTGATAAATATCTCGAGGACAACCAGGGTATTTCCCCACAGATTAGCCAATCAGGGGAAAAGTCGTTGCAAGATAGGGGCAGGTCACCCTAAGAGCGCAGAAGTTATTTCTTGCACATGGGGCAATTAATATGAAGCACCTCTTCAAGGTTTAAGATGCTGAGGCAGATCAGGGTGCAGAGATTGCAGATTTCCCTTCAAGAAACATCCCCGCAGAAATCCCACAGGCTGGGGCAGAATATGGAAACAAAGGAATCGTTCTTCTCCGTATCGTCAGAGCTACTCAAGCAGGTTTGATCAACCTTCAAGTTCGAGACGAATATAGGAAATTCGTGCTACTATCCCTCGACCCTTCAACCAAAACCTTTGAATCTAGACAGGATATTGGTGGTTGTCAGGAAGCCCAATCCGTGTTAACGCATCATTCTAGAATCCAATTGACATTGGTACGCAGGAAAACTTCGTCTGTTTTTCCCCAGCAAAGCCCAATCATCATTGGCACGCGCAAGCTATCCCCAGGAGAGTCCAATCATACTTGGCACCTTCTGTTATTCCCCAGCGGAGTCGGTTGCACCTTCCCAGCATTTATTTTACGGGAGTAATTCTGTGATACCCAGTTTTCCCCAGCGGAGCCGGTCTATCTTCTCTAGCATTTATTTTGCTAGGGGAGATCCCTTTGCATTTTGCATCATTGCATAGCATCCTCCCAAACGCATAGCATTTCCATTTCGTATGGAGCATTACGCCATTCTCAAACATATGCATCGGAAACATAAGCCAGGTTTGGTATCGATTATCGTTAAGAGCGAAGATTGTTTGATTCAGGATATGGTTGGAAACATTCACGGCATTGGTCGTTTGGTTTTCTTCTCGGAGGAGTCTTACTGATTCAAACCCCTTTGTGAGTCCGTTGATTCTCTTATTCCAACTATTGGTTGGCATTCCCCAACATAGTCCAATTCATGGTGACTGGTGTTTTGGTAAGTCGGGGTGTCTTGTCCTAGCTTTCAGTTAGTAATCTCTGGTTTCCCCTTCGCAGAATCTTCGTTCCAACTTTTGGTTGGCAATCTGTTATTCTAACTTTTGGTTAGTAGCTGTTATCCTAACTCTTGGTTAGTGGCCTTTTATTTCAACTCTTGGTTGATAATATTGGGTGATCATCTCAACCTTTGGTTGGTAGTGTCCTGTGGTGGAGTCAGCTTCGTGTAGCGTCCCCTAGTTATCCTAACTCTTGGTTAGTAGCTTTTGATCAATGAGGATCTTTCCCCCCGGTTATCCTAACTCTTGGTTAGCAGCTTTGTTCCGACTTTTGGTCGAGGACGATCTATTTTTCCTGGTTATCCTAACTCTTGGTTAGCAACTTTTATTCTAACTCTTGGTTAGTAGCTTTTGTTCCAACTCTTATTTGGCAGTCTTGGCGATCCTAACTCTTGGTTAGCAGCTTTTGGTCCGACTTTTGGTCGAGGAAGGCCTATTTTTCCTGGTTATCCTAACTCTTGGTTAGCAGCTTTTATCCTAACTCTTGGTTAGCAGCTTTTGTTCCGACTTTTGGTCGAGGAGGACCTATTTTTCCTGGTTATCCTAACTCTTGGTTAGCAGCTTTTATTCTAACTCTTGGTTAGTAGCTTTTGTTCCAACTCTTGGTTGGCAATCTTTGCGATTCTAACTCTTGGTTAGTCGCTCTTATTCCGACTTTTGGTCGATGAGGATTTATTTTCCTGGCAATCCTAACTCTTGGTTAGTGGCTTTTGTTCTGACTTTTGGTTGATGAGGATTTATTTTCCTGACGATCCTAACTCTTGGTTAGTGGCTTGTGTTCTGACTTTTGGTTAGCAGCCTTGTTTACCAACTTTTGGTTGGATGTTATCCGTCGCAGTCGTTTTCCCAACTATTGGTTGGTAGTTCTCCGTTTACTCTTCCAACTCTTGGTTGGTGGTCTTCTTTCGCTCATCCAACTATTGGTTGGTGGTCTTCTTTCGCTGTTCTAACTATTGGTTGGTGGTCTTCATTCATTGTTCTGACTATTGGTTGGTGGTCTTCGTTCGACCCTCTCGACTATTGGTTGGTGGTCTTTGTGCTCTCTTCCAACTATTGGTTGGTGGTCTCCGTTCGACACCATCCCAACTATTGGTTGGCAGTCCTTCTTTTACTCTTTCAACTATTGGTTGATAGTAGTCCTTTGCCGGTTTCAACTATTGGTTGATAGTTTCTCTTTGGTTCTTCCAACTCTTGGTTGGTAGTCCTCCTGGTTCTTCCGACTCTTGGTTGGTAGTCCTCCTCATTGTTCCGACTATTGGTTGGCAGTCTCCTCGTTGTTCCGACTATTGGTTGGTGGCTTTTATTCTACGGTTCAACTATTGGTTGATGCTTTGATTCTAACTATTGGTTAGCAGTTTTAGTTCCGGATTTCTGGTCGGAATTTATCCCCTGCAGTATCGTTATTCCAACTCTCGGTTGGTAGTTTCATGGTGGGCGTTTCTTTCGACTCTTGGTCAGCAGTACTGATGTTCCTTAGTGGATGTTATCCCAACTCCTGGGTTGTATTCCTTGTTTCCCCAGCAATCCTAACTCTTGGTTAGCAGCTTGTGTTCCGACCTTTGATCAATGGTGTTCCATGGTGACTCTAACTATTGGTAAGTACCTTTGTTTCCCAACTCTTGGTTGGTATTCCAGAGTTTGTTTTCCAACTCTTGGTTGGTATCCTTCAGTTGTTTCCCAACTCTTGGTTGGTATCTGTTGTGGGTTTCATCCCAACTCTTGGTTGGTATCTTTGGTTCATTTTCCAACTTTTGGTTGGTATCCCGAGTTTGTTTTCCAACTCTTGGTTGGTATCCTTCAGTTTGTTTCCCAACTCTTGGTTGGTATCTGTAGTAATTTTCCAGCTCTTGGTTGGTATTCCCGAGTTTGTTTTCAAACTCTTGGTTGTATCCTCCAGTTGTTTCCCAACTCTTGGTTGGTATTCCTTGGTTCGTTTTCCAACTTTTGGTTGGTATCCTCTAGTTGTTTCCCAACTCTTGGTTGGTACCTGTTGGACGTTATCCCGACTCTTGGTTGGTATCCGTTAATCTTTGTTCCAACTCTTGGTTGGTATCCGAGGTTTTGTCGATATTCAATCGCCTTTCACTTCGATTGGCTGAAGGTTCTTCACCTCTCATCCAATCCGGTCCAAGTCGTTTGAATAGGGGCAGCTGTTACACCCTAAACTTTGCCCCAACTTTTTGCTTTAGCTGGCTTTTGTTTCATTGCATTTATCATTGCATTCATAGCATTAGCATTTGCATACCATAGTCCATGAACAGGGGATTGAGAGGTGTGTGCTTATCATGAGAGGGCTATTAAAGGTTTAAGCCTATTCAAGGGGTTATATTCAAGCTATCAAGTGCTTATCATTATCAGAACAATGACAAAGCTCATCAGAAGGAGTGGATTGGTTAAGAATGGTGTACCTCCTATCCTAGGGGTCATTTGAAGATTGTCAGATGAGTTTGAATCCATGGTTGTGGGTGGAGAACATTGTGAGAACTCATGGGAGACCTTGAGGGTCATCTTGAAGCTTATGTCAGTCATTATATCAAGTGTGGGAAGCCACAGTCAAGATTGGTGCAATTAGGGTTTTCACCTGGTCGACCCTAAGTCAACAGTCGAACTGAAGGAGATTAAGACTTAATTCCAAGTCTTTATGATCATGTGATGTTGTTTTGGGACATGCCAAAGATTATTCCAAGATCATTTCATCAAGATTCAAGAGTGTGAGAAGTTGCTAGGCTAGGGTTGCTATGCTTGACAGTGTAAAATCCCCTGGTTTAGCGCCTAACTTCAAGACCACATAACTCAAGATGCAAGCCTCATCTCATCTTAACATAAACATGAGACTTGTATAGCATGTTCATACCTTTAATTTGAGTATTATAAGTCATTCATTGTATTTCTAGAACTCAAGTTATGAGGCAGACAAGTTACGGGTCATCAGATGAATGTTATTTTAATCATCAAAAGTCAACCAACTTCCATGCCATTTTTGACCAAGAAGGATGTCTCTCCTCAACTTTAAGTGAACATGAAAGTTGTTCCTCATGATCTTAGCTTTCCAAAGAGTACTAGAAGTCCTCATTTGGATTTGTAGAACTCAAGATATGAGACATACAAGTCAAGGGTATTTTGGGAAAGTAAGATTATAGGCCATTTTCATTATAGGTCAAGTTCACCACTTTGCACACCTCAAATGAAACTCTTTCCAACTTCAAAGTTGCTCTAAATGGGGTCATTTGGTCAACAAATCCTCAAGGGATCATAGATATGGCTTGGATAAGAAAATGCTTGGAGAAATTTTCATGAAAGAAAGCTTTAAAAGCCCTTAAAAGTCAAGAATTCAAATCAATTCATTTTGGAACCAATTCATGTCATGTTGGTACATTTTTTAGTGCAAATAATGTTGTAAGAACAATGGGAATATTACCAATTAAATTTGAAGTCATATACTTGGTCATTTTCATGGTTTCTTGAACTTTAAGTCACAAATTCAAAATCAACCATCCATTCACTTCCAA
Organism: Lathyrus sativus; assembly: GCA_963859935.3. Lineage (NCBI taxonomy): Eukaryota > Viridiplantae > Streptophyta > Magnoliopsida > Fabales > Fabaceae > Lathyrus > Lathyrus sativus. The sequence goes on along the minus strand of OZ012739.1, from coordinate 213,510,133 downwards.
GGCATTAATCTCAGCCATACATGTTCCTTGTATCATAAGAAACTGAAATGAACAAAATTGGAAGCTTCCACACACCATGTTCATGGAAATTACAAAGGAAAAAGTGAGAAAAATTGGAAAATTGGATTGAGTGAATGGGGCCACAATTGGGCCAAATAAGGATCCGAAACAACTCTATATAAGTTTCTGGATTAATTCATAGCAAGGTTGGTGATTGGAAAATCTTGAATGAGGTAAGAAGCACTTGAAAAAAAGCTTGTTAGAGGTGAAAATGGAATTTCTACTTTGGAGCAATTTCAGAGGAAATTAATCATTCAAGAAGCTTCTCCAAGCATCATTGAACGATTTTGAACAACTTTGATCAAAAATTCGTGCAAGAACACTCCACCATTGAAGCTCCGAACAAGGTTCTTATTTTTCATCCATACGCTCTGTTCTTGATGAGTTATTGCGCCATTTTTACATAATTATGATCCTTGGAGAATGTAGAAGCTTTTAGGATTAGTTTGGTTAAGTTCCATGAAACTTCAAGAATTGACACCCTAGGTTTTAGTTTGATTTTCTCTCTTGTTAATGGATGAAAATGAAAAAGAATTTGATATTCATGATGTAGGAAGTGAGAGGAAGAGATTGGTATCATCAATTTTGAGTTTTGAGAAATTGAAATTCTTGAGTGATTCTTGGATGTCCATGAATTCTGAGTTTTAATGGAGGAAAGTGGAAATAAATGGCATATTTGGATTCTACACGAAAAAATACACAGTTTTGGTTAAAGAAAATCAAGTTTTGGTGAAGAAATAAGAAAGTTGGAATTTTGGCTAGAGGTTGAAGATGACCGGAAAATATTTCGGCCACCGTCTGTGAACAGCCCCACCGTCTCCGGCCCGCAGCACCATCGCGCATGATTTCCCTTCATTTTTCATTTAAATTGCCAAGTTTAATCGTGTCTGTTAGATCATGCGAAAGCTTGGACCATGTAATCGCATCGCACGAGTTTCACGTTTGGCCTTCTTCTTCAAATCAAAATGCTGAGTTTTTAATAACTCAGCTAATCTTTAGACAAGTTTGTTGTTTGCCCCCCCCCCCCCCCCCCATACACGGCCCATTGGATATTGCACATGAAAATAATACTGAATGCACCCCCTTTCTATTCTTTTAATTGCATTTCTTTTTATTTTTCTGTTTTGATGGCTGTAGGTTTTAATAGAAGAAAAATATTAAACCACTTCATAAAATCATGAAAAAATATGTGTTAGCTAGCTGGGAATGTGTAGATTTTATCATACTTTTTATTTTGATTTTCCATTTCTTTTTCAATTAATTTCGTATTTTCTCTTTTAATGTGTCTTTAATAGTTGAAAAATGGCATGCTGTACTTTCTGATTTTATTTCTCCTTCAAAATATCAAATAAACGTCTAGTTTTTTGCATGCTTTCCCTGGACTCTTATAGGGATGTGTATGATTTTTCTCTAATTTTTTAGGTAATTCTAAGCATAGGTTTGAACTAGGTTTTTAGAGCTTTCCCCACTTGAAGTTTCACTTGACAACTTTTGGTTTTGAATTTCATTAGTGCCCTTAAACATTGATTTAGGATTTGGATTTTATACCATAGGTTCCCAATACCTTTAGGATCACTTAATATTTTTTATAGATTTTTAGGAGTTGATTTACTATTTTAGTTAGATTTTACATCTAGGATGTTTGTAGGATGCCTTTAGCATAGTACCTCCCATAGTTGAACTTCAAAAGTGACATTTAGTTCATGATAAGTTTACAAACCTTTTCTGATGGTTTAGTAGACATGTTGATGCCTTTGTAGATTGAATCTTAAGCTTTAACTTTGTGCATTAGTTCCCTTTGGAGGGTTGCTCTTAGAGCTTGTGGAATTAGGATTTTTAGAGCCTTTAGGAGTTTCTTCCTTTTTCATAATTGTGGTTTGCTTTGGTTTGCATTCCATTTCCTATCCAATGATGCAAGGTTCCTTTGTGGGAGCCTAGTCCCTCCTTTAGAAGGACTAAAGGCCTACCACAAAAGGTAAAAACTTTAAGGATACCAATCTTAGATGAGTGGTTGAGTGCCATGATGGATTCCCTTAGTTTCCATCATGCTTCCCCTCATCATGCAATGATCTTTGTGTTAATTCATATCATCTCTTGATGGAGCAAGTTGAAGCTTGAAAATGAAGTACTTATTCCCTTCTCTCTTGATGGTTAGCTTGGACAGATAACTTGGACATGAAGACAACTACAGACTGTTGGGCTGCTTCGCTGCTAGAAGACTGCTTTGTTGTTGGGCTGCTGGCTTGCTGTTTTTTTTGTTGTATTCTTGTTGATTGACTGTATTTGTGTGACTGTTTATTTGGTGTGTTGCATTAGAATAGGATTTCATGTAGTTGGTTCTAGGCCTAAGTGCATCGAAAGGTTGAGCTGGCCTCCCTTTGCTTGTTTGCATTAGAGGTTGAGTCTGTCTCCCTCTGCTTGTCTGTTACTGTATGGCTTTGCTTGTTGGCTAAAGGTTGAGTTTGTCTCCTTTGCCTGTGTATTGTGATACTTTTGCTTGCTATATAAGTTTAGTTTGTCTCCTTCTGCTTGTATTGCTGCATTGGATGCATTTTACTTACCGTTATTCTTTCAGATTATTTCTTTTGTTGTTGCCTTCCTTTGCCATGTTCCTTTAGGGACTCTAACTTCTCTTGTTCAAGAGAAGTTATGACAGACATTAGGGTTCTAACCATGCATGATAACATTAGTTAGTTCCCTCCTAACCTCACCCATTAGGAAAAATTTGCATGATAACAGTAGGATTTCAGTTTCCCCTTAGTTGTGTCCTCTCTCTTCTCATCTTCAAACAAATCAAAATATAGTAATAAAGGTTAATTGATATCGCACGTTACGAGCCTTAAGCTACTTAGGAAATGATTATTGGAGGGTTTCCTTCCAATTATCAGGATGTTTAGTATGGTACCCTTTTGGTGACATGCGACACATTCACTCCTAGGTCATAGTCTCTAGTGCGATATTAGTTGCAAACATCCATAAAAAACACTTCTTCCGTAAAAGACAGAAAACAAATATCAAACCTTCTTTTTGCCCCGTGGGCCCATAATCCGAGGAAAGCGTTTTCATAAAAAAAAGTGTCGTTAACTCCCAGTTCTACCGCAAGCGGTAACGCCTAAGTCTCCAATGGTCGAGCTGCATACACCAACAGCTGGAACTGTTTGTTAACCGTACTCGGTTAAAAAAGACAAACATGTGTCCCCTTTTTTATCCCGAACTACGTTAGCTCTGAGCTCTCAAGCCTGTTGAGAGTATGTAGGCACAAGATGCGATATCTTGGCGAGCAACCTTCCCCCATCACCCGTAGTTAGCCAAACTACGTTGACTCTGACTTTCCCATTGCAAAGGGAATACGTAGGCCCAGAGCAGCAATGCTCTGTCGAGTCACCTTTCTTTTCCTTTTTCTTTTCTTTTCAGACCAGCCTTGATAGGTAGATAGTTAAACCAACCCGTCAGATAAATAAACAAGCGTGGATCCCATTGAGAACGATGGACGCGAGGGGTGTTAATACCTTCTCCTTGCGTAACCGACTCCCGAACCCAGACATGGTTGCGATGACCTTGTCTTATACCTTTTCGTAAGGTTTTTACGATCGTTTCCTTTCCCTTCCTGTGGGATAAATAACGAAAGGTGGCGACTCTTCTAATGTGCCGACACCTCATTTTCGCAGTAGTGATAGGGGTGAGAAATCACGATCAGATGTTAACGGTATAAATGCACATGAAATAAGAGGTAGAAACACATAAACATCATTTCATACACATCGAATCCGGACCTACTATCCCATGCCAATACAACATACATACAAAAAATGCAACACATGCAACTCGACTCAAGAATATGCGGTACCGACTTAACTCAAGATAGATCATATACACTCCATCTGAGCAATGATCTATCCCTACCACGCTCCTCCTGAGCCCATATAATCAAATCTCAGAATAAATCGCGTACACTCCATCCGAGCAACGATCTATCCCTACCAACGTTCCCCACTTGGAACACGGGTGAATCGCGTACATTCCATCCGAACAACGATTCAACTCCCATCCACGCTCCCCAATTAGAGCACGTGAGTGAATCACATACACTCCACCGAGCAATGATTCACCATGTCCACGCTCCCCACTTGGAGCACGTGAGTGAATCACAAACACTCCACCGAGCAATGATTCACCACGTCCATGCTCCCCACTTGGAGCACGTGAGTGAATCACATACACTCCACCGAGCAATGATTTACCACGTCCACATGCTATGCAGACACCATGCACAACAACACAACACTCACGGTGCACACAATCCTACTGATCCAATTCCTCACACAACACATCAATACAACGCACACAAGGCGTATCAATCCTACTGATCTACTCATCACAACAACATATAAACGCAACGCATATAAATCATATCGATCCTACTGATCACAATTTATCATATATCGAACATGCCTCACCCATCACCACAGACATACATCATAACATACACCAATTCAATTATCAAAATCACACGGATATCACAGAATCACGTTCCAACACCATACATACACTCACCACAGCTTACTAATAAGCTCATCACCAAACATGACCAACAAGGGTCCAAAACCAAAAGAAATCAACAAAGAACAGCAGCAAAACACAAACTGCTGTCGGGCTCGCTGGCGCATTCGCCTGGCGAAGCCTCGCATCAAACACTCGCTGACCATTCGCCCGACGAAACCCCTGGCGAAACCAAACAGAGGCTACTGGCAGCATTCGCTGCTCAGTTCGCCTCGAGAAGGCTCGCCCCCTCATTCGCCCAGTGAATACCTGCATTTCCAGAAAAATAATTCTGCTATTCAGAATTCAGCCGCTTCCCCACTCACCAATTCTCGCCAAAACACCACCGACAACATCGGCTTGACATTCTACAACTCCACTACAACACCTAATCTCGATTTCACCCGATAAATTTGCACCTCTATTTGATCAACCAACTTCTGGCATAGAACTTCGAACTACCCGGAAACCCCCAAAATCCACCAGACAATTATTCTACATCACATGCAACGATTTTTAACACAATGATCACACTCATAACAAAATTAACAACATGCAACAACATCAATTCATCATCAATCATGGGGATTAGGGAATTTCCACTTTCTACCACATATTCATGTATATACCAATTTAACCGATCAATTCCCCCCACCTTACCACAAATGAGTTCTGATGATGAATCTTCGACAATCCACAGCTTTGATCGTCCTCCTCTTGCTCAAGCTTCAGACCTTTTTCTTCCTCTTCACCGTCTCAAACGCGTGCTTCTTCTTCACAACCGTGTTATTCTCTTCCTCTTTTCCCCAAATGCCACAAATGCCCTTAGTTCCAAATATTACACCTTTTATTTTCTTTTACTCCAAATAATAGTATTTCTGCCATTTTCTTAATTCCAAAAATTCCAATAATAATATTTTACTCATATATTAATATTAGTAACAATAATAATAATAATTAATAATAATATTAACATTACTATTAATTATCACACTATTATCACTATATAGTAATAATATGATCCTTGGTTCTCAAATAATTCCCCACAAACACGTCAGCGGATAAAATAACACCGAAACTAAAAATAATTAAAATGGGTGTTACAACTCTGCCCCACTTTAATTATTTTTGTCCTCGAAAATACCTGATGGAAACAACTCTGGATACGCTTTCCGCATCCTGCTTTCCAATTCCCAGGTCACACTGCCTCCTGCAGCACCTCCCCAAGCCACTCTCACCAAAGGTATCTCTTTCCCTCTGAGTCGCTTCATCTTGCGATCCTTGATCCTCGATGGCAACGTCTCCACAGTTAGATTCTCTCTAACTTGGACTTCATCTCTCTGAATCACATGTGACGGATCGGGTACATACTTCTGAAGCTGCGACACATGAAACACGTCATGCAAGTTCGAAAGCTCCGGCGGCAACGCCACCCTATAAGCCACAACACCAATCCTCTACAAAATCTGATACGGCCCGATAAACTTCGGATCCAGCTTCTTGGACTTCAATGCACGTGCTACACCAGTCACTGGGTTAACCCTCAAAAATACATGGTCACCCTCACTGAATTCCGACTCTTTCCTTTGGTTATCATAATAATTCTTCTGTTGATCCTGAGATGCTTTCATCTTCTCACGGATCATCTGCACTTTCTCAGTAGTCTGTTGCACCAACTCTGGTCCCAACACAACATTCTCACCCGACTCTTACCAACACAGAGGAGTTCTACACCTCCTACCATAAAGAGCCTCAAACGGTGCCATCCCGATACTGGAATGGTAACTGTTGTTGTACGTGAACTCTACCAATGGCAAATGAGTATCCCACGCACCACCTTTTTCCAATACACAAGCCCGCAAAAAATCCTCTAAAGTCTGAATAGTCCTCTCTAACTGTCCATCCGTCTGCGGATGATAGGCTGAACTTAGCTTCAACTCGGTACCCAAAGCTTCCTGCAAACCCTTCCAAAATACAGAAGTGAACCTCGGATCTCTATCTAACACAATACTCAATGGCACACCATGCAGCTTCACAATCTCCCGAATATAGATCTCTGCCAGCTTCTCCAACGGAAAACTGATACTAATCGGCACAAAATGTGCAGACTTCGTAAGCCGATCCACAATCACCCATACCGCATCATCCCAGAAGGTCTCTGATGCTCCACCTTCGATTTCTAACATACCAGACAAGCATAAACATAACGAGCAATATCTCTCTTCATACCCGACCACCAAAATAACTTTTTCAAATCCTGATACATCTTCGTAGCTCCTGGATGAACACTCAGGCTACTACGATGTCCTTTGTCCAAAATTGACCTCTTCAGCTCGTCATTATCCGACACAAAAATTCTGCCCCGAAACCTCAACACACCAGCACCATCCAACTTAAAATCACTACCGGAGTCACCTTCGGCTCCTCGCATCAAATCCACAAGTTTCACATCCAACTTCTGATGTTCTCTAATCATATCCAATAAATCATTCTTCACTTGTAATTTACCCAACATCACACCATCTGCCGTAAACTCACAAACCATGCTCAAATCTCGGAACTGCTCAATAAGCTCCATCTCTTTCATCATCAAAGCTGACATATGAATTGCTTTCCTACTGAAGGCATCAGAAACAACATTCGCCTTTCCTAGGTGATAACTCAAACTAAAATCATAATCTTTCAAGAATTCCAACCACCTTCTCTGCCTCATATTCAATTCTTTCTGATCAAACAGATACCTCAAGCTCTTGTGATCACTGAACACCTCAAACCTCGAACCATACAAATAATGTCTCCAGATCTTCAAAAAAAACCACCGCAGCCAATTCAAGGTCGTGAGTAGGGTAATTCCGCTCATGCACCCTCAATTTCCGCGAAGCATAAGCTACCACTTTCCCATTCTGCATAAGAACTCCTCCTAATCCCATCTTAGACGCATCACAATACACCAGAAAAGGCTCGCTCGGATTCGGTAACACTAACACCGGCGCTGAAGTCAATCTCTTTTTCAGCTCTTCAAAACTCTCTTCACAAGCAGCATCCCACATAAACACTTGGTCTTTCCTCGTCAACTGAGTCAATGGCAACGCCAATCTGGAAAAGCCTTCAATAAATCTTCGGTAATAACCTGCCAAACCTAAAAAGCTTCTAACCTCTTCTACCGTCTTCGGCAGTTCCCACTGTAACACCGCACTCACCTTAGATGGGTCTACCGAAACACCACCACTAGAAATAACATGCCCCATGAAACTCACCGTCTTCAACCAAAACTCACACTTTGATAACTTAGCAAACAATTTGTTATCCTTCAACACTTGCAAAGCAATCCTCAAATGTTCCGCATGCTCTTCCTCAGACTTAGAATAAATCAGTATATCATTAATGAACACGACAATAAACTGATCCAAATAAGAATGGAAGATACGGTTCATATACTCCATAAACACTCCTGGCGCATTAGACACTCCGAAAGGCATTACTGCATACTCATAATGTTCGTATCGAGTCTTAAACGCCGTCTTCTGAATATCACTTTCTCTCACTCTGATCTGATGATAACCCGACCTCAAGTCAATCTTACTAAACACACGAGCTCCCACCAACTGATCCATCAAATCATCAATCCTTGGAAGAGGATATTTGTTCTTGATGGTCACTTTATTCAACTGACGGTAATCAATGCACAACCGCATGCTACCATCTTTCTTCTTCACTAACAACACTGGAGCTCCCCATGATGACACACTTGGCCTGATAAACTTTCTATCCAACAACTCTTCAATCTGAGACTTCAACTCAGCCAATTCTGTTGCCGACATCCTGTACGACGCCATAGAAATAGGCCTCGTACCAGGAACAAGGTCAATGCTAAACTCAATTTCTCTCTTTGGAGGCAACTCTGTAATATCATTAGGGAACACCTCCGAAAACTCGTTCACCACGGCTAGCTCATCCAACAATGCCTTGCTGTCAACAGACAATGATGCAAATAAAGCAAACACCTGAGCTTCATCTTCCTACAAAGTCCTCAATTCCTTACTAGACAAGGAATCTGTCAAAGCTTCCTCTTCTGTGTAAGAACACGGATTGTTTCTTAGTTATATCTCTATGTTTTGATGATAACACTTATGAATTTTGTATTCAAGAATTATATACTCTAAATTTGTTCTAGACTGTTTGCTACAGGTACTAAAGAAAATATTCTTAAAAGAGCAAATTTGGATCTGAACAATGTTATTATGAAAGGCTTCAAAGGTTCAAGAGCATCTTAAATGAAGATCTGAACGCTGCTCCCAGAAGAATCTGAATGCTGTCTACTGAAGATTCTGAAGCAGGAGCCTCTAAAGAATAGAAGACTCTGAGAGATCAGAAGCTTAGTCATTAGAAGACTCTGAAGATACTGTGCTGCTTAAGTATTGAGATTCTGATATAGAAGACTCTACTCTGATAGATTTACACGCTCAAGCACACAAGTTGCACATACTCTGATTCAGCTCAATCTGAAGAACATCCAAGACTCTGAAGATCCAGAAGATCTCTACTATGGAGATTCTGAAGATTCAGACTCTAATGTTGAAAGCTGAACTTACTTAGTGAAGAAGATTTAAATATGTACGTTGGCATATCTCAACAGCTCTTTCCTCTTTTGTGCTAGACACAAGAACACAGACAAAAAGGTTTTATCTGTGCATTCCATTCTAAGGAAAGTTTCTGCAAAGTGAAGACAAAAGGCATCAGGATTTTTCAGCACAGCCTCCAATGTAAAGACAAAAGGCTCCAGGCTTTTCAACACAACCTTCAACGTTGAGAAGACTTCATGGATCTAAGTGCCTATATAAAGAAGTCCACTCCATCTTCTTCAGTATCGAACTTCTTGCAAAAATCACTCATCAAAGCAAAACTCTCAAAGCTCTTATAATTTTATTTTGCTATAACATTGTTCTTAACTTAAGAGAAATATCACAGTCGTGATAACAGCTTATTAGAAGCATTTTTACTCTTGTAATAGTTTTACATTGTTTGTAAAAGGTTTTCCTTAAGAGGATCCAGTTGGGATCAGTAGCTCTTGAGAAGACTAAGAACAATTGTTCTTAGGTGTTACTATTGTAATCTGTTTGATTAAATAGTGGATTAAGTCCTTGACAGAGAAAGGCAAATCACTCTTGAGAGGGTGGACTGGAGTAGTTGAGTTCAACGAACCAGGATAAAAATAACTGTGTTTAAATCTTTGATTATTTGTCTTACTTATTCAACCCCCCCTTCTTAGTAATTTTCTCACCTTCAGTTGGCATCAGAGCTCCGGTTCTGCGTGTGCTATCACTTAACCGTGTCAGTAAAGATCCAGTGAGAAAAGTTACTTTGGTATATATTTGATTGTCATTATAGGTGACGTTTCTACATCCAATACATCCAGTTGCAACAAATATGAAGGGGATAGAATCAGTACAAAGCCTCCCATGTTTGATGGAGAAAAATTTGATTACTGGAAGGACAGGATAGAAAGTTTCTTCCTGGGGTATGATGCTGATTTGTGGGACTTAGTTATTGATGGCTATGAACATCCTACAAATGAGGATGACAAGAAAGTTGACAGAAAATCAATGATAGAAGTCCAGAAGAAGGATTTCAAAAATCACCATAAGGCTAGGACAATATTGCTTAATGTAATCTCTCATACTGAGTATGAAAAGATTACTAACAGAGAAATAGCTCATGGAATGTTTGAGTCACTTAAAATGACTCATGAAGGAAATTCTCAAGTGAAGGAGACCAAGGCTCTGGCGCTTATACAGAAGTATGAAGCGTTCAAAATGGAAGAATTTGAAAATATAGAAACTATGTTTTCTAGATTTCAGATCCTTACTGCTGGTCTAAAGGTTCTAGACAAGGGATACTCTACATCAGATCATGTAAAGAAAATCATCAGAAGTCTACCTACCAGATGAAGACCAATGGTGACTGCCTTGAAGATGGCTAAAGATCAGAACAAGATCTCTTTAGAAGAACTCATCAGCTCACTGAGGAGCCATGAGATTGAGCTTGAGGAAGATGAACCTCAGAAGAAAGAAAAAGGTAAATCTGTTGCTTTAAAATCTAATAAATCTGCTAAAGCTTTGCAGGTTATTGAAGAAAGCTCTGAAGGATCTTCTTCTGAAGAAGAAGATGAATTATCAATGCTGTCCAGAAGGATCAACAGGCTCTGGAAGCACAAGGGGAAGAAGTTCAACAACTTCAGAAAATCTGATCATAGAAAGGAATCTTCTAGGCACAGAAGATCTGGCAAGAAAGAAGTTGTATGCTATGAGTGCAAAGAGCCTGGGCATTATAAGAATGATTGCCCCAAACTTCAAAGAGAAAAACCCAAGAAGAAGGTTGACAAAAAGAAGAAGGTTCTGATGGCAACATGGGATGACTCAGATGATTCTGAATCATCTTCTGAATCAGAAGAAGAATGTGCTAATGTTGCACTGATGGCCAGCACAGAAGATCAAGAGGAAGGAATCTCAGGATATGAATAAGATTCTGAATCTGATGATGGTGCAGAAGAGGTAATGGCTAAACTTACCAAAGAAGAACTTACAAAAGTTTTAACAGAAGTTCTTAAAAGTTATAACAATATCAAACTCAAATACAAGAAGCTGAAAAGCAATCTTGAATCTGAGATTGATCTTCTGAAGACAGAACTTGTTGAGCAAAAAGAAATTAATCTGAAAATCAAAAATGACTTTGAAATAACTCAACAAGAATCTGAATCTGAGGCTAAGTCATGTGAAAACATTTTAGAAAAATATGACTCTAGCTTTCAGAGATTCCTTACTAAGAGCATAGACAGAAGCAAGATGGCGTCTATGATCTATGGTGTTAGTGGGAACAACAGAAGAGGTATTGGATATGAATCTTCATCTGGAAGTAATCCAAAATTTGTTGACAAACTTTTCATCAAGAAGACACCTCTGTATTCTCAATTTAAATTTGGTCACTTAAATGATATTAAACACACAAGCTCTGAGAAGAATACTTATGTGTTTAAACCTAAGGTAAGTCAGAATAAACATTATGTTGAAAAACAAAAGTTTAGACAAACCTACAAACCAACTAACCCCAAAGGACCCAAGAAGATCTGGGTACCTAAAAACAAAATAATTCCTGTTGCAGATGTTCTTAGCAGCAAGATTCGGACGCCAGTCATGGTACCTGGACTCTGGATGCTCACGACACATGACAGGAGAAAGGTCTATGTTCCAAAGCCTGGAACTTAGATCTGGAGGTGACGTGAAGTTTGGAGGGAACCAGAAAGGCAAGATCATTGGATCTGGCACTATTGGAAATGGTAAACTTCCCTCTATAACTAATGTTTTACTTGTTGAAGGTCTAAAACATAACTTATTGTCCATAAGTCAATTAAGTGACAATGGTTATGATATTACCTTTAATCAAAAATGTTGTAAAGCTATATGTCAAAAGGATGGCTCTATCCTATTTAGTGTAAGAGGAAAAACAACATTTATAAAATAAATCTTTCAGAACATAAAGTTCAAAATGTTAAATGCCTCTTGTCTGTTAATGAAGAGCAATGGGTCTGGCACAGAAGATTGGGCCATATTAATATGAGACGTATATCTCAGATTAATAAACTTAATCTTGTCAGAGGACTCCCTAATCTGAAGTTCACTTCAGATGCTCTTTGTGAAGCATGCCAAAAAGGGAAGTTTTCAAAAACATCTTTTAAATCAAAAAATGTTGTTTCTACTTCCAAACCACTAGAACTACTTCATATTGATCTGTTTGGACCAGTGAAAACTGCATCCATCAGAGGCAAGAAGTATGGATTAGTTATTGTTGATGACTATAGTAGATGGACATGGGTAAAGTTCTTAAAACACAAGGACGAGTCACATTCTATGTTCTTTGACTTCTGCAAGCAAGTCCAGATTGAAAAAGATTTCAAAATTATAAAAGTTAGAAGTGATCATGCGGGTGAATTTGAAAATAAATATTTTGAAAAATATTTTTCTGAAAATGGCATTGCTCATGATTTTTCCTGTCCTAGAACTCCACAACAAAATGGGGTTGTAGAGAGGAAAAACAGGACTCTGCAAGAAATGGCCAGAACCATGATCAATGAGACAAACCTGGAAAAACACTTTTGGGCAGAAGCAATCAACACAGCTTGTTATATTCAGAACAGAGTGTCTGTAAGACCTCTTCTGAAAAAGACTCCATATGAACTGTGGAAGAACAGAAATCCTAACATTTCATATTTTCATCCTTTTGGATGTACTTGTTATATACTTAACACTAAACAAAATCTTAACAAGTTTGATTCCAAAGCATATAAGTGTTTCATGCTTGGTTATTCTGAACGCTCTAAAGGCTACAGAGTATTCAATACTGAAACACAGATTGTGGAAGAATCTATTCATGTAAGATTTGATGATAAGCTTGGCTCTGAAAAGCCAAAGCAGTTTGACAATTCTGCAGATAGAGAAGTGATTCTCACAGACTCTGAAGGATCAGAGGCAGAAAAGGCTAAAGAAAAGGAATCTGAAGCAACTCTAGATGCTATTCACATTTCTTCTCAATTGGACAACTTACACATTTCTGAAAGATCAAATGTCAGAGGATCTTCTTCCAGAATCAAGGCATCTCATCCAGAAGATGTGATTATTGGAAAGAAAGATGATCCAATCAGGACAAGATCCTATCTCAGAACATCTGAATCTTCATTATTTGGCTTAGTGTCAATAATTGAACCAACATCTGTGGATGAGGCTCTGAAAGATAATGAATGGATTATTGCCATGCAAGAAGAGCTAAATCATTTCACCAGAAATGAAGTTTGGGATCTGGTTCCTAGACCTAAAGGATTCAATGTTATTGGAACAAAATGGGTCTTCAGAAATAAGTTGAATGAAAAGGGAGAAGTTGAAAGGAATAAGGCAAGGCTGGTTGCTCAAGGATACAGTCAACAAGAAGGTATTGATTACACTGAGACATATGCTCCGGTGGCAAGGTTAGAATTTATACGTCTTCTTATTTCATTTGCTGCACAGAATAACATCACTCTGTATCAGATGGATGTTAAAAGTGCCTTTCTTAATGGTATTATAGAAGAGGAAGTATATGTCCACCAACCTCCTGGTTTTGAAAGTGAAAACTTTCCAGATCATGTTTTTAAACTAAAGAAATCTCTTTATGGATTAAAACAAGCTCCCAGAGCTTGGTATGAGAGGTTGAGCAACTTCCTTCTGAAGAAAAATTTTATCAGAGGAAAAGTGGATACAACTTTATTCTGTAAAACTGTTAAGAAAGATTTGTTGATTTGTCAAATTTATGTAGATGATATTATTTTTGGATCAACAAATATTACGCTTGGAAAGGAGTTTGCTAAATGTATGCAGGAAGAGTTTGAAATGAGCATGATGGGAGAATTGAGATTCTTCTTGGGAATCCAAGTCAACCAGACTCTAGAGTGCACCTACATACATCAAACCAAATATGTTAAAGAGCTTCTGAAGAAGTTCAACATGGTTGATAGTAAAATGGCAAAGACTCCAATGCACCCTACAAGCACTCTAGGTAAGGAAGAGGTAAGTAAGAAGGTAGATCAGAAACTCTACAGAGGTATGATAGGATCTCTTCTATACTTGACTGCTTCTAGACCAGATATTCTGTTTAGTGTCTGCTTATGTGCAAGATTCCAATTAGATCCTAGAGAATCACACTTAACAGCTGTTAAGAGGATTCTAAGGTATCTGAAAGGTAATACTAACATGGGTTTGTGTTACAGAAGATCTGATGAATTTTCATTAGTTGGATTCTGTGATGCTGACTATGCTGGAGACAGAGTTGAACGTAAAAGCACTTCTGGAAGCTGTCAGTTTCTTGGAAGTCATCTGATTTCATGGTACAACAAGAAGCAACCCACTATTGCACTATCAACTACAGAGGCAGAATACATTTCTGCTGCTGGATGTTGTACGCAGATGCTCTGGATGAAGAGTCAATTAGAAGATTATCAGATCTATGAGAGTAACCTTTCTATCTTCTGTGATAATACTTCTGCTATATGTTTGTCAAAAAATCCAATCTTGCATTCTAAGGCTAAACATATAGAAATTAAACATCACTTCATCAGAGACTATGTTCAGAAGGGTGTAATCAATCTAGCCTTTGTTGATACAAATCATCAATGGGCTGATATTTTCACAAAACCCCTTGCTGAAGATAGATTTAAGTTCATTCTGAAAAATATTTGTATGGATTTTTGTCCAGAGTAATATTTATCAGAGGCAACTTCTCAGATGCAAAATGTTTAATGATCTGAAGTATTTCATCTGACTGATTGTTCATTTATCTTTATTTAATTTATTTGTGTGAAACTCTGAACTAACAAACTCAGAAGATCTGAAAGTTGGAAACGTTTCATTTCTTGAGAGGCATCAGATGCACATGCAAAGCAAACACGTGTCACTCAGTATCTGAAACGATGGAGTGCTCAACTGAATTGACGTTTGAGGTATTGCTTTGAAAATCTCATTTTTCTTAGTTTTCCCCCCCAACTGTCATAAATTTAATGTGAAATGATTACTTTCATTAAATGCTGTACAAACGTGCGTATGTGTCTTTTGTTGTGCTCAATGCTTGATTTTTGGTTCTCTATAAATACCACCTATCACACTATTTTCACACTTTCCACATTCACTACATTCATGCGTTTCTGTTCTCTTTTCAACCTCTACCAAAACCCTAAACCCAAACCAAGATCTTCTTCTTCAATGGCTTCTACATCAAACACTGCTAAAAAATCCAACAAGACTATAATGTACAAGAAACCTGAACGAACCCTATTTACTCCAGTAGCAGATCTTGAGGTGTTGTGTGAAAGCTTCATTGATCTTGAATCTTTAAAGGAAAATGGGTTTGACCTAACACCTGCCATTAAAGCTCAAGGCTGGGAGAAATACTTTGAGAGATTGATGGGTCCTGTGTATCCAACACTTGTAAAGGAATTCTGGATTCACGCTAGCGCTGGTCCTAAGTTTATTCACTCATCTGTTCTTGGGATGGAGATAGTGATTACTGAGAAACTGATCAGGCAACTGTTCATTTATACCGAATCTGATGGAGTTTCAAACCTTGCTTCTTCACGTATTGATATGGCTAGGGTTTATGAAGAAATCACTGTAGCTGGAACACCATCAAGTAAGGTTAAAGATCTGAAACCTATCTATAGGATCTGGGCAAAAATATTTATGAGTACATTTTTTCACAGAAAGCCATCCAACTCACCAGACTATGTGAGTACAGAACATCTGTATTTCATGTACTGCATCAGCCAGAATGTTAAGGTGGATCTACCGTATCTGATTTTTAGTCATCTTCTGACTCATGTCAAAGAAACTAGAGAAGAGGTCAGAGCTAAAGCTGGGAAAGTAAGAACTTGGATACCTCTGGGAAGACTAATTTAAGACATACTTGTTGAAAACAAGCTGGTAAAGCATCTGACAGATGCAAAGATTACAGAAGATCTGTCTTACATCATTGGATCTGAGATTAATGGACTCAATCTGAAAAGGATGAAAATCATTTCAGAATTGAATGGAAAATTAAGGAAGATAAACTCTGAGGAGGTCCAAGGCAGAAGGATACCCTTGGAAGACTTTCCAATGTTCAGTGCAGATGAACCAAAGGAATTTGTCTGGATGTACATTGCAGAATGTCTAAACGAAGGAATTCCTCTACCTGCTAATCTTGTTCAGAAACCAGGAGAAGAATTGCCCAATTTGATGAAGGAAAGGCGTAGTAAGAGGAAAGCTGAAGAAGGATCGGTTCAGAAGAAAAGGAAAGTATCTGAAGTTCCAAGGAAGAAGAAGAAAGAAGGAAAGAAAGCCAGAATCAGTTCTAGAGAAGCTACTCTGGAAGAGGTCAGAGACACCATTCATCAGGTATTAACATCTGATCCTACACCTGCTATTCATTCACCCCTTTCATCACCACAACTCTCTCCAAACCTTAGACAAAGAACTTCAACACCCAAACAATCTGCAAATCCTTTATCTAAACCACCCTCATCTGAACCAGTACATTCACAACCATCTCCTGTACCAATTCCCTCTGAACCACAACCTCAAACAATTCAATCAGAAATTCCACAAACAGAAACAACTCAACCGGAAAATACTCAAACATAAATTCCACAACCAACAATGTCACAACCAGAGAATCCCCAATTAGAGACTCTCCAACCAGAAACAATCATTTCAGAACCAAACCAACCAGAGAATGTTCACACTGAACACTCTGAACAACCAATTCTTTCAGAAGATCCAAATCTTTCTGACAATATTCTTGATATTCAACCCCTCAATCAATCAATTATAATTTCTTCAACATCTGTTCACTCAGATGAATCTTCTGATTCATCTGATTCATCTGATTTTGAATCAGAGTCTCTCAAAATAGCTCGTTCTGAAAGTGTTATGAAGGAACATCTTAACATTTCATGTTTCATACTCCACCAAACTCTCCACCTCAACCACAACCATTTGAAATTCAACTATCTGAAACTCAAACATCTGCTACCCAAACCATTCCTCAACCATCTGAAACACAAACCATTCCTCAACCATCTGAACTCCCTCAATCTGACATCCAAACATCTCAACCAACATCACCTCAACCACAACCATCTGAACCTACTCCTGTTAACACCCCTAATCCTAATCCCTCTGAATAGTCTGAACAGTCAGATCTAGGATCATGTGTTAATACTATGTTTGAAATTTTCAAAAAGGAGTTAGATTCTGAATATACTCGTGTTAAGGATGTATGCATGTCTAGTTTGGATCCAACTGTTTCAAATGCTGCTTGGAAGCGCTTCATCTGGATGTTCAACAAAGCTGCCTTAAAAGTTAGAGCTAAATGCTCTAAACTTGCTAAGACTAAGTTTGCAGAACTAATCAAGGTAACTCTGATGAACATGCCTCCTCCTCCTCCTGTGTTATTTTTGGAAGCTGCTCCTTCAGTAGTTCCGGAATCTAAAATGGTTGAACAAGCTTCTGAAGAAAACCAATCTGAAGGGAACCCTGCTGCTACTGCATCTGCTCCGTCTTCATCTGTGGTTGCAGACCTTGTGAATGATGTGAAGGATATAAAGGATTGGATGATCAAGCAAGAGAAGACAACTAATGAAATCAAGACATGGATGTCTAAGCAAGAAGAGTCAGCTGCCAAGATGACAGAACTTCTGACCCTCATTGCCTCTCGCCAGACTTAGTTTTATTTGTTGTTTTTGCACATGAACTGCTTTTGCTGTTTATTTTTTGTTGTGTTATGCGTTTTGGCTTCTGCCTGTTTGACTGTGAACTTTGGTTTGTTTAATTGCATGATGATGTGTTTGCTTCTATATGCTTCTTTTCTTCTGTATCTTTCTGTCTTTAAAAGTCTTTTTGATTATGACAAAAAGGGGGAGAAAAAGAGAAACTGAGTGTTCAACCTATAAGCATTTACTAAAACTGAAATTTAGACATTTTATTAACTTACTTTGAATTTAAGTCTTTCAGATTACATTGATATATCTGACATAATTCATTGAAGTTACCCTGAGACTTTTCCAACCAGAACCTGGTCTTCCAAAGAAAATCTGAGTATTCAATCAACTCTGATAACTCTGATATCTTACTCTGATATCATTACTCTGAAAGAGAATTCAAGCAAGATGATAACCAGGCGCTCTGACTGAAGGAAGTCATAATTATCTGGCATCAAGATTTGATTCTGAAAGTCAAACCTCTTTCATCAGGCTCTGAATCTGAAATATACTTAATTAAGGGGAAGTGTTTTCTTTTATTAGAGTATTTATTTCAGGGGGAGATTGTTAATCTCAGGGGGAGTTATAATTCATATTTTTTTATTGAACAAAATTTCTCATGTTTTGTCATCATCAAAAAGGGGGAGATTGTAAGAACACAGATTGTTTCTTAGTTATATCTCTATGTTTTGATGATAACACTTATGAATTTTGTATTCAAGAATTATATACTCTAAATTTGTTCTAGACTGTTTGCTACAGGTACTAAAGAAAATATTCTTAAAAGAGCAAATTTGGATCTGAACAATGTTATTATGAAAGGCTTCAAAGGTTCAAGAGCATCTTAAATGAAGATCTGAACGCTGCTCCCAGAAGAATCTGAATGCTGTCTACTGAAGATTCTGAAGTAGGAGCCTCTAAAGAATAGAAGACTCTGAGAGATCAGAAGCTTAGTCATCAGAAGACTCTGAAGATACTGCGTTGCTTAAGTATTGAGATTCTGATATAGAAGACTCTACTCTGATAGATTTACACGCTCAAGCACACAAGTTGCACATACTCTGATTCAGCTCAATCTGAAGAACATCCAAGACTCTGAAGATCCAGAAGATCTCTACTCTGGAGATTCTGAAGATTCAGATTCTAATATTGAAAGCTGAACTTACTTAGTGAAGAAGATTTAAATATGTACGTTGGCATATCTCAACAGCTCTTTCCTCTTTTGTGCTAGACACAAGAACACAGACAAAAAGGTTTTATCTGTGCATTCCATTCTAAGGAAAGTTTCTGCAAAGTGAAGACAAAAGACATCAGGCTTTTTCAGCACAGCCTCCAATGTAAAGACAAAAGGCTCTAGGCTTTTCAGCACAGCCTTCAACATTGAGAAGACTTCATGGATCTAAGTGCCTATATAAAAAAGTCCACTCCATCTTCTTCAGTATCGAACTTCTTGCAAAAATCACTAATCAAAGCAAAACTCTCAAAGCTCTTATAATTTTATTTTTCTATAACATTGTTCTTAACTTAAGAGAAATATCACAGTTGTGATAACAACTTATTAGAAGCATTTTTACTCTTGTAATAGTTTTACATTGTTTGTAAAAGGTTTTCCTTAAGAGGATCCAGTTGGGATCAGTAGCTCTTGAGAAGACTAAGAACAGTTGTTCTTAGGTGTTACTATTGTAATCTGTTTGATTAAATAGTGGATTAAGTCCTTGACTGAGAAAGGCAAATCACTCTTGAGAGGGTGGACTGGAGTAGTTGAGTTCAACGAACCAGGATAAAAATAACTGTGTTTAAATCTTTGATTATTTGTCTTACTTATTCAACCCCCCCTTCTAAGTAATTTTCTCACCTTCATTCTGGAGTCAGAAACAATAACACTTTCCAAAAACAATCAATGTACACTCGGTTGAACTCCAACCAGTTCATACCCAGTATAACATCCAAACTACCAAGTGGCAAACAAATCAAATCCACACCGAAGTCTCGGCCAAAAATAGTCAGTGGACACTTCAAACACACTAACGAAGTAGTCACTGAACCAATCGAGGGAATTCAATAGTGATCCGCCGCTCAAGAGTAGAAGGCACCAATCCCAACCTCTTCACACAATCAACATAGATAAACGAGTGGGTTGCACCCGTATCAATCATGGCAGTCAAAGGAATGTTATTGATAAAACAAGTACCTTTGATCGAATGCTCCTCGTCCTCCGCTTGAGTTCCCACCACTGCAAACACTTTACCACTAACCTGAGGCACTTGAGTCCTCCTTGGTTTCTCACAATGAGTGCTAATATGGCCTTTCTCGCTGCAGTTATAGCAAGTAGGCATACTAGTCCTGCAATCTGCCATCACATGGCCCGACTTCCCACACTTTAAGCACTTCTTCACTTCATGAGGACAATCACTAGCACGATGCCTCGCGACACTGCACTGATAACATTTCAAATCCACTGACACTTTCCTTTCTCTGAACCTCTTATCAGCCACAGCCTTCTGCTTTCCCTTATCGGTCGGCACGCTGTAAGGTGTACCACCGAATCTCTATTTACCCTTACGATCATTCACCGCCTTGTAGTTTGCGATCCTCGCACGATTATCATTGTCATAAATCCGGCTTCTACTCACCAACTCAGGATAACTCCTGATCTTTTGACACGCGATCCCCATCTTGATCTCCGGCCTCAACCCATTCTAAAACTTCAGAAATTTAGAAGTCATGGCTTCATCAGTATTGTAATGGGGACAATACTGAGCCAATTCCTCAAACTTAGCCGCATACTCGGCCACCGACATATTGCCCTGCTTCAGCTCTAGAAATTCAACCTCTTTAGCACTCTTGATATCCTCCGGAAAATACTTCTCCAGAAAACCCGTTCGAACCACCTCCCAAGTAATCGGAGTTCCCGAAGCCTCCAATCTCTATCGACAGTTGTCCCACCAAGCTTCAGCTTCTCCCTCTAACATGTGAGTACCAAATCTCACTTTCTGCTCATCGTTGCACCCCATGGTCCTGAAGATCTTCTCTATCGCCTTCAACCACTTCTGTGCAGCTTCCGAATCCAAAATCCCACCTTCAAACTTTGGTGGCTTGTTGCTCTGGAACTGCGTCAAGTCTCTGAACTGAGCACCCGCAGCCAGATTCTGATTGGGCACCACCTGTGCCATTGCTTGCATAGCTGCAGCTAATGCAACATCGTTCCTCCCCACCATACTGCTCAACAACCACAACAACAAGATAACGGAAAACAACCAAACTCTATCCTACAGACAGACTCAACTATAACACTGGCCGGACGGACCGACCTGCTCTGATACCAACTTGTAACAATTTGTTCCCCCAAAATAAAATAAAACAATCATACAACAATTATCAGAGTTTTCCCCAAAAACGGGATGTCACATTTTCACTAAATTCCACAAGACATTTCTTAAAATGATTTTCAATAAAATTGCAGCGGAAAAAGAATCTGTCATAAACATAAGCATGTATATATACATCATCAACATCCTCATGTACAACCAGTCGGCCATCTGCCCAAAATATACAAAATATCATCCTCATAGTCAATAAAACAAGATACGCCACAGGGGCACACAAAACATCAACTAAACACAAATATTCCCAAAAGCCCCGGTGTTACGTATCAGAGCAGTCCCTACGACATTGCCATAATCCAAGCTAGCTAAACACCTTGGATTTTCTGTACCCCCGAAGAAGCACAGACCACAATAACAGCAAAGGGGTGAGAAATCACGATCAAATATTAACGGTATAAATGCACCTGAAATAAGAGGTAGAAACACATAAACATCATTCCATAAACATCGAATCCGGACCTACTGTCCCATGCCAACACAACATACATACAACAAATGCAACACATGCAACTCGACTCAACAATATGCGGTACCGACTTAACTCAAGATAGATCGCATAAACTCCATCTGAGCAACGATTTATCCCTACCACGCTCCTCCTGAGCCCATATAATCAAATCTTAGGATAGATCGCATACACTCCATCCGAGCAATGATCTATCCCTACCAACATTCCCCACTTGGAACACGGGTGAATCGCATACACTCCATCAGAGCAACGATTCAACTCCCGTCCATGCTCCCCAATTGGAGCACGTGAGTGAATCACATACACTCCACCGAGCAATGATTCACCATGTCCACGCACCCCGCTTGGAGCACGTGAGTGAATCACATACACTCAACCGAGCAATGATTCACCATGTCCACATGCTATGCAGACACCATGCACAACAACACAACACTCACGGTGCACACATTCCTACTGATCCAATTCCTAACACAACACATCAATACAACGCACACAAGGCGTATCGATCCTACGGATCCACTCATCACAACAGCATATAAACGCAATGCATATAAAGCGTATCGATCTTACTGATCACAATTTATCATATATCGAGCATGCCTCAGCCATCACCATAGACATACATCATAACATACACCAATTCAATTATCAAAATCACACGGATATCACAGAATCACATTCCGACACCATACATACACTTACCACAGCCTACTAATAAGCTCATCACCAAACATGACCAACAAGGGTCCAAAACCAAAAGAAATCAACATAGAACAGCAGCAAAACACAAACTGCTTGTCGGCCTCACTGTCGCATTCGCCTGGCAAAGCCCCGCAGCGAACACTCGTTGACCATTCGCCCGGAGAAACCCCTGGAGAAACCAAACAGAGGCTACTGGCAGCATTCTCTGCTCAGTTCGCCTGGCGTAGCCTGGCGAAGGCTCGCCCCCTCATTCGCCCAACGAATACCTGTGTTTCCAGAAAAATAATTCTGCTATTCAGAATTCAGCCGCTTCCCCAGTCACCAATTCTTGCCAAAACACCACCGGAAACATCGGCTTGACATTCTACCACTCCACTACAACACCTAATCTCGACTTCACCCGATAAATTCACACCTCTATTCGATCAACCAACTTCCGGCATAGAACTTCGAACTACCCGGAAACCCCCAAAATCAACCAGACAATTATTCTACATCACATGCAACGATTTCTAACACAATGATCACACTCATAACAGAATTAACAACATGCAACAACATCAATTCATCATCAATCACGGGGATTAGGGGATTTCCCCTTTCTACCACATAATAGTATTTCTCCCCCCTTACCTCAAATGCAGTTCTGATGATGAATCTTCGACAATCCACAGCTTTGATCGTCCTCCTCTTACTCAAGCTCAGACCTTTTTCTTCCTCTTCACCGTCTCAAACGCGTGCTTCTTCTTCACAACCGTGTTCTTCTCTTCCTCTTTTCCCCAAATTCCACAAATGCCCTTAGTTCCAAATATTACACCTTTTATTTTCTTTTACTCCAAATAATAGTATTTCTCCCATTTTCTTAATTCCAAAAATTCCAATAATAATATTTTACTCATATATTAATATTAGTAACAATAATAATAATAATTAATAATAATATTAACATTACTATTAATTATCACACTATTATCACTATATAGTATTAATATGATCCTTGGTTCTCAAATAATTCCCCACAAACACATCAACGGATAAAATAACACTGGAACTAAAAATATTTAAAATGGGCGTTACACATTGGTTCTAAGACAGCTTGGCTGGGGCATATTTGGAGTGGTATATAGGGTTAGAGAAAACTTACATTGGAACTTGGAAAGATCTTGCTGAAGCTTTTGTCAAGCATTATCAGCACAACAGTGATATGGCACCCAATAGAACACAGCTACAAAATATCATTCAGAAAAGGAATGAAATTTTCAAGGAATATGCCCAGAGATGGCACGAGTTTGCGGCCAGAGTTCAACCTCCCATGATGGAGAGAGATCTCATCGATATGTTTATGGGTACCCTTCAGGGGCCTTACTTTGAGAAGTTGGTTGGGTGTGTATCAGTAGGGTTTTTAGACCTGGTAATGGATGGGGAAAGAGTAGAAAGTAGAATCAGGGCTGGACAGATTCAGAATGGAAATGGTTCCTCGTCTGGAGGAAATGAGAAGTCGCATGTTGGAGGTCCTAGGAAGAGGGAAGGGGACACAAATTCTATTTTTTCTTATCGGGGTAAAGGGAGAGCCAATCAAAATTTCGCATATCAAGTTTCTACTGTAGCCATACCGGCTACACCTCAGCAATAATGTGATCCTCGTCAGTATTCGGCCAGACAAAGAATGACAAAAGGCATTTTGATCCTCTACCTATGCCTTATGCCTAGTTGCTATAACACTTGCTGCAGTTGCATTTAGTTGAGCTTCGAAATCTAGCCTGACCTATAGGGAAGCTACCACCGGGCTATGACGCCAACGCCCACTGCAATTTTCATTATGGCACCCTAGGATACAGTATTGATAGATGCAGAGCTTTCCAACATAAATTGCAAGACTTTTTAGATTCCAAGGCTATTAACTTTAGTAATGATGGACCTAACGTGATCCAAAACCCTATGCCAAATCATGGTGTGGCAAGGGCCAATGCTATTGGAGATAGGGAGAGGTTAAATTTGGAAGCCAATGTTGATGAGTTAAAGACTCCTTTGTCGATTTTTAAAGAGGGATTGTTGAAGGGGGGTATTTTCCCAGGTTATGCTTTCGATTGTCAGGGATGTGTATTGAAGCCGGAGGGTTGTGACCTGTTGAGGGAAGGTATACATAAATGGATGGATGATTGACAGTTATAGTTTAACAGAACTAATGTTGAGTATGATGCTAATGATGATGATAGTAAGGACATTGTGATGATATCAATTATGTACAAGACCGTCTATATTTCGGCACCTGTCATTATCACTACATCGAGGCCGATACTATATGAGAGTACCAAAGCAATTCTGTGGAACTACGGAGCTGGGGTATTTTGTAATGGGCAGAAACAAGAGTTGTTGGGATCTCTAGATGTTGGGTCTGCTGTGGATAATATTGTTGGTGTTGGGCGTATCACACATAGTGGCAGGGTCTTCTCTCTACCAAATGTCAACATTGATAAATCACATAAGGGTAATGGAAAGTTAGTTGTGGATGATTTTGTGCAACAAAAGTTTGTGATGCTTCTTTCTCAAAAGATGTCGAGGAGTTTATGAGGTTAATTCAGAAAAGTGATTACAAGATTGTCAACCAGTTAAATCAAACACCCTTCCAGATTTCTATTCTATCTTTGTTGATGTGTTCTGAGGCACACAGAAATGCATCGCTAAAGGTGTTAAATGTTGCCTATGTTCCTCAAGAGATTTTGGTAAATCATCTTGAAGGGGTAGTTGCCCATGTCAACGCAGGGAATGGTCTGGCGTTTACAAATTTGGATTTGACACCGGCGAGAAGGAACCATAACAAGGCTTTGCATATATCCATCGAACGTACGGGCTCTTTGCTGTCCCATGTGTTGATAGATACTAGGTCGTCATTGAACATATTGCCAAAGAAGGCCCTTATGAAATTGGATACGCAGTGTGTGATTTGCATGCCTAGTGAATTGGTAGTACAGGCTTTTGACGGATCCAAAAGGTATGTATTCAATGAAGTGGTTCTGCCTATCTAGGTTGGACCCGGAATTTTTCAAACAACCTTCTACGTCATGCACATCCAGCCTGCCTACAATTGTTTGTTGGGCGGTCCCTGGATTCATTCTGCTGGAGTAGTTACTTCAACTCTACACCAGAAGCTCAAATACGTGGTTGAAGGAAGGGTTGTTATGGTCTGCATAGAGGAAGTGATTATGGTTAGCCATTTGTCATTATTTAAGTATGTCAAGGTTGATGGGGAGATACATGAAACCCTCTGTCAGGCTTTCGAAGCGGTTCATGTTCAACAGGAGCCTCCTATTAAGGATAAAAAGCCTGAGGTTTTAATGTCTTTTTTGAAGGAAGCGCGTGTTGTGGTTGAGGCTGGTAGTTCCCAAAAATGGGAAAGGTTCTCGAGGTGCCGATAAAGAATGACAAATTTGGATTGGGATATAAGACGTCGCAACATCCTCTGAAGTTCAGGGGTCCTGTCAAGTTCACAAGCGCCGGGGTCATTTTTTATCAGATTCATGCAATAGGGGAAGACGAGGTTGATAACGACTGCGACATGGATAGCTGGATCCGCCTTTGCGTCCCAGGCCAAGAATTATGCAACTGGTCTTCTAAGGAAGTCATCCTTGTCACTTGGGAAGAGTATTTTTCTTATTTTACATCTGTCAAGTTATATGTTCTGCCTAAGGCGTAGTGACTCATTTGTAAGGCCATATGTTTTGCTTTCAATGCTATCACGAATAACTGACGTTTTTTTTGCACCCCAAAATTTGCCTAACCTTTGCTTTACCTAGCTTATGGTTCATTGCATTCATTTTAGCATTATCATCTACATTGCATTGACATGTGGGTAGGAGATCAAAAGGTATGACTACCAACAAAATGCTACACAAGGCTATGAAGCTATCTAAGAGGTTCATTCAAATTTTCAAGGATTGATATCCTCATCAATGAAGTTAAATATCCTCAAAGAGAGTGGTTGAAGCCAAGTGTGTATATCTCCTAACTTGACAGTTATGGGAAGTTATTCAGATGATTCTAAATCCATGGGAGAGGACTTGAGACCTTTAGAGAGCTCATGAGAAGTATTGAACTTCATTTTGAAGCCTAGACAGGTCATCATGCAAAGGATATGAAGCTACAACCAAGATGGGTGCAACTAGGGTTTCATCTGGTCAACCCTAGGTCAACAGATGATTTGAGGAAGGTTGAGACCTAATTCCTAGGTCAACTCATCATGAATTAAGAGTGTGAGGAGTTCCTAGGCTAGGGTTGCTATGCTTGACACTGTAAAATCCCCTGGTTTGGTGCCTAACTTCAAGACCACATAACTCAAGATTTGATTCTCATCTCACCTTGACCCTAACATGATTGTTGTAGAGCATGAGCATAGATTTAATTTGAGTACTAGAAGTCCTTGATAGGGTTTATATAACTCAAGTTATGAGCCAGACAAGTTACAGGTCATCAGAGGAATGTGAATTTGGAGCTTGAAAGTCAACCAACTTGCATGACACTTTTGCCCTAGAAGGATGATTCTCATGAACTTTTAGCCAACATGAATGTTGTTCCTTATCTTCTTAGCTTTCTAGAAAGTACTAGAAGTCCATGATTGGATTTGTAGAACTCAAGTTACAAGCTTTGCAAGACAAGGGTATTTTGGGAATTTGGAATTATAGGTCATTTTGGATTATGGGTCCATTTCTCTATCTTGCATGCCTCAAATGGAAATTTGTTCAACTTGAAAGTTGCTCAAAATTGCATTTTATACTCAACCAAGCATCAAGGGTTCATTGAAATGGCCTAGAGTGAAGACGGTGTGAAGAAAATTTGAAAAAAGGTAATTAAAAGGCATAAAAAAGAGAAAATTCCAAAACAATTCATTTGTGTGCAAAACTTGGCAAGTTTGTGCATTTTTTGAAGGTAGAAGATATTTGGAGAGGATTGGCAACTTTAGAATTTTGGTTTGAGTCATAATTCATGGACATTTCAAAAGTTGCTTAAAGTTGAAGTAACACCACCAATCTACACCATAGGATTGAATTGAGGATTCAATCTGATCCATTCACATTCATGAGATGTTATGCAAGCTATTGAAGCAAGGATGAAGCTGAAACAGAGTGGGAATCACGAATGCCATGAAGGAGTTTGGAAGAAAAATTGAAAAATTGGATTGAGTGAATTGGGCCATAATTGGTCCAGATAAGGATCCATAACAGTTCTATAGATTGCATAGAGGGATTCCATAGCAAGGTTGGTGATTGGAAGAGCAAGAGGAGGTAAGAAGCACTTGAAAAAAGTTTGTTAGAGGTGAAAATTGAATTTCTACTTTGAATCAATTTTAGAGGGAATTAAGGATTCAAGAAGCTTCTCTAAGCATCATTGAACGATTTTGAACAACTTTGATCAAAAATTCGTGCAAGAGCACTCCACCATTAAAGCTCCGAACAAGGTTCTTATTTCTCATCCATACGCTCTGTTCTTGATGAGTTATTGCGTAATTTTTACATAATTATGATCCTTAGAGTATGTAGAAGCTTTTAGGATTAGTTTGGTTAAGTTCCATGAAACTTCAAGAATTGAAACCCTCGGTTGTAGTTCGAATATCTCTCTAATTATTGGATGAAAATGGAAAAGAAACATAGATTGTTGATGTAGGAAGTGAGAGGAACAGATTAGTGGCTTCAATTTTAAGTTTTGTGAAAGTTGAATTTTCTTGAGTGATTCTTGGAGGTTTATGATTTCTGAGTTTTAATGGAGGAACGTAAAAACAAATTTGATATTTGGATTCTACACGAAAAAATACACAAGTTTGGTTTAAAAAAAAATCAAGTTTTGGTTAAGAAATGAGAGAGTTGGATTTTTAGCTAGAGGTTGAAGATGACCGGAGCTCACCTCCGGCCACCGTCACCACCGTCCCCCACCGCGTCTATAAGTTCCCTCCGTTTGGTGTTCAAATTGCCAGACGCGTTTTTAGCCATCCGATCGCGCATAGGCGGACTCGGTAATCCCATCACACGACTGGAATTTGATTTCAGCGATTGGCTTTTCTTTGCATAGTAAGCAAAACGCTGAGTTTAGACTCAGCTGGGCCCTTGGTACAGTCCGCTACCAGCATCCCCCATACGCGGCCCATTGGAATAATATAACGTAGGAATAGTACTTCAGGCACCCCCTTGCTGTTTCCTTTTAATTTCTTTTATTCTTTTATTTTTCTTATTATTACTTGTTTGTTTTAATTCATAGAAAATATGAAATGAGCTCAATAAATCTTGAGAAAAATACCGTAGGTATTTTAACATGTCTAGAATTTTTCTATATTTTTAATTGCAATTTTAATTCTTTTTCCAATTAATTTTGTATTTTTCTTTTATGTGCTTGTCCATGAATAGGAATAATGCCATGTTAGTTTCTAGATTTTTGTTTCCATATCAATGCTTGGATTTAATCTCTGATTTTTTACATGATGAATATTGATACATTGTAGGATATTTTATGATTTTTCTTACATTGTTTAGATGATTCTAAGTAGGAGTTTGAGATAGGTTTTTAGGACTTCCCCTTTAGGATTTCCTTTTAGCATACATTGAGATGTAGAAATTGTTTAGTACCCTTAGATTTAGGTTTTGGTCCTGAATTTTCTACCATAGATTCTTAACCAATTTAGGATCATCTAGGATTTTCCTTAGCATTTTTAGAAGTGATCTTCTATTATTCCCCCATTTAATAAGTTGATTATGGTTTAGGTGATCCTAACTTAGTTACCTCCTAGTTTAACCGTTAAAGTGAACATTAGTTAACTCTAAGCTTCAAATCCTTTCTTGATAGAATAGAACTCAGGTAGATACCTCCCTAGAACATTTATTAGGCCTTGATAGAGCTTGTGAATCCCCTTAGTTTAGGTGATCCTTGTAGCTAGGCTAGGGTTTCTTAGAAGTTTCTGTGGTGGCTTCTTTTCCCTGTGTGATTTATTTCTCGGGCTTTGCCCTATCCTCTTTCTTCAAGTCATGATGAAGATATCTATTGGGAGAGCGTAATCCTTCCCTTGGTTGGATTCTGTGCATTCCTCAAGAGGTTGAGCTTTGGATTGACATTATCAGTATAGTACATTCCTTTGGTTTGTACTATCTTTGTCCTTCCAGTCTTGATGAGGAGCCCTCTTGGGAGAGCCTAATCCTTCCTTTAGTTGGATTATGTGCATTCCTCAGGAGGTTGAGCCTTGGATTGACATTCTTGGCATGGTATATTCCCTTGGTTTATATACTGTCATCCATCTCCAAGTCCTTTTCTTAGGATCCCTCTTGGGAGAGCCTAATCCTTCCCTTGGTTGGATTATGTGCATTCCTCAACAGGTTGAGCCTGAGATGGACATTCTGTGTTGATACACTTTAACCCGATACCTTAGATTGACATCTAGCACTGATACCTAGTCTTTTCTGTCCTATTGACATAGGATCCCTCTTGGGAGAGCCTAATCCTTCCCTTGGTTGGATTCTGTGCATTCCTCAGAAGGTTGAGCCCTTGATGGACTCTTGTGTTGACACACATCCAACCTGATGTAGCCTGGGATGACTTCCCTGTTGCTCATCTTGGTTTTATTTCTCTTCCTTGCTTGACATTGCTTGATGCATTAGAATAGGTTCATACATAGAATATTTTAAGCTAGGAGCATGACTACATTAAGAGGTTGAGTGGGTCTCCCTCTGCTTGTTTGCATTAAGGGTTGAGGTGATCCTCCCCTTGCTTGTGTGTTGTTTTTCTTTTTGGCTGATGTGTTTGCATTGAAAGGTTGAGCTGAGCTCCCTTTGCTTGTCTGTTTTGATTGTTTTCTTTGCTTGATTGCTTAGAGGTTGAGTGAGTCTCCCTCTACTTGTATTGCTGCATTGCATTTGCATTTTTACTGTTTTCTTCTCTGTTTATTTGTTTTACTGATGTTTAGCTGATGCTTCGCTTATTTTCTGTATTCCATTAACATGATACCCTAGGAGTCTCACTTCCTTTGATAAAGAAGTGATGATAGAACTTTAGGTTGAAACCTATGCATGATAACATATTGGAGTTCCCTGTTTCAAACTCAACCATAGGATGAATCCTTGGCATGACAACATTAGGGCTTGATAGTTTCCCTGTAGAGTTCATTCTCTTCTCTCTATAAAAACAACAGTAAAATACACAATAAAGGAAAGTTGGTACAAGCGCGTTACGAGCCTTAAGCTACTTGGGAAATGATAATTGAGCGGTCTCCTCTCAATCGTCTAGAGTGTTTAGTATACGTACTTTGGATGATATGTGATGCATTCGTTCCCATGTCATAGTCTCTAGAGCTGTACGGGCTACAAACATCCATAAAAAACACTTCTTCCGTAAAAGACAGAAAACAAACTTCAAACCCTTTTTCCCCGTGGGCCCATAACTCAAGGAAAACGTTTCTGAAGAAAAGAGTGTCGTTAACTCTCAGTTCTACCGCAAACGGTAACGCACGAGTCTCTGATGAGCAAGCTGCATACACCGAACTGCTGGAACTGTTTGTTAACCCTACTCGAAAAGCAGATGAATCTGAACCCGTAATCTGTTTTATCCCGAACTACATATGCTCTGATCTCTCATATCTTTTGAGAGTATATAGGAACAATACTGACGTATTGGCGAGCCACCTTCCCCCATCCGTTACTCGTAGTTATCCGAACTACGTTGACTCTGATTTCTCATTCTCTGCCGAGTCAATTTTCTTTTCTTTTTCAGACCAGCCTTGATAGGTAGATAGATTAAACCAACCCATCAGATAAACACAACAAGCATGGATCTCGTTGAGTACGATGGACATGGGGGGTGCTAATACCTTCCCCTTGTGTAACCGACTCCCGAACCCAGACATGGTTGCAATGACCTTGTCTTATACCTTTTCGTCAGGTTTTTTCGATTGTTTCCTTTATTTTTCCATGGGATAAATAACGAAAGGTGGTGACTCTTCTGTTTTGCCGGCACCTTATTTTCGCGGTAGCGATAGTTTTGCATTCAAATATTGCTCTCCCTGTTTTTAATTTTTGCTTTTGCATCTTAAAAATGGAAACATGTTTTGTTTTGTTCATCTTTGCATTCTTAATAAGACATAAAACATCACTCATGCATATCCATTCCCTCATATTCCATCAATAATGATTCAACTATGGCTCGGTATGACTTTGAAATTTCCTATTTACCATGCTGAAGAGGAAATTGATGAAGACTATGAACTTCCTGAGGAATTAGCCAGACTGTTGAAACAGGAGGAAAGGATTATTGAGCCCCATCATGAGGATATCGAGATCATTAATCTGGGTACTGAGGATGTTAAGAAGGAAATCAGAATTGGGGCCACATTGGAAGATAGTGTCAAAAGAAGGTTGGTTGAAATGCTCCGAGAGTATGTGGATATCTTCACTTGGTCTTACCAAGACATGCCTGGGGTTGATATGGACATCTTTGTACACCGTTTACCTCTCAGAGAGGAGTGTCCTCCGATCAAGCAGAAATTGAGAAGAACAAGATCGGGCATGGCTGTCAAAATTAAAGAAGAGGTTCAGAAACAGTTGGACGCCGAATTTCTTGTTGTGACTAATTATCCTCCGTGGGTTGCTAATATTGTTCTTGTACCTAAAGGGATAGAAAGGTCACGATGTGTGTTGACTATAGAGATTTGAATAGAGCAAGCCCGAAAGACGATTTCCCGCTCCCTCACATAACGTGTTAGTGGACAATACTACTCAATTTTCTATATTTTCCTTCATGTATGGCTTTTCTAGGTACAACCAAATCAATATGGCCCCAGAAGACATGGAGAAAATGACATTCATAACATTGTATAGGACATTATGTTATAAAGTGATTCCCTTTGAATTGAAAAATGTTGGGGCAACTTATCAGCGGGCAATGGTGACTCTCTTTCATGATATAATTCACAAAGAAATTGAGGTCTATGTTGATGACATGATCGCGAATTCATAGGCGGGGGAAGAACATCTGGTTAATTTATCAAAGTTGTTTAAAAGGTTAAGGAAATTCAAGCTGAGGTTGAATCCAAACAAGTTTACCTTCGGGGTGAGGTCTGGTAAACTGATGGGTTTCATTGTTAGTGAAAGAGGTATCGAGGTTGATCCTGCCAAGATAAGAGCTATACAAGAGATGCCTGAGCCAAGAATAGAAAAAGATGTTTCTGGTTTCTTAGAGAGGTTGAACTACACTTCTATGTTCATCTCTCATCTTACAGCCACGTGTGAACCAATATTCAAATTATTGAGAAAAGATTAAGCGGTTAGGTGGAATGAAAATTATCAAAACGCGTTTGAAAAGATAAAAGAATACTTGTAGGAACCTCTGATCCTCATGCCTCCAGTGGCAGGAAGACCTTTGATTATGTGAAAATTCTGGCCAGCCCACCATGGATGTTACCACAGAAGTTATAACATCCACTGTGACATTCACTACAGAGCTACTATTATGCAGTAATTATAAAGCAGTAAATAACACAGTTGGTTGTTGACCCAGTTCAGTGCAACACATTTACATCTGGGGGCTACCAAGCTAAGGAGAAATTTCAATATCAGTAGAATTAATTCATAGTCAAACCTCCAGTTTGCACTCCTCACTTAAAACCTACCCAATGACAATTTAACCTAGAGACACTCTAGACCTGAGTATACCCACTCACTCCCTACAATCACCTCAGTGATATCCAAAAACACTTACAAATTAAACAGTAGTAAGAAGAACCACTTCAACTACACCCACCTGGATCTTGCTTCAAAGCTTTGATCAAGTGACACACACTCTTGCTTAACAACTTCGAGTGATACACAACCTAGAAACTACCTAACCAATGCAATGAACAGTTGCTTGGATTACAAGTGTTCCTAAGACACAATCGTGAAGGACAACCTCTTCACTTCTAAACCACTATGGTGATTTCTCTGTTTCTCTATCTTCAATAGTTGCCTTCTAGGATTGCTTCTCCTTTTATTTATAACAACAGATCAGTCCTTGGGCCTGGGTGTATAAATTAGGTTTTATCCATAATAAAACCTCTCTTCAGTATTTTGCACGCTTTCCACTTTAATCAGGTACATATTCGTTCCCCTAGGGCTTCTAAAATGTCTCATGCATTCCAGCTTGAGCTTCTGATTTGTTTCCTGAGTTCTAGCTACTAGAATAACAAACCTGCGCTTGATGTCATACGACCTATGTCATAACATTGAGTATGACATCCAGCTTAACTTATAGTTAGCTTAGTTAACTTACCCTGCACAATCCATATCATGAATGTATCAACATCAGACATGACATTCATACATACACTAATATTTTGCCACAAAATGCAGCCAATCAAGAGCACTTACAAACTCCCCCTTTGGAAAATATTTGGCTAAAACACTCTGTACTTACACCAGAGATTTACACACAGTAGAAGACTTAACATATGACCTGTCTTGCAGGTAAGTCACTTGCTGCTCAAGATCTCAGACTCCTCACAGTTGGCTTTCAGCCCTGTTAACACTCACTTTGTTAACTCTCTGTAGACTACTACTACAAATGTCACCCTTTGCTAGTTGGGTAACCGAGTTACTCCCCCTCAACTGATGCACTTTATCAGTTGAACACTTCACCTGCAAACAGCCTGCTCTGGATGTTATGACATTCAGGATAACATCCTGTCACACAGTTGTGCTACTCCCCCTGAAGGGATGCACTATGCTCTTATTCTGCTCCTAAAGTTGGCACTTGGTCACTAGCACATAGCTCCTAGTTCTAGCATATATTGCATACTTATCACATCAGTAACAACCCAAATAGATGTTACTACCACATACTTAACACATACTTAACACACACATCTCATTAGTAGCACCTGTTATCACTGTAGATGTACCATGGTGTATATACCCAAGCACAGCTCATGGCTGTCTTGTTCTTCCACCTGCTGTTACTACCACTACCACATAACCTGTGGTACTCATTGGTTGATCATTGGTAATCAACCAATTCTTCCATCTAATGTACCTGCTCATGTTTTTATCTAACTCTCTCTCCCCCTTTTTAGCCACAAATTAAGATCCAACTAACACATAGCATAGACCATAAATTGTACCAATACATATGTATGGGGTTACATTACAAAACTGCTCATAGAGAGCCCTACACAACCAGTGCAATTTTTGCTGTCAATCATAACTCAATACACACATCAATACAACAGTTCATAAAACCAGCTCAATCAGCACGAGCTTCACAACATTTTATCAGCACATGTCATCCGTCTTCTTCAGATGCAGAACTGGACCTACCTTTGTCAAATTCTTCATCACTAGTCTCCTCAGCCTCAGGGGATTCATCTTCATCATTGTTCTCTCTTTCTTTCTCTGAATCAGCTTCTTGATGATCACTCTCTTCTTCACCATCGTTTTGACTGTCCTTATCAGTGAACTCAACCTTGTCATTTTGCTCAAGGGTCCTGATTAGTGCTTCAAGAGTTCTTTTCCTCGCATCCATCTCTTGAGATGTTTCTTTTAGCTTGATAATCACTTATGCTTT
Source organism: Lathyrus sativus (assembly GCA_963859935.3). Classification (NCBI taxonomy): domain Eukaryota; kingdom Viridiplantae; phylum Streptophyta; class Magnoliopsida; order Fabales; family Fabaceae; genus Lathyrus; species Lathyrus sativus. Next base: position 213,475,095 of record OZ012739.1, on the reverse strand, counting down.
TGTTGATGTAGACTGTGATGTCTCAGCTGATGTTGCAACAAGGTCAGGAACATGATTTCCATGAAACGGCTTGGGATGAAATGATAAGGGGCTTTCTCTTTTGCTCGCAACATCAGTCTTTTTGAGAATGTTGGGAAACTGTTTTAAGATGATGCCACATATGAGGGAAGGGAATGCAATGGGACCCTTGATGCTATAGCTGCCCGCATGCTTCATAGTTTGATCAAACACATATGTTCCAAAATCAAATTTGGCCTTGGTCCCAATAACATAAATGATTTTACCAAGACCAGTTGCCACAGTAGATTTATGGTTTGTGGGCACCCAATTTGCTGCTCCAATCTTATGCAACATAGCATATTTGATACTCAATTTGCTGGCAACTAGCTTTCTTTTGGATGGCCATCTTTGTACCTGGTTGCCTGCTATCACTTGGCATATTGTGTTTTCTGAACCATTTACATTAGGACGAGCGCTATCTGATCTTCCCAGATATTTATTGATTGTTGATGGAGTGAAACTAACACACTCCCTTCTTACATGCACTTTGCCAAACCCTTTAGATTTCCTGTCAGCACATTCCTCTGAGAGATTAACTATGAATTCTTTGAAAAGTAACTCATAGCATGAAGAGAAGTCACTAACTATTTTCATTAGTCCTGCATCATTAATGAGTCTCATGATTTCTTTACTTTCAAGCACATTTTATCCCAGCTCCCTTTCCACTTCCAGCCTTTTCTGAACAACATACTTCCACCTATTAACACACGAGGGGTAATGAAATGAAATATTGTCAATTGGGACTTCAGGGACCTTTTCAGCCAGCTTGCTCTTGGATGGTTTCTTCTTGTTATGAATGTCAGTGACATCTTCAGCAACATCAGACTCAGTCTTTGATTTAGTACCAGAGTCATCCTTTCTTTTCTTGGTGACCACTTTGCTCCAGGCTTTGGGAGGTCCAACTGGTCTTCTTTTAGTCCTAACCTTCTGTAATACCCCAAATTTTACCCTTACATTTAGTCAGTCATTTCGCATAGCATAGCATCCACTAATCACTAACCAATCATGGAGTGTTGATTTGTTTTGCAGGAATCCAGTTCAAGGGCGTTTTGGTCATTTTACACTATTTTGGCCAATCCTGAAGAAAATCGGTCTTTAAGCCTCGAGGCGTTCAGACCATGATACGTGGGACCGTTGTATGTCATATGAGTTGGTTATCATCAAGGCATCGAACTGGCTCGGTTTATTATTGAAAATTGTCGGGAGCGTATCTAAATTTGGGTCGTTCATTTGCTTAGGGTTCAAGACCATTCTGGGCGGGGTTCCATTTCAGTTGATAACGCGTTCTCTTGATATACAATGAGTGGGATTTAGTTTGAATTCGCTCAGATTTAATCAGGCAGTAAGATCGAGGCCACGAGAGGAATAAACACATGGACGAGAAATTAAGTATATATGAATATCATTCGCGAATGTTTATACTTTACAATTAGGAAGTGAATTCAAATATTTGTGGATTTTTTATTCATAAGTGTTTATAATTTACAACTAAGAAGTAAATATAAATAATTTCAAAATTGGTTATTCATAAGTATTTAAGATTACAATTGAGAAGTAAATAAGTATTTGTTGAATTTTATTTCATAAGTACTTAATTTACAAATGAAGGGGACAAATAACTCTTGAATTTGATTCATGGGTACTTATTTAGTATTACTAGAGATTTATGTTTACAAAGGGCACCCTTATTCTAAGTCCTAAGCTGCTAGGCATTCTTCATTTGGTTTTCTCTTTGAGTTCTTCATACAACTTCTGATCAACCTGCACAACAAAAAGGAAACAGAACAGAAAAAGTGTTAGAGGTTGTTTTGACACTCTTAGAACAATGTCATCATCGAGTGCCGGGAGTGGCACGACCGAAGCCGCATCCTACCCCCGTTACCAATCTGGACCATCGGCGTCAGATCAAGTGGCTACTGTTTCTTATCTAAGGGGCAACCGAGAGAGATAAAGAGTAAAATGAAGTAGGGACTGAATAATTTTCCGAAAAGGATCATATGCCGAAATTGGATTCGTTTTCAAAACCAAAAAGAATGCCATTCATCAAGTAAATATGGTACCATCATCAAGTAAATCCCAATTGGTTTCCAAACTGATACAAGGGTAAAACAGCACAGCCAATTTGGATTCAGACCCAGATGCCGGTAGGTCTGAACCGCGTTTTTCAATACCTGAAATACAAGAATCAAAACAGCATCAGAATTTTCTAAAGTTCGTCACTGACTTAAAACCGTTCACAAGCTGCACCGAATTTGAACAAACATCGCAATTCACCAAAGTGCAAAACTGGCCCATGATTAAGAAAAGAAAAGAAGGACCAAGTCCAATCATTCATAAACCACTGAACCAGAACAGCAAGTGCAAGAAAATCAAGTTCAAGTCAATAAAAAATAAGAGGCTAAGTGTATTTTACGAAACAATCCGACAGGAAACCCCGCACCAGCTCAATCATGAAAAAACACAAAGTAGAAAATCTGTCAAAGTAGCACGGAGCAGCCTTAATCAAAGCGCCGAGATGGCTCACCAACATCATAGAAAGTCAGACGGATACAAGCCCCGGTTGCCTTCGAAAAAGCCTGTCAAAAGAGCATCAAAGAGCTAACATGTCAAGGTCTAGGTTCAAATCATATCAGAGTGAAACCAGTTCAATTCAAAAGACAATTAGAAAGAAGCCCATAATCATGTCAAAGACTAAAAGTCGGCTCACTGAACTTTATCAGTCACCGAGATCCCAACCAAAAGTGGAGGTCACAAGTACAAAAGCTTAAGGGCTCAGCTATGCATCGCAGCCCAATCAGAGAGACCAAAAGGAACCAGTTTAGACCCGAAGGTCGTTACAACTAAGGCATCAAAACCAATTGGCTCAGACCCTAAGGTCATCATCGCCAATAACCTTCACTTGGCCACCTTGACTCAATCGAAGCATCAACATCAGTTCACTGGAAAAAAGAAGAGGAAAGTGAGTATATGTCCCGAATCAATGTTCATGACCGAAACGAATGGAAAACCACGCATCAGCTCAGAAAGAAACAGTTATTTGTTCTGAAAGAACCAGAGATGTATCAGTAAAAAGCATATCAATAGCGGCAACAGGATGAACCGAAAGAATGATCCAATCAAAACCATCAGGAGCATCCGAACGGCATTGAAGAACCAGACACCAAACAAGGTTGGTTTGAATATCTGCAAAATTCACTAAAAGCATCAGAATGCAAGCAAGATGAGGCAGTTATATCAGAAATGATAAAGGGCTCCAGAATTTATCAGAAAAATGAGATGGTCGAACATCAACATCAGTTCATAAGCCCAGAAGGCTGTTCTGGATCAGTTTTGAATAGCCGCGAACGAACAAGTAAAGGACATAACAGAGAACATCACGGTAACCTGGTTTCGCATATCAAGTTCAGTTCAAAGTAAGCCTCAACCAAATGTGCAGGCCACGGTGGAGAAGCAAAATGCGAAGCCGAGGCTCAGCTACGAACATCATTGCCCCAAAACTCGCAGCCGCTATCAAGTAAATGTTTCGAAGCAACATTAAACGAATCCAGATAACCAGTTTGTGTCCAATCCAGTGTTGGAAATGAAATCGAAATATAGTTCGAGGTCGTATCCGCCAAAATCAAGTCGAACCTGGATCCCTCATTGGATAAATCAAAAAGGAAACCGAATCAGAACATATCAGAATCCAATCAAGACAAAAATGGCAAGTTCAAATCACATCAGAAAATTCAACAAAATCAAATCATATCGCAAGATTACAAGGAAAGATAACGGAAATCCAAAGGCCCAAACACTCAGAAGGAGGAGAGATATAAAAGGAACAACATCACCTCGTGTGAAACCCTAGCGGGAGAGAGGGGAAAGCGGCCGCGAGATCGAAAGGGAGAAGAGGGAGCGAAGAAACCCCAGAGCGAACAAACCCAACGGAGAAGTCCACCAACGCCGCCGCCATTCGACGACGAGCAAACAACTCCTGAGGCTTAGCTTCTCACATCATCGCCTCGAAGAAACTACCATCATCGCAACTGAGATCGTGAGTGAAAAACGTGTGTTGATTCCACATTTAATGTTATTGTGTTTGATTTCAAGGATTCCATCATAGAGAACGAAGGAGATAAAGAGGAAATCGGAACATGCGAAGCAAGCGAGGGACGAGAGAAACAAGAAGAACATGCGCCGCGGAGGATGGGGTCTTGAAACCCTAGACCTTTCTTTTGGGGCATTTACACCAACCGGGTTGGGTCCGGAAGTGATTACCGGCCCAACCCCCTTTTCTTTTATTATTTAGTTTGTTTGTGTTTTATTTATTTTACTTTTATTATTATAATTATTTTTATTTGTTTTCTAAATAACATAAAAATTCATTTTTTTTTTAAAAAAATAATAAAAAAATTAGGTTAAAACAGTTTTTGAGGGTTTAAATTAAGTTAATTTACCAATATTAAAAATCCTATTTTAATTCAAATTGAAGTTTACATCATAAAATAAAACCACAAAAAGATGCATAATTTCACTTCTTCACCATCTGATAATTCATCTAATTCTGCCCACTAACGTTGTTTGCTCGTTTTGCAGTTCATTGTGTTTACTGTTATTTATTTCATTATTGTTCTATTTAAATTTCATTATCATATTGTAACTGCTCCTCTCATGTAACCTCGTGAACTTAACAATCGCTCTTTAAATTCTGCCTTTAAAATTCCTGCTTGCATGGTTTAAATTATTATTTCTCTGTTTGCATGGTTCAATCATCTCACACTTTCATCACTATCATTCTGTCACCTCGCACACATCCGAAGGTTAGGTCTAACTGTTTGGCCGCCACGCCAATAGTCCTCAAATTCAAACCCTTACAACTCTTACAAACCCTAATTTTCACAAATGCCTCGCCGCAGGAAAAATTACCATTTTACCCCTAGCATTAGGTCAAAGAGCCGCCGCGCTCATTTTAGGGTTTCCCGTCGTGGAATCCCTAATTTAACCCTAATTACAACTTAACAATTCAACGTAGAGATTTGGAGTTTCTACACTCCACGTAAGCGTGTCCTTAAGATGCGTTTATTCCCCTTGATACCTTGACCACAACCGAGAAATCTCTAACCTCCCTTTTGAGGGGAACTACGATTACTCTGATTCCATTCCCGTAAGGATACGTAGGCACAAGATGCGATGTCTTGCCGAGTAAACTTAGAATTAACCCCTTAGGTTTATTTTCTCGTTTTAATCCCTTTGTACATATACCTTAAGAATAATAAAGCAAATAGTAAACATTTGAACAAAAGGTTCTTGTAGAGTACTACGGAAGTTTAGGGTACTAATACCTTCCCTAAATTTAACCAACCCCCGAACCCTAGATCTCTCCCCGCATTGTGTTTACAATGCCAAAATAGGTTTTCCCTCTTTTGACCTTTTCCTTCGGATAAATCAAAGAGCGGTTGTGAATTGAATTGCGATTCAAACTCATTAATAGTTTGTGATCCTATTTCCACCGCAACAGAAAATGGCGACTTCACTGGGGACTCTTACTTTTGAGGGTTATCCCTAATTTGTTCATATTTATTGCTATTTGCTTCATTTGTATGTATATATTGTACTCTAGTTTTGGGATGGTTCCTTGTGTTGTGAGACAAGTCCTACACCCGGACTTGAGTGACATTATTATAGGATGGGGATATATTCGATGAGGCTTATAGGGAGTTGAATCCCTACTAAGTTGATTCGAGAATCCCGCTTAGTTGAGACCCTTTTGAAAATGGTTCGGTTGAACGAGTTTAGTCGTGAAAACTTTTACTATTCTCAATTGGAGTCTGTGATACTAAGGACCGTAGTTACCTTTAACCCCACTTTTGGCCTTTATTAGGACGTAGTGTGAGGCTATAAGGGAGCAAGTCCCGAAGTAGTTCTACACGATACTACACTCAAAAGAGGTTCTCTTGAGAATATTATTAACCCCCGAGTTAGTTGGGAAGTTAATAATATCCGAAAGATGGGCCGATGATTTTGAGTCCTTTTAGAACCTTGTTCGGCAGGTACAACTAACCGATAGTACACTCCTTTTGGGGATGGGTAGACCTTAACTCCACTCACGTCCTTTAACCTAGGACTGTTGTATTCATGTGCATTGCATCCATAAAGCATCCCATCGCATTGTATTTCATGGAATTCAAACACCATTTATGGATATCGCGGGATACCATGAATAAAAAAATAAAAGTAAAAATAAAAATAAAAAAAATAAGAAAAAACATCAAAATTTCCTTGGTACCCCACGACATTCGTAAATGTTTGAATTCCATGAAATCTTCATTTACATTCGCATTATAGCATCATATGTTTTCTTGCATTGCATGTGTCTTCCGTTTTCTCATGTTCGGTTCTCTCGCCTTCTAGTTTCGTCACCCTGAGTCCTCGACACCAGTACAACACTAGAGCTCAAACTCGGAAAAGAATAGAGGATCAGACAAAGGAGATTGATCGCCTTAGCAACGAACTCGAAGACCTGCGAGGGGGTATGGGGCGTATGATGGAATTACTGCATGTTATGAATGCTAAGATGGATACCCAGCCCACTGTTGTTTCCGAGATTACCGGCATTACTGTGGACCCTCCACCAACTGTGACCGTAGCAAGGGACCCACCTTATGGTCTTGCTCCAGGTTTTGTGCCTCCTCAAGCCACTGTTCCGATTAATCAGCCTGTTCAACAAACCGTTCCTTTATTTTCCGAAATTTCTAGGGGGGCTCCTATCTTTGCACCACCCGTTGTGCACACCCATGTGCAACCGTATTTCAATGAGCCCGTTTTTGATAATCTTGATGAGAATGTTGAAGGTTATGAGAAACATGACAAGCTTCGTGAGGAAGTAGACACTATCGCCCAAAGATTGAGAAAGGTAGAAGGCGATCAAATTTTTGGGGCTGCTGCAAGGGACGTTTGTTTGGTCTCAGGTTTGGTTATTTCCCCGAAGTTCAAAACTCCGAACTTCGATCGCTATGAAGGTGCCACTTGTCCTAAGAGTCATCTGATCATGTACTACCGTAAAATGGCTGCCCATGTTGAGAATGACAAATTGATGATTCATTGCTTCCAAGACAGTTTGAAGGGTGCTTCTTCCAAATGGTACTTAACTTTGGACCAATCTCGCATTAAGAACTTCCAGGATTTATCTGACGCTTTCATCAAACATTATAAGTACAATATGGATTTGGCTCCTGACAGAAGACAATTGTTGAGTATGTCACAAAAGAATTCTGAGTCGTTCAAAGAGTACGCTCAAAGGTGGAGAGAGATTGCCTCGCAAGTAGAACCTCCTTTGACCGAGAAAGAGTTAGCTGATTGGTTTGTCGACACGGTTCGTCCAGAATTTTACGAAAGGATGGTGGGTAGTGTGACTTCAAATTTATCTGACATCGTTGCTGTGGGTGTCAAGATTGAATTGGGTATGAAAACCGGTAAAATGACAAATACTCCTGGTGTTTCAAAGGATCAGACGAAGAAACCTTCGTTCGGCTCTCAGAAGAAGAAAGAAGGTGAGACTAATGCTATATCCTCCGGTAGACGAAGAGACCAATTTTATCAATATCCGCAAGGTTATGCTCAACCTCAAGGGTATCCGATTCAATATGCTCAACAACCCTATGTGGCAGCTGTTGCACCTTCTTTCAATCAACAAGTTCCTACGTATCAACCTATGCAACAATCTCCCGTTTATTCGCCTCCTAACTATCAACAAGCGCCCAACGCTCTTGCCTACCAGCAGCCAAAGAATCCAGCTCCTCGCCAGAATGGTCCGAACAAGAGACAGTATAGACCTTGTCCGCCAATTCCAATGACTTTCACCGAGTTGTATCCCTCATTAATCAAACAAGGTCTAATTACTACTCGAGCTTTGGGTCCGCCTCCTAATCCGCTGCCCGCCAATTACAACGCCGCTGCTCATTATTTATTTCATGAGGGTGCGTCTGGTCATGATCTAGAGAACTGTTATGCTCTCAAAAACCTTGTCAGGGATCTATTGGAAAAGAAGATTTTGTCATTTGAAGATCCTCAACCGAATGTTAAGAAGAACCCTTTTCCTAACCATGAGAGTGTTAATGCCATTAGTGCTGATTCTGAGGAAGGTTATGTCCTTGATGTTGTTCAGATTAAGACTCCTCTTAAGATATTCCATTCGAAACTGTTTGAAGCCGGTCTAGTAGATACTTCCCACGTTGCATGCGCAAGTTGTGATGCCAGTATTAAGGGTTGTGTGTTGGTTCAGAACGATGTTCAGAGGTTGATTAATGAGGGTATTTTACAAGTGACAAGCCAAGCCAAGAAGGATGAAGTCGCTGTGGTTGAGCCTGTCTTCCATCAGCCTGAATCAAAGGGTAAGGTACCAGTGTTTAATCTGTCAGGGGCGAGTTCTGTCAATCCCGTGTTCAATATACCAAAGTCGTTTATCCTTGAGACGAATCAGCCTAAGTCCATAATTATTCGAAAACCAAGTCCGTTTCCTTTCAGTGATCCTAAAGCTGTACCTTGGAAATATGACGTGACGATGATTGACAAGGAGTCTGGGAAGGTTATTCGAAATGAAGAGGTTAAGGACACTGTGACTAATATCGCAGAGGCAAGCAGGATGACTCGCAGTGGCCGTGTGTATACTCCCCGTTTCAATGAGGTTCCACCTAAGGAAACAACTAATATCCCAGTGCCTGTCAAAGACAAAGGTAAGGGAGCCGTTACGAATGATGAAGATGTTGAGTTTTTGAGGATCATCAAGAAAAGTGACTATAAAGTTATCGATCAACTTCATTAAACTCCTTCCAAGATTTCGATCTTATCTCTGTTGATGAGTTCACCCGCTCATAGGACGGCCTTGCAGAAAGTTTTGACTCAAGCACATGTGGATCAAGATATCAGTACCAGTCGGTTTGATAGTGTGATTGCCAATCTGACCGCATGTAACACTCTTAGTTTCAGCAACGAAGAATTACCAAAGGAGGGTCCGAATCATAATCGTGCTTTACATATATCAGTGAAATGTCAGGAGGACAATTTAGCGAGAGTGCTAGTGGACACCGGTTCTTCTTTGAATGTTCTACCCAAGAGGGTTCTTAATAAGTTGGTTTTAAAAGAGACTGTGTTGAAACCTACTTCCTTGATCGTCAAAGCTTTCGATGGTTCTCGCCGGTCGGTAATGGGGGAGGTTGAACTTCCTATCCTGATTGGTCCGCAAGTTTTTAATATCACGTTTCAAGTCATGGACATTAATCCCAATTACAGCTGTTTACTTGGAAGGCCGTGGATCCATGCCGCTGGGGCAGTAACCTCAACGTTACATCAAAAGATGAAGTTTGTGATCGATGAAAAGTTAGTTATTATACACGGTGAGGAGGATCTGATGGTCAGTAACCTGTCTTCTTTCCGTTATATCGAGGCCGATGAGAATGCTTTGGAAATCTCCTTTCAAGCACTCGAGATCGCCATTCTATTAGAAGTCGAAGAGACAGTGGGCCAGGGTAATCCATCTTTTGCATCTTTGAAGAGTACCAAATCAACAATTGACAGGGGCATCCCAGAAGGTTGGGGAGAGGTAATTGATGTCAAGACCAAGGCTGATCGCTTTGGGTTGGGTTACAAACCAACTCAGAATGGAGCTGCCACAACTGTCAAAGGGCATCCGAAGGTTATCCAAGAGGTATTTGTCAGCGGAGGTTTCCAAGTCAATGCCGTCAGTGACTGTGAGGAAGATGAAGATCTGAGAAACCTGGTGTTTAAGGGTGATGCAGCTTTGAACAACTGGGAGGCCGTAGAGATCCCTGTTATTTTTCCATCGTCAAAGTAATTTTTAACATTTTCACTTATGTTTTCAAATAAAAAATCCGTAGCTCTGCCCAAGGCTATAGGATCGTTTTTTTGTTGGGCCACCTTTCACTTTTAAAAGGATATTAATAAATGCATTTTGTTCAATTCCATTTTGGTTCATTTGCGTTTTTTCGTTTTCACCTTTAAAAAATGAAGTTGGCAATCTTTTTCAAAAAAATAAAACAACAAAAATAGCATTTTATTTCTTATCTTGCATATCTTCGAACATTTTAATAAAGTAAGCCTTCCATCATGCAGAGACATCGCAAACCTTGTTGGATCCAATGACTTTATTGACACTCCTGACTGGGATGCACCCATCTATCAAGCTGAAGACGAGGGTGAAGAAGATTTTGAAGTACCCGCTGAACTGACAGAACTGATTGAGTACGAGTACACAGAGCTCCAGCCGCATAAAGAGCAGGTGGACTTAATTAATCTTGGTACAGATAAAGACAAGAAAGAGGTCAAGATTGGTGCAATGCTTGGGACAGAGGTTAAGCAGAGGTTGATTGAGTTATTAAAAGAATATATTGATGTGTTTGCGTGGTCGTATCAAGATATGCCTGGTCTAGACACAGATATTGTTGTTCACAAGTTGCCTCTTAAGCCAGATTGTCCACCTATCAAACAAAAGCTTCGAAGAACGAGACCCGACATGGCTTTGAAGATTCGAGATGAGGTTAAAAAAACAGTTGGATGCAGGTTTCTTGGCAGTTGCAAAATATCCAGATTGGGTTGCTAATATTGTGCCAGTGCCCAAGAAAGACGGTAAAGTTAGGATGTGTGTGGATTACAGGGATCTGAACAAAGAAAGTCCGAAAGATGACTTCCCTCTGCCACATATTGATACACTTGTAGACAATACAGCCAGTTTTGCGTTGTTCTCATTTATGGATGGTTTCTCTGGCTATAATCAGATCAAAATGGATCCCGATGATCGAGAGAAGACTACTTTCATTACTCCTTGGGGGACCTTTTGCTACAAAGTCATGCCCTTCGGTTTGAAGAACGCAGGGGCAACTTACCAACGCGCTATGACAACTCTTTTCCATGATATGATGCACAAAGAGATCGAGGTGTATGTGGACGATATGATAGCCAAATCTCAGAGTGAAGAGGAACATCTAGACCATTTGGTAAAGTTGTTTGAACGACTCAGGAAATATCAGTTGAAGTTGAATCCTGCTAAATGTACCTTCGGTGTCAGATCTGGAAAATTGCTTGGTTTTATTGTTAGTCAACGAGGGATTGAGGTAGATCCTGACAAAGTCCGAGCCATTCAAGATGTGCCAGCTCCGCAAACCGAGACGCAAGTTAGAGGTTTTCTGGGGCGTTTGAATTATATTTCCAGGTTTATCTCTAACATGACCGCTACTTGTGAGCCGATATTCAAATTGCTTTGTAAGGGGCAGACGGTTGAGTGGAACCCTGATTGTCAGAAAGCGTTTGAGAAAATTAAGAATCATTTGCAAGAACCCCCTATTCTGATTCCTCCCGTACCCGGAAGACCGTTGTTTATGTACCTTACTGTTCTTGAGAAGTCTATGGGTTGTGTGCTTGGGCAACATGATGAGACTGGAAGAAAGGAACATGCGATTTATTATCTGAGCAAGAAGTTTACCGACTGTGAAAACAGATATTCACTATTGGAGAAAACTTGTTGTGCGTTGGCATGGGCCGCTAGGCGCCTTCGGCAATATATGGTCTGCCATACCACATTGTTAATTTCTAAAATGGATCTGATCAAGTATATTCTTGAAAAACCTGCTCAAACTGGGAGGCTAGCCCGTTGGCACATGTTGTTATCCGAATATGACATCCAATACGTACCCCAGAAGGCAATTAAAGGTAGTATCTTATCGGATCATCTTGCAGATCAGCCAGTTGAAGATTATGAACCTCTTAAGTTTGACTTTCCTGATGAGGATATTTTGTTGATCAAGAGAGATTGTGAAGAGCCAGATCCGAGCGAAGGTCCAGAACCAGGTCTTTGGTGGAGGATGATGTTTGATGGTTCCTCGAATTTCAATGGGCATGGTATAGGCGCCGTTTTAATGAACCCAAAAGGTGGGTTCACTCCGTTTACATCAAGGTTAGACTTTGAGTGTACTAATAACGTCGTAGAGTATGAAGCATGTATTCTTGGCCTCGAAGCAGCAATTCACCTCCGAATCAAACTTCTCAAAGTAAGTGGTGACTCAGCCTTGGTTATTTACCAGGTACAAGGCAAATGGGAAACGAAGAATGAGAAGTTAATCCCTTACAAAGACTACATTGTCGAGCTGATTAAGTATTTCGACGAGATAGAGTTCGAGCATGTTCCTAGATCTGAGAATCACGTTGCTGATGCTTTAGCCATGTTAGCATCCATGTGGAAAGTTAAATTCGTTAATGAAGCACCTCTTATCCATATTGAACGCAAAGTTGAGCCCGCTTATTGTCAAGTAGTTGAAGAGGTTGAGGTGGATGAAAAGCCTTGGTTTCATGACATCAAGAACTATCTAGTCAAGCAAGAGTATCCCGATGGTGCTACCGGTCTGGACAAGAAAACATTGAGAAGACTGGCTTCTAAATTCTTTATCAGTAATGGTGTGTTATACAAAAGAAATTACGACATGGTTTTGCTCAGATGTGTTGATAAACGGGAAGCAGACATGTTACTGCAAGAGATTCACGAGGGGACCTTCGGAACTCATGCCAATGGTTATGCTATGTCTAAGAAGATGTTAAGGGCTGGATATTATTGGTTGACTATGGAAGCTGACTGCATCCAATACGCAAGGAAATGCCATAAGTGCCAAATTTACGCTGATAAAATGCATGTGCCTCCATCACCGTTGAATGTTTTGTCTTCACCATGGCCGTTCTCAATGTGGGGCATTGACATGATTGGGGCAATCGAGCCGAAGGCTTCTAATGGTCATCGTTTTATCCTTGTTGCTATTGATTATTTCACCAAGTGGGTAGAGGTTGTTTCCTACACCAACGTGACTAAGCAAGTGGTTGCCCGTTTCATCAGGAAAGAAATTATCTGCCGTTATGGAATTCCAAGTCGGATAATAACTGACAAGGGCACCAATCTGAATAACAAGACTATGAAGGAGTTGTGTGACAGTTTCAATATCACGCATCACAATTCTTCTCCGTACCGTCCTAAGATGAATGGGGCCGTTGAAGCTGCGAATAAGAATATCAAGAAAATCCTGCAAAAGATGGTCGTGACTTACAAAGATTGGCATGAGATGTTACCGTTTGCTCTGCATGGATACAGGACCTCAGTACGAACTTCGACAGGGGCAACACCTTTCTCATTGGTGTATGGAATGGACGTCGTACTCCCCATCGAAGTAGAGATACCTTCTTTAAGGGTGTTGATGGAAGCTGAACTTGAGGAAGCTGAGTGGGTTCAAGACAGACTGGATCAGTTGAATCTCATTGATGAGAAACGCATGACAGCTATGTGCCATGGGCAATTATATCAGAAACGGATGAAAAGAGCATTTGATAAGAAGATTCGTATCCGTGAGTTCCGTCAAGGAGAGCTCGTACTCAAAAAGATCTTGCCAGTGCATAAAGATATGCGTGGAAAGTGGATGCCCAATTATGAAGGCCCATTTGTTGTAAAGACCGTTTTCTCCGGAGGGTCTCTGATACTTACAACAATGGATGGTGAAGAGCTTGCACATCCCGTGAATTTTGATGCAGTCCGAAAATATTATGCCTAAAAATCCGCTAAGTCGAAAACCTGCAAAAGGCGACTTAGGCAAAAGTAAGGGTTAGAAAAAGTAATAATAATAAAAAGCTCGCTAAGTTGAAAACCCGAAAGGGCGGCTTAGGCAAAAAGGAGCGTCCCGGTGGATTGAAAACCCGAAAGGGCGGTCCAGGCAAAAGTTAGGGACGAAGGCATTTCATTGCATCAGAAAACACCGATCATCGCGGACACGCTTTCCGCATGAGATCCATTTTCCAGTTCGTTCATCCTCGTCCAAAGCAAGATTCTGGATAGTCTTAGTTATTAGTGTCAGTAGGTGTTGTTGGATTCAATGTAACCTTTTCCCATATTGCCAATTTCAAAGCGTAATCATCTGTGGAGCTATGCCTTCGGCAAGCTACCATCCTTTAATAAAAGATACCATTTTGTTACTTAAATTTCTTGGTGCATTGCTCTTGTTTTCTATTGTTATGCAAAATGCCATTTATTCTTAAATTTTGAAAATGAAAGGTGCTTTGAAAACTTTTTAAAACTGTTCTTCGAAAACGCGATTGAAAAATATAAGAAATTACTTTGACTAGTGGAAATTTCTAAAGGATCTCTTCACTCCTCGAAAATCTCATTGTTGCAGAAACACTTTTAAATCATTGCTCTGACACAGTCCCCAGCGAGACTATAAGCTGACAACTTTTTTCTTAGGTAACTCGAAAGTGTCCCTCAGGTTTTCTTCTCCCCATGTGAAGACATGATACTGTGCACCCAAGCAGATTACCTTCTCCCCAGAGAAGTCAGAATTCTGAAACCAGATTTGGTTCTACCATTGATTTTTTTTTTCTTACCCATGATTGACGTATTGGTTGCAGTGGACGCAGGGTATCTCCGTCGAGATGTTTATTTCATCTCTCGTCCCGTCTCTAGTCTGTTTCGTCAGCATATGCAAGGGCATAAGCATCACATGCCTATTTCATATACTTATTTCACATACTCATTACATATTCATTCCACTACATCCTGCATATTTAACTACATACACGTTAACATACATTCACATTAACATATGCAGTAACACATGCGTTAGCATTCACAGGTTCATTGTGTCTCACCATCATTGATTGTTACCGCCGAGTAACTGGGTTGGTCCTTCCTCTCCAAGTAGATCATCAGCCCTAAGCATAAAATACATATGTGTTTCCCGTTTCCCCACAGAGCTCGACCCTCGTGGATGACGGTTATTTCAGCTATCTTTCCTCACCGGGACAAGATATTTACCCTTCGAGTTCATTCCCTCGATGGAGTCTTGATTGCTAGCTTTCTTTCTAGCTCGATCCTAGATTGAATCTCGGTTTTGTCGGTTGTCGAGCCCAACCGGACGTGCATTTATTTTGCACCGTTTAAAATTTTTCACCATACCTTGGCAGATATGCGACTGTTCTCGCCTGAGAAGCTTATCACTGTACCCGGATGTGCATTTATTTTGCACTATTTTTCAAGCAACCCTTTACAGATACACACCGGTTCACGCCTGGAAAATCTATCAGTACATCTTACAGCATCGGTATGCGACTGTTCTCGCCTGAGAAGCCTATCGATATTACAATCCTACATCCTACAGCATCGGTATGCAACTGTTCTCACCTGAGAAGCCTATCGGTATACAACTCTACAATCATACATTTTACAATCGATCAGCAACAGTTCTCGCCAAGAGAAGCTTATCACAACATTTTACAATCGATCAGCAACAGTTCTCGGTTAAGAAGCTTATCGTAACATTCTTCAGCAATGGTATGCAACAGTTCTCCGCCAAGAAGCTTATCATCATGGTTACTTGTTATCACCTCTACAAGTAGTTCTTACCCGAGAAGCTTATTACTGCCACTCTTGCAGAAAAAGCGACATTCCTCGCCTGAGAAGCTGATCCTATCTTCGTTATGACTCGCAGAAAATGGCCATCTCCATCGAGCAGTTGGGCTTCCATTTTCCTTGTCATCTTGAAGTATGGGGAGGTTTGAACCGAAGCATATTCAGGGAGCAACAAACCTTGAAATGAAGAAGTTCATTTACCCTTTAGTAAAAGAAGGAGCAGAATCATATTCAGGAGAGCATGAATCTTGAAGTGCGAAGAAGTTTATTTTACCCTTTAGTAAAAGAAGAATCTGAAACATATTCCAGGCACCAACCTTAAATATGAGAATATTTATGTATCAGATAAGCAGCAGCCTCCTTATTTGAGTGCTTATCCGTTTTGGCATGTAAGTCCCTTCCAACGATAAGTGACAGTTCTCCCTCGAGAAGCTTATCAGGGCATTTTCCATCAAAGCCCATTTATTTTGGCATACAGCTGGTTCTTCTCACCCTGTATATTTGCTACGGATTCCCGAAAGGTCCGTTTGATCCTGTCACGAGAGATAGTTTACAGAAGCTTGGATGTTATTCTTTGCTCAATGCTCCAGCATTCTGTAATCGATTTTGCAGTCGTACATGATCCAGTTTTACTTTTAGATTCCCCAGTGGAGGCCGTCTCATAGGTGCCATCTCCATTTGAGAATCTCGTTCCTTTTCTAAAAAAGACAGTTGGTCGTGTTCGCACCAGTTGACCATCATTTTAGAATTCTCCGGTGTTGTGCTGTGTCCCAGCGCGTCGTTTTCCCCAGTGTGTTGTTCTCGTAGCGTCTGTCCCTGTGACGTCGTATTTGTCAGCATCGTCGCATTCATCAGTCCAGCATACGCATCATATCATGTTCATGGCGCTTCCTACATTAGTTTTGTTTGGTCCATAGCATTGCATATCGCCACATATAAGGGCAAAATTTTCGGTTATCTATATTTAAATCCCTCCACCATGATTCCTCGAGTCTCCGTCACTCAAATCATCCGGTGTAGCTATTTAAATAGGGGCAACTGTAATACCCCAAAATTTACCCTTACATTTAGTCAGTCATTTCGCATAGCATAGCATCCACTAATCACTAACCAATCATGGAGTGTTGATTTGTTTTGCAGGAATCCAGTTCAAGGGCGTTTTGGTCATTTTACACTATTTTGGCCAATCCTGAAGAAAATCGGTCTTTAAGCCTCGAGGCGTTCAGACCATGATACGTGGGACCGTTGTATGTCATATGAGTTGGTTATCATCAAGGCATCGAGCTGGCTCGGTTTATTATTGAAAATTGCCGGGAGCGTATCTAAATTTGGGTCGTTCATTTGCTTAGGGTTCAAGACCATTCTGGGCGGGGTTCTATTTCAGTTGAGAACGCGTTCTCTTGATATACAATGAGTGGGATTTAGTTTGAATTCGCTCAGATTTAATCAGGCAGTAAGATCGAGGCCACGAGAGGAATAAACACATGGACGAGAAATTAAGTATATATGAATATCATTCGCGAATGTTTATACTTTACAATTAGGAAGTGAATTCAAATATTTATGGATTTTTTATTCATAAGTGTTTATAATTTACAACTAAGAAGTAAATATAAATAATTTCAAAATTGGTTATTCATAAGTATTTAAGATTACAATTGAGAAGTAAATAAGTATTTGTTGAATTTTATTTCATAAGTACTTAATTTACAAATGAAGGGGACAAATAACTCTTCAATTTGATTCATGGGTACTTATTTAGTATTACTAGAGATTTATGTTTACAAAGGGCACCCTTATTCTATGTCCTAAGCTGCTAGGCATTCTTCATTTGGTTTTTTCTTTGAGTTCTTCATACAGCTTCTGATCAACCTGCACAACAAAAAGGAAACAGAACAGAAAAAGTGTTAGAGGTTGTTTTGACACTCTCAGAACAATGTCATCATCGAGTGCCGGGAGTGGCACGACCGAAGCCGCATCCTACCCCCGTTACCAATCTGGACCATCGGCGTCAGATCAAGTGGCTACTGTTTCTTATCTAAGGGGCAACCGAGAGAGATAAAGAGTAAAATGAAGTAGGGACTGAATAATTTTCCGAAAAGGATCATATGCCGAAATTGGATTCGTTTTCAAAACCAAAAAGAATGCCATTCATCAAGTAAATATGGTACCATCATCAAGTAAATCCCAATTGGTTTCCAAACTGATACAAGGGTAAAACAGCACAGCCAATTTGGATTCAGACCCAGATGCCGGTAGGTCTGAACCGCGTTTTTCAATACCTGAAATACAAGAATCAAAACAGCATCAGAATTTTCTAAAGTTCGTCACTGACTTAAAACCGTTCACAAGCTGCACCGAATTTGAACAAACATCGCAATTCACCAAAGTGCAAAACTGGCCCATGATTAAGAAAAGAAAAGAAGGACCAAGTTCAGTCATTCATAAACCACTGAACCAGAACAGCAAGTGCAAGAAAATCGAGTTCAAGTCAATCAAAAATAAGAGGCTAAGTGTATTTTACGAAAAAATCCGACAGGAAACCCCGCACCAGTTCAATCATGAAAAAACACAAAGTAGAAAATCTGTCAAAGTATCACGGAGCAGCCTTAATCAAAGCGCCGAGATGGCTAACCAACATCATAGAAAGTCAGACGGATACAAGCCCCGGTTGCCTTCGAAAAAGCCTGTCAAAAGAGCATCAAAGAGCTAACATGTCAAGGTCTAGGTTCAAATCATATCAGAGTGAAACCAGTTCAATTCAAAAGACAATTAGAAAGAAGCCCATAATCATGTCAAAGACTAAAAGTCGGCTCACTGAACTTTATCAGTCACCGAGATCCCAACCAAAAGTGGAGGTCACAAGTACAAAAGCTTAAGGGCTCAGCTATGCATCACAGCCCAATCAGAGAGACCAAAAGGAACCAGTTCAGACCCGAAGGTCGTTACAACTAAGGCATCAAAACCAATTGGCTCAGACCCTAAGGTCATCATCGCCAATAACCTTCACTTGGCCACCTTGACTCAATCGAAGCATCAACATCAGTTCACTGGAAAAAAGAAGAGGAAAATGAGTATATGTCCCGAATCAATGTTCATGACCGAAACGAATGGAAAACCACGCATCAACTCAGAAAGAAACAGTTATTTGTTCTGAAAGAACCAGAGATGTATCAGTAAAAAGCATATCAATAGCGGCAACAGGATGAACCGAAAGAATGATCCAATCAAAACCATCAGGAGCATCCGAACGGCATTGAAGAACCAGACACCAAACAAGGTTGGTTTGAATATCTGCAAAATTCACTAAAAGCATCAGAATGCAAGCAAGATGAGGCAGTTATATCAGAAATGATAAAGGGCTCCAGAATTTATCAGAAAAATGAGATGGTCGAACATCAACATCAGTTCATAAGCCCAGAAGGCTGTTCTAGATCAGTTTTGAATAGCCGCGAACGAACAAGCAAAGGACATAACAGAGAACATCACGGCAACCTGGTTTCGCATATCAAGTTCAGTTCAAAGTAAGCCTCAACCAAATGTGCAGGCCACGGTGGAGAAGCAAAATGCGAAGCCGAGGCTCAGCTACGAACATCATTGCCCCAAAACTCGCAGCCGCTATCAAGTAAATATTTCGAAGCAACATTAAACGAATCCAGATAACCAGTTTGTGTCCAATCCAGTGTTGGAAATGAAATCGAAATATAGTTCGAGGTCGTATCCGCCAAAATCAAGTCGAACCTGGATCCCTCATTAGATAAATCAAAAAGGAAACCGAATCAGAACATATCAGAATCCAATCAAGACAAAAATGGCAAGTTCAAATCACATCAGAAAATTCAACAAAATCAAATCATATCGCAAGATTACAAGGAAAGATAACGGAAATCCAAAGGCCCAAAAACTCAGAAGGAGGAGAGATATAAAAGGAACAACATCACCTCGTGTGAAACCCTAGCGGGAGAGAGGGGAAAGCGGCCGCGAGATCGAAAGGGAGAAGAGGGAGCGAAGAAACCCCAGAGCGAACAAACCCAACGGAGAAGTCCACCAACGCCGCCGCCATTCGACGACGAGCAAACAACTCCTGAGGCTCAGCTTCTCACATCATCGCCTCGAAGAAACTACCATCATCGCAACTGAGATCGTGAGTGAAAAACGTGTGTTGATTCCACATTTAATGTTATTGTGTTTGATTTCAGGGATTCCATCATAGAGAACGAAGGAGATAAAGAGGAAATCGGAACATGTGAAGCAAGCGAGGGACGAGAGAAACAAGAAGAACATGCGCCGCGGAGGATGGGGTCTTGAAACCCTAGACCTTTCTTTTGGGGCATTTACACCACCCGGGTTGGGTCCGAAAGTGATTACTGGCCCAACCCCCTTTTCTTTTATTATTTAGTTTGTTTGTGTTTTATTTATTTTACTTTTATTATTATAATTATTTTTATTTGTTTTCTAAATAACATAAAAATTCATTTTTTTTTAAAAAAAATAATAAAAAAATTAGGTTAAAACAGTTTTTGAGGGTTTAAATTAAGTTAATTTACCAATATTAAAAATCCTATTTTAATTCAAATTGAAGTTTACATCATAAAATAAAACCACAAAAAGATGCATAATTTCACTTCTTCACCATCTGATAATTCATCTAATTCTGCCCACTAACGTTGTTTGCTCGTTTTGCAGTTCATTGCGTTTACTGTTATTTATTTCATTATTGTTCTATTTAAATTTCATTATCATATTGTAACTGCTCCTCTCATGTAACCTCGCGAACTTAACAATCGCTCTTTAAATTATGCCTTTAAAATTCCTGCTTGCATGGTTTAAATTATTATTTCTCTGTTTGCATGGTTCAATCATCTCACACTTTCATCACTATCATTCTGTCACCTCGCACACATCCGAAGGTTAGGTCTAACTGTTTGGCCGCCACGCCAATAGTCCTCAACTTCAAACCCTTACAACTCTTACAAACCCTAATTTTCACAAATGCCTCGCCGCAGGCAAAATTACCATTTTACCCCTAGCATTAGGTCAAAGAGCCGCCGCGCTCATTTTAGGGTTTCCCGCCGTGGAATCCCTAATTTAACCCTAATTACAACTTAACAATTCAAAGTAGAGATTTGGAGTTTCTACACTCCACGTAAGCGTGTCCTTAAGATGCGTTTATTCCCCTTGAGACCTTGACCACAGTCGAGAAATCTCTAACCTCCCTTTTGAGGGGAACTACGATTACTCTGATTCCATTCCCGTAAGGATACGTAGGCACAAGATGCGATGTCTTGCCGAGTAAACTTAGAATTAACCCCTTAGGTTTATTTTCTCGTTTTAATCCCTTTGTACATATACCTTAAGAATAATAAAGCAAATAGTAAACATTTGAACAAAAGGTTCCTGTAGAGTACTACGGAAGTTTAGGGTGCTAATACCTTCCCTAAATTTAACCAACCCCCGAACCCTAGATCTCTCCCCGCATTGTGTTTACGATGCAAAAATAGGTTTTCCCTCTTTTGACCTTTTCCTTCGGATAAATCAAAGAGCGGTTGTGAATTGAATTGCGATTCAAACTCATTAATAGTTTGTGATCCTATTTCCACCGCAACACCTTCCTTGCGGGAGTGTCATGTTCAGTTGTCTTCTTCTCTGTGAGGTTGTCTTGCTCAACAGCCTGTTCAACTGCCTTTTTCTTGGGGAGAACTTGTTCAACCATCTTTTTATCTTTCCTTGTCATAAGCCTTTTAGCTATGCCCGGATTGATGTTTGCAATTAACGCGTTATCAGAGTATTCATCAAGGTCCACCAACTCATGATTCTTGGTGTCTTGTACTTCATCACCTCCACCATCCGAGCCTATACCCTTGTTTTTCTCTTCTGAAGTACGATCTTTCAAGGTTCCAACATTGGGCATATCATCCCTTTGATCATGCACAGTTGGACCATACCCCTCATTGCTGGGTGGAATAGGGATGTTCAGAGCCCTAGCTACCATGCTAGCAATAATGTTGTGCGTGTTCTTGGCTCCATCATCATTAACATCAGAGGTTGTCGGAGTAGGAGTTTTACCTGAGACGAGGTCCTTGGACCTTCTTGCATGTTGGCTCCTTGGATTTTTTATCAGAACCCCTTCTGGAGTCATCATGCACAAGGGTGCTATTTCAAGCACTGAGTCAGGGTTGCTTGACTCAGATCCTATCTCAGACTCATTGGCGGATATGTTCTTGGAGGGAGAGGATTTTGGTGAATGTTAAGACATTGTACATGACGTTGATTGTGTGAACAGGGGTTTCTCTTTGTTGAAGGTTGTAGGGAAGATGAATAGTTCGATAGTGGACCAAGTTGAGTAGAAGGTTGATATGGAGGGGCTCACTAGGTGATATAGCAAATGAGGAGGGAACATAATATTTTGACCAATCAGTAAATGATTGAATTTTAAATTATAATTCCATATTCCAATTAATTGCTATAACTCACCATTACATAAAGGCCTTAATTTCTGTAAATCATTTTTATGGGCCTTGACCCTCCATGCACCAATTTCAGTCCTATTCATTGCATCCTCATCAGGTATTGCACCAATCCCTTGCCCTTTACACGAGTGACCCCTGAACATGCCTCCTTTGGACTAACCAGGACTAGTTTGACTGGTGCGCTGGATGTCAAAGAACAAGGTCATCACATCAGGAGTGACAATGCTTCTTTTTTGCAGGGTAGCTTCCATGGACTCCATCAGGTTCCAATATAGCCTATCTAGCTTTACCTGGTGACCAATCTTTGGGTATCCCTTCTTGTCTAGCCTTTCCACCTGACTTTTCTTACACCCTATTTGTCTTTCTGGAGCATACTTTGAGGATCCTTTTGCTGATGATTTGGACCTGGTTCTTTTCTCTAGCCCTAGGTGGTCCTTTTTTTCTTCATTAACCAATCCATTTATGTTACTTATGGGCTCCCATAGGTAATAGTTATTCTTGGATCTAGATCCCCTCATTTCTTCCTTACCCTCTTCATTGATCACCACACACATGTCTTTGGAAAAATGGACTTTTAAAACTTGATCACATAGCTGACTTATGCTTATTAGTTTGACAGTGAGTCCTTTAACTAGCAGGACATCCTTCAATTTTGGAGCTTTTTGACTGTCAAGTTGTCCAGCACCTGTGATTCTTCCTCTAGCTCCATCACCAAAGG
The DNA here is from genome assembly GCA_963859935.3 of Lathyrus sativus. Lineage (NCBI taxonomy): Eukaryota > Viridiplantae > Streptophyta > Magnoliopsida > Fabales > Fabaceae > Lathyrus > Lathyrus sativus. The sequence continues at coordinate 213,452,420 of OZ012739.1, read as the reverse complement.
TTACATGACTAGATGAATAAGGTTTGAGTTTGATCAGTAGATCCTCTATTCCAGTCATATGCCTGGAGCAACCACTGTCAAACTACCAATCTTCATTGGTAGGTGTCGCTACTGCGAAAATCGGCGCCGGCTATGACAGAAGAGTCGCCACCGTGTGTTATTTATCCCAAAAGAGGGAAAGGAAACACTCAGAGAAAACCTAACGCAAAGAGGGAAAGGAATGGTCATCGCAACCAAATCCTGGATTCGGGAGTCGGTTACGCAAGGGGAAGGTATTAACACCCCTCACGTCCATCGTACTCGACGGGATCCACGCTTGTTTTCTATCTAAGGGTGTGTTTATCTATCTACTCTAAAGGTCTGGTCTAAAAAGAAAAGAAAATGAATCGGAAAAGTATCGCATTTTATGCCTACGTATTCCCGTCTGGAACGAGAAATCAGAGTCAACGTAGTTCGCCTAACTACGGGTTAAGGGGGGAAGGTTGCTCGCCGAGATATCGCATCTCGTGCCTATGTACTTTCATACGGCATGAAAGATCAGAGCAAACGTAGTTCGGGCTACGGAGGACACAAGTTTGTCTGACAATTTTTTTATCTCCTTATGAAAGGGTTTTCCAGATTAAGGGTCCAAGAGGACAAAACAGAGTTTGAATGTTTGTTTGAATCTTTTACGAAAGAACTGTTTTTTAGGATGTTCGCAATCTCCGTCGCACTAGAGACTATGACCTAGGAGTGAATGCATCGCATGTCACCTAAAGGGTACCACACTAAACACCCAGATTACTGGAGAGAGACCCTCCACCAACCTTTTCCCATATAGCTTAAGGCTCGTAACGTATGACTTCAATTAACCTTATTACTGTATTTTTGAATTATTTTGAGATGAGAAGAGAAAGACGCCCTAAAACTATGGTTGAAAGGGAATCTACCTACACTTATCATGCATGGTTTAGAAACCTAATGTCTGTCATAATTCCCTCTTGCACAGAGGAAATCATAGATCCTAGGGGAAAACAGCAAAAGAAAGCAAGCAGTAAACAGTAAACAGTAAAATGCATGCTATGCAACAGTACAAGCGAGGCAAGGGAGTCCTGCTCAACCTCAAACCTAAGAAAACAACAGGCAAGGGGAGACAAGCTCCACCTTAAACCTAAAGGTAAGAAACACAAGCAAACAGACAATACAACAAAATAAAAATAGAGGAAGCAGCCCAAGCAGCAGCAACAATCTTCTACAGACAGCAACTTCAACCTTTAGCAGCAGCTCTTGTCAGCAAAGTTGAATTGACAGCAAAGTTGACAGCAAAGAGTCTTCATCTTCAAGTTAACTCCTATCTTCAAGCTTCTTCAATTTCATCTTCAAACTCTATCAAGCTCCACAAGAAAAGAAATCATCATTGAGATCAAATTACAATGCTAGGAAACCTGATGAAGACCAAAGGAATTCATCAAGAACCAACATTGAAAAGAAAGTGCATCCTCAAAAGTTCTACTCATTAAGGCATGCCACTCATCCCTCCAAAGGAGAGACGGGGCTTCCTTAAGAGGACTTTACATCATAGGATGAGGATAGAAGCAAAAAATGCATTCTATTTTTGATGAAAGAAAAAACTAGTTCCAATGGTTCTTCCTAAAACCCTAATCCTATAAGCTTCTAAAAAGCTCCTAAAAGAGAAAGAAAACTCCAAATTAAGCTCCACAAGCCAATCCGCAGAAGCTACAAGATGTCCAACACCTCCTCCGAAAAGGAACTCAAGCTCTTCAAGCTCCAAAGCCACCAACAAGATCAAACAAGGCAAGGCACCAAAGAAGGAACACCAAAGGCAACACCTACTTGTGAAAAATATCTAAAATAGAAAACTAAGTTGTAAAAATCTAACAAATTTCCTAAGGGAACATGCATGTTTTAATATTCTAGGGTTCAAATATCAAAGCCTAAATCAACTTCTAGGTCCACTAAATAAATCCTAAGTTGAATTGTGTCAAGATAAACCATAAGTTGGGAAGGCTCTAAACATCTCACCTAAAACAGAACCTACAATTATTTAAAAAATCTAATAAAAATCCTAAATCAACAAAACAAATGATCAAACCAAACCAAACCAAACCAAACCAAACCAAATGATCAAACCAAAATCAACAAAAATCAACAAATGATCAAACCAAATGATTAAACCAAACCAAACCTAAATCAATAAAAATCCTAAATCTCACATTCAGAAACCAAACCAAATGATCAAACCAAAATCAACAAAACAAATAGGCAATTATGCAAAATTAAAGAAATAACATAAAAGAGAAAAATGCAAATTAAATTGAAAAATGCAGGAAAATGCAATTTATTGATCCCAGAAAATCACAAATTGAAAGAGGAGCATGGACATATTTTTAAAATATTTTTCTGATCAAAGATGAAATTATTATGATTTTTGGAATCAATATGCATTTAAAATAAAACTAAAATGAATTAAAATAAACAAAAGCCAAGAGAAAACGCGGACTGTTGGATTGGTAGACTGGTCAGCTGATCCAATGCTTGAGGGAGCGCCACCTCATTTAATGAAACGGTGCGTTTTGAGGTCAAAGTCAGCCAAAAATAAAACATAACACAGCCGTTAGATTTGCGTACAAAGTCGTTGGTTTCACAAGATCTGATGGCTCAGACTTCATCTCCCTCGATTCAAATTCAGGTGGAGGGAACTCAGGTGTGGTGGCCGGAGAAGACCTCCGATCGTCTTCTCCGGCGAGGTAGTGGTCTCAGGAAACCAAAACATATCAAGCCTTATATCAAATTCATCAGAATTTCACAAGGATCTCAGATATCCTATCCAAATCATCTAACTCTCAACAGGTTTTAAAACACGATCCAAGGTTCAGAGATCACATCCAAATTGATCATCACCAAATTCAAATCTAAAACCATAGAAATGATCCTTACTCTTCCTATATTAACCTGATCTATCCAAATGATGTTAAATCCTTAAGATCAAGTTAGACCGTGCTCAAACAGAAATCTCAAGTCAACTTACTTTGTCTCTAATTGCTCCAATTCTTAACCAGAAATGATCTATATCTCAACTAGATCCTAACCACATGCTCACTATGATCTACATCTTGCTATAATCAGTGGAATTTGGAAGTTTACATATCTGGTGTAGATCTGTTAACAGAGGTGTCTAGAGCTCGATTCAGCCTTCAAAACTTTCCAGAAACACTCAAGGATTCAAGAGGAAGCTAAAGAAACCTTCAATTTGATCTGAATTTGCTTGGAAATGAAAACACGATTTCAGTTTGCTTTCTTGCAACTCCAACTTCTATCTCTGCTTTCACCATGAAATGAGCTCCAACCTGAGTCTGAAATCAATGCAAGACTTATATAGAGTGTGTCTATGGGCTTTTTGAGTCCAATCCAAGCCCAAATCAGTAGTTCCACTTTTCTGTTTTCTCTTCAAAACTTCCAGTGACAGTCGTGAATTTGGCCGTGTAGCTTGCTCCAGAAGCTTCCTTTTTCTTGGATAATCACTTGTGAACGAGTTTGGATCAAAAGGAACACTTTGAATTGCCTTGGTGAGTGATTTGGTCATGTAACTTGCATATGAAGAAACCAAATGATAACTTGTGAAATTCTGCCCTAACTCAAAAATCCAATAATGCCATTGTGTTTGAAATACTTTTTCTACTCAAAATGAGTATTTACTTGCCATGTTTTGGTCACTTAACCATTAATTTGAATTTTTCAACTTTAATCCCTTTTAAAACCTTCTTTTTTAAACCATTTCAAACCAAATCTTGACATGAGCCAAATCAATTCACCATGAGTTCTTGGTTAGCCTAAAAACCACAGTTTTAACAAGTTCCATGTTGAACAAAAATCCATTTGACAAGTGCAAGTTGGATATTTTGACCTATGATTGAAAAATGGCCTATAATCTCACTTTCCCAAAATACCCCTAACTTGTAAACCTCATAACTTGAGTTCTACAAATCAGATGGAATACTTCTAATACAATTTGGAAAGCTAAGATCATGAGGAACAACTTTCATGATGGGCAAAAGTTTAGGAGAAGTACCCTCCTAGGTCAAAAGTAGCTTGGAAGTCAGATGATTTTCACAGACAAATTTCAGAGGCATCTGAGGACCTGTAACTTGTCTGGACCATAACTTGAGTTCTATAAATCCCCTTGAGGACTTCTAGTACTAAAATTAAAGGTATTGAGATTCTCTACAAGTTTCATGTTGGCCAAAGATCCATTTGAAACTTGCATATTGACGTATGTGGTCTTGAAGTTAGGCACTAAACAGGGAATTTTACATTGAAACCCTAATTTAGCAACTTACCACACTCTTGACTCTTCTTGACTTGATCTCGGCACAACACCACAAGTGTCTCAACATATCATTTCATGAACTCCATGACCTAAATGTATGCTTTGATACTCTTCAATTGCACAGTTGACCTAGGATTGACCTAGATGAAACCCTAATTGCTTGCACCTCAACTGTGGCTCTTGCATTTGACACAATGACTTGATTGAGTTCTCCCATGGACCTCTAGACATTCTATGAGATCCATACACATCCTCTATTCATATTAAAAACTTCACATCCCTCTGATGGTCTTCAATTGATCCTCAGGTTAGGAGAAAATCCACATGCAAACCTCTAAACTCTTAGGCACTCAAACCACCTCCTGATGACCTTGATAACTTCTCAAGCTTGAATAAGTCCTCTTGCTAGGCTCCTCTTGATAAGAATCACACTTGATCCCCTTCTATATGAATGATATCATGATATGCAAATGATATAACTATGCAAATGTTAATGCAATGAAACATAAACCAAGTAAGAAAAGAGGTTGGGCAAATTTTGGGGTGCAACAGCTGCCCCTATTCAAACGGCTTGGACCCGACTGGGTGAAGAGCGAACGACTTTCAAACAATCGAGGTAAAAGATGGTTGAATACCAAGAAACCTGGAAATTTTCCAACCACAGAAATAAGCTGCGAAAACTACTTGGGGGGAACAACATCCGTTCCACTGAACCAAGTTGTTACGGCAACAACTGATCGATCATCTGATAAAACTTTTGATTTTAACATCAACCCCCTGTGTAACGCCACAGGCATCGAATTAACTTTTCAAGAAACAACTTCGTCCACTACTAGACAAATTACGTCAACACTAGGAGAAACTCCATCACCACGGGTACAACTCCGTCCACAACTGGACTGAATTTGTCAACATGAATAACAATCTCTGTCAACACAGGTAACGACTCCGTCGACACGGATAACAATCACTGTCAACACAGGTAACAATTCTGTCAACACGGATAACAATCATTATTAACACAGGTAATAATTCCGTCGACACAGATAGCAATCACTGTCAACACAGGTAACAATTCCGTCAACACGGATAGCAATCACTGTAAACACAGGTAACAATTCCGTCAACACGGATAACAATCATTGTCGACACAGGTAACAATTTCGTCAAGACAGATAACAATCACTGTCAACACAGGTAACAATTCCGTCAACACGGATAACAATCTTCAAGATTTTCAAAACTGTTGTACAGTAGTCTGAAGAATACTTTGCTGGGGAATACGAGAAACCTAACCAAGCAACTCGGTGGGGAAAAACTCTACTGGGGAAATCACTAGTGATAACTCCAAAAGTTTAAGCCATGAAATCTTTTAACGCTGACGTAACAACAATCTGAGAAGAATTCCGCTGGGGAAGAAGAGAAACATAACCAAGCAACTCTGTTAGGGGAGCATGCAAAGGGACAAACGTTATCATCACCTATCTCACGCCGAGAATTTGGATATCTAGAAATCCTTCCGAGCAAGAATCCCACTCCTCTACAGGGAATAACACCTGAAAACAAAGAGGTAATCAACCTGGTTTATGTTTCAAAATACGTATGTTTGACAATGGCGTAATGCTCCATACGGCATGGAAATGCTACGCGTTTGGGTAGATGCAAATATGATGATATATGCACAATGCAAAGATGCCAAGAGGCGCTTCAGCAAAATAAATGCTGAAGACAAAACCAAATCCGTTGGGGATAAACGGGTATCACAAAGTATTCCAGCAAAATAAATGTCGGGAGCCAAGTCAACTCTGTCGGGGAGAGACCAGACGCCATAGAATTATTCCAGCAAAATAAATACTGGAAAGGTGAGAACAACTTCCACTGGAAGGAAGAAAACAAACCCTGCTGGAAATAACTCACAAACTCGGAGTTACAAACTCTGCTAAGGATGATCATCCTGACGAAAGAATGACAACCTGCTGAGGAGAAGGAAAAACAGTCCTGCGCGGGGATAATCCTTCTGAACCAAAGACGACTTGGTTATATTCTGCGGGAGTTACCCATGCTGGGGATTAATTGTGTACCCCTCATTGCTGGAAATGCACCTTCTGTTGGGGACATCAAGTTCCACTGAGGATACTCTCTTGGCAGCTTTCCTGGGGTTACTCTTTTGGGGAGGACCCCACATCCAGTAGGGACAAGTACCATCTCAACTCTCTCTGGGATAAGACACGACTTCCATCTGCTAAGGAGTGATACAATCACTATGTCACGAGACTCTGGCTGGGGAAACACAAATTCCCTGACTGTTTGCTTCAAAGGTGAGAACCCTGCAAAACACAAACGAGACAGAACAAATCTACACAATAAGATCTATCCCGGTTAGTATCCGTAACATTCGTTCAGTCAATTCGAAGTTTTAGCAATTATTGGCAAGGGCCAGCAAGTTTATGCACATGCAAGTTCATCAAAAACATCAGCGTTTTTCACAAACAAAACAGTAAAGAACAAGCATCGAGTACTGAATAACTTTACAAACAAAACAGTAAAGAACAAACATCAAGTACTGAATAACATGCTTTATTGACAACGGGCCTGTAAATAGGCAAAATTTTGTACACTGGATACAACTCCTAAAAAGAGGAAATTACGCACAAGCAAAATACAGATATCACAGAAATACAACGAAAATTTGTATACATGTCGGCCACGTGGTACAGACAAACACCATGAGCCGATCCTCCTATGACTCGCCTGACTCTGATGCTTTCCGTATACTCGATCTTCGGAAGAGATTGTTTTGGATATACGACCCTCAGGTACTCCCAAACCACTAAGTAACGCAGTATCAAACTCGGACCACAGTCATTTGCTTTTTCAAATCCCTAACTTTTGCGTGAACCGCCCTGTGCGGGTTTTCAATTCACCGGGATACCCTTTTTCGTCGAAATTTCCCTTTTCAAGTTTTCAACTTTGCGGGTGTACATATGTTTTCAATTTTATCCCTAACTTTTGCCCGAACCTTTTATTTATTTTTTATGGTTCGCCGGGATGCCCCATTTTTGCCTGGATATTCTTTTTCTTTCTAGCGGGTCATTTTAAGCAAAGTATTTTTTAAATACGTCCGAGTTCACAGGGGATGTAAAATCCTCACCATCCATGGTGGATAACAATAAGGCTCCTCCAGAGAAAACCTTTCTAACGACATATGGACCTTCATAGTTGGGAGTCCATTTGCCCCTGTGATCTGATTGTGGTGGGAGAATCTTTTTCAGCACAAGATTGCCCGTCTGAAAGCTTCGAGGGTACACCTTCTTATCATAAGCTTTCTTCATCCGGCTTTGATACAGCCGACCATATGCTAGAGAAGCCAATCTCTTCTCATCCATTAAACTGAGTTGATTCAGTCTATCTTTTACCCACTCCGCCTCATCAAGTTAGACATCGCATAAAACCCTCAAAGAAGGAATCTCAACCTCCATTGGTAGGACAGCCTCCATGCCATATACCAGTGAAAAAGGAGTTGCCCCGGTTGATGTGTGTACCGTCGTACGATAACCGTGCAAAGCAAAAGGCAACATCTCATGCCAGTCTTTGTAGGTCACAACCATCTTCTGAACGATCTTCTTTATGTTTTTATTGGCCGCTTTAACAACACCATTCATCTTGGGCCGATAAGGAGAAGAGTTGTGATGTTCAATCTTGAAATTCTGGCACAATTCCTTCATCATTTTATTATTTAAATTCGAACCATTGTCAGTGATGATCTGCTCCGGGATTCCATATCTGCAGATAATATCCTTCTTGATAAATCTGGCTATCACCTGCTTGGTAACATTAGCATACGATGTCGCTTCAACCCATTTGGTGAAGTAATCAATAGCTACCAAGATAAAATGATGTTTGTTGGATGCCGTGGGCTCAATCTTTCCAATCACATCAATTCCCCACATGGAAAAAGGCCAAGGTGATGACATAACATTCAGAGGGCTCGGAGGCACATGAATCTTGTCCGCATAAATCTTGCATTTATGACACTTCTTTGCTATCTTGAAACAATTTGTTTCCATCGTCAGCCAATAATACCCTGCTCGTAATAACCTTCTCATCATTGCATGTCCACCGGCATGCGTGCCAAATGTACCCTCGTGGATCTCTTCCATGAGCAACTTAGCCTCTTTCTCATCTATACACCGCAACAACACCAAGTCATGGTTTCTCTTGTACAAAAAACCATCCGGATTCAAATAGAAATTGCCAGCCAATCTCTTAAGAGTCTTCTGATCACGACTGGATGCCCCAGCCAGATACTCTTGGTTCTTCAAGAAATTCTGGATATCATAATACCACAGTTTGCCATCGGAAGCTTCTTCAATGGCGAATATGAAAGTGGGCCTATCAAGGCGAGAGATAACTATCCTGGGAGCCTCATTCCAGAAGTTAACTTTATACATTGAAGACAACGTTGCGAGAGCATCTGCCATCTGATTTTCTGCTCGTGGTACATGGTGCAATTCCACCTTGTCAAAGAAAGGTAACAACCTCCTTGCATAATTCATATAGGGTATCAGATTGGGCTGACGAGTCTCCCACTCTCCCTTGATTTGGTTCACAACTAGAGCAGAGTCTCCGTACACATCAAGATTTTTAATTCTCAGATCAATAGCTTCTTCGAGACCCATAATGCATGCTTCATATTCGGCCTCGTTGTTGGTGACTGGAAAGGTCAATCTGGCAGTGAATGGGATGTGCGACCCATGGGGAGTAGTAATGATTGCCCCTATTCCACTTCCATATGAATTAACGGCACCGTCAAATATCAATTGTCATTTGAAACCCAACTCTGGACCTTCATCAGGTAACGGCTCTTCACAGTCCTTCATTTTTAAGTACATGATATCCTCGTCAGGAAAATCAAACCTCATCGGCTGGTAATCATCAATTGGCTGCTCAGCTAGGTACTCTGACAGAATGCTACCTTTAATAACCTTTTGAGAAACATACTGAATATCGTATTCTGTCAGTACCATCTGCCATCGGGCAATCCTTCCGGAAATTACTTGCTTTTCAAACACATATGTGATCGGATCCATCTTTGAAATTAGCATGGTTGTATGATTTAGCATGTATTGCCTCAAACGTTTGGCAGCCCAGGCTAGTGCACAACACGTCTTTTCGAGCATTGAGTAACGGGACTCACAATCTGTGAACTTTTTACTCAAGTAATAAATCGCATGCTCTTTACGTCCAGTCTCGTCGTGTTGACCGAGAACACAACCCATACTATTCTCAAGAACCGTCAAATACATAATCAATGGTCTCCCGGCTACTGGGGGTATCAATATTGGAGGTTCCTGTAAATATTCTTTTACTTTTTCAAACGCCTTTTGACAATCTTCATTCCAGGTCACAGCCTGATCTTTTTTCAATAACTTGAATAATGGCTCGCACGTGGGCGTTAGATGAGATATGAACCGAGCAATGTAATTCAATCTCCCTAAAAAGCCACGAACCTCTTTTTCTGTTTTCGGCGTTGGCATTTCTTGTATTGCTTTTATCTTAGCAGGATCAACCTCAATTCCTTTTTCGCTAATAATAAACCCCACTAGCTTACCATATCTCACCCCGAAGGTGTACTTGTTAGGATTCAGCCTCAACCTGAATTTGCTAAGCCTCTTGAACAATTTCAGAAGATTGACCAGATGCTCTTCCTCCGTCTAGGATTTGGCAATCATATCGTCAACATAGACTTTGATCTCTTTATGCATCATGTCATGAAAGGGTGTTGTCATAGCTCACTGATATGTTGCCCCGGCATTCTTCAAACCAAAGGGCATCACTTTGTAGAAGAACGTTCCCCACGGGGTAATAAAAGTTGTTTTCTCCATATCCTCTGGCGCCATCTTTATCTGATTATAGCCCGAAAATCCGTCCATGAAGGAAAACACGGAGAGTTGAGCGGTGTTGTCAACCAACACATCAATATGAGGAAGCGGAAAGTCGTCTTTTGGGCTCGCCCTATTCAAATCTCGATAGTCTATGCACATCCGCACCTTACCATCCTTCTTTGGTACAGGTACTATATTGGCGACCCATGACGGATAAGTTGTAACAGCCAGAAAACCGGCATCCCATTGTTTCTGCACTTCCTCTTTAATTTTCACGGCCATATCTGGTCTAGTTCTTCTGAATTTTTGCTTAACCGGCAGACATTCCTCACGCAATGGCAAACGGTGAACTACCATATCAGTATCCAACCCAGGCATGTCTTCGTAAGACCAAGCAAAGATATCACTATACTCTCGAAGCATCTCGATCAAACTTTGCTTGATATCGCTTTGCAGTGCAACCCCTATCCGGATATTCCTTACAACCTCTTCGGACCCCACGTTGATAATTTCAATTTCCTCCTGATGAGGCAAAAGTATTCTCTCTTCTTGTTTCAAAAGTCGAGTCAGCTCTTCTGATAAGTCATCATCCTCAACAATCTCTTCTTCTGCTTGAAATATCGGGTGCTCGAAGTCGAAGCGAGTCATAGGAAGTTCGTGATCAGTGTCGTCTGAAATATGAATCCTGCAATGAGAATGGTTAAATGCTTCAAATAACGCAAACAAAGCACATAACCACGTTGCCATTTTATTGTTAAAGCAAGAACAGGAAAAACAAGGATAACAAAATTTGCATGAGAAAAACGCCTTTATTAATGATTAAACAAAGCACACACATAAGCAGGTAGCCCTGAAAATAGAATCACTATGCCCGGGGTAGGACACAGGATTATACAATAATCGAGAAAATAAATCATTACTGTTTTGTAGTCACCTGGACAAGTTCCTGGATAGACCAGTTGCATAGGCTCTGTCCTGGCACGCTGGGCTTGATCCACGAATCCATATCGCAGTCACTGTCTCCGTCTTCGGCATCGGAAACAGCATTAATCGTTTCATAACAGACTCCACCTGGAGTGATCACCACTGGCCCTTTGAACTTTGGCACGCCTGATGTGGAAGATGACGACGTCGGGCGATACCCCAACCCAAACTTGTCCATCTTGACAGGAATTTCCAAGACTTGACCCCATCCTTTGGTTTCTCTGGCCTGAACCACTGATCACGACTTTCTATGTCTAACTCAATTAACTGCAAGTGCACAGTCTATCGCGTAGTAATAATAGATATCGATCCCACAGGGACTCGTAAACAAACTAGTATTATCGAGTGTTACGGTGTTTAGCTAGGTTGGTAATGTTTTAAGGGAATAATAACAAAATAAGTGCGTAAACTAAAGGGAACTAAAGCTTTTACTTAAGGTATAAATGCTTGAATCGGTATGTAATATGTTATTTCTTCAGGGATTCTATAGGTCACCGGTGTCTTTAGGTTTTCAAAAATAGTTTAAGAAGAAAATGATGGTTTAAAGACCTTTGTCTCACGATGGTTGTTGACGCTAGTCGCAACTCTAAGGCGGAACGTATGTTGTCGCTATCCCGTTCGGGGTTAAAGTAACTTTTTGAAAACTATTAAGTTCCAATTCCTTTTAAAGCGTTGTCGCTGTTTTTAAAATGAATGCCTAGATTTTACTATCTGGTCTTAGCCTCAGTTGTCGCTTGTTGGTTCGTACCTTTATGAATTTCCCACTGTCGTGGCAAAACTACTGTAAATAATTTCTCGCTGTCGCGATGAAGGTTTATTTAGAAAAGTCAAATTTAAAAACTGAAGCCATAAATAAGTTTTTGAAAAGGTAGATATACACCTGTTAATTATTGAATCCCATCAGATTATTTATTACATACCGATTACTTAAGATTTAGCCAGACATGGAATATAAATAAACAGAACGTAAATAATGGCAGAAAATATTAATATTCATTACAATAGGAAATAACAACTCAATTACGATTGAAATAGAAACCTGTAAATAATTCGATTTGGCTTTTGGGAAATCCTCCAAAATGGCGGCAGGATTTTTGTCTTTATGCCAATTACTCGTACAGAATAGAAATGGGGAGTAAAACAAGAATTGCAAGGAAAGAAAGAAACAGGAAATAAAACAACGATAAGAAAAATGGGAATTTGAATAATTGCTCTGAAGGTAAATTGGCAGCACTTCGTCTCTTCAATGCGGCTCCCTTTTTCTGGTACCAGCTACCTCCTTTTATAGATGGGATATTCCACGGTTTATTTCTTCGGGAAGTGGGAGTGATATCAGAGAATATAGGAGTTAGTGGTACCACTTCTCTTTGACACTTTCATAATTTGACAGCACGTGCAGAAAACTGTATTATAACTGCATGACGGTCGTCATGGACCTGTGACAGTCGTCACACGCATGACGGTCGTCACACCCTTGTGATGGTCGTCACATCAGCAGAACTCGTTTCTGCTGCTTTTTGGCCTAATTTTCACTTGGTTTTCACCTGTAAATGCTTCTTTTCTTCATCTTGCTCCATTTGAGCATGGATTTTGAATACCTGCAAAATACTGGGCAAATAGTGTGGAAATATCCGAATTCGGAGTGAAAACGGTCGCCGATTAGTAGAAAAGTACATCATTATATATTTATGATTTCGCGTTATCAAACTCCCCTAAACTTGAATCTTTGCTTGTCCTCAAGTAAAGGTAGGAAAAATTTAAAGTTCGGCAAGCACGCAGCACGCTCTTCCCTTGATCATATTTCTCGTACGCCAAGTTAAGAAGAACCGGGGATCCAATGGAAACAAAGCGTATACGACGACGACACTTGATTGTAAGTCTTCGAAGACCTCTCTTTTATGCAAGCCAGTCTCAACCATGTTACTGCAGCTCGGCTTCAAGTCTCTCGCTACAAATTTTACCCGGCTTCGTTCTGGCGCAGTCACATTAAGCCCGTTATCCATACATGTTCATGGCAAGAAAACCTGTTGGTGATTTTGATCTCTCTGCTAGTTTGATTTTTTTCTTTGCACATATGCTTATTCTGCTATAAATCCGCAAGAGTTTCGTACCGTTGGGCTAAATGCTCGGGTGAGGAGCACCTAACATAGAAGGGAGACATCTCTGTATTCATGCAATATGGCTTTTCTTTTCTTTCAAGATTATTGAATTCTTACAAGAGATCATACACTTATTTGCATCGGTTTCTTGCTTAGAAGAGTTTAGGATGGTGCTGACTGCTCGTATAAACTACTGGGGGCTCCGTTCGATTCGAAACTTGAGGCTTTGATACGAGTAAGCAGTGAGACTGACTCGCATAAACCAGAGGTCTAAGGTGTCAGGGCGTAAAAGCTTTGTTAAAATTTTCTTCTCGGAAATTCCAACTTGGTAAGGTTTAGGCGTATCGCGTGATGCTTTGGAGAGGATAAAAGTTTCTTTGTATGTGTCATATGAAGCACAGGGAGTTCACGTAACGGATATATATATATATATATATATATATATATATATATATATATATATATATATATATATATATATATATATATATATATATATATATATATATATATATATATATATATATATATATATATATATATATATATATATATATATATATATATATATATATATATATATATATATATATATATATATATATATATATATATATATATATATATATATATATATATATATATATATATATATATATATATATATATATATATATATATATATATATATATATATATATATATATAAGAGCTTATTTGCCGAAAATTGAAATTACTTTAAATTGAGAATTCGAAAGGAAAAGTACAATAGGAAATGGGAAATAACAGGGAAAAAGGGAAATGAAAAGGGAAATAACGTCTGCTCCCACACTATCTCAATCAATGTCCTCACTGATTTGAAAGAATGCGGAAGGGAGGAATACAAAGGAAATAAATAAAGAAAAACAAAAATGACAAAAATGAAAAATACTACTATTCCCGTCCTCGTCCTTGATCTCTTCCTCGACCTCTGGCTGGGGCGTCGCGTGCTGCGAGGTTCAGAGCTCCGGTGTGGAATATGTAATCACGGAGGCCGTCGACTCGCACAGTGAGGTGTGCCATCTCATCGGCCATGCCGGAATGGACATCGTGCATCAACTGCAAAGATTGCTGAATTTGACCGGTTTGCTCTCTCTGCCATGCTTCAAATTCTTCAGCCCTTCGGTTCTGCTGCTCCATCCTAAGCATCATCTGGTTCTGTTGCTCGATGCAGGGGAGGAGGGCCTCGGATGTGTCATCAGTGGCAGGACGGGGGCGGCGGCGCGCGGAAGGGCCTTCGGCAGCAGGTGCTTGTGATGGCTCAGGCTGGCCGGCTCTGTCTAGCTCCTCTTGAACTTCGTCCCTGGGCTCTTGGATATTATCCTGTGGTGGGGCAGCAGGGGCAGTGGTATCGAAGAGCCAGTTGGCTCTATCCTCTGGATGCATTCGGGTGCGTGAAGGCATGATGATGCCTCTGGATAGTGCGGCCTCGCACTACTGGGTAATATCTCCCATCACGGCGAGCCTTGATGAGGTGGGAGGCGCGGTAGTGGTCGGTGTCCAGAAAGACAGGGGGCATCTGGCGGAGCGTCTGGAGGCGGTCGCCAAGACCGAGGCCTATGGCAATGGATGTGATGATGCCACCGAAATAGAAAGGTTTAGAGTCGCGGTTACAATTGGCTTGAATGTGAGCCAAGAGGAACGGGGTGGCGTTAACAGGTTCCGAAGCGAACACGCAACAGAGGAAAAACAGCTCCTTCGAGTTGACCTTATGGTTACTGTCACGAGCGAATATTTTGTTGCTCAACACGCGGTGGAAGTAGCAGATAGTTGGGTTGTGGATATGAGTGTCGTTCAGAGTGTTCCAACTTTCTGGAGTGGTTCCGGTCAGTCGGTTCCAGAGAGGGAAGGCCTCTCGGTAGAACTGATCGGAGATGCGGCGGTGAGCATCGTCGCTGTGAGATAACTGTATAATGACGGCGATGCGGTCCTGGGGGACCTAATATTTAGTGCCGAACAGACGAAAGCAGGCAGCGCCGGTAAGTTGGTTGATATCGCCGGATGATGTTGCATATGCAAAGGAGCTGAGAAACTCCAGAGTGAGTTGCTCGTAGGTGAGTTGGGGATTGGTGCAGAGATGCCAGATGCCGACTCTCTGTAACATCCAAGTTACGCCATCGAGAATCCCGAGTTCTGTCAGAGAATCCAGGTGAGCATACCGGGTCGGCTGAAGCGACCGTTGATGGAATGCTAGGATGTTGGTCTGCTGCCATTTTGGTGAGAGAAGTGCAGAGGTTTTAGAATAGGGAGTTTCTGAGAATGGTGAGGTAAGGGAATGCAGAGGGTAATATATAAGGGTGAATTGGAAGTTGAAAATGGTGGAGGTTTAATGGGGGATTCAGAGGGTTTTTAGTGCATTTTAATTTTGGGATAATGGGGAATTAGGGGAGAGGAAGTGGAGAGGTGCGCAACCTCTGTTTTGATAGAATTGGGGTTTTTTTCTGCATGACGACCGTCAGGGATGTGTGACGGTCGTAACACGTGTGACGACCGTCAGGGGAATGTGACGACCATCACAGCAGCAAATTCTGCAGAAATGCAGAATTTTGCTTGTGGGGCGTTTTAACAGTGGAAAATATGATATTTTGACTTATGATGGACTAATTGCGAAATAAGAAATAACAGGAAACATAATGAAGGGAGATACTGGAGTGAAATGAAAATAACATTAAATCAAAAAAGTGATTTTAAAGTAATACAATATCCAAAGAGAGGAAACAATTGCAAAATGAAATAATGTGAAACAATGCGAAATGCAGTAAACTTAAATTAAAGAGGAAACTAAAATATCACTCCTTTGGTTTCTTCAAGTTGTTGACCTGTTGAATAACGTCATTAAATTGGTCTCTAACTATGTCCATGTAAGTAACGAAATCCATGTGAAGCTGCGTTAATTCATCTTTGATAGTGGTTACTTCAAGCTTGAGGTCGTCTACAGTTCTTAGAACAGTGTCCAGCTTGTCTGTGTTTTGTTCAGGCGTGGGGTCAGGAAAGTTATGGTAGTTAGGAGGGGTCTCAGAATCGATCTCCACTTCGGACTCATAATCTTGGTAGTACAAATAGTCATGTGCTTCTGAGATTTGATCACTGTCATACATGTAAGCCTGGGGTGTGGAGTGAGGTGATGGGGGGTCCCATAGGCTCGTCTAATTCATAACGCCAATTGTCTTTGTTATGGATACTGGTTAGCTCATGGTTGGGCAATGTGAAAAGGTGGACAGGTTGATCAGCTATGAGGTATTCGTAGGCTCCTGGTCCTAAGGTACCTAAGATACATCTGTTGAAGCAGAACTAGATGTCCATTGATCTGAGGTTGCCGAAACGAACGGCTTTGTTCAGGTAGTACCTCAGGCCAATTTCGTGGGCGATCATGGTGACTAGGCCTCCTATTAAAATGGGTGAGTGCAGTTCCTGATTGAGGCGTGTAAATGCCCTCATCATAAAAGGGACAACATTTACAGGGCGGCCTTATGAAGCAAGAGAAGGATGGACAGCTCGTCCTTTGAGACTGTTGTAATGTTTTCCTCCTTCCCAAAGAGGGTATGGGCTAAAATCCTATGGAAATAGCGGAAGGCTATATTGTGTATCTCGTTGTTGTGCATGTCATTCGAATCTGGGTGATAGTTACCAGTGATGGAACCCCAAAATTGGTCTAATTCGAGATCAACATCCTCTTCAGTGGTGGTAAACACAAAAGGTCCGCTAGGGAAGCCTAGGATGTTAGCTAACGTGGTACGGTTGTGTGTTTGGTCCATTCCAAACATTCTAAAGGTTATCAGCTCTTTAGTGGATCCATAGCCATGTTCAGGTAGGTAACTTAGGGAGCTAAGGAATTCGAATGTCAGTTCACGGAAGGTAGCAAATCGGGTCTTTAGAGTAGTTTGCTCCCAGCCTAATTGGTTAAATAAGTACTGAATGCTATCCTGGATTCCTAGCTTGTCCATGGTGGGTCTATCGTAGTACAGAGTCGAAGCAAAGCTTCTCTGAGTCAGTGCCTCAAATCTGGCCTTATGAGCTCGTCCTTTAAACACAACAGTCGTAACGTCGATGTCGGTCATACTCGTTAGTCGGATAAAACGGGAGAAAAGTAGAACGACTTCAAAATCCGGGAAAAATCACATTTCACTCAGATCATATTTTTAAGAAGTAAAGAGTGATAAAAGAGAAAAATATAAAGTAAATATAATATTGGAAAATAAGATGATAGAGATTTATAGAAATCATAAGTTAACAGAAAAACATAGTTTTAATAGATTTAGAAGGAAAAAATGGGAAAAATTGGGTTGCCTCCAAGTCAGCGCTGTCTTTAACGTCAGAAGCCTGACGATAGCTTAGATATAAGCTATTCGGGAAGCTCGAGCAATTTCATATTGAAGGTGAGATAATACTTAGAAGGGGGGAGGGGGGGGGTTGAATAAGTATGAAGATTAAAACTTAGAAATAAAAACTCAAGTATTTTTATCCTGGTTCGTTGAACTCAACTACTCCAGTCCACCCTTCCTAGAGTGATTTGCCTTTCTCAATCAAAGACTTAATCCACTATTTAATCAACTGATTACAATAGTAAGCACTTAGAACAACAGTTCAAATTCTTCTCAAGAACTACTGATCCTAACTGGATCTTCTTAAGGTTTACAATAAAATGTAATACAAATACAAGTGTTTAAGATTGCTTCTATAAAGCTTTATCACAACTGTGATTTTTCACTTAAATATTAAGAACAAAGAAATTAATTCTTAGAAAGAATATGAATAGTATGAGAGCTTGAATGTTGATTTCTTTTTGGATAAAACGTGAACTAAAGAAATTGGGTGAAGTCTTGCTTTTATAGGCAACTGATCAAAGGTGAGCTTCACGTTGAGAAGAGTGTCCAAAAGGTCTGAGCCTTTTTTGTCTTCACATCAAGTGACCTTTCCTAGAAGAAGAAAGCACAGATAAATCCTTTTTGTATGTGGTCTTGTGTCTAGCATAAATAAGGAAAGAGTCGTTTGGATCATTCCAATGGATATATTCTTTGAATAATTCTTCTTTAGTTTTTAGCAAATTCATCAGAGTCTAATTAGATCAGAGCCTTTTGATGATGATCAGAGTTTTGCTGAATCAAAGTCTTTTGCAGCAGGTGTGCTTTTAGCGTGTTTAAGATTAGAGCATATTTGAGACAGATCTTCAGTACTGGCAGCTTTAGTACTTTCAGAATCTTCTGTAGTAACTATGCTTTGAAAAACTCTTCATACAAAATTCTTCTTTGGTTCAGATGCTTCTGACTTGCTTCAGATTCTTCTAGAGCTTCTGCTTCAGATCCTTCTGGAGCTTCTGCTTCAGAATCTTCTGGAGGCTACGCTCAGGATCTTCTGTTGGCAGCAATCAGAATCTTCTAATGGATGCATCTGGCGCTTCAGAGTCTAGCTAATTTTTTATGTTCAATGCTGATTTGCTTCTGGAGTGTTTATTCCTTTACTATCTGCAGTAAAAACTCTCAAGCAAATTTTAGAGTATATAATTCTTAATTACAAAATTTCATAATAGCTATCATCAAAACATAGAGATATTATTAAGAACCAATCCGTGTTCTAACAATCTCCCCCTTTTTGATGATGACAAAAACATCAGAAATTTTGTTTAATTGAAAATATGATAATTATAACTCCCCCTGAGATGATGAATCTCCCCCTGAATTAAATACAAAAAAGGAATAGAAACTTCCCATTTGTCTTGAGTAATTTTCAGAGTTAGATCTTGATTGTTCTTTTAACATTTGAAGTCAGAGTGTCTTGCAAATTTCAGAGTCAGAGTTTGATAATTGTCAAATGATCTGAGAGTCTCAGAGTTTCTTTTACAGAGTGTACTTATCAAATGTTCTGAAATACTCAGATTTAATGTTAGATAAAATAGATATGTCTGATGTTTCATTCTGGTGAAGTTTAATTAAACAGTTCAGATCTATATTTTCTCCCCCTTTTTTGTCATTAGCAAAAAGTAAACACTTTAAAAAGACAAATAAAAGGAAACAGTAAATTAGATAAATCATGTGGAGAAAACTTTAAAACATTCATTCAATTTAGTTCAGAGCAAGAGTACATGCATCAGAAGATATTCAAAAATACATAAGCAAACATCAGATGCAAAAACATCAGAATGAAAAAAAATGAAAAACTTAGAGTGTTTTGACAAAAGCATCTTCAACAGATCCGTGATCTCAGAGGAGGACTGTTCTTGCTTTGACATCCACTTAGCCATTGTTTCATTCTTCTGATCCTGTTTTGACATCCACTCAGTCATGTCTTCAGACTTTTTATCCTGTTTGGCCATCCAAGACTTGATTTCTGATTGACCAGCTTCCAGAGCAGCAATTTTATCCTCAAAATCTGGATGTTCTTTCTTAATCTCAGATGAAGAAGGTTGATCATGTGCTGGAGCTTGAACAGAGTCAATTTCCATAGGGTCTTTAGAGCTTGGAGCATTAGAGCCAGAAGGAAGTTCTACCAGAGTCATGGCAAAAGGGTTGTCTTCAGATGCAGATTCAGTAGTTTCTTCTGATGATGGAGGAGCATCTGTAAGAAGTAATGGTCCAGATCTCTTGACAATCCATAACAGACTTCTTGCAGCTTCAGCAAATCTGAGCTTCGCATCATCAGAACATATGTTCTTCAGATTTGATGCTACAGTGTTGAATCTGTTGATGAATCCATTCCAAATGACATCAGATTCTTGTGCATCCATTGTTGCTGAACACTTCTTCTGTACAATACCTAAATACAACTGTATTTCTTGCAAAAAGCATGTAAATAAATGATCAATGTTTAGTCTAGGTTTGGGGTGTAACAGAGTCTTCAATGTTATTGGTTTTGGTTGGGGAGTAGGTGGAAATAAGGATTTCTGAATGGAAATCAAAGGAGGAGGGTAGTATGGTATGATAGGAATTTAAGGGGATTTGTCAGGTTTGGATCTGTTTAAAGCATTTAACAGATTTGGTTTTTCTTTGGTGTGATAGGAAACCACATCAAAGGGTTTATTGGAGTAAGCTTGGAAGGCAGATTTTGCAGGTTCATCAGAAGCAACAGGGTTATCAGATGAAACAGGTATAGCTGAAGTAACAGCTTTTGCAGATTTTTAGCAGAATATGATATTGTTGCTAATGAACCTACATCTGACATTGATTGAATATAGGTGAGAAGCACAGATGGTAGGGTGATTGTAAGTTTGGGTTTCAAGGGAGTGATAGGGTCAGATGGTTCAACTCTGTCATAGAAATCTTTGAGTTTGAAGCCATAGGCAAGATTGTGAAAAAGAGATGAGAATTGTGCGCATGAGATAAATGTTCTTGGGGTAGATGTTGGGTTAGGATTTGGAATGAGGATTTCAGATGATGGATTAGGTGTGGGAGTAGGATCTGGAATAGGAACTTTAGAAGATACAGGGAGTTCTGGTTGGTTTACCTCAGAATCTCTGTGAGAAGGAGAGATTAGAAAATCTGGGTGAATGTCAGATTCTGAGGAATTTGATGAAGTGGTTGGTGTGCAAGAAGTAGAAGACACTTGAAAAACAGTTTTCAGAGGTGTAACATCAAGAACTTTTGTCTCAGGGATGTTGGTTCCAGATGGGTTGATTGATTCTGAGGGATTTTCAGAGGGATTAGATGAGGGTTCAAATGTAGGTGGTTCTGATGTGATTGGTTCATAAGTAACTTGTATAGATTCAGTGGGTTCAGATGTTTTGGATGGAGGATTATCTGATTGTGGTTGTTTCTCTTGTTGTTGTGTTTGAGGTTCAGATGATTTTTGTGGTTGATGTTCAGAGTCTTTTTCTGGTTGAGGTTCAGATGATTTTTCTGGTTGTTTTTCTTGAGGTTGGTGTTGTTGTTCAGATGGCTTTTGTTGCGCAGATGGTTTTGTTGTTTGTTGTTGTTCTGTGGGTTGTTTTTCTGATGGTTGTTTTTGTGGTACAGATTGTTTGGTTGGAACTTCTGGTTGTGGAGTTTGAATTGGTGGTTTTGTTGTTGATGGTTTAGGTACAGAGGATTATTTTACAGGTGAGATGGAAATTGGATTAGAAGATTTTTGAGGAGATGGAATAGAAACATGAGGTGAAGCAGTAACAGATTGATTTTGTGTAGAGGGTGGTTTTGGAATAGACTTAACAGTTGAATCATTTATAACAACAGGATTTGCAGAAGATACAGAAGTTTTAGTACCTTTGATTTTGATGCGTTTAGCAGGAACAGAAGGAGTGTCTCCAGATTCTTTCCTCTTTAGCAGCTTTTGTGGCTTCTCAGCAATCTTGGGCTTTTTCTGAACAGGTGCAGCTTCTGCTTCTGGTTGAGTCCTCTTTCTTGGTGTTTCTTCTTCTTCTACAACAGGCAATGATTGTCTTGCTCTCTTTATAATATCTGCAGGAATAGGCTTTCCTTCTGCCTTGCACTCATCAATATATCTTAGAACAATTTCCCTTGGTTCTTCAGCATAGAACAGAGGGTAATCATCTACAGGAGTTCTCTTCTGACTTAGTTCAGAAATGTTCAGCTTCTTGGGAGCTGTTGTGAGCTCTTCCACTATTTTTAGTATTTGAAGACTTTTGGCATTCAGAGGCTTTCCCAAAATAAATTCTAATTCTTCTGTGACTCTAGCAGCGTACAGAGCAGTTACAAGTCCATTTTCTGTTAGAAGATCTGAGATTAACCTTCCAAAAGGAATCTAGGTTCTGATCTTCTGACCTTTTTTTCCACATATTCTCTAGAGGCATTTATATGATTCCAAAGATGCATAAAAAGAATATATGGAAGATCTACCTTGGTGCTCTGACTTAAGCAATACATAAAGTAGAGCTGTTCATTATTGACATAGTCTGGAGAGTTTGTTGACTTTCTATGATGAATGCATCCCATGAAAATCTTAGCCCAGATCTTGTAGTCAGGCTTCAGATCTTTGAACTTATTAGAAGCTTGTCCAGCAGTCATCACTTCTTCATATACTTCATCCATATCAACACACCCAGCTGGCAAGTGTGATACTCCATCTGTTTCCTCATAGCCAATGAGTTTTCTAATCAGATCTTCTGTTATGATTATCTCTTTGCCCAGAACAGAAGATAAAATAAACTTAGGGTATGCAGAAGCATGGATCCAGAATTCTTTCACAAGAAGGGGGTAAACTGGTCCAAAAAGTCCATCAAAATACCTCACCCATCCTTGAGCACCTATAATGGAGCGAAATTCAAACCCATTCTCAGCAAGTGAATCAAATTCCACCATTGATTCACATAGAACTTCCAGCTTTTCAACAGGTGTTAGCAATGTTCTTTTTGGTGGTGTATAAGGAGTTACGCCCATATTAGCAGAGGTAACTGCAGCCATTGTAGATTGAAATTGTGCAGCAGTTGATGATGAAGTTGCCATTGAAGATGGATTTGTCAAACGCTTAGGGTTTTTGTGAAGAGAGAAGAGAAGACAGAAACGCATAAAAGGTTTGAGATGTGAAAAGTGTGAAAATGAAGAGAAATGATGTATTTATACTAAACACATAGGCATACAAACAGTCAGAAGAATGCACGTTTAAACAAATCATTTAATGAAAAGAATAAAAATCATTTCAAGCATTTATTGATTCTAACAATTTGGGGGGAAAATCAAGATTTTCACTATTCAAACTTCACCTCAAATGTCTCTTCAGTAGTGTACACGCCACCTTTACAGATTTGGAGTGACACGTGTTTGCTTGCATGTGTTCTGAATTCTCTTGAGAAATGAAACGTTAACCAACGTTTAGATCCTCTAAGGATTGTTAGTTCAGAGTTTCACAAAAATACTTAAAGAAAATAAATAAGCAATCAGAAGAAATACTTCAGAGCATTAGGCATTTTTGCATCTGTAAAACTTGCTTCTGACAAATATCATTCTAGACAAAAATCCATACCAATATTTTTCAGAATAAATTTGAATCTATCTTCAACAAGGGGTTTTGTGAAAATATCTGCCCATTGATGATCTGTATCAACAAAGGCTAAATTTATGATTCCCTTCTGAACATAGTCTTTGATGAAATGATGCTTAATTTCTATATGTTTTGCCTTAGAGTGTAAAATGGGGTTCTTAGACAAACATATAGCAGAAGTATTATCACAGAAGATAGAAATGTTACTTTCAAATATTTGATAATCTTCAAGATAACTTTTCATCCAGAGCATCTGCGTGCTACATCCAGCAGCAGCAATATATTCTGCCTCTGTGGTTGAAAGTGCAATTGTGGGTTGCTTCTTGCTGTACCAAGAGATTAGATTTCTTCCTAGAAATTGACAACTTCCAGAAGTACTTTTCCTTTCCACTCTGTCTCCAGCGTAGTCAGCATCACAGAATCGAACTAAATTGAAATCATCAGATTTTCTGTAACACAAACCCACATTAGAAGTACCTTTCAGATACCTTAGAATCCTCTTGACAGCTGTCAAGTGTGATTCTCTAGGATCTGATTGGAATCTAGCACACAAGCATACACTGAACAATATGTCAGGTCTAGAAGCAGTTAAGTAAAGAAGAGATCCTATCATACCTCTGTAGAGCTTCTGATCTACTTTCTTACTTACCTCTTCCTTGCCAAGTGAGTTAGTTGGATGCATGGGAGTCTTTGCCAGCTTACTATCAGTCATGTTAAATTTCTTCAGAAGTTCTTTAACATATTTGGTCTGATGTATGTAAGTGCACTCTGGAGTTTGATTGACTTAGATTCCTAGAAAGAATCTCAGTTCTCCCATCATGCTCATTTCAAATTCTGCCTGCATACATTTAGCAAACTCCTTTCCCAGCATAGTATTGGTAGATCCAAATATTATATCATCCACATAAATTTGACAAATTAGAAGATCCTTCTTAATTGATTTACAAAAGAGTGTTGTGTCCACTTTGCCTCTAATGAAATTTTTCTCCAGAAGAAAATTGTTCAATCTCTCATACCAAGCTCTGGGAGCTTGTTTTAAACCATATAGAGATTTCTTTAGTTTGAAAACATGATTTGGAAATTTTTCATTCTCAAAACCAGGAGGTTGGTGGACATAAACTTCTTCTTCTATAATACCATTTAGAAAGGCACTTTTAACATCCATCTGATACAGAGTGATGTTATTTTGTGCAGCAAATGAAATAAGAAGGCGTATAGATTCTAACCTTGCCACTGGAGCATAAGTTTCAGTGTAATCAATACCTTCTTTTTGACTGTACCCTTGAGCGACAAGCCTTGCCTTATTTCTTTCAACTTCTCCTTTCTCATTCAGCTTATTTCTGAAGACCCATTTAGTTCCAATTATATTAAATCCTTGTGGTCTTTGAACTAAATCCCACACATCATTTCTGGTGAATTGATTTAACTGTTCTTGCATAGAAATAATCCAATTATTGTCTTGCAGAGCTTCATCTACAGAAGATGGTTCAATTTCTAACACCAGTCCAAATAATGATGCTTCAGATGATCTTAGAAAGGATCTTGTTCTGATGGGATCATCCTTCTTTCCAATAATGACATTCTCTGGATGAGAAGCTTTAATTCTGGATGATGATCCTCTAACAGTTGATTCTTCAGAAATGTTTAGATTGTTCATCTGAGAAGTTAAAGGAATAGCATCTGGCGTTGCTTCTGGTTCCTTCACTTGAGCTTTGTCTGCCTCTGGGACTTCAGAGTCTGTGAAGACTACTTCTCTATCTGCAGAGTTTTCAGACTGCTTTGGCTTTTTATTGCCAAGCTTATCATCAAATCTAACATGAATAGATTCTTCCACAATCTGTGTCTCAGTGTTGTATACTCTGTAGCCTTTAGAGCGTTCAGAATATCCAAGCATGAAACACTTCTGTGATTTGGAATCAAACTTGTTCAGATTTTCTTTAGTATTTAACATATAACAAATACATCCAAAAGGATGAAAATATGAAATGTTGGGTTTTCTGTTCTTCCACAGTTCATATGGAGTCTTCTCCAGAAGAGGTCTTACAAACACTCTGTTCTGAATGTAACAGGCTGTGTTGATTGCTTCTACCCAAAAGTGTTTTGCCAGATTTGTCTCATTGATCATGGTTCTGGCCATTTCTTGCAGAGTTCTATTTTTCCTCTCTACTACCCCATTTTGTTGTGGAGTTCTAGGACAGGAAAAATCATGAGCAATGCCATTTTCATTAAAATATTTTTCAAAATATTTATTTTCAAATTCACCACCATGATCACTTCTGACTTTTATAATTTTGAAATCTTTTTCATTCTGGACTTGCTTGCAGAAGTCAAAGAACACAGAATGTGACTCATCCTTGTGTTTTAAGAACTTTACCCATGTCCATATGCCCCAATCTTCTGTGCCAGACCCATTGCTCTTCATTAACAGACAAGAGGCATTTAACATTCTGAACTTTAAGTTCTGAAAGATTTATTTTATAAATGTTGTTTTTCCTCTTACCACTAAATAGAATAGAGCCATCCTTTTGACTAATAGCTTTACAACATTTTTGATTAAATGTAATATCATAACCATTGTCACTTAACTGACTTATGGACAATAAGTTATGCTTTAACCCTTCAACAAGTAAAACATTAGTAATAGAGGGAAGTTTACCATTTCCAATGGTGCCAGATCCAATGATCTTGCCCTTCTGGTTCCCTCCAAATTTCACATCACCTCCAGATCTAAGCTCCAGGCTTTGGAACATAGACCTTTCTCCTGTCATGTGTCGTGAGCATCCAGAGTCCAGGTACCATGATTGGCGTCCTGACCTTGCTGCTAAGAACATCTGCAACAAGAATTATTTTACTTTTAGGTACCCAGATCTTCTTGGGTCCTTTAGGGTTAGTTGTTCTGAAGGTTTGTCTAAACTTCTGTTTTTCAACATAAGGTTTATTCTGACTAGCCTTAGATTTAAACACATGAATATTCTTTTCAGAGCGTGTTTGTTCAATATCATTCAAGTGACCAAATTTAAAGTGTGAATACAAAGGAGTTTTCTTGATGATAATTTTATCAACAGGTTTTGGATTTAAATCCTTTCCAGAGGAGGATTCATATCCAATTCCTTTTCTGTTATTTCTGCTAACTCCATAGATCATAGAAGCCATTTTGCTTATGTCTATGCTTTTAGCAAGAAACTTCTGAAAGCTATAATCATATTTTTCCAAAATATTTTTGCATTCAGATTCAGTTTCAGAATCAGAGTTTTGTTGAGCTAATTCAGAATCATTTTTCAATTTTAAGTTCTTTTCATTTAGCTCAGCTACTTCTGATTTGAGAATATTATTCTCAGATACAAGATTGCTTTGACGCTTCTTGTATTTGAGCTTAATATTGTTATAGCTTTTCAGAACTTCTGATAACACTTTGATAAGTTCTTCTTTAGTGAGTTTAGCCATTACCTCTTCAGCGTCAGAGTCAGATTCAGAGTCAGATTCAAATCCTGAAGTTCCTTCCTCCTGATCTTCTATGTCTGCCATCAAAGCTACATTGGCACATTCTTCTTCTGACTCAGATTCAGATTCAGATGTATCTGAATCATCCCAGGTGGCCATCAGAACCTTTTTCTTCTTATTAAATTTTCTTTTAGGCTTTTCTTTCAGCACCTTTGGACATTCATTTTTGTAATGTCCAGGTTCTTTACATTCATAACAAACAACCTCCTTTTTGCCAGATCTTCTGTGTCCAGAAGATTCTTTTCTTTGGTCAGGCTTTCTGAAGTTTCTGAACTTCTTTCCTTTATGCTTCCAGAGTTTGTTTATTCTTCTGGACAACATGGACAGTTCATCTTCATCTTCAGATGAGGATTCTTCAGAGCTTTCCTCTATTACCTGTAATGCTTTAGCAGATTTATTAGATTTTAAAGAAACAGATTTACCTTTCTTTTGAGGTTCATCTTCCTCAAGTTCAATTTCATGACTTCTTAGTGAACTGATCAGTTCCTCCAAGGAGATCTTGTTCAGATCTTTAGCCATCTTCAGCACTGTCACCATAGGTCTCCATCTGGTAGGTAAGCCTCTGATGATCTTTTTCACATGATCAGCAGTAGAGTATCCTTTATCCAGAACCTTTAGTCCAGCTGTAAGTATTTGAAATCTGGAGAACATAGCTTCAACAGATTCAGAGTCTTCCATCTTGAAGGCTTCATACTTCTGGATCAGAGCCAGAGCCTTTGTTTCCTTGACTTGAGAGTTTCCCTCATGAGTCATCTTTAAGGATTCAAACATGTCAAATGCAGTTTCCCTGTTTGTAATTTTTTCATACTCAGTGTGAGATATTGCATTCAACAATATTGTTCTGGCCTTGTGGTGATTTCTAAATTCTTTCTTCTGAGCATCTGTCATAGATTTTCTGTCTATTTTCTTGCCATTCCCATCAGTGGGATGAACATATCCATCTATGACCAGATCCCATAAATCAGCATCATATCCAAGGAAAAAACTTTCAATCCTGTCTTTCCAATAATCCAATTTCTCCCCATCAAACATAGGAGGTTTGGTGCTGCTTTTGTCCCTTTCTTCATATTTATTGTTAATATTAGACATTGTATTATCAGCCATAGTAACAACCAAATATATATCAAAGTATTTCTCAATGGATCTTTTCTGTCACTGTTAAGTGGTAGCACACACAGAACCGGAGCTCTGATGCCAACTGAAGGTGAGATAATACATAGAAGGGGGGTTGAATAAGTATGAAGATTAAAACTTAGAAATAAAAACTCAAGTATTTTTATCCTGGTTCGTTGAACTCAACTACTCCAGTCCACCCTTCCTATAGATATTTGCCTTTCTCAATCAAGGACTTAATCCACTATTTAATCAAATGATTACAATAGTAAGCACTTAGAACAACTGTTCAAAGTCTTCACAAGAACTACTGATCCTAACTGGATCTTCTTAAGATTTACAATCAAATGTAATACAAATACAAGTGTTTAAGATTGCTTCTATAAAGCTTTATCACAACTATGATTTTTCACTTAACTATTAAGAACAAAGAAATTAATTCTTAGAAAGAATATGAATAGTATGAGAGCTTGAATGTTGATTTCTTTTTGGATAAAACGTCAACTAAAGAAATTGGGTGAAGTCTTGCTTTTATAGGCAGCTGATCCAAGGTGAGCTTCACGTTGAGAAGAGTGTCCAAAAGGTCTGAGCCTTTTTTGTCTTCACATCAAGTGACCTTTCCTAGAAGAAGAAAGCACAGATAAATCCTTTTTATCTGTGTTCTTGTGTCTAGCATAAATAAGGAAAGAGTCATTTGGATCATTCCAACAGATATATTCTTTGAATAATTCTTCTTCAGTTTTCATCAAATTCATCAGAGTCTAATGAGATCAGAGCCTTCTGATGATGATCAGAGTTTTGCTGAATCAGAGTCTTTTGCAGCAGGTGTGCTTTTAGCGTGTTTAAGATCAGAGCATATTTGAGACAGATCTTCAGTACTGGCAGCTTTAGTACTTTCAGAATCTTCTGTAGTAACTATGCTTTGAAAAACTCTTCATACAGAATTCTTCTTTGGTTTAGATGCTTCTGACTTGCTTCAGATTCTTCTGGAGCTTCTGCTTCAGAATCTTCTGGAGGCTACGCTCAGGATCTTCTGTTGGCAGCAATCAGAATCTTCTAATGGATGCATCTGGCGCTTCAGAGTCTAGCTAATTTCTTATGTTCAATGCTGATTTGCTTCTGGAGTGTTTATTCCTTTACTATCTGCAGTAAAAACTCTCAAGCAAATTTTAGAGTATATAATTCTTAATTACAAAATTTCATAATAGTTATCATCAAAACATAGAGATATTATTAAGAACCAATCTGTGTTCTAACACATATTGCTCACGTGGTCGATGTGTTCAATTTCGTTATAATGTTTCAAACGCTGTCCGTTTACTACAAACGGTGCGTTGATTTGATTCTTGATTTCAACAGCTCCACTCTTAAGGACTTTGGTGACCTCAAAAGGTCCAGACCATCTAGATTTTAATTTTCCAGGGAATAGTTTCAATCTGGAGTTGAATAGGAGCATGATGTCTCCCACACTGAATTGTTTCTGGATCGAACATTTATCATGCCATTTCTTGGTCCTTTCTTTGTAGATGAGTGCATTCTCGTACGCATCTAATCTTAGCTCTTCCAATTCATGAAGGTTCAAGATTCGCTTCTCTCCTGCCGCAGTGTAGTTGAAGTTTAGCGTCTTAATAGCCCAGAAGGCTTTATGCTCTAATTCTACCGGCAGGTGACATGATTTTCCGTAGACTAGTTTAAATGGTGTGGTGCCTATCGGTGTCTTAAAGGCGGTCCTATAAGCCCATAAAGCTTCGTTCAGCTTTGAGGACCAATCTTTCCTAGAGGTTGCGACAGTCTTTTCTAAAATTTGCTTTATTTCTCTGTTTGAAACCTCCACTTGTCCACTAGTTTGTGGATGATACGGTGTGGCTACGCGGTGTTTGACTTTGTATTTGGAGAGGAGTTTGTCAAAGATTCGCGATATGAAGTGCGAACCACCGTCACTAATGACGATTCTGGGCACGCCGAATCTAGGAAAGATTGCGTTTTTAAAGAGTTTAACGACTACTCGCATGTCATTTGTTGGAGCGGCAATGGCCTCTATCCATTTCGATACATAGTCGACAGCGACGAGTATATATTTATTTCCAAAAGAAGATGGGAAGGGTCCCATGAAGTCGATTCCCTAGACGTCAAAGATTTTTACTTCTAAAATTCCTCTATGAGGCATTTTATCGTGTCGTGAGATGTTGCCAGTGCGTTGGCACCGGTCGCATTTTAGTACAGCGCTATGGACATCCTTCTAGAGACTGGGCCAAAATAAGCCAGATTGTAGAATTTTAGCACACATCTTTGAGGTGCTAGCATTACCACCATAAGGTGTTGAATGGCATTGGGAGATGATGTCTTCTATTTCTTCCTCTGGGACACAGCGACTGTATAAGTTGTCGGCGCCTCGTTTGAAGAGTAGAGGTTCGTCCCAGTAGTAATGCTTTAAGTCGTGGAAGAATTTCTTCTTTTGTTGATAAGTCAGGTCCGGTAGAAGCACGCATGCGGCCAGGTAATTAACGATGTCGGCAAACCATGGCAAAGTGGTTTGGGCATAGACAGCTTCCACGGCTTTTTCCAGTTCCGGTTCTTCCGAAGTAGAGTTGGACATATCGCTTCCCAATTTGGCTATCAGACGTTTGTAGGGAAAATCGTCATTGATAGGTATTGGTTCTTGTTTTATGCCCTATATACTTGATAAGTGATCTGCAACTACGTTCTCGGTCCCCTTCTTATCTTTAATTTCTAAGTCGAACTCTTGTAATAATAGGATCCATCTCAATAATCTGGGTTTGGCGTCCTTTTTGCTTATTAGGTACCTAATGGCAGCGTGGTCTGTGTATATGATTATTTTGGCTCCTACCAAGTAGGAACGGAATTTGTCAAGAGCAAACACGACTGCTAGAAGTTCCTTTTCCGTTGTGGCGTAGTTCATTTGGGCAGGGTCTAATGTTCTACTGGCGTAATAGATAGCGCGAAGCTTCTTGTCTTTCCTTTGTCCTAGAACTGCGCCTACAGTGTAATCACTCGCATCGCACATGATTTCGAATGATAGTCACCAATCTGGGGGTTGCATGATTGGTGTGGTGATAAGTGCTGACTTTAGAGTTTCGAATGCCTCTAAGCATTCTTTGTCGAAGATGAACTCGACATCTTTCATTAACAAACCTGTAAGAGGTTTTGTGATTTTCGAGAAATCCTTTATGAATCTTCGGTAGAATCCAGCGTGTCCTAAGAAGCTTCGTATTTCTCGTACGGTTTTCGGACGTTGGAGATCCTTTATGATATCTATTTTGGCTTTGTCAACTTCGATCCCCTTTTCAAAGATGACGTGTCCTAAAACGTTGCCTTGTCGGACCATGAAATGGCATTTTTCCCAATTAAGGACAAGGTTTACTTTAGTGCATCTTTTGAGTACCATCTATAAATTCGACAGGCAGCTTTCGAAGCTTTGTCCGCATATAGAGAAGTCATCCATGAACACTTCCATGATGTCATCTATGAAATCCACAAAGATTGCCATCATGCATCTCTGAAAGGTTGCTGGAGCATTGCATAGTCCGAACGGCATTCAACGATAAGCAAAGGTACCGTAGGGACAGGTGAATGTTGTCTTTTCCTGGTCATCGGGGTGAATAGGAATTTGAAAGAATCCCGAATAACCATCTAGATAGCAGAAGTACGAATGTTTCGCTAGTCTTTCCAACATTTGGTCTATGAAAGGTAAAGGGAAGTGATCTTTCCGAGTTGCCTTGTTCAGTTTTCTGTAATCGATACACATCCTGTTTCTGGTCACAACTCTTTGGGTTATCGATTCGCCTTTTGCACTCTTCACTACAGTAACGCCTCATTTCTTGGGTACTACGTGTACTGGGCTGACCCATTAGCTGTCGGAAATCGGGTATATGATTCCTGCGTCTAGTAGCTTTTTCACCTCGTCTTTGACTACAGTGCTTAGGATCAGGTTTATCTTCCTCTGATGTTCTCTTGAAGTTTTGCAGTCTTCCTCCAGCATGATACGGTGCATACAGATGGAGGGACTTATGCCTTTTAGATCGCTTATATTATATCCTAACGCAGTTGGGTATCTCCTTAGGACTTCTAATAATCGCTCAGTTTCTGACTGTCCTAAATTAGCGTTTACTATTACTGGTCTTTTGAATTCTGTATCTAGGAATTCGTACCTGAGGGTTTTAGGTAGCTCTTTAAGTTCTAAAGCTGGGTTTTTCGGACCTGGCATGTGATTTGGAGTGAGTGCTAAGATCTCGCTCAGACTATCATCTTTGTATGGTGCACGCCAGTTGTCATCTTCATGAATAGCAGGGATCTGGATTTTCATGATTTCAGAATATGTAGTTTCCTCCTTCTCTAATTCTCGTATGCATTCGTCAATGACATCTACTATATAGCATGTGTCATCGATAGCTGGTGCCTTCAAGAATTTAGTAAGGATGAACTCTTTCTTTTCTTCTCCTACTTTGAATGTTAGCCTTCCTTTCTTTACGTCTATGATAGCTCCGGCTGTAGCTAGGAACAGTCTTCCTAGGATAATTGGGGTAATAGAGTCCTCTTTGGTGTCCATGATTATGAAGTCGGTTGGGATATAAAATTGGGTTATGCGTACTGGAACGTTTTCCAGTACACCGACGGGGTATTTGACTGATCGGTCAGCCAATTGTACGGACATTTTAGTTGGTCTTAGTTCTCCCATATTCATCTTTTTGCATATAGATAAAGGCATGACGCTTATACTGGCTCCTAGATCGCACAGGGCTTTGTCTATAACGAACTTTCCTATGACGCAGGGTATGGAGAAACTACCTGGGTCTTTTAGTTTAGGAGGCATGTTGTTTTGAATGATTGCGCTACATTCAGAAATAAGTGTCACTGTCTCGTTATCCTCTATTTTCCTTTTATTAGACAAGATCTCTTTAAGAAACTTAGCGTATGACGGCATTTTAGTTATCGCTTCTGTGAAAGGAATAATGATGTTTAGTTATTTCAGAAGTTCAACAAATTTCTTAAATTGTCCTGAAGTTTTGGAGTTTAGTAATCTTTGAGGATAAGGGATCGGTGGTTTATATGGCGCTGGAGGCACATATGAGTTTTCATCTTTGGCGGCCTTTTGCTCGTCACATTCCTTCTTTTCTGTTTCAGACTCCTTTTCGGTTGGTTTATCAGATTTCTGTTGCATTACTAAATCTTCATTCCTAGGATCTGTTAGGCCTTCCAATTCTTTTCCACTTCTCAATATAACAGTGTTTGCGTGACCTTTCGGATTAGGTTTGGGCTGGCCTGGAAATGTTCCAGCTGGGGCAGCTGCAGAGGCTTGTTGTTGAGCCACTTGTGATATCTGAGTTTCGAGCATTTTATTGTGGGTGGCTAAAGCGTCTACTTTTCCGGTCAGTTGTTTAATCTGCTCGCTAGTATGTATGTTTTGATTCAGGAATTCTTTGTTTATTTGAGCTTGAGTAGCTATGAATTTTTCCATCATCAATTCGAAATTTGATTTCCTAGGGGCAGTCTGGCCAGCAGCGGCTGGTTTCTGATATCCTGGCGGAGCAGCTGGTGCTTGCAAGGCATTATCGTTCTTGTAGGAAAAGTTTGGGTGGTTCCTCCATCCTGGGTTGTAAGTATTTGCGTAAGGATTTCCTTGAGCGTAATTTACTTGATCTGGTGGGATTCCGGCCAGTAATGGGCATTCGGGCGCATTATGAGTGGCGATTCCACATAACTCGCAGTTTGGAGTTACAGCAGCTACGGTTGCAGTTGGGTTAACGGTCAGACTGTTGATTTTCTGTGCTAGAGCATCTACTTTAGCGTTGAACTTTTCAAGGCTGCTGATCTCGTACATCCCACCTTTCGTTGTGGGTTTCTCCGCTGGAGTTCGTTCGCCTCCCCATTGGCAGTGGTTCTGAGACATGTTTTCGATTAGTTGATAGGCTTCATTGTATGGCTTATCCATAAGTGCACCGCTCGCGGCGGCGTCTACCGTTAATCTGGTGTTATACAGAAGCCCATTGTAGAAAGTATGGATCGTCACCCAGTCTTCTAGACCATGGTGAGGACATGCTCTCATCATGTCTTTGAATCTTTCCCACGCTTCGTAGAGAGATTCAGTATCTTTTTGTCGAAATCCGTTGATTTGAGCTCTAAGCATAGCAGTTTTGCTTGGCGGAAAGTATCTCGCTAAGAAAACGTTCTTCAACTGTTCCCACGTCGTAACGGAGTTGGATGGTAAGGATTGTAACCATGTCCAAGCTCTATCTCTAAGAGAGAAAGGAAAAAGATGAAGTCTTATTGCGTATGGAGTTACTCCATTTGCCTTCACTGTGTCTGCATATTGCACAAACTTCGTTAAGTGTTCGTTTGGATCCTCAGTTGCATTTCTTGAGAATTGATTTTGTTGTACAACTGACAACAATGAAGGTCTTAGTTCGAAATCGGTTCGATTGATAGCTGGGGCAGCTATGCTACTTCGAGGTTCCATCTGAGAGGGTGTAGCGTAGTCCTTCAGCGGTTTGTTCTGAGGTCCTTCAGCCATCTTTGCTTCTTCAACAGGAGGATGAGCTAGAAGATCAGGAATGTTGTGTCTTCATTGATATTCGATGATGCGCCTTCTTAGATGTAAGAAGCGCTCTAGTTCGGCGATTTTCGGTTGTAAGATGTCGCCTTGTGAGCAAGTACTTGGCATACAATCGAAGAACGAGTAGAGGGAGAGAGAATTTTAATCCTAGTCTATACTGTATAACAAAATATTACACTATTGACTAAACGGGTCCCCGACAACGGCGCCAAAAACTTGATCGCGACTTTCTATGTCTAACTCAATTAACTGCAAGTGCACAGTCTATCGCGTAGTAATAATAGATATCGATCCCACAGGGACTCGTAATCAAACTAGTATTATCGGGTGTTACGGTGTTTAGCTAGGTTGGTAATGTTTTAAGGGAATAATAACAAAATAAGTGCGTAAACTAAAGGGAACTAAAGCTTTTACTTAAGGTATGAATGCTTGAATCGGTATGTAATATGTTATTTCTTCAGGGATTCTATAGGTCACCGGTGTCTTTAGGTTTTCAAAAATAGTTTAAGAAGAAAATGATGGTTTAAAGACCTTTGTCTCACGATGGTTGTTGACGCTAGTCGCAACTCTAAGGCAGAACGTATGCTGTCGCTATCCCGTTCGGGGTTAAAGTTACTTTTTGAAAACTATTAAGTTCCAATTCCTTTTAAAGCGTTGTCGCTATTTTTAAAATGAATGCCTAGTTTTTACTATCTGGTCTTAGCCTCAGCTGTCGCTTGTTGGTTCATACCTTTATGAATTTCCCACTGTCGTGGCAAAACTACTGTAAATAATTTCTCGCTGTCGTGACGAAGGTTTATTTAGAAAAGTCAATTTTAAAAACTGAAGCCATAAATAAGTTTTTGAAAAGGTAGATATACACCGGTTAATTATTGAATCCCATCAGATTATTTATTACATATCGATTACTGAAGATTTAGCCAGACATTGAATATAAATAAACAAAACGTAAATAATGGTAGAAAATATTAATATTCATTACAATAGGAAATAACAACTCAATTACGATTAAAATAGAAACATGTAAATAATTCGATTTGGCTTTTGGGAAATCCTCCAAAATGGCGGCAGGATTTTTGTCTTTATGCCAATTACTCGTACATAATAGAAATGGGGAGTAAAACAAGAATTGCAAGGAAAGAAAGAAACATGAAATAAAACAACGATAAGAAAAATGGGAATTTGAATAATTGCTCTGAAGGTAAATTGGCAGCACTTCGTCTCTTCAATGCGGCTCCCTTTTTCTGGTACCAGCTACCTCCTTTTATAGATGGGATATTCCACGGTTTATTTCTTCGAGAAGTGGGAGTGATATCAGAGAATATAGGAGTTAGTGGTACCGCTTCTCTTTGACACTTTCATAATTTGACAGCACGTGCAGAAAAATGTATTATAACTGCATGACGGTCGTCATGGACCTGTGACGGTCGTCACATGCATGATGGTCGTCACACCCTTGCGACGGTCGTCACATCAGCAGAACTCGTTTCTGCTGCTTTTTGGCCTGATTTTCACTTGGTTTTCACCTGTAAATGCTTCTTTTCTTCATCTTGCTCCATTTGAGCATGGATTTTGAATACTTGCAAAATACTGGGCAAATAGTATGGAAATATCCGAATTCGGAGTGAAAACGGTCGCCGATTAGTAGAAAAGTACATCATTATATATATATATATATGATTTTGCGTTACAACCACTGCCTAAGCGTCTTTGTATGAAGACATGGCCACCTCTGGCCCTT
The DNA here is from genome assembly GCA_963859935.3 of Lathyrus sativus. Taxonomy (NCBI): domain Eukaryota; kingdom Viridiplantae; phylum Streptophyta; class Magnoliopsida; order Fabales; family Fabaceae; genus Lathyrus; species Lathyrus sativus. Next base: position 213,416,233 of record OZ012739.1, on the reverse strand, counting down.
TGCTGGGGACATGAGACTTGTCCTTGATCTGCAACCCTTCAAAGGCTTGGCATGGCGTCTCATGGATCTCCCCATCCACTTCGACGTACTTGAATGACGAAAGATGACTAACCAGAATGTCCTCCTTTCTGCAAATAGTAACAACACTGTCACCGACCATGTATTTAAGCTTCTGATGCAGCGTGGATGTCACAGCCCCTGCAGAATGTATCCATGGACGCCCAAGTAAACAGCTGTAAGCTGGATGTATGTCCATGATGTAGAACACAGTGTCAAACACTTCTGGCCCGACCTGGAGTGGCAACGTTATGGACCCAAACACCGACCTTCTGGTCCCATCAAAAGCTCTCACGACCAAGTCACTTGGCGTGCATATGATTCCTCAGATATCTATCTTCATCATAGCCTTCTTAGGCAAAACATTCAAAGATGATCCGGTGTCTACAAGAACGTGTAACATAACAGTACCCCGACATTCCACTGAAATGTGCAAAGCCATATTATGATCCCGACCTCTAGGCGTCAAATCAAAGTCAGTAAATCCCAGGCTGTGTCCGGCATTCACATGTGCCAGTACCCCCTCAAGCTGATTAACAGATACTTCCTGAGGTACAAAAGATGTGTCCAAGATTTTCAACAAGGCATTCCGATGAGCTTCGGAACAAAGCAACAAGGATAAGATTGAAATTTTGGAGGGCGTCTGCTGCAAGTGCTCCACAATCTTATAGTCGCTTTTGCGAATTAACCTCATAAACTCTTCTGCATCCTTGATTGATGTTTCTTTCTCTCTCGCCTGGGAAGGTCCTCCTTCATTCACTTTGGTTTTGCCTTTAGCAATCCTCTCAGCCTCAATTTCAGGTGAAGTGAAAATTCTACCACTGCGGGTCATGCCTCCCGCTCCACCAAGATTGCCCACTGCCCCTGCCGGCTGGCTATCCACCTTAATCTTTTCCCCATTGCAAAAAGCTTCCAACCCATAATTCCACGGAATGGCTTTCATACTTTCATAAGGAATGGGCCCTGCTTTCGTTATCGTGATAGTTGGCCGCTTGACGGGCGCTGATATCGTAATAGTCTTTCGTGGAATTGTAATTGTTACGACCTCACCATGCTTTTCAAATCATACCTCACCAGGTTTCTCAACAGAAGTACGGTCGAATTGTAAAGTTCCCTCATCAATCATGGCCTGAATACCTCTCTTCAAATTAATACAGCCCTCTGGTTGGGTCCAACAATCCAAACAATACTCATCACATCCCGGGAAGACCCCCCCCCCCCCTTTCAACAATTTGCTTTTAACATAGCTTAAAGGCGTCTTCAGATCATTTATGTCCTTAACCAAATCCAAATCTTCTTCTGTCAGAATAGCATTCGCTCCATGATTCGGCATTGGTTGTTGTACAATGTTGGGACCATCGTGACTGAAGTTAATGACCTTACTATCAATCAAATCTTGGACTTTGTGTTTAAAAGCGTGACAACTCTTGATATCATGTCCGGGTGCCCCAGAATGAAATTCACAATGCTTACTAGTATCATACCCGTAAGGAAGAGTTCCTGTGGGCGGGTCCAGTGTTCTCTTTTCAACCAGATTCAAACCTAACAGCATTTGAAGCAGTTCTGCATACGTTGACGGAGGTGTATCAAATACCCTCTTTGGCTTCCCATTCTGAATCCTTCTCTGAGCAGGATTATGCCTTTGTTGTTGCTGCTGCTGTTGTTGTGGTTGTTGTCGTTGTTGTGGTATAGGAATCGTCACACTAGCAACCTGTTGTTGAATATACTCATTCCTACCTCTACCTCGTCCTCGACCACCATACACTGCGCTGGCGTCTCCTTGTCTTCTACCACCAAAGACCTTTTTTGCACCTCCAGCTGAGGTCAATTCACCGGCTTGAATCTTACCAATTTTAATGCCATTTTCAATCCGTTCTCCCATGAGTATCATGTCAGAGAAACTACCCATCGAGCAATTGAGCAATTTATCATAATACATCCCAGAGAATGTTCCAACAAAAATATCAATCAATTCCCTTTCAACCATAGGTGGGTGTACCCTTGCCGCAAGATCACGCCAACGCTGGGCGTACTCCTTGAAACTCTCCCCGTTCTTCTGAGAAAGACTTTGAAGCTGGACCCTATTTGGCGCAAGGTCACTGTTGTATTGGTAGTGTCTGACGAAAGCATCCGCCAACTCTTTCCAACTTCCAATCTGTGCAGGCTCTAGTCCCATGTACCATTCCAGCGATGGTCCCGACAAACTATCTTGGAAAAAATGCATAAGCATCTTCTCATCATCTGAGTAAGCAGACATCCTCCGGTAATATGAACGCACATGAACCCGTGGGCATGTATCCCCTTTATATTTATCGAAAGTAGGAGCTTTGAACTTCAATGCCACCTTCAGCCCAGGAACCAGCCCCATGGTAGCCATGTCCAAACCTACAGAATTTTGATTGGCTATACCTCTTATCTGTTCCTCCAGTATTTTAATCCTCCGGTCATTATCAGTGGGACCTTCAAAACCCATGCCTTCCCTAGAAAAGGCATCTTTCTGACGATCTTTGTCCCAATACAGACCCTCATTACCATACCCGTCATAAGCAGCATTACGACCATATCCTTGTTGATTAAAGTTAGGACCACATCATCTATTACCAAATCCTTGATTAGCCCCGCGTGGTCCGAAACCAGCATTGAAAGGACCCATCCCAGCATCATTGGTATTCACATTGCCGAACCCAGCATTGCCGTAGCCATTATTACCATAACCTTGATTGTTATCGCCAAACCCTCTGTTGCCGAAGCCTTGGTTATTAAAGCCATCATTACCATCCTGATTGCCAAAGACAAAACCCTGATTGTTATCACCGAAACCAATATTGATACCAACATTCCTGTTGGTTTCTACGTTCCCATTGCCATTATCAGCATTTCCGTTTCCAGCATTGCCGTTGCCATTGCCAGTACCAGTCTCACCAGCATTTGGTATCACTTCCTCCCTGTGAGGGGTCTCAACACGAACAGAGTTATATTCAGTATTACCAGCCGCTCGCGCCAGCAGCGGTTGCACCAGAGTTTGAAGATGTTCCTGGCCCTTGGCCACAGCCTCCATAGCCTGCATGAATTGTTCCAACCTATCCCGGATCTCCTGCATCTCAGCTTGTACCTGGTCCATGATCTTCTTACAGTTGCTTCTTGTAGCGTACCAATGAGTTCTCTGTTCGTCAATCTTGAAACAACCTGAAAGATGCAGGAGATAAGATTCGAGCTCAAAAAGTACCTGCCATGCAATATCAATATGCAGATGCACACATGTAAATATGCAACAGGTTAATTTCCCCCCCGATTCTAGTTCCGGAGAATAAGCCATAACGGCAATGGAGTCCCAAGCAAGCAAGCACAGAATCAGAAACCTCATACATAAACAAATGCCAAGAGGCAGAGTACAAAGGTAAAATCGAATACAACTGAAAAGACCTCGACCAACAAGCCTGGCGATGGTCAAAATACAAGCACGAATAACATACTACAAGAGAAAAACAAAGATAAATCAGGACGGATGGCGCGCCCGGACATCCCCCAATAGCCTCAACGTCTCCGGATGACCTGGTCTGGAGAGTAGTTCCTGTATCAGTAATGCGTGTCGCCTAACAGTGGATCTCAGCTTTTTGGCATCCTCTACACAGGCTCCCTTGCCAAAACACTCATCAAGCCTGCATCTCTTGAAGCCAGCCTTCAGTTCACAACCCCTCATTTCTTTGACCATGTCGCTCACTCTAAACTCAGCGTCACGTCTAAGAGATGCCTCTTCAGTAATCTTCGCATCCTTAGCGCTGAGTTGTTCCTCTAACCAGGAAATTTGCAGCTTCAACTCATCTTCATGCTCCTTCCGGCTAGTAAGCGTGGCATTCCACAAAAATTCCCATTTGGAAAGTCGAGAATAAGCCTTGTTCAGAAGCTCTTTCTTAGTATCAAGCACATTACTAACACCATTCAGGGTTACTCCCACCTCTCTCTCCTGCTGGTCTCTTCAGTCAAATCTGAACCCAACCTATTAATCATCTCAGTCTGCTTCTTCAAAGTGAAGGTTGCCTCACTCTTCTCATGCCGAAGCTGGAAAATCTCTTTCTCTAACTCTTCATTTGCTCTTTGCAATTCTTCCTTTTCAGCCAGCAGCTTGTTATACTTCTCAATCTCTACTGAAGTAGGTTCCTCAATCACCAGAAGATACAAAGGCTCTACAGCAGGATACAGCATCAAAGACTTTTCAACTCTTTCGTGGATCCAGAGCCGATAAGGATTATAAGCTCGACTGTCACTCTTGCCAAGCAATGTCTTTCCTCTTCTATGAATATTATCCCAAGCATGCCTCAATCTGACCAAAACATCTCCATCTAATAAACCCGTGAGATACAGAGATTCCTGTATCTCGTCCTCAACCGGAGAATCCCTCAAAGCATAGCCAAACTGTCTCACAAGTAGAGAAGGGTTATAGTTAATACAACCTTTCCGTCCAATCAAAGGAACGTTCGGAAAGCCATTGAACCTATATATAATATCCACTCCGAGCAGGTTCCGATCAAACCAAACAATGTTCTCAGCATACAATCCCATCAATCGGGAAGACCAATCTAAAGTACCAGCAGTATCAACAAAAGGTCCCGTCTTAGGAAGATGTCCCTGAAACCACCTGTATAAAAGAGGTACACAGCAAGAAACATTCTTTCCCCGACGCTTCTCATTCTTATAGTGAATAGAATGATAAACGTCACCCAAAAGAGTAGGCACCAGATTCTTCGAGGCCAGAATAAAGAATGCATCTGAGTCAACAAAATCAGGCAAGTTGGGGAACAATACAATCCCATAAATGCAAACAGCCAGAATAGCATTGAAGACAATCCAACATCCATCCTTCGCACACTGCATAGCCTTCTCAACCAAGCAAGAAAGATGAAAACCATAAAATCCGTTCAGCTTGACCAAACCTCCGGGGAACTCAGAAGCATCTAAACTGACAATCTCAGCAAGCTTAGCCAACTCAGGCTCAGTATCCTCGTGAATAAAAGGCATCTGATCTAACACAGGAACTCCTAGCATATCAGAATACTCCTCCAAAGTAGGGGCCAAAATATAATCAGGGAACAAGAAGCATCTCAACTGAGGCTCGTAAAACTGCATCAAGGTATACAATCCAGTCATCTCAAACATAGAAGGTCTGCACACCAAACTGAGCAGTTTCCCATAAGACTCTCTAAACTCAGCCCTCACTCTCTGATCTGCTAGAGCAATCAACCGCAACAAGGAACTGATATCTGGAGAAGGCAACCTCTAAGCAACTGTTCTCTTCATGGACTCCATGTTTGGAAAGAAGAACACTAGAATCTGAGGGGAAAAAGCACACATGCAACATAAATACACGTTAATGAAATGCAAACATGAAAATGCAGATGCATATGCAAACAGGGGATCAAGTGCAGTGCTAAAGAACTGTGTTGTGCTGTACTGCAGCTTGAGAACCATCAGATCTCCTCCTCAAACCAAACCAACCACAAAAGAACCCAGACAAACCAGGTGTTCTGAGGCTAGAGTTTTCCTGCAAAAATACCCACTTACCCCTCACAGGTCTGTACTTAACTCGCAGACGAGGTACGGCATCCTATGCGGTCATCAGCGTCACAGACTTTCAAGAGCGATGATACGATACCCAGAAGGTGTGGCATCATCGTCCCTTGAAGAGGCCTCACTTAGCTGAATCCCAAATGATAGGTCCCCAGAGTCGACAACCCTCAAATCTAACAACCTGTCGAGCCCAAAGGGCCAGGTAAGATGCCATCAAAGAGAATCTCGTATGAGTACAGATTTCGTAGCTAGCTGGTGCGAGCAAAGCAAGCAGGCTAACCACTACTTTCTACTTCTAAGTCTATGTGCACTCAAGCCCAGGTCCGGCTTATCTCTCAAACTAACCCTCTACCCATAGCATAATAACAATAATATATAGTACTGAAAGTAAAGACAGGAAGATAAATGCATACAAAACCCCAGACGGGAAAACAAGCGCTAGGATTGACTCGCATAGGGAACCGTTGGAGTCCCCAGCAGAGTCGCCATCTGTCGCTACTGTAAAAATCGGCGCCGGTTATGACAGAAGAGTCGCCACCGTGCGTTATTTATCCCAAAAGAGGGAAAGTAAATGCTCAGAGAAAACCTAACGCAAAGAGGGAAAGGAATGGTCATCGCAACCAAATCCTGGATTCGGGAGTCGGTTATGCAAGGGGAAGGTATTAGCACCCCTCACGTCCGTCGTACTCGACGGGATCCACGCTTGTTTTCTATCTAAGGGTGTGTTTATCTATCTACTCTAAAGGTCTGGTCTAAAAAGAAAACAAAATGACGCGGCAAAGTATCACACTTTATGCCTACGTATTCCCGTCTGGAACGAGAAATCAGAGTCAACGTAGTTCGCCTAACTACGGGTTAAGGGGGGAAGATTGCTCGCCGAGATATCACATCTTGTGCCTACGTACTTTCATACAGCATGAAAGATCAGAGCAAACGTAGTTCGGGCTACGGAGGACACAAGTTTGTCTGACAATTTTTTTATCTCCTTATGAAAGGGTTTTCCAGATTAAGGGTCTAAGAGGCCAAAACAGAGTTTGAATGTTTGTTTGAATCTTTTACGAAAGAACTGTTTTTTAGGATGTTCGCAATCTCCGTCGCACTAGAGACTATGACCTAGGAGTGAATGCTTCGCATGTCACCCAAAGGGTACCACACTAAACACCTAGATTACTGGAGAGAGACCCTCCACCAACCTTTTCCCAGATAGCTTAAGGCTCGTAACGTACGACTTCAATTAACCTTATTACTGTATTTTTGAATTGTTTTGAGATGAGAAGAGAAAGACGCCCTAAAACTATGGTTGAAAGGGAATCTACCTACAGTTATCATGCATGGTTTAGAAACCTAATGTCTGTCATAATTCCCTCTTGCACAGAGGAAATCAGTGATCCTAGGGGAAAACAACAAAAGAAAGCAAGCAGTAAATAGTAAACAGTAAAATGCATGCTATGCAACAGTACAAGCGAGGCAAGGGAGTCCTGCTCAACCTCAAACCTAATAAAACAACAGGAAAGGGGAGACAAGCTCCACCTCAAACCTAAAGGTAAGAAACACAAGCAAACAGACAATACAACAAAAGAAAAACAGAGGAAGCAGCCCAAGCATCAGCAACAATCTTCTACAGACAGCAACTTCAACCTTTAGCAGCAGCTCTTGTCAGCAAAGTTGAATTGACAACAAAGTTGACAGCAAAGAGTCTTCATCTTCAAGTTAGCTCCTATCTTCAAGCTTCTTCAATTTCATCTTCAAACTCTAGCAAGCTCCACAAGAAGAGAAATCATCATTGAGATTAAATTACAATGCTAGGAAACCTGATGAAGACCAAAGGAATTCATCAAGAACCAACATTGAAAAGAAAGTGCATCATCAAAAGTTCTACTCATTAAGGCATGCCACTCATCCCTCCAAAGGAGAGATGGGTATTCCTTAAGAGGACTTTGCATCATAGGATGAGGATAGAAGCAAACAATGCATTCTATTTTTGATGAAAGAAAAAACTAGTTCCAATGGTTCTTCCTAAAACCCTAATCCTATAAGCTTCTAAAAAGCTCCTAAAAGAGAAAGAAAACTCCAAATTAAGCTCCAAAAGCCAACCCACAGTAGCTACAAGATGTCCAACACCTCCTCCAAAAAGGAAATCAAGCTCTTCAAGCTCCCAAGCCACCAGCAAGATCAAACAAGGCAAGGCACCAAAGAAGGAACACCAAAGGCAACACGTACTTGTGAAAAATATCTAAAATAGAAAACTAAGTTGTAAAAATCTAAGAAATTTCCTAAGGGAACATGCATGTTTTAATATTCCAGGGTTCAAATTTCAAAGCCTAAATCAACTTCTAGGTCCACTAAATAAATCCTAAGTTGAATTGTGTTAAGATAAACCATAAGTTGGGAAGGCTCTAAACATATCACCTAAAATAGAACCTACAATTATTTAAAAAATCTAATAAAAATCCTAAGGGAGCATGAACATCTAACCTACAACATACTCAAAAATAAAATTCAGAAACCAAACCAAATGATCAAACCAAAATCAACAAAACAGATAGGCAATTATGCAAAATTAAAGAAATAACATAAAAGAGAAAAATGCAAATTAAATTGAAAAATGCAGGAAAATGCAATTTATTGATCCCAGAAAATCATACATTGAAAGAGGAGCATGGACATATTTTAAAAATATTTTTCTTATCAAAGATGAAATTATTATGATTTTTGGAATCAATATGCATTTAAAATAAAACTAAAGTGAATTAAAATAAACAAAAGCCAAGAAAAAACGTGGACTGTTGGATTGGTAGACTGGTCAGCTGATCCAATGCTTGAGGGAGCGCCACCTCATTTAATGAAACGGTGCGTTTTGAGGTCAAAGTCAGCCAAAAATAAAACATAACACAACCGTTAGATCTGCGTACAAAGTCGTTGGTTTCACAAGATCTGATGGCTCAGACTTCATCTTCCTCAATTCAAATTCAGGTGGAGGGAACTCAGGTGTGGTGGCCGGAGAAGACCTCCGGTCGTCTTCTCCGGCTAGGTAGTGGTCTCAGGCAACCAAAACATATCAAGCCTTATATCAAATTCATCAGAATTTCACAAGGATCTCAGATATCCTATCCAAATCATCTAACTCTCAACAGGTTTTAAAACACGATCCAAGGTTCAGAGATCACATCCAAATTGATCATCACCAAATTCAAATCTAAAACCATAGAAATGATCCTTACTCTTCCTACATTAACCTGATCTATCCAAATCATGTTAAATCCTTAAGATCAAGTTAGACCGTGCTCAAACAGAAATCTCAAGTCAACTTACTTTGTCTCCAATTGCTCCAATTCTTAACCAGAAACGATCTATACCTCAACTAGATCCTAACCACATACTCACTATGATCTACATCTTGCTATAATCAGTGGAATTTGGAAGTTTACATACCTGGTGTAGATCTGTTAACAGAGGTGTCTAGAGCTCGATTCAGCCTTCAAAACTTTCCAGAAACACTCAAGGATGCAAGAGGAAGCTAAAGAAACCTTCAATTTGATCTGAATTTGCTTGGAAATGAAAACACGATTTCAGTTTGCTTGCTTGCAACTCCAACTTCTATCTCTGCTTTCACCACGAAATGAGCTCCAACCTGAGTCTGAAATCAATGCAAGACTTATATAGAGTGTGTCTATGGGCTTTTTGAGTCCAATCCAAGCCAAAATCAGTAGTTCCACTTTTTTGTTTTCTCTTCAAAATTTCCATGTGACAGTCGTGAATTTAGCCGTGTAACTTGCTCCAGAAGCTTCCTTTTGCTTGCATAATCACTTGTGAACGAGTTTGGATCAAAAGGAACACTTGAATTGCCTTGGTGAGTGATTTGGTCATGTAACTTGCATATGAAGAAACCAAATGATAACTTGTGAAATTCTGCCCTAACACAAAAATCCAACAATGCCATTGTGTTCAAAATACTTTTTCTACTCAAAATGAGTATTTACTTGCCATGTTTTGGTCACTTAACCATTAATTTGAATTTTTCAACTTTAATCCCTTTTAAAACCTTCTTTTTTAAACCATTTCAAACCAAATCTTGACATGAGCCAAATCAATTCACCATGAGTTCTTGGTTAGCCTAAAAACCACATTTTTAACAAGTTCCATGTTGAACAAAAATCCATTTGACAAGTGCAAGTTGGAGATTTTGACCTATGATTGAAAATGGCCTATAATCTCACTTTCCCAAAATACCCCTAACTTGTAAACCTCATAACTTGAGTTCTACATATCAGATTGAAGAGTTATAATACAATTTGGAAAGATAATATCATGAGGAACAACTTTCATGTTGGCCAAAAGTCAGATGATTTTCACAGACAAATTTCAGAGGCATCTGAGGACCTGTAACTTGTCTGGACCATAACTTGAGTTCTATAAATCCCCTTGAGGACTTCTAGTACTCAAATTAAAGGTATTGAGTTTCTCTACAAGTTTCATGTTGGCCAAAGATCCATTTGAAACTTGAATCTTGATTTATATGGTCTTGAAGTTAGGCACTAAACAGGGGATTTTACACTGAAACCCTAATTTAGCAACTTCCTACACTCTTGACTCTTCTTGACTTGATCTTGGCACAACACCACAAGTGACTCAAAATATCATTTCATGAACTCCATGACCTAAAAGTAGGCTTTGATACTCTTCAATTGCACATTTGACCTAGGATTGACCCAAGTGAAACCCTAATTGCTTGCACCTCAACTGTGGCTCTTGCATTTGACACAATGACTTGATTGAGCTCTCCCATGGCCCTCTAGGCATTCAATGAGCTCCACACACATCCTCTATTCATATTCAAAACTTCACATTCCTCTGATGGTCTTCAATTGATCCTCAGGTTAGGAGAAAATCCACATGCAAACCTCTAAACTCTTAGGCACTCAAACCACCTCCTGATGACCTTGATAACTTCTCAAGCTTGAATAAGACCTCTTGCTAGGCTCCTCTTGATAAGAATCACATTTGATACCCTTCTATATGAATGATATCATGATATGGAAATGATATAACTATGCAAATGTTAATGCAATGAAACATAAACCAAGTAAGAAAAGAGGTTGGGAAAATTTTGGGGTGCAACAGTAGGCAACCTTGGAGAAGTGTGTACTGCTAGTGCAACAGTCTTGGTAATCTATTGATTTTGCTTGTTATGCACTTCTTTCTTAGCCTGATGCTTCCTTTTGCCAGGCTTGGCATGAAGCTGTCTTTTTCCATGTGTAGCATGATGTTGTATTTTTCCATACTTACCTTGTTTGGTCTTGTTTTGGCTAGGAAATCCATGCAGCCAGAAACACACAGCTTTTATATGCCCAAGTTTTCCACAGTGGTAGCATCTATGCCATTAGAATTGTCTCTTGACTTGATTCCAATTTCTGTGTGGAGGATGTTGTAACTTTGACTGTGACATCCTTTGTAACTTTTAAATCTCAGGCTGCAACTTCTTGAGTTTGAGCACATAATTTTGTATATCAATAAATCCTAGTCCAGATCTATCTCCTGAGGTTTGTCCATTCTGCAGAATCTCCTCTAGGGTGTCAGTCCCAAAATTGAGCATCCTTATAGATTTTTCCATTTGATCCTTCTTACTTTTCAACTCCTGTACTTCACTTCTGAGTGTGTCAATAGTGGCTAGATGCTCTCTCTCTTTTAGCTTCTAAATCCTTGATGATTTTCTTCTGTTGCTCTCCTTGCTGAACCAGTTCTGTGCTCCTGATGTGAAGCTTTTTGTATGAGGCTGCAAGCTCCTCAAATGACAACTCTTCATCACTTGACTCATCATCAGAGATGTACACACTATTAAGAGCAGCAACATGTTTAGTTGATTCCTCTTCTGATCCACTATTTGAATCTTCATCAGACCAGATGACTGTCAATCCTTTTTCTTTATTTTTGAGGTATGTGGGACATTCTTTCCTAACATGTCCATATCCATCACATTCATGACATTGGACTCCTCTGCCTTGGCTGACTTTCTCCTCAGATTTCTCTTTGTCAGCAGGCAAGCTTTTGGAATAAGGTTTAGACTTAGCATCTATTCTTTTGACCAGTTTGTTGAACTGTCTTCCAAGAATGGCTATTGCCTCTGATAGATCTTCCTCTTTTTCATCAGTTGAAGCCTCATCAGAGTTTGAGACAAGAGCTATACTTTTACTCTTTTTCTCCACAGCCTGATCATACATCCCCATCTCAAAGGTTTGGAGGGAACCAATGAGTTCATCCACCTTCATGTGGCATATGTCTTGAGTTTCTTCAATAGTTGTTACCTTCATTGCAAACCTTTTAGGTAATGACCTTAGTATCTTCCTTACAAGCTTTTCTTCAGCCATCTTTTCTCCCAAAGCTCCTGAGGTGTTAGCTAGTTCAAGAACATTCATGTAAAAGTCATGAATGGTCTCATCTTCCTTCATTCTTAGACTTTCAAATTTTGTGGTCAGCATTTGAAGTCTAGACATTTTTACCTTGGGAGTTCCCTCATGAGTGGTTTTGAGAGTGTCCCAAACATCCTTTGCTAGTTCATAGTGGTGGACCAGTCTGAAGTTGTTTTTGTCTATACCATTGAAGAGTGCATTCAATGCTTTAGAGTTTCCAAGAGCCAATGCCTCTTGCTCTTTGGTCCATTCCTCTTCAGGAATTTGCACAGATACTCCATCCTTATTAGTCTTCACAGGATGTTCCCAGCCAGAGTTTGCAGCTCTCCAAGCCTTGCTATCTAATGACCTTAGGAAAGCAATCATCCTAGGCTTCCAATAGTCATAGTTAGAACCATCCAGAATTGGAGGTCTATTGGTGAATCCAATATCTTTATCCATAGTACCAGAATTTAATTTCCCTAGAACTCACCCAGTAATAAACAAGCAAGGTGCCTGCTTTGATGCCAATTGAAAATTCTGGCCAGCCCACGATGGATGTTACCATAGAAGTTATAACATCCATTGTGACATTCACTACATACCTACTATTATGCAGTTATTATAAAGCAGTAAATAACACATTTGGTTGTTGACCCAGTTTAGTGTAACACACTTACATCTGAGGGCTACCAAGCCAGGGAGAAATTTCACTATCAGTAGAATTAATTCATAGTCAAACCTCCAGTTTGCACTCCTCACATAAAACCTACCCAATGACAATTTAACCTAGAGATACTCTAGACCTGAGTATACCCACTCACTCCCTACAATCACCTCAGTGATATCCAAAAACAATTACAAATTAAACAATAGTAAGAAGAACCACTTCAACTACACCCACCTGGATCTTGCTTCAAAGCTTTGATCAAGTGACACACACTCTTGCTTAACAGCTTCGAGTGTTACACAGCCTAGAAACTACCTAACCAATGCAATCAACAGTTGCTTGAATTACAAGTGTTCCTAAGACACAATCGTGAAGGACAACCTCTTCACTTCTAAACCACTATGGTGATTTCTCTGTTTCTCTATCTTCAACAGCTGCCTTCTAGGATTGCTTCTCCTGTTATTTATAGCAGCAGATCAGTCCTTGGGCCTGGGCGCATAAATTAGGTTTTATCCATAATAAAACCTCTCTTCAATATTCTGCATGCTTTCCACTTTAATTAGGTACATATTCGTTCCCCTAGGGCTTCTAAAATGTCTCCTGCATTCCAGCTTGAGCTTCTGATTTGTTTTCTGAGTTCTAGCTACCAGAATAACAAACTTGTGCTTGATGTCTTACGACCTATGTCATAACATTGAGTATGACATCCAACTTAACTTATAGTTAGCTTAGTTAACATACCCTGCACAGTCCATAATATGAATGTATCAACATCAGACATAACATTCATACATACACTAATATTTTGCCACAAAATGCAGCCAATCAAGAGCACTTACATTATGTATCTAACAGTTCTTGAGAATTTAATGGGGTGTGTGCTCGGTCAACAGGAAGAGATAGATAAAAAAGAGCATTCCATCTACTACCTGAGTAAGAAATTTACTGGTTGTGAGTCGAGGTACTCAATGCTGGATAAAACATGTTGTGCACTCGCTTGGACAACTAAGCGTTTGAGGCAGTATATGTTAAACCACACAACCCTGTTGATATCAAAGATGGACCCGATTAAGAATGTGTTTGGAAAGCAAGCATTCACTGGAAGGATTGCCCGTTTGGAGATGATTTTGACAGAATACGTTATTCAATATGTTTCCCAGAAAGTCGTCAAGGGAAGTGTTCTGTCAGAATATCTTGCTCAACAACCTACTGAGGATTATTAGCCGATAAATTTCAAATTTCCTAATGAAGATTGTTAGTTCCTAGTTGGCAGGAATTTTGGTAAAACTAGGAGTTATCACAAGATGTCCTATAGGATGTCGTGACATCGGTATTTAAGGTTCTGCGGGTAGCTTATATGATGTAGCAGGACTCTTCTCAAGATGTCAAGCATGATGTCCTAACACTTAAGAACAAAACATTCAGTGTTTGTTTATTTGTTTTGTGTGCAAACTTGTTGCACTGATCTGGTGCAAATCTGCAAGGTTTTTGGTGTTTTGAAAAGGCGCTTTTGATTCACTTATGAGGATCGTGTGAAGCTATTCTCAGAAGATTCTCTTAGAATTTTGAAGGGAGATTTGTAGGGTGATTTGATTGGATCTGATTGATCAAATCAAATCTGGTTCTTTGAAGCTATTCATGAAGATTGATTTCGTAACAATTTGTTGTTACTTTTGCCATAGCCCAAGCCCGTTCAGTATTTCTATTTAAGGAGGTGCAAACCCTAGATTTAAAATCAGAGAAGCTAGGATTAAAACGTGTGTGCATTGGTGTAAGGTAAAGTCCTCGTATGTCTTAGTCTTGTGAGCCATTCACTCATTATCTGAATGTGTTAATTGGTCTAAGTTGTGAATTGTAAATTATTCACTCAAAGCTCGTAAGCAAGAGTGTTTTATACTTGATTGAAGCTTTTAAGTAAGATCAAGTTGTGTCTTTGAAGAGTGTCTTCTAAAGTCTTTCTTTTGCTGTTGTTATCACTGCTGTGATTGAGGGGGAGTGAGAGGTGTCTCTTATCTAGGTGTGTCCTAGATCAAAAATGCAAGGGTAAAGATTAGGTGAGAAGATGGTAAACTAGAGAGAGTCTACTGTGTATCTTCAAACTAATTCTACTTAGTGGATTTCCTTCCTGGCTTGCTACCCCCCAGACGTAGGTGTGCTTTCACCGAACTGGGTTAACAATTGTTGTGTCTCTTTACAATTGTTATTTGTTTATCTTTGTTCTTATTATTGATTAGACAAATATTTGTGTCGTAAACATCACCTTCGACATCTAATATCTGATACCAGAATTTCAAAGGTATCATGTTTCTGAAAATGAAAGACTATGATGAGCCTTTCTTGACGAGGGGCCTGAAATTGGATCTTAGTGGAGTTTGATTTTTGATGGTGTTGTCAGCGCATATGGTAACGGAATCGGAGCAATCATTACTACTCCTCATGGGTCTCACATACCGTTCACTTCCCAATTGATGTTCACTTGCACCAACAATGAACCAGAATATGAAACGTGCATCATGGGGTTACAAGAGACCATTGATCTGAGGATCAAGAATCTTGATGTGTATGGCGATTCAACGTTGGTGGTTAATCAGATTAAGGGCAAATCGGAGACACACTGAGAAAACTTGGTGCCTTCTAAGAATTATGCCAGAAGGTTGTTACCTTTCTTTGACAGGGTTGAGTTCCATCATGTGCCAAGGGCTGAGAATCAGATGGCGGATGTGTTGGCAACATTAGTGTCGATGTACAACGTGAACTATTGGAATGAGGTTTCAGTAATCAATATTATGTGTCTTGATAGACCTGCTTTTGTGTTAACTTCCAAAGACGTGTCAGATGGTAAACTTTGGTTTCATGATATCAAGTGTTTTCTTAAAATCCAAGAATACTTGTTAACGGGTATCCAACAAAGACAAGAAGACTCCGAGGAGGCTTGTTAGTAATTTCTATCTAAACAAGGAGAATGTGTTGTATAAAAGGAACTTCAACATGGTCTTGCTTTGTTGTGTTGATGAACATGAGGCCAACCTGTCGGTATAAGAGGTTCATGGGGGTTCTTTCGGTACTCATGCTAGTGGGCATGCTATGGCTAGGAATTTGTTGAGAGCAGGGTATTACTTGATGACTATGGAGTCTGATTGTTTTAAATATGCCAGAAAGTGCCATAAATGCCAGATTTATATTGGTAAGGTTCATGTGCCACCGACCCCTCTAAATGTATGGACATCTCCTTGGCTCTTTTTATGTGGGGCATTAACATGATCGAAAAGATTGAGCCTATTACTTCCAATGGGCATCGGTTTATTCTGGTTGCCATTGGTTACTTCACCAAGTGGGTGGAAGCAGCCTCGTTTGCCAACGTTACAAAGCAGGTAGTTGCCCAGTTTATAAAGAAGGACATCATCTGTTGTTATGGTATCCCTAGAAGAATCATTACTAATAATGGTTCAAATTTGAATAATAAATATGATGAAGGAGTTGTGCCAGAGCTTCAAAATTAAACATCACAACTCTTCTCCATATCATCCAAAGATGAATGGTGTTGTTGAGGCATTGAATAAAAATGTCATGAAGATTTTGTAGAAGATGGTGGTAACATATAAAGACTGACATAAGATGTTTCCCTTTGCTTTACACGGTTATCTTACTTCGGCACGTATATCGACATGTGCAACTCCTTTCTCATTGGTGTATGGTATGGAAGTTGTCCTACCATTAGATGTTGAGATTCCTTCTTTAAGGATTTTGGAAGATGTGAAGCTTGATGAAGCTAAATGGGTACGAACCAGGTTGGACCAACTGAACCTCATCTAAGAGAAGAGATTTGCAGCCATTGCACACATTCGTTTATATCAGAGCAGGATGAAGAAAGTCTTTGATCAGAAAGTGCATCCTCGGTATTTCTAGACAGGTGAATTGGTTTTGAAAAGGATTCTCCCTCCTCAGACAGATCATAGGGGCAAATGGACTCCAAATTATGAAGGGCCATATGTTGTAAGAAAGGTTTTCTCTGGTGGAGCCTTGTTGCTTTCAACTATGTATGGCAAAGATTTTACATCCCTTATGAATGTAGATGCAGTCAAAAAATGCTTCGCATAAAAAAGACCCGCTGGACCGCCAAAAGAAACGGTTCAAGCAAAAGAGGGGCATCCTGACGAATCATAAAAAGAAAAGATTCGGGAAAAAATTAGAGATAAAAGAAAGGAAAAGAATTTAATAACCCGCATAGTTGAAAACCTGCAAAGGAAACTTTGGAAAAAATGGGTATCCCGGTGGATTGAAAACCCAAAAGGGCGATCAAGGAAAAAGTTAGCGATTTGAAAATGAGAGGCTGCAATTTGCATTTGATCTGTGAGCTCATCTTGATACAAGGGAATCCTGAAGGATAGAAATCAGTCCAATTAGTCTATTCTGAAGGCAGAAGTATTAAGAACGTCAAAGTTATACGGGTCGTAGTTGAGTCAGAACTTGATGGAAATATGTTTCCATATTGCCAACTTGTGTATTTTCTCTTTTTCTTTTGCGCAATTACCTCTTTTCAGGAATTGCCTCCTTATGTAATTTCCTATTTACAGGGCAATTCAATCAATAAAATTTTGTTTCACTCAAAAGTTGTCCATCTTTGTTTTTGTTTTTACTATTTTGTTTGCAAAACGTCCGGTATTTTGATAAACATTGCAGGTGAAAACATTGAAGCTTTGCAAAGCATGATAAAAACAATGGAAATGGCTTAAATTTTGAGTGTCTTGGGTGGTAATTGAGGTTTCCATTCCGCATATAGATTGTTATGCTGTTTGGTTTATGTTTACAGGATGGGTGATTACTCTTCCCCAGTAAAGTTGTTCTCCCTGGCAGAGATTACTGAAGTGTTGTCATCCTCAGCTGAGATTCAGGTTAGTCTCTCCAGCAAGAGTTCAAGAATTTCTCTCCCCGACAAAGGCCAGAAAAGTCTTACCTTCCTCAACAGAGTATTGTGAATTTGTCTGTTGTCTTCTCTAGTGAAGGCCCCGACAAGAGTTCAGGATTTTACTCTTCCCCAGCTAACGATGTGTGTGGTTTAATGCTCCTCAGCTAGCATCTAGAAGCTGGCTACCTCAGACAGGATATTAGTGATTTTCTTGTGCTTAACAAGCATGGTCACATATCCAGTTCTTGTTCCCTTACCCCCAGCAGAGTAAGGGTAGAGGGCGGATCCCCAACGAATGAGTGAATTCAATATTATCCACTAGCAGGGTTAGCATCGTTACACCTTTTCCCCAAGTAGAATTCGTTTCTGATCTCCTTGGCAGGTAAATCGGCAGTGGCTAACGTATTCCCCGCAAGTTCAAAGACCAATTTATCATTGGCACCCTTCTTCATCAGATTCTTGGGACGTCTCCCTAGAAGGTGTTTGTCATTTATGTCTCCCGGGCATGATGGAAGTTCATTTTGATGTTTCTCCAACAGAGGTTATATTTAGAAGGCGGTTCAGGTTCCCTTCCCCAGCAGATTTGTGTCCGATTCTTTTCAGCACTCCTTCTGGTGGAGTATCTCTTGCATATCATAAGCATTGTTGCATCACATCCTCTAAATATGTAGCATTTTCATTTCGTATGGAGCATTACGCCATATCCAAACATATGCAATTGAAGCATAAGCCAGTGGTTGATACCCTCTTTTCTAGACATTTCCCCAGCAAAAGATGTTGTAATTCAGGAGGTATTATTGGATTCGTTTATCCTATTGGTGTTTACTTCCAGAGGATTTATTTTGTGTCCCCCTACAGAGTTGGCTGGCCAAGACATTTTTACCTCTTGCAAAATTGGCAGTTCGTGGTTGTTGTTCTTTTCACCCCCTTCGTCTAGGTGGTCGCTCGTATGATTCCTCTCAGGGTTGGTTAGCATTTTTGGTGTTGTTATTTTCACTCATCATGCAGGTGTTAGAGGCTTTATTCTCATCTCAGTTTTCTACAGTAAACACTCTTCTGTATTTTTTTCAGTTTCTTCAATGCTCGTTCGTGTCTGTTTCATTGCCTTTCAATACCCGTTCGTATTGACCTTCAACACTCGCCTGTGTTCATTTTAGCTTCATTAATACTCGTCTGTATTGACCCTATAAATTCGTCGTGTTCTTCTAGGCACCCGTTTGTGTTCGTTTCATTGATCATCAATACTCGCATGTATTTATCCTAAACACTCGTACATGTTTATTGCCTTTCCTTTCAGTACTCGTTCGTATTGATTTTGCAGCACTCGTATGTGTTTGCTTCAGGTTTCATCAATACTTGCCCGTATTGATTTTGCAGCACTCGTATGTGTTTGCTTTAGGTTTCATCAATACTCGCCCGTATTGATCTTAACTCCCGTACGTGTTCATCTCTATGGATTTCTAACACTCGTTCGTATTTACTCATCCTTTGCAGTACTTATTCGTATTGTGTTCAAAAATCGTGGCATTGATTTTGGTCTCATTCCTTTAATTGCATGATTTTCAATACTCGTCCTTATTGATCTAAAACACTCGTCCATGTCTGTATTGATTTAAACACTCGTCTGTGGTTGTTCATGACTTCTAACACTCGTATGTGTTTACTTCGTTGATTCTCAATACTCGTCCGTATTGATTCTTAAGACTCGTCTGTGTTTGGTTGCATTTTGTTTCAATACTCGTCCGTATTGATCCTAAACACTCGTCTGTGTTTATTATTCTTAACACTCGTCCGTATTCGCTTCAGATTTCATCAATACTCGTCCGTATTGATCTTAGACACTTGCTATTGTTTATTCTTCTTAACACTCGTCTGTGTTCACTTCAGATTTCTCCAATACTCATTTGTATTGATCTTAGAGACTCATATATGTTTATTCTTCTAAATACTCGTCCGTGTTTGCTTCAGGTTTCACCAATATTCATGCGCATTGATCTTTGACACTTGTCTGTGTTTATTTCATGTTTTTTCAATACCCACCTGTATTGATTTAAACACTCGTCCGTGTTTATTCCTTTCAAAACTCGTCTTATGTTATTTCATTTTCATTTAGATAGTCGTCTGTATTATTCCTCAACACTCGTCCGTGCTTGTTGCATTGCTTTTCAATACCCGTTCATATTGACCTTCGACACTCGTCTGTGACTATCCCCAGCGTAGTTGGCGCTCGTTTGCATTCACTTTCCTTGTTTCAATACTCATTTGTATTAACTTTGGCACTCGTCGTGTTTATTCCTTGATACTTATTTGTGACCTTCCCGGTTGAAGCCATCACTCGTTTGTGTTTATTCCTTTTCCCGACAAATCTTAATCATAAACGTTTTGGTTTATTCCCCGGTGGAGTCTGTTGCGGTGAGAATCGTGATACCAAGCTATTGATTAACTTGAATCTTAAATTCTTAAATTCACAACCGGACTTTAATTTATCCAAAGGAAAGGTCTAAAGAAAGAAAGAACCTTTTGCGCGATGTAACAACAACGCTAAGAGATTCGCGGATCGGGGGTTAGTTATGCCTAGGGTAGGTATTTCACATCCTAAACATCTGTAGTACCCTACAGGAACCTTTTGTTTATTTGTATGCTAAGTTTGCTAAATGTTTGCTATGGATTGGGATTGGGTAAAAGGTGTAGTTTAAGACCTAAAGATAGTTTCTAAGTTTGCTTGCAAAGACATCGCGTCCTCTGCCTACGTATCCTAACTAGGATAGAATCAGAGCAATCGTAGTTCAACTCGCAAGGGATGAAGAACACTTGATTATGATCAAGGTTCAAAGGGGAACAAACATTACAATGCTTGTGTAGAGTTTAAGAAAACTCGCTAGATCTATGTTGTACACTCAAGAAAGGGGAGTGAGTAATCATCTCCATGATTCTTACATAGAGTTAACAAACTCTATCTTAAGTTCTAATTGAAGGAGCACTCTTAACAAAGGGTAAGCTTTTTAGACTTAAGCAAAGTCCAATGGATGGGTTCTAACTTAACCAAGTGTATGGATGACTTAACAAAGTCAAGGGAGGGTAATGAGCTACCTATGACCCCAAGGTCAATAGAGAGATTTTACTTTGGAAGGGAAACGAGGATGAGGCAACTTGGGTGAGAACTAAAGAGTTTCATCACTTGGGGAAATAATTTTAACAAAGCAATAATCATTCAAACATGACGAATACAAAGAGATATCGTTACAACCAAGAATAAACAAGCATATTACAATAAGCAAGGATTTCAATCAGGATGTATGGTTACAACCAAAATAAGGTATAAAGATATCACAATATCTAGGATTTCAAACAAGATAGATGGTCACAACCAAAGCATGCAAGCATGTTACAATATCAAGCAAGGATTACAATTAAGGTAAATGGTTACAACCAAAAACATGGCATAAGGATATTACAATATCATGAAGGGGGAAAGTTCTTACAAGACTAAATGAAAGGTAAAGACCAAGGCATATCTTGACAAAGATAAAGGTAACAACCAATGCAAACAAGTCATAACTTGATAGGTAATTCAAAATTTCATGGGGATTTCTAAATGTTAACCAAATGAAACAATCATGATGCTTACAAGCAAAAGTTGAAATCAAAAATCACACACACAAAGGAGTTGACAAACATCAAGCTTAAGAAAGAGGAATCAAAAGTTCGAAAGGGAGATTGCAAGAGGGGAGGGTGAAAACCCTAAAAATGAAGCATGAATTCTTTTAATGCAAAATGTTTTCCAAAATGAAAATTCTAGAATATTCACATACCACATGAAACTATGCAAATATATAAGACAATTGCAAAAAAAAAATCAATCAAAAATGAAAAAAAAATGGTGAAGTTATGTTATTTTGAAATTTAAAGAAAAATCAAACATTTTGGTAATAAAAAAAAGGAGGGATGCGCTTGGCGGGTGTTGAACCCACCACCTCATGATCACCAGTTCAAAATCTTGCCAAACCAGCCAAGGCGCGCGCGTGCTAATATTTAAAGGAACAAGAGGGAAATATGTGAAAACATAGAAAATATGAAGAAAAAAAACAAAAGGGTTGATCTCCACACGGATCGAACCCAGGTCATGTACAAAGGCAAGGCAATATGAGAACAAGGCATAACCACTGGGGTGGCGATACATCCGTGTATTATGCCATCCCAATAAATACATAAGCCTAAAAAGACAAGCATATTGGGCCAATGCAAGACAAGCAAACAAGGAAAATTGGCATGGAAACGGTTTCATCACAACTTGGTCAAAACACCACCAAATTTAACAAAATTTGGGTCTATCTTATGTGAAATTCAACAAGGAACACAATGGAATCATTAGTTTTTCAAGATGAAGCACACACAATAAAACACAATGGCAATTGCAGATGGAGGCTTATGACATGCATTATGGAAGATATGATTCAAAACAGAAATGATTAAGATCAGATAAAGGTATGCACAAACTCCAAATACATAGCCTATGGATTCTAGATGCAAAGAACATTCAAAAGTCAACCAAAATAGAAACTGGTATGCTAGTGGAAATTATTGAACAAAAGTGCTTGAAATGCTATTTTGAAAACAAGAACAGTTCATGGTGCGGCATACATGCTTTAACTCAATCAACACACATAAAGTGATTCACACACATCAAAACATGAATTCTAAACACAAATGGCAAGAAAACTCAATACAAATATTGATAGCACATGAGGTGAAAACACAAAACAGAAGCTGGCAGCAAGTCTTAGCCAAAACCAAATACTAAACAATGCAGGCATGATGAATCCTACACATATACATACAATTTCACTCCAAGACAACTTGATCTCAACAAAAATAGCCTAACAAGCTAAGCATGACTAGATGGTTTTGCAACACCAAACAACAAGAGTAGCAGCCGGTCCTTTTTTATCATTACTATGCCAATCCAAAATAGAAATTCATAACATGCCTTAAAATGAGGGCCACAGCTCTATGGTAATGAACATAAACCAAGTCTAGCATGAAAACCTAGTTATAGCAGCAATATGGATCCTAACATGACAATGATAGTATCAATCAACAATTAACCCTAATACACCTAATGCACATAACAATTTGCAAGCATATGGCAATGGTTCAAGTTAGACATTCATAACAGCAAAATAGGGAATTCTAACATGACAATGCTAGCATTAAAAAAAAGTTAGCCCTAAAGCACATCACAATTCACAAACTTATGACAAAAGCTAACTTGTAACAATAGTGCTATGGCAGTTTGAACTCTCAACAGAATAGGTATGACATGCTAATGCAACCATTCAAATCATGGATCAAGGATGCTTACAAGCAATTTCAAGATAGAATACAAACATGACTTTCAAAACAACAGAACATACATATATGCCTATCATAATTGACAATGCAAACAAGATATGGATATGCTAAGATTGAAAACAGCCCTACTACCATGCCTAATGACAGCAACAGATGCACAAATGATAATGTCACTTATCCAATAACACATGATTCAAAGAACACCACATTTTCATGTTAACAAACATAAACCAACACACAACCATAGTTCAAGTTATCACTGATATTCACTTAGCATAACAATTGTAAGCAACGAATTTCAAGGCATATAGCATATGATGGTTATGACCCTATGACAGCAAGCAAAGTATTGGTCACCATGACTTAAAACAGGCCTCACAATTACATGACTCATCCCAATGATTTTTCAACAAATAGATCTATGCAACTTACAAGAACATTCAAAACATGTTATAGACCAAGTTCAAACACAAGGATGATCCAAAAATGTGCTAGAATTAAAAATGACCTATGAGTTGAAAAATGCACATGAATTGAAAGATGGCCAAAACAGAAATGTGCAGATCCAAAACCAAACAAGTTTCAAATAATAAAAACATCACATGAATCAAACATATATGGACTTCTAAGTCAAAATTCCAACCAACAAATTCAAGATATAAAGATGCTGCTGCAACAGAAACAAATCAACATCCTTCACAAACAGAACCAAAAACAAAACAGCATCAAAACTTCATAACAATTGCAAGCAAACTCTCATATGTTCACACATGACATATGGCAATGTTTAGGAGAGTCTCTAAGAACAAACACATAGCATCACAAAAATTTATAATAACAAGGAGGATATTAAACATATTGATGAGCAAAACAAGCAGTCATGGCAGATTCATACATGAGCTGCACTTATATTCAAAACTGTTCCAACCAATGTACACTAATCATGTTCATGATAGTTAAAAAATAGGATAGTGATCACTATCCTCTTGTAGACTTCCAAGCAAGCTTGTGCAGTAGGGAAAACCTTGAAGACTCCCCAAACAAGATCCAACCAATGCCTTGATGAAAGTGCAACTTTTCTTGCACTTGAAGTAAACAAGTGAACTTTAGGACAGAACTCAAAACAAGTGATAATGGTGGTATTTTAGGTTATGGACAGTTGGTAAATCATAAACCTAAGGTGTTTGGAGGTTTAAAGTGATCAAAACAGGCTTGAGCAAAGATTTGGCAGATTTTGTGTGTGAAGTCAAACTTTGCTTGGTTGAAAGTTGACTTTTGAGAAAATGAAGTTTTTGACTGGTTTAAGAGCTTGAACACCTCCCACACATCATTTGTGGATTGTGTGGATGGTTTGTGATGATTTTGAGTGGGTGAAAATGGTTTTGGAAGGCTAAATGCTCTAGGCAGATTTTTGAGGTAGTTTTGGAATGGTTTTCTTCACTTGTAAGAAAATGCATGGTAAGATGGGAGCTATGGTTTTCTCTTGGGTTTTAGAGTGCTCTGATGTGTGTTTCAACATAGAGGAAACCTCTATTTATAGGCCAAGGTGAGGTTTGGGGCAGATTGGTATTTTGGCATTTTGGAGGGAGTTTTGTAAATGCAATCTTGTTCAAGATTTGTTGCAGTTGCAACTCCAAGTTCTTGGCTCAAGATGATGCATAAATCAAGTGGCAAGGAAGACATGGAAGTGATTGAAGTATGGCTAGGGAGTAGGGGAGCTGCAGCTGCAAGTTAGTTCCATAAAGTTTCTCTTTCTTGATTGATTTCTTTTATTAAAATAATGCCACTTGCATACAACTTGCAAGGTTGACCAAATCCATTCAATTTCTGCACTTCTACTCATCATAATCTCTAATTAACAGATAGAAACATGATCAAATGGCTGAGAATGGTTCAAGTGATCAAAAAGTGAGTTTGTGAAAAAGTGAAAATGTTGAACTCAAGTGTTGAACTCCCAACTTGCTGAATTCATAACTCTCAACTCATAAAGGCTATGGAGGAGTTTTAGTACATTTTGGAAAGCCCTCATGAAGCTCTACAAGTTTCATGTTTTCATGATCTTCAAATTTAAAATGGAACTAGGTCAAAAATCCACTCAAAGTTGCTAAAAATATGCCTAAAAAGGCCAATAACTTAGAATTTTTCTAAGTTATTTTTCCATCTTGTAATGATTTTGGCCATAACTCTAAATTTATGCATTTTATGCTCATGGACCACTGTGATACTTTTGTAGGACTTGTCAAGACGCTTCCACTGAGCTTTGAACCAACTCAATTGGATGTGTGGTTAGGGAGTTATGGTCTTGCCCCTTTCAAAACCCTAATTTCTCGATTTTTCGATTACACCTCAATCCTTGATCCAATGGTCATGAAACATCATGGATAGGTGTAATATGTTACTAGGAACATTTTTTATTCATACTTTGAGGTCAAATTCCTTATGATTGAAGAGTTGACTTTTCGGTCAACCGAACGATCGATCGATGACTACCGAGTCGACTGTTGATGTTTTGGGTCTTTTGAGGCCTTGAAACTTCTTGAGTGGACTTTGCTAAGCCATATGAACTTCATGGACCATGATACCACCATTGTAACAACATTCAAATCAAAAGTCAAACTACAGTTGACTTTTCTTGATCGAAAACCCTAATCGGGTATCCTGAACTGCACTGTTCTTGATCCTTGGGTGACAACCTCAAATTGGATTCATACTTGATCTAATGGAGTATATTTGATGATGTGGAGACTTATTTCATGGAGAATCAATCCAATACGTTGACTGATTAACCATCGAAACCTCGATTCTCGGCTTGTACGAAACCCTGATTCACCTGTATCTTAACAAAGACCAACTTGAAATAGGTTAAGGTTAGATAATCAAATGAATATGATCCTAAAATGATGATGAAGATCTAAGGGTTCAAAATTTGGGGTGCAACAGTTGCCCCTATTTAAATATTTTCACTAGATGGCAATGAGATATGACAATCCTCATAGAATCGTAGTGAAAGGTATTTAAATATAGCAAACCAAAAATTTTGTCCCTTAGATCCGATGATATGCAAAAGGACAAGTGTGAATATGCCATGAATCTAAATGATGCTTCATGATGCTGGAATGTAAGACAGATGCAGACACACGAGCAAAAAATAAAGAACGACAAGACGACGAGTAACTACTCATGGGAGACCCAACACACTGGGGAAAGATCCAAGGCAATGCAAGCAAAATAGTTCAATCTTGACTAAAGATGCTGCTCAAGGGGAATCTTTCACACAGGGGTCGCAAATTCTACCGGGGAAGATAAATCTTCACTGGGGAAAAGGGGACACACACTCTACTGGGGAAGAAGGAAATTCTCCACCGGGGAAACGAAGAAAACAGAGACGCAAACCTCACTGGTGATAACCGAATGAGGAATTTCCTATAACAAAGAGTTCGAACGGGATCTTCAGGAAAAGAGCAAATACAAGACCAGAAGCACTGGGAATGCTAGTATCCACTCGATCTCCGAGACTCGAATGGGAAAGCAACGGCTTTGCTGGGCACATTGGTGACGACCAGAACAACAATCAGTTCGAGTGGTGCTAGTTTCTACTAGACTTAGTGGGGGTGATGGTGACGACCAAAGTTACAATAAATCGGGAATTCCGAACAGCATTGGTAAAATACAGGACTGCGGCTGGGGAAATTGGTAACAACCTATTCACGGTATTAATAACAATTAGCTTTCAAGCAATGCCAGTAACCACTGGACTTAGAAGGAGCAGTAACAACTAAACCAACAGGTGCCAATAACGATTGGGTTAAAAAGTGCCTGTAACCACTGGGCTTCAAAGGGAAATAATTGGTAATAACCACCTCAGAGTGCCAATAACAACTGACTTCAAGCGACGCCAATAATTATTGGACTTAAACAGACTGGTGACGACCAAATCAAAATGTACTGGTTCTACCAATACTAGTAACCACTAGATTTTGATGATATTAGTAACAACTAAATCAAACACCCATAGCTATTGATTTTCCAACAATGCTAGTAACCACCAAACTGTTAGAATGAACTGTAACAACTGAGCCAACTGGCACCAATAACGGTTGGGTCTAAGTGATGCCAATAATTATTGGACTTTTAGGAAACTTAGTAACAACCATCTCAAGTACCAATGACCATTGGTTTTAGAAAGCAATACTAGTAACCACTATATTTTAGCAAAGATTGGTAATAACCGAATCAAAGGGACTTCAATGACGATTGGTTTCCTTTTTTAGAGAGCCAGTGACTACTGGGTTTGAAAGATTGTTGGTGAAGACCAAATCGAGGTAGCAAATAACAATTGGTTTTAAACAATGCTAGTGACTACTAGACTTTCAAAGATTATCGGTGACAACCAAATCAGATATGAACATTAGTAACAACTAACCATCTAGGTAAATCGGATACTGCTAGTCACAAATAGCTTCCTAGAGAAGAAATAGTAATCCCAGGATTGCCGGTAACATTGGGGTATCAACCTCAAAGCGAGATCTGCGGCAACTGATCAGAGAGAGAGGTAACGACCAAAGGATCTCAAAGGAAAAAATCAAACAACCAGAAACTCAAAACCACATGCAAACAAATGCGCATGCTGATATGATGCTGAATGTAAAATGCAAACCGACCCACAAGGGAAAAAAAGAAGAGCAAAACGAGGGAAACAAGGAGGGAATCCATCACACTGAGTCTCAATTGCTTCAAGTTAGACGGCACTTTCTTTTGGTGTAGATAACAACCTTCCACGATAAACAAAATCCTTGTAAACCTGCAGAGAAGAAGTCCTGGCTTAAGAGCGGGGATTGTTGTTGGATGCATCTCTTTTGTTTAGAGGCGGCAGCAAACTTTCACGGCTTGAGAACTTTGTAGTATTGTCAGATTACCTCTAGAGTTCTTCAATCGTTTTGTCAAATTAGTTTTCTTTAAAAAACAAAATTTAGGTTTTTCAAAACACTTTGCTTTTCGAAAAATCTTTATTAACAAATAAGTGAAATTGCATAACAAAAACAGAAGATCATAACAATGATTGGCCCAAAAATCTGATTTCATTGATAGACGAGAACTTTACAAAGGGCAAAGCCTCGAGAAATTTATACATTTGGAAAAACGGAAAACAAAAAGGGTTACAGAATCCCATAATAATTCGGTCCTCCTAACTATTAGTTCATTTGCTCCGTTGCTTCTGACGAGAATGACAGACGTTTGATATTCCTTTAACACCTTGCACAAGATTTTTCCCTTGCGTTCGTCAGCTTTATTCTTCTGACTTCCGTCTTGCAGAAGCACTTGAATCACCTTTCCAGGTTTTCCACTTTAGGCATAGTACTTTCTCACTGCATCTGAGTTGATAGGGTACTTGATTTGTTCGCCATCCATGGTCTCAAGGATTAGAGATCCTCTGGAGAAGACGGTTTTTACAACGAAAGGGCCATCGTAATTGGGTATCCACTTGCCGCGCATGTCCTTTTGTGTTGGTAGGATTTTTCTAAGCACAAGCTCTCCTTCCCTATACCTTTGAGACGAACCTTCTTGTCGAATGCTCTTATCATCCTTTGTTGATAGATCTGGATATGACACATGGCCGTCATTCTTTTCTCATTAATGAGGTTCAATGAATCGAACCTTTCTTTTATCCATTCGTCTTCCTCAAGCTTGAATTCCATTAAGATCTTTAGAGAAGGTATTTTGACCTCGATGGGCAGCACGGCATCCATCCCATATACTAAGGAAAAAGGAGTTTCCCCTGTTGAAGTTCGCACTGATGTTCGGTATCCATGTAGAGCAAATGGTAACATCTCGTGCCAATCCTTGTAGGTTATGACCATCTTCTGTACTATTTTCTTGATATTTTTGTTTGCACCTTCGACTGCGCCATTCATCTTAGGTCTGTAAGGAGATGAATTGTGATGCTTAATCTTGAAGTCATCACAGAGTTCCTTCATTGTTTTCTTGTTCAGATTTGACCCATTGTCGGTGATAATCTGGTCAGGAATACCATATCGACAGATGATTTCCTTTTTGATGAAGCGGGCGACCACTTGTTTTGTCACGTTCGCATATGATGCTGCTTCTACCCATTTGGTGAAGTAATCAATTGCAACAAGGATGAAGCGATGGTAGTTGGAAGCTTTTGGCTCTATTGCCCCGATCATGTCTATGCCCTACATTGCAAAGGGCCACGACAATGTCATCACATTGAGAGGATGTGGAGGAACATGCACTTTGTCAGCATATACTTGGCATTTATGGCATTTCCGAGCGAAGATGATGTAGTCCGTCTCTAGAGTTAACCAAAAGTAACCAGCTCTTAAAATCTTCTTAGCTATGGCGTGGCCATTGGCATGGGTACCGAATGTTCCTTCGTGCACTTCAGTCATTATGAGACTTGCTTCTTTTTCATCTACACATCGAAGCAAAACCATGTTGTGGTTTCTCTTGTAAAGGGTGTCATTGCTGATGAAGAACTTAGCCGACAATTTTCGTATAGCTCTTTTGTCGATTCTGGATGCGTCAGCTGGATATTCCTGATTTTGAAGAAAGTTCTTGATGTCATGGAACCAAGGTTTCTCATCATATTCTTCATCTATTGTCATAACATATGCGGGCACTGTCCTTCTCTCAATGCGAATCAGAGGCGCCTCGTTAACAAACTGGACCTTCCACATTGATGCCATCATGGTTAATGCATCAGCGATGTGATTTTCTGCTCTTGGTACATGCTTGAAGGCAATCTCGTCAAAATATTCGGCCATCTCTAGGATATGAGCTTTGTAAGGGATCAACTTTTCATCTCTAGTCTCCCATTCTTCTTTGAGATGATAGATCACCAAAGCAGAATCACCGATTACTTCCAAGATTTTAATGTGAAGATCAATGGCCGCTTCCAATCCTAAGATGCAGGCTTCGTATTCGGCTATGTTATTCGTACACGAGAAACAAAGTCGGGCTGTGACAGCTGTAAACCCTCCGGTTGGATTTTTCAAAACAGCCCCAATACCATGTCCGTTTTTGTTTGACGCTCCATCAAACATCATTTCCCATCGGGATCCAGGCTCAAGACCTTTTTCAGGACCAGGTTCCGGCTTCGTGCGCTGAATGTACATCACATCTTCATCAGGGAACTCAAACTTGAGTGGTTGATAGTCCTCCATGGGATGCTCTGCAAGGTGCTCTGACAAGATGCTTCCTTTGATAGACTTTTAAGCAACATACTGAATATCATACTCTGATAAGAGCATATGCCGTCTGGCCAATCTTCCAGTTTGAGCTGGTTTTTCAAAGATGTACTTTATGGGGTCCATTTTAGAAATCAGCATTGTGGTGTGGCAGATCATATACTGTCTTAAGCGCTTGGCGGCCAATGCTAAAGCACAACAGGATTTCTCTAGGGGAGAGTAACGACTCTTTCAATCGGTGAACTTCTTGCTCAGATAGTAAATCGCGTGCTCTTTCTTTCCCGACTCATCAGTCTGGCCCAAGATACAACCCATTGAATCTTCTAATACTGTCATGTACATGAACAATGGTCTTCCAGGCACAGGAGGGATCAATGCCGGAGGTTCTTGTAAATATTGCTTGATTTTCTCAAACGCTGACTGACAGTTTTCATTCCACACCACCGTCTGATCTTTTCGTAACAACTTGAAGTTCGGTGTGCAAGTAGGAGTTAGATTGGAGATGAACCTAGAGATGTAATTCAAACGTCCAAGGAAACCTCTGACCTGTTTCTCCGTTTTAGGAGCAGTCATCTCTTGGATTGCTCTGACCTTATCGGGATCCACTTCAATTTCGCGTTAACTAACGATGAAGCCGAGTAACTTGCCTGAGCGAACCCCAAAGGTGCATTTTACTGGGTTTAGCCTTAGTTGGTACTTTCGGAGTCTCTCAAATAGCTTTAACAGATGATCCAAATGGTCTTCTTCGCTTCGAGACTTTGCGATCATGTCATCCACATATACTTCAATCTCTTTGTGCATCATATCACGGAAGAGTGTGACCATGGCCCTCTGATATGTTGCCCCTGCATTCTTCAAACCGAAAGGCATGACCATATAACAATAGGTTCCCTAGAGTGTGATGAAGGTCGTCTTCTCCATGTCGGCCAGGTCCATCTTTATCTGATTATAACCAGAAAATTCGTCCATGAATGAGAACACTGCGAAACTAGTTGCGTTATCCACCAGAGTGTCGATATGTGGTAGAGGGAAATCGCCTTTCAGACTAGCTTTGTTTAGATCCCTATAGTCGACGCACATTCTGACTTTGCCATCCTTCTTTGGGACTGGCACGATGTTTGCCACCCACTCCGGATATTTGGATATTGCTAAAAAGCCTGTATCGATTTGTTTCTTGACTTCATCTCGGATCTTAAGAGCCATGTCTGGTCTTGATCGGCGAAGTTTTTGCTTGACCGGAGGACACTCTGGCTTCAAGGGGAGCTTGTGCATAACAATGTCGGTGTCCAACCCTGGCATATCTTGATAAGACCAAGCGAATATGTTAACATAATCTCTGAGGAGAGCTATCAGCCTGCTTTTGACCTCCGACCCCAATGATGCCCCAATCTTGACTTCTCTTTTCTCTTCTTTGGACCCCAATTTGATGACCTCAATCTGCTCTTTGTACGACAGGAGATAAGCATCTTCATATTCAGTCATCCTCTTCAACTCTTCTGGGACTTCTAAATCTTCATCATTCTCTTCTTCGGCTTGGAAGACAGATGAACCGCTAGTAGAAGGAATCGAAGGATCACAGGATTCTATGGGTAATGGAAGTGTTCTGCATGTTTTATTTTTTGGAATGATTAGACACACACACACACAGACATGCAGATGAAGTGTTGCTTTTATGTTTTCAAAAAAGTTGCCATTTTTGCTTTTAACAAAAAGAGTGAAAATGATAAGCAGGAAATAAACAAGAGTTTTAACAAAAACACTTTTCATTCATAGATTTTCAATTCGCAAAGTGGCCCATACAAAACGATTCGCAGGCCTTGGGCAAGGCCAGGAACTTTTTAAAGAAAACACAAAGCTAACAAGCAAAATGAATTACTCTAAAGGTAAAAAGACAGGAATTTCCACAGCCTCCCAATTGTGTAGAGCTGCTCCTCCCCGAATTATCAGATGATCTAGATCACAACCCTCATCCTTAGCGATGATAGCGTTGATTTTCAGTCCTCCACTGGTAAAGATTTCTTTAAATGACTTCTTCCTCATAACGTTTTCTTCTGGCTCATCTCCTAGAGTTGGTTTGTAACCCAACCCTTGTCGATCATTTTTCGCTCGAGCGTTGACTTGGATAACTTCTCCCCATCCCAATGGGATTCCAACTTTTAGCGCAACTTTGACACTCTATACAGATGTGAAGGATGGACCACGAGTTATATCAGACTCGTCTACCAGAACAACGTGGGCTATCTCTAGCGCTTGGAAAGCTGTTTCAAGTGAATCTTCGTCCGCTTCGATGTATCGGAAAGAGGATAGGTTGCTCACCATCAGATCTTCTTCTCTGTGAACGATGACCAACTGATCATCAACAACAAATTTCATCTTTTGTTGGAGGGTAGAGGTTACAGCGCCCGCTGCGTGTATCCATGGCCTCCCTAGTAGACAGCTATAGACTGGATTGATGTCCATTACTTGAAAGGTGACTCCAAAGACTTGTGGACCTATCATGATAGGAAGATCAACTTCTCCTATTACAACCCTTCTGGAACCATCAAATGCCTTCACCACAAGAGATGTTGGCCTCATATCAGCACCTTGGTAAGCAAGCTTAGCTAATGTTCTTTTTGCCATCAGATTGAGTGCGGACCCTATATCAACAAGCACCCTGGACAATGTGTCCTCTTCACATTTAATTGATACATGCAGAGCACGATTGTGCTTGCGTTTCTCAGCTGTTAAGTCATTGTTATCAAGGCTTAAAGTATTACAGGTCGTGATATTCGCCACAATAGAGTCAAACTGCCCCACTGTGATGTCCTTGGTCACATGAGCTTGCGTTAGGATCTTTAGCAAAGCCTGGCGATGCACTGGGGAACTCAATAGTAATGACATGACTGAGATTTTGGATGGCGTCTGGTTCAGCTGATCTACCACTCGGTAGTCACTTCGACGAATAATCCGCACAAATTCTTCCGCATCATTCTTGAGGCTCTCTTTTCCTTTGACAAAAGGTTCCTTAGTGACAACTTCCACTGGAATGGATCCTTTAGGGGCAACAGCTTTTGGAGTGGGAACTGCTGGTGGAGGAACCGCATTATTCGCTCATGGTTGATACACGCGACCGCTTCGGGTCATTTTACTACCACCGGCTATATTGGCTACATTTGCTGGCTTTCTTTCTTTGAAAATTCCTTCACACCATGAATGATCTTATCTTGGTGTTATGTCCCTTGGGTGAGTTCTAGATCCTCCCCTTGGTTCAAATCTGGATTGACCCCTCCCAAATTTTGGTGGTAAATCATCACGGAACACTGGCCGGACGCTCTTGTTGTTGTTGGTATTTCTGAAAACGGCCCTTTTGATAGGCTCTTCGGGCATATTGAACACGGGTTCTATTACCGCTACATCTTCTTTTTTCTTCTTGCTAGCGATCTCTATCATTCCTTGCTCCAGCATTGCTCGAACATCCTTTTGCACAAGGTCACAACCTTGTGGGTTCAACATGCATTGTTCATAATCTTCGTGAGAAGTTTTAAGTGTCCAAGCTTGAGCAAGACGTTTGTGCAATTCCAGCAACGGCATTTTGATTTTGTCAATCATAGTAACAGTCTTAGTTTCAGACCCTTTGTTGCACCCCAAAATTTGCCCAACTTTTCTTTACCTAGCTTGTGTTTCATTTCATTCACATTAGCATTATCATTTGCATTCCATTGATATGTATGCAGCAGATCAAGAGGTATGATTACCAACCAAAGGGCTATACAAGGCTATGAAGCTAGTTAAGAAGGTTATTCAAGTGTTCAAGGGTTGGTATCCTTGTCAGAGAAGTTAAAAGATCCTCAGACAAAGGGTTGAAACCAAGTATGTGGGTCTCCTAACTTGAGAGTTGTGGGAAGATCATCAGATGATTCTGAGGCCATGAAGTTGGACCTGAAGTCTTGAGAGAGCTCGTGATAAATTTTGAAGTTCATTCGGAGGCCTAGACAGGTCATTATGTGAAGGATATGAAGATACAACCATGATTGGTACAACTAGGGTTTCATCTTGGCAACCCTAGGATAACTGATGATTCGAAGAAGGTTGAGACCTAATTCAAGAGCCATGTGATCATGGATTGATACCTTGAGATGTTATAAGGATGATTCCAAGAATAACTCATCATGATTTAAGAGTTTGAGGAGTTTTAGGTTAGTGTTTCTAAGGCTTGACAGTGTAAAATCCCCTAGCTTGACCCCTGACTTCAAGACTACTTAACTCAAGATATGATCTTCATCTCATCTTGACCCCTACATGATTGTTGTAGGGCATGATCTTAGATTTAATTTGAGTACTATAAGTCCTTGATAGGATTTATAGAACTCAAGTTATGAGCCAGACAAGTTACAAGTCATCAGAGACATGTGAATTTGGAGCTTGAAAGTTACCCAACTTGCATGATACTTTTGCCCTAGAAGGATGATTCCTATGAACGTTTGGTCAACATGAATGTTGTTCCTTGTTCTCTTAGGTTTCCATAGAGTACTAGAAGTCCATGATTGGATGTGTAGAACTCAAGTTATGGCTTTGACAAGTCAAGGGTATTTTGGGTATTTGAGATTATAGGCCCTTTTCAAGCATAGGTCAAAATCTCCAACTTGCACTTGTCAAATGGATTTTTGTTATACATGAAACTTGTTCAAAATGTGGTTTTTAGGTTAACTAGTAGCTCTTGGTGATTTGGTTTGGCTCATATCAAAGATTGGTGTGAAGTGGTTTGAATAAAGAAGAAATTCAAAGGCATTTTTGGTGGGAAATTGAAATAAATGATTATGGGTCCAAAACAAGTCAAATAACCACCCATTTTAATCAGAAATCATGTTTTAGAGACATTGACAATTGTGGATTTTTCATTTGAAGTATGCTTCATGGCCTTTCATAAGGTTTCTTCATTTATAAGTTACATCACACAAATCATTCACCAAGGCAAATTGAAGGCTATTTGTGATCTGAATTCACTTAAGGATTGTTCAGCAAGCTTACCAAAGCTTCCCAAGCAAGTTTTAGTGGGAATTTCATGCATTTCCATATGAAACTTTTTGAAGAAAGTTGGAGTTAGATTTTTGATTTTGGGCTTGGGCCTTACCTCTAGAAGCTTCCAAATCATTCTATAAAGGTCTAGGAACTCATCAGAAACAAGGTTGGTGATTGATTGGGGCTGAGAGCAGAGTTTGCCATTGAAGCTTGAAGAAGAAAAGTG
Source organism: Lathyrus sativus (assembly GCA_963859935.3). Taxonomy (NCBI): domain Eukaryota; kingdom Viridiplantae; phylum Streptophyta; class Magnoliopsida; order Fabales; family Fabaceae; genus Lathyrus; species Lathyrus sativus. The sequence continues at coordinate 213,380,862 of OZ012739.1, read as the reverse complement.
AAGGATTGAATTTCTGTTAGAGGCCATTTCAAGCGCAATTGAAGCTTCAATCTTCTTCTAACATCATCACTGATTGGATCTGGAACGTTTTGGAGCAAGAATCAAGCCAGAAACGCCTCAAATCGAAGCTTGAAACTAGGTTTTTACTTCTTGAAATTACACTCCATTCATGCATTTTGGATGCCTTAGAATCATGTGGTTAGGTTTACCTTAGGTTGTAGATGATTTCTGGACAATTAATTTGATGATTAGTGACAACTTAAGCTTTGATCCGTTTTCGGTTAGGATGTAGATTTTTTGATTCTTGGAGTTTCATGCCGTTTAGTTAGCATATTTGTAATCCTCACGAAATTTCGTGCAAGTTTCATTCAAGAATTATTGCGTTTGATGGAGTATTGAGGGAGATAGGGCTATTGGAAGTTCGCCGGAGAGCTACCGTCCGGCCATGGCTGTGCGCGGGCTTGGAATTTGCAGAGAATTTCAAAACGAGGAAGACATAATCCTCACCGTCCATGCGTAGAGAGAAGTAAGACCAATTTCACGTATCCTGCGATGTAGGGCGCGCCACGTAGTCCCCTGGTTAAACGCGGCGTTTTATTTAATGGAAATCCAAGCTATTCAGTGCGCTATGAACACCTGAAGTGCACAAGTTCAAATCCCATCGTGGCTATTTTTGATTAATAATTGAGAGAAGATGATTGAGGTATTTCTCTTGGGCCTTGGCTGTCTTTAGTACTATGCGCACCCTCCCATTGCCAGGCCCAACATGGTTTACACGTGAATTAGTTACTGCCTACACCCCCTGGACGTTATTGTAAGATGAGTTTTTGCTGAATTGTAACCCAATTGGGCCTTGCGCCCAGGTGATTTTTGCACCTCCCAGTCTTGGGCCCAAGCAAATTATGCTTGTTTTTCTTACCAGATGCACCCCTCCCAGTTGTTAATTGTTTCAAGTTCTTTTCTTTTATTTTTTGTTTAATTGCTTGTTGAAATTAATTCATAAAAAATAGTAAATCTTGGAAATAAATTCTAAAAAAATGGTGATTTTATATTTATATGTTTAGGATTTTATCATGCTTTGAATTTTAATTTTCCATGCATTTTCCATTTTATTGCATATTTTCTCTTTAGTGCTCTTTTAAATAATGAAATAATGATGTTATGAATTTGTTGATTTTATTTCTCTCTCATATTTTGGAGTTTAATCTTTGATTTTTGTGTGCTGGCTGTAAGCATATTGATGTTTCTATATGATTTTTTTCATGATTTTTAAATCATTTTAAATAGGATTTTACTGTAGTTGTTTAGGAGTGCTCTTTAGTGGATCTCTTTAGTGATACCTTTAACCCTAGGATTTTATTAGAGGACTTAGAAATTGAATTAGGTCCTGATTTTTGAATTGTAGATCATTAACAAATGCATGTTCCCATAGAAAAATAATTGGATTTTTAGGATGTGTTTTGATATTTTAGTTAGAATATTCAAGTTGATAGTTCATTTGGTGTTTCAACTTTGGTGATTGTTTGGAATGGACTCAAATTGGGCTTTTCTTGCATGGTGGGCTTCTGGTTCTTATTGGAGGATATCATGGACATGATGAAGCTTTTGTGGAGTGGATGGTGGAGCTTGTATTGGAGCTTTTCTTTCCTTTTTGTTAGCTTTTTGCAGCTTATGAGATTAGGGATTTTAGGAGAGAGCTTTAGAAATATTTTTTCTTCAAATAATGGTTGGTTTCATTCACCTTTCATTCCCATCCTATGATTCAAAGTACTCATGTTAAAGTCTCATCTCTCCTCTGGAGGGATGTGTGACATTTACAATGAGTAGAACTTTTGAGGATGCCTTTCTCTGATGACTGGTTGAGTGTCAGATGGGATTCCTTTGGTTTCCTGTCTGCTTCCCATTATCAAATAATCATCTTGTTGGTTCTCTTCATTCTTGGTGGAGTGCATTGTTAAAGCTTGAAGATGGAGTACCCCTTTCCTTCTCTTGAAGATGGTGGACTTGAAGAACAATTACAAACTTTGGATTGGATTGCTGTCAGAAGATTGCTCTACTGTGGAGTTTGCTGGCTTGTTTTCCCTGTTTGTCTGTTTTCTTCTTGTGCAACTGTATTGAGGTGACTTGATTGGTGTGATGCATTTAAATTAGGTCATGTAGTTGAATAAGCCTAAGAGCATCCTAAGGGTTGAGCTTCTCCCCTTGCTTGTATTGCATTAGAGGTTGAGTTTCTCCCTCTGCTTGTATTTTTACTGTGTGGCTTTGCTTGCTGGTATTTGGTAGAGCTCAGCTCCCTTGCCTATGTGGTTTGTGGCCTTTGCGCCTTGTTTGCTTAGAAGTTGAGCTTGGCTATTTCTGCTTGGTTGTTGCATACATGCATTTTATTTACAACTGTTTACTGTTTACTGTTTAAGCTGATGCTTTACCTGTTTCTGTATACCACTGGCATGATCCCCTAGGAATCTCACTTCCTTTGATAAGGAAGTGATGATTAGAACTTCAGGTTGAAACCTATGCATGATAAATTATAGGAGATCCCTGTTTCAAACCTCAACCATAGGATGAATCCTTGGCATGACAACATTAGGACTTGATAGTCCCCCCTTAGTTGAGCCTGTTCTCTCTTCTCATCTCAAAACAAATTAAAATACAGTAATAAAGGTTAACTGACATCGTACGTTACGAGCCTTAAGCTACTTGAGAAAGGGTTATTGGAGAGTTTCTTTTCAACAGCCTGGATGTTTAGTATGGAACCCTTTGGGTGACATGCGACGCATTCACTCTCAGGTCATAGTCTCTAGTGCGATATTAGTTGCAAACAACCATAAAAAACAGTTCTTCCTTAAAAGACAGAAAACAAACTTCAAACCTTTTTTCCCCGTGGGCCCATAATTCAAAGGAAGCTTTTCTGAAGAAAAGAGTGTCGTTAATTCTCATTTCTACCGCAAACGGTAACTCCTAAGTCTCCAAGGGTCGAGCTGCGTACGCCAAACTGCTGGAACTATTTGTTAACCCTACTCGAAAAAACAGACGAATCTGAACCCCTGTAATCCGTATTATCCCGAACTACATAAGCTCTGATCTCTCACACCTATTGAGAGTACGTAGGCATAATACTAACGTATTGGCGAGCCACCTTTCCCCTTATCCGTAGTTAGGCGAACTACGTTGACTCTGATGAAAATATGTAGGCATAAAGCTTGACGCTTTGCCGAGTCATTTTCTTTTCTTTTCAGACCAGCCTTGATAGGTAGATAGATAAAACCAACCCATCAGATAAACACAACAAGCGTGGATCCCATCGAGTACGATGGACGTGAGGGGTGCTAATACCTTCCCCTTGCATAACCGACTCCCGAATCCAGACAATGGTTGCGATGACCTTGTCTTATACCTTTTTGTCAGGTTTTTCCGATCGTTTCCTTTCCCGTTCTGAGGGATAAATAACGAAAGATGGAGACTCTTCTGTTTTGCCGACACCTTCTTTTCGCGGTAGTGACAGCTGGCGACTCTGCTGGGGACTTGATAGTTTCCTGGGGATCCAACGTCCCTTATACGAGTCAATATGGGGATCCAACGTCCCTGCGAGAGTCAATCCTAGCGCTTGTATGTTTACCTGTTGGGTTTTATTTATCGCATTTATTTCCCGCATTTTATTTTCAGTATGATATAATTATCTGTGTTGTTGTGGGAGTGGCATTCTGATGAGTGAGAAGCCAGACCCAGGCTTGAGTGTACTTAGCATTAGTTGTGGAAATTAGTGGGCGCGTGCTTGCTTTGTAGGCACTAGTGTCTCATGAAATCCACGCTCAGACGAGGTTCTCCCGGTTGACTTCTTTTCCGGCCCTTTGGTCCTGAGGGGTTGTTGGTTTGGAGGATTGTCGACTCTGGGGACCGATCTTTGGGATTTAGCTAAGTGAGGCCGCTTCAAGAGATGATGATGCCACACCTTCTGGGTATCGTATCATCGTTCTTGAAAGTCTGTGACGCTGATGACCACATAGGATGCCGAACTTGTGTCAGTTTAGGTTCATACCTGTGAGCGGGGTCGGGTTTGTTGCAGGAAACCTTAACCTCCAGACTACCTGGTTTTCTTGACAGTGAATCAGTTCTGTTGGTATCAGAGGTTCTCATCATCAGATATGTGTTTGTTCTTGACAGAGCAGATTTATGGTCTGGTATCAGGGGTTCTTATCATTAGAGATATGGTTGTTCTTGACAGAGCAGATTGTGGCCCTTCTCCTCAACAGCACAGTCGTCTTGATCTCCTGCTGCATGATTGCATTTTGCATTTTTGCATACTCATTTGTATATCATTAACGTGTGTCTGTGTTGCAGGTACCGTTTCCCCCGGTTCAGGTTTTCTTGCCTTCTGTTGTGCTATTATGGGTTTTCTGAGGAAGACTGTGGCTTATAAGCTCCCCACTCCAGATGTTGCTCAGTTGTCCAGCCTGATTGCTTTGGCAGATGATACTGTTAGAGGCGAATTCAGAAAGTCTTATGGGAAACTGCTCAGTTTGGTTCGTAAGCCTTCGGTGTATGAGTTGAATGGGTTATATGCCTTGCTGCAGTTCTACGACCCTCCTTTGAGATGCTTTACTTTCCCGGACTTTATTCTCGCACCTACACTAGAGGAGTATGCTGATTTATTGGGTGTGCCTATCAGGAGTCAGATGCCATTTGTTCATATGGATGCTGAGCCTAATCTGGCTAATCTAGCTCTTTCTCTTCATCTGGATGCCTCCGAGTTGATCTTGTCCAGTTGGAATGGGATTCCAGGTTTTTCCCTGCAGTTCTTAGTGGGAAAAGCCCAACAGTATGCCAAAGACGGTTGTTGGATCGTGTTCAACACCATCCTTACTCTCTGCATATATGGCATCATTCTGTTTCCTAACATGCCTGATTTTGTGGACTTAGATGCCTTTCATATCTTTGCATCAGGGAATCCGGTCCTTACCTTGATTGGAGATGTCTACCATTCCGTCCATTACAAAAACGAGAATAGAAGGGGTAAGAATGTCTCATGCTGTGTGCCCCTATTCTATAGATGGTTTGATAGTCACCTACCCAAGAAGGGTCGCTTTGCTTCATCTGCAGCCACAGCTGAGTGGTCTGAGCGTTTGATGAGTCTATCAGTAGAGGACGTTGTTTGGTTTGATAGAGATATGTTGGGTAGTGAGGTTATATTCAGCTGCAATGGGTTTCCGAATGTGCCTTTGATAGGAAGGAAGGGCTGTATCAACTATAATCCATCTCTACTTGTCCGACAGTTTGCTTATGCTTTGAGAGCTCCGCCAAAATATGAGGAGGTGTAGGAATCTCTGTACCTCACTGGTCTTCTAGAGAGGAATATGTTGTCTCAGCTTTAGTATGCTTGGAATGATATCCATAGACGAGGGAAACCATTGTTGGGGAAAAGTAATAGCCAAGCCTACGCTCCGTATGTGACCTGGATCAGAGCTAGAGAAGAGATTATAGGGATGCCTTTTCCACCTGCTAAGTAGGAATGCCCTACAGTGGTGAAGGAGCCTACTACCGTGTCTATTCAGCAGTATAATCAGGTGTTAGCTGGAGAGATGAGCTGAAGAAGGCAAATGAAGAATTGGAGAAAGAGCTGGCTCAGATCAGAAGCGAGAGAAATGAAGCCGTCCACTCCTTCAAAAAGCAGACCGAGCTGGTGAACCGGTTAGGTACGGATTTGACTAAGAAGATGGCCGAGCGTGAGCGTTTGGGTCGGGACTTCAAATCTGTCAATGATGTGCTCGGCACTAAGAAGCAGCACTTAGATGAAGCATACCGGAGAATATCCAAGTTTAATCAGCAGTGGAATGCCACTCTAGCCAACGACAAGGAACGGGAGGATAAATAGAAACAGCAGATCTCCAAATTGAAGGCTCAGGTGAAGGCTAGTGAGAAGAGGTTTGATGAAGAAACTACTCGCAGATATGCCGCTGAAGACCTGCTAAACAAGGCTCTCGCTAACCTGAAGGAGTGCAAACATATGTTTGAATCCAAGAAGCGGAGGTTAGAAGATTGTTTCGACGAAGGACCACGGGAAGACTCCGTCGAAGGTCTTCAATACACTATTATGCAAAGGGAGTTACTCGTCGAGGGGTTACTCACTCAGCCTGATCATCTAGAAACGAAGGGGTTGTTAGAAGAGTTTCACGCCCGTGGTCGTGCTTGACTACATTTGTAATCCTTTGTTTTCAATCATTGTTGTATGCTGACCATCACCAGGCTTGTTGGTCGAGGTCATGCTATTGATTCTGCCTGTACTCAGTGACATTGTATGCTTCCTTGATGGGCCTTCTTTATATATATATGAGATGTCATTTCCCTGACTGGATCCAGACTTCTTATTATCAGCACCGGCACTCTGGCACTAGAATCGGGGGAGAAATCTCCCTAAGGCACAGACACACGTTTGCATTTGCATGAAGCATTTGCATGACAAGCACCTTGTCGTTTTTCTAACCCTTTAAGTATGCAGGTTGTCTCAGGATTGACCGAAGACCACTCCACCGATACTTGACCAGAGCGAATCAAGCTAGTGCAATGGAGCAAGTGCATACTGACATCCAAGAACTCCGAGAGAGGATGGACCGCTTCATGGAGCTCATGCAAGTGGTTGCTAACGGCCAAGACCAGCTCAGAACATTGGTCCAACCTCTGATCTCCAGGGTTGATAGCAGCGGTGTGCTTCATGGAGGGAGCGTTACAGTCCCTCCACCTGTTAAAACCCCTCAGGGTGGCATCCCCGTGATCGGGGGGAATGGAAGTGGTAACGGCAATGTGATTACTAACATCGGGCCTAATGGTAATACGACTAGCGTTGGTAACAGAAACTTTGAGGCTAATGGCAATACTGGACTAGGCCATGGCAACACAGGTGCTGGAAATATGTATGGGCCTAATGCTACTGGATTTGCTGCGGGCAATGGCACTCAGCCATGGCCAGAAAATCGCCAAGAAGATTTGTTTCACAGAAGAGTGCTGAGGGAGAATTGAATGCTGAGGCACGTTTGAGGTTTAAAGCACTCGAGGACAAAATGAAGAGTTTCGAGAACCTGAACACTATGGGTGTCGACATGCCTAAACTGGGATTGATTTCTGATTTCAAGGTGCCTCCTAAATTTAAGGTACCCGACTTTGAGAAATACAAGGGCACCAGTTGCCCTCGTGTTCACTTAAGGTCATACTACTGAAAGATGTCCGCTCACTCTGAAGATGAGAAGCTGCCGATGCACTTCTTCCAGGATAGCTTGTCTGGTCCATCCCTGGAATGGTATATGGGCTTGGAACCCACCAGTGTGCGTACATGGAAAGAACTTGCTGAGGCCTTTGTACACCATTATCAATATAACAGTGACTTGGCTCCAAATCGAGCTCAACTGCAGAACTTGTCACAGAAGAACAATGAGGGGTTCAAAGAATACGCCCAGAGATGGCGTGAATTAGCAGCTAGAGTTCAGCCGCCGATGGTTGAACGAGAGCTTGTTGAGATGTTTGTAGCCACTCTCCCGGGGGTCTATTACAAGAAACTGGTAAGTGGTATGTCAAGGAGTTTCTCTGATCTCATCATTACTGGCGAGCACGTTGAAAATGGGAACAAATTGGGGAAAATTCAGGGTGTTGATCTATCCTCAGCTGGAGGAGGAAAGAAACCATATAGTAACAAAAGGCGTGAAGGAGAGACGAGCGCAGTGTCTAACGCTCGGAGGAAAGGTAAGGGCCAGCGCCAGCAGGTTGCTAGCATAACCATCCCTGCTGTCCAACAACCCCAGTCGCAGCAGCAGCAGCCAAATCAGCAAGGATACAGAAGGTATCAGAACAGAGCACCTCTGGCAAATCGTCACCTTGAGACACCACCCATGTCTTATGCTCAGCTATTACAAGCTTTGCTTCAGTTACAGCTAGTCCAGAAAAGAACCCTGCCTCCCTTGACAGGGGCACCTCTGTAGGGTTATGATGCGAATGCAACATGTGATTTTCACTCAAGGGCACCTGGCCACACGATAGAAAATTATAAGGCATTCAAACACAAGGTGCAAGATATGGTGGATGCTAAAATCATCAATTTCTCAGATAATGTGTCAAATGTCACAAAGAACCCTATGCTGAACCATGGGGGAGGCGGGGTGAATGCCATTATTGAAGAAGGGGACTCAGATTTATTGACTGATGTCAAGGAACTGAAGACATCGCTTAGCTTCATTAAAGCAAAGCTGATGAAGAGAGGCATCTTTCCGGGCTGTGGAGAATTGTGTATGGGTTGTGCGATTTGTTCCGACGGTTGTGAACAGTTGATAATGGGGATTCAGAGTCTAATCACCGAAGGAATCATGAAGTTTAGCCGAAGGGCTGAATACAGATCTGGAGAGGTAATGCTGTAACAGGATGATGAAGTTGCCACCATCACCATCCCTCGCAAGATAATAACCATTTATGCGCCCAGGCCACCCATGATTACCATCACAAAGGCTGGGCCGATACCTTTTGAAAGCACCAACGCTGTCCCATGGCACTATGGGGCAGACGTCTACTGCAACGGACATAAATTGGAACTGGAGCCATCGGGGCAGTCTATGGATAACCTAGTAAGAACTGGCGGAATCACACGTAGCGGAAGAGTATTTACTCCACCTGAGGTTGTGGTTGACAAAGCTGACAGAGTTGAGAAAACTGATAAGGGAAAGAGTAAATTCGTTGAGGAAACCCCTCGTGGGGTAGAGAAGGACTTACTTGTAAAGGACGCTGAAGAGTTCATGAGGTTGATCAAGAAGAGTGATTACAAGATCGTCGACCACCTCCATCAAACACCATCAAAAATCTCTATTCTGAATTTGTTGTTGTGTTCTGAGGCACATCGCAACACGCTGCTAAAGGTTTTGAATGCCACGTATGTACCGCAGGAGATCTTGGTCAACCAGTTGGAGGGGGTAGTAGCCCACGTGAATGCTGGAAACGGGTTAGGGTTCACTGACCTGGAGCTAACATCGAAGGGAAGAAACCACAACAGCGCCCTACATATCTTGATAGAGTGTAGGGGAACAGTTATGTCCCATGTGTTGGTGGACACTGGGTCATCGCTCAATGTTCTCCCGAAGAAGGCGTTGATGAAGCTGGATACAAGAGGATTGATTTGCACACCCAGTGATCTGGTTGTGAAGGCTTTCGATGGAACCAAGCGTCATGTCTTTGGAGAAGTAACTCTGCCAATCCAGGTAGGGCTGGAAACTTTCGACGCAGTCTTCTACATCATGGACATCATGCCCGCCTATAGCTGTCTGTTAGGCCGGCCATGGATCCATTCTGCTGGTGCCGTGACCTCCACGTTGCACCAGAAGCTCAAGTATGCTGTGGGGGGCAGCATTGTAACTGTCTGCGGCGAGGAAGACATAATGGTGAGCCATTTGTCGTCCTTCAAATATGTTGAGATGGATGGCGAGATCCACGAAACCTTATGTCAGGCATTCGAAGCTGTTAAGGTCAAAGACGTGACTCCGATAATGATTGAGAAACCAGAGATGACTCTCTCTTCCTTCAAGGAAGCTCAAGCCGTTGTTCAAGTCGGATCTTCCCCAGGCTGGGGGCAAGTTCTAGAAATACCTAACAAACAGGACAAGTTTGGGTTAGGATACTCTCCTGCTGCTGAGGCCTCTTCCTCTCACAGTGTGTCCCGAGTTAAAGGGCCGATCCAGTTTACAAGTGGCGGGGTAATATTTGAATGTGCCAACGCAGTGTCTGAAGACGGCGAAGACAATGATTACGACCTGGATTCCTGGATCCGGCCAAGCAAACCAGGCCAGAGCCTCAACAACTGGTCCATCAGGGATATCATCCAAGTGACAGGCAAAGAGTAATGATTTACTTTCTCCAATTGTTGTACAACCCTATGTCCTACCCGGGGCATAGCGGTTTTATTGTCAGGGCCTTGTTTGATTATGTACATGCATTTTACCAATAAATCAAAGGGCGTTTTTCTTCGCATTCAGATGTTGTGATCTCTGTTATTCCTGTTTTATATTTGTTTTGAAAAATAATAAAATGGCAATATGGTTTGTGCTAACCTGCATATCCTTGTTTTAAGCTTAACCCTTGTTATTGCAGGATCCACATCGCAGATGACATCGACTCTGGACCTTCTACGACTCACTTCGACTTTGATTGCCCGATCTATCAAGCCGAAGAAGAGATTGATGAAGACGAAGACCTTCCCGAAGAGTTGGCCCGTTTGTTGAAACAAGAGAAAGTCATTCTGCCTCACAAGGAAGAGATTGAGATTGTGAATCTGGGTTCTAAGGAACTTGTCAGGAATGTCAGGATAGGGGTTGCATTGCAGAATGACGTCAAGCAAAGATTGGTTGAGATGCTTCGAGAGTATAGTGACATCTTTTCTTGGTCATACGAAGATATGCCCGGACTTGATACTGACATCGTGGTCCATCACTTGCCACTACGAGAAGATTGTCCTCCCGTTAAGCAGAAGCTTAGGAGGACACGACCAGATATGGTCGTTAAGATCAAAGAAGAAGTGCAAAAGCAGCTGGATGCTGGCTTCTTAGCGGTCACTACTTACCCTCTGTGGGTTGCCAACATAGTGCCCGTACCAAAGAAGGACGGTAAGGTGCGAATGTGCATCAATTATCAGGATTTGAATAGGGCGAGCCCTAAAGATGATTTCCCGCTCCCTCATATTGATGTGTTGGTCGACAATACAACTCAGTTCTCCGTGTTTTCATTCATGGATGGCTACAATCAGATCAAGATGGCGCCGGAGGACATGGAGAAAACTACGTTTATTACACCTTGGGGAACATTTTGCTACAAGGTAATGCCTTTCGGACTAAAGAACGCAGGGGCCACTTACCAACGAGCAATGGTCACTTTGTTTCATGACATGATTCACCATGAGATTGAAGTCTATGTTGATGACATGATTGCGAAGTCCCAAACGGAGGAGGGACATCTGGTCAATTTGCTAAAGTTTTTTGAGAGGCTTAGGAAGTTCAGGTTGAGGCTGAATCCTAACAAGTGTACTTTCGGAGTACGGTCTGGAAAACTACTGGGGTTTATTGTGAGTGAAAGAGGCATTGAGGTTGATCCTGCAAAGATAAAAGCAATACAAGAAATGCCAGCGCCAAAAACTGAAAAAGAAGTTCGTGGTTTCCTGGGAAGAATAAACTACATTGCAAGGTTTATCTCTCAACTCACGGCCACCTGTGAACCGATGTTCAAACTACTGAAAAAAGATCAGGCGATTATCTGGAACGAGGATTTCCAGAAGGCTTTTGACAAGATAAAACAGTATCTGCAGGAACCTCCCATCTTGATACCCCCAGTGGCCGGAAGACCCTTAATCATGTACTTGACAGTTCTTGAGAATAGTATGGGGTGTGTTCTCGGTCAGCACGACGAGACGGGCAGAAAGGAGCATGCCATTTATTATTTGAGTAAAAAGTTCACAGATTGTGAATCCCGTTACTCAATGCTGGAGAAAACGTGTTGTGCACTCGCATGGGCTGCCAAGCGTTTACGACAGTACATGCTCAATCACACAACCATGATAATTTCAAAGATGGATCCGATCAAGTACGTCTTCGAGAAACAAGCGCTTTCGGGCAGGATTGCCAGATGGAAAATGGTGTTGACGGAATATGACATTCAGTATGTTTCCTAGAAATCCATCAAGGGAAGCGTATTGTCTGAATACCTTGCCGAACAGCCGATCGAGGATTATCAGCCAATGAGATTTGAATTCCCTCATAAGGATATCATGTTTCTCAAAGTGAAAGATTGCGATGAACCGTTGCCCGACGAGGGTCCAGACAAGAAATCCCAATGGAAATTGATATTTGATGGGGCGGTTAATTCTTACGGAAGTGGCATGGGGGAAATCATCACGACTCCCCATGGATCCCATATCCCATTCACTGCTAGAATGACGTTTCCGGTCACCAATAATGAAGCAGAATACGAAGCATGCATCATGGGTCTAGAAGAAGCAATTGATCTGAGAATTAAGAACCTAGATGTATATGGTGACTCGACACTTGTGGTTAACCAGATTAAAGGGGAGTGGGAGACTCGTCAATCGAATTTGGTGTCGTACATGAATTATGCCAGAAGGCTGCTTCCGTTCTTTGATCGGGTGGAAATCCATCACGTGCCCAGAGCTGAAAATCAGATGGCTGATGCCTTGGCCACGTTGACTTTGATGTATAAAGTCAATTTTTGGAATGAAGCTCCAAGGATTGTCCTTTCTCGTCTTGATAGACCTGCATTCGTCTTTGCGATCGAGGAAGCCTCTGATGGCAAGCCATGGTTCCATGATATCCAGACCTTCCTTATGACTAAGGAGTATCCTGAGGGAGCGTCAAGCCAGGATAAGAAGACTCTGAGGAGGCTGTCTAGAAATTTCTACCTCAATCCTCATGGAGTCCTGTATAAAAGAAACCACGATCTCGTGCTACTCGGATGTGTAGATGAGAAAGAAGCGAGTATGCTCATGGAAGAAGTCCATGAAGGCACATTTGGTACGCACGCCGACGGGCATGCTATGACGAGAAAGATCCTGAGAGCAGGATATTACTGGCTGACGATAGAGTCGGATTGCTTTAAATTCGCGAAGAGATGTCATAAATGCCAAATTTATGCTGATAAAATTCATGTGCCGCCGTGCCCATTGAATGTCATGTCATCCCCATGGCCGTTCTCCATGTGGGGCATTGATATGATAGGCAAGATCGAGCCCACTGCATCTAATGGTCATCGCTTCATTTTGTTAGCCATCGACTACTTCACCAAGGGGTGGAGGAAGCCTCATATGCTAATGTGACCAAGCAGGTGGTGGCTAAATTCATAAAGAGGGACATCATCTGTCGATACGGAATTCCCGAGCGGATCATCACCGATAATGGTTCAAATCTGAATAACACGATGATGAAGGAGTTATGCCAAAGCTTCAAGATTGAACACCACGACTCATCTCCTTACCGGCGGAAGATGAATGGCGCGATTGAAGCGGCCAATAAAAACATTAAGAAGATTGTACAGAAGATGGTTGTGACCTATAAAGATTGGCATGAGATGTTGCCATTTGCACTGCACGGTTATCGTACAACAGTACGCACATCAACCGGGGTAACTCCTTTCTCACTAGTGTACGGTATGGAAGTTGTCCTACCGTTAGAAGTTGAGATTCCTTCTTTACAAGTTTTGGTTGACGTGAAACTCGATGAGGCAAAATGGATTAAGAACCGACTAAACCAACTCAGCCTGATGGACAAGAAGAGATTAGCATCAATTACATATGGTTGTCTGTACCAGAGCCGAATGAAGAAAGCTTATGAAAAGAAGGTGCGTCCTAGAAGCTTTCAGACGGGTGATCTCGTCCTGAAGAAGATTCTTCCTCCACACTCCGATTACAGGGGCAAGTGGACTCCCAATTACGAAGGTCAGTACGTCGTCAACAAGGTCTTCTCGGGAGGAGCCTTATTGTTATCCACAATGGATGGCGAAGACTTGGCATCCCCGGTGAACGCGGATGCAGTTAAAAAATACTTTGCTTAGAAATGACCCGCTGGAAAGAAAAAGAATATCCAGGCAAAAATGGGGCATCCCGGCGAACCATAAAAAAGGAAAAGGTTCGGGCAAAAGTTAGGGATATAAATGAAAGAATGTACACCCGCAAAGTCGAAAACCCGGAAGGGCGACTTTGGCAAAAATGGGTATCCCGGTGAATCGAAAACCCGAAAGGGCGGTTCAGGCAAAAGTTAGGGATTTAAAAAGCAAATGATTGTGTTTCGCGTGTGGACTTTCATTGTTTAGTGGTTTGGAAGACCTGAGGGCCGTTTATCTGAATCAATCTCTTCTGAAGCTGAAGCGTCGGAGAAGTATCAAAGTCGAGTGGGTCATAGAGGGATCAACTCATGGTGTTTGTTTACGCCATATTGCCGACATTTGTGTATATACTGATGTATATTTATGTTATTATACTTGCGCAGCTTCCTTATTCCAGGAGCTTGCATCTGTTGTAAAACATTTTTTCCCATTCAGGGGTTCGTTATCAATGAAACATATACTATTCAGCAATTCTGTTTGTTTGTTTAGCATTTATCTGTTTTGTTTGCCAAAAAAAACGCCCGGTGTTTTTGACAAAATGCACATACATAAACTTGCTGGCCTAGGCCGATAATTGTTGAAACCTTGAATTACTTGAATATTTTCGCAGGATGATAACCTTGATAGGTCCCTTTGAGAAGGGTATCTTGTCTGTTTGTTTGTGTTGTTGCAGGTATGGCATATTCCAGGCGGTACGCCATATGTTTTCCAAGCAGGATGATTCCTTCTTCCCCAGCAAGCTCAGCAGCCTTTCCCCACAGAGTCAGAACATGGGATTGTAAGCATTGATATATCTCCCCAAACAGAGAAGATTCTCCCCAACGAGATGTATCCTGAGGAAGGATCATCATTTTCCCAGCTGAGTCATGTGCTGAAGCGTATGTTCATCCCCAGTACTGAGCCAATGTGCAATTTTCTCGTAGAAAACTATTCACAAGTGTTCAGCTTCCGATAGTTTAGACTGAAGTCTCCAGGAGAATTGAAATTCCCCACAGAGTTGTACTCTCCCCGACAGGTAGGAGTGATTCCAGCGTCCGGTTACCATCCTCAGCTGAGTTTGCAGTCCCCTAAGAGAGCCGAGTCCTGAGAAGCCGTTTGGGCCGTGATTGGTTTTCCCTAGTAGAATGTTGAGTAGCTGATGCTGTATTTCCCCATCGGAGTCGTTATCTCCAAGAAAGTTTTGCGGCAAAGGTCGTGCAGTTTATTTCTGCAATTGACGTCGTTTCCCTTAGCAGTTTGTGGGTCGTATACCTAGCTGAGCAGGTCCAAGTTCTCATTGAACTTTGTCCCCCTGCAGCAGTCGACTGAAGTTCGTTTCCCCAAGCGAAGTCCAATTGAGATTGGTGTGACTTCTTCTCCTCGGCAGGATGATTCCTTCCTCCACCAGAGTGGTTCTTTCTCCTTGACAGGAGGATTTTCCCTTCAGCATTTATTTTGCTAATGGGGTCATAGCATTTTGCATAATTGTGTAGCATTTACCCTAAAAACGCGTAGCATTTCCACCGTGTGGAGCATTGCGCCATTGTCAAAGCATATGCATATGAAACATGAGCTAGGTCGTTACTGTTCTTGTTTTGCAGGTGTTCCTCCGCAGAATGGTTTGCTCAAGATGATTCTTGAATTCCCCAGCGAAGTTGTGTGCTTAAGATGATTCTTAAAATCCCCAGTAAAGTCGCCAGAGTTTGTTGCTCCAGTTGATGCTTAGAGTCCCCGGAAGAGTGTTTGCTCAGGATGATTCCGGAAATCTCCAGCAGAAGTGGTTTGCTCAAGATGATTCTTGAATTCCCCGACGAAGTTATTTGTCCAAGATGATTCTTGAATTCCTCAGCAGAGTTGATTCATCCAGAATGATTTATGAATCCCCGAAGCAGAGTTACATGATAGTTCTCCAGAATCTCCAGCAGAGAGGTGTCATCCCCAGCAGGTCTCAAACAAAGAAGTTGAAATTTCCTTGAAGACTTGATGATTGAAGTCTGGCAGTAGTGCCAAAAGCCCCCAGACTTACTGATGAAGTCCAACTGCGATGTCGAAGCAGTTGTCTCAGCTGACGCGGATTGCCTAATGGCAAAAGATCGTATATCCTTATTTGGTCTGTGATTGGTTAAGGATTCCATTTCAAGACTTAATGACAAATTCCAACTACGATATCGAAGCAGTTATCTCAGCTGACGCAGAGTGCCCGACGGCGAAAGAATAGATATCCCTATTGGGTTCATGATTGACCGAGGATTCTATTTCAGACTTGCTAACGAAGTCTGGCTGACGCCCGAGATGTTCTTTGAATGCCTGATGGCATAATTAACTTGATTGTTAAAAGTTCCTAATTACCTGATGAGTCCCGAGGAATCCTTCTGCCGCAGTGTCGCAGAATGCCTGACGACAATATCAGCTATGCATCGCCGATTACCGAGTGACCAGTGATCCCTTGATGATTTGAGGAAGAAACTGCAGTGAAATCTGATAATCATCCCGACGGAGATTTGAGAGTAGCCATTCACCAGTTACCGAATAACCGGTGATCCCTTATTGACTTACTGATGAAGTACGCCAAAGATGTTGTCGACGTGCCTAGCGACACGATGAGTCCATAGGGGACGATAAGGAATTCTTCTGCAGTGGCGCAGAATGCCCGACGGAATAATCAGCCATCATTCACCAGTTACCGAGTAACCGGTGATCCCTTATTGACTTACTGATGAAGTCCGACAAAGATATTGTCGATGTTCTTAGCAACATGATGAGTCCATAGGTGACGATAAGGAGTTCTTCTGCAGTGGCGCAGAACGCCTGACGATAGAATCAACCATCATTCACCAGTTACCGAGTAACCGGTGATCCCTTATTGAAGAAGTCCGACAAAGAGGTTGTCGAAGTTCCTAGCGACATGATAAGTCCATAGGCGACGATAAGGAATTCTTCTGCTATGACACAGAATGCCTAACGGCATGATCAACCATCCATTACCAGTTACCGTGTAACCGGTGACCCCTTGATGACTTGAGGACGAAGATCTACAGCAAAATCAGATGATCATCTTGACAGAGATTAGACCCTTCACTAATTAATGTGTGACCAATTCCCCAGCAGAGTTGTCGTGCAACTGTCATGCTCAGTTTCAAAGTTTGTTCCTACCAATCGGAGTACCATTTACCTTTATGGTTAGCAAATCACTAGTTACCATGCAACCGGTGATCCCTTGATGATTTGAGGATGCAATGATATCAGATAAATCAGAGAATCATCCTGACGGAGGTTCAAATCAGTATTTCTCCAGCTCGTTGCTGCGCAGCTATTATTTCAGTTTCCGAAGATTTGTCCCCATCAGAGTACCGTGTACTTGCACAGTTGGCAAATTTCCGAGTTTGTTGGTATTCAACTGTCTTTTACCTTGATTGTTTGAGAGCCGTTTGCTTCTCACCAAGTTAAGTCCAAACCGTTTGAATAGGGGCAGCTGTTGCACCCCAAAATTTGCCCAACTTTTCTTTACCTAGCTTGTGTTTCATTTCATTCACATTAGCATTATCATTTGCATTCCATTGATATGTATGCAGGAGATCAAGAGGTATGATTACCAACCAAAGGTCTATACAAGGCTATGAAGCTAGTTAAGAAGGTTATTTAAGTGTTCAAGGGTTGATATCCTTGTTAGAGAAGTTAAAAGATCCTTAGAGAAAGGGTTGAAACCAAGTATGTGAGTCTCCTAACTTGAGAGTTGTAGGAAGATCATCAGATGATTCTGAGGCCATGAAGTTGGACCTAAAGTCTTGAGAGAGCTCGTGAGAAATTTTGAAGTTCATTCGGAGGCCTAGACAGGTCATTATGTGAAGGATATGAAGATACAACCATGATTGGTACAACTAGGGTTTCATCTAGGCAGCCCTAGGATAATTGATGATTCGAAGAAGGTTGAGACCTAATTCAAGAGCCATGTGATCATGGATTGATACCTTGAGATGTTCTAAGGATGATTCCAAGAATAAATAATCATGATTTAAGAGTTTGCGAAGTTTTAGGTTAGGGTTTCTAAGGCTTGACAGTGTAAAATCCCCTATCTTGACCCCTGACTTCAAGACTACTTAACTCAAGATATGACCTTCATCTCATCTTGACCCCAACATGATTGTTGTAGGGCATGATCTTAGCTTTAATTTGAGTACTAGAAGTCCTTGATAGGGTTTATAGAACTCAAGTTATGAGCCAGACAAGTTACAAGTCATCTGAGACATGTGAATTTGGAGCTTGAAAGTTACCCAAATTGCATGATACTTTTGCCCTAGAAGAATGATTCCTATGAACTTTTGGTCAACATGAATGTTGTTCCTTATTCTCTTAGCTTTCCATAGAGTACTAGAAGTCCATGATTGGATGTGTAGAACCCAAGTTATGGCTTTGACAAGTCAAGGGTATTTTGGGTATTTGAGATTATAGGCCCTTTTCAAGCATAGGTCAAAATCTCCAACTTGCACTTGTCAAATGGATTTTTGTTCAACATGGAACTTGTTCAAAATGTGGTTAGGTTAACCAAGAGCTCATGGTGATTTGGTTTGGCTCATATCAAAGATTGGTGTGAAGTGGTTTGGCTCATATCAAAGATTGGTGTGAAGTGGTTTGAATAAAGAAGAAATTCAAAGGCATGTTTGGTGGGAAATTGAAATAAGTGATTATGGGTCCAAAACAAGTCAAATAACCACTCATTTTAATCAGAAATCATGTTTTAGAGACATTGGCAATTGTGGATTTTTCATTTGAAGTATGCTTCATGGCCTTTCGTAAGGTTTCTTCATTTATAAGTTGCATCACACAAATCATTCACCAAGGCAAATTGAAGGCTATTTGTGATCTGAATTCACTCAAGGATTGTTCAGCAAGCTGACCAAAGCTTCCTAAGCAATTTTTAGTGGGAATTTCATGCATTGCCATATGAAACTTTTTAAAGAAAGTTGGAGTTGGATTTTTGATTTTGGGCTTGGGCCTTACCTCTAGAAGCTCCCAAATCATTCTATAAAGGTCTAGGAACTCATCAGAAACAAGGTTGGTGATTGATTGGGGCTGAGAGTAGAGTTTTCCATTGGAGCTTGAAGAAGAAAAGTGAAGGATTGAATTTCTGTTAGAGTCCATTTCAAGCGTAATTGAAGCTTCAATCTTCTTCTAACATCATCATTGATTGGATCTGGAACGTTTTGGAGCAAGAATCAAGCCAGAAATGCCTTAAATCGAAGCTTGAAACCAGGTTTTTAATTCTTGAAATTACACTCCATTCATGCGTTTTAGATGCCTTAGAATCATGTGGTTAGCTTTACCTTAGGTTGTAGATGATTTCTGGACAATTAATTTGATGATTAGTGACAACTTAAGCTTCGGTCCGTTTTCGGTTAGGATGTAGATTTTTTTATTCTTGGAGTTTTAGGCCGTTTAGTTAGCATATTTGTAATCCTCACAAAATTTCGTGCAATTTTCATTCAAGAAATATTGCGTTTGATGGAGTATTGAGGGAGATAGGGCTATTGGAAGTTCGCCGGAGAGCTACCGTCCGGCCATGGCTGCGCGCGGGCTTGGAATTTGCAGAGAATTTCAAAACGAGGAAGACATAATCCTCGTCGTCCACGCGTAGAGAGAAGTAAGACCAAGTCCACGTATCCTGCGATGTAGGGCGTGCCACGTAGTCCCCTGGTTAAACGCGACGTTTTATTTAATGGAAATCCAAGCTATTCAGCGCGCTATGAACACCTGGAGTGCACAAGTTCGAATCCCATCATGGCTATTTTTGATTAATAATTGAGAGAAGCTGATTGAGGTATTTCGCTTGGGCCTTGGATGTCTTTAGTATTATGCGCACCCTCCCATTGCCAGGCCCAACATGGTTTACACGTGAATTAGTTACTGCCTACACCCCCTGGACGTTATTGTAAGATGAGTTTTTGCTGAATTGTAACCCAATTGGGTCTTGCGCCCAGGTGCTTTTTGCACCTCCCAGTCTTGGGCCCAAGCGAATTATGCTTGTTTTTCTTACCAGATGCACCCCTCCCAGTTGTTAATTGTTTCAAGTTCTTTTATTTTATTTTTTGTTTAATTGCTTGTTGAAATTAATTCATAAAAAATAGTAAATCTTGGAAATAAATTCTATAAAAAATGGTGATTGTAGATTTAGATGTTTAGGATTTTATCATGCTTTGAATTTTAATTTTCCATGCATTTTCCATTTTATTGCATATTTTATCTTTAGTGCACTTTTAAATAATGAAATAATGATGTTATGAATTTGTTGATTTTCTTTCTCTCTCATATTTTGGAGTTTAATCTTGGATTTTTGTATGCTGGATGTAAGCATATTGATGTTGCTATATGATTTTTTTCAAGATTTTTAAATCATTTGAAATAGGATTTTAGTGTAGTTGTTTAGGAGTTCTCTTTAGTGGATCTCTTTAGTGATACCTTTCAACTTAGGATTTTATAAGAGGACTTAGAAATTGAATTAGGTCTTTATTTTTGAGCTGTAGATCATTAACAAATGCATGTTCCCATAGAAAAATAATTGGATTTTTAGGATGTGTTTTGATATTTTAGTTAGAATATTCAAGTTGATTGTTCATTTGGTGTTTCAACTTTGGTGATTGTTTGGAATGGACTCAAAGTGGGCTTTTCTTCCATGGTGGGCTTCTGGTTCTTATTGGAGGGTATCATGGACATGATGAAGCTTTTGTAGAGTGGCTGGTGGAGCTTGGGTTGGAGCTTTTCTTTCCTTTTTGTTAGCTTTTTGTAGCTTATGAGATTAGGGATTTTAGGAGAGAGCTTTAGAAATAGTTTTTTCTTCAAATAATGGTTGGTTTCATTCACCTTCCATTCCCATCCTATGATTCAAAGTCCTCATGTTAAAGTCTCATCTCTCCTTTGGAGGGATGTGTGACATTTACAATGAGTAGAACTTTTGAGGATGCCTTTCTCTGATGACTGGTTGAGTGTCAGATGGGATTCCTTTGGTTTCCTGTCTGCTTCCCATTATCAAATAATCATCTTGTTGGTTCTCTTCATTCTTGGTGGAGTGCATTGTTAAAGCTTGAAGATGGAGTACCCCTTTCCTTCTCTTGAAGATGGTGGACTTGAAGAACAATTACAAACTTTGGATTGGATTGCTGTCAGAAGATTGCTCTACTGTGGAGTTTGCTGGCTTGTTTTCCCTGTTTGTCTGTTTTCTTCTTGTGCAACTGTATTGAGGTGACTTGATTGGTGTGATGAATTTAGATTAGGTTATGTAGTTGAATAAGCCTAAGAGCATCCTAAGGGTTGAGCTTCTCCCCTTGCTTGTATTGCATTAGAGGTTGAGTTTCTCCCTCTGCTTGTATTTTTACTGTGTGGCTTTGCTTGCTGGTATTTGATAGAGCTCTGCTCCCTTGCCTATGTGGTTTGTGGCCTTTGTGCCTTGTTTGCTTAGAAGTTGAGCTTGGCTCCTTCTGCTTGGTTGTTGCATACATGCATTTTATTTACAGCTGTTTACTGTTTACTGTTTACTGTTTAAGCTGATGCTTTACCTGTTTCTGTATACCACTGGCATGATCCCCTAGGAATCTCACTTCCTTTGATAAGGAAGTGATGATTAGAACTTTAGGTTGAAACCTATGCATGATAACTTCTAGGAGATCCCTGTTTCAAACCTCAACCATAGGATGAATCCTTGGCATGACAACATTAGGACTTGATAGTCCCCCCTTAGTTGAGCCTGTTCTCTCTTCTCATCTCAAAACAAATTAAAATACAGTAATAAAGGTTAACTGACGTCGTACGTTACGAGCCTTAAGCTACTTGAGAAAGGGTTGTTGGAGAGTTTCTTTTCAACAGCTTGGATGTTTAGTATGGCACCCTTTGGGTGACATGTGACGCATTCACTCTTAGGTCATAGTCTCTAGTGCAATATTAGTTGCAAACAACCATAAAAAACAGTTCTTCTGTAAAAGACAGAAAACAAACTTCAAACCTTTTTGCCCCGTGGGCCCATAATTCAAAGGAAGCTTTTCTGAAGAAAAGAGTGTCGTTAACTCTCAGTTCTACCGCAAACGGTAACGCCTAAGTCTCCAAGGGTCGAGCTGCGTACGCCAAACTGCTGGAACTGTTTGTTAATCCTACTCGAAAAAACAGACGAATCTGAACCCCCGTAATCCGTATTATCCCGAACTATGTAAGCTCTGATCTCTCACACCTGTTGAGAGTACGTAGGCACAATACTGACGTATTGGCGAGCCACCTTCCCCCTTATCCGTAGTTAGGAGAACTACGTTGACTCTAATGAGAATACGTAGGCATAAAGCGCGACGCTTTGCCGAGTCATTTTCTTTTCTTTTTTGACCAGCCTTGATAGTTAGATAGATAAAACCAACCCGTCAGATAAACACAACAAGCATGGATCCCATCGAGTACGATGGATGTGAGGGGAGCTAATACCTTCCCCTTGTGTAACCGACTCCCGAATCCAGACAATGGTTGTGATGACCTTGTCTTATACCTTTTCGTCAGGTTTTTCCGATCGTTTCCTTTCCCGTTCTGAGGGATAAATAACGAAAGGTGGCGACTCTACTGTTTTGCCGGCACCTTCTTTTCGCGGTAGCAACACCCTTCCCCTTCTTCGGTAATGGCATTCACTCCACCATGGTTTGGTAGAGGATTATTCTTTACATTCGGGTTGTTATCTTTGAAATACAGAATCCTTTTTTCGATTAACTCTCGAACGAGTTGCTGGAGCATGAAGCATCCTTCGAGGTCATGGCCCGGAGCGTTTTCATGGAATAAACAGCGGGCATTGGCATTGTAGTAGTACGACAATGGATTAGGTGGAGCACCTAATTTCCTTGTCTTGACCAACCCTCTTTCTATTTGCATTAGGAATAGATCAGCGTAACTCATTGGGAAAGGTTGTATCTTTGGCCGATTCGCTTGATAATTTGCCCTCAGAGCCCTATTTTGAGGTTGCTGGCCCTGCTGTTGATGATACTATTGTTGATGATTGGAATGATATTGTTGTTGATTATTGTATGCCCCTTGTTGAGGACCCTGTTGTGATGACTGTTGAAAAATAGGAGTTACAGCTGCTATGTAAGATGGTGGATGATATTGTTGGCGATGGTTCCTCGAACTCTGCGCCTTTTTCCTGTATGTTACAACACTTACGTCACCCTCCTTCTTTTTATGGAAGTTGTTAGCCAGCTTCTTGGCAGCACCGGCGCTTGAACTGACATTTGAAGTTGTCACCTTTCCACTTTTCAAACCAGCTTCGACCTTGACTCCTACCGCAACAATGTTAGAGAAGTTGGTAGTAACGCTGCTGATTAATCTCTCGTAGAACTCTGGTCTGACTGTGTCTACAAACCAGTCTGCTAGCTCTTTTCAATAAGAGGCGGCTCAACCTGAGCAGTAGTCCTGCGCCACCTTTGCGCATATTCTTTGAAAGTCTTTTGCTTTTTTGTGTCATACTGAGGAGCTTACGGCGATCTAGAGCCAGATCCATGTTATATTTGTACTGCTAAATGAAAGCATCTGAAAGATCCTGAAAACCATGGATTTTTGCTTGGTCTAGGCTTAAGTACCATTTAGCTAACGCTCCTTTGAGATTGTCTTGAAAGCAGTGCACCAATAACTTGTCATTTTCAATATGCGGAGCCATCTGTCTACAATACATGATTAAATGTACTTTGGGACAAGTAGTTCCCTCGTACTTATCAAACACTGGCATTTTGAACTTTTATGGGAATACTAATCCGGATACCAAACACATGTCTTTGGCATCTGACCCAAAAACGTTACTCCCTTTAATGGCTCTCATTCTTTTGGCCATGATATCCATCTCTACTCTTAACTTTTCGTGCTTCTCGTCTTCTGCTTCGGAACTGTCTGGTATATCGAAGATTGGCTGGTGGTTGAAAACAGGTCGGACATGAGTTGGTCCTTCTGCCTGAGTAAAGATGGGATTTGTCGCCATTGGACTGACTTGTGGATGAAAGCTGGATGGTTGAGGATTGTTGATTGGTGGTAGGAAATCCATTGACATTCCAAATGGGAACTCGGCCGTCATAACTGGAGTGGTTGGAAGGCTAGTTGCTGTTGTAACGACTTCAGAAACCACTGTAACCTGCGTATCCATCTTCGCTTTAATCATATTGAGAACCTCCATGATCTGACTAACATTGTCCTTAATCCCCTCGATGTCATTGTCTATCTGGTCGATTCTTTGATTGTTGTCCTCCATCCTGCGTTGAGCTTGGGCCCGGGTGTTGTATTTGTGCGAATTCAGCATGAATTTCCCTCTCTAACACAAGAACAACGGATGAACTGCGGGACTCGAATGCAAGACCAATGCGGGATGAGATGTGAATGCAAATGCATATGCAAATGCACAAATCATTCAAGGAAAAACAAATTTTTGTTTACAAAAGAAAAATGGAACAACATGTAACGACGTGCTTTAAAAAGCATTTTTTCATTGATAATTCGAAATCCGTTACAATGGATGGCTCTTGCTAAAAAGCAAGACCTTTCTTACAACAAAAGCATCGAAAGTAAATGCAACATAGGATTACAATCCTTTTTAGGGAAAACAGGAAAAGGTGAAACGTTGATCATTCTAACAAGATGATCCTTCTCCTTCTTGATCTTCGGTGCGAGCTCGATCTTGGCGAATGATCTCCCACAGGTCTTCATTTTCGCACCGTGTTTTGATCAAGGCATACCTCAACTCCTCCCTAGTCACAGGGACTTCTGGTTCCATTGTTATCTCGTGATCACGAGTGTAAAACATTGTTAGAGCTATTTCCTTCGACCAAAGTAGGTATGTTCTGGTAGTTAAACAACTTATATTCTCCATTGCAGTTATCCCCTGGAGGTGAGGATGATTCCAAGCGTAGTGGGCGCGATCTTCTAGCTCAGGGTTGCAACCTGTTTCACAAAAGCAAGGTCTTAGCAGCTCTGGCTCGGGCTCCGGCCCGGTTGGATACCCATACTGACATTGAGCAAGAATGAGGTTGTAGCTGATGACTCCTTTAGTTCCAATGAGAGGTACATTAGGGAAGTCTCCACAGCTGGGGATCATAGCTAGATTACCAAGATTGGGGTTATACCAAGTGATATCATAGTGTTTGAGAGTGATAAGCTTTGAAATCCATGCATTCTTGCTATAAAGCCTCCAAAGGACATGAGTTCTGGGCAAATGCAAGGTGAACCATCTGTCGAGCAATGCGAGACAGCATGGAAACTGCCCGAGGTCATATAATGCGTGGCGGTGGATGACCACGTATATGTCTGCCAGTATCTCATTCACTGGATTCTTGATGATGAAGAGATGGATAACCTCCTCGCTGATGAAATCATGACGACTTTGGAAGAGATACAAGCCGTATATCAGAAATGCTAAAATGGCTTCTAAAATACCCAAATTTCTACTTTCGTAGTGAAATTCAGCCATTTACATCAGTGGTCCTGCTTCCATTCCATAGAATCCCCCCTTTGCTCTCATAATCGGCAACTCTTCTGGCCTAAGATGCAAGACTTTTGGCAAGTCTCTTCTTTTTGGTTTTCCATAAGGATCTGTGAAGGTCCACGAAATTTTCAGGTAGTCAGTGTATTCTTCTATGGTGGGAAATAGCTGAAAATCTGGGAAGATGAAACAGTGGTATACTGGGTCATAAAATTCAACAAGGGCCTGTAGCATGAACTCGTTAACTTGAGTGCTAAGCAATGGTAGGATATCTCCATACTTAGCGATGAATGCGGCGGGGTTCCTAACAAGGCCTGCTAGCATCCTAAGGTGACCCAACTTCAAATCTGGAAGAGGGAGCATGCCTCGTCTTACCATGTTGTTGTCTGCAAAAGAAAAATTTGAATTTCCTTGAATGGTTAGAAAAATGCAAAAATGCGACTGGTTTTACAAAACTTAGAAGATCAATTTGTGTCAAACCCTCATTTCATTCATTATTGGTAAAAGTTACCACCTTTAAGGCACAATACAAGAAGTTCAAGTTACATCAAGAAACTAGGTTTTACAACCTAAACTAATGACTTTAAGCACGTGGCCTCTTCAACTTCTTCAAGATTGCGTTCTCCATTACCAATTTGTCCATTATCCCTTTCCAAGCTCCAGAGGTAGGGGGATATTGGAGTACTCATGGTTGCTTTAGGTAGGCTTGATGCTAGAGAAACATAAATTCTCCTTTGTTGTTTCTCCATCGATTACTCGTCGTTCGAGCCATTCTATCAACTCATCTTTTTCTTTCACCTCTCGGGCGAGCCTGGTCATTTCGGAGAAAAGTGAGTGGTATTTTCCTTCCCATGTACCTAAAGATGAAAGATTGTGAAGAACCGTTGCCGGACAAAGGACCAGAGTTGGGTTCAAAATGGCAGTTGATCTTTGACGGAGCTGTAAACTCCTATGGTAGCGGAATAGGGGCAATCATCACTACTCCACACGGGTCGCACATCCCATTTACTGCTCGATTGACCTTTCCGGTTACCAATAATGAAGCCGAATACGAAGCTTGTATCATGGGGCTTGAAGAAGCCATGGATTTGCGAATCAAAAATCTGGACGTATACGGAGACTCAGCTCTGGGGGTGAATCAAATAAAAGGAGAATGGGAGACACGTCAGCCTAATTTGATACCATACATGAATTACGCGAGGAGATTGTTGCCTTTCTTTGACAAGGTTGAGTTGCATCATGTACCGCGAGCAAAGAATCAGATGGCTGACGCCCTGGCCACCTTGTCTTCCATGTATAAAGTCAACTTCTGGAATGATGCTCCCAGAATTGTTATCTCTCGGCTTGACAGACCCGCCTTCGTGTTTGCCATTGATGAAGCATCTGATGATAAACCCTGGTATTTTGATATCCTTAATTTCCTGAAAAGCAAAGAGTATCCGGCTGGGGCATCCAGTCACGATCAGAAGACTCTCAGGAGATTGGCGGGTAATTTCCATCTGAATCCGGACGGTGTCCTATACAAGGGAAATCACGATTTGGTGCTACTACGTTGTGTAGACGAGAAAGAGGCGAAGCTGCTCATGGAGGAAATACATGAGGGTACATTTGGTACGCATGCTGGTGGGCATGCTATGACGAGGAAGCTGCTGCGGGCAGGTTATTATTGGCTAACTATGGAAACCGATTGTTTCAAGTTTGCGAAGAGGTGTCATAAGTGTCAAATCTATGCAGATAAGATCCATGTGCCTCTGAGTCCTTTGAATGTGATGTCGTCACCATGGCCATTCTCAATGTGGGGAATCGACATGATTGGAAAGATCGAGCTGACGACGTCCAACGGACACCGGTTCATCCTGGTAGCAATCGATTATTTTACCAAGTGGGTGGAAGCGGCATCTTATGCGAATGTGACCAAGCAGGTGGTAGCCAGGTTCATCAAGAGAGATATCATTTGCAGATATGGAATCCCCGAGCGGATAATTACCGACAACGGTTCGAACTTAAATAACAAAATGATGAAGGAGCTGTGTCAGAGTTTTAAGATCGAGCATCACAACTCTTCTCCTTATCGACCCAAGATGAATGGCGCTGTTGAAGCGGCCAATAAGAACATAAAGAAGATTGTTCAGAAGATGCTGGTGAGCTATAAGGACTGGCACGAGATGCTACCTTTTGCTTTGCACTGTTATCATACGACGATACGCACATCAATCGGGGCAACCCCATTCTCGTTGGTATATGGAATGGAAGCAGTGTTACCACTGGAAGTTAAGATTCCTTCCCTGAGAGTATTACGAGATGTCCAACTAGATGAGGCAGAATGGGTGAAAGACAGGTTGAACCAGCTGAGTTTAATGGATGAGAAGAGGTTAGCTTCTCTAGCATATGGTCGGTTGTACCAGAGCCGAATGAAGAAAGCATATGATAAGAAGGTACATCCTCGGAGCTTTCAGACGGGCGACCTTGTGCTGTAAAGGATTCTCCCGCCACAGGCAGATCACAGGGGCAAGTGGACCCCCAACTACGAAGGGCCATACGTTGTCAGAAAAGTCTTTTCAGGAGGAGCTTTGTTGTTGTCCACCATGGACGGTGAAGACTTTACGTCACCTGTGAATTCTGATGCAGTAAAAAAATACTTTGCTTGAAATTGACCCGCTGGACAAAAAAAAAAAGAGAGTTCAGGCAAAAATGGGGCATCCTGGCGAACCAAAAACAGAATGAAAGTTTCGGGCAAAAATTAGGGATAAAATTGAAAAAATGTACACCCGCGAAGTTGAAAACCTACATTGGGCGGCTTCGGCAAAAAAGGGTATCCTGGTGAACTGAAAACCCGTAAAGGGCGGTTCACGCAAAAGTTAGGGATTTGAAAAGCAAATGACGGCGGTCCGAATTTGATACTGCGGTGCGCATTGGTGCGGGAGAATATACCTGAGGGGTCGATTATCAGATACAATATCTTTGGAAGTGTGAATACCGGGAAAGCACTAGAGTCAGGCGAGTCATAGGAGGATCAGCTCGTGATGTCCGTCTGCATCCCGTTGCCGACATGTGTACAAATTCGATTTGTCATTATATTTATGCTTCTTGTGCATACTTGTATATTTGTTGTGCGTAGCTTCCTCTTTCCAGGAGTTACATCCCGTGTACAAAACTCTGCCCATTTAGGGGCCCAATCAATAAAGCATGTTATTCAGTATTTGATGTTGGTTCTTTACTGTTTTATGCATGACAAACGCCAAGGTTTAATAAAACTAGCAAGTGTATAACATCGCTGGCCCTTGCCAATAATTGCTAAAACTTTGAATTAACTGGAAATAATGTCACTAACACTAACATGAATAGATTTGGTTGCATAGACTTGTCTTGTCTCGTTTGTGGTTACAGGTTTCTTGACCATGCGAAGTAGACGATCAAAAGACTGCAGTACTGACCAGAAGCTCGTAACGGAAAGACTCGATCCCCACGCAGGTCGCGCTTCTGAGATGACAATGTTCCTTACTGAAGAAGGATCAAATTCCCCAGCTAGTCGCAGCTTATCCGAAGGACATTCTCCAGCAAGGTCGTTTACCCTCAGCAGAATTGATGATTCCAAGATCAAAGGCTGTATTCAGACAGTGTGGTGTCCCCCAGAAGGATCCCCCATCCCGAGCGGAGTGGTTTAGCCTCAGAATATTAATATTTCTAATTTGTGAGCTGTACCCAGACAGTCTACTCTTCCCAGTAGAGATTCCCCTCCCAGTAGGGTCATTTACTCTCCCCCAGCGGAGACAGTTGACTTTCCTCAAGAGATTCGTTTCGTCCTCAGCGAAGTTCTCTCTTTTCAGCAAGGGTTTTCTTTCCTCCCAGTGGAACTCAAAGGTTAAAGCCCTCCTCGACAAAGTTGGTTGTATGTCCTGGCATTTATTTTGTCGGAATACCGTGTGATACCCGTTCACTCCCCAGCAGAAGTCCAACCATGATTGGCGCATTCAGTTATTCCTCAGCGAAGCGGGCTTCATTCTTCCAACATTTATTTTGCTGGAATAATTCTGTGACGCCTGATTATCCCCAGCGGAGTTGGCGTTGTCTTCAGCATTTATTTTGCTGAAGCGGTTTTCTGTATCCCAGCAGTTCGAGCTTGCATCTGCATTGGCATATAGTGTCATATTTGCATCTACCAAATAAAAACGCATAACATTGCCATGTCGAATGGAGCATTGCGTCATTGTCAAACACATGCATTCTGAAACATAAAACAGGTTGGTTAACCGATTGTTTCTAGTGTTGATTCCCTTGCAGGTGGAGGGAGCTCTTGCTCAAATTAATCACCAAACATTCAAGATCTCGGCGTGAGACATGTAAGAATAATGTCAATTGTGGCATTATTCCCCACAGAGTTGCTTGTTTAAGTTTCTCTTACCCCTCCAGCGGAGTATTTCCTCAAGATTGCTGTCATAACAATATCAAAAGATTTCGTGAATCGATTTTTGGAAAGTTGTCTGGCAGTGTGGATTCAGAAAATCCCCAGTAGAGTCCTTCTCAGATTTGCTGCCATGTCAGCACTGAAAATCGGAAGACTAGACTCATATTGTATTACCCATGTGGTTGATGGAGTTAGCTACTGCAAAGATGGGCAGAGAAGTTGTATCAGAGTATTTACCCGTAGCAAAGGCGGAGTTATTAACCTGTATTTGACAGAGTATTTCCCGTAGCAGAGGCGGAGCTATTAACCTGTGTTTGACATAGTATTTCCCGTAGCAGAGGCGGAGCTATTTTCCTGTATTTGACAGAGTATTTCCCGTAGCAAAGGCGGAGTTATTTCCCGTAGTGGTGACGGAGTTATTTTCCCGCAGTGGTGGCGGAGTTATTTCCCGTAGTGGTGACGGAGTTATTTTCCCGCAGTGGTGGCGGAGTTATTTCCCGTAGTGGTGACGGAGTTATTTCCCGTAGTAGTGGCAGAGTTATTTCCCGTAGTGGTGACGGAGTTATTTCCCGTAGTAGTGACGGAGTTATTTCCCGCAGTGGTGGCGGAGTTATTTCCCGTAGTGGTGACGGAGTTATTTTCCCGTAGTGGTGGCAGAGTCATTTCCCCGTAATAATGACAAAATTTTCCCGCAGTGGTGGCGGACTGATTTCTCGTAGTGATGGCAGAGTGATTTTCCTGTATCGTTGGCAGGGTCATGTTTTGTTGACAGAAGTACTTCTCCCAGTGAAGTCAATAAGTTCATTCCGGTATTGACAAGATAATGCTGAAATCAGATTTGTAGATAACGTTCCCCAAACAGTTGTGCAGTTTATTTCTGCGGTTGGCAAATTTCCGGTTTCTTAGTATTCAACCGTCTCGTACCTCGAATGTTTGAAGGTTGTTCGCTCTTCACCCAGTCGGGTCCAAGTCGCTTGAATAGGGGCAACTGTTGCACCCTAAAATTTGCTCAACTTATTTCACCTGATTTTATGTTTCCATAGCTTTAGCATTTGCATATTAGGTCATGTACATAATTAATTCATATGCCTAGCATAGCATGGGCAAGCCATCTAACAAGGGACCAAGTGCCATTCTTATCTCTGTGAGCATATCAAGAGATTCTTATTCAAATTCAAACCTACCCAAGTCATCAGAAAGAGATTGAAATTTGAAAAGTTAGTGGACCAATCAGTGGGTTTTTCTCCTATCTTGAGGGGGTTTGAAGGTCATCAGAGAAGTTGTGGACTATGAATTGAAAGCATGGAGGGTATATAGACATCATGGAAGACCTAGAGGGTCATTTTGAAAGTGAGACAAGTCATTGATGTGATTACAAGAGCTGCAGTTGAAGACAGTCAACTAGGGTTTCATCTGGGTCAACCCTAGGTCAACCCTAGGTCAAATGCTTGATTGAAGGGCATCAAGGCCTGTGTGAAAGATGTGGGATGCCTCATTTGATATTTGGATATGGATGTGGTGTTGTGCCAAGGATAAATCAAAAGAAACCAGGAAGAAGAGAAGTTTCTAAATTAGGGTTTCTGGGTAAAATCCCCTAATTTAGGTCAAACTTCCAAGCAAGATAATTCAAAATGCAAGTCTCAAATGGATCCTTGTCCAACATGAAACTTGTATAGTATCTCAAGACCTTTAATTTGAGTGGTGGAAGGCATCAAGAAGATCTATAGAACTCAAGTTATGGTTCTTGCAAGTTACAGATCATTTGAGGACACTGAAATTTGTCTGTGAAAGTTACTTGACTTCCAAGCAACCTTTACCCCTCAAGTATCTTTCAAATGGATTTATGGCCAACATGAAAGTTGTTCCTCATGATCTTAGCTTTCTAGAAAGGTATGGTATGCCTTCATATGATTTGTATAACTCTACTTATGATCTTGGCAAGCCAGGGGTATTTTGGGAAAGTGGAATTACAGGTCATTTCAAGCATATGCCCAAAACTCCTATTTCCAAATTTCAAATGAAGAAATGTTCAACATCAAACTTGCTCGAAATGACATTTTGAGTCTCGAAAAGTGGTTGTGGCAAGTTGGAAATGCATGGAACTTAGATTTGCAAAGTTGACCAATATTAAAGGGAAAAATACCTTTTTAAATGACCAAAATTGTGATTTTTTGATACAAAAGCAAAACCAAGCATATGACCAACCATTTTGAAGGTAAATTGCATTTTGAGATCATTGGAAATATTAGTTTTTTGGTTTGAAGTCAAAAAATTGGAGTTATCATAAGTTGCTTGTAAGAAAAGATACACTTGCCAAATCAAGCTAAGACCAAGGTGCAAGGCAAGGGATGGTTTCTACACTCTCTAATTGTCATGAAAAGAGAAATTAAAGAGATTTTGAGGGGCTGTAACAAGGCAATGCAGAGCTGATTTTTCAACTTGGCCATTTTCACTTTCTCATGCAATGATATATGAAACTTCTCATGGGATTAATCTAGCTTCTTCTAGAACTTTCCATCATCATCTATATAAACACTAGAGCTGATCCAGAAAGGGGTTGAACTTCATTTTGATCAAAAAACTCATAGTTTCATTTCATTTTGCTCTCTTGCAAGTTGCTTCAAATCTTCTCAATTCTTCACCATCTCTTCAATTTTGTGATTCAATCCCCTTTAATAATCATCACTGAGTAGATTACAAGCAATATCTGAAGAGGAAACTGCCTGAATCGTGCTATGCAACTTTCTCTTCTTCAAGTGCAAGAAGAATTGGTTAGGGTGATCCAGATAGTTTGAGCACGAATTATTGCATACAGAATCAAGAGCATAGTCAAGTGAGTGATCTTGGAGCATTGTAGGCTTTGAAGTGAAAGAACTTCCCATCTGTTTTCAACTTTTTATCAGGTTAGTGTTTCTCACAATTTGGCTCGAATTAGGTAGCATGAGGTAGGTTTGTTAGGTTAAACATGGTTTAGGTGGTTAGATGATTGATTATGGAGCTTTAGGCAAGATTTCATGGAGGTTGATGTGTGCATGTAAATTCGGTTTGGACCTAGAACATAGTGATTAAGTTGTTAGAACCTTAGATAATTGGCTAGTCTTAATCAGTATGGCATAAGGATTGTTTTTGTACAAAGAATGGTGAGTTTGGTGATGATCGAAACCTGATGAAATGTTGAGTTCTTGATGTTACATCTTTTGGTTTGGACGATAGAGGGAGTTTTAATGCAAACCAATGCTACTGTTGGATTCTACGTGGAAAATAGAGCGAAATTGGTTTTTGTATCGAGGCATATGGTGGAGAGATGAGAGAGAACGAGAGGATGGAAGAATGATGCATGAAGCTCGTATATTCATGGAGTCTGAAACCCTAATTGCTCAAGGTTGAAGATGAAATCCAAACCCTTGAGTACGCGCTGACTGGTTTGACTTGGAGGAAGATCTCACGACCAGGATTTGAAATGAGATTTGGAGGGAGTTCTGGGCGCTTGAAACGCAGCGTTTCATTAAAACGCTGGCCGGGCTTTAATAACATTGCTATCCGAACCCCCTTTCCAAGCCCAATCACATTTTTAATTGCAATTTCATGCTATTTGCACCGCGTTATTGTTTTTTTTTCTAGCATTTATTTTGTTCTTTTTCTGAATAACAAGCTGGGCCCAGGCGCTATGCTATGCGCACCCCCATATCTGGGCCCAAATGGAAATTAACTGCATTTAATTTCTATTCATACCCCCTGCATCATTTTTCTTATTAAATTTCACTCCAAATTTCTTTAATCTTTAAAAATTCATAAAAAAACGAAAAATCATTATTTTTTAATGAGACTTTTTTTCCCATTTTCTATTTTCTATCAAGAAAAATATGAAAACATAAAATTGTCATTGTACTTCATTTTCATATTTTTTGCATATTTTTACATTTAATTGCTTTCTTTAATTCTTTTAGTTGATGCTATCATTTGTTGAATTTAGTTTAGGAGCTTCCTTTAGGATTTTCACCCCATTCTTTTTAGTACAACTAGATATAGATATTAGGTGTCCCCTGGTTTTATACCATAATTTCTAGGGTTTTATTTTAGGTAGTTTAGTTAGAAACTATTAGGATAGTCAATTAGGGTTGTGAATATGACATAGGTGTAACAAAACAAGTTTCTTTTTAGGTTTTTAGGACAAATTAGAAGATGGGGCTATAGGGGTATTGAGGGTAAGCATAATAGATCCCTTAGAATAAATATTAGAATTTTCCCCATTGTATTAATATTTTTAGCATATTTTTGTATTTGATTGATTGTATGGTGTGCCCTTTCTAGGGTTATTGCTTGTTTGTGTGGGTTATTGGGCTTGCTTGGGGTATGGGTTTGGATTAAAGACTTTGCTGATGAAGCCCATTGAGGACTAAAGGAGTGAAGGTCCAGTGCAAGAGTTGATGAAGATTGCAGCCTGCTTGTAGCTGTTGAAGGCTATAGGAACTAGGAGCTAGGCATAACTCTAGAATAGAAACTTGATTCACAAACATGGAAGATCTTGTTTGCCTCCATTCTTTCTCTATGATTCAAAGTCTCTTTTAAATACTCACCTCCTTGCTTTGGAAGGATTAGTGAATGTATTTAAAAGATAGAACTTTTGAGAGAAAACTGTTTGTATCATGTTAACAGTTAGTAGGCCACCCTTGGTAGGCAACTGACTGCTTAACATCCAATTCATCTTGTTAACTGCTACTCATCTTGGAGAGTGGGACTTGAAGAAAAGCCCTGACAGATTGAAGATAGAGACCTTGCTTGAAGGCTGTGAAGATGAAGATTGATGCTTGCTTGAAGCATGTAGATGTTTTGAAGATGACTTGAAGATAGAAGATGATGAAGCTTGCTGTGTTGGGTTGCTGTTTGCTGTTTATTTTTGCTGTTTATAAGTCTTTGATGTATTGTTTGAGTTTCCCTGACTGTATTGTTTGCCATTTAATCTGTTAGGTTGAAGTGAAGTTATTTCACTTTGCCTGTTTGTTTTCTAGGTTCGAGGTTGAGTGGGACTCCCTTGCCTCGCTTGTATTGTTGCATTCATGCATATTTTACTGTTTTATTGTATCTGTTGTTTCTGTTTCCGTCTATCCCCTTAGGATCTCTGTTTCTCTCCGCGCAAGAGAGGAACATGATAGACATTAGGTCTTAACCCATGCATTATAACATTAGGTTAGTTTGATTCCCTTTTCAACCATAGGTTAGAGTTCTGTCTCTTCTTTCTCAAAACAAACAGAAAAACACAATAAACATTTCAAACACAATAAAAGACATTTCTTCCGTAAAAGAATGTGAACCAATCAAAACGTCATTTTTGTCCGCTTGGACTGTTAATCAGAAAAACCCTTTTTTAGAAGGAATAAAAACAATCAAGACAGACTTGTGTCGTACGTGGCCCGAACTACGTTTGCTCTGATCTTTCATGTTGTATGAAAGTACGTAGGCATAGGATGCGATATCCTAGCGAGCAACCTTCCCCTCCTTTCCCGTAGGTAGGCGAACTACGTTGACTCTGATTTCTCGTTCTAGACGGGAATACGTAGGCATAAAGTGCGATACTTTGCCGAGTCATTTTATTTTCTTTTAACCCCAGACCTGTAGAGTAGATAGAATAATAATCCGTACCAGAAAACAAGCGTGGATCCCGTCGAGTACGACGGACGTGAGGGGTGCTAATACCTTCCCCTTGCGTAACCGACTCCCGAATCCAGGATTTGGTTGCGATGACCATTCCTTTCCCGTCTTTGCGGTAGGTTTAATCTGAGAGTTTCCTTTCCCTCCGTTGGGATAAATAACGCACGGTGGCGACTCTTCTGTTCAGCCGGCGCCGATTTTCGCAGTAGCGACACATAGGTGCACAACAGAGGAAAGCTCCTTTTCCTTGAAGTGTACGATGATGAATTGAATGGTACGCATCCCCTAACAAGGTAGGCACAGGGCTTCTGCTTAAAAATTTTATGATGGAAGGGAAATTGACGAACTCCTCTACCTCGGGGAATAATACTAGTCCATAGATTAACAGAGCTAGTACTGCTTCAAAGGCATCCATACTCCCTTCTTTGGCAAGATAAGTAGCTTTCTTGATTAAGAACTCTGAATGAAAACCCACTACTCCTTTCTTGGTTGCACGATGGGCCTTGATCTCGGACGCTTCAAGGTGAAGAGCATCTGCAATTTCGTCTGGTGAAGGTATCTTTTCCAATCCACTATAAGGTTTTTGATCTTTCACAGGAACTCCCATGTAATAAGCATACTCCTCCAATGTTGGCATTAATTGATAGTCAGGAAAGGTGAAACAATGATACAATGGGTCGTAGAATTGAACCAAAGTATTGAGAATCCCTTCTTCCATTCTCATTCTGACAAGGCTCAGGATTTTTCCATATCTCATTCCAAAGTCTTCTGATACCATAGTTCCTAACTTTCTCAACTCGGAAGTATCGGGCTTCTTAAAAGTGTACCTCTTGGTTTTTCTTGTTCCAATATCCATGATATGTCTGGGATTTCACACACGAAGGGATCAACTGAGTTTTACAAAACTAGTCACAATGTGAAATGCTTATGATGAGATGATGAGATGATGCAAACACCACACAAAAGCAAGTATGCACACCAAGGCAAAATATTCAAAAATATAATGCACATGCATACACAAGGCTTTCTTAAGCTCAAGGTCAAACCATGAAGTCAAAGGTCTACCCAACCCCAAGGATTTGTACTATGAGATATTTTGTACCTACCAAACGGGTTCTAACAAAGTTCCCAAAGTCATAGTAAATCCTTCGGATATTGCCAACTAACGCGACTACTCACGCGAGTCAACAATATTCTCAAGATAAACTCGTTTGAGTGTAGCATCGCGTGACAACTATTGAGGGACTACTCCCTAACAGTTTCCGTGCTACGTCCTAAAAAGGCTAAGTGGGATAAAAGTGTCACTAAAAGTCCCCAGCTTCATAGGCTCATATTGAAATAATTAGTGAATACACGACTACTCATGCATTACTAACCATCTCAAAGAGTCTCCACTGAGTGTGATTACATCATATGTCAAACATATTGGGACTACTCCCAATAGCCCAACTATTGATCATACCACAATCCTATCTCATGTGTCACTCAAATCCGGGTTAGGATTTATCTCACCTCTCAAGGTACCCAATATCCCCCACACAAACATATATATTGACAAATATACATGTTAAGCAAATATTCACAAATATAGCATACAATCAAACAAAATAGGCTAAACCCTCAAGTTTTAAGTTGCTTCCCTAGTGAAGTCGCCATTTCTGTTGCGGTGAGAATCGTGATACCAAGCTATTGATTAACTTGAATCTTAAATTCTTAAATTCACAACCGGACTTTAATTTATCCAAAGTAAAGGTCTAAAGAAAGAAAGAACCTTTTGCGTGATGTAACAACGACCCTACAGGAACCTTTTTTTTGTTTGTATGCTAACTTTGGTAAATGTTTGCTATGGATTGGGATTGGGTAAAAGGTGTAGGTTAAGACCTAAAGATAGTTTCTAAGTTTGCTCGCAAAGACATCGCGTCCTCTGCCTACGTATCCTAACTAGGATAGAATCAGAGCAATCGTAGTTCACCTCGCAAGGGATAAGAACACTTGATTATGATCAAGGTTCAAAGGGGAACAAACATTACAATGCTTGTGTAGAGTTTAAGAAAACTCTCTAGATCTATGTTGTACACTCAAGAAAGGGGGGTAAGTAATCATCTCCATGATTCTTTCATAGAGTTAACAAACTCTATCTTAAGTTTTAATTGAAGGAGCACTCTTAACAAAGGGTAAGCTTTTTAGACTTAAGCAAAGTCCAATGGATGGGTTCTAACTTAACCAAGTGTATGGATGACTTAACAAAGTCAAGGGAGGGTAATGAGCTACCTATGACCCCAAGGTCAATAGAGAGACTTTCCTTTGGATGGGAAAAGAGGATGAGGCAAATTGGATGAGAACTAAAGAGTTTCATCACTTGGGGAAATAAACTTAACAAAGCAATAATCATTCAAACATGATAAATACAAAGAGATATGGTTACAACCAAGAATAAACAAGCATATTACAATAAGCAAGGATTTCAATCAGGATGAATGGTTACAACCAAAATAAGGTATAAAGATATCACAATATCAAGGATTTCAAACAAGATAGATGGTCACAACCAAAGCATGCAAGCATGTTACAATATCAAGCAAGAATTACAATTAAGGTAAATGGTTACAACCAAAAACATGGCATAAGGATATCACAATATCATGAAGGGGAAAAGTTCTTACAAGACTAAATGAAAGGTAAAGACCAAGGCATATCTTGACATAGATAAAGGTAACAACCAATGCAAACAAGTCATAACTTGATAGGTAATTCAAAATTTCATGGGGATTTATAAATGTTAACCAAATGAAACAATCATGATGCTTACAAGCAAAAGTTGAAATCAAAAATCACACACACAAAGGAGTTTACAAACATCAAGCTTAAGAAAGCGGAATCAAAAGTTTGAAAGGGAGATTGCAAGAGGGGAGGGTGAAAACCCTAAAAATGAAGCATGACTTCTTTTAATGCAAAATGTTTTCCAAAATGAAAATTCTAGAATATTCACATACCACATGAAACTATGCAAAAATAAAAGACAATTGCAAAAAGAATCAATCAAAAATGATTAAAAAAAATGGTGAAGTTATGTTATTTTGAAATTTAAATAAAAATCAAACATTTTGGTAATAAAAAAAGGAGGAATGCGCTTGGTGGGTGTTGAACCCGCCACCTCATGATCACCAGTTCAAAATCTTGCCAAACCAGGCAAGGCGCGCGCGTGCTAATGTTTAAAGGAACAAGAGGGAAATATGTGAAAACATGGAAAATATGAAGAAAAAAAACAAAAGGGTTGATCTCCACACAGATCGAACCCAGGTCATGTAGCAAGGCAAGGCAATATGAGAACAAGGCATAACCACTGGGGTGGCGATACATCCTTGTATTATGCCACCCCAATAAATACATAAGTCTAAAAAGATAAGCATATTGGGCCAAGGCAAGACAAGTAAACAAGGCAAATTGACATGGAAACGGTTTCATCATAACTTGGTCAAAACACCACCAAATTTAACAAAATTTGGGTCTATCTTATGTGAAATTCAACAAGGAACACAATGGCATCATTAGTTTTTCAAGATGAAGCACACATATTAAAACATAATGGCAATTGCAGATGAAGGCTTATGACATGCATTATGGAAGATATGATTCAAAACAGAAATGATTAAGATCAGATGAAGGTATGCACAAACTCCAAATACATAGCCTATGGATTCTATATGCAAAGAACATTCAAAATTCAACCAAAACAGAAACTGGTATGCTAGTGGCAATTATTGAACAAAAGTGCTTGAAATGCTATTTTGAAAACAAGAACAGTTCATGGTGCAGCATACATGATTTAACTCAATCAACACACATAAAGTGATTCACACACATCAAAACATGAATTCTAAACACAAATGGCAAGAAAACTCAATACAAAGATTGATAGCACATGAGGTGAAAACACAAAACAGAAGCTGGTAGCAAGTCTTAGCCAAAACCAAATACTAAACAATGCAGGCATGATGAATCCTACACATATACATACAATTTCACACCAAGACAACTTGATCTCAACAAAAATAGCCTAACAAGCTAAGCATGACTAGATGGTTTTGCAACAGCAAACAACAAAAGTAGCAGCCAGTCCTTTTTGATCATTACTATGCCAATCCAAAATATCAATTCATAACCTGCCTTAAAATGAGGGTCACAACTCTATGGTAATGAACACAAACCAAGTCTAGCATGAAAACCTAGTTCTAGCAGCAATATGGATCCTAACATGACAATGCAAGTATCAATCAACAATTAACCCTAATACACCTAATGCAGATAACAATTTGCAAGCATATGGCAGTGGTTCAAGTTAGACAGCCATAGCAGCAAAATAGGGAATTCTAACATGACAATGCTGGCATTAAACAACAGTTACCCCTAAAGAATATCACAATTCACAAACTTATGACAAAATCTAACTTGTAACAATAGTGCTATGGTAGTTTGAACTCTCAACAAAATAGGTATGACATGCTAATGCAACCATTCAAATCATGGATCAATGATGCTTACAAGCAATTTCAAGATAGAATGCAAACATGACTTTCAAAAAAATAGAACATACATATATGCCTATCATAATTGACAATGCAAACAAGATATGGATATGCTAAGATTGAAAACAGCCCTACTACCATGCCTAATGACAACAACAGATGCACAAATGATAATGTCACTTATCAAATAACACATGATTCAAAGATATAGTTCAAGTTATCACAGCCATAGTTCAAGTTATCACAAATATTCACTTAGCATAACAATGGTAAGCAACAAATTTCAAGGCATATAGCATATGATGGTTATGACCCTATGACAGCAAGCAAAGTATTGGTCATCATGACTTAAAACAGGCCTCACAATTACATGACTCATCCCAATGATTTTTCAACAAATAGAACTATGCAACTTACAAGCACATTCAAAACATGTTATAGACCAAGTTCAAACACAAGGATGATCCAAAAATGTGCTAGAATTAAAAATGACCTATGAGTTGAAAAATGCACATGAGTTGAAAGATGGCCAAAACAGAAATGTGCAGATCCAAAACCAAACCAGTTTCAAATAATACAAACATCACATGAATCAAACATATATGGACTTCTAAATCAAAATGCCAACCAACAGATTCAAGATATAAAGATGCTGCTGCAACAGAAACAAATCAACATCCTTCACAAACAGAACCAAAAACAAAACAGCATCAAAACTTCATAACAGTTGCAAGCAAACTCTCATATGTTCATACATGACATAGGGAAATGTTTAGGAGAGTCTCTAAGAACAAACACATAGCATCACAAAAATGTATAATAATAAGGAGGATATTAAACATATTGATGAGCAAAACAAGCAGTCATGGCAGATTCATACATGAGCTGCACTTATATTCAAAACTGTTCCAACCAATGTACACTAATCATGTTCATGACAGTTAAACAATAGGATAATTATCACTAACCTCTTGTAGACTTCTAAGCAAGCTTGTGCAGTAGGGAAAACCTTGAAGACTCCCCAAACAAGATCCAACCAATGCCTTGATGAAAATGCAGCTTTTCTTGCACTTGAAGTAAACAAGTGAACTTTAGGACAAAACTCAAAACAAGTGATGATGGTGGTATTTTAAGTTATGGATAGTTGGTACATCATAAACCTAAGGTGTTTGGAGGTTTAAAGTGATCAAAACAAGCCTGAGCAAAGATTTGGCAGATTTTGTGTGTGAAGTTAAACTTTGCTTGGTTGAAAGTTGACTTTTGAGAAAATGAAGTTTTTTACTGGTTTAAGAGCTTGAACAACTCCCACACATCATTTGTGGATTGTGTGGATGGTTTGTGATGATTTTGAGTGGGTGAAAATGGTTTTGGAAGGCTAAATGCTCAAGGAAGATTTTTGAGGTAGTTTTGGAATGGTTTTCTTCACTTGTAAGAAAATGCAAGGTAAGATGAGATCTATGGTTTTCTCTTGGGTTTTAGAGTGATCTAGTGTGTGTTTCAACATAGAGTAAACCTCTATTTATAGGCCAAGGAGAGGTTTGGGGCAGATTGGTATTTTGGCATTTTGGAGGGAGTTTTGTAAATGTAATCTTGTTCAAGATTTGTTGCGGCTACCTCAGGATTATGCATAAATTAAGTGGCAAGGAAGACATGGAAGTGATTGAAGTGTGGCTAGGGAGTAGGGGAGCTGCAGCTGCAAGTTACTTCCATAAAGTTTCTCTTTCTTGATTGATTTCTTTGATTAAAATAATGCAACTTGCATACAACTTGCAAGGCTGACCAAATCCATCCATTTTCTGCACTTCTACTCATCATACTCTCTAATTAACAAATAGAAACATGATCAAATGGCCGAGAATGGCTCAAGTGATCAAAAAGTGAGTTTGTGAAAAAGTGAAAATGTTGAACTCCCAACTTGCTGAATTCATAACTCTCAACTCATAAAGGCTATGGAGGAGTTTTAGTACATTTTGGAAAGCCCTCATGAAGCTCTACAACTTTCATGTTTTCATGATCTTCAAATTCCAACTGGAACTAGGTCAAAAATCCACTCAAAGTTGCTAAACATATGCCTAAAAAGGCCAATAACTTAGAATTTTTGTAAGTTATTTTTCCCTCTCGAATGATTTTGGCCATAACTCCAAATCTATGCATTTTCTACTCATGGACCACTGTGAGACTTTTGTAGGACTTGTCAAGACCTTTCCAATAAGCTTTGAACCAACTCAATTGGATGTGTGGTTAGGGAGTTGTGGTCTTGCCCCTTTCAAAACCCTAATTTCCCGATTTTTCGATTACTCCTCAATCCTTAATCCAATGGTCATGAAACTTCATGGATATGTGTAATATGTTACTAGGAACATTTTTGTTTCATACTTTAAGGTCAAATTCCTTATGATTGAAGAGTTGACTTTTCGGTCAACCGAACGATCGATCGATGACTACCGAGTCGACTGTTGATGTTTTGGGTCTTTTGAGGCCTTGAAACTTTTCGAGTGGACTTTACTAAGCCATATGAACTTCATGGACCATGATACCACCATTGGAACACCATTCAAATCAAAATTCAGACTACAATTGACTTTTCCTGATCGAAAACCCTAATCGGGTATCCTGAACTGCACTGTTCTTGATCCTTGGGTGACAACCTCAAATTGGATTCATACTTGATCCAATGGAGTATATTTGATGATGTGGAGACTTATTTCATGGAGAATCAATCCAATACGTTGACTGATTAACCATCGAAACCTCGATTCTCGGCTTGTACGAAACCCTGATTCACCTATATCTTAACAAAGACCAACTTGAAATAGGTTAAGGTTAGATAATCAAATGAATATGATCCTAAAATGATGATGAAGATCTAAGGGGTCAAAATTTGGGGTGCAACAGTTGCCCCTATTTAAATATTTTCACTAGATGGCAATGAGAGATGACATAAACCACATTTAATTCCAAACATAAACCATACTTAAATCCATTTTCTCCAAACCTCTCATAACTATCACTCATTTTCTGAATTTTCTATAAATCTCACTTCAATTCTCTTAGCTTTTCTCTCATTCCAAAACCTTCACAAAATCTCCATAGTCAAAAGCTTCACAAATTGCACATTGCAGTTTCTGAATTCTTGAGCTAAACCTTCACTGCATCACCATCCTTGATTCAACTCTGGTTGTGTAGTTCATTTGGATCCTGAAT
Organism: Lathyrus sativus; assembly: GCA_963859935.3. Lineage (NCBI taxonomy): Eukaryota > Viridiplantae > Streptophyta > Magnoliopsida > Fabales > Fabaceae > Lathyrus > Lathyrus sativus. The sequence continues at coordinate 213,337,997 of OZ012739.1, read as the reverse complement.
CAAATTGTTGGAATCACTTTTGGAAGAGCTTTTGCTTATTTGTGGATTATTGCTTAGATCTTCAAGTTTTCTTGCTAAAGCTTCATAGATCTTTGGATTTCTTGCTTGGATATGTTAATTGCAGCTTAACAACACTCACTAAAGCAAATCTCATCTTTGTAGGTTGGTAAGTCCTAGATCTAGATTTGATTTTGCTTAATCTTGCATTTTACAATGTTGATCCTTGGCTTTTTGGTGATATTTGATCCATTGCTTGCTTTGATCTTTGATCTTGTTGTTTGATTGATACAATTGGTGTTTGATTGCTATGATATGATATAATTTTCATGCATAAGTGATTTCTTTTTCATTTGGATGATTGGATAAGTCATTTCCTGCTAAAAGTGCTTTTTGGAATATGAAAATCTACCACTGTCTCAGTGGTAATCGTTTACCACAATATGGGTAATCAATTACCCTGTCTTTTCCACGTGTTTTTTTGAAGCTTTCAAGTGGGTAATCAATTACTCGCATATTGGTAATCGATTACCACTAAGAGATGATGTCTTTTTCTTGCATTTTCAAGCTTGTTTGGGTTCCATTTCATCCCTAAACCTCATGGATTGTTATGATGCATATATGTGGACTATTTTTGACCTATTTCATCCTTCTTTATAGCATGCTTGTGATTCTTCGGTGCACGACTTTTGGTTTTCGTTGATGAATATTTATGATTGTTGTGTTGCATTCTTGGTGTGTTGATCATGTTGCATAATCACTTGCACAATGTTGTTTGATGATTCTTGATGTTTATCTTGCTGGATATGCATTGCATGCTCGTTGTTTGTTTCTGATTGTTCGAATGATTAATCAGTGTTGGATGTGTATGACGTTCTCGTCAAATGCTTAATTGTGTATCAAACTTGTTTTATGATTAACTTTTAATGCATGTTCTTCATTGATTCTTACCATGTCATTTGCTTTCGTTGCAATGTTGATGCTACATGCTGCATGACTTTTCAGACCTGTGGTTCTAGATTTTAATATGTTGTTAATTGTGCATCCATTTTTCCTGCTGCTTTTTACACCTCTTATGTGCAAAAACATGAGCTGTTAAATGTTACTGTGCTTACTTGCTGGGTTTTTATTGATGTTATGAAGTTAGAGCGCCGTCGTAGCTGCTGTTTTTCATTTTGTTTTTCTTGTTTCGTTTTGTTCTTGCATGCTCCCTTAAGGCCTCCTAGTCCAACTTAATTTTTTATTAAGCTTGTTGTAGAATAGACATTAGGAGTTAATCCATGCATGATAACATTAGGTTACTCCATCCTTAACCTTAACCATAGGTACATTTTTGCATGCTAACATTAGGATAGAAATTCCTTCTGCATCTCGACCTTAGGCCATTTTGCATGACAACGTTAGAACCGAGTTCCCCCTTAGACCTTCTGTGTGTGTCTATCTTCTTTCTTGAAACAACTTCAAAACTCGTAATAAATACGATGAAAATTGTGAGCCACGAGCCTTAAGTATACGGGAAATTATGAGTAAGGGGTCTCTCCTTACTTCGTCTAGAGTGTTTAGCGTACATCCCGTCTGAGGGCGACCATGCAATGCATTTGCTCCTATCATCATAGACTTTAGTGCAATGTGAATCTCAAACCAAATCAAATCACTTCTCTAAAACTCACAAACAAATTTAAATCACGTTCATCCTTTGGGATCGTGTGTCAAATCATTTTCATAAAGAGTACGTTATTTTTCCGTTCCACCGCAAACAAGCATCGACCCTAACTGCTGGAATGGGAGCTTAACATCGCTCATAAAAAACATGTATCGACTCGTACTTCGAACTACAACTGCTATGACTTCCTCATTCTCGTCTGAATGAGGATAAATAGGCACAAGACAGTGAAGTCTTGGCGAGCAAACATCCCTCTCCCCCCCTTCACCTGTTGTTTTCCGAACTACGTTGACTCTGGCTTTCCCATTGCACGAGGGAATATGTAGGCATAGGAAGACAAAGTCCTGTCGAGCCTCCTTTTCCTTTTTTCGTTCTCGTTTCTATTTAGCAGTAGGCTTTAGATAACACACTCTTTTCCATTTAACAATAGGCTTTAGATAACACACTCTTTGATTAAAACAACAAGCATGGATCTCGTTAAGTACGACGGACGCGAGGGGGTGCTAATACCTTCCTCTCGCGTAATCGACTCGAACCCAAAATTTGGTGGCAATGACCATGTCTTCTCCCTTCTTGAGGTTTTCTTCGATCGTTTTCTTTTCTTGTTGGGATAAATAACATTCAGTGGCGACTCTTCTTTTTTTGCGCCGGGTGTTTTTCGCAGTTGCGACATGTATTAGATATTGGACGTGGTTCTCATATTTGTACTAATATGCACGGGCTAAAAAGAAGTAGAGATTTGGAAAAAGGTGAAGTTTACCTACAAGTTGGCATGGGAGAAAAGGTTGTTGTTTTAGCTGTAGGAACTTATGTATTGACTTTACCAAGTGGTTTAATAATTCATTTAAATATTTGTTATTTTGCCTACAATTAGCAAGAATATTATTTTCGTTTCTTGTTTGGACAAGTTTGATATATTCATTCATATTAAAGAACAGTTATTGCTCCATTTATTTGAATGATATATTCTATGATATTGCATAAATGACCAATGAACTATATGTAATTGATCTTGAAATGCCTATTTATAACATTAATACTAAAAGGATGAAACCTAATCAGTTAAATCCAACTTACCTTTGGCATTGTTGATTAGGCCACATAAATGAGAAATGCATTTACAAACTCCATCAAGATGGACTCTTTGACTCTTATGATTATGAATCATATGAGACATGTAGATCTTATTTAATTGAAAAGATGAAAAAGTTCCCATTCACAGGAAAAGGTAAAAGGGCTAATGATTTTTTGACCCTCATACATACTGATGTATATGAACCACTAAACATACCATCCATAAGAGGTTTTCAATACTTCATCATATTTACTGATGATTTCAGTAGATATGGTTATGTGTATTTAATGACACACAAGTCTGAGTCCTTTGAAAAGTTCAAGAAATTCAAGAATGAAGTATAAAACTAACTAGGTAAGAATATTAAAACTCTTCGATTAGATCGAGGCGATGAATATTTAAGCCTAGAGTTTGATGACCATCTAAAAGAGTGTGAGATTCTATCCCAACTCACTACTCCTAGAACATCACAATGAAATGGTGTATCTGAGAGAAGAAATTGAACCTTTTTAGACATAGTCAGATCCATGATGAGTCACACCAGTTTTCCAAACTCCTTTTGAGGACATGCACTTATGACATCAGCTTACACACTTAACCATGTTCCATCTAAAAAGGTTGAGAAGACACCATATGAGATATGGAGTGGTAAGAAACCACATATGTATTACATGAAGAATTGGAGTTGTGAAGTTTATGTGAAATGGAATATTTCAACTAAGTTTGAGCCCAAATCTGAAAAATGCGAATCAGTGGGATATCCTAAAGAAACAAGAGGGCATTACTTCTACAATCCTTCTGAGGGAAAAGTGTTTGTCGCTCGAACTGGAGTTTTCTTTGAAAAGGAATTTTTTTCCAAAAGGAATCAGTGGGAGGAATTTCTTTACTTCTACAATCTCTTAAACCCTAATTATCATATGTTACTACAGGGGTGCTTCCCATTTCAGGATTGGAAAAGCACTTGTGTTCTTTTGCATTGCATCTCAAGCATATCACCATATATCCCTCATAGCCAACCAATCCATCAAATTACCATTTATCTTTCGACATAGGCCTTTTTCAAAGCCATCTTGTTTCTCCATCCTAATACATTCCAGCCCATATAGCTTAAAACTTTGGGTATTCTTGTATTTAATTTCCTTGTACCTTGACCCTGAGAAGGCCTTTGTCATACTTACTTTCAAGTTCAAGGAGATTAAATAGGGGCATCTGTCACATCCTGTTTTTCACCCTAATCTTTAACCTCCATGTCATTATCATTTGCATTAGCATTTGCACCTAGCACTGATCTTAGACAAGGAATCAAGGTATCTTATCCAATAATCAAGAGAAGACCTTCATCTTCAAAGCTTAATCAAGAGCTCAAGCTCAACTTTGTGGCATTCTCAAGTCACAAGGTCTCCATTATCATCAAGGCATGTCACTCAACCACTTGAATCAAGAACACGAGCATTGATTCTCCTCCTCCTATCTCATGGATAACTATCTAGAGTTTTGGTTCAAAAGGGGATTCTTGGCTAGTTCTTTGGGAAATACATGATTCTAAATCTCAACAGACACCTTGAGGGTCCTCTACATGGATTATGTGTCATCACAAGCCACCATAAGAGCCTTAGTCAGTGAAAATGATTCTAGGGTTTCATCTGGTCAACAAAAGTCAACTATGATTCAACTAGGTAAAAATCTTGGATCTCAAGGTCAATCAAGGGCATGATAGGTTTTTTTCAAGTGATTTCATGTGTTTGGAACAAGAAGAATCAAGAAGGAACATAAAATCTAGAGTTTGACTAAATTAGGGTTTTGATGGAAATTTTTGGATTTGCTCATTTTGCCTCCAAAAAGGGAAAACTTGGCAAGTTGACACAATCTGCCCATACCTCTCATTCTCCAAGCTTGCCTATAAATAGAACACATTCCTAACATCTAAACTACACCAAAATCAACTATAAACCAAGTTGAATCTCTCTCATTTCTCTGATCACCATCTTCTTGCAAGTGGTAGAAGTTGCTTCCTTGTGAAGAAAAATCTTCCTTGCAAAAACTCTGCCACAACTCAATACAGCCACCAAACACTTGAACTAACACCTCTAACACATCACATATGGTGCATTAAAGTTGTCCAAACCTCACATTCACCAAAAACCCTCACATTGCAAAAGTAAACTCTCATACCTTGAAAATTTGACTTTTCTGCATCTTCATAGACCAGAACCAACACAGCCTTTTTCTAATCATTCTAACACTTCAAACACTCTCCATATAAGTTATTTGAACTTTCCATGGCATCATGAAAGTTCTATAACCCCATTTCCTAGAGTTTCACTTTGAAGCTTTTGGTGTTTTCTTGCATAAGAAGGCATTTTGTCAAGACAGTGATCTTGGAGAAGTTCTCATCATTTGAACACTTTATTTGGAACATATTGGACTGCTTGGATCATCATCTATCAACTAGCTTTCTTATTTGGTGCATTTAATTGAAAAAGATACAGGAGGTATGTGTTCCAACTTGCTACTTTTAAGATCATGCTGAATATTGATGTACGCTGATTATGAACATGCTTGATACACTTTATAGGTCATGTTTGAACCATTTCTTGCTCATAAACTTTGGTATTCATGGTTGTCCCTTTGGTTTGGCTTGTTAGCTTACTTTAAGTGTCATTTCAATATGCAACTTGTTGATTCTGTTTAGTCATATATGGTTGGTGTTTATAAACATCATTTATAGGTCATATGTGTTATGTTTGATCATTTAGTTGATGCTGAATTGGTACATTTTTGTCTGTTGCTTTGCTCTTGCACAAGCTTGCTATTTTTGCCACTATACATGCCATCTATTGAATTATCTTGTCTATTGATGTATGATTCTTGTAAGAACTCTCTATATCTATCATAAGTTATGTTTGAATCATTACTTGCTGCTTAGAACGTGTAGATTAGACTATCACATTGCTCTTGCACATAACATGCCTTTTTCAATGATTCTATCGAGTTTCTTATATGGTGCATGATCTGAGAAAACCACCACCACCATTGGATTCCTTGTGACAAAATACCTAATTTGGTTTTTTATTTCATCAAATTTGATTCAGTTTTGAGTGAGTTATGACCCTTACAAAATCTGCCTTGCCTTGGTTTTTGCCTTAGTTTGCCTAGTTTTGTGCCTAGTTTTCAAATGTGCATAACTTCTTTGATTTTATCATTTTGATGTCACTCTTTTTGAAATATGCTCCTTAATATGTCTCGTTTCAATGTGTGAAGAAATAATTCAAAAATTGTTATTTTTGAAACACTTTGGTCCACTTGAATGACATGGTCCTTTTTTGGGTTTTCTTTGGTTTTCATGAATTTTCTTGACATAGTACTTTATTTTTCTTGTAAGATTTATCTTTTATGAATCATTGTTGAATGTCTAACATGTTTATATGTTTTAAAACACTTGTGTCTTTTGCTTTACCATGATTATACTTGCCTTTGTGAATGCATGAATGTGAAAAGTATGCCTTGAAACTTCTTTGTGAACCATGATATGTCTCTTGATATTGTAACCTCATGAACATGATACTTCACCCCCCATCTTACTTGTTAATGTGTCTTTTTATAACCATAAATTGTTTAGGGTTGTTTCTTGCCTTGAAAATTACCATGAATCTTGTTTATCTTTCCCTTTGTGAAGTTCGAAGCCATGCTTGAACTGTTGTTACTTTTCTTGCCTATCCATGATTGATTGTCATCAATATGTATTGGACATAATTAAATGTATTACATTTATATTTAATTGATTCATATACCATGTTTGATTTAAGCTTTAACTTGTTTGCATGAGTTTTGTCTGAATATCATTGATGAAAATGTTGTTGTTACACATGTTTCATGCTTGCCCTTGTTGGTTGTTAATTTCATGAACTTTGAACATTGTAATGTTAAATCATAAGACCTTGGTTGTTACTGTTGTACCCCAAAATTTGACCAACCCCTTTTCTTAATCCTTGGCTTATGTTTCATTGCATTTTAGCATCTTGCGTTTGCATATTATAGTTTCTTACAGGGGATCGAGTGTTTATATGTTTCCTATCTAAGAGGAGAGCCTTATTGACCACAAGCTCAAGCAAAGGCATTGGTACGAGCCATCAAGTGGGTATTATTATCATGAAGTTATTAGAGCCTCCTAGAGGGGAGAGGTGTGCCATAGCTCATTGTCAAAGGACCATCAGAGGGTTGTCAAGGGGTTCATGAGGTTTTATCATTGGTGTAATCATGAGGCAGAAGCTTGTTGAGTGCCTCAGAGGTCATTATGAAGTTGGAATAGTTATTCAGTTCATCTTTGAAGGGTGAAATTAGGGTTACATTTTTAATCAGGATAAAATTTTTTTGGGATAAAGACTTGTTTCCATGGTCTTCCATATGTCCTAAGGTGATTGGGGATGGGATATTGATCATCAATTTTAATCAGAAGTGCTTCAGTTGATCAGTTAATTGAAAATCAAGAGATTTGGGGAAAAAGTCAACTGTGCAGTGAAAAAGTCAACTCCTGACTTTTAGAGGTCAAGATCATGTTCCTCAAGTTCAATATAACCAATGGATGGAATTTTATCAAGAAAAGTCAGGGGAATCATGAAAAATCAAGAAATGTTGAAAGTTGTCATTTCAAGAAAATTAGGGTTTTAGAACTCTCTATTTATGGAAAGTTTTATAGTTGAAGTAGCCATCTTCAAGACCATTTTTCTTCATGATCAAGGTTTCAAATGGACTTGGCTCAAACATCAAAGTTGTTCCTTGTATTTCAAGCTTTCTTTTGATTACCAATTCATAATCATATGATACTTGGAACCCATGTTATGAATATTCAAAGTTGGAGATTTTTAATAACTTCAAAGTTGGCAAGTCGGATAGATTTTTGCAGTCACTTTGCAAGCCAATTTTCATCACTTTCTTGATGTCAAATGAAACTTTGTCCCAAATGAAAGTTGTATATCATGTTACAAGATTTCCAAAAAGTCCAAGAAGTCCTCAATATGATTTGGAAAGCTCAAGTTATGGATGTGCAAAGTTGAGGAAAAATAAGGCAAAATCCATATTTAGAATTTTTTCTAAGTTATTTGTAGGCAGCTTGCTTGGCATGCTTTTCAACCTCAAATTTTATGATCTTCCAATGATCAAATGGAACTTCCACCAGCATGAAATTTTTTCTACTCCATGCCCTCTTTCATTTGAGCACAAGATCTAAGCAAATGGAGTTGTGTGCACAAAGTTATCATTGCTCAAACTTGGTGTGTTGAACACTTTTTCAAAGGATGAAATATGTGATTTTCTGATTTGCTTTTGTTTTATCAGCCATATGATCTTGTTTCATGCGCATGGTGCTGGTTTTGAGGCCCACCAAACTTTGCCAAAACTAGCCAAACACCCAATGTACCTCTTTTATTCATTTTTGAATTTCTTACCAAAACAAGGAAGAGACAAGTTTGCTTTACTCTGTTGCATACAACCAATGCTTTAATCTGTTACATTTCCTTACTCTGTTGCACGTCAACCAATGGTTCAGATATGAAAGCCCAGTTCCCAAAAGCTGTCAATCTTTTTATCATGCCATTTCCTTGCATTTGTAGTTTCTTTTTTGTTTAAGTGCAAATTTCATTTGTAAAACATGTTTGTTTTTTAATGATAATGAAAATGAAATGAATATGCATGTTTTGATTAAATCCATTCGTGTTCACTCAATGCTTTTTATTGATGTCAAACACTTGCTTAAGCGGAATCTGAGGGAGGATGACGAAGTTTAAAGACGCAAGCTTCCGATTGTATGCTTTTTATTAAACCTCTGTTGATGATGTACAGGCATTGTTTCAAATCCCTAAACACCAGAGATATAAGGATGATAATCCCTTGTCAACCCCTTTGAGCCTAGTAGTATGAGTTTCTTTCTGAAAACAAAAAACCCTCAAAATTAACCTAGGGTAGGGTACGTGTCAGATAATTTGACCGAGCATCCAAATCGAGAAGGGAGTGTTCTCGTTTGAGGATCAATCACATATGTATAGGTCATACCTAAAGAACCACAATGGTTATCTAAGGAGTTAGGCAGTCACAACCCTGTCAAACAAGTAGATAAGCCAGTGTCACATGATTTGTTCCCAAAAAGAAAAATATACAAGAAGCCCGTTAAGTCGATAACTTGTAACAAGTGGCTTAAGCAAAAATTAGGGCATCCCACTGGACTTCGAGAGAAGATATACTCCAAAGAGTCAGTCCAGGAAAAAATAGGGAAATTGAAAAATGACGAAAAACAAGTCGTGTGACTCCAGGCACCAAGGACGAAAAACGAGTGATTGTCACTCCGAAAACTTGTGGTTTCCTAAATCATCACTCCTGTCATTCAACCTTTGAGAGGTGAGTGCTTGTGTCGAATTAGCTGAATATAGGATTGAAGAACATCAAGGAGAATTGGTGGGTTAAAACAAACTTAGAGCCTTATATCCTTCCTTTCTATAACCGTGAACCTGGCAATGTTACAACCTTCAAAAGTCCTAATTGAAGTAGGTTTGTTTCAAAATCATACTTCGGTAAAGATCGCATCGAAGCTGACTCCTAAAAGGATTCCTCTTACTGCGTTGTATTAAGGTTGACAATATGATAAGTGATTCATTCACTGTATGTCACAAATTTTTTCCAGTGAACAGACTTGGATTTCAAAACTGTCATATGCATTGCATTAATATATCTTTTGTGCAAAACAATTTGTTTTACTTGCGAGTAAGCGCTTGACAGCAGGAAAGTTTCCACAGTGGAAAGTTTGATCAGAATAGAATGCAAAACGCCGGAGAGCTCCGTCGTGTAGGGGCATGCCAAAGGATCCTATAAGAGGAGTCAGTCATTCCAAGGTCCGTTAATCTGGGGCAACTAGGTCGAGATTCATCAAATCTCTCGAAGGCCAGTTAAAGACGCCATTTCCTAAGGTCCATTAATCTGGGGCAATCAGGTCGAGATTCGACAAATCTCTCGAAGTCAGAGGCTCTTATCCACAAATTAGCCAATCAGGGGCAAAGTCATTTCAAGGCCGGGGCAGGCCACCCCTAGAGCATAACAGCTATCCTTATCCAGAGAGGAAATTAACTTGAAGTACCTCTTCGAGGTTCAAAGTGCTAAAGCAGTCCATATCAAACCGTCAGGGTACAGAAACTTCAGGTTTCCTTTCGAGGAAGGTTTTACAGGAGTCCCACAGGCTGGGGCAAAATTGGAAACAAAAGAGATGCATTCCTCTCCATATCATCAGAGCTTATCAAAGTTAGTCAGCCAGGGACGAATCTTTTCATGATACAGATTCTGGGGCAAGCCATCTCGAGGTCTTCTCATGGCAAGCTTTTCTTTTCAAGATGAATTGTCCGAAAGAACAGACTGGGGCAGGTCGAACTGCATTGGGGCAGTTAGCCAAGCGAGTTTATTCTCGTCAGCAAGAGTTGAGTGTCGGGGAATCGTGCCATCACCTCATCACATAGCCGAAACCTGTTACTTGTCAGAACCTAGTAACCAAATCAACTTCTAAAGCCCATTTCTCATATGGAAAACCTCCAAACCAGTCCTTGACTGGTCAACCCTTCATTAAACACCAGTTCTCGTCTAGTACGTGTCAGATTTTTGACTAGTTCCCGTCCAGTCACCCTTTTTGTATCCCAGTTCTCGTCTGGAAAACATAGTTTCAAAGTCCAGTTCTTGTATGGCAAACCAGAAATCAGTTCTCGTTTGATACCCAAACCAGAAATCAGTGCCCGTCTGATACCTAAAGTTAGAAGTCAGTTCCCGCCTGACAACATAACCACTTACCACTGGTTCCGGCCTGGTAATCAGTTATCGTCTGACCCTTTTCTTCAGAACCCAGTTCTCGTCTGGTAGTCAGTTCTCGTGTGACCTTTTCTTCAGAACTCAGTTCTCGTCTGGTAGTCAGTTCTCGTCTGACCTTTTCTTCAGAATCGAGTTCTCGTCTGGTAGTCAGTTCTTGTCTGACCTTTTCTTCAGAACCCAGTTCTCGTATGGTGGTTAGATCTCATCTGACCTTTTCTTCAGAACCCAGTTCTCATCTGGAAAACACAGTCCCACAATCAGTTCCCGTCTGATACCAAACCTAGAAATCAGTTCTCGTCTGATGCTAAACTAGAAATTAGCTCCCGTCTGATACCAAACCTAGAAGTCAGTTCTCATCTAACGACTTAACCTTTTGCCACCAGTTCTCGTCTGGTAGTCTACCCTCGAATGCTAGTTCTCGTCTAGTATTTCCCCTTTAAATCCACTTTTGTTGGTAACTAGAAATAAATCCCTATCACCATAAACCTGGTCCTGTCCCAATAACCAAAAAGCCCAATTGTACTTGGCACGATTATTCCCAGTGGTTAACATGTTATCATATGCCCCGACATGAGGCTCGATTGATCTCATTTCTTCATAGTAGAGATTCTGTGTTCCCCAGCGTGTGTCTGTTTGTACTAGGCATGTCTAGTCTTTCCCCAACGGAGTTTGGTTGCCTCTCTTTAGCATTTATTTTGCTAAAGTGGTTCCTTTGCATTTGCATCGTGCATAACATCCTCCCAAACGTGTAGCATTTCCGTTTCGTATGGAGCATTATGCCATATTCAAACATGTGTATTTGAAACATAAGCCAAGTTGTTACCTCTCTGTTTTCAGGTGTATCTCCGGAAATTATCGGTTTATTTCTCAAGCCTGTATGGTATCCAGACCTCCAGCATAATCATTGACAGATGTGTTCATCTTATCATTCTCTCCAATAGAGTTTATATATTCAAGTTCATATTTCCCCAATGGATTTCTTCACCCAAATGGTGAATCGACGGATGTTCTTCTCAACTTAGGGTTGAGCCGACCTTTGGGTTCGATGCTCGCTTTTATTTAGCGAATGACTGACGGTGAAGTCAGATGATTTTGAGAACTGGAGACAAAGTCAGATGTCTTTACAGATTTGATGTTGAGTTCTGACGGCGAAGTCAGATGTTTTTATATATTTGATGTTGAGTTCTGACGGTGAAGTCAGATGTTTTTACAGATTTGATTTTGAGGGCTGACGGCGAAGTCAGGTGTCTTTACAGATTAGATGTTGAGTTCTGACAGTGAAATCAGATGTTTTTACAGATTTGATGTTGACTTCTCACGGCGAAGTCAGATGTTTTTACAGATTTGATGTTGAGTTCTGACGGTGAAGTCAAATGTTTTTACAGATTTGATTTTGAGGGTTTACGACGAAGTCAGATGTCTTTACAGATTTAATGTTGAGTTCTGACGGCGAAGTCAGATGTTTTACAAATTTGATGTTGAATTCTAACGGCGAAGTTAGATGTTTTTACAGATTTGATGTTGAGTTCTGACGGCGAAGTCAGATGCTTTTATAGATTTGATGTTGAGTTCTGACGGCGAAGTCAGATGCTTTTACAGATTTAATTTTGAGGGATGGCGGCGAAGTCAGATGTCTTTACAAATTTGATGTTGAGTTCTGACGGCGAAGTTAGATGTTTTTACAGATTTGATGTTGAGTTCTAACGGCAAAGTCAGATGTTTTTACAGATTTGATGTTGAGTTATGACGATGAAGTCAGATGTTTTTACAGATTTGATGTTGAGTTCTGACAGCGAAGATAGATCTTTTTACAGATTTGATGTTGAGCTCTGAATGCGATGTTAGATGCTTTTACCGACTTAATGTCGAGGCATGACAGCGATGTCAGATGCTTTTACCGACTTTACAGCGAGGTCAGATGCTTTTACCGACTTGATGTCGAGGTCTGGCGGCGAGGTCATATTATTTTCCAACTTGATGTCGAGGCCTGACGGCGAGGTCAGATGCTTTTACCGACTTGATGTTGAGGCCTGACGGCGAGGTCAGATTATTTTCCGACTTGATGTCAAGGCCTGACAGCGAGGTCAGATGCTTTTACCGACTTGATGTCGAGGCCTGACGATGAAGTCAGATGCTTTTACTTGATATTGATGACTGACGGTGAGGTCAAATGTTTTACTTGATATTAATGACTGACAGCGAGGTCAGACACTTTCACTTGATGTCAATGACTGACGGCGAGGTCAGATGTTTTTCTCAACTTTGGTTTGGGCAGGCCTTCGGGTGTGGTGCCTGCTTTTATTTAATAGATGCCTGACGGTGAGGTCAGAGGTTTCTTCCATCTACGAGTCGATGCTTTCCAATTGATAACTAGTTAGTTTTCATCGGGATTTATGTCCCCGTAAACAAGTTTATTCAGTTTCAGGTTCATTCTACAGTTGTCGAATTTCCGGGTTCTTTGGTATCAACCATCTTTTACCTCGAATGTTTGAAAGTCGTTTGCTTTCATCCCTTTAGGTCCAAGTCGCTTGAATAGGGGCAGCTGTTGTACCCTAAAATTTGACCAACCCCTTTTCTTAATCCTTGGCTTATGTTTCATTGCATTTTAGCATCTTGTGTTTGCATAGCATAGTTTCTTACAGGAGATCAAGTGTTTATATGTGTCCTATCCAAGAGGATAGCCTTATTGACCACAAGCTCAAGCAAAGGCATTGGTACGAGCCATCAAGTGGGTATTATTATCATGAAGTTATCAGAGCCTCCTAGAGTGGAGAGGTGTGCCATAGCTCATTGTCAAAGGATCGTCAGAGGGTTTTCAAGGGGTTCATGAGGTTTTGTCATTGGTGTAATCATGAGGCAGAATCTTGTTGAGTGCCTCAGAGGTCATTATGAAGTTGGAATAGTCATTCAGTTCATCTGAACAATGCTTAGGCAAACAGGGTGAAATTAGGGTTTCATTTTTAATCAGGATAAATTTCTTTTTGGGAGCAATACTTGTTTCCATGGTCTTCCATATGTCCTAAGGTGTTTGGGGATGGGATATTGATCATCAATTTTAATCAGAAGGGATTTAATTGATCAATTAATTGAAAATCAAGAGATTTGGGGAAAAAGTCAATTGTGCGGTGAAAAAGTCAACTCCTAACTTTTTAAGGTCAAGATCATGCTCCTCAAGTTCAATATAACCAATGGATGGAATTTTATCAAGAAAAGTCAGGGGAATCATGAAAAATCAAGAAATGTTGAAAGTTGTCATTTCAAGAAAATTAGGGTTTTTGAACTTTCTATTTATGGAAAGTTTTATGGTTGAAGTAGCCATCTTCAAGACCATTTTTCTTCATGATCAAGGTTTCAAATGGACTTGGCTCAAACATCAAAGTTGTTCCTTGTATTTCAAGCTTTCTTTTGAGTACCAATTCATAATCATATGATACTTGGAACTCAAGTTATTATTATTCAAAGTTGGAGATTTTTAATGACTTCAAAGTTGGCAAGTTGGACATATTTTTGCACTCACTTTGCAAGCCAATTTTCATCACTTTCTTGATGTCAAATGAAGCTTTGTCCCAAATGAAAGTTGTGGATCATGTTACAAGATTTAAAAAAGTCCAATAAGTCCTCAGTATGATTTGGGAAGCTCAAGTTATGGATGTGCAAAGTTGAGGAAAAATAAGGCAAAATCCATACTTAGAATTTTTTCTAAGTTATTTGTAGGCAGCTTGCTTGGCATGCTTTTCAACCTTAAAGTTTATGATCTTCCAATGATCAAATGGAACTTCCACCAACATGAAATTTTTTCTACTCCATGCCCTCTTTCATTTGAGCACAAGATCTAAGCAAATGGAGTTGTGTGCACAAAGTTATGATTGCTCAAAGTTGGTGTGTTGAACACTCTTTCAAAGGATGGAATATGTGATTTTCTGATTTTCTTTTGTTTATCAGCCATATGATCTTGTTTCATGCGTATGGTGCTGGTTTTGAGGCCCACCAAACTTTGCCAAAACTAGCCAAACACCCAATGTACCTCTTTTGTTCATTTTTAAATTTCTTACCAAAACAAGGAAGAGACAAGTTTGCTTTATTTTGTTGCATACAGCCATACTATGCTGCTCATTCTGCTCAAACAAAACAACTCCATATGCGAGCCAGCTTGTGTACAATATCTCCATCCTCACCATTGATGCAAGAAAAACATGAAAGGTGCAAATCTGCCCCTTCATTTTTCACCATGGTAAAACCCCTCCAATCTTATTTTCAGTTCATATTTAAGCGAAGCAACAACTTTAGAAAACCCTAGCCACCATTCAGCATAGAAACCAGAAGTTGAGCTTTCTTTCAACTCTCTCATTTTGTGAACCTTTCATCAAAAACCACAAAAACTGTCTTGTGCAAGTTTCATACCATCCTCCCTTCTAACCACAGAACCACCTTAAAAATCATCGACACAACCTCAAAATCATATGTAGAAGGTGTTCAAGCTCTTAAACTAGCCAAAACCCCCATTTTCTCAAAAGTCAACCCTCAACCAAGGAAACTTTGACTTTCCACACAAAATCAGACAAATCCTTGCTCAGGCCTATTTCACTCATCTCAACACTTCTAACACCTTTGTTTTGAGGTGTATCAATTGTCCAACACATTCAAAAACCTCTGCATCACTTGTTTTTGGATCTGTCACAAAGTTCCTTCCATTTTCTCCAAGTGTAAGAAAGCTGCTAGATCATCAAAGTTCTGCTTGATATTGGCTGGAGATCTTCAAGGCATTCCCTACTGCATAAGCTTGCTTTGAGGCCTACAAGAGGTTAGTAGTTGTTATCTTATTCATGAACTGTTGTAAACATGCCTAGGTTGTTTTAGTGCAAACTGTGGTGGAAGTGCCTATTGATATGCATATGTTCATCATTTTGTATGTGCTAGCTGTTATTGCATCTGTCCATTATCTTGTATGTGAAAACCTGTTGTGGTCATATCTTGTATGTGCCAACTTCCTTGGATATGTTCATGCTTGTATCATGCCAGTTGCTTGGTTCATGTCTTGATTGCTACCAAGTTGAGTTAGTTTGAACTCTGGTTTGTAGCTGTTTGCTTTGGCAATGGCTGCTAAAATCCTTGACCATAGTATTAGGGCATGATGCATAAAGCTTCTCGGGCCGGATTTCATGTTATTAACCATTTGATGTTGAGATTTGGTCCATCAATGCCAAGCTTTGTTTCTGTTTTAAAAACAAAACAGTTTTGATTGCTTCATGTTGATGAGAAAAGACTGGTGACCACTGTCTGGATCAGTTTGAAATTCTGTGTGTAGGATTTTAAAGCAAGTGTTTGAATGTGTATGCTTACTGTCATTTTAGAATCCTTTGTTTAGGGGGGTTGCTACTAAGTTTATGTGTGAATTGTTAGGTTCATGTTCATGCCTAGAGTCTGTTAACTCTTTTGGTTAGGGTGTTTCACCTTTGTCTTTTGGTTTTAGTTTTAGGTAGTTGCTTTTAAGCTTTGAATTCAGACTGTTGAGCCTTAGGTTGTGATTTGGAGTTGAGGTTTAGTTATGTTGGGGCATAGTTTGTTTAACTCATACCAAACTGTTGCCAGTCTAGTTTCTTGTGATAAGCAGTTAAGTCTTGCTTTGTTTATCTGAGGTAAGGTTGTGACCAAGTTTAGTGTCATGAAAGTTTAAGATGTTGTATACCTCAATTTTGCACAGATCTCCAAAGACAGATTGTTTTGGTTGTTGACGAACTGAGTTTAATGTTGGTTTATATCATGTGACTGATAACCTTTAGCAGCCTGTTGGTGTGTGAGGTGGGATGTTTGAGTTTGGATTGGTCTTTACTGGGGTACATAAGAGAGAAATTGTTGCTGCATATGTTTTTGTCAAACTTGATATTGCACTAATGAAAACAAGCTGTGTTGGTTTGAGTCCATGCCAAGACTGAAGTCTAGATGTTGGTTCTTTTTCTGTTAAGAAGAAAATTGTTTTGAGGATTGTTTTCTATTTAATATGATGCTTTTGTTGAGATGATTCACCTAATGCCATTAGAGCATATTTGGATTAAAATGATCAACATTGTCTAGCATTTGTTGTTGTGCCTGTTGCTGTATTTTAGAGCTATTTCATGGGAGCAGTCACCGTGTTTAATTTGGTTTTAGCATTGGTATGTCAATATGATGCTTTGGTTGAGATGATTCACCTAATGTTGTTGAAACAAATTTGTATTTTGATGATAAACCTAGTCATACTTGCATCTATGATGATTTAGACTGCCTTTAGCTGGTGTGTCTATTTTGGTTTAAATTTTTGGTGACTGCTTTTAGCTGGTGTGTTTGGTTTGGTAATCAGCACTATTATGTAGATATTTGCCATCTATGAAGTCATAACTATCAAGCTTTGTTCTTACACATTGGTTTTAAGGATGCAATCTTTTGGTTAAAAGTGCATATTGATAGATCTTTAGATAACACCAACATGATCATGTTCAAGATTTTTGTTTTAGTTTTGTCAATTCAGTTTTCATTTGTTTGAGTTGGATATTTCACATTGTTGCACCCTAAAATTTGACCAACATTTCTTTACCTAGCTTATGTTTCATTTCATTCACATTAGTATTATCATCTGCATTTCATTGACCTGTATGCAGGAGATCAAGAGGTATGATTCAAGTGTTCAAGGGTTAATATATTTGTCAGAGAAGTCAGAAGATTCTCAGAGAGAGTGGTTGAAATCACAGTTGTGTGCCTCCTAACTTGAGAGTTGTGGGAAGCTCCTCAGATGATTCTGAGGCTATGAAGAAGGACTTGAAGCCTTGAGAGAGCTTATGAGATGTCTTGAAAGCCATCATGAAGCCTAGATAGGTCATCGTGCAAGTTTAAGAAGACTCAGCCATGAGTGGTGTAATTAGGGTTTGACTGGGTCAACCCTAGGTCAAATGATGATTTGGAGAAGGTTGAGACCTAACTCAAAGAGCCATGTGATCATGGAGTGACACATTGAGATGTTATAAGGATGATTCCAAGGTCAAATCATCATGATTTAAGAGTTTGAGAAGTTTCAAGCTAGGGTTTCTAAGGCTTGACAGTGTAAAATCCCCTAGTTTGACCCCTATCTTCAAGGAAGTTTAGATCAAGATGTTATTGTCATCTCATCTTAACCCCAACATAAATGTTTTAGAGCTTGTTCTTAGCTTTAATTTGAGTACTAGAAGTCCTTGATAGGATTTGTAGAACTCAAGTTGTGACTTTGACAAGTTACAGGTCATCTGAGGTATGTGAATCTGGGGCCTTGAAAGTCACCCAACTTGCATCAAACATTTGCCCAAGAAGGATGATTCCTATGAACTTTTGGTCAACATGAATGTTGTTCCTTATCTTCTTAGCTTTCTAGAGAGTACTAGAAGTCCTTGATAGGATTTGTAGAACTCAAGTTATGGCTTTGACAAGTCAAGGGCATTTTGGTCATTTGGAGATTACAGGTCATTTCAAGCATAAGGCCATAACTCCTATTTCCAAGCTTCAAATGGAAAAATCTTCAACATAAAGCTTGCTTAAAATGATGTTTTAAGGCTAGTAAGGAGGTCATGAGATGTTGAAAAGGCTTGTAGCTCAAAGTGGTAAAAATGACCTAAAATAAGGGCATAAGTTAAATAAACCAAAGTTGGAAATTGATATTTTCAACCTACACATCTAAAACATGGCATGTAATATATCATTTTGACTCTAGCAAACATTTTAGAAACAATGGTTTAGCCACATTTTTGATTTGAGGTCTAAATCATTTACTTGCTTTGGAAAATGGTTACTTGCATATTAAGCAACATTTGCAAAACTTAGAATTGAGGCATGGGCAAGGAACTTGGCAAGCTAAACCCTTCCAAGTTGTCACTAGGGGAGAAATTGAAGGAGATTGAGATGAATTTCAAGCTGCAAACAGAATTGAGCATGGCATGATAAGTGATTCAAAATCTCATGACATGAGATGTGTAAAATCTCATTGGAAGGATCTAGAGGGTTCTAGATCATCCAAACTTCATCTATATATTGAGTATAATGCATCCATGGCAAGGGTTGGTGATCATTGAAGGATTGAGCTTAGTTTGAGATTGAGTTTTCATAGCTTGCAAGTGCAATCGGTTTCATCAATTTCCTCCATTTCCTTCCATTTTCTTGATTGGTTCTTCTTCCCTGAGTATCAAGGATTGATTCCAGATCATTTCCAAGAAGATTTGGTGGCTAGATCGTGAGGGAGCAAGTGATTTTCAGCACCTGCAACTCTTCATCGTGTTTCAATATTGAAGCACTCTCCACTGAATCTTTTCCATACAGAAGTAAGGAGGAAGTTCAGTGATCGTGTCCAGAAGATTTGAGAGCTTGAAGTGAATATTTCGTGCATCCGTTATTCAAGAATTTCCAGGTTTGTAACCTTCTTCCCCTAGCTTGATTTAGGTAGAATTAGGATGAATTAGGGTGTTAGATTAGTTGTAGAATGGCCTAGGACGGTTTTTAGATGGTTAATTGTTAAATTAGAGACAAAATAGGAAGGTCACCATTTTCGGTTGAGATTGGGAGATGATGATTCTTGAGGTTTCAGAGGAAACTAATGGCATGATTGAGTTCGTGGCAAGATTTGGAGTGTGTTTCATGTTGTAACCATTTGCATTGGAGGCTCCTAGAGTGAACTAGGGTTGGGGAAGACGACCGGAGCTCCATCGGCGGTGGTCGGAGCTGGGCGCGAAGCTCAGAGCTTTGAAATGGAGAAGATGAAGTCTACACCATTGGATCTTGTTTTGACCATTGACTAGAAGCTGATCCAACGAATATGATTTAATTCTGGCTTGTGAAGAGTTTCTGAGGAAACGTTGTGTTTCATTAATTCAAGCGTTTGGGCCTAGTAATATGAGTGTTATCCACACCCCCCTACAAGCCCAACCCAGAATTTGAACTGAATCTGAATGCTATTTACACCGCGCGCTTCTTTATTTTATTTGATTTTCATTTTAATTTCCATTTAATTCATGATTCTTGAAAAATTCATAATAAATTGAAAATTAATCCAATTAACCCCATTCTTTTTGCATTTTACTCATGATTGAGTCTAGTATTTTTTAGAGAAAAAATATTTTCATTTCATATAATTTCTGATTTAATTGTAATTTTGTATTTTAATTGATATTAAAATGGTTATGTTTGATGCATAATTTTGTGGAATTTAGTGTGATCACTTGGTGATGTTTTTGAGCCTAATTTTTTGTGTGTGATTAGGTTTGGCATGTATGATCCCATAGTAATTTTATCACATTTTTGTGATGAAAATAGGTGTGCTTTCTAGATTGATGTTTAGATGCTTCCTTTTTAGGGTTTTAGGTTGATACCTTAGAATGTAGATTTTAGTTCTAGGTCCAATTTGATGATTTGGTCTTTGAAACTAATGTGATAGAGTCATGATTGACCTAGGTTCCCATAGAAATTTTTGTAGGATTTTTCAATTGATTTTAGTATTTTAGTTAGGACTAACTTTAGTACTAGGTTTTAGGTGATCCTAACTTACTAATTCAATTAGTTTAACTCATTTAGTTCCCTTAGATTAGGGTTTGTGCTTGGTTTTCCTTTGATTGAGATTGAAGACAAGTTGAAGACAAGGTGAGGATGCTTGAAGTGGCTTGAAGTTGCTTGGAGCTTTGGATTTGTTGGTGCCTGAAGATGTCTGATGAAGATTAGGAGATAGGACATAGGGAGAGATTTGTAGTTAGGATGATTTCTTTCACAAACATGGAAAGCATCTTGTGCTTCCATTCCTCCCAATGATTAAAAGTCCTTCCATGGTATCCACCTCCCTCCTTTGGAGGGATAACTGATGGTATCTAGGAAGTAGAACTTTTAAGGGAAGCATTCTTCTGATGTTAAACCCTTATAGGCCTCCTTTGGTGGTCAATAAGCAGTTTAATACCCTAGCTTATCCAGTTAAGTGATTTCCTCTGGTTTGAGTATCTTGAAAGATGTTGGGCTTGAGTGTGAAGATGAAGACTTCATTGAAGAGTGTGGAAAAGGATGATTCCTTGAGCATTGCCATTGCAGCTGAGGCTTGGAAAGCAAGAAGAACAGGTTGATACTTGAAGATTCAATTAAGATTTAGTGAAGAATGAGGAGTTCCTTGATTGAAGAAGATTGAAGGATGAAGTTGACACTTCCAAGTGATTGAAGACTACTCTGAGAAGCTGAGGCTTGTAGGAAGAGAAGACCAAGTTGAGACTGGTAAAGTAAGAGATCTGAAAGCTTGAAGACTGAGTTGATACTTACTTGAGGATTCAATTGAGATTGAGTGTAAAGCTGAAGCTGAGGAATAGAAGGTAAGTTGATATTTTGAATTGATGCTTGGAGATCCTGAAGGGATCAAGTTGATACTTGTAGTTGAGAGTGAAGCCTGAAGGTAGAATTGACTGAAGAGCTGAAGCTTGGAGAAGAAGGATAAGTTGAAACTTATGTTGATGGATTGAAACCTGGAAAAGCAAGTTGATACTTGAGAGATGATAGCCTTGAAGGGTGAGGGAAGTCTGAAGACTGGATTGCGGTCAGAAGAGCTGAAGCTTGAGTTGAAAGCAGGAAGAGCTGTTGATCTGTTTCTTTCTTGTCTATTTTCTTTTCTGTATTGCTGATGTGCCTTGTTTGACTTGCTTGATGCATTAGAATAAGTCCATGATTAGACTGACTTTAATCTAGGAGCATGATTGCACTAGAGGTTGAGTTGCTCCCTCTGCTTGTATTGTTACTGTATGGCTTTGCTTGCGGGTATTCGGTAGAGCACTGCTCCCTTGCCCATGTGGTTCATTCTTCTTGATAGCATGTTTTATTATTCTTCTGTATGATTGCAGTTTACTATATTTTGCTTGATAGCATGACGTTATTTCCTCAGTATGATTACTGTTATTCATTCTGGCTTGAGGTTGAGATGAGCTTGTGGAGGCTGATACCCCACACACATTTCCTCCCTCACTTGCATTGCATGCATTTTACAGTCGTTTACTGTTTACTGTTTAAGCTGATGCTTTAGCTGTTTCTGTGTATCATTGACATGATCCCTTAGGACTCTCGTTTCCTTTGATAAGGAAGTGATGATAGAACTTTAGGTTGAAACCTATGCATGATAACTTCTAGGAGTTCCCTGTTTCAAACCTCGACTATAGGATGAATCCTTGGCATGACAACAGTAGGAATTGATAGTCTCCCTTTAGTTGAGCATGTTCTCTTCTCATCTCAAAACAACTTAAGATACAGTAATCATGAATGATTTCTTTTGTACTTTACGAGCCTTAAGCTATCTGAGAAAGGATTGTTGGAGAGCTTCTTTCCAACAGTTTGGATGTTTAGTATGGCACCCGTTGGGTGACATGCGACGCGTTCACTCTCAGGTCATAGTCTTTAGTGCGATTGAAATTGCAAACACAATAAAAAACACTTCTTTCGTAAAAGACAGAAAACAAACTTCAAACTTTTTTGCCCCGTGGGCCCATAATTCAAAGGAAGCTTTTCTGAAGAAAAGAGTGTCGTTAAACTTCAGCGCCAACGCAAACAGGCTTTGTCCCTAACTGCTGGAACTGCTGTTTAACCCTACTCAATAAAACAGATGAATCTGAATTCCCGTAATCCGTAGTACCCCGAACTACGTAAGCTCTGATCTCTCATACCTGTTGAGAGTACGTAGGAACAATACTGATGTATTGGCGAGCCACCTTCCCCATAACCCGTAGTAGGTCGAACTATGTTGACTCTGATTTCTCATTCTCTGATGAGAATACGTAGGCATAAAGCGCGACGCTTTGCCGAGTCATTTTCTTTTCTGTTTAAACCAGCCTTGATAGGTAGATAGATAAACCAACTCGTCCAATAAACACAACAAGCGTGGATCCCGTCGAGTACGACGGACGTGAGGGGTGCTAATACCTTCCCCTTGCGTAACCGACTCCCGAACCCAGACAACGGTTGTGATGAACTTGTCTTATACCTTTTCGTCAGGTTTTTCCGATCGTTTCCTTTCCCGTTCCGAGGGATAAATAACGAAAGGTGGCGACTCTTCTGTTTTGCCGGCACCTTATTTTCGCGGTAGGGACAGCTGGCGACTCTGCTGGCGACTTGATAGTTTCCTGGGATCCAACGTCCGAATGCGAGTCAGTTTGGGGATCCGACATCCCCTGCGAGAGTCAATCCTAGCGCTTGTATGATTACTTGTTGGGTTGTGTTTATTTATCGCATTTTATTTCCCGCACTTTATTTCCAGTATGATATGATTATCTATGCTGTTGTGGGAGGGGCATTCTGATGAGTGAGAAGCCATACCCAAGCTTGAGTGAACATAGCATTAGTTGTGGAAATTAGTGGGCGCGTGCTTGCTTTGCAGGCACTAGTGTCTCATGAAATCCACGCTCAGACGAGGTTCTCCCGGTTGGCTTCTTTTTCAACCCTTTGGGTTGAGGGGGTTGTTGGTTTGGAGGATTGTCGACTCTGGGGACCGATCATTTGTGATTCACCCGAGTGAGGCCGCTTCATGAGCTGGTGATGCCACACCTTCTGGGTATCGTATCACCCCTCTTGAATGTCTGTGACGCTGATGAACGCATAGGATGCCGAACTTGAGTCAGTTTAGGTCCATACCTGTGAGCAGGGTTGGGTTTATTGCAGGAAACTTTGACCTTCAGACCACCTGGTTTTCTTGATAGTGGATCAGTTTTGTTGGGATCTGAGGATCTCATCTGTAGATATATGATTGTTCTTGACAGAGCAGGTTTTTGATTGGGATCATAGGATCTTGTCATTAGATATGTATTTGTTCTTGACAGAGCAGATTTTTGATTGGGATCTGAGGATCTCATCAGCAGATGTATGTTTGTTCTTGACAGAGCAGAGTTTTGGTCCTGTATCAGAGGTCCTTTATCAGAGGTGTGTTCTTGACAGAACATAATTTTGGTCCTGTATCAGAGGTCCTTTATCAGAGGTGTGTTCTTGACAGAACAAAATTTTGGTCCTGTATCAGAGGTCCTTATTGTCAGATGTTTGTTCTTGACAGAGCAGATTTATGGTCCTATATATGGTTGTTCTTGACAGAGCAGATTTGTGGTCCGATACCAGAGTTTTCTTCTTATCAGAGATAGTGGTTGTTCTTGACAGAGCAGCATCATGGTTTTGTTGATACAGAATCTCCACATCACAGTTTCCTTGATCTCCTGCTGCATGATTGCATTTTACATTGCTTTGCATATTCATGTGCATTTCATTAACGTGTGTCTGTGTTGCAGGTACCGCTTTCCCTGATCCAGGATTTCTCGCCTCCTATTGCATTGTTATGGGTTCTCTGAGGAAGACCGTTGCTTACAAGCTCCCTGCCCCTGATGTGGCTCAGCTGACTGGTTTGATTGCTTTAGCAGATGATTCTATGAGAGATGAGTTCAGAAAGTCTTACGGCAAATTGCTCAGTTTGGTTCGTAAACCTTCTGCGTTTGAGTTGAACGGGTTGGACGCTCTGCTGCAGTTCTACGATCCTCCGTTGAGATGCTTTACTTTCCAGGATTTTGTTCTCGCGCCCACGCTAGAGGAATACGCTGATTTATTAGGTGTGCCTATCAAGAGGCAGATCCCTTTTATACATATGGATACTGAGCCTGATCTGGCTAGTCTAGCTCCGTCACTTCATCTGGATGCCTCCGAGTTGGTATTGTCTAGTTGGAACAAGGTTCCTGGTTTCTCCTTGCTGTTCTTAGTGGGAAAGGCTCAGCAGTGCGCCAAAGACGTATGTTGGGTCGTGTTCAACGCCATCCTCGCTCTGTGCATATATGGCATCATTATGTTCCCCAATATGCCCGACTTTGTAGACTTCGATGCATTTCGCATCTTTGCGTCAGGGAATCCAGTCCCCACCTTGATAGGAGATGTCTACCATTCCGTCCACTACAAAAACGAGAACAGAAGGGGGAAGAATGTATCGTGCTGTGTGCCCCTGCTCTATAAATGGCTTGATAGTCATCTGCCCAAGAGGGGTCCCTTTGTTTCGTCTGCAGCCACAGCTGAGTGGTCCGAGCGTTTAATGGGTCTATCAGCGGAGGATATTGACTGGTTTGACAGAGATAGGTTGGGTATCGAGATTATCTTCAGCTGCAGCGGGTTTCCAAACGTGCCTTTGATAGGAAGGAAGGGCTGTATAAACTACAATCCATCTTTGTACAGGAATCTCTGTACCTCACTGGTCTTCTAGAAGGGGATGTGTTATCTAAGCTTCAGCGCGCTTGGAATGTGTCGCTACTGCGAAAATCGGCGCCGGCTGAACAGAAGAGTCGCCACCGTGCGTTATTTATCCCACGGGAGGGAAAGGAAACGCTCAGAGTAAACCTCGCACAACACGGGAAAGGTATGGTCGTCGCAACCAAAACCTGGATTCGGGAGTCGGTTACGCAAGGGGAAGGTATTAGCACCCCTCACGTCCGTCGTACTCGACGGGATCCACGCTTGTTTTCAGGTATGGATTGTTATTCTATCTAAACTATAGGTCAAGGGTTAAAAAGAAAATAAAATGAAAATAAAAATGACTCGGCAAAGTATCGCACTTTATGCCTACGTATTCCCGTCTGGAACGAGAAATCAGAGTCAACGTAGTTCGCCTACCTACGGGAAAGGAGGGGAAGGTTGCTCGCTAGGATATCGCATCCTATGCCTACGTACTTCCACACAGCATGAAAGATCAGAGCAAACGTAGTTCGGGCCTCGTACGACACAAGCTTGTCTTGGTTGATTTTATTCCTTCTGAAAAAGGTTTTTCTGATTAACAGTCCAAGAGGACAAAAATGACGTTTTGATGAGTTCACATTCTTTTACGAAAGAAGTGTCTTTTATTGTGTTTGAAATCTTTATGTGTTTTTCTGTTTGTTTTGAGAAAGAAAGAGACAGAACTCTAACCTACGGTTGCGAAGGGAAACAAGCTAACCTATTGTTATCATGCATGGGTTGAGACCTAGTGTCTATCATGCTCCTCTCTTGCACAGAGAGAAACAGAGATCCTAAGGGATAGGCAGAAACAGAAACAATATCAGATATATACAGTAAAACAGTAAAATGCATGGATGCAGCAATACAAGCGAGGCAAGGGAGTCCCACTCACCCTCGAACCTAGAAAACAATAGGCAAAAGTGAACAGGCTTCACTTTCAACCCAGCAGGGTAAACAGCAAACAATACAGTTCAGAAAACCAATCAATACATCAGCAATGAAATACAACAGCAAAAGAAACAGCATCAGCAGCTCTGAATCAACATCTGGCTTCAAGCAATCTCCAATCAGCTACAGGCTTCAACAAGCATCAATCTCCATCTTCATGGCCTTCAGGCAAGGGCTTTGACATCAATCTTCAGTCTACAATGGCTTTTCTTCAAGCTCAAACCTCCAGGATGAGGGATTAGTCACAAGAGTGAATTGGGTGTTAAGCAATCAGTTGACTACCAAGGGTGGTGAACAGACTGCTTCTAACACAAGAGACATTTTCTCTCAAGAGTTCTATCTCATAGACACTATCACCAAGCCTTCCAAAGGAAGGGGGTGAGTGTCTTAGAGAGACTCTGAATCACAGAGAAGAATGGATGCAGACAAGGCAATCCATGTTTGAGAAACAAACTTTCTAACCTAGAGCTCTGCCTAGCTCCTAAACCCTAGTCTCCTCAGCAACTGATAGCAAGAAACTCATCCTCAACTCTGACAGTTGATCTTCAGTCCTTGAATCTCCAATAGCTTCATCTCCACAAATCTTCAGCTTCCCCAGGGCCCCAGACAAGCCCAATACCCAATCAAACAATCAACAATCCCCAGAGGGCACACCACACCAGACAGCAGATATACAGATAGTAATAATAGCAGTAGGGGAATCCTGACTTTTCTCTAAGGGATCTAATAGCTACCCATAGCCCATATAGTCCCATAACTAATTTATTTAAATCCTAAGTCCTAAGGGGAATGAAATTAAACTCCTAAGTTGTCACCTAAACCCTAGTTTTGTTCATGATATTCAAGCATTTATTAATCACCTAAAATTAACTCCTAAAAATGGGAACTAAAATATTTCTACAAGCTTAACATCTTATCTAAACAAAATGAAAAGAATGATCAAAAAATATTAGAGCATATGAGAGAACAAAAATCATAAAAATAATGCATGAAATGTAACTATTTATTATGACATTTATTTAGAAAATATGTAAAAAATATGAAATAAAAGTAAAAATGAAATTTTATTTTTCTATAATATTCTAGACATTTTAATGAAAACATGGTAAAAAGAATGAATTAAAAAGCATTTTTTATGAATTATTTATGAATTTTAGAAGATTGGTAAAATAATGAAATGAAATAAGAAAATAAAAAGAAATGAAATGAAGGAGGGGGTGAGAAAAGCAGAAAAGCACGTTCAAAGAATTGGGCCTGATAACATGGGGGGTGTGGATAGCGCTCTGAGCCCAACCCCCCAATTAGTGAAACGCCGCGTTTGGTCTTAGCTCAGCTTTCCCTCACAAACGAAGTTTAAACATCAGCCGTTGGATCCAAAGTCAGTCAACTGGTCAAAAGGTGATCTGAGGGTGAAAATATCATCTTCCTCCTTGGTTCAGGGCTTGGAGGGAACTCCATGGATGAACACTCCACCTGCTTCAAACCCTAACTCCCTCGATTCTCCATGAAACGTCAACATATAAAAATCAAATCCGCTCCAAAACTTACCAGGAATCCAACCATGGTGTCACAACTAACTGAAATCTCCTCTAACCCTAAATCCGATAGCTACCTCCAAGAAAAGATCAAGAACTGATTCTCACTATCTTCAAAATTAAAGGCACAGGCACGTTCCTCTCTTCACCTAGATCATTTCCCCCTAAAGAACGAAGATTATCCTTCAATATCGAGGGAGTTCTTGGTCCACACAGAAATGGTACCTCTAACAAAATCATCACCAAATCATCTCTAACTTTCCAGAAAGCTTCCCCTAATGATTTCTAACCGTTCTAACCTACTAATTCTAATCAATTCTACTTAGATTAAGGTGCACGAAGAAATTTACAAACCTGGTGAAATGAGATGCACAGATGGTAGAATTCTTCAAATCAATGCCTGAATTCCTCCAGAATCGTTCAGTGATCCATCTTCTAGCTTCTGTATGCAAAAAGGAAGGTTGAAAAGCTCTGAATCTTGGAAATGGATCTGAAGCTGCAAGCTGCCAAACTCAAGGTACAGAACACGATTTGGCCTTGAATTCCCTCTGATTTTTATTGCCACACCTTCAATGATGATGATAGAACTGAACCAGATCAAGAAATTGAACAGAATGGAGAAGAAATGAGAAATTGGAGAATGACTTGCTATGGAGAAACTTGGATTTCAATCTCTCTTTCTGCAGCAATTCTCTCTAACCCCTGCATCTGAGCACACTCCAATCCATATATAGATGATGTTAGAATCATCTAGAACCAACTGGACTCTTCTTATGAGAAATTGAGTTTCTCATGTCATGACTTTTTCATTTCATGCTATGCATAGTTCATTCCAAGTTCTCCTTGTTACAGCCCATGATTATTAATTGAAAATCTCCCCAAATGGTATTTTGAACATGTTGAAAAGCCTTGCAAGCTTGTGTGTTAATCCCTTATGTGAGTTGGATATGTAACTTGAATTATAAGCAATCCATGGCAAGTCCCAAATTATGACCTCAAATCCAAAATCTAATAATGCCAATGATCACAAAATATGTTTTCTAGTCAAAATGATATGTCACTTGCCCCATTTTGATCATGTAGTATAAAATTCCCAAAAATGGACATTTCATGTATTAAATTTATGCCTTTTTTAGGTCATTTCTACAAGCATGAGTTACAAGCATTTCCAAACTTACATGGTCTTCTTTCTTGACTTAAAATCCCATTTGGAGCAAGTTTGATGTTGTAAGTTTTTCCATTTGAGGCCTCCTTGTATGAGTTTTGGGTATAGGTTAAAATGACCTGTAATTCACAAATGCCCAAAATACCCTTTGCTTGTCAAGACCATAAGTTGAGTTCTCCACATCATATGAAGGCATGCCATACCATTCTAGAAAGCTAAGACAATGAGGAACAATTCTTGTGTTGACCAAGAATTCATTTGAAATCTCCTTGAGGGGCAAAACTAGCTTGGAAGTCAAGTCACTTTCACAGACAAAAATTCAGACACCCCAGATGACCTGTAACTTGTAAGGACCATAACTTGAGTTCTATAAATCTCCTTGAGGTCTTCCACCACTCAAATTAAAGGTCTTGAGACCCTCTACAAGTTTCATGTTGGCCAAGAAGCCATTTGAAACTAGCATTTTGACTTATCTTGCTTGGAAATTTGACCTAAACTAGGGGATTTTACAGAGAAACCCTAATTTAGTAACTCCTCTTCTCCTTGATTTCTCTTGAATTCTCCTTGTCATATCTCCATATCCTTCTTCATATGTTCAATATTGATCCCCACATCTCTCCAATAGACTTGAATGCCCTCTTAAGTCAGTCAATTGACCTAGGGTTGACCTAGGGTTGACCCAGATGAAACCCTAGTTGACTGTCTTCAACTGCAATACCTGTGATCACACCAATGACTTGTTTCCTTCTCCAAATGACTTTTTAAGTCTCTCAAAATGTCTAGATGCTCTCCATGTCTTCATTTCATGGCTCATAACCCTCTTGTTGATCCTCAGACACCCTCAGCTAGGAGATGGACTCAAGGCTTGATCTGCTGAACTCTTTGCTTTCAAATTCTTTCCTGATGACTTGAGTAGGATGGAATTAGGATAATAACCTCTTGCTAGGCCTCTAGAGATGAGAATAATGATTGATCCCCTGTTGAATGACTGGCTATGCTTATGCTATGCAGATGGTTAGTCTATGTACATGACTCTATATGCAAATGCTAGTGACAATGAACCATGAACCACATGAATATGGTTGAGCAAATTTTAGGGTGCAACAGCTGCCCCTATTCAAGCGACTTGGACCCGATTGGATGAAGCCCGGAGCCTTCAGACATTCGCGGTACGAGACGGTTGAATACTAGTGAAACCAGAAATTTGCCAACCGCAGAAATAAACTGCGCTCCTGCTTGAGGAATGACATTCATCAGCTGAATCTGACTGTTGGAGTAACCCACTGATCTCTCGCGACCGTGCTGGGGATTGTCTTCATCGTTCTGAAGAGGATTCTGTTGTACCAGATTGCTTGCTTGTCCCCGCTAGGATTCTGTCTGTCGTCAATACAAAGAAATCTCAACTAAAACCTGTCCACGTTAGGACTCCACTTGCTGTTATCCCCGAAAAGTCCCGGCAACTCCGCTGGGGATAATTCGTCTGCATTTCCATAAACCGCATCGTCCACGTTAGGAATAAAACTCTTCCACGTTAGGAGTAACACCTGTCCACGTTAGGAGTCACATCGTCCACGTTAGGAGTAACGCTTTCATCTTTCCACGTCAGGAAACAATCTTCTTTCCGCGTAAGGAGAACTGCATCAATCTGTCCTCGTAAGGACTCCAATGCCACTTAACATGTCCGCGTCAGGACTCCAACCTTTCCACGTAAGGAATACAACCATTTCTGAACTTGTCCACGTAAGGACTCAACTTTTCTTGCACCTGTCCACGTTAGGACTAATTTCCTTCTTCTTCCACGTTAGGAATATCTTCTTCGATCTGTCCGCGTCAGGACTAAACTATCTTTCCACGTCAGGAATCAATCTCGATATGTCCGCGTGAGGACTCAATCTTTCCACGTAAGGAATAAATCTTGATATGTCCACGTAAGGACTCTGATCTTTCCACGTAAGGAATAAACTCGTCTTTCCACGTAAGGAAACCATTTTTCTTCCACGTAAGGAATGCCCTTGATATGTCCCCGTAAGGACTCTGATCTTTCCACGTAAGGAATACCAACTTCTTTCTGATTTGTCCGCGTAAGGACTAAACTTTTCCACGTAAGGAATACATCTTGATATGTCCGCGTGAGGACCCAACCTTTCCCCGTAAGGAATAAACTCGTCTTTCCACGTAAGGAAACCATCTTAATCTGTCCACGTAAGGACTTTCTCTTTCCACGTTAGGAATACTGTCATTGCCACGTTAGGAATCACTTCTATTGATAGGTCCGCGTAAGGACTACATCTTTCCACGTTAGGAATAATAATCTCTTTGATCTGTCCGCGTTAGGACACTGATCTCGTCTTGATTTGTCCACGTTAGGACTCAGGCGTCTTCGACTCACCGAGGAAATAAGACTTGTCCACGTAAGGAATCCCACGTCTTCGACTTGCTGGGGAAATATCCGCGTTAGGACTCATACTTTGCCAACAACACGAAGAAGGATAAATTTGTCCACGTCAGGATTCTTGTATCTTGTCATCACAAAGAACTACAAACTTGTCCACGTCAGGACGCACACTTCACCATTACGAATAAAGATATCTGCCGAAAACAAAATGATCCACGTCAGGATACCAACACGAATAGCAACCAATCTCTTATCAACGTCATGACCTCCCTTTCTCCAAATTTCGAGAGACCGAATCTATCCACGTCAGGATACCCACCTTACCAATCCGGTAAACAAACCTGTCCCCGTTAGGACGCCCACTTCTGAAGAGACCCCGTCATTCTAGGAGTAAATGGTCCACGTCAGGACTTAGTTCTTCAATGATCCTCACCCATAAACTTCTTAGCACTGACGTGACAGCGACTTTGAGGCGGACTCTACTGGGGATGTCTGAGAACCAACTATCGGACACCTGCTTCGAAATTCTGATTCATGCGACTCGTTGATGACAAACGAACTCTGCTTGGGGAATAAGGAGATTCTTATCCTGGCCACTCTGGCTGGGGAAAATAAGATGCATTTGCATAAATGACTCTGCTAGAGACAAAGAGAATTCTATCACGATAACTCTGTGGGGAATACCACCGAAACTGACATTATCATTGAATATCTCCTGCCGAGACCTTGACTGTTTGGTAATTTATTTGAGCAAGAGCTCTCTCCACCTGGACTACTAGAGTACAGAAACTGCTTCAGCAAAATAAATGCTGGAAGGATAACGTCGACTCGCCGGGGATAGCCTGATGCTACAAAATTATTCCGGCAAAATAAATGCCGGTATGATGAAGCCGACCCTGTAGGGAAATTGGGAACTCAAACCACACGTCTTGTTGAAGTAACCCCCTGCTGGGGAATAATAACTCTGCTGGGGAATAGCAGATGCACCTGGTATGATTGATCTTTCTGCTGGAACATGAACCGATATCACCAGTATTCCTGCCAAAATAAATGACAGGACCCACCATCGACTCTGCGTCGGAGAGCCTTGACCTTCGAATTCCACTGGAAGGAAAGAACATTTACTGAAAAGAGAACTCCGCTGGGGATGACTGGATTCTCTTGGGGAAAATTAACTGACTCCACTGGGGGAGAGTGCATGACCCTGCGGGGGGAAATGAACCTGTCTGAATACAGCCTGACGATCTCGGAATCGCCAAACTCTGCTGAAGACGAGTAACTTCTCTGGAGCACGTCCTTTGGATAAGCTATGGCTAGCTGGGGAATTCTATCCTTCTTCAGGAAGAACATGCATGACCTGCGTGAGGATCAAGCCTTTCACTATTGCAATCTTTTGATCACCTTCCTCGTACGGTCATGAAACCTGCAACAACACAAACAAGACACGACAAGCCTATGCAATCAAATCAATTCAGGCTAGTGACGTTACACTCAGTTAGTTCAAAGCTTTAACAATTGTTGGCAAGGGCCAGTGGTGTTATACTCATGTTAGTTTCATCAAACTTAGGCGTTTTATCATGCGCAAAACAGTAAAGAACAGGCATCAAGTACTGAATAACACATTTTCATTGATTGGGCCCCTGAATGGGCGGAGTTTTTTTTTTGTACACGGGATGTAACTCCTGAAAAGAGGAAGCTACGCAAAGCAAATATACAAGTATGCAAGTATTTACAAGAAGCATAAATATTGACAAATTAAATTTTGTACACATGTCGGCAACTGGATGCAGATGAACACCACGAACTGATCCTCCCATGACTCGTCCGACTCTAATGCTTTCCCGGTATCCGTCTTCTGAAGAGGTTGTATCCGATAACTAATTCCTCAAACATATTCTCCCGCATTGATGCTCATTGAATTCGAATTCGGACCGCAGTCATTTGCTTTTCTCATCCCTAACTTTTGCGTGAACCGCCCTTTACGGGTTTTCAGTTCACCGGGATACCCCTTTTTGCCGAAGCCGCCCAGTGTAGGTTTTCAACTTCGCGGGTGTACATTTTTTTCCAATTTTATCCCTAACTTTTGCCCGAACCTTTCATTCTGTTTTTGGTTCGCCAGGATGCCCCATTTTTGCCTGGACTCTCTTTTTTCTGTCCAGCGGGTCTATTTTAAGCAAAGTATTTTTTAACTGCGTCCGAATTCACAGGTGATGCAAAGTCTTCCCCGTCCATGGTGGACAACAATAAAGCTCCTCCTGAAAAGACCTTACTGACAACGTATGGCCCTTCGTAGTTGGGGATCCACTTGCCCCTGTGATCTGCTTGCGGCGGGAGAATCCTTTTCAGCACAAGGTCGCCCGTCTGAAAGCTTCGCGGAATTATCTTCTTGTCGTACGCTTTCTTCATTCGTCTTTGATACAAACGACCGTATGCCAGAGAAGCTAGCCTCTTCTCATCCATCAAACTCAATTGGTTCAATCTGTTCGTTACCCATTCTGCCTCGTCCCGCTGAACGTCTCGCAATACCCTCAGAGAAGGGATCTCAACTTCCAATGGTAATACCGCTTCCATTCCGTATACCAACGAGAATGGAGTTGCCCCGGTTGATGTGCGTACCGTCGTACGATAACCGTGCAAAGCGAAAGGTAGCATCTCGTGCCAATCCTTATACGTCACCACCATTTTCTGGACGATCTTCTTGATATTCTTATTGGCCGCTTCGACAGCGCCATTCATCTTGGGTCGGTAAGGGGAGGAGTTGTGATGTTCAATCTTGAAATTCTGACAGAGCTCCTTCATCATTTTGTTGTTCAGATTAGAACCATTATCCGTGATTATCCGCTCGGGAATTCCGTATCGGCAAATGATATCTCTCTTGATGAATCTAGCCACCACTTGCTTCGTTACATTTGCGTAAGACGCTGCTTCCACCCATTTGGTGAAATAATCGATTGCTACTAGTATGAACCGATGCCCGTTAGAAGCCGTCGGCTCAATCTTTCCAATCATATCGATTCCCCACATTGAGAATGGCCAGGGAGATGACATCACATTTAGAGGACTCGGAGGCACATGTATTTTGTCAGCATAAATTTGGCACTTGTGGCACTTTCTTGCAAATTTGAAACAATCAGTTTCCATCGTCAGCCAAAAGTATCCTGCCCGCAGCAGTTTTCTCGTCATAGCATGCCCTCCAGCATGCGTACCAAAGGCACCTTCGTGAATTTCCTCCATGAGAAGCTTTGCCTCCTTCTCGTCCACACAACGCAACAACACCAAGTCGTGGTTCCTTCTGTACAAGACGCCATCCGGGTTCAAATAGAAATTACCCGCTAATCTCCTGAGAGTTTTCTGATCTTGACTGGATGCCCCAGCCGGATACTCTTTATTCTTCAGGAAATTAAGGATATCAAAATACCACGGTTTGTCATCAGATGCTTCATCAATAGCAAATACATAAGCCGGCCTGTCTAACCGAGAGATAGTGATTTGGGGAGCTTCGTTCCAGAAATTGACCTTGTACATGGAAGACAAGGTGGCAAGGGCGTCAGCCATTTGATTTTCTGCCCGTGGCACGTGATGCAATTCAACTTTGTCGAAGAAAGGCAACAATCTCCTTGCATAATTCATATAATGTATCAAATTAGACTGCCGTGTCTCCCATTCCCCTTTGATCTGATTCACTACCAGAGCTGAGTCTCCGTATACGTCTAAATGTTTGATTCGCAAATCAATGGCTTCTTCAAGCCCCATTATACAAGCTTCGTATTCGGCCTCATTGTTGGTAACGGCAAAGGTCAATCGGGCAGTAAACGGGATGTGCGACCCGTGCGGCGTAGTGATAATTGCCCCTATTCCGCTACCGTAAGCATTCACAGCTCCATCAAATATCATCTGCCATTTGGACCCCGGCTCTGGTCCTTCGTCTGGCAACGGCTCTTCGCAATCCTTCATCTTGAGATACATGATATCCTCGTCAGGAAAATCAAATCTCATTGATTGGTATTCCTTAATAGGCTGCTCCGCCAGATACTCAGACAACACACTCCCTTTTATTGCCTTTTGCGAGACGTATTGAATATCATATTCGGTCAAGATCATCTGCCACCTGGCAATTCTACCTGACAACGCCTGCTTTTCGAATATATATTTGATTGGATCCATCTTCGAGATGAGCATGGTTGTATGATTCAGCATGTACTGCCTCAAACGCTTGGCGGCCCAGGCTAGCGCGCAACAAGTTTTCTCCAGCATTGAGTATCGAGATTCACAGTCTGTAAATTTCTTACTCAAATAATAGATCGCATGCTCTTTTCTCCCCGTCTCGTCGTGTTGACCGAGAACGCAACCCATGCTTCCCTCAAGAACCGTTAAATACATTATCAAGGGTCTCCCTGCCACCGGGGGTATCAAAATAGGAGGCTCCTGCAAGTACTTCTTTATTTTGTCGAACGCCTTTTGACAATTATCGTTCCACGTTACAGCTTGATCTTTCTTTAGCAACTTGAATAACGGTTCGCACGTAGCAGTTAGGTGAGATATGAACCGAGCAATGTAGTTCAATCTCCCTAAAAACCCGCGCACCTCTTTCTCTGTTTTAGGCGTCGGCATTTCTTGAATCGCTTTTATTTTAGCAGGATCGACCTCTATTCCTCTTTCGCTTACTATGAACCCCAGGAGCTTACCCGATCTCACCCCGAAGGTGCATTTGTTAGGGTTCAGCCTCAGCCTGAACTTCCTAAGCCTTTTAAACAACTTCAACAGATTCACCAGATGTTCTTCCTCCGTCTGGGATTTGGCAATCATATCGTCAACATAAACTTCGATCTCTTTATGCATCATGTCATGAAAAAGAGTCGTCATCGCACGCTGATATGTTGCCCCAGCATTTTTCAAACCAAAGGGCATCACTTTATAGCAAAATGTTCCCCAAGGCGTTATGAAAGTAGTCTTCTCCATATCCTCTGGCGCCATTTTAATTTGATTATAGCCTGAAAAGCCATCCATGAAGGAGAATACAGAGTATTGAGCGGTATTATCAACTAACACGTCAATGTGAGGAAGTGGAAAATCGTCTTTTGGGCTTGCTTTATTCAAATCTCTATAATCCACGCACATTCGAACCTTGCCGTCTTTCTTTGGCACCGGTACGATGTTAGCAACCCAGGAGGGATACTTCGTCACAGCCAAGAAACCAGCGTCCCACTGTTTCTGAACCTCCTCTTTGATCTTCATTGCCATATCTGGGCGAGTTCTGCGAAGTTTTTGTTTGACAGGCGGGCAGTCTTCTTTCAGTGGCAGACGATGCACAACCATATCAGTATCGAGCCCTGGCATATCTTGATACGACCAAGCGAATACATCATTATACTCTCGGAGCATTTCAACCAGTTTTCGCTTGATATCACTCTGCAGTGCGGCTCCGATACGAATGTTCTTCTCAACCCCTTCCGACCCCAAATTGATAATCTCGATAACCTCGTCGTGAGGCAGAATGGCTCTTTCCTCTTGCTTCACCAACCAAGACAGTTCTTCAGGAACGTCGCTATCTTCGACAACCTCTTCTTCGGTCTGGAATACCGGGTGCTCGAAGTCGGGACGAGTCATAGGTGGTTCAAGGATGTCATCTGAAAATGTTATCCTGCAAAAGGAAGGGTTAAGTGCTTCAAAATGCGTATAAAGCGGATAACCACATTGCCATTTTATTGAAAAAATACAAAACAAGAAAAACAAGGATTACAGTATCTACACATGAAAAACGCCATTTATTTAATGATTAACGAAGCAATGTTTATAACAACACAGCCCTAAGCAAATCCTGATGCCCCGGGCAAGACATCAGATTATTCAACAATTAATAAAGCAAAGCATTACTGTTTAAAGGTCACAGGAACAAGCTCCTGAATGGACCAGTTGCACAGTCCTTGTCCTGGCGTGCTTGGCTGAATCCAGGCATCCATATCACAGTCGCTGTCCCCTTCATCGGATTCTGAAGCAGCATTGACAGATTCATGGCATACTCCACTGGCAGAGATGGTGATTGACTTTCTGAAATGAGGGGCCCCCACAGAAGGAGTTGATGACGATGGTCGGTACCCCAGTCCGAACCGGTCCATTTTCACCGGAATGTCCAATACTTTGCCCCAGCCCGTGGTTTCTCCTGCCTTCACTAGCGCTTGGGCTTCTTTATACGAAGAAACAGCTATCTCTGGCCCTTTGCTTGGCCCGGGACTCTTGTCATTTATGCGCAAACCTTCGAATGCTTGGCATGGCGTCTCGTGGATCTCCCCGTCGACTTCCACATATTTGAACGAAGAAAGATGGCTGACCAGAATGTCTTCTTCTCCGCACACGGTGACTACACTGTCTCCGACCATATACTTTAGCTTCTGATGCAGGGTAGACGTAACTGCCCCTGCCCCGTGAATCCAAGGTCTTCCCAGCAAGCAGCTGTACGCAGGCTGTATATCCATGATATAAAACTCCGTTGCAAACACTTCCGGCCCCACTTGCAGAGGCAAGGTGATCGATCCGAAGACTGTTCTCCGCGTGCCGTCAAACGCTCTGACTACCAAATCACTTGGTGTACACAAAATCCCTCGAACATCCAGCTTCATCATAGCCTTCTTAGGCAGCACATTCAAAGACGACCCGGTGTCAACCAATACGTGTGACATTGTCGACCCTCTGCACTCAACAGATACATGCAATGCCATATTATGATCCCTTCCTTTCGGAGTCAAATCGAAATCAGTAAAGCCCAGACTGTGGCCTGCATTCACGTGTGCCAATACTCCTTCTAGCTGGTTCACGGAGACATCCTGTGGTACAAAAGAAGTGTCCAGGACTTTCAGCAAAGCGTTCCTGTGGGCCTCCGAACACAACAACAATGACAGAATAGATATTTTGGACGGTGTTTGCTGCAGATGCTCCACAATTTTATAATCGCTTTTCCGAATTAAGCGCATGAATTCTTCGACATCCTTAGATGCTGCTTCTTTTTCATTTACTTGAACCGGAACATTCTCCACCGCTTTCCCTTTTCCCTTCGCTAGCCTTTCGGCTTCTACTTCAGGAGATATAAAGATCCTGCCGCTTCTTGTCATGCCTCCTGAGCCAACAACATTATCCACAACCTCCGCTGACGGCTTGTTAACATCGATTTTAATCCCGTCACAATACACCTCTAGCCCATATGACCATGGGACCGCTTTCGTGCTCTCATACGGGATTGGCCCGGCTTTAGTTATAGTAATCGGTGGTCGCTGAGCTGGTGCTGAAATAGTGATCGTCTTCCTAGGAATTGTCACTGTGGCCACATCACTCCGATTATCCATTACTGCCCCTGCCGGCTCGTCAGTTGCTGTTCTATCAAACTGCAGTACACCTTCATCAATCAAGGCCTGAATGCCTTTCTTCAGATCCTCACACCCCCCAGACAGGGCCCAACAATCTAAGCAGTACTCATTACAACCCGGGTAAACACCTCCTTGCAACAGTCGGCTTTTTATTTCGCTCAGCGGCGTCTTTAAATCCTCAACATTCATAATCAGCTTCAGACCTTCCTCAGTCAGCACGGCATTCGCCCCATGATTAGGCATGGGTTTCTGGACTATATTCGCACCGGTCGTTCCGAAGTTGATAGACTTGTTGTCCAAGAGATCCTGCACAACGTGCTTAAAAGCATGACAACCTTCTATATCATGGCCCGGGGCCCCAGAATGAAACTCACAGCGTCTATTCGCATCATAGCCGAACGGGGGAGTTCCCGTTATCGGTGCCAAGGTTCTTTTCTCCACCAGATTCAATCCCAACAAGGTCTGCAATAAATCAGCATAGTTAGAGGGAGGTTTCTCGAACACCCTTCTCGGCTTATTACCCTGGAATCTTCTCTGAGCTTGCTGTGCCCCCTGCTGAGGCTGCTGCTGCTGTGGCATTGGCTGCTGCTGAACCGGTTGTTGTTGCTGGATTGGTTGTTGCTGATAAGGGATAGTGACACTCGACACTTGCTGCTGTTGACGATATTGATTTCTTCCCCTGCCTCGGCCTCGGCCTCGGCCTCCAAATACAGCACTAGCTTCGCCCTGACGGCGCCCACCATAAGCTTTCCTATTGCTGCCAGATGCAGCTGACTCGTCAACTTGGAACTTTCCTTGCTTAATGTTCCGCTCAATCTTTTCACCCATTAAAATCAGATCTGAAAAACTTGCCAGAGAAGTATGAAACAACATATCATGAAACAGCCCGGTGAATGTGCCGACAAACATATCGTTCATTTCTTTATCTTCCACAGGAGGACGGACCCTGGCAGCCATATCGCGCCACCTTTGCGCGTATTCTTTAAAACTCTCCCCCTTCTTCTGCGAAAGCCCGGCCAACTGGACCCGATTGGGTGCCAGGTCACTGTTATATTTGTAATGGGCTACAAACGCCTCTGCTAATTGCTTCCAAGTCTTGATATCAGTGGGCTCCAACCCCATGTACCACTCTAAGGAAGGCCCCGATAGACTATCCTGAAAGAAATGCATGAGCATTCTTTCGTCAGTGGAGTATGCTGACATCTTTCTGTAATAAGCTCGTACATGAACCTTCGGACATGTGTCTCCTTTGTACTTATCGAACGCAGGCGCTTTGAACTTGATTGGCACCCTCAGCCCAGGTACCAAGCCCATTGTTGCCATGTCCAGACCCACAGCACTCTGATTTAAGACTCCCTTCATTTGCTCTTCCAGCATTCTAATCTTTTGAGAATCATCCATCGGCCCTTCAAAGCCCCCTCCAGAGAAGGCGTCCTCCTGTTGATCCTCTTGCCACATACCGTTTCCAGCCCCGTATCCCTCATACGCATTATTACGTCCAGCTCTGACTTGATTCATCCCTGGAACTCGGCCTCTGTTGCCGTACCCTTGAACACCTCCAACAGGACCTCCAGCCATAAAACCAGCACCGTTTCCGTTTCCAAAACCTCCGTAGCCCTGATTGACCATACCATAACCATCTTGCCCAAAGCCTTGAGCATTAAAGCCATACTTGCCAGTGTTGTCGAATCCCTGATCGTTAAATCCGAACCCAGCGTTGACAAAGCCATTGCCTCCGAGATTATCTCCCACATTGACATCACCCAGCCCAGCGTTGTGGACAGCAGTTTCATTTCCAACTCCGACGTTACCATTCACAGCAGTGGTAGCGTGGTTGACGTTAGCAGCATTCACATTGACGACAGGCGGAGCCACTGGCGTTGGAGTGCCATCTCCATGAGCAGTATCAACCCGGACAGACTGATGATCTTCGTTACCATGACCAGCGTTGCGAGCCAACAGAGGCTGGACCATGGCCTGCAAGTTCTCCTGCCCTTTTGCTATAGCCTCCATGGTTTGCATGAAGAGGGCGAGCTTCTCGCGTACATCCTGCATCTCGTTCTGAATCTGGTCCATGACTTTCCGACAGTTGGAACGTGTAGAATAGCGGTGCTGATGTTGATCTGGAATCCTGTTAAGTACCTGATACAGAGCAAGAGATAAGACACCATTCATAGATTACCTGTTATGCAAGATGAATATGAATGCAATGCAATGTGTCTGTGCATTAGGGAAGTTCATTCCCCCAGTTCTAGTGCGAAGGTGCCGGTGCAGTGACAGTGCTGACAATAAGAATACCGGAGCTGAATCATAGAAAGCCTCATATATAACAGAGAGAATCAATAAGCCCAGAGTACAATATCACTGAGAGTACAAAGAAGGCATGACCTCAACCAACAATCCTGGTGATGGTCAGCACTATGCAAATAAAGCATACAAATAATGGAATGATCACATCCTCCCAAAAGTCTGGTACTCCTCTATCAACTTCTTGGTCTCCGGATGGCTTGGTCGATCAAGCAGCCCTTCAACAAGCTGGTTTCTCTTCTTAAGGACACGGCGTACGTCTTCAGCAGTTTCTTCCCATGCTGCTTCTCCGAAGCAATCTTCTAGCTTTCGCTTCTGAGATACCGCTTCATCTCTGGATTTGATTGCCTTGTTCAGTGCATGCTGGACACTATACCAGTTCATCACTTCCTCCTCACACCTCTTGATGCTAGACTTCAACTTCTCTTCGAGGTCGGAAATTTGCTGCTTCAGCTTATCTTCCCTCTTCTTGTTGTTAGTGAGGGTAGCATTCCAAGTCTTATTGCAAGAAGATATCTCTCGGTGTGCCGCGTCGAGCGCCTTCTTTTTGGCTTCCAGCATGTCATGGGAACTTCTGAACTCTTGCCCCAGACGTTCGCGCTTTTTCTTTTCCTCGGTCAACTCAGCTCCTAACCTGCTTACCAGCTCAATCTGTTGTTGGAAAGCATATACGGCTTTGTTCTTCTCGCTGCGTGCCTGGGCTAACTCTTGCTCTAACCCTTCGTTAATCTTCG
This sequence comes from Lathyrus sativus, assembly GCA_963859935.3. Classification (NCBI taxonomy): domain Eukaryota; kingdom Viridiplantae; phylum Streptophyta; class Magnoliopsida; order Fabales; family Fabaceae; genus Lathyrus; species Lathyrus sativus. The sequence continues at coordinate 213,296,743 of OZ012739.1, read as the reverse complement.
TCAAGGCTTCTTTCTCCCTCACAACCTGTTCATAGACTTCCCTAGAAACAGTGGTCGGCTCTTCTACCGGAATAGGATCAAGAATTGGTGCATCTGGAAATGGCATCTTCAACTGACTAGCCCTCCCCTGAATCCAAACTCTATAAGGTGCATAGGCCTGACAGTCATTCTTTCCTAACAACGGCTTCCCTTTGCGGTTAATACGCGTCCAAGCATGTCGCAACTTGGCTAATAACTCCCCCTTCACGTCACCGGTGAAGTACAGAGATTCCTGCACTTCCTCCTTCTGAGGTGGACTCTTCAGCGCATATCCGAACTGGCGAATGAATAGAGAAGGGTTGTAATTGATACACCCTTTTCTTCCTATCAATGGCACATTAGGGTAACCAGAACAACTGAAGATGAGCTCTGATCCCAGCAGGTCTCTATCAAACCACTCCATATCTTCCGACGATAACCTCATCAAACGCTCCGTCCAACCAACGGGAACTGTAGTCTCTGCAGCAGATCCTCTCTTAGGAAGATGACTCTCAAACCATATACTCAACAAGGGTACACAAAGATGAACATTCTTCCCTCTTCCCTTCTCATTCTTGTAATGCAGTGAGTGATATAGGTCTCCGAGTAAGGTAGGTACGGGATTACCAGCGGCGAACAAGTAGAAAGCATCGAAGTCCACAAAATCCGGTATATTGGGGAATAGTACTATGCCATAAATGCACAAGGCCAACACAGCATTGAAAGCAACCCAGCACCCATTCTTGGCGTACTCTTGGGCTTTACCAACTAAGAACTGAAATGAGAAGCCTGGAACTCCACGGGAAACAGTAGTCACAAGTTCAGAAGCATCCACATGCAAGGCTTTGGCCAATTCCTCCGGCTTAGGTTTGGCATCATAATGAATGAATGGAACCTGGTTCTGCACAGGCAGCTCAACATACTCAGCGTATTCCTCCAGAGTTGGTCCCATAATAAAATCAGAGAACGTAAAGCACCTCAAAGCAGGGTCGTAGAATTGCATCAAAGCATACAGCCCATCTAACTCTACCTCTGTAGGTTTGCACACCAATCTCAATAATCTACCATAGCTCATCCGGAAACTCCTACGAACACCCTCATCAGCAAGAGAGATCAACCCCAGTAAAGGAACAATATCAGGCGTAGGCAATTTGTAAGCAACCGTTCTCCTTAAGCTAGTCATGATCAAACACTCAGAAGTCCGGGCACTAGAACTAGGGAAATGCAAATGCACCTGCAGCACAGACACACGTTAGCGAAATGCAAATGATAATGTATATGCAGGGATGCAATGCAAGTAACATTCAACAGGGACCAAAGCTGCAGCTGAATAGCCTAAACCCAATCAAGAAAGGTCTCAGATAGACCATCCAGAAGCCATCAACCCTGGTCTCAGATAGACCTAAAATAGAACTCCAACACTGGTCTCTGACAGACCTCAAACCATAACTCACTGGTCTCTGATAGACCTCAAATCACATCCATAATTGGTCTCTGACCGACCTCATACCACATCTCCACTTGGTCTCTGACAGACCTCAGAATAAATCTCCACATGGTCTCTGACAGACCTCAGAATAAATCTCCACATGGTCTCTGACAGACCTCAGAATAAATCTCCACATGGTCTCTGACAGACCTCAGAATAAATCTCCACATGGTCTCTGACAGACCTCAGAATAAATCTCCACATGGTCTCTGACAGACCTCAGAATAAATCTCCACATGGTCTCTGACAGACCTCAGAATAAATCTCCACATGGTCTCTGACAGACCTCAAACCTCCCCATAAATAACCAGGATCTCTGATCAAGAAATAGCCGGTAGTCTGGAGGTCTAGTTACCTGCATAACCCTGAATCCCCTCACAGGTGGGTGGCCCTATAACTGGCACAAGGTACGGCATCCTATGCGGTCGTCGGCGTCACAGACTTTCAGGGTTAACGATACGATTCCCAGAAGGAGTGGCATCATCAATCCCTGAAGAGGCCTCACTCAGCCAACTTCCAAATGATCGGTCCCCAGAGTCGACAATCCAACTAACCAGCAACCCACGCCAACCAAAGGAAGGGGCAGGAGGCCAACCAGAGGAACCTCGTCTGAGTGTAGATTTCATGGGACACCAAAGCAAGCAAAGCAAGCGGGCGCCCACTAATTTCTACTCTAATTCTAGGTGCACTCAAGCCCAGGTCCGGCTTATCTCTCAATATCAGAACACCCGTCACACCCCAGATACAGCAATAATAAACAATATATATAAAGCTGAAAAACACAGGGTTAGAAATATACAATAACTCCATACAAAATCCTCGACGGGAAAACAAGCGTTAGGATTGACTCTCTCAAGGGACGTTGGATCCCAAATGCATAAGGACCGTCGCAGTCCTTAGCAGCCAGGGGACGTTGGATCCCCAGCAGAGTCGCCAGCTGTCGCTACTGCGAAAATCGGCGCCGGCTGAACAGAAGAGTCGCCACCGTGCGTTATTTATCCCACGGGAGGGAAAGGAAACGCTCAGAGTAAACCTCGCACAACACGGGAAAGGTATGGTCGTCGCAACCAAAACCTGGATTCGGGAGTCGGTTACGCAAGGGGAAGGTATTAGCACCCCTCACGTCCGTCGTACTCGACGGGATCCACGCTTGTTTTCAGGTATGGATTGTTATTCTATCTAAACTATAGGTCAAGGGTTAAAAAGAAAATAAAATGAAAATAAAAATGACTCGGCAAAGTATCGCACTTTATGCCTACGTATTCCCGTCTGGAACGAGAAATCAGAGTCAACGTAGTTCGCCTACCTACGGGAAAGGAGGGGAAGGTTGCTCGCTAGGATATCGCATCCTATGCCTACGTACTTCCACACAGCATGAAAGATCAGAGCAAACGTAGTTCGGGCCTCGTACGACACAAGCTTGTCTTGGTTGATTTTATTCCTTCTGAAAAAGGTTTTTCTGATTAACAGTCCAAGAGGACAAAAATGACGTTTTGATGAGTTCACATTCTTTTACGAAAGAAGTGTCTTTTATTGTGTTTGAAATCTTTATGTGTTTTTCTGTTTGTTTTGAGAAAGAAAGAGACAGAACTCTAACCTACGGTTGCGAAGGGAAACAAGCTAACCTATTGTTATCATGCATGGGTTGAGACCTAGTGTCTATCATGCTCCTCTCTTGCACAGAGAGAAACAGAGATCCTAAGGGATAGGCAGAAACAGAAACAATATCAGATATATACAGTAAAACAGTAAAATGCATGGATGCAGCAATACAAGCGAGGCAAGGGAGTCCCACTCACCCTCGAACCTAGAAAACAATAGGCAAAAGTGAACAGGCTTCACTTTCAACCCAGCAGGGTAAACAGCAAACAATACAGTTCAGAAAACCAATCAATACATCAGCAATGAAATACAACAGCAAAAGAAACAGCATCAGCAGCTCTGAATCAACATCTGGCTTCAAGCAATCTCCAATCAGCTACAGGCTTCAACAAGCATCAATCTCCATCTTCATGGCCTTCAGGCAAGGGCTTTGACATCAATCTTCAGTCTACAATGGCTTTTCTTCAAGCTCAAACCTCCAGGATGAGGGATTAGTCACAAGAGTGAATTGGGTGTTAAGCAATCAGTTGACTACCAAGGGTGGTGAACAGACTGCTTCTAACACAAGAGACATTTTCTCTCAAGAGTTCTATCTCATAGACACTATCACCAAGCCTTCCAAAGGAAGGGGGTGAGTGTCTTAGAGAGACTCTGAATCACAGAGAAGAATGGATGCAGACAAGGCAATCCATGTTTGAGAAACAAACTTTCTAACCTAGAGCTCTGCCTAGCTCCTAAACCCTAGTCTCCTCAGCAACTGATAGCAAGAAACTCATCCTCAACTCTGACAGTTGATCTTCAGTCCTTGAATCTCCAATAGCTTCATCTCCACAAATCTTCAGCTTCCCCAGGGCCCCAGACAAGCCCAATACCCAATCAAACAATCAACAATCCCCAGAGGGCACACCACACCAGACAGCAGATATACAGATAGTAATAATAGCAGTAGGGGAATCCTGACTTTTCTCTAAGGGATCTAATAGCTACCCATAGCCCATATAGTCCCATAACTAATTTATTTAAATCCTAAGTCCTAAGGGGAATGAAATTAAACTCCTAAGTTGTCACCTAAACCCTAGTTTTGTTCATGATATTCAAGCATTTATTAATCACCTAAAATTAACTCCTAAAAATGGGAACTAAAATATTTCTACAAGCTTAACATCTTATCTAAACAAAATGAAAAGAATGATCAAAAAATATTAGAGCATATGAGAGAACAAAAATCATAAAAATAATGCATGAAATGTAACTATTTATTATGACATTTATTTAGAAAATATGTAAAAAATATGAAATAAAAGTAAAAATGAAATTTTATTTTTCTATAATATTCTAGACATTTTAATGAAAACATGGTAAAAAGAATGAATTAAAAAGCATTTTTTATGAATTATTTATGAATTTTAGAAGATTGGTAAAATAATGAAATGAAATAAGAAAATAAAAAGAAATGAAATGAAGGAGGGGGTGAGAAAAGCAGAAAAGCACGTTCAAAGAATTGGGCCTGATAACATGGGGGGTGTGGATAGCGCTCTGAGCCCAACCCCCCAATTAGTGAAACGCCGCGTTTGGTCTTAGCTCAGCTTTCCCTCACAAACGAAGTTTAAACATCAGCCGTTGGATCCAAAGTCAGTCAACTGGTCAAAAGGTGATCTGAGGGTGAAAATATCATCTTCCTCCTTGGTTCAGGGCTTGGAGGGAACTCCATGGATGAACACTCCACCTGCTTCAAACCCTAACTCCCTCGATTCTCCATGAAACGTCAACATATAAAAATCAAATCCGCTCCAAAACTTACCAGGAATCCAACCATGGTGTCACAACTAACTGAAATCTCCTCTAACCCTAAATCCGATAGCTACCTCCAAGAAAAGATCAAGAACTGATTCTCACTATCTTCAAAATTAAAGGCACAGGCACGTTCCTCTCTTCACCTAGATCATTTCCCCCTAAAGAACTAAGATTATCCTTCAATATCGAGGGAGTTCTTGGTCCACACAGAAATGGTACCTCTAACAAAATCATCACCAAATCATCTCTAACTTTCCAGAAAGCTTCCCCTAATGATTTCTAACCGTTCTAACCTACTAATTCTAATCAATTCTACTTAGATTAAGGTGCACGAAGAAATTTACAAACCTGGTGAAATGAGATGCACAGATGGTAGAATTCTTCAAATCAATGCCTGAATTCCTCCAGAATCGTTCAGTGATCCATCTTCTAGCTTCTGTATGCAAAAAGGAAGGTTGAAAAGCTCTGAATCTTGGAAATGGATCTGAAGCTGCAAGCTGCCAAACTCAAGGTACAGAACACGATTTGGCCTTGAATTCCCTCTGATTTTTATTGCCACACCTTCAATGATGATGATAGAACTGAACCAGATCAAGAAATTGAACAGAATGGAGAAGAAATGAGAAATTGGAGAATGACTTGCTATGGAGAAACTTGGATTTCAATCTCTCTTTCTGCAGCAATTCTCTCTAACCCCTGCATCTGAGCACACTCCAATCCATATATAGATGATGTTAGAATCATCTAGAACCAACTGGACTCTTCTTATGAGAAATTGAGTTTCTCATGTCATGACTTTTTCATTTCATGCTATGCATAGTTCATTCCAAGTTCTCCTTGTTACAGCCCATGATTATTAATTGAAAATCTCCCCAAATGGTATTTTGAACATGTTGAAAAGCCTTGCAAGCTTGTGTGTTAATCCCTTATGTGAGTTGGATATGTAACTTGAATTATAAGCAATCCATGGCAAGTCCCAAATTATGACCTCAAATCCAAAATCTAATAATGCCAATGATCACAAAATATGTTTTCTAGTCAAAATGATATGTCACTTGCCCCATTTTGATCATGTAGTATAAAATTCCCAAAAATGGACATTTCATGTATTAAATTTATGCCTTTTTTAGGTCATTTCTACAAGCATGAGTTACAAGCATTTCCAAACTTACATGGTCTTCTTTCTTGACTTAAAATCCCATTTGGAGCAAGTTTGATGTTGTAAGTTTTTCCATTTGAGGCCTCCTTGTATGAGTTTTGGGTATAGGTTAAAATGACCTGTAATTCACAAATGCCCAAAATACCCTTTGCTTGTCAAGACCATAAGTTGAGTTCTCCACATCATATGAAGGCATGCCATACCATTCTAGAAAGCTAAGACAATGAGGAACAATTCTTGTGTTGACCAAGAATTCATTTGAAATCTCCTTGAGGGGCAAAACTAGCTTGGAAGTCAAGTCACTTTCACAGACAAAAATTCAGACACCCCAGATGACCTGTAACTTGTAAGGACCATAACTTGAGTTCTATAAATCTCCTTGAGGTCTTCCACCACTCAAATTAAAGGTCTTGAGACCCTCTACAAGTTTCATGTTGGCCAAGAAGCCATTTGAAACTAGCATTTTGACTTATCTTGCTTGGAAATTTGACCTAAACTAGGGGATTTTACAGAGAAACCCTAATTTAGTAACTCCTCTTCTCCTTGATTTCTCTTGAATTCTCCTTGTCATATCTCCATATCCTTCTTCATATGTTCAATATTGATCCCCACATCTCTCCAATAGACTTGAATGCCCTCTTAAGTCAGTCAATTGACCTAGGGTTGACCTAGGGTTGACCCAGATGAAACCCTAGTTGACTGTCTTCAACTGCAATACCTGTGATCACACCAATGACTTGTTTCCTTCTCCAAATGACTTTTTAAGTCTCTCAAAATGTCTAGATGCTCTCCATGTCTTCATTTCATGGCTCATAACCCTCTTGTTGATCCTCAGACACCCTCAGCTAGGAGATGGACTCAAGGCTTGATCTGCTGAACTCTTTGCTTTCAAATTCTTTCCTGATGACTTGAGTAGGATGGAATTAGGATAATAACCTCTTGCTAGGCCTCTAGAGATGAGAATAATGATTGATCCCCTGTTGAATGACTGGCTATGCTTATGCTATGCAGATGGTTAGTCTATGTACATGACTCTATATGCAAATGCTAGTGACAATGAACCATGAACCACATGAATATGGTTGAGCAAATTTTAGGGTGCAACAGAATGGTATCAGTAAGAGGGGAAAACCATTGCTGGGGAAAAGCAATAATCAAGCCTACCCTCCGTATGTGGCGTGGATCAGAGCCAGAGCAGATGCTATAGGGATGCCGTTTCTTCCTGCCAGAAAGCCCTCCAATGATTGAAGAGCCTACTACTGTGCCCATTCAGCAGCATAATCAGGTGTTAGCTGAGCGAGATGAATTGAAGAGGGAAAACGAAGAACTGGAGAAAGAATTGGCTCAGCTTCGAAGCGAGAGAAACGAAGCCGTTCATTCCTTCAAAAGGCAAACAGAGCTGGTGAACCAGCTAGGGACAGACTTGACCAAGCAGATAGCCGAGCGTGAACGCATGGGTCAAGACTTCAAAGCTGTCAACGACGTACTGGCTACGAAGAAGCAGCACTTGGACGAAGCATATCGGAGGATATCCAAGTTCAACCAGCACTGGAAAGCCTCCCTAGCCACCAGGAAAGAGCGGGAGGATAAGTTGATGCAACAGATCTCCAAGCTGGAAGCCCAGGTGAAGACCAGTGAGAAGAGGTTTGATGAAGAAACCGCCCGCAGATACGCCGCCGAAGGCCAGCTCAACAGAGCTCTCGCTAACCTGAAGGAGCGCAAACTGACGTTTGAATCCAAGAAGCGGAAGTTAGAAGATTGTTTCGGCGAAGGATCATGGGAAGATTCGGTCGAAGGTCTTCAATACACCATTATGCAGAGGGAGCTGCTCGTCAAAGGGTTGCTCACTCGTCCTGATCATCCAGAAACGAAGGGGTTGTTAGAAGAGTTTCGTGCCCGTGGCCATACTTGACTATATTTGTATTCCCTTTGTTTGATCATCGTTGTATGCTGACCATCACCAGGCTTGTTGGTTGAGGTCATGCTATTCGTTCTGCTTGTACTCACTGATGTCGTGTACTGCCTTGATGGGCTTCTTTCTTTATATATGAGATTGTTATTTCCATGACTGGACTCGGACTTCTTATTATCAGCACTGGCACTCAGGCACTAGGATCGGGGGAGATCTCCCTAACGCACAGACACACGTTTGCATTTGCATGAAGCATTTGCATAACGAGCACTTTGTCGTTTTTTCCTAACCCTTTTGTATTTCCAGGTTGTTTCAGGTGGTTCCAGGATTGATCAGAGACCTATTCACCGCTATCCGACTAGAGCTAATCAAACCAGGATCATGGAGCAAGTGCAAACTGATGTTCAGGAACTCCGCGAAAGAATGGATCGCTTCATGGAGCTCATGCAAGCGGTCGCCAATGGCCAGGATCAGCTCAGAACCTTGGTTCAGCCTCTGATTTCAAGGGTCGATAGCAACGACATACTCCATGGTGGGACTGTGCCTACCCCTCCACCAGTTGAAACTCCACAGAATGGCGTCCCCGTGACCGGGGAAAATGGCAGTGCCAACGGCAACGTGACAGCTAATGTGGGACTTAATGGCAATACGACGGGCGTCGGTAATGGGAGTCTAGAAGCTAATGTCAATGTTGGGCTGGGCAACGACAATGCAGGTGTTGGGAATATGTTTGGGCCTCATCCATGGATAGAGGATCGTCAGGACGATGTGTTCTCTCAGAGAGGTGCTGAAGGGGAGCTGAATGCTGAAGCACGTCTAAGGTTCAAGGCACTTGAGGATAAGATGAGAAACATCGAGAACCAGAACACCCTGGGCGTTGATATGTCCAAGTTGGGATTGATTGCTGATTTCAAGGTGCCTCCCAAGTTCAAGGTACCTGACTTTGAAAAGTATAAGGGAACAATTTGCCCTCGCGTCCACCTGAGATCGTATTAAAGGAAAATGTCTGCCCATTCTGAGGACGAGAAGTTGCTGATGCACTTCTTTCAAGACAGTCTTTCCGGGGCATCCCTCGAGTGGTACATGAGTCTGGAGCCTACCAGTGTGCGCACATGGAAGGACCTTGCTGAAGCATTTGTGCACCACTACCAATACAACAGTGACTTGACCCCGAACCGAGTCCAACTGCAGAATCTGTCGCAAAGGAACAACGAAGGGTTTAAGGAATACGCCCAGCGGTGGCGTGAGTTGGCAGCCAGGGTTCAGCCGCCGATGGTTGAGCGCGAGCTTGTGCAGATGTTTGTAGCCACCCTCCCGGGGGTTTACTACGAGAAGTTGGTCGGCGGTATGTCTGGAACATTCTCAGATCTCATTATCACGGGTGAGCACATCGAAAATGGGATCAAACTCGGGAAAATTCAAGGTGAGTCATCCTCAGCTAGAGGAGGCGGAAAGAAACCTTATAGTGGCAAAAGACGGGAAGGAGAAGCGAGCGCTGTGACCAACGCTCGAAGGAAGGGTAAAGGCTCTCACCAACAGGTGGCCAGTATAACTATCCCGGCGGTTCAACAGCCACCGCAGCAGCAGCAACAAAGGTACATAAAGTATCAGAATCGGGCACCTTTGTCGAGCCGTCACCTCGAGACACCGCCCATGTCGTACGCACAACTATTGCAGACTTTGCTTCAGCTACAGTTGATCCAGAAAAGAACTCTGGCTCCCTTGACAGGGGCACCTCCGCCAGAGTACAACGCAAATGCAACTTGTGAGTTTCACTCGGGGGCACCAGGCCGCACAATAGAGAATTGCAAAGCCTTCAAGCACAAGGTGTAGGACATGGTGGATGCCAAGATCATCAACTTCTCGGATAATGTGCCAAATGTCACGAAGAACCCTATGCCGAATCATAGGGGAGGGGGAGTGAACGCCATTATCGAAGACGAGAGTTTGGATTTGTTGACTGACGTCAGAGATCTGAAGACGCCGCTTAGCTTCATTAAAGCTAAGTTGATGAAAAAGGGTTTCTTCCCAGGTTGCGGAGAGCTATGTATGGGCTGTGCGACACGTTCTGATGGATGTGAACAGTTGGTAGAAGGAATTCAAAGTCTGATGACTGAAGGTATTTTACAGTTTAGCCGGAGGGCCGAATGTGGATCAGGGGAGGTAGTGTTGAAGCAAGATGATGAGGTCGCCACCATCACCATCCCTCGCCAGACGATAACTATTTCTGCGACTGATAAAGGTAAAAGTAAAGTCATTGAAGAGATCCCGCGGGGGGCAGACAAAGACTTACTCGTTAAAGATGGCGAGGAGTTTATGCAGTTGATTAAAAAGAGTGACTACAAGATTGTGGATCATCTCCATCAGACACCCTCGAAGATTTCCATCCTGAATCTGTTGCTGTGTTCTGAAGCACACTGCAACGCGCTGCTGAAGGTGTTGAACACCGCATATGTACCGCAGGAAATATCGGTAAATCAGCTTGAAGAGGTCGTAGCCCACGTAAATGCTGGAAATGGGTTAGGTTTCACTGACCTAGAGCTGACGCCGAAAGGGAGGAACCACAATAGCGCCCTGCACATCTCGATAGAGTGTAGGGGAATGATCATGTCACACGTGCTGGTAGACACGGGTTCGTCACTTAACGTTCTTTTGAAGAAGGCATTAATGAAGTTAGATACACGTGGAGTGATTTGCACACCCAGTGGTCTGGTTGTGAAGGCTTCGATGGGACTAAACGCCATGTTTTTGGGGAGGTGACCCTGCCAATCTAAGTCGGGCCAGAAACGTTCGACGCGGTCTTTTATATTATGGACATCATGCCTGCCTACAACTGTCTCTTGGGTCGGCCGTGGATCCATGCTGCTGGGGCCGTGACCTCCACGTTGCACCAGAAACTCAAATATGTTGTCGGGGGTAGCATCGTAACTGTTTGTGGCGAGGAAGACATAATGGTGAGCCATTTGTCGTCCTTTAAGTATGTTGAGATGGATGGAGAAATCCATGAGACTCTATGCCAAGCGTTCAAAGCTGTCAAAGTGAAGGACGTAGCTCCTGTAGTCACTGAGAAGCCAGAGATGACTCTCTCCTCATTCAAGGAAGCTCGGGCCGTTGTCCAAGCCAGATCTACCCCAGGTTGGGGGCGAATCATGGAGATACCTAACAAGCAAGATAAGTTTGGGTTGGGATATTCTCCTGGAGCTGAAGCTTCTTCTTCTAGTAGTGCGTCGCGAGGTAAAGGGCCGATCCAGTTTACTAGTGGCAGGGTGATATTTGAAAGCATCAACGCAGTGTCTAAAGACAGCGGAGATAGCGACTGTGACCTCAACTCTTGGATCCAGCCAAGCAAGCCAGGCGGGGGCCTTACCAACTGGTCCGTCAAAGATATCATCCAGATGACAAGCGAAGAGTAATGATTTACTTTTTCCAATCATTGTACAACCCTATGTCCTACCCGGGGCATAGTGGTTTTGTTGTCAGGGCCTTGTTGGATTATGTACATGCATCTTGTTAATAAATCAAAGGCGTTTTCTTCGTATTCAAATATTGTGATCTCTGTTATTCCTGTTTTATATTTGTTTCGAAAAACAATAAAATGGCAATGGGGTTTGTGCTAGCCTGCATATCCTTGTTTTAAGCTTAACCCTTGTTATTGCAGGATCCACATAACATATGACATCGACTCTGGACCTTCTACGACTCACTTCGACTTTGATTGCCCGATCTATCAAGTCGAAGAAGAGATTGATGAAGACGAAGACCTTCCTGAAGAGTTGGCCCGCTTGTTGAAACAAGAGGAGAAAGTGATTCTGCCTCATGAGGAGGAGATCGAGATTGTGAACCTGGGTTCTGAAGAACTCGTCAGGAATGTCAGGATAGGGGCTGTGTTGCAGAGTGATGTCAAGCAGAGATTGGTCGAGATGCTAAGAGAGTATAGTGACGTCTTTGCTTGGTCATACGAAGATATGCCCGGAATTGATACTGACATCGTGGTCCACCACTTGCCGCTGCGAGAAGATTTTCCTCCCGTCAAGCAGAAGCTTAGGAGGACACGACCAGATATGGCCGTTAAGATCAAAGAAGAAGTGCAGAAACAGCTTGATGCTGGCTTCTTAGCGGTCACCACTTACCCTCCGTGGGTCGCCAACATAGTGCCTGTACCGACGAAGGACGGTAAGGTACGCATGTGCGTCGATTATCGGGATTTGAATAGGGCGAGCCCTAAAGATGATTTCCCGCTGCCTCATATTGATGTGTTGGTCGACAATACAACCCAGTTCTCTGTGTTTTCGTTCATGGATGGCTTCTCCGGTTACAATCAGATCAAGATGGCGCCGGAAGACATGGAGAAAACTACGTTTATCACTCCCTGGGGAACGTTTTGTTACAAGGTAATGCCTTTCGGTCTGAAGAACGCAGGGGCTACTTACCAACGAGCAATGGTTACTTTGTTTCATGACATGATTCATCACGAGATTGAAGTCTATGTTGATGACATGATTGCGAAGTCCCACACGGAGGAGGGACATCTGGTCAATTTGCTGAAGCTTTTTGAGAGGCTTAGGAAGTTCAGGTTGAGGCTGAATCCTAACAAGTGTACTTTCGGAGTACGGTCTGGAAAGCTACTGGGGTTTATCGTGAGTGAAAGAGGCATCGAGGTTGATCCTGCGAAGATTAAAGCGATACAAGAAATGCCAGTGCCAAAAACAGAAAAAGAAGTTCGTGGTTTCCTGGGAAGAATAAACTACATTGCAAGGTTTATCTCTCAGCTCACGGCCACGTGTGAACTGATGTTCAAACTGCTAAAGAAAGATCAGGCGATTATCTGGAACGAGGATTTCCAGAAGGCATTCGACAAGATAAAGCAGTATCTTCAGGAACCTACGATCTTGATACCCCCAGTGGCTGGACGGCCTCTAATCATGTACTTGACAGTTCTTGAGAATGGTATGGGGCGTGTTCTCGGTCAGCACGACGAGACGGGCAGAAAGGAGCATGCCATTTACTATTTGAGTAAAAAGTTCACTGACTGTGAATCTCGGTACTCGATGCTGGAGAAGACATGTTGTGCACTAGCCTGGGCTGCCAAACGTTTACGACAGTACATGCTCAATCACACCACTATGCTAATTTCGAAGATGGATCCGATCAAGTACGTCTTCGAGAAGCAAGCGCTTTCGGGCAGGATTGCCAGATGGCAAATGGTGTTGACAAAATATTGTCGCACCTCGAAAAATCACGGAGACATTTCGGAGAGACGACCCTCGCGCGAAAGGCGCAAAAATGCGGTTCGACAGAGTCGCCCCCGAACTTTATTTTTCCCAAATAAACGGGAGAGGAAAATATCGAGAAAACCTCTTAAAACGAAAGGGATAGGAACAGGGCTGTCGCAACCAAGTTCCGTGTTCGGGATTCGGTTATGTGAGGGGAAGGTATTAGCACCCCTCACGTCCGTCGTACTCGACGGGAACCTCTTAAGGTAATTGTGGGGAGTGTTGTTTTAGGTTTACTTGTTTTCTTTTCGTTGTTAAAGGTAGAATTGGTAGGAAAAAAGGTAAAGACGCTAGGGGAATGGGTGGTTAGAGGATAGGGTGCTCGCCAAGGATTGGGGCCCTTGTGCCTACGTATGCTCATTCGGACGAGAATGAGAAATCAGAGCGTCGTAGTTCGACTACGGGAAAAGATGGGGGGAAATGGGGGATGGATAGAAGGTAGCTCGCCAATATCATCGCAATCTTGTGCCTACGTATCTTACATTCGGACGAGAATGAAGAATTAGAGCAGTCGTAGTTCGTGGTAACAACCACGAAAAAAAAAGAGGTTTGAATTGGTTTGACGTTAGGTTGAGAGACGAAAGAGTGACTGACAAACAACCTAAGAGCGTTCCTCAAGAGCTTGTCACTCAAGAATTCAAGGGATGCGAGATCCCAAGAACTCAGTTCTTTCGGAAATTGAGTTGAATAAGTTGAAGATAAGAGTTGGATGTTTTGAAATTGAAAGAATGAACTAATAACAACTCAAGGGCGCGCCTCGAGAGTTACTCATTCAAATATTCAAAGAATGCTAGATTCTAAGAATATCTCTCTTTCGTAAGTTTTAAAAATGTTTGTGAAAGGATCGAATCGAAGAATGGCATGCGAGGCCAAAAGGAAGTTGTTTTGAAGTAGCTCGACGACGTGCCGAGGACTTGATTGAAGATGGAACCGACTTGACGACGTGTCAAGGGTTAAGATTGTGAGAAACGATATCAGTCCCTAAGGGTGCCCCTAATATCGAAACCACGAGGAATTGTGAATGAAATGTACGAAATGTGGGTTGCGAATGCGTACGAGCATTCGACTTAGGAGAACGATTGGAAAATGATTGAGTTTGGCAAGGTCGAAAGGTTGAGTAAATAACGACTCGAAGGGCGTGCCTCGAGAATTATTCACTCGAAGATTCAAGGAATGCTGGATTCCAAGAACCTCCTTCTTTCGAAGTTTTAATCGAGAAAATGTTGAGAAAATGCGTTTGAGAAAATCAAAAGATTGAATGAATAACAACTCAAGAGCGTGCCTCGAGAATTATTCACTCGAAGATCCAAGAAATGCTAGATTTCAAGAATCTCCCTCTTTTGGAGTTTTAATCGAAAAAGATGTTTGAAAAAGAGTCAAAAGATTGAGTGAATAATAACTCAAGGGCATGCCTCGAGAACTATTCACTCAAAAATTCAAGGAATGCTAGATTCCAAGAATTTCCTTATTTCAAAGTTTGAATCGAGAAAATGTTTTGAAATAATTTGAATCGAGGGTATGAAAAAGGATTGGGGTACGAGAGATGAGAATACGATATTGGATCTGAAGAGTATAGGAGAAATGATGATTATTTGGTAAATGAGACGTAGGCCTCACAATCAATCAAACGGGGTATTATCGAGATGCTAGATCTCGACAACGCCTTTTTCATTAGAAAAAGGTTTGGATGAACAACGGAAATATCACGCGGAATGCTAGATTCCTATAATATTTCTTTGTTCAAAAGAGAGTATGTTTAAAGAGCGAAAAGTTGAACAAAACATTATTTAAGGTGTACACCTCAATAATATCCATTCGAAAACTCAAGAAGTGCTAGACTTCAAGAGTTTAATTTTCCGCGATTTGATTGAAAATAGCTTTAGTGTTGAAAAATATATACTGGACTAGGATTAATAAATAAAACTTTAGAAATAAAGTTTAAAAATAGTTTGTATATTAAGAATGAATTGAACTAATATAAAAATAAATTGGAGTTATTTATTTTAATAGACATAAAAAAAAAACTGTCATTTGTCTTGCAATAATATCTTAAAAAACGAACAAACCAAATATAATGACAAATTAAGACTTACTTAGAATAAAAAACTAAATTAAATAATAAAACAAAATGCGAGGGGTGCAAAGATAAACCCATTAAGCCTTAAAACGCTGGCCCAACGGATTAACGCAACATAAACTCCAAGCAACCCAAATCCTGATGATATGGAACCGTTGAACAACACGTGACTTCAAGCACGTGCGTTAAAACAGCGTCGACCTACTCGAAGTGCCACCCTACTGTTATCACAGCTACCCACCTTCTCTATCAATGCTAAAATAATAAAAAAAATGGTCATCCAAGAACATGTTTATCTCTCCGAAACCCTTTCTAAAAAATACAGATGGATCCCCTTTTTCTTAAAAACTAATTACTTTCCTAACTCCATTTTCATGAAATCACAAGCTTTTAGAGCTTCCTGCAACAAACTTAGAACAAAACAAATTTTTAGCATATACAACCGCAAATCGCAAATGAAGCGTTCGAAAGAAAAGTCGTGTGTCGACAATGAAATACACATGCAAGCTTAAACAACAGTTGAAGGATAAAGGAAAGTAAGAAGTCTACTCCGTCGCGGCTTTGATGGCTTAGTGGAGGTGATCTCACTTTTCCTTCATGTTTCTCCTTTTTGATCTTTAAGCTTGTTATCAACTCGTTTCATCTCCTTATCTTTCTTTCATCTGAGTATGTGGGTTAATCTAGATCTTGCTTTTTAGGTTGAAGGCTTGGCTCGAAATTGTTGAGTTTCGATATGAAATTTCAACAATCTTGACAAAGGATTGGAGCTTTTTAAGTGATGACTATGAGCGTTCTCAACAAAGTTTCGTTAGATTTTTCCTCTATTTGGATTTCGGTAGCCGTCTCCATAGGAATTTCTTCCTCTCTCTTTTTAGGTTTTCTGTGCATGTATTTATAGGGGAGCTTCGGGGAATAAAGATCCGGTGGGATTAAAAACAGCTGGACGAAAAAAATCCGTTCGAAATTTGTTCCTCCAAATCGCTGATTTTGTGGGCCGCGTGAATTTGGGCGCAAGGTAGTGGAGAGGCCGTTCCAATGTGTGAAGCAAATACTACTGAGTTTTGTCGTATGTGAAACGTACAAATTTATTGTTTTTGATATTTCTGTGTACAATTCACTTTGGTATTCCTACAATCCTAACCCTTAGATCGCTTTGGGGTTTTAGGTTCTGCGGTCATGATTTTGTGCTTTCTGCTACATGGGGAAAAGCTCTTCTTCTGTTACTGCTACTAGCGTGTAACGATTTGTCGCAAATTCATGTGCAAGTTTTGTGGCATAGCAATTTGTTGTGCTGCAAAATTTTGTCATTTCCTTTGTGTACAGGTGGGTGGTACAAGTTGAGAAAAAAAAGCAGAGGAAAGATTGGATTATTATCGACTTTATGTGTATATCCTCATTTGCAAATTGTTGATACCATCTTTCGTAGTGATTGTCCTTTCTTTTTTTTAATTAGCAGGTATGGTGTGTAATTGGAGCAACGCTGTATTGTGATCTTTTTGATTTGCAGACCGCGGGTACAAGTCGTACGAAGCTGCGGTTGGGATGGAATTCTATTGTAGGTGCGTCACGGGTTAAATGGGATCGAACGAGAGTGCAACGGGAACGAGTTCTTCAATCCTCACAAACATTGAGCTTTTGCCGTATTTGGACTGCAGAAACAGGTATTTTCATTTCTCGCCTTCAGTAAGCTTGTCCCTTAGATTATTTTTTCACAAATGTAAAATCACTGATTACAGTTTCCTTTAATGAATTTTGTACGGAGTGGAATTTTGTTGATATTTGAAATCTAACGCACACATGAACTCTGAAGTGCAGGCCTTGCTCATGCCTTTGTGGCCGTTCAGAAAAAAAAAGAGTGGGACTAGCGCCTTCATGAAGGGTAGTGATTGCCTTAAAACTCTGAGCCTTTTCTTATGTGATTTGGACTTAATGTCCTCTTGATGCAACTGCATTTGTGCCAGGATTTGCCACCATATCCCTCCTGCTTCATTTTGGGCTGTGTATTATAATGTCTTATCTTTCAGCATAATTCATAGCTAGCGATGGCACAAAACATGTGATGGTTGGAATTTTTCTGACTATAACTTTGATAATGCAGGTGGGCTTGTAATCACCTCCTTTTTTGTAATAAAATTTTTTTGGGGTAATTTGTCATGGTGGATGGACTCAAAAGGTTAATGGGCCTCTTGTAGATTTCTTGGAATTTAACATGACGAGAGAAAGCAGTAGACCTTTCAGATTTTTGTGAAAAGGAACTTTCTATACGTTACTCTTACAGTTATGAATTTTCTTTTCATAAACTTGTACCATTCTTGCAATGATAATGACTCACATTCTTGACTTTCTGATTTCTTGCCCAAAAATCCATAATGTTATCTTGCAAATACAACTTTTTTTTTATCGTAAAAATAAGAACAAAATTCTATCCATGATCTGTAAATCACCAACATATTAATCTTAAGACCTATTCAAACCTGAATCTTGAAACAAACCTGAGTCACTCCTTCTTTAAAGCATGAATTGCCATAACTTGCACAAACTTGAAATAAATCAAACCAAATTTGAACTAAATCCAACCATAACTTATCCTGCTTAATCCTCATACTTAATGTTGATCTTTGGATGTGACTCCCGGTATATTGGAACATAAACAAAATATATTCCAAAATCTCTTAAAACGATTAATCATGCCTTGAAGGGATGAAACTAACACACACAAACAATATCGCGCAATCTATCATTAATGACTATGACAGACCCCTCACCAAAAAGATGACGGAGCGAAACACACACCAGTCACTACCACCAAAAGGATGATAGGACAAACACTATCGCACAATCTGACACCAATCCAAGTGACAGACCCCCCACCAAAAGGATGACGGAGCGAAGCACAAACTAACTATCGCACAATCTATCATTAATGACCATGATAGACTCCCCACCAAAAGGATGACGGAGCGAAACACACGCCAAACAATATCGCACAATCTATCATTAATGACCATGATAGACCCCTCACCAAAAGGATGACGGAGCGAAACACAAACAAACTATCGCACAATCTATCATTAATGACTATGACAGACCCCCCACCAAAAGGATGACGGAGTGAAACACAAAACACATCGCACAATCTATCATTAATGACCATAATAGACCCTTCACCAAAAGGATGACGCAGCGAAACTCACACCAAACAATATCGCACAATCTATCATTAATGACCATGATAGACCCCTCACCAAAAGGACGACGGAGCGAAACTCACACCAGCCACTACCACCAAAAGGATGATAGGGCAAACACAATCACACAATCTGACATCGACGAAATGCCAGACCCACCACCAAAAGGATGACGGAGCGAAACACAAACAAAATATCGCACAATCTGACATCGACGAAATGCCAGACCCACCACCAAAAGGATGGCAGAGCGAAACACAAACAAAACATCGCACAATCTGACATCGACGAAATGCCAGACCCACCACCAAAAGGATGGCAGAGCGAAACACAAACAAAACATCGCACAATCTGACATCGACGAAATGCCAGACCCACCACCAAAAGGATGGCAGAGCGAAACACAACACACATCGCACAATCTGACATCGACGAAATGCCAGACCCATCACCAAAAGGATGGCAGAGCGAAACACAACACACATCGCACAATCTGACATCGACGAAATGTCGGACCCACCACCAAAAGGATGGCAGAGCGAAACTCAACACACATCGCACAATCTGACATCGACGAAATGCCAGACCCAACACCAAAAGGATGATGGAGCAAAACTCACACACACAGGTCGCTATCACCAAAAGGATGATAGGACAACACAGATTTGAAGTTTACCAACACCAAAAGGATGCAGGCTAGGTTGAACCGACAAAGTTCGACTATCACCAAAAGGATGATATTAAGCAATTGACAACGATCACGCTTGCTGAATACAACTCATTATGGAACACCCTGTAAGAGCACAGATTGTGTCTTAGTAATATCTCTATGTTTTGATGATAACATTAATGATAATTTGTATACAAGAATTATACTCTCTAAATTTGTTCTAAACTGTTTTCTACAGGCACAAAAGATTTTAATCTTAAAGAGCAAATTTGATGTGAACAATGAATTCTGAATGGCTCAAGAGCATCTGAAGATTAGAAGAATCTGAAGTATAAGAGCTTAGTTATCAAGATTCTGAAGATACAACACGCTGCATGTATTATCAAGAATCTGAATAAGAGAAGACTCTGAGTGAAGAGACTCTGAATGAGAGAAGACTCTGATCTGAGTGAAGACTCTGATCTAAGAGCATGTTACGCTTCAAGCACACAGCTGCACCAGACTCTGATTCATCAACATCTGAAGAACATATTAGGCTCTGAAGTTTCCAGAAGGTTCTGAAGACTGAAGACTCTGATATTGATTGTTGATCTGAATTATTTGAAGAAGAATATTTTAATATATCCGTTGGAATATGCCAGCAAATCTTTCCTTAATTGGGATAGACAAAATTCTCTGCAAGAATATTATTCCTCTGGTACATTCCTTATATGGTATAATCACAGCTCAGCAGACAATTGCTACACCCACTATTTGTGCGCCGTCTCTCTGCTGTAATAGTACAAAGGACAGTACTATTTTGATATTGGAAATATTTTCTCTAACGGTAAAATATTCTCTCCAATATTCAAGTGGCTATATAAAGGACATCATAGCTCATTCTTCAAGTGCTGAATTACAACAATATTGACAAGAACTCTCTCACGCTAAAAACTTTCATATTCTTCACTGTTCATACATTGTTCTAAACTTAGAGAAATAACACAGTTGTGTTTATAGCTTTCATAGAAGCAATTCTTACTCTTTCATTGTATTACATTAATTTGTAAAGAAAGTTTTCCTTAAGAGGATCTAGGTTAGATCAGTAGCTCTTAAGAAGACTAAGAACAGTTGTTCTTAGGTGTGCTATTTGTAATCAGTTGATTTGAATAGTGGATTAAGTCCTTGTTGAGAAAGGCAAATCACTCTTGAAAAGGGTGGACTGGAGTAGTTGAGTTCAACGAACCAGGATAAAAATACTTGTGTTTTTATCTTTGATTATTTTCTGTCATACTTATTCAACCCCCCCTTCTAAGTATTTTCTCACCTTCAGTTGGCATCAGAGCTCCGGTTCTGAGTGTGCATTCGCTTAACCGTGACAGATAAAGATCCAGTGAGAAAAATACTCTGTTATTTATTTGGTTGCTAATATGGGTGATATTCCTACATCAAGCAACAAATATGAAGGAGACAGAATCAGCACCAAACCTCCAATGTTTGATGGAGAAAAATTTGATTATTGGAAGGATAGACTTGAAAGTTTTTTCTTGGGGTATGATGCTGATCTCTGGGATTTAGTCATTGATGGGTATGAACATCCTACTAAGGATGGCAAAAAGATTGATAGAAAATCAATGACTGAGGAGCAGAAGAAAGAATTCAAGAATCATCACAAAGCCAGAACCATACTTCTGAATGCAATCTCGCATACAGAGTATGAGAAAATTACCAACAGAGAAACTGCTCATGATATGTTTGAGTCTCTCAAAATGACTCATGAGGGAAATTCTCAGGTGAAAGAAACAAAGGCTCTGGCGCTGATACAGAAGTATGAAGCGTTCAAAATGGAAGAATCTGAGAACATTGAGACTATGTTTTCCAGATTTCAGATTCTAACAGCTGGGTTGAAAGTTCTGGACAAGGGCTACTCAACATCTGATCATGTCAAGAAGATCATCAGAAGTCTTCCTACCAAATGGAGACCTATGGTGACTGCATTGAAGCTGGCCAAGGATCTGAACAAAATCTCATTAGAAGAACTCATCAGTTCTTTGAGAAGTCATGAGATTGAGCTGGAGGAAGATGAACCCCAGAAGAAAGATAAAGGTAAATCCTTAGCTTTTAAATCTAACAAATCTGTTAAAGCCTTGCAGGTTAATGAAGAAAGCTCTGAGGAATCTTCTTCTGAAGAAGAAGATGAACTATCAATGCTGTCCAGAAGGATCAACAAACTCTGGAAGCACAAAGGGAAGAAGTTCAACAACTTCAGAAGATCTGATCAAAAGAAAGAATCTTCTGGACACAGAAGATCTGGCAAGAAAGAGATCACTTGTTTTGAATGTAAAGAACCTGGACACTACAAGAGTGAATGTCCCAAACTTCAAAAGGAAAAACCCAAAAGGAAGTTTGACAAAAAGAAAAAGGTTTTGATGGCTACATGGGATGACTCAGATGAATCTGAATCATCTTCTGAATCTGAGGAAGAATGTGCAAATGTTGCGCTAATGGCCAACACAGATGATCAAGATGAAGGAACGTCATCATCTGAATCTGAGTCAGAATCAGACTCTGACTCTGAAGAGGTATTTTCTGAACTCTCCAGAGCTGAACTTGTTGAAAGTTTATCTGACATGATGGAAAGCTACAGCAAGATTAAACTCAAATACAAGAAGCTGAAAAGCAATCTTGAATCTGAGATTAATCTTCTGAGAACAGAACTTGTTGAGCAGAAAGAAATAAATTTAAAACTCAAAAATGATTTAGAAACAACTCAACAAGAATCTGATACTGAAACAGAGTCTAGTGAAAATATTTTAGAAAAATATGACTCCAGTTTTAGAAGATTTCTCACTAAAAGCATAGACAGAAGCAAAATGGCTTCTATGATCTATGGTGTTAGTGGGAACAACAGAAGAGGCATTGGATGTGAATCCTCCTCTGGAAGCAATCCAAAGTCTGTTGATAAACTCTTCATCAAGAAGACTCCTCTGTATTCTCATTTCAAGTTTGGTCATCTGAATGATATTAAACATACAAGCTCTGAAAAGAGTACTTATGTGTTTAAGCCAAGGGTTAGCCAGAATAAACACTATGTTGAAAAACAGAAGTTTAGGCAAAACCGCAGAACATCTAACCCCAAAGGACCCAAAAAGATCTGGGTACCTAAAAGCAAAATAATACCTGTTGCAGATATCCTTAGCAGCAAAATCCAGACACCAATCATGGTACCTGGACTCTGGATGCTCACGACATATGACGGGCGAAAGGTCTATGTTCCAAAGCCTGGAACTTAGATCTGGAGGAGACGTGAAATTTGGAGGGAACCAGAGGGGCAAGATCATTGGCTCTGGTACGATAGGTAATGGTAACCTACCCTCTATTTCTAATGTTCTGTTAGTTGAAGGATTGAAACATAATCTATTGTCCATAAGTCAATTAAGTGACAATGGTTATGATATCATCTTTAATCAAAAATGTTGCAAAGCTGTTTGTCAAAAGAATGGCTCAACCTTATTCAGTGGAAAGAGGAAAAACAACATTTACAAAATTAACCTTTCAGAACTTAAAGTTCAAAATGTAAAATGCCTTTTATCTGTGAATGATGAGCAATGGGTCTGGCATAGAAGATTGGGACATATTAATATGAGACGTATATCTCAGATTAATAAACTCAATCTGGTCAGAGGACTCCCTAATCTGAAGTTCAATTCAGATGCTCTGTGTGGCGCATGTCAAAAGGGTAAATTTTCAAAATCCCATTTTAAACCAAAAAATGTTGTTTCCACCTCTAGACCATTGGAATTACTTCACATTGATCTGTTTGGACCAGTGAAAACTGCATCCATCAGAGGCAAGAAGTATGGGTTAGTCATTGTAGATGACTACAGCAGATGGACATGGGTAAAGTTTCTAAAACACAAGGATGAGTCTCATTCTGTGTTCATTGACTTCTGCAATCAAGTCCAGACTGAAAAAGAATGCAAAATTATTAAAGTCAGAAGTGATCATGGTGGCGAATTTGAAAACAAATATTTTGAAAAATATTTTTCTGAAAAGGGAATTGCACATGATTTCTCCTGTCCTAGAACTCCACAACAAAATGGAGTTGTAGAGAGGAAAAATAGAACATTGCAAGAAATGGCCAGAACCATGATCAACGAGACAAATCTGGCAAAACATTTTTGGGCAGAAGCAATAAATACAGCATGTTATATTCAGAACAGAGTGTCTGTAAGACCTCTTCTGGAAAAGACTCCCTATGAATTGTGGAGAAACAGAAAGCCCAACATTGCTTATTTTCATCCATTTGGATGTATTTGTTATATGCTTAACACTAAAGATCATCTAAACAAGTTTGATTCCAAAGCACAGAAGTGTTTCATGCTTGGTTATTCTGAACGCTCTAAAGGCTACAGAGTATTCAATACTGAAACACAGATTGTGGAAGAATCTATTCATGTTAGATTTGATGATAAGCTTGGTTCTGAAAAGCCAAAGCAAGTTGAAAGTTTTGCAGATAGAGAAGTTATTCTCACAGACTCTGAAGGCTCAGAGGCAAGCAAGACTAAAGACAAAGACTCTGAAGAAAATCCAGATGCTACACCTTTAACTTCCCAACTTGACAATCTGCATATTTCTGAAAGACCAACAGTCAGAGGATCTTCTTCCAGAATGAAAGCTTCTCATCCAGAGGATGTGATAATTGGAAAGAAAGATGATCCAATAAGGACAAGAGCATTTCTCAGAACTTCTGAATCTTCCTTCTGTGGCTTAGTGTCAATTATAGAACCTTCATCTGTTGATGAGGCTCTGGAAGATAATGAATGGATTTTAGTTATGCAAGAGGAGCTGAATCAATTCACAAGGAATGAAGTCTGGGATCTGGTTCCAAGACCTAAAGGTTTCAATGTTATTGGAACAAAATGGGTTTTCAGAAATAAACTGAATGAAAAAGGAGAAGTTGAAAGGAACAAAGCAAGACTGGTTGCTCAAGGCTACAGTCAACAAGAAGGCATAGACTACACAGAAACATATGCTCCTGTTGCAAGGTTAGAGTCTATACGCTTGCTTATTTCATTTGCTGCACAACATAACATCACTCTTTATCAGATGGATGTTAAAAGTGCTTTTCTTAATGGAATTATAGAAGAGGAAGTGTATGTCCACCAACCTCCTGGTTTTGAAAATGAAAATTTTCCAGATCATGTTTACAAACTAAAAAAATCTCTTTATGGACTAAAACAAGCTCCCAGAGCTTGGTATGAGAGGTTGAGTAATTTTCTTCTGAAGAAGGATTTCATCAGAGGAAAAGTGGATACCACACTATTTTGTAAAACCATTAAGAAAGATTTGTTGATTTGTCAAATTTATGTAGATGATATTATTTTTGGATCAACAAATATTATGCTTGGAAAGGAGTTTGCTAAATGTATGCAGGAAGAATTTGAGATGAGCATGATGGGAGAACTGAAATTCTTTCTGGGAATCCAAGTAAATCAGACTCCAGAGTGCACCTACATACATCAGACGAAGTATGTTAAAGAGCTTCTGAAGAAGTTTAACATGCTGGATAGCAAAATGGCAAAGACTCCAATGCATCCTACAAGCACTCTAGGTAAGGAAGAGGTAAGTAAGAAGGTAGATCAGAAACTCTACAGAGGTATGATAGGATCTCTTCTTTATTTGACTGCTTCTAGACCAGACATTCTGTTTAGTGTTTGTTTATGTGCTAGATTCCAATCAGATCCTAGAGAATCACACTTAACTGCTGTTAAGAGGATTCTAAGGTATCTGAAAGGTACTGCTAATGTTGGTTTGTGTTACAGAAGATCTGACAAATATTCACTAGTTGGATTCTGTGATGCTGACTATGCTGGAGATAGAGTTGAGCGCAAAAGTACTTCTGGAAGCTGTCAGTTTCTTGGAAGTCATCTGATCTCATGGTACAGCAAGAAGCAACCAACAATTGCACTATCAACCACAGAGGCAGAATACATTGCTGCTGCTGGGTGTTCCACTCAGATGCTCTGGATGAAGAGTCAACTAGAAGATTATCAAATCTATGAGAGTAATCTTTCTATCTTCTGTGACAATACTTCAGCTATATGTTTATCCAAAAATCCAATTTTACACTCTAAGGCTAAACATATAGAGATTAAACATCACTTCATCAGAGACTATGTTCAGAAGGGTGTAATAAATTTAGCCTTTGTTGATACAGATCATCAATGGGCAGATATTTTCACAAAACCCCTTGCTGAAGATAGGTTTAAGTTTATTCTGAAAAATATTTGTATGGATTTTTGTCCAGAGTAATATTTCTCAGAGTCTACTTCTCAGATGCTAAGTGTTTAACACTCTGAAGTATTTCATCTGTTTTGCTTGTTTAATTTATCTGTGATTTATTTTTGTGTGAAACTCTGTACTGACCATCTCAGAGGATCTGAAAGTTGAAAACGTTTCATTTCTTAAGAGTTACAGAATCACATGCAAAGCAAACACGTGTCACTCAGAATCTGAAAAGATGGAGTACACCTACTGACTATGACGTTTAAGGTATTGCTTTGAAAATCTCAATCTATCTTGATTTTCCCCCCAAATGTCATATCATAATTAAAAATGATTACTTTTCATTAAATGCAAACGTGCGTATGTGTCCTATGTATGTCTGTTGTGTTTCCCATGCGTGTTTTATTTTTCTATATAAACCACTCTCACAACACATTCACACTTTTCACATTCTCAACACATATGCGCTTTTGTCTGTTGTTCTCTCTCTTCTCAAACCCTAAAAGAACCCAGAAACCGTCATCTCCTTCTTCATCATCAACAATGGCATCTACATCAAAAGCAGTTACTACCAAAGATTCTACCACTATCATTGAACCAGTACGCACTCTCCTGACTCCTGTTGATTCTCTAGAAGTGTTATGTGAAAGTTTCGTGGATTTGGAAGACCTTGCTGAAAATGGGTTTGATCTGGTTCCTTCAATCAAAGCACAAGGCTGGGACGGTTACTTTGATAGGCTGATGGGTCCTGTGTATCCAAAGTTAGTGAAGGAGTTTTGGATCCATGCATTCGCTACTCCAAAGTTCGTTCATTCTTCTGTGCTGGGTAAGAAGATTGTTATCACTGAAAATCTGATCAGGAAACTCATAGGTTTCACAGCAACTGATGGAGTAACCTCTCTGTCTTCTGCGCGTGAAGACCTGAAGGATGTTTGTCAAGAAATCTGCACTACTGGTGAACCTTGTAAGAAGGTTAAGTTTTTGAAACCCACTTACAAGATTTGGGCTAAGATTTTCTTGAACACCATTTTTCACAGACCCTCCTCAAACTCATCTGACTATGTTAATGCTGAACAACTTTACTTCATGTACTGTTTGCATCAAAACATTCAGATTGATCTTCCTTATCTGTTGTTCAATCATCTGGTATCTCATGTCAAGGAAACAAGGGAAACAGCAAGAGATAAAACTGGAAAAGTCAGATCATGGATTCCTATGGGAAGACTGATTTCAGATATTCTGGTAGAAAACCAACTTGTGGCGCATCTGCAAGAGGCTGGGCTGACAGAAGATCTGAACTTTATCATTGGCTCTGAGATAAATGGCTTAACTCTGAGAAGGATGAAATTGGTTGAAGATTTATCTGAGAAACCAAGGAAAACTAACTCTGAAGAAGTTAGGGGGAGAAGGATTCCTGTTGAGGACTTTCCTCTATTTACCTCAGATGAACCCAGAGAGCTAATAGCTGAGTATGTTGCTTGCTGCATCAGAGATGGTGTTGAGATCCCTGCAAATCTTGTGCAGAAGGAAGGCCAAGTTCTTCCTGATCAGACAAGGGAAAGAAGACGCAAGAGAAAAGCTGATAAAGAAGGTCATCAGAAGAAAAGAAAGCATTCAGATGCTGAGAAGAAGAAGAAAAGAAAGAAGCTGAAGAAGGTTCAACAAAATCCTCCTGCAGCAACTTTTGAAGAGATAAGAGATACTCTGAAACAGGTATTTAACACTGATTCTAATCCTGTTCATCATTCTGCTACCACACCATCTGACTCACCCCTCATATTTAAAAGATCTAGACCATCTGAGACTCATACACCACAACCAACAAACATTCAAACACCACAATCCAAACAAACTCAACAAACAACACCACAACCTCAAAACCCCATCCCAGAATCTACCATTCCAGAGGATGTTCACCCTGAACACTCTGACCAACCTGAAAATCCCATTGATCCTAATGAGATATTGGATATCACACCCTTAAACCGTTCTATCATTTTATCTTCAACTTCTGAAAAATCTAACCAATCTGATACATCATCTGATGATGAATCATCTGGTTTCATTAATGAATGTTTGAATGATCTCAAACAACCTCGTACTGAGAGTGTTTGGAAACAACTTTTTAAATCTCCCACCTCTGATCATCCACCTTCTCCACAAAATTCCCCCACTCAAACTCTCAATCCACAACATCTTGAAATCCAATCCACTCCACAACCAACATCTGAACCACAACCAACATCTGAACCACAACCATCATCTGAACCAACCAACCAACAAACTTCTGAACCACAAATTAACCAACAAACATCTGAACCTCAAACATCTGAACATCCATCTCCACAACCTCAACCTTCTAAACAAACACCACAAACACAACCAACCCAACCCAGAATCCCTGATGAAGCAGAATTGGGATCAAGTGTTTATACTATGTTAAGAAATTTTGACAAGGATAATGTCTCAGACTTTGCTGACATTATGGATGTGTGCATGACTACTATGGATAAAGAGGCTGCTAATGCTGTCTGGAAGAAATATCTTTACAGACTGAATAGGGAGGCTTTGAAAATCAGGACTCAATGTCTTAGATTGTCAAAAGTAAGGTTTGCTGCTTATCAGAAACGGATTAAGAAAAACCCTCCTCCTATTCTTCTTCTAGAAGCTCCTCCACCTCCAGAAATTCCTGCACCCAATGTCACTCAGATTGTTTCAGAATCCACTGTTCCAGAATCTTCTATTTCAGTATCTACAGATCTTCAGAAGGATGTCAAGGAACTAAAGGATTTCATGGTTGATCAAAAGAAGACAAATGAAGAAATGAAAACTTGGATGGCTAAGCAAGATGAGAATTCAGAGAGGATTACAGCACTGCTGCAACTCATCGCTTCTCAACAAGCCTCATCTGCCAAACCTTCTTAATGTTTTTGCTCAAGTTTTTCATGCTTTGTTTTGTTTTTGATTGTCTTCTGATATGTTTTGTTTGCTTCTATCTGAATCTGGATGTTATCTTAATGAAAATGATCTTTTGCTTATCTGGATATGTGTTTCTTCTGCATCTTTACTGTCTTTTAAAAATCTTTTTGATTATGACAAAAAGGGGGAGAAACAAAATAGAATCTGATTGTTCAAATCTATAAGCAATTATCTGAACTAAGTCAGACATGTTACTAACATTCTTTGAATCTAATCAGAATCTGACAAATTTATCTAACCAGACTCTGACAAATTTCATTGAAGTTTTTCCTGAGATCTATCTTTTCAGAACCTGATCAAAAATAGCTAAATCTGAGTAAACCAGACTCTGATATCTAAAGACCAGACTCTGATATCTAACCTTGAGTACTATGATCTGAAAGATAACTCAAGACAGGAAATGGCAAGATAAACAACCAAGTGTTCTGAAGTTGTTCATCTGGCATCAAGCTTTAATATGACATCAAGCTTTGGCATCAAGCTTTGACTCTAGAAGTCAAACATATATCAACCAGGATTTGTCAACCAGGCTTCAATCAGGATGTTAATCAGGCTCTGAACCCAAAATGCAATCAGGCTCTGAATCTGAAATGAAATCAGGCTCTGAATCTGAAATATACTCAACCAGAAAGGGAAGTATCTAATTCCATTAGAGTATTCATTTCAGGGGGAGATTGTTAATCTCAGGGGGAGTAATTTTAATTCATTTTTATTGAACAAATTGCTCATGTTTTGTCATCATCAAAAAGGGGGAGATTGTAAGAGCACAGATTGTGTCTTAGTAATATCTCTATGTTTTGATGATAACATTAATGATAATTTGTATACAAGAATTATACTCTCTAAATTTGTTCTAAACTGTTTTCTACAGGCACAAAAGATTTTAATCTTAAAGAGCAAATTTGATGTGAACAATGAATTCTGAATGGCTCAAGAGCATCTGAAGATTAGAAGAATCTGAAGTATAAGAGCTTAGTTATCAAGATTCTGAAGATACAACACGCTGCATGTATTATCAAGAATCTGAATAAGAGAAGACTCTGAGTGAAGAGACTCTGAATGAGAGAAGACTCTGATCTGAGTGAAGACTCTGATCTAAGAGCATGTTACGCTTCAAGCACACAGCTGCACCAGACTCTGATTCATCAACATCTGAAGAACATATTAGGCTCTGAAGTTTCCAGAAGGTTCTGAAGACTGAAGACTCTGATATTGATTGTTGATCTGAATTATTTGAAGAAGAATATTTTAATATATCCGTTGGAATATGCCAGCAAATCTTTCCTTAATTGGGATAGACAAAATTCTCTGCAAGAATATTATTCCTCTGGTACATTCCTTATATGGTATAATCACAGCTCAGCAGACAATTGCTACACCCACTATTTGTGCGCCGTCTCTCTGCTGTAATAGTACAAAGGACAGTACTATTTTGATATTGGAAATATTTTCTCTAACGGTAAAATATTCTCTCCAATATTCAAGTGGCTATATAAAGGACATCATAGCTCATTCTTCAAGTGCTGAATTACAACAATATTGACAAGAACTCTCTCACGCTAAAAACTTTCATATTCTTCACTGTTCATACATTGTTCTAAACTTAGAGAAATAA
The DNA here is from genome assembly GCA_963859935.3 of Lathyrus sativus. Classification (NCBI taxonomy): domain Eukaryota; kingdom Viridiplantae; phylum Streptophyta; class Magnoliopsida; order Fabales; family Fabaceae; genus Lathyrus; species Lathyrus sativus. Next base: position 213,266,700 of record OZ012739.1, on the reverse strand, counting down.
CACAGTTGTGTTTATAGCTTTCATAGAAGCAATTCTTACTCTTTCATTGTATTACATTAATTTGTAAAGAAAGTTTTCCTTAAGAGGATCTAGGTTAGATCAGTAGCTCTTAAGAAGACTAAGAACAGTTGTTCTTAGGTGTGCTATTTGTAATCAGTTGATTTGAATAGTGGATTAAGTCCTTGTTGAGAAAGGCAAATCACTCTTGAAAAGGGTGGACTGGAGTAGTTGAGTTCAACGAACCAGGATAAAAATACTTGTGTTTTTATCTTTGATTATTTTCTGTCATACTTATTCAACCCCCCCTTCTAAGTATTTTCTCACCTTCACACCCAAGAGGAACATTTGATTGAAATGAATCAATGGGGTACGCCCACCGTCTTGCTTGAAGATCATAATTTTGTTGAAATGATTTCATGGTTACACCCATGAATTCTGAAGAGGATGCCCCTGACTGGGCTGAGTTTGTCTTGAAATGTCTTGTTTTGGTCAACAAAAGGTTGAACCATTTCGTGAGAAATGCTCACGGTTTTGCCGCAGATGCCCCTGCTCGGGCTGGATCTTGCATTAAACTTCTTGGATTTGCCCAACAAAAGGTTGAACAACTTCATGGGGAACGCCCACGGTCTTGAATGGTATGCCCCTGACTAAGCTGAATGTTGATTTGCATATCTGATCAACCACGAGGCTGAAATACGCCGTGGGAGACGCCCATGGTCTTCAAAAAAATGCCCCTGACTGGGCTAAATCTTACTTTGAATATTTTGAAATTTTGTGGGAGAAACCCACAATTGCAGAAGATTGCCCCTGACTGGGCTGATGATTGCTTTGAAGCTCCTGAAAATCGTGGGAGAAATCCACGACCTTTGTGGAAGATGCCCCTGACCGGGCTGATGATGGTATTGGAAATCTTCAAAATTGACCTTGGACCTTGACTTGCATATACTAATGTTGGATGAAAATGATATTCCATATGAGTGGAAGTGCAAATGCAAATGCTGACGCGCGGAGATGCAAGAGCTTGGGGAAGTATGATATGGTTAGGTATGCATATGATGCAAGATGCCTATGATAGCGAATGTAATGCGCATGATGCATATGATTGCAGACGGGTAATTGGAAAGCAGGGAGCCGTCAGCGTGGTGGACTCTGGTAGCTGCCAATGTGAATTGGACTTTGGGGAATGGGAGGGATTGACTTCCTCGACACGCAGTTTGCTGAAGACGCCATGCCCAAAGCAGAAGATACTCCATGTGCCCCAAGTCTAGGTACTTGGTGATTTGTTATGAATTTCCTTCAGAGAAGGTTGCAGCTCCGCCTGATGATTAGGGTAACTTGGTCTTGCCCCAGTCTGAATATGGTAATGATATGCTCCTGCTCGAGCTGTTGAGTGATTTGCCCTAGCCTGTGGGCTTTGAAATAATCTTGCTTCGTGTACGCCACTGAAAGTCAAGTTCCTCCTCCATTGCCCCTTGTTGGAGTGTCTTTGAATACCTAGCACTGATTTGCAAATAAAATTGTACATTCATAAATGGTGACGTTAATGCAAAGTTCAATGCAAGATTTGAAAAAGTATCATTTTATTGAAGTGTCGTGGTAGTGAGACGAATGGATCATCAGCCCAAACTTTGTGTTGTTTGATTGGTGCGAAAAATATATCAAGAGAAATGACACCAATGTTAATGATTAACAATCATGTGAGGAGTCAGGTTACGCAACCTTGCGAAAGTATGCTTTCAGAATAAACCTCGCCTCAATTAGGTCTTTCGAGGGCCGTAGCGTGGTCTGGTTCACGGTTATTAAACAAAGGATATTAGGCTCAAAGTATGATTTGTACCCACCCCTTCTTCTTAATGATCTCCAGTCCTACGCTCAGTTAATCCTACACTTGTCTTGATGGTATAAACTTGATGGTTCAAGGTTTGCTCAACGTGGCAGTCACCTTATTTTGATGGATGCTAGTGCCCCTTTGATCTGGGTGGCCACTGAATCCTACTTTGTTTTTGTTGAGGGTTTCGGGGTCCTCTTTTGCTTTTGTTTTTGATCCCTAACTTTTGCATGGATTGACTTTGCTTGTCAGATCCATCGGGATTGCCTTGATTTTGCCTAAGTCCCCTCTAAGGTGACTGACTTAGCAGGCTTTTGATTTTTTTCTTTTTTTGGATTTTGTTGTGACTGCCCTGTTGTGAGTCATTGGTGAACAACCGTCTTTTATTGATTCGAGTGCGGAGTTGGATTAGCTGAACACTACCCTGTCCCAGGTTGAGTTTAAAGGGTTTGAATATCCGAAGGAAACTGCTACTTCTAGGCTCGAGGTGGTTTACTAGGGATTAACTCCTTATATCTCCAGTGTTTGGGGGATTAAAGCAATGCCTGTATATCATTGACAAGATTCTATCTGAAAGCATACAGTTTGCAATTATGGGTATCTCGTTTTCATCATCCTCCCTCAAATCATGCTAAACAGCAGTGAGTAGAGTGAAGTGAATAAATGTGTCGGTGATAAGTGAAAATGAGTGAATACGACATAATTAATTCAAAACATGCATAAACGATACATTAATGAAAACCGAATACGAAATGGCAATTGTTCAAAGCATACAGTACTAAAACAAACAAAGACAAAACATAAGGAAAACGAAAGATTAAATGGCAGCATGACGGCCTTCTTCAGAGAATGGACTTGACTTAATTGGATTCGATGTTGGCACTAGCTGGCCGATGGCAACGGATCGTTGATGATATTCGGAGACTTTCCATTGAAGTTGATAGCATCCCTATCGATCATGTCTTGAATTATGTGCTTGAAAGCCCTGCAGTCCTCAATGGTGTGACCTGGAGCGCCCTTATGAAACTCACAATGAGCATTTGCATCGTAGTCGGCAGGAATGACAGTTGGAGGAGCCAAATCTCTTGGAACAATAGCCTTTTTCTCCATCAACTGAGCAAAGATACTAGCATATTTCATTGGTAGACGATCAAAGACTCTATCTGGTTTCCATGTTCTCTGCGGACGCTGTGGGCGAGTACCTTGTCGTTGCTGAGTAGCTTGCATCTGCTGTTGCTGAGGAGGATACTGATATCCTTGCTGGTTGTAGGCTTGTTGCTGAGGAGCCTGTTGCCGTGGCATCTGAGCTTGCACTGCTTGAACAGCTGGCTGATAAGGCATTGGAGCATATTGCGCAGCAGTAACATATGGATACTGATAGTAGGGAACTTGATAAGGCATATGAGCAGGAGCTTGTTGAGAAGCTTGCCCTTTCTGCAAAAAGATGGCATTTGTTTCGCCCTCCTTCTTCTTGTATCCATTGAAAGGCTTCTTGGCATTGGCCTGGTTGTTAGAACCTCCTGGTATCTTTCCACTCTTCAGCCCTTCTTCAATTCTCTCACCGACAATCACCAAGTCAGAAAATCCAGCAGAGACACTACCGATCAGCTTTTCGTAGTACTGGCCTTGCAAGGTACCCATGAAGAAGTCAATCAATTCACGGTCAACAAGAGGTGGATGCACCCTTGCAGCTAGCTGTCTCCATCGTTGCGCATACTCCTTGAAGGATTCGCTGTCCTTCTGAGTCATACTCTGAAGCTGAGTACGATTCGGAGCAAGATCGGTGTTGTATTTGTACTGCTTGACAAATGCATCAGCTAGCTCGGCCCAAGTGCGCACACTATTACGTTCCAGCTGCATATACCATTCGAGTGATGCCCCAGAAAAGCTGTCTTGGAAGCAATGGATCATGAGCTTTTCATCTCTGGCATAGGCAGCCATCTTGCGACAGTACATCTTCAGATGAATGTTTGGGCAATTGAGACCCTTGTACTTAGAGAATTCGGGCACCTTGAACTTGGGAGGAATGACAACATCAGGCACCAAGCACAATTCCATAGCACTGAAAGAATTTGAGTTATGCCCCTCCATGGCTCGGAGTTTCTCGGCTAAATCTCGGCACATCTTCATGGCTTCTGAATCCTGAGCGGCAACAGGACTGGCGATGGGAATAGCAGCATGATAGTTTTGAACGTCGTCATACTGATCCATCAGAGTATCTTCGATATGGGGAGCTGGGATCTGCACAGCAGTAGGCTGGGCCTGCGGGATAACTCCAACAGTAACTCCAGGCGCTGGGATTGGCTGAGAAGTGTTTCCTTCGACTGCGTTGTTGAAGTTCAACGGCATCCCATGAGAATTTGGAATTGGAACCAAAGGGATGGCAGTAGACCCTTGTCCTTGACCATTGTTGTTGACGACAGCGACGGCTTCACGCTGTTCTTCTTCTCTTCTGGCCGCGAGGATGGCTTCGAGGATCTGGTCGATCTTTCCTTTCATGGAATCCAACTCTTCCCTGAAGGCGGCTTTCTCCTGTTGAATCTGCTCCATCATTCGTCTGGTATTGTCTCTAGTTGCGTACTGGTGTCGAGGAATCAGCTTGATTTATTGGAGAGGAAGGAACGAAGACATAAGATTTTGCTGAAGGATTGGAAATGAAAAATGCACAACATATGAGATGCAATGCAAATGATATGCAAGATGCAATGCAAGATACAAGATCCAGGATCACAGGATCACCATCAAACAATTTTGGAGCTGATAACCGTAACAGAGAAGTAACTACAATTTTTGATCCAAGAAACTGGCTGATACGACCTATGTGGGAAGATCTAAACATTCTACCCATAAACCCACTCATGGGATGGTTTCTACGTTTAGTTCCCAGGATCACGGACACTAGTCGTATTAGCATCACGCAACAGGCTGGCTATATTACGACGATAATGACGATAAGGTCTCTCCTGAGCGGGGTCCTCGTGCTAGGCGCACAAGGAGCGAGTCCTTGGAGACTAGCACTACACGACCACCAATATCGGAACTGGTGCTAACAAAAGGTTCCCAGAATCACAGACCCTTCATTAATCAAGTCGTGCAACAGGCTAGCTGTGTTACAACAAGATCTATGAATAGGTCTCTTCTGGAGGAGCTTTCATGCTAGGCACACAAGGAGCGAATCCTTGGTGACTAACACTACTCGACTACCAATTCTAAACTAAGTGTTCTCTCTGCTTTTACCAAAGCTCGGGCGTAGAGCTTTACTCATGATATCATCCCAGGAACCGACAGGCTAAGATAACAAGCATAAATAAAATCCACAAGAGAACAAATACATAAACAAAAAGGAAACAAATAAAACAAACACTCCTCACAAACCAAAAGATAGGCTTGACTCTCTCTTTGCATGGAGCAAATATGTCCCCAGCAGAGTCGCCACCTGTCGCACCTCGAAAAATCACGGAGACATTTCGGAGAAACGACCCTCGCGCGAAAGGCGCGTAAATGCGGTTCGACAGAGTCGCCACCGAACTTTATTTTTCCCAAATAAACGGGAGAGGAAAATATCAAGAAAACCTCTTAAAACGAAAGGGATAGGAACAGGGATGTCGCAACCAAGTTCCGGGTTCGGGAGTCGGTTACGTGAGGGGAAGGTATTAGCACCCCTCACGTCCGTCGTACTCGACGGGAACCTCTTAAGGTAATTGTGGGGAGTGTTGTTTTAGGTTTACTTGTTTTCTTTTCGTTGTTAAAGGTAGAATTGGTAGGATAAAAGGTAAAGACGCTAGGGGAATGGGTGGTTAGAGGATAGGGTGCTCGCCAAGGATTGGGGCCCTTGTGCCTACGTATGCTCATTCGGACGAGAATGAGAAATCAGAGCGTCGTAGTTCGACTACGAGAAAAGATGGGGGGAAATGGGGGATGGATAGAAGGTAGCTCGCCAAGATCATCGCAATCTTGTGCCTACGTATCTTACATTCAGACGAGAATGAAGAATCAGAGCATTCGTAGTTCGTGGTAACAACCACGAAAAAAAAGAGGTTTGAATTGGTTTGACGTTAGGTTGAGAGACGAAAGAGTGACTGACAAACAACCTAAGAGCGTGCCTCAAGAGCTTGTCACTCAAGAATTCAAGGGATGCGAGATCCCAAGAACTCAGTTCTTTCGGAAATTGAGTTGAATAAGTTGAAGATAAGAGTTGGATGTTTTGAAATTGAAAGAATGAACTAATAACAACTCAAGGGCGCGCCTCGAGAGTTACTCATTCAAATATTCAAAGAATGCTAGATTCTAAGAATATCTCTCTTTCGTAAGTTTTAAAAATGTTTGTGAAAGGATCGAATCGAAGAATGGCATGCGAGGCCAAAAGGATGTTGTTTTGAAGTAGCTCGACGACGTGCCGAGGACTTGATTGAAGATGGAACCGACTTGACGACGTGTTAAGGGTTAAGATTGTGAGAAACGATATCAGTCCCTGAGGGTGCCCCTAATATCGAAACCACGAGGAGTTGTGAATGAAATGTACGAAATGTGGGTTGCGAATGCGTACGAGCATTCGACTTAGGAGAACGATTGGAAAATGATTGAGTTTGGCAAGGTCGAAAGGTTGAGTAAATAACGACTCGAAGGGCGTGCCTCGAGAATTATTCACTCGAAGATTCAAGGAATGCTGGATTCCAAGAACCTCCTTCTTTCGAAGTTTTAATCGAGAAAATGTTGAGAAAATGCATTTGAGAAAATCAAAAGATTGAATGAATAACAACTCAAGAGCGTGCCTCGAGAATTATTCACTCGAAGATCCAAGAAATGCTAGATTTCAAGAATCTCCCTCTTTTGGAGTTTTAATCGAAAAAGATGTTTGAAAACCCGAGCGGATCATTACTGATAATGGTTCGAATCTGAATAACAAGATGATGAAGGAGCTGTGCCAGAGTTTCAAGATTGAACACCACAACTCATCTCCTTACCGGCCGAGGATGAATGGCGCCGTTGAAGCGGCCAATAAGAACGTCAAGAAGATTGTTCAGAAGATGGTTGTGACCTACAAAGATTGGCACGAGATGCTGCCATTTGCACTGCACGGTTATCGTACGACGGTACGTACATCAATCGGGGAAACTCCTTTCTCCTTGGTGTACGGTATGGAAGTTGTCCTACCGTTAGAAGTGGAGATCCCTTCCTTGCGAGTTTTGGTTGACGTGAAACTCGACGAGGCAGAATGCATTAAGAACCGACTGAACCAACTCAGCCTGATGGACGAGAAGAGGTTAGCATCGATTGCACATGGTCGCTTATACCAAAGACGAATGAAGAAAGCTTATGATAAGAAGGTGCGTCCTAGGAGCTTTCAGACGGGTGATCTCGTCCTGAAGAAGATTCTTCCTCCACACTCCGATCACCGGGGCAAGTGGACTCCCAATTACGAAGGTCCGTATGTTGTCAGCAAGGTCTTCTCGGGAGGAGCTTTGTTGTTATCCACGATGGATGGTGAAGATTTTGCATCCCCAGTGAACGCGGACGCAGTTAAAAAATACTTTGCTTGAAAGCGACCCGCTGGACAGTAAAAAGAGAGTCCAGGCAAAAATGGGGCATCCCGGCGAACCATAAAAAAGGAAAAAGGTTCGGGAAAAAATTAGGGATATAAATTGAAAAATGTACACCCGCAAAGTCGAAAACCCAGATGGGCGACTTTGGCAAAAAAGGGTATCCCGGTGAACTGAATACCCGCAAAGGGCGGTTCACGCAAAAGTTAGGGATTTGGAAAAAAGCAAATGACTGCGTTCCGTGTGTGGACTGTATTTGTTTAGTGGTTTGGAAGACCTGAGGGCCGTTTATCTGAATCAATCTCTTCTGAAGCTGAAGCGTCGGAGAAGTATCGAAGTCGAGTGGGTCATAGAGGGATCAACTCATGGTGTTCGTCTACGCCTCGTTGCCGACATTTGTATATACTGATGTATATTTATGTTTTATTTTTGCGCGGCTTCCTCATTCCAGGAGCTTGCATCTGTTGTAAAACATTTTTACCCATTCAGGGGTTCGTTATCAGTAAAATGTATACTATTCAGCAATTCTACTTGTCTGTTTAGCATTTATCTGTTTTGTTTGCGAAAAAGAACGCCAATGTTTTTGATAAAATGCGCATACATAAACTTACTGGCCTGGGCCGCTGATTGTTGAAACAATGAATTACTTAAACATTATCGCAAGATGATAACCTTGATAGGTCCCTTTGAGAAGGGTATCTTGTCTGTTTGTTTGTGTTGTTGCAGGTGTAGCGTACTCCAGGCAGCACGCCGTATGCGTCCCCCAAGCAGGATGATTCCTCCTTCTCCGGCAAAGTTCAGCAGCCTCTCCCCACAGAGTCTGAACGTGATATCGTAAAGCATTGATATGTCTCCCCAGGCAGAGAAGATTCTCTCCCCAATCAGATGTATCCCGAAGGGTCGTCATCTCCCCAGCAGAGTCTTTCACTGAAGTGTGCAGCACTCGATAGTCCAAGACTGAAGTCTCCAGCGGAATCGAGATTCCCCACAGAGTCGTACTCTCCCTAGCAAGCAGGATGATTCCTTCTTCCCCAGCCGAGTTTGCTGATCCCCAAGGGAGCCGAGGCCTTGGAAGCATTTGGGACCATGATCAGTTTTCCCCAGTAGGGTGGTGAATAGCTGATGCTGTATTTCCCCACCGGAGTCGTCACCTCCAGGAAGGTTGGCTGCGAATGCCGTGCAGTTTATTTCTGCGATTGACATTGCTTTCCTCAGCAGGCCTGGGTTCTCGTAGAGCTTCGTCCCCCTGCAGCAGTCAACTAAAGTTTGCTTCCCCATGCAGAGTCCGATTGAGATTGACGTGACCCTTTTTCTCCCCAGCAGGATGATTCCTTCCCCTATCAGAGTGGTTCTTTCTCCTTGACAGGAGGATTCTCCTTTCAGCATTTATTTTTCCGATGGGATTGCAGCATTTTTGCATGACACTTTGCATGAATGCATAGCATTTCCACCGCGTGGAACATTACGCCATTGTCGATCATATGCATACTAGACATGAGCTAGGTCGTTACCGTTCTTGTTTTGCAGGTGTCCCTCCGCAGAGGCGTTTGATCAAGATGATTCTTGAGTTCTCCCCCGACGGAGTCGTTTGCTTAAGATGATTCTTAAAATCCCCGGCGCAATCGCCAGAGTTGCCTGCTCAAGTTGATGCTTAGAGTACCCGGCAGAGCGTCTGCTCAGGATGATCCCTGAAATCTCCAGCAGAGTTATCAGTTCAGGAGGATTCTTGAAGTCCCCATGGAATTATTTGTCCAAGATGAGTCTTGATGTCCTCAGTAGAGTTGAATCACCCAGAATGATTTCTGGATCCCCGAAGCAGAGTTACTTGATAGTTCTCTAGAATCCCCAGCGGAGATGCATCATCCCCAGCAGGTTCCTGAACAGCGAAGTTGAAACTTCCCTCGAAGACTTGATGATTGAAGTCCGACCGTGTTAATGAAGCAGTTCTTTCGGCTGATGCGGAATGCCTGATGGCAGAAGTTCGAATATCCCCAACTGGTTCATGATTGACCGAGAATGCCATTCCCGACTTACTGATGAAGTCCGGCTGATGCCCAAAGATTACTTTGAAGGCCTGATGGCGTGATTAACTTGATTGTTGACCTGATGAGTCCCGAGGAATCCTGGTGCCTGACGGCATGATCGACCATGTATTACCGGTTACCGTGTGACCAATTTCTCCAGCTAGTGTCGTGCAGCTATCATTTCAGTTTCCGAAGATTTGTCCCCATCAGAGTACTGTGTACTTGCGCAGTTGGAAAATTTCCGGGTTTGTCGGTATTCAACCGTCTTGCACCTTAATTGGTTGAGATTCGTTCGCTTCTCACCCAGTCAGGTTCAAGCCGTTTGAATAGGGGCAGCTGTTGCACCCTAAAATTTGACCAACATTTCTTTACTTAGCTTATGTTTCATTTCATTCACATTAGCATTATCCTCTGCATTTCATTGACCTGTATGCAGGAGATCAAGAGTTATGATTCAAGTGTTCAAGGGTTAATATCTTTGTCAGAGAAGTCAGAAGATTCTCAGAGAGAGTGGTTGAAATCACAGTTGTGTGCCTCCTAACTTGAGAGTTGTGGGAAGCTCCTCAGATGATTCTGAGGCTATGAAGAAGGACTTGAAGCCTTGAGAGAGCTTATGAGATGTCTTGAAAGCCATCATAAAGCCTAGATAGGTCATGGTGCAAGTTTAAGAAGACTCAGCCATGAGTGGTGTAATTAGGGTTTGACTGGGTCAACCCTAGGTCAAATGATGATTTGGAGAAGGTTGAGACCTAACTCAAAGAGCCATGTGATCATGGAGTGACACATTGAGATGTTATAAGGATGATTCCAAGGTCAACTCATCATGATTGAAGAGTTTGAGAAGTTTCAAGCTAGGGTTTCTAAGGCTTGATAGTGTAAAATCCCCTAGTTTGACCCCTATCTTCAAGGTAGTTTAGCTCAAGATGTGATTGTCATCTCATCTTACCCCCAACATGAATGTTGTAGAGCTTGTTCTTAGCTTTAATTTGAGTACTAGAATTAATTAATAGGATTTGTAGAACTCAAGTTGTGACTTTGACAAGTTACAGGTCATCTGAGGTATGTGAATCTGGGGCCTTGAAAGACACCCAACTTGCATCAAACTTTTTCCCAAGAAGGATGATTCCTATGAACTTTTGGTCAACATGAATGTTGTTCCTTATCTTCTTAGATTTCTATATAGTACTAGAAGTCCTTGATAGGATTTGTAGAACTCAAGTTATGGCTTTGACAAGTCAAGGGCATTTTGGTCATTTGGAGATTACAGGTCATTTCAAGCATAAGGCCATAACTCCTATTTCCAAGCTTCAAATGGAAAAATCTTCAACATCAATCTTGCTTAAAATGATGTTTTAAGGCTAGTAAGGAGGTCATGAGATGTTGAAAAGGCTTGTAGCTCAAAGTGGTAAAAATGACCTAAAATAAGGGCATAAGTTAAATAAACCAAAGTTGGAAATTGATATTTTCAACCTACACATCCAAACCATGGCATGTAATATATCATTTTGACTCTAGAAAAAATTTTAGATAAATGGTTTAGCCACATTTTTGATTTGAGGTCTAAATCATGGACTTGCTTTGGAAAATGGTTACTTGCATATTAAGCAACATTTGCAAAACTTAGAATTGAGGCATGGGCAAGGAACTTGGCAAGCTAAACCCTTCCAAGTTGTCACTAGGGGAGAAATTGAAGGAGATTGAGATGAATTTCAAGCTGCAAACAGAATTGAGCATGGCATGATAAGTGATTCAAAATCTCATGACATGAGATGTGTAAAATCTCATTGGAAGGATCTAGAGGGTTCTAGATCATCCAAACTTCATCTATATATTGAGTATAATGCATCCATGGCAAGGGTTGGTGATCATTGAAGGATTGAGCTTAGTTTGAGATTGAGTTTTCATAGCTTGCAAGTGCAATCGGTTTCATCAATTTCCTCCATTTCCTTCCATTTTCTTGATTGGTTCTTCTTCCCTGAGTATCAAGGATTGATTCCAGATCATTTCCAAGAAGATTTGGTGGCTAGATCGTGAGGGAGCAAGTGATTTTCAGCACCTGCAACTCTTCATCGTGTTTCAAGATTGAAGCACTCTCCACTGAATCTTTTGCATACAGAAGTAAGGAGGAAGTTCAGTGATCGTGTCCAGAAGATTTGAGAGCTTGAAGTGAAGATTCCGTGCATCTGTTATTCAAGAATTTCCAGGTTTGTAACCTTCTTCCCCTAGCTTGATTTAGGTAGAATTAGGTTGAATTAGGGTGTTAGATTAGTTGTATAATGGCCTAGGACGGTTTTCAGATGGTTAATTGTTGAATTAGAGACAAAATAGGAAGGTCACCATTTTCGGTTGAGATTGGGAGATGATGATTCTTGAGGTTTCAGAGGAAACTAATGGCATGATTGAGTTCGTGGCAAGATTTGGAGTGTGTTTCATGTTGTAACCATTTGCATTGGAGGCTCCTAGAGTGAACTAGTGTTGGGGAAGACGACCGGAGCTCCATCGGCGGTGGCCAGAGCTGGGCGCGAAGCTCAGAGCTTTGAAATGGAGAAGATGAACTCTACACCATTGGATCTTGTTTTGACCATTGACTAGAAGCTGATCCAACGTATATGATTTAATTCTGGCTTGTGAAGAGTTTCTGAGGAAACGCTGCGTTTCATTAATTCAAGCGTTTGGGCCTAGTAATCTGAGTGTTATCCACACCCCCCTGCAAGCCCAACCCAGAATTTGAACTGAGTCTGAATGCTATTTACACCGCGCGCTTCTTTATTTTATTTGATTTTCATTTTAATTTCCATTTAATTCATGATTCTTGAAAAATTCATAATAAATTGAAAATTAATCCAATCAACCCCATTCTTTTTGCATTTTACTCATGATTGAGTCTAGTATTTTTTAGAGAAAAAATATTTCTATTTCATATAATTTATGATTTAATTGGAATTTTGTATTTTAATTGATATTAAAATGGTTATGTTTGATGCATAATTTTGTGGAATTTAGTGTGATCACTTGGTGATGTTTTTTAGCCTAATTTTTTGTGTGTGATTAGGTTAGGCATGTATGATCCCATAGTAATTTTCTCACATTTTTGTGATGAAAATAGGTGTGCTTTCTAGATTGATGTTTAGATGCTTCCTTTTTAGGGTTTTAGGTTGATACCTTAGAATGTAGATTTTAGTTCTAGGTCCAATTTGATGATTTGGTCTTTGAAACTAATGTGATAGAGTCATGATTGACCTAGGTTCCCATAGAAATGTTTGTAGGATTTTTCAATTGATTTTAGTATTTTAGTTAGGACTAACTTTAGTACTAGGTTTTAGGTGATCCTAACTTACTAATTCAATTAGTTTAACTCATTTAGTTCCCTTAGATTAGGGTTTGTGCTTGGTTTTCCTTTGATTGAGATTGAAGACAAGTTGAAGACAAGGTGAGGATTCTTGAAGTGGCTTGAAGTTTCTTGGAGCTTTGGATTTGTTGGTGCCTGAAGATGTCTGATGAAGATTAGGAGATAGGACATAGGGAGAGCTTTGTAGTTAGGATGATTTCTTTCACAAACATGGAAAGCATCTTGTGCTTCCATTCCTCCCAATGATTAAAAGTCCTTCCATGGTATCCACCTCCCTCCTTTGGAGGGATAAGTGATGGTATCTAGGAAGTAGAACTTTTGAGGGAAACATTCTTCTGATGTTAAACCCTTATAGGCCTCCTTTGGTGGTCAATAAGCAGTTTAATACCCTAGCTTATCCAGTTAAGTGATTTCCTCTGGTTTGAGTATCTTGAAAGATGTTGGGCTTGAGTGTGAAGATGAAGACTTCATTGAAGAGTTTGGAAAAGGATGATTCCTTGAGCATTGCCATTGCAGCTGAGGCTTGGAAAGCAAGAAGAATAGGTTGATACTTGAAGATTCAATTAAGATTGAGTGAAGAATGAGGAGTTCCTTGCTTGAAGAAGATTGAAGGATGAAGTTGACACTTCCAAGTGATTGAAGACTACTCTGAGAAGCTGAGGCTTGTAGGAAGAGAAGACCAAGTTGAGACTGGTAAAGTAAGAGATCTGAAAGCTTGAAGACTGAGTTGATACTTACTTGAGGATTCAATTGAGATTGAGTGTAAAGCTGAAGCTGAGGAATAGAAGGTAAGTTGATATTTTGAATTGATGCTGGGAGATCCTGAAGGGATCAAGTTGATACTTGTAGTTGAGAGTGAAGCCTGAAGGTAGAATTGACTGAAGAGCTGAAGCTTGGAGAAGAAGGATAAGTTGAAACTTATGTTGATGGATTGAAACCTGGAAAAGCAAGTTGATACTTGAGAGATGATAGCCTTGAAGGGTGAGGGAAGTCTGAAGACTGGATTGCGGTCAGAAGAGCTGAAGCTTGAGTTGAAAGCAGGAAGAGCTGTTGATCTGTTTCTTTCTTGTCTATTTTCTTTTCTGTATTGCTGATGTGCCTTGTTTGAGTTGCTTGATGCATTAGAATAAGTCCATGATTAGACTGACTTTAATCTAGGAGCATGATTGCACTAGAGGTTGAGTTGCTCCCTCTGCTTGTATTGTTACTGTATGGCTTTGCTTGCGGGTATTCAGTAGAGCCCTGCTCCCTTGCCCGTGTGGTTCATTCTGCTTGATAGCATGTTTTATTTTTCTTCTGTATGATTGCAGTTTACTGTATTTTGCTTGATAGCATGATGTTATTTCCTCAGTATGATTACTGTTATTCATTCTGGCTTGAGGTTGAGATGAGCTTGTGGAGGCTGATACCCCACACACATTTCCTCCCTCACTTGCATTGCATGCATTTTATAGTCGTTTACTGTTTACTGTTTAAGCTGATGCTTTAGCTGTTTCTGTGTATCATTGACATGATCCCTTAGGACTCTCACCTCCTTTGATAAGGAAGTGATGATAGAACTTTAGGTTGAAACCTATGCATGATAACTTCTAGGAGTTCCCTGTTTCAAACCTCGACTATAGGATGAATCCTTGGCATGACAACAGTAGGACTTGATAGTCTCCCTTTAGTTGAGCCTGTTCTCTTCTCATCTCAAAACAGCTTAAGATACAGTAATCATGAATGATTTCTTTTGTACGTTACGAGCCTTAAGCTATCTGAGAAAGGATTGTTGGAGAGCTTCTTTCCAACAGTCTGGATGTTTAGTATGGCACCCGTTGGGTGACATGCGACGCGTTCACTCTCAGGTCATAGTCTTTAGTGCGATTGAAATTGCAAACACAATAAAAAGCACTTCTTTCGCAAAAGACAGAAAACAAACTTCAAACCTTTTTGCCCCGTGGGCCCATAATTCAAAGGAAGCTTTTCTGAAGAAAAGAGTGTCGTTAAACTTCAGCACCAACGCAAACAGGCTTTGTGCCTAACTGCTGGAACTGCTGTTTAACCCTACTCGATAAAACAGATGAATCTGAATTCCCATAATCCGTAGTACCCCGAACTACGTAAGCTCTGATCTCTCATACCTGTTGAGAGTACGTAGGCACAATACTGATGTATTGGCGAGCCACCTTCCCCGTAACCCGTAGTAGGTCGAACTACGTTGACTCTGATTTCTCATTCTCTGATGAGAATACGTAGGCATAAAGCGCGACGCTTTGCCTAGTCATTTTCTTTTCTGTTTAAACCAGCCTTGATAGGTAGATAGATAAACCAACTCGTCCAGTAAACACAACAAGCGTGGATCCCGTCGAGTACGACGGACGTGAGGGGTGCTAATACCTTCCCCTTGCGTAACCGACTCCCGAACCCAGACAACGGTTGCAATGACCTTGTCTTATACCTTTTCGTCAGGTTTTTCCGATTGTTTCCTTTCCCGTTACGAGGGATAAATAACGAAAGGTGGCGACTCTTCTGTTTTGCCGACACCTTATTTTCACGGTAGCGACACACATAACTGTCAGATGGTTCTTCATGCTTGTTTGTGCAATTTAGGAATTGTCATTAGGTTGAGTTTGTTTTGGTAAAACATTGTTATGTTCTTGAAACTGCCAATTTTTGTGGTGAAACTGTTCTGATTTAATATGCTCATGTTGTATCATTCATCTTGCCATCAAGTGATGTTGTGTCTTATTATTTACTGTAGTAAGAGTATGGATGTCATTTCTATGTGTAATATTTGTGTTGATTTATGAGGGTTGTTTAATCTCTTTCCATGTAAGAATTAGTTTGACATGTTGCTGTCTCTTACTATTGGAGTATGCCCTGACCATGTATGGTTTAATTGTTGAGAATCATGTTGGATCCTGCCATAAAGCACCATATCTTGATCTGCTTACTGTTTTGAAATTGAGCAGATACCTTCAAGTTCTCTTTTTGTTGATACCCTTGCAATTGGTGTACAAAAGGGCTTTAACTTGTGATTTTGGATTTAATAACTTGTCTACTGTCCTGAGATCATTGATATTGTTGATTTGCAAAGTTTTTTCTTAAAACACCAATCTCACCAACTTGCAACTCACATACAATTTTCTAATTATGAGATCTTTTGATTAGCATTCTTGTCAGAAACCATTCCTCATCATTTTTAAAACTTGCTCAAACCATCTTTGGCCATTAATCATGTCTGTCTTAACTCTAAAATCTCAAAATGCATTTTAAACTCCATAATTGCATGAGCATTCGAATTTTATTTGGTGTGAAATATTTGGAAATTTGGTTGTTACCATTGCATCCCTCTTAAAATTTCAAGCAGGTTTGAGTTAAATTTCATAAGATTTGGCTGTGTTTTGCTCAAGTTCGAAGTGAAACCGTATGACACATGCTTGCCTTGTTTTGTCCTTGGCTTACCCAGGAAATCACACGCCTTTTAGTACATTTGTATATGGGGTGGCTTGATACAACAATTGTATCCCCACC
This sequence comes from Lathyrus sativus, assembly GCA_963859935.3. Lineage (NCBI taxonomy): Eukaryota > Viridiplantae > Streptophyta > Magnoliopsida > Fabales > Fabaceae > Lathyrus > Lathyrus sativus. The sequence goes on along the minus strand of OZ012739.1, from coordinate 213,250,443 downwards.
CCAGTGGTTATTCGCCTTGTCATAAGAACTTGCCATGCCATATTGTCCTGTGTTCGACCCCTAGCGGGGCGTTTTTTTACTCTTTTTCTTGTTTTTTTTCATGTTTCCAATATTTTTCTTTCTTTTTCCATTAATGTTCACACGCGCGAGAGTGGTTGGAGTGGCATAGTTTTGTGCCTGCAACCCCAAGGTCTTGAGTTCAAGCCTTGGGTGAGGTATTTCTTTATTTTTAGCACTTGTTTCTTTTCTATTTTATTTTATTTTAATTATTTTCTTGTTTTGTTTTATTTATTTAAAAATAATTTTAAATATCATAAAATCCCAAAAAAATCATATTTTATTGTTTTAATGTGTTAATTTATTTTTCATCATTTTTATTTTATTTTCCATTTATTTTTTCCATTTTAATTAAATTTACAAATTAATGTATTTTGTGGCTTGTCATTTGTTTATTGCATGTTTTCCTCACTCTATTCCTTGTTTGTTGCATCTTTTCTTTGCATCTCATTTGTTTGCATTGCATGTTGACTTGTTCAAGTTAATTTCCTTTCTTTCTTATTTCATTTGTGAGTGAATTATTTAGTGTTTACTTGGCCTTGTGCCATGATCCCCCTAGGAATCCTAGTCCGTCCGTTTAGGATGGGAGTAGGAGAGACATTAGGTGTTCAATCCTATGCATGATAACATTAGGATAGTATCTTCCATTTCATCCCAACTTTAGGAGCATTGTGCATGACAACTTTAGGGTCCAGTTTCCCCTTAGTCTGTGTCTTTCTCTTCTCATCTCCTAAACAATTCAAAACACCTAATAAAGGATAATTTGTGTCGTACGCTACGAGCCTTAAGTATTTGAGAAATGATGGTTGAGGGGCCTCCTCTCAACTGTCTAGAGTGTTTAGCGTATGCCCTTTGGGCGATATGCGATGCATTCGCTCTCGAGTCATAGTCTTTAGTGTGACATGAGTTTCAAACCCTAACTCAATTCACTTCTTGTCTTAAAAAACACAAAAAAAACATCAAACCTTTTTATCCTTCGGGATTAATGGAAAAACATTTTCACAAAAAGAGTGTTGTTAAGCTTTGGTTCTACCGCAAACAGGAATCGTCCCTAACTGCTAGAACGACGGTTTAACCCTACTAGGGTAAAAAACTTGAACCAACCTGTGGTCATAGTAGCCCGAACTATGTTTGCTCTGATTTCTCATACCAGACGAGGATACGTAGGCACAAGACGACAATGTCTTGGCGAGCAACCTTTCCCCACTTTCACCTGTAGTTTTTCGAAGTACGTTGACTCTGACTTTCCCATTGCACGAGGGAATACGTAGGCATAGAGCGGCGATACTCTATCGAGTCTCTTTTCTTTTCTTTTGTCCCCATGAGCCTGTAGCTTAGATTAGTTTTACACCCTGTTAGATAGACAACAAGCATGGATCCCGTCGAGTACGACGGACGTGAGGGGTGCTAATACCTTCCCCTTGCGTAACCGACTCCCGAACCCTAAGATTTAGTTGTGATGACCTATTTTATTCCCTTTTCGTAGGTTTTCTCTGATTGTTTCCTTTCCCTCTCATTGGGATAAATAACGAGCGGTGGTGACTCTTCTGTCTTTGCCGGCCCCTTTTCGCAGCGATGCGACAGTTACCATGCATATTCATGTTCAATTTGTTATTTATCCTACTTGTTTATCCTTATCTTTATCAAGTCTGTTTCCCTAGTGATAGAACTTGTCAGTTCTCATCAAGTTGCCTTGTTATCATCTTTGCTTAATGCTGTCACAGGCTTGCTCTTATCTTTCTTGGTTATTACCATAACTTTATATCTTAATCATGTTTGAATGAATGCATATGTGTGTTTAGGCTTTGTTAAGTTTCCCCAAGTGATGTAGCTTGTTAGCTCTCATCCAGTTGCCTTGTTATCCCTTATTCCAAAGGAAAGTCTCTCTATTGACTTCACTGTCATAGATAGCTCATTACCCCTCCCCTTGACTTGGTTAAGTCATTAGGTCCTTTAACTTAGTTAAGTTAGAGCCTATATCCATTAGAATTTTCTTTAAGTCTACAGACCTACCCCTTGTTAGGAGTATCCTACAATTATAACTTTGAGATAGAGTTTTTTAACTCTATGTAAGGATCATTGTTATGGTTACTTACTCCCCTCTTGGATTTTGTCAAATTCAATCCTCTTGAGTGTTAAACTTAGATCTAGAGAGTTTTGTCAAACTCTATACAAAAATTGTTGTGTTTGTTCTCCCTTGTGGTCTTGACCATAGTCAAGTATTCCTCAACCATAGTGAGGTGAACTACGGTTGCTCTGATTCCATCTTAGTAAGGATACGTAGGCAGAGGATGTGATATCTTTGCAAGCAAACTTAGAACTATCCTTAGGTATTTACCTCAAACTTTACCTTAACCTTGATCCCACGACACTAGGAAACAACAACTTAGATAACTTAGCATACATATACACAAAAGGTTCTTGTAGAGTACTATAGATGTCTAAGAAGTGAATAACTACCCTAGGCATAACGAACCCCCATTCCCCGAAACTCTAGCGTTGTTGTTACATCGCGCAAAAGGTTTTTCTTTCTTTGACCTTTCCTTTGGATGAATCAAAGCTCGGTGGTGAATTTCAATGAATTAAGATTCAAGTTAATCAATATCTTGATATCTGATTCTCACTGCAACAAAAACGGAGACTTCACTGGTGTTACGGTGAGAATCGTGATATCAAGCTATTGATTAACTTGAATCTTAATTCATTAAATTCACAGTCAGAATTTAATTTATCCAAAGGAAACATTAAAGAAAGAAATACCTTTTACGCGATGTAACAACAATGCTAAGAGATCGGGGATCGGGGGTTGGTTATGCTTAAGGTAGGTATTTCACATCCTAAACATCTTTAGTACTCTACAGGAACCTTTTGTATGTTTGTATGCTATGTTTGATAAATATTTGCGATGGTTTGGGATTGGGTATAAGGTTAGGTAAAGACCTAAGGATAATTACTAAATTTTCTCGCGAAGATATCGCATCCTCTACCTACGTATCCTAACTAGGATAGAACCAGAGCAACCATAGTTCACCTCACTAGGGATAGATGAACACTTGATTATGATCAAGGTTCAAAGGGGAACAAACATAACAATGCTTGTATAGAGTTTGACAAAACTCTCCTAGATCTAAGTTGTACATTCAAAGGGATTTGACTTTGACAAAAACCAAGAGGGGAGTAAGTAATCATGACAATGATTTTTACATAGAGTTAGCAAACTCTATCTTAAAGTTCTAGTTGAAAGATACTCCTAATAAGGGGTAGGTCTGTTAGACTTAAGCAAAGTCTAATGGATATAGGCTCTAACATAACTAAGTTATGGTTCAAAATGACTTAACAAAGTCAGAAGGAGGGTAATGAGTTGTCTATGACCCAAGGGTCAATAGAGAGACTTTCCTTTGGAATGGGAAAAGATGAGGCAACTGGATGAGAACTAACAAGTTCCGTCACTTGGGGAATAACTTAACAAAGTTAAAAGCACACATAAGCATTCATTCAAACATGATGAACATTAAGAGAATTTGGTAACAACCAAAGAAGAGATGCAAGTATGTGACAACATCAAGCAAATATTATAATCAAATCAAATGGTTACAACCAATAATGCACAAAGATATCACAATATATAGAGGGACATGGTAAAATTTCTTACAAGACCAAGCATATAAGGTACATTAATTTTAAAACATCTTGACAAAGATGAAGAGCAATGAGGTAACAACCATCAAGACAAAATAACAGAACATGTAATTCAAACAAGTTTAAATGCAAACAAGTAACAACTTGAGGAAAGCATATATAAGGATCAAGGGATGTCAAATGTAACAACATGAGACCAGCAATCATGCATTGATGACAATCAAGTACAAGAGCATGCAAAAAATGTTATAACATATCAAGTAAGAAGTTCAAAGTTTTATGAGGGAAGCATACAGGCTCATGGTAACAACCAAAACAAAGCAAGTCCTAACATATTAGAGTTCTAACAAGACATTTATATAGGTAGGAAAGAAATAAGGATGCACTCAAGAAGTTACAACATTAAGAGATACATCACGATTCACAAATACAGTTCACAGTAACACCTAACTAGATGCACTTCCAAAAACAAGGATTGATCATGACAAGACTTTGAGTCAAAAAAAATAAACCACTTAAGTAAGTTAACAAACATGTGTGGATCAAATACAAATAAACTCACAAGATAGCTCAAGAAATAGTTTAAGAAAAGTTTCAAACAAAAACAAGGTAAAAACCCTAAAAGGCAACATGACTTTCAAGTGGGTTGAAGTATTTCTAGGATGGGCATCCTTGAATTATTTTCTCACTATGTGAAAGTAGACATAATAAAGAACATTTTGTAAAAAGAATAGATAAAAAATGTTTAAAAAATGAAAAAGTTATGAGGTTTTTAATTTTGTGAATAAAACATTAAAAAAAACCAAGTGATAAAAAGTTAGAAATGCACATCTCAAGTGTTGAACCCACAACCTTTGGTTCACAAGTCTAAAACTTCACCAACCCAACCAGAACACGCATGTGATCAGTCAATGGAGAAGAAAGACTAAATGTTAAAACATGAAATAAATTTCAAAAGCCAAAAATAGTCGATTCCCACACGGATCAAACTCAGGACATTTAGGCAAGGCAATACATGAGCACGTAGGCCATGACCACTGGGGTGGTGATACATCCAATGTATCAAACCACCCTAGTGAAATATATACCTTCAAGTGTAAAATCAGGGCAAAATCAAAAGAGCAAGCCAACAAGTGAAAATGCCAAAAAACGTGAACACCTCAATCTTTGTCAAAACAACATCAAATTTAGCAAACTTTAGGTCCATCTCATGTGAAATTTAACAAGGAAATTGATGGTGCTCTTGGTATTCTAAAATAATGTACACAAATTAAAACCCGATTGCAACTGCATAAGGAGGGTTTGAAATGCAATTTCAAAGTTGGAGCTCAAATCAATTACATTTGGATCATATAGAAAGCTTGTACTCGAACACAATATGCTATTTAAAAAGTTTAAACACAAAGATGGCTCAAAATTGTACTAGAACAGAATATGGCATATGAGTTGAAAAAATGCACATAAGTTGTTATAACAAATGCAAGAACAGACAGTAGCAGTACCAAACCAACATAGATTCAATCAAAGAAAACATGAGTTATATATATAGGGATCTCTAATTCAAACTGATAGCAGAAAGACTTATGATTTATGAGGTTGCCATGACATCTCTCAAGGTTGCTTGCAGTAGAACCAAAACATTATGAATTTATCAACATAAATAGCAAATACAAAATGCATTTGAATCTAGAAACCAAGGCCTGAATCTTGTGAAAGCACCTCAATAACAGTTTATGACAGAGGTCAACTCCCCATTCACATCATATTACAACAAGACATAGGCATACACATACAATTTCAAATCAATACAAATATTGGTCTGAATAGAAACTAAACAAAATACTCATATAGAAATGGCATACAATCAGTGTCAAGCACATTCTATAAAGGTTTCTTAAATGCAAGATGACTTATGAGCATCCAACTTATTCAAAACAGAAACAACAACATGATTCATAGTTAGAAGAACAATCCAACAAATCTAAAATCTACCCTATATGTCAGCTGCACATACTCTTACTTAACAAGTAAGTTAGGTTCATACCTGACCTAGAGCACACTTAAAGGAGTTTCAAAGATTAATAGCACAACATTGCATAATTACCAAGAGGGTGCTAAACATATTGATGAGCAAGATAGTAATCATGGAAGATTCATACATGAACTACACTTATATTTAAACACATTTCAACTAATGCACATTAATCATGCTCATGATAGTTTATGATTAAGGTAGTGATTACTAACCTCTTGTAGACTTCCAAGCAAGCTATTTAGTAGGGAATACCTTGAAAAGATGCTCCAACTGATCTCAAGAAAGTCTTGGTGAACCAACATATTTCTTATACTTGAAGCAATCAAAGGGATCTTTGTGACAGATCCAACAACTGGTGATGTAGATGTTTTTTGATGTTTTGGACAGTTAGCACACTTAAAACCAAAGGTGTTTGAAGTGTCAAGATTATTGAAACCAGCTTGAGTAAAGGGTTATCTTGTTTTGTATAAAAAGTCAAAGTTCACTAAGGTTGCGGGTCGACTTTTGGGGATGTGAGGTCTTGGACTGTGTAATACCCTAATTTTTACCCCTAAGATTCCACATTTCATTTGCATATCATTCCACAAACAAGACCATACTTTTTGATTTTTCTTAGGTCCCTTGTGTTTCTTATTTACTTTATGTTTGTTTCTGTTTACTAACCTCTAACTAAAATACCAAAAATATTTTTCAATTTTTTTTGTTTCTTCTTCTTCTCTGTGTGTTTAGGGTTTTGCAGGGAGATTGATGGCAAAGACATTCATTCGAGTCTAAATCAGATGAAAGTTTGACCTCATCTTGGTCGAACTATCAAGAGTTTGCTTCAACTATAAGTTACCCGTGATTGTGGGCTATTTTCTCAGGCAATGTGACTGTTCAAGGTCAAGTTGTCCTATATCATAATTCATCAAATTTTCAAGCAGTGTTCTATGAGAAGCTTCGCCCGGGGCACTGGTCGAGATAGGGTTAGGGGTGGCCATCACCGTCTTTCTCTAGCAAAATTGGCTTTGAAGAATCTTTTGCTTACAAATTTGGACCTATTTCCCGCTTGTATTGATCAGTGCTACTACTCTAATTCTTCTGTAGCCGATGGGTATTTCAGTGTACTGGCAGAGGTCTGCATGCGACAAGAGATACCAAACTGTGAAATACAGAGACTATTGAGTTTGATCCTTTATAAAGTAGTGGACCCATCAAGACAAATTCGTGATGACGCCCTTCAGATGCTTGAGACACTTTCTGTTCGTGAATGGGCTGAGGATGGCATTGAGGGCTCAGGTGGTTATCGAGCGGCTGTTGTTGGCAACCTTCCTGATTCCTATCAACAGTTCCAGTACAAGCTTTCCTGTAAACTTGCAAACGATCATCCTGAACTAAGCCAGCTTCTTTGTGAGGAGATCATGCAAAGGCAATTGGATGCGGTTGATATCATTGCTCAGCATCAGGTCTTAACATGCATGGCTTCATGGATTGAGAACCTTAATTTCTGGAAACTCAAAGAAGGCAATGTTGTATTGTTTGTGGCACTGAGACGGTCAGTAGTGGTGGATTTCTAAAGCGGTTGGTTGAATATTTTGAAGAGCACGACAAATATCAGAGTGCATCTGAGTACCAGAATTAGTAGGCGAAATTGCCCAAGGTGAAGATGCTGTTACCATTGGTAATAACTACTGTTCCAGGTCATGCAAAATATGTGGTCATTTGGACAGTTCAGTGAAGAGGCTCCAATTTATGATCTCATGGAACTTGCACAGCAGGCAGCAGATCTTAATCAACAAATGATATGATTCTTCATAACTTTTCTGCCAGGATCACTGAGAAAGTATTTTTTTTTAAATAAGAGTGAGATTATAAGAACACGGCATGAACGCTTAGCAGCAGGAGGAGTAACGACTGTTGATGCACCAACAAACAGCAAATGCTTTCTAATGTGTTGCAGGCTTCAGTCATGGTTTCAACCGTGGAGAATCCGTGAATTTTGCACTTAATGAAGAAGGTTTGCAAGTGTATGCTTTCTCGTTATGGAAATACGGTGAATATGATTTGTCTCTCTCTGTAGCTGGGAGTTTTGCTTCGAAACTTTCTTCTATGGAAAAAGCATTTGTGTGGTTCCATCCTTTTGTTTCACTAGTATATTAGTGTACATCATATGTGGACTCGATGCAGTCGTCACTAGCAGATCAAGATGACAGACACTGAGCCCAGCATTCTTCAAGTTCTTCATACGATATGCAATCCTAATGATAGCAGTCCTATTTCAAGTAAACATACTGTACTTCAACAAGTTATTAGAAGCTTCTACAACAAATGATCAGTCTGTTTGGAACAAGTACTTCAATCAGATTTTGACAGTTGTGCTTGAGGTACTGGATGATGCAGATTCCTCAGTCAGAGAACTTACTCTTTCATTGATAGTAGAAATGCTCAAAAAAAACCAGAAAGATGAATAGGAGAACTGTATTGACCTTGTTAGGAGGATTGCTAATCGGGGGACTAATTTTGTATCAGTAACTTGTTGAAGATCTGCTTGCTAATGGATTAATGGAAAAGATGTACTTGCATCTTTTGGAGGATACAATGGCTCGAAAACCTGCTGATCCTGAGGAAGAACTCCGATGGATGTCCCAAGAAGTCCGCGGCTATGTTGAAGCAGTATTAAACAGTTTGGCTGCTAATGTACCAAAGGCAGTTGTTCTTTGTCAAGTTGAAAAAGCTAAGGAAGACATGCTGAATCAGTTATATAGCTCTATCAGTGGTCATAGCACAGCTAAGATTGAGGAGCTGCTTTTAGAAGATCAAAATGTGAAGCGCAGGAGAGAGCGTTACCAGAAACAGTCCTCGCTTCTCTCCAAACTGACACGCCAATGAGTATACATGACAACCGTGCAGCAGCAGCCTCAAATTGGTCAAATGGGAATGCAGAGAGTAGTCCAAGAAGCAGCGAACCAGGTGATGATTGGAGATCTGCCTTTGATGCAGTTAGCAATGGTCCTGTTGGCCGTAGTGGTTCAACGAGATCTAGATCAAATGGTCACAGTCGACATAATAGCGATCTTGCGCAAAATGGTGACATGAACTCTGGCCCAAACTCTGGTAGCCGTCGCACTCCTAACCGATTACCTCCTGCTCCACCAGGTTCTTCTTCGGGTTACAAATATTAACGAATGACCAAGCATTTGCAATTTGCGTTCTTATGGCATTATTCACAAACCTTCATCACCACCATAATAGTCATGGCAGTGTATAAACCAACAAGAAGGAGTGCAGTCAGTTTGTTTCCTCTCTTTAGTCAGAGAAGATATGATTAAAAATCTTCCATGCATGGACTACAATAAAATAAATGAACTTTTGGCTCTGTATAGGAACAATGAATCTTTGTTGTTTGATCTTTTAAAGTTGGCGGATTGTTGCAAAGCTGAGAAATTACGAGGGAACATTCTCGCCAGTCTTTGCTTCAGCACAATTTAGGTGAATTCCAAGGAACCTTCTCCGAACAACCATATTCAACCTCAGCATCAATTTGCAGATTTGAAGCAGTTGATAGAACTTGAAGAGCTTTTTGCTATATTTCATGAAAGGAGTTGTAATTTAGGAGATGATGCAATTGACCTGGAAAATGAAATTCCACTTTCAAAACCACTTACATAAGATGGGTACTTGTTAAAAAAGCTGTCATGCTCTGAAGCATTGACTCTTCTCCATGAATATGGTGCTATTCTGCTGGAAGATAAGGTTGTTGAAACAAAAAAGCTGCAATGTCTCCTTTGAAAGTAATGACTGAAGCAGTAACATCTTTGATTGAGAAAAAAGGCCTACCGACTGAGCTTCTAGATGAACTACCATGAAGGGTGGGGGACCGTACTATCTCATAGGTCGCGCCCTTGGTCCAGAAGTTGGAGTTAGTATTGGTTTATGTTGGAAATGCAGTTGCTGGAGCTCTGTATGTATTAGGAGCTGTAGAAACATTTTTGAAAGCGTTTCCTTCTGCTGGAATTTTTAGAGAGCCTTGACACAATGAGATTCTTCTGGCCTACTAATGGTTAATATAACAAAGTTGTATCCAAAATCTGATTGTAGTGTGTTTGATGCTTTTGGTAGAGTTTATAGTGGCAAGATACAGACAGGGCAGGCCGTCCGTGTTCTCGGAAAGGGATACTCACCAGATGATGAGGAGGACATGACTGTAAAAGAAGTAACGAAGTTGTGGGTTTATCAAGCTCGCGACATGATGCCAATAGCTGAGGCTCTTCCAGGTTATTGAGGTTGTCACTCATATAGCTTCAACTGCAACTAAGTTCCCAAAGAAGTGTGTAGTACTTTGTCTTTCAGGACTGAGTGAACGTGTAGCAGATATTAAGACGCGGGATTGCAGATGCTGATCACCTGCTTTATCTTCAAAACATGTTGGATCAAATAATGGCAGTCAGCGTACATACATGGTCAAAAAAAACACTACCATACTTCCCGTATATTATGCGTGAAGCATTGAGTGGTCGACCAGATAAAAGGAGCCTTGCAATCCAAACATGGCAGCAGGCAGAAACAACTGTTATACACCAGTGCACCCCTCCAAGAGTTTATCGTCAAGTTGCTTCATTGATGGGTCTTTCATTGGTTACATCATATATAACTATTGCTAATATGCTTGGAGTACAAAGAGAGACTACTCGAAGACAACTGGATGCTGAAAAGAAGAAATTAACAGGGATCCTCAAGACATGGAGTTATGTCGTTCTTTGGATGCCAACCAGAATTAGATGTAGGTGTGTATTCTGAAACTAAGTCTGTCTTTGGCAGAAGTTGTGGTGAGCAGAATATTACTGACACAAAGGATGAAGTGCAAGATTTTGTTTCAGGTGATTTATTGAAAAAAGATTCTGCTGTTTCCGGTGGTTGTTTACATCCTACAGTGTCCAATGAAACTAATAAATCTGAATTGGCTGTTCAGCCGAATCACCCAGAGATACCTTCAGAAACACACAATATTCCAAAGGACTCTGAGGCCTTTATTCCAAAATGCAGTTTGGTATTAGATCCGACTCAACCTTCCAAGAATACATTTGAAAATACTTTTCTTACAAATGGTGAACTGGACTTTTTGATGGCAGAATTCGCAGATGTTTCTCAACGTGGAAGGGAAAACGGAAATCTCGACTCCAGTGCTAGAGTGTTTCAAAGAGTTACTCCCAAGAAATTAGGGACATTTGGTTCTAGCGAAGGAGCTGCTTCCACATCTGGGATTGCATCTCAGACAGTGTCAGGTGTATTGTCTGGTTCAGGTGTTCTAAATGCTAGACCAGGTAGTGCTACTTCATCTGGACTACTTTCCCACATGGTTTCATCATTGAATGCAGAAGTTGCAAAAGAGTACCTTGAAAAAGTGGCAGATCTTTTACTTGAGTTTGCACAAGCGGATACAACTGTGAAGTCTTATATGTGTAGTCAAAGCTTGCTGAGTCGACTTTTTCAGATGTTTAATAGGGTAGAAACACCTATTTTGTTGAAGATATTGAAGTGTATTAATCATCTGTCAACTGATCCAAATTGCTTAGAAAATCTTCAGCGTGCTGAGGCAATCAAATACTTGATACCAAACCTTGAACTCAAAGAAGGGTCTCTTGCATCTAAAATACATCATGAGGTCCTGAACGCACTGTTCAACTTATGCAAGATAAATAAGAGGAGACAGGAACAAGCAGCTGAAACTGGAATCATTCCCCATCTAATGCAATTCATCACATCGAATTCTCCCTTGAAACAATATGCATTGCCTCTGTTGTGCGACATGGCGCATGCATCTCGTAACTCAAGGGAGCAGTTAAGGGCTCATGGTGGTTTGGATGTCTATTTGAACCTTCTTGAGGATGAATTTTGGTCTGTGACTGCACTAGATTCAATTGCTGTTTGCTTAGCCCATGACAATGATAATAGGAAGGTTGAACAAGCATTACTGAAGAAAGATGCAGTTCAGAAGCTGGTGAAGTTCTTCCAGTGCTGTCCAGAGCAGCATTTTGTACACATATTGGAGCCGTTCTTGAAAATCATCACAAAATCTGCACGAATCAAGAGAATGGGGTGTTATCTGGAGCGTCTAAATCAGTAACTACTGAAGATCACGAAGCTGCAGGTGGAGAACTTGGAATGTCAAAAGATTTGAATAAATCAACAATACACGTCACCTGCAGAATATAATTTTCAGCAATACAATATGTGAGCAAAACAATCCACGTCACCTAAGTGAGTTACAAAAAAAAAAGAAAAAAAAAGGAGTAAAAACGACATGAAAAAAGTTTCAACCAGTCACGCATAACTTGTAGCAACCAAAACGCACAGAAAAATACACAAACGGCAACCATTTTTCACTCACTCCAATCTATAAATACCACTCGTATCTCCTTCATTTCTTCAAGCTTGAAAAGCCAGAAAACTTCTGCAGAAATATCACCCCAACCTTCAATAACCTTCAAGCTTCATTCAATTAACCTTCATAATCCTTGAAAATTCATCAATATTCTCCTTCAATTTTTCTTTAACCTTCATCATCAAAACTGAAATTCAATTTCGCATCTCCAGTTTCAAAGAATAAAAAGAAGAAGAATCGAAGCATTGCTCACCTTGAATTAAAGGTAATTTGGAGTTTTATATCGAGACTTTGCGGTTTCGATTCGGTTGATCCAAGCACCATCACACAAAATTGATAACACATTTGAGATGTACGCTGAATTCCGATCACAACCGTGTTGGTTTTGCGTCCCGCCGCTTTGATTTGAGCAAACTTCGAAGTGGCATCCATGGCCGTGAATAGTGGCACGTTGCAAACGAGGAAGATGATATTCTGATTTGTTTTTCTTTCTCTTTTTTCCTTTTCAACTATTTCAATTTTTTTTATTTCTTTTTTTTTAAGAATTTTGGCCGTGTGGCCTTTTACTATCATCATCCCCCTATTTTGTTTTTAAACCTCCCTTTTTCTTTAATTTTTTTCAAATTTTCTTTTTCTCTAATATTTTTTTTAAAATAGTTTCTTAAAATAAATTTGAATCTTGAATTTTGATAAGATCTCATCAATATCAATGGACTTTGGGTGTCGATTTTATCCACCAAGAGAAGTGATTGATATTGATGATGATTTAATCAATTTAAAATTCAAATTGTGGTTTTTCTCTTCATTTTAATTTTCTTTCTTCTTCTTTTTATTTTTGATCGATGAAATCTATGGATCATAGATTGTTGATTATCAAGGTTGTTTAATCTTCATTATTTCAAATCTATGGATGAATAATCATTGAGATAATTCTCCGTACTTTGGAATAGTGATAGATTACCTTTGATTAATTGATTAAAAATCTTGATTATGATGAGATCACTACCTCTTTTCTTTTTGGGTGGCATGTTTTAGGAGAGTGATTTACATATCACTTCTCTAACATGTGTTAACACTAACATTATTATTGACCGGCCTCAGATAGTCGTGGTTTCTACATAAACCCGATTACGATTGCTTAACATAGCGCTAAAGTGTCCCTTAATCGGAAAATGATCATTCGTGGCTCAAACTTACGTTTAAAAGTCCAAGTATGTTTAGTTGCTTGTCTTAAGTCCAATACCTATGAAAATCATTGTTAGGAGGCTTTGATTCTATCAATCCTCTAATGAGTTTTCATTAACCTTGGTCTAAAGTGCAAGAATTAATCATCATTGATCATATGTTCTAACCACTAACCACTAATTCACTAACATTATCTTTGTTTAATTTTGTTTATATTCTCTTCTTACTCTTTATTTCTTTACTTTTATGCTTCCATATTATCATTTCATATCATATCTTTGTTTATGTTTATGTCATTTCTCTTTTGTCCACTTGGACCATACTTTGTTCAAAACACTAATAAAGGATAAAACATCTAAAAAATTTGGTGCTATTAACTTTGTGGTTATGCTCTTGGACTACTCTTAGACCTTGGAATTTATGGACCTTTGGACTTAGAATTAGGGCTCTCATTCCTATGCTTGGAGTATTGTGGATCTTAGCCTTTATTTGGCTCGCTCATTAGCTTATGCTTTAAATCGGATGGAATTTTTTTTTTGCTTGCTATGGAGTGTGCTACAAGTCGGTTAGATCTTTCTTACCTCTAGCTCTTATTTTGTTTTTTAGGATAGTCACTTCATCTCCTCCCCTTCTTAAATTTTCAAAACTTTCTCCCTCTTTCAAAACCTTCTTAGTTTCAAACTTCAAAACCGCTTTCGCAATAAAACCTTGACTTTCGTCAAGTGATTTTTAAACTTTGTTTTTTTCTTAATAAAAGTCAATCAATGTTAATCATGCTTTGACCAATTTCAAAAGACATAAAAAATACAAAAACTCATCAACTCTTTTTGTGCCTTTATGCACTTTTTCACTTTAAAACTTTTCATAAAGTTTAGACATGATTCATTTCTATAGTTGAGATGTAAATCTCCTATTCCCCATATTATTAAGACTTTGACATTTTCCACGTTGATGTTGAGTGATAGTCTTGTTGATAATCCAAGCAAATCCTCCATCTTTATGTGACGCAGATGTTGTCTTAATACTCGTGGGTGGATAGTCGCAGTTTTCTCCTTGAAATGACGACTTGTCTTTACATCTAAAATCAATCAAAACCAACAAATTTTTATCATTTGTACCACGAACTACGGGGTTTTGATTCCATATTGCACTTTATGGGTACGTAGGCATGAGACGATAAGTCTCTCCAAACACAAAAATCTAAAAAATAATTCTCTTCTCATCTCCCTAATCTCTTTTCAAACAAACCATTTTCAAACCAAAAAGCGTAAATATTTCAAAGGGCTCCTATAGAGTACTATAGACGTTTTGGGTGCTAACACCTTCCCATTGCGTAACCAACCCCCTTACCCCGATCTCTGTCTCGTGTTCTTATTTTAGAACTCTTTGGTTTTGTTCGCTCTTTTTCCTTTCCTTTATTTGGATAAAATAAAAGTGCGGTGGCGACTCTTGTTTTTTGAGTTAAGCTAATCAATAGCTTACGCTCACGATTTTTACCGCTACAGAAAGTGGCGACTCTGCTGGGGATTCCAACGGTTCCTAGTGGGTTTCACCTACTTTGATTTATTTATCGCTTTTTGTTTGACTTGTTTGTTATTGATTGTTCTGTTTTGGTGCCTGGTAATCTTTGTGGTGAGATAAGTCCTATACCCAGACTTGAGTGCACTTATGATAGGAGGGTGGTATAGTCTTGTTGGCTTACGTGGAGTAGTCCTTACTAAGCTGACTTGAGATCCCCCGCTCGGTGGAGGCCCCTTTGGAATTACTGATGTCTTACGAGTAGTCGTAATTGATATTACTTTTTCTGACTGGGAGCCTGAGAAGCTGAGGACCTTAGAACCCTTTAACCCATCTTGGCCTTATTAGGACGTGGTGCGGTGGCTGTTCAGGTGTAGACTTGAATTAGTCGTTACGCGATACCACACTCAGACGAGTTTCTCTTGAGAATATTGTTGGCCGACGAGTAGTCGTTTAAGCCGATAATATCCAAAAGATGGAATTATGACTCTGGGAACTTTTTAGAACCTTGTTCTACAGGTGATGATATAACCTTAGTACATACCATTGTGGGTGGTCCTTACCTTTGGCTCCATGCTCGCGCCGAACCTTTGAACCTGTGTGCTTTGTATGTCTTGTTTGTGGATGTTGCATCTTGCATCTATTCATTCATGAGCATTTTTTTCTCAGTTTTCAAGGAACTCAGAGATTTCTTTTTTGCAAATATCGCAATTTTTTTAGAATCATGGATATTGAAAGAAGTAACACTAAGAAGTACATTTTCACGAGTTTTGACTTACAAGAGTTGAGAAAGCTTGGATCTTTGGTATCTAGTCTTGTAGATTTCAAATGCTGTTTAGGAAACTGCTGATTATTCTGAGGACTGATGTTGAAGAGGGGATTCTTAATACCTTGGTCCAGTTCTACGATTTGTTGCATCGTTGATTTACTTTCCCAGATTATCAACTATTGCCAACTTTAGGGGAGTATGCCTATCTTATGGGTGTACAAGTCTTCATTGAGTTTCTTGAGCGACGTGTCATGAAGAGATCCAAGAATTCAGAGGATTTATTTTCCTCTAGCATATCATCATCTGTTCATCTTCTTACCTCCGGTTCTTGGAAGGGTATCGTGGATTGACTCGTGAAAGAGAAAGACACCATGAAGATCAGCTATATAAGATAAATCAAGAGGCTTTGCAAGAAGTATCAGCTCAGAGTTGGGTCGTTTTCAGACACGATTCCTTAGAACTAGATTTCATTCTCTCTTGTGTTGTAAGATTGATGAAACTGTACTTCAAAGCTGTAATTCTTTCAATATTAATGAAATGAGATTTTTGGTATATCCAGTGTGTTATCTTAATGTAATGTTTGCAAACTGCTTTATAGTTCCTTGAAAACTTGCATTTGCATTTGCACATCAAGCATCATTCTGCATTGTATCTTGCCTTTCCCGGGTGTCTTATTTAATTCTCGTTCTTGGTCTTTGTTCAGACAAGTTGTCGCATCACTACAATACTCGAGCTAAAGATGGATCAGTTGCAACGAGAGAACCGCGAGCTTCGCGAGGAATTGGCTACTTTGAGGGATGGTATGGAAAGGATCTCTACTTTGGTTGAAACTCTGGTTGTTGCTCAGAATCAACATTCTCCTCATATTTCTCAGACTCCACTACAAAAGACTGTGATTTCTGAAATCATTTCAACACTCATTTCTGTGGCTCCCTTTAGCGCTTCCAATCATGTTACCGAGATGTGTCTTGAAGAAGGTGTCCAGAAAGGATGGTTGACCAAAGGAAATGGTTCTTCTAGCAATTCTAAGAAGTATGGAAATGCTTTTTCCAAGAAGAAAGAACAAGCTGCTAAGGCTATTTCGCAAGAAAAGCGTAGAAGATCTCGTAACAAAAGTAAGCAACAACAGACACAACAAAAGATTGATCAGCAAAGTTGTGTTCAAAAGCAAATGCAATTTAATCCAATTCCGATGTCGTATGCAGAATTATTTCCTGTCTTGATACAGAAGAATCTTGTGAAGACCAGGTCTCCTCCTGCTGTTCCAAAAGATTTTCCATGGTGGTATAAACCAGAGGCTCGTTGTGCTTTCCATCAGGGTGCACCGGGGCATGGTCTTGAAGATTGTTTTCCTTTGAAACATGAAGTGCAAAGACTGGTGCAAAAAGGAATTTTGTTTCTCAAAAGCACAAACGTCCAAGTCAATCTGCTACCCGAACATGGTAATGTCACTGTAGTTGAGATGCACACTGCAACTCCGAATCATTTCAAAGAAACTCAAGTTCGTCCGCCACTTTTTGAGAAAGAATTGTTCAAAATCCAATATGGTTCGAATGGCCAAACTAGTGGAGAAAATTTTGTTAGTGATTCCCAAGTAGGAGAAAATGTTGAGGTTGATGCAATTCAGAGTTCTCCTCAAATTCTGCAAAATCCAGTCCTGAATAAGCCAAAAGGAGAAACTCACCCGTTTGATCCAATCCCAATGACTTACAGTCAATTATGGTCTTATTTTTCCCGAAACTCGGTAGTGACACCCAGAAAAACCAGAGTCATGAAGTCTCGTCCTCGTTGGTACAATCCAAATATCAGTTGTGAGTTTCATGATGGGGTAATGTGGCATCCGATTGAGGAGTGCAAGGTTTTCCAAGAAATGGTTCAAGAGATGATTGACGATGGGGTGTTGACTTTCGAAGAAGGAAGCCCATTTTTGAATGGAACGCCTTTATGATTGATAAATCTAAAACTCGAGGAAATTCATATTGTCAGTGTTAGTGGAGTGACCTGTAGCGGTCGTGCATTTGCTTCTGTTTCTCCAAAGAAAGTTGAGGATATTCTTTCAAGCTCGGATTGAGATAGTCTCCTCAGATCATTAGTTCATTTACTGCAATTTTATTTGTAATCTCTCATGTTTGTTAATGCTTTGTTTGCTTGTAGAAACTTGTTTGATTTTGAATATTAATCATAATACAATGAGTATGTTTGTCTTGAAGAAATCCATTCGCATTCGCTCATAAATTGTTTTTCTGCATTTGCAATACCAACTTCTTGTTTGAACTCTTGGAGGGAGGATGATGAGGTGAAAACGCAAAATTTCTGGTTATATGCTTTTGAATAAGACCCTGCTGATGATGTAAGGCATTGTTTCAAATTCCCAAACACCGGAGATATAAGGAAGATAATCCCTTGTTAACCCTTTTGAGCCTCGAAGTAGGAGTTTCCTTTCTAAATGGAAAAAACCTCACATTTTAACCTGGGGCAGGGTAGTCTTCAGTTAAATTGACCAAGTGTTCAAATTTCCAAAAGGAGTGTGTATTTAAGGACCAACCATGATGGTTATCCAAGGAAAGAGACAATCACAACCCTTTTAACAAGTCAGATAAGTCAATGTCACGTGATTTGTTCAAAAGAAAAATAAAAAGCCCGCTAAGTCGTACAACTTGAAAACAAATGACTTAGGCAAAAATTAGGGCATCCCGCTGGACATCAAAAATTTCAAAAAAATGGTCCAGGAAAAAATAAAAAAAAAACGTGAAAAGCGAAAAGAAAGGATTACAAAGAAAAATCCTGAACAAATCTATGTGACTACAAAAGACAAAAAGGGGTGACGGTTATTCCTTGAAAAGCCTCATTGGCTCTTAAACCATCATTTTTCATCAGTTCCTCAACCATCACAAAATCCTTTGAGGGATGAACAGTTGTGTCAAATTAGCTGAATGTAGGACTGAAGAACATCACGGAGAATGGGTGGGTGCAGATAAACTTTGAGCTTAAACATCCTTTTTTCTGAAAACCGTGAACTAGACCACACTATAACCCTCGAAAGACCTAATTGAAGCAGGGTTTATACTTTAAAAAGATAGCGTTCCTGACTCCCATGAGTTGTGCTAAAAGATCTTTGTTGGTATTGCATGTGCATTCAAAAATCAATGTCACATCTTAACTAGTGATTCGTTCACAAGTTTTTTGCGACATGTTTTCAGTAAAAAAAAAAAAACTTCAAGACAAACATATGTAATTGCATTAGAATTATCATTCTTAGAATTAAGCATTTTTCTGCTTACATACATTACTTGACATCATGGAAGCTTACGTAAGCGTATCAGTGATGAACATAATCTCTTAAAGTATGGAAATCTGATGAGTAATTGACAAATCGTTTCAAGGAATGATCATATCCAGGGGCATGTTTCTTGAAGACTTCGTTGAGCTTGAGCAAGTTTGTTTTCCCAGTTGATGCTTTCGCAGGGGCAAAGCTTGAATACTCCATCAGTAAAAGAATATGCCGACTACAGTTAATCTGGGGAAGTTACGTCGAGATTCGACGAATCTCTCAGAGTTTGAAGATATTTGGGCAGATTAGAGTTTGTCCTTGTTGATGTTCTCCTTGATACAGTCTGTTGACAATCTCTCAAGCAAAGTTTGGTCTTATTGATGCATTTCTTAGTTGGGCACTAGTTCAAGCATTTTAAACTTGGATTCCCCCTGCGAAGTCTTGATTCAGATTTCCTCAGCCGAGCATGGTTCTTCTTCCCTAACCTGTTTGTGATCAAGCATATTTAAGTGTGAATGTGATTGTTGGATCCCATCATGTTCTATGGTAAAATTTGATGAGGAATCTCTGGCAGGTTTCTACCTCCTCCGTTATGATTCTTTGCTCTTATGGGCAATCTGAATCATATTTCCTTTCTAAGAAGTGTTGATATAGCAATCAACTGTTGGGTTTTTTCTCACCCCGTGTTGAGTTTTAAAATCCCCTGCAGGTTGACTTTTTGCTATGATGTTAACTTCTTAATTATCCCCGCAATTCCAAGTTATTTCTCTCGAGGTTGTTAGCACCCAGAGAGTTATCCTTGTTGATCCCGTGCAGAGGATGTGCATTTATTACAAATGGTTGTGAAAGATAGGATATGACCCTCATCTTATTCTCCTCAGTAGAGTTTGCTGATGTTTTCCTCAGCAGAGTTATTTCTTGCTCCTCTGGTAGAATTTATTGGCAGTTCCCCAGTAGAGTTGTGTCGAGTTTTCTCCAGTAAGGTTTGCTGATGTTTTCCTCAGCAGAGTTATTTCTTGCTCCTCTGGTAGAATTTATTGGCAGTTCCCCAGTAGAGTTGTGTCGAGTTTTCTCCAGTAAGGTTTGCTGATATTCCCTTAGCAGAGTTTTGTTCCTACGGATGACCAGACAAGTAATGATCAGTTTTCCACAGCGAAGTCGTGATTCAAATCTTCTCCAGATGAGTATGTTTCCTTCATCCAGCCAGGTTATGATCAGACAGTTGAGTAGTTTGAGGACCACCTCTCCTTGATGTTATTGCCCATGCGAAGACTTGTCTTTAATGATTCCTAGCAGAGGTTATGCATATTTACTTTGGATTATTCCACAAGTAGAGAACAATGTTGCTTACTTCTAAGAAGTGTTGACATAGCAGTCACCTGTCGGGTTTTCTCTCACCTTGTGATTGGGTGTTGATTTAAAATCCCCGACAGTTTGACTTTTTGCTATGATGTTAACTTCTTATTCCCCAGGCAGAGTTGGAAAATTTGTGTTGCTTTGTTTTCTCCAACAGTTTTTTTCTCAAAGCGGAGTTCATATTGTTGTTCCCTTTTGTTGAATTATTGATGATTGAAGATTTTCTGTTGCTGATCCCCAGCACGATCTCCAATGATATCTCTAACTTGCAGAAATTAGCCGAGTATTTCAGTGGTGTTGTGGTGTTTTGTTCACCCTCTGTTTGCCTTTTTTTGTCTGATTTATCAGCATATTCATACTCATTGCATGCGCATTCATTTTTGGTTGAGCATAGCATGTCTTTGTTGCATTGTGCATCCTGCATTTTTTGTTGGTATTTCCCTTTTCCCGATGTTGTTATCCCTGCGGAGTGCGTGTGTCATCTCTCCATTAGAGTGTCGACCCCTAAGCAGAAAATACCTATCATTTTTAATTCCCCACTGAGTTTATACCTCGTGGAAGATGTTTGTTTAGCTTTCCTCCCCAGCTTTTATCTGGATGGAATTGTTCCCCAGTTGAGTTATTTCCTCATTGGGTCGAGTCTTGTTTGACCGTTTCTCTCCAGTTTGTTCCTGGATTGAACTTTGGTCTCTTGCAGCGGTTACTTTGGATTTCCCTGGGTTGTGAAACCTGAATGATGAGAAAGTAGTCTTGAGGATTTATTTTCCTCAGCAGGAATCTGTTATTGATCCCCATCAGAAGATGAAGATTTGATTTCCCCAGCGGTGTTTTGATAACACTCTCTTGGTGATTGCTTGGGCAACTTCATGTGGCAGTCTCTTTATTTGAGCAACTTGTATGTCTCCAACAAGATAAAACTCACCCCAACAAATGGTTGTCTCTTTATTTGAGAAGTTTGTTGTGTGATTTGAGCTGCCCATTGACTGGTAGCAGGTATTTCTTGTGAGTTCATTACCTAAATTTTTCTACCTAGTACTGGGTATTCGGTAATGTTTCTTCACCTTTCGAGTATGTTACCTCTATTGACTGGTAATATTTCTCACCCCTTTTGGTTGGTTATGCTTTACCCATTTGACTGGTAAAAGGTAATCCTTCCTCCCGAGCTTGTTGCCTTTTTTTTCTGCCTAGTGATAGGTAGTAGGTAGCATTTGTCTCCTCCTTTTGGTCAGTTATCGACATATATTTCTACCCAGTAATCGGTAGTCGGTAATCTTTCCTTGTGAGTTCATTACCCAAAATTTTCTACCTAGTAATGGGTATCTGGTAATGTTTCTTCACCCTTTTGAGTACTTTGCTCATCCTTTTCTGTCAGTTATCGACATATTTTTCTACCCAGTAATCGGTAGTCCGTAATCTTTCCTTGTGAGTTCATTACCCAAATTTTTCTACCTAGTACTGGGTATCCGGTAATGTTTCTTCACCTTTCGAGTATGTTACCTCTATTGACTGGTAATATTTCTCACCCCTTTTGGTTGGTTATGCTTTACCCATTTGACCGGTAAAAGGTAATCCTTCCTCCCGAGCTTGTTGCCTTTATTTTCTGCCTAGTGATAGGTAGTAGGTAGCATTTGTCTCCTCCTTTTGGTCAGTTATCGACATATATTTCTACCCAGTAATCGGTAGTCGGTAATCTTTCCTTGTGAGTTCATTACCCAAAAATTTTTCTACCTAGTACTGGGTATCCGGTAATGTTTCTTCACTCTTTTGAGTATTTTGCTCATCCTTTTTGGTCAGTTATCGACATATTTTTCTACCCAGTAATCGGTAGTCGGTAATCTTTCCTTCTGAGTTCGTTACCCAAATTTTTCTACCTAGTACTGGGTATCCGGTAATGTTTCTTCACCTTTTGAGTATATTGCCTTTATTGTGCTATCTATTGATTGGTAGTCGGTAATATTCTCACCCCCTTTGGTTTATTACGCTTATTTTCTACTCAGTAATCAGTAGAAGCATTTTACCTGTTCTCTTTGGATCGACTATATTCGCCCAGTAATTGGCAGTTGGCATCTCTTTCCCTGTTGAGTCGTTTCTTTCCTTTATCGGAATAGGATCTTGCTCTTTTGTTTTCCCTTGTGGAGTCTCTTTTCTTCTTTTGCTCCCGAACTTTTGTTTGTCTCCTGTGGCATTTTCTCCCCACAGAGGTCTTGTGTTTGCATACCATTAGCATAACCATATCATTTTGTGGTCTCTTAGGGCCAAAAATTGGGTTAAGTGTTATATTTAAGTCTCTTCTATCTGGTCGAGACAAAGATGTCAATCTTCTTATCTCCGGATAGAAGAATCTTAAATAGGGGCAGCTGTAATACCCTAATTTTTACCCCTAAGATTCCACATTTCATTTGCATATCATTCCACAAACAAGACCATACTTTTTGATTTTTCTTAGGTCCCTTGTGTTTCTTATTTACTTTATGTTTGTTTCTGTTTACTAACCTCTAACTAAAATACCAAAAGTATTTTTCAATTTTTTTTGTTTCTTCTTCTTCTCTGTGTGTTTAGGGTTTTGCAGGGAGATTGATGGCAAAGACATTCATTCGAGTCTAAATCAGATGAAAGTTTGACCTCATCTTGGTCGAACTATCAAGAGTTTGCTTCAACTATAAGTTACCCGTGATTGTGGGCTATTTTCTCAGGCAATGTGACTGTTCAAGGTCAAGTTGTCCTATATCATAATTCATCAAATTTTCAAGCAGTGTTCTATGAGAAGCTTCGCCCGAGGCACTGGTCGAGATAGGGTTAGGGGTGGCCATCACCGTCTTTCTCTAGCAAAATTGGCTTTGAAGAATCTTTTGCTTACAAATTTGGACCTATTTCCCGCTTGTATTGATCAGTGCTACTACTCTAATTCTTCTGTAGCCGATGGGTATTTCAGTGTATTGGCAGAGGTCTGCATGCGACAAGAGATACCAAACTGTGAAATACAGAGACTATTGAGTTTGATCCTTTATAAAGTAGTGGACCCATCAAGACAAATTCGTGATGACGCCCTTCAGATGCTTGAGACACTTTCTGTTCGTGAATGGGCTGAGGATGGCATTGAGGGCTCAGGTGGTTATCGAGCGGCTGTTGTTGGCAACCTTCCTGATTCCTATCAACAGTTCCAGTACAAGCTTTCCTGTAAACTTGCAAAAGATCATCCTGAACTAAGCCAGCTTCTTTGTGAGGAGATCATGCAAAGGCAATTGGATGCGGTTGATATCATTGCTCAGCATCAGGTCTTAACATGCATGGCTTCATGGATTGAGAACCTTAATTTCTGGAAACTCAAAGAAGGCAATGTTGTATTGTTTGTGGCACTGAGACGGTCAGTAGTGGTGGATTTCTAAAGCGGTTGGTTGAATATTTTGAAGAGCACGACAAATATCAGAGTGCATCTGAGTACCAGAATTAGTAGGCGAAATTGCCCAAGGTGAAGATGCTGTTACCATTGGTAATAACTACTGTTCCAGGTCATGCAAAATATGTGGTCATTTGGACAATTCAGTGAAGAGGCTCCAATTTATGATCTCATGGAACTTGCACAGCAGGCAGCAGATCTTAATCAACAAATGATATGATTCTTCATAATTTTTCTGCCAGGATCACTGAGAAAGTATTTTTTTTTAAATAAGAGTGAGATTAGAAGAACACGGCATGAACGCTTAGCAGCAGGAGGAGTAACGACTGTTGATGCACCAACAAACAGCAAATGCTTTCTAATGTGTTGCAGGCTTCAGTCATGGTTTCAACCGTGGAGAATCCGTGAATTTTGCACTTAATGAAGAAGGTTTGCAAGTGTATGCTTTCTCGTTATGGAAATACGGTGAATATGATTTGGCTCTCTCTGTAGCTGGGAGTTTTGCTTCGAAACTTTCTTCTATGGAAAAAGAATTTGTGTGGTTCCATCCTTTTGTTTCACTAGTATATTAGTGTACATCATATGTGGACTCGATGCAGTCGTCACTAGCAGATCAAGATGACAGACACTGAGCCCAGCATTCTTCAAGTTCTTCATACGATATGCAATCCTAATGATAGCAGTCCTATTTCAAGTAAACATACTGTACTTCAACAAGTTATTAGAAGCTTCTACAACAAATGATCAGTCTGTTTGGAACAAGTACTTCAATCAGATTTTGACAGTTGTGCTTGAGGTACTGGATGATGCAGATTCCTCAGTCAGAGAACTTACTCTTTCATTGATAGTAGAAATGCTCAAAAAAAACCAGAAAGATGAATAGGAGAACTGTATTGACCTTGTTAGGAGGATTGCTAATCGGGGGACTAATTTTGTATCGGCAACTTGTTGAAGATCTGCTTGCTAATGGATTAATGGCAAAGATGTACTTGCATCTTTTGGAGGATACAATGGCTCGAAAACCTGCTGATCCTGAGGAAGAACTCCGATGGATGTCCCAAGAAGTCCGCGGCTATGTTGAAGCAGTATTAAACAGTTTGGCTGCTAATGTACCAAAGGCAGTTGTTCTTTGTCAAGTTGAAAAAGCTAAGGAAGACATGCTGAATCAGTTATATAGCTCTATTAGTGGTCATAGCACAGCTAAGATTGAGGAGCTGCTTTTAGAAGATCAAAATGTGAAGCGCAGGAGAGAGCGTTACCAGAAACAGTCCTCGCTTCTCTCCAAACTGACACGCCAAATGAGTATACATGACAACCGTGCAGCAGCAGCCTCAAATTGGTCAAATGGGAATGCAGAGAGTAGTCCAAGAAGCAGCGAACCAGGTGATGATTGGAGATCTGCCTTTGATGCAGTTAGCAATGGTCCTGTTGGCCGTAGTGGTTCAACGAGATCTAGATCAAATGGTCACAGTCGACATAATAGCGATCTTGCGCAAAATGGTGACATGAACTCTGGCCCAAACTCTGGTAGCCGTCGCACTTCTAACCGATTACCTCCTGCTCCACCAGGTTCTTCTTCGGGTTACAAATATTAACGAATGACCAAGCATTTGCAATTTGCGTTCTTATGGCATTATTCACAAACCTTCATCACCACCATAATAGTCATGGCAGTGTATAAACCAACAAGAAGGAGTGCAGTCAGTTTGTTTCCTCTCTTTAGTCAGAGAAGATATGATTAAAAATCTGCCATGCATGGACTACAATAAAATAAATGAACTTTTGGCTCTGTATAGGAACAATGAATCTTTGTTGTTTGATCTTTTAAAGTTGGCGGATTGTTGCAAAGCTGAGAAATTACGAGGGAACATTCTCGCCAGTCTTTGCTTCAGCACAATTTAGGTGAATTCCAAGGAACCTTCTCCGAACAACCATATTCAACCTCAGCATCAATTTGCAGATTTGAAGCAGTTGATAGAACTTGAAGAGCTTTTTGCTATATTTCATGAAAGGAGTTGTAATTTAGGAGATGATGCAATTGACCTGGAAAATGAAATTCAACTTTCAAAACCACTTACATAAGATGGGTACTTGTTAAAAAAGCTGTCATGCTCTGAAGCATTGACTCTTCTCCATGAATATGGTGCTATTCTGCTGGAAGATAAGGTTGTTGAAACAAAAAAGCTGCAATGTCTCCTTTGAAAGTAATGACTGAAGCAGTAACATCTTTGATTGAGAAAAAAGGCCTACCGACTGAGCTTCTAGATGAACTGCCATGAAGGGTGGGGGACCGTACTATCTCATAGGTCGCGCCCTTGGTCCAGAAGTTGGAGTTAGTATTGGTTTATGTTGGAAATGCAGTTGCTGGAGCTCTGTATGTATTAGGAGCTGTAGAAACATTTTTGAAAGCGTTTCCTTCTGCTGGAATTTTTAGAGAGCCATGACACAATGGGATTCTTCTGGCCTACTAATGGTTAATATAACAAAGTTGTATCCAAAATCTGATTGTAGTGTGTTTGATGCTTTTGGTAGAGTTTATAGTGGCAAGATACAGACAGGGCAGGCCGTCCGTGTTCTCGGAAAGGGATACTCACCAGATGATGAGGAGGACATGACTGTAAAAGAAGTAACGAAGTTGTGGGTTTATCAAGCTCGCGACATGATGCCAATAGCTGAGGCTCTTCCAGGTTATTGAGGTTGTCACTCATATAGCTTCAACTGCAACTAAGTTCCCAAAGAAGTGTGTAGTACTTTGTCTTTCAGGACTGAGTGAACGTGTAGCAGATATTAAGACGCGGGATTGCAGATGCTGATCACCTGCTTTATCTTCAAAACATGTTGGATCAAATAATGGCAGTCAGCGTACATACATGGTCAAAAAAAACACTACCATACTTCCCGTCTGTTATGCGTGAAGCATTGAGTGGTCGACCAGATAAAAGGAGCCTTGCAATCCAAACATGGCAGCAGGCAGAAACAACTATTATACACCAGTGCACCCCTCCAAGAGTTTATCGTCAAGTTGCTTCATTGATGGGTCTTTCATTGGTTACATCATATATAACTATTGTTAATATGCTTGGAGTACAAAGAGAGACTACTCGAAGACAACTGGATGCTGAAAAGAAGAAATTAACAGGGATCCTCAAGACATGGAGTTATGTCGTTCTTTGGATGCCAACCAGAATTAGATGTAGGTGTGTATTCTGAAACTAAGTCTGTCTTTGGCAGAAGTTCTGGTGAGCAGAATATTACTGACACAAAGGATGAAGTGCAAGATTTTGTTTCAGGTGATTTATTGAAAAAAGATTCTGCTGTTTCCGGTGGTTGTTTACATCCTACAGTGTCCAATGAAACTAATAAATTTGAATTGGCTGTTCAGCCGAATCACCCAGAGATACCTTCAGAAACACACAATATTCCAAAGGACTCTGAGGCCTTTATTCCAAAATGCAGTTTGGTATTAGATCCGACTCAACCTTCCAAGAATACATTTGAAAATACTTTTCTTACAAATGGTGAACTGGACTTTTTGATGGCAGAATTCGCAGATGTTTCTCAACGTGGAAGGGAAAACGGAAATCTCGACTCCAGTGCTAGAGTGTTTCAAAGAGTTACTCCCAAGAAATTAGGGACATTTGGTTCTAGCGAAGGAGCTGCTTCCACATCTGGGATTGCATCTCAGACAATGTCAGGTGTATTGTCTGGTTCAGGTGTTCTAAATGCTAGACCAGGTAGTGCTACTTCATCTGGACTACTTTCCCACATGGTTTCATCATTGAATGTAGAAGTTGCAAAAGAGTACCTTGAAAAAGTGGCAGATCTTTTACTTGAGTTTGCACAAGCGGATACAACTGTGAAGTCTTATATGTGTAGTCAAAGCTTGCTGAGTCGACTTTTTCAGATGTTTAATAGGGTAGAACCACCTATTTTGTTGAAGATATTGAAGTGTATTAATCATCTGTCAACTGATCCAAATTGCTTAGAAACTCTTCAGCGTGCTGAGGCAATCAAATACTTGATACCAAACCTTGAACTCAAAGAAGGGTCTCTTGCATCTGAAATACATCATGAGGTCCTGAACGCACTGTTCAACTTATGCAAGATAAATAAGAGGAGACAGGAACAAGCAGCTGAAAATAGAATCATTCCCCATCTAATGCAATTCATCACATCGAATTCTCCCTTGAAACAATATGCATTGCCTCTATTGTGCGACATGGCGCATGCATCTCGTAACTCAAGGGAGCAGTTAAGGGCTCATGGTGGTTTGGATGTCTATTTGAACCTTCTTGAGGATGAATTTTGGTCTGTGACTGCACTAGATTCAATTGTTGTTTGCTTAGCCCATGACAATGATAATAGGAAGGTTGAACAAGCATTACTGAAGAAAGATGCAGTTCAGAAGCTGGTGAAGTTCTTCCAGTGCTGTCCAGAGCAGCATTTTGTACACATATTGGAGCCGTTCTTGAAAATCATCACAAAATCTGCACGAATCAAGAGAATGGGGTGTTATCTGGAGCGTCTAAATCAGTAACTACTGAAGATCACGAAGCTGCAGGTGGAGAACTTGGAATGTCAAAAGATTTGAATAAATCAACAATACACGTCACCTGCAGAATATAATTTTCAGCAATACAATATGTGAGCAAAACAATCCACGTCACCTAAGTGAGTTACAAAAAAAAAAGAAAAAAAAAGGAGTAAAAACGACATGAAAAAAGTTTCAACCAGTCACGCATAACTTGTAGCAACCAAAACGCACAGAAAAATACACAAACGGCAACCATTTTTCACTCACTCCAATCTATAAATACCACTCGTATCTCCTTCATTTCTTCAAGCTTGAAAAGCCAGAAAACTTCTGCAGAAATATCACCCCAACCTTCAATCACCTTCAAGCTTCATTCAATTAACCTTCATAATCCTTGAAAATTCATCAATATTCTCCTTCAATTTTTCTTTAACCTTCATCATCAAAACTGAAATTCAATTTCGCATCTCCAGATTCAAAGAATAAAAAGAAGAAGAATCGAAGCATTGCTCACCTTGAATTAAAGGTAATTTGGAGTTTTATATCGAGACTTTGCGGTTTCGATTCGGTTGATCCAAGCACCATCACACAAAATTGATAACACATTTGAGATGTACGCTGAATTCCGATCACAACCGTGTTGGTTTTGCGTCCCGCCGCTTTGATTTGAGCAAACTTCGAAGTGGCATCCATGGCCGTGAATAGTGGCACGTTGCAAACGAGGAAGATGATATTCTGATTTGTTTTTCTTTCTCTTTTTTCCTTTTCAACTATTTCAATTTTTTTTATTTCTTTTTTTTAAGAATTTTGGCCGTGTGGCCTTTTACTATCATCATCCCCCTATTTTGTTTTTAAACCTCCCTTTTTCTTTAATTTTTTTCAAATTTTCTTTTTCTCTAATATTTTTTTTAAAATAGTTTCTTAAAATAAATTTGAATCTTGAATTTTGATAAGATCTCATCAATATCAATGGACTTTGGGTGTCGATTTTATCCACCAAGAGAAGTGATTGATATTGATGATGATTTAATCAATTTAAAATTCAAATTGTGGTTTTTCTCCATTTTAATTTTATTTCTTCTTCTTTTTATTTTTGATCGATGAAATCTATGGATCATAGATTGTTGATTATCAAGGTTGTTTAATCTTCATTATTTCAAATCTATGGATGAATAATCATTGAGATAATTCTCCGTACTTTGGAATAGTGATAGATTACCTTTGATTAATTGATTAAAAATCTTGATTATGATGAGATCACTACCTCTTTTCTTTTTGGGTGGCATGTTTTAGGAGAGTGATTTACATATCACTTCTCTAACATGTGTTAACACTAACATTATTATTGACCGGCCTCAGATAGTCGTGGTTTCTACATAAACCCGATTACGATTGCTTAACATAGCGCTAAAGTGTCCCTTAATCGGAAAATGATCATTCGTGGCTCAAACTTACGTTTAAAAGTCCAAGTATGTTTAGTTGCTTGTCTTAAGTCCAATACCTATGAAAATCATTGTTAGGAGGCTTTGATTCTATCAATCCTCTAATGAGTTTTCATTAACCTTGGTCTAAAGTGCAAGAATTAATCATCATTGATCATATGTTCTAACCACTAACCACTAATTCACTAACATTATCTTTGTTTAATTTTGTTTATATTCTCTTCTTACTCTTTATTTCTTTACTTTTATGATTCCATATTATCATTTCATATCATATCTTTGTTTATGTTTATGTCATTTCTCTTTTGTCCACTTGGACCATACTTTGTTCAAAACACTAATAAAGGATAAAACATCTAAAAAATTTGGTGCTATTAACTTTGTGGTTATGCTCTTGGACTACTCTTAGACCTTGGACTTTATGGACCTTTGGACTTAGAATTAGGGCTCTCATTCCTATGCTTGGAGTATTGTGGATCTTAGCCTTTATTTGGCTCGCTCATTAGCTTATGCTTTAAATCGGATGGAATTTTTTTTTTGCTTGCTATGGAGTGTGCTACAAGTCGGTTAGATCTTTCTTACCTCTAGCTCTTATTTTGTTTTTTAGGATAGTCACTTCATCTCCTCCCCTTCTTAAATTTTCAAAACTTTCTCCCTCTTTCAAAACCTTCTTAGTTTCAAACTTCAAAACCGCTTTCGCAATAAAACCTTGACTTTCGTCAAGTGATTTTTAAACTTTGTTTTTTTCTTATTAAAAGTCAATCAATGTTAATCATGCTTTGACCAATTTCAAAAGACATAAAAAATACAAAAACTCATCAACTCTTTTTGTGCCTTTATGCACTTTTTCACTTTAAAACTTTTCATAAAGTTTAGACATGATTCATTTCTATAGTTGAGATGTAAATCTCCTATTCCCCATATTATTAAGACTTTGACATTTTCCACGTTGATGTTGAGTGATAGTCTTGTTGATAATCCAAGCAAATCCTCCATCTTTATGTGACGCAGATGTTGTCTTAATACTCGTGGGTGGATAGTCGCAGTTTTCTCCTTGAAATGACGACTTGTCTTTACATCTAAAATCAATCAAAACCAACAAATTTTTATCATTTGTACCACGAACTACGGGGTTTTGATTCCATATTGCACTTTATGGGTACGTAGGCATGAGACGATAAGTCTCTCCAAACACAAAAATCTAAAAAATAATTCTCTTCTCATCTCCCCAATCTCTTTTCAAACAAACCATTTTCAAACCAAAAAGCGTAAATATTTCAAAGGGCTCCTATAGAGTACTATAGACGTTTTGGGTGCTAACACCTTCCCATTGCGTAACCAACCCCCTTACCCCGATCTCTGTCTCGTGTTCTTATTTTAGAACTCTTTGGTTTTGTTCGCTCTTTTTCCTTTCCTTTATTTAGATAAAATAAAAGTGCGGTGGCGACTCTTGTTTTTTGAGTTAAGCTAATCAATAGCTTACGCTCACGATTTTTACCGCTACAGAAAGTGGCGACTCTGCTGGGGATTCCAACGGTTCCTAGTGGGTTTCACCTACTTTGATTTATTTATCGCTTTCTGTTTGACTTGTTTGTTATTGATTGTTCTGTTTTGGTGCCTGGTAATCTTTGTGGTGAGATAAGTCCTATACCCGGACTTGAGTGCACTTATGATAGGAGGGTGGTATAGTCTTGTTGGCTTACGTGGAGTAGTCCTTACTAAGCTGACTTGAGATCCCCCGCTCGGTGGAGGCCCCTTTGGAATTACTGATGTCTTACGAGTAGTCGTAATTGATATTACTTTTTCTGACTGGGAGCCTGAGAAGCTGAGGACCTTAGAACCCTTTAACCCATCTTGGCCTTATTAGGACGTGGTGCGGTGGCTGTTCAGATGTAGACTTGAATTAGTCGTTACGCGATACCACACTCAGACGAGTTTCTCTTGAGAATATTGTTGGCCGACGAGTAGTCGTTTAAGCCGATAATATCCAAAAGATGGAATTATGACTCTGGGAACTTTTTAGAACCTTGTTCTACAGGTGATGATACAACCTTAGTACATACCATTGTGGGTGGTCCTTACCTTTGGCTCCATGCTCGCGCCGAACCTTTGAACCTGTGTGCTTTGTATGTCTTGTTTGTGGATGTTGCATCTTGCATCTATTCATTCATGAGCATTTTTTTCTCAGTTTTCAAGGAACTCAGAGATTTCTTTTTTGCAAATATCGCAATTTTTTTAGAATCATGGATATTGAAAGAAGTAACACTAAGAAGTACATTTGCACGAGTTTTGACTTACAAGAGTTGAGAAAGCTTGGATCTTTGGTATCTAGTCCTGTAGATTTCAAATGTTGTTTAGGAAACTGCTGATTATTCTGAGGACTGATGTTGAAGAGGGGATTCTTAATACCTTGGTCTAGTTCTACGATCTGTTGCATCGTTGATTTACTTTCCCAGATTATCAACTATTGCCAACTTTAGGGGAGTATGCCTATCTTATGGGTGTACAAGTCTTCATTGAGTTTCTTGAGCGACGTGTCATGAAGAGATCCAAGAATTCAGAGGATTTATTTTCCTCTAGCATATCATCATCTGTTCATCTTCTTACCTCCGGTTCTTGGAAGGGTATCGTGGATTGACTCATGAAAGAGAAAGACACCATGAAGATCAGCTATATAAGATAAATCAAGAGGCTTTGCAAGAAGTATCAGCTCAGAGTTGGGTCGTTTTCAGACACGATTCCTTAGAACTAGATTTCATTCTCTCTTGTGTTGTAAGATTGATGAAACTGTACTTCAAAGCTGTAATTCTTTCAATATTAATGAAATGAGATTTTTGGTATATCCAGTGTGTTATCTTAATGTAATGTTTGCAAACTGCTTTATAGTTCCTTGAAAACTTGCATTTGCATTTGCACATCAAGCATCATTCTGCATTGTATCTTGCCTTTCCCGGGTGTCTTATTTAATTCCCGTTCTTGGTCTTTGTTCAGACAAGTTGTCGCATCACTACAATACTCGAGCTAAAGATGGATCAGTTGCAACGAGAGAACCGCGAGCTTCGCGAGGAATTGGCTACTTTGAGGGATGGTATGGAAAGGATCTCTACTTTGGTTGAAACTCTGGTTGTTGCTCAGAATCAACATTCTCCTCATATTTCTCAGACTCCACTACAAAAGACTGTGATTTCTGAAATCATTTCAACACTCATTTCTGTGGCTCCCTTTAGCGCTTCCAATCATGTTACCGAGATGTGTCTTGAAGAAGGTGTCCAGAAAGGATGGTTGACCAAAGGAAATGGTTCTTCTAGCAATTCTAAGAAGTATGGAAATGCTTTTTCCAAGAAGAAAGAACAAGCTGCTAAGGCTATTTCGCAAGAAAAGCGTAGAAGATCTCGTAACAAAAGTAAGCAACAACAGACACAACAAAAGATTGATCAGCAAAATTGTGTTCAAAAGCAAATGCAATTTAATCCAATTCCGATGTCGTATGCAAAATTATTTCCTGTCTTGATACAGAAGAATCTTGTGAAGACCAGGTCTCCTCCTGCTGTTCCAAAAGATTTTCCATGGTGGTATAAACCAGAGGCTCGTTGTGCTTTCCATCAGGGTGCACCGGGGCATGGTCTTGAAGATTGTTTTCCTTTGAAACATGAAGTGCAAAGACTGGTGCAAAAAGGAATTTTGTTTCTCAAAGGCACAAACGTCCAAGTCAATCTGCTACCCGAACATGGTAATGTCACTGTAGTTGAGATGCATACTGCAACTCCGAATCATTTCAAAGAAACTCAAGTTCGTCCGCCACTTTTTGAGAAAGAATTGTTCAAAATCCAATATGGTTCGAATGGCCAAACTAGTGGAGAAAATTTTGTTAGTGATTCCCAAGTAGGAGAAAATGTTGAGGTTGATGCAATTCAGAGTTCTCCTCAAATTCTGCAAAATCCAGTCCTGAATAAGCCAAAAGGAGAAACTCACCCGTTTGATCCAATCCCAATGACTTACAGTCAATTATGGTCTTATTTTTCCCGAAACTCGGTAGTGACACCCAGAAAAACCAGAGTCATGAAGTCTCGTCCTCGTTGGTACAATCCAAATATCAGTTGTGAGTTTCATGATGGGGTAATGTGGCATCCGATTGAGGAGTGCAAGGTTGTCCAAGAAATGGTTCAAGAGATGATTGACGATGGGGTGTTGACTTTCGAAGAAGGAAGCCCATTTTTGAATGGAACGCCTTTATGATTGATAAATCTAAAACTCGAGGAAATTCATATTGCCAGTGTTAGTGGAGTGACCTGTAGCGGTCGTGCATTTGCTTCTGTTTCTCCAAAGAAAGTTGAGGATATTCTTTCAAGCTCGGATTGAGATAGTCTCCTCAGATCATTAGTTCATTTACTGCAATTTTATTTGTAATCTCTCATGTTTGTTAATGCTTTGTTTGCTTGTAGAAACTTGTTTGATTTTGAATATTAATCATAATACAATGAGTATGTTTGTCTTGAAGAAATCCATTCGCATTCGCTCATAAATTGTTTTTCTGCATTTGCAATACCAACTTCTTGTTTGAACTCTTGGAGGGAGGATGATGAGGTGAAAACGCAAAATTTCTGGTTATATGCTTTTGAATAAGACCCTGCTGATGATGTAAGGCATTGTTTCAAATTCCCAAACACCGGAGATATAAGGAAGATAATCCCTTGTTAACCCTTTTGAGCCTCGAAGTAGGAGTTTCCTTTCTAAATGGAAAAAACCTCACATTTTAACTTGGGGCAGGGTAGTCTTCAGTTAAATTGACCAAGTGTTCAAATTTCCAAAAGGAGTGTGTATTTAAGGACCAACCATGATGGTTATCCAAGGAAAGAGACAATCACAACCCTTTTAACAAGTCAGATAAGTCAATGTCACGTGATTTGTTCAAAAGAAAAATAAAAAGCCCGCTAAGTCGTACAACTTGAAAACAAATGACTTAGGCAAAAATTAGGGCATCCCGCTGGACATCAAAAATTTCAAAAAAATGGTCCAGGCAAAAAAAAAAAAACGTGAAAAGCGAAAAGAAAGGATTACAAAGAAAAATCCTGAACAAATCTATGTGACTACAAAAGACAAAAAGGGGTGACGGTTATTCCTTGAAAAGCCTCATTGGCTCTTAAACCATCATTTTTCATCAGTTCCTCAACCATCACAAAATCCTTTGAGGGATGAACAGTTGTGTCAAATTAGCTGAATGTAGGACTGAAGAACATCACGGAGAATGGGTGGGTGCAGATAAACTTTGAGCTTAAACATCCTTTTTTCTGAAAACCGTGAACTAGACCACACTATAACCCTCGAAAGACCTAATTGAAGCAGGGTTTATACTTTAACGAGATAGCGTTCCTGACTCCCATGAGTTGTGCTAAAAGATCTTTGTTGGTATTGCATGTGCATTCAAAAATCAATGTCACATCTTAACTAGTGATTCGTTCACAAGTTTTTTGCGACATGTTTTCAGTAAAAAAAAAAAAAACTTCAAGACAAACATATGTAATTGCATTGGAATTATCATTCTTAGAATTAAGCATTTTTCTGCTTACATACATTACTTGACATCATGGAAGCTTACGTAAGCGTATCAGTGATGAACATAATCTCTTAAAGTATGGAAATCTGATGAGTAATTGACAAATCGTTTCAAGGAATGATCATATCCAGGGGCA
Organism: Lathyrus sativus; assembly: GCA_963859935.3. Taxonomy (NCBI): domain Eukaryota; kingdom Viridiplantae; phylum Streptophyta; class Magnoliopsida; order Fabales; family Fabaceae; genus Lathyrus; species Lathyrus sativus. The sequence continues at coordinate 213,215,189 of OZ012739.1, read as the reverse complement.
TGTTTCTTGAAGACTTCGTTGAGCTTGAGCAAGTTTGTTTTCCCAGTTGATGCTTTCGCAGGGGCAAAGCTTGAATACTCCATCAATAAAAGAATATGCCGACTACAGTTAATCTGGGGAAGTTACGTCGAGATTCGACGAATCTCTCAGAGTTTGAAGATATTTGGGCAGATTAGAGTTTGTCCTTGTTGATGTTCTCCTTGATACAGTCTGTTGACAATCTCTCAAGCAAAGTTTGGTCTTATTGATGCATTTCTTAGTTGGGCACTAGTTCAAGCATTTTAAACTTGGATTCCCCCTGCGAAGTCTTGATTCAGATTTCCTCAGCCGAGCATGGTTCTTCTTCCCTAACCTGTTTGTGATCAAGCATATTTAAGTGTGAATGTGATTGTTGGATCCCATCATGTTCTATGGTAAAATTTGATGAGGAATCTCTGGCAGGTTTCTACCTCCTCCGTTATGATTCTTTGCTCTTATGGGCAATCTGAATCATATTTCCTTTCTAAGAAGTGTTGATATAGCAATCAACTGTTGGTTTTTTTCTCACCCCGTGTTGAGTTTTAAAATCCCCTGCAGGTTGACTTTTTGCTATGATGTTAACTTCTTAATTATCCCCGCAATTCCAAGTTATTTCTCTCGAGGTTGTTAGCACCCAGAGAGTTATCCTTGTTGATCCCGTGCAGAGGATGTGCATTTATTACAAATGGTTGTGAAAGATAGGATATGACCCTCATCTTATTCTCCTCAGTAGAGTTTGCTGATGTTTTCCTCAGCAGAGTTATTTCTTGCTCCTCTGGTAGAATTTATTGGCAGTTCCCCAGTAGAGTTGTGTCGAGTTTTCTCCAGTAAGGTTTGCTGATGTTTTCCTCAGCAGAGTTATTTCTTGCTCCTCTGGTAGAATTTATTGGCAGTTCCCCAGTAGAGTTGTGTCGAGTTTTCTCCAGTAAGGTTTGCTGATATTCCCTTAGCAGAGTTTTGTTCCTACGGATGACCAGACAAGTAATGATCAGTTTTCCACAGCGAAGTCGTGATTCAAATCTTCTCCAGATGAGTATGTTTCCTTCATCCAGCCAGGTTATGATCAGACAGTTGAGTAGTTTGAGGACCACCTCTCCTTGATGTTATTGCCCATGCGAAGACTTGTCTTTAATGATTCCTAGAAGAGGTTATGCATATTTACTTTGGATTATTCCACAAGTAGAGAACAATGTTGCTTACTTCTAAGAAGTGTTGACATAGTAGTCACCTGTCGGGTTTTCTCTCTCCTTGTGATTGGGTGTTGATTTAAAATCCCCGACAGTTTGACTTTTTGCTATGATGTTAACTTCTTATTCCCCAGGCAGAGTTGGAAAATTTGTGTTGCTTTGTTTTCTCCAACAGTTTTTTTCTCAAAGCGGAGTTCATATTGTTGTTCCCTTTTGTTGAATTATTGATGATTGAAGATTTTCTGTTGCTGATCCCCAGCACGATCTCCAATGATATCTCTAACTTGCAGAAATTAGCCGAGTATTTCAGTGGTGTTGTGGTGTTTTGTTCACCCTCTGTTTGCCTTTTTTTGTCTGATTTATCAGCATATTCATACTCATTGCATGCGCATTCATTTTTGGTTGAGCATAGCATGTCTTTGTTGCATTGTGCATCCTGCATTTTTTGTTGGTATTTCCCTTTTCCCGATGTTGTTATCCCTGCGGAGTGCGTGTGTCATCTCTCCATTAGAGTGTCGACCCCTAAGCAGAAAATACCTATCATTTTTAATTCCCCACTGAGTTTATACCTCGTGGAAGATGTTTGTTTAGCTTTCCTCCCCAGCTTTTATCTGGATGGAATTGTTCCCCAGTTGAGTTATTTCCTCATTGGGTCGAGTCTTGTTTGACCGTTTCTCTCCAGTTTGTTCCTGGATTGAACTTTGGTCTCTTGCAGCGGTTACTTTGGATTTCCCTGGGCTGTGAAACCTGAATGATGAGAAAGTAGTCTTGAGGATTTATTTTCCTCAGCAGGAATCTGTTATTGATCCCCATCAGAAGATGAAGATTTGATTTCCCCAGCGGTGTTTTGATAACACTCTCTTGGTGATTGCTTGGGCAACTTCATGTGGCAGTCTCTTTATTTGAGCAACTTGTATGTCTCCAACAAGATAAAACTCACCCCAACAAATGGTTGTCTCTTTATTTGAGAAGTTTGTTGTGTGATTTGAGCTGCCCATTGACTGGTAGCAGGTATTTCTTGTGAGTTCATTACCTAAATTTTTCTACCTAGTACTGGGTATTCGGTAATGTTTCTTCACCTTTCGAGTATGTTACCCCTATTGACTGGTAATATTTCTCACCCCTTTTGGTTGGTTATGCTTTACCCATTTGACTGGTAAAAGGTAATCCTTCCTCCCGAGCTTGTTGCCTTTTTTTTCTGCCTAGTGATAGGTAGTAGGTAGCATTTGTCTCCTCCTTTTGGTCAGTTATCGACATATATTTCTACCCAGTAATCGGTAGTCGGTAATCTTTCCTTGTGAGTTCATTACCCAAAATTTTCTACCTAGTAATGGGTATCTGGTAATGTTTCTTCACCCTTTTGAGTACTTTGCTCATCCTTTTTGGTCAGTTATCGACATATTTTTCTACCCAGTAATCGGTAGTCGGTAATCTTTCCTTCTGAGTTCGTTACCCAAATTTTTCTACCTAGTACTGGGTATCCGGTAATGTTTCTTCACCTTTTGAGTATATTGCCTTTATTGTGCTATCTATTGATTGGTAGTCGGTAATATTCTCACCCCCTTTAGTTTATTACGCTTATTTTCTACTCAGTAATCAGTAGAAGCATTTTACCTGTTCTCTTTGGATCGACTATATTCGCCCAGTAATTGGCAGTTGGCATCTCTTTCCCTGTTGAGTCGTTTCTTTCCTTTATAGGAATAGGATCTTGCTCTTTTGTTTTCCCTTGTGGAGTCTCTTTTCTTCTTTTGCTCCCGAACTTTTGTTTGTCTCCTGTGGCATTTTCTCCCCACAGAGGTCTTGTGTTTGCATACCATTAGCATAACCATATCATTTTGTGGTCTCTTAGGGCCAAAAATTGGGTTAAGTGTTATATTTAAGTCTCTTCTATCTGGTCGAGACAAAGATGTCAATCTTCTTATCTCCGGATAGAAGAATCTTAAATAGGGGCAGCTGTAATACCCTAATTTTTACCCCTAAGATTCCACATTTCATTTGCATATCATTCCACAAACAAGACCATACTTTTTGATTTTTCTTAGGTCCCTTGTGTTTCTTATTTACTTTATGTTTGTTTCTGTTTACTAACCTCTAACTAAAATACCAAAAATATTTTTCAATTTTTTTTGTTTCTTCTTCTTCTCTGTGTGTTTAGGGTTTTGCAGGGAGATTGATGGCAAAGACATTCATTCGAGTCTAAATCAGATGAAAGTTTGACCTCATCTTGGTCGAACTATCAAGAGTTTGCTTCAACTATAAGTTACCCGTGATTGTGGGCTATTTTCTCAGGCAATGTGACTGTTCAAGGTCAAGTTGTCCTATATCATAATTCATCAAATTTTCAAGCAATGTTCTATGAGAAGCTTCGCCCGGGGCACTGGTCGAGATAGGGTTAGGGGTGGCCATCACCGTCTTTCTCTAGCAAAATTGGCTTTGAAGAATCTTTTGCTTACAAATTTGGACCTATTTCCCGCTTGTATTGATCAGTGCTACTACTCTAATTCTTCTGTAGCCGATGGGTATTTCAGTGTACTGGCAGAGGTCTGCATGCGACAAGAGATACCAAACTGTGAAATACAGAGACTATTGAGTTTGATCCTTTATAAAGTAGTGGACCCATCAAGACAAATTTGTGATGACGCCCTTCAGATGCTTGAGACACTTTCTGTTCGTGAATGGGCTGAGGATGGCATTGAGGGCTCAGGTGGTTATCGAGCGGCTGTTGTTGGCAACCTTCCTGATTCCTATCAACAGTTCCAGTACAAGCTTTCCTGTAAACTTGCAAAAGATCATCCTGAACTAAGCCAGCTTCTTTGTGAGGAGATCATGCAAAGGCAATTGGATGCGGTTGATATCATTGCTCAGCATCAGGTCTTAACATGCATGGCTTCATGGATTGAGAACCTTAATTTCTGGAAACTCAAAGAAGGCAATGTTGTATTGTTTGTGGCACTGAGACGGTCAGTAGTGGTGGATTTCTAAAGCGGTTGGTTGAATATTTTGAAGAGCACGACAAATATCAGAGTGCATCTGAGTACCAGAATTAGTAGGCGAAATTGCCCAAGGTGAAGATGCTGTTACCATTGGTAATAACTACTGTTCCAAGTCATGCAAAATATGTGGTCATTTGGACAGTTCAGTGAAGAGGCTCCAATTTATGATCTCATGGAACTTGCACAGCAGGCAGCAGATCTTAATCAACAAATGATATGATTCTTTATAATTTTTCTGCCAGGATCACTGAGAAAGTATTTTTTTTTAAATAAGAGTGAGATTAGAAGAACACGGCATGAACGCTTAGCAGCAGGAGGAGTAACGACTGTTGATGCACCAACAAACAGCAAATGCTTTCTAATGTGTTGCAGGCTTCAGTCATGGTTTCAACCGTGGAGAATCCGTGAATTTTGCACTTAATGAAGAAGGTTTGCAAGTGTATGCTTTCTCGTTATGGAAATACGGTGAATATGATTTGGCTCTCTCTGTAGCTGGGAGTTTTGCTTCGAAACTTTCTTCTATGGAAAAAGCATTTGTGTGGTTCCATCCTTTTGTTTCACTAGTATATTAGTGTACATCATATGTGGACTCGATGCAGTCGTCACTAGCAGACCAAGATGACAGACACTGAGCCCAGCATTCTTCAAGTTCTTCATACGATATGCAATCCTAATGATAGCAGTGCTATTTCAAGTAAACATACTGTACTTCAACAAGTTATTAGAAGCTTCTACAACAAATGATCAGTCTGTTTGGAACAAGTACTTCAATCAGATTTTGACAGTTGTGCTTGAGGTACTAGATGATGCAGATTCCTCAGTCAGAGAACTTACTCTTTCATTGATAGTAGAAATGCTCAAAAAAAACCAGAAAGATGAATAGGAGAACTGTATTGACCTTGTTAGGAGGATTGCTAATCGGGGGACTAATTTTGTATCGGCAACTTGTTGAAGATCTGCTTGCTAATGGATTAATGGCAAAGATGTACTTGCATCTTTTGGAGGATACAATGGCTCGAAAACCTGCTGATCCTGAGGAAGAACTCCGATGGATGTCCCAAGAAGTCCGCGGCTATGTTGAAGCAGTATTAAACAGTTTGGCTGCTAATGTACCAAAGGTAGTTGTTCTTTGTCAAGTTGAAAAAGCTAAGGAAGACATGCTGAATCAGTTATATAGCTCTATCAGTGGTCATAGCACAGCTAAGATTGAGGAGATGCTTTTAGAAGATCAAAATGTGAAGCGCAGGAGAGAGCGTTACCAGAAACAGTCCTCGCTTCTCTCCAAACTGACACGCCAAATGAGTATACATGACAACCGTGCAGCAGCAGCCTCAAATTGGTCAAATGGGAATGCAGAGAGTAGTCCAAGAAGCAGCGAACCAGGTGATGATTGGAGATCTGCCTTTGATGCAGTTAGCAATGGTCCTGTTGGCCGTAGTGGTTCAACGAGATCTAGATCAAATGGTCACAGTCGACATAATAGCGATCTTGCACAAAATGGTGACATGAACTCTGGCCCAAACTCTGGTAGCCGTCGCACTCCTAACCGTTACCTCCTGCTCCACCAGGTTCTTCTTCGGGTTACAAATATTAACGAATGACCAAGCATTTGCAATTTGCGTTCTTATGGCATTATTCACAAACCTTCATCACCACCATAATAGTCATGGCAGTGTATAAACCAACAAGAAGGAGTGCAGTCAGTTTGTTTCCTCTCTTTAGTCAGAGAAGATATGATTAAAAATCTGCCATGCATGGACTACAATAAAATAAATGAACTTTTGGCTCTGTATAGGAACAATGAATCTTTGTTGTTTGATCTTTTAAAGTTGGCGGATTGTTGCAAAGCTGAGAAATTACGAGGGAACATTCTCGCCAGTCTTTGCTTCAGCACAATTTAGGTGAATTCCAAGGAACCTTCTCCAAACAACCATATTCAACCTCAGCATCAATTTGCAGATTTGAAGCAGTTGATAGAACTTGAAGAGCTTTTTGCTATATTTCATGAAAGGAGTTGTAATTTAGGAGATGATGCAATTGACCTGGAAAATGAAATTCCACTTTCAAAACCACTTACATAAGATGGGTACTTGTTAAAAAAGCTGTCATGCTCTGAAGCATTGACTCTTCTCCATGAATATGGTGCTATTCTGCTGGAAGATAAGGTTGTTGAAACAAAAAAGCTGCAATGTCTCCTTTGAAAGTAATGACTGAAGCAGTAACATCTTTGATTGAGAAAAAAGGCCTACCGACTGAGCTTCTAGATGAACTGCCATGAAGGGTGGGGGACCGTACTATCTCATAGGTCGCGCCCTTGGTCCAGAAGTTGGAGTTAGTATTGGTTTATGTTGGAAATGCAGTTGCTGGAGCTCTGTATGTATTAGGAGCTGTAGAAACATTTTTGAAAGCGTTTCCTTCTGCTGGAATTTTTAGAGAGCCATGACACAATGGGATTCTTCTGGCCTACTAATGGTTAATATAACAAAGTTGTATCCAAAATCTGATTGTAGTGTGTTTGATGCTTTTGGTAGAGTTTATAGTGGCAAGATACAGACAGGGCAGGCCGTCCGTGTTCTCGGAAAGGGATACTCACCAGATGATGAGGAGGACATGACTGTAAAAGAAGTAACGAAGTTGTGGGTTTATCAAGCTCGCGACATGATGCCAATAGCTGAGGCTCTTCCAGGTTATTGAGGTTGTCACTCATATAGCTTCAACTGCAACTAAGTTCCCAAAGAAGTGTGTAGTACTTTGTCTTTCAGGACCGAGTGAACGTGTAGCAGATATTAAGACGCGGGATTGCAGATGCTGATCACCTGCTTTATCTTCAAAACATGTTGGATCAAATAATGGCAGTCAGCGTACATACATGGTCAAAAAAAACACTACCATACTTCCCGTCTGTTATGCGTGAAGCATTGAGTGGTCGACCAGATAAAAGGAGCCTTGCAATCCAAACATGACAGCAGGCAGAAACAACTGTTATACACCAGTGCACCCCTCCAAGAGTTTATCGTCAAGTTGCTTCATTGATGGGTCTTTCATTGGTTACATCATATATAACTATTGCTAATATGCTTGGAGTACAAAGAGAGACTACTCGAAGACAACTGGATGCTGAAAAGAAGAAATTAACAGGGATCCTCAAGACATGGAGTTATGTCGTTCTTTGGATGCCAACCAGAATTAGATGTAGGTGTGTATTCTGAAACTAAGTCTGTCTCTGGCAGAAGTTGTGGTGAGCAGAATATTACTGACACAAAGGATGAAGTGCAAGATTTTGTTTCAGGTGATTTATTGAAAAAAGATTCTGCTGTTTCCGGTGGTTGTTTACATCCTACAGTGTCCAATGAAACTAATAAATCTGAATTGGCTGTTCAGCCGAATCACCCAGAGATACCTTCAGAAACACACAATATTCCAAAGGACTCTGAGGCCTTTATTCCAAAATGCAGTTTGGTATTAGATCCGACTCAACCTTCCAAGAATACATTTGAAAATACTTTTCTTACAAATGGTGAACTGGACTTTTTGATGGCAGAATTCGCAGATGTTTCTCAACGTGGAAGGGAAAACGGAAATCTCGACTCCAGTGCTAGAGTGTTTCAAAGAGTTACTCCCAAGAAATTAGGGACATTTGGTTCTAGCGAAGGAGCTGCTTCCACATCTGGGATTGCATCTCAGACAGTGTCAGGTGTATTGTCTGGTTCAGGTGTTCTAAATGCTAGACCAGGTAGTGCTACTTCATCTGGACTACTTTCCCACATGGTTTCATCATTGAATGCAGAAGTTGCAAAAGAGTACCTTGAAAAAGTGGCAGATCTTTTACTTGAGTTTGCACAAGCGGATACAACTGTGAAGTCTTATATGTGTAGTCAAAGCTTGCTGAGTCGACTTTTTCAGATGTTTAATAGGGTAGAACCACCTATTTTGTTGAAGATATTGAAGTGTATTAATCATCTGTCAACTGATCCAAATTGCTTAGAAAATCTTCAGCGTGCTGAGGCAATCAAATACTTGATACCAAACCTTGAACTCAAAGAAGGGTCTCTTGCATCTGAAATACATCATGAGGTCCTGAACGCACTGTTCAACTTATGCAAGATAAATAAGAGGAGACAGGAACAAGCAGCTGAAAATGGAATCATTCCCCATCTAATGCAATTCATCACATCGAATTCTCCCTTGAAACAATATGCATTGCCTCTGTTGTGCGACATGGCGCATGCATCTCGTAACTCAAGGGAGAAGTTAAGGGCTCATGGTGGTTTGGATGTCTATTTGAACCTTCTTGAGGATGAATTTTGGTCTGTGACTGCACTAGATTCAATTGCTGTTTGCTTAGCCCATGACAATGATAATAGGAAGGTTGAACAAGCATTACTGAAGAAAGATGCAGTTCAGAAGCTGGTGAAGTTCTTCCAGTGCTGTCCAGAGCAGCATTTTGTACACATATTGGAGCCGTTCTTGAAAATCATCACAAAATCTGCACGAATCAAGAGAATGGGGTGTTATCTGGAGCGTCTAAATCAGTAACTACTGAAGATCACGAAGCTGCAGGTGGAGAACTTGGAATGTCAAAAGATTTGAATAAATCAACAATACACGTCACCTGCAGAATATAATTTTCAGCAATACAATATGTGAGCAAAACAATCCACGTCACCTAAGTGAGTTACAAAAAAAAAAGAAAAAAAAAGGAGTAAAAACGACATGAAAAAAGTTTCAACCAGTCACGCATAACTTGTAGCAACCAAAACACACAGAAAAATACACAAACGGCAACCATTTTTCACTCACTCCAATCTATAAATACCACTCGTATCTCCTTCATTTCTTCAAGCTTGAAAAGCCAGAAAACTTCTGCAGAAATATCACCCCAACCTTCAATCACCTTCAAGCTTCATTCAATTAACCTTCATAATCCTTGAAAATTCATCAATATTCTCCTTCAATTTTTCTTTAACCTTCATCATCAAAACTGAAATTCAATTTCGCATCTCCAGATTCAAAGAATAAAAAGAAGAAGAATCGAAGCATTGCTCACCTTGAATTAAAGGTAATTTGGAGTTTTATATCGAGACTTTGCGGTTTCGATTCGGTTGATCCAAGCACCATCACACAAAATTGATAACACATTTGAGATGTACGCTGAATTCCGATCACAACCGTGTTGGTTTTGCGTCCCGCCGCTTTGATTTGAGCAAACTTCGAAGTGGCATCCATGGCCGTGAATAGTGGCACGTTGCAAACGAGGAAGATGATATTCTGATTTGTTTTTCTTTCTCTTTTTTCCTTTTCAACTATTTCAATTTTTTTTATTTCTTTTTTTTAAGAATTTTGGCCGTGTGGCCTTTTACTATCATCATCCCCCTATTTTGTTTTTAAACCCCCCTTTTTCTTTAATTTTTTTCAAATTTTCTTTTTCTCTAATATTTTTTTTAAAATAGTTTCTTAAAATAAATTTGAATCTTGAATTTTGATAAGATCTCATCAATATCAATGGACTTTGGGTGTCGATTTTATCCACCAAGAGAAGTGATTGATATTGATGATGATTTAATCAATTTAAAATTCAAATTGTGGTTTTTCTCTTCATTTTAATTTTCTTTCTTCTTCTTTTTATTTTTGATCGATGAAATCTATGGATCATAGATTGTTGATTATCAAGGTTGTTTAATCTTCATTATTTCAAATCTATGGATGAATAATCATTGAGATAATTCTCCGTACTTTGGAATAGTGATAGATTACCTTTGATTAATTGATTAAAAATCTTGATTATGATGAGATCACTACCTCTTTTCTTTTTGAGTGGCATGTTTTAGGAGAGTGATTTACATATCACTTCTCTAACATGTGTTAACACTAACATTATTATTGACCGGCCTCAGATAGTCGTGGTTTCTACATAAACCCGATTACGATTGCTTAACATAGCGCTAAAGTGTCCCTTAATCGGAAAATGATCATTCGTGGCTCAAACTTACGTTTAAAAGTCCAAGTATGTTTAGTTGCTTGTCTTAAGTCCAATACCTATGAAAATCATTGTTAGGAGGCTTTGATTCTATCAATCCTCTAATGAGTTTTCATTAACCTTGGTCTAAAGTGCAAGAATTAATCATCATTGATCATATGTTCTAACCACTAACCACTAATTCACTAACATTATCTTTGTTTAATTTTGTTTATATTCTCTTCTTACTCTTTATTTCTTTACTTTTATGCTTCCATATTATCATTTCATATCATATCTTTGTTTATGTTTATGTCATTTCTCTTTTGTCCACTTGGACCATACTTTGTTCAAAACACTAATAAAGGATAAAACATCTAAAAAATTTGGTGCTATTAACTTTGTGGTTATGCTCTTGGACTACTCTTAGACCTTGGACTTTATGGACCTTTGGACTTAGAATTAGGGCTCTCATTCCTATGCTTGGAGTATTGTGGATCTTAGCCTTTATTTGGCTCGCTCATTAGCTTATGCTTTAAATCGGATGGAATTTTTTTTTTGCTTGCTATGGAGTGTGCTACAAGTCGGTTAGATCTTTCTTACCTCTAGCTCTTATTTTGTTTTTTAGGATAGTCACTTCATCTCCTCCCCTTCTTAAATTTTCAAAACTTTCTCCCTCTTTCAAAACCTTCTTAGTTTCAAACTTCAAAACCGCTTTCGCAATAAAACCTTGACTTTCGTCAAGTGATTTTTAAACTTTGTTTTTTTCTTAATAAAAGTCAATCAATGTTAATCATGCTTTGACCAATTTCAAAAGACATAAAAAATACAAAAACTCATCAACTCTTTTTGTGCCTTTATGCACTTTTTCACTTTAAAACTTTTCATAAAGTTTAGACATGATTCATTTCTATAGTTGAGATGTAAATCTCCTATTCCCCATATTATTAAGACTTTGACATTTTCCACGTTGATGTTGAGTGATAGTCTTGTTGATAATCCAAGCAAATCCTCCATCTTTATGTGACGCAGATGTTGTCTTAATACTCGTGGGTGGATAGTCGCAGTTTTCTCCTTGAAATGACGACTTGTCTTTACATCTAAAATCAATCAAAACCAACAAATTTTTATCATTTGTACCACGAACTACGGGGTTTTGATTCCATATTGCACTTTATGGGTACGTAGGCATGAGACGATAAGTCTCTCCAAACACAAAAATCTAAAAAATAATTCTCTTCTCATCTCCCCAATCTCTTTTCAAACAAACCATTTTCAAACCAAAAAGCGTAAATATTTCAAAGGGCTCCTATAGAGTACTATAGACGTTTTGGGTGCTAACACCTTCCCATTGCGTAACCAACCCCCTTACCCCGATCTCTGTCTCGTGTTCTTATTTTAGAACTCTTTGGTTTTGTTCGCTCTTTTTCCTTTCCTTTATTTGGATAAAATAAAAGTGCGGTGGCGACTCTTGTTTTTTGAGTTAAGCTAATCAATAGCTTACGCTCACGATTTTTACCGCTACAGAAAGTGGCGACTCTGCTGGGGATTCCAACGGTTCCTAGTGGGTTTCACCTACTTTGATTTATTTATCGCTTTCTGTTTGACTTGTTTGTTATTGATTGTTCTGTTTTGGTGCCTGGTAATCTTTGTGGTGAGATAAGTCCTATACCCGGACTTGAGTGCACTTATGATAGGAGGGTGGTATAGTCTTGTTGGCTTACGTGGAGTAGTCCTTACTAAGCTGACTTGAGATCCCCCGCTCGGTGGAGGCCCCTTTGGAATTACTGATGTCTTACGAGTAGTCGTAATTGATATTACTTTTTCTGACTGGGAGCCTGAGAAGCTGAGGACCTTAGAACCCTTTAACCCATCTTGGCCTTATTAGGACGTGGTGCGGTGGCTGTTCAGGTGTAGACTTGAATTAGTCGTTACGCGATACCACACTCAGACGAGTTTCTCTTGAGAATATTGTTGGCCGACGAGTAGTTGTTTAAGCCGATAATATCCAAAAGATGGAATTATGACTCTGGGAACTTTTTAGAACCTTGTTCTACAGGTGATGATATAACCTTAGTACATACCATTGTGGGTGGTCCTTACCTTTGGCTCCATGCTCGCGCCGAACCTTTGAACCTGTGTGCTTTGTATGTCTTGTTTGTGGATGTTGCATCTTGCATATATTCATTCATGAGCATTTTTTTCTCAGTTTTCAAGGAACTCAGAGATTTCTTTTTTGCAAATATCGCAATTTTTTTAGAATCATGGATATTGAAAGAAGTAACACTAAGAAGTACATTTTCACGAGTTTTGACTTACAAGAGTTGAGAAAGCTTGGATCTTTGGTATCTAGTCCTGTAGATTTCAAATGCTGTTTAGGAAACTGCTGATTATTCTGAGGACTGATGTTGAAGAGGGGATTCTTAATACCTTGGTCCAGTTCTACGATCTGTTGCATCGTTGATTTACTTTCCCAGATTATCAACTATTGCCAACTTTAGGGGAGTATGCCTATCTTATGGGTGTACAAGTCTTCATTGAGTTTCTTGAGCGACGTGTCATGAAGAGATCCAAGAATTCAGAGGATTTATTTTCCTCTAGCATATCATCATCTGTTCATCTTCTTACCTCCGGTTCTTGGAAGGGTATCGTGGATTGACTCGTGAAAGAGAAAGACACCATGAAGATCAGCTATATAAGATAAATCAAGAGGCTTTGCAAGAAGTATCAGCTCAGAGTTGGGTCGTTTTCAGACACGATTCCTTAGAACTAGATTTCATTCTCTCTTGTGTTGTAAGATTGATGAAACTGTACTTCAAAGCTGTAATTCTTTCAATATTAATGAAATGAGATTTTTGGTATATCCAGTGTGTTATCTTAATGTAATGTTTGCAAACTGCTTTATAGTTCCTTGAAAACTTGCATTTGCATTTGCACATCAAGCATCATTCTGCATTGTATCTTGCCTTTCTCGGGTGTCTTATTTAATTCCCGTTCTTGTTCTTTGTTCAGACAAGTTGTCGCATCACTACAATACTCGAGCTAAAGATGGATCAGTTGCAACGAGAGAACCGCGAGCTTCGCGAGGAATTGGCTACTTTGAGGGATGGTATGGAAAGGATCTCTACTTTGGTTGAAACTCTGGTTGTTGCTCAGAATCAACATTCTCCTCATATTTCTCAGACTCCACTACAAAAGACTGTGATTTCTGAAATCATTTCAACACTCATTTCTGTGGCTCCCTTTAGCGCTTCCAATCATGTTACCGAGATGTGTCTTGAAGAAGGTGTCCAGAAAGGATGGTTGACCAAAGGAAATGGTTCTTCTAGCAATTCTAAGAAGTATGGAAATGCTTTTTCCAAGAAGAAAGAACAAGCTGCTAACGCTATTTCGCAAGAAAAGCGTAGAAGATCTCGTAACAAAAGTAAGCAACAACAGATACAACAAAAGATTGATCAGCAAAGTTGTGTTCAAAAGCAAATGCAATTTAATCCAATTCCGATGTCGTATGCAGAATTATTTCCTGTCTTGATACAGAAGAATCTTGTGAAGACCAGGTCTCCTCCTGCTGTTCCAAAAGATTTTCCATGGTGGTATAAACCAGAGGCTCGTTGTGCTTTCCATCAGGGTGCACCGGGGCATGGTCTTGAAGATTGTTTTCCTTTGAAACATGAAGTGCAAAGACTGGTGCAAAAAGGAATTTTGTTTCTCAAAGGCACAAACGTCCAAGTCAATCTGCTACCCGAACATGGTAATGTCACTGTAGTTGAGATGCATACTGCAACTCCGAATCATTTCAAAGAAACTCAAGTTCGTCCGCCACTTTTTGAGAAAGAATTGTTCAAAATCCAATATGGTTCGAATGGCCAAACTAGTGGAGAAAATTTTGTTAGTGATTCCCAAGTAGGAGAAAATGTTGAGGTTGATGCAATTCAGAGTTCTCCTCAAATTCTGCAAAATCCAGTCCTGAATAAGCCAAAAGGAGAAACTCACCCGTTTGATTCAATCCCAATGACTTACAGTCAATTATGGTCTTATTTTTCCCGAAACTCGGTAGTGACACCCAGAAAAACCAGAGTCATGAAGTCTCGTCCTCGTTGGTACAATCCAAATATCAGTTGTGAGTTTCATGATGGGGTAATGTGGCATCCGATTGAGGAGTGCAAGGTTTTCCAAGAAATGGTTCAAGAGATGATTGATGATGGGGTGTTGACTTTCGAAGAAGGAAGCCCATTTTTGAATGGAACGCCTTTATGATTGATAAATCTAAAACTCGAGGAAATTCATATTGCCAGTGTTAGTGGAGTGACCTGTAGTGGTCGTGCATTTGCTTCTGTTTCTCCAAAGAAAGTTGAGGATATTCTTTCAAGCTCGGATTGAGATAGTCTCCTCAGATCATTAGTTCATTTACTGCAATTTTATTTGTAATCTCTCATGTTTGTTAATGCTTTGTTTGCTTGTAGAAACTTGTTTGATTTTGAATATTAATCATAATACAATGAGTATGTTTGTCTTGAAGAAATCCATTCGCATTCGCTCATAAATTGTTTTTCTGCATTTGCAATACCAACTTCTTGTTTGAACTCTTGGAGGGAGGATGATGAGGTGAAAACGCAAAATATCTGGTTATATGCTTTTGAATAAGACCCTGCTGATGATGTAAGGCATTGTTTCAAATTCCCAAACACCGGAGATATAAGGAAGATAATCCCTTGTTAACCCTTTTGAGCCTCGAAGTAGGAGTTTCCTTTCTAAATGGAAAAAACCTCACATTTTAACCTGGGGCAGGGTAGTCTTCAGTTAAATTGACCAAGTGTTCAAATTTCCAAAAGGAGTGTGTATTTAAGGACCAACCATGATGGTTATCCAAGGAAAGAGACAATCACAACCCTTTTAACAAGTCAGATAAGTCAATGTCACGTGATTTGTTCAAAAGAAAAATAAAAAGCCCGCTAAGTCGTACAACTTGAAAACAAATGACTTAGGCAAAAATTAGGGCATCCCGCTGGACATCAAAAATTTCAAAAAAATGGTCCAGGCAAAAATAAAAAAAAACGTGAAAAGCGAAAAGAAAGGATTACAAAGAAAAATCCTGAACAAATCTATGTGACTACAAAAGACAAAAAGGGGTGACGGTTATTCCTTGAAAAGCCTCATTGGCTCTTAAACCATCATTTTTCATCAGTTCCTCAACCATCACAAAATCCTTTGAGGGATGAACAGTTGTGTCAAATTAGCTGAATGTAGGACTGAAGAACATCACGGAGAATGGGTGGGTGCAGATAAACTTTGAGCTTAAACATCCTTTTTTCTGAAAACCGTGAACTAGACCACACTATAACCCTCGAAAGACCTAATTGAAGCAGGGTTTATACGTTAACGAGATAGCGTTCCTGACTCCCATGAGTTGTGCTAAAAGATCTTTGTTGGTATTGCATGTGCATTCAAAAATCAATGTCACATCTTAACTAGTGATTCGTTCACAAGTTTTTTGCGACATGTTTTCAGTAAAAAAAAAACATCAAGACAAACATATGTAATTGCATTAGAATTATCATTATTAGAATTAAGCATTTTTCTGCTTACATACATTACTTGACATCATGGAAGCTTACGTAAGCGTATCAGTGATGAACATAATCTCTTAAAGTATGGAAATCTGATGAGTAATTGACAAATCGTTTCAAGGAATGATCATATCCAGGGGCATGTTTCTTGAAGACTTCGTTGAGCTTGAGCAAGTTTGTTTTCCCAGTTGATGCTTTCGCAGGGGCAAAGCTTGAATACTCCATCAGTAAAAGAATATGCCGACTACAGTTAATCTGGGGAAGTTACGTCGAGATTCGACGAATCTCTCAGAGTTTGAAGATATTTGGGCAGATTAGAGTTTGTCCTTGTTGATGTTCTCCTTGATACAGTCTGTTGACAATCTCTCAAGCAAAGTTTGGTCTTATTGATGCATTTCTTAGTTGGGCACTAGTTCAAGCATTTTAAACTTGGATTCCCCCTGCGAAGTCTTGATTCAGATTTCCTCAGCCGAGCATGGTTCTTCTTCCCTAACCTGTTTGTGATCAAGCATATTTAAGTGTGAATGTGATTGTTGGATCCCATCATGTTCTATGGTAAAATTTGATGAGGAATCTCTGGCAGGTTTCTACCTCCTCCGTTATGATTCTTTGCTCTTATGGGCAATCTGAATCATATTTCCTTTCTAAGAAGTGTTGATATAGCAATCAACTGTTGGGTTTTTTCTCACCCCGTGTTGAGTTTTAAAATCCCCTGCAGGTTGACTTTTTGCTATGATGTTAACTTCTTAATTATCCCCGCAATTCCAAGTTATTTCTCTCGAGGTTGTTAGCACCCAGAGAGTTATCCTTGTTGATCCCGTGCAGAGGATGTGCATTTATTACAAATGGTTGTGAAAGATAGGATATGACCCTCATCTTATTCTCCTCAGTAGAGTTTGCTGATGTTTTCCTCAGCAGAGTTATTTCTTGCTCCTCTGGTAGAATTTATTGGCAGTTCCCCAGTAGAGTTGTGTCGAGTTTTCTCCAGTAAGGTTTGCTGATGTTTTCCTCAGCAGAGTTATTTCTTGCTCCTCTGGTAGAATTTATTGGCAGTTCCCCAGTAGAGTTGTGTCGAGTTTTCTCCAGTAAGGTTTGCTGATATTCCCTTAGCAGAGTTTTGTTCCTACGGATGACCAGACAAGTAATGATCAGTTTTCCACAGCGAAGTCGTGATTCAAATCTTCTCCAGATGAGTATGTTTCCTTCATCCAGCCAGGTTATGATCAGACAGTTGAGTAGTTTGAGGACCACCTCTCCTTGATGTTATTGCCCATGCGAAGACTTGTCTTTAATGATTCCTAGCAGAGGTTATGCATATTTACTTTGGATTATTCCACAAGTAGAGAACAATGTTGCTTACTTCTAAGAAGTGTTGACATAGCAGTCACCTGTCGGGTTTTCTCTCACCTTGTGATTGGGTGTTGATTTAAAATCCCCGACAGTTTGACTTTTTGCTATGATGTTAACTTCTTATTCCCCAGGCAGAGTTGGAAAATTTGTGTTGCTTTGTTTTCTCCAACAGTTTTTTTCTCAAAGCGGAGTTCATATTGTTGTTCCCTTTTGTTGAATTATTGATGATTGAAGATTTTCTGTTGCTGATCCCCAGCACGATCTCCAATGATATCTCTAACTTGCAGAAATTAGCCGAGTATTTCAGTGGTGTTGTGGTGTTTTGTTCACCCTCTGTTTGCCTTTTTTTGTCTGATTTATCAGCATATTCATACTCATTGCATGCGCATTCATTTTTGGTTGAGCATAGCATGTCTTTGTTGCATTGTGCATCCTGCATTTTTTGTTGGTATTTCCCTTTTCCCGATGTTGTTATCCCTGCGGAGTGCGTGTGTCATCTCTCCATTAGAGTGTCGACCCCTAAGCAGAAAATACCTATCATTTTTAATTCCCCACTGAGTTTATACCTCGTGGAAGATGTTTGTTTAGCTTTCCTCCCCAGCTTTTATCTGGATGGAATTGTTCCCCAGTTGAGTTATTTCCTCATTGGGTCGAGTCTTGTTTGACCGTTTCTCTCCAGTTTGTTCCTGGATTGAACTTTGGTCTCTTGCAGCGGTTACTTTGGATTTCCCTGGGCTGTGAAACCTGAATGATGAGAAAGTAGTCTTGAGGATTTATTTTCCTCAGCAGGAATCTGTTATTGATCCCCATCAGAAGATGAAGATTTGATTTCCCCAGCGGTGTTTTGATAACACTCTCTTGGTGATTGCTTGGGCAACTTCATGTGGCAGTCTCTTTATTTGAGCAACTTGTATGTCTCCAACAAGATAAAACTCACCCCAACAAATGGTTGTCTCTTTATTTGAGAAGTTTGTTGTGTGATTTGAGCTGCCCATTGAATGGTAGCAGGTATTTCTTGTGAGTTCATTACCTAAATTTTTCTACCTAGTACTGGGTATTCGGTAATGTTTCTTCACCTTTCGAGTATGTTACCTCTATTGACTGGTAATATTTCTCACCCCTTTTGGTTGGTTATGCTTTACCCATTTGACTGGTAAAAGGTAATCCTTCCTCCCGAGCTTGTTGCCTTTTTTTTCTGCCTAGTGATAGGTAGTAGGTAGCATTTGTCTCCTCCTTTTGGTCAGTTATCGACATATATTTCTACCCAGTAATCGGTAGTCGGTAATCTTTCCTTGTGAGTTCATTACCCAAAATTTTCTACCTAGTAATGGGTATCTGGTAATGTTTCTTCACCCTTTTGAGTACTTTGCTCATCCTTTTCTGTCAGTTATCGACATATTTTTCTACCCAGTAATCGGTAGTCCGTAATCTTTCCTTGTGAGTTCATTACCCAAATTTTTCTACCTAGTACTGGGTATCCGGTAATGTTTCTTCACCTTTCGAGTATGTTACCTCTATTGACTGGTAATATTTCTCACCCCTTTTGGTTGGTTATGCTTTACCCATTTGACCGGTAAAAGGTAATCCTTCCTCCCGAGCTTGTTGCCTTTATTTTCTGCCTAGTGATAGGTAGTAGGTAGCATTTGTCTCCTCCTTTTGGTCAGTTATCGACATATATTTCTACCCAGTAATCGGTAGTCGGTAATCTTTCCTTGTGAGTTCATTACCCAAAATTTTTCTACCTAGTACTGGGTATCCGGTAATGTTTCTTCACTCTTTTGAGTATTTTGCTCATCCTTTTTGGTCAGTTATCGACATATTTTTCTACCCAGTAATCGGTAGTCGGTAATCTTTCCTTCTGAGTTCGTTACCCAAATTTTTCTACCTAGTACTGGGTATCCGGTAATGTTTCTTCACCTTTTGAGTATATTGCCTTTATTGTGCTATCTATTGATTGGTAGTCGGTAATATTCTCACCCCCTTTGGTTTATTACGCTTATTTTCTACTCAGTAATCAGTAGAAGCATTTTACCTGTTCTCTTTGGATCGACTATATTCGCCCAGTAATTGGCAGTTGGCATCTCTTTCCCTGTTGAGTCGTTTCTTTCCTTTATCGGAATAGGATCTTGCTCTTTTGTTTTCCCTTGTGGAGTCTCTTTTCTTCTTTTGCTCCCGAACTTTTGTTTGTCTCCTGTGGCATTTTCTCCCCACAGAGGTCTTGTGTTTGCATACCATTAGCATAACCATATCATTTTGTGGTCTCTTAGGGCCAAAAATTGGGTTAA
The DNA here is from genome assembly GCA_963859935.3 of Lathyrus sativus. Taxonomy (NCBI): domain Eukaryota; kingdom Viridiplantae; phylum Streptophyta; class Magnoliopsida; order Fabales; family Fabaceae; genus Lathyrus; species Lathyrus sativus. The sequence continues at coordinate 213,195,833 of OZ012739.1, read as the reverse complement.
GTGTTATATTTAAGTCTCTTCTATCTGGTCGAGACAAAGATGTCAATCTTCTTATCTCCGGATTGAAGAATCTTAAATAGGGGCAGCTGTAATACCCTAATTTTTACCCCTAAGATTCCACATTTCATTTGCATATCATTCCACAAACAAGACCATACTTTTTGATTTTTCTTAGGTCCCTTGTGTTTCTTATTTACTTTATGTTTGTTTCTGTTTACTAACCTCTAACTAAAATACCAAAAATATTTTTCAATTTTTTTTGTTTCTTCTTCTTCTCTGTGTGTTTAGGGTTTTGCAGGGAGATTGATGGCAAAGACATTCATTCGAGTCTAAATCAGATGAAAGTTTGACCTCATCTTGGTCGAACTATCAAGAGTTTGCTTCAACTATAAGTTACCCGTGATTGTGGGCTATTTTCTCAGGCAATGTGACTGTTCAAGGTCAAGTTGTCCTATATCATAATTCATCAAATTTTCAAGCAGTGTTCTATGAGAAGCTTCGCCCGGGGCACTGGTCGAGATAGGGTTAGGGGTGGCCATCACCGTCTTTCTCTAGCAAAATTGGCTTTGAAGAATCTTTTGCTTACAAATTTGGACCTATTTCCCGCTTGTATTGATCAGTGCTACTACTCTAATTCTTCTGTAGCCGATGGGTATTTCAGTGTACTGGCAGAGGTCTGCATGCGACAAGAGATACCAAACTGTGAAATACAGAGACTATTGAGTTTGATCCTTTATAAAGTAGTGGACCCATCAAGACAAATTCGTGATGACGCCCTTCAGATGCTTGAGACACTTTCTGTTCGTGAATGGGCTGAGGATGGCATTGAGGGCTCAGGTGGTTATCGAGCGGCTGTTGTTGGCAACCTTCCTGATTCCTATCAACAGTTCCAGTACAAGCTTTCCTGTAAACTTGCAAAAGATCATCCTGAACTAAGACAGCTTCTTTGTGAGGAGATCATGCAAAGGCAATTGGATGCGGTTGATATCATTGCTCAGCATCAGGTCTTAACATGCATGGCTTCATGGATTGAGAACCTTAATTTCTGGAAACTCAAAGAAGGCAATGTTGTATTGTTTGTGGCACTGAGACGGTCAGTAGTGGTGGATTTCTAAAGCGGTTGGTTGAATATTTTGAAGAGCACGGCAAATATCAGAGTGCATCTGAGTACCAGAATTAGTAGGCGAAATTGCCCAAGGTGAAGATGCTGTTACCATTGGTAATAACTACTGTTCCAGGTCATGCAAAATATGTGGTCATTTGGACAGTTCAGTGAAGAGGCTCCAATTTATGATCTCATGGAACTTGCACAGCAGGCAGCAGATCTTAATCAACAAATGATATGATTCTTCATAATTTTTCTGCCAGGATCACTGAGAAAGTATTTTTTTTTACATAAGAGTGAGATTAGAAGAACACGGCATGAACGCTTAGCAGCAGGAGGAGTAACGACTGTTGATGCACCAACAAACAGCAAATGCTTTCTAATGTGTTGCAGGCTTCAGTCATGGTTTCAACCGTGGAGAATCCGTGAATTTTGCACTTAATGAAGAAGGTTTGCAAGTGTATGCTTTCTCGTTATGGAAATACGGTGAATATGATTTGGCTCTCTCTGTAGCTGGGAGTTTTGCTTCGAAACTTTCTTCTATGGAAAAAGCATTTGTGTGGTTCCATCCTTTTGTTTCACTAGTATATTAGTGTACATCATATGTGGACTCGATGCAGTCGTCACTAGCAGATCAAGATGACAGACACTGAGCCCAGCATTCTTCAAGTTCTTCATACGATATGCAATCCTAATGATAGCAGTGCTATTTCAAGTAAACATACTGTACTTCAACAAGTTATTAGAAGCTTCTACAACAAATGATCAGTCTGTTTGGAACAAGTACTTCAATCAGATTTTGACAGTTGTGCTTGAGGTACTAGATGATGCAGATTCCTCAGTCAGAGAACTTACTCTTTCATTGATAGTAGAAATGCTCAAAAAAAACCAGAAAGATGAATAGGAGAACTGTATTGACCTTGTTAGGAGGATTGCTAATCGGGGGACTAATTTTGTATCGGCAACTTGTTGAAGATCTGCTTGCTAATGGATTAATGGAAAAGATGTACTTGCATCTTTTGGAGGATACAATGGCTCGAAAACCTGCTGATCCTGAGGAAGAACTCCGATGGATGTCCCAAGAAGTCCGCGGCTATGTTGAAGCAGTATTAAACAGTTTGGCTGCTAATGTACCAAAGGTAGTTGTTCTTTGTCAAGTTGAAAAAGCTAAGGAAGACATGCTGAATCAGTTATATAGCTCTATCAGTGGTCATAGCACAGCTAAGATTGAGGAGCTGCTTTTAGAAGATCAAAATGTGAAGCGCAGGAGAGAGCGTTACCAGAAACAGTCCTCGCTTCTCTCCAAACTGACACGCCAAATGAGTATACATGACAACCGTGCAGCAGCAGCCTCAAATTGGTCAAATGGGAATGCAGAGAGTAGTCCAAGAAGCAGCGAACCAGGTGATGATTGGAGATCTGCCTTTGATGCAGTTAGCAATGGTCCTGTTGGCCGTAGTGGTTCAACGAGATCTAGATCAAATGGTCACAGTCGACATAATAGCGATCTTGCGCAAAATGGTGACATGAACTCTGGTCCAAACTCTGGTAGCCGTCGCACTCCTAACCGATTACCTCCTGCTCCACCAGGTTCTTCTTTGGGTTACAAATATTAACGAATGACCAAGCATTTGCAATTTGCGTTCTTATGGCATTATTCACAAACCTTCATCACCACCATAATAGTCATGGCAGTGTATAAACCAACAAGAAGGAGTGCAGTCAGTTTGTTTCCTCTCTTTAGTCAGAGAAGATATGATTAAAAATCTGCCATGCATGGACTACAATAAAATAAATGAACTTTTGGCTCTGTATAGGAACAATGAATCTTTGTTGTTTGATCTTTTAAAGTTGGCGGATTGTTGCAAAGCTGAGAAATTACGAGGGAACATTCTCGCCAGTCTTTGCTTCAGCACAATTTAGGTGAATTCCAAGGAACCTTCTCCGAACAACCATATTCAACCTCAGCATCAATTTGCAGATTTGAAGAAGTTGATAGAACTTGAAGAGCTTTTTGCTATATTTCATGAAAGGAGTTGTAATTTAGGAGATGATGCAATTGACCTGGAAAATGAAATTCCACTTTCAAAACCACTTACATAAGATGGGTACTTGTTAAAAAAGCTGTCATGCTCTGAAGCATTGACTCTTCTCCATGAATATGGTGCTATTCTGCTGGAAGATAAGGTTGTTGAAACAAAAAAGCTGCAATGTCTCCTTTGAAAGTAATGACTGAAGCAGTAACATCTTTGATTGAGAAAAAAGGCCTACCGACTGAGCTTCTAGATGAACTGCCATGAAGGGTGGGGGACCGTACTATCTCATAGGTCGCGCCCTTGGTCCAGAAGTTGGAGTTAGTATTGGTTTATGTTGGAAATGCAGTTGCTGGAGCTCTGTATGTATTAGGAGCTGTAGAAACATTTTTGAAAGCGTTTCCTTCTGCTGGAATTTTTAGAGAGCCATGACACAATGGGATTCTTCTGGCCTACTAATGGTTAATATAACAAAGTTGTATCCAAAATCTGATTGTAGTGTGTTTGATGCTTTTGGTAGAGTTTATAGTGGCAAGATACAGACAGGGCAGGCCGTCCGTGTTCTCGGAAAGGGATACTCACCAGATGATGAGGAGGACATGACTGTAAAAGAAGTAACGAAGTTGTGGGTTTATCAAGCTCGCGACATGATGCCAATAGCTGAGGCTCTTCCAGGTTATTGAGGTTGTCACTCATATAGCTTCAACTGCAACTAAGTTCCCAAAGAAGTGTGTAGTACTTTGTCTTTCAGGACCGAGTGAACGTGTAGCAGATATTAAGACGCGGGATTACAGATGCTGATCACCTGCTTTATCTTCAAAACATGTTGGATCAAATAATGGCAGTCAGCGTACATACATGGTCAAAAAAAACACTACCATACTTCCCGTCTGTTATGCGTGAAGCATTGAGTGGTCGACCAGATAAAAGGAGCCTTGCAATCCAAACATGGCAGCAGGCAGAAACAACTGTTATACACCAGTGCACCCCTCCAAGAGTTTATCGTCAAGTTGCTTCATTGATGGGTCTTTCATTGGTTACATCATATATAACTATTGCTAATATGCTTGGAGTACAAAGAGAGACTACTCGAAGACAACTGGATGCTGAAAAGAAGAAATTAACAGGGATCCTCAAGACATGGAGTTATGTCGTTCTTTGGATGCCAACCAGAATTAGATGTAGGTGTGTATTCTGAAACTAAGTCTGTCTCTGGCAGAAGTTGTGGTGAGCAGAATATTACTGACACAAAGGATGAAGTGCAAGATTTTGTTTCAGGTGATTTATTGAAAAAAGATTCTGCTGTTTCCGGTGGTTGTTTACATCCTACAGTGTCCAATGAAACTAAGAAATCTGAATTGGCTGTTCAGCCGAATCACCCAGAGATACCTTCAGAAACACACAATATTCCAAAGGACTCTGAGGCCTTTATTCCAAAATGCAGTTTGGTATTAGATCCGACTCAACCTTCCAAGAATACATTTGAAAATACTTTTCTTACAAATGGTGAACTGGACTTTTTGATGGCAGAATTCGCAGATGTTTCTCAACGTGGAAGGGAAAACGGAAATCTCGACTCCATTGCTAGAGTGTTTCAAAGAGTTACTCCCAAGAAATTAGGGACATTTGGTTCTAGCGAAGGAGCTGCTTCCACATCTGGGATTGCATCTCAGACAGTGTCAGGTGTATTGTCTGGTTCAGGTGTTCTAAATGCTAGACCAGGTAGTGCTACTTCATCTGGACTACTTTCCCACATGGTTTCATCATTGAATGCAGAAGTTGCAAAAGAGTACCTTGAAAAAGTGGCAGATCTTTTACTTGAGTTTGCACAAGCGGATACAACTGTGAAGTCTTATATGTGTAGTCAAAGCTTGCTGAGTCGACTTTTTCAGATGTTTAATAGGGTAGAACCACCTATTTTGTTGAAGATATTGAAGTGTATTAATCATCTGTCAACTGATCCAAATTGCTTAGAAAATCTTCAGCGTGCTGAGGCAATCAAATACTTGATACCAAACCTTGAACTCAAAGAAGGGTCTCTTGCATCTGAAATACATCATGAGGTCCTGAACGCACTGTTCAACTTATGCAAGATAAATAAGAGGAGACAGGAACAAGCAGCTGAAAATGGAATCATTCCCCATCTAATGCAATTCATCACATCGAATTCTCCCTTGAAACAATATGCATTGCCTCTGTTGTGCGACATGGCGCATGCATCTCGTAACTCAAGGGAGCAGTTAAGGGCTCATGGTGGTTTGGATGTCTATTTGAACCTTCTTGAGGATGAATTTTGGTCTGTGACTGCACTAGATTCAATTGATGTTTGCTTAGCCCATGACAATGATAATAGGAAGGTTGAACAAGCATTACTGAAGAAAGATGCAGTTCAGAAGCTGGTGAAGTTCTTCCAGTGCTGTCCAGAGCAGCATTTTGTACACATATTGGAGCCGTTCTTGAAAATCATCACAAAATCTGCACGAATCAAGAGAATGGGGTGTTATCTGGAGCGTCTAAATCAGTAACTACTGAAGATCACGAAGCTGCAGGTGGAGAACTTGGAATGTCAAAAGATTTGAATAAATCAACAATACACGTCACCTGCAGAATATAATTTTCAGCAATACAATATGTGAGCAAAACAATCCACGTCACCTAAGTGAGTTACAAAAAAAAAAGAAAAAAAAAGGAGTAAAAACGACATGAAAAAAGTTTCAACCAGTCACGCATAACTTGTAGCAACCAAAACGCACAGAAAAATACACAAACGGCAACCATTTTTCACTCACTCCAATCTATAAATACCACTCGTATCTCCTTCATTTCTTCAAGCTTGAAAAGCCAGAAAACTTCTGCAGAAATATCACCCCAACCTTCAATCACCTTCAAGCTTCATTCAATTAACCTTCATAATCCTTGAAAATTCATCAATATTCTCCTTCAATTTTTCTTTAACCTTCATCATCAAAACTGAAATTCAATTTCGCATCTCCAGATTCAAAGAATAAAAAGAAGAAGAATCGAAGCATTGCTCACCTTGAATTAAAGGTAATTTGGAGTTTTATATCGAGACTTTGCGTTTTCGATTCGGTTGATCCAAGCACCATCACACAAAATTGATAACACATTTGAGATGTACGCTGAATTCCGATCACAACCGTGTTGGTTTTGCGTCCCGCCGCTTTGATTTGAGCAAACTTCGAAGTGGCATCCATGGCCGTGAATAGTGGCACGTTGCAAACGAGGAAGATGATATTCTGACTTGTTTTTCTTTCTCTTTTTTCCTTTTCAACTATTTCAATTTTTTTTATTTCTTTTTTTTAAGAATTTTGGCCGTGTGGCCTTTTACTATCATCATCCCCCTATTTTGTTTTTAAACCTCCCTTTTTCTTTAATTTTTTTCAAATTTTCTTTTTCTCTAATATTTTTTTTAAAATAGTTTCTTAAAATAAATTTGAATCTTGAATTTTGATAAGATCTCATCAATATCAATGGACTTTGGGTGTCGATTTTATCCACCAAGAGAAGTGATTGATATTGATGATGATTTAATCAATTTAAAATTCAAATTGTGGTTTTTCTCTTCATTTTAATTTTCTTTCTTCTTCTTTTTATTTTTGATTGATGAAATCTATGGATCATAGATTGTTGATTATCAAGGTTGTTTAATCTTCATTATTTCAAATCTATGGATGAATAATCATTGAGATAATTCTCCGTTCTTTGGAACAGTGATAGATTACCTTTGATTAATTGATTAAAAATCTTGATTATGATGAGATCACTACCTCTTTTCTTTTTGGGTGGCATGTTTTAGGAGAGTGATTTACATATCACTTCTCTAACATGTGTTAACACTAACATTATTATTGACCGGCCTCAGATAGTCGTGGTTTCTACATAAACCCGATTACGATTGCTTAACATAGCGCTAAAGTGTCCCTTAATCGGAAAATGATCATTCGTGGCTCAAACTTACGTTTAAAAGTCCAAGTATGTTTAGTTGCTTGTCTTAAGTCCAATACCTATGAAAATCATTGTTAGGAGGCTTTGATTCTATCAATCCTCTAATGAGTTTTCATTAACCTTGGTCTAAAGTGCAAGAATTAATCATCATTGATCATATGTTCTAACCACTAACCACTAATTCACTAACATTATCTTTGTTTAATTTTGTTTATATTCTCTTCTTACTCTTTATTTCTTTACTTTTATGCTTCCATATTATCATTTCATATCATATCTTTGTTTATGTTTATGTCATTTCTCTTTTGTCCACTTGGACCATACTTTGTTCAAAACACTAATAAAGGATAAAACATCTAAAAAATTTGGTGCTATTAACTTTGTGGTTATGCTCTTGGACTACTCTTAGACCTTGGACTTTATGGACCTTTGGACTTAGAATTAGGGCTCTCATTCCTATGCTTGGAGTATTGTGGATCTTAGCCTTTATTTGGCTCGCTCATTAGCTTATGCTTTAAATCGGATGGAATTTTTTTGTTGCTTGCTATGGAGTGTGCTACAAGTCGGTTAGATCTTTCTTACCTCTAGCTCTTATTTTGTTTTTTAGGATAGTCACTTCATCTCCTCCCCTTCTTAAATTTTCAAAACTTTCTCCCTCTTTCAAAACCTTCTTAGTTTCAAACTTCAAAACCGCTTTCGCAATAAAACCTTGACTTTCGTCAAGTGATTTTTAAACTTTGTTTTTTTCTTAATAAAAGTCAATCAATGTTAATCATGCTTTGACCAATTTCAAAAGACATAAAAAATACAAAAACTCATCAACTCTTTTTGTGCCTTTATGAACTTTTTCACTTTAAAACTTTTCATAAAGTTTAGACATGATTCATTTCTATAGTTGAGATGTAAATCTCCTATTCCCCATATTATTAAGACTTTGACATTTTCCACGTTGATGTTGAGTGATAGTCTTGTTGATAATCCAAGCAAATCCTCCATCTTTATGTGACGCAGATGTTGTCTTAATACTCGTGGGTGGATAGTCGCAGTTTTCTCCTTGAAATGAGGACTTGTCTTTACATCTAAAATCAATCAAAACCAACAAATTTTTATCATTTGTACCACGAACTACGGGGTTTTGATTCCATATTGCACTTTATGGGTACGTAGGCATGAGACGATAAGTCTCTCCAAACACAAAAATCTAAAAAATAATTCTCTTCTCATCTCCCCAATCTCTTTTCAAACAAACCATTTTCAAACCAAAAAGCGTAAATATTTCAAAGGGCTCCTATAGAGTACTATAGACGTTTTGGGTGCTAACACCTTCCCATTGCGTAACCAAGCCCCTTACCCCGATCTCTGTCTCGTGTTCTTATTTTAGAACTCTTTGGTTTTGTTCGCTCTTTTTCCTTTCCTTTATTTGGATAAAATAAAAGTGCGGTGGCGACTCTTGTTTTTTGAGTTAAGCTAATCAATAGCTTACGCTCACGATTTTTACCGCTACAGACTGGTTTAATGGTTGTAACACCTTCCAAATGTCATTTGTAAGGTTGTGCAGAGGGTTTGTGATGAGTTTCAATGCTTAGAAATGGATCTAGCATGCAATCTGTCCAAGACAGATTTTGAGGATTCTTAGTGATTTTGCTTGAATTACAAGAAAAGTGGAAAGCAGGATTTAATGGTGGGTTTCTTCTAGTTTTTTAAGCTTGCTATGTGTGTTTGATACATAGAGGATGTCTATATTTATAGAGGAAGTGAAGGTTTGGACAGATTTGAAGATGTGGCTTGCCTTTTGTCTTTTGGAGGGAGAATGGAGGAAATCTTCCCATGGATCTTGATGCAACTGGTTTTGTGTGTTTCCAATGCTTTGTGCTGCATAAACATCCTGCAAATAAGGCATCAGAAGTGACTAAAGAAGTTCCAAGAGAGTAAAAGCTATGTGTTTCACCCCAAAATTTCCCAGCCTTTTCTTTCATCCTGGCTTTTGTTTCTTAGCATTTTGCATCTGCATTTGTGCATAGCATTGGTTCTAGACAAGGGATCAAGATGTTATATTTGCCACTCAAGAGAGAAAGTTCATGTTCAAGCTCAAGCAAGGGTATATTTTTAAGTCAACAAGTCCTCATTATCATCATAGTGGGTCTCAAAGCTTCTTGAGGGGAGAAAGTCGGTGTTTGGTTATCACCTTCTATCTTAAGGATGATTAGAGGCGCATGAGGTTATATACTTGGATGAAACATCAATGGCTCAATGTATATCCTGACGGACCCGTTTTAGGAAGATGGCTGGCAAACCATTTGTACAGCAAAGGAGCGTAACACACAATATTCTTCCCCTTTCTGTTTTCATTCTTGCTGTGAACTGAATGATAAACGTCTCCGAGAAGAGTGGGCACTGGATTCCCGAAAGCAAATATGTGGTAGGCATTTATGCCTATGAAATCCGGGTGACTTGGGAATAGCACGATACCATATATGCAAAGGGCTAAGATGGCATTGAATACAACCCAGCAACCCTTCTTGGCAAACCCTTGGGCCTTCTCCAGCAAGAAAGGGAAAGAGAAACCATAAACTCCAATCTTTCTAAACAACTTCCCTTTTAGCTCTAAGTCATCTAAATAAAGGGCAGCAGTAAACTTACCCAAGTCAGGTTCATCATCAACACGGTATTAAGGCATCTGATTCAACAAAGGTACGTCCAACAAGACAAAATACTCTTCTAAGATTGGAGCTAGGACATAGTTTGGAAAAATGAAGCATCTGAGCTGCGGGTCATAAAACTGCAGAAGAGCGTAGAGGCCGTTCAACTCGTACGTAGAAAGCTTACACACAATATTCATAAGTCTCCCATAGCTTTTTCTGAAGTCCTTCATCACTTTTTTATCAGCCAAAGAAATCAAACCCCGTAACTCTCGGACATCAGGTGTTGGTAGCTTGTAAGCCATTATTTTCTTCAAAGATGCCATGTCAGCCATAAGGATCAAGACCATTACAATCAGGGGAGAAGTATGCACCTGCAACACAGACATACGTTAATGAAATGCGAATGAGAATGCAAAAATGCAAACATGTGGCAGGAGATCAAGATGACTGTGTTGTTGGTTGAGAAGGACCAAAATTCTGCTTCGGTGAGAACATAACACAACTCTGATAATTAGGACCCACTGATACCAATGTCACTGATTCAAACTGTCAAGAGAAAACCAGGTTGTCTGAAGGTAAAGATTTCCTGCATAGCCCACCCCTGCTCACAGGTATGGACCTAGTCCGCTGACATAGGTATGGCATCCTATGCGTTCCTCAGCGTCACAGACTTTCAAGAAATGATGATATGTTCGCCATCTCTGGTTTGGCATCATCACCCCCTGAAGAGGCCTCACTTAGCTGAGTCACAAATGATCGGTCCCTAGAATCGACAATCCTCAGATCCAAAATCCTCTCGAGTCCAAAGGACCGATAGGAAATCATCAAAGAGAACCTCGTCTGAGTGTGGATTACATGGGAACTGGTGCGAGTAAAACAAGCAAGTCCACCACTAATCCGCTATAATGCTATATTTTCTCTCAAGCCTGGGTCTGGCTTCTCACTCATCAGAATCAGTCCCTCCCATAACAGCACAACAAATAATCATATTATATTGAAAGTAAAGTACAGGAAAGTAAAATGCGATAAATAAATGCAAACCCAACAGATAAACACGCAAGCACTAGGATTGACTCGCATAGGGGACGTTGGATCCCCAGCAGAGTCGCCAGCTGTCACTACTGCAAAAAAAGGTGTCGGCAAAGACAGAACAGTCGCCACCTTTCGTTATTTATCCCACAGGAGGGAAAGGAAACGATCAGAATAAACCTAGCGAAAAGGAAAAGACGAGTTCATCGCAACCAAGTCTGGGTTCGGGAGTCGGTTACGCAAGGGGAAGGTATTAGCACCCCTCACGTCCGTTGTACTCAACGGGATCCACGCTTGTTGTGTTTATCTGACGGGTTGGTTATCTAGCTACCTATAAAGGCTGGCTCAAAAGAAAAGAAAATTGACTCGGCAAAGCCTCGCAGCTTCGTGCCTACGTATTCCCGTCTGGAACGAGAAATCAGAGTCAACGTAGTTTGGCTAACTACGGGTGAAGGGGGAAGGTTACTCGCCAAGACATCGAGTCTTGTGCCTACGTACTTTCATTCGGTATGAAAGATCAGAGCGAACATAGTTCGGGATAACAAAATACAGGTTTTGATTCATCTGTTTTTATCCGAGTAAAGTTAAACAACAGTTCCAGCAGTTAGGGACAATGCCTGTTTGCGGTAGAACTAAAACTTAACAGCACTCTTTTCATTAGAAAAGGTTTTCCTTGAATTAAGAACCCACGGGGCCAAAAGAGAGTTTGAATGTTTGTTTTTTCTTTGACGAAAAGAAGTGTTTTTTATGGATGTTTGTAGTTCGTACTTGTTGCACCCCAAAATTTGCCTAACCTTTTTCTTACTTCGTTTATGTTTCATTGCATTAGCATATCATTGTTCTAACATTCATATTGCATAGTCATGTTGCATTTTACAGGGGATCAGGAAAGGTGTGCCTAGCTAATTGAGGTTATCAAAGGTTCAAGGCCTAATCAAGAGATTATATTCCAGTCATCAAGTGGTTATCATCATCAGAAGCAAGTCTAAGTCCTTGAAGAAAGGCAAGCAAGTGAATGTGGTTCATCTCCTGTCTAGGAGCCTATCTGAGGATCATAAGCCCATGGTTAGGGGTAGAGATTGTCATTGAAGCTCATTGGAGGCCTTGAGGGTCATGGTGTAGTTCATTCAAGTGGTTATGCCAAGTGTGGAAAGTGACAGTTGAAGGTGTTGCAATTAGGGTTTGCATTTGGTCAACCTTGAGTCAACTGTGCAATTAAAGGAGATTAAGACTCAATTCTAAGTCTTTGTAGTCAGGGGATGTTGTGTTGAGGCATTTGAGATGTCATTCCAAGATCAAGTCAAGAAGAATTCAAAGTGTGAGGAGTTGCTAAATTAGGGTTCTCAGTGTAAAATCCCCTATTTAGTGCCTAACTTCAAGACCACTTATCTCAAGATACAAGTTTCATCTCAACTTTTGACCAACATGGAACTTATAGATCATGTTCTTAACTTCAATTTGAGTACTAGAAGTCCTTGATTGGATTTATAGAACTCAATTTATGATCTAGACAAGCTACAGGTCATCAGATGAATATGAAATTTGTCTACAAAAGTCAACCAACTTCCTAGGCACGTTTGACCTAGAATGATGTTTTTCCTCAACTTTTGGCCAACATGAAATTTGTAGGTCTTGGTCTTAGATTTCCAAAATGTACTAGAAGTCTTTCATTTGATTTGTAGAACTCAAGTTATGAGGTTTACAAGTCAGGGATATTTTGGGAAAGTGAGATTACAAGCCATTTTGGATTATGAGTCATTTCACTATCTTGCATACTTCAAATGAGGTTTTGTTCAACATGAAACTTGTTCAAAATGGGATTTTAAGTTACACCAAGTATCAAGGATGCTTTGATTTGTCTTAGAACAAGAGTTGGTTGGAAGGAATTTGACAAAGGCATTTTTAAAGGCATTAAAAGAGAAAAAATCCAAAATAATTCACAAGTGTTCAAAAAATGACAAGTTGGTGCATATTTTGATTGGAAATGACATTTTGAACACAATTACATTGATAGAATTTCAATTTGACACATAATTCATGGCATTCTTCTTTGTTACTTCATGAGAAATTCACACCTCAAAGATCAACCATTGATCAAGATTAACGGTGCAATCTGATCCATTCATTCTCACCAAGGCATAAGCAATGTATTTGAAGCTTCTTGAAGGCAGAAACAAGGGATTCTCGTGGCTGCCATGTTTACATTTTGAAGGAAAAGTTGAATTTTGGATTACTCAAATTGGGCTTTCATTGGGCCTAAGAATTGTCCAAACAGATCATATATAAGTCCCAGGTCCATTTCAGATCAATTTTGGTAGCATTTTGGTGAAGAAATCAGTTGTGGCAGTTAGAGTTGGAGGATTCAAACTCAAAATCGTATTTGCATTTCCAGAGGATTTCAAGGCCAATTGAGGATTCCATTAGCATCAGTGATCATCCTTGAAAGTTTCTGCACCTCTTGGAATCAAGAATCACACTCCAACTACCTCAATTGCAAGCTTTTTTCCAGGTTTGCATTCTTCAAAATTACTCTAGTTCTAGGCTGTTTTAGCATGAATTGAATATGTGGTTACATTATAGGAGTAGTATAGATGGATTTAGGATCATAATCTTGAGGTTTAGAGATGATTTAGGAATTGGTGAATTTTCTGTTAGGCGTCGAAACTGATCATTCATGGAGAATTAGAGGAAAGGGAGGTTAGATTCATTATCGTCGTGAATTTTTTAGAAGAACGGTACCGGTTCCATACGTTTTGGCTAGGTTTCATGATGTAGCATTGTTTGCCTCGCCGGAGAAGACAACCAGAGGTCTTCTCCGGCCACCATCCATTTCCCTCTTTTTCTGGCCAGGTTTGAAACGAAGACGATGAAGGAGAGTGGTTGGATTTAGGTCTTTATTTGACTGAGTCACCAGATCCTGTGTGCCAGATTTACTCTTAGAAGTTGGGACTTTGACCAGGTGACGTGTCTCACTAATAGCCTTAGGATCATCATACTTTGGCAAGCAACGCGCGTGATTAGACCACACCATGTGCTTTAGTCAACATCACCACACATCATTCATGAGTAAAACGCTGTGCTTCATTTAATGACGTGGCACACGCGTGTTCGTTAGATTGGTTGACTAGTCCACAGATCCTAGGGCTATAATATTTTCTTGGCTTTTTACTTTCTTTAATTGTTTTTTCATTTTCTTTAATTGCTTTAATCTTCTAAAATTCATAATAAATTGAATATTGGTAAGAAAAATGTGGAAAAAATATGCGGATGATACTTGCTTTATTTCTGATTTTTGATGCTCTTAGATTTTATTTTGGCTGAATTTCCAATTTATTCTCCATTTTTCCATTTTATTGAATTCATTTAATTTGGCATTTTGGGCTTGTTACTTGCTGATTTTTGTATTCTTTTTTGGCATAGAATTAGGAGTTAATATTTTTCTGGCTGGTATTAGACATCTTGATGAGATTGTAGGATTTTTGTGGTGATTTTTAGATAATTCTAAGTTCTGTTTTGGAGTAGGTTTTTAGAGCTTTCCCCACTTGAACCTTCATTTGACACCTTTTGCTTTAGAATTTCTTTAGTGCCTTTCAACATTGATTCAGGCTCTGATCCTTTTACCATAGGTTCTAGACACATTTAGGATCTCTTAGAAAAATTCATAGATTTTTAGAAGTTGATTTAGTATTTTAATTAGATTTAATACTTAGGCTATTTTTAGGGTGCTTCTAACATAGTGCTTCCCCTAGTTGAACTTCAAAAGTGGCCATTAGTTCATGGTAAGTTTCCAAATATTTTTTGATGGTTTAGTATGCATGTTGATGCTTTTGTAGACTTAATTGTAAGGCTTAATTTGGTGCATTGGTTCCCTTTAGAGAGTGGCTTTTAGAGCTTGTAGAATTAGGGTTTTTAGAGCCTTTAGGAGTTTGTTCCTTTTTCATAATTGTAGTTTGCTTTGGTTTGCATTCCATTTCCCATCCAATGATGCAAGGTTCCGTTGTGGGAGCCTAGTACCTCCTTTGGAAGGACTAAAGGCCTATCACAAAAGGTAAAACCTTTGAGGATACCAATCTTAGATGAGTGGTTGAGTGTCATGATGAATTCCTTTGGTTTCCATCATGCTTCCCCTCATCATGCAATAATCTTTGTGCTAATTCATATCATCTCTTGATGGAGCAAGTTGAAGCTTGAAGGTGAAGGCCTTATTCCCTTTTCTCTTGATGGATAACTTGGATATGAAGACAACTACAGACTGTTGGGTTGCTTTGCTGGTAGAAGACTGCTTTGTTGTTGGGCTGCTGGCTTGCTGTTTTATTTGTTGTATTATTGTTGATTGACTGTATTTGTGTGACTGCTTATTTAGTGTGTTGCATTAGAATAGGCTTTCATGTAGTTGGTTCTAGGCCTAAGTGCATTGAAAGGTTGAGCTTGTCTCCCTTTGCTTGTTTGCAGTAGAGGTTGAGTCTGTCTCCCTCTGCTTGTCTGTTACTGTTTGGCTTTGCTTGTTGGCTGAAGGTTGAGTTTGTCTCCCTTGCCTGTATATTGTGTTGCTTTTGCTTGTTTGCTCTAGAATTTGAGTTTATCTCCTTCTGCTTGTATTGCTGCATTGCATGCATTTTATTTACAGTTTTATTCTTTCAAATTATGTCTTTTGTTGTTGCTTTCCTTTGCCATGTTCCCTTAGGGACTCTAGCTTCTCTTGTTCAAGAGAAGTTATGACAGACATTAGGGTTCTAACCATGCATGATAACATTATATAGCTCCCTCCTAACCTCAATCATAGGATCAACTTTGCATGACAACTTTAGGATAGGATTAGTTCCTCTTTAGTGCGTCATTTCTCTTCTCATCTTCAAACATCTTTAAAACACTTAATAAAGATTAACGTGTGTTGTACGCTACGAGCCTTAAGCACTTGAGAAAGGGTTGTTGGAGAGTTTCTCTTCAATAGCTTGGGTGTTTAGTGTGGTACCCTTTGGGTGACATGCGACGCATTCACTCTTAAGCCCAAGTCTTTAGTGCAACATGAGTTACAAACAAAACTCAAAACACTTCTTCCGTAAAAGACAGAAAACAAAGATCGAACTTCTTTTTGTCCCTTGGGACCCTTAATCCTTGGAAACCCTTTTCATAAGGAGAGTTTTGTTGACTCTCGGTTCTACCGCAAACGCTAAACGCCTAAGTCTCCAAAGGTCGAGATGCATACCCCAACTGCTAGAACCCTTTGTTAACCCTACTCGGGTAAAACTTTTGAACCAGCCTGTGGTCTAGTTAGCCTGAACTACGTTTGCTCTGATCTTTCATGCCGTGTGAAAGTACGTAGGCACGAGATGCGATATCTCGGCGAGCAACCTTCCCCCCTTTCACCCGTAGTTAGGCGAACTATGTTGACTCTGATTTCTCGTTCCAGACGGGAATACGTAGGCATATAACTGCTATGTTCTGCCGAGTCAATTTTCTTGTCTTTCAGACCAGACTTTTAGCGTAGATAGATAAACAACCCATCAGATAAACACAACAAGCGTGGATCCCATCGAGTACGATGGAAGTGTGGGGTACTAATACCTTCCCCTTGTGTAACCGACTCCCGAACCTAGACATGGTTGCGATGGCCTTGTCTTATACCTTTTCGTCAGGTTTTTTCGATCGTTTCCTTTCCTTTTCTGTGGGATAAATAACGAAAGGTGGCGACTTTTCTGTTTTTTCGGCATCATATTTTCGCGGTAGCGACAGCTGGCGACTCTGCTGGGGACTCCAACGGTTCCCTACGTGAGTCAATCCTAGCGCTTGTGTGTTTATCTGTTGGGTTTGCATTTATTTATCGCATTTTACTTTCCGCATTTTATTTTTAGTATGATATTATTATTGTGCTGTTGTGGGAGGGAGGCTCTGATGAGTGATAAGCCAGACCCAGGCTTGAGTGTATACCTAGCATTAGTTATGGAAAGTAGTGGGTGTGTGCATACTTTGCATGTACTAGTGTCTCACAAAATCCACACTCAGATGAGATTCTCCTGGTTGACTTCTTTTCTGGCCCTTTGGGCTTGAGGGGTTGTTAGTTTGGAGGTTCGTCGACTCTGGGGACCGATCATTTGTGACTCAGCTAAGTGAGGCCTCTTCAGGGAGTGATGATGCCAAACCAGAAATGGTGAACGTATCATCATTTCGTGAAAGTCTGTGATGCTGGGAAACGCATAGGATGCCATACCTTGTCAGCGGATAGGATTTATACCTGTGAGCGGGGTCGGGTTATTGCAGGAAACCTTAACCTTTAGACAACCTGGTTTTCTTGACAGTGAATCAGTATTGTTTGTATCAGAGGGTTCTTATCATCAGAGATATGTTCGTTCTTGACAGAGCATAGTTATGGTCCTCTTCAGGGTTTTAGTATCAGAGCAGTGTTGTGATTATGTTGAAACAGAGCCTTGGTCTCCTCAACATCACACTCTTGATCTCCTGCTGCATGATTGCATCTTGCATTTTTGCATAATCATTTGCATGTCATTAACGTGTGTCTGTGTTGCAGGTGCATATACTATCCCCCGGTTTCGGTAATCTTGCCCTCTGTTTTGTTAGCATGGGATCATTGAAGAAGAATGTGGCTTACAAGCTCCCTACCCCAGATGTTACTTTGCTGCTTAGTTTGATTGCCTTGGCAGATGATACAGTGAAAGGGGAATTCAAGAAATCTTATGGAAAGTTGCTCAGTCTGGTTCGTAAACCTTCAGTCTATGAGTTGAACAGGTTGTATGCATTGCTACAGTTTTAAGACCCTCCGTTGAGGTGCTTCACTTTTCCAGATTTCATTCTTGCGCCTACCTTAGAAGAGTATGCTGAGTTGTTGGGTGTACCTGTTAAGAATCAGATGTCATTTGTTCACATGGATGCTAAGCCTAATCTGGCTAACCTAGCTGTTGCTCTTCAGCTGGATGCTTCAGAGTTGCTTCAGACAAGTTGGAATGGGGTTCCTGGATTTTCTCTACAGTTTCTGGTTGGGAAAGCCCAACAGTGCGCTAAAGACGGTTGTTGGATCGTATTCAACGCTATTCTCGCCCTTTGCATCTATGGCATCATCTTGTTTCCCAACATGCCAAACTTTATAGATTTGGACGCCTTCCATATCTTCGCATCGGGAAATCCAGTGTCCACCTTGATTGGTGACGTATATCATTCTGTCCATTACAAGAATGAAAACAGAAGGCGTAAAAATGTGTCGTGTTGTGCACCCTTACTCTACAGATGGTTTGATAGCCACATGCCCAAGAAGGGTCTCTTTGCTTCCTCTGCAGCCACAGCTGAGTGGTCTGAACGCTTGATGGGTTTATCAGCAGAGAGCATCGTTTGGTTTGATCGGGATATGTTGGGTACTGAAGTCATCTACAACTGTAGTGGTTTTCCTAATGTGCCCTTGATTGGAAGAAAAGGATGTATTAACTACAATCCCTCATTACTTGTCAGACAGTTTGCGTACGCCTTGAGAGGTCCGCCAAAAGACGAAGAGGTGCAGGAATATCTGTACCTCACAGAGCTCCTAGACGGGGATATGTTAGCCAAGCTCAAGCATGCTTGGAATGACGTCAGCAGACGAGGGAAAGCATTATTGGGTAAGAGCAATAGCCAGGCTTATGCTCCTTATATGACTTGGATTCAAAGCAGGGCAGAAACAGTAGGGATGCCTTTTCCACCTGCTAAGCAAGAGTGCCATCCAGTGGTTGAAGAACCTACTACGGTGTCCATTCAGAAATACAATCAGGTATTAGCTGAGAAGGAAGAGTTGAAGAAGGCCAACGAGGAGTTGAAGAAAGAACTGGTACAACTTAGAAGCGAGAGAAACGAAGTCGTTTACTCTTTCAAAAAACAGACAGAGCTGGTGAACCGTCTAGGCACAGACTTGACCAAACAGATGGCTGAACGTGAACGTTTAGGTTTGGACTTCAAGGCTGTCAATGATGTGCTTGCCACCAAAAATTAAGACCTGGATAATGCTTACCTGAGAATCTCCAAATTCAACCAGCAATGGAATACCAGTATAGCTAACAACAAAGAGAGGGAGGACAAGCTAAAGCAGCAGATCTCCAAGTTTAAGGCTCAAGTGAGAGGTCTCGCCAATCAGAATTCCATGGGGTTAGACATGGCTAATATGGGGTTGGTTCCTGGCTTGAGGGTGCCGCTCAAGTTCAAAGCGCCTACTTTTGACAAGTATAAGGGGGATACCTGCCCAAGAGTTCATGTACGGTCTTATTATCGGAGAATGTCTGCTTATTCGAGTGATGAAAAGATGTTGATGCATTTTTTCCAAGATAGCTTGTCTGGACCGTCACTTGAATGGTATATGGGGTTAGAGCCCACTTAGATCGGTAGCTGGAAAGAGTTGGCGGAAGCCTTTGTAAAGCATTATCAGTATAACAACGACCTTGCTCCTAACAGGGTCCAACTTCAAAATCTTTCTCAAAAGAACGGCGAGAGTTTTAAAGAGTACGCCCAGAGGTGGCGTGTGCTTGCAGCTAGGGTGCAACCACCCATGGTAGAGCGTGAATTGATGGATCTCTTTGTGGGCACTTTCTGTGGTATGTATTATGACAAGCTTCTCGGTTGTACGATGGGTAGTTTTTCTGATATGATACTCCTGGGAGAGCGTATAGAGAACGACATCAAGATCGGAAAGATTCAAGTAGGAGAATCAGCCTCAGCTGGAGGAGGGAACAAGGTATTTGGAAATAAAAATCAGGGAGACACTAATTCGGTATATAGTGCTCGGAAAAAAAGATAGAAGTCAGAATTATCGCAGGCAGTAGATTGCCAGTGTGACGATTCTCGTACCTCAACAACAACAACAACAACCGCAGCAGCAACAGAGACAACAGAATTCTGCTCCGCAATGGTTCCAAGGTCGGGATAGGGCCGTGAAAAGAGTATTTGATGCGCCTCCAGTGTCGTACGCTCAGTTATTTCAAACGTTATTACAACTGTAGCCTGTTGTGAAAAGAACGTTAGCTCCGTCGAAGGGCACACCTCCTTTTGGTTATGATGCCAATGCACATTGTGAATTCCACTCTGGGGCACCCGGTCACAGCATAGAGAATTGTCATGCATTCAAGCACAAAGTGCAGGACCTAATAGATAGTACGGCTATAAATTTTGATCATGGTCCACCCAATGTCGAGAAAAATCCGATGTCGGCTCACAGATCTGCAAAGGTGAGTGCTATCTTGGAACATATCAGTCTGAATTTGATCACGAATGTCGATGAACTGAAGACGCCTCTGGGCTATGTAAAGAGCAGGTTGCTGAAAGGGGGAGTTTTCCCTGGTTGTGATGCGGATCGTATTGACTGTTTAGACTTGCCTGAGGGGTGTGATAGTTTAAGAAGAGGTATTCAAGGTCTGATTAATGAAGGAACACTGCAATTCGACCGTACTGCTGAAGAGAAGCCTGTTGAGGCAATAGCTGAAGAGCAGGGCGAAGTTGCAACGGTTACGATCCCGTTTAAGGCTGTCATGATATCGGCACCTCCCAAGCGGCCGACCATCACTATAACCAAAGCTGGACCCATTCCATACGAAAGCACTAAAGCCATCCCTTGGAACTATGGGGCAGAGTCTTACTACAATGGAGAAAAGATTAACTAGGAAAGTCTGCCGGTAGGATCAGTTGATAATCTTGTGGGAGCGGAGGGCATAACCCGCAGCGGTAGAATTTTTGCGGCACCCGATTTAGAGGCTGAGAGGATCGCCAAAGGGAAGGGTAAAGTCAATGAAGGAGGATCTTCTCAAGAGAAGGAAAAAGAGGCATTGACTAAGGATGTGGAAGAATTTATGAGACTAATCCGGAAGAGTGATTATAAAATTGTTGATCATCTGCATCAGACGCCTCCCAAAATCTCGATTTTGTCATTGTTGCTTTGTTTCGAAGCTCATCGGAATGCTTTGCTGAAAGTCCTTGACGCTGCCTATGTACCCCAGGAGATATCCGTCAATCAGCTCGAAGGAGTGATTGCGCACGTGAACGCGGGACATGGCCTTGGATTTACAAATTTTGATTTAACGCCCAGGGGTTGCAACCACAACAGTGCGTTGCATATCTCAGTCGAGTGTCGGGGCACTGTTATGTCTCATGTCCTCGTTGACACCGGTTCTTCCTTCAATGTTTTGCCCAAGAAGGCACTTTTAAAGCTGGATACCCGAGGTATAATATGCACGCCAAGTGATTTGGTGGTGAGAGCTTTTGACGGGACTAGAAGGTCCGTGTTTGGGGAATTGACTTTACCAGTCCAGGTCGGTCCAAAGGTGTTTGATACTGTGTTTTACATCATGGATATTCAGCCAGCTAATAGTTGTTTGCTTGGACGACCCTGGATTCACTCTGTAGGGGCTGTAGTTTCTACGTTGCACCAAAAGCTCAAGTATATGGTCGGTGGTAGCATTGTCACCGTGTGTGGGGAAGAAGATATCTTGGTAAGTCACCTGTCGTCATTCAAATATGTCGAAGTGGATGGTGACATCCATGAGACATTGTGCCAAGCTTTTGAAGGGGTGCAAATCAAAGATAACTCTCCTGCCATAAGCGAAGGGCCAGATGTGGCTATGTCTTCGTACAGAGAAGCCCAAGCGGTAGTTCAGGCCGGGGAAACTATAGGTTGGGGTTAAGTTCTGGAGATTCCTGTTAAGCAGGATAAGTTTGGCTTGGGATATCGTGCGTCGTCGTCATCTTCATCATAGAGCGCGCCACGGTTCAAGGGGCCGGTTGTGTTTACTTCAGGAGAAGTTAATTTTGAAAGGATTAATGTTGTGTCTGACAGTGGAGATGGAGATAGCGACTGTGACATGGATTCATGGATTAAGCCCAGCGTTCCAGGACAAAGCCTATGCAACTGGTTTATTCAGGACTTTATTCAAGTGACGACGGAACAATAATGCCTTGTTTTTTTCGATTATTGTACAATCCTATGTCCTACCCGGGGCATAGTGAATTTATTTCAGGGCCTACTTGTTTATGTGTATGCTTTGCTTTAATCATCAAATAAAGGCGTTTTTCTCATGTAAATTTTGTGATCCTTGTTTTTCTATTTTTATTTTAACAATAAAATGGCAACGCGGTTGTGTGCTTTGTTTGCATATCATTTGAAGCATTTAACCATGTCCCTTGCAGGATCCATATTTCAGATGACACCGATCAAGAACTCCCTATGACTCACTTCGACTTTGAGCATCCGATATTCCAAGCCGAGGTAGAGATTGTTGAGGATGATGACTTACCAGAAGAGCTGACTCGACTTTTAAGACAAGAAGAGAAAATCATTCTACCTCATCAGGAGGAAATTGAGGTTGTTAATTTGGGTTCCGAAGAAGTTGTCAGGAATGTCCGGATAGGGGTTGCGCTGCAAAGCAGTATCAAGCAAAGACTGATCGAGATGCTTTGAGAGTATAGCGACATCTTTGCTTGGTCTTATGAAGATATGCCTGGGTTAGACACTGATATTGTGGCCCACCCCTTGCCAATGCGTGAAGAATGTCCGCCGGTCAAGCAGAAGCTCAGAAGAACGAGACCAGATATGGCCGTAAAGATTAAAGAGGAAGTACAAAAACAGTGGGACACTGGTTTTCTAGCTGTTACAACTTACCCACCTTGGGTCGCAAATATAGTACCTGTACCAAAGAAAGATGGTAAGGTATGGATGTGTGTTGACTATCGGGATTTGAACAAGGCGAGCCCTAAGGATGACTTCCCGCTTCCTCATATTGACGTATTGGTCAACAATACTGCTCAATTCTCTGTGTTTTCTTTCATGGACGGCTTTTCGGTCTATAATCAGATAAAGATGGCGCCGGAGGATATGGAGAAAACAACTTTCATTACCCCGTGGGGAACGTTCTTCTACAAAGTGATGCCCTTTGGTTTGAAGAACGCTGGGGCAACATATCAGCGTGCTATGACAACGCTCTTTCATGACATGGTGCATAAAGAGATTGAGGTCTATGTTGATGATATGATTGCCAAGTCCCAGACGAAGGAAGAGCATCTGGTGAATCTTCTGAAATTGTTTGAGAGGCTTAGGAAATTCAGGCTGAGGCTGAATCCTAATAAGTGCACCTTTGGGGTGAGATCTGGAAAGCTATTGGGGTTTATTGTTAGTGAGAAAGGAATTGAGGTTGATCCTGCAAAAATAAAAGCCATACAAGAAATGCCAGCGCCGAAAATAGAGAAGGAGGTTCGCGGCATTTTGAGGAGATTGAACTACATTGCTCGGTTCATATCTCATCTCACAGCCACGTGCGAACCAATGTTTAAATTGTTGAAAAAAGATCAGGCGATTGTCTGGGATGAAAATTGTCAAAAGGCGTTTGACAAAATAAAAGAATACTTGTAGGAACCTCCGATATTGATACCCCTAGTAGCCGGAAGGCCACTGATCATGTACTTGACGGTTCTTGAGAACAGCATGGGTTGTGTTCTCGGTCAACATGACGAGACTGGACGAAAAGAGCATGCGATATATTATCTGAGTAAAAAGTTCACAGATTGTGAGTCCCGTTACTCAATGCTCGAAAAGACGTGTTGTGCACTTGCTTGGGCTGCCAAACGTTTGAGACAATACATGCAAAATCATACAACCATGCTGATTTTGAAGATGGATCCGATCAAATATGTCTTCGAAAAGCAGGCGCTTTCAGGAAGGATTGCCCGATGGTAGATGGTACTGACAGAGTACGACATTCAGTATGTTTCGCAAAAGGCTATCAAATGTAGCGTTCTGTCAGAGTACCTTGCCGAGCAGCCAATCTAGGATTACCATCCACTGAAGTTTGATTTTCCTGACGAGGATATTATGTACCTAAAGATGAAAGACTGCGAGGAGCCATTGTATGGTGAAGGTCCTGAGCAGAGTTCCCAATGGCAATTAATATTTGATGGTGCCGTTAATTCATATGGAAGTGGAATTGGGGTAATCATTACTACTCCCCATTTGACTCACATCCCGTTCACTGCCAGATTGACATTTCCAGTTACCAACAATGAGGCTGAATATGAAGCATGTATCATGGGTCTCGAGGAGACTATTGATTTGAGAATCAAAAATCTGGATGTGTATGGAGACTCCGCACTAGTCGTGAACCAGATCAAGGGAGAATGAGAGACTCGTCAGCCTAATCTGATACCGTACATGAATTATGCAAGGAGGTTGTTGCCTTTCTTTGACAGAGTAGAATTTCACCATGTGCCGCGGGCAGAAAATCAGATGGCAGACGCCCTTGCGACATTGTCTTCGATGTACAAAGTTAACTTCTGGAATGAGGCTCCCAGAATAGTTATCTCTCGCCTTGATAGGCCCGCCTTCATATTCGCCATTGAGGAAGCTTCCGATGGCAAGCTGTGGTATTTTGATATCCAGAATTTCCTAAAGAACCAAGAGTATCCGACTGGGGCATCCAGCCGCGATAAGAAGACTCTTAGGAGATTGGCTGGAAACTTCTACTTGAATCCAGATGGTGTTCTGTACCGGAGAAACCACGATTTGGTGCTATTGCGATGTGTGGATGAGAAAGAAGCTAATCTGCTTATAGAAGAGGTCCACGAAGGTACTTTCGGCACGCATGTCGGCGGACATGCTATGTCTCGAAAGTTATTGCGAGCAGGGTATTATTGGCTGACAATGGAAACAAATTGTTTCAAGTTTGCGAAGAAATGCCATAAATGCCAGATTTATGCAGACAAGATTCATGTGCCGCCAAGCCCTTTGAATGTTATGGCGTCCCCATGGCCTTTCTCCATGTGGGGCATTGACATGATTGGCAAGATTGAGCCCACTGCCTCCAACGGACACCGGTTCATCTTGGTAGCTATCGATTACTTCACCAAATGGGTCGAAGCAGCATCATACGCTAATGTTACCAAACAAGTGGTAGCCCGGTTTATCAAAAAGGACGTCATCTGCAGATACAAAATTCCCGAAAGAATTATTACTGACAATGGTTCGAACTTGAATAATAAGATGATGAAGGAATTGTGCCAGAATTTCAAGATTAAGCATCACAACTCATCTCCCTATCGGACCAAGATGAATGGCGTTGTCGAAGCGGCCAACAAGAACATCAAGAAGATAATGCAGAAGATGGTTTTAACATACAAAGATTGGCACGAGATGTTGCCCTTCGCTTTACACGGTTATCGTACGAAGTTACGCACATCAACCGGGGCAACTCCTTTCTCATTAGTGTATGGTATGGAAGCTGTCCTACCATTGGAGGTTGAGATTCCTTCTTTGAGAGTTTTGCTTGATGTCAAACTGGATGAGGTAGAGTGGATAAAGAATAGACTGAATCAGCTCAGTTTGATGGATGAGAAGAGACTTGCATCTATCGCATATGGTCGGTTATATCATATCCGGATGAAGAAAGCTTTTGAAAAGAAGGTGCGCCCTCGAAGCTTTTAGATGGGCGATCTTGTGCTGAAGAAGATTCTCCCACCATAATCAGATCACAGGGGCAAATGGACTCCCAACTATGAAGGTCTATATGTTGTTCGAAAGGTCTTCTCTAGAGGATCCTTATTGTTATCCACCATGGATGGCGAGGATTTTACATCCTCTGTAAACTCGGATGCAGTTAAAAAATACTTTGCTTGAATAGACCCGCTGGACAGAAAAAAAGAAAGTCCAAGCAAAAATGGGGCATCTCGGCGAACCAAGAGAAAAAAAGAGAGAAAAAGGTTCGGGAAAAAATTAGGGATAAAAATTGAAAAGATGTACACCCGCGAAGTCGAAAACCTGAAAAGGCGACTTCGGAAAAAAAGGGTATCCCGGTGAATTGAAAACCCGCAAAGGGCGATTTAGGCAAAAGTTAGGGATTGAAAAAGCAAATGACTGCGGTCTGAGATTGAACTACATCGCTCAGTGGTTTGGGAGTACCTGAGGGTCGACTATCCAAGTCAATCTCTTCTGAAGAGGGAGCATCGGGAAAGCGTCGGAGTCAGGAGAGTCATAGGAGGATCAGCTCATGGCGTTCGTCTATACCATGTTGCCGACATCTATACAAATTTCTTTGTACCTATGTACATATCTGTATTTGTTTTTGTGTAACTTCCACTTTTCAGGCGTTGCATCCACTATAAAAAACTTTGCCTATTTACAGGCCCGTTATCAATGAAAACATATTATTCAGTACTTGATGTTTGTTTCTTGTTTTAACTTTTACTGTTTTGTCTATGGGAAACACCGATGTTTTGGTAAAATTGCACTTGCATAAACCTGCAGGCCTTGGCCAATAATTGTTAAAACTTTGAATTAACTGAACAATTGTCACGGATATTGACCAAGATAGTTCCTTTTGTGTAGGATGTCTTGTTTCGTTCATATTTGCGGGGTCGTTACCTTTAAAGCAAACCGCCAAGGGATCGTGTTTCCCTAGCCGGAGTCCCTTAACGTAGGAACATGCTCTATGTGAAACTTATTCCTCCCCAGCAGACGTGATTCACATTTTTGTCCATGGAAGAGTTAGATGGAGGGTAGTAAGCAGTCAGGCAGGTAGGTGCATTCCCAGCAGAAGGTCATGTGCACATATAATCCCCAATGAAGTCCTCACAGAGTACAACCAGGTTGTCAGTGGTTCGAAAGGATCATCCCCATGCAGGATTGTTCTTTATGTTCTCCAGCGGATTGTCTTTCCTCCAATAGGTTGTTCATCCTCAGCAGAGTTTGTAACTCTGGATATTTTTAGATATACCCGGCAGGGTTGTTTTTCTTCCCGCAGCGGAAGTTTGGTTTCGTTCCTCCAGCATTTATTTTGCGGGAACGCCTCTTTGCATTAGCATCATGCATAGAATTTACTCAAACGCGTAGCATTTCCATTCCGTATGGAGCATTACGCCATTTTCCAAACATATGCATTCTGAAACATAAGCCAGGTTGGTTACCTCTTTGTTTTCAGGTGTTTTTCCATGCAGGTGATTGGAATTCTTGTTCAGGATGGTTCGGATATTCAAATTCTTGACTTGAGATATGTGATGATAACGTTCATCCTATCATATGTCCCTCATCAGAGTTGCTTGATTGAGTTTCTCTTCTTCCCCAGCGACGTTTTCCTCAGATTGCTGTTACGTCAGCATTAAAAGACTTCATGATTAGACCTTTGGAGTTGTTGCCCATTTTTGTACAAGATGGATGTCTGGTAGTTGACATCAGAATTTCCCCGCAGAGTTGCTTGTTCAAGTCTTCGGATGCCCGATCCTCGCTTTACGTAGTGCTTTCCCGTTCTTCGGAAATGGAAGGTCAAGGATAGTCTATTGATGACGCGTTATACAAAGTGCTTTCCCGTTTCTTCGGAAATGGAAGATCAAGGATAGTCTATTTATGACGCGCTGTACGTAGTGCTTCCCGTTTCTTCGGAAATTGAAGGTCAAGGATAATATATTAACGGTCCGCGCTTTACGTAGTGCTTTCCCATTTCTTCGGAAATGGAAGATCAAGGATAGTATATTGATGACGCGTTGTACGTAGTGCTTGCCCGTTTCTTCGAAAATGGAAGGTCAATACCAATATATTGATGGTCCGCGCTTTTATTTAGTGCTTGCCCGTTTCTTCGGAAATGGAAGATCAAGGATAGTACATTGATGACGCGCTTTACATAGTGCTTGCCCGTTTCTTCAAAAATGGAAGATCAAGGATAGTACATCGATACCGCGCTTTTACGTAGTGCTTGCCCGTTTCTTCGGAAATGGAAGATCAAGGATAGTACATTGATGCCGCGCTTTTACTTAGTGCTTGCCCGTTTCTTCGGAAATGGAAGATCAAGGATATTACATTGATGTCGCGCTTTACGTAGTGCTTGCCCGTTTCTTCGGAAATGGAAGATCAAGGATAGTACATTGATATCGCACTTTTACGTAGTGCTTGCTCGTTTCCTCGGAAATGGAAGATCAAGGATAGTACATTGATACCGTGCTTTTACGTAGTGCTTGCCCATTTCTTCGGAAATGGAAGATCAAGGATAGTACATTGATACCGCATTTTTACGTAGTGCTTGCTCGTTTCTTCGGAAATTGAAGATCAAGGATAGTACATTGATGACGTGCTTTACGTAGTGCTTTGCCCGTTTCGTCGGAAATGGAAGATCAAGGATAGTACATTGATGACGCGCGTTACGTAGTGCTTGCCCATTTCTTCAGAAATGGAAGGTCAAGGATACTATATTGACGGTCCGCGCTTTATGTAGTGCTTTCCCATTTCTTCGGAAATGGAAGATCAATGATAGTACATTGATGACGCGCTTTACGTAGTGCTTGCCCGTTTCTTCGGAAATGGAAGATCAAGGATAGTACATTGATGACGCGCTTTACATAGTGCTTTGCCCGTTTCGTCGGAAATGGAAGATCAATGATAGTACATTGATGACGCACGTTACATAGTGCTTTGCTCATTTCTTCAGAAATGGAAGGTCAAGGATAATATTTTGATATGGTCATATGGCTCGGTGCCCGCTTATTGTAGCGTATATTTGAAGATTGATTGTTTTTTATCCAGTGTGTGGATTCAATGCCTGTGGTGTCACACTGGTGGTTGATGTTGAAATCAGGTGTTCTGTATCAGATGATTGATCAGTTTATTGTTGTGATAATCAGATTCAATTTTCTGGATATTTTTCCCCGAGCAATCGTTGCAGTTTATTTCTTTGGTTAGCAAATTTCCGGGTTCTTTGGTATTCAACCGTCTTTTACCATGATTGTCTGAAAGTCGTTCTCTTTTCATCTAGTCAAGTCCAAGTCGCTTGAATAGGGGCAGCTGTTGCACCCCAAAATTTTCCTAAGCTTTTTCTTACTTGGTTTATGTTTCATTGCATTAGCATATCATTGTTCTAGCATTCACATTGCATAAGCATGTTGCATTTTACAGGGGATCAGGAAAGGTATGCCTAACCAATTGAGGTTATCAAAGGTTCAAGGCCTAATCAAGAGATTATATTCCAGTCATCAAGTGGTTATCATCATCAGAAGCAAGTCTAAGTCCTTGAAGAAAGGCAAGCAAGTGAATGTGGTTCATCTCTTGTTTAGGAGCCTATCTGAGGATCATCTGGGGATGATAAGCCCATGTTTAGGGGTAGAGATTGTCATTGAAGCTCATTGGAGGCCTTGAGGGTCATGGTGGAGTTCATTCAAGTGGTTATGCCAAGTGTGGAAAGTGACAGTTGAAGGTGTTGCAATTAGGGTTTGCATCTGGTCAACCTTGAGTCAACTGTTCAATTAAAGGAGATTAAGACTCAAATCTAAGTCTTTGTAGTCAAGGGATGTTGTGTTGAGGCATTTGAGATGTCATTCCAAGATCAAGTCAAGAAGAATTCAAAGTGTGAGGAGTTGCTAAATTAGGGTTCTCAGTGTAAAATCTCCTATTTAGTGCCTAACTTCAAGACCACTTATCTCAATATACAAGTTTCATCTCAACTTTTGACCAACATGGAACTTATAGAGCATGTTTTTAGCTTTAATTTGAGTACTAGAAGTCCTTGATTGGATTTATAGAACTCAAGTTATGATCCAGACAAGTTACAGGTCATCAGATGAATATGAAATTTGTTTACAAAAGTCAACCAACTTCCAAGGCACTTTTGACCTAGAAGGATGTTTCTCCTTAACTTTTGGCCAACATGAAAGTTGTAGGTCTTGGTCTTAGATTTCCAAAATGTACTAGAAGTCTTTCACTTGATTTGTAGAACTCAAGTTATGAGGTTTACAAGTCAGGGGTATTTTGGGAAAGTGAGATTACAGGCCATTTTGGATTATGAGTCATTTCACTATCTTGTATACTTCAAATGAAGTTTTGTTCAACATGAAACTTGTTCAAAATGGGATTTTAAGTTAAACCAAGTATCAAGGATGCTTTTGATTTGGCTTAGAACAAGAGTTGGTTGGAAGGAATTTGACAAAGGCATTTTTAAAGGCATTAAAAGAGAAAAAAATCCAAAATAATTCACAAGTGTTCAAAAAATGACAAGTTGGTGCATATTTTGATTGGAAATGACATTTTGAACACAATGACATCGATAGAATTTCAATTTGACACATAATTCATGGCATTCTTCTTTGTTACTTCATGAGAAAGTCACACCTCAAAGATCAACCATTGATCAAGATTAATGGTGCAATTTGATCCATTCATTCTCACCAAGGCATAAGCAATGTATTTGAAGCTTCTTGAAGGCAGAAACAAGGGATTCTCGTGGCTTCCATGTTTACATTTTGAAGGAATAATTGAATTTTGGATTACTGAAATTGGGCTTTCATTGGGCCTAAGAATTGTCCAAACAGATCATATATAAGTCCCAGGTACATTTCAGATCAATTTTGGTAGCATTTTGGTGAAGAAATCAGTTGTGGCAGTTAGAGTTGGAGGCTTCAAACTCAAAATCGTGTTTGCATTTCCAGAGGATGTCAAGGCCAATTGAGGATTCCATTAGCATTAGTGATCATCCTTGAAAGTTTCTGCACCTCCTGGAATCAAGAATCATACTGCAACTACCTCAATTGCAAGCTTTTTTCCAGGTTTTCATTCTTCAAAATTACTCTAGTTCTAGGTTGTTTTAGCATGAATTGAACATGTGGTTAAGTTATAGGAGGAGCATAGATGGATCTAGGATCATAATCTTGAGGTTTATAGATGATTTAGGAATTGGTGAATTTTCTGTTAGGCGTCGAAACTGATCATTCACGGAGAATTAGAGGAAAGGGAGCTTAGATTCATGATCCTCGTGAATTTTCGAGAAGAACGGTACTGGTTCCATGCGTTTTGGCTAGGTTTCGTGATGTAGCACTGTTTGCCTCGCCGGAGAAGACAACCGGAGGTCTTCTCCGGCCACCGTCCATTTCCCTCTTTTTCTGGCCAGGTTTGAAACGAAGACGATGAACGAGAGTCGTTGGATTTAGGTCTTTAGTTGACTGAGTCACCAGATCCTGCGTGCCAGATTTACTCTTAGAAGTTGGGACTTTGACCAGGTGACGTGTCTCACTGATAGCCTTAGGATCATCATACTTTGGCAAGCAACGCGCGTGATTAGACCACACCATGTGCTTCAGTCAACAACACCACACATCATTCATGAGTAAAACGTTGCGCTTCATTTAATGAGGTGGCGCGCGCGTGTTCTTTAGATTGGTTGACTAGTCCACAGATCCTAGGGCTATAATATTTTCTTGGCTTTTTTACTTTCTTTAATTGTTTTTTCATTTTCTTTAATTGCTTTAATCTTCTAAAATTCATATTAATTTGAATATTAGTCAGAAAAATGTGGAAAAAATATGTGGATGATCCTTGCTTTATTTCTGATTTTTTGATGCTCTTAGATTTTATTTTGGCTGAATTTCCACTTTATTCTCCATTTTCCATTTTATTAAATTCATTTAATTTGGCATTTTGGGCTTGTTACTTGCTGATTTTTGTATTCTTTTTTGGCATAGAATTAGGAGTTAATATTTTGCTGGCTGGTATTAGACATCTTGATGAGATTGTAGGATTTTTGTGGTGTATTTTAGATAACTCTAAGTTCTGTTTTGGAGTAGGTTTTTAGAGCTTTCCCCACTTGAACCTTCATTTGACACCTTTTGGTTTAGAATTTCTTTAGTTCCTTTCAACATTGATTCAGGCTCTGATCCTTTTACCATAGGTTCTAAACACATTTAGGATATCTTAGAAAAATTCATAGATTTTTAGAAGTTGATTTAGTATTTTAATTAGATTTAATACTTAGGCTATTTTTAGGGTGCTTCTAACATAGTGCTTCCCCTAGTTGAACTTCAAAAGTGGCCATTAGTTCATGGTAAGTTTCCAAATCATTTTTGATGGTTTAGTAGGCATGTTGATGTTTCTGTAGACTTAATTGTAAGGCTTAATTTGGTGCATTGGTTCCCTTTAGAGAGTGGCTTTTAGAGCTTGTAGAATTAGGGTTTTTAGAGCCTTTAGGAGTTTCTTCCTTTTTCATAATTGTAGTTTGCTTTGGTTTGCATTCCATTTCCCATCCAATGATGCAAGGTTCCTTTGTGGGAGCCTAGCCCTTCCTTTGGAAGGACTAAAGGCCTACCACAAAAGGTAAAACCTTTGAGGATACCAATCTTAGATGAGTGGTTGAGTGCCATGATGGATTCCTTTGGTTTTCATCATGCTTCCCCTCATCATGCAATAATCTTTGTGCTAATTCATATCATCTCTTGATGGAGCAAGTAGAATCTTGAAGGTGAAGGCCTTATTCCCTTTTCTATTGATGGATAACTTGGACATGAAGACAACTACAGACTGTTGGGCTGCTTTGCTGCTAGAAGACTGCTTTGCTATTGGTCTGCTGACTTGTTGTTTTGTTTGTTGTATTATTGTTGATTGACTGTATTTGTGTGACTGCTTATTTGGTGTGTTGCATTAGAATAGGCTTTCATG
Organism: Lathyrus sativus; assembly: GCA_963859935.3. Taxonomy (NCBI): domain Eukaryota; kingdom Viridiplantae; phylum Streptophyta; class Magnoliopsida; order Fabales; family Fabaceae; genus Lathyrus; species Lathyrus sativus. The sequence continues at coordinate 213,163,649 of OZ012739.1, read as the reverse complement.
TAGTTGTTTATAGGCCTAAGTGCATTGAAAGGTTGAGCTTGGCTCCCTTTGCTTGTTTGAACTAGAGGTTGAGTCTGTCTCCCTCTGCTTATCTGTTATTGTTTGGCTTTGCTTGTTGGCTGAAGGTTGAGTTTGTCTCCCTTGCCTGTGTATTGTGTTACTTTTGCTTGTTTGCTCTAGAAGTTGATTTTGTCTCCTTCTGCTTGTATTGCTGCATTGCATGCATTTTATTTACAGTTTTATTCTTTCAGATTATGTCTTTTGTTGTTGCTTTCCTTTGCCATGTTCCCTTAGGGACTCTATCTTCTCTTGTTCAAGAGAAGTTATGACAGGCATTAGGGTTCTAACCATGCATGATAACATTAGATAGCACCCACCTAACCTCAATCATAGGATCAACTTTGCATGACAACTTTAGGATTGGATTAGTTCCCCTTTAGTGCGTCCTTTCTCTTCTCATCTTCAAACATCTTTAAAACACTTAATAAAGATTAACGCGTGTTTTACGCTACGAGCCTTAAGCACTTGAGAAAGGGTTATTGGAGAGTTTCTCTTCAATAGCTTGGGTGTTTAGTGTGGTACCCTTTGGGTGACAGGCGACGCATTAACTCTTAAGCCCAAGTCTTAAGTGCAACATGAGTTACAAACAAAACTCAAAACACTTCTTCCGTAAAACACAGAAAACAAAGATCAAACTTCTTTTTGTCCCTTGGGACCCTTAATCCTTAGAAGCCCTTTTCATAAGGAGAGTTTTGTTGACTCTCGGTTCTACCGCAAACGGTAAACGCCTAAGTCTCCAAAGGTCGAGCTGCATCAAACAACTGCTAGAACTGTTTGTTAACCCTACTCGGGTAAAACTTTTGAACCAGCCTGTGGTCTTGTTAGCCCGAACTACGTTTGCTCTAATCTTTCACGCCGTGTGAAAGTACGTAGGCTCGAGATGCGATATCTCGGCGAGCAACCTTCCCCCTTTCACCCATAGTTAGGCGAACTACGTTGACTCTGATTTCTCATTCCAGGTGGGAATATGTAGGCATAGAACTGTTGTGTTCTGCCGAGTCAATTTTCTTTTCTTTCAGACCAGACTTTTAGCGTAGATAGATAAACAACCCGTCAGATAAACACAACAAGCGTGGATCCCATCGAGTACGATGGACGTGAGGGGTGCTAATATGTTCCCCTTGCGTAACCGACTCCCGAACCCAGACATGGTTGCGATGGCCTTGTCTTATACCTTTTCGTCAGGTTTTTCTGATCGTTTCCTTTCCCTTTCTGTGGGATAAATAACGATAGGTGGAGACTCTTTTGTTTTGTCGGCACCTTATTTTCGCGGTAGCGACAATACCACACTAGAGACTATGACTCAGGAGTGAATGTGTCGCATGTCACCCAAAGGGTACAATACTGAACATCCTGATTACTGAAAGGAAACCCTCCAATAACCATTTCCTAAGTGGCTTAAGGCTCGTAACGGACTGTACAAGCTTTCCTTTATCATGTATTTTACTGTTGTTTTGGAGATGAGAAAGAGAAAGGACTCTAAAGGGGAAACTGAATCCTCTAGCTATCATGCAATGGATTCATCCTATTGTTGAGTTTGAAGGGGAATCTACCCTATGTGTTGTCATGCATGGATTAAGCCTAATGTCTATCATCACCATCCTTGAACAAGGAGGTGAGAATCCTAAGGGAACATGCAAAAGGGGAAAAAGAAACACAGCTATCAAGCAGGTGAAACATAAGGTAACTGGATGCAGGTGCAATGCTATAGTACAAGCAAGGGAGACAAGCTCAACCTTCAATGCAGACATGGGATGCAAACAGAGATGCACAGAGAAAGCACACAAGCAAAGGGAGACAAACTCAACCTTTAATGAAAACATGAACCTAAACAAGGGAATCTACTCATGCAGTTCTATCCTAATGCAGCAAGCAAATCAGTCAAACATGAGGGAGAAAGGTAAACCAGATGAGTAACAAGGAAACATCCCAGGCTACATTAGGTTCAGAGGTGTGTTAACACAAGAGTCCATCTCAGGTTCAACCTCTTGAGGAATGCACAAAATCCAACCAAAGGAAAGATTAGGCTCTCACAAGAGGGATCCTAAGAATGTAGGACAGATGAGAGTGGTGGAACCTAGATGTCAATCTAATGTATCTGGTTAGCGTGTAGCAACACAGGATGTCCATCAAAGGCTCAACCTGTTGAGGAATGCACAGAATCTAACCAAAGGAACGATTAGGCTCTCCCAAGAAGGATCCTAAGAAAGGGACTTGGAGAAAGAAGATAGTATAAACCAAAGGAATATACTATGCCATTAAATGTCAATCCAAGGCTCAACCTCTTGAGGAATGCACAGAATCCAACCAAAGGAAGGATTAGGCTCTCCCAAGAGGGATCCTCATCATGACTAGGAGGAGGAAGATAGTGCAAACCAAAGGAATGTACTATGCCATTGAATGTCAATCCAAGGCTTAACCTCTTGAGGAATGCATAGAATCCAACCAAAGGAAGGATTAGGCTCTCCCAAGAGGGATCCTCATCATGACTAAGGGAAGGAGGATATGGAAAAGCCAAGCAAAGAAGCCACACAGGGGAAAGAAGTCATCACAGAAACTTCTAAGAAACCCTAATATCAAAGCACTAAAGGATATCTATCCTAAGGGATCTATGAACACTATCAAGCATTGAGAATCATTATACAAAGGTTTCCACCTATACTCTATACTATCAAGAAGGATTGAGGAATCTAAAGTTTGCTAAAGATCACTTTTGAAGTCAAACTATGTGGTATGCTAGGTTAGGGTCATCCTAAAAATAGCCATGATGTAAAATCTAATTAAAATAGGAAATCATCCCTAAATATTCTACCAAAAATCCTAGGGGAGTCTAAGGATGTCATGAACCTATGGTAGAAACATCAGAGCCTAACTCTAAGTTTAAGGACACTATCTAAATGCTAAACCTAAAGTGTGTTATGTGAAGTTCAAAAGGGGAGGGTCCTAAAGAATCCATTCAAAACCTATCAAGATGGAACCCTAAAAATCCAAGAAAAATATGTAAGGCTCACCTAAGATGTCTAGAGCAATCATGCAAAAATTCAGATCCTAAATCATAACCATGATCTAGTACAAAAATCAGCAAGCCAATCATGCATTTTTAACATTTTTAATCATCTAATTAAAATGGGAAAATGATATTAAATGGAAAATTAGCCAAAAATTCAATTAAATTGCACAACAATTTAAAGGACATGGCAAGAGTCATTCATAATTTTTTTCATAATTTTCTAGAAATTATTCCTAATTTTCTTGAATTAAAACAAATCAATGCATTAAAAGAAAAAAGAAAATGAATAAAGAAATTAAGGAAAGCTGGAAAATAACATGGCCACAAGATCGCAAGACTGGTCAACAGATCTAAAGGGGGGAATGCGCCATGTATCACTGAAGGAGTTTAATGAAACGGTGTGTTTCATTCATACTTAGGTGTAACCAGGTTGACTATAGTTCACAGTACATCCTAATCTTAATGGTTCATTCAAAAAGTAGGCTGATCTAACAGCCTAGAGCATGCCACCTCACTAGTCAGCAGTCAGCAAGTCTCAGAACGCACCACACGCGTAGGATCTACTTACTAAGTCATGGAGTCAAGCCAGATCTAACAGCCAGGGACTCGTCTTCTTCCTTTTAAAATTGAAAGCAAAGGAGGGAAATTCACGGTGGCTGGAGAAGATTCTGGTCATCTTCTCCGGTGGCACCAAAAGCACCATGGTTTCAACCTTCACCAAATTCAATAAAAATCACATGGATCTCTTCTTCTCCTCACAGGGAACAACCTGATCCTATTATTTTTTTTCATTTTTCTCTCAAGATCAACTCTAATCGAGTCCAAACAGAAATGGTACACTTATGCAAATCATCACCAAACTCTACCAAACTAATCCTAAAAGCATCTATGCAACACCAGCAACCTAACCACATGTCTAATCTAGCCTAATTGTGCATAAATTAAGAGCAATGGTAAAGGGAAGAAACCTGATCAGAAGCTTCAAATGTGGCACTCTCAAGTGTGAATCCTTGCTCCAAACGATGCAGAATCAATCAATGCGCAATGCTGGGTCGATCTTGATGCTTAAATCTTCTTGATTTTGCTTCAAACTCCAAACTCGAATCTCACTCTTCAAGCTTCAAAGTCTCAATTGTTCTAACCGTTTTTCCCTCCAGATTGCATCCAAAACAAACTGAAAATGATCTAGAGCTTATATAGATGATGTTTGGATCAATCTCAGGCCCAATCATGGCCCATTCAATCCATTTCAATTGTCACTTTTCCTTCCAAAAACTCACTATGGCAGTCACGAATGCAGCTCTATTTTTGCCTCTAATTTGGCTCAAATGCATTGCTTGTATGGTGGTGAGGATGAAGGGCTAAGATTCACTCCTTAATTCCAATCAATGGATGATCTTGATCATGTAACTTCCTCTTGAAGTAACTTCAAATTTGACCATGAAATATGCTTCAATTTGGAAATCTAAAAATGCCAATGTGTTCCAAATATCATTTACACTCAAAATATGCACAAACATGCAATATTTTGAACCAATATGAATTATTTTGCAATTTTCTCATTTAATACCTTTTAAATCTCTTTTTGTGAAATTTTCTTCATACAATCCTCATTATAATCCATGTCAATGAACCTTTGGTTCTTGGTTGGACAAATAACATCATTTTGAACAACTTTCAAGTTGGACAAATCTTCGTTTGAGGTATGCAAGTTAGTGAAATGGACCTATAATCCAAAATGACTTGTAATCTCACTTTCCCAAAATGCCCCTGTCTTGCAAGCAATGTATCTTGAGTTTTACAAGTCCAATCATGGACTTCTAATACTATTTGGAAAGCTAAGAAGATAAGGAACAACATTCATGTTGGCCTGAAGTTGAGGGGAAGCTTCCTTCTAGGTCAAAAATGGCATGGAAGTTGGTTGACTTTCAAGCACTAAAGTCACATTCATCTGATGACCTGTAACTTGTCTGCTTCATAACTTGAGTTCTATAAATCCAATCAAAGACTTCTAGTACTCAAATTAAAGCTATGAACATGATCTACAAGTCTAATGTTAGGGTCAATAACTTAGATATGAACATGATCTACAAGTCTAATGTTCTATAAATCCAATCAAAGACTTCTTGTATCTTGAGTTATGTGGTCTTGAAGTTAGGCACTAAGATAGGGGATTTTACACTGACAATGGTAGAAACCCTAGCTCAATAACTTCTCACACTCTTGAATATTGATGAATTGATCTTGAAATGACCTCTTAGATGTCTCAACACAACATTCCATGATCATATGGCCTTGGAATTGTTCCTTAATCTCCCCAAGACTCACAGTTGACTCAAGGTTGACTAGGTGAAAACCGTAGTTAACTCAGTTTTGACTGTGGCCTCTTGCACTTTGCATAATGACATGAATAAACTCCATAATGATCCTCAAGTCATCTCATGAGCTCCCTTAATGCTTCGTACCCACATCCATGGATTCAAAATCATCTATTGAGATCTTCATGGCATCCAAGATAGGAGGTGAACCATATACATTCATCTGCCCTTTGACCTTTCTGATGGTGATGATGAAGATGATAAACCTTTACATGCTAGAATGAAGCTTCTTGATTTTGGCTTAGGCCTTGGTAACCCTTTTTTGGTGAGCACACCCCATTGATCCCCTGGACATGGATGATAGTATGCAGATGCTAATGCTATGAATGTAATGAAACAAAGCTAAGTGAAGAAAAAGGTTAGGAAAATTTTGGGGTGCAACAGCTGCCCTTATTCAAACGGCTTGGACCTGACTGCGTGAGAAGCCAACGACTCTCAAACAATCAAGGTAAAAGGCGGTTGAATACCAATAAACCCGGAAATTTGCCAACCGTAGAAATAAACTGCAAAATCTGAGAATGCGATAACGATCTCCGGAAAACTTGAATTGACAGTTGCACGGAAACAGGCTAACGGACCAGGCATCTGTGTAACACCACAGGCATCGACCTCGAAGGCCGGATCAATAATGATTGATGAGGATTTCTGACATCATTGCCAGACATCTGCTTATATCAAGAGAAACGTCGACTCCAAGGCTGAATCAATAACGATCTTGATAGTATCTGCTAACTAAAGCAAGCAATCGCTAAAACAAAAGCGAGCATCGAACCATAACGCCGTATCAACCAAAGTTGATAACAACAATCTGCTAACGCGCAGGCAATCGCTAAATAAAAGCGAGCATCGAACCATAAGGCCGGATCAACCGAAGTTGATAACAACAATCTGCTAACGCGCATGCAATCGCTCAATAAAAGCGAGCATCGAACCAAAAGGCCGGATCAACTGAAGTTGATAACAACCTATCTGCTAACGTGCAGGCAATCGCTAGATAAAAGCGAGCATCGAACCATAGGGCCGGATTAACCGAAGTTGATAACAACAATCTGCTAACGCGCAGGCAATCGCTAAATAAAAGTGAGCATCGAACCATAAGGCCGGATCAACTGAAGTTGATAACAACAATATGCTAACGCGCAGACAATTGCTAAATAAAAGCGAGCATCGAACCATAGGGTCGGATCAACCGAAGTTGATAACAACAATCTGCTAACGCGCAGGAAATCGCTAAATTGTGCAATTGGACTGTGGAGGAAGTCGTCCAAGTTTATTCTGAAGAGTAATTTCTTTTTTTTTTGGATTATGTGTGGTCCTACATTCTGCCCAGACGTAGTGGCTTTCCTTTGTAGGGCCCTTTTGATTTATGTTTGAACTTTTTATCATTAATGAAAGGCGTTCTTTTTTGCATTCAAATGTTTTGATCTCTGTTTTTCTTCTTTTATTTTTTACAATAAAATGGCAATGTGTTTGTGCTTGTTTGCATATCATTTTAAGAATAAAAACATCAATCATGCAGGTTTCACATCTCGAATACCATCGATTCAGATTCGGGTATGACTCGATATGATTTTGGCAATCCTATTTTTCATGTTGAAGAAGAGACTGATGAAGATTGTGACCTACCTGAAGAGCTGGCCAGACTTTTGAAACAAGAGGAAAGGGTTATTTTTCCTCATCAAGAGGATGTTGAAGTGGTTAATTTGAGCACTGAAGAGGACGAGAAAGAAGTCAGGATTGGAGCCACATTGGAAGGCGATGTCAAGAGAAGACTGGTAGAAATGCTCCGTGAGTATAGAGATGTCTTCGCTTGGTCGTATGAGGATATACCAGGGTTGGATACTGACATAATAGTGCACCGTCTACCTCTTCGAGAAGAATGTACGCATGTAAAACAAAAGTTGAGAAGGACTAGGCCTAATATGGCCGTCAAGATTAAGGAAGATGTCCAAAAGCAGTTGGATGCAGGTTTTCTCGCTGTTACAAATTATCCTCCATGGGTCGCTAATATTGTTCCTATGCCTAAGAAAGGTGGAAAGGTCAGGATGTGTGTCGACTATCGAGATCTGAATAGGGCGAGCCCAAAAGATGCTTTCCTGCTCCCCCACATTGATGTTCTAGTTGATAATACTACTCAATATTCTGTGTTTTCCTTCATGGATGGCTTCTCTGGGTACAACCAAATCAAAATGGCCCTAGAAGATATGGAGAAAACTACTTTTATCACGCCGTGGGGGACTTTTTGCTACAAAGTTCTGCCTTTTGGATTGAAAAATGCAGGGGTAACTTATCAGAGGGCAATGGTGACTCTATTTCATGATATGATTCATCATGAGATCGAAGTGTATGTTGACGACATGATTACGAAGTTGCAAACAGAGGAAGGTCACTTGGTTAATCTATTGAAGTTGTTTGAAAGGTTAAGGAAATTCAAATTGAGGTTGAATCCAAATAAGTGTACTTTCGGAGTGAGGTCAGGAAAGCTATTCGGGTTCATTGTCAGTGAAAAAGGAATCGAGGTAGATCCTGCAAAGATAAAAGCAATACAAGAAATGCCTGAGCCAAAAACAGAGAAAGAGGTTTGTGGTTTTATGGGGAGATTGAATTACATTGCGAGGTTCATATCTCGCCTAACAGCCACCTGTGAACCAATATTCAAATTGTTAAAGAAAGATCAAGCAGTCGTTTGGAACGAAAACTGTCAAAGGGCATTTGAAAGAATAAAAGAATACTTGCAGGAACCTCCGATACTGATGCCTCCAGTGGCAGGAAGACCTTTGATTATGTACTCGACGGTTCTTGAGAACTCAATGGGTTGTGTACTCGGTCAACATGATGAGACAGGTAGAAAAGAGCACGCCATCTATTATCTGAGTAAAAAGTTCACAGAATGTGAGTCCAGATACTCAATGCTAGAAAAGACATGTTGTGCACTTGCATGGGCATCCAAGCTCCTAAGGCAGTATATGTTAAATCACAAAACCATGTTGATTTTGAAGATAGATCCGATCAAGTACGTGTTTGAAAAGCAGGCGCTTTTTGGAAGAATTGTCAGATGGTAGATGGTTCTGACAGAATACGATATTCAGTATGTTTCCCAAAAAGCCATTAAGGGGAGTGTGTTGTCAGAATATCTTGCAGAACAACCAATTGAGGATTATCAGCCAATGAAGTTTGAATTTCCCGACGAAGATATAATGTTTTGGAAGATGAAAGATCGTGACGAGCCTTTACCAGGCGAAGGTCCCGAATTTGGTTCTCAGTGGAAGTTAGTTTTCGACGGTGCTGTTAATTCATATGGTAATGGAATTGGGGCAATCATTACGACTCCTCACGGTTCCCACATACCGTTTACCACCCGGTTTACATTTGCCTGCACCAATAATGAAGCTGAATATGAAGCGTGCATCATGGGTATATAAGAAGCTATTGATTTGAGAATCAAGAATCTTGATGTATATGGTGATTCAGCTTTAGTCGTCAATCAGATCAAAGGAGAGTGGGAAACCCGTCAGCCCAATCTGGTTCCTTACATGAATTATGCCAGAAGATTGCTGCCTTTCTTTGACAGAGTGGAATTTCATCATGTGCTGAGGGATGAGAATCAGATGGAAGACGCTTTGGCAACTTTATCATCGATGTATAAAGTGAATTGTTGGAATGAAGCTCCAATGATCAGTATCATGCGCCTCGATAGGCCAGCTTTCATATTTGCGGTAGAAGAAGCAACAAATGGGAAGCCTTGGTATTTTGATATCAGAAACTTCCTCAAGGATCAAAAGTATCCACCTGGGGCATTGAGCAGAGATAAGAAGAGTCTGAGGAGGCTGTGGGAATCTCTACTTGAACAAGGATGATGTGTTGTACAGGAGAAATTTTGATCTGGTATTGTTGCGGTGTGTGGATGAAAACAAAGCAAGTTTGCTAATGGAAAAAGTCCATGAAGGTTCTTTTGGCACGCACGCTGGTAACTGATGTAAAGCTTGATGAGGCGGAATGGGTGAAGGCTAGGTTGAATCAACTTAGTTTAATTGATGAAAAGAGATTGGCAGTTATCGCCCATGGCCGACTGTATCAGACAAGAATGAAGAAGGCATTTGATCAGAAAGTGTGTCCTCGACATTTTCAAATAGGTGACTTATTGCTAAAGAGGATCCTCCCTCCACAAATGGATCACAGGGGGAAGTGAACTCCCAACTATGAAGGTCCATACATAGTGAGGAAGGTTTTCTCTGGAGGAGCCTTATTACTATCAACTATGGATGGTGAAGATTTTACGTCCCCTATGAACGCAGACATAGTCAAAAAATACTTTGCTTAAAAGAGACCCGTTGGACATTAAAAGAAAAGTCCAGGAAAAACGGGGAATACCGGCGAACCAAAAAGAATAGGTTCGGGCAAAAATCAGGGATAAAAGAAAAAGAATAAACTTGCGAATTTGAAAACTTGAAAAGGCGACTTTGGCAAAAATGGGTATCCCGGTGAATTGAAAACCCGCAAGGGCGATTCAGGCAAAAGTTAGGGATTTAAAAGCAAACGACTACGGTCTGCGTCTGACCTGTGAGCATAGTTGGGTTCTTGGAGGACCTGAGGGTTAACAAGTTAGTCTCTTCACAAGGCGAAGCATTGGTGAAGTATCGAAGTCATGCAAGTCATAGTCGAATCGACACATGGTGGTTGTCTGTTTCCATATTACCGACATTTGTATATCTTTTTCATCTGTACTTTTTGCGCAACTTTCACTTTTCAGGAGTTGCATCTGATGTAATTTGCCTATTTACAGGCCATTTTTAATCGATGAAATGTTTTCCACAGAAAGCTTTCTATTCTTGTTTTTGCTTTTACTGTTTTGTTTGCAAAAAGACGCCTGATGTTTTTGATAAAACTTTGCATACATAAACTTTTGGGGCTTTGCTAATTATAATTGAAATAATGATTTATCTGAATGATGTCATGGACGATGACTGAAATAGCCTTTATTGCATACAGGACACATTATTTGTTTGTAATTTGCAGGGCTCTCACCGCTAAGAATTGTTTCAAGAATGTCTCACCAACAATGACACGTCTCTATCCCCACAAGGTAATAATGTCAATCAGAAGTATCTCCCCAGTAGGTTGAGATTAAGGTTATCCCCATCAAGTAACTTTGAGGAATAATTCCCCAGCAGTGGGACAAGTTTATTGTTCTTCCCCATAGAGTCTATGTCATTGACTCATGTTCCCCAAGCAGAGGTTGATGTTGATTCCCTCGACGAGTATTTTGGAGGCGGTCGACATCTGCGGCAGAATCCAGTGGTCATTGGTGTTCGATAGAGTAATATTTGGGACAACTTCCCAATAAAATTTTCTCAATTCCCAGCAATGTGGAATTTATTCCCAACAAAGTGGAACTATCCCCAAGAGAGTTCTATTTCCAGGAGGCCGTTCAAGGAATTTTCCTCAGTAGAGTTTTGTTTGTCGTTTATTTCGGCACCTTTTTATGGTGGTAGTCCTTTGCATTTGCATTTTGCATAGCATCCTCCCAAACGTGTAGCATTTCTATCTCGTATGGAGCATTATGCCATATTCAAACATATGCATACGAAGCATAAGTCAGGTTGTTACCTTTCGTTGCCAGACGTCTCTCCAGCAGATAACGACGTATTTCATGAGCCTTTGTGGTACCAGACCCTAGTAAGAATCATTGATGGATGTTTCCATCTTATCTTTTGCTCCTCAAAAGAGTTTGCTTGTTTAAGCTCCTCTTTCCCCAGCAGAATTCTCCTTGTCAGATTGAGAATCGGTTGATTCTACTTTCAACCTTGTGTTGAGGCTGTCTAACTTGTGTTAGTAGTTGTTTTTTTCGACTGAGTGTTGAGCCTGCTGTTTAGCAGTTGTTTTTCCAACTGAGTGTCGAGCCTGTTGTTTAACAGTTGTTCCAACTTTGTAGTGAGGTTGTCTAACTTGTATTAGTAGTTTTTTTTCCGACTGAGCGTCGAGCCTGCTGTTTAGCAGTTGTTTTTCTGAATGAGTGTCGAGCCTGTTGTTTAATAGTGGTTCCAACTTTGTGTTGAGGTTGTCTAACTTGTGTTAACAGTTTGTTTTTCCGACTGAGTGTCAAGCCTATTGTTTGAAAGTTGTTATTCCGACTGCGTGTCGAGGCTTTCTAACCTGTGGTTAGTAGTTGGTTTCCTATCACTTTCGGATACATTTCCCTGGTGATTCCACTTTGGTGGACAAATTACATAATGTACTATCCTGCAGGTTGCAAATTTCTAGGTTCTTTTGTATTCAATCACCTTTTACCTTGAATGTTTGAAAGCAGTTGCTTTTCATATCTTGAGGTCCAATTCGTTTGAATAGGGGCAGCTGTTGCACCCCAAAATTTGCCCAGCCTTTTCTTTCATCATGGCTTTTGTTTCTTAGCATTTTGCATCTGCATTTGTGCATAGCAGTGGTTCTAGACAGGGGATCAAGATGTTGTATTTTCCACTCAAGAGAGAAGTTTCATGTTCAGGCTCAAGCAAGGGTATATTGTCAAGTCGACAAGTCCTCATTATCATTATAGTGGGTCTCAAAGCTTCTTGAGGGGAGAAAGTTGGTGTTTGGTTATCACCTCCTATCTTTAGGATGATTAGAGGCACATGAGGTTATCTACTTGGATGAAACATGATTTAATGGCTCAATGTATATCCTAAGGGTCCTCTAGGGGAGTCCCATGATCTCTCAAATCATTTGCAAGAGTCTCAATCAGTGGATAAAGTGTTAGGGTTTCATCTGGTCAACAAAAAGTCAACTATGGGTTTAAAAGGGTTTAAGGCTTGGGTATTGATCTTGGAAGCCATGAGAATTCATCCTAGATCGTCTCAAATGTCATATTGAACTTAGGATAAGAAGATTCAAGAGTTCAAGAGGTTACTAAATTAGGGTTTCAAATTATTCGAAGTGTAAAATCCCCTTTTTCGGCATATGACTTCAATGACAATTCTCACTATGATGCAAGTCCCATATCATCTTTCATCAAACATAAGACTTATTACTTATCTTTCAAGCTTTATTTTGATTACAAGAACTCATCCATTGGATTCATACATCTCAAGTTATGATGTCTACTTAGAGGCACTTAAAGATAGCTCACTTCCAAGGAATTTTTCACATGAAACCAAGCTTTTCCTCATTCTTTAACAAACATGAGAATTGTTCCTCATTGTCTTAGCTTTCCAAAAAGTTCTAGAACTCATCATTCTCATGTGTGAAGCTCTAGTTATGGTTATCCCAAGTCAAGGGCAATTTTGGAAACATAGTTTTAGGTCATTCACTTCAAGGATCAATTTCATCCACTTCAAGACCTCAAATCCAATTTTTTGCCACATGAAAGTTGTGTCATATGATCTTAACTTCATTATGACCTCAAAATCCATGACCATTGATGATTTATGAGGCCATTAAGTCATGGTGAGCATGAAAACTTGACTTTTTGGACCTAGTACGATTTTCTTCCATTTCAAGTCACCAAATGCATTTGTTTTTGATCTTTTGGTACCATTCCAACATCATCACATGATCGCATAAGATCTTTACCTAATTTGAGCAAGAATGAGCCATTATTTCAAATCATTTTTCAAGTTTTATACCATAAAAAGCAATTGTTCAAACTTTGTGTAAAATGGTTTCCAACTTCTCAAACCTTCCATCATTCTTTTCTCACCCCTCATTTGTTCTAAAATGATGACCAAAAGAGTTGAACATGAGGCCATAACCCGTGTGCACCTCACTTTGTTATTTTTGGAAAAACTTTCAATCAAGCAAATTAGTCATCATGGGACTGCATGAATCTCTCTAAGACCTCATATATAAGTCAAAGAAGCAAACCCTAATGATCAAAGGTGGAGTAGCTGCATGAGAGAGTGGTTTTCATCAAAGATTACACGAAATTTCTCTCTCTTAAAATTTGATTTCTGCCTGAGTTTTCATTCAATCTCTTGCTCATTTGATCATCACTGAAGCATAAGGAGGAGACTAGAAGCTTCATAGTGAAGCTTGCACTGCATTTAAAGGGCCAACAAAGCTGCTTAGTTAGGTAATTTTCCATCAACTAAATCTTCCATTTTAGGCACATATTTAAGAGCATGTTGGTTGCATTTGAAGACCTACCTCGTGTAGGCAATGTCTGGATACTTTTCATGGCTGTTTGATCTCATTTCAGTTTATGTATTGGACTTTCGTGGCTTGTTTCATGTTGATTTATGGACCTTTTTGAAAAGCCATTACCATATTTGGAACCTACGTGAAAAACCCTTCAAAATGGTACCAGGAGTTTGCATTTTTATGATGATTTTTGGTCACCACCGGTGATGCTAGCCGGAGAAGACGACCGGAGCTAGGGCTCCAGCGTCTGAGGTCAAGAGATGAGGTGGCATTGACCTGGGTGTGAACTTGCGTGCGTGGAGGCTTTGACCCTGGGTTGTCATGCCACTTGGATTAATGAAACGAATCGTTTCATTAAATCAGAGTTTTTCTTGGACTAGGCTTTGGATTGTTTGATATCCACACCCCATCTTTTAGAGCCCAAATGCGTGTGAACATGATCCTAGTTCAACCAGATTTACTACTACACCTCCTCTTGTTTTTTTTTAATTTCCTTTTTTTTTTTCTTGCATTTTCATTTTAATTCATTTAAAATAGTTTTGATCTTCACAAAAATCCCCAAAAATATGTTTTTGACATTTTAGGATGTTGAGATATTTTTCCATATTTTTATTTTATTTGTCAATTATTTTTAGAATTTTTAGTATTTTTAATCAATTTAATTTGTGAGGTTGTTTTATGGTTTGTGCATTGTATTAAGACTTGGTCATTGACATCAATTGAACACCCCCTTTGACCAATTTTCCTCTCACACTTAGGTATTTGATTGAGGTTTATTTGAGGGCAGGTTTGAGGTCTTGATGATCATTCCTTAATTGTTTTTCATTACTTTTTATTGTCCCTCGACGAATGCTGGATAAGTGGAACACCTTGTCTTATTGGACACAATTGGTGGTGCTTTGAGTTGATTCTTGCCATGATCTTTTGCATACAGATTTGTGTTTGGTTCAACTTGAGTTTGGTATTTTAAGTGGATTTTACATGGGTTCATTTCTATTTTTGGTTGATGCTTTAAAACTCAAGTGTTTTACTATGTATGTATGTGTTTTGCCTTGACCTAGTTTTGGGATATGACTTTGTGTGATCCCTTAAGAACTTTTTGAGTCTTGTTAGCTTTTGTGAACATGGTTAAGGTGCTGACTTGTATGGTTTGAGGTCTATTGGATGTGTTTCTTGCCTCACAAGTCTTGTGTGATCATGTGTTTCCACTTATGTTAGAAGTGTGAGATTTGGTTTGGACTTTGGCTCTTCAATTTGAGTTTGATCATTCTTATTTTAGTTTGATAACGTGAAATTGGATTTGATGCATATCACTTGAGTTCACTTCTGACCTTGATGATTATGTACTTGTTCTTGATGCTTTGGTGATGTGTGTTTCACTTTGAGGATGTTGAGAACATTTGAACTTCTTTTGAGAAGTATTTGGTTGTTTTCTTTTGATTGATCATGAGTGAGTGTTTGATTTATATGTCCATGATGTGGTTTCTGCCCCACTCTCTTTCTCTCCTCATTTATTTGATTTTTGGTTCATCATTTATCATCTTTCTTCTTGAGGTGTTTAAAGCATATGATCTTGTGTGATTGTTATGTTTGCTTATTTGTCTGCTTTCCTCATCTCCTTTCATCTTTCATGACTTGTTTAAGTCCTTCTTCTGTTTTTCATCTGTGATTGAGTATGCATTGTATTAACTTATGCTTGCTCCCTTGATCCCTTAGGGTTCCTAGTCCCTCTATTTAAGATGGGAGTAGGAGAGACATTAGGCTTTCAATCCTTTGTATGATAACATTAGGTAGTACCCTTTTCATCCCAACTTTAAGACCACTTTGTATGACAACATTAGGAGTCTCAGTTCCCTTTAGTGTCTTTGTGTCTTCTCTTCTCATCTCAAACTCCTCTAAAACACTTAATAAAGAATGACAGGTGTTGTACGCTACAAGCCTTAAGTACATGAGAAATGGTAAGTGGGAAGGTCTCTCTTATGGCGATATGCCCTTAAGGCGATATGCGACACATTCTCTCTTGTGTCATAGTCTCTAGTGCAATATGAGTCTCCAATCAATTCAATCCACTTCTTTTTAAACTCACAAACCAAACTCAAACTTTTTCATCCTTCAGGATTATTTTCAAACCTCATTTTTAGAGAGAGTATGTTACGTTTCTGTTCTACCGCAAACACGCATCGTCCCTAACTGCTAGAATGAATATGTAACATTGCTCATAAAACTCCTAACCAACCAATGGTCTAGTTTCCCGAACTACGTTTGCTCTAATTTCTCATACCAGATTAGGATACGTAGGCACAAGACGACGATGTCTTGGCGAGCAACCTTCCCCCCATCACCTGTAGTTTCCCGAACTATGTTGACTCTGACTTTCCCATTGCACGAGGGAATACGTAGGCATAGGGCAACGATGTCCTGTCGAGTCTGTTCTTTCCGTTCACCCCCGTCTTGCAGTAGCTTTTAGATAGTTTTCACCTATAGATTTAGACAACAAACGTGGATCTCGTTGAGTACAACGGACGCGAGGGATGCTCATACCTTCCCCTTGCGTAACCGACTCCCGAACCCAAGATTTGGTTGCAATGACATTGTCTTTCACGTTCTCTTAGGTTTTCTTCGATTGTTTCCTTTCCCTCTCTTTGGGATAAATAACATTCGGTGGCGACTCTTCGGTTGGTTTTGTCCGGCCCTTTTCGCAGTTGTGACACTATGCTGCAACACATTTCACTTAAAAAGTTTCTCTTTCCACTTGTACCTTTTGTACTTGTTTGGATTTTAATAATGAACTTTGGCCAAAATCTTAGCTTTGCTCTTAGAGTCTTCTGCATTTCCACTCATCACACTCCTAAGGAGCTTTGAAGGTCAGAGGAATCTTTAAGTAGGTAGAGTACTCTTCTATAGTCGGGAGTAACTGGAAGTCCGGGAAGACAAAGCAGTGGGGTTCCTGACAAGGCCTCCCAGAATTCTGAGGTTGTCCAATCTTAGGCTAAAAAATGAAAACCTCCTTCGGTGTTCTGTATCAATGTCTGCAAAAGAACATTTTTTAATTTCTTGAATGGTTAGTAGAAATGCAAAATTTAACTGACTTTACAAAACTCAGAAAATTAATTACGTCAAATCCTTATTTCATTAATTGTTTGAAAAAATTTATAACTTTTGAAATTCAATACAAGAAGCCTAAGTTTACATCAAGAAACTAGGTCTTATGGTCTAAACTAAGAACTTCAATTGCGAGGCCTTTTAAATTTCTTCAGTATTGTATTTTCCATCACCAACTTGTCCACTATCCCTTTCCAGGCTCTAGAGGTTGAAGGAACATTTGAATATTCATGAATGCTTTGAGTGGGCTTGATACTAGAGAAAAATAAATTCTCCTTTGTTGCTTCCCCATTGATTATCCATTGTTCGAGCCAATTTATCAGTTCGTCTTTTTCTTGCACTTCTCTTATGAGCTTCGTTGTTTTAGAGAATAATGCATGATACTTCCCTTCCCAAGTGTCCCTTTCAAGTTGAGCTCTTTCAAGTAACTCTTGGTACTCTTCCATCTTTTCAATAGGAATGGCAAAAGATGACGATGCGATGACAATTTGTGCATTCTTTTCTGGAAAATATGACATCTTCAAATCTCTTGCTCTGGATTGGACCCACTGCGTGAATGGTTCAAAAGCTACACAGTTCCTCTTCCTTAAGTCAGCTTTTGTCTTTTTATGAATGTTTTCCCAAGCATCGGTTGTGCTATTTCTCATACTCTCTTCCGCTTCGGTGTTGAGATAAAAGAATCCTGATAAAACCACATTGGTAGGTTTATCTTTCATTGGAAATACAAACTAACGTCTGGGCCAGGCTGGGTTGTAGTTGATCCCTCCTCTTAATCCAATGAGAGGTATATTTGAGAAGCTTCCACATCGGTCAAAATAGACACCTTTGTCGTAGGCAGGATTGTACTAATGAATATTAGCTTGTGTTAAGGATATTATCCTTTGAGACCATCTCCATGCATTGGGATTTTCTTTAAAAGTGTCACTTCTTGGCAAATGGTTGACAAACCATTTTTACAACAGAGGTGCAAAACAAAGAATAGTTCCTTTTCCTTAAAGCGTCCGATGATGAATAGAGTGATAAGCGTCTCCTAACAAGGTAGGCACAAGGTTGCCACTTAAAAATATGGTAATAGAAGGAAAATTGAAAAATTCTTCCACCTCTGGAAACAATACTAATCCATAGATTAAAAGAGCCAGTATTGCTTCAAATGCATCCATGCTCCCCTCTTTGGCAAGGTAGGCAACCTTCTTGATTAAGAATTCTGAATGGAAACCTTTGACTCCGCCTCTGGTGGCACGGTTAGCTTTAATTTCTGATACTTCAAGGTCGAGAGAATCTGCTATTTCTTTTAGTGAAGGTAAGATTTCTAATCCACTGTATAGTTTCTGATATTTCACAGGAATTCCCACATAGTAGGCATACTCTTCCAAGGTTGGCATTAACTGATAATCGGGAAAAGTAAAACAATGATACAATGGATCATAGAATTGAACCATAACATTGAGGATCCCTTCTTCCATCCTTGTTCTGACTATGCTCAAAATATTTCCATATCTTTTTCCAAACTCTTCTGACACCATAGTTCCTAGTTTTCTCAACTCGGATGTATAAGGCTTCTTGGAATTGTATTTCTTGTTCCAATATCCATGATATATCTAGGATTTTACACAAAGAAACCGACTGAGTTTTACAAAACCAGTTGCAACATGAGATGCCATGATGAGATGATGAGACGATGCACATATAACACAAAGGCAAATATTCACAAATACAATGCACATGCACGCACAAGGCCTTCCTAGGCTCAAGGTCAAAGCATGGAGTTACGAGGTCTAGCCATCCCCAAGGAATTGTACTATAGTTTAATTTGTACCTGCCAAACGGGTTCTATCAAAGTTCCCAAAGTCATAGTAAATCCTTCAGATATTATCAACCTACACAGCTACTTATGTGAGTCGATAATGTTCTCAAGTTAACTCGTCTGAGTGTAGCATCGCGTAACAACTGTTTTGGGACTACTTGTCGCAACTGCGAAAACCATCGGCGGAAAAACAGAAGAGTCGCCACTTTCGTTATTTATCCCAAAGAGAGGGAAAGGAAACGATCGCAAAAACTTAAAGAAAAAGTGAAAGACAAGGTCATCTCAACAATGTCTGGATTCGGGAGTCGGTTATGCAAGGGGAAGGTATTAGCACCCCTCACGTCCGTCGTACTCGACGGGATCCATGCATTGTTTTCTATCTAAAAGGGTGTATTGAAACTGTCTAGCTAAAGGCTTAGGGACAAAGGAAAAAGAAAAGAGAAAGGACTCGGCATAGAAATCATCGCTCTGTGCCTACGTACTCCCCCGTGCAATGGCAAAGTAAGAGTAAACGTAGTTCGCCTAACTACGACTAAAGAAGGGGGAAGGTTGCTCGCCGAGGCATCGCGTCTCATGCCTACGTACTTTCATCGGATATGAAAGATCAGAGCAAACATAGTTCGGGCTAAAAGGACCACATGATGGTTCAAAAGTTTTTAGGCCCGAGTAGGGTTAACAAATAGTTCTAGCAGTTTGTGTATATAGCTCGACCATTGGAGACTTAGGTGTTACCATTTGCAGTAGAACTAAGAGTTAACGACACTCTTTTTGTGAAAATGATTTTCCTGATTAAGAACCCCAAAAGGTGAAAAAGGTTTGAAATGTTTTTGTGTTTTTTAGAGAAGAAGTGTTTTGAATTAGAGTGTTCATAATGTATGTTGTAACAAAGTCTAAAACCTAGGATCGAATGCGTCGCATATCGTCCTAAGGACGTATACTAAACACTCTAGGTAATTGATAGGTGGCCCCTCAATCACCATTTCCCAAGTATAAGGCTCATGGAACAACATTCATTATCCTTATTAAGTATGTTAAGATTGTTTGAAGATGAGAAGAGAAGATGGCACACTAATCGGAGACTAAACAATCCTAGAAGTTATCATGCAAAGTGGACCTAAAGTTGAGATTGAAAAAGGGGAACTACCTAAATTTATCATGCATAGTTAGAACCTTAATGTCTATCATAACCTCAAGAGGTTAGAGAACTTATGGGGAACATGGCAAAGAAAAGCAAAAGAAGAAGAAGAAGAAGAAGAAGAAGAAGAAGAATGCATGTGCAAATGAAAAGATGCACACATAAAATGCACAAGTAGAATGATAGTGGGAGGAAAATAGTGTGGGGCAGTAGCCACCACAAGCTCATCTCAACCAAACATGCATATGGAAATGCAATAAAAGAAAATAAGAAGGAGAGAGATGCCTCAAAAGCAAGCAAACAAGTGACAAACACAAAGAAAGAGTCCTCATGGATTCATCACTTTAGGTAAGCTTCAAGTTCCTCCTAAGGAGGGACAAAGCTACCTTAAATGACACTCCAAGGTCATTGGACAGAAGGGAGATAAAGAGAAGAAAGCTCACAAGCAATAGCAAAACACAACAAGAAGAAATGAAAGCAATAGCACAAAGGAAGCATGCACACATCACTTAGGAGTTCAAGTTGAAAGCACAAAAAGAAAAGCATCAATCAACAAACAATGAACATACTTTTGACCTAAAAATGAACATACTGCAAGCTCAACATGTCTAGAATGTGAAACAAGAAGAGTTGAGAGCTTATTGGATCCACAAAGGTCATTTCCAATCCAAACTAGGTCATACACTTGTGTGAGTTGTCCTATGAGATGACCTAACTTGCAAGTCACTTCAAAAATAGGAAAAAGGCTAAAAAAATATCAAATAAAATGCACAAAGATGCTAAACATGTTGGCAACCAGAGGCCAAAAGATCAAGAC
Organism: Lathyrus sativus; assembly: GCA_963859935.3. Classification (NCBI taxonomy): domain Eukaryota; kingdom Viridiplantae; phylum Streptophyta; class Magnoliopsida; order Fabales; family Fabaceae; genus Lathyrus; species Lathyrus sativus. Next base: position 213,143,213 of record OZ012739.1, on the reverse strand, counting down.
AAATATTCCCTCAAAGCACCATCAAAAGAAAGGATTCATTGAGATGAGGATCAATTTTTAATCATTGGATCAAAAAGGAATGAGAGAAACAAATGCAAAAGCAAATAATGTCACAATTCAATTCAAATAAAACAACTCCAACATTTAATTCTTTTTTAAATGGAAAAAAAATTGAAAAAAAAATTAAAATGTCCAAGAAATATTAGACATCTCAAAGCATATAAAAAATATTTTTGGTGAATTTTTGGAGTATTGGAATTATTTTATTTGATTTAAATTGTAAACAGAAAATAAAATAAAAATCAAAAAGAAAATAAAAAGAAATAAAGAAACATGTCGTGTAAACAACAACAAAATGAAGTTCAAAAATGAGTTGGGCCCAGTCTGGGGGGTGCGCATAGCAGGCGCGCCCAAGGCCCATCAGAAAATCAAAATGAAAATGAAAAACCTGGCACTCAAGTAGAACACGGTCAAACAAGGTACACCATGGAACTCAATGTGGAGCATTTAATCATGTGGTAATCACATCAGAGGGTTGTAATCACGCCAGCAAATTAATGAAAATTTAAATGAGATTACATGGTTTCAGTCAACTATGGCCTACTGTGTTTCTTAATCTCCATCGTTGGAATGGAAAGTCATCAGATCATGCGCTTGTGGTCATAACACCTCATCATCCCCTACCTCCAAAACCCTAAAACCAGACCACCGGTCGGAGACAACTGTTCATCGTCTTCTCCGGCCAACCTCCACCGCGCGCAGCAACAACACAACAAGTATCACCAAACCTCAACCAAATTGCATGAATTTTAAACCAAAATTCATCTAGAGATTAAGAGGATCTCAAATCCAGTCTCAAAAATTACTTATCACGCAACATGAGAGCAAACCAAATCAAACAAACTTGAGCACCAAAACCAAAAGTTCATCAAAACAACTCCAATTTGGTTAAAAACTCATCTAGAAGTTATGTAGGTTACAGATCCATCAACAATTAGGCAAGAACACACAAGAATAAGCCAAAACAGATCCAAACATTTTTGAGCATCCACCAACAATCATCACAAATGCTAGTTCGTTTTACATATTAATGATCTACATTGTTTATACGTCTCAAATATGCAAAAATGGCAATGAATCAATGCATATCCAGAGTGTAATGTTGAAATGTAATTACCTAGTGGAGAACTTCCACTGAGCCTTCAAATGGAGCTTAAGCTTGAAGAAAATTGTCCAGAATCGTTCAATGATCTTCAATAGAGCTTTTGCAATTCACAATTTGTCTTGAAATGGCTTCTATCTCCAAATTCGAATTTCAAAATTCCACCACTTTTTCAAAACTGTTCTTGATCAATTTGGCTCCAATTCTCACTTCTGATGATTTGTAAAGGTTGAAAATCTTATATGTGATGGATCTTCATAAGAATTGAGCCCAATCTCAGCCTCTAATAGCCCAATTGAAAATCCAAGGAATTGAGTTTTTGAGCTTTCTCATGTACACGAAATTCTCACCAAATTGGCTCCAAAATGCTTGAAAATGCTTGCTGGTACCACATGGGATGTGAATGGCTAGGATTAAAGCCTTAATTAATCTAAATGGTTCATGTTTGTTGTGTAACTTCATAATGAAGTAACCTTGAAAATGGCTCACTAAAATACCTCAAACTCAAATTCTATTAATGCCAATGTATTCAAAACATGATTTGCACTCAAAAAATGCATTCATTTGCACAAAAATGGTCAATAATGAATTAATTCCCATTTCTCCCGTTTAAGCTTCCTTTCATGAAAATTCACATATCCATTTCTCATTCCAAGCCTATTCCATGACTTCTCAATGCTTGACTAAGAAAATAACACCATTTGGAGCAAGTTTGATGTTGGAAAAATCTTCTTTTGAAGTGTGCAAGTTGGTGAAATGGACCTATAATTTTATGACCTATAATCTCACTTTCCCAAAATACCCCTGACTTGCAAACCTCATAACTTGAGTTCTACAAATCAGATGAAATACTTCTAGTACTTTTTGGAAAGCTAAGACCAAGACGTACAACTTTCATGTTGGCTACAAGTTGAGGAGAAACAGCCTTCTAGTTCATAAATGGCTTGGAAGTTGGTTAACTTTTGTTGACCAAAATCACATTCATCTGATGACCTGTAACTTGCCTGGATCATAACTTCAATTCTATAAATCCAATCAAGGACTTCTAGTACTCAAAAGAAAGCTAAGAACATGCTATACAAATTTCATGTTGGTAAAAAGTTGAGATGGAACTTGTATCTTGAGATAGGTGGTCTTGAAGTCAGGCACTAAATAGGGGATTTTACCCTGAGAACCCTAATTTAGTAACTTCTCACACACTTTATCCTTGATGAATTGAACTTGAAATGAGGTCTCATGTATCTTAACACAACATCCCATGACCATAGAGACTTTGAGTTGAGTTTTAATCTCCTTCGATTTCACAGTTGACTGAGGATTTACCAGATTAAAACCCTAGATGCAACACCTTCAACTGTAACCTTTCACACTTAGCACAAACACTTGGATGAGCTCCACAATGACCCTCAAGGTACTCAATGAGCTCTCTCAACATCTTACATCCATAACCATGAATTCACAATCCTCTGACGATCTTGAACTGATCTCCCAGTGAGGAGCTAACCCACATGCATCCATCCTTTCTTTCACAAGACCAATGCCCATGTCCTAATGACTTGATGACCATCCAAACTTGAGTAAAAACCCTTGCTTAGGCTCAAACCTCTGAGTAGACTCCTCTTGATATGCACAAACTCTTGATCCTCTGTTCAATGAAAAATGCTATGCAATGCAAATGCTAGAAAGAAATGAAATGAAACATAAACCAAGTTAAGAAAAGGTTGGGCAAATTTTGGGGTGCAATAGATGCCCCTATTCAAACGACTTGGACCTGAACGAGTGAAAAGCGAACGGCTTTCACGCAATCAAGGTAAAAGACGGTTGAATACCAAAGAACCCGAAAATTTTCCAACCGCAGAAATAAAACTGCAAACCCTCCTGGGGTAACTGCTCTGATTACAAACACATTCCACTGGGGAAAAGAGAAACTTAACGAGTAACTCTGCTTGGGGAAAACCAGTCTAAGAAAACAATATTGACACACAGTCTGAAGAGCACATGGCCACGCCGTCAATTATCTGCATTAAATTCCTCTGACATCACCGTCAGGCACCTGACCTCGCCGTCAGTTATAGATATTAAGTCTATAATAATAGTTAACATCGCCGTCAAACTTCTACTTCAAATTGGTAGAATAGCTAACATCGCCATTAGACCTCTGTTAGATAAAACTGGTATAGAATCCCAAGATACGATTCTCTGACATCGCCGCCAGTCATTCAAAAGATCCAACTGGTAAGTCACACCTGACATCACCGTTAGTTAAAATAACGCGTCTGACATCGCCGTCGGACCATCACAAAGTTAATTAAACCATTGACATCGCCATCAATAACCAAAACACCTAACATCGCCGTCAGAAAGAACATCCAACATCGCCGCTGGGAGAACTATATCATCTGACATCGCCGCCAGAAACAAACATTACCCGACATCGCCGTCAGAAACAAACATTTCCTGACATCGCCGTCAAAAACAAAAATCACCTGACCTCGCCGCCAGAAACAAACATCCAACATCACCGCTAGGAAAACAAAAATCACCTGACATCGCCGTCAGAAACAAACATCCAACATCGCCGCCAACTAATTATAACTCTGAGAAACACTTGACATCACCGTCAAGTACCTGTGGGAATAGAGAACTCTGACATCGCTACCAGACAACCACGATGCTAATGAACATCTGACATCGCTGCCAGACAACCACGATGCTAATAAACATCTGACATCACCGCTAGACAAGCATAAATCTGATAAGCATCCAACATCGCCGTCAGATAACCATATTTCTGGGACACTTCTGACATTGCTGCCAGACCATCGCTAAATAGAAGCGAGCAACCACACATGAAGTTAAGATCATCCACTGATAACAATCACGGAGAAACTCCACTGGGGAAATAACATGAGTTGGGGGTTTAGCAACCACACAGGCAAAGACCCATCACCTGTGAGATTCACTTGAAACAAAGAGATAACAACCTGGCTTATGTTTCACATGCATATGTTTGAAAATGGCACAATGCTCCATATGAAATAGAAATGCTACGCGTTTGGGTAGATGCTATGCACGCATGCAGATGCAACAGAACTGAATCAACCAAATAAATACTAGCGATACAAAAAACATCTTGCTGGGATAACAAAATAACCCTGTAAGGAGAATCCACAATTCTGTCGGGGATAGAGCGCAAACTCGGTCATGCCAATAACAATTGGACTTATGCCGAGAAACGGGCCTTTGCTGGCCTTCTGCGAGGAATACCGACGTGACAAAATTCTTCTATCCTACTGAGGAAGAGATAGCAACACCGTTGGGGAAACCATCCCTTTCAAACTTGCTGGGGATTGCTCTGCATGGGAACGAACCTAACCGGGCTGCACATTACTTTATAGGGAGAAAATCCAATCCCTACTCGTTGGGGAGTACTTACAAGCATGCACCTTGCGGAGATTAAATGCAACAACTGCCAAAGGAAAGCGTACTCGCTACCTGGTTACTCGAACTGCATACAACTCTACTGGGAATAGAGATACGAACTTCGCTGATTGGGGAAAGACTCAAGCTGGGGATAGGACAAACTTCATCCATACCTCTGCCCCAAGGGTAACGACCATGCAAAATTGAACAAACAGACAAGATATCCTAGGCAACGGAATCATCTTAGTCATCATTCATGACATTGTTCAATTAGTTCAAAGTTTTAACAATTATTAGCCAAGGCCTGCAAGTTTATGTTAGTGCATGTTTCTCAAAACATTGGGCGTTTTCACAAACAAAACAATAAAAGTTAAAACAAAACACACAGATCAAGTACTGAATAGTATATGTTTATTGATGAATGGCCTGTAAATAGGCAAAGTTTTACAACAGATGCAACTCCTGAAAAGAGGAAGTTACGCAAAGACAAATACAGATATGCACAAAAATATACAAGAGTGTACAAAAATGTCGGAAACGTGGCATAGACAAACACCATGAGCTGATCCTTCTATGACTCGCCTGACTCTGACGCTTTCCCGACGCTTCATCTTCAGAAGAGATTGATTCGGATAAACACAGCCCTCAGATTCTCCCAATCCATTAAGAAATGAAGTTCATATGCAGACCGCAGTCATTTGCTTTTCAATCCCTAACTTTTTCCTGAACCTCTCTTTTCGGGTTTTCGATTCACCGGGATACCTTTTTTTTTGCCAAAAGTCGCCTTTTCAGGTTTTCGACTTTGCGGGTTTACATCTTTTCATTTTTATCCCTAATTTTTTCTCGAACCTATTTTCTTTTTTATGGTTCGTCGGGATGCCCCATTTTTGCCTGGACGTTTCTTTTTGTGTCCAGCGGGTCTCTTTTAAGAAAAGTATTTTTTAACTGCGTCTGCATTCATAGGGGATGTGAAATCTTCACCATCCATGGTGGCTAACAACAAGGCTCCTCCGAAGAAAACCTTTCGAACGAAATATGGACCTTCGTAATTGGGAGTCCATTTGCCCCTGTAATCTGATTATGGTGGGAGAATCTTCTTCAACACAAGATCACCCGTCTGAAAGCATCGAGGACGCACCTTTTTATCGTAAGCTTTCTTCATCCGGCTCTAGTACAAACGACCATATGCAATTGACGCTAACCTCTTTTCATCCATCAGACTAAGTTGATTCAATCTATTCTTAATCCATTCTACCTCATCAAGCTTCACGTCGACCAAAACTCTTAAAGAAGGAATCTCGACTTCCAATGGTAGGACAACTTCCATACCATATACTAGTGAGAAAGGAGTTGCCCCGGTTAATGTGCGTACCGTCGTACGATAACCGTGAAGAGCAAAGGGTAACATCTCATGCCAATATTTGTAAGTGACAACCATCTTTTGCACTATCTTTTTAATATTCTTGTTGGCCGCTTCAACAGCGCCATTCATCTTCGGCCGATAGGGTGATGAGTTATGATGTTCAAACTTGAAGTTCTGGCATAACTCCTTCATCATTTTATTGTTCAAATTCGAACCATTATCAATAATGATTCGCTCAGGAATTCCATATCTGCAAATGATGTCCTTCTTTATGAATCTTGCTACCACTTGTTTGGTCACATTGGCGTATGAAGCTGCTTCGACCTATTTGGTGAAATAATCGATGGCAACCAAGATAAAACAGTGACCGTTGGATGCGGTTAGCTAAATCTTGCCAATCATATCAATGCCCCACATGGAGAAAGGCCACGGGGACGCCATAACATTCAATGGGCACGGTGGTACATGTATCTTATCTGCATAAATCTGGCATTTATGGCATTTCTTTGCAAACATGAAACAATCTGACTCCATAGTTAGCACTAATACCCTGCTCGTAATAGCTTCCGAGACATGGCATGTCCGTCGGCATGTGTATCGAAAGTACCCTCGTGGACTTCCTCCATAAGCAACGTTGCTTCTTTCTCATCCACACATCTCAACAACACCAAATCGTGGTTCCTTCTGTATAGTACACCATCTGAGTTTAAGTAAAAGTTGTCAGACAACCTCCTCAGCATCTTCTTATCCTGAGCTGAAGCCCCTGGTGCATGCTCTTGCTTCTTGAGGAAGTTCTGTATATCGTAAAACCATGGCTTGCCATCAGCAGTCTCTTCAATGGCGAATACGAAAGCAGGTCTGTCCAAGCGAGAAATGACTATTCTGGGAGCCTCATTCCAGAAATTCACTTTGTACATCGAAGATACCGTTGCCAAAGCATCAGCCATCTGATTTTCTGCTCGTGGCACATGGTGAAACTCTACCCGATCAAAAAAGGGTAACAACCTCCTTGCATAATCTCTGTAAGGAATTAGATTCAGTTGACGAGTTTCCCATTCTCCCATGATTTGATTAATCACTAGCGCTGAATCTCCATATACATCCAAATTCTTGATTCTCAAATCAATAGCCTCTTCCAGACCCATGATGCATGCTTCGTACTCAGCTTCATTGTTGGTGACTTGAAACGTCAATCTGGCAGTGAATGGGATGTGAGTGCCATGCGGATTTGTAATAATTTCCCCAATTCCACTACCATAGGAATTGACAGCACCATCGAATATCACTTGCCATTGAGAATCCTTCTGTGGACCTTCACCATGTAATGGTTCTTCACAATATTTCGCTTTGAGAAACATGATATCCTCGTCAGGAAATTCAAACTTCATCGGTTGATAATCTTCGATTGGCTGCTCAACAAGGTATTCTAACAGAACACTTCCTTTGATGGCTTTCTAGGAAACATATTGTATATCGTACTCTGTCAATACCATCTGTCACCTGGAAATTCTTCCTGAAAGCGCTTGCTTCTCGAAGACATACTTAATCGGATCCATCTTCGAAATCAGCATGGTTGTGTGATTGAGCATATATTGTCTCAAACGCTTGGCAGCCCAAGCAAGTGCGCAACATGTCTTTTCAAGCATTGAGTAACGGGACTCACAATCTGTGAACTTTTTACTCAAATAATAAATTGCATGCTCCTTTCTTCCAGTCTCGTCATGTTGACCGAGAACACAACCCATACTATTCTCAAGAACCGTTAAGTACATGATTAAAGGCCTTCCAGCTACTGGGGGTATCAATATCGGAGGCTCCTGCAAATACTCTTTTATTTTATCAAAGGCTTTTTGACAATTTTCATTCCAGACAACCGCCTGATCTTTCTTTAACAATTTAAACATTGGTTCACACGTGGCTGTGAGATGAGATATGAACCTAGCAATGTAGTTCAATCTCCCCAGGAAACCACAGAGTTCTTTTTCTGTTTCCGGCGCTTGCATGTCTTGTATGGCTTTTATCTTTGCAAGATCGACCTCGATTCCTTTTTCACTGACGATAAACCCCAATAACTTTCCGGACCGAACTCCAAAAGTGAACTTATTTGGATTCAACCTCAGTCTAAACTTTCTAAGCCTCTCAAACAGCTTCAATAAATTGACCAGATGCTCCTCCTCCGTTTGGGATTTAGCAATCATATCGTCAACATAAACTTCAATCTCTTTATGCATCATGTCATGAAAGAGCGTTGTCATAACACACTGATATGTTGCTCCGACATTCTTCAAGCCAAAAGGCATCACCTTATAGCAAAACATTCCCCACGGTGTAATAAAGGTAGTTTTGTCCATGTCCTCCGGTGCCATCTTTATCTGATTATAACCCGAGAAACCATCCATGATAGAAAACACTGAAAATTGAGCTGTATTGTCGACCAATACGTCAATGTGAGGGAGCGGGAAGTCATCCTTAGGGCTCGCCTTGTTCAAATCCCGATAAACAACAAACATCTGCACCTTACCATCTTTCTTTGGTACAGGTACAATGTTGGCGACCCACGGAGGGTAGGTAGTCACAACTAAAAATCCAGCGTCCCATTGCTTTTGGACCTCTTCTTTGATTTTTACCGCCATATCTGCTCTAGTTCTTCTCAGTTTCTGCTTGACCAGCGGACATTCCTCGCGCGATGGTATGTGATGAACCACTATATCGGTATCAAGCAAAGATGTCACTATACTCTCGAAGCATCTCGATTAGTCTTTGCTTGACGTCACCCTGTAGCGCAACCCCTATCCGAACATTTCTGACAACTTCTTCAGAACCCAGATTAATGACCTCAATTTCCTCCTGATGAGGCAGAATGATTTTCTCTTCTTGTTTCAAAAGTCTGGCTAATTCCTCAGGAAAATCTTCATCCTCATCAGTCTCTTCTTCAGCTTGATATATTGGTTGATCGAAGTCGAAGCAAGTCATAGAAGGTTTTGGATCGGTGTCATCTGCAATAGGAATCCTGCAATGAAAATGGTTAAATGTTTCAAACAATTTGCAAACAAGCATAAACCACGTTTCCATTTTATTGTGAAAAATAAAATAAGAAAAAAAGAGATCACCAAATTTGAATGAGAAAACGCCCTTTGATTAACTGATAAACAATGTTCAGACATGAACAAGTAAGGCCCTGAAGTAAAATACCACTATGCCCCGGGTAGGACATAGGGTAATACAATAATTGGAAAAACAAAGCATTACTGTTCTGTCGTCAATTGAATGAATTCTTCAATTGACAAGTTGCGTAGGCTCTGTCCCGGAATACATGGCTTATTCCAGGCATCCATGTCGCAGTCACTGTCTCCATCTTCGTCAGATACAACATTGATTCTCTCGAAGATGACTCCCCCCTTTGTGAACTGCATGGGCCCTTTATAGCGTGGCGCGCTCTGCGAGGCTGAAGGAGAGGAGAACGACAGTCGATACCCTAAACCAAATTTGTCTTGCTTGTGGGGAATTTCCAACACTTGGCCTCATCCCTGTACTGCCCCAGTTTGCACCACCGCTTAGGCTTCTTTAAACGAGGACGTAGCCACTTCAGGCTCTTTACTTACAACAGGAGACTTGTCTTTGATCTTGACCGCTTCGAAGGCTTGGCAGAGGGTTTCATGGATCTCTCCATCCACTTCAACATACTTAAAGGATGATAAATGGATGACCATGATATCCTCCTCTCCCCATACCGTAACAACACAACCACCAACCATGTATTTCAGCTTCTGATGCAGAGTTGATGTAACAGCCCCAGCTGAATGAATCCAAGGGCGACCTAGTAAACAACTGTAGGCCGGCTGGATATCTATGATGTAAAACAATGCATCAAAGACTTCAGGTCCAACCTGAATCGACAAAGTTACCTCCCCAAACACGGATCTTCGGGTTCCATCAAACGCACGCACCACGAAACCACTTGGTGTGCAAATCAACCCCTTCATATCCAACTTCATCAAAGCTTTCTTCGGAAGCACGTTTAAAGAAGATCCCATATCCACAAGTACGTTAGACATGACAGCCCCGCGGTATTCTAAAGATATGTGCAGCGCACAATTATGATTTCTGCCTCTGGGTGTCAAATCTAGGTCCGTAAAGCCTAAGCCATTTCCTACGTTTACATGCGTCACCACCCCCTCAAGTTGATTGACTGAAATTTCCTGCGGCACGTAAGCAGTGTTTAGTATTCTCAGTAATGCATTCCTATGGGCCTCAGAGCAAAGGAGCAACGACAAGATAGATATTTTGGAAGGAGTTTGCTGCAAGTGATCGACTATCTTATAGTCGCTTTTCCGAATCAGCCTCATGAATTCCTCCGCGTTTTCAACAAATATTCTCTCTCCCCAGATTGAGAAGTCTCCTCCACTACCGGTCTTTTCCCCTTGTCCACATTATCAACAATCACCTCAGGCGACGAAAAGACTCGGCCACTGTGAGTAATACCTCCTGCTCCCACGAGATTGTCAACTGAACTTGCAGGGGTATCATTCAAGTTTATCTTCTGCCCATTACAGTACACTTCGGCTCCGTAGTTCCATAAAATGCCTTAGTACTCTAAAACGGCACATGACCTGCTTTGGTGATAGTTATCGTTGGCGGCTTTGGTGCATAGATAGTAACAGTCTTGTATGGGATGGAGATTGTTGCAATCTCATCCTTTTCTTCAACCATTAAATCCTCAGAACCTCTTCCAACAGAACGGTCAAATTGTAAAACTCTGTCATTCATCATCTTCTGAATACCGCTTTTCAATAATCCACATCCTCTCTTATGATCAACAGAACATTCAACACAGCCTTCAACACAACCCGGGAAAACACCCCTTTTTAGCAATCTGGCCTTCACAAAGCTTAAGTGCGTCTTCAATTCGTCAACATCAGTCACCAAATTCAGCACCTCTTCCTCGACAATTGCATTAACCCCAGCCTGCCCGTGATTCGGCATGGGATTCTGCACCATGTTGGGAACATCATTGGAAAAATTGATAGCATTACTGTCAATCATATCTTGCACTTTAAGTTTGAAGGCTTTACAATTGTCAATATTATGTCCTGGAGCACCTGAATGGAACTCACAGCGGGCATTTGCATCGTACCCAGGTGGAGGTTGTCCAGTCAAAGGAGCCATAGTCCTCTATTGGATCAATTGAAGTTGTAGCAACGCTTACAATAACTGGGAGTATGGCATTGGAAGGGCATCAAAATGTATGTTCCCTGCTGCCTTGCCTCTATCTTGGTATCTTATGTTCCCCTGCTGATTCTGCTGAGGTTGTTGTTGTTGCTGACGCGGTTGTTGTTGTGGTTGTTGAACTGTTGGAATAGTGATACTGGCAATTTGTTGATTCTGTCGATTCCGACGTCTATTTCTTCCCTATGAATTGGATACAACGTTAGTGTCTCCCTCTCGCCTTTTGTTTCCAAAGACTTTCTTGCATCCTCCTCCAGCTGAGGGCATCTCACCAGCGTTGATCTTTCCTATCTTAATTCCATTCTCCACCCTTTCACCGGTGATAATCAGATCAGAAAAGCTTCCAGACATATTGCCGATGCGTTTCTCATAGTACACTCCTGGTAAGGTAGCAACAAACATATCCACAAGTTCCTGTTCTACCATTGGTGGTTGTACCCTAGCAGCAAGCTCTCGCCACCTCTAGGCGTATTCTTTAAAGCATTCACTGCTCTTCTGAGAAAGATTCTGCAACTGAACTCTATTCGGAGCAAGGTCACTGTTGTACTAATAGTGCCTTACAAAAGCTTCGGCTAAGTCCCTCCAGCTATGGACATTAGCAGGCTCTAAGCTCATATACCATTCCAGCGATGGTCCGGATAAACTATCCTGGAAGAAATGCATCAAGAGCTTCTCGTCATCAGAATGCGCAGACATCTTGCGATAATAAGACCTCAGATGAACCCTAGGGCAAGTAGTACCCTTGTACTTATCGAAATCCGGGACCTTAAACTTTGGAGGCACCCTCAAGCCTGGAATCAACCCCAGATTAGACATATCCAGCCCTAGAGATTTTTGGCATTCAAGAGACTTCATCTTCTCTTCGATCATCTTAATCCTTCTATCAGCCTCAGAAGGTATTTCAGCAGTTATAATCCTTGGAGAAAACACATCATCCTGCCTATTCTCATTCCAAGTGTGGTCCAGGCTGCCATGTACAACACCTGTAGTGTCGAGACCATAACCATAGCCATTTCCATTACCATTACCACCATTTGGCAAAACTGAAAGTGAGAAAAACACTTAGAAAGGGGGGTTGAATAAGAGTTTTAAGAAATATGGCAATAAAAACAACTCAAGATTTTTATCCTGGTTCGTTGAAGTCAACTACTCCAGTCCACCTTATCAAAGATGATTTGCCTTTCTCTACAAGGACTTAATCCACTATTGATCAACTGATTATAATAGAAAGCACTAAGAGCAACTGTCTTAGTCTTCTCAAGAACTACTGACCACACCTTGGTCTTCTTAAGGAACTTCTTACAAATTAATGTAAACTAACAAGTCTTTGAATGCTTCTAATAAGCTGTATCACAACTGTGATGTATACACTTAAGATTAAGTACAACAAAAACCATATGGTTTTATGAAAGATCAAATGAATAAGATCTTGAGAGATTTTCTCTTTTATGAATTAAGCGTGTATTTCTTTCTGGGTGAACTTGCAATGAGCAAATGATGAGTAGTGAATTAGCAACCTCAAAATGTTGAAGTAGTTCTCCTTTTATAGCTTTTTCCAAATGCTTTGAGTGATATGCAGCTGAATATAATATTTGATTGTATGACTTTTCATCACCAAAAGTATGGGCAGAGATATGCTTTCTGCAGAAAGGTATGGTTGTAGAAGCCTTGGGATTTGCACCACGTCACTTCTTTGGACAAATTAGTCGTTGGTTACTTTGGAAGTAGCACCACGTCTAATCAAGTTTACAGCTTCTTCAACAAGCTTCCTTCAAGATGAAGTCTTCATAATCTGCACTTCAGAACTTGTAGTAAGCTTAAAAGGTATGGAATACTTTAAGATGATCAGAGCTTAAGATGAATGAGAAGTTCAAAGCCTTGATAGATGATCAAATCTTAATGTATCAGAGTCTCAATCTTGATCAGAGTCTTTATCAGAGTATGCAGCAGTATGTGCTAAGAGCGTGAATATTAATGATAAGAGTCTGATTGTCAAAGCCTCTGATCTTGCAGTGAAAAGAACTTCAGAGTCTGATTAGATCAAAGCTTTCAACTTTTGTACACTTCCTTCATTAGCGCTTCAGATCATTCTGCAGCTTCTGCTTCAGATTCTTCTGGAAGCGCTCCAGAATCTTCTGATAGTCTTGCATCTGATGCTTCAGAGCTTTGCATAGTTTCTTTGTACTTATGTATTTTGCTTCTTTAAGAGTTTTCAATTTTATACCTGAAACAATAATACTTGAACAAATTTTAGAGTGTATATTTTCTTAATAAAAAATTCCATAAAAGTTATCATCAAAACATAGAGATATAAGAAACACCAATCTGTGTTCTAACAATCTCCCCCTTTTTGATGATGACAAAACATAGGGAATTTTGTTCAATAAAGAGAAATAAAATATATAACTCCCCCTGAGATTAAGAATCTCCCCCTGAAATTTATACTCTAATAGAAGAGAACACTTCCCTTTTTGCTTGAGTATATTTCAGAACCTGGTAGAAATCCTTGTTGAGAGAAATAATCAGAGCCTGGATGCTTTCCAGAATTAGAGTTTGATGATTTCTTTCAAAATGAAGAGTCTGGTAAATCTTCCAGATTTAGAGTCAAATTTGCTTCAAGGATCAGATCCTGGTTGGGTAATTCTCAGGGTAACTTCATATCATTTTTGTCAGATGAATTAATAAGATCTGAAAGTCTTAAGATTCAATGTTAGTTTAAAACAATGTCTGAATTTCATTTTAGTATTGCTTATGGATTAAATAATCAAATTCTCTTTCTCCCCCTTTTTGTCATAATCAAAAAGAATTTTAAAGAAAGAAAAGATAACAGAAGAAGAGAAAAACACAACACATAAATGAAAAACATAGCAGCTAGATTCATTCAGATCAAAGTAGCACAAAAAGCATAAGATGTTCATACAGTAGATGATAGAAAATAGAACAACAGAGAAACAAGTGCAAAACACGAATGCAAAGCCATGAAAAAGAAAACTAGGGCTGGCGAGAAGCAATCAAGGTCAGAAGATCAGTAATCTTGGCAGTGGACTCTTCTTGCTTGGCCATCCAAGTCTTGATCTCTTCAGTGGTTTGTTCCTATTTTATCATCCATGTTCTGATTTCCTTGACCTCTTGGACAACATCTGGAATCTCAGTCTTCATCTCAGATGCAGAAGGTTCAGAAGCAGATGCAGTTGCCATTGGATGATCAATCTCCATGTCAGATGCAGGAGTATCTTCTATCATTGCAGATTCTTCATCAGGAGCATCTTCCAGAAGAAGCATTGGGGTTGTTATAATGCTCAGCAGAGTCTGTCTGACCATTTCAGCAAACTTAGCCTTTGTATCATCAGCACAGAGTGTTTTGAGGTCAGATACAGCAGGGTTGAACTTAGATATGAATCTGTTCCAAGAAGCTTCAGATTCAGCAGGATCCATACTAGCCATGCACTATTTCTCCACAGAAGCAATCCCCATACGTATTTCCTTCTTGAAATTCTTGAACAGAGTAGAAACATCTGATATGGTTTTTGGGTTCAGAAAGTCCTCTATGGTGACTGGTTGTGATGGTTCAGGAGGTGTTTGGTTTTATTCAGGAGGTGGGTGATCAGATGATGGTTGTTCAGATGGTGGTTGTTCAGATTGTTGGGGTATGGATGGTTATGGTTCAGATGGTTGTGGTATAGATGTTTGTGGTATGGTGAGTTGAGGAATAGAGGTGTCATCATCAGATGTTATTGATGTAACAACATCAGATGAGGGTGGTATAAAATCTGTGAAATTGAATTTGAAGCGAAGAGGGTTGTCAGATGCAGGTAGGTCAGATGGTAATGTTTTATAAGGATCAGGAATTTGTAAGCTAGTTGGTGAGGGGACTTCAGATTCATCAGAATCAGATGATTCAGTTGAATGACATGAAGTTGAAGAGAGGACATACATGGTTGCAAGTGGTGATACATCCAGAATGTCTTCAGATGGTTGTTGGACAGATGGTTCAGGATTTTGGATGATTGGTTCTTCTGGTGGTTGAGTAGAAAAGAGTGGTTCAGATTGTTTTTGTTGTTCAGAGGGTTGTTGTTGAGGGGGTTCAGATTGTGTTTGTTGAGGGGGTTGTTGTTCAGAAGATTTTTGTTGAGGGGGTTCAGATGGTAGTGGAATAGAAGATGGTTGAGAATGTTTGTAAGGAGATGAAGTAGGTTCAGATGATTGATGTTCAGATGTTTTAGGAGGAGATGGTGGAGGTGAAGGTGAGGGTGAAGGGACAAAAGGTTTGGGATCAGATGTTAATACCTGTTGAATTGTTTCTCTAATTTCTTCCACAGTAGCTTCTGGAGGATTTTCCTTCTGCTTCTTGTCCTTCTCAGGTCTGTCAGCAGCATCAGAGGCTTTCCTCTTAGGCTATGCAACAGATCCTTGCTCAGCTTTTCTCTTCCTGCGCCTTTCCCTCAGAAGATTTGGCAATACTTCTCCTTCCTTCTGTACTATGTTAGCAGGCAGAGGAATACCACCTCTTAAACATTCGGCAATGTATGTCAGAATGATTTCCCTAGGTTCATCTGCACTGAACATGGGAAAATCTGCTAAAGGAATCTCCTTCTGCTGACGTCTTCAGAGTGAAATTTCTTGGGTTTTCCAGCAAGCTCTGAAATGACCTTCATTCTTTTCAGAGTGTTCCCATTGATAACAGATCCTATATCATAAGACAGATCATCTATCACTCCAGCATCAAACATATGTTTCACAATACCATTCTCTGTGAGAATGTCTGATATCAATCTTCCCATAGGGATCCAAGTTCTAATTTTTCCAGCTTTAACCCTTACTTCTTCTCTTGTTTCTTTGATATGGTTCAGAAGATGACTGAACAGAAGATAAGGTAAATCCACCTTCTTTCCTTTACTTATACAGAACATGAAGTACATTTGTTCTGAGTTCACATAATCTGGTGAGTTAGAAGATTTCTTGTGAAAGATAGAACTCATGAAAATCTTGGCCTAGATTCTGTAAACAGGCTTTAGATCTCTGACCTTATTAGATGGTTCCCCAGAAACACACACTTCTTGAAAAATGTCAGCCAAATTCACACAATCAGTAGCCATACTTGTGATTCCCTCAGTTTTCTTATACTCAAGTAGTTGTCTGATTAATTTTTCAGTGATGACAATTTCCTTCCCAAGAACAGATGAATGAATGAACTTAGGGAAAACTTGAGCGTGTATCCAGAATTCCTTCACCAATGTTGGATAAACAGGACCCATCATCCTGTCAAAATATTTTTCCCAGTTCTGAGTTTTGATGGTTGAATAGAGATCAAAACCATTTTCTTTGATGGATTCAAAATCCACAAAGTTCTCACACAGAACTTCAAGTTCTTTGATTGGAGTGAGAAGAGTTATTACAGGTGCCTTGTACACAACAACAGTTTGGGATGAACCAGCAGTATTTGGAGATGATGCAGCAACAGTTGAAGTTTGCATCTGAGCAGATGTTGAAGATGGTGAAGCCATTGATGTTCTTGAGATGCGTCTGGGTTTACGAGAGGTTTTGGGTTTTGAAATAAGATGGAAGCAATAGAGAAGACAGAAATGCATATGAGAGGTGAGAAGAGTGTAAAGTGTGATTTGTGAAGTGTTGTGAGAATTTATAGAGAAATTCAGGCATGCAAAAAGACACACAATCTCACGCGTACACACAAGCATTGAATGAAGTGAAACATAATCATATCAAGCAATTAATGCAAAGAATAAAATCATATCAAACATTTAAGATTCTGACAGAAGGGGGGAAAATCAAGAGATTTTGGATTTTTAAAGCAATACCTCAAACGTCACTTCAGTATGGTGCACTCTACCTTTCCAGATTCTGAGCTACACATGTTTGCTTGCATGTGCCTCTAAAACTCTTTGAGAAATGAAACGTTAGATAACGTTTAGATCCTCTGAGCCTTGTTAGTTCAAATTTACACACAAATAAATAAACACAGAATTGAACAGAAGAAATACTTCAGAGTTTAGACATTTATCATCTGAGAAAAAAATTTCATCTGATGAATATTTTATTCTGGACAGAAGTCCATACTTATATTTTTCAGAATAAATTTAAATCTATCTTCAGCAAAGGGTTTTGTAAAGATATCAACCCACTGATGATCTGTATCTACAAAGTTTAAATTGATAATTCCGTTCTGAACATAGTCTCTGATGAAATGATGTTTAATCTATATATGCTTAACTTTAGAGTGTAAAATGGGGTTTTTAGATAAGCATATAGCAGAAGTATTATCACAGAAGATAGAAATGTTACTCTCAAAGATCTGATAATCTTCCAGTTGACTTTTCATTCAGAGCATCTGGGTGCTACAACTAGCAGCAGCAATATATTCTGCCTCTGTTGTTGAAAGTGCAATTGTGGGTTGCTTCTTACTGAACCAAGAGATCAGATGACTTCCAAGAAATTGACAGCTTCCAGAAGTACTTTTATGTTCTACTCTGTCTCCAGCATAGTCAGCATCACAGAATCCAACTACTTTATACTCATCAGATCTTCTCTTCCTTACCAAGTGTGCTTGTAGGATGCATTGGAGTCTTTGCCAGTTTGCTTTCATTCAGATTGAATTTCTTCAGAAGCTCTTTGACATATTTAGTTTGGTGAATATATGTGCATTCTGGAGTCTGATTTACTTGGATTCCCAGAAAGAATCTAAGTTCTCCCATCATGCTCATTTCAAATTCAGCCTGCATAGACAAAGCAAACTCCTTTCCCAGCATAATATTAGTATATCCAAAATACTATCATCCACATAAATTTGACAAACTAGTAAATCTTTCTTAAATGTTTTACAGAAAAAAGTTGTGTCCACTTTGCCTCTGATAAAGTTCTTTTCCAGAAGAAAATTACTTAATCTTTCATACCAAGCTCTGGGAGCTTGTTTCAAACCATAAAGAGATTTTTTGAGTTTGAAAACATGATCTGGAAATTTATCACTTTCAAAACCAGGAGGTTGATGGACATAAACTTCTTCTTCTATAATACTTTTTAAGAAGGCACTCTTAACATCCATCTGATATAGAGTGATGTTATGTTGTGCAGCAAATGAAATAAGAAGGCGTATAGATTCTAACCTTGCCACTGGAGCATAAGTTTCAGTGTAATCAATACCTTCTTGTTGACTGTACCCTTGAGCTACCAGCCTTGCCTTGTTCCTAACAACTTCTCCTTGCTCATTTAATTTATTTCTGAATACCCACTTTGTTCCAATAATGTTGAAACCTTTTGGTCTAGGAACCAGATCCCACACATCATTTCTTGTAAATTGGTGTAGCTCATCTTGAATTGCAAGTATCCAATCATTGTCACTCAGAGCCTCATCCAAATGATTTGATAAACGACCTTGTTCTTATAGGGTCATCTTTCTTCCCAATAATCATTTCTTCTGGATGAGAAGCCTTGATTCTGGATAATCCTTTAACTGTTGGTTCTTCAGAAATATTCATGTTATTCATCTGAGCAGCTAATGGAGTTACATCTGGCATAGCTTCTTCTTGAGCTTTCTCTACCTCTGGTTTCTCAGATTCTATGAGAATAAATTCTCCATCTGCAGAGTTTTCAAACTGCTTTGGCTTTTGATTGCCAAGCTTATTATCAAATCTAACATGTATAGATTCCTCCACAATCTGTGTCTCAGTATTGTATACTCTTTAGCCTTTAGAGCGTTCAGAATATCCAAGCATGAAACACTTTTGTGCTTTAGAATCAAACTTGTTAAGATTCTCTTTAGTGTTCAGCATAAAACAAATACATCCAAAAGGATGGAAATAAGAAATGTTTGGCTTTCTATTCCTCCACAATTCATAAGGAGTCTTTTCCAGAAGAGGTCTAATTGACACTCTGTTCTGAATGTAACATGCTGTGTTAATTGCCTCTGCCCAAAAATGTTTTGCCATGTTAGTCTCATTGATCATGGTTTTGGCCATCTCTTGCAAAGTTCTATTTTTCCTCTCTACAACTCCATTCTGTTGTGGGGTTCTAGGATAGGAGAAATCATGAGCAATGCCATTTTCATTAAAATATTTTTCAAAAAGTTTGTTTTCAAATTCACCACCATGATCACTTCTGACTTTAACAATTTTGAAATCTTTTTCAGTTTAGACTTGTTTGCAGAAGTCAAAGAACACAGAGTGTGACTCATCCTTGTGTTTTAGGAATTTTACCCATGTCCATCTGCTGTAGTCATCAACAATGACTAATCCATACTTCTTGCCTCTGATGGATGCAGTTTTCACTGGTCGAAACAAATCAATGTGAAGTAACTCTAATGATTTTGAAGTTGAAACAACATTTTTGGATTTGAAAGATGATTTTGAAAATTTTTCTTTCTGACATGCTTCACAAAGAGCATCTGAGTTGAACTTCAGATTAGGAAGTCCTCTGACCAGATTAAGCTTATTAATCTGAGATATACGTCTCATATTAATATGACCCAATCTTCTGTGTCAGACCCATTGCTCCTCATTAACAGACATAAGGCATTTAACATTCTGAACCTTAAGTTCTGAAAGACTAATTTTATAAATGTTGTTTTTACTTTTACCATTAAAGAGGATTAAGCCATCCTTTTGACTAACGGCTTTGCAACATTTTTGATTAAAGATAATGTCATAACCATTGTCACTTAATTGACTTATGGACAATAGATTATGAGCTAACCCTTCAAAAAGCAAGACATTAGTTATGGAAGGAAGTTTATCATTGCCTATGGTTCCAGAGCCAATTATTTTTCCCTTCTGATTCCTTCCAAACTTGACATTTCCTCCAGATCTAAGCTCCAGACTTTGGAACATAGACCTTTTTCCCGTCATATGTCGTGAGCATCTAGAGTCCAGGTACCA
Organism: Lathyrus sativus; assembly: GCA_963859935.3. Classification (NCBI taxonomy): domain Eukaryota; kingdom Viridiplantae; phylum Streptophyta; class Magnoliopsida; order Fabales; family Fabaceae; genus Lathyrus; species Lathyrus sativus. The sequence continues at coordinate 213,123,154 of OZ012739.1, read as the reverse complement.
TGACTGAAGTCTTGACTTTGCTGCTAAGGATGTCTGCAACATAGATTATCTTATCCTTAGGTGCCCAGATTTTCTTGGGTCCTTTTTGGTTAGTTGCCTTAAAGCATTTTCTGAACTTCTGTCTTTCAACATAAGACTTGTTCTGATTAGCTTTAGATTTATTAAACACAGGTTTGTTCTGATTAGAACTTGTGTGTTTAATATCATTCAAGTGACCAAATGTATATTGAGAATATAAAGGAGGATATTTGATATCCAGTTTATCTATAGATTTTGGATTTGAATCTTCATAAGAGAAAGACTTATATCCAACACCTTTTCTATAGTTTCTGCTAATACCATAGATCATTGAAGCCATTTTGCTTCTATCTAAGCTTTTAGTTAGAAACTTCCTGAAACTATAGTCATACTCTTGTAAAATATTTTTAGGGCATGGTTCAGATTTTGAATCAAAGTTTAGTTGAATAGATTCTAAATTATTTTTCAATTGAAGATTTTTCAGCTTTCAGTTCAGCTATTTTTGATTCAAACTTGTTACTCTCAAATTCAATATGCTTTAGAAGCGTTTTGTATTTGAGTTTAACTTTGCTATAGTTTTCAAGAATATCAGATAAACTTTCAACAAGTTCCTGTCTAGAAAGTTCAGCAAATACCTCCTCAGAATCAGATTCTGATTCTGATCTAGATGATTCAGCATTGTCCTCAATGTCAGCCATGAATGCCACATTTGCACATTCCTCTTCTGACTCTGATGACGAATCAGATGCATCTGAGTCATCCCAGGTAGCCATCAGAACTTTCTTTTTGGGTTCTCCTTCTGAAGCTTTGGACATTCACTCTTGTAGTGCCCAGGTTCTTTGCATTCATAGCAAACAACCTCTCTTTTTCCAGATCGTCTGTGTCTAGAGGATTCTCCAGATCTTCTGTATCCAGATTGTTCTCCAGATCTTTTGTTCCCAGAAGATTCTTTGTGTTGATCTGGTTTTCTAAAGTTCTTGAACTTCCTTTGCTTATTCTTCCAGAGTTTGTTGATTCTTCTGGACAGCAAGGATAGTTCTTCTTCATCTTCAGAAGCAGACTCTTCAGAGCTTTCTTCTAATACCTGCAATGCTTTAATAGCTTTATTAGATTTTAACACAATTGACTTACCTTTCTTTAGAGGCTCATCTTCCTCTAGTTCAATCTCATGACTCCTTAGAGAACTGATTAGTTCCTCCAGCGTAATCTTGTTCAGATCCTTTGCTAGCTTCAGAGCAGTGAACATGGGTCTCCATGTGGTTGGCAAGATTCTAATTATTTTCTTGACATGATCTGCTGTAGAGTAACCCTTGTCCAGAACCTTTAGGCCAGCAGTGAGAATTTGGAATCTGGAAAACATTGCTTCAATAGATTCAGATTCTTCCATCTTGAAAGCTTCATACTTCTGGATCAATGCCAGAGCCTTGGTTTCTTTGACTTGAGAGTTCCCTTCATGAGTCATCTTTAGGGATTCAAATATATCAAAGGCAGTTTCTCTGTTGGTTATTTTATCATACTCAGTATGAGATATAGCATTTATCAATATAGTTCTAGCCTTGTGGTGATTTCTGAATTCCTTCTTTTGCTCCTCAGTCATTGGTTTTCTGTCAACTTTCTTGCCATTCCCATCAGTGGGATGAACATATCCATCAATAACTAAGTCCCAAATATCAGTATCAAATCCTAGAAAGAAACTTTCCAGCCTATCTTTCCAATAATCAAATTTCTCTCCATCAAACATGGTAGGTTTTGTGCTGACTCTTTCTTCATATTTGTTGTTGTTGGGTGTTGAAGTTTCAGCAGCCATAATGTATATCAACCAAGAGTATCAAGAGTTTTTCCCACTGGATCTTTTCTGGTCACGGTTAAGTGATAGCACAAACAAAACCAGAGCTCTGATGCCAACTGAAAGTGAGAAAAACACTTAGAAGGGGGGGGGGGGGGGGGTTGAATAAGAGTTTTAAGAAATATGGCAATAAAAACAACTCAAGATTTTTATCCTGGTTCGTTGAACTCAACTACTCCGGTCCACCTTATCAAAGATGATTTGCCTTTCTCTACAAGGACTTAATCCACTATTGATCAACTGATTACAATAGAAAGCACTAAGAGCAACTGTCTTAGTCTTCTCAAGAACTACTGACCACACCTTGGTCTTCTTAAGGAACTTCTTACAAATTAATGTAAACTAACAAGTGTTTGAATGCTTCTAATAAGCTGTATCACAACTGTGATGTATACACTTAAGATTAAGTACAACAAAAACTATATGGTTTTATGAAAGATCAAATGAATAAGATCTTGAGAGATTTTCTCTTTTATGAATTAAGCGTGTATTTCTTTCTGAGTGAACTTGCAATGAGCAAATGATGAGTAGTGAATTAGAAACCTCAAAATGTTGAAGTAGTTCTCCTTTTATAGTTTTCTCCAAATGCTTTGAGTGATGTGCAGCTGAATATAATATTTGATTGCATGACTTTTCATCACCAAAAGTATGGGCAGAGATATACTTTATGCAGAAAGGTATGGTTGTAGAAGCCTTGGGATTTGCACCACGTCACTTCTTTGGACAAATTAGCCGTTGGTTACTTTGGAAGTAGCACCACGTCTAATCAAGTTTACAGATTCTTCAACAAGCTTCCTTCAAGATGAAGTCTTCATAATCTGCACTTCGGAACTTGTAGTAAGCATAAAAGGTATGGAATACTTTAAGATGATCAGAGCTTAAGATGAATGAGAAGTTCAGAGCCTTGATAGATGATCAGATCTTAATGTATCAGAGTCTCAATCTTGATCAGAGTCTTTATCAGAGTATGCAGCAGTATGTGCTAAGAGCGTGAATATTAATGATAAGAGTCTGATTGTCAAAGCCTCTGATCTTGCAGTGAAAAGAACTTCAGAGTCTGATTAGATCAAAGCTTTCAACTTTTGTACACTTCCTTCATTAGCGCTTCAGATCATTCTGCAGCTTCTGCTTCAGATTCTTCTGGAAGCGCTCCAGAATCTTCTGATAGTCTTGCATCTGATGCTTCAGAGCTTTACATAGTTTCTTTGTACTTATGTATTTTGCTTCTTTAAGAGTTTTCAATTTTATACCTGAAACAATAATACTTGAACAAATTTTAGAGTGTATATTTTCTTAATACAAAATTCCATAAAAGTTATCATCAAAACATAGAGATATAAGAAACACCAATCTGTGTTCTAACAAAAACCAGCAGGAAACCTGCCGCATTTCTAGCACCAGCAGCGTGACCACCCCTCCAGCAGTAGGGATGACTAAAGTTGGCATAGAATTGTCTACCCAAGGTGTTTCAAGGTGAGGAGGGTTAGAAGCAATGCCACCGTGTAACACACCATTACTATCAACTCGCGCAATCAGAGGTTGCACCAAAGTTTGAAATTGAGCCTGACCACTAGCAACCCCTTGCATGACCTCCATCAGCTGTGCCATACAATCTCTCATCTCTTGCATTTCTACCTGCATCTGATCCATCAGTCTCTTCTGGTTTCCTCTAGTACAGTACCGGTGAGTTGTCACATCAGCAATCCTGAAATACTAGTAAACTGTAAGAGAAAATAAGGTTAACCGTTCCGGTGCACCTGCGAATGCGAGAAAAATGCTAAAATGCAGACATGTATTTATGCAATAGGGATATTTCCCCCTTGATTCTAGTTTCCAGGAAAAATATAACAGTGGAGAACCTGTGGTCAAGTATAGAATACCAACTCCTCATATATAGATCAAAAGCCATCAGGCAAAGTACAAAGTACAACTGAGTACAAATAAGGAAAAGACCTCGACCAACAAGCCTGGCGATGGTCAAATACATCAAATAAACAGCAAATCTACAACAAAAATAGACAAAACAGGTCAAGCGGGATGACGTGATTGGAAATCCTCTAATAACCTCAACGTCTCTGGATGCTCCGGCCTAGCAAGTAGCTCCTGAATAAGCAAATCCTATTGGCTTATAGTGTGTTGTAGGCTATCGACGTGATCCTCCAAAGCTCTCTCTCCGAAACATGCCTCAAGTCTACGTCTCTTGGAGCCAGCTCTCAACCTGAGACTCTTCAAGTTAGCAATCACTTCATTCAGCCTGCACTCGTTGTTTCGTCTACGTGATGATTCTGCTGCAATCTCTCCAAATTTGGCATTAAGCTGAGCCTTCAGCTTGCTGGTCTGAAGTTTTAACTTGTCTTCACGTTCCTTGTTGTTAGTAAGCGTGGCATTCCATATTGACTTAAACTTGGAGATCCTCATGTAAGCCTTATCCAACTCTTCCTTCTTAGTGGTAAGAGCACTATAAGTGGCGTTCAAGTCTCGGCCTGTGCGCTCTCTGTCCTTAGTCTCTTTAGTCAGGTCCGTACCAAGTTTGTTGACAAGCTCGGTCTGTCTCCTGAAAGAATGAACTGAATCCATCTTCTCGCTTCGGAGCTGGATGATCTCTTTCTTCAATTCTTCATTTGCTTTCCTCAGCTCTTCCTTCTCTGCCAATACCTGATTATATTTCTGGATATCTACAGTAGTGGGTTCCTCTATCATGAGAGGATATAGAGGTGCAACTGAAGGATATGGCATCAGACACTTCAAAGCCCTAGCACGAATCCAAGTCAAGTAAGGGTCATATGTGTCGCTACCGCGAAAATAAGGTGTCGGCAAAACAGAAGAGTCGCCACCTTTCGTTATTTATCCCTCGGAATGGGAAAGGAAACGATCGGAAAAACCAGACGAAAAAGGTATAAGACAAGGTCATCGCAACCGTTGTCTAGGTTCGGGAGTCGGTTACGCAAGGGGAAGGTATTAGCACCCCTCACGTCCATCGTACTCGATGGGATCCACGCTTGTTGTGTTCATCTGACGGGTTGGTTTAACTATCTACCTATCAAGGCTGGTCTGAAAAGAAAAGAAAATGACTCGGCAAAGCGTCACACTTTATGCCTACGTATTCTCATCAGAGAATGAGAAATCAGAGTCAACGTAGTTCGACTAACTACGGGTTACGGGGAAGGTGGCTCGCCAATACGTCAGTATTGTGCCTACGTACTCTCAACAGGCTTGAGAGATTAGAGCTTACGTAGTTCGGGATAATACGGATTACGGGAATTCAGATTCATCTGTTTTTTCGAGTAGGGTTAACGAACAATTCCAGCAGTTTGGTGTACGCAGCTCGACCCTTGGAGACATAGGCGTTACCGTTTGCGGTAGAACTGGGAGTTAACGGCACTCTTTTCTTCAGAAAAGCTTCCTTTGACTTATGGGCCCACGGGGCAAAAGGTTTGAAGTTTTTTTTCTGTCTTTTACGAAAGAACTGTTTTTTATGGATGTTCGCAACCAATATCGCACTAGAGACTATGACCTGAGAGTGAATGCATCGCATGTCACCCAAAGGGTGCCATACTAAACATCCAGACTGTTGAAAAGAAACTCTCTAACAATCCTTTCTCAGATAGCTTAAGGCTCGTAACGTACGACGTCAGTTAACCTTTATAACTGTATTTTAATTTGTCTTGAGATGAGAAGAGAACGAACAGGTTCAACTAAGGGGAGACTATCAAGTCCTAATGTTGTCATGCCAAGGATTCATCCTATGGTTGAGGTTTGAAACAGGGAACTCCTAGAAATTATCATGCATAGGTTTCAACCTAAAGTTCTATCATCACTTCCTTATCAAAGGAAGTGAGATTCCTAGGGGATCATGTCAACGATAAACAGAAACAGATAAAGCATCAGCTTAAACAGTAAACAGATATACAGTAAAATGCATGCAATGCAAGTGAGGGAGGAAATGTGTGTGGGACATCAGCCTCCACAAGCTCATCTCAACCTCAAGCCAAATATGAATAACTGTAATCATACAGAGGAAATAACATGCTATCAAGCAAATCAAGTGACTGCAATCATACAGAGAAAATGAAATAAAATGCCATCAAGCAAAATAAACCACATAGGCAAGGGAGCAGAGCTCTACCGAATACCCGCAAGCAAAGCCGTACAGTAAAAATACAAGCAGAGGGAGCAACTCAACCTCTAGTGCAATCATGATCCTAGCTTGAATCAATCTAAATATGAACTTATTCTAATGCATCAAGCAAATCAAACAAGTCACACCAATACAGTTGCACAGAAAGAAAACAGACAATCAAGAAAAGAAAGCAGATCAACCACTCCTACAACTTTACAGCAAAGCAACCTTCTGACAGCAGTTCAGTCATTAGTCTGTTACTGTTCTTCAAGGCTCTCAAAGTATCAAACACAAGTATCAACTTGTTTCCTCAAGCTTCAGCTCTTTCTTCAATCTCAATTTGATCTTCTTCACAAGTGTCAACTTGGTCTTCAAGCTTCAGCTCTCTCCTCTTTACCAGTATCAACTTGTTCTTCTTCATCTACAAGCTTCAGCTTCTAAGGGTAATCTCTAAACACATGGGAGTGGCAACCTCTAGCATCTCCAACCTTCTAACAAGGAACTCCATCCTCTAGCAAGGGAGAAAGATTCATCTATCAAGAGCAAAGTCTGGATGATTGGTAGCAGAGTGAAGACCAAAGGTCACCACTAAGCATCCTATCATCAGAGAAAGGGACCCTCAAAGGTTCTACCAACTTGCAAAGAGCCACACATCCTACCAAAGGAGGGATGAGGCCTTTACAAGGGGACCTTACATCATAGGGAAGAATGGAAGTGATCAACATCTTCCATGTTTATGAAGGAAGAGAATCTATCTAGAAGCTCTCCCTACAAACCCTAATCTTAACACCTAATCAACACTACACCATAAGAAGGGAAGATCTTCACATCTAAGCTTCTTCAAGCATTCCATGGTAGCCCAAGCTTGTCTTCAACACCACCCAAGAGCAAGAGAGGCAAAACCCTAATCTAAGGGAACTAAAGAAATCAATCTAATTGAATTAGTGCATTAGAATCATCTAAAGTTAGCACCTAAACTAAAATCAAACAAAAATAGTAAAATACATTGTAAATTCCTACAAAAATTCCTAAGGGACCCTAATTCAATCATGAATCTACCATACAAAAATCAAAGGTTGAATCATCCACCAAGTTCTAGAAATAAAACCTAAATCACAAGGTATCAACCATAAACCCTAAAAATGGAGCTCTTAAAGTTTCAACCTAAAACTACCACTTATATTCATCACAAAAATGTGAGAAAAATCTAGGGGGAGCATGCATATGTATGGCAAAAAGAATGGAATTAATGGAGTTATTTTTCCATTATTTATGAATTTTCCAATAACCAAGAATAAAATGAAAAATAAAAAGAAAATCAAAAGAAAAATGAAAGGCGCGTGGTGTGAATAGCAAATGAATTCAGTTCATTTTAGTGATTGGGCCATAAGGGGGGTGGGAGTATCAACTAGTGACTTAAGCCCAAAACCATCAGATAAATGAAACGCAGCGTTTCATATTATTTCAGAATCCTTCAAAAAATTCCCTCACGCGTGGCCGTTGGATGATGCCTTCAGTCCAAGTCAACCTAAGATCTAATGGCTATCAAGTCATCTTCTGCATTTTGAATCTCTGAACTCCGTTCACCTGCGCGCGCTAGAGTCATCGCCGATGACATTCTCCGATCAACCTTCCATAACCCTAACTCTCTCTAGAATCCACCATTGGCCACGGTTCCTTGATGAATCATGTCCCAAATTTCCTCAGGAATTCATTCATGCCATTAATTCATTCTAAAAGCTCACGATTTGCAAGAACACTATCTCAACCGAAAAGGGCAACAACCCTAATTGGTCACTAATCTCCAAATTGATGATCCAAAAACCTTCCTACATCAATCTATAATTTATCTAACACAATAATTCCCATTGATTCTACCTAATTTAAGCCATGGAACAAGAACTGCATACCTGGTAAAATTGAGCAAACAGAGTGGTTGAATCTTCAAATCAATCCTCAAGAACTTGCAGAATCCTTCACTAGCCTCTAATCAACCTTCTGTATGCAAAGAAAAGAGTTGAAATGCCCTGGATTCTTGAACCCGATTCTGAGTTGCAAGCTTCCAACTCCAATGGCTAGCTCACGATTCCTCCACAACTTGGCCTTGAATTTGATCTGGAATTGATCACCAACCTCAGAGCAAGCTATTGAGATCAATTTCTTGGACTGAAATGGCCTCTAACCTTGTAACAGATTTTGATTTGCAAGAAGAAATTTCAAAGTGCAATCTCACTCTCCTCTCTCAATTCTCACCAACCTTCACTCTTAACCACTTCTAAATCATATATAGAACATGGATGAATGATCTAGAAAGTTCTAGATCAATCCAATGAGTATTTCAATATCTCATGTCATGGAAAATTCAATCTCATGCCATTCTCATACCAATTCTGCTAGAAGCTTGCACTTGCCTTCATTCTCATCCAAATTCTCTCCACATGAGATTTTGAAAGTGTTTTGATGGATTGGAGCATTGGTCTTGCACTTATGCATAGTTTGGGTTATGTAACTTAAGCTTTAAGTAACAACATACAACTCCATGATCTTGACCTCAAATGATAAAAGTGCCATTGCCATTGCCTTTAAAATGCATTTTACAATTAAAATGACATATAGGTTTGTTTCATTTGGTCACCAAATGAAAAATCTCAAATTTGGTCCTTTTAATGAACTTTAATTCTTCCTTTTTAAGTCAATTTTGCAACTTTGAGCTACAAGCAATTACAACCTCTCATGACCTTTGAATAGCCTTAAAACATCATTTTGAACAAGTTTGATGTTGGACATTTTCCCATTTGAAGCTTGCAAATAGGAGTTATGGCCTTATGATTGAAATGACCTATAATCTCCAAATGACCAAAATACCCTTGACTTGTCAAAGCCATAACTTGAGTTCTACAAATCCTATCAAGGACTTCTAGTACTCTCTAGAAATATAAGAGGATAAGGAACAAAATTCATGCTGACCAAAAGTTCATAGGAATCATCCTTCTAGGGCAAAAGTTTCATGCAAGTTGGACAACTTTCAAGCTCCAAATTCACATACCTCAGATGACCTGTAACTTGTCAAAGCCATAACTTGAGTTCTACAAATCCTATCAAGGACTTCTAGCACTCAAATTAAATCTAAGATCATGCTCTACAACATTCATGTTGGGGGTAAGATGAGATGACAATCACATCTTGAGCTAAATTGCCTTGAAGATAGGGGTCAAACTAGGGGATTTTACACTGTCAAGCCTTAGGAACCCTAGCTTGAAACTTCTCAAACTCTTCAATCATGATGAGTTAACCTTGGAATAATCCTTATAACATCTCAATGCATCACTCCATGATCACATGGCTCTTGAATTAGGCCTCAAACTTTCCCCAAATTCTTAGTTGACCTAGGGTTGACCCAGTCAAACCCTAATTGCACCACTCATGGTTGAGGCTTCTCAATCTTGCACAATGACCTGTCTAGGCCTCAAAGTGATCTTCAACACTTCTCATGAGCTCTCTCAAGACCTCTAGTCCAACTTCATGGCCTCAGAATCATCTGATGGCTTCCCATAATTCTCAAGTTAGGAGACCTACACACTTGGCTTCAATCACTCTCTCTGAGGATCTTTCAACTTCTCTGACAAGGATATCAACCCTTGAATATCTGAATAACCTCCTTATCTAGCTTCAAAGTCTTGTATACCTCTTAATTGGTAATCATACCTCTTGATCTCCTGCATGCATGTCAATGAAATGCAAGTGATAATGCTAATGTGAATGAAATGAAACATAAGCTAGGTAAAGAAGTGTTAGGCAAATTTTGGGGTGCAACAGCTGCCCCTATTCAAACGGCTTGGACCTGACTGGGTGAGAAGCGAACGGCTCTCAAACAATCATAGTAAAAGAGAGTTGAATACCAACAAACCCGGAAATTTACCAACTGCACAAGTACACGGTACTCTGATGGGAACAAATCTTCGGAAACTGAAATAATAGTCGCACGGCAACTAGCTGGAGGATACTGGTCTGAATCTCCGTCAGGATGATTTTCTAATTTATCTGATATCATTGCATCCTCAAATCATCGAGGGATCACTAGTTACACGGTAACGGGTGATTTGCCAACCGCACAGGTAAACGATACTTGGATTGGTAGGAACATCTTCAAAACTGAGCATTCCAGTCGCACGGCAACTTGCTGGGGAATTGGTCACACGGTAACCGGTGATACACGGTCGACCATGCCGTCAAGCATCAGAATTCCTCAGGACTCATCAGATCAACAATCAAGTTAATCCTGCCATCGGGCATTCAAAGAAGTTTTTGGGCGTCAGCCGAACTTCGTCAGTAAGTCGGGAATAGAATTCTCGGTCAATCATGAACCAAATAGGGGTATCTAAGCCATTGCCATCAGGCATTCCGCGTCGGCGGGGAGGACTTCTTTGACCTTGTAGTTATACTTCATCAGTAAGTCAGGGGTTTTGGCATTACTGCCAGACTTCAATCATCAAGTCTTCAAGGGAAGTTTCAACTTCGCTGTTCAGAAACCTGCTGGGGATGACGCATCTCCGCTGGGGATTCTGGAGAACTATCAAGTAACTCTGCTTCGGGGCTCCAGAAATCATTCGGGGTGAATCAACTTTGCTGAGGACTTCAAGAATCATCTTGGACAAATAACTCCGCCAGAGACTTCAAGAATCGTCCTGAACCAATAACTCTGCTTGAGATTTCAGGAATCATCCTGATCAAATACTCTGCCGGGGACTTTAAGCATCAACTTGAGCAACCAACTCTGGCGACTTCCCTGGGGATCTTAAGAATCATCTTAAGCAAACCACTTCGCTGAGTAGTTCAAGAATCATCTTGGGCAAACGACTTTGCTGTGGAATTTAAGAATCATCTTGAGCCACCTAACTCTTCCGAGATTGCAGGAATCATCCTGAGCAAACACCCCGCCGGGGAACACCTGCAAAACAAGAATGGTAACGACCTAGATCATGTTTCATATGCATATGATCGACAATGGCGCAATGCTCCACGCGGTGGAAATGCTACGCGTTTAGGATAAATGCTATGCAATCATGCAAAATTCTACGACCCCATCAGCAAAATAAATGCTGAAGGGAGAATCCTCCTGTCAAGGTGAAAGAACCACTCTGGTGGGGAAAGGAATCATCATGCCGAGGAGAAGAAGTCACGCCAATATCAATTGGACTCCGCCTGGGGAAATGATCTTCAGTCGACTGCCGCAGGGGAATAAAGCTCTACGAGAACCTGGACATGCTCATCTAGGTGCCCGGACCACAACTGCTGAGGAAAACGATGTCAATCGCCAAAATAAACTGCGCGGCCTTCGCGGCTAATCTCTCTTGGAGATAACGACTCCGGTGGGGAAATACAGCATCAGTTATTCAACACTCTACTGGGGAAAACCACCCACAGCCTGAACGGCTTCCAAGGACTCGGCTCTCTTGGGGATTTGCAAACTCGGCTGGGGAAGAAGAAATCATCCTGCTTGCCGGGGAGAGTACAACTCTGCGGGGAATCTCAATTCTCCTGGAGACTTCAGTCTGTACTATCGGGTGCTGCATGCTTCAGTATATGACTCAGCTGGGGAGATGATGTTCCTTCAGGATACATTTGATTGGGGAGAATCTTCTCTGCTTGGGGAGACAAATCAGGGTTCTTAGTCCCGTGTTCAGACTCCGTGGGGAGATGCTGCTGAACTTGCTGGGGTAGAAGGAATCATCCTGCTCGGGGACGCATACGGCATACTGCCTGGTATATGCTACCCCTGCAACAACACAAACAAACAGACAAGATACCCTTCTCAAAGGGACCTATCAAGGTTGTCATCTTGTGACGATGTTCAAGTAATTCATTGTTTCAACAATCAGTGGCCTGGGCCAGTAAATTTATGTATGGGCATTTTATCAAAAACATCGGCGTTCTTTTTCGCAAACAACACAGATAAATGCTAAACAGACAAGCAGAATTGCTGAATAGTATACATTTTATTGATAACGAACCCCCGAATGGGTAAAAATGTTTTACAACAGATGCAAGCTCCTAGAATGAGGAAGTTGCGCAAATATACAACATAAATATACATCAGTATATACACAAATGTCGGCAATGAGGCGTAGACGAACACCATGAGTTGATCCCTCTATGACCCACTCGACTTTGATACTTCTCCGACGCTTCAGCTTCAGAAGAGATTGATTCAGATAAACGGCCCTCAGGTCTTCCAAACCACTAAACAATGAGAGTCCATACGCGGAACGCAGTCATTTGCCTTTTCAAATCCCTAACTTTTGCCTGAATCGCCCTTTCGGGTTTTTGATTCATCGGGATACCCTTTTTGCCAAAGTCGCCCTTCCAGGTTTTCGACTTTGCGGGTGTACATCTTTTCAATTTATATCCCTAATTTTTGCCCGAACCTTTTTCCTTTTTTATGGTTCGCCAGGATGCCCCATTTTTGCCTGGATATTCTTTTTCTTTCCAGCGGGTCGTTTTTAAGCAAAGTATTTTTTAACTGCGTCCGCGTTCACCGGGGATGCAAAATTTTCGCCATCCATCGTGAACAACAACAAAGCTCCTTCCGAGAAGACTTTGCTGACGACGTACGGACCTTCGTAATTAGGAGTCCACTTGCCCCGGTGATCGGAGTGTGGAGGAAGAATCTTCTTCAGGACGAGATCACCCGTCTGAAAGCTTCTGGGACGCACCTTCTTATCATAAGCTTTCTTCATTCGGCTTTGGTACAGACGACCATATGTAATCGATGCTAATCTCTTCTCGTCCATCAGGCTAAGTTGGTTTAGTCGGTTCTTAATCCATTATGCCTCATCAAGTTTCACGTCAACCAAAACTCGTAAAGAAGGGATCTCAACTTCTAACGCTAGGACAGCTTCCATGCCGTAAACCAGTGAGAAAGAAGTTGCCCTAGTTGATGTTTATACCGTTGTACGATAATCGTGCAGTGCAAATGGCAACATCTCGTGCCAATCCTTATAGGTCACAACCATCTTCTGTACAATCTTCTTGACGTTTTTATTGGCCGCTTCAACAGCGCCATTCATCTTCGGCCGGTAAGGAGATGAGTTGTGGTGTTCAATCTTGAAACTCTGGCACAGCTCCTTCATCATCTTGTTATTCAGATTCGAACCATTATCAGTAATGATCCGCTCAGGAATTCCGTAACGATAAATGATGTCCCTCTTTATGAATTTAGCCACCACCTGCTTGGTCACATTAGCATATGAGGCCACCTCCACCCACTTGGTGAAGTAGTCGATAGCTACTAGAATGAAGCGATGACCGTTAGATGCAGTGGGCTCGATCTTGCCTATCATGTCGATGCCCCACATGGAGAACGGCCACGGGGATGACATGACATTCAATGGGCACGGCGGTACATGAATCTTATCAGCATAAATCTGGCATTTATGACATCTTTTCGCAAATTTAAAGCAATCTGACTCCATCGTCAGCCAGTAATATCCTGCTCTCAGGATATTTCTTGTCATAGCATGCCCGCCAGCATGCGTACCAAATGTGCCTTCATGGACTTCTTCCATGAGCATACTCGCCTCTTTCTCGTCTACACATCTGAGTAGCACGAGATCGTGGTTTCTTTTATACAAAACTCCATCAGGATTGAGATAAAAATTTCCAGACAGCCTCCTCAGAGTTTTCTTATCCTGGGTTGAGCTCCCGCAGGATACTCCTTAGTCATAAGGAAAGTCTGGATATCATGGAACCATGGCTTGCCATCGGAGGCTTCCTCGATCGCAAAGACGAATGCAGGTCTATCAAGACGAGAAAGGACAATCCTTGGAGCTTCATTCCAAAAATTGACTTTATACATCGAAGCCAACGTGGCTAAGGCATCAGCCATCTGATTTTCTGCTCTGGGCACATGATGGAGTTCCACTCGATCAAAGAACGGAAGTAGCCTTCTGGCATAGTTCATATACGGCACCAAATTCGATTGGCGAGTCTCCCGCTCCCCTTTAATCTGGTTGATCACAAGCACCGAGTCACCATATACATCTAGGTTCTTGATCTTCAAATCAATTGCCTCTTCTAACCCATGATGCATGCTTCGTACTCCGCTTCTTTATTGGTGACTGGAAACGTCAGTCTCGCAGTGAACGGGATGTGGGATCCATGGGGAGTTGTGATGATTGCCCCTATGCCACTTCCATAAGAAATAACCGCCCCGTCGAATATCATTTTCCACTAGGATTTCCTATCCGGCCCCTCGTCGGGCAACGACTCATCGCAATCTTTTGCTTTGAGAAACATGATATCCTCATCAGGGAATTCAAATTTCATCGGCTGGTAATCCTCGATTGGCTGTTCGGCGAGGTATTCAGACAATACGCTTCCCTTGATGGCCTTCTGGGAAACGTATTGAATGTCATATTCCGTCAACACCATTTGCCATTTGGCAATCCTGCCCGAAAGCGCTTGCTTCTCGAAGACGTACTTGATCGGATCCATCTTCGAAATTAGCATGGTGGTGTGATTGAGCATGTACTGTCATAAATGTTTGGCAGCCCAGGCTAGTCCACAACACGTCTTCTCCAGCATCGAGTAACGAGATTCACAATCCGTGAACTTTTTACTCAAGTAGTAAATGGCATGCTCCTTTCTTCCCGTCTCGTCGTGCTGACCGAGAACACACCCCATACTATTCTCAAGAACTGTCAAGTACATGATTAAGGGTCGTCCGGCCACAAGGGGTATCAAGATCGGAGGTTCCTGTAGATACTGTTTTATCTTATCAAATGCCTTCTGGCAATCCTCGTTCCAGATAATCGCCTGATCTTTCTTTAGTAGTTTGAACATCGGTTCACACGTGGTCGTGAGCTGAGAAATAAACCTTGCAATGTAGTTTATTCTGCCCAGGAAACCACGAAATTCTTTTTCTGTTTTTGGCGCTGGCATCTCTTGTATTGCTTTTATCTTCGCAGGATCAACCTCGATGCCTCTTTCACTCACGATAAACCCTAGTAGTTTTTCAGACCGTACTCCGAAAGTACACTTGTTAGGATTCAGCCTCAACCTGAACTTCCTAAGCCTCTCAAAAAGCTTCAGCAAATTGACCAGATGTCGTTCCTCCGTTTGGGACTTCGCAATCATGTCATCAACATAGACTTCAATCTTATGATGAATCATATCATGAAACAAAGTAACCATTACTTGTTGGTAAGTGGCCCCTGCGTTCTTCAGACCGAAAGGCATTACCTTGTAGCAGAAGGTTCCCCAGGGCGTAATAAACGTAGTTTTCTCCATGTCCTCCGGCGCCATCTTGATCTGATTGTAGAAGGAGAAGCCATCCATAAACGAAAATACGGAGAACTGAGCTGTATTGTCGACCAACACATCAATATGGGGAAGCGGGAAATCATCTTTAGGGCTCGCCCTATTCAAATCCCGATAATCGACGCACATCCGCACCTTACCGTCCTTCTTCGGTACAGGCACTATGTTGGCGAGCCACGGAGGGTAAGTGGTGACCGCTAAGAAGCCAGCATCAAGCTGTTTCTGCACTTCTTCTTTGATCTTAACGACCATATCTGGTCGCGTCCTTCTAAGCTTCTGCTTAACGGGAGGACAGTCTTCTCGCAACGGCAAGTGATGGACCACGATGTCCGTGTCAAGTCCGGGCATATCTTCGTATGACCAAGCAAAGATGTCACTATACTCTCTCAACATCTCGACCAATCTCTGCTTGACATCACTCTGCAATGCAGCCCCTATCCTGACATTCCTGACCAGTTCTTCAGAACCCAGATTCACAATCTCAATCTCTTCTTCGTGAGGCAGAATCACTTTCTCTTCTTGTTTCAACAAGCGGGCCAACTCTTCGGGAAGGTCTTCGTCTTCATCAATCTCTTCTTCGGTTTGATAGATCGGGCAATCGAAGTCGAAGTGAGTCGTAGAAGGTCCAGAGTCGATGTCATTTGCTATGTGGATCCTGCAATAACAAGGGTTAAGCTTAAAACAAGGATATGCAGCTTAGCACAAACCTCATTGCCATTTTATTGTTTTTCAAAATAAATATAAAACAGGAATAACAAAGATCACAATATTTGGATACGAAGAAAACGCCTTTTGATTTATTGGTAAAATGCATGTACATAATCAAATGAGGCCCTGACAATAAAACCACTATGCCCCGGGTAGGACATAGGGTTGTACAATAATTGGAGAAAAGTAAATCATTACTCTTTGCCTGTCACTTGGATGATATCCCTGATAGACCAGTTGTTGAGGCTCTTGCCTGATTTGCTTGGCTGGATCCAACAGTCTAGGTCGCAGTGTAACACCCATTTTAATTATTTAGTCATTTTATTATTATTTTAAATATTATATGTTGGTGTGCCCTTTGGTGGGGGTGTATTTGGTGATGTTTAGTGGGTGTCCCTAATGTGGGAGGATTATTGGTTGTGTTTTGGTAATATAATAATATAGTGTATAATATTAATATTGGTGGGAATATTATTATTATTATTATATTTATTATAGTTACTATTGTTATTAATATTATTATTATTTTGGTGAGATAATAATATTATTATTATTATTATTATTATTATTATTATTTTATCAAGTTATTATTATTATTAAATTATTATTATTGGGATTAGAGAATTAAAATAGAGAGTGAGGGGTTAGTAGTTTTACGATACATTGTGAGAAGTTAGAGAAAGTGGAAAAAGAACGATAGAAAGGAGAGAAGTGAGAATAACGGAAAAGGGAACGGAAAAGGGAGCGAAGAACGAAGGAACGGGGGAAAATCTAGATTGGCCAAACCTTGGAGGATTCTTTCATCGATCAACCGATTAACAAGGTAAGGGGGGAGAAACTTGATTGGGAAATGGTTTATACATGTATAGGGTAGTTGGGGATTCCTTAACCCCGTAGGAAATTGATCGATATATGATAATATATATTGTTATGTTATGATTGATGATGATTGTTGTTAATTATATAGTAATCGTTAATGAATTGGTGTTTTGGGTTGATTTGGCATATAGGGCATATAGGGTATTTTACGGTTTTTAGGGAAAATTCTGTATGGCTTTTGAGGTATCGATAAAGTGTGTAGGTGATGATTTTGGGAATAGAAATTAGAAACCTATTGGTTACGGTAATGTGCAAGATTGGTACTAGAATAGACTGAGGATTTGAGTTGAGATGATAGGTACAATTTGGCCTAGATAGCAATCTGCAGAACTGTGAGAAATTGGTGAAATCGCAGCATTCGCTGGGCTTCGCCTGGCGAAGGGAGGCGAGTGTTCGCCTGGCGAGCTGAGGCGAGTGACAGCGAATAATTCAGAATTAAGTCCCTGACCTAAAGGGTAGGAACTTCGCCTGGCGAGTGTGGCCAGCAAAGGTTCGCCTGGCGAATGAAGGTTCGCCTGGCGAGTGCACGATAGTGAAATGAGGGCTTTGCCAGCAGGTTCGCCTGGCGAATGCTAGCGAAGGTTCGCTACGGGGCTTCGCCTGGAGAATGCCAGCGAACGTAGCAGAACCAGAATGTGATTTTGTGATGTTTTGGCCTTGAGCTTGGGCTTGTATGATCCCTTTGGCCTTGATGCACTGTAAGAATGATGAGCGTGGGAACTAACTTGTGTACTTGGTGATAGTGCATGTTTCCGTAATAATGACTGGTGGACAATTAGTTGATGTATATGTATGCAGTGATCAGTAGGATTGTGTATTCCCGAGTAGTGGGATGTGTTTGTATCTTGGTGATAGAATATGAACTTTTTTACTATCTGGTTGATTTATATGGTGTTGGTGCATGTTATATCTATGTATATATATGTGATGTATAATGATACGATCAGGTGGATCGTGTGCACTTAGTGTGCCTGAACATAATAGTTATGCATTGGTGTGTGCATATCATGGTGTCTTGGTGGGATGGATCATGTCTCGGATGGAGCGTAAGTGATCTGTCCGTACTCCTTTGTGGAGAATGGTGGGGTTGAATCATGTCTCGGATGGAGCGTAAGTGATTCACCCGTACTCCTTTATGGAGAATGGTGGGTTCGATTGAATGAACCAATGAGTCGGTACCGCATGCATGGTGTTGAGTTGCATTTGCATTATAATATGTTATATTGTAATTTGAACAGTAGGTTCGTTATATGGTGTTGTTTGGGTAAATAATTGATGTGTTGGTGTGTTTTACTGCCTTATTACATGTATTACATTACCATTATATTTTTGATCATGATTTCTCACCCCTTTGTTGTTGTTGTGGTCTGTGCTTCTTCGGAAGTACAGATAACCCAGGTGCTTAGCTAGCTTGGATATTGGTGTGACTGTCGAGTCTAGGATGCTCTGATACGTAGCACGGGACTTGGGCGTTTTTAGTTATTTTATGTTGAACTTATATTTTATTTCCCTGTGAACGTATCAAACTTTTATTGAATTTTATTATTTAATATTCCGCTGAAGTTGGAGATAAACCTTTTTATAAGGAAACGTTGTTTTTATGTGATATCCCACTTGGGAGAATTGGAACTCTGATTTTGTTTATTTATAATGTTTATTAATTTAATTGATTTTGGGAAGTGGGGTGTTACAATTGGTATCAGAGCAGGTCGGTCCGTCCGGCCAGTGTTGTTGAGTCGAGTTGAGTCTGTCCTTTATGATGTAGTTGGATATCTTTTAAACCTGGTGTTGTTGTTTGGAGCAGTATGGCAGGAAGGAACGATGCTGCATTGGCTGCTGCTATGCAAGCAATGGGACAGGCTGTTGCTAATCAGAATCAAACTGCAGATGCCCAATTCAGGAGTTTGGCGCAGTTTCGGAGCAACAAGCCGCCAACGTTCGAAGGGGGAATTCTGGACCCCGAAGCTGCTCAGAAGTGGCTGAAGGCAATTGAGAAGATCTTCAGAACGATGGATTGTAGTGATGAGCAAAAGGTGAGGTTTGGTACTCACATGCTGGAGGGTGAAGCTGAAGCCTGGTGGGACAATAGTCGCCAGAGGTTGGAAGCTGCTGGAACTACCATTACTTGGGAGGTGGTTCGGAAAGGTTTTCTGGAGAAGTATTTCCCAGAAGATATCCGAAGCGCTAAGGAAATTGAATTCTTAGAGCTGAAACAGGGTAGCATGACTGTAGCAGAATATGCTGCCAAGTATGAGGAGCTGGTGCAGTATTGTCCCCACTATAATGTGGAAGGGGCAATGACCTCTAAGTGCTTAAAGTTTGAGAATGGACTGCGTCCAGAGATTAAGTTGGGGATTGCTTGTCATAAGATCAGGAGCTATCCTGAGCTGGTAAGCAGAAGCAGGATTTATGATAATGATAACCGAGCAAGGATTGCACACTACAAAGCTGTTAATGACCGTAAGGGTAAGCAGAGGTTTAGTGGTACTCCTTATAGTGTTGTTGCTGATAAGGGAAAGCGTAGAGCTGTTGTTGATAAGAAGCCTAGAGATGGGAGAGCATATGTTGAAGGGAAATGCTTTCGGTGCGGTGGTATGGGACACCGTTCTAATGATTGTCCTAATGAGGCCAAGAAGTGTTTTAAGTGTGGGAAACCAGGTCATGTGATAGCTGATTGCAGAGCAACTATGCCGACCTGTTATAACTGTGGTGAGAAGGGTCATATCAGTACACATTGTGAGAAGCCGAAGAAGCCTCAAACGTCTCCGGCTGGTGGAAAAGTGTTTGCCTTGGCAGGAACTCAAGCTGCCAGTGATGAGCGTGTGATCAGAGGTACTTGTATTATCAATAATATTCCTTTGATTGCTATTATTGATACGGGTGCAACGCACTCGTTTATTTCTGTAGATTGTGTGGAGAGGATAGGTTTAGTGCCGTCTACTCTGGAGAGACGAATGACTATTGAGACACCCTCTATAGGTTCAGTGACTACTTCTTTGGTATGCCTGAAGTGTCCGCTGACTATTTTCGGTAGAGAATTTGGAGTAGATCTGATTTGTCTACCACTTGGTAAGTTGGATGTTATTCTGGGTATGAACTGGTTAGAGTTCAACCGAGTCTACATCGATTGTTTTCGGAAGGAATTGTTGTTCCTGACCCCTGAAGAGGAAGTTGTGGCAAGTTCTTTGTCTAATAAAGAATTGAGGGCCTTGTTGGAAGATGAAACTAGAGTGTTTGCTTTATTTGCAACTTTATCGATGGATAACAAAGTGCCAATGGAGGAATTAGCAGTGGTGAATGAATTTCCAGAAGTGTTTCCTGACGACATTACGGAATTGCCTCCGACGCGAGAAGTGGAATTTGGTATTGATCTTGTTCCTGGTACGAGACCTATTTCTATGGCGCCGTACAGGATGTCTGCAGTGGAATTGGCTGAGTTGAAGTCTCAGATTGGAGAATTGTTGGATAGAAAGTTTATTAGACCAAGTGTATCACCGTGGGGAGCTCCAGTGTTGTTGGTGAAGAAGAAGGATGGTAGTATGCGTCTGTGCATCGATTACCGTCAATTGAATAAAGTGACTATTAAGAATAAGTATCCTTTACCTAGGATTGATGATTTGATGGACCAGCTGGTGGGAGCTCGTGTATTTAGTAAGATCGACTTAAGATCGGGTTATCATCAGATGAGAGTAAAAGAAGGTGATATTCAGAAGACTGCCTTTAGGACTCGATATGGACATTACGAATATGCTGTAATGCCGTTTGGAGTGACTAATGCACCGGGAGTATTTATGGAGTATATGAACAGAATTTTCCATTCTTACTTGGATCAGTTCATTGTAGTGTTTATTGATGATATATTAATTTATTCTAAATCTGATGAAGAGCATGCAGGACATCTGAGAATTGCCTTGCAAGTGTTGAAGGAAAATAAATTATTTGCTAAACTGTCAAAGTGTGACTTTTGGTTGAAGAAAGTGAGTTTCTTGGGACATGTAATATCTGAAGATGGAATAGCGGTGGATCCGTCAAAAGTAAGTGCAGTATTGCAGTGGGAACCGCCGAAGACAGCGACAGAGATTAGAAGCTTTTTGGGGTTAGCCGGTTATTACCGCAGGTTTATTGAAGGGTTCTCTAATTTGGCGTTGCCATTAACTCAGTTGACGAGAAAGAACCAAGTTTTTGTATGGGATGCTGCTTGTGAAGAAAGTTTTGAAGAGTTGAAAAAGAGATTGACTACGGCACCGGTGTTAATGTTACCGACTCCGAGTGAACCGTTTGTGGTGTACTGTGATGCGTCTAAGATGGGATTACGCGGGGTTCTAATGCAGAATGGTAAAGTAGTAGCATATGCATCACAGCAATTGAGAGTGCATGAGCGAAATTATCCGACTCATGATCTTGAATTAGCTGCGGTTGTTTTTGTGTTGAAAATTTGGAGACACTATTTATATGGTTCAAGATTTGAAGTGTTTAGTGATCATAAGAGTATGAGATACCTGTTTGATCAGAAAGAGCTGAATATGAGGCAGAGAAGATGGTTGGAATTTTTGAAGGATTATGACTTCAGTTTGAGTTATCATCCAGGAAAGGCCAATGTAGTGGCAGATGCTTTAAGTAGGAAAGCAATTCATATGGCAGCTCTGATGGTGAAAGAAATTGAGTTAATTGAACAGTTTAGAGATTTGAGCATGGTTTGTGAGACTACTGCAGATAGTGTAATGTTGGGTATGTTGCAGGTAAATAATGACTCCTTGGATATGATTAGAGAAAATCAGAGGTTGGATGTGAAATTGGTAGATTTGATGCCTGGAGTAGGGAGTGACTCCGATAGTGACTTTAAATTGGATAGTACAGGTGTGTTGAGATTTAGAGGCAGGATTTGTGTACCAGATGATGAAGAATTGAAAAAGTCAATTTTGAGTGAAGGATATCGTAGTAGCCTGAGTATTCATCCGGGAGCTACGAAAATGATTTGAAGAAATTATTTTGGTGGTCTGGTATGAAAAGAGACATAGCTCAATTTGTGTATGCCTGTTTGACATGTCAGAAGTCGAAGGTGGAACACTAGAGACCTTCTGGATTTATGCAACCATTAGAGATTCCGGTTTGGAAATGGGATTACACTACTATGGATTTTGTGACAGGTTTGCCGAATACGGCGAGAGGTTTTGATGCTATATGGGTGATTTTGGATCGATTGACGAAGTCTGCACACTTCGTGCCGATCAATATTAGTTTTCCGTTGACGAAGCTGGCGGAGATTTATATTCAGGTAATTGTGAAGTTGCATGGTGTTCCGTCCAGTATTGTATCGGATAGAGATCCGCGGTTTACTTCGGAATTTTGGAAGAGCTTGCAGGAAGCTTTGGGAACTAAGTTGAAATTGAGTTCAGCTTATCATCCCCAAACTGATGGTCAGTCGGAGAGGACTATTCAGTCGCTTGAGGATTTGTTGAGAGCTTGTGTATTGGAAAAGGGTGGTGTGTGGGATACTCATTTACCATTGATTGAGTTCACGTACAATAACAGTTACCATTCGAGTATTGAAATGGCAGCGTTTGAAGCTTTGTATGGGAGGAGGTGTAGGACTCCTCTGTGTTGGTATGAGACTGGTGAGAGTGTGGTGCTTGGACCAGAAATTATATAGCAGACTACTGAGACAATTCAAATGATTCGTGAGAAATTGAAAGTGTCTCAGAGTAGGCAGAAAAGCTATCATGACAATCGGAGGAAAGAGTTGGAATTCTGTGTAGGTGATCACGTATTCCTAAGAGTTAATCCGATGACTGGTGTGGGTCGTGCATTGAAGTCCAAGAAGCTGGATCCTAAGTTCATTGGACCTTATGAGATTTTGCAAAGAGTTGGTGTTGTGGCTTATAGGGTGGCGTTACCGCCTGAGTTGTCAAATTTACATGATGTGTTTCATGTGTCGCAATTGCGAAAGTATGTTTCTGATCCATCTCATGTGATTCAGAGAGATGATGTTCAGATTCGGGAGAATCTTACTGTTGAGACGATGCCGTTGAGGATCGAGGACCGTAAGATGAAACAACTCCGAGGGAAGGAGATACCTTTGGTGAAGGTAGTTTGGGGAGGTGCTGCAGGAGGCAGTGTGACCTGGGAGTTGGAAAGCAGGATGCGAGAAGCGTATCCGGAGCTATTTCCATCAGGTAATTTTCGAGGACGAAAATAATTAAAGTGGGGGAGAGTTGTAACACCCATTTTAATTATTTAGTCATTTTATTATTATTTTAAATATTATATGTTGGTGTGCCCTTTGGTGGGGGTGTATTTGGTGATGTTTGGTGGGTGTCCCTAATGTGGGAGGATTATTGGTGGTGTTTTGGTAATATAATAATATAGTGTATAATATTAATATTGGTGGGAATATTATTATTATTATTATATTTATTATAGTTACTATTGTTATTAATATTATTATTATTTTGGTGAGATAATAATATTATTATTATTATCATTTTATTAAGTTATTATTATTATTATTAAATTATTATTATTGGGATTAGAGAATTAAAATAGAGAGTGAGGGGTTAGTAGTTTTACGATACATTGTGAGAAGTTAGAGAAAGTGGAAAAAGAACGATAGAAAGGAGAGAAGTGAGAAGAACGGAAAAGGGAACGGAAAAGGGAGCGAAGAACGAAGGAACGGGGGAAAATCTGGATTGGCCAAACCTTGGAGGATTCTTTCATCAATCAACCGATTAACAAGGTAAGGGGGGAGAAACTTGATTGGGAAATGGTTTATACATGTATAGGGTAGTTGGGGATTCCTTAACCCCGTAGGAAATTGATCGATATATGATAATATATATTGTTATGTTATGATTGATGATGATTGTTGTTAATTATATAGTAATCGTTAATGAATTGGTGTTTTGGGTTGATTTGGCATATAGGGCATATAGGGTGTTTTACGGTTTTTAGGGAAAATTCTGTATGGCTTTTGAGGTATCGATAAAGTGTGTAGGTGATGATTTTGGGAATAGAAATTAGAAACCTATTGGTTACGGTAATATGCAAGATTGGTACTAGAATAGACTGAGGATTTGAGTTGAGATGATAGGTACAATTTGGCCTAGATAGCAATCTGCAGAACTGTGAGAAATTGGTGAAATCGCAGCATTCGCTGGGCTTCGCCTGGCGAATGTTGGCGAAGCTTCGCCTGGCGAAGGGAGGCGAGTGTTCGCCTGGCGAGCTGAGACGAGTGACAGCGAATAATTCAGAATTAAGTCCCAGACCTAAAGGGTAGGAACTTCGCCTGGCGAGTGTGGCCAGCGAAGGTTCGCCTGGCGAATGAAGGTTCGCCTGGCGAGTGCACGATAGTGAAATGAGGGCTTCGCCAGCAGGTTCTCCTGGCGAATGCTAGCGAAGGTTTGCTACGGGGCTTCGCCTGGCGAATGCCAACGAACGTAGCAGAACCAGAATGTGATTTTGTGATGTTTTGGCCTTGAGCTTGGGCTTGTGTGATCCCTTTGGCCTTGATGCACTGTAAGAATGATGAGCGTGGGAACTAACTTGTGTACTTGGTGATAGTGCATGTTTCCGTAATAATGACTGGTGGATAATTAGTTGATGTATATGTATGCAGTGATCAGTAGGATCGTGTATTCCCGAGTAGTGGGATGTGTTTGTATCTTGGTGATAGAATATGAACTTGTTTACTATCTGGTTGATTTATATGGTGTTGGTGCATGTTATATCTATGTATATATATGTGATGTATAATGATACGATCAGGTGGATCGTGTGCACTTAGTGTGCCTGAACATAATAGTTATGCATTGGTGTGTGCATATCATGGTGTCTTGGTGGGATGGATCATGTCTCGGATGGAGCGTAAGTGATCTGTCCGTACTCCTTTGTGGAGAATGGTGGGGTTGAATCATGTCTCGGATGGAGCGTAAGTGATTCACCCGTACTCCTTTGTGGAGAATGGTGGGGTTGAATCATGTATCGGATGGAGCGTAAGTGATTCACCCGTACTCCTTTGTGGAGAATGGTGGGTTCGATTGAATGAACCAATGAGTCGGTACCGCATGCATGGTGTTGAGTTGCATTTGCATTATAATATGTTATATTGTAATTTGAACAGTAGGTTCGTTATATGGTGTTGTTGGGGTGAATAATTGATGTGTTGGTGTGTTTTACTGCCTTATTACATGTATTACATTACCATTATATTTTTGATCATGATTTCTCACCCCTTTGTTGTTGTTGTGGTCTGTGCTTCTTCGGAAGTACAGATAATCCAGGTGCTTAGCTAGCTTGGATATTGGTGTGACTGTCGAGTCTAGGATGCTCTGATACGTAGCACGGGACTTGGGCGTTTTTAGTTATTTTATGTTGAACTTATATTTTATTTCCCTGTGAACGTATCAAACTTTTATTGAATTTTATTATTTAATATTCCGCTGAAGTTGGAGATAAACCTTTTTATAAGGAAACGTTGTTTTTATGTGATATCCCACTTGGGAGAATTGGAACTCTGATTTTGTTTATTTATAATGTTTATTAATTTAATTGATTTTGGGAAGTGGGGTGTTACACGCAGTCGCTGTCTTCGCCGTCTTCAGACACCGCGTTGACACTTTCAAATATCACCCCGCCACTGGTAAACTGGATCGGCCCTTTACCTCGCGACGCACTGTGAGAAGAGGAGGCTTCAGCCGTAGGAGAGTATCCCAACCCGAACTTGTCTTGCTTGTTAGGTATCTCTAGAATTCGCCCCCAGCCTGGGGTAGATTCGGCCTGAACAACGGCCCGGGCTTCCTTGAAGGAAGAGAGAGTCATCTCTGGTTTCTCAGTGATTATAGGAGCCACGTTCTTGACTTTAACAGCTTCGAACGCCTGACATAGGGTTTCGTGGATTTCCCCATCCATCTCAACATACTTGAAGGATGAAAAATGGCTCACCCTTATATCTTCCTCGCCACAAACGGTCACGATGCTGCCTCCGACAGCATAATTGAGCTTCTGGTGCAACGTCGAGGTCACGGCACCCGCAGAATGGATCGATGGCCGGCCCAAGAGACAACTGTAGGCGGCCATGATGTCCATAATGTAGAAGACTGCATCAAATGTTTCCGGCCCAACTTGGATTGGCAACGTCACCTCCCCGAAAACATGACGTTTGGTTCCAACGAACGCCTTCACAACCAGATCACTGGGTGTGCAAATCAATCTGCGAGTATCTAATTTCATCAATGCTTTCTTCGGAAGAACGTTGAGCGATGACCCTGTGTCCACCAACACATAAGACATAATCGTTCCCTTACACTCTATCGAGATGTGCAGAGCACTATTGTGGTTCCTTCCCTTCGGCGTCAGCTCCAGGTCAGTGAACCCTAACCCGTTTCCAGCATTCACGTGGGCTACGACCCCTTCCAACTAGTTGACCGATATTTCATGCGGTACATACGTGGCGTTCAACACCTTCAGCAGCGCGTTGCGGTGTGCCTCAGAACACAGCAGCGTGTTGCGGTCTGCCTCAGAACACAGCAACAAATTCAGGATGGAAATTTTCGAGGGTGTTTGATGGAGATGATCCACGATCTTGTAGTCACTCTTCTTAATAAACCTCATAAACTCTTCAGCATCTTTAACAAGTAAGTCTTTCTCTACCACACGAGGGGTTTCTTCAACGACTTTACTCTTCCCTTTATCAGTTACATCATCTTTGTCCGCTTTGTCCGTCACAACCTCAGGTGGAGCAAACACTCTTCCGCTGCGAGTAATTCCGCCAATTCCCCCTAGGTTATCCACACAGGACCCTGATGGTTCCAATTCCAACTTCTATTTGTTGCAGTAGACGTCTGCCCCATAATGCCATGGGACAACATTGGTGCTTTCGAAAGGTATCGGCCCAACTTTGGTGATGGTAATCGTGGGCGGCCTGGGTGCAGAAATATTTATCGTCCGACGAGGGATGGTGATGGTAGCAACCTCATCACCTTGCTTCAGCATTACCTCTCCCGATCTGCTGTCGGCCCTTCGGCTAAACTGTAAGATTCCTTTGGTCATCAGACTCTGAATCCCTTCTATCAACTGTTCACATCCATTAGGACTAGTCGCACAGCCCATACATAGTTCTCCACAGCCCGGGAAGTAACCTCTTTTCATTAGCTTGGCTTTGACGAAGCTAAGCGGTGTCTTCAGATCCTTGACATCAGTCAACAAATCCAAGCTCTCGTCTTCAATAATGGCGTTTACCCCACCTCTCCTATGATTTGGCATAGGGTTCTTCGTGACGTTTGGCACATTATCTGAGAAGTTGATGATCTTAGCGTCCACCATATCCTGCACCTTGTGCTTGAAGGCTTTGCAATTTTCTATCGTGTGGCTTGGTGCCCCTGAGTGAAACTCACAAGTCGCGTTCGCATCATAACCCGGCGGAGGTGCCCCTATCAAGGGAGCCAGGGTTCTCTTCTGGATTAGCTATAACTGAAGCAGAGTCTGTAACAGTTGAGCATAAGACATGGGCGGAGTCTCAAGGTGACGGCTCGACAGAGGTGCTCTGTTTTGATACTTTCTGTACCCTTGTTGGTTCGGCTACTGCTGCTGCTGCGGCTGGGGTTGTTGGACAGCGGGGATGGTTATGCTGGCCACCTGCTGGTGCTGGCCTTTACCCTTCCTTCGAGCGTTGGACACGGCGCTCGTCTCTCCTTCCCTCCTTTTGCCACCATAGGGTTTCTTTTCTCCTCCAGCAGAGGATATATCACCTTGAATTTTCCCCAGCTTGATCCCATTTTCAACGTGCTCACCCGTGATAATGAGATTTGAGAAGCTTCCAGACATACTGCTGACCAATTTCTCATAATAAACCCCTGGGAGGGTGGCTACGAACATTTCAACAAGCTCCCGTTCAACCATCAGCGGCTGAACCCTAGCTGCTAATTCACGCCACCGCTGGGCGTATTCCTTGAACCCTTCGTTGTTCCTCTGTGACAAATTCTGCAGTTGGACCTGGTTCGGAGCCAAGTCGCTGTTATATTGGTAATGGTGCACGAATGCTTCAGCAAGTTCCTTCCACGTGCGCACACTGGTAGGTTCCAGACTCATGTACCATTCCAGGGAGGGCCTGGACAAGTTATCCTGAAAGAAGTGCATCAGCAACTTCTCGTCTTCAGAGTGAGCTGACATTTTCCGGTAGTATGATCTCAGATGGACGCGAGGGCAAGTGGTGCCCTTGTACTTTTCAAAGTCGGGTACCTTGAACTTGGGAGGCACCTTGAAATCAGCAATCAGTCCCAACTTGGACATATCAACCCCCATGGTGTTCTGTGTAACACCCCCTTTCTATACCCCAAAAGAATAGATAAATCAATTAGGCACATAGAAAATTTATTTCATCAGAGTTTGATTCAAACATGGTATAAAAGAGGCGCATCACATTAACAGGAAATTAAACACATACGATACCTACTCAAAATAGATATGCAACAATGGGTAACCCACATCTCAATATTTAGAATAAAGCGGAAACATCCAAATATTGAATCGATCTCATTCATAAAAGTATATACAACCATCAGTTAATTCATGTTTTACAACGTATCCACAACAGATACATACACATATGCATCACAAAAGAATCAAAACAAATGTAACCCCAAAAGAGTCAAAGGCTTCCTAACTACCCAGATGTTACATATCAGAGCCATTGACCAAAAAGAATGAAGACATCGCTTCACAAAAAGAACCTCCAGCTTCCTACTCTGCAATGCCTCATAGAGCATTAGAAAACAGCAGAAGGGTGAGAAACAACATCATAACAGTTAATGCATAAAATTGTATATATACATAACTCCATAATTATACAAGTTATACTCAAATTATGTTCTCACCACATTAAGCATATACAAATAATCATGTCTCTACACGTACACATGAACATTCACTATATTTTCTCCAAACAATCACATAAAACATACACAGTTATATTCACATAACCAATGCATCATACACAAATGACTCATGCAACTCATAGAGACCGACACACGACTCTATGCAGATGCAAATGCGGTACCGACTCATTCAACAAATTCCCTAAGGAATCGAGTATTCAGCAGATCCTCCACGGGATCAAGTACTCAGCAGATTCTCCACGGAATCAAATATTCATCAGATTCTCCACGGAATCGAATATTCAGCAGATCCTCCACGGGATCAAGTACTCAGCAGATTCTCCACGGAATCAAATACTCTAACCAATCCTCCACGGGATTACATGTTATGACCGATTCTCCGAGGAATCACACAATGCAACCGATTCTCCAAGGAATCACTCAATGCAACCGATTCTCCAAGGAATCGAATATAACCATCGTATCATACGAGGTTCTACAAATCCTCCACGGGATCAATCACAAAAATGCATACTATGTTCACAAACATACTCATTGCATTTATCACATACATCACATATATTCATTATGCATTCACATTATACACCATTTCACACAAGGTTTACATACCTATTAATCCATCAATGCATTTCTATCTAATTCGAGCAAACGCACAACATTATCAAACGATTAAGATTCACAATCGGCTCCACAATCTAGGATTCACGCCTTTCGGCCACCCACAGCACAACATGTTGAAACAGTCCACACATCAATCATTCATATAGGCATTAATCATAATTGAATCAACCAAACATCATGCCATGAACAAACAGCAAAACAAATAACACTGCCAGGTTCGCCAACCTTCGCCTGGCGAAGCCACGCAGCGAATGCTCGCTGGCCTTCGCCTGGCGAACTCCCCAGCGAAGTCCACTGGGAGTAATTCTGGAATTACTCGCTGAGGCTCGCTACCCACTCGCCTGGCGAACCTTCGCCAACTCACCTCGCCTGGCGAACTTGCCAGCGAATACAGGGTATTAGCTTCTGACTTGCTTCGCTACAGCTCGCTGGGCTTCGCCTGGCGAAGCTTCGCTGCCTTTCGCCTGGCGAACTTGCGAAGACAGAACTTCCATGGCTGTCTCAAAGCCCAAACTCCACACAACCAACCGATTAAATCCAAACCAGTCACAGTAGCACAACCCAACCATCACCCGACTAAACTACATCGTCTAATCCGAGTTCTGACCGATTAAAACCTCATTCTACTCACAAAACCAACTTCTAACCTAAGTGGAAAAAGAGTAGAAACTCTACAAAATCCACACACATACACATACAATCATACACATTAAAGAGATGATGGAGTTTCACACCCTTACCGATCGATTGCAAGCTTTGGTAATGATTCCTTGATGATTCTAGGTTTTCCTCTCCACTTTCTCTTCTCTTTCTCTTCTCCTCTTTTCTTTCTCTTGCTTTTCTTCTTATGTTACTATCTCCTTCCTATTTCCTCTCTTATTCTATTTCTATCTCTATTTCTTTCCTCTCAAATTCTTTCCAACACTTATCAATCAATTCTCACACTAAAGTGCTAAATGTCTAAAATGCCCTTTTTACTCTAATTCCTCGAAAACTCTCTGAATCGGTAAAAATAGATAAAATAAGAAAAACACCACATAGCAATACATAATTTCTCAATTTAAAACAAACATCAATTAAATAAATTAAAAGACTCAACCAATAATGGGAATTCAGAATCGGGGCGTTACAACTCTCCCCCACTTAGAAATTTTCGTCCTCGAAAATATCACCTGATTCAAACAACTCTGGATGCGATTCTCGCATCTTGCTCTCCAATTCCCAAGTCATGTTGCCTTCCGCGGCACCTCCCCAGGACACTTTCACAAGCGCAATATCCTTGCCTCTCAGTTTCTTAACTTCACGGTCCAAAATACTAACTGGTAAAACTTCAACTGTAAGGTTATCTCTTACTTCAACTTCATCCATCGGGATCACATGTGACGGATCCGGAACATACTTCCGAAGTTGCGAGACATGGAATACATCATGCAAATTCGAAAGGTTCGGAGGCAACGCCACACGATACGCCACAGCACCAACCCGTGCGACAATCTGATACGGACCAATAAAACGAGAAGTCAACTTTCTCGACTTCAAAGCACGACCCACACCCGTAACTGGTGTAACTCTCAGAAACACATGGTCTCCCTCTTGAAACTCGAGATCCTTTCTCCTTTTATCATGATAACTTTTCTGTCTATTCTGAGAAGCTCTCATCTTTTCCCGAATAAATTTCACCTTTTCCGTCGTTTGCTGTACCATTTCAGGACCAACTACCGACCTTTCACCCGTCTCATGCCAACACAGAGGTGTTCGACATCTCCGTCCATATAAAGCCTCAAATGGCGCCATACCGATACTCGAATGGAAACTATTATTATAGGTGAACTCAATCAACGCTAAATAACCGTCCCACGCACCACCTTGTTCAAGCACACAAGCACGCAACAGATCTTCTAACGATTGAATCGTCCTCTCGGTTTGACCATCCGTTTGCGGATAATATGCCGAACTCAATCTCAACTTAGAACCCAAGGCACCTTGCAAACTCTCCCAAAATCTTGAAGTAAATCTAGGATCTCTATCCGACACAATACTCTTAGGAACTCCATGAAGCTTCACAATAGTGCCAACATAAATCTCGACTAACCTTTCAAAAGAATAAGTAATATCAATCGGAATAAAGTGAGCCGATTTAGTAAGCCTATCAACAATCACCCAAATAGCATTATGTCCTCTTTGCGTATTCGACAATCCCGTAACAAAATCCATCGATATACTATCCCATTTCCATTCCGGAATATCCAACGGTTGCATCAATCCACTAGGCTTCTGATGCTCCACCTTAGACTTCTGACAAGTCAAACACGAGTACACAAAACGAGCAACATCGCTTTTCAATCCAGACCACCAAAAGATCTTCTTCAAATCCTGATACATCTTATTCGCTCCCGGATGAATACTTAAGTTACTCCGATGTCCCTCTTCCAATATCATCTTTTTCAAATCCGCGTCATCGGGAATACAAATACGACCTCGAAACCTCAAAACTCCTAATTCATCAACGTTGAAATCTTCACTTCCATTCGTCAACAAATCCACAAATTTCAAATCCAACTTTTGCTTTTCACACACTGTAGTAAGGAAATCATTCGTGACATGCAACATACCAAGCTTCACACTACTCGGTGTTAACTCACAAACCAAACTCAAATCTCTAAAGTTCTCCAAGAGTTCCCACTCTCTAACCATCAAAGTAGACACGTGCAACGACTTCCGACTTAAGGCATCGGCTACCACATTCGCCTTACCCGGATGATAATTTAAACCAAAATCATAGTCCTTCAAAAGTTCTAGCCATCTCCTTTGCCTCATATTCAATTCCTTTTGATCAAACAAATACTTCAAACTCTTGTGATCGCTAAAAACTTCAAATCTTGCACCATAAAGATAGTGCCTCCAAATTTTTAAAACGAACACCACGGCCGCTAACTCCAAATCATGAGTAGGATAATTCTTTTCATGCACTCTCAACTGCCTAGAAGCATACGCCACGACCTTCCCATCTTGCATCAATACACCACCCAATCCTGACAAAGAAGCATCGCAATAAACCACAAAAGGTTCCGTAGGATTCGGCAAAATCAAAACTGGCGCTGTTGTTAACCTTCTCTTTAATTCCATGAAACTCTCTTCACAATTAACATCCCAAATAAAAGCCTTTCCTTTACAAGTCAACTGCCTTAACGGAAGTGCTAACTTTGAAAATCCTTCGATAAACCTCCGGTAGTAACCGGCCAAGCCCAAAAAGCTTCGAATTTCCGTAACCGATCTTGGAGTCTCCCATTGCATTACCGCATCGATCTTGGATGGATCCACACTAATACCATTGCCGGAAATAATATGTCCAAGAAAACTCACCTTCGACAACCAAAACTCACACTTAGACAACTTTGCATACAACTTCTTCTCTTTCAAAATCCGCAACACAATCCTTAAATGTTCTTCGTGTTCCTCTCGAGACTTAGAATAAATCAAAATGTCATCGATAAACACCACCACAAAACGATCCAACTGCTCGTGAAAGATATGGTTCATATATTCCATGAAAACACCCGGCGCATTAGAAACTCCGAATGGCATCACCGTATACTCGTAGTGACCATATCGTGTTCTAAAAGCCGTCTTCGAAATATCTTCTTCCTTAACCCGAATCTGGTGATAACCGGATCTTAAATCAATCTTACTAAAAACACGGGCTCCAACCAATTGATCCATCAAATCATCAATTCTTGGAAGCGGATACTTGTTCTTAATTGTCACCTTATTCAACTGCCGATAATAAATACACAATCGCATACTACCATCCTTCTTCTTTACCAACAATACCGGCGCACCCCAAGGAGAAACACTTGGTCTTACAAATCTCTTATCCAACAAATCATTCAACTGCTTCTTCAATTCCACCAACTCCGATGCCGACATCCGATACGGGGTCATCGAAATCGGTCTAGTACCCTGCACTAGATCAATAGAAAATTCAACCTCTCTCTTTGGCGGCACATCCGCAACATCTTCCGGAAACACTTCAGGAAATTCACAAACCACAGGAAACACGTCGAGCTCAACTTTGCTCTCCACCGACAACGATGCAAACAAACCAAACAACTGAGCTTCGTCCGCTAAAAGCTTCTTCAACTCTTTAGTGGAAAGAAAACTCTCGTTTTCACCATCTTCCCAAGAAGGAAACCTTACTAACTTGTGATAGCAATCCAAATGAACTCTATTAAATTGCAACCAATTCATACCCAAGATTACGTCCAAACCTTCCAACGGCAAACACACTAAATCCATAACGAAGTCCTTACCATACATGGTCAAAGGACAACTTGCACACACCAAAGAAGTAGTTACCGACCCCGAAGCGGGAGTCCCAATAACCATACCACTACTCAAAGAAACCATACACAAATCCAACCGCTTAGCACACGCAAGAGAAATGAACGAGTGAGTCGCTCCAGTATCAATAATAGCAACTACAGGCATATCATTAATAAAGCATGTACCTTTAATCAAACGATCTGCCGCATTAGTGGCGTCTGAACCTGCTAATGCGAATACTTTTCCGCCCGCCGGAGCTTGCTTCGGTTTGGTACAATTCGGGCTAATGTGACCCACCTCGCCACAATTAAAACACTTCACAGCATTCTTTCTACACTCTGCTGCATCATGACCAAAGAGTCCACAGTTGGAACACTTCGCCTTGAACTTTCCACAATCATAAGACTTGTGGCCCATCACGCCACACTTAAAACATTTGATCGCACCGGAACCTCCTCCGGGTCTCCTATCAAAGTTTCCCCTATGTTTGCCCTTATCAGCAGGCGTCACATAAGGTCCGCTTCGTACTTGCTGCTTCCCTCTCCTCTCGCTCAAACCCTTATAATGAGTAGAACGAGCTCTACTATCTTCTTCATAAATTCTACAACACTCGGTCAAATCCGAAAATCTTCGTATCCTTTGATAACCCACCGCTTGCTTTATCTCCGGACGCAAGCCATTCTCATACTTGATACATTTGGAAAATTCCGCCGTAACCGCATCATAGTGAGGGTGAAACTTCACTAACTCAGTAAACTTAGCGGTGTAGTCCACCACCGACATATTACCTTGATTCAACTCCAGAAATTCCATTTCTCTCTTCCCTTTAACACTTTCGGGATAATACTTCCTTAGAAACTCAGCACGAAATAAATCCCACGTAATATCCTCGTCGTCGACCTCAAGAACTTGCCTCATGCTGACCCACCAGTCATCGGCCTCTTCTCTCAGCATGTGAGTCCCTAGTCTCACCTTATTCCCTTCAGCACAATCCATCACCCTAAAAATTCTCTCAATTTCCTTTAACCATATCTGAGCACCATCCGGATCAAATCTCCCTTTAAACACCGGTGGTTGGTTCTTCCTGAACTCATTATTCGCATTCACGTTAGGTGCACCCTGCACAGCTCTGGCCATAGCCTCTAACGCCGCTGCCATAGCATTGTCATTACGACCTGCCATATTCTGAGGATTCCCAAAAATAACAACAAGGTTAAACAACCGTTCAACCAACACAACAACAAGACAGACACGACTGACTCAACACTGGCTCTGATACCACTTAATGTAACACCCCCTTTCTATACCCCAAAAGAATAGATAAATCAATTAGGCACATAGAAAATTTATTTCATCAGAGTTTGATTAAAACATGGTATAAAAGAGGCGCATCACATTAACATGAAATTAAACACATACGATACCTACTCAAAATAGATATGCAACAATGGGTAACCCACATCTCAATATTTAGAATAAAGCGGAAACATCCAAATATTGAATCGATCTCATTCATAAAAGTATATACAACCATCAGTTAATTCATGTTTTACAACGTATCCACAACAGATACATACACATATGCATCACAAAAGAATCAAAACAAATGTAACCCCAAAAGAGTCAAAGGCTTCCTAACTACCCAGATGTTACATATCAGAGCCATTGACCAAAAAGAATGAAGACATCGCTTCACAAAAAGAACCTCCAGCTTCCTACTCTGCAATGCCTCATAGAGCATTAGAAAACAGCAGAAGGGTGAGAAACAACATCATAACAGTTAATGCATAAAATTGTATATATACATAACTCCATAATTATACAAGTTATACTCAAATTATGTTCTCACCATATTAAGCATATACAAATAATCATGTCTCTACACGTACACATGAACATTCACTATATTTTCTCCAAACAATCACATAAAACATACACAGTTATATTCACACAACCAATGCATCATACACAGATGACTCATGCAACTCATAGAGACCGACACACGACTCTATGCAGATGCAAATGCGGTACCGACTCATTCAACAAATTCCCTAAGGAATCGAGTATTCAGCAGATCCTCCACGGGATCAAGTACTCAGCAGATTCTCCACGGAATCAAATATTCATCAGATTCTCCACGGAATCGAATATTCAGCAGATCCTCCACGGGATCAAGTACTCAGCAGATTCTCCACGGAATCAAATACTCTAACCAATCCTCCACGGGATTACATGTTATGACCGATTCTCCGAGGAATCACACAATGCAACCGATTCTCCAAGGAATCACTCAATGCAACCGATTCTCCAAGGAATCGAATATAACTATCGTATCATACGAGGTTCTACAAATCCTCCACGGGATCAATCACAAAAATGCATACTATGTTCACAAACATACTCATTGCATTTATCACATACATCACATATATTCATTATGCATTCACATTATACACCATTTCACACAAGGTTTACATACCTATTAATCCATCAATGCATTTCTATCTAATTCGAGCAAACGCACAACATTATCAAACCATTAAGATTCACAATCGGCTCCACAATCTAGGATTCACGCCTTTCGGCCACCCACAGCACAACATGTTGAAACAGTCCACACATCAATCATTCATATAGGCATTAATCATAATTGAATCAACCAAACATCATGCCATGAACAAACAGCAAAACAAATAACACTGCCAGGTTCGCCAACCTTCGCCTGGCGAAGCCACGCAGCGAATGCTCGCTGGCCTTCGCCTGGCGAACTCCCCAGCGAAGTCCACTGGGAGTAATTCTGGAATTACTCGCTGAGGCTCGCTACCCACTCGCCTGACGAACCTTCGCCAACTCACCTCGCCTGGCGAACTTGCCAGCGAATACAGGGTATTAGCTTCTGACTTGCTTCGCTACAACTCGCTGGGCTTCGCCTGGCGAAGCTTCGCTGCCTTTCGCCTGGCGAACTTGCGAAGACAGAACTTCCATGGGTGTCTCAAAGCCCAAACTCCACACAACCAACCGATTAAATCCAAACCAGTCATAGTAGCACAACCCAACCATCACCCGACTAAACTACATCGTCTAATCCGAGTTCTAACCGATTAAAACCTCATTCTACTCACAAAACCAACTTCTAACCTAAGTGGAAAAAGAGTAGAAACTCTACAAAATCCATACACATACACATACAATCATACACATTAAAGAGATGATGGAGTTTCACACCCTTACCGATCGATTGCAAGCTTTGGTAATGATTCCTTGATGATTCTAGGTTTTCCTCTCCACTTTCTCTTCTCTTTCTCTTCTCCTCTTTTCTTTCTCTTGCTTTTCTTCTTATGTTACTATCTCCTTCCTATTTCCTCTCTTATTCTATTTCTATCTCTATTTCTTTCCTCTCAAATTCTTTCCAACACTTATCAATCAATTCTCACACTAAAGTGCTAAATGTCTAAAATGCCCTTTTTACTCTAATTCCTCGAAAACTCTCTGAATCGGTAAAAATAGATAAAATAAGCAAAACACCACATAGCAATACATAATTTCTCAATTTAAAACAAACATCAATTAAATAAATTAAAAGACTCAACCAATAATGGGAATTCAGAATCGGGGCGTTACATTCTGGTTCTCGAAATTCCTCATCTTGTCCTCGAGTGCCTTAAACCTCAGACGTGCTTCAGCAGTCAGCTCCCCTTCAGCACCTCTCTGTGAGAACACATCGTCTTGACGGTCTTCTAGCCATGGCTGAGGCCCATACAGATTTCCAACACCCGCATTGCCGTTACCCAGTCCAACATTGACATTAGCTTCAAAATTCCCATTACCGACGCTAGTCGTATTACCGTTGAGTCCCATGTTAGCTATCACATTGCCGTTGGCAATGCCATTCCCCCCGGTCACGAGGACGCCATTCTGAGGAGTTTCAACAGGTGGAGGGGTTGGAACAGTCCCACCATGGAGTACACTATTGCTGTCAACCCTTGAGATCAGAGGTTGAACCAAGGTTCTGAGCTGATCCTGGCCATTAGCGACCACTTGCATGAGCTCCATGAAGCGGTCCATCCTTTCTCGGAGTTCTTGAACGTCAGTTTGCACTTGCTCCATAACTCTGGCTTGATTTGCTCTGGTCGGATAGCGGTGGATAGGTCTATGATCAATCCTGGAACAACCTGCATACACAAGGGGTTAGAAAAACGACAAAAGTGCTCGTTATGCAAATGCTTCATGCAAATGCAAACGTGTGTCTGTGTGTTAGGGAGGTATCCCCCGATCCTAGTGCCTGAGTGCCAGTGCTGATAATAAGAAGTCTGAGTCCAGTCATGGAAATAACATCTCATATATATAAAGAAAGCCCATCAAGGCGGTACATAACGTTACTGAATACAAGCTGAATCAATAGCATGACCTCCACCAACAAGCCTGGTGATGGTCAGCATACAACAACGATCAAAACAAAAGGATCACAAAAAGTCAAGCACGGCCACGGGCGCGAAACTCTTCTAACAATCCCTTCGTTTCTGGATGATCAGGCCGAGTGAGTAACCCTTCGATGAGTAAC
Organism: Lathyrus sativus; assembly: GCA_963859935.3. Classification (NCBI taxonomy): domain Eukaryota; kingdom Viridiplantae; phylum Streptophyta; class Magnoliopsida; order Fabales; family Fabaceae; genus Lathyrus; species Lathyrus sativus. The sequence goes on along the minus strand of OZ012739.1, from coordinate 213,084,872 downwards.
TCTCTCTGCATGATGGTGTATTGAAGACCTTTGACTGAGTCTTCCCATGCTCCTTCGCCGAAACACTCTTCTAGCTTCCGCTTCTTGGATTCAAACGTCAGTTTGCGCTCCTTCAGGTTAGCAAGAGCCTTGTTGAGCTGGCTTTCAGCGGCATATCTGCGAGTGGTTTCTTCATCAAACCTCTTCCCACTAGCCTTCACCTGGGCTTTCAACTCGGAGATCTGTTGCTTCAGCTTATCCTCCCGTTCTTTGTCGTTGGCTAGGGTGGCCTTCCAGTGCTGATTGAACTTGGATATTCTCCAGTACGCTTCATCTAAGTGCTGCTTCTTAGTGGCCAGTACATCATTGACAGCTTTGAAGTCTCGACCCATGCGCTCGCGCTCAGCTATCTACTTAGTCAAATCTGTCCCTAGCTGGTTCACCAGCTCTGTCTGCCTCTTGAAGGAATGAACGGCTTTGCTTTTCTCGCTTCTGAGTTGAGCCAATTCTTTCTCCAGTTCTTCATTTGCCTTTTTCAGCTCATCTCGCTCAGCTAACACCTGATTGTGCTGCTGAATAGGCACAGTGGTAGGCTCTTCAATCACTGGAGGGATTTCTGGCTTGGCAGGAGGAAACAGCATCCCTATCATATCTGCTCGGGCTCTGATCCAGGTCATATACTGAGCGTAGGCTTGGCTATTACTTTTCCCCAGCAACGGCTTTCCCCGCTTACAGATACCATTCCAAGCATGCTGAAGCTTAGATAACATATCCCTTTCTAGAAGACCAGTGAGGTACATAGATTCCTGCACCTCTTCATCCTTCGGCGGAGCTCTCAAAGCATAAGCAAACTGTCGGACCAGCAGAGATGGATTATAGTTGATACAGCCCTTCCTGCCTATCAAAGGCACATTCAGAAATCCACTGCAGCTGAAGATAATCTTAGTGCCCAACCTATCTCTGTCAAACCAGGAAATATCCTCCGCTGATAGACTCATCAAACACTCAGACCACTCAGCTGTGGCTGCAGACGAAGCAAAGGGACCCTTCTTGGGTAGATGACTATCAAGCCATCTATAGAGTAGGGGCACACAGCACGAGACATTCTTGCCCCTTCTGTTCTCGTTTTTGTAGTGGACGGAATGATAGACATCTCCTATCAAGGTAGGGACTGGATTCCCTGATGCAAAGATGTGGAAGGAATCGAAGTCTACAAAGTCGGGCATATTGGGGAACAGAATGATGCCATATATGCACAAAGCAAGGATGGTGTTGAACATGATCCAACATCCGTCTTTGGCGCACTGTTGAGCCTTTCCCACTAAGAACTGCAAGGAGAAACCGGGAACCTTGTTCCAACTAGACAAGATCAACTCGGAGGCATCTAGATGAAGTGAATGAGCTAGACTAGCCAGATTAGGCTCAGCATCCATATGAACAAAAGGCATCTGCCTCTTGATAGGGACACCTAACAAGTTAGCATACTCCTCTAGTGTAGGTGTGAGAATGAAGTCCTGGAAAGTAAAGCATCTCAATGGAGGATCGTAGAACTGCAGCAGGGCGTGCAACCCATTCAACTCAAACACAGGGGTTTTACAAACCAAACTGAGCAGTTTACCGTAAGAGTTTCTGAATTCATCTCTGTCGCTTCCGCGAAAATAAGGTGCTGGCAAAACAGAAGAGTCGCCACCTTTCGTTATTTATCCCTCGGAGCGGGAAAGGAAACGATCGGAAAAACCTGACAAAAAGGGTAAGACAAGGTCATCGCAACCGTTGTCTGGGTTCGGGAGTCGGTTACGCAAGGGGAAGGTATTAGCACCCCTCACGTCCATCGTACTCGATGGGATTCACGCTTGCAGTGTTTATCTGACGAGTTGGTTTATCTATCTACCTATCAAGGCTGGCTTAAACAGAAAAGAAAATGACTCGGCAAAGCGTCGCACTTTATGCCTACGTATTCTCATCAGAGAATGAGAAATCAGAGTCAACGTAGTTCGACTAACTACGGGTTACGGGGAAGGTGGCTCGCCAATACGTCAGTATTGTGCCTACGTACTCTCAACAGGCTTGAGAGATAAGAGCTTACGTAGTTCGGGCTACTACGGATTACGGGCACTCAGATTCATCTGTTTTATCGAGTAAGGTTAAACAGCAGTTCCAGCAGTTAGGGACAAAGCCTGTTTGCGGTGGCGCTGAAGTTTAACGACACTCTTTTCTTCAGAAAAGCTCCCTTTGAATTATGGGCCCACGGGGCAAAAAGGTTTGAAATTTGTTTTCTGTCTTTTACGGAAGAAGTGTTTCTTATTGTGTTTGCAATTTCAATCGCACTAAAGACTATGACCTGAGAGTGAATGTGTCGCATGTCACCCAAAGGGTGCCATACTAATCATCCAGACTGTTGAAAAGAAACTCTCCAACAATCCTTTCCCAGATAGCTTAAGGCTCATAACGTACGAAAGAAATCATTCATGATTACTGTATCTTAAGCTGTTTTGAGATGAGATGAGAACAGGCTCAACTAAGGGGAGACTATCAAGTCCTAATGTTGTCATGCCGAGGATTCATCCTATGGTTGAGGTTTGAAACAGGGAACTCCTAGAAGTTATCATGCATAGGTTTCAACCTAAAGTTCTATCATCATTTCCTTATCAAAGGAAATGAGAGTCCTAAGGGGATCATGTCAATGATAAACAAAAACAGATAAAGCATCAGCTTAAACAATAAACAGATATACAGTAAAATGCATGCAATGCATGTGAGGGAGGAAATGTGTGTGGGGCAGCAGCCTCCACAAGCTCATCTCAACCTCAAGCCACAATGAATAACTGTAATCATACTGCAAAGTAAAACAACATGCTATCAAGCAGAATATAAGAGACTGTAATCATACAGAGGAAAATAAAATGCTGTCAAGCAAACACAAACCACATGGGCAAGGGAGCTGGGCTCTACCGAATACCCGCAAGCAAAGCCATATAGTAACAATACAAGCAGAGGGAGCAGCTCAACCTCCAGTGCAATCATGCTCGTAATTTAAAGTCAGTCTAATCATGGACTTATTCTAATGCATCAAGCAAGTCAAACAAGGCACATCAACAATACAGAAAAGAAAACAGACAAGAAAGCAGATCAACAACTCTCTCAATTCCAAGCTTCAGCTCTTCTGACAGCAACCCAGTCTTCAGACTTTAACCACCCTTTAAGGCTATCAGCTTTCATGACAAGTATCAACTTGCTTCTCCAGGTTTCAACCCATCAACATAAGTGTCAACTTAATCTTCTTTTTCAAGCTTCAGCTTTCCAGTCAATTCCACCTTCAGGCTTCATTCTCAACTACAAGTATCAACTTGATTCCTTCAGGCTCTCCAAGCATCAATGTAAGTGTCAACTTATCTTTTATTCCTCAAGCCTCATCTCTACACTCAATCTCAATTGAATCCTCTGCATAAGTATCAACTTAGTCCTCAAGCTTCAGCTCTCTTTGCTTTACCAGTCTCAACTTGGTCTTCTTCTCCTACAAGCTTCAGCTTCTCAGAGTAATCCTCAATCATATGGAAGTGTCAACTTCATTCTTCAATTCTTTAAGCCTCAGTTATTCACTCAATCTCCATTGGGTCTTCAAGTGTCAACTTGGTCTTCTTGCTCTTCAAGCTTCAGCTGCAATGGCAATACTCAAGGAATCATCCTCTTCCACACTCTTCAGTGAAGTCCTCATCTTCAAACTCAAGTCCAACTTCTTTCAAGATACTCAAACCAGAAGATTTAACAGGATGAGGGGAAATGATAAACAGCTTACTGACAACCAAAGGAAGCCTGTAAGGGTTCATCATTATGAGAGACTGGTTCCCTCAAAGTTCTACTTCCCAGATAAAGCCACTCATCCTTCCAAAGGAGGGATGTGAATATCTGAGAAGGACTTTTAGTCATTGGGAGGAATGGAAGCACAAGATGCTTTCCATATTTGTGAAAGAAATCATTCTAACTATAAGGCTCTCCCTATGTTTCCTATCTCCTAATCTTCATCAGATACCTTAAGCAAATCCAAAGCTCCAAGCAACTTCAAGCATCCACCTCTTGTCTTCAACTTGTCTTAAATCTCAACCAAAGGCAAACCAAGCAAAAACCCTAATCTAAGGGGAATAAGGAAGTTAAACTAGTTGAATTAGTAAGTTAGGATCACCTAAAACCTAGCACTAAAGTTAGTCCTAACTAAAATACTAAAATCAATTGTAAAATCCTACAAAAATATCTATGGGAACCTAGGTCAATCATGACTCTACCACATTAATTTCAAAGATCAAACCATCAAATTAGACCTAGAACTAAATTCTACATTACAAGGTATCAAACCTAAACCCTAAAAAGGAAGCATCTAAATATCAATCTAGAAAGCACACCTATTTTCATCACAAAAATGTGAGAAAAATTCTATATGATCCTACATGTCTAACCTAATCACACACAAAACATTAGGCTCAAAATCATCACCAAGAGATCATAGAAAATTCCACAAAAATATGCATCAAACATAATCATTTTAATATCAATTAAAATGTAAAATTCCCATTAAATCAGAAAATATATGAAATGAAAATATTTTTTCTCTAAAAAATACTAGACTCAATCATGAGTAAAATGCAAAAAGAATGGGATTGATTGGATTAATTTTAAATTTATTATGAATTTTACAAGAACCATGAATAAAATGAAAATTAAAAGAAAATCAAATTAAAATAATAACACGCGCGGTGCAAATAGAAATCAGAATCAGTTTAAACAATGGGTTGGGCCATCAGGGGGGTGTGGATAGCACTTAACTCACTAAGCCCAAAACCAGCTGCTAAATGAAACGCAGCGTTTCATTTATTCTGATCCTTCACAAAATGAGATTAAAACGTGGCCATTGGATCATGCTCCCAGTCCAAGTCAAACCCTCATCCAATGGTGCAAAAATCATCTTCAACCTTTTGAACATCTGAGCTTCGCGCCTAGCTCCGGCCACCACCGGTGGAGCTCCGGTCACCATCCCCAACCCTAGTTCTCTCTACAGGCCTCCATTGAAAATGGTCAAAACATGAATCTTGTCCCAAATCTTGCCACGAATTCAACCATACCCTTGGTTTCCTCTGAAACCTCAAGATTCACCATATCTAATTCTCAACCGAAAATGGAAATTCACCTATTTTGCCTCTAATTCTCCAATTAACTATCTGAAATCCATCATACACCATTCTACAATGCTTCTAACACCTTAATTCAACTTAATTCTACCTAAATCATGCTAGAGGAAGAAAGTTACCAACCTGAAAATCTTGGATGAACAGATGCACGAAACCTCCACTTCAAGCTCTCAAACCTTCCAAAATCATTCAGTGTATCACGTGACTTGCAGGTGCTGAAAATCAGTTGCTCATACACGATTCAACCATGGATTTGCTTGGGATTTGCTATGGAAACACTCACACACATCCAAGAAAGCTGTTAGGATCAAAAGAAATGATCAAAGTGGTGTAGAATGCAGAAATCGATTCCAACTTGCAATGAACAAAGTGCAATTGCAAAACCTCTTCTCTCAATCAATTCTCACCAACCTTTCTCTCAAACCTCTTCTAATCAATATATAGAACATGTTGGACCTCTCTAGATCCTTCTGGAATCATCCAAGGAGAAGTTGAGTTTCTCGTGTCATCCAAAATCTCATCTCATGCCATACTCACCCCAATTCTGTTTCCCTTGGTGCAACAGGTTGTTCTCATCCCAAAATCTCCCCAAGTGAGATATTAGAGGTGTTTAGCTTATAAAAAGCCTTGCTCATGCCTTGATTTTAAGTTTTGCAAATGTTGCTTAATATACAAGTAATCACTTTTCAAAGCAACTCCACAAATTGAATCTCAACTCAAAAATGTGGCTAAACCAATGTTCTTAAAATATTTTTTAGAGTCAAAATGATATATTACATGCCATGGTTTGGATGTGTAGGTTGAAAATATCAATTTCCAACTTTGGTTTATTTAACTTATGCCCTTATTTTAGGTCATTTTTGTAACTTTGAGCTACAAGCCTTTCAAACATCTCATGACCTCCTTACTAGCCTTAAAACATCATTTTGAACAAGTTTGATGTTGAATATTTTTCCATTTGAAGTTTGGAAATGGGAGTTATGGCCTTATGCTTGAAATGACCTGTAATCTCCAAATGACCAAAATGACCTTGACTTGTCAAAGCCATAACTTGAGTTCTACAAATCCTATCAAGGACTTCTAGTACTATCTAGAAAGCTAAGAGGATAAAGAACAACATTCATGTTTACCAAAAGTTCATAGGAATCATCTTTCTAGGGCAAACGTTTGATGCAACTGGGGTAACTTTCAAGGCCCCAGATTCACATACCTCAGATGACCTGTAACTTGTCAAAGTCATAACTTGAGTTCCACAAATCCTACAAATTAAAGCTAAGAATAAGCTCTATAACATTCATGTTGGGGGCAAGCTGAGATGACAATCACATCTTGGGCTAACCTGCCTTGATGATAGGGGTCAAACTAGGGGATTTTACACTGTCAAGCCTTAGAAACCCTAGCTTGAATCTTCTCAAACTCTTCAATCATGATGAGTTGACCTTGGAATCATCCTTATAACATCTCAATGCATCAATCCATGATCACATGGCTCTTGGATTAGGTCTCAACCTTCTTCAAATCATCAGTTGACCTAGGGTTGACCCAGTCAAACCCTAATTGCACCAATCATGGCTGGGTCTTCTTAATCTTGCACAATGACCTATCTAGGCCTCATGATGGCTTTCAAGACATCTCATAAGCTCTATCAAGGATTCAAGTCCACATTCTTGGCTTCAGAATCATCTGAGGGGCTCCCACAACTCCCAAGTTAGGAGGCACACAACCTTGGTTTCAACCACTCTCTCTGAGAATCTTTTATCTCCTCTGACAAGGATATCTACCCTTGAACACTTGAATAACCTTCTTGGCTAGCTTCATAGTCTTGTGTAGCTCTTGATTGGTACTCATACCTCTTGATCTCCTGCATACATGTCAATGAAATGCAAATGATAATGCTAATGTGAATGAAATGAAACACAAGCTAGGTAAAGAAATGTTGGTCAAATTTTGGGGTGCAACAGTTGCCCCTATTCAAACGGATTGAACCTGACTGGGTGAAAAGCGAACTGCTCTCAACCAATCAAGGTGTGAGACGGTTGAATACCGACAAACCCGGAAATTTGCCAACTGCACAAGTACATGGTACTCTGATGGGAACAAATCTTCGAAAACTGAGATACTAGCTGCACGACAACTAGCTGGGGGAATTGGTCGCACGGTAACCAGTAATACATGGTCGATCATGCCGTCAGGCATCAGGACTACTCGGGACTCATAAGGTCAACAATCAAGTTAATCATCCCGTCGGGCATTCAAAGAAAACATTCGGGCATCAGCCGGACTTCATCAGTAAGTCGGGAATAGAATTCTTGGTCAATCATGAACCAGTTGGGGATATCCAACTTCTACCATCAAGCACTCCGCATCAGCTGGGGGAACTGCTTCGTTAACACTGTTGGAGTTCAATCATCAAGTCTTCGAGGGAAGTTTCAACTTCGCTGTTCAGAAACCTGTTGGGGATGACACACCTCCGCTGGGGATTCTGGAGAACTATCAAGTAACTCTGCTTCGGGGACCCAGAAATCATTCTGGGTAAATCATCTCTGCTGAGGACATCAAGAATCATCCTGAACAAATAACTCCGCGGGGACTTCAAGAATCATCCTAAACCAATAACTATGCTTGAGATTTTAGGAATCATCCTGAACAAACGCTCTGCCGGGGACTTTAAGCATCAACTTGAGCAACCCTCTCTGGCGGCTTTCACTGGGGATTTTAAGAATCATCTTAAGCAAACGACCTTGCTGGGGAGAATTCAAGAATCAACTTGAGCAACGAATTTGCGGAGGAACACCTGCAAAACAAGAACGGTAACGACCTAGCTCATGTTTAGTATGCATATGCTTTGACAACGGCGCAATGCTCCACACGGTGGAAATGCTATGTGTTTATGATAAATGCTATGCAATCATGCAAATGCCGCGGCCCCGTCAGCAAAATAAATGTTGACGAGAGAATCTTCCTGTCAAGGAGAAAGAACCACTCTAGTGGAGGAAGGACTCATCCTGCCAAGGAGAAAAGGTCACGCCAATCTCAATCGGACTCCACACGGGGAAGCAAACTTCAGTTGACTGCTATAGGGGAACGAAGCTCTACGAGAACCCAGACCTGCTGAGGAAAGCGATGTCAATCGCAGAAATAAATTGCGCGGCCGTCGCGACTACTTCCCTGGAGATAACGACTCCGGTGGGGAAGTACAGCATCAGCTATTCAACACTGGGAAAGACCAATCATGGCCCGAACGGCTTCCAAGGACTCGGCTCTCTTGGGGTTCTGCAAACTCGGCTGGGGAAGAAGGAATCATCCTGCTTGCTAGGGAGAGTACGACTCTGTGGGGAATCTCAATTCCGCTGGGGACTTCAGTCTGGAACTATCAATTTCTGCATACTTCAGTGAATGACTCAGCTGGGAGGATGCCGTTCCTTCAGGATGCATCTGATTGGGGAGAGAATCTTCTCTGCCTGGGGAGACATATCAATGCTTACGGTCTCACGTTCAGACTCTGCAGGGAGAGGTTGCTGAACTTTGCTGGAGAAGGAGGAATCATCCTGCTTGGGGATGCGCACGGCGCACTGTCTGGTACATGCTACACCTGCACCAACACAAACAAACAGACAAGATACCCTTTTTAAAGGGACCTATCAAGGTTATCATCTTGAGACAATGTTTAAGTAATTCATTGTTCCAACAATCAGTGGCCTAGGTCAGTAAGTTTATGTATGCGCATTTTGTCAAAAACATCGGCGTTCTTTTTCGCAAACAAAACAGATAAATGCTAAACAGACAAACATAATTGCTGAATAGTATACATTTTATTGATAACGAACCCCTGAATGGGTAAAAATGTTTTACAACAGATTCAAGCTCCCGGAATGAGGAAGCCGCACGAAAATAAAACATAAATATACATCAGTATATACAAATGTCGGCAACGAGGCGTAGACGAACACTAGGAGTTGATCCCTCTATGACCCACTCGACTTCGATACTTCTCCGACGCTTCAGCTTCAGAAGATATTGATTCAGATAAACGGCTCTTAGGTCTTCCAAACCACTAAACAATGAAAATCCACACGCGGAGCGCAGTCATTTGCTTTTTCAAATCCCTAACTTTTTCCTGAATCGCCCTTCTGGGTTTTCGATTCACCGGGATACCCTTTTTTGCCAAAGTCGCCCATCCGGGTTTTTGACTTTGCGGGTGTACATTTTTTCAATTTATATCCCTAATTTTTGCCCGAACCTTTTTCCTTTTTTATGGTTCGCCGGGATGCCCCATTCTTGCCTGGATATTCTTTTTCTTTCCAGCGGGTCGTTTTTTTAAGCAAAGTATTTTTTAATTGCGTCCGCGTTCACCGGGGATGCAAAATCTTCACCATCCATCGTGGATAACAAAAAATCTCCTCCCGAGAAGACCTTGCTAACGACGTACGGACCTTCGTAATTAGGAGTCCACTTGCCCCGGTGATCGGAGTGTGGAGGAAGAATCTTCTTCAGGACGAGATCACCCGTCTGAAAGCTTCTAGGACGCACCTTCTTATCATAAGCTTTCTTCATTCGGCTTTGGTACAGACGACCATGCGCAATCGATGCTAACCTCTTCTTGTCCATTAGGCTGAGTTGGTTCAGTCGGTTCTTAATCCATTCTGCCTCGTCGAGTTTCACGTCAACCAAAACTCACAAAGAAGGGATCTCCACTTCTAACGGTAGGACAACTTCCATACCGTACACTAAGGAGAAAGGAGTTTCCCCGGTTGATGTACGTACCATTGTACGATAACCGTGCAATGAAAATGGCAGCATCTCGTGCCAGTCCTTGTAGGTCACTACCATCTTCTGAACAATCTTCTTTATTTTCTTATTGGCTGCTTCAACGGCGCCATTCATCTTCGGCCGGTAAGGAGATGAGTTGTGGTGTTCAATCTTGAAACTCTGGCACAGCTCCTCCATCATCTTGTTATTCAGATTCGAACCATTATCAGTAATGATCCGCTCGGGAATTCCGTAACGACAGATGATGTCCCTCTTTATGAATTTAGCCACCACCTGCTTGGTCATATTAGCATATGAGGCTGCCTCCACCCACTTGGTGAAGTAGTCGATAGCTACTAGAATGAAGCAATGACCGTTAGATGCAGTGAGCTCGATCTTGCCTATCATGTCGATGCCCCACATGGAGAACGGCCACGGGGAGGACATGACATTCAACGGGCACGGCGGCACATGAACTTTATCAGCATAAATCTGGCACTTATGACATCTCTTCGCGAATTTAAAGCAATCCGATTCCATCGTCAGCCAGTAATATCCTGCTCTCAGGATCTTTCTTGTCATAGCATGCCCGCCGGCGTGCGTACCAAACGTTCCTTCATGGACTTCTTCCATGAGCGTACTCGCTTCTTTCTCGTCTACACATCTGAGTAGCACGAGATCGTGGTTTCATTTATACAAAACTCCATCAGGATTGAGATAAAAATTTCCAGACAGCCTCCTCAGAGTCTTCTTATCCTGGGTTGACGCTCCCGCAGGATACTCCTTAGTCATAAGGAAGGTCTGGATGTCATGGAACCATGGCTTGCCGTCGGCGGCTTCCTCGATTGCAAAGACGAATGCAGGTCTATCAAGACGAGAAAGGACAATTCTTGGAGCTTCATTCCAAAAATTGACTTTATACATTGAAGCCAGCGTGGCTAAGGCATCAGCCATCTGATTTTCTGCTCTGGGCACATGATGGAGTTCCACTCGATCAAAGAACGGAAGTAGCCTTCTGGCATAGTTCATGTACGGCACCAAATTCGATTGGCGAGTCTCCCGCTCCCCTTTAATTTGGTTGATCACAAGCGCAGAGTCACCATATACATCTAGGTTCTTGATTCTCAAATCAATTGCCTCTTCTAGACCCATGATGCATGCTTCGTACTCCGCTTCGTTATTGGTGACTGGAAACATCATTCTCGCAGTGAATGGGATATGTGATCCGTGGGGAGTCGTGATGATTTCCCCAATACCACTTCCGTAGGAATTAACCGCCCCGTCAAATATCAATTTCCACTGGGATTTCCTATCTGGCCCCTCGTCGGGCAACGGTTCATCGCAATCCTTCGCTTTGAGAAACATGATATCCTCATCAGGGAATTCAAATTTCATCGGCTGATAATCCTCGATCGGCTGTTCGGCAAGGTAATCAGACAATACGCTTCCCTTGATGGCCCTCTAGGACACGTACTGAATATCATATTCTGTCAACACCATTTGCCATCTGGCAATCCTGCCCGAAAGCGCTTGCTTCTCGAAGACGTACTTGATCGGATCCATCTTCGAAATTATCATGGTGGTGTGGTTGAGCATGTACTGTCGTAGACGTTTGGCAGCCCAAGCTAGTGCACAACATGTTTTCTCCAGCATCGAGTAACGAGATTCATAGTCTGTGAACTTTTTACTCAAGTAGTAAATGGCATGTTCCTTTCTGCCCGTCTCGTCGTGCTGACCGAGAACACACCCCATACTATTCTCAAGAAATGTCAAGTACATGATTAGAGGCTGTCCAGTCACTGGGGGTATCAAGATCGGAGGTTCCTGCAGATACTGTTTTATCTTGTCGAATGCCTTCTAGCAATCCTCGTTCCAGATAATCGCCTGGTTTTTCTTTTGCAGCTTGAACATCGGTTCACACGTGGCCGTGAGCTGAGAAATAAACCTTGCAATGTAGTTTATTCGGCCCAAGAAACCACGAACTTCTTTTTCGGTTTTTGGCACTGGCATTTCTTGTATTGCTTTTATCTTCGCAGGATCAACCTCGATGCCTCTTTCACTCACGATAAACCCCAGTAACTTTCCGGATCGTACTCCGAAAGTACACTTGTTAGGATTCAGCCTCAACCTGAACTTCCTAAGCCTCTCAAAAAGCTTCAGCAAATTGACCAGATGTCCCTCCTCCGTTTGGGACTTCTCAATCATGTCATCAACATAGACTTCAATCTCATGATGAATCATGTCATGAAACAAAGTAACCATTGCTCGTTGGTAAGTGGCCCCTGCGTTCTTCAGACCGAACAACATTACCTTGTAGCAAAATGTTCCCCAAGGAGTGATAAACGTCGTTTTCTCCAAGTCCTCCGGCGCCATCTTGATCTGGTTGTAGCCGGAGAAGCCATCCATGAATGAAAATACGGAGAACTGCGCTGTATTGTCAACCAACACATCAATATGAGGCAACGGGAAATCATCTTTAGGGCTCGCCCTATTCAAATCCCGATAATCGACGCACATGCGTACCTTACCGTCCTTCTTCGGTACAGGCACTATGTTGGCGACCCACGGAGGGTAAGTAGTGACCGCTAAGAAACCAGCATCAAGCTGCTTTTGCACTTCTTCTTTGATCTTAACGGCCATATCTGGTCGCGTCCTCCTAAGCTTCTGCTTAACGGGAGGACAATCTTCTCGCAGCGGCAAGTGGTGGACCATGATGTCAGTATCATGTCCGGGCATATCCTCGTATGACCAAGCAAAGACGTCACTATACTCTCTTAGCATCTCGACCAATCTCTGCTTGACATCACTCTGCAATGCAGCCCCTATCCTGACGTTCCTGACAAGTTCTTCAGAACCCAGATTCACAATCTCAATCTCCTCTTCATGAGGCAGAATAACTTTCTCTTCTTGTTTCAACAAGCGGGCCAACTCTTCGGGAAGGTCTTCGTCTTCCTCAATCTCTTCTTCGGCTTGATAGATCGGGCAATCGAAGTCGAAGTGAGTCGTAGAAGGTCCAGAGTCGATGTCGTCTATCATGTGGATCCTGCAATAACAAGGGTTAAGCTTAAAACAAGGATATGCAGGTTAGCACAAACCCCATTGCCATTTTATTGTTTTTCAAAACAAATATAAAACAGGAATAACAGAGATCACAATATTTGAATACGAAGAAAAACGCCTTTTGATTTATTGATAAAATGCATGTACATAATCCAACAAGGCCCTGACAATAAAACCACTATGCCCCGGGTAGGACATAGGGTTGTACAATGATTGGAAAAAGTAAATCATTACTCTTCGCTTGTCATCTGGATGATATCTTTGACGGACCAGTTGGTAAGGCCCTCGCCTGGCTTGCTTGGCTGGATCCAAGAGTCGAGGTCACAGTCGCTATCTCCGCTATCTTCAGACACCGCGTTGACGCTTTCAAATATCACCCCGCCACTGGTAAACTGGATCGGCCCTTTACCTTGCGACGCACTACTAGAAGAGGAGGCTTCAGCTCCAGGAGAATATCCCAACCCAAACTTGTCTTGCTTGTTAGGTATCTCCAAAATTCGCCCCCAGCCTGGGGTAGATCCGGCTTGGACAACGGCCCGGGCTTCCTTGAAGGAAGAGAGAGTCATCTCTGGCTTCTCAGTGACTACAGGAGCTACGTCCTTGACTTTAACAGATTCGAACGCTTGGCATAGGGTCTCGTGGATTTCCCCATCCATCTCAACATACTTGAAGGACGACAAATGGCTCACCATTATGTCTTCCTCGCCACAAACGGTCACTATGCTACCTCCGACAGCATACTTGAGTTTCTGGTGCAACGTGGAGGTCACGGCTCCAGCAGCGTGGATCCACGGCCGACCCAAGAGACAGTTGTAGGCAGGCATGATGTCCATAATGTAAAAGATCGCGTCGAACGTTTCCGGACCTACTTGGATTGGCAGGGTCACCTCCCCGAAAACATGGCGTTTGGTTCCATCGAACGCCTTCACAACCAGATCACTGGGTGTGCAAATCACTCCACGAGTATCTAACTTCATTAATGCCTTCTTCGGAAGAACATTGAGTGACGACCCCGTGTCTACCAACACGTGAGACATAATCGTTCCCCTACACTCTATCGAGATGTGCAAGGCACTATTGTGATTCCTCCCTTTCGGCGTCAGCTCTAGGTCAGTGAACCCTAACCCATTTCCAGCATTTACGTGGGCTACGACCTCTTCTAGCTAGTTTACCGATATATCCTGCGGTACATACGCGGCGTTCAACACCTTCATCAGTGCGTTGCGGTGTGCTTCAAAACACGGCAACAGGTTCAGGATGGAAATCTTTGAGGGTGTCTGATGGAGATGATCCACAATCTTGTAGTCGCTCTTTTTAATCAACCTCATAAATTCCTCGGCGTCTTTAACAGGTAAGTCTTTTTCTGCCCCACGCGGGATCTCTTCGACGACTTTACTTTTACCTTTATCAGTTGCATCAGCTCTGTCCGCTTTGTCTGCCACGATCTCAGGTGGTGCAAACACTCTCCCGCTGCAAGTGATTCCGCTAATTCCCGCAAGGTTCTCCACAGACGACCCAAACGGTTCTAGCTCCAACTTCTGTCTGTTGCAGTAGACTTCAGCCCCATAATGCCATGGGACAGCATTAGTGCTTTCGAAGTGTATCGGCCCGGCTTTGGTGATGGTAATCATGGGCGGCCTGGGTGCAGAAATAGTTATCGTCTGGCGAGGGATGGTGATGGTGGCAACCTCATCATCTTGCTTCAGCATTACCTCTCCCGATCCACTTTCGGCCCTTCGGCTAAACTGTAGAATCCCTTCAGTCATCAGACTTTGAATTCCCTCTATCAACTGTTCACATCCATCAGGACTTGTAGCACAGCCCATACACAGCTCTCCGCAACCTGGGAAGAAACCCATTTTCATCAACTTAGCTTTAACGAAGCTAAGCGGCGTCTTCAGATCTCTGACGTCAGTCAACAAATCTAAGCTCTTGTCTTTGATAATGGCGTTCACTCCACCTCCCCTATGATTCGGCATAGGGTTCTTCGTGACGTTTGGCACATTAACGGAGAAGTTGATGATCTTAGCGTCCACCATGTCATGCACCTTGTGCTTGAAGGCTTTGCAATTCTCTACTGTGTGGCCTGGCGCCCCTGAGTGAAATTCGCAAGTCGCATTCGCGTCATAGCGGAGGTGCCCCTGTCAAGGGAGCCAAAGTTCTCTTCTGGATCAACTGTAGCTGAAGCAAAGTCTACAATAGTTGAGCGTACGACATGGACGGTGTCTCGAGGTGACGACTCGACAGAGGTGCCCGATTCTGATACTTTCTGTACCCTTGTTGATTCGGTTGCTGCTGTTGCTGCTGCTGTTGTGGCTGTTGAACTGTCGAGATAGTTATCCTGGCCTCCTGTTGGTGAGGGCCTTTACCCTTCCTTCGAGCGTTGGACACAGCGCTCGTTTCTCCTTCCCGTCTTTTGCCACCATAAGGTTTCTTTCCGCCTCCTCCAGCTGAGGATGACTCACCTTGAATTTTCCCGAGTTTGATCCCATTTTCGATGTGCTCACCTGTAATAATGAGATCTGAGAAGGTTCCAGACATACCGCTGACCAATTTCTCATAGTAAACCTCTGGGAGGGTGGCTACGAACATCTGCACAAGCTCACGTTCAACCATCGATGGCTGAACCCTGGCTGCCAATTCACGCCAACGCTGGGCGTATTCCTTGAACCCTTCATTGTTCCTCTGCGACAGATTCTGCTGTTGGACTCGGTTCGGGGCCAAGTCGGTATTGTATTGGTAGTGGTGCACGAATGTTTCAGCAAGGTCCTTCCACGTGCGCACACTGGTAGGTTCCAGACTCATGTACCATTCGATGGATGGTCCGGACAGACTGTCCTGAAAGAAGTGCATCAGCAACTTCTCGTCCTCAGAATGAGCTGACATTTTCCTGTAATACGATCTCAGGTGGACGCGAGGGCAAGTGGTGCCTTTATACTTTTCAAAGTCAGGTACCTTGAACTTGGGAGGCACCTTGAAATCAGCAATCAGTCCCAACTTGGACATATCAACGCCCAGGGTGTTCTGGCTCTCGATATTTCTCATCTTATCCTCGAGTGCCTTGAACCTTAGCCGTGCTTCAGCAGTCAGCTCCCCTTCAGCACCTCTCTGAGAGAAAACATCGTCTTGACGGTCTTCTAACCACGGTGGAGGCCCAAACAGATTCCCAACTCCTGCATTACCGTTGCCCAGTCTAACATTGACGTTAGCTTCAAAACTCCCATTACCGACGCCCATCGTATTGCCGTTGAGTCCCATGTTAGCTATCACATTTCCGTTGGCACTATCGTTCCCCCCGATCACGGGGACGCCATTCTGAGGAGTTTCAACAGGTGGAGGAGTTGGCACGGTCCCACCATGGAGTACGCCATTGCTATCGACCCTTGAAATTATAGACTGGACCAAGGTTCTGAGCTGATCCTGGCCATTGGCGACCGCTTGCATGAGCTCCATGAAGTGATCCATTCTTTCGCCGAGTTCCTGAACATCAGTTTGCACTTGCTCCATGATTCTGGTTTGATTTGCTCTGGTCGGATAGCGGTGAATAGGTCTCTGATCAATCCTGGAACAACCTGAAACAACCTGAAAATCTAAAAGGGTTAGGAAAAAAACGACAAAGTGCTCGTTATGCAAATGCTTCATGCAAATGCAAACGTGTGTCTGTGCGTTAGGGAGATCTCCCCCGATCCTAGTGCCTGAGTGCCAGTGCTGATAATAAGAAGTTCGAGTCTAGTCATGGAAATAATAATCTCATATATAGAAAGAAGGCCCATCAAGGCAGTACACAACATCAGCGAGTACAAGACAAATCACTAGCATGACCCCAGCCAACAAGCCTGGTGATGGTCAGCCTACAACAACGATCAAAACAAAAGGAATACAAATAGTCAAGCACGGCCACGGGCGCGAAACTCTTCTAACAACCCCTTCGTTTCTGGATGATCAGGCCGATTGAGCAACCCTTCGACGAGTAACTCCCTTTGCATAATGGTGTATTAAAGACCTTCGACCGAATCTTCCCATGCTCCTTCGCCGAAACAATCTTCTAGCTTCCGCTTCTTGGATTCAAACATCAGTTTACGCTCTTTCAGGTTAGCGAGAGCTCTGTTGAGCTGGCCTTCAGCGGCATATCTGCGAGCGGTTTCTTCATCAAACCTCTTCTCACTAGCCTTCACCTGGGCTTTCAGCTTGGAGATCTGTTTCATCAGCTTATCCTCCCGCTCTTGCCTGTTAGCTAGGGAGGCCTTCCAGTGCTGGTTGAACTTGGATATCCTCCGATACGCTTCGTCCAAGTGCTGCTTCTTCGTGGCCAGTACATCGTTGACAGCTTTGAAGTCTCGACCCAGGCGCTCGCGCTCAGCTATCTGCTTAATCAAGTCTGTCCCCAGCTGGTTCACCAGCTCTGTTTGCCTCTTGAAGGAATGAACGACTTCGTTTCTCTCGCTTCGAAGTTGAGCCAATTCTTTCTCCAGTTCTTCATTCGCCCTCTTCAATTCATCTCGCTCAGCTAACACCTGATTATGCTGCTGAATGGGCATGGTAGTAGGCTCTTCAATCATTGGAGGGCTTTTTGGCCTGGCAGGAAGAAACGACATCCCTATAGCATCGGCTCTGGCTCTGATCCAAGTCACACACGGAGGGTAGGCTTGATTGTTGCTTCTCCCCAGCAATGGTTTTCCCTTCTTACTGATGCCATTCCAAGCGCGCTGAAGCTTAGATAACAGATCCCCCTCTAGAAGACCAGTGATGTACAGAGATTCCGGCACCTTTTCATCCCTCGGCGGAGCTCTCAAAGCATACGCGAACTGTCAGACCAACAAAGACGGATTATAGTTTATACAGCCTTTCCATCCTATCAAAGGCACGTTCAGAAACCCGCTGCAGCTGAAGATAATCTCGGTACCCAACCTATCTCTGTCAAACCAGTCAATATCCTCTGCAGATAGACTCATCAAACGCTCGGACCACTCAGCTGTGGCTGCAGACGAAACAAAGGGACCCCTCTTGGGCAGATGACTATCAAGACATTTATAAAGCAGGGGCACACAGCACGAGACATTCTTGCCCCTTCTGTTATTGTTTTTGTAGTGGATGGAATGGTAGACATCTCCTATCAAGGTAGGGACTGGATTCCCTGAAGCGAAGATGCGAAATGCGTCGAAGTCTACAAAGTCAGGCATATTGGGGAACAGAATGATGCCATATATGCACAGAGCGAGGATGGCGTTGAACACGACCCAACATCCGTATTTGGCGCACTGCTGAGCCTTTCCCACGAAGAACTGCAAGGAGAAACCAGGAACCTTGTTCCAACTAGACAATACCAACTCGGAGGCATCCAGATGAAGTGAAGGAGCTAGACTAGCCAGATCAGGCTCAACATCCATATGAACAAAAGGCATCTGCCTCTTGATAGGCACACCTAACAAATCAGCATATTCCTCTAGCGTGGGTGCAAGAACAAAATCCGGGAAAGTGAAGCATCTCAACGGAGGATCGTAGAACTGCAGCAGAGCGTGCAACCCATTCAACTCGAACGCAGAAGGTTTACGAACCAAACTGAGCAATTTGCCGTAAGACTTTCTGAACTCATCTCTCACAGAATCATCTGCTAAAGCAATCAAACCGGTCAGCTGAACCACATCAGGGGCAGGGAGCTTCTAAGCCACGGTCTTCCTCATAGAACCCATAACAATACAATAGGAGGCAAGAAATCCTGGATCGGGGAAAACGGTACCTGCAACACAGACACACGTTAATGAAATGCAAATGAGTATGCAAAGCAATGTAAAATGCAATCATGCAGCAAGAGATCAAGGCAATTGTGCTGCGGAGATTCAGTATCAACAAAACCATAATCCAGCTCTATCAAGAACAACCACTTTCTCTGATAAGAAGAAAACCCTGGTATCGGACCACAAATCTGCTCTGTCAAGAACACACACATATAGGACCATAAGTCTGCTCTGTCAAGAACAGACATCTGATAATAAGGACCTCTGATACATGACCAAAACTCTGCTCTGTCAAGAACACACATCTGATAAAGGACCTCTGATACAGGATCAAAACTTTGCTCTGTCAAGAACAACCATACATCTGATGATGAGAAACTCCGGTACCAACAAAACTGATTCACTATCAAGAAAACCAGGTAGTCTGAAGGTCAAAGTTTCCTGCAATAAACCCAACCCTGCTCACAGGTATGGACCTAAACTGACTCAAGTTTGGCATCCTATGCGTTCATCAGCGTCACAGACATTCAAGAGGGGTGATACGATACCCAGAAGGTGTGGCATCACCAGCTCATGAAGCGGCCTCACTCGGCTGAATCACAAATGATCGGTCCCCAGAGTCGACAATCCTCCAAACCAACAACCCCCTCAACCCAAAGGGTTAAAAAAGAAGCCAACCGGGAGAACCTCGTCTGAGCGTAGATTTCATGAGACACTAGTGCCTGCCAAGCAAGCACGCGCCCACTAATTTCCACAACTAATGCTATGTTCACTCAAGCCTGGGTCTGGCTTCTCACTCATCAGAATGCCCCTCCCACAACAGCATAGATAATCATATCATACTGAGAATAAAGTGCGGGAAATAAAATGCGATAAATAAACACAACCCAACAAGTAATCATACAAGCGCTAGGATTGACTCTCGCAGGGGACGTCGGATCCCCAAACTGACTCGCATACGGGACGTTGGATCCCAGGAAACTATCAAGTCCCCAGAAGAGTCGTCACCTTTCGTTATTTATCCCTCGAAGCGGGAAAGGAAACGATCTGAAAAACCTGACGAAAAGGGTAAGACAAGGTCATCGCAACCGTTGTCTGGGTTCGGGAGTCGGTTACGCAAGGGGAAGGTATTAACACCCCTCACGTCCATCGTACTCGATGGGATCCACGCTTGCGGTGTTTATCTGACGAGTTGGTTTATCTATCTACCTATCAAGGCTGGCTTAAACAGAAAAGAAAATGACTCGGCAAAGCGTCGCGCTTTATGCCTACGTATTCTCATCAGAGAATGAGAAATCAGAGTCAACGTAGTTCGACTAACTACGGGTTACAGGGAAGGTGGCTCGCCAATACGTCAGTATTGTGCCTACGTACTCTCAACAGGCTTGAGAGATCAGAGCTTACGTAGTTCGGGCTACTACGGATTACGGGCACTCGGATTCATCTGTTTTATCGAGTAGGGTTAAATAGCAGTTCCAACAGTTAGGGACAAAGCCTGTTTGCGGTGGCGCTGAAGTTTAACGACACTCTTTTCTTCAGAAAAGCTCCCTTTGAATTATGGGCCCACGGGGAAAAAAGGTTTGAAATTTATTTTCTGTCTTTTACGGAAGAAGTGTTTTTTATTGTGTTTGCAATTTCAATCGCACTAAAGACTATGACCTGAGAGTGAATGCGTCGCATGTCACCCAAAGGGTGCCATACTAATCATCCAGACTGTTGAAAAGAAACTCTCCAACAATCCTTTCCCAGATAGCTTAAGGCTCGTAACGTACGAAAGAAATCATTCATGATTACTGAATCTTAATTTTTTTTGAGATGAGAAGAGAACAGGCTCAACTAAGGGGAGACTATCAAGTCCTAATGTTGTCATGCCGAGGATTCATCCTATGGTTGAGGTTTGAAACAGGGAACTCCTAGAAGCTATCATGCATAGGTTTCAACCTAAAGTTCTATCATCATTTCCTTATCAAAGGAAATGAGAGTCCTAAGGGGATCATGTCAATGATAAACAGAAACAGATAAAGCATCAGCTTAAATAATAAACAGATATACAGTAAAATGCATGCAATGCATGTGAGGGAGGAAATGTGTGTGGGGCAGCAGCCTCCACAAGCTCATCTCAACCTCAAGCCAGAATGAATAACTGTAATCATACAGCAAAGTAAAATAACATGCTATCAAGCAGAATATAAGATACTGTAATCATACAGAGGAAAATAAAATGCTGTCAAGCAAACACAAACCACATGGGCAAGGGAGTTGGGCTCTACCGAATACCCGCAAGCAAAGCCATATAGTAACAATACAAGCAGAGGGAGCAGCTCAACCTCTAGTGCAATCATGCTCCTAATTTAAAGTCAGTCTAATCATGGACTTATTCTAATGCATCAAGCAAGTCAAACAAGGCACATCAGCAATACAGAAAAGAAAACAGACAAGAAAGCAGATCAACAACTCTCTCAATTCCAAGCTTCAGCTCTTCTGACAGCAACCCAGTCTTCAGACTTTAACCACCCTTCAAGGCTATCAGCTTTCATGACAAGTATCAACTTGCTTCTCCAGGTTTCAACCCATCAACATAAGTGTCAACTTAATCTTCTTCTTCAAGCTTCAGCTTTCCAGTCAATTCCACCTTCAGGCTTCATTCTCAACTACAAGTATCAACTTGATTCCTTCAGGCTCTCCAAGCATCAATGTAAGTGTCAACTTATCTTTTATTCCTCAAGCCTCAGCTCTACACTCAATCTCAATTGAATCCTTTGCATAAGTATCAACTTAGTCCTCAAGCTTCAGCTCTCTTTGCTTTACCAGTCTCAACTTGGTCTTCTTCTCCTACAAGCTTCAGCTTCTCAGAGTAATCCTCAATCATATGGAAGTGTCAACTTCATTCTTCAATTCTTTAAGCCTCGGCTATTCACTCAATCTCCATTGGGTCTTCAAGTGTCAACTTTGTCTTCTTGCTCTTCAAGCTTCAGCGGCAATGGCAATACTCAAGGAATCATCCTCTTCCACACTCTTTAGTGAAGTCCTCATCTTCAAACTCAAGTCCAACTTCTTTCAACATACTCAAACCAGAAGATTTAACAGGATGAGGGGAAATGATAAACAGCTTACTGACAACCAAAGGAAGCCTGTAAGGGTTCATCATTATGAGAGACTGGTTCCCTCAAAGTTCTACTTCCCAGATAAAGCCACTCATCCTTCCAAAGGAGGGATGTGAATATCTGAGAAGGACTTTTAGTCATTGGGAGGAATGGAAGCACAAGATGCTTTCCATATTTGTGAAAGAAATCATTCTAACCATAAGGCTCTCCCTATGTTTCCTATCTCCTAATCTTCATCAGATACCTTAAGCAAATCCAAAGCTCCAAGCAACTTCAAGCATCCTCCTCTTGTCTTCAACTTGTCTTCAATCTCAACCAAAGTCAAACCAAGCAAAAACCCTAATCTAAGGGGAATAAGGAAGTTAAACTAGTTGAATTAGTAAGTTAGGATCACCTAAAACCTAGCACTAAAGTTAGTCCTAACTAAAATACTAAAATCAATTATAAAATCCTACAAAAATATCTATGGGAACCTAGGTCTATCATGACTCTACCACATTAATTTCAAAGATCAAACCATCAAATTAGACCTAGAACTAAATTCTACATTACAAGGTATCAAACCTAAACCCTAAAAAGGAAGCATCTAAATATCAATCTAGAAAGCACACCTAATTTCATCACAAAAATGTGAGAAAAATTCTATGGGATCATACATGTCTAACCTAATCACACACAAAAAATTAGGCTCAAAGCCTGGGTCTGGCTTCTCACTCATCAGAATGCCCCTCCCACAACAGCACAGATAATCATATCATACTGAGAATAAAGTGCGGGAAATAAAATGCGATAAATAAACACAACCCAACAAGTAATCATACAAGCGCTAGGATTGACTCTCGCAGGGGACGTCGGATCCCCAGGAAACAATCAAGTCCCCAGCAGAGTCGCCAGCTGTCGCTTCCGCGAAAATAAGGTGCCGGCAAAACAGAAGAGTCGCCACCTTTCGTTATTTATCCCTCGGAGTGGGAAAGGAAACGATCGGAAAAACCTGACGAAAAGGGTAAGACAAGGTCATCGCAACCGTTGTCTGGGTTCGGGAGTCGGTTACGCAAGGGGAAGGTATTAACACCCCTCACGTCCATCGTACTCGATGGGATCCACGCTTGCGGTGTTTATCTGACGAGTTGGTTTATCTATCTACCTATCAAGGCTGGCTTAAACAGAAAAGAAAATGACTCGGCAAAGCGTCGCGCTTTATGCCAACGTATTCTCATCAGAGAATGAGAAATCAGAGTCAACGTAGTTCAACTAACTACGGGTTACGGGGAAGGTGGCTCTCCAATACGTCAGTATTGTGCCTACGTACTCTCAACAGGCTTGAGAGATCAGAGCTTACGTAGTTCGGGCTACTACGGATTACGGGCACTCAGATTCATCTGTTTTATCGAGTAGGGTTAAATAGTAGTTCCAGCAGTTAGGGACAAATCCTGTTTGCGATGGCGCTGAAGTTTAACGACACTCTTTTCTTCAGAAAAGCTCCCTTTGAATTATGGGCCCACGGGGAAAAAAGGTTTGAAATTTGTTTTCTGTCTTTTACGGAAGAAGTGTTTTTTATTGTGTTTGCAATTTCAATCGCACTAAAGACTATGACCTGAGAGTGAATGCGTCGCATGTCACCCAAAGGGTGCCATACTAATCATCCAGACTGTTGAAAAGAAACTCTCCAACAATCCTTTCCCAGATAGCTTAAGGCTCGTAACGTACGGAAGAAATCATTCATGATTACTGTATCTTAAGCTGTTTTGAGATGAGAAGAGAACAGGCTCAACTAAGGGGAGACTATCAAGTCCTAATGTTGTCATGCCTAGGATTCATCCTATGGTTGAGGTTTGAAACAGGGAACTCCTAGAAGTTATCATGCATAGGTTTCAACCTAAAGTTCTATCATCATTTCCTTATCAAAGGAAATGAGAGTCCTAAGGGGATCATGTCAATGATAAACAGAAACAGGTAAAGCATCAGCTTAAACAATAAACAGATATACAGTAAAATGCATGCAATGCATGTGAGGGAGGAAATGTGTGTGGGGCAGCAACCTCCACAAGCTAATCTCAACCTCAAGCCAAAATGAATAACTATAATCATACAGCAAAGTAAAACAACATGCTCTCAAGCAGAATATAAGAGACTGTAATCATACAGAGGAAAATAAAATGCTGTCAAGCAAACACAAACCACATGGGCAAAGGAGCTGGGCTCTACCGAATATCCACAAGCAAAGCCATATAGTAACAATTCAAGCAGAGGGAGCAGCTCAACCTCTAGTGCAATCATGCTCCTAATTTAAAGTCAGTCTAATCATGGACTTATTCTAATGCATCAAGCAAGTCAAACAAGGCACATCAGCAATACAGAAAAGAAAACAGACAAGAAAGCAGATCAACAACTCTCTCAATTCCAAGCTTCAGCTCTTTTGACAGCAACCCAGTCTTCAGACTTTAACCACCCTTCAAGGCTATCAGCTTTCATGACAAGTACCAACTTGCTTCTCCAGGTTTCAACCCATCAACATAAGTGTCAACTTAATCTTCTTCTTCAAGCTTCAGCTTTCCAGTCAATTCCACCTTCAGGCTTCATTCTCAACTACAAGTATCAACTTGATTCCTTCAGGCTCTCCAAGCATCAATGTAAGTGTCAACTTATCTTTTATTCCTCAAGCCTCATCTCTACACTCAATCTCAATTGAATCCTATGCATAAGTATCAACTTAGTCCTCAAGCTTCAGCTCTCTTTTCTTTACCAGTCTCAACTTGGTCTTCTTCTCCTACAAGCTTCAGCTTCTCAGAGTAATCCTCAATCATATGGAAGTGTCAACTTCATTCTTCAATTCTTTAAGCCTCAGTTATTCACTCAATCTCCATTGGGTCTTCAAGTGTCAACTTGGTCTTCTTGCTCTTCAAGCTTCAGCTGCAATGGCAATACTCAAGGAATCATCCTCTTCCACACTCTTCAGTGAAGTCCTCATCTTCAAACTCAAGTCCAACTTCTTTCAAGATACTCAAACCAGAAGATTTAACAGGATGAGGGGAAATGATAAATAGCTTACTGACAACCAAAGGAAGCCTGTAAGGGTTCATCATTATGAGAGACTAGTTCCCTCAAAGTTCTACTTCCCAGATAAAGCCACTCATCCTTCCAAAGGAGGGATGTGAATATCTGAGAAGGACTTTTAGTCATTGGGAGGAATGGAAGCACAAGATGCTTTCCATATTTGTGAAAGAAATCATTCTAACTATAAGGCTCTCCCTATGTTTCCTATCTCCTAATCTTCATCAGATACCTTAAGCAAATCCAAAGCTCCAAGCAACTTCAAGCATCCACCTCTTGTCTTCAACTTGTCTTCAATCTCAACCAAAGGCAAACCAAGCAAAAACCCTAATCTAAGGGGAATAAGGAAGTTAAACTAGTTGAATTAGTAAGTTAGGATCACCTAAAACCTAGCACTAAAGTTAGTCCTAACTAAAATACTAAAATCAATTGTAAAATCCTACAAAAATATCTATGGGAACCTAGGTCAATCATGACTCTACCACATTAATTTCAAAGATCAAACCATCAAATTAGACCTAGAACTAAATTCTACATTACAAGGTATCAAACCTAAACCCTAAAAAGGAAGCATCTAAATATCAAACTAGAAAGCACACCTATTTTCATCAGAAAAATGTGATAAAAATTCTATATGATCCTACATGTCTAACCTAATCACACACAAAAAATTAGGCTCAAAATCATCACCAAGAGATCATAGAAAATTCCACAAAAATATGCATCAAACATAATCATTTTAATATCAATTAAAATGTAAAATTCCCATTAAATCAGAAAATATATGAAATGAAAATATTTTTTCTCTAAAAAATACTAGACTCAATCATGAGTAAAATGCAAAAAGAATGGGATTGATTGGATTAATTTTCAATTTATTATGAATTTTACAAGAACCATGAATAAAATGAAAATTAAAAGAAAATCAAATTAAAATAATAACACGCGCGGTGCAAATAGAAATCAGAATCAGTTTAAACAATGGGTTGGGCCATCAGGGGGGTGTGGATAGCACTTAACTCACTAAGCCCAAAACCAGCTGCTAAATGAAACGCAGCGTTTCATTTATTCTGATCCTTCACAAAATGAGATTAAAACGTGGCCATTGGATCATGCTCCCAGTCCAAGTCAAACCCTCATCCAATGGTGCAAACATCATCTTCAACCTTTTGAACATCTGAGCTTCGCGCGCAGCTTCGGCCACCACCGGTGGAGCTCCGGTCACCATCCCCAACCCTAGTTCTCTCTACAGGCCTCCATTGCAAATGGTCAAAACATGAATCTTGTCCCAAATCTTGCCACGAATTCAACCATACCCTTGGTTTCCTCTGAAACCTCAAGATTCACCATATCTAATTCTCAACTGAAAATGGTAATTCACCTATTTTGTCTCTAATTCTCCAATTAACTATCTGAAATCCATCCTACACCATTCTACAATGCTTCTAACACCTTAATTCAACTTAATTCTACCTAAATCATGCTAGAGGAAGAAAGTTACCAACCTGAAAATCTTGGATGAACAGATGCACGAAACCTCCATTTCAAGCTCTCAAACCTTCCAAAATCATTCAGTGGATCACGTTCTTGCTTCTGTATGCAATAATCTTGATGGAAAATGCCCGGAACTCCAAATTCGATGATGACTTGCAGGTGCTGAAAATCAGTTGCTCATACACAATTCAGCAATGGATTTGCTTGGGATTTTCTATGGAAACACTCACATACATCCAAGAAAGCTGTTAGGATCAAAAGAAATGATCAAAGTGGTGTAGAATGCAGAAATCGATTCCAACTTGCAATGAACAAAGTGCAATTGCAAAACCTCTTCTCTCAATCAATTCTCACCAACCTTTCTCTCAAACCCCTTCTAATCAATATATAGAACATGTTGGACCTCTCTAGATCCTTCTGGAATCATCCAAGGAGAAGTTGAGTTTCTCATGTCATCCAAAATCTCATCTCATGCCATAGTCACCCCAATTCTGTTTCCCTTGGTGCAGCAGCTTGTTCTCATCCCAAAATCTCCCCAAGTGAGATATTAGAGGTGTTTAGCTTGTAAAAAGCCTTGCTCATGCCTTGATTTTAAGTTTTGCAAATGTTGCTTAATATACAAGTAATCACTTTTCAAAGCAAGTCCACAAATTGAATCTCAACTCAAAAATGTGGCTAAACCAATGTTCTTAAAATGTTTTTTAGAGTCAAAATGATATATTACATGCCATGGTTTGGATGTGTAGGTTGAAAATATCAATTTCCAACTTTGGTTTATTTAACTTATGCCCTTATTTTAGGTCATTTTTGTAACTTTGAGCTACAAGCCTTTCCAACATCTCATGACATCCTTAATAGCCTTAAAACATCATTTTGAACAAGTTTGATGTTGAAGATTTTTCCATTTGAAGCTTGGAAATAGGAGTTATGGCCTTATGCTTGAAATGACATGTAATCTCCAAATGACCAAAATGCCCTTGACTTGTCAAAGCCATGACTTGAGTTCTACAAATCCTATCAAGGACTTCTAGTACTCTATAGAAAGTTAAGAGGATAAAGAAAAACATTCATGTTGACCAAAAGTTCATAGGAATCATCCTTCTAGGGCAAAAGTTTGATGCAAGTGGAGTAACTTTCAAGGCCCCAGATTCACATACCTCAGATGACCTGTAACTTGTCAAAGTCATAACTTGAGTTCCACAAATCCTATCTAGGACTTATAGTACTCAAATTAAATCTAAGAATAAGCTCTACAACATTCATGTTGGGGGCAAAATGAGATGACAATCACATCTTGGGCTAAACTACCTTGATGATAGGGGTCAAACTAGGGGATTTTACACTGTCAAGCCTTAGAAACCCTAGCTTGAAACTTCTCAAACTCTTCAATCATGATGAGTTGACCTCGGAATAATCCTTATAACATCTAAATGCATAAATCCATGATCACATGGCTCTTGGATTAGGTCTCAACCTTCTTCAAATCATCAGTTGACCTAGGGTTGACCCAGCAAACCCTAATTGCACCAATCATGGCTGGGTCTTCTTAATATTGCACAATGACCTATCTAGGCCTCATGATGGCTTTCAAGACATCTCATAAGCTCTCTCAAGGCTTCAAGTCCACATTCTTGGCTTCAGAATCATCTGAGGGGCTCCCACAACTCCCAAGTTAGGAGGCACACAACCTTGGTTTCAACCACTCTCTCTGAGAATCTTTTATCTCCTCTGGCAAGGATATCTACCCTTGAACACTTGAATAACCTTATTGGCTAGCTTCATAGTCTTGTGTAGCTCTTGATTGGTACTCATACCTCTTGATCTCCTGCATACATGTCAATGAAATGCAAATGATAATGCTAATGTGAATGAAATGAAACACAAGTTAGGTAAAGAAATGTTGGTCAAATTTTGGGGTGAAACAATCTCTCACAGAATCATCTGCCCAAAGCAATCAAACCAGTCAGCTGAATAACATCAGGAGTGGGGAGCTTGTAGGCCACAGTCTTCCTCAGAGAACCCATAGTAGCACAATAGAAGGCAAGAAAACCTGAATCGGGGGAAACGGTACCTGCAACACAGACACACGTTAATGAAATGCAAATGAGTATGCAAAGCAATGTAAAATGCAATCATGCAGCAGAAGATCAAGAAAATTATGTTGTTGAAGAGATGAAGGTTCTGCGTCAACAAAACCACAATACTGCTCTGTCAAGAACAACCACTATCTCTGATAAGAAGAAAACCCTGGTATCGGACCATAAAATCCTCTCAGCCAAGAACAAATACCAATCTGGTAATAAGGACCTCTAATACAGGACCATAAATCTGCTCTATCAAGAACAAACAAATCTCTGAAGATAAGGACCTCTGATACAGGACCACAAATCTGCTCTGTCAAGAACAAATACATCTCTGAAGATAAGGACCTCTGATACAGGACCATAACTCTGCTCTGTCAAGAACAAATACATCTTATGATGAGAACCTTTGATACCAACAAAACTGATTCACTATCAAGAAGACCAGGTAGTCTGAAGGTTAAGGTTCCCCGCAACAAACCCAACCCTGCTCACAGGTATGGACCTAAACTGACACAAGTTCGGCATCCTATGCGGTCATCAGCGTCACAGACATTCAAGAGGGGTGATACGATACCCGGAAGGTGTGGCATCACCATTTCCTGAAGCGGCCTCACTCAGCTGAATCCCAAATGATCGGTCCCCAGAGTCGACAATCCTCCAAACCAATAACCCCTCAGGCCCAAAGGGCCGAAAAAAAAGTCAACCGGGAGAACCTCGTCTGAGCGTGGATTTCATGAGATACTAGTGCCTGCAAAGCAAGCACGCGCCCACTAATTTCCACAACTAATGCTAGGTACACTCAAGCCTGGGTCTAGCTTCTCACTCATCAGAATGCCCCTCCCACAACAGCACAGATAATCATATCATACTGACAATAAAATGCGGGAAATAAAATGCGATAAACAAACACAACCCAACAAGTAATCATACAAGCGCTAGAATTGACTCGCGCAGGGGACGTTGGTGTGAGGGCAAGTTGTCTCACAATACAGGCCTTCGAGTTTTCGATGATGACAAAACACAACCTTGGACAAATTAGAAGCATCATGCAATACTTCATCATGCTATACCTCTTTTTCATTGTTAAATCATTATACCTTAATATGAGTCATAACTGAATGTGGCAGGATGCACAAAATGGAAAATGCTGTTATTTTTGCAGGTTTCTAAGCAGTGAGTCGACCATACAGTCGGCGCATGAAGCCTGGCATTTCTCACGGCTCAGCGCATGGAAGCAATGCGTCGACCGTACAGTCGGCGCATGAGTGTTTTGATTTTCCACGGATCAGCGCATGAAGACATGCGTCGACCATGCCACTCAGCGCATGGAGCTGAGTATTCCCCACGGGTCAGCGCACGCCGACCCTATGGTCGACCGTTCGCGCGCTGTGCAGTTTTTCTTGCTGTGTTTTAAAATTCTGTTCAGTTGACTGTTTTGGTTATTACTATAAATAGAGTTTTGCTAAATTTTAACAACTAACAATTGAAATCTTGAGTAAATTGTCAGGGCAAGAAACGTGAAATAGGTGCAACATATTTCTTCATCTTTATCCTTCAAACAACACACAAATCCACAAATATACACAATCATTTTTGCTGTGATTGGTGTCTTGTTCAAGGGTGATAAAGTTCGAACGCGTTGATTGAAGATCCGGTTCGAGTGGAAATTGGGGCAGGTGTTTCTTGCAGAAAACCTTGAGGGTTTTACCCATCAAGACTAGAAGGTTTTGAGGGCTTTTGCTACGGAATAGTTCCTTCAACATTCAAGCAAGTGCGAAGGTAATTGATCAACGGAAGGTTCATCAGTTTAGTAGCTAGGGCGTTGAAGTGTTGAAGACTTTCCGGGTTTTGATTTGTTGGAGTCTAAGATCAGCTGAGCCGAAGGTTTGAATAACGGAAGGTTTTTCATTAAGGTGGCTGGAATCGGAGATCATTCACAACAAATTGAAGGGCTTGATTCATCTTGAATCAAGGTGCGAGAAGTGATAGCAAGCATCAACATCATTTGAGATTGTTTGTATCATTGTCTATCAACTCTTGTGTAAACTGTTCATTCCAACAGGTGATATATATTCAATATATCTCAATTCTAATTTTAGAATTGAGGGCAGACGTACCCCAAAGCGAGGACGACGGGGGAACTGCCTCATCAAATCGTGTGTTCTTTAGTTTCTGTCATTTTCAATTCAGCTTATAAAATAAGTGATTCTAGCTTAAGTGATTATTGTCAAACTGTGATACAAATTGAGTAAGGTGTTGAAACTCTGTTTTTAACTACTAAGTACAATAAAATATTGTACTAGGGCATTTCCAATCTCTTACTCAACATAAATATCCTTTGAGGTATTTGTGCACACAAACTGTTCGACAAAAGTCCTGAACTAAAATTGTCTTATTTTGCTTCTAGTTTTTGTGTGCCTTGTTTTTCATTGGAACTAGGTAACCTTGCAAATTGAAGTAAATAATTGATAAGCATAGTTTGTGTTGTGATTTTATTTTTCCGAATTGTCATAAATCCATAGGCTTACGTATATCCGGTTTTCCAATAACCGTTCGTTTTTAGACTACAATTTTCCTCGACCGCTTCCGCACTTAAAAACATTTTTAAAACCAATTTCAAATTGGTAGCGCCGACTCAAATTTTAATTGGGGATCTATTCAACCCCCCCCCCCCCCTTCTAGATCCGTGCCATAGTCTAACAAGTGGTATCAGAGCCTGGTTATTCGGTGCTTCAAATACAACGAGATAGAAAATGGCAAACGAACCTAAAGGGGCGTACAATAGGGCTCCTGTTTTCAACGGTGAAAATTACAGTTATTGGAAAGACTGTATGCGTGTGCATATCAACTCCATAGACAGAAAAATATGGAACGTTATCCTTAATGGTCCAATAGAAATTACTATGACCAATGCGGATAATGTAGTTGTGCCAAAGCCTGAAGCACAATGGACTGATGACGATGAGAAAAAATACAATTATGATTGGAAAGCTAAAAACATCTTAATCTCCTCATTAGGTGTAGATGAATACTATCGTGTATCCCATTGTCCTACTGCTAAGGCCATGTGGGATTCACTACAAATAGCCCATGAGGGGACAACCGATGTTAAGTTAGCTAGAATCAACACTCTAATACAAGAGTTTGATCTCTTTTTCATGGAGCAAGGGGAAACCATTGCCGACATGCAAAAGAGATTTACTCATCTTATCAATCGTTTACATTCATTAGGTAGGCCTATTTCCAATGATGTTGCAACTAATAAAGTCTTGAGATGTCTTAACAGGGAATGGCAGCCAAAAGTGACCGCCATCAAAGAGGCAAATGATCTTACCATATTAGACTTGACAACATTGTTTGGCAAATTGCAAGAGCATGAACAGGTACTCTTGAGCTTAGACCAACGTGAAAAGATGGAAAATAAAGACAAAGCGAAGGTGAGTGAAAAGAAATCGATAGCTCTCAAGACTTCCTCCTCGAAGTCCCAAGCAAAAGAGCAAAATGATTATTCCTCGAGCGACGAAGAAGAAGAAGACACAAGCGAAGATATGGGGTTGTTTGTTAAAAGGTATAACCGTTACGTAAGGAAGAACGGCATACAACATTCTGAGAAGAACTTGGTAAACTTCCGGAAACAATCAAGACACTCCAAGGATGATGACTCGAAAGGTAAAAAGACTAGAGGGACGTGCTACAAGTGTGGAAAGCCCGGTCACTACAAACCGGACTGTCCAATGAATAAAAAGGGAAAGGACAAGGAATCATCAAAATCACACAAGAAATCATCAAAGCCGAGGAGAGCGTACATAGCATGGGAAAGTGACAGCGACTCTTCCTCCTCTGATAAAAGTTCTAGTGATGAAGAAGAGTCCGTGAATCTATGCCTCTCCGCCAATCAGAAAAATAAGAAAAAACAGGTACGTAACTCTAAATATGACAAGTCATCAAATATGTCGCATTCAGAATTACTAGCCGCATTTCATGCCTTACATAATGAAGCAGTTGAAGCCTTCAAGAAACTTGCTTCTAATAAGAAAATCTTTACGTATTTAGAGCATAAGGTTAAAGAGTCCGAAAAGAAATTAGAGGACCTAAAGGCTTCCATTGTGAAAGGCAATGAATCGGATTGTAAGGACGATAGAAACCATTTCAACTTCGGGTGTGACACTTTTCATATTTGGCAAGGTGAGGTTAGACACCTCAAGGCCAAATTAAACAAGGCAGTCGAGCCTAAAATTACATTTGCTATTGATAAAAAGGATTTTAGAAAAAGTATGATTAATCCATACCAAAAATATGCATATGTAATTAGGGATCAAGCAAGTGAAAGTGTCTCTAAAGTTGATTTTGCTTGCTTATACTGTTGCAGGAAAGGCCACTCCATTGGTAAATGTCGTTTTAGAAGATTTCTTGTTCCTAAAGGCATCTACCAATGGTTGCCCAAACGCAACCATTTTGTCGCTAACCTATTAGGACCCAATATGCCATTGGGTACCTCCTTGTGCTAATTATGTTTTAACAGGTGAAATGTGTCGAGACCACCGAGAGAAGATGGGTTCTCGATAGTGGGTGCTCAAGACACATGTCTAGAGACATATCCCTATTCATAGACTTTGTGGCTAAGAAGAAAGGGTATGTAACTTATGGTGATAACAACCGGGGACCAATACTAGGCAAAGGTAGTGTAGGTAATCCCGCCTCTGCTATGATTTCCGATGTATTGCTTGTCGAAAACCTTAAACATAATCTGCTTAGCATTAGCCAACTGTGCGACAAAGGATACAATGTATCCTTTTCAAAAGATTGTTGCAAAATTGTGCATGAAAATGATAAGAAGAATATGTTCAATGGTTTTAGAGTAAACAATGTATATATGCTTGATTTAAATGAAGTATCATTAACAAGCGACAAATGCCTCATAACTATGAGTGAAGACTCATGGCTATGGCATAGGCGTTTAGCGCATGTTAATTTTGACTTACTCAATCAGGTAGTCTCAAAAGACCTAGTCTTAGGACTTCCCAAAATAAAGTTCACCAAGGATCACCTTTGTGATGCTTGTCAAAAAGGGAAGCAAACGAGGATCTCATTTAAATCCAAAAAGATAATTTCAACAACGAGACCTCTTGAACTTCTACACATGGACTTGTTTGGGCCGTCTAGGATCAAAAGTCTAGGAGGAAACTATTACGGGTTCGTAATAGTGGACGACTTTTCTAGGTTTTGTTGGACCATCTTCTTAGTAAGTAAAAGTGATACATTCGCCGCTTTTGAAAAGTTTGCTAAGCTTTCCCAAAACAAGTTAAATACAAACATAGTGTCCATAAGGAGCGACCATGGAGGTGAGTTTGAAAATCATTTGTTTGAAGAATATTGCGGTAACCATGGTATTGATCATAACTTCTCCGCTCCATGCACTCCTCAACAAAACGGGGTTGTGGAGCGCAAAAACCGTATTTTAGAAGAATCGGGAAGAACAATGATTAATGAGAGTGGTTTACCTAAATATTTTTGGGCCGACGCCATTAGCACAGCATGTTATGTTTTGAATAGGGTACTTATTCGCCCCATTCTAAACAAAACACCATACGAACTCTTAAAAGGGCGAAAGCCAAATGTCTCTCACTTGCACGTGTTTGGATGTAAATGTTTTGTACTAAACAATGGTAAGGAAAACTTGGGCAAATTTGATTCCAAAGCTGATGAAGGTATCTTTCTCGGATACTCTCACTCGAGTAAAGCATATAGAATATACAATAAACGATTACTTGCTGTAGAAGAGTATGTGCATGTTACTTTTGATGAGTCCTATCCGAGAAATGTCGGAAAGGATAGTGTTGTTCATGGTGCAGGTACATCCACAGAAGACATACTCAAAGATGGCGAAACGGGGATTGATCAACCTGACAAAGTCAAAGTTGAGGAGGATAAGGATGTATATCATGAAGCAAACGAGGAAGTTCATCCGCCTACAAACGATGATCTCCCTCAAGCTTGGAAATCCTCTAAAGATCATCCAATCGACAACATTCTCGGAGACATCACAAAAGGAGTCACTACTCGATCGAAGCTAAGTAATTTCTGTTATCACTTCGCTTTCGTGTCACAAATGGAACCTAAAAATCCTAAGGAAGCCCTACTCGATGAACATTGGTTTCTGTCAATGCAGGAGGAACTAAATCAGTTTACTAGAAATGAGGTTTGGGACCTTGTCCCTCCTCCGCGAGGTCATCGAGTAATCGGCACCCGATGGGTGTTTAGGAACAAGATGGACGAAAACAAGGTAATAACTCGTAACAAGGCGCGTTTAGTCGCGCATGGGTATAACCAAGAGGAGGGCATCGACTATGAGGAAACTTATGCTCCGGTTGCCCGACTCGATGCTATAGGCCTTCTTCTTGCTTTCGCATGTGCGAAAGATTTTAAGTTATTCCAAATGGATGTCAAGAGTGCGTTCCTTAACGGGTACATAAATGAAGAGGTCTACGTTGCACAACCTCCGGGTTTTGAATCTCATGAGTACCCCGATCATGTTTATAAACTAAAACGGGCGTTGTATGGTCTCAAGCAAGCTCTTAGAGCTTGGTATGAAAGCCTAAGTAAATTTCTACTTGATCAAGGTTACTCAAGAGGAAAGGTTGACACGACACTCTTTATTAAACGTCAAGGAAAGCACTTGATATTAGTTCAAATCTATGTTGATGATATAATCTTTGGATCTACTAACATGAATCTCGTGAGAGAGTTTTCTGTTCTTATGCAGGGTGAATTCGAGATGAGTATGATGGGAGAGCTCACATACTTTCTCGGGTTGCAAATTAAACAATTCAAGGAAGGAACTTTCGTGAGTCAAACAAAGTATTGTTTGGACCTTCTCAAGAGATTTGACATGGCAAAATCCAAGGCCATAGACACCCCCATGCCTACATGTGCAAATTTGAATAAGGATGAAAGCGGTAAGGACGTAGAGGTAAAAAGGTATAGAGGTATGATTGGATCACTTCTCTATCTCACTGCGTCGCGTCCTGATATTATGTTTAGCGTGTGTATGTGCGCAAGATACCAATCATGTCCTAAGGAATCCCACCTAAAAGTTGTTAAAAGAATACTTCGGTACCTATCCGGTACTCCAAAGTATGGCTTGTGGTATTCCAAAGGTAGTGATTGTTCGTTGTTAGGTTATTCCGACTCCGACTTTGCGGGTTGCAAGTTGGATAGGAAAAGCACTAGTGGTACGTGTCACTTGTTTTCAAATTCTTTGGTTAGTTGGCATAGCAAAAAGCAAGTTTCAGTTGCTTTGTCAACCGCCGAAGCGGAATACGTTGTCGCCGGTAGTTGCTGTGCTCAAATCCTGTGGATTAAGCAACAACTATTGGACTTTAATCTCAAACTTGAACGTATCCCAATCCTATGTGACAATACCAGTGCTATTAATCTTACCAAGAATTCGGTATTGCACTCTCGCACTAAACATATCGAAATTCGACACCATTTTCTTCGAGATCATGTTGAGAAAGGTGACGTTGTATTTGAACATGTTGATACTAATAACCAACTAGCGGATATTTTTACTAAGCCGCTAGCCACTGAACCTTTCTTTCATATTCGCCGAGAACTCGGTATTCTCGACATTTCGGAGCGGGAGTCATAATTTGCTTATTTCAGCTTATTTCATTCACATCTATATTTTGTACTTCTAACAAACTTGATGTTTTTGCAAGTACAAGTATGTTGTTTATCAAGCTTATCCGGCATTGAGGTGATGTTGTTCCTCTTCCTTCTCTCTCTACATACAAGTTTTCTTTGTGATCTCAAAGTAAAATATGTTAACTGTGGTGCATATGTGAATCATCTGTTGTGTATTTAATTTCTTGATTGAACATTTTTGTTGTGGCATTATTGTCTGCATTTATTAAGCACCATGTCATATGAAACTAGGCAAAATTCTGCATTTTTAGGTCTTGAGTCGACCATACCAGAACAAAGGTCGATGCACTTTGTTTAACTTTTAAATTTATTGAAAATTTTACAGCATGCGTCGACGCATGCAGAGCTATGGTCGACGGCTCGCTGAAAATTTCAGTTTTATTTTTCTGCCTGTTCGTTTCAGCTCTCCTCATTTAAGGCAGTTACATGCATCCACTCATATTCCTAGGGAGTTGAATCTATTACCCTCCACTACTCCTTCTTGTCTCTTCCACTCTCCAACAAACCCTAAGTTTCACTTAAAAAGGGGGAAACCATTTTCTGAACCCACAACACCTCTCATTTCAGAATCCTCCCATTTCACAAAATCTCTACCCATGGCTTCCTCTTCTCATAGACCCACCAAAAAGAGGTCAAGAGGGTCAACATCTGCCTCAATACCCATTACCCCCGAATCACTTGTTCATCCATCCCTCCGTGAAAACTTCAACAAGGATATTGGTCGAAGAAAGGTTGTACGACAACATGCATTCTACGAACTTGTCGCCGAACGCATGCATCTTGGAGAAATCATGACCTATCTCACATATCACGGTATTGAGAGATTTCTTAAAATTTGGAACAAATATTTTGATATGACTGTGGAGGAAAATGAACCTCCTTTGGCTGAGGTAACTGATTCACGCACAATTGAAGGTTATGAGTTCAAAACTGCACTGAATGGTATGCTTAAGCGACCCTATCCTGCCCACATTGTGAACAGTGCTGCTTTTCCACGATCTGTCACTTCCGGAAAACTCAAAACTTCAGCAAGAATTCTTCAGTGGATTGTGGCGCGCATTCTGCGGCCCAAACAGGGTGGATTATCAAGGGTGGAACAGGCTGAAGTTCATCTCATACATATCCTGGGTCACGGTATCAAAATCAACTGGCCATATTACATTGCGAGTCGCATGTATGAATTGCGTGACTCCAAACGAAGTACGGAACTTGCCTATGGATCTTTCATCCAAGAGGTCCTCAATTCTGCAAATGTGAACTACCCCTCCTTCGCATACACTTCTATTTCCGCTGACAAAGAATTCAGTCCAAAAGTTTTCTCAATGATGGGATACGTCTGGATTCGTAAATACCAGAAGTACAAATTCTATTGTCGCTCAAATATGCCTCAGTCCGAATCATCAAGTGAAGAGAGTACAGATGAGTCCGAAGGTGAAGAGAATGAAGCAAGTGCAGATGGTTCAGATGAAAGTGAAGAAGAACAAGAACATGATACACAGACGGCTGACACAGTGCAACCAGACCAAGCGGATCATACAGAGCGTCAAACATATGAGCCTCCAGACAACTATCAAGAGCCGCCACCAAATTCCAACCTCAATAATGACTGGACTCCTTACACGGGTCAACAAGAAACTGACAGTGAGGAAAATAACCAAGGCTGGGGTGAATGGCAATACACTGGGTGGACCACTCTTGGGAGATTTTATCAGCCTTATCAACCTAGCTCTGAGGCACCTCCTTCTCCTCAACAGCCATCCAACAACTCCGACATTCTGGAAATGATGCAGTCCATGCAATTAGACCAACTTAACTTCATGACCACTATGCAAGAACAGCAGCAGAATTTTATGAGAAATCAGGATGAACGGATGGAACAAGTTCGCTCTGAGCTGCAAACTCAAAATGAGCGGCTCAGTGGAATCTCCACACAGCTGGATGCTCGCTTTGAGATTCTCGTTCACTCCCATCAAGCTGAAGAATGGGCAATTACTGAGAGTCTCGACTTCCTGAACAACATCACTGAAGAGTTCACTGATTTGGCTCATCCTCAACGCCATCCCCATTTTTATGAGAGGCGTGGCCATGGTCGTGGACGTGGACGGGGTTATTAGCTTGTGTTCGTCTTATTATGGTTTCATTTGCTGTTTTGATTGCATGCATCATGGTTTCTTTCATTGTTTTTGGTTGCAAACTTTGTTATGGTGTTTTGTTTAATTTCTAAATTCTGTCAAGACTTTATGTGCTGCTATTTTATGTTCTATCTTCGTTTCTTATCAATACTATGTATCAGTATTGGTGTATGTTTAATTATTATCTGTTGGATATATTGTATGGCTTTTTCTTGATTTTATGTTAGATATATTGTTAATCTGTCAAGACTTTACAGTTCTCGGTTTCTTTTTGATGTTGTCAAAGGGGGAGAAAAGCGTCAACCACCACAAATGCTTTGACTGAAAAAGAAAGGGGGAGAGCGTACAACTATGATTAAAGACATCGCATGTTGTGTGCAACACGTTGTCATCATCAAAAAGGGGGAGAATGTGAGGGCAAGTTGTCTCACAATACAGGCCTCCGAGTTTTCGATGATGACAAAACACAACCATGGACAAATTAGAAGCATCATGCAATACTTCATCATGCTATACCTCTTTTTCGTTGTTAAATCATTATACCTTAATATGAGTCATAACTGAATGTGGCAGGATGCACAAAATGGAAAATGTTGTTATTTTTGCAGGTTTCTAAGCAGTGAGTCGACCATACAGTCGGCGCATGAAGCCTGGCATTTCTCACGGCTCAGCGCATGGAAGCAATGCGTCGACCGTACAATCGGCGCATGAGTGTTTTGATTTTCCACGGATCAGCGCATGAAGACATGCGTCGACCATGCCACTCAGCGCATGGAGCTGAGTATTCCCCACGGGTCAGCGCACGCCGACCCTATGGTCGACCGTTCGCGCGCTGTGCAGTTTTTCTTGCTGTGTTTTAAAATTCTGTTCAGTTGACTGTTTTGGTTATTACTATAAATAGAGTTTTGCTAAATTTTAACAACTAACAATTGAAATCTTGAGTAAAATGTCAGGGCAAGAAACGTGAAATAGGTGCAACATATTTATTCATCTTCATCCTTCAAACAACACACAAATCCACAAATATACACAATCATTTTTGCTGTGATTGGTGTCTTGTTCAAGGGTGATAAGGTTCGAACGCGTTGATTGAAGATCCGGTTCAAGTGGAAATTGGGGCAGGTGTTTCTTGCATAAAACCTTGAGGGTTTTACCCATCAAGACTAGAAGGTTTTAAGGGCTTTTGCTACGGAATAGTTCGTTCAACATTCAAGCAAGTGCGAAGGTAATTGATCAACAGAAGGTTCATCAGTTTAGTAGCTAGGGCGTTGAAGTGTTGAAGACTTTCCGGGTTTTGATTTGTTGGAGTCTAAGATCAGCCGAGCCGAAGGTTTGAACAACGAAAGGTTTTTCATTAAGGTGGCTGGGATCGGAGATCATTCACAACAAATTGAAGGGCTTGATTCATCTTGAATCAAGGTGCAAGAAGTGATAGCAAGCATCAACATCATTTGAGATTGTTTGCATCATTGTCTATCAACTCTTGTGTAAACTGTTCATTCCAACAAGTGATATATATTCAATATATCTCAATTCTAATTTTAGAATTGAGGGCAGACGTACCCCGAAGCGAGGACGATGGGGGAACTGCCTCATCAAATCGTGTGTTCTTTAGTTTCTGTCATTTTCAATTCAGCTTATAAAATAAGTGATTCTAGCTTAAGTGATTATTGTCAAACTGTGATACAAATTGAGTAAGGTGTTGAAACTCTGTTTTTAACTACTAAGTACAATAAAATATTGTACTTGGGCATTTCCAATCTCTTACTCAACATAAATATCCTTTGAGGTATTTGTGCACACAAACTGTTCGACAAAAGTCCTGAACTAAAATTGTCTTATTTTGCTTCTAGTTTTTGTGTGCCTTGTTTTTCATTGGAACTAGGTAACCTTGCAAATTGAAGTAAATAATTGATAAGCATAGTTTGTGTTGTGATTTTATTTTTCCGAATTGTCATAAATCCATAGGCTTACGTATATTCGGTTTTCCAATAACCGTTCGTTTTTAGACTACAATTTTCCTCGGCCGCTTCCGCACTTAAAAACATTTTTAAAACCAATTTCAAATTGGTAGCGCCGACTCAAATTTTAATTGGGGATCTATTCAACCCCCCCTTCTAGATCCGTGCCATAGTCTAATAGTTGGATCCCCAAACTGACTCGCATAAGGGACGTTGGATCCCCAGGAAACTATTGAAGCTCCCCAGCAGAGTCGCCAGCTGTCGCTACCGCGAAAATAAGGTGCCGGCAAAACAGAAGAGTCGCCACCTTTCGTTATTTATCCCTCGGAACGGGAAAGGAAACGATCGGAAAAACCAGACGAAAAAGGTATAAGACAAGGTCATCGCAACTGTTGTCTAGGTTCGGGAGTCGGTTATGCAAAGGGAAGGTATTAGCACCCCTCACGTCCATCGTACTCGATGGGATCCACACTTGTTGTGTTCATCTGACGGGTTGGTTTAACTATCTACCTATCAAGGCTGGTCTGAAAAGAAAAGAAAATGACTCGGCAAAACGTCGCACTTTATGCCTACATATTCTCATCAGAGAATGAGAAATCAGAGTCAACGTAGTTCGACTAACTACGGGTTACGGGGAAGGTGGCTCGCCAATACGTCAGTATTGTGCCTACGTACTCTCAACAGGCTTGAGAGATCAGAGCTTACGTAGTTTGGGATAATACGGATTACGGGAATTCAGATTCATCTGTTTTTTCGAGTAGGGTTAACGAACAGTTCTAGCAGTTTGGTGTACGTAGATCGACCCTTGGAGACTTAGGCGTTACCATTTGTGGTAGAACTGGGAGTTAACGACACTCTTTTCTTCAGAAAAGCTTCCTTTGACTTATGGGCCCACGGGGCAAAAGGTTTGAAGTTTGTTTTCTGTCTTTTATGAAAGAACTGTTTTTTATGGATGTTCGCAACCAATATCGCACTAGAGACTATGACCTGAGAGTGAATGCATCGCATGTCACCCAAAGGGTGCCATACTAAACATCCAGACTGTTGAAAAGAAACTCTCCAACAATCCTTTCTCAGATATCTTAAGGCTCGTAACGTACAACGTCAGTTAACCTTTATTACTGTATTTTAATTTGTCTTGAGATGAGAAGAGAACGAACAGGTTCAACTAAGGGGAGACTATCAATTCCTAATGTTGTCATGCCAAGGATTCATCCTATGGTTGAGGTTTAAAACAGGGAACTCCTAGAAGTTATCATGCATAGGTTTCAACCTAAAGTTCTATCATCACTTCCTTATCAAAGGAAGTGAGATTCCTAGGGGATCATGTCAACGATAAACAGAAACAGATAAAGCATCAGCTTAAACAGTAAACAGATATACAGTAAAATGCATGCAATGCAAGTGAGGGAGGAAATGTGTGTGGGACATCAGCCTCCACAAGCTCATCTCAACCTCAAGCCAAATATGAATAACTTTAATCATACAGAGGAAATAACATGCTATCAAGCAAATCAAGTGACTGCAATCATACAGAGAAAATGAAATAAAATGCCATCAAGCAAAATAAACCACGTAGGCAAGGGAGCAGAGCTCTACCGAATACCCGCAAGCAAAGCCATACAGTAAAAATACAATCAGAGGGAGCAACTCAACCTCTAGTGCATTCATGCTCCTAGCTTGAATCAATCTAAATATGAACTTATTCTAATGCATCAAGCAAATCAAACAAGTTACACAAATACAGTTGCACAGAAAGAAAACAGACAGTCAAGAAAAGAAAGCAGATCAACCACTCCTACAACTTTACATCAAAGCAACCTTCTGACAGCGGTTCAGTCATCAGTCTGTAACTGTTCTTCAAGGCTCTCAAAGTATCAAACACAAGTATCAACTTGTTTCCTCAAGCTTCAGCTCTTTCTTCAATCTCAATTTGATCTTCTTCACAAGTGTAAACTTGGTCTTCAAGCTTCAGCTCTCTCCTCTTTACCAATATCAGCTTGTTCTTCTTCATCTACAAGCTTCAGCTTCTAAGGGTAATCTCCAAACACAGGGGAGTGGCAAACTCTAGCATCTTCAACCTTCTAACAAGGAACTCCATCCTCTAGCAAGGGAGAAAGATTCATCTATCAAGAGCAAAGACCAAAGGTCACCACTAAGCATCCTATCATCAGAGAAAGGGACCCTCAAAGGTTCTACCAACTTGCAAAGAGCCACACATCCTACCAAAGGAGGGATGAGGCCTTTACAAGGGGACCTTAAATCATAGGGAAGAATGGAAGTGATCAACATCTTCCATGTTTATGAAGGAAGAGAATCTATCTAGAAGCTCTGCCTACAAACCCTAATCTTAACACCTAATCAACACTACACCAAAAGAAGGGAAGATCTTCACATCTAAGCTTCTTCAAGCATTCCATGGTAGCCGAAGCTTGTCTTCAACACCACCCAAGAGCAAGAGAGGCAAAACCCTAATCTAAGGGAACTAAAGAAATCAATCTAATTGAATTAGTGCATTAGAATCATCTAAAGTTAGCACCTAAACTAAAATCAAACAAAAATAGTAAAATACATTGTAAATTCCTACAAAAATTCCTAAGGGACCCTAATTCAATCATGAATCTACCATACAAAAATCAGAGGTTGAATCATCCACCAAGTTCTAGAAATAAAACCTAAATCACAAGGTATCAACCATAAACCCTAAAAATGGAGCTCTTAAAGTTTCAACCTAAAACTACCACTTATATTCATCACAAAAATGTGAGAAAAATCTAGGGGGAGCATGCATATCTATGCTAGCTACATACAAAAAATCAGGGTAAAAATCATCATCACATGATCAAACCAAATTCAACAAAATCAAGCATCAACCATGATCATTTTAATATCAATTACAATGTAAAAATGCACATAAAATCAAAAAATGCATGGAATATTAATATTTTTATCTAAAAAATACTAGATTCAAACATGAATCCATGGCAAAAAGAATGGAATTAATTGAGTTATTTTTCCATTATTTATGAATTTTCCAATAACCAAGAATAAAATGAAAAATAAAAAGAAAATCAAAAGAAAAATGAAAGGCGCGTGGTGTGAATAGCAAATGAATTCAGTTCATTTTAGTGACTGGGCCATAAGGGGGGTAGGAGTATCAACTAGTGACTTAAGCCCAAAACCATCAGATAAATGAAACGCAGCGTTTCATATTATTTCAGAATCCTTCACAAAATTCCCTCACGCGTGGCCGTTGGATGATGCCTTCAGTCCAAGTCAACCTAAGATCTAATGGCTATCAAGTTATCTTCTCCATTTTGAATCTCTGAACTCCGTTCACCTGCGCGCGCTAGAGTCACCGCTGGTGAAATTCTCCGATCAACCTTCCATAACCCTAACTCTCTCTAGAATCCACCATTGGCCACGATTCCTTGATGAATCTTGTCCCAAATTTCCTCAGGAATTCATTCATGCCATTAATTCATTCTAAAAGCTCACGATTTGCAAGAACACCATCTCAACCGAAAATGGCAACAACCCTAATTGGTCACTAATCTCCAAATTGATGATCCAAAAACCTTCCTACATCAATCTACAGTGCATCTAACACAATAATTCCCATTGATTCTACCTAATTTAAGCCATGGAACAAGAACTGCATACCTGGTAAAATTGAGCAAACAGAGTGGTTGAATC
Organism: Lathyrus sativus; assembly: GCA_963859935.3. Classification (NCBI taxonomy): domain Eukaryota; kingdom Viridiplantae; phylum Streptophyta; class Magnoliopsida; order Fabales; family Fabaceae; genus Lathyrus; species Lathyrus sativus. The sequence goes on along the minus strand of OZ012739.1, from coordinate 213,040,940 downwards.
TTCAAATCAACCCTCAAGAACATGCAGAATCCTTCACTAGCCTCTAATCAACCTTCTGTATGCAAAGAAAAGAGTTGAAATGCCCTGGATTCTTGAACCCGATTCTGAGTTGCAAGCTTCCAACTCCAATGGCTAGCTCACGATTCCTCCACAACTTGGCCTTGAATTTGATCTGGAATTGATCACCAACCTCAAAGCAAGCTATTGAGATCAATTTCTTAGACTGAAATGGCCTCTAACCTTGTAACAGATTTTGATTTGCAAGAAGAAATTTCAAAGTACAATCTCACTCTCCTCTCTCAATTCTCACCAACCATTACTCTGAACCACTTCTAAATCATATATAGAACATGGATGAATGATCTAGAAAGTTCTAGATCAATCCAATGAGTATTTCAATATCTCATGTCATGGAAAATTCAATCTCATGCCATTCTCATACCAATTCTGCTAGCAGCTTGCACTTGCCTTCATTCTCATCCAAATTCTCTCCATATGAGATTTTGAAAGTGTTTTGATGGATTGGAGCATTGGTCTTGCACTTATGCATAGTTTGGGTTATGTAACTTAAGCTTTAAGTAACAACATACAACTCCATGATCTTGACCTCAAATGAGAAAAATGCCATTGCCATTGTCTTTAAAATGCATTTTACAATCAAAATGACATATAGGTTTGTTTCATTTGGTCACCAAATGAAAAATCTCAAATTTGGTCCTTTTAATGAACTTTAATTCTTCCTTTTTAAGTCAATTTTGCAACTTTGAGCTACAAGCAATTCCAACCTCTCATGAACTCTTGAATAGCCTTAAAACATCATTTTGAACAAGTTTGATGTTGGACATTTTCCCATTTGAAGCTTGCAAATAGGAGTTATGGCCTTATGATTGAAATGACCTATAATCTCCAAATGACCAAAATACCCTTGACTTGTCAAAGCCATAACTTGAGTTCTACAAATCCTATCAAGGACTTCTAGTACTCTCTAGAAAGCTAAGAAGATAAGGAACAACATTCATGCTGACCAAAAGTTCATAGGAATCATCCTTCTAGGGAAAAAGTTTCATGCAAGTTGGACAACTTTCAAGCTCCAAATTCACATACCTCAGATGACCTGTAACTTGTCAAAGCCATAACTTGAGTTCTACAAATCCTATCAAGGACTTCTAGCACTAAAATTAAAGCTAAGATCATGCTCTACAACATTCATGTTGGGGGTAAGATGATATGACAATCACATCTTGAGCTAAATTGCCTTGAAGATAGGGGTCAAACTAGGGGATTTTACACTGTCAAGCCTTAGGAACCCTAGCTTGAAACTTCTCAAACTCTTCAATCATGATGAGTTAACCTTGGAATCATCCTTATAACATCTCAATGCATCACTCCATGATCACATGGCTCTTGAATTAGGCCTCAAACTTTCCCCAAATCCTCAGTTGACCTAGGGTTGACCCAGTCAAACCCTAATTGCACCACTCATGGCTGAGGCTTCTCAATCTTGCACAATTACCCGTCTAGACCTCAAAGTGATCTTCAACACTTCTCTTCTCATGAGCTCTATCAAGACCTCCAGTCCAACTTCATGGCCTCAGAATCATCTGATGGCTTCCCATAATTCTCAAGTTAGGAGACCTACACACTTGGCTTAAATCACTCTCTCTGAGGATCTTTCAACTTCTCTGACAAGGATATCAACCCTTGAATATCTGAATAACATCCTTAGCTAGCTTCAAAGTCTTGTATATCTCTTAATTGTTAATCATACCTCTTGATCTCCTGCATGCATGTCAATGAAATGCAAGTGATAATGCTAATGTGAATGAAATGAAACATAAGATAGGTAAAGAAGTGTTAGGCAAATTTTGGGGTGCAACAATATGCTCGGCTGTTACTCTTCCCCAAAGCTAACTTCCCTTTCCGATGAATGTTATTCCATGCATGCTCAAGTCTGCCCAAAGCCTCGCCCTCCAACAAACCAGTAAGATACAGAGATTCATGTATCACCTCTTCTCTAGGAGGCTCTCTCAATGCATACCCCAATTTTCTCACCAATAAGGAAGGATTATAGTTGATGCAACATTTCCTTCCGATCAAAGGAACCTTAGGAAAACCACCGCAACTATAAACAATATCCTTACCCAGCAAGTCTCGATCAAACCACACAATATTCTCTGCAGATAATCCCATTAATCTTTCTGACCATTCTGAAGTACTGGCAATGGCAACAAACGGACCCGTCTTGGGTAGATGACTAAGAAACCATGCATACAACAAAGGAACACAACAAGCTACACTCTTTCCCCTTCGTTTCTCATTCTTATAGTGCACAGAATGATAAACGTCTCCAAGTAAGATGGGCACTGGGTTTCCTGAGGCTAAGATATAAAACGCATCAACATCCACAAAGTCTGGAAGATGAGGAAACAGAACAATGCCATATATACAAAGAGCCAGGATGGCACTAAACATAATCCAACAGCCATCCTTAGCGCACTGCTGAGCTTTCTCAATCAAGCAAGGCAAAGGAAAACCATACATCCCAAGTCTTCGGATCATCTTCCCATCCAATTTTAAAGCCTCAAGGTGCAAAATAGCAGCGAGCTCGGCCAGATCAGGCTTAGTATCAACATGAACAAACGGCATCTGACTCAGAATGGGTACCCCTAATAGCTCTGAATATTCCTCTAGTGTAGGAGCCAAGACATAGTCAGGAAAGACGAAGCATCTCAACTGGGCATCATAAAACTGTAAGAGAGCGTAGACACCACTGATCTCATACTCAGAAGGTTTGCGGAGATATCTCAACAATCTCCCATAAGACTTCTTGAAATCTTCCATTACTGCTTTCTCACCCAAGGCAATCAGACTCAACAAAGTACTAACATCCGAAACTGGAAACTTGTAGGCCATTGTACTCTTCAGGGACTCCATAACAGCAATGAGGGAAAAGATCACTAGAATCAAAGGAGAAATATGCACCTGCAACACAGATACATGTTAATGAGATGCAGATGAAAATGCAAATGCAAATGCAAACAACGGATCAAGACTGCTGTGTTGTCGGTCGAGAACAACCAGAGCTTTGCCTTAGCAAGAACACAGTACCGACAGTAGGATCCACTGATATCAGGAACACGAATTCACACTTACAAAGAACCAGGTAATCTGAGAGCTAAAGTTTCTTGCACAACCCAATCCCCCTCACAGGTATGGACCTATCCACTGACAAGGTTCGGCATCCTATGCGTTTCTCAGCGTTACAGACTTTCAAGAAATGATGATACGTTCACCATTTCTAGTTTGGCATCATTACCTCCTGAAGAGGCCTCACTTAGCTGACTCACAAATGATCGGTTCCCAGAGTCGACAATTCTCAAATCCAAAATCCCAACCGATCCTAAGGATCTGAAGGAAAATCATCAAAGAGAATCTCGTCCGAGTGTGAATTTCATGGGGAACTGTATCTGCTAAGCAAATAGGCCCCCCACTAGTCTCCACTCTACTGCTAGGTTTGTACTCAAGCCCGGGTCCGGCTTATCACTCAATGAAACTTCCCTCCCCATAGCACATCAGTAATGATATATGATGAGGAAAATAAATGCAAGAAAGTAAAATGCAAAAGTAAATAAAGTACATATATACAACACCCAAAAATAAACAGACAAGCGCTAGGATTGACTCGCATAGGGAACTAGGTTGTCCCCAGTAGAGTCGCCAGCTGTCGCAACTGCGAAAAACCACCGACGGAAAAATAGAAGAGTCGCCACTTTCATTATTTATCCCAAAGAGAGGGAAAGGAAACAATCACAAAAACCTAAAGAAAAAGGGAAAGACAAGGTCATCGCAACCATGTCTGGATTCGGGAGTCGGTTACGCAAGGGGAAGGTATTAGCACTCCTCACGTTCGTCGTACTCGACGGGATCCACGCATTGTTGTCTATCTAAAAGGGTGTGTTGAAACTATCTAGCTAAAGGCTTAGGGAAAAAGGAAAAAGAAAAGAGAAAGGACTCGGCAGAGCATCGCCGCTCTGTGCCTACGTACTCCCTCGTGCAATGGAAAAGTCAGAGTCAACGTAGTTCGCCTAACTACAGCTAAAGAAGGGGGAAGGTTGCTCGCCGAGACATCGCGTCTCGTGCCTACATACTTTCATCGGGTATGAAAGATCAGAGCAAACATAGTTCGGGCTAAAAGGACCACAGGCTGGTTCAAAAGTTTTTAGGCCCGAGTAGGGCTAACAAGTAGTTCCAGCAGTTGGTGTATGCAGCTCGACCATTGGAGACTTAGGTGTTACCATTTGCGGTAGAACTAAGAATTAACGACACTCTTTTTGTGAAAATGATTTTCCTGATTAAGAATCCCAAAGGGTGAAAAAGGTTTGAAATGTTTTTGTGTTTTTTAGAGAAGAAGTGTTTTGAATTAGAGTGTTTATAATGTATGTTGTAATAAAGTCTAAAACCTAGGATCGAATGCGTCGCATGTCGTCCTAAGGACGTATACTAAACACTCTAGGTAATTGAACCATTTCCCAAGTATAAGGCTCATGGCACAACATTCATTATCCTTATTAAGTATGTTAAGATTGTTTGAAGTTGAGAAGAGAAGAAGGCACACTAATGGGAGACTAAACAATCCTAGAAGTTATCATGCAAAGTGGACCTAAAGTTGAGATTGAAAAAGGGGAACTACCTAAAATTATCATGCATAGTTAGAAACTTAATGTCTATCATAACAACAAGAGGTTAGAGAACTTATGGGGAACATGGAAAAGAAAAGCATAAGAAGAAGAAGCAAAAGAAGAAGAAGAAGAAGAAGAAGAAGAAGAAGAAGAATGCATATGCAAATGAAAAGATGCACACATAGAATGCACAAGTAGAATGATAGTGGGAGGAAAATAGTGTGGGGCAGTAGCCACCACAAGCTCATCTCAACCAAACATGCCTATGGAAATGCAATAAAAGAAAATAAGAAGGAGAGAGATGCATCAAAATCAAGCAAACAAGTGACAAACACAAAGAAAGAGTCCTCATGGATTAATCACTTTAGGTAAGCTTCAAGTTCCTCCTAAGGAGGAACAAAGCTACCTTAAATGACACTCCAAGGTCATTGGACATAAGAGAGATGAAGAGAAGAAATCTCACAAGCAATAGTAAAACACAACAAGAATAAATGCAAGCAATAGCACAAAGGAAGCAAGCACACATCACTTAGGAGTTCAAGTTGAAAGCACAAAAAGAAAAGCATCAATCAACAAGCAATGAACATAATTTTGACCTAAAAATGAACATACAGCAAGCTCAACATGTCTAGAATGTGAAACAAGAAAAGTTGAGAGCTTATTGGATCCACAAAGCTCATTTCCAATCCAAACTAGGTCATAGACTTGTGTGATTTGTCCTATGAGATGACCTAACTTGCAAGTCACTTCAAAAATAGGAAAAAGGCTCAAAAAATATCAAATAAAATGCACAAAGAAGCTAAACATGTTGGAAACCAGAGGCCAAAAGATCAAGACAAATATTCCCTCAAAGCACCATCAAAAGAAAGGATTCATTTAGATGTACCACTTTGAAATGGGAGAAACAAAGGCAAGAAGAAAAGCCACAAAAGTCAACCCAAAAGTCAACAACCAGGGGCAAAATGGTCCTCCAAAATTGATCAACTCATCATTGATATGAGGATCAATTTTCAATCATTGGATCATAAAGGAATGAGAGAAATAAATGCAAAAGCAAACAATGTCACAATTCAATTCAAATAAAACAACTCCAATATTTAATTCTTTTTTAAATGGAAAAAAAAATTTAAAAATAAAATAAAAATGTCCAAGAAATATTAGACATCTCAAAGTATATAAAAAATATTTTTGGTGAATTTTTGGAGTATTGGAATTATTTTATTTGATTTAAATTGTAAACAGAAAATAAAATAAAAATCAAAAAGAAATAAAGAAACATGTGGTGTAAACAGCAACAAAGTAAAGTTCAGAAACGAGTTGGGCCCAGCCTGGGGGGTGCGCATAGCAGGTGCGCCCAAGGTGTAACACCCCACTTCCCAAAATCAATTAAATTAATAAACATTATAAATAAACAAAATCAGAGTTCCAATTCTCCCAAGTGGGATATCACATAAAAACAACGTTTCCTTATAAAAAGGTTTATCTCCAACTTCAGCGGAATATTAAATAATAAAATTCAATAAAAGTTTGATACGCTCACAGGGAAATAAAATATCAGTTCAACATAAAACAAATAAAAACACCCAAGTCCCGTGCTACGTATCAGAGCATCCTAGACTCGACAATCACACCAATATCCAAGCTAGCTAAGCACCTGGATTATCTGTACTTCCGAAGAAGCACAGACCACAACAACAACAAAGGGGTGAGAAATCATGATCAAAAATATAATGGTAATGTAATACATGTAAATAAGGTAGTATAACACACCAACACACCAAGATTCACCCCTAACAACACCATATGACGAACCTACTGTTCAAATTACAATATAACATATTATAATGCAAAATGCAACTCAACACCATGCATGCGGTACCGACTCATTGGTTCATTCAATCGAACCTGGATAGATCACTTACGCTCCTCCTGAGACATGATCTATCCCCCACCATTCTCCACAAAGGAGTACGGATGAATCACTTACGCTCCTCCTGAGACATGATTCATCCCACCAAAACACCATGATATGCACACACCAATGCATAACTAATATATTTAGGCACTCAACGTGCACACGATCCTCCTGATCATATCATCATACATCAATGCATATATGTACAGATATAACATACACCAACACCATATAAATCAACCAGATAGTAAACAAGTTCATACTTTAACACCAAGATATAACATATCCCACCACTCGGGGGTACGCGATCCTACTGATCACTACATACATATACATCAACTAATTGTCCACCAGTCATTATTACGGGAAACATGCACTATCACCAAGTACACAAGTTAGTTCCCACACTCATCATTCTTACAGTGCATCAGGGCCAAACTGTACCTATCATCTCAACTCAGATCCTCAGTCTATTCTAGTACCAATCTTGCACATTACCGTAACCAATAGGCTTCTAATTCCTATTCCCAAAATCATCACCTACACACTTTATCGATACCTCAAAAGCCATACAGAATTTTCCCTAAAAACTGTAAAACACCCTATATGCCCTATATGCCAAATCATCCCAAAACACCAATTCATTAACGATTACTATATAATTAACAACAATCATCATCAATCATAACATAACAATATATAGTATCATATATCGATCAATTTCCTACGGGGTTAAGGAATCCCCAACTACCCTATACATGTATAAACCATTCCCAATCAAGTTTCTCCCCCCTTACCTTGTTAATCGGCTGATCGATGAAAGAATCCTCCAAGGTTTGGCCAATTCTGATTTTCCCTTGTATCCTTCGTTCTTTGCTCCCTTTTCCGTTCCCTTTCCCGTTCTCTCCTTTCTATCGTTATTTTTCCACTTTCTCTAACTTCTCACAATGTATCGTAAAACTGCTAACCCCTTTCCTTCTCTATTTTAATTCTCTAATCCCAATAATAATAATAAAAATAATAATAATAATAATAATAATAATAATAATAATAGTAATAATCCTATTATTATCTCACCAAAATAATAATAATGTTAATAACTTAATAAAATAATAATAATAATAATAATAGTAATAATAATCCTATTATTATCTCACCAAAATAAAAATAATGTTAATAACTTAATAAAATAATAATAATAATAGTAATAATAATCCTATTATTATCTCACCAAAATAATAATAATGTTAATAACTTAATAAAATAATAATAATAATAATAATAGTAATATTAATAACAATAGTAACTATAATAAATATAATAATAATAATAATATTCCCACCAATATTAATATTATACACTATATTATTATATTCATCAAAACACCACCAATAATCCTACCACATTAGGGACACCCACCAATAATAATATTCATACTGATGATAATAATCATAATAATAATAATAATAATAATAATAATAATAATAATAATAATAATAATAATAATAATAATAATAATAATAATAATAATAATAATAATAATAATAATAATAATAATAATAATAATAATAATACCACCAATATTACTATTAACTATTATATTATTATCTCCACACCACCAATGATCCTTATATATCAAGGATACTCACCAATCACATGCCAACACACCCCACCTAAGGGCACACCAACATAAAATAATTAAATTAACACCAAAATGACTAAATAAATAAAATGGGTGTTACAACTCTCCCCCACTTTAAGTATTTTCGTCCTCGAAAATTACCTGATGGAACACTTCCGGATACGCTTCCCGCATCCTTCATTCCAACTAACAGGTTACACTGCCTTCTGCAGCACCTCCCCAAGTTACTTTCGCCAAAGATATCTCCTCCCTTCGGAGTTGTTTCTCGCTCGTCCAACCGAAATAGCAATGCCTCAACAATCAAATTATTTTCGCTTGTACATTATCCACCTGGTTCAATGTATTTCTCAACTAAGACACCTGAAACATATCATGCCAATTCATAGCGACAGCGGGAAAAACGGTCTAACATGTTACTCCTCCCATACTTCTGCTGCGCCACTCTGATACAAACCACAGAACACGGTGCGAACTTCTGAGACTTCGAAGCTCGACCAACATCAGTCACCGGCGTGACTCTCCAAACACATCTTTCCTTGAATCCTCTTGATCTTTTCAGCCCTCTCAACATAATTTTCAGGTCTGAGCACAACACTCTCACTCGACCCATTCCAACACAGTAGAGTCCTACACTCCCTATTTCACCGAGCCACATATAGTGCCATTCCGACACTAGGATGGTAACCGTTATTATAGGTAACTCAATCAACGGTAATTAATCATCCCACAATCCACCTCGATCCAACACCCAAGCTCTCACCAATTCTCTACAGACTCAATAGTCCTCTCTGACTGACCATCAGTTTGCGGATGGTAAGTCGAACTCAACTTCAACTTAGTACCCGATGCTTCCTGTAAGCCCCTCCAAAATCTCAATATAAACCTCAAATTCCCATCTGACACAATATTCGTCAGTATCTCATCTAACTTCGCCACTTTCTCAATATGCATCTCGTATATCCTCAACACGGAATAGTTAATCCACTCTTAACAATTCAAATTAAAATTATGTCTTTACAAATTCTTTGGAAATCTCAACACCAATTTCGTGAAAATACTACCTGATTTCCACTTTGGAATATTTAACGACTGCATCAGACTCAACAATCTCTGATGTTCATTCTTCGAATTCCTACAATTCTAACCAGCATATTCCACCTCAACTACTCCTCCCCTTATCCATGGTCTCCCAAAACAATCTACTCAAATTCGGTTACTTCTTCATAGCACTGGGATGGATACTCCATCTACCCCAATGTATTTCTTCACGAGTACTTCTACTCCCCTCAACAACATTTGGTACACATACTCTATCATAACGTATCATGGTACTATTTCCACAAATCCGACAATCCACTCTTCGACTCTAATTTATCAATTTCAACTAATTCACTACTCAACCCAGGTTTCTGACTTTCTCGATTCTGCTCAAGGATATCACTAGTCAGATCTTAATAATAAAAGCTTAACTCCATAAGAAGTCTCCTTACTCACAAAACTCATATTATGAAATTGCTCAATTAGTTCTAACTCTTTTCACCATCATCTTCGGTAAACACAAACATTTCCAACTCACCGCATCATCTACCACATCCACTTTACCCAAAGGGTAATTACACTCAAATTCGTAATCCTTCAGAAATCCTAATTATTTCCTCTGCCTCATTTTCAACTTTTTCAAATCAAACAAACACCTTAAACTCTTAAGATCACCAAACATCTCCGATATCAGTCTGAACTTTCGAAGCCTCCGACTCCGGTACAACCACAATAGCAACCAACTCTAAATCACTGGTCGGATGGTTTATCTTACACACTTCGAGTTGCCTTTTGCATAACTGAAACTCGCTGAAGTTGTCTTTAGCAAATCCCCTAATTATATCAACAAGCATCACAAACACCACAATTAGTTCTATCGGATTCGGCAGAACTTTCCTTACGGAAGTATATCACCGCTCTTTTTCTAACACTGATAACTCCAGTTCCTTATGCTCAACATAATCCTCTATACCCTTCGAATACCTTAAAATATCATTTATCAACACAGCCATTGCCTTATATAAATAATTAAAGAAGATCCCATGCCAAGTGGACAAACAAGTTGTGAGTTACAGCGGGAACACATACCGTACCGCCCGTCCTTACCACCACATTCAAACACACTTCATCAATAAATAGATTAAATCTATGTCAATACTTCACCATCTCATAGATAATTTCAATATCTTTCCAACGCTTCGAACCGGGCGTCATTCCATGTTACGGTTCTCCCGTTACGACAAAAATACCACAACAACATCTTTCTGCTCAAGGCACTTCGCCAGGCGAATCTCGGCGAACATGACAGTCCCGAAATTCTATTTTCGACCGTTACCTGACTTCCGAGTGTCCAATTTCGATTCCGTAAAAAGCTGCGATCTCGGAATCCAACGTATAACCACAATTTCATACTTAGGAGGCCGTCCAACACACTTTCAATCTTTAAATATTTTAAAACCCGATCACTTCCAATCTCAACAGCAGATCGTGGAGCCTCCTATTACGATACCACTTCGACCTTCGACACCACAACATAATAATTCTACTCGCGACCTCACGAACACGGAAACTCACATCCTTCAATCAATTGATCCATCAAATCATTACCTCTTGGAAGCGAACACTTATCCTTGACAGTCACCTTGTTCACTTATCTATAGTTCACCCAAAGCTTCACAAAACCTTCTGTCTGTCTAACCAACAAAAATTGGTGCACCTTACGGTAACACACTCAAACAAAAGGACCTCTCCCCCAGCGGGTCTTCAAGTTGACTCTTCAACTTCTTCAATCCCAACGTATACAATATGGAGTCATCAATATCAGACTCGTCCCAAAAACAAAATAAACGTGTAAGTTTTACTTCACACTCCGATAGTAAATCGCTTACTTCCTCAGGGAACCTCCGGCAATTTCAACAAATTGACAAATCCCAATTTTCTCACTTTCCTTCTCATTCGAAGGTTCCGTCAAAATAAACGTCTCAACACCGTATTACGCCAACTCCTCAAAATAATCCCTTAAGCACTTAGCTTAACTCAGGACAATTCATTGCTCACGCCACACAAGCTTGCAAGACACGTCTATCCCATCCAACACAATCCCGTCTACTATTAACAAGAGATTAAGGGTGATCAGTTCCTCAATTTTTTAATAGACAGCCGAAATCATGATGGGGTACAAACCATCTTTACCAAACTATGATAGCATTCCTCAACACATTAAGCCATCACACCGTAGCATTCCGGAGAATTACAAACTTCTCCCCCACTGGAATCATTCCTGCTTCTGCAGACAAGGTTAGGAAATAAACACGTACCGACAGTGTTTTCACACACATGCCGTATACTAGGGATTTAAACCACAACACCAGGTTAAACAACACACAGTCTCCATCCCAAAGGACAGACTCAACTCAACTCAACAACACTGGCCGGACGGACCGACCTGCTCTGATACCAATTGTAACACCCCACTTCCCAAAATCAATTAAATTAATAAACATTATAAATAAACAAAATCAGAGTTCCAATTCTCCCAAGTGGGATATCACATAAAAACAACGTTTCCTTATAAAAAGGTTTATCTCCAACTTCAGCGGAATATTAAATAATAAAATTCAATAAAAGTTTGATACGTTCACAGGGAAATAAAATATCAGTTCAACATAAAACAAATAAAAACGCCCAAGTCCCGTGCTACGTATCAGAGCATCCTAGACTCGACAATCACACCAATATCCAAGCTAGCTAAGCACCTGGATTATCTGTACTTCCAAAGAAGCACAGACCACAACAACAACAAAGGGGTGAGAAATCATGATCAAAAATATAATGGTAATGTAATACATGTAAATAAGGTAGTACAACACACCAACACACCAAGATTCACCCCTAACAACACCATATGACGAACCTACTGTTCAAATTACAATATAACATATTATAATGCAAAATGCAACTCAACACCATGCATGCGGTACCGACTCATTGGTTCATTCAATCGAACCTGGATAGATCACTTACGCTCCTCCTGAGACATGATCTATCCCCCACCATTCTCCACAAAGGAGTACGGATGAATCACTTACGCTCCTCCTGAGACATGATTCATCCCACCAAAACACCATGATATGCACACACCAATGCATAACTAATATATTTAGGCACTCAACGTGCACACGATCCTCCTGATCATATCATCATACATCAATGCATATATGTACAGATATAACATACACCAACACCATATAAATCAACCAGATAGTAAACAAGTTCATACTTTAACACCAAGATATAACATATCCCACCACTCGGGGGTACGCGATCCTACTGATCACTACATACATATACATCAACTAATTGTCCACCAGTCATTATTACGGGAAACATGCACTATCACCAAGTACACAAGTTAGTTCCCAAACTCATCATTCTTACAGTGCATCAGGGCCAAACTGTACCTATCATCTCAACTCAGATCCTCAGTCTATTCTAGTACCAATCTTGCACATTACCGTAACCAATAGGCTTCTAATTCCTATTCCCAAAATCATCACCTACACACTTTATCGATACCTCAAAAGCCATACAGAATTTTCCCTAAAAACTGTAAAACACCCTATATGCCCTATATGCCAAATCATCCCAAAACACCAATTCATTAACGATTACTATATAATTAACAACAATCATCATCAATCATAACATAACAATATATAGTATCATATATCGATCAATTTCCTACGGGGTTAAGGAATCCCCAACTACCCTATACATGTATAAACCATTCCCAATCAAGTTTCTCCCCCCTTACCTTGTTAATCGGCTGATCGATGAAAGAATCCTCCAAGGTTTGGCCAATTCTGATTTTCCCTTGTATCCTTCGTTCTTTGCTCCCTTTTCCGTTCCCTTTCCCGTTCTCTCCTTTCTATCGTTCTTTTTCCACTTTCTCTAACTTCTCACAATGTATCGTAAAACTGCTAACCCCTCTCCTTCTCTATTTTAATTCTCTAATCCCAATAATAATAATAACTTAATAATAATAATAATAAAAAAATAAATAATAATAGTAGTAATAATCCTATTATTATCTCACCAAAATAATAATAATGTTAATAACTTAATAAAATAATAATAATAATAATAATAATAATCCTATTATTATCTCACCTAAATAATAATAATGTTAATAACTTAATAAAATAATAATAATAATAATAGTAATAATAATCCTATTATTATCTCACCAAAATAATAATAATGTTAATAACTTAATAAAATAATAATAATAATAATAGTAATATTAATAACAATAGTAACTATAATAAATATAATAATAATAATAATAATATTCCCACCAATATTAATATTATACACTATATTATTATATTCATCAAAACACCACCAATAATCCTACCACATTAGGGACACCCACCAATAATAATATTCATACTGATGATAATAATCATAATAATAATAATAATAATAATAATAATAATAATAATAATAATAATAATAATAATAATAATAATAATAATAATAATAATAATAATAATAATAATACCACCAATATTACTATTAACTATTATATTATTATCTCCACACCACCAATGATCCTTATATATCAAGGATACTCACCAATCACATGCCAACACACCCCACCTAAGGGCACACCAACATAAAATAATTAAATTAACACCAAAATGACTAAATAAATAAAATGGGTGTTACACAAGGCCCATCAAAAAATCAAAATGAAAATGAAAAATCCGGCACTCAAGTAGAACACGGTCAAACAAGGTACACCATGGAACTCAATGTAGAGCATTTGATCATGTGGTAATCACATCAGAGTGTTGTAATCACGCCAGCAAATTAATGAAAATTTAAATGAGATTCCACGGTTTCAGTCAACTATGGCCTACTGTGTTTCTTAATCGCCATCGTTGGAATGGAAAGTCATCAGATCATGCGTGTGTGGTCATGACACCTCATCATCCCCTACCTCCAAAACCCTAAAACCAGACCACCGGTCGGAGACAACTATTCATTGTCTTCTCCAGCCATCCTCCACTGTGCGTAGGAACAACACAACACGTATCACCAAACCTCAACCAAATTGCATGAATTTTATACCAAAATTCATCTAGAGATTAAGAGGATCTCAAATCCAGTCTCAAAAATTACTTATCACGCAACATGAGAGCGAACCGAATCAAACAAACTTGAGCACCAAAACCAAAAGTTCATCAAAACAACTCCAATTTGGTTAAAAACTCATCTAGAAGTTATGTAGGTTACAGATCCATCAACAATTAGGCAAGAACACGCAAGAATAAGCCAAAACAGATCCAAACATTTTTGAGAATCCACTAACAATCATCACAAATGCTAGTTTGTTTTACATATTAATGATCTACATTGTTTCTACGTCTCAAATATGCAAAAATGGCAATGAATCAATGCATATCCAGAGGGTAATGTTGAAATGTAATTACCTAGTAGAGAACTTCCACTGAGCCTTCAAATGGAACTTCCAGAATCGTTCAATGATCTTCAATAGAGCTTTTGCAATTCACAATTTGTCTTGAAATGGCTTCTATCTCCAAATTCGAATTTCAAAATTCCACCATTTTTCAAAACTATTCTTGATCAATTTGGCTCCAATTCTCACTTCTAATGATTTGTGAAGGTTGAAAATCTTATATGTGATGGATCTTGATAAGAATTGAGCCCAATCTCATCCTCTAACAGCCCAATTGAAAATCCAAGGAATTGAGTTTTTGAGCTTTCTCATGTACACGAAATTCTCACCAAATTGGCTCCAAAATGCTTGAAAATGCTTGCTGGTACCACATGGGATGTGAATGGCTAGGATTAAAGCCTTAATTAATCTCAATGGTTCACGTTTGTTGTGTAACTTCATAATGAAGTAACCTTGAAAATGGCTCACTAAAACACCTCAAACTCAAATTCTATTAATACCAATGTATTCAAAACATGATTTGCACTCAAAAAATGCATTCATTTGCACAAAAATGGTCAATAATGAATTAATTCCCATTTTTCCCTTTTAAGCTTCCTATCATGAAAATTCACATATCCATTTCTCATTCCAAGCCTATTCCATGACTTCTCAATGCTTGACCAAGCAAATAACACCATTTGGAGCAAGTTTGATGTTGGAAAAATCTTCATTTGAAGTGTGCAAGTTGGTGAAATGGACCTATAATCTCACTTTCCCAAAATACCCCTGACTTGAAAACCTTATAACTTGAGTTCTACAAATCAGATGGAAGACTTCTAGTACTTTTTGGAAAGATAAGAACAAGACCTAAACCTTTCGTGTTGGCCAAAAGTTGAGGAAAAATAGCCTTCTAGGTCAAAAATGGCTTGGAAGTTGGTTGACTTTTGTTGACCAAAATCACATTCATCTGATGACCTGTAACTTGTCTAGATCATAACTTGAGTTCTATAAATCCAATCAAGGACTTCTGGTACTCAAACGAAAGCTAAGAACATTCTCTACAAGTTTCATGTTAGTCAAAAGTTGATATGTGCTGCACCCCAAAATTTGCCCAACTCTTCTTTACCTAGCTTATGTTTCATTTCATTCACATTAGCATTATCATTTGCATTTCATTGACATGTATGCAGGAGATCAAGAGGTATGACTACCAATCAAGAGCTACACAAGAGTTTGAAGATAACTAAGAAGGTTATTCAAATGTTCAAGGGTGATATCCTTGTCAGAGAAGTTAAAAGATCCTCAGAGAGAATGGTTGAAACCAAGAGTGTGTGCCTCCTAACTTGAGAGTTGTGGAGAGCCATCAGATGATTCTGAGGCCATGAGGATGGACTTGAGGTCTTGAGAGAGCTCACGATAAGTGTTGAAGATCACTTTGAGGCCTAGACAGGTCATTGTGCAAGATTAAGAAGACTCAGCCATGAGTGGTGTAGTTAGGGTTTGACTGGGTCAACCCTAGGTCAACTGATGAGTTGAACAAGGTTGGGACCTAATTCAAAGGCCATGTGATCATGGATTGATACATTGAGATGTTATAAGGATGATTCCAAGGTAAAATCATCATGATTGAAGAGTTTGAGAAGTTTCAAGCTAGGGTTTCTAAGGCTTGACAGTGTAAAATCCCCTAGTTTGACCCCTATCTTCAAGGCGGTTTAGCTCAAGATGTGATTGTCATCTCATCTTGCCCCCAACATGAATGTTGTATAGCATGTTCTTAGATTTAATTTGAGTGCTATAAGTCCTTGATAGGAGTTATAGAACTCATGTTATGACTTTGACAAGTTACAGGTCATCTGAGGTCTGTGAATTTGGGGGCTTGAAAGTTACCCAACTTGCATCAAACCTTTGCCCTAGAAGGATGATTCCTATGAACTTTTGGTCAACATGAATGTTGTTCCTTATCCTCTTATATTTCTATAGAATACTAGAAGTCCTTGATAGGATTTGTAGAACTCAAGTTATGGCTTTGACAAGTCAAGGGCATTTTGGTCATTTGGAGATTATAGGTCATTTCAAGCATAAGGACATAACTCCCATTTCCAAGCTTCAAATGGGAAAATGTTCAACATCAAACTTGTTCAAAATGATGTTTTAAGGCTAGAAAAAAGGTCATGAGATGTTGGAAGTGCTTGTAGCTCAAAGTTGCAAAAATGACCTAAAATAAGGGTATAAGTTAAATAAACCAAAGTTGGAAATTGATATTTTTGACCTACATATCCAAACCAAGGCATGTAATATATCATTTTAACTCTAGAAAACATTTTAAGAACATTGGTTTAGCCACATTTTTGAATTGAGATTCAATTGGTGGACTTGCTTTGAAAAGTAGTTACTTACATCATAAGTAACATTTGCAAAACCTAGAATCAAGGCATAACCAAGGCCCCTTGCAAGCCAAACACTTTCAAAATGTCACTAGGGGAGAAATTGGAAGAGAATGGGATTGATTTCAAGCTGCAAACAGAACTATGCATACCATGGCATATGGTTGAAATTCTCATGTCATGAGAGATTGAAATTCTCATTAGAAGGATCTAGAGGGTTCTAGATCATCCATACATGTTCTAAATATTAAGTAGAAGAGGTTCAGATGAAAGGTTGGTGATGATTGAAGGAGAGAGCAGAGATTGAGATTGAGATTTCATTGCTTGCAACTGAATTCGGTTTCACCAATTTCTTCACTTTCCATCCATTTTCTTGATTACAACCTCTTCCATGGATGCTAGGGATTGAGTCCAGATCATAATCAAGAGGAATTCGTGGCTGATTGGTGTTCTTGAGCTCAGATTTTTCCACCTGCAACTCACCATCGGGTTTCAAGATTCAGGAGTTTTCAACCAGTTTTATTGCATACAGAAGCAAGGAAATGATCCATTGATCGTGTCTGGAAGGTTGGAGAGCTTGATTTGAAGGTTTAGTGCATCTGTTCATCAAAGATTGATAGGTATGTAAACTTCTTCCTCCAGCATGAATTAGGTAGAATCAATACGAATTAGGATGTTAGATGCATTGTAGAACGGTGTAGGAATGATTTCAGACCATTAATTTGAGATTTAGTGACCAATTAGGGATGTTACCATTTTCGGTTGAGAATTGGTTATGGCGAATCTTGAGGTTTCAGAGAGAATAGAGGGCATGAATGAATTCGTGAGGAAATTTGGGACAAGTTTCATGTATAGACCACTTGCAATGGAGGATCCTATAGAGAGTTAGGGTTGGGGACTGTCGCGGTGAAATTTGGATACCAAACTATTGATTAGTTTGAATCGTTAATTCAATTTGCAACCGATCTTTGATTTGTCCAAAGGAAGGGATAAATATCGAAATTCCCACAATGCAAATGCAAGGTTTAGATTGTTTAGGTTCAGGGGTTGGTTAAACTTAGGGAAGGTACTAGCATCCTAAGTTTCTGTAGTACTCTACAGGAACCTCTTGTTTTATTATTTGTTTATTGCTATGTGTTTATCTGCTTAAAGGTTTAAAGACCCTAGTGGTTTATTTCTAAGTATACTCGATAAGATGTCGCATCTTATGCCTACATATCCTTACGGGAGTGGAATCAGAGTACTTGTAGTTCCCCTAAAGGGTTAGAGAAGCTCTTTGACTGTGGTCAAAGTTCCTACGGGTTTAGGGTAGTTGTTTTGATTGAGTTTAGGAGAAGAGATGAGTCTTCATGTTAAGGGAGATGTAACCACCACAAGTGTAAAGGGGGTTGTAGGAAAATAGTCTTTGCATCGTCTTAAGAAAAGGGCTTAAGTACTCGGATGGTTTGACGAGTATGCCTTTATCACCCTTAAGGCAAAGTTCCTACATGTTTGATTATATTATCGTGGGGGTGGAGATTATATCTCACTTAAGATGATTAACATCTATTCTCTATTGTGTTTGAATATTGTTTGATCTGTATTGTTGTTTTCTATGTTGTAAAGATAAAGACAAGGCTCTCCCTATGGGGTAGGATCTATCTTAGAGATCGACTTGAATGGGATCAAGGATCATATGGGGGGAATGATACAAATGATGTGCAACTACACACAACGTTGAATTATGTGTAGGTTTTTCCTTTGGACGGATGCAATTGCGAGAATGGTAAATTGCGATAATATAAATGCTGAAGAATAAATTGCGGATAAAGTAAATCATACACAAACGCATGAAAGCGCTGAAGTGTGTGAGAGTGAATGTGTCGTGAAGTGGGTGTGCATGATTGATTAAATTGTTTTTTACGATGTGAGTTGATTTTAGTCGAGGTTGAACTGATTTTAGTGAGACTGATTGATTTTATAAGGAAATTAATTTTATGAAAGATGTTGCTTATTGGTTTTAATAAAAGGTTAGATTAATTGATGGAGTTAATTTTTAAAAGAGTTAATTTAATTTTATTACCAAAAACGTTTTGGATGTGGATTGATATTACATAGGATTTATTAAATAAAAATGGTTTTTTAGATATTATCATAAGAGATAGAAGTTAATTTAAATTAAAAAGGGTGTTTATATTAAAATATTTAATCATTAACAAAATGCGAATAATGTTATTAAGTTATTAAAAAAAATGCTAAGTTGAAAATAACATAAAAATGCTAATTGTGTGAATTAGATTAAATTAGATTAATTAGATAAATTAAAAGTTGATTAATTTAAAAGGAAAAAGGTTGGATTAGTTTTATGAGTTATCTTAAAAAAAAGTTGATTTAGAAAAGGATTTATAGGTTGTTTTAAATAAAATGATTAGATTATAATTAAAAAAAAAGGGTAATTATATTAGATAGAAAGGTATATTAAGGATTTATTAATAAAATTTATAATGGTTAATTAATTAATTAAGTGGTAGGTAATTAGGTTAATTAGTGAGTGTGTGCACAGAAAAAAAACACACGAAAATCAATCAAAATGAAGAACACGATGGAACCCTAGCCCCTTTCCCTCCCAAAATCGGTCGTCTAATCTCCCTATTTTTCAATCTCTTTGCTTCGCCTCTCCCCGTTTTCCTTCGCGATTTACCCCCTTCCGCCTTCCATACTTCTTCGATTCCCTATTCCTGAAACACAAAAACGCGAATCAAATCATAAAATAAAGCTTCAGCCAGATTAGCTTACAGTGGGATGTTCCTTTCTGCGGGATTCCGATGAGAGGTTCGACTCGGCAATGTCGTGAGGGACGTCAAGTTTGGTTTGCTTCGCTGATGGTGGTTGCACTTTGCAACAGTGGCTACGACGGTGAGAGAAAGATAAGGACTCTCTTTTTGATTTAGGATCTCATTTAGGGATTTCTGGTGATTAATCCCCCCTTTTCTCTGGCTGATGATGTCTTCTTTTTATAGGCTACGTGTGTTGAATACTCATGAATGCTCCAAATCATGATGTCGATTCTTGCTTTGGAAACTAATCAACGATGTAGTGATTAGGTGAGAACCTGTTTCCTGCTCAATTATGTGCTACTCCGATTCTTTCCAAACCTTTGGCGATCTGGTGATGAGATTTCCCCTTTCGGGATTATCCTGCTTTAATGCTGTTGGAAATTTGTCTAAAGAATTAATAGTTGTGTTTTCCTTTCTGTTAAAAAGTGTCACTCTGTCTTTAATGTAGGTAGTTAACACATCTCAAAGCTCTTGCCCAAAACAAGGGGTTGTGAATGTGTGGTTGGAATACTTTTCTTTCAGTCCATCCCATGAAAACGTGAGGAAAAGATCACGAAGATCCCAACAATGCAGTTCAAAAGATATCGGTCACAATGGTCTTAGAGATAAGTGTCTCTGGTTCTTCCTTTTTTTGCGCCTCCTTTGGTAATGAAGTCGATAAACTGCGTGACGTTCTTTGTGATTTAGTGTGAACCCAATGTTTCTTCTACATTTTCTGAAACTCATTTAACCTTTCAGTAAAGTTTAATCTATTATATGAGCTCCCACCATCTACAGTTATATCACCGTCTTTTTTCATGTTCATCAGGCATCTGAGGGAGAAATTCGTAGTAATCCCCGGAAGGCATTCTATTTAGTTGCTCACGGTTGAAAGAATATGACGGCATAACTTTTAAACGAGTTTTAGTATCTTAAAGGTTGCACTTTACTGAGGGAGCAACATCAGAAGACCATACAATGCTTTGAATAGCCATAAATATCTTCCAGGATTAAGAAGCTGCAATCTAAGATGAGCAGAGATTGGAGTTTCCAGCGAGCGAATCAATTCATCCAGTTGGACCAAAAACTTGACATTTATCCTCCTCTATTGGAGATTGAATCACAATATTTGCACGTCGGTAAGTCTGAGCTACGAAGCAGAGACTTATAATTTCCATTGGAGAATGACACCAAGAGGCATACAAAGAAACACGCAGGTCCCTCCCAACAGGATTTACCAGTGACTTCTTCAAAAGATCTAGAATCTCAGGCAATTTTGATGATGTAAGTACGATCAAGTTCAATGCCTGAATCATAATTGATGCAAAATCCAAATCTGATTCTCCTTCTAATATCGTGGAAAGTTCACGGTAGACTCTCTCAGCATTCAAAAGCACACAAAGTCGGCGAATTATAAGAGCACCACGCTTCTCCAAAAGAGAAAGATCTAGCCTGAAACTCATCAGATGGATCTGAAAGTGCGGCGGCATGAACTTTCTGTAGCAAGGCTAAAAGGATCGTTTTGTGTGAGCTGTCAAGTTACAGTTTATTGTGCTGTAGAACTCTGTTAGTTTTTTTTTGTATGAATTGTGGTGCTGATTTTTCATTACTAACTGATGCAATTTACGGTTTCTTCACAATTGGTGCTGCGTGAATGTTTGCAGGGTGTTTGAAGTGGCTTCAGCGAGACTGGGATATCGGTGACTGATTTTGAAGGTATCTCCATTTACTGATGAAAACCGTATTTAATTTTGATTTGATCCTCTCAACAATTAAGTTTCTCACCTTGATCATACCTGTGCAGACTTGATACAGTCACTTGATAAAAACGGTTTTCCGTCTCAGTGCTAACTAGCTCTTACATTCCGTGTTTCAGATACTTGCGACAACGTACAGAATGTCTCGGGGAGTAAAGGGGCTCGGATTGAGTTAACCTGAAGTTGTGGTTGAACCTTGAAGGTGGGCTGCACAGGGTTGTTAATAGAATCTGTTGGTCACTTTGAAACAGTTTGGAAGAAGTATCTCAGTGATACAAACGCAGGAAAACTTGATTTATGGTGAACTGGTAAGAATAAGATTGTTTCTTCTTCTTGGCAAATGTCTTTCTCTGGCTTTGGATTAACGAGTTTCCTTCTGATTTCATATAGGGAAATGCTATAAGCATGCGAGATGAAACCACTGTAAGCGTGACGATTGCGATAATGACTTGGTACGTTTTAATCCCTGTAAAGAGGTTGCAGCTTAGCATCTCCAGAATGTCTGAGTTAATTCCTTCTTGTTTGGTTTGGTTTTAGATGTTCTAACTCAAAAAATCTCCAATTACACAGCAGAAGAGTTTGGCTGCCAACAAGCAGGTCCAGATGGAATTGGAGCGTAATGTACGGCCTGCTGAAGAGGTTGTGTCTCATGAATTGCAGCAGGTGGTTATTCGCATTTGACACACTTCAGCTTCCAATGAGATTGGCATTGTGATGGTTCCAGTTGGTGGTAAATGCGGTTTTACCGGCTGTGGATTGGTCACCGTTGTAACACTAATGTTCTTGAACTTCTTCTTCGCTGCTGGCAGAGTGTAGTGAAGACATGACCATAAATTAATTCCTCCAATTTCACGACGGGTCCCGTTTTTTGATTAGGAAATTATTCTTCATGAACTTTGAGTTGAATTAATTGTAATGATCCAATGTGTATAAAATATGGCATAGACATTGTAAAATAATGTGGCATGCTAACACCTCCTGGCTCGGTGGCAATTTGGGTTATAATAAATTAGAGCTTTCCACTTGTGATGTCAATATCCAATGTAGCAATGAGCTTGCCTGTTTTGTCTGAGAACTTTAACTAGACTTGCGTATGATTATACCAACAGCAAATTGTTGCACATGGTGAATAAAGTCCTGAATGAACTACAACTCTGAAGTTTGCTTGAGTTGTTACCCTTAAGAGATTCATCTTTGAATCTTAAGCCTTCACGATTCCGGTAACTTGGGGAATTGAATTTGAATGACTTGAATAACAAAATCCAAAATGATGGAAAGCGCCATGTGCTTGCGATTCTTGCAACTCCAAATAATTCATAGACTTGATGAACACAAAGACTATGCTTGAGTCTTTGCCTTGCAATGGCGTTTTGCCCCTTTGAATTTTAGAAAAACAACTCCACCGTAACCTGGATTCCACGTGATCCAAATGTATGGTCTCGAAGCCAATTTGAACTTCTTGAACATTGTAGCGAAAATGATATGGTATTGTGAGATATTTGTTTGAATATGAAGAGATTCCAAATTTGGGCTTAAGTATTGTAAATGGGGGGTATACATCATGACTCATGCCTTGTACCAAATTCGTCGTCTTGATAAGTTCTCTGTCAATCAATGACTTTGGTAACACATGAGTCGTGAAACCGATCCTGCATACACTCATTAGTCATAATAAATGTACGTATAAACCAACAAGAAAAACACGAGGAGGTGTGATCTTATGGTCGAAAAGTAGGGTGCAACAGGGACGATGACCGGAGCACCACCGGTGGTGGCCGGAGCTGCGCGCGAGGTTCAGATATTCAAAAGGTTGAAGATGACTCTAGATCCCTTGGATTTAGGTGGACCTTTGACTAGAGGAGTGATCCAACAGCCACGTTTTAATTTCAGGTTGTGAAGGATCTGAGTTAATGAAACGCTTCGTTTCATTTAAGTGTTGATGCTGGGCTTAGTGAATTGGTTGATACTTGCACCCCCCTGATGGCCCAATCCATTATGAGAACTGATTTTCATTGCTAGTTGCACCGTGCATTTATCTTTTTCTTTGAATTTTCTTTATTTTCTTCACTTTATACATGGTTCTTGATTAAATCATATAAAATTGAAAAATGATCCAATTAATCCCATTCTTTTTGCATTATATTCATGATTGAGTCTAGTATTTTTTAGATAAAAAATACTTTTATTTCATGTATTTTCTGATTTTATGGGAATTTTATATTTTAATTGATATTAAAATGGTTATGTTTGATACTTAATTTTGTGTGATCATGTGATGATGATTTTGATCTTAATCTTTTGTGTGTGATTAGTTTAGACATGTATGATCCCATAGCATTTTTCTCACATTTTGGTGATGAAAATAGGTGTGTTTTCTAGATAGAGCTTTAGGTGCTTCCTTTTAGGGTTTAGGTTTAGTACCCTGTAGTGTAGAATTTATTTCTAGGTCTTATTTGATGATTTGATCTCTGGAATTAATATGGTAGAGTCATGATTGACCTAGGTTCCCATATTTATTTTTTTAGGATTTTACAATTGGTTTTAGTATTTTAGTTAGGATTAACTTCAGTACTAGGTTTTAGGTGATCCTAACTTACTAACTCAACTAGATTAACTTCTTTAGTCCCCTTAGATTAGGGTTTTTCTTTGTTTGCCTTTGGTTGAGATTGAAGACAAGTTGAAGACAAGGTGAAGATGTTTGAAGTTGCTTGAAGTTGCTTGGAGCTTGGAGTTGCTTGTGCCTGAAGGTGTCTGATGAAGGTTTAGGAGGTAGGAGACCTAGGGAGAGCCTTAGAATTAGAATGACTTCTTTCATAAATATGGAAAGCATCTTGTGCTTCCATTCCTCCCAATGAATAAAAGTCCTTCTAAGATATTCACATCCCTCCTTTGGAGGGATGAGTGGCTTTATCTGGGAAGTAGAACTTTGAGGGAACCAGTCTCTCATAATGATGAACCCTTACAGGCTTCCTTTGGTTGTCAATATGTTATTTATCATTTCCACTCATTCTTTTAAATCAATTGTCTTCTGGTTTGAGTATCTTGAAAGATGTTGGACTTGAGTTTGAAGATGAGGACTTCATTGAAGAGTGTGGAAGAGGATGATTCCTTGATCATTGCCATTGCAGCTGAAGCTTGAAGATCAAGAAGAAGAAGTTGACACTTGTACAAAAAGGATTCAATCTGAGATTGAAGAAAAAAGCTGAAGCTTGAAGAAACAAGTTGATACATGTGTGTTGATACATTGAGAGCCTGAAGGAATCAAGTTGACACTTGTAGTTAAGAGTGAAGCCTGAAGGTGGAATTGACTGAGGAGCTGAAGCTTGAAGAAGAGAGAACAAGTTGACACTTATGTTTGAGGGATTGAAATCTTGGGGAAGCAAGTTGATACTTGTCATGGAGGATGGTAGCCTTGAAGGGTGATGGAAGTCTGATGACTGGACTGCTGTCTGAGGAGAGCATGATTGTGGAAGATCTTGTCTGTTTTCTTCTCTGCATTGATGTGGCTTGTTTGACTTGCTTGATGCATTAGAATAAGTTCATATCTAGACTAACTTTAAGCTAGGAGCATGATTGCACTAGAGGTTGAGTTGCTCCCTCTGCTTGTATTTTTACTGTGTGGCTTTGCTTGCGGGTATTCGGTTGAGCCCAGCTCCCTTGCCCATGTGGTTTGTGTTTGCTTGACAGCATGTTATTTTTACTGTATGATTGTAGTTTACTTCTATTTTGCTTGACAGCATGTTATTTCCTCTGTATGATTGCAGTTATTCATATCTAGCTTGAGGTTGAGATGAGCTTGTGGAGGCTGATGCCCCACACACATTTCCTCCCTCACTTGCATTGCATGCATTTTACAGTCGTTTACCGTATATCTGTTTACTGTTTAAGCTGATGCTTTATCTGTTCCTGTTTACCATTGACATGATCCCCTAGGATTCTCACTTCCTTTGATAAGGAAGTGATGATTAGAACTTTAGGTTGAAACCTATGCATGATAACTTCTAGGAGTTACCTGTTTCAAACCTCAACCATAGGATGAATCCTTGGCATGACAATAGTAGGACTTGATAGTCTCCCTTTAGTTGAGCCTGCTCTCTTCTCATCTCAAAACAGCTTAAGATACAATAATCATGAATGATTTCTTTCGTACGTTACAAGCCTTAAGCTATCTGAGAAAGGATTGTTGGAGAGCTTCTTTCCAACAGTCTGGATGTTTAGTATGGCACCCTTTGGGTGACATGCGACGCATTCACTCTCAGGTCATAGTATTTAGCGCGATTGAAATTGCAAACACAATAAAAAACAGTTCTTTCGTAAAAGACAGAAAACAAACTTCAAACCTTTTTGCCCCGTGGGCCCATAATTCAAAGGAAGCTTTTCTGAAGAAAAGAGTGTCGTTAAACTTCAGCGCCACCGCAAATAGGCTTTATCCCTAACTGCTGGAACTACTGTTTAACCCTACTCGATAAAACAGATGAATCTGAATCCCCGTAATCCGTATTAGCCCAACCTACGTAAGCTCTGATCTCTCATATCTGTTGAGAGTACGTAGGCACAATACTGACGTATTGGCGAGCCACCTTCCCCATAACCCGTAGTTAGGCGAACTACGTTGACTCTGATTTCTCATTCTCTGATGAGAATACGTAGGCATAAAGTGCGACGCTTTGCCGAGTCAGTTTTGTTTTCTTTTTAAGCCAGCCTTGATAGGTAGATAGATAAAACCAACCCGTCCAGTAAACACAACAAGCGTGGATCCCATCGAGTACGATGGACGTGAGGGGTGCTAATACCTTCCCCTTGCGTAACTGACTCCCAAACCCAGACAATGGTTGCGATGACCTTGTCTTATACCTTTTCGTCAGGTTTTTCCGATCGTTTCCTTTCCCGCTCTGAGGGATAAATAACGAAAGGTGGCGACTCTTCTATTTTGCCGACACCTTATTTTCGCGGAAGCGACAATATGGAACTTGTATCTTGAGATAGGTGGTCTTGAAGTCAGGCATTAAATAGGGGATTTTACCCTGAGAACCCTAATTTAGTAACTTCTCACACACTTGATCCTTGATGAATTGAACTTGAAATTAGGTCTCATATATCTTAACACAACATCCCATGACCATAGAGACTTTGAGTTGAGTTTTAATCTCTTTCAATTTCACATTTGACTGAGGATTTACCAGATGAAAACCCTAGATGCAACACCTTCAACTGTAACCTTTCACACTTAGCACAAACACGCAGATGAGCTCCACAATGACCCTCAAGGTACTCAATGAGCTCTCTCAACATCTTACATCCATAACCTTGAATTCACAATCCTGTGATGATCTTGAACTTGGCTCCCAATTAGGAGCTGACCCACATACATCCATCCTTTCTTTCACAAGACCAATGCCCACGTCCTCATGACTTGATGACCATCCAAACTTGAGTAAAACCCATTGGTTAGGCTCAACCCTCTGAGTAGACTCCTCTTGATATGCACAAACTCTTGATCCCCTGTTCAATGAAAAATGCTATGCAATGTAAATGCTAGACAGAAATGAAATGAAACATAAACCAAGTTAAGAAAAGGTTGGGTAAATTTTGGGGTGCAACACTACTCCCTAATAGTTTCCGCACTACGTCCTAAAAAGGCTTAGTGGGGTAAAAGTGTTACTAAAGGTCCTCAGCTTTGCAGACTCTCAAGTTGAAACAATTAATGAATGCATGACTACTCATACATCACCAATCATCT
Organism: Lathyrus sativus; assembly: GCA_963859935.3. NCBI lineage: Eukaryota > Viridiplantae > Streptophyta > Magnoliopsida > Fabales > Fabaceae > Lathyrus > Lathyrus sativus. The sequence continues at coordinate 213,013,523 of OZ012739.1, read as the reverse complement.
CAAGGAGGTCTCCACTGAGCATAATTACATCATATGTTAAACTTGCTAAGACTACTCCCAACAATCAACTATTGATCATATCACATCCTATCATATGTGTCACTCATGTTTGGGTTAGGACTTATCGCACTACTTATGATACCCAATACAAAGAGATATATTGAAAAATATACATGTAAGCAAATATTCACATATATAACATACAAATAAAATAAATGGGCTAAACCCTCAAGATTTTTAAGTTGTATCCCCAGGGAAGTCGCCATTTCTGTTGTAGTGAGAATCGTGATATCAAGCTATTGATTAACTTGAATCCCAATTCATTAAATTCACAACCAAACTTTAATTTATCCAAAGGAAAGGTTAAATAAAGAAAGACCTTTTGCGCGATGTAACAACAACGCTAAGAGATGGGAAATCAGGGGTTGGCTATGCCTATGGTAGGTATTTTGCATCCTAAACATCTGTAGTACTCTATAGGAACCTTTTATATGTTTGTATGCTATATTTGCCAAATGTTTGCGATGGTTTGGGATTGGGTAAAAGGTTAGGTAAAGACCTAAGGATAATTTCTAAATTTGCTCGCAAAGATATCGCATCCTCTGCCTACGTATCCTAACTAGGATAGAATCAGAGCAACCGTAGTTCACATCACTAGGGATAGATGAACACTTGATTATGATCAATGTTCAAAGGGGAACAAACATAACAATGCTTGTATATAGTTTGACAAAACTCTCCTAGATCTAAGTTGTACACTCAAAGGGATTTGATTTTGACAAGAACCAAGAGGGGAGTAAGTAATCATGACAATGATTTTTACATAGAGTTAGCAAACTCTATTTTAAAGTTCTAGTTGAAAGATACTCCTAACAAGGGGTAGGTCTTTTAGACTTAAGCAAAGTCTAACGAATATAGACTCTAACATAACTAAGTTATGGTTCAAGATGACTTAACAAAGTCAAAAGGAGGGTAACGAGTTGTCTATGACCCAAGGGTTAATAGAGAGACTTTCCTTTGGAATGGGAAAAGATGAGGCAACTGGATGAGAACTAAAAAGTTCCATCACTTGGGGAATAACTTAACAAAGTTAAAAGTACACATAAGCATTCATTCAAACATGATGAACATTAACAGAATTTGGTAACAACCAAAGAAGAGATGCAAGTATGTGACAACATAAAGCAAATATTACAATCAAATCAAATGGTTATAACCAATAATGCACAAAGATATCACAATATCTAGAGGGACATGGTAAAAGTTCTTACAAGACCAAGCATATAAGGTACATTAATTTTAAAACATCTTGACAAAGATGAAGAGCAATGAGGTAACAACCTTCAAGACAAAATAACAGAACATGTAATTCAAACAAGTTTAAATGAAAACAAGTCACAACTTGAGGCAAGCATATATAAGGATCAAGGGATGTCAAATGTAACAACATGATATCAACAATCATGCCTTGATGACAATCAAGTACAAGAGCATACAAGAGATGTTACAACAGATCAAGTAAGAAGTTCAAAGTTTTATGGGGGAAGCATACAAGCTTATGGTAACAACCAAAACAAAGCAAGTCCTAACATATTAGAGTTCTAAAAATACAATCAAGAAGTTACAACATCAAGAGACACAACATGATTCACAAATACAGTTCACAGGATCACCTAACTAGATGCACTTCCAAAAACAAGGATTGATCATGAAAAGACTTTGAGTCAAACAAAACTCAACCACTTAAGCAAGTTAACAAACATGTGTGGATCAAATACAGATAAACTCACAAGATAGTTCAAGAAATAGTTTAAGAAAAGTTTGAAACAGAAACAAGGTAAAAACCCTAAAAGGCAACATGACTTTCAAGATGGTTGAAGTATTTCTAGGATGGGCATCCTTGAATTATTTTCTCACTATATGAAATTAGACATAATAAAAAACATTTTGTAAAAATAATGGATCAAAAATGTTAAAAAATGAAAAAGTTATGAGGTTTTTAATTTTGTAAATAAAACATTAAAAAAAAAACCAAGTGATAAAAAGTTAGAAATGCACATCTCAAGTGTTGAACCCACAACCTTTGGTTCACAAGTCTAAAACTTCACCAACCCAACCAGAATGCGCATGTGATCAATAAATGGAGAAGAGAGACTAAATGTTAAAACATGAAATAAATTTCAAAAGCCAAAAAGAGTTTATCCCAACACAGATCAAACTCAGGACATTTAGGCAAGGCAAGACATGAGCGCGTAGGCCATGACCACTAGGGTGGTGATACATCCAATGTATGAAACCACCCTAGTGAGTTATATACCTTCAAGTGTAAAATCTGAGCAAAATCAAAAGAGCAAGCCAACAAGTGAAAATGCAAAAAAAAAAAAAACGTGAACACCTCAATCTTTGTCAAAACAACATCAATTTTAGGAAACTTTAGGTCCATCTCATGTGAAATTTAACAAGGAAATTGATGGTGCTCTTGGTTTTCTCAAATAATGTACACAAATTAAAACTCGATTGCAACTGCATAAGGAGGGTTTGAAATTCAATTTCAAAGTTGGAGCTCAAATCAAACACATTTGGATCAGATAGAAAGCTTGTACAAAACCACAATATGCTATTTAAAAAGTTTAAACACAAGGATGGCTCAAAATTGTACTAGAACAGAATATGGCATATGAGTTGAAAAAATGCACATAAGTTGTTATAGAAAATGAAAAAACAGATAGTAGCAGGACCAAACTAACATAGATTCAATCAAAGAAAACATGAGTTATCATATATTATGATTTATGAGGTTGCCATGACATCTCTCAAGGTTGCTTGCAGCAGAACCAAAACATTATGAATTTATCAACATAGATAGCAAATACAAAATTCCTTTGAATCTAGAAACCAAGGCCTGAATCTTGTGAAAGCACCTCAATAAAAGTTTATGACAGAAGTCAACTCCCCATTCACATCATATTACAAAAATACATAGGCATACACATACAATTTCAAATCAATACAAATATTGGTCTGAATAGAAACTAAACAAACTAATCATATAGAAATGGCATACAATCAGTGTCAAGAACATTCTATAAAGGTTTCTTAAATTCAAGATGACTTATGAGCACCCAACTTATTCTAAACAGAAACAACAACATGATTCATAGTTAGAAGAACAATCCAACAAATCTAAAATCTACCCTATATGTCAGCTGTGCATACTCTTACTTAACAAGTAAGTTAGGTTCATACCTTACCTAGAGCACACTTAAAGGAGTTTCAAAGATCAATAGCATAGCATTTCATAATGACCAAGAGTGTGCTAAACATACTGATGAGCAAGATAGTAATCATGGTAGATTCATACATGAACTACACTTACATTCAAACACATTTCAACTAATGCATATTAATCATGTTCATGATAGTTTATGAATAAGGTAGTGATTACTAACCTCTTGTAGACTTCCAAGCAAGCTATTTAGTTGGGAATACCTTGAAAAGTTGCTCTAACTGATCTCAAGCAAGTCTTGGTGAACCAACAGATTTCTTATACTTGAAGCAATCAAAGGGATCTTTGTGACAGATCTAACAACTGGTGATGCAAAGGTTTTTTGATGTTTTGGACAGTTAGAACACTTCAAACCAAAGGTGTTTGAAGTGTTAAGATTGTTGAAACCTGCTTGAGCAAAGGGTTATCTTATTTTGTATAAAAACGTCAAAGTTCACTAAGGTTGAGGGTTGACTTTTGAAGATATGAGGTCTTGGACTGTTTTAATGGTTAGAATATCTTCCAAATGTCATTTGTAGGTTGTGCAGAGGGTTTGTAATGAGTTTCAATGCTTGGAAATGGATCTAGCATGCAATCTGTCCAGGATATATTTTGAGGATTCTTAGTGATTTTTCTTGAATTACAAGAAAAGTGGAAAGCAGGATTTAATTGTGGGTTTCTTCTGGTTTTTGAAGCTTTCTCTGTGTGTTTGATACATAGTGGATGTCTCTATTTATAGAAGAAGTGAATGTTTAGACAGATTGTAAGATGTGGCTTGCCTTTTGTCTTTTGGAGGGAGAATGGATGAAATCTTCCCATGGATCTTGATGCAGTTGGTTTTGTGTGTTTCCAATGCTTTGTGCTGCATAAACAACCCATAAACAATCCATGAGAAGTGACTAAAGAAGTGCCAAGAGAGTAGGAGTTATGCTGCAACACATTTCACTCAAAAAGTTTCTCTTTCCTCTTGTACCTTTTGTACTTGTTTGGATTTTAATAATGAACTTTGGCCAAAATCTTAGCTTTGCTCTTAGAGTCTTCTGCATTTCCATTTATCACACTCCTAAATATCATATAAATGGCTAAACAATGGTTGAGAACCAATTGGATAGTTGGTATGTTGGTTCATATCAAGTTTGAAGTTATGCATTTCAAGTTCTTGGACCCCAACTTACCTCCTTCGAAACTCATAGCTCCCAAATGCTATGGAAGAGTTCTTGTACTTTTTAGATAGTTACGGTTTTGCCCATTTTAAAACCCTAATTTCTTGACTTTTCGATTACTTCTCAATTCTTGATCCAATGGTCACCAAACTTCATGACTAGATATGATATAACATTAGGAACATAATTGTCTTAAATTTTGGGTCAAAACTCTGTTGGCCAATGAGTTGACTTTTCAGTCAGACGAACCAACAATCGAAAAACTCCAAATCGACTATTGGTATTCTGGGTCCCCTGAGGTCTTGAAAATTCTTGATTGGAATTCAATAAGTCATATATTTTTGTTCTTGACAGAGCAGAGTTATGGTCCTGTATCAGAGGGCCTTATTTCTAGAGATATGTTTGTTCTTGACAGAGCAGAGTTTTGGTCCTGTATCAGAGGTCCTTATTATCATATGTTTGTTCTTGACAGAGCAAAGTTTTGGTCCTGTATCAGAGGTCCTGTATCAGATGTTTGTTCTTGACAGAGCAGATTTATGGTCCTATGTGTGTGTTCTTGACAGAGCAGATTTGTGGTCCGATACCGGGGTTTTCTTATTATCAGATATAATGGTTGTTCTTGATAGAGCAGCATTATGGTTTATTGATATAGAATCTCCACAGCGCAGTTACCTTGATCTCCTGCTGCATGATTGCATTTTACATCGCTTTGCATACTCATTTGCATTTCATTAACGTGTGTCTCTGTTGCAGGTACCCTTTCCCCCCGATCCAGGTTTTCTTGCCTCCTATTGTATTGTTATGGGTTCTCTGAGGAAGACCGTGGCTTACAAGCTCCCTGCCCCTGATGTGGTTCAGCTGACTGGTTTGATTGCTTTAGCAGATGATTCTGTGAGAGATGAGTTCAGAAAATCCTACGGCAAATTGCTCAGTCTGGTTCGTAAACTCTCTGTGTTTGAGTTGAATGGGTTGCACGCCTTGCTACAGTTCTACGATCCTCCATTGAGATGCTTTACTTTCCAGGATTTTGTTCTCGTACCCACGCTAGAGGAGTATGTTGATTTGTTAGGTGTGCCTATCAAGAGTCAGGTGCCCTATGTTCATATGGATGTTGAGCCTAATCTGGCTAGTCTAGCTCCGTCATTTCATCTGGATGCCTCCGAGTTGGTATTGTTTAGTTGGAACAAGGTTCCCGGTTTCTCCTTGTAGTTCTTAGTGGGAAAGGCTCAGCAGTGCGCCAAAGACGGATGTTGGGTCGTGTTCAACGCCATCCTCGCTCTGTGCATATATGGCATCATTCTATTCCCCAATATGCCTGACTTTGTGGACTTCGACGCTTTCCACATCTTTGCTTCAGGGAATCCATTCCCTACCTTGATAGGAGATATCTACCATTCCATCCACTACAAAAACAAGAACAGAAGGGGTAAGAATGTCTCGTGTTGTGCGCCTTTGCTTTATAAATGGCTTGATAGTCATCTGCCCAAGAAGGGTCCCTTTGCTTCGTCTGCAGCCACAGCTGAGTGGTCTGAGCGCTTGATGAGTCTATCAGCGGAGGATATTGACTGGTTTGACCGAGATAGGTTGGGTACCGAGATCATCTTCAGCTGCAGCGGGTTTCCGAACGTGCCTTTGATAGGCAGGAAGGGCTGTGTAAACTATAATCCATCTCTGCTGGTCCGACAGTTTGCTTATGCTTTGAGAGCTCCGCCGAAGGATGAAGAGGTACAGGAATCTCTGTACCTCACTGGTCTTCTAGAAGGGGATATGTTATCTAAGCTTCAGCGCGCTTGGAATGGTATCAGTAAGCGGGGAAAACAGTTGCTGGGAAAAAGTAATAGTCAAGCCTACGTTCCGTATGTGACTTGGATCAGAGTCAGAGCAGATGCTATAGGGATGCCGTTCCCTCCTGCCAAGCCAGAAAGCGCTCCAGTGATTGAAGAGCCTACCACCGTGCCTATTCAGCAGCATAATCGGGTGTCAGCTGAGAGAGATGAGCTGAAGAAGGCAAATGAAGAACTAGAGAAAGAATTGGCTCAACTCAGAAGCGAGAGAAGCGAGGCCGTTCATTCCTTCAATAGGCAGGCAGAGCTGGTGAACCAGCTGGGGACAGACTTGACTAAGCAAATAGCTGAGCGCGAGCGCATGGGTCGAGACTTCAAAGTTGTCAATGATGTACTGGCCACGAAGAAGCAGCACTTGGACGAAGCGTATCGGAGGATATCCAAGTTTAACCAGCATTGGAAGGCCGCCCTGGCCAACAGGAAAGAGCGGGAGGATAAGCTGATGCAATAGATCTCCAAGTTGAAAGCCCAGGTAAAGGCTAGTGAGAAAAGGTTTGATGAAGAAACCGCTCGCAGATATGCCGCTGAAGGCCAGCTCAACAAAGCTCTCGCTAACCTGAAGGAGCGCAAACTGACGTTTGAATCCAAGAAGCGGAAGTTAGAAGATTGTTTCAGCGAAGGAGCATGGGAAGATTCGGTCGAAGGTCTTCAGTACACCATTATGGAGAGGGAGTTACTCGTCGAAGGGTTGCTCGCTCGGCCTGATCATCTAGAAACGAAGGGGTTGTTAGAAAAGTTTCACGCTCGTGGCCGTGCTTGACTATTTGTATTCTTTTTGTTTGATCATTGTTGTATGCTGACCATCACCAGGCTTGTTGGCTGAGGTCATGCTATTGATTCATCTTGTACTCACTGACGTTGTTTAATGCCTTGATGGGCTTTCTATATATGAGATGTTATTTCCATGACCGGACTCGGACTTCTTATTATCAGCACTGGCACTCAGGCACTAGGATCGGGGGAAATCTCTCTAACACACAGACACATGTTTGCATTCGCATGAAGCATTTGCATAACGAGCACTTTGTCGTTTTTTCTTAACCCTTTTGTGTTTCCAGGTTGTTTCAGGTTGTTCCAGGATTGATCAGAGACCTATCCACCGCTATCCGACCAGAGCAAATCAAACCAGAATCATGGAGCAAGTGCAAACTGATGTTCAAGAACTCCGCGAAAGAATGGATCTCTTTATGGAGCTCATGCAAGCGGTCGCCAATGGCCAGGATCAGCTCAGAACCTTAGTTCAGCCTCTGATTTCAAGGGTTGATAGCAATGGTGTACTCCATTGTGGGACCATGCCTACCCCTCCACCAATTGAAACTCCTCAGAATGGCGTCCCCGTGACCGGGGGGAATGGCAGTGCCAACGACAATGTGATAGCTAACATGGGACTCAATGGTAATACGACTGGCGTCGGTAATGGGAATTTCGAAGTTAACATCAATGTTGGGCTGGGCAACGGCAATGCAGGTATTGGGAATCTGTTCGGGCCTCAGCCGTGGTTAGAAGATCGTCAGGACGATGTGTTCTCTCAGAGAGGTGCTGAAGGGGAGCTGACTGCAGAAGCTCGTCTAAGGTTCAAGGCACTCGAGGATAAGATGAGGAATTTCGAGAACCTGAACACCTTGGGTATTGATATGTCCAAGTTGGGACTGATTGCTGATTTCAAGGTGCCTCCCAAGTTCAAGGTACCTGACTTTGAAAAGTACAAGGGAACCACTTGCCCTCGCGTCCATCTGAGATCATACTACCGGAAAATGTCCGCTCATTCTGAGGACGAGAAGTTGCTGATGCACTTCTTTCAAGACAGTCTGTCCGGGCCCTCCCTCGAATGGTACATGAGTCTGGAACCTACCAGTGTGCGCACGTGGAAGGACCTTGCTGAAGAATTTGTGCACCACTACCAATATAACAGTGACTTGGCTCCGAAACGAGTCCAACTGCAGAATCTGTCACAAAGGAACAACGAAGGGTTTAAGGAATACGCCCAACGGTGGCGTGAATTGGCAGCCAGGGTTCAGCCGCCGATGGTTGAACGTGAGCTTGTGCAAATGTTCGTGGCCACCCTCCCAGGGGTTTATTATGAGAAATTGGTCAGCGGTATGTCCGGAACCTTCTCAGATCTCATTATCACGGGTGAGCACATTGAAAATGGGATCAAACTGGAGAAAATTCAAGGTGATTCATCCTCAGCTGGAGGAGGCGGAAAGAAACCTTATGGTGGCAAAAGACGGGAAGGAGAAACGAGCGCTGTGTCCAACGCTCGAAGTAAGGGTAAAGGCCCTCACCAGCAGGTGGGCAGCATAACTATCCCGGCAGTTCAACAGCCACAGCAACAGCAGCAGTCAAATCAACAAGGGTACCGAAAGTATCAGAATCGGGCACCTCTGTCGAGCCGTCACCTCGAGACACCGCCCATGTCGTACGTACAGCTGTTACAGACTTTGCTTCAGCTACAGTTGATCCAGAAGAGAACCATGGCTCCCTTGACAGGGGAACCTCCGCCAGGTTATGGCGCGAATGCAACTTGTGAATTTCATTCAGGGGCACCAGGCCATACAGTGGAGAATTGCAAAGCCTTCAAGCACAAGGTGCAGGACATGGTGGATGCCAAGATCATCAATTTCTCCGATAATGTGCCAAATGTCACGAAGAACCCTATGCCGAATCATAGGGGAGGTGGAGTAAACGCCATTATTGAAGACGAGAGTTTGGATTTGTTGCTTGACGTCAAAGATCTGAAGACACCACTTAGCTTCGTTAAAGCTAAGCTGATGAAAATAGGTTTCTTTCCAGGTTGTGGAGAGCTGTGTACGGGCTGTGCGACAAGTCCTGATGGATGTGAACAATTGATAGAGGGGATTTAAAGTCTGATGACTGAAGGGATCCTACAGTTCAGCCGAAGGGCCGAAAGCGGATCAGGAGAGGTAAAGCTGAAGCAAGATGATGAGGTTGCCACCATCACCATCCCTCGCCAGACGATAACTATTTATACACCTAGACCGCCCACGATTACCATCACCAAAGCTGGGCCGATACCGTTCGAAAGCACTAATGATGTCCCATGGCATTATGGGGCAGAGGTTTACTGCAATGGACAGAAGTTGGAACTAGAACCGTTTAGGTCGTCTGTGGAGAACCTAGCGGGCGTTAGCGGAATTACTCGCAACGGGAGAGTATTTGCACCACCTGAGGTCGTGGCAGACAAGGCGGACAAAGCTGATGCAACTGATAAAGGTAAAAGTAAAGTCGTTGAAGAGATCCCTCGTGGGGTAGAGAAAGACTTACTTGTTAAAGACGCTGAGGAATTTATGAGGTTGATTAAAAAGAGTGACTACAAGATCGTGGATCACCTCCATCAAACACCCTCGAAGATTTCCATCCTGAATTTGTTGTTGTGTTATGAAGCACACCACAACGCACTGCTGAAGGTGTTGAATGCCGCATATGTACCGCAGGAAATATCGGTAAACCAGTTGGAAGAGGTCGTAGCCCACGTGAATGCCGGAAATGGGTTAGGGTTCACTGACCTAGAGCTGACACCGAAGGGGAGGAACCACAATAGCGCTCTGCACATCTCGATAGAGTGTAGGGGAACGATTATGTCCCACGTGTTGGTGGACACGGGGTCGTGGCTCAATGTTCTTTCAAAGTAGGCATTAATGAAGTTAGATACTCGCGGAGTGATTTGCACACCCAGTGATCTGGTTGTGAAAGCGTTCGATGGAACCAAACTCTATGTTTTCGGGGAGGTGACGTTGCCAATCCAAGTCGGGCCGGAAACGTTCGACGCAATCTTTTACATTATGGACATCATGCATGCCTACAGCTGTCTCTTGGGCCGGCCATGGATCCACTCGGCGGGTGCCGTAACCTCCACATTGCACCAGAAACTCAAGTATGTTGTCGGAGGAAGCATCGTGACCGTTTGTGGTGAGGAAGACATAATGCTGAGCCATTTGTCGTCCTTCAAGTATGTTGAGATGGACGGGGAAATCCACGAAACCCTATGCCAAGCGTTCGAAGCTGTTAGAGTCAAAGACGTAGCTCCTATAGTCACTGAGAAGACAGAGATGACTCTCTCTTCCTTCAAGGAAGCCCGGGCCGTAGTCCAAGCCGGATCTACCCCAGGCTGGGGGCGAATTATGGAGATACCTAAAAAGCAAGACAAGTTCGGGTTGGGATACTCTCCTGGAGATGAAGCCTCCTCTTCTAGCAATGCGTCGTGAGGTAAAGGGCCAATCCAGTTTACCAGTGGCAGTGTGATATTTGAAAGCGTCAACGCGGTGTATGAAGACAGCGGAGATAGCGACTGTGACTTAGACTCTTGGATCCAGCCAAGCAAGCCAGGCGAGAGCCTTACCAACTGGTCCGTCAAGGATATCATTCAGATGACAAGTGAAGAGTAATGATTTACTTTTTCCAATCATTGTACAACCCTATGTCCTACCCGGGGCATAGTGGTTTTATTGTCAGGGCCTTGTGTCGCTTGCGCGAAAATAAGGTGTCGGCACAACAGAAGAGTCGCCACCTTTCGTTATTTATCCCTCAGAGCGGGAAAGGAAACGATCGGAAAAACCTAACAAAGAAAGGTAAGGCAAGGTCATCGCAACCGTTGTCTGGATTCGGGAGTCGGTTACGCAAGGGGAAGGTATTAGCACCCCTCACATCCGTCGTACTCGACGGGATCCTCGCTTGTTGTGTTTACTTGGACGGGTTGGTTTTATTCTATCTACCTATCAAGGTTGGCTTAAAACAGAAAAGAAAAATGACTCGGCAAAGCCTCGCGCTTTATGCCTACGTATTCTCATCAGAGAATGAGAAATCAGAGTCAACGTAGTTCGGTCTACGACGGGTTATGAGGGAAGGTAGCTCGCCAATACATCAGTATTGTGCCTACGTACTCTCAACAGGTATGAGAGATCAGAGCTCACATAGTTCGGGAAACTACGGTTTATTTCCTGTCTTTTACGAAAGAAGTGTTTTTTATTGTGTTTGCGATTTCAATCACACTAGAGACTATAACCTGAGAGTGAATGCGTCGCATGTCACTCAAAGGGTACCATACTAAACATCCATACTGTGGAAAAGAAACTCTCCCACAATCCTTTCTCAGATAGCTTAAGGCTCGTAACGTACGAAAGAAATCATTCATGATTACTGTATCTTAAACTGTTTTGAGATGAGAAGAGAACAGGCCCAACTAGGAGGGAGACTATCAAGTCCTACTGTTGTCATGCCATGGATTCATCCTATGGTTGAGGTTTGAACAGGGAACTCCTAGAAGTTGTCATGCATAGGTTTCAACCTAAAATTCTATCATCAATTCCTTATCAAAGGAAATGAGAGTCCTAAGGGATCATGTCAATGATACACCAAAACAGACAAAGCATCAGCTTAACAGTAAAATGCATGCAATGCAAGTGAGGGAGGAAATGTGTGTGGGGCTTCAGCCTCCACAAGCTCATCTCAACCTCAAGCCAGAATGGATAACAGTAATCATACTGAAACAAAAACAACATGCTATCAAGCAAGAACAGTAAACTGCAATCATACAGATAAAAATGAAATGCCATCAGGCCAACAAACCACATGGGCAAGGGAGCTGGGCTCTACCGAATACCCGCAAGCAAAGCCACACAGTAATAATACAAGCAGAGGGAGCAACTCAACCTCTAGTGCAATCATGCTCCTAGATTCTACTTATTCTAGATATGGACTTATTCTAATGCATCAAGCAAGTCAGTCAAAACACATCAATACAGAAAAGAAAAAGATAAGAAACAGATCAACTCCTCTCTCAACTCCAAGCTTCAGTTCTTCCAACAGCAACTCAGTCTTCAGACTTCAATCACTCTTGACAAATATCAATTTGCTTTTCCAGGTTTCAACCCTTCAACATAAGTTTCAACTTATCTTCTCCTTTAAGCTTCAGCTTCTTGATCAGCTTCACCTTCAGGCTTCACCTAATCTTCAAGGGTCTTCAAGTATCAACTTGCTCTTGTTGCTCTTCAAGCTTCAGCTGGAATGGCAATGCTCAAGGATTCATCCTCTTCCATACTCTTCATTGAAGTCTTCATCTTCAAACTCAAGTTCAACATCTCTCAAGAAAATCAAACCAGAGGAAATCACTTACTGGATAAGCTGGGGATATTGAACTGCTTATTGACCACCAAAGGTGACCTATAAGGGTTCAACATCAAAGGAATGGTTCCCTCAAAAGTTCTACTTCCTAGGTACAATCACTTATCCCTCCAAAGGAGAGAGTTGTATACCATGGAAGGACTTTGAATCATAGGGAGGAATGGAGGTGGAAGATACCATCCATGTTTAAGAAAGAAGTTAACTAAGTCTAAACTCTTCCTAATCCCTAACCCTAAAACAATCAACAAAACAAACAAGATCAAGCTCTCAATCTCCTCAATGCTCCTACTATGCTCCTACTATGCTCCTCAATGCTCCCTAGACCAAGATCAAGCTCTCGAATCCCACAAAGCAAAGCAAACAAAAATACAAGCCCACAAGGGAAACACAAACAATCATCAACTACAAGAATCATCTAAAAATAGTATACCACTATATTAAATCCTAATGTAATTTCTAAGGGATCCTACATACCTACCCTTAATACCCTTATATGCCCCAATACCTATCTTGACCTAGAAACCCAAAGTTCTAATGTTATTATGGACCTATGTTAAGGATTAACCTAATTCTACACAACCTAATGTCATCTAATCAAAACTATCCTAAAATTCATCACAAAATTATGGAATAAATCCAGGGGGAAGCTAAAGCTTATATCTAACAATCCTAAAAAGAATGGCCTAAAAATATTAAGGAAACTACCTAAACAAAATTCTACAAATTCATGGATCAACATAAAAGAAATAAAATGCAATAAAAGTAGAAAATATACAAAAAAAATACTAAAAATGCATGAAATGAAAATATTTTTATTTGATAATTTTCTAGATATTAATATGAAATGGGAGCAAAAATTCTCATTAAAAAATCTTTAATTTTCCATTTATTATGATTTTTCAAAGATTAACATAAAATGGAAGAAAATAAAATGAAATATGAAGGGATGGGGTGCAGATAGTAATGCAATGCAGTTCAATACGCGTATGGCCTCAAAATAGAGGTGCAGGAAGTAACGCTCTCTGGGCCCATATTAATCAGAAAACAAAATGGAAATTGATGAGAAAATGATAAAGCCACGGTGAGAATAGCAATGGAATTCAGTGTAAATCAATCATGGGCCACAAGTGGGGGTGTGCATAGCTGTGTCTGGCAACTAAAGCCCAAAGCTCCTTTTAAGGAAACGCATTGTTTCATTGCTTCTCAGGATTTCCCTCCAAGATGAAATTAAACACGGGCCGTTGGATTCAGAAATAGTCAATGGGTCTTGCTTGATCTAATGGCGTGGAACCCATCTTCTTCCTCCAGCTAGGGTTCTTGGAACCTCCATGGAAATGCAGAACACTGAGCTTCATCTTCCTCACACACGAACTCCATCAATACCTCACCAAATGCAACAATTAAAAACCCTAGATTACTCCAAATTTCATCAGGAATCTAGCCATGGCATCAGAATTTATTGAAACCCTCTCAAACCTAGAACCCGATAGCAACTTCAAATAACTGATCAGGAACCAATCTTAACAATCCTCAAAATTAAAGGTCCTAATCTCATCCTCATGCTTCCCTGAACATTTCTTGCTATTAAACCAAGATTATCCCCCAATATTCAGTGAGTTCTTGGTCCATAAAGAAATGGTGTTAACAACAAAACCATCACTAATTCTCTTCAAACTTTCCATAAATGATCTCCTAGTCATCCTTAAAACATCATTCTAAGCAAGTTTGATGTTGAAGATTTTTCCATTTGAAGCTTGGAAATAGGAGATATGGCCTTATGCTTGAAATGACCTATAACCTCCAAATGACCAAAATGCCCTTGACTTGTCAAAGCCATAAGTTGAGTTCTACAAATCCTATCAAGGATTTATAGTACTATCTAGAAATCTAAGAAGATGCTCTACAACATTCATGTTGACCAAGAGTTCATAGGAATCATCCTACTAGGGCAACAGTTGGATGCAAGTTGGGTGACTTTCAAGGACCCAGATTCACATACCTCAGATGACCTGTAATTTGTCAAAGCCATAACTTGAGCTCTACAAATCCTATCAAGGACTTCTAGTACTCAAATTAAAGCTAAGAACAAGCTCTACAACATTCATGTTGTGGGGAAGATGAGATGACAATCACATATTGAGCTAAACTGCCTTGAAGATAGGGACCAAACTAGGGGATTTTACACTGTCAATCCTTAGAAACCCTAGCTTAAAACTGCTCAAACTCCTCAATCATGATGAGTTGGTCTAGGAATCATCCTTATAGAATCTCAATGCATCATTCCATGATCACATGGCTCTTGGATTAGGTCTCAACCCTCTCCAAATCATCAGTTGGCCTAGGGTTGACCCAGTCAAACCCTAATTCCACCACTCATGGCTGAGTCTTCTGAATTCTTGTACAATGACCTCTATAGGCTTCATGATGGCTTTCAAGACATCTCATAAGATTTCTCAAAGCTTCAAGTCCATCCTCATAGTCTCAGAATCATCTGAGGAGCACCCACAACTCTCAAGTTATGAGACACACAACCTTGGTTTCAACCAATCCCTCTGAGGATCTCTTGAGTTCTATGACAAAGGTATCAACCTTTGAACACTTGAATAACCTTCTTGGCTAGCTTCATAGTCTTTATGGGTACTCATACCTCTGGACCCACTGCACACATATCCATGAGATGCAGATGATGAACATAATGAACCACAAACTTGGTAAATAAATGTTGGTCAAATTTTGGGGTGCAACAGCTGCCCCTATTCAAACGGCTTGAACCTGACTGGGTGAGGAGCGAACGACTCTCAGCCAATCAAGGTGCGAGACGGTTGAATACCGATGAACCCAGAAATTTGCCAACTGCACAAGTACACTGTACTCTGGTGGGAACAGACCTTCGAACACTGAAATAATAGCTGCACGGCAACTAGCTGGAGACATACTGATCTGAACCTTGTCGTCAGTCATCCACATTAAATTCTTCTGACATTGTCATCAGACACCGGACCTCTCCGTCAGGCATTCATGAAAATAAAGCGTCTGACATCGCCGTCGGACAACCAAAACACCCAACATCGCCGCTGGAAAACTAAATCACCTGACATCGCCGCCAGAAACAAACATCAAACATCGCCGCTGGAGAACTAAATCACCTGACATCTCCGCCAAAAACAAACATCCAACATCGCTGCTGGAGAACTAAATCACCCGACATTGCCGCCAGAAACAAACATCCAACATCGCCGCTGGAGAACTAAATCACCTGACATCGCCGCCAGACACAAACATCCAACATCGCCGTTGGAGAACTAAATCACCTCACATCGCCGCCAGAAACAAACATCCAACATCGCCGCCGGAGACAAACATCCAACATCGCCGCTGGAGACAAACATCCAACATCGCTGCTGGAGATAAACATCCAACATCGCCGCTGGAGACAAACATCCAACATCGCCGCTGGAGACAAACATCCAACATCACCGTTGGAGAACTAAATCACCCGACATCGCCGCCAGAAACAAACATCCAACATCGCCGCTGGAGAACTAAATCACCTGACATCGCCGCCAGACACAAACATCCAACATCGCTGCTGGAGAACTAAATCACCTGACATCGCCGCCAGAAACAAACATCCAACATCGCCGCCGGAGACAAACATCCAACATCGCCGCTGGAGACAAACATCCAACATCGCCGCTGGAGACAAACATCCAACATCGCCGCTGGAGACAAACATCCAACGTCTCCGCTGGAGAACTAGATCACCTAACATCGCCGCCATCCAAACATAACTCTGAGAAACACCCGACATCGCCGTCAAGTACTCAAAATAATCTGACCTCGCCGTCAACTCTCAACATCGTCTGACCTCGCCGTCAGGGTGAAGAAAATCCATTGGGGAAATATGAACTTGAATAATAGACTCTGTGGGAGAGAATAATAAGATGAACACGTGTCAATGATCTTGCTAGAGAATTGGTCACACGGTAACCGGTAATACATAGTCGATCATGCCATCAGGCATCCAAAGAGCTTGTCGGGCATCAGCCGGACTTCAACCATCAGGTTGATCATGCCATCAGGCATTCCAAGAAACTGTCGGGCATCAGCCGGACTTCAACCACTAGGTTGATCGTGCCATCAAGCATTCAAAGACATCTGTCGGGCATCAGCCGGACTTCAACCATCAGGTTGATCATGCCATCATGCATTCAAAGACATCTGTCGGGCATCATCCGGACTTCATCAGCAAGTCGGGAATAGAATTCTTGGTCAATCATGAGCCACCTGGGAACATCTAAACCTCTGCCATCAGGCACTCCGCATCAGCTGAGAGAACTGCTTCATTAACACGGTTAGACTTCAATCATGGAGTCTTCAAGGGAGGTTTCAACTTCGCCGTTAGAAACCTGCTGGGGATGACGCTTCGCCGCTGGGGAATCTGGAGAACTATCAAGTAACTCCGCTCCGGGGGTCCAGAAATCATTCTGGAGGAATCAACTCTGCTGAGGACTTCAAGAATCATCTTGGACAAATAATTCCGCCGGGGACCTTCAAGAATCATCTTGAACCGATAACCATTCTGGAGATTTCAGGAATCATCCTGGGCGAACACTCTGTTGGGGATTTCAGGAATCATCCTGGGCAACCTTTACTGGGGACTCTAAGCATCAGCTTGAGCGACCAACTCTGGAGACTGCATTGGGTACTTAAGAATCATCTTAAGCAAACGACCCTGCTGGGGAATTCAAGAATCATCTTGAACCAAAGACTTCGCTGGGGATCTCAAGAATCCTTTTGAGCAAGCGACTTCGTTGGGGAGAATGTCAGGAATCATCCTGAGCAACTGATCCTTCGGCGGAACACCTGCAAAACAAGAACGGTAACAACCTAGATCATGTTTATTATGCATATGCTTCGGCAATGGCACAATGCTCCACACGGTGGAAATGCTATGCGTTTATGATACATGCTATGCAATCATGCACAATGATGCGATCCAGTCAGCAAAATAAATGCTGAAGGGGGAATCCTCCTGTCAAGGAGAAAGAACTACTCAGATGGAGGAATCATCCTGATGAGGAGAAAATGGTAACGCCGATATCAATTGGACTCCGCAGGGGACACAACTTCGGTTGACTGCTACGGGGGAAACAACTTCAGTTGATTGCTGCGGGGGAAACAACTTCAGTTGATCAACACTCCACTGGGGAAAACCAATCATGGCTTGACCAGCTTCCAAGGATTCGACTCTCTTGGGGTATCTGCAAACTCGGCTGAGGAAGGAGAAATCATTCTGCTTCGCTGGGGAGAGTACGACTCTGGTGGGGAATTTCAATTCCGCTGGAGACTTCAGTCTGGTCTATCAGTTGCCGCACACTTCAGTGAGCGAATAGTTTCCTACGAAACCTGCACTTGTGACCCAGTGCTGGGGGATGAACACGCGCTTCAGCGCCTGGCTCAGCTGAGGAGGTGACGTTCCTTCAGGATACATCTGATTGGGGAAGAGGATCATCTCTGCGCGGGGAGACATATCAATGATCACGATCTCGCGTTCAGACTCTGCGGGGAGAGGCTACTGAACTCTGCTGGAGAGAGAGGAATCATCCTGCTTCAGGGATGCGCACGGCGCACTGTCTGGAATATGCTACACCTGTAACAACACAAACAAACAGACAAGATACCCTTCTCAAGGGGACCTATCAAGGTTATTATCTCGTGACAATATTCGAGTAATTAATTGTTTCAACAATCAGTGGCCTAGGCCAGTAAGTTTATGTATGCGCATTTTATCAAAAACATCGGCGTTCTTTTTCGCAGACAAAACAGATAAATGCTAAACAGACAAACAGAATTGCTGAATAGTATACATTTATTGATAGCGAACCCCTGAATGGGTAAAAATGTTTTACAACAGATGCAAGCTCCTGGAATGAGGGAGCCGCGCAAAAATAAAACATAAATATACATCAGTATATACAAATGTCGGCAATGAGGCGTAGACGAACACCATGAGTTGATCCCTCTATGACCCACTCGACTTCGATACTTCTCCGACGCTTCAGCTTCGGAAGAGATTGATTCAGATAAACGGCCCTCAGGTCTTCCGAACCACTAAGCAAAGAAAGTCCACACGTGGAACGCAGTCATTTGCTTTTTCAAATCCCTAACTTTTCCGTGAACCGCCCTTTGCGGGTTTTCAGTTCACCCGGATACCCTTTTTTGCCGAAGCCGCCCAGTGTAGGTTTTCGACTTCGCGGGTGTACATTTTTTCAATTTATATCCCTAATTTTTGCCCGAACCTTTTATTCTGTTTTTGGTTCGCCGGGATGCCCCTTTTTTGCCTGGACTCTCCTTTTTTGTCCAGCGGGTCGCTTTCAAGCAAAGTATTTTTTAACTGCGTCCGCGTTCACCGGGGATGCAAAATCTTCACCATCCATCATGGATAACAACAAAGCTCCTCCCGAGAAGACCTTGCTGACGACGTACAGACCTTCGTAATTCGGAGTCCACTTGCCCCGGTGATCGGAGTGTGGAGGAAGAATATTTTTCAGGACGAGATCACCCGTCTGAAAGCTTCTAGGACGCACCTTCTTATCGTAAGCTTTCTTCATTCGGCTTTGGTACAGACGACCAAATGCAATCGATGCTAACCTCTTCTCGTCCATCAGGCTGAGTTGGTTCAGTCGGTTCATAATCCATTCTGCCTCGTCGAGTTTCACATCAACCAAAACTCGCAAAGAAGGGATCTCCACTTCTAACAGTAGGACAACTTCCATACCGTACACTAAGGAGAAAGGAGTTGCCCCGGTCGACGTACGTATCGTCGTACGATAACTGTGCAATGCAAACAACAGCATCTCGTGCCAATCTTTGTAGGTCACAACCATCTTCTGAACAATCTTCTTTATGTTCTTGTTGGCCGCTTCAACGGCGCCATTCATCTTTGGTCGGTAAGGAGATGAGTTGTGGTGTTCAATCTTGAAACTCTGGCACAACTCCTTCATCATCTTGTTATTCAGATTCGAACCATTATCAGTAATGATCCGCTCGGGAATTCCGTAACGACAGATGATGTCCCTATTTATGAATTTAGCCACTACCTGCTTGGTCACATTAGTGTACGAGGCTGCCTCCACCAACTTGGTGAAGTAGTCGATAGCTACCAGAATGAAGCGATGACCATTAGATGCAGTGGGCTCGATCTTGCCTATCATGTCAATGCCCCACATGGAGAACGGCCACGGGGAGGACATGACATTCAACGGGCACGGCGGCACATGAACTTTATCAGCATAAATCTGGCATTTATGACATCTCTTCGTGAATCTGAAGCAATCCGACTCCATTGTCAGCCAGTAGTATCCTGCTCTCAGGATCTTTCTCGTCATGACATGCCCGCCGGCGTGCGTACCAAATGTGCCTTCATGGACTTCTTCCATGAGCATACTCGCCTCTTTCTCATCTACACATCTGAGTAGCACGAGATCGTGGTTTCTCTTATACAGAACTCCATCAGGATTGAGATAAAAGTTTCCAGACAGCCTCCTCAGAGTCTTCTTATCCTGGGTTGACGCACCCGCAGGATACTCCTTAGTCATAAGGAAAGTCTGGATGTCATGGAACCATGGCTTGCCGTCGGCGGCTTCCTCGATTGCAAAGACAAATGCCGGTCTATCAAGACGAGACAGTACAATTCTTGGAGCCTCATTCCAAAAATTGACTTTATACATTGAAGCCAACGTGGCTAAGGGATCAGCCATCTGATTTTCTGCTCTGGGCACATGATGGAGTTCCACTCGATCAAAGAACGGAAGTAGCCTTCTGGCATAATTCATGTACGACACCAAATTCGATTGACGACTCTCCCACTCCCCTTTAATTTGGTTGATCACAAGCGCTGAGTCACCATATACGTCTAGATTCTTGATTCTCAAATCAATTGCCTCTACTAGACCCATGATGCATGCTTCGTACTCCGCCTCATTATTGGTGACTGGAGACGTCAGTCTCGCAGTAAACGGGATATGGGATCCATGGGGAGTCGTGATGATAGCCCCGATGCCACTTCCATAAGAATTAACCGCCCCGTCAAATATCACTTTCCACTGGGATTTCCTATCTGGCCCCTCGTCGGGCAACGGCTCATAGCAATCCTTCGCTTTGAGAAACATAATATCCTCGTTAAGGAATTCAAATTTCATCGGCTGGTAATCTTCGATCGGCTGTTCGGCAAGGTAATCAGACAATACGCTTCCCTTGATGGCCTTCTGGGAAACGTACTGAATATCATATTCCGTTAACACCATTTGCCATCTGGCAATCCTACCCGAAAGAGCCTGCTTTTCAAAGACGTACTTGATCGGATCCATCTTCGAAATTAGCATGGTGGTGTGATTGAGCATGTACTGTCGTAAACGTTTGGCAGCCCAGGCTAGTGCACAACATGTTTTCTCCAGCATCGAGTAGCGAGATTCACAGTCCGTGAACTTTTTACTCAAGTAGTAAATGGCATGCTCCTTTCTGCCCGTCTCGTCGTGCTGACCGAGAGCGCACCCCATACTATTCTCAAGAACTGTCAAGTACATGATTAGAGGCCGTCCAGCCACTGGGGGTATCAAGATTGGAGGTTCTTGGAGATACTGCTTTATCTTATCGAATGCCTTCTGGCAATCCTCATTCCAAGTAATCGCCTGATCTTTCTTTAAAAGTTTGAACATCGGTTCACACGTGGCCGTGAGCTGAGAGATAAACCTCGCAATGTAGTTTATTCGGCCCAAGAAACCACGAACTTCTTTTTCTGTTTTCGGCGCTGGCATTTCTTGAATGGCTTTTATTTTCGCAGGATCAACCTCGATGCCTCGTTCACTCACGATAAACCCCAGTAACTTTCCGGACCGTACTCCGAAAGTACATTTGTTAGGATTCAGCCTCAACCTGAACTTCCTAAGCCTCTCAAAAAGCTTCAATAAATTGACCAGATGCTCTTCCTCCGTTTGGGACTTCGCAATCATGTCATCAACATAGACTTCGATCTCATGATGAATCATGTCATGAAACAAAGTCACCATTGCTCGTTGGTAAGTGGCCCCTGCATTCTTCAGACCGAAAGGCATTACCTTATAGCAAAATGTTCCCCAAGGTGTGATAAACGTAGTTTTCTCCATGTCTTCCGGCACCATCTTTATCTGATTGTAACCGGAGAAGCCATCCATGAACGAAAACACGGAGAACTGGGTTGTTTTGTTGACCAACACATCGATATGAGGCAACGGGAAATCATCTTTAGGGCTCGCCTTATTCAAATCCCGATAATCGACGCACATGCGTACCTTACCGTCCTTCTTCGGTACAGGCACTATGTTGGCGACCCACGGAGGGTAAGTGGTGACCGCTAAGAAGCCAGCATCAAGTTGTTTCTGCACTTCTTCTTTGATCTTAACGGCCATATCTGGTCTCGTCCTCCTAAGCTTCTGCTTAACGGGAGGGCAATCTTCTCGCAGCGGCAAGTGGTGGACCACGATGTCCGTGTCATGTCCGGGCATATCTTCGTATGACCAAGCAAAGACGTCACTATACTCTCGAAGCATCTCGACTAATATCTGCTTGACATCACTCTGCAACGCGGCCCCTATCCTGACGTTTCTGACGAGTTCTTCAGAACCAAGGTTCACGACTTCGATCTCCTCTTCGTGAGGCAGAATAACTTTTTCCTCTTGTTTCAACAAGCGGGCCAACTCCTCAGGAAGGTCTTCGTCTTCATCAATCTCTTCTTCGGCTTGATAGATCGGGCAATCGAAGTCGAAGTGAGCCGTAGAAGGTCCAGAGTCGATGTCATCTGTTACGTGGATCCTGCAATAACAAGGGTTAAGTTTAAACAAGGATATGCAGGTTAGCACAAACCCCATTGCCATTTTACTATTTTTCAAAACAAATATAAAACAGGAATAACAGAGATCACAAAATTTGAATACGAAGAAAACTCCTTTGATTTATTAACAAAATGCACGTACATAATCCAACAAGGCCCTGACAATAAAACCGCCACGCCCCGCGTAGGACATAGGGTTGTACAATGATTGGAAAAAGTAAATCATTACTCTTCACTTGTCAGCTGGATGATATCCTTGATGGTCCAATTGTTGAGGCCCTCGCCTGGCTTGCTTGGCTGAATCCAAGAGTCGAGATCACAATCATTATCCTCGCTGTCTTCAGACGCCGCGTTGATGCTTTCGAAAATCACTCCGCCACTGGTAAATAGGATCGGCCCCTTACCCCGTGACGCACTGCTAGATGAAGAAGAAGAAGCTTCAGCTCCGGGAGAATACCCCAATCCAAACTTATCCTGCTTGTTGGGTATCTCCAAAATACGCCCCCAGCCTGGGGTGGATCCAGCTTCGACGACGGCCCGAGCTTCTTTGAATGAAGAGAGATTCATCTCTGGCTTTTCTGTGACTACAAGAGCTACTTCTTTCACCTCGACAGCTTCGAATGATTGACAAAGAGTCTCATGGATTTCACCATCCATTTCAACATACTTAAAGGATGACAAATGGCTCACCATTATGTCCTCCTCGCCGCACACGGTTACGATGCTTCCCCCGACAGCATATTTGAGCTTTTGGTGCAACGTGGAGGTCACGGCACCAGCAGCATGGATCCATGGCCGGCCCAAGAGACAACTGTAGGCAGGCATGATGTCCATAATATAAAAGACCGCGTCGAACGTTTCCGGACCAACTTGAATCGGCAGGGTCACCTCCCCGAAAATGTGGCGTTTAGTTCCGTCGAACGCCTTCACCACCAGATCACTGGGTGTGCAGAGTAATCCGCGAGTGTCCAACTTCATTAATGCCTTCTTCTGAAGAACATTAAGTGACGAACCCGTGTCCACCAGCACGTGCGACATGATTGTGCCCCTACACTCTATCGAGATGTGCAGGGCGCTGTTGTGATTCCTCCCTTTTGGCGTCAGCTCTAAGTCTGTGAAACCTAGCCCATTGCCAGCATTTACATGGGCTACCACCTCTTCTAGCTGATTCACCGATATCTCTTGCGGTACGTAGGCAGTGTTCAACACCTTCAACAGCGCATTGCGGTGTGCTTCAGAACACAGCAACAAGTTGAGAATAGGGATCTTCGAAGGCGTCTGATGGAGATGGTCTACAATCTTGTAGTCACTTTTTTTGATCAACCGCATAAACTCCTCGGCATCTTTGACAAGCAAATCTTTCTCTACCCCACACGGGGCCTCTTCGACGACTTTGCTTTTACCTTTATCAGCCGCATCAGCTCTGACCGCTTTCTTTGCCACGACCTCCGGCGGTGCAAACACTCTTCCGCTACGGGTAATACCACTTATTCCTGCAAGATTCTCCGCAGTCGACCCGTACGGTTCCAGCTCCAACCTCTGTCCGTTGCAATAGACTTCAGCTCCATAGTGCCACGGAACGGCGTTAGTGCTCTCGAATGGTATCGACCCAGCTTTGGTGATAGTGATGGTGGGCGGTCTGGGCGTAGAAATAGTTATTGGCCGGTGAGGGATGGTGATGGTGGCGACTTCATCGGCCTGCTTCAACACTACCTCTCCTGATACACTTTCAGCCTTCCGGCTAAACTGCAGAATCCCCTCAGTCATCAGACTTTGAATTCCTTCTACAAACTGCTCACATCCATCAGAATGTGTGGCACAGCCCATGCATAGTTCTCCGCACCCTGGAAAGAACCCTCTTTTCAGCAACTTAGCTTTAACGAAGCTAAGCGGCATCCTTAGGTCTCTGACATCAGTCAATAGATCTGCACTCTCTTCTTCGATAATGGCGTTCACTCCGCCCCCCTATGATTCGGCATAGGATTCTTCGTGACATTGGGCACATTATCGGAGAAGTTAATGATCTTGGCATCCACCAAATCCTGCACCTTGTGCTTAAAGGCTTTGCAGTTCTCGATCGTGTGGCCTGGTGCCCCTGAGTGGAAATCGCAAGTGGCACTCGCGTCGTACCCAGGTGGAGGTGCCCCTGTCAAGGGAGCCATCGTCCTCTTCTGAACCAACTGAAGCTGAAGCAAAGTCTGTAAGAGTTGCGCGTACGACATGGGCGGTGCCTCGAAGTGACGGTTTGTCAAAGATGCCCGATTCTGGTACTTTCTATATCCCTGTTGATTCGGTTGCTGCTGTTGCGGAGCTGCCGGGATATTTATACTGCCTACCTGCTGCTGAGGGCCTTTGCCCTTCCTTCGAGCGTTGGTCACAACGCTCGCATCTCCTTCTCGCCTTTTACCAGCATAAGGTTTCTTTCCACCTCCTCCAACTGAGGATGACTCACCTTGAATTTTCCCGATCTTAATTCCATTCTCGACGTGCTCGCCCATGATAATGAGAGCTGAGAACGTCCCAGACATACCGCTGACTAACTTTTCATAGTAGACCCCCGGGAGGATAGCTACAAACATCTGCACTAGCTCGCGTTCCGCCATCGGCGGCTGAACCCGGGCTGCCAACTCACGCCATCGCTGGGCGTACTCCTTAAATCCTTCATTATTCCTCTGCGAAAGGTTCTGGAGCTGGACTCGGTTCGGGCCCAAGTCGCTGTTGTACTGGTAATGATGCACAAACGCTTCAGCGAGATCCTTCCATGTGCGCACGCTAGTGGGCTCCAGACCCATGTACCACTCGAGGGATGGCCCGGAAAGACTGTCTTGGAAGAAGTGCATCAGCAACTTCTCGTCTTCGGAATAGGCAGACATCTTCCTGTAGTACGATCGCAGGTGGACACGAGGGCAGGTGGTGCCCTTATATTTTTCAAATTCAGGTACCCTGAATTTAGGAGGTACCTTGAAATCAACAATTAATCCCAGTTTGGACATATCAACGCCCAAAGTATTCTGATTCTCGATATCTCTCATTTTATCTTCAAGTGCTTTGAACCTGAGTCGCGCTTCAGCATTCAGCTCCCCTTCAGTGCCTCTTTGAGAGAACACATCATCCTGATGATCCTCAAGCCATGGCTGAGGCCCCAACAGATTCCCGACGCCTGCATTGTCGTTGCCCGGCCCGATGTTGACATTAGCTCCCAGACTCCCATTACCGACGCCCGTCGTGTTGAGTCTGATGTTGGCCATCACATTGCCATTAGCACTACCGTTGCCCCCGGCCACGGGGACACCGTTCTGTGGAGTATCAACTGGTGGAGGAGTAGGCACGGTCCCACCGTGGAGTATGTCGTTGCTATCAACCCTGGAGATCAAAGGCTGAACCAAAGTCCTGAGCTGGTCTTGGCCATTGGCGACCACTTGCATGAGTTCCATGAAGCGATCCATCCTCTCGCGGAGCTCCTGAACATCTGTCTGCACTTGATCCATGATCCTGGTCTGATTAGCTCTAGTCGGATAACGGTGAATTAGTCTCTGATCAATCATGGAGTCACCGGGAACAGCCTGGGACACCTGTAAACCTGAAAAAACCTGTAAACACTAAAGGGTTAGGAAAAACAACAAAATGTTCGTCATGCAAATGCTTCATGCAAATGCATGCGTTTGTCTGTGTGTTTTGGAGATCTCCCCCGATCCTAGTGCCTGAGTGCCAGTGCTGATAATAATAATAAGAAGAAGTCTGAGTCCAATCATGGAAACAACAATCTCATATATAAAGAAGGCCTGTCAAGGCAGTACACAGCATCAGCGAGTACAAGATGAGTCAACAGCGTGACCTCAGCCAACAAGCCTGGTGATGGTCAGCATACAACAATGATCAAAACAAAAGGAATACAAATAGTGAAGTACGGCCACGGGCGCAATACTCTTCTAACAACCCCTCGACGAGAGTGAGCAACCCCTCGACGAGTAATTCCCTCTGCACAATGGTATACTGAAGTCCTTCGATCGAACCTTCCCATGCTCCTTCGTCGAAGCAATCTTCTAATTTCCGCTTCTTGGACTCAAACGTCATCTTGCGCTCCTTCAGGTTAGCGAGAGCTTTGTTGAGCTGGCCTTCGGCGGCGTATCTGCGGGCGGTTTCTTCATCAAACCTCTGCTCACTGTCCTTCACCTGGGCTTCTAGCTTGGAGATCTGCAGCATCAGCTTATCCTCCCGCTCTTTCCTGGTGGCCAGGGAAGTCTTCCAATGCTGGTTGAACTTGGATATCCTCCGATATGCCTCGTCCAAGTGCTGCTTCTTCGTAGCCAGTACGTCGTTGACAGCTTTGAAGTCTTGACCCATGCGTTCCCGCTCGGCTATCTGCTTAGTCAGGTCTGTACCTAGCTGGTTCACCAACTCTGTCTTCCTTTTGAAAGAATGAACGACCTCGTTCCTCTCACTTCGAAGCTGAGCTAATTCCTTCTCCAGTTCTTCGTTCGCCCGCTTCAATTTATCCCGCTCAGCTAACACCTGATTATGCTGCTGAATGGGCACAGTAGTAGGCTCTTCGATTGTTGGAGGGCCTTCTGGCTTGGCATGAGGGAACGGCATCCCTATAGCATTGGCCCGGGCTCTGATCCAAGTCAAATACGGAAGGTAGGCTTGACTGTTGCTTTTCCCCAGCAATGGCTTTCCTCGCTTACTGATACCGTTCCATGCGCACTGAAGCTTGGACAACAGATCCCCCTCTAGAAGACCAGTGAGGTACAGAGATTCCTGTACCTCTTCATCCTTCGGCGGAGCTCTCAAAGCATACGCGAACTGTCGAACTAGCAACGATGGATTGTAGTTTATACAGCCCTTCCTGCCTATCAAAGGCACATTTGGAAACTCGCTGCAACTGAAGATCACCTCAGTACCCAACCTATCTCTGTCGAACCAGTCAATATCCTCTGCAGATAAACTCATCAGACGCTCAGGCCACTCAGCCGTGGTTGCAGACAAGACAAAAGGACCCCTCTTGGGCAGATGACTATCATGCCATTTGTAAAGCAAGGGTACGCAGCACGAGACATTCTTCCCCCTCCTGTTCTCGTTCTTGTAGTGGACTGAGTGATAGACATCTCCTATCAAGGTAGGGACTGGATTCCCTGATGCGAAGATGTGAAATGCATCGAAGTCTACAAAATCGGGCATGTTAGGGAACAGGATGATGCCATATATGCATAGAGCGAGGATGGCATTGAACGCGACCCAACATCCGTCCTTGGCACACTGCTGAGCCTTACCCACTAGAAACTGCAAGGAGAGCCCAGGAACCTTGTTCCAACTAGTCAATACCAACTCGGAGGCGTCCAAATGAAGTGAAGGAGCTAAACCGGCCAGATCAGGCTCAGCATCCATGTGAACAAAAGGCATCTGCCTCTTGATAGGCACCCCTAGCAAATCAGCATACTCTTCCAGCGTAGGTGCGATAACAAAGTCCTGAAAAGTGAAACATCTCAGCGGAGGGTCATAGAACTGCAGTAGTGCGTGCAACCCGTTCACCTCGAATGCAGAAGGATTACAAACCAAACTGAGTAACCTGCCATAAGATTTTTTGAACTCATCCCTTACAGAATCATCTGCTAGAGCTATCAAACAAGTCAACTTAACCACATCGGGGGCAGGGAACTTGTAAGCCATAGTCTTCCTCGGAGAACCCATAACAATACAATAGGAGGCAAGAAATCCTGGATCGGGGAAAACGGTACCTGCAACACAGACACACGTTAATGAAATGCAAATGAACATGCAAACTAATGCAAAATGCAATCATGCAATAAGAGGCCCATGCAACTGGTGCTGTGGAGATTCTGTATCAACAAAACCATAATCTTGCTCTATCAAGAACAACCACTGCATCTGATAATAAGAGAACCCCGGTGTCGGACCACAAATCTGATCCGCCAGGAACAACCATCTGATAGGACCATATACATAGGATCATAATTCTGCTCTGTCAAGAACAAATGTCTGATAATAAGGACCTCAGATGTAGGATCAAGAAATATCTGCTGATGAGGTCTTCAGACCCCAAATCAAAAATCTACCCTATCAAGAACAAACATACAGCTGCTGATGAGATCTTCAGTCCCCACTCAAAAATCTGCTCTATCAAGAACAAACAACATCTGTTGATGAGATCCTCAGACCCCAATCAAAAATCTGCTCTGCCAAGAACAAACATACAACGGCTGATGAGATCTTCATACCCCACTCAACAATCTGTTCTATCAAGAACAAACAACATCTGCTACTGAGAAACCCTGGTACCAACAAAACTGATTCACTGTCAAGAAAACCAGGTTGTCTGAAGGTCAAGGTTTCCTGCAATAAACCCAACCCTGCTCACAGGTATGGACCTAAACTGACTCAAGTTCGGCATCCTATGTGTTCATCAGCGTCTCAGACATTCAAGAGGGGTGATACGATACCCAGAAGGTGTGGCATCACCAGCTCATGAAGCGGCCTCACTCGGCTGAATCACAAATGATCGGTCCCCAGAGTCGACAATCCACCAAACCAGCAACTGTCTCAACCCAAAGGTTTAAAAGAGAAGCCAACCGGATGAACCTCGTCTGAGCGTGGATTTCATGAGACACTAGTGCCTGCAAAGCAAGCACGCGCCCACTAATTTCCACAACTAACTCTATGGTGCACTCAAGCCTGGGTCTGGCTTCTCACTCATCAGAACTCCCATCCCACAACAGCACAGATAATCATATTATACTGAATATAAAATGCAGGAAATAACGTGCGAGAAGTAAAA
Organism: Lathyrus sativus; assembly: GCA_963859935.3. Classification (NCBI taxonomy): domain Eukaryota; kingdom Viridiplantae; phylum Streptophyta; class Magnoliopsida; order Fabales; family Fabaceae; genus Lathyrus; species Lathyrus sativus. The sequence goes on along the minus strand of OZ012739.1, from coordinate 212,984,446 downwards.
TGCGATAAATAAACGCAACCCAACAAGTAAACATACAAGCGTTAGGATTGACTCTCGCAGGGAGCCGTTGAGGTCCCCAGATGAGTCGCCAGCTGTCGCTTGCGCGAAAATAAGGTGCTGGCACAACAGAAGAGTCGCCACCTTTCGTTATTTATCCCTCAGAGCGGGAAAGGAAACGATCGGAAAAACCTAACAAAGAAAGGTAAGACAAGGTCATCGCAACCGTTGTTTGGATTCGGGAGTCGGTTACGCAAGGGGAAGGTATTAGCACCCCTCACGTCCGTCGTACTCGACGGGATCCTCGCTTGTTGTGTTTACTTGGACGGGTTGGTTTTATTCTAACTACCTATCAAGGCTGGCTTAAAACAGAAAAGAAAAATGACTCGGCAAAGCCTCGCGCTTTATGCCTACGTATTCTCATCAGAGAATGAGAAATCAGAGTCAACGTAGTTCGGCCTACGACGGGTTATGGGGGAAGGTAGCTCGCCAATACATCAGTATTGTACCTACGTACTCTCAACAGGTATGAGAGATCAAAGCTCACGTAGTTCGGGAAACTACGGTTTATTTCCTGTCTTTTACGAAAGAAGTGTTTTTTATTGTGTTTGTGATTTCAATCACACTAGAGACTATGACCTGAGAGTGAATGTGTCGCATGTCACCCAAAGGGTACCATACTAAACATCCAGACTGTGGAAAAGAAACTCTCCCACAGTCCTATTGTTGTCATGCCATGGATTCATCCTATGGTTGAGGTTTGAACAGGGAACTCCAAGAAGTTGTCATGCATAGGTTTCAACCTAAAATTCTATCATCAATTCCTTATCAAAGGAAATGAGAGTCCTAAGGGATCATGTCAATGATACACCAAAACAGACAAAGCATCAGCTTAACAGTAAAATGCATGCAATGCAAGTGAGGGAGGAAATGTGTGTGGGGCTTCAGCCTCCACAAGCTCATTTCAACCTCAAGCCAGAATGGATAACAGTAATCATACTGAAACAAAAACAACATGCTATCAAGCAAGAACAGTAAACTGCAATCATACAGATAAAAATGAAATGCCATCAGGCCAACAAACCACATGGGCAAGGGAGTTGGGCTCTACCGAATACCCACAAGCAAAGCCACACAATAATAATACAAGCAGAGGGAGCAACTCAACCTCTAGTGCAATCATGCTCCTAGATTCTACTTATTCTAGATATGGACTTATTCTAATGCATCAAGCAAGTCAGTCAAAACACATCAATACAGAAAAGAAAAAGATAAGAAACAGATCAACTCCTCTCTCAACTCCAAGCTTCAGTTCTTCCAACAGCAACTCAGTCTTCAGACTTCAATCACTCTTGACAAATATCAATTTGCTTTTCCAGGTTTCAACCCTTCAACATAAGTTTCAACTTATCTTCTCCTTTAAGCTTCAGCTTCTTGATCAGCTTCACCTTCAGGCTTCACCTAATCTTCAAGGGTCTTCAAGTATCAACTTGCTCTTGTTGCTCTTCAAGCTTTAGCTGGGATGGCAATGCTCAAGGATTCATCCTCTTCCATACTCTTCATTGAAGTCTTCATCTTAAAACTCAAGTTCAACATCTCTCAAGAAAATCAAACCAGAGGAAATCACTTACTGGATAAGCTGGGGATATTGAACTGCTTATTGACCACCAAAGGTGACCTATAAGGGTTCAACATCAAAGGAATGGTTCCCTCAAAAGTTCTACTTCCTAGGTACAATAACTTATCCCTCCAAAGGAGAGAGGTGTATACCATGGAAGGACTTTGAATCATAGGGAGGAATGGAGGTGGAAGATACCATCCATGTTTAAGAAAGAAGTTAACTAAGTCTAAACTCTTCCTAATCCCTAACCCTAAAACTATCAACAAAACAAACAAGATCAAGCTCTCAAGCTCCTCAATGCTCCTACTATGCTCCTACTCTGCTCCTCAATGCTCCTTAGACCAAGATCAAGCTCTCCAAGCCCACAAAGCAAAGCAAACAAAAATACAAGCCCACAAGGGCAACACAAACAATCATCAACTACAAGAATCATCTAAAAATAGTATACCACTATATTAAATCCTAATATAATTTCTAAGGGATCCTAAATACATACCCTTAATACCCTTATATGCCCCAATACCTATCTTGACCTAGAAACCCAAAGTTCTAATGTTATTATGGACCTATGTTAAGGATTAACCTAATTCTACACAACCTAATGTCATCTAATCAAAACTATCCTAAGATTCATCACAAAATTATGGAATAAATCCAGGGGGAAGCTAAAGCTTATATCTAACTATCCTAAATAGAATGACCTATAAATATTAAGGGAACTACCTAAACAAAATTCTACAAATTCATGGATCAACATAAGAGAAATAAAATGCAATAAAAGTAGAAAATATACAAAAAAATACTAAAAATGCATGAAATGAAAATATTTTTATTTGATAATTTTCTAGACATTAATATGAAATGGGAGCAAAAATTCCCATTAAAAAATCTTTAATTTTCCATTTATTATGATTTTTCAAAGATTAACATAAATTGGAAGAAAATAAAATGAAATATGAAGGGATGGGGTGTAGATAGTAATGCAATGCTGTTCAATACGCGTATGGGCTCAAAATAGGGGTGCAGGAAGTAACGCGCTCTGGGCCCATATTAATCAGAAAACAAAATGGAAATTGATGAGAAAATGATAAAGCCACAGTGAGAATAGCAATGGAATTCAGTGTAAATCAATCATGGGCCACAAGTGGGGGTGTGCATAGCTGTGTCTGGCAACTAAAGCCCAAAGCTCCTTTTAATGAAACGCATCGTTTCATTGCTTCTCAGGATTTCCCTCCAAGATGAAATTAAACACGGGCCGTTGGATTCAGAAATAGTCAATGGGTCTTGCTTGATCTAATGGCGTGGAACCCATCTTCTTCCTCCAGCTAGGGTTCTTGGAACCTCCATGGAAATGCAGAACACTGAGCTTCATCTTCCTCACACACGAACTCCATCAATACCTCACCAAATGCAACAATTAAAAACCCTAGATTACTCCAAATTTCATCAGGAATCTAGCCATGGCATCAGAATTTATTGAAACCCTCTCAAACCTAGAACCCGATAGCAACTTCAAATAACTGATCAGGAACCAATCTTAACAATCCTCAAAATTAAAGGTCCTAATCTCATCCTCATGCTTCCCTGAACATTTCTTGCTATTAAACCAAGATTATCCCCCAATATTCAGTGAGTTCTTGGTCCATAAAGAAATGGTGTCAACAACAAAACCATCACTAATTCTCTTCAAACTTTCCATAAGTGATCTCCTAGTCATCCTTAAAACATCATTATAAGCATGTTTGATGTTGAAGATTTTTCCATTTGAAGCTTGGAAATAGGAGATATGGCCTTATGCTTGAAATGACCTATAACCTCCAAATGACCAAAATGCCCTTCACTTGTCAAAACCATAAGTTGAGTTCTACAAATCCTATCAAGGACTTATAGTACTATCTAGAAAGCTAAGAAGATTCTCTAAAACATTCATGTTGACTAAGAGTTCATAGGAATCATCCTACTAGGGCAACAGTTGAATGCAAGTTGGGTAACTTTTAAGGACCCAGATTCACATACCTCAGATGACCTGTAATTTGTCAAAGCCATAACATGAGCTCTACAAATCCTATCAAGGACTTCTAGTACTTAAATTAAAGCTAAGAACAAGGTCTACAACATTCATGTTGTGGGGAAGATGAGATGACAATCACATCTTGATCTAAACTGCCTTGAAGATAGGGACCAAACTAGGGGATTTTACACTGTCAATCCTTAGAAACCCTAGCTTGAAACTTCTCAAACTCCTCAATCATGATGAGTTGGTCTAGGAATCATCCTTATAGCATCTCAATGCATCATTCCATGATCACATGGCTCTTGGATTAGGTCTCAACCCTCTCCAAATCATCAGTTGGCCTAGGGTTGACCCAGTCAAACCTTAATTCCACCACTCATGGCTGAGTCTTCTGAATTCTTGTACAATGACCTCTCTAGGCTTCATGATGGCTTTCAAGACATCTCATAAGCTTTCTTAAAGCTTCAAGTCCATCCTCATAGTCTCAGAATCATCTGAGGAGCACCCACAACTCTCAAGTTATGAGACACACAACCTTGGTTTCAACCAATCCCTCTGAGGATCTCTTTAGTTCTCTGACAAAGGTATCAACCTTTGAACACTTGAATAACCTTCTTGGCTAGCTTCATAGTCTTGATGGGTACTCATACCTCTGGACCCACTGCACACATATCCATGAGATGCAGATGATGAACACAATGAACCACAAACTTGGTAAATAAATGTTAGTCAAATTTTGGGGTGCAACACCTTGTTTGATTATATACATGCATTTTACCAATAAATCAAAAGGCATTTTTCTTTGTATTCAAATATTGTGATCTCTGTTATTCCTGTTTTATATTTGTTTTGAAAAACAATAAAATGGCAATGAGGTTGTGCTAACCTGCATATCCTTGTTTTAAGCTTAACCCTTGTTATTGCAGGATCCACATAGCAGATGACATCGACTCTGGACCTTCTACAACTCACTTCGACTTCGATTGCCCGATCTATCAAGCCGAGGAAGAGATTGATGAAGACGAAGACCTTCCCGAAGAGTTAGCCCGCTTGTTGAAACAAGAAGAGAAATTTATTCTGCCTCACGAAGAAGAGATCGAGATTGTGAATCTGGGTTCTGAAGAACTAGTCAGGAACGTCAGGATAGGGGCTGCACTGCAGAGTGATGTCAAGCAGAGATTGGTCGAGATGCTAAGAGAGTATAGTGACGTCTTTGCTTGGTCATACGAAGATATGCCCGGACTTGATACCGACATTGTGGTCCATCACTTGCCGCTGCGAGAAGATTGTCCTCCCGTTAAGCAGAAGCATAGAAGGACGCGACCAGATATGGTCGTTAAGATCAAAGAAGAAGTGCAGAAATAGCTTGATGCTGGCTTCTTAGTGGTCACCACTTACCCTCCGTGGGTCGCCAACATAGTACCTGTGCCGAAGAAGGACTGTAAGGTACGAATGTGCGTCGATTATCGGGATTTGAATAGGGAGAGCCCTAAAGATGATTTCCCGCTGCCTCATATTGATGTGTTGGTCGACAATACAGCTCAGTTCTCCGTATTTTCGTTCATGGATGGCTTCTCCGGTTACAATCAGATCAAGATGGCGCCGGAGGACATGGAGAAAACTATGTTTATTACTCCTTGGGGAACATTTTGCTACAAGGTAATGCCTTTCGGTCTGAAGAATCCAGGGGCCACTTACCAACGAGCTATGGTTACTTTGTTTCATGATATGATTCATCATGAGATTGAAGTCTATGTTGATGACATGATTGCGAAGTCCCAAACGGAGGAGGGACATCTGGTCAATTTGTTGAAGCTTTTTGAAAGGCTTAGGAAGTTCAGGTTGAGGCTGAATCCTAACAAGTGTACTTTCGGAGTACGGTCCGGAAAGTTAATGGGGTTTATCGTGAGTGAAAGAGGCATCGAGGTTGATCCCGCGAAGATAAAAGCAATACAAGAAATTCCAGCGCCAAAAACAGAAAAAGAAGTTCGTGGTTTCCGGGGCAAAATAAACTACATTGCAAGGTTTATTTCTCAGCTCACGGCCACGTGTGAACCGATGTTCAGACTGCTAAAGAAAGATCAGGCGATTATCTGGAACGAGGATTGCCAGAAGGCATTCGATAAGATAAAACAGTATCTGCAGGAACCTCCGATCTTGATACCCCCAGTGGCCGGACGACCCTTAATCATGTACTTGACAGTTCTTGAGAATAGTATGGGGTGTGTTCTCGGTCAACCCGACGAGACGGGCAGAAAGGAGCATGCCATTTACTACTTGAGTAAAAAGTTCACAGATTGTGAATCTCGTTACTCGATGCTGGAGAAGACGTGTTGTGCACTAGCCTGGGCTGCCAAACGTTTACGACAGTACATGCTCAATCACACCACCATGCTAATTTCGAAGATGGATCCGATCAAGTACGTCTTCGAGAAACAAGCGCTTTCGGGCAGGATTGCCAGATGGCAAATGGTGTTGACGGAATATGACATTCAATACGTTTCCCAAAAGGCCATTAAGGGCATCGTATTGTCTGATTACCTTGCCGAACAGCCGATCGAAGATTATCAGCCGATGAAATTTGAATTCCCTGATGAGGATATCATGTTTCTCAAAGCAAAAGATTGCGATGAACCGTTGCCCGACGAGGGTCCAGATAGGAAATCCTAATGGAAATTGATATTTGATGGGGCGGTTAATTCTTATGGAAGTGGCATTGGGGCAATCATCACGACTCCCCACGGATCCCACATCCCATTCACTGCGAGACTGACGTTTCCGGTCACAAATAATGAAGCAGAGTACGAAGCATGCATCATGGGTCTATAAGAAGAAATTGATTTGAGAATCAAGAACCTAGATGTATATGGTGACTCGACGCTTGTGATCACCAAATTAAAGGGGAGTGGGAGACTCGTCAATCGAATTTGGTGCCGTACATGAACTATGCCAGAAGGCTGCTTCCGTTCTTTGATCGAGTGGAACTCCATCATGTGCCCAGGGCCGAGAACCAGATGGCTGATGCCTTAGCCACATTGGCTTCGATGTATAAAGTCAATTTTTGGAATGAAGCTCCAAGAATTGTCCTTTCTCGTCTTGATAGACCTGCGTTCGTCTTTGCGATCGAGGAAGCCTCCGACGGCAAGCCATGGTTCCTTGATATCTAGAACTTTCTTATGACTAAGGAGTATCCTGCGGGAGCGTCAACCCAGGATAAGAAGACTCTGAGGAGGCTGTCTGGAAATTTCTATCTCAATCCTGATGGAGTTTTGTATAAAAGAAATCACGATCTCGTGCTACTCAGATGTGTAGATGAGAAAGAAGCGAGTATGCTCATGGAAGAAGTCCATGAAGGCACGTTTGGTACGCACGCCGGCGGGCACGCTATGACGAGAAAGATCCTGAGGGCAAGATACTACTGGCTGATGATGGAATCGGATTGCTTTAAATTCGTGAAGAGATGTCATAAATGCCAGATTTATGCTGATAAAGTTCATGCGCCCCCGTGCCCTTTGAATGTCATGTCCTCCCCGTGGCCGTTCTCCATGTGGGGCATCGACAAGATAGGCAAGATCGAGCCCACTGCATCTAACGGTCATCGCTTCATTCTAGTAGCTATCGACTACTTCACCAAGTGGGTGGAGGCAGCCTCATATGCTAATGTGACCAAGCAGGTGGTGGCTAAATTCATAAAGAGGGATATCATTTGTCGTTACGGAATTCCCGAGCGGATCATTACTAATAATGGTTCGAATCTGAATAACAAGATGATGAAGGAGCTGTGCCAGAGCTTCAAGATTGAACACCATAACTCATCTCCTTACCGGCCGAAGATGAATGACGTCGTTGAAGCGGCCAATAAGAACATTAAGAAGATTGTACAGAAGATGGTTGTGACCTATAAGGACTGGCACGAGAGGTTGCCATTTGCACTGCACGGTTATCGTACAACGGTACATACATCAACCGGGGCCACTCCTTTCTCACTGGTGTACGGTATGGAAGCTGTCTTACCGTTAGAAGTGGAGATCCCTTCTTTGCGAGTTTTGGTTGATGTGAAACTTGACGAGGCAGAATGGATTAAGAACCGACTAAACCAACTCAGCCTGATGGACGAGAAGAGATTAGCATCGATGGCGCATGGTCGTCTGTACCAAAGCCGAATGAAGAAAGCTTATGATAAGAAGGTGTGTCCTAGAAGCTTTCAGACGGGTGATCTCGTCCTGAAGAAGATTCTTCCTCCACACTCCGATCACCGGGGCAAGTGGACTCCTAATTATGAAGGTCCGTACGTCGTCAGCAAGGTCTTCTCGGGAGGAGCCTTGTTGTTATCCACGATGGATGGTGAAGATTTTGCATCCCCGGTGAACGCGGACGCAGTTAAAAAATACTTTGCTTAAAAATGACCCGCTGGAGAGAAAAAGAATATCCAGGCAAAAATGGGGCATCCCGGTGAACCATAAAAAAGGAAAAAGGTTCGGGCAAAAATTAGGGATATAAAAGAAAAATGTACACCCGCAAAGTCGAAAACCCGGAAGGACGACTTTGGAAAAAAAAGGTATCCCGGTGAATCGAAAACCCGAAAGGGCGATTCAGGAAAAAGTTAGGGATTGGAAAAAGCAAATGACTGCGTTTCGCATGTGGACTTTCATTATTTAGTGGTTTGAAAGACCTGAGGGCCGTTTATCTGAATCAATCTCTTCTGAAGCTGAAGCGTCGGAGAAGTATCGAAGTCGAGTGGGTCATAGAGGGATCAACTCATGGTGTTCGTCTACGCCTCATTGCCGACATTTGTATATACTGATGTATATTTATGTTTTATTTTTGCGCGGCTTCCTCATTCCAGGAGCTTGCCTTTGTTGTAAAAAATTTTTACCCATTCAGGGGTTCGTTATCAATAAAATGTATACTATTCAGCAATTCTGTTTGTTTGTTTAGCATTTACCCGTTTTGTTTGCGAAAAAGAACGCCAACGTTTTTGATAAAATGCGCATACATAAACTTACTGGCCTAGGACACTGATTGTTGAAACAATGAATTACTTGAACATTGTCACAAGATGATAACCTTGATAGGTCCCTTTTGAGAGGGGTATCTTGTCTGTTTGTTTATGTTGTTGCAGGTGTAGCATATACCAGGTAGTACGCCGCATGCGTCTCCAAGCAGGATGATTCCTTCTTCTCCAGCAAAGTTCAGCAGCCTCTCCTCGCAGAGTCTGAACGTGAGATCGTAAGCATTGATATGTTTTCCCAAGCAGAGAAGATTCTCTCCCCAATCAGATGCATCCCGAAGGGTCGTCATCTTCCCAGCTGAGTAACATACTGAAGTGTGCGGTACTCGGAAGTTCCAGACTGAAGTCTCCAGAAGAATTGAGATTCCCCATAGAGTCGTACTCTCCCCGGTAGGCAGGATGATTCCTCCCTTCCCTAGCCGAGTTTTCAGTTCCCCAAGAGAGCCGAGTCCTTGGAAGCGTTCAGGCCATGATTGGTGTTCCCCAGTAGAGTGTTGAATAGCTGATGCCGTATTTCCCCACCGGAGTCGTTATCTCCAGGAAGGTTTAGCCGTGAAGGCCGTGCAGTTTATTTCTGCGATTGACATTGTTTTCCTCAGCAGTTGTGGTTTGAATACCTAGTTGAGCGGGTTTAGGTTCTCATAGAACTTTGTTTCCCTGCAGCAGTCAACTGAAGATCATTTCCCCAGGCGGAGTCCAATTGAGATTGGCGTGACTTCTTCTCCTCGGCAGGATGATTCCTTCCTCCACCAGAGTGGTTCTTTCTCCTTGACAGGAGGATTCTCCCTTCAGCATTTATTTTGCTGATGGGGTCGTAGCATTTTGCATGATTGCATAGCATTTACCCTGAAAGCGCGTAGCATTTCCACCGTGTGGAGCATTGCGCCATTGTCGAAGCATACGCATACGAAACATGAGCTAGGTCGTTACCGTTCTTGTTTTGCAGGTGTTCCTCCGTAGAGTCGCTTGCTCAAGATGATCCTTGAATTCCCCAGCAAAAGTCGTTTGCCCAAGATGATCCTTGAATTCTCCCGCAAAGGCGTTCGTTTAAGATGATTCTTAAAATCCCCAGTAAAGTCGCAAGAGTTGGTTGCTCAAGTTGATGCCTAGAGCCCCCGACAAAGTGTTTGCTCAGGATGATTCCTGAAATCTCCAACAGAGTTATTAGTTCAAGATAATTTTCGAAGCCCCCGGCGAAGTTATTTGTTCAAGATGATTCTTGATGTCCTCAGTAGAGTTGACTCACCCAGAATGATTTCTGGATCCCCGAAGCAGAGTTACTTGATAGTTCTCCAGAATCCCCAGCGGAGATGCGTCATCCCCAGCAGGTTTCCGAACAGCGAAGTTGAAACTTCCCTCGAAGACTTGATGATTGAAGTTTAACCGTATCAACGAAGCAGTTCTCCCAGCTGATGCGGAGTGCCTGATGGCAGAAGTTTGGATATCCCCAATTGGTTCATGATTGACCGAGAAGGCTGTTCCCGACTTACCGACGAAGTTCGGCTGGCGCCCGAAGGTTTCTTCGAAGGCCCTATGGCATGATTAACTTGACTGTTGATCTGATAAGTCCCGAGGAATACTGATGCCTGACGGCATGATCGACCATGTATCACCGGTTACCGTGTGACCAATTCCCCAGCTAGTTGCTGTGCAACTAATATTTTAGTTTTCGAAGATTTGTTCCCATCAGAGTACCGTGTACTTGTGCAGTTGGAAAATTTCCGGGTTTGTCGGTATTCAACCGTCTCGCACCTTGATTGGTTGAGAGTCGTTCGCTTCTCACCCAGTCAGGTTCAAGCCGTTTGAATAGGGGCAGCTGTTGCACCCCAAAATTTGCCCAACTCTTCTTTACCTAGCTTATGACTAGCAATCAAGAGATCAAGAGGTATGACTACCAATCAAGAGCTACACAAGAGTTTGAAGATAGCTAAGAAGGTTTTTCAAATGTTCAAGGGTGATATCCTTGTCAGAGAAGTTAAAAGATCCTCAGAGAGAATGGTTGAAACCAAGAGTGTGTGCCTCCTAACTTGAGAGTTGTGGAGAGCCATCAGATGATTCTGAGACCATGAGGATGGACTTGAGGTCTTGAGAGAGCTCATGATAAGTGTTGAATATCACTTTGAGGCCTAGATAGGTCATTGTGCAAGATTAAGAAGACTCAGCCATGAGTGGTGTAGTTAGGGTTTGACTGGGTCAACCCTAGGTCAACTGATGAGTTGAACAAGGTTGAGACCTAATTCAAAGGCCATGTGATCATGGATTGATACATTTAGATGTTATAAGGATTATTCCAATGTCAACTCATCATGATTGAAGAGTTTGAGAAGTTTCAAGCTAGGGTTTCTAAGGCTTGACAGTGTAAAATCCCCTAGTTTGACCCCTATCTTTAAGGCAGTTTAGCTCAAGATATGATTGTCATCTCATCTTGCCCCCAACATGAATGTTGTAGAGCATGTTCTTAGCTTTAATTTTAGTGCTAGAAGTCCTTGATAGGAGTTGTAGAACTCAAGTTATGACTTTGACAAGTTACAGGTCATCTGAGGTCTGTGAATTTGGGGGCTTGAAAGTTACCCAACTTGCATCAAACCTTTTCCCTAGAAGGATGATTCCTATGAACTTTTGGTCAACATGAATGTTGTTCCTTATACTCTTAGCTTTCTAGAGAATACTAGAAGTCCTTGATAGGATTTGTAGAACTCAAGTTATGGCTTTGACAAGTCAAGGGCATTTTGGTCATTTGGAGATTATAGGTCATTTCAAGCATAAGGTCATAACTCCCATTTCCAAGCTTCAAATGGGAAAATGTTCAACATAAAACTTGTTCAAAATGATGTTTTAAGGCTATTAAAGAGGTCATGAGATGTTGGAAGTGCTTGTAGCTCAAAGTTGCAAAAATGACCTAAAATAAGGGTATAAGTTAAATAAACCAAAGTTGGAAATTGATATTTTTGACCTACATATCCAAACCAAGGCATGTAATATATAATTTTGACTCTAGAAAACATTTTAAGAACATTGGTTTAGCCACATTTTTGAATTGAGATTCAATTGGTGGACTTGCTTTGAAAAGTAGTTACTTACATCATAAGTAACATTTGCAAAACCTAGAATCAAGGCATAACCAAGGCCCCTTGCAAGCCAAACACTTTCAAAATGTCACTAGGGGAGAAATTGGAAGAGAATGGGATTGATTTCAAGCTGCAAACAGAACTATGCATACCATGGCATATGGTTGAAATTCTCATGTCATGAGAGATTGAAATTCTCATTAGAAGGATCTAGAGGGTTCTAGATCATCCACACATGTTCTATATATTAAGTAGAAGAGGTTTAGACGAAATATTGGTGATGATTGAAGGAGAGAGCAGAGATTGAGATTGAGATTTCATTGCTTGCAACTGAATTCGGTTTCACCAATTTCTTCACTTTCCATCCATTTTCTTGATTGCAACCTCTTCCATGGATGCTAGGGATTGAGTCCAGATCATAATCAAGAGGAATTCGTGGCTGATTGGTGTTTTTGAGCTCAGATTTTTCCACCTGCAACTCACCATCGGGTTTCAAGATTCAGGAGTTTTCAACCAGTTCTATTGCATACAGAAGCAAGGAAATGATCTATTGATCGTGTCTGGAAGGTTGGAGAGCTTGATTTGAAGGTTTAGTGCATCTGTTCATCAAAGATTGACATGTATGTAAACTTCTTCCTCCAGCATGAATTAGGTAGAATCAATACGAATTAGGATGTTAGATGCATTGTAGAACGGTGTAGGAATGATTTCAGACCATTAATTTGAGATTTAGTGACCAATTAGGGATGTTACCATTTTCAGTTGAGAATTGGTTATGGAGAATCTTGAGGTTTCAAAGAGAATAGAGGGCATGAATGAATTCGTGAGGAAATTTGGGACAAGTTTCATGTATAGACCACTTGCAATGGAGGATCCTAGAGAGAGTTAGGGTTGGGGACGATGACCGGAGCACCACCGGTGGTGGCCGGAGCTGCGCGCGAGGTTCAAATATTCAAAAGGTTGAAGATGACTCTAGAGCCCTTGGATTTAGGTGGACCTTTGACTAGAGGAGTGATCCAACGGCCACGTTTTAATTTCAGGTTGTGAAGGATCTGAGTTAATGAAACGCATCGTTTCATTTAAGTGCTGATGCTGGGCTTAGTGAATTGGTTGATACTTGCCCCCCCCTGATGGCCCAATCCATTATGTGAACTGATTTTCATTGCTAGTTGCACCGTGCATTTATCTTTTTCTTTGAATTTTCTTTATTTTCTTCACTTTATACATAGTTCTTGATTACATCATATAAAATTGAAAAATGATCCAATTAATCCCATTCTTTTTGCATTATATTCATGATTGAGTCTAGTATTTTTTAGATTAAAAATATTTTTATTTCATGTATTTTCTGATTTTATGGGAGTTTTACATTTTAATTGATATTAAAATGGTTATGTTTGATACTTAATTTTGTGGAATTTTGTGTGATCATGTGATGATGATTTTGATCTTGATTTTTTGTGTGTGATTAGTTTAGACATGTATTCTCCCATAGCATTTTTCTCACATTTTTGGGATGAAAATAGGTGTGTTTTCTAGATAGAGCTTTAGGTGCTTCCTTTTAGGGTTTAGGTTTAGTACCTTGTAGTGTAGAATTTATTTCTAGGTCTTATTTGATGATTTGATCTCTGGAATTAATATGGTAGAGTCATGATTCACCTAGGTTCCCATAGTTATTTTTGTAGGATTTTACAATTGGTTTTAGTATTTTAGTTAGGATTAACTTCAGTACTAGGTTTTAGGTGATCCTAACTTACTAACTCAACTAGATTAACTTCTTTAGTCCCCTTAGATTAGGGTTTTGCTTTGTTTGCCTTTGGTTGAGATTGAAGACAAGTTGAAGACAAGGCGAAGATGATTGAAGTTGCTTGAAGTTGCTTGGAGCTTGGAGTTGCTTGTTCCTGAAGGTGTCTGATGAAGGTTTAGGAGGTAGGAGACCTAGGGAGAGCCTTAGAATTAGAATGACTTCTTTCATAAATATGGAAAGCATCTTGTGCTTCCATTCCTCCCAATGACTAAAAGTCCTTCTAAGATATTCACATCCCTCCTTTGGAGGGATGAGTGGCTTTATCTGGGAAGTAGAACTTTGAGCGAACCATTCTCTCATAATGATGAACCCTTACAGGCTTCCTTTGGTTGTCAATAAGCTGTTTATCATTTCCACTCATTCTGTTAAATCAATTGTCTTCTGGTTTGAGTATCTTGAAAGATGTTGGACTTGAGTTTGAAGATGAGGACTTCATTGAAGAGTGTGGAAGAGGATGATTCCTTGAGCATTGCCATTGCAGCTGAAGCTTGAAGATCAAGAAGAACAAGTTGACACTTGTACAAAAAGGATTCAATCTGAGATTGAAGAAAAAAGTTGAAGCTTGAAGAAACAAGTTGATACTTGTGTGTTGATACATTGAGAGTCTGAAGGAATCAAGTTGACACTTGTAGTTAGGAGTGAAGCCTGAAGGTGGAATTGACTGAGGAGCTGAAGCTTGAAGAAGAGAGAACAAGTTGACACTTATGTTTGAGGGATTGAAATCTTGGGGAAGCAAGTTGATACTTGTCATGGAGGATAGTAGCCTTGAAGGGTGATGGAAGTCTGATGACTGGACTGCTGTCTGAGGAGAGCATGATTGTGGAAGATCTTGTCTGTTTTCTTCTCTGCATTGATGTGGCTTGTTTGACTTGCTTGATCCATTAGAATAAGTTCATATCTAGACTGACTTTAAGCTAGGAGCATGATTGCACTAGAGGTTGAGTTGCTCCCTCTGCTTGTACTTTTACTGTGCGGCTTTGCTTGCGGGTATTCGGTTGAGCCCAGCTCCCTTGCCCATGTGGTTTGTGTTTGCTTGACAGCATGTTATTTTTACTGTATGATTGCAGTTTACTTCTATTTTGCTTGACAGCATGTTATTTCCTCTGTATGATTGCAGTTATTCATATCTGGCTTGAGGTTGAGATGAGCTTGTGGAGGCTGATGCCCCACACACATTTCCTCCCTCACTTGCATTGCATGCATTTTACAGTCGTTTACCGTATATCTGTTTACTGTTTAAGCTGATGCTTTATCTGTTCCTGTTTACCATTGACATGATCCCCTAGGATTCTCACTTCCTTTGATAAGGAAGTGATGATTAGAACTTTAGGTTGAAACCTATGCATGATAACTTCTAGGAGTTCCCTTTTTCAAACCTCAACCATAGGATGAATCCTTGGCATGACAACAGTAGGACTTGATAGTCTCCCTTTAGTTGAGCCTGCTCTCTTCTCATCTCAAAACAGCTTAAGATACAGTAATCATGAATGATTTCTTTCGTACGTTACAAGCCTTAAGCTATTTGAGAAAGGATTGTTGGAGAGCTTCTTTCCAACAGTCTGGATGTTTAGTATGGCACCCTTTGGGTGACATGCGACGCATTCACTCTCAGGTCATAGTCTTTAGCGCGATTGAAATTGCAAACACAATAAAAAACAGTTCTTTCATAAAAGACAGAAAACAAACTTCAAACCTTTTTGCCCCGTGGGCCCATAATTCAAAGGAAGCTTTTCTGAAGAAAAGAGTGTCGTTAAACTTCAGCGCCACCGCAAACAGGCTTTGTCCCTAACTGCTGGAACTGCTGTTTAACCCTACTCGATAAAACAGATGAATCTGAATCCCCGTAATCCGTATTAGCCCGAACTACATAAGCTCTAATCTCTCATATCTGTTGAGAGTACGTAGGCATAATACAGACGTATTGGCAAGCCACCTTCCCCATAACCTGTAGTTAGGCGAACTACGTTGACTCTGATTTCTCATTCTCTGATGAGAATACGTAGGCATAAAGTGCGACGCTTTGCCGAGTCAGTTTTGTTTTCTTTTTAAGCCAGCCTTGATAGGTAGATAGATAAAACCAACCCGTCCAGTAAACACAACAAGCGTGGATCCCATCGAGTACGATGGATGTGATGGGTGCTAATACCTTCCCCTTGCGTAACCGACTCCCGAACCCAGACAATGGTTGCGATGACCTTGTCTTATACCTTTTCGTCAGGTTTTTCTGATCGTTTCCTTTCCCGCTCTGAGGGATAAATAACGAAAGGTGGCGACTCTTCTGTTTTGCCGGCACCTTATTTTCGCGGAAGCGACAATATCGAACTTGTATCTTGAGATAGGTGGTCTTGAAGTCAGGCACTAAATAGGGGATTTTACCCTGAGAACCCTAATTTAGTAACTTCTCACACACTTGATCCTTGATGAATTGAACTTGAAATTAGGTCTCATATATCTTAACACAACATCCCATGACCATAGAGACTTTGAGTTTAGTTTTAATCTCTTTCAATTTCACATTTGACTGAGGATTTACAAGATGAAAACCCTAGATGCAACACCTTCAACTGTAACCTTTCACACTTAGCACAAACACGTGGATGAGCTCCACAATGACCCTCAAGGTACTCAATGAGCTCTCTCAACATCTTACATCCATAACCATGAATTCACAATCCTCTGATGATCTTGAACTGGGCTCCCAATTAGGAGATGACCCACATACATCCATCCTTTCTTTCACAAGACCAATGCCCACGTCCTCATGACTTGAAGACCATCCAAACTTGAGTAAAACCCCTTGCTTAGGCTCAACCCTCTGAGTAGACTCCTCTTGATATGCACAAACTCTTGATCCCATGTTCAATGAAAAATGCTATGCAATGTAAATGCTAGAAAGAAATGAAATGAAACATAAACCAAGTTAAGAAAAGGTTGGGTAAATTTTGGGGTGCAACACTACTCCCTAACAGTTTCCGCACTACGTCCTAAAAAGGCTTAGTGGGGTAAAAGTGTTACTAAAGGTCCTCAGCTTTGCAGACTCTCAAGTTGAAACAATTAATGAATGCATGACTACTCATACATCACCAATCATCTCAAGGAGGTCTCCACTGAGCATAATTACATCATATGTTAAAGTTGCTAAGACTACTCCCAACAATCAACTATTGATCATATCACATCCTATCATATGTGTCACTCATGTTCGGGTTAGGACTTATCTCACTACTTATGATACCCAATACAAAGAGATATATTGACAAATATACATGTAAGCAAATATTCACATGTATAACATACAAATAAAATAAATGGGCTAAACCCTCATGATTTTTAAGTTGTATCCTCAGTGAAGTCGCCATTTCTGTTGTAGTGAGAATCGTGATATCAAGCTATTGATTAACTTGAATCCCAATTCATTAAATTCACAACCAAACTTTAATTTATCCAAAGGAAAGGTTAAAGAAAGAAAAACCTTTTGCGCGATGTAACAACAACGCTAAGAGATGGGAAATCAGGGGTTGGCTATGCCTATGGTAGGTATTTCGCATCCTAAACATCTGTAGTACTCTATAGGAACCTTTTATATGTTTGTATGCTATATTTGCCAAATGTTTGCGATGGTTTGGGATTGGGTAAAAGGTTAGGTAAAGACCTAAGGATAATTTCTAAATTTGCTCGAAAAGATATCGCATCCTCTGCCTACGTATCCTAACTAGGATAGAATCAGAGCAACCGTAGTTCATATCACTAGGGATAGATGAACACTTGATTATGATCAATATTCAAAAGGGAACAAACATAACAATGCTTGTATATAGTTTGACAAAACTCTCCTAGATCTAAGTTGTACACTCAAAGGGATTTGATTTTGACAAAAACCAAGAGGGGAGTAAGTAATCATGACAATGATTTTTACATAGAGTTAGCAAACTCTATCTTAAAGTTCTAGTTGAAAGATACTCCTAACAAGGGGTAGGTCTTTTAGACTTAAGCAAAGTCTAACGAATATAGACTCTAACATAACTAAGTTATGGTTCAAGATGACTTAACAAAGTTAGAAGGAGGGTAACGAGTTGTCTATGACCCAAGGGTTAATAGAGAGACTATCCTTTGGAATGGGAAAAGATGAGGCAACTGGATGAGAACTAAAAAGTTCCATCACTTGGGGAATAACTTAACAAAGTTAAAAGTACACATAAGCATTCATTCAAACATGATGAACATTAAGAGAATTTGGTAACAACCAAAGAAGAGATGCAAGTATGTGACAACATGAAGCAAATATTACAATCAAATCAAATGGTTATAACCAATAATGCACAAAGATATCACAATATCTAGAGGGACATGGTAAAAGTTCTTACATGACCAAGCATATAAGGTACATTAATTTTAAAACATCTTGACAAAGATGAAGAGCAATGAGGTAACAACCTTCAAGACAAAATAACAGAACATGTAATTCAAACAAGTTTAAATGAAAACAAGTCACAACTTGAGGCAAGCATATATAAGGATCAAGGGATGTCAAATGTAACAACATGATATCAACAATCATGCATTGATGACAATCAAGTACAATAGCATGCAAGAGATGTTACAACAGATCAAGTAAGAAGTTCAAAGTTTTATGGGGGAAGCATACAAGCTTATGGTAACAACCAAAACAAAGCAACTTCTATCATATTAGAGTTCTAAAAATACAATCAAGAAGTTACAACATCAAGAGACACAACATGATTCACAAATACAGTTCACAGGATCACCTAACTAGATGCACTTCCAAAAACAAGGATTGATCATGAAAAGACTTTGAGTCAAACAAAACTCAACCACTTAAGCAAGTTAACAAACATGTGTGGATCAAATACAGATAAACTCACAAGATAGTTCAAGAAATAGTTTAAGAAAAGTTTGAAACAGAAACAAGGTAAAAACCCTAAAAGGCAACATGACTTTCAAGATGGTTGAAGTATTTCTAGGATGGGCATCCTTGAATTATTTTCTCACTATATGAAATTAGACATAATAAAAAACATTTTGTAAAAATAATGGATCAAAAATGTTAAAAAATGAAAAAGTTATGAGGTTTTTAATTTTGTAAATAAAACATTAAAAAAAAACCAAGTGATAAAAAGTTAGAAATGCACATCTCAAGTGTTGAACCCACAACCTTTGGTTCACAAGTCTAAAACTTAACCAACCCAACCAGAATGCGCATGTGATCAATAAATGGAGAAGAAAAACTAAATGTTAAAACATGAAATAAATTTCAAAAGCCAAAAAGAGTTTATCCCAACACAGATCAAACTCAGGACATTTAGGCAAGGCAAGATATGAGCGCGTAGGCCATGACCACTGGGGTGGTGATACATCCAATGTATGAAACCACCCTAGTGAATTATATACCTTCAAGTGTAAAATCTGAGCAAAATCAAAAGAGCAAGCCAACAAGTGAAAATGCAAAAAAAAAAACGTGAACACCTCAATCTTTGTCAAAACAACATCAATTTTAGGAAACTTTAGGTCCATCTCATGTGAAATTTAACAAGGAAATTGATGGTGCTCTTGGTTTTCTCAAATAATGTACACAAATTAAAACTCGATTGCAACTGCATAAGGAGGGTTTGAAATTCAATTTCAAAGTTGGAGCTCAAATCAAACACATTTGGATCAGATAGAAAGCTTGTACAAAACCATAATATGCTATTTAAAAAGTTTAAACACAAGGATGGCTCAAAATTGTACTAGAACAGAATATGGCATATGAGTTGAAAAAATGCACATAAGTTGTTATAGAAAATGAAAAAACAGATAGTAGCAGGACCAAACTAATATAGATTCAATCAAAGAAAACATGAGTTAGCATATATTATGATTTATGAGGTTGCCATGACATCTCTCAAGGTTGCTTGCAGCAGAACCAAAACATTATGAATTTATCAACATAGATAGCAAATACAAAATTCCTTTGAATCTAGAAACCAAGGCCTGAATCTTGTGAAAGCACCTCAATAAAAGTTTATGACAGAAGTCAACTCCCCATTCACATCATATTACAAAAATACATAGGCATACACATACAATTTCAAATTAATACAAATATTGGTCTGAATAGAAACTAAACAAACTAATCATATAGAAATGGCATACAATCAGTGTCAAGAACATTCTATAAAGGTTTCTTAAATTCAAGATGACTTATGAGCACCCAACTTATTCTAAACAGAAACAACAACATGATTCATAGTTAGAAGAACAATCCAACAAATCTAAAATCTACCCTATATGTCAGCTGTACATACTCTTACTTAACAAGTAAGTTAGGTTCATACCTTACCTAGAGCACACTTAAAGGAGTTTCAAAGATCAATAGCATAGCATTTCATAATGACCAAGAGTGTGCTAAACATACTGATGAGCAAGATAGTAATCATGGTAGATTCATACCTGAACTACACTTACATTCAAACACATTTCAACTAATGCATATTAATCATGTTCATGATAGTTTATGAATAAGGTAGTGATTACTAACCTCTTGTAGACTTCCAAGCAAGCTATTTAGTTGGGAATACCTTGAAAAGTTGCTCTAACTGATCTCAAGCAAGTCTCGGTGAACCAACAGATTTCTTATACTTGAAGCAATCAAAGGGATCTTTGTGAAAGATCTAACAACTGGTGATACAAAGGGTTTTTTGATGTTTTGGACAGTTAGAACACTTCAAACCAAAGGTGTTTGAAGTGTCAAGATTGTTGAAACCTGCTTGAGCAAAGGGTTATCTTATTTTGTATAAAAACGTCAAAGTTCACTAAGGTTGAGGGTTGACTTTTGAAGATATGAGGTCTTGGACTGTTTTAATGGTTGGAATATCTTCCAAATGTCATTTGTAGGTTGTGCAGAGGGTTTGTGATGAGTTTCAATGCTTGGAAATGGATCTAGCATGCAATCTGTCCAGGATATATTTTGAGGATTCTTAGTGATTTTTCTTGAATTACAAGGAAAGTGGAAAGCAGAATTTAATTGTGGGTTTCTTCTGGTTTTTGAAGCTTTCTCTGTGTGTTTGATACATAGTGGATGTCTCTATTTATAGAAGAAGTGAATGTTTATACATATTTGAAGATGTGGCTTGCCTTTTGTCTTTTGGAGGGAGAATGGATGAAATCTTCCCATGGATCTTGATGCAGCTGGTTTTGTGTGTTTCCAATGCTTTGTGCTGCATAAACAACCCATAAACAAGCCATGAGAAGTGACTAAAGAAGTGCCAAGAGAGTAGGAGTTATGCTGCAACACATTTCACTCAAAAAGTTTCTCTTTCCTCTTGTACCTTTTGTACTTGTTTGGATTTTAATAATGAACTTTGGCCAAAATCTTAGCTTTGCTCTTAGAGTCTTCTGCATTTCCACTTATCACACTCTTAAATATCATATAAATGGCTAAACAATGGTTGAGAACCAATTGGATAGTTGGTATGTTGGTTCATATCAAGTTTGAAGTTATGCATTTCAAGTTCTTGGACCCTAACTTACCTCCTTCGAAACTCATAGCTCACAAATGCTATGGAAGAGTTCTTGTACTTTTTAGAAAGTTACGGTTTTGCCCATTTTAAAACCCTAATTTCTTGACTTTTCGATTACTTCTCAATTCTTGATCCAATGGTCACCAAACTTCATGATTAGATATGATATAACATTAGGAACATAATTGACTTTTCAGTCAGACGAACCAACGATCGAAAAACTCCAAATCGACTATCGGTATTCTGGGTCCCCTGAGGTCTTGAAAATTCTTTATTGGAATTCAATAAGTCATATAAGCTTCATGGATCATGATTATACCATTGGAGTACCATTTAAATCAAAAGTCAAACCACAGTTGACTTTTCTTAATTAGAAACCCTAATCGAGGGTCCTGGACTGCACTGTTCTTCTTTTTTGGGTGACAACCTCAAATTGGATTCATAATTGATTCAATGTAGTGTTCTTAATGACATTGACCGATCAAACCATAGAAACTCACGATTCTTGACTGTAAGGAATCCTTATTCATCTGCATCTTGACAAAGACAAACTTGAAATAGGTTAAGGTTAGATAAACAATAATGGTGCTCCTAGAATGATGATGGAGATATAGGGGTCAAAATTTGGGGTACAACAACTAGGGAAGCTAGATTGAGGGTTTAACCCACTTTGTGTGCTTGTATGCTATATCTCTGTATATTTGCCTATACATGTATATTTATGAATATATAACTGTATGTTTACATTGGATCATTTGGGTGATATCTTAAGTGGTTAGATAAGTCCTAACCCGGACTTAAGCGTACACATATGATAGGATGTGGTATAATCAATAGTTGACTGTTGGGAGTAGTCCTAACATATTTGACATATGATGTAACCCCGCTCAGTTAAGACCCCTTGAGATACTTAATGGTGTATGAGTAGTCATACATTTCATTATTTGTTTTAACCTGAAAGTCCGTGAAAATGAGGAACTTAGTTACCCACTTACCCTACTTGGCCTTTTTGGGACGTAGTGCGGTGAGTATGAGGGAGTAGTCCCGAAATAGTTGTTATGCGATACTACACTCAAACGAGTTTATCTCGAGAATATTTTTGACCCACGTGAGTAGTCATGTTGGTTGATAATATCCGAAGGATTTATCTTTGACTCTGGTAACTCTTGATAGAACTCGTTATGCAGGTACAATAAACACCTTAGTACATGTCCTTTGGGAGGGTATACCCTGGCTTCATACTTATAACCCTGAACCTAGGACCCTTTCTTGTTAGCATATGCATTTGTGCATTGTGTATACTTGTATATATGCTATGTGTGCATCATGTCATCATATCATCATGGCATTTCATCTTGTTGCACTGGTTTTGTGAAACTCAGTTGTCTTCTTTTTGCAAAACCCTAGATATCATGGATTTTAGGAAAAGAAACATTAAGAAATACTACGTCAAGAAATGTGATACAACGAAGTTGAGAGAGCTAAGAGTGTTGGTATCCGAAGATTTTGAGGAAACGTACGGGAAGCTCATGAGTACATGAGTATTGTGAAGACTAGAATGTAATAAGGGGTTCTTAGCACTTTGGTTCAGTTCTATGATCCGCTATACCATTGCTTCACCTTCCCGAATTACCAATTGATGCCGACACTAGAAGAATACTTTTACTTCATTGGAATCCCTGTGACAGAGAAGAAACCGTTCAGCGGTTTGGAGAAGTTACCCTCGCCGAAGAATATTGTTGATGTACTTTATCTAGAAGTATCTGAGATCAAAGCCAATTATGCTTCAAAGAATAGAGTTAAGGGTTTTCATTCTGAATACTTATTGGAGAAGCCTACTTACCTTGCCAAGAAGGGTGGTACGGACGCATTCGAAGTGGTTTTGGCTCTATTGATATATAGTTTGGTGTTGTTCCCTGAGATAGAAGAATTTGTCAATTCAACTGCTATCATCGTGTCCTTGAATGGTAATCATGTACCTACTTTGCTAGGTGATGTTTATCATTACATTTATCATAGGACTCTTCATGGAAGAGGAACTATTCTCTGCTGTGCACCCTTGTTGTACAAATGGTTTGTCAATCATTTACCAAGGACGGATGCTTTCAAGGAAAATCCTAATGGTTGGAGATGGTCTCAAAGGATTATGTCTCTAAATCAAGCAAATATTCACTGGTACGATCCCACCTATGATCGAGGGGTCTACATTTATAGTTGTGTGTCGCTACCGCGAAAATAAGGTGCCGACAACATAGAAGAGTCGCCACCTTTCGTTATTTATCCCTCAGAACGGGAAAGGAAACGATCGGAAAAACCTGACGAAAAGGTATAAGACAAGGTCATCGCAACCGTTGTCTGGGTTCGGGAGTCGGTTACGCAAGGGGAAGGTATTAGCACCCCTCACGTCCATCGTACTCAATGGGATGCACGCTTGTTGTGTTTCTCTGACGGGTTTGTTTACTATCTACCTATCAAGGCTGGTCTGAAAAAGAAAAGAAAATGACTCGGCAAAGCTTTGCGCTTTATGCCTACGTATTCTCATCAGAGAATGAGAAATCAGAGTCAACGTAGTTCGGCTAACTACGGGTTACGGGGGAAGGTGGCTCGCCAATACATCAGTATTGTGCCTAAGTACTCTCCACAGGTATGAGAGATCAGAGCTTACGTAGTTCGGGATAATACGGATTACGGGGATTCAGATTCATCTGTTTTATCGAGTAGGGTTAACAAACAGTTCCAGCAGTTTGGTGTACCCAGCTCGACCCTTAGAGACTTGAGCGTTACCGTTTGCGGTAGAACTGGGAGTTAACGACACTCTTTTCTTTAGAAAAGGTTCCTTTGAATTATGGGCCCACGGGGCAAAAAGATTTGAAGTTTGTTTTCTGTCTTTTACGGAAGAACTGTTTTTTATGTTTGTCTGTAGTTCGTACAACACTAGAGACTATGACCTGGGAAGGAATGCGTCGCATATCGTCCAAAGGACGTATACTAAACATTCTAGACGATTGAGAGGAGACCGCTCAATTATCATTACCCAAGTAGCTTAAGGCTCGTAACGCGCTTATACTAACTTGCCTTTATTACGTTTTTTACTGTTGTTTCAAGATGAGAAGAGAGAACAGGCTCAACTAAGGGGAGACTATCAAGTCCTAATGTTGTCATGCCAAGGATTCATCCTATGGTTGAAGTTTGAAACAGGGAACTCCTAGAAGTTATCATGCATAGGTTTCAACCTAAAGTTTTAATCATCACTTCCTTATCAAAAGAAGTGAGATTCCTAGGGGATCATGTCAATGATAAACAAAAACAGATAAAGCATCAGCTTAAACACTAAACAATAAACGACTGTAAAATACATGCAATGCAAGTGAGGGAGGAAATGTGTGTGGGGCATCAGCCTCCACAAGCTCGTCTCGACCTCAAGCCAGATATGAAATAACTGCAATCATACAGAAAGAAAAAATAAAATGCCATCAAGCAAAACACAAACCACACAGGCAAGGGAGTTGGGCTCTACCGAATACCCGCAAGCAAAGCCATACAGTAAAAATACAAGCAGAGGGAGCAACTCAACCTCTAGTGCGATCATGCTCCTAGCTTAAATCAGTCTAAACATGAACTTATTCTAATGCATCAAGCAAATCAAACAAGTCACAGCAATACAGTTGTACAGAAAGCAAACAGACAGGAAAGAAAGCAGATCAACAGCTTCCACAGCTTCACAACAAAGCAATCCTTTGACAGCAGTTCAGTCCTCAGTCTGTAACTGTTCTTCAAATCTATCCTCTCCAATAGCAAGTATCAACTTGATTCTTCAAGCTCTCAACGCACCAAACATAAGTATCAACTTGTTCTCCAACTTCAAGCTTCAGCTCTTTCTTCAATCTCAATTTGATTTTCTTCACACAAGTATCAACTTGTTCTTCTTGATCTTCAAGCTTCAGCTCCAAGGGCAGTCTTCAAACACAGGGAAGTGGCAACCTCTAGCATCTTCAATCTTCTAACAAGGAACTCCATCCTCTAGCAAGGGAGAAAGATTCATCTAACAAGAGCAAGGTGTGGATAGTGGTGAGCAAAGTGAAGACCAAAGGTCACCTCTGAGCACTCCACCATCAAGGAAAGGCACCCTCAAAGGTTCTACCAATTTGTGAGGAGCCACTCATCCTACCAAAGGAGGGATGGGGCCTTCACAATGGGACCTTACATCATAGGGAGGAATGGAAGTGATCAACACCTTCCATGTTTCATGAAGGAAGAAAATCTATTCTAAGAGATCTCCCTAAAACCCTAATCCTTAACCCTAAACAACTACACCAAAGGAAGAGCAAACTTCAAGTCCAAGCTCCATCATGCATTCCACAGCAGCCCACGCAAGTCTTCATCATCATCCAAGAGCAAGAGAAGCAAAACCCTAGTCTAAGGGAACTAAAGAAGTCATTCTAGTTAAATTAGCAAGTTATGATCACCTAAAACCTAGTACTAAAGTTAATTCCAACTAAAATACTAAAACCAATTGTAAAATCCTACAAAAATAACTATGGGAACCTAAGTCAATCATGACTCTACCATGTTAATTCAAGAGATTAAATCATCTAATAAGTCCTAGAATTAAATCCTAAACTATGGGTACTAAGGTTAAACCCTAAAACTAGAGCACCTAAAGTTCAATCTAAAAAACCTTATCTAATTTCATCACAAAAATGTGAGAAAAATACTATGGGAGTAAACATGTCTAAGCTAACTACACACAAAAAATCAGCTCAAAAATCATCACCACATAATCACACAAAAATTAGCAAGACAAGGTATCAACCATAATGAAATTAATATCAATTAAAATACAAAAAATTCAA
Organism: Lathyrus sativus; assembly: GCA_963859935.3. NCBI lineage: Eukaryota > Viridiplantae > Streptophyta > Magnoliopsida > Fabales > Fabaceae > Lathyrus > Lathyrus sativus. The sequence goes on along the minus strand of OZ012739.1, from coordinate 212,958,555 downwards.
TTAAAATAAAAAATGCATGAATTCCTAAACTCTTAATTTCCCAAAATTCTAGACTCATTCATAAGTCAGGGAAAAAAAACCTGGATCAAATTGAGTTATTTTCCTATTTATTATGAATTATTTCCAAACTATATGAAATGAGTAAAAATAAAGAAAAACAAAAGAAAATAATAAAACCTGCGTGCCAAATAGCAATTAACATCAGTTCATTTTCCAGAATGGGCCAATTGGGGGGTGTGGATATCACTTAGACTACTAATCCCAAAACTTTCCAATTAATGAAATGGTGCGTTTCATTCTCAATCTCTCTTCAGAGTTTGTAAGCGAATCGTGGCCATCCATTCCTTGCCCAAGTCAATGGTCAAACACCCATCCAATGGTCAATGTGCTTCGTCCCCAAATTACAAACTGATGGAGGGAATTCTACAAACGGTGACCTGAGTTGCAGCGCCACCGTCTTCTCCGGTGAAGTGCTCATCACAGGTCATCAAACACAACAAAATAAATCATCATCTCACTCAATTTTTTCTCCTGAACAAGAATCCATCATCCAAATTCTCCAATTCTTGCTCTAACTTAAAACACGATAGAATTTTCAGAAATACACCAAATCTTGATAATCACAATTCTCAAAGATAATGATCCTAATGCAATCTACACTTCTCACTGATCAACTTCCACTATCCAAACATGAATATATCACCAAGAATCTTGAGAAATCAGGCACAACAGAAAGTGATCCATAACCTAGAGTGTCTCTATCCATCAGTTTCTTGTACCAAAATCCATCTATGTCATGCTATGAACTTAACCACCTAAAGATATCTAGCTATCTCTCCATAAATTAAGCACAATTTGGATTGGTACAAACCTGGTTTCAGATGAAGAACCAATACAATCCTTGCTCGATTCTTCCTCCAATATGATCCAGATTCACTCCAAATCTTCCTCTGAATCTAATGCACACCTCAATTTGGCTTGATTTCTCTTCAATCTCAGAATCCGATCTTGAGTTGTAGCTCTGCAAAATCCAATGCTCTCTCTGCTACCAGCTTCAAATGCTTCTAAAAAACTGGTTGAACACACTCCAAATCTTATATAGAACTCAATGGAAATGTCTAGAAACTTCTGTAACCTTCCAAATGAGATTTTGCAATTTCAATTTCTCTTTCAAAGTCTCATGTGCACAGTCATGGTTCCCCCTCTGTTTGGGCATGAAAAACCTTGGAATCTTCATCTCATGAGATATTGGATTGATTGGTTATGATCATTTCCTTATTTGCAATCCAATGGTGCATGTTGATTATGTTACTTCATCATGAAGAAACAAAGTAAAAGTGCATGAAAATGGACTCAAACCAAAATTCTAACATTTCCATTGTTTCTAAAATGATTTTTTCATTCAAAATGACCTATAATTTTGCCTTCTTTGGACACAAATCAATTTATTTCAATTTTTGGTCATTAAATGCCTTTAATCCTTCCTTTTTCACAACTCCTTGAACCAAGTCCTTCCTTGAGCCATTTCAATGTCTCCTTGATACATGGTAAAGGTTAAAACCCCATTTTGAGAAACTTTCAAGTTGAACAAAATTTTATTTGAAGTGTCTATGTTGGTGAAAATGACCTATAATCATAAATGACCTATAATCATAACTTCCCAAAATACCCTTGACTTGTCAAAGCCATATCTTGAGTTCTACAAATCCTATCAAGGACTTCTAGAACTCTATAGAAAGCTAAGAGAATAGGGAACAACATTCATGTTGACCAAATGTTCATAGGAATCCTCCTTCTTGGGCAAACGTTTCATGCAAGTTGGGTAACTTTCAAGCTCCAAATTCACAGGCCTCAGATGACCTGTAACTTGTCTGGCTCATAACTTAAGTTCTATAATCCCTATCAAGGACTTCTAGTACTCAAATTAAAGCTAAGATCATGCTATACAACAATCATGTTGGGGTCAAGATGATATGACAATCATATCTTGAGTTAAATGGCCTGGAAGTCAGGGGTCAAACTAGGGGATTTTACACTGTCAAGTCTTAGAAACCCTAGCTTGAAACTTCTCAAACTCTTCAATCATGATGAGTTAACCTTGGAATCATCCTTAGAAAATCTCAATTTATCAATCCATGATCACATGGCTCTTGAATTAGGTCTCAACCTTCTTTAAATCATCAGTTGACTTAGGGTTGACCCAGTCAAACCCTAGCTGCACCAATCTTGGCTGAGGCTTCTTATTCTTGCACAATGACCTGTCTAGGCCTCAAAGTGATCTTCAATACTTCTCATGAGCTCTCTCAAGACCTCAAGTCTAACTTCATGGCTTCAGAATCATCTGATGACTTCCCACAACTCTCAAGTTAGGAGACACACCCTCTTGGCATCAATCACTCTCTCTGAGGATCTTTTAATTTCTCTGACAAGGATATCAACCCTTGGACATCTGAATAAGCCTCCTTAGCTAGCTTAAAAGTCTTGTATAGATCTTAATTGGTAATCATACCTCTTGATCTCCTGCATACATGTCAATGAAATGCAAATGATAATGCTAATGTGAATAAAATGAAACATAAGTTAGATAAAGAAATGTTGGGCAAATTTTGGGATACAACATTGTGGTTCTTTTCCAAATGTACCACTCTTGGGAGTACAAGGGGGGATCAACTAAAATCCCACTTTGGCCAAACGTCAATTTGGATTTCCAATAAAGGATAAATCTATCAACATCCTATTGTCTGGTTTCTTCTACCTTAATGCCAAAGCAGAGGAGAGTTCAAGGAACATTACGATTGGTGCTTGAAAGAACATCCTGAAGAAAACTAAAGTTGATCTTGGGAAAAGGAGTTATGTAGCCTTTGAGCCATTCACTCAGTGGGTTCAATCTAGAGCCCGTGATCTCAAGATGCCCTACCTTCCTGAAAAGAATATGCAGATTGTCATTGCATCATCTTCCGCCATCCCTATTGAAAAGATGGAAGAATACCAAGAGATCCTTGAGAGAATCGAGCTTGAAAGAGAGACTTGGGAGGGCAAGTACCATACTCTTCATTTTGAGATGAAGAAATTGAAAAGAGAGCTAAAAGACAAGGATGAGTTAATTGAGTGGCTTATCAGTGCATTTTAATGCACCTTCCTCTATGCTTAGACTTAGGCATTTCTATAGTTTAGTTTGTTTAATTTCCTATTTTATGATGTTTTTACAATTTAATTTATTTTTAATTTTATTTAATTTTTGTTTGTTATTTTCAGCATTAGCAGTTTTTAATAAAAAAATTCATAACTGGAGCTACAGGAATCAGATCGAGGCGTTCTACTAGTCGTTGGAAAGATAAGGAAAAGATATACAACTTTCATGTTACACGAAGAAGCTGATTCGAATTTCTTGAGTCTCGATAATTCGTTGAAGTTTCTGACTTGTGATAATGTAGTTTGTATCCCTTTGGGGCCTGGTTTAGGTTTCTGGCCCAGTTGGGTGTTTATAAGGTTGCTGCTGTGATGCAAAACAGAACGCTAGTTTATTTTCCGAATTTATCTTTGCTTTTCATTGTTTTCATGGCGAACTAATCCTAAGGGAAAATCCGCCGGTTTCGAATCCCGTAATTGTTTGATGTTTATTTCAATTTCAATTTATTTTATTTAATCCCGTTCCAAATTGTTTTATAAATTTGTTTGCTTAATTCGTTACTATAAGATAAATTGGATTTAATTCGATCGATCAATATTCCTTAACTTAATCGCAAATTAACTTAGCTTTTTCGTTAATTTGCGCCATCTTTAACCGTCTGCTTTATTCGGTAATTAAGAATAAAAGTCGTGCGGTGTTGTCGATGCTTGTTCGTCAATATTGCAATCGAATAGGGATTGGACCCGCTTGGGGAATTGGAATTGTAATAACCGATGATGAGTTGGGAGTCGAACCGGTAGATTAACCTGTTTTAAATCACTTATTTCAAAATCACTTATTTTACTGCTTATTTTCTTAATCGAATTCTAAATCAAAACTTAAAACCCCCCATAAACCTTTTCTTTAGTTGATTGAAATAATACAAGGATCCTTGCGATACGACTCGAGTCATTGTCGCTAAACTACTATTTTCGAAAGTTGCTTGATTGGTGAAGATGTGACGAAAGAGAATTTATTTTTCTCTAGGGTCAAGCCTACGCAATATACTCATGAGTATTCAAATATCCAACCAACTTCTGGCGCTTGGAAAGGAATAGTAGATAAAGTGATGATGGAGAACACTGTGCTGAAAAGACTGAAGAGAACGGGCGGATAAGACTCTTGTCAGATTTCTTGACCATAGGGCCTAGTCTTCTCCTTTGATGTAACCATACATTTCCTGTATTGTATTTCAAACGTTGTAACTTTTCCCAATATAAATGAAATGAGGGTTTTCCTTCAATTTAGCTTCTGATTTTTGTAAAACCAGTTGCATCTAGCATCTTTGCATTATATTTTTCATCTTGCTAACCATTCAAGGAATTCAAAATCTTTTTTTTGCAGACATAGTAATGGATCAAAGAAACATGTTCACATTCCCAAGCCTGAGGTTGGACAACTTGAGGATCTTAAGAGGAAATGATGCTAGCTCTCATAAAGTTTTATGATCCTCTTTACCATTGCTTCACATTTCCGGACTTTCAGTTGCTTTCGACTTTAGAAGAATACTCTGCGCATCTTAAGATTCCTATGACTTTTATACCTCACTATGGAAGAGAGAGAAGACAAAAAAGGAGAGATGTTGATGAGGCTCTACACCTGGAACCCACTGACCTTCCAACCCGTTTGGATATTAGAGGTGGATTTACTAGAGTGGAAGCAAGACCATTTATGGAAAGGGATGAGTTCCTTTATGATCATGGAGATATGGGAACCTTTGAAGCTATATTGGCTTTCTTAATTTATGGCTTATATCTATTTCCAAATAGCCCTGAGTTCATCAGCTTAGAGCCTATCAAGTTATTCATTTTCAGAAATCCCACTCCTACTTTATTGGCTGATACATATTACACCATTCATCAGTGGAGGGTGTGTGATCTCGAACAATTTGCTTGTTGCACGACGCTCTTAAGAAAGTGGTTTATTTCACATTTTCCTACGACATTCTCTCTATGGAACCTAGAAGATAGTGATGCATGGGTTAGAAAGCTGGATTCACTCTCTCACTATGCTATTAACTGGTATGATCTTGCTCACAGAGGAATAGTAATGATACATAGCTGTGGGGATTTCCCAAACGTACCTCTGATCTGCACCAAAGGATATATCAGCTACAGCCCTATCCTGGCTTGCCGCCAGTTAGGATATCCAACTGAGGAAAAACTGGATCCAACCTTGTTAGAGACTTGGTTCTGTGAAAAAGGTAGTAACCTGGATTTCGAAGCACAAGTCATGTTTTCCTGGCGTCGTCCCAACTTACAAGGAATGGCTGTCGTGGAAAACCCGAGTTGTCTCGCTTCAAAGGTAGATCTGCTTTAGTCAAAGGAGATAATGCTGAAGATGTTCTACACGCGCTCTTCTGACATTTCGCCAGTCCCGAAAGAACTTTTGTCTAGAGGAGAGTTGAGGTTCACTTTAGTCAAAGCCGAATGAGAAAATGAAGAACTTTGGGAGCTGCTTCGTCAAGACCAGAGGAGGACAAGGCTGCAAGAAGGAGAAGGATCATCTTGTTAGAAGATCTTGGCCTTTTAATTTCCTTTTGTTTAGTTTGTACCCCTAGCTTTTGGGAATGTGTAACCTTCATTTTGTAAAATGTTGGAAAAGTGTCTTTTGTTAATGAAAACTTTATGCTTGTGAGACTCCATTTGTTAATGAGAATTTGGTTAAGCTTTCATTTGTTAATGATAAGCATCGCGTTGTTACGTGTTGAATCATTAATTTTGTTCATAAATAAACCTTTTGGTTTTCCTTGAATGTGTAGCTTGCATTTACATCTGCATCCTACATTTCATTTGCATTGTATCAGTTCTCCGGCTCATCCTGTGCTCTGTTGCTATCAGAAATCATGTTGAATGCCCACCAATACAATACCAAAGCTAGCGCTCAGAGAAGAATGGCTGGTCAAGGTCAAAGAATCAATCAAATTGACAGTGACCTCGAGGGGTCACGCGGTGACGTTAGCCAGATTATGGAAGTTCTTCAAGTGATAAAAGCAAAAATGGACATGCAGATTACAATGGTATCTGAAATCAATACAACAGTGGAAAATTCTCCTCTGATAGTGACCTCGGCAACTGAACATCCGTTTTGTATCGCCAGAGATTTCATGCCACCATTCAATAATGCCCAACAATTCAACCTTCAGCAGCATTCTAATTTACAGACTGTTCCGTTAATAACGGAGCTCCAAAATCCTGTCTACACTCAGGCAGGTGCCCAGGCACAGGTCCGACCGATCTTTAACAATCATCACCAGATATTTGATATACCCGACGGGTCTGAGGTTAAAGATGAGGAACACGAAAAATTAAGGGTTGAGATGGATATAATGGCAAGACGTATGAGGGCCATAGAAGGAAACAATGTCTTTGGTTACGATGCTGAGGACATGTGCCTGGTTTCAGGTTTGGTATTTCCTCATAAGTTCACGATGCCCACATTTGAAAAATATGAAGGAGCGACCTTCCCAAAGATTCATTTGATCATGTATTGTAGGTGTATGGCCGCGCACATTGAAAATGACAAATTATTAATCCATTGCTTCCAAGACAGTCTTAAGGGTGCCTCTGCCAAATGGTACCTAAGTCTAGAGCAGTCAAAAATCCATTGCTTCCAAGACTTGTCCGACGCATTCATTCAACAATACAAGTACAACATAGACTTGGCGCCAGACTGTTTTTAGCTCCTCAGCATGACACGGATGAGCTCAGAATCATTCAAAGAGTATGCACAAAGATGGTGCAAAACTACCGCTCAGGTGGAACCTCCCCTAGAAGAGAAAGAATTGGTCGATTGGTTTGTAGATACAGTCAGGCCCAAATTCTACGAGAGGATGATTAGTAGTGTCACAACGAACTTTTCCGATATTATGGCCGTAGATGTGAAAGTGGAGGCAGGTTTGAAGAACGACAAAGTAACAAGCTCAGCTGGTAGTACCAACACTAGCACAACGAAGAAGCCACCGAGCAATTTTCATAAGAAAAAAAAAGGGAAACTAATGTTGTAATGAATGACAGGAGGTTTAAGAGCAGAAGGAATCACCCACAAAATCAACAACTATCTCGTCTACAATAATAACAAAACTATCAGCAGTACCAACAACAGCAGTATGTGGCCGCGGTCACGCTAGTTTTTCAACCTCTGCCAAATCAACAAAACTTTCAACAACAGGCGCCCAATGCCTACCAACAAAATCATAATCAACAAGCACAACAACAACAAAGAGCTCCAACTCTGAGGCCTAGTTTCCAGAATAGAAGGCCAAATATTCAGCCCATTCCTATGAGTTACACTGAGTTGTACCCCTTAATGGTGCGACAAGGCCTGATGCAAACAAGGAAATGGGTACTCCTCCAAATTTGTTGCAAAATTTCTGTAATCCAAACGCATGTTGTTCCTTTCATGAAAATGTTGCAGGACACGACCTTAAAGGTTGTATAGCACTTCTGCACATTGTGTGTAAGTTGATTGAAAGTAAGATTCTCTCCTTCAAGGATAATCAGCCCAATATGGAAAATTGTCCTTTACCAAACCATGGTGGTGTCCATGTCGTAGAGGAAGATTCTGGTATGAGAATGATTTCCAGGGTTTCTGAAGTTAAAACTCCATTGATCGAGTTACACAAGAAGTTGATAAAGGCAGGTCTGATCAAAGATTCTCATGAAGACTGCAATTATTGTTATCATAATTCACAAGGTTGTGACTTAGTGCGGAGGAATATTTAGTCGATGATTGATGAGGGTCTGCTACAGATATGTAGGAAAAAGAGAAAAGAAGATATCTTGGTGTCGCAACTGCGAAAAACACCCGGCGGAAAACAGAAGAGTCGCCACCTTTCGTTATTTATCCCAAAGAGAGGGAAAGGAAACAATCGGAAAAACCTAACGAAAAAGGGAAAAGACGAGGTCATCGCAACCAAGTCCTCAATTCGGGAGTCGGTTACACAAGGGGAAGGTATTAGCACCCCTCACGTCCGCCGTACTCGACGAGATCCACGCTTTGTTGTCTATCTAAAAAGGTGATTATCTATCTACGCTAAAGGTCAAGGGTCAAAAGAAAAAGAAGGGACTTGGCAGAGCATCGCCGCTCTGTGCCTACGTACTCCCTCGTGCAATGGGAAAGTCAGAGTCAACGTAGTTCGGCCAACTACGGGTGAAAGGGGGGAAGGTTGCTCGCCAAGACATTGCGTCTTGTGCCTACGTACTTTCATATGGTATGAAAGATCAGAGCAAACGTAGTTTGGGCTAAAAAGACCACAGGTTGGTTCAAAATTTTTTAGGCCCGAGTAGGGTTAACAAGTAGTTCTAGCAGTTGGTGTGTGCAGCTCGACCATTGGAGACTTAGGCGTTACCGTTTGTTGTAGAACTAAAAGTTAACAACACTCTTTTATCAGAAAAGGTTTTCTTTGATTAAGATCCCGAAGGATGACAAAGATTTGAAGTGCTTTTGTGTTTTTTAGAGAAGAAGTGTTTTGAATTTGGTTTGTAACTCATGTTGCACTAGAGACTATGACTTATGAGCGAATGCGTCGCATATCACTCTAAGGGTGTATACTAAACACTCTAGGAAATTGAGAGGAAGCCACTCAATCACCATTCCCCAAGTAGCTTAAGGCTCGTAGCGTACAACACTTGTCATTCTTTATTAGGTGTTTATGAGTGTTTGAAGATGAGAATGAGAGACGCACGGAAGGTCTAAGGGAAACTTGGCCCTAACTTTGTCATGCAAAGTGGTCCTAAAGTTTGGATTAAAGGGGGAACATCTATCCTAATGTTAGCATGCTTGGATTGAACACTTAATGTATCTCCTACTCCCATCCTAAAAGGAGGGACTAGGAACCCTATGGGGATCATGGGAAGAAGCACATGAAAGCACCAAGTAAATTCAATCACAAGTAAAAGAGGCATACATGAAAATGTGACACTTAAAATGGAGGGAGGGAGGAAAAATGTGTGGGGCAGCAGCCGCCACAAGCTCGTCTCGACCTCATCAGTGATGCAAGAATGATGCAAACGTAGAAGGGAAAGCCATAGATGGAAATAAACAAACGTGCAAAGAGTCATCACTTTGGACCACATACATAAGTATGCATCCAAGTGGAAAATGAGCACAAGTATCGACAAAATCATGATCAACCAAACAAAAACAGTGGCAAACACCAAAAACATTTCATTCCTAATGCATCATATCAGTTATGAACATTCGAAGTGAAACGATATGCGAACAATTAAACAAAGTAGCAAAACAGGCCTGCCAGCACAGTGTTAATCGGTTAACCCCGAGGGTTAAAGGTTAACACACTGTTAACATTTGAAAATTTTGAAAATTTGAACTGGTTGATCGGTTAACCATATGCGTTAACCGATTAACACTGTGAAAACTTTGAAAAATCTGAAAATTTGAATTGGTGAATCAGCTAACCATATGCGTTAACCGATTAACATTGTATTGACAGCAGAAAACAGCAAAGCAGAATCATTTTTCAACAGCTTATCACTTCTCCAAACATGCCAATGATCACATAATAAACCATGCACGAAATTAAATCAGAAAACCATGATTCCAACAACATGTATACATATCCAAACAGCATCAACACAAATCATATGAATCAAAATGCAACAAATCAATCAAAAATGAAAATCATCATGATGAACATGCAATTAAGCTAAAACCAAAATCGGATCGAGAATTTCCAACCTACGAAGCAGAGATTTTCTTCGGTTGATATTGATTTGCTGGAAATGAATAGATTGAGGCAAGAAACCCGAAATACTTCAAGATCCAAGCTAATCCTTGTAGTAGAGATGGAGATCCTTCAAGATTAAACCAAATTGCTTCAAATAATCACTTCTAACTTCACTTCAAATTTCAGATCTGAATTTGCACGAAAATTGAATTTAGAAACTGATCCAATGGACATGGTAGATAAAGGTTTAAGCTCAAGAATTAATGGATTCCAATGAAGAATCAATTAATTCAATGGAGGAAGAGCTTTGGTGAGGGTTTTGGAAGTGATGAAATTGAGAGATAATTGAGAGAATTGAGACCAATTCTGAATTTGAAATGGGAATTATGAGAGTTAGATGATTATGGTTTGGAGTGAATCACTTAAGTACTCTTTTGGCTTGGACCCAAAGCAAGGTTTGGAGAGTGGATTGGAAAATTTGGAATGGAATTAGGGGTGGGATTTTGGAGGGAATTGAATTAATTTGAAAACTAATCCAAATTTCAAAATGGTTCTAGATCCTTCCCAAGTGTAAAAATGAATTTCCAAATGACCAAAATTAGACCCCAAATGGCTCTGCATTGAAGAATCACGTACAGAGGCAAAAATCACATTGGTTAATCGGTTAACCATATAGGTTAATCGATTAACCCATTTTAATTTTTGAATCTGGGATGATTTTTCATTGGTTAATCGATTAAACATATAGGTTAACCGATTAACACCTCAAAAATTTCAATTCTGGCGCCTTTTGGAGGGAAACCTGCCCGTTTGCCCGTTTCTTGCTGTTTCGAACCCTGTTAAGCTTCTGGAATGTGTTCTTGAACACTCTAACCATAAGATTGCTCACGATAGTCTGCACACTTCTTTCTTGGCTAAAAATAACCTACAAAACAAAATAAAATCGGTCGCCCGACCGCTGGCCAAAATAAATGTCGGAGCCCGCTGCTTTAATTGCTTGCACTGAAGGTGAATTCTGAGCCACAAGAAAACCTCAATCCCCTGTCTCATGAAAAAATGCTATGCAATGCAGAAATGCTAGAAGAAAATGAAATGAAACGAAAGCCAAGCTAAGAAAAGGTTGGGCAAATTTTGGGGTGCAACAGCTGCCCCCATTCAAACGACTTAAACCTGACTGGGTGTAAAGCGAACGACTTTCAGACAATCAAGGTACAGGACGGTTGAATACCAACAAACCAGGAAATTTTCCAACCGCAGAAATCTCTGGAGATAACTGAACTACACACAAGAATAATCCACTGGGGAAGTACACTTACCAAAAGTCAGTACTAACCATAAACTACCAACCAAAAGTTGGGATCATCGGAATACCGAACAAAGTCGAATCCACACTACCAACCAAAAATTGAAATCACCAGACAACCACAAGCTACCAACCAAAAGTTGGGATAACACTCCACAGGAGAAATCAAAGACTACCAACCAAAAGTTGGGATCGCGCCCACAAAATCCTACCAACCCAAAAGTTGGAAATAAACAAAGCTACCAACCAAAAGTTGGAATTGAAGCAAAGGATACCAACCAAAAGTTGGAATTAAACAAACCTACCAACCAAAAGTTAGAATTGAAGCAAATGATACTAACCAAAAATCGGACTAACATCACCAAAATCTCACCAACCAAGAGTTGGAATCAAACAAAGCTACCAACCAAAAGTTGGAATCGAACAAAGCTACCAACCAAAATTTGGAATCACACGAAGTTACCAACCAAAAGTTGGAATCAAACAAAGTTACCAACCAAAAGTTGGAATCACACGAAGGATACCAACCAAAAGTTGGGATAACAACCCCAGGAACAAAGGACTACCAACCAAAAGTTGGAATACTCCAACAAAGCTTCGGACCCTGCTGGGGACTACCAACCAAAAGTTAGGATCGCTAGGGAAAGACCAACATCGACCAAAAGTCAGAACGCAAGCTACTAACCAAAAGTTAGAATCGCTGGGGACACTGAACAAAGCTGACTCCACCACAAAAGACTACCAACCCAAAAGTTAGAATGATCATCCGACACTACCAACCAAAAGTTGGAATAATGGCCACAAAAGCAGACTACCAACCAAAAGTTGGAATGATCAACAAAGGAAGGCTACCAACCAAAAGTTGGAATAACGTCAACAAAGGGAGACTACCAACCAAAAGTTGGGATAACGCCCGGAACTACCAACCATAAGTTGGAACAAAAAGGCCACTAACCAAAAGTTAGGATTGCCAGAACCGCTGAGTGAAAATGAACTAACTGCAACAAAGATTACCAACCAAAAGTTGGAGTAATCAACCTTACTGAGGAAAACAAGGATTACCAACCAAAAGTTGAAATAACGTCAACAAAAGGAGACTACCAACCAAAAGATGGGATAACGCCCGGAACTACCAACTAAAAGTTGGAATAAAAAGGCCACTAACGAAAAGTTAGGATTGCCGGAACCACTGAATGAAAATGAACTGACTGCAACAAAGATTACCAACCAAAAGTTGGAGTAATCAACCTTACTGAGGAAAACAAGGATTACCAACCAAAATTTGGAACAACATCCAAACGCCAATAGATCACCAACCAAAAGTTGGAATAAGGACTTTGCCAGGAAACTAGGGATTACCAACCAAAAGTTGGGATAAACATACCCGAAATAGACTACGCTGGGAATTACCACCCAAAAGTTGACATAACATATCCAACATAGGCAGGCGATAAAATCAACCGACTCACGACTTGCGGGAAAAGCTCCGATAAGGAAAGAGAGGTTTAAACAAACGACTCTGCCGAGGAGAAACCAACAACACGAAGACCCCAAAGATCCGCCCAACAGGGGGATAATACAAAAGACCTCTTGAATTCAAAATCCTCAGCCCTCAAAGGCAACCGACACCAAAGGTACTGAACCTGGCTTATGCTTCAGATGCGTATGTTTGAAATGGCGTAATGCTCCATACAAAATGGAAATGCTACGCTTTTGGATAAATGTTATGCACGTACACAGATGCAACGGAACTCAATCAGCAAAATAAATGCTAGAGATACAGAAACTACCCTGCTGGGGAAACAACTTACCCATGCCAATAACAATTGGACTTATGCCGAGAAACGAGCCCTTGCTGACCTCCTGCAAAGAAAATGCCGGGGTAACGGAATTCATCCATCCTGCTGGGGATTACTCAGCTGGGAGAGAATCTACCTAGGCTGTAGCTTACTCAGTGGGAAGAAAATCCAATCGCAACTCACTGGGGAATGCATACGAACATGCACCTTGCGGGGATTAAATACACACCAACTGCCGGGGGAAAGCACACACGCTACCTGTTCACTTAAACTGCAAACAAACTCTACTGGGGATAGAGATGCAAACTCCACTTCCTGGGGAAACAAACACCGGCTGGAGATAAGACAAACTTCATCCACACCTCTTTGCCCCAAGGGTAACGACGCTACAAACACTAAACAGACAGACAAGATATCTTACACAAACGGAACTATCTTCGTCATCATTCGTGACGTTGTTCAATTAATTCAAAGTCTTAACAATTATTGCCAAAGCTTGCAAGTTTATGTATGTGCAAGTTTATCAAAACATTTGGCGTTTTTCACAAACAAAACAGTAAAAGTTAAAACAAAACAAGCGAGACACTAAATAATATATGTTTATTGATAAATGACCTGCAAATAGGCAAAGTTTTACAACATATGCAACCCCTAAAAAGAGGAAGTTGCGCAAAAGATAATACAGATACGCACAAAAATATACAGAAGTGTACGGAAATGTCGACAATGTGGCACAGACAAACACCATGAGCTGATCCCTCTATGACTCGCCTAACCTTGAGGCTTTCCCGACGCTTCGTCTTCAGAAGAGATTGATTCGGATAAACGGCCCTCAGGTCCTCCCAATCCACTAAGCAATGAAGTTCTAATACAGCCTACAGTCGCTTGCTTTTCAATCCCTAACTTTTGCCTGAACCTCCCTTTCACGTTTTCGATTCAACGACATACCCATTTTACAAAGACGCCTTTTCAGGTTTTCGACTTTGCGGGTTTATATCTTTTTTATTTTTATCCCTAATTTTTTCCTGAACCCATTATCTTTTATATGGTTCGCCGGGATGCCCCTTTTTTGCCTGGATATTCTTTTTCTTTCCAGCGGGTCTCTTTAAGCAAAGTATTTTTTAACTGCGTCTGCATTCACAGGGGATATAAAATCCTCACCATCCATGGTGGATAACAACAAGGCTCCTCCAGAGAAGACCTTTCGAATGACATATGGACCTTCATAGTTGGGAGTCCATTTTCCCCTGTGATCTGATTGTGGTGGGAGAATCTTTTTCAACACAAGATCTCCCGTCTGAAAGCTCCGAGGACGCGTCTTCTTGTCGAAAGTTTTCTTCATCCGACTCTGATACAACCGACCATATGCGATAGACGCTAGCCTATTCTCATCCATCAGGCTAAGCTGATTCAATATGTTCTTTATCCATTCTGCCTCATCAAGCTTGAAGTTGACCAGAACTCTTAAAGAAGGAATCTCGACCTCCAATGGTAGGACAACTTCCATACCATATACCAGCGAGAAAGGAGTTGCCTCGATTGATGTCCATACCATTGTACGATAACCGTGTAAAGCAAAGGGCAACATCTCATTGCACTATCTTCTTGATATTCTTGTTGGCCGCTTCAACAACGCCATTCATCTTCGAACGATAGGGAGATGAGTTGTGATGCTCGATTTTTAAATTTTGGCACAATTCCTTCATCATCTTGTTATTTAAATTTTAACCATTGTCAGTAATGATTCGCTCGGGTACTCCATATCTCCAGATGATGTCCTTTTTTATGAATCGGGCTACGACTTGCTTTGTGACATTGGCATATGAGGCTGCTTCAGCCCATTTAGTGAAGTAATCAATGGCGACCAAGATGAAATGATGACCATTGGATGCGGTTGGCTCAATCTTGCCAATCATGTCAATTCCCCACATGGAGAAAGGCCACGGGGACGCCATAAACATTCAATGGGCACGACGGCACATGAAATTTGTCTGCATAAATCTGGCATTTATGGCATTTCTTCGCAAATTTGAAACAATCTGACTCCATGGTTAGCCAATAATACCCTGCTCGCAATAACTTCTGAGACATGGCATGCCCACCGGCATGTGTACCAAAAGTACCCTTGTGGACTTCTTCCATAAGCAACGTTGCTTCCTTTTCATCCACGCATCTCAGCAACACAAAATCATGGTTCCTTCTGTAAAGCACACCATCTGGGTTTAGATAAAAGTTACCAGACAACCTCCTCAGAGTCTTCTTATCCTGAGCCGAAGCCCCTGGCGGATACTCTTGCTTCTTGAGGAAGTTCTGTATGTCATAAAACCATGGCTTGCCATCCGCAACTTCCTCAATGGCGAATATGAAAGCGGGCCTATCAAGGCGAGAGATGACTATTCTTGGAGCATCATTCCAAAAATTCACTTTATACATCAAAGATAGTGTTGCCAAAGCGTTTGCCATCTGATTCTCTACTCGCGGCACATGGTGAAACTCTACCCTGTCAAAGAAGGGTAACAACCTTCTTGCATAGTCTTTATAAGGAATTAGATTTGGCTGACGAGTTTCCCACTCTCCCATGATCTGATTAACCACTAGCACTGAATCGCCATATACATCCAAATTCTTAATTCTCAAATCAATAGCCTCTTCCAGACCCATGATGCACACTTTGTACTCGGCTTCATTATTAGTGCAAGGGAACGATAACCTGGAAGTGAACGGGATATGAGTTCCATGCGGAGTTGTAATGATTGCCCCAATTCAACTACCATAGGAGTTGACAGCTCCGTCAAATATCATCTGCCACTGAGAACCCTTCTTTGGGCCTTCGTCGGGTAGTGGCTCTTCACAGTCCTTCACTTTGAGGAACATGATGTCCTCGTCAGGAAATTCAAACTTCATCGATTAATAGTCTTCGATTGGCTGTTCGGCAAGGTACTCTGACAGAACACTTCCTTTGATGGCTTTCTAGGAAACGTATTGTATATCGTACTCTGCCAGTACCATCTGCCACCTGGTAATTCTTCTTGAGAGCGCTTGCTTCTCGAAGACATATTTGATAGGATCCATCTTCGAAATCAGCATGGTTGTATGAGTAAGCATATATTGTCTCAAACGTTTGGCAGCCCAAGCAAGTGCGCAACATAATTTCTCGAGCATTGAATAACGGGACTCACAATCTGTGAACTTTTTACTCAGATAATAGATCGCATGCTCTTTTCTTCCAGTCTCGTCGTGTTGACCGAGAACACAACCCATACTATTCTTAAGAACCGTTAAGTACATGATTAAAGGCCTTCCAGCTACAAGGGGTATCAATATCGGAGGCTCCTGCAAGTATTCTTTTATCTTATCAAATGCTTTTTGACAATTTTCATTCCAGACGACCGCCCGATCTTTCTTTAGCAATTTAAACATTGGTTCACACGTGGCTGTGAGATGAGATATGAACCGAGAAATGTAGTTCAATCTCCCCGAGAAACCACGGACCTCCTTTTCTTTTTTCAATGCTGGCATATCTTGTATAACTTTTATTTTTGCAGGATCGACCTCAATTCCTTTTTCGCTGACAATGAACCCCAATAACTTTCCGGACCGAACTCCAAAAGTGCACTTATTTGGATTTAGCCTCAACCTGAATTTCCTGAGCCTCTCAAACAGCTTCAACAAGTTGACCAGATGTTCTTCCTCCATTTACAACTTTGCTATCATGTCATCAATATAGACCTCGATCTCATGATGAATCATATCATGAAACAAAGTGACCATAGCCCGCTGGTAAGTTGCCCCTGCATTTTTCAACCTAAAAGGCATTACCTTGTAACAGAACATCCCCCATAGTGTAATGAACGTCGTTTTCTCCATATCATCCAGTGCCATATTGATCTGATTATAACCAGAAAAACCATCCATGAAGGGAAATACGGAGTATTGAGCAGTATTGTCAACCAATACGTCAATGTGAGGGAGCGGGAAGTCATCCTTTGGCCTTGCCTTATTCAAATCTCTATAATCTACACACATCCGTACCTTCCCATCCTTCTTAGGTACGGGCACGATGTTGGAGACCCACGGAGGGTAAGTTGTCACGGTTGAAAATCCTGTGTCCAACTGTTTCTGGACTTCTTCTTTGATTTTCACAGCCATATCTGGTCTTGTCCTTCTACGCTTCTGCTTGACCGGCGGACAGTCTTCGTACAACGGCAAGCGATGAACAACTATATCAGTGTCAAGCCTGGGCATATCTTCGTACGACCAAGCAAAGATGTCATTATACTCTCGAAGCATCTCAATCAGTATTTGCTTGATGTCACTCTGTAGAGAAGCCCCTATTCAAACATTTCTGACAACTTTTTCAGAACCCAGATTGATAACCTCGATTTCCTCCTGATGAGGCAGAATAATCTTCTCTTCTTGTTTCAAGAGTCTACCTAGCTCTTCGGGCAAGTCTTCATCTTCATCAATCTCTTCTTCAGCTTGATATATCGGTTGATCAAAGTCGAAGCGAGTCATAGGAGGTTTTGAGTAGGTGTCATCTGCAATAGGAATCCTGCAATAAAAAATGGTAAAATGTTTCAAATGATATGCAAACGAGTACAAACCACATTGCCGTTTTATTGTGAAAACAAAAATAAGAAAGACAAAGATCACAAAATTTGAATGAGAAAAATGCCCTTTGATTAATTGATAAAGCAATGTTCAAACATAAACAATAAGGCCCTGAAAAAAAATACCGATATGCTCCAGGTAGAACATAGGGTAGTACAATAATCGAAAAAACAAAGAAGTACTGTTCTGTCGTCACTTGAACGAATTCTTCAATAGACCAGTTGTGCAGGCTCTGTCCTGGAGTGCAAGGCTTGATCCAAGCATCCATGTTACAATCACTACCTCCTTTAGTGGACTGCACAGGTCCTTTATAGTGCGGCGCGCTCTGCGAGGATGAAGGAGAAGAAAATGACGGGCAGTACCCCAACCCAAACTTGTCTTGCTTGTGGGGAATCTCCAATACCTTGCCCCAACCTTGCGCTGCCCCCGCCTGTACTACTGCTTGGGCCTATTTAAAAGAAGATATGGCCACTTCGGACGCCTTGCTCACAACAGGAGATTTATCTTTAATCTTGACTATTTCAAAAGCTTGACAAAGGGTTTCATGTATTTCTCTGTCCACCTCGACGTACTTGAAGGATGATAAGTGACTGGCCATTATATCCTCTTCTCCACACACTGTAACAACACTACCGCCAACCATATACTTTAGCTTTTGATACAGCATGGAGGTCACAACTCCTGCTGAATGAATCCATGGACGGCCTAATAGACAACTGTAGGCAGGCTGGATGTCCATAATGTAGAACACTGCATTAAATACTTCCGGTCCCACCTGAATGGGCAATGTCACTTCTTCGAACACGAATCTTCGGGTACCATCAAAAGCGCGCACCACCGAATCACTTGGCGTGCAGATCAGACCTTGCATGTCTAACTTCATTAGGGATTTCTTTGGAAGTACGTTCAAAGATGATCTTGTATCCACGAGTACATGAGACATAACATCCCCTCGGCATTCTAATGATATGTGCAATGCACAGTTATGGTTCCTACCCTTTGGCGTCAAATCCAGGTCTGTAAACCCCAAGCCGTTTCCTGCATTTACGTGTGCAACAACCCCTTCGAGTTTATTAACCAAAATTTCTTGCGGCACGTAAGCAGTATTCAATATTCTCAATAGTGCATTCCTATGCGCTTCAGAATATAGTAACAAAGACATGATTGATATCTTAGAAGGAGTTTACTGCAAATAATCGACTATCTTGTAGTCACTCTTTCGTGTCAGCCTCATAAACTCTTCTGCATCCTTTGGCAAATATTCCTTCTCTCCAGCCTGAGAAGTTTCCTCTACCACTGGTCTCTTCCCCTTGTCAACCTTATCAACAACCACTTTAGGTGACGAAAAGACCCAGCCACTACGGGTAATTCTTCCTGCTCCCACAAGATTATTTATTGAATCCGCAGGGGACCATTCAAATCTAGTTTCTGCCCATTGCAATACACTTCAGCTCCGTAGTTCCACGAAATAGCTTTGGTGCTTTCAAACGGTACGGGACCTGCTTTAGTTATGGTTATTGTTGGTGGTTTTGGCGCATAGACGGTAACGGTTTTGTACGGAATGGAAATTGTTGCAATCTCATCCCTTTCCTCAGCCACCAACTCTTCATACTTTCTTTCAACCGACCGGTCAAACTGCAAGACTCCACTATCCATCATATATCCAATATAGCCCTTCAACTGCCCACATCCCTCGGGATTACTCAGACACTCGACACAATCTTCAGCGCAACATAGGAAAACACCCCCCTTCAACAATCTAGCTTTCACAAAGCTCAAAGATGTCTTCAGCTCATAAACATCTGTTACCAAATCTAAGACATCCTCCTCAATAATTGCATTGACCTCGACTTTCCCATTGTCACTACTGCGAAAAAAGAGGCCCGCAATGACTAACAGAGTCGCCACCTATCGTTATTTATCCCGAAGAGGGGAAAGGAAATGATCAGAAAAAACCTGACAAAAACGGGAAAAGACGAGGTCATTGCAACCAATTCCTAGGTTCGGGAGTCGGTTACTCAAGGAGAAGGTATGAGCACCCCTCGCGTCCGTTGTACTTGACAGGATCCACGCATGTATTGTCTATCTAAAAGGGTGTGTAAACTATCTATGCTAAAGGCTTATGGACAAAAAGAAAAGAAAAGGACTGACTCGGCAGAGCATCATCGCTCTGTGCATACATACTCCCTCGTGCAATGGGAAAGTCAGAGTCAATGTAGTTCGACTAACTACGGCTAAAGAAGGGGGAAGGTTGCTCGCTAAGACATCGCGTCTTATGCCTACGTATTTTCATCTGGTATGAAAGATCAGAGCAAACGTAGTTCGGGATTACAAGAACACAGGTTGTTCAAGAGTTTTACCCGAGTAGGGTTAACAGACAGTTCTAGCAGTTTGGTGTATGCAGCTCGACCATTGGAGACTTAGGCGTTACCGTTTGTGATAGGACTGAAAGTTAACAACACTCTTGTTTATGAAAAGGTTTTCCTGATTAAGATCCCGAAGGATGAAAAGGTTTGAATTGTTTTTGTGTTTTCTAAAGAAGTGTTTTGAGTTAGGAGTGTTCATAATGTATGTTGTAACAAAGTCTAAAACCTAGGATCGAATGCGTCGCATATCATCCTAAGGACGTATACTAAACACTCTAGGTAATTGAGAGGTAACCACTCAATCACCATTTCCCAAGTATAAGGCTCATGGCACAACATTCATTATCCTTATTAAGTGCGTTGAAGTTGTTTGAAGATGAGAAGAGAAAGGGACAAACTAAAGGGGGACTAGACCAAACCCTAGAAGTTGTCATGCAAAGCGCACCTAAAGTTGGGATCACAAAAAGGGAAACATCTACCTAATGTTATCATGCATGGTTAGAACCCTAATGTCTATCATAACCTCTCTTAAACGAGAGATATTAGAAATCCTAAGGGATGGAAGACAAAAGAAGATGAAGAAAGAACAAAGGAAACATGCAAATGAGAGAATGCATACATGGAATGCACAAGTAAGAACACATAGAATGAAAGTGGGAGGAAAACATGTGTGGGGCAGTAGCCACCACAAGCTCATCTCAACGAAGCATGCATATGAGGATGCAAAGAGAAAAGAGAGAGCAATGCATCAAAAGCAAACAAACAAGTGTGACAAAAACATTAAGAATAAATTCCTCATGGATTCATCATTTTAGGTAATCTTTAAGTTCCTCCTAAGGAGGGACCAAGCTACCTTAAATAACATTCCAAAGTCATGGGACAGAATGGAGGATGAGGAAAGAGTGTACAAATGCAAAAGCAAATACAACACAAGAGAAAACAAGCATATGCACAAAGGAAAAGCAAGAAAGTTCCACATGGAAACTCTAATTAAAAGACTCAAGAGACGTACACAAATGAGCAAGCAAAAAGAAGTGTCATGACCTAAAATTGAACCAACAACATCCTTAACATATTAGCAACATGAATTACAAGGCATTGAAAGCTCAAAGGATCCAAAAATGTCATATCCAAGTCAAACTAGGTCAACATGTGTGTGGGAACCTCCCTTGGAGATGACATGACTTGTAAGTCATCTCAAAATTAGGAGAAAGGCTCAACAATTACCAAATAAAATGCACAAGAAAGCTAAACAAGTTGGCAAACAGAAGCCAAAAGCACAAGGCCAATATCCCCTCAAAGCACCATCAAAATAAAATTAAATTCAAGAAATACCACTTTGAAATGGGAGAATCGAGGGTCAAAAGGAAAGCACCAAAAGTCAACCCTAAAGTCAACCAACCAGAGGCAAAATGGTCCTCAAAAATTGTTCAACTCATCAAGTGTATGAGGATCAATTTTCATTCATTGGACCAAAGGGAAAAGGAAGAAACAATTAAAAGATCAAACAATGTCACTTTTTAATTCAAATAAAACCTCTCCAATTAATTAATTCATTTTAAAATGAAAAATAAACTAAAAAAATATAATAAAAATTCTATAAAATAAAGGACACTCCAAGGAGTTTAAAACATATTTTTGGAGAATTTTACTAATTGGAGAAGTTATTTAAATGAATTAAATTGAAACAAGAAAAAAAACAAAAAAGAAATGAAAATAAAATAAAAAAGACAAACCAGCAGTGCAATTAGTAAAAGAAATCAGCTGAAAATGATAACTGGGCCAAAAGGGGGGTGCAAATAGAAGCTGAGGCCCAAGCGCCCAAACAAAAATTAGGTCAGACAAATGATCCACTAGGGCTGGTCAACAATAGGACCAACGTGGAATTCAATTGAGATCGTCTAATCCTATGGTAATCAAATCACATGGCCATAAGCGTGCCAGCACATTAATGACAAATTCAAATGTAATCCAGCGCACGTGGTCAAAGATGGTATAGGGTACGTCTTAATCTCAAGCGCTCATGAGAAAAGTAATCAGATCCAACGGTGTGGACATCATCTTCCCAAAGGGAAAGTCAATAAAAAGTAAAAGAACCAGAGGGCAGCCGAAGATCCCTTCCGATCATCTTCTCCGGCCCCTTAACCACCGTGAATAGTTCCCACAAAATCACAGTTACCAAAACTCCACCAAAAATGACAAAATCAAAGTGCAAATTCATCCTCTCAACACGAGGAACTCAAATCCAACCTAAGTTTTCACTATTGAGCAACACATAGATCAAATCGAAGACAAATGTAAAATGAGCATAAACTGTAAAACTTAAAATCAGCCAACCAAAACATCCAGAACTCATCTACACTTCACAAGGAGTTCAAATCCATGCTTCATTTGCTCTAAAAACTCAAGAACGAGCCAAAATCCAAACAACAAGATTTATGCACCAAACAGAAATCAAACCAAATGCTAGTTCATTTTATAAATTAATGATCTACATTGTTTCTACGTCTCAAATATGCAACAATGGCACAGATTCAAAGCTTAAATAGAAAGATATGGTGATTTTGAAGTTACCTAGTGGAGCACCTCCACTAGGTCTTGTCTTTGGCTGAACCTTTGAACAAACCACCCAGAAACGTTCCAAATACTTCAAGGAAGCTTTTGATGAGCTCAATTTCACTTGACAATGGCCAAAATTCCAAAACCAATTCTCACTTTTCTCTCCTTTTTTCAAGTTGCTATTTCTGCCAATTCACCACCAAAACGAGCTCTGAGGGTTTGGGAAGCTTCCTAGCCTTTTATATGTTGGGTTCAGATGAGAATGGTGTCTTAATTCATGCCCTAAAGCCCAATTGACATATCAAATTTTTCTCACCTTTTCACTTGCCATACTCGTATTTCTCCACTACACCAACCTTAATTCTGTTTCAAATCAATTCCACATGGCTTGAGTTGATCAAAGGGCCAAGAATTAAGCCTTGTTTTGATTCTATGGTGGATTTCCAACTTGTTACTTCAAGATGAAGAAACCATGGAAATGACTAACCAAATTAGCTCTAAATGCAAATGTGAAATTGGCATTGTCTTTAGAACATTATTTGCACTCAAAAAATGCATAAATTTGCCTTGAGAAAGTTCCAAATCAATTAAATCCCAATTTCTCATTTTAAGCCTTCTTTATGAAAAATTCAAACACCCAATCTTCAATCCAAGCTCCAACCATGACAAGAGATGGGTTGGTAATGCAAATGGACCTATTTGGAGCAAGTTTCATGCTGAAAAGATTTTCATTTGAAGTGTGAAAGTTGGTGAAATGGACCTATAATTATATGACCTATAATCTCACTTTCCCAAAATACCCCTGACTTGCAAACCTCATAACTTGAGTTCTACAAATCAGATGAAAGACTTCTAGTACTCTTTGGAAAGCTAAGACCATGCCCTACAACTTTCATGTTGGCCAAAAGTTGAGTAGAAACATCCTTCTAGGTCAAAAATGGCTTGGAAGTTGGTTGACTTTTGTTAAACAAAATCACATTCATCTGATGACCTGTAACTTGTCTGGATCATAACTTGAGTTCTATAAATCCAATCAAGGACTTCTAGTACTCAAAATAAATCTTAGAACATGATCTACAAGTTTCATGTTGGCGAAAAGTTGAGATGAGACTTTTATCTTGAGATAGGTGGTCTTGAAGTTAGGCACTAAGTAGGGGATTTTACCCTGAGAACCCTAATTTAGTAACTTCTCACACTCTTGATCCTTGATGATGTGATCTTGAAATGATATATTAGACATCTCCACATAACATCCCATGCCCCTAGAGACTTGGAAATGACTTGAAAACCCTAGATGCCACACTTTTGGCTGGGGCTTGTTCCACTTCACCCAACAACTTGAATAAGCTTCAAATGGCTCTCAAAGCACTCAATGAGCTTTCTCAACATCTGATACCCATAATCATGCATTCACAATCTTCTGATGCTCTTCAATTGGCCTCCAAGTTAGGAGCTGACCCACACACATCCATCAATCCTTTCACAAGACTTTGACCACTTCAAGATGTCCTGATGAACATTCAAGCTTGAGCAACATCCCTTGCTTAGGCTCAACACTCTGAGAAGACTCCTCTTGCTATGCACAACTTCTTGATCCCCTGTTCAATGAAACATGCTATGCGATGCAAATGCTAGAACAAAATGAAATGAAATGAAACATAAACCAAGTTAAGAAAAGGTTGAGCAAATTTTGGGGTACAACAGCTGCCCCTATTCAAACGACTTAGACCTGAATGAGTGAAAAGCGAACGACTTTCACGTAATCAAGGTAAAAGAAGGTTGAATACCAAAGAACCCAGAAATTTGCCAACTGCAAAAAATCCGAATATAGCTGTATTGATCTCAGAACCACTCCGTTGGGGAAAAAGAAAACAAACGTCAATCACGGCGCCATGGTATGGATACCATATTGGCGAAAAGTAACAAATCAAATTACCGGAGTCTGGGTACTCCATAAAAGTCGAATCCTGAATGCTCGAAGTAATTGGAGCCTGAATGCTCGAAGTAATCGGAGCCTGAAGGCTCAAAAGAACACAAATTGGAGCCTGGATGCTCAAAGGAACAAATCTGAGTCTGGATACTCAATAATCGGAGCCTGAATGCTCGGTAAAGAATCTGAGTCTGGATACTAAATAATCAGCCTGAGTCTGGATACTTAATAGCTGGAGCCTGGATGCTCAAAGAAACAAATTTGACTCTGGATACTAAAAAACTAGAGCCTGGATACTCAAAAAACACAAATTGGAGACTAGATGCTCAAAGAAACAAATATGAGTCTGGATACTCAAAAACTGGAGCCTGGATGCTCAAAAAACAAAAATTGGAGCCTGGATGCTCAAAGAAACAAATCTGAGTCTGAATACTCAAAAACTGGAGCCTGGATGCTCTAATGAAAATTGAGCCTGGATGCTCTATGCAAATAACCTGAGTCTGGATACTCGGTTAATAAATATGAGTCTGGATACTCAATAATCTGAGCCTGGATGCTCAATGCAATTTGAGTCTGGAAGCTCTATGCAAATAACCTGAGTCTGGATACTCGGTTAATAAATCTGAGTCTGGATACTCAATAATCTGAGCCTGGATGCTCTATGCAAATAACCTGAGTCTGGATACTCAATTAATAAATTTGAGTCTGGATACTCAATAATCTGAGCCTGGATGCTGAATGCAATTTGAGCTTGGATGCTCTATGCAAATAACCTGAGTTTGGATACTCGGTTAATAAATCTGAGTCTGGATACTCAATAATCTGAGCCTGGATGCTCAATGCAATCTGAGCCTGGATGCTCTATGCAAATGAAATATATTCATCAGGATCCGGATATCCTACGGGTTTAAGTCAAACAACGTTGCTGGGAAACAATATTAGCTGTGGTCTAGATACCACATGGGATGAGAAAAACATTAGATGCCAAGGTCTAGATACCATACGATGATAGGAGATAACAACAATTACTGTGACCTGGATATCACGGAGCGTCAGATAAACCATCATGGTCTGGATACCATAACTGCTTTTACCAGAATCTGGATACTCAACGGAGAAAGCATGAACAAAAAATCCCCAGGGTTTGGATACCCAACTGACCTTACTGGAGTCTGGATACTCAACGAAGAAAGCATAATAACACGAGCGTAAGCCATGGTCTGGATACCATAAGGTAAAAAGAACACAAATACACTTGTTATGATCTGGATATCACAAGGGAGTTCGACCGGAGTCTGGACACTCAACGGATCAAGAGAAAATACCTGTCGGAAAATTACCGGAGTCTAGATACTCAACATAACTGACCGGAGTCTGGATACTCCACGGACAAAACAATATACCATCAATCGGAAACTCACCGGAATCTGGATATTCAATGGACAAAGAGTACAACCACAAAACTAATCAAGGTCTGGATACACAATTGACTTTACCGGAGTCTGGATACTCAACGGAAAAAGCATAATAATATCAATCACCATGGTCTGGATACCACAACCATCTTTACCGGAGTCTGGATACTCGACGGAAAAAGGAAAACCTCATCAACTAGGAATGGACCGGAGTCTGGATACTCAACGGGAAAAGGAGATCATCACCATACTTATCATGATCCACTCAGATCCGAAGATACTGCTGGAGAATAACATGAGTCGGGGTCTGGATACCTCGTGGGCTAAGAGAAATCACATGGTCTGGATACCAAAGGAGAAGATCAAACCTCTGAAGACACACCTGAAACAAAGAGATAACAACCTGGTATGTTTCACATGCAAATGTTTGAAAATGGTGTAATGCCCCATACAAGACGGGAATGCTACACATTTGGGTCGATGATATGCACGCATGCAGATGCAACGAAACTGAAACAACAAAATAAATGCTAGGGAAACAGAAACCAACCTGTCAGGAACAACAAACAACCCTGCAGGGAAAAGCTTACCCATGCCAATAACAATTAGACTTACACTGAAACGAAAAGTCCTCGAAAAGCTCATCTACCGGGGACAAAGTTCATACAAGAACGGGAAATCCAAACTCAACCCAGGATGCAGATCACCACTTGCTAAGGGAAATGTTCGGGCTGACTCTCCGGAATACCAACTTTCTGTGGAACAAACAAACTCACCGAGTACTTAAAAACATCCAGGCTAAACAGCCTAATTTACCTGATAGGAAACAAAAATGCCCTAAACGGCCCTCCAAGATGTAACTCTCCTAGGGAACAAAGATCTAACTGAGAAAAGATGACCGACACTGAGATTACACTTTTCCTGCTAGGGGATAAGTGACACTGCGGGGAAATCAACTCTGCTGGAGACCTCGGTCTACACTACTGAAAGCTGGGTACCTACAATCAAGCTGATGGAGAGTGAAAAAGCACCAGACCACTACTGGGAAAAACTTTACAACCACTCCGTAGGGATACGCCCGAATCTCGACTCGCTGGGGAATAAGCACATACTCGTACTCTGCGAGGGATAAAAAGTGCGTTGGCGAACTTCGAGGGACATACTAACCCACTGCACATAACTCTACTGGGATAGAGATGCAACTTCACCTGCCGGAGAAAAACACTGTTTAGGTAACATATGAATCCATCCGTATTCATAAAACTTTTCCCCAAGGGTAACAACCCTGCAAAAGACAAACAGACTAAACATCCTATACAACAAGACTATCTTGGTCATCATCCCTGACATTGTTCAATTAATATCAAAGTTTTAACAATTATTGGCCAAGGCCTGCAAGTTTATGTATGCAAGTTCATCAAAAACATCGTGCGTTTTTCACAAACAAAACAGTAAAAGCTAAAATAAAGCACACAGACAAGTACTAAATAGTATATGTTTATTGATAAATGGCCTTTTGACCGGTAAATTAGCAAGTGTATTAATTTTACCGATGTTGTAATAAGGGAAAATTCCTTGAATATCGATCTCTGAGGACTGCATGTGAATATAAGTTCTATACTAATGCAATTGAACAAAAATTCATAAGGGTTTTGGTTTGGTTCTTTAAAAATATAAAGGCCAGAAGGCAAAAGCAGGAAGTTAAAGGTTTTGGACAGTTATGAGAAGCATGCTAGGGTAGGGTGTATAAAAAAACCTTGTAATAACCTTGGTCCTTAATTTTCAGAAATCACTGCTCAATTCAATCGTTACCGGTTTTAAAGATTAGTTGACTCTAATTCCTTAGCAGAAAACCCTTAGGTATTCTCCCTATGCCCCAACTCCTTGGCGGTATAGGAACAATACCAAGCAATATATTTTACCTAAAACATTACGGTTACTATAGGGTATCCCCATTCCTAGGAAATATATACTATAGTATTATCGTATACACGCATTAACACTTGTTTTTCCAAACCTAAGGTTAACCGTAAATCATATTCCCATTTGTCAAATAAGAAAAGCCATAAAATATTATACGATAACAATGATGATTAGAAAGCAGTGAAATATATAATTCAAAAACCAAAGGTTATTACAGAGTCAATTCAGGGACACCCCCCTAGCATTGGGGGGTTTAGCTATTCATAATAATAAAAATAAACTCAACAATAAAATTCAACATTACAAGAGAATTAGTTGCTTTGATCTTCAATCGCTTCCGCTCATGAGGACCTTCCGTTCCCAAATCCTTGATCGTTCCAATCTTTATCGTCAAATTTCTTTTCTGTTCAAAAGTCCCTTTTCCTTTCTCCAAACACGTATCAAATAGTCCCAATTCAAACTCAGAACTAGGGAAATGCCCCAAATACCCTCGGGGATCACAAGAGTAAAAAATAAAAGAAAAATAGGGAAAAAGCGCTTCCTGCAACACGGGCCGTGTCAGGCAACACGGGCGGCCGTGTTGGCTTCCTGACACATTTTTCGCGTGAAATTTTCAAGTCCCAGGTGTCCTGACACGGGCCGTGTCACACAACACAGGCACCCGTGTCAGGCCACTGTTTTCCACCAAAAAAATCACCTTTTCTGAGCACATCCTGGCACGGGCCGTGTCACACAACACGGGCACCTGTGTCAGGCCCCTGTTTCGAATCTGACTTTGACTCCAACGCAAAAGTTGTAGCTCTCTCTCTTAGCTTTCCGGAGGTTTTTAGAACGACTCAAACGGATTCCTGGAACTCCAGTTATGATCGTTTTCATGCAGACTACTAAAGATTTTACTTTCACAACAAAACTCTTCTGAAATCTTGCCATTTTCCCCGGTTTTCGCTCTGCTTCTCCTTTATTGTTTACCTGAACCTAGAAACAGTAAAAATACCAAATCGACGTGTAAAATGTAATAAAAACAACTAAAATACGACAAGACAAAACAAATGATTAACTGCAATAAACAGTAAAATCACGTGTAAAAACCACTGATCAAACTCCCCCAAACTTAAACCATTGCTTGACCTCAAGCAAAAAGCTTGAATAAATACTTTCAAATCAAACAACACATCAAGTGAAAGGCTGAGGATGTAAGGCATGTCGATACTCATACGCGATTCTTAGTTCTGATCGGCTCAAACCAGCTCTCTCGGTACTCATCCGTAAACGAAGGCATTACATAAACACATACCGCAGTAAACTTACGGACCTAAATCCCCCTTTCGGCCACCTTTCCAAATATGCTTTGGGCTTAAGTCTTTTCTTCGATTTTCTACCCTTTCATTCGGATAATAAGATTAAGGCATGTACACTTTTGCTCGAGATTTTTTTCCTGTGGCACCTTTATTCTTTTTCTCGCTCACAGGCGTTTATTAGTCCACTTTGGGACAACTATAGAGATTCAACCGCCGTTAGGCTAAATAACCGGGTGAGGGTTACCCAACTTAGAAGGACGGGTTGTCTTTACCGTCATTATTCAACTCTTTTTTGGTACCACACATCATTCTCAAAATCAATATCTACAATTTTTGTTTTTCATGCCGGACTATCACAA
Organism: Lathyrus sativus; assembly: GCA_963859935.3. Classification (NCBI taxonomy): domain Eukaryota; kingdom Viridiplantae; phylum Streptophyta; class Magnoliopsida; order Fabales; family Fabaceae; genus Lathyrus; species Lathyrus sativus. The sequence continues at coordinate 212,929,135 of OZ012739.1, read as the reverse complement.
TGAACTAATCAGGGTATACATTTCAAATCCAAGTACTATGGCACAAATCTACACGTTGGACTCGTTTCCTTACTCTGGGGAACCTAGGGTGTTCAAGCTATACCTTAATTTCCAAACTTTCCCAAGTTCCTTAGTTCAAACTCCACTTCTCTTGAACTCTAAATACTTTCTTGAGTACCTTACACACCTACCAATCACAAGAAAAATTTTAGTCTCCGTAGGGGCAATTTCGATGTGATTTTTATCGAACTTAAAAATAAAAAGGTATTTAAACTGACAATTCAAAACGGTAAAACCTCCCCCAAACTTGAACTAAACATTGTCTCAATGTTCAAGAACAATAGAGGAAGAGGTGTACTCACAGAGATCCTCACATAGGGGTCGACATGTAATTCAATACCTCTTTTACTAGTTCCACGTTTTCCCTTGCAAACTCTCGTTATTCTTGCAAAAACAATAACAACAAAAGAAACAACATCAATACTTAAAATCGATGGGTTGCCTCCCATGCAGCGCTTCGTTTAACGTCGCATGGCTCGACGGTCGACGCCCCATTGTTATGGGGGGTACTTCAGCCTCCACACTCTATTGCTTGACTTCTTCGCAACAGAATATTTGGCAGGTTCAGAAATAAGAGAAACCTGAAGTGGTTTTGATCATTCTTCTTTCTTAGTTGTGTTGATCTTCCCAACTGACAGTTTAACAGCTTTCTCCTTACCTTTCTTTCTAACCTCATGAGCTTTTAACGTGATTTCCTCTTCAAAACATTTCAAAGTGAGCGTACCTTTTTCCACATCAATATTGCACCGACTAGTAAGCAAGAATGGTCGGCCAAGTATGATCTAAATTTCTTCATCCTCGGGTATATCCATGATTTAAAAATCAACTGGGTAAGTGAAGTTATCGATTGTCACTAGAACATCCTCTGCTAGCCCATATGCCATCTTGGTTGTGTGGTCGGCAAACTTCAAGCTTGTTCCCGTATCGCTCACTTTTCCAATATCCAGCTTTTTGAAAATTGATAACGGCATGAGACTCAGACTAGCACCTGAATCGATCAAGACTTTCTTAAAAGTTTGATCCTTTATAGTACAAGGGATTACAACTGGTCCAGGATCCTTCATCTTGATGGGTATTTTCCTTTCTTGTGATATTTCCTTACATTGCTCAGTTGTGGTCTTCGGTTTTTCACCCATTGGTCTCTTTTTACCTATAACCTCTTTCATGAATTTCTTGTACAAAGGCATTTGCTCAAGTGCTTCAAAGAACGGCATGTTGATTTCCAATTTGTTGAACATTGCACTAAACTTTCCAAAGTCTTTCTCGTTCTGATCCTTCTTTGTAACTCTTTGAGGGAACGATAATTTGATTTTCGATTTGAACTCCTCTTTCTTTTTCTCCCCAATTGACTTTTCAGATAGCACAACTTCCTTTGGTTCTTTTATTTTTTCTCTTACCTCAAGTTCCACCTCTATGCATTCTTCCTCCTTTATTTCCCCCTCTTCTATCACTTTCTGATTTCTTGTTGTGACAACATTAATACTCTCTTGATTTTTCAGATTCGGTACTGTCGCACTCGGGAGGGTTCCTTGAGCGTGTGTTGAGAGGTGTTGGGCTATCTATCCCATCTGCGACTCAAGGTTTTTGATGGAAGTTGTGTTGTTCCTTTGAATGTTTCGGGTCTCTTCTTATAATTGCATACTTTGAGATGCCATTCTTTCAATAGCTAACTCCCATTCTACTTTTTGAGGAGCCTGCTGTTGTTGTTGTTGCGGATATGGGGGTTGATTTGGGTCTTTCCAAGAAAAGTTAGGATGATTCTTCCATCCTGGATTATATGTATTGGAATAAGGATTGTTTTGCCTCAAAACTTGTATCTCTTCAATTTGTTGAGTATTAGCAAGACAATACACAGTAAAATGGGGACCATTACATACCTCACAACTCACAACTTGGACAGGTTGAACCTGAGCTACAGTTTCAATACCCACATTCATTCCCTTAAGCCTTCTTTCCACTTCAGCTTTGATTTGATCTTCCATTTTCACAACTTGTGCGGCCAACTTAAAGTCAACTGTTTCTTCCGGCTTACTCACACTCCGGTCATATAATTCCAGATGCTCGTTTGCAGCGATCGCTTCAATAATTTTTCTGATTCCAGTGGTTGTTGTAAAGTTGGATGAACCACCGGCTGCTGTATCGATTAGCTGCTTAGTCTTCATCTTAAGACCATTCACAAACATCTGCATCTGTTCAGTTTGATCCAGATTGTGAGTAGGACATGCAACCAATAACCGTTTGAACCTTTTATACGAGTCCCCGAGTGATTCTCCCTCCCTCTGTTTAAAATTCATAATATCATATCGTTTGCGAATATACACAGAGGCAGGAAAATACTCATTCAGAAAGGCTTTTTCCATTTCTTCCCACGTAGTAATACTTCCGGCTGGTAAGGAGTAAAACCATTCTTCAGCTTCTTCCGATAGAGTGAACGAGAACATTCTTAACCTTTTAGCTTCACCTGTGTGTCCTTCAATCTTTAGAGTAGTGCTCATCGTCAGAAATCTCTGTAGATGCTTATTTGCGTCTTCTCTAACCTTTCCGGTGAAAGGTCTCCTCTCAAGGTGAGTGATTGTGCTCGGATGCAGCTGGAAATTTGCGACATTCGCTGGTTGATTCACAATGGTCATCTGGTTTGGTTGAGCATTTGCCCCTCCATAGTCTCCCAAAAGTCTCTCCGCTGGTGGGAGATCTGCCATAGCTTCAGTATCTCTTTCTGATTCTGAACCCGAATCTGAATGAACAGAAACTCTTTCCTCTTCTGAAGCTAATAATCTAGCTTGCCTACATCTTTCGCGTAGAGTCCTTTCAATTTCTGCGTCCAAAGAAAAATTAGTTGAGGGATCTCCTCGCATGAAAGTGTTAGACGCAGATTAGTAGTAACAAAATTAAAATAATAAAAATTAAAATTTTTTCAAAAATAAAATTTTGGTTGCAGAGCAACAAAATTTCAATTAAATTAGAATCAAACTTATATTCTGGCATTCCCCGGCAACGGCGCCAAAAACTTGACTGGTAAATTAGCAAGTGTACTAATTTTACCGATGTAGTAATAATGGAAAATTCCCCGAATATCGATCTCTGAGGACTGCGTGTGAATACAAGTTCTATACTAATGCAATTGAATAAAAATTCATAAGGGTTTTGGTTTGGTTCTTTAAAAATATAAAGGCCAGAAGGCAAAAGCAGGAAAAAAAAGGTTTTGGACAGTTATGAGAAGCATGCTAGGGTAGGGTGTATAAAAAAACCTTGTAATAACCTTGGTCCTTAATTTTCAGAAATCACTTCTCAATTCAATCGTTACCGGTTTTAAAGATTAGTTGACTCTAATTCCTTAGCAGAAAACCCTTTGGTATTCTCCCTATTCCCTAATTCCTTGGCGGTATAGGAACAATACCAAGCAATATATTTTACCAAAAACATTACGGTTACTATAGGGTATCCCCATTCCTAGGAAATATATACTATAGTATTATCGTATACACGCATTAACACTTGTTTTTCCAAACCTAAGGTTAACCGTAAATCATATTCCCATTTGTCAAATAAGAAAAGCCATAAAATATTATACGATAACAACGATGATTAGAAAGCAGTGAAATATATAATTCAAGAAACCAAAGGTTATCATAGAGTCAATTCAGGGACACCCCCCTAGAATTGGGGGGTTTAGCTATTCATAATAATAAAAATAAACTCAACAATAAAATTCAACATTACAAAAGAATCGGTTGCTTTGATCTTCAATCGCTTCTGCTCATGAGGACCTTCCGTTCCCAAATCCTTGATCGTTCCAATCTTTATCGTCAAATTTCTTTTCTGTTCAAAAGTCCCTTTTCCTTTCTCCAAACACGTATCAAATAGTCCCAATTCAAACTCAGCACTAGGGAAATTCCCCAAATACCCTCGGGGATCACAAGAGTAAAAAATACAAGAAAAATAGGGAAAAAAGCACTTCCTGCAACACGGGCCGTGTCAGGCAACACGGGCGGCCGTATTGGCTTCCTGACATATTTTTCGCATGAAAGTTTCAAGTCCCAGGTGTCCTGACACGGGCCGTGTCACACAACACGGGCACCCGTGTCAGGCCACTGTTTTCCACCAAAAAAATCACCTTTTCTGAGCACATCCTGACACGGGCCGTGTCACACAACACGGGCACCCGTGTCAGGCCCCTGTTTCGAATCGGACTTCGACTCCAACATGAAAGTCGTAGCTCTCTCTCTCTTAGATTTCCGGAGGTTTTTAGAATGCCTCAAACGGATTCCCCGAACTCCAGTTATGATCGTTTTCGTGCAGACTACTAAAGATTTTACTTTCACAACAAAACTCTTCCGAAATCTTGCCATTTTCCCCGGTTTTCGCTCTGCTTCTCCCTTATTGTTTACCTGAACCTAGAAACAGTGAAAATACCAAATCGACGCGTAAAATGTAATAAAAACAACTAAAATACGACAGGACAAATCAAATGATTAACTGCAATAAACAGTAAAAACCACTGATCACCTGTAAATAGGCAAAGTTTTACAACAAATGCAACTCTTGAAAAGAGGAAGCTGCGCAAAACTACAAGTATGCATAAAAGAAAATACAAAAGTGTACATTTTAAATAAAAAGTACAGCAATGTCGGCAATGTGGCGCAGACAAACACCATGAGCTGATTCCTCTATGACTCGCCTGACCCTGACGCTTTCCCGACGCTTCGTCTTCAGAAGATATTGATTCGGATAAACGGCCCTCAGGTTCTCCCAATCCACTAAGCAAAGAAGTTCATACGCAGACCACAGTCATTTGCTCTTCAATCCCTAACTTTTGCCTGAACCGCTCTTTCGGGTTTTCGATTCACCGGGATACCTATTTTTGCCAAAGTCGCCTTTTCAGGTTTTCGACTTTGCGGGTTTACATCTTTTCATTTTTATCCCTAATTTTTCCCCGAACCTCTTTTCCTTTTTTATGGTTCGCCGGGATGCCCCATTTTTGCCTAGACTTTTCTTTTTGTGCCCAGCGGGTCTCTTTTAAGCAAAGTATTTTTTAACTGCGTCTGCGTTCATAGGGGATGCAAAATCGTCACCGTCCATGGTGGATAATACTAAGGCTCCTCCAGAGAAAACCTTTCGTACAACATATGGACCTTCATAGTTGGGAGTCCATTTGCCCCTGTGATCTGATTGTGGTGGGAGAATCTTTTTCAGCACAAGATCGCCCGTCTGAAAGCTTGGAGGGCGCACCTTCTTATCGTAAGCTTTCTTCATCCGGCTCTGATACAACCGACCATATGCAATAGATGATAGCCTCTTTTCATCCATCAGATTACACTGATTCAACCTGTTCTTAATCCATTCTGCCTCATCAAGTTTTACGTCAACCAAAACTCTTAAAGAAGGAATCTCGACTTCTAGCGGTAGGACAACTTCCATACCATACACTAGCGAGAAAGGAGTTGCCCCGGTTGATGTGCGTACCGTCGTACGATAACCGTGAAGAGAAAAGGGCAACATCTCATGCCAATCTTTGTATGTAACAACCATCTTTTGCACTATCTTTTCGATGTTCTTGTTGGCCGCTTCAACAACGCCATTTATCTTCAGCCAATAGGGAGATGAGTTGTGATGTTCAATCTTGAAGTTCTGGCATAACTCCTTCATCATCTTATTATTCAAATTCGAACAATTGTCAGTAATGATTTTCTCGGGAATTCCATATCTGCAGATGATGTCCTTCTTTATGAATCTTGCTACTACCTGCTTGGTCACATTGGCATATGATGTTGCTTCCACCCACTTGGTGAAGTAATCAATTGCTACTAGGGTAAAACGGTGCCCATTAGAAGTAGTGGGTTCGATCTTTCCAATCATATCGATGCCCCACATGGAAAACGGCCAAGGGAATGACATAACATTCAACGGGCACGACAGCACATGAATCTTATCAGCATAAATCTGGCATTTATGGCATCTCTTCGCGAATTTGAAACAATCCAACTTCATTGTTAGCCAAAAATAACCAGCTCGTAGTATTTTCCGAGTCATGGCATGTCCGCCATCATGCGTGCCAAAAGTACCCTCGTGGACTTCTTCCATAAGCAAGCTTGTTTCTTTTTCGTCCACACACCTGAGTAGTACCGGATCATGATTCCTTCTATAGAGCACACCATCTGGGTTGAGGTAAAAATTTCCAGACAATCTCCTAAGAGTTTTCTTATCCTGGGTCGATGCCCCTGGTGGATACTCTTGGTTTTTAAGGAAATTCTGGATGTCATGGAACCACGGCTTACCATCGGAAGTTCCCTCAATAGCAAATATGAAAGCGGGCTTGTCGAGGCGTGAGATAACAACCAGTGGTGCTTCATTCCAAAAATTGACCTTGTACATTGAAGACAGTGTAGCCAAAGTGTCTGCCATTTGATTCTGCGCTCTTGGCACATGGTGGAAGTCTATACGATCTAAAAATGGTAAAACTCTTCTTGAATAATCCTTGTAAGGGATCATATTGGGCTGACGACTTTCCCATTCTCCTTCGATCTGGTTAACAACTAGCGTTGAATCACCATATACATCGAGATTCTTGATCCTCAGATCAATAGCTTCTTCCAAACCCATGATACATGCTTTGTACTCGGCTTCATTGTTGGTGCAAGGAAAAGTTAATCTGGCAGTGAAAGGGATATGAGTTCCATGAGGAGTCGTGATAATTGCCCCAATTCCACTACCATATGAATTAATTGCGCCATTGAGAACCCTTCTCCGGACCTTCAGTGGGTAATGGCTCATCACAATCTTTCGCTTTCAAGTACATAATGTCCTCGTTAGGAAATTCAAATCTCATTGGTTGATAATCATCAATTGGCTATTCAACAAGGTATTATGACAAAATACTCCCTTTAATGGCTTTCTGGGAAACGTATTGGATGTTGTACTCTATCAGTACCATTTGCCATCTAGCAATTCTTCCTGAAAGTGCCTGCTTTTCAAAGACATATTTAATCGGATCCATATTCGAAATTAGCATGGTTGTATGGTTGAGCATGTACTGTGTCAAACGTTTGGCCGCCCAAGCGAGTGCGCAACACGTTTTTTCAAGCATTGAGTAACGGGATTCACAATCTGTGAACTTTTTACTCAGATAATAAATCACATGCTCCTTTCTTCCTGTCTCGTCGTGTTGACCGAGAACACAACCCATACTATTCTCAAGAACCGTTAAATACATGATTAATGGCCTTCCAGCGACTGGGGGTATCAGTATCGGAGGCTCCTACAAATACTCTTTTATTTTGTCGAAAGCTTTTTGACAATTTTCATTCCAGACAACCGCATGATCTTTCTTTAACAGTTTAAACATTGGTTCACACGTGACTGTTAGATGAGATATGAACTGAGTGATGTAGTTCAACCTCCCTAAGAAGCCACGAACCTCTTTTTCAGTCTTCGGCGCTGGCATTTCTTGAATAACTCTTATTTTTGCAGGATCTACCTCGATTCCTTTTCTGCTGACGATAAACCCCAATAACTTTCTGGACCGAACTCCGAAAGTGCACTTATTTGGATTCAACCTTAATTTGAACTTCCTCAACCTCACAAACAGCTTCAATAAGTTGACCAAATGCTCTTCCTCCGTTTGGGACTTCGCAATCATGTCATCAACATAGACCTCGATCTCATGATGAATCATATCATGAAACAAAGTCACCATTGCCCGTTGATAAGTTGCCCCTACATTTTTCAACCCAAATGGCATCACCTTATAATAAAATGTTCCCCACGGTGTAATGAATGTTGTTTTCTCCATGTCTTCCGGTGCCATTTTTATCTGATTATAACCGGAGAAGCCATCCATGAAGGAAATCACCGAGAATTGAGCCGTATTGTCGACCAATACGTCAATGTGAGGGAGTGGGAAATCATCCTTTGGGCTCACCTTATTCAGATCCCTATAATCAACGCACATCTGTACCTTACCGTCCTTCTTTGGTACCGGCACGATGTTGGCGACCCACGGAGGGAAAGTTGTCACGGCTAAAAATCCAGCGTCCAACTGCTTTTGAACTTCTTCTTTGATTTTTACAGCCAAGTCTGGTCTCGTCCTTCTAAGCTTCTGCTTGACGGGTGGACATTTTTCCCGAAGTGGTAAGCGATGAACCACAATGTCAGTGTCATGTCCGGGCATATCTTTGTAAGACTAAGCAAAGATGTCACTATACTCTCGAAGCATCTCTATCATCCTTTGCTTGATGTCCTCCTGCAATGCAGCCCCTATTCTGACATTTCTGACAACCTCTTCAGAACCCAAGTTGACGACCTCAATCTCTTCTTCATGAGGCAGAATGATCTTCTCTTCTTGTCTTAAGAGTCTAGCTAGCTCTTCGGGTAAGTTTTCATCCTCACCAATCTCTTCTTCAGCTTGAAATACTGGGTTATCAAAGTCGAAGCGAGTCATAGAATATTCCTGATCGGTGTCATCTGCAATGATGTGAGTCCTGCAATGAAAATGGTTAAGTGCTTCAAATGATATGCAAACAAACACATTGCCATTTTATTGTTAAAAATAAAAACAAGAAAAACAGAGATCTCAAAATTTGAATGGAAAAACGCCCTTTGATTAATAGATGAAACAATATTCAAACATAAACAGACAAGGCCTGAAATAACAAACCAGTATGCTCCGGGTAGAACATAGGGTTGTACAATAATTGAAAAACAAAGCATTACTGTTCATTGGTCACTTGGACAAATTCCCCAATGGACCAGTTGCATAGACGTTGTCTTGGAATGCATGGCTTGATCCAGACATCCATATCGCAGTCACTGTCTCTAACTTCATCATCAGAAATGGCATTAATCTGCTCAAAGAAGACACCCCCGCTAGTAAACCTGATCGGCCCCTTGAACTTTGGCGTGCTTTGTAAAAACGATGGGCGGTACCCTAAACCGAATTTGTCTTGCTTCTGAGGTATATCAATCACCTGCCCCCAACCTTGGGCTGAACTAGCTTGCACCACAGCCTGCGTTTCTTTGAATGAAGACATAGCCATCTCAGGCTCTTTCTCACAACTGGAGACTTCTCCTTCAACTGAACGGTTTCAAAAGCTTGACACAAGGTCTCATGAATTTCCCCGTCTACTTTGACATACTTGAAAGAAGACAGGTGACTAACCATGATGTCCTCTTCTCCACACACTGTCACAACACTGCCACCAACCATGTATTTTAGCTTCTGGTGCAGAGTCGATGTAACAGCCCCAGCCGAGTGGATCCATGGTTTGCCCAACAAACAGCTATAAGCAAGCTGAATGTCCATGATATAAAATACAGCGTCAAAAACTTCTGGGCCCACTTGGATAGGCAAAGTCAGCTCACCAAAGACAGACCTCCGAGTACCGTCGAAAGAACGTACAACCAAGTCACTTGGTGTACAAGTACTGCCCCGAGTATCTAGCTTCATAAGTGCCTTCTTTGGTAGCACATTCAAAGATGACCCTGTGTCAACAAGGACATGAGACATAACCACTCCTCTGCATTCAACAGAAATGTGCAGCGCACAATTGTGGTTTCTGCCCTTCGGCGTTAAGTCTAAATCTGTAAATCCAAGGCCATTTCTCGCGTTTACATGCCCAACGACCCCTTCAATTTAATTCACTGATATTTCCTAGGGCACGAAAGTGGTACTCAATACTTTCATCAATGCATTCCTGTGAGATTTGGAACTAAACAACAACGATAATATTGAAATTTTGGAAGGTGTCTGTTGTAAGTGTTCGACTATCTTGTAGTCACTTTTGCGTATCAGCCTCATGACTTCCTCCACATCTTTCTCCAAAGATTCCCTCTCGCCAGACTGGGAAGTTTCTTCAATTACCATCTTACCTTTCCCCTTATCTGCTTTTTCAGCCACCACTTCGTGCGTTGCAAAGACTCTGCCGCTTCGGGTGATTGCTCCTGCTCCCACAACATTCTCCGCTGACTCCACAGTAAAACTCTTCAAATCTATCTTCTGACCATTACAATACACCTCAGCTCTGTAGTTCCACGGAATCGCTTTGGTGCTCTCATAAGGCACAGGTCCTGCTTTGGTAATAGTGATTGTTGGTGGCCTAGGAGGCGCTGAGATAATTATAGTCTTATATGGGATCGAGATCGTAGCGACCTCGTCCCTCTCTTCACTTACTTCCTCAACATGTTTCTTCTCTGCGGTTCGTTCAAACTGCAACGTCCCCTCATCTATCATTACTTGGATACACCTTCTCAAATCAACGCATCCCTAAGGATGACTTAAACAATCAACACAGTCCTCACTGCAGCCTGGGAATACACCTCCTCCCAGCAATTTGTCTTTCACAAACTTCAATGGAGTTTTCAGCTCATTCACATCCATTATCAAGTCTAAATTCTCCTCCACCAAAATAGCACCAACCCTAGCCTGCCCATGGTTTGGCATAAGGTTCTGCACAACGTTAGGTGCATCATGAGAAAAATTTATTGCTTTGTTGTCAATGAGATCTTGTAGCTTGTGTTTAAAAGCCTTGCAATCGTCAATAGAGTGACCAGGCGCCCCAGAGTGAAACTCCCAACGAGCATTTACGTCATAGCCAGGTGGGGGAGGACCTGTCAAAGGAGCTAGAGTCCTTTTCTGAATCAATTGCAGCTGTAACAAAGTCTGAAGCACCTGAGAGTATGGCATCGGTGGAATGTCAAATACTTTATTCGGCCTGGCCCTATCAGGAAAACTCCTATAACCTTGCTGGTTTTGTTGCTGTGGCTGATACTGCCTTTGCTATTGTTGTTGTTGTGGCACAGGAATAGTGACACTGGCAACTTGCTGTTGGCGATATTGGTTATGTGGCTGACCCCTTCCTCTTCCTCTAGAACCTGTCGCTAAGTTAACGTCACCTTCACGCTTCTTGTTCCCAAATACCTTCTTTCCTCCTCCTCTAGTTGAGGGTACTTCTCCCGCCTGAATCTTTCCGAGCTTGATGCCATTTTCCACCCTTTCACCGGTGATTATTAATTCTGAAAAACTTCCTGACATACTACTAATCAGTTTTTCATAGTACACCCCCGGTAAAGTAGCAACAAACATGTCAATGAGCTCACGCTCTACCATGGGGGGCTGCACTCTAGCAGTAAGATCTCGCCACCTCTGGGCGTATTCTTTAAAGCATTCATTATTCTTTTGGGAAAGATTCTGTAGTTGGACTCTATTTGGTGCAAGGTCACTGTTGTACTGATAGTTCCTTACAAAAGCTTCGGCTAGGTCTTTCCAGCTGTGGACGTTAGTGGGCTCCAGCCCCATGTACCACTCCAAAGAGGGACCAAACAGGCTGTCCTGGAAAAAATGCCTCAAGAGTTTTTCATCGTCCGAGTACACGGACATCTTTCTATAGTACGAGCGCAGGTGAACCCTCGGGTAAGTGGTGCCTTTGTAGTTATCAAAGACAGGCACTTTGAATTTTGGTGGCACTCTCAAGCCTGGGATCAGCCCCAAGTTAGACATATCCAGCCCCATAGAGTTTTGGCATTTAAGAGATCTCATCGTCTCTTCGATCATCATAATCCTTCTATCAGCCTCAGAAGGTACTTCAGCAGTTATAACTCTTGGCGTGAACAAATCCTCCTGCCTATCCTCATTCCAAGTGTGGTCTATGCTACCATGTACAACACCTGTGGTGTCGAGGCCAAAGCCGTTTCCATTTCCATTGCCACCATTAGCAAAACCAGCATGATTAAAACCTGCCATATTTCCAACACCAGCAACGTGACCACCCCCTCCAGCAGTAGGGATGACTAAAGTTGGCATAGAATTATCTGCACGAGGAGTTTCTATATGAGGAGGGTTAGAAGAAATCCCACCATGTAACACCCCATCATTATCAACTCGCGCAATCAGAGGTTGCACTAAAGTCTTGCGCCTGGCCACTAGCAACCCCTTGCATGACCTCTATCAGCTGTGCCATACGATCTCTCATCTCTTGCATTTCTACATGCATTTGATCCATCAGCCTTTTCTGGTTTCTTCTAGTACCGTAGCGGTGAGTTATCTGATCTGCAATCCTGAAACACTAGTGGAGCACAAGAAACAAGATAAGGTTAACAGTTCTGATGCACCTGAAAATGCGAGAAACATGCGAAAATGCAGACATGTATATATGAAACAGGGAAATTTCCCCCATGATTCTAGTTTCAGGAAAACAACCAAGACGTTGGAGAACCCCCACAGACAAGCACAGAATAAAAAACTCCTCATATATACAATCATGAGCCCACAGGCAATGTGTAAACATCAAATAAGTACAATCAGAAAAGGACCTCAACCAACAGGTCTGGTGATGGTCCATACAAAAAATCTAAGCTACAGAATACAAGGGAAAAGATCAAGCTGGGTGGCGAGACTGGAAATCCTTCAGCAATGCCTGTGTATCCGGATGGTCTGCCCTAGCGAGCAAACCACGTATGAACAACTCCTGCTGACTGATGGTGGACGGAAGATCCTCAACCGAGTCCTCCTTCCCAAACACCTCCTCAAGTCTACGCCTCTTGGCATTAGCTCCATCTCTATGCTCCTCCAAGGTTGCAAGCGCTTCATATAGTTTGCAGTCACTATGTCTCCTGAGTGAACCTTCCTTTAAGATCTCCTCATCCTTAGCTCTAAGATTAGCCTTCAGCTTGTTGATATGCGACTTCAACTGGTGTTCACGCTCCTTGCTGTTGGACATGGCAGCGTTCCATTGAGCCTCAAACTTGGAAATCTGCAAACAGGCTCTATTCAGCTCTTGCTTTTTAGTAGCAAGCACATTACTAACAGCATTTATGTCTAAACCCAACCGCTCTCTATCGCTCATCTCCTTAGTCAAGTCTATTCCCAACTTAGTCACCAGCTCAGTTTGCTTCTTCAAAGAATAAGTTGCTTCGTTCCTCTCACTTCTGAGTTGAGCAATCTCATTCTCCAACTCTTCGTTTGTCTTCTTCAACTCTTCCTTTTCACGACATACCTGATTATACCTTTGGATATCCACCGTAGTAGGCTCCTTAATCACGGGAGGGAAAACAGGCTCCACTGGAGGATATGGCATAAAGAACTCCGTGGGCCTCTCATGAATCCAAGCCAAATAGAGGTCATAGGCCTGACTGTTGCTCTTCCCTAATAATGATTTCCCTCTCCTACGGATGCTTCGCCAAGAACGTTCAAGTCTGATCAAATCATCACCCTCTAACAAACCCGTGAGATACAGGGATTCATGTATCTCCTCTTCTTTTGGAGCGTCCCTGAGAGCATATCCGAACTATCGTACCAACAGAGAAGGGTTATAGTTGACGCACCCTTTCCTTCCGACCAGGGGGACGTTAGGAAATCCGCCAAAACTATAAATAATGTTTGTGCCAAGCATGTTTATATCAAACTAAATAATATACTTAGCAGTCAATCCCATCATCCTTTCAGACCACTCTCTGGTAGCAACAGTATCTACAAACTGACCAGTCTTAGGCATATGACTCATCAACCATCTATAAAGCAAAGGAACACAACACGAGACGTTCTTTCCCCTTCGGTTTTCATTCTTGTGGTGCACAGAATGATAAACGTCTCCTAAGAGTGTAAGGACCGGGTTCCCTGAGGCTAGCAGGTAGAAGGCATCCACGTCTACAAAGTCTGGAAGGTTCGGAAACAAAACAATGTCATAAATGCAAAGTGCCAGAATAGCACTAAACACAATCCAGCAACCATTCTTAGTAAACTTCTGAGCTTTCTCGACAAGAAACGGTAACAGAAAACCATAAGTTCCTTTCCTCTCAACAAATTTCCCTTTTAACTCTGCAGCGTCCAAATGTAATATAGCAGCGAGCCTATCCAAATCAGGCTCAGCATCTGTGTGGACAAAAGGCATCTGATGACAGATAGGTACCCCCAACATATCATAATACTCTTCCAAAGTAGGCACCAAAATAAAATCCGGAAAGGCAAAGCATCTCAACTGGGCATCGTAGAACTGCAAGAGGGTATAAACACCACTGATCTCAAAGGATGAAGGCTTGCAGACACATCTGGCCAGTCTTCCATAATCTTCTCTAAACTGTTCCATCACATTCCCTTCAGCCATAGCAATCAGACTCCACAAAGAACTAACATCTGGGGTAGGAAACCTGTAAGCAACTGTCTTTTTCAAGGGCTTCATATCAATAACGAAGAACAGAACAACAAGAATCAGGAGGGAAATATACACCTGCAACATAAATACATGTTAATGAAGAGATGAAAATGAAGATACAAATGCAAATGCAAATGCAAATGCAAACAGAGGATCAAGCTTGTTGTGTTATAGCTTGAGAAGAACCAGCGCTTCACCTTAGTACCGACAAATCACTGACATAAGAACCCCTTTGTACCATGAACACATGTTCACACTATAAAGAACCGGGTAGTCTGGAGGTCAAAGTTTCCTGCATAACCCACCCACTCACAGGTATGGACCTATCCACTGACAAGGTTCGGCATCCTATGCGTTAATCATCATCACAGACTTTCAAGAAATGATGATACGTTCACCATTTCTGGTTTGGCATCATTATCTCTCGAAGAGGCCTCACTTAGCTGAATCCCAAATGATCGGTCCCCAGAGTCGACAACCCTCAAATCCAAATTCCAGTCGGATCCTAAGGATCGGAAATGAACTCATCAAATAGAATCTCGTATGAGCGTGAATTTCATGGGGAACTGTGTCTGCTAAGCAAACAGGTCCACCCACTAGTCTCCACTACTAATACTAGGTTTATACTCAAGCCCAGGTCCGACTTATCTCTCAATGGGACATCCCTCCCCACATCACAACAAGTATGATACAATGTGGAAAGTAAAATGCGGAAGTAAATAAAGATAATGCACATATATACACACACCCAAAAGAAAGCACACAAGCGCTAGGATTGACTCGCATAGGGGATATTCTTGTCCCCAGCAGAGTCGCCAGTTGTTGCTAATGCGGAAAAAGAGTCCGACAATGAAAAACATAGTCGCCACCTATCGTTATTTATCCCAAAGAGGGGAAAGGAAACGATCAGAAAAAACCTGACGAAAACGGGAAAAGACGAGGTCATCGCAACCAAGTCCTAGGTTCGGGAGTCGGTTACGCAAGGGGAAGGTATGAGCACCCCTCGTGTCCGTCGTACTCGACGGGATCCACGCATGTGTTGTCTATCTAAAAGGGTGTGTAAACTATCTATGCTAAAGGCTTATGGACAAAAAGAAAAGAAAAAGACTGACTCGGCAGAGCATCGCCGCTCGGTGCCTATGTACTCCCTCGTGCAATGCAAAAGTCAGAGTCAATGTAGTTTGACTAACTACAGCTAAAGAATGGGGAAGGTTACTCGCTAAGACATCGCGTCTTATGCCTACGTACTATCATCTGGTATGAAAGATCAGAGCAAACGTAGTTCGGGCTTACGAGAACACAGGTTGTTCAAGAGTTTTACCCGAGTAGGGTAAACAGACAGTTCTAGCAGTTTGGTGTATGCAGCTCGACCATTGGAGACTTAGGCGTTACCGTTTGCGATAGGACTGAAAGTTAACAACACTCCTGTTTATGAAAAGGTTTTCCTGATTAAGATCCTGAAGGATAAAAATGTTTGAATTGTTTTTGTGTTTTTTAAAGAAGAAGTGTTTTGAGTTAGAAGTGTTCATAATGTATGTTGTAACAAATTCTAAAACCTAGGATCGAATGCGTCGCATATCGTCCTAAGGACGTATACCAAACACTCTAGGTAATTGAGAGGTAGCCACTCAATCAACATTTCCCAAGTATAAGGCTCATGGCACAACATTCATTATCCTTATTAAGTGGGTTGAAGTTGTTTGAAGATGAGAAGAGAAAGGGACAAACTAAAGGGGGACTAGACCAAACCCTAGAAGTTGTCATGCAAAGTGCACCTAAAGTTGGGATCACAAAAGGGAAACATCTACCTAATGTTATCATGCATGGTTAGAACCCTAATGTCTATCATAACCTCTCTTTAACAAGATATATTAGAAATCCTAAGGGATGGAAGACAAAAGAAGAAGAAGAAAGAAAAAAGGAAACATGCAAATGAGAGAATGCATACATGGAATGCACAATAAGAACGCATTGAATGAAAGTGGGAGGAAAACATGTGTGGGGCAGTAGCCACCACAAGCTCATCTCAACCAAGCATGCATATGAGTATGCAAAGAGAAAAGAGAGAGAGATGCATCAAAAGCAAACAAACAAGTGTGACAAAAACATTAAGAAAAAAGTCCTCAGGGATTCATCACTTTAGGTAAGCTTCAAGTTCCTCCTAAAGAGGGACCAAGCTACCTTAAATAACATTCCAAAGTCATGGGACAGAATGAAGGATGAGGAAAGAGTGTACAAATGCAAAAGCAAATACAACACAAGAGAAAACAAGCATATGCACAAAGGAAAAGCAAGAAAGTTCCACATGGAAACCCTAATTAAAAGACTCAAGAGATGAACACAAATGAGCAAGCAAAAAGAAGTGTCATGACCTAAAATTGAACCAACAACATCCTTAACATATTAGTAACATGAATTACAAGGCATTGAAAGCTCAAAGGATCCAAAAATGTCATATCCAAGTCAAACTAGGTCAATATGTGTGTGGGAACCTCCCTTGGAGATGACTTTACTTGCAATTCATCTCAAAATTAGGAAAAAGGCTCAACAATTACCAAATAAAATGCACAAGAAAGCTAAACAAGTTGGCAAACAGAAGCCAAAAGCACAAGCCCAATATCCCCTCAAAGCACCATCAAAAGAAAATTAAATTCAAGATGTACCACTTTGAAATGGGAGAATCGAGGGTCAAAAGGAAAGCACCAAAAGTCAACCCTAAAGTCAACCAACCAGGGGCAAAATGGTCCTAAAAAATTGTTCAACTCATCAAGTGTATGAGGATCAATTTTCATTCATTGTACCAAAGGGAAAAGGAAGAAACAATTAAAAGATCAAACAATGTCACTTTTTAATTCAAATAAAACCTCTCAAATTAATTAATTCATTTTTAAATGAAAAATAAACTAAAAAATAAAATAAATGACACTCCAAGGAGTTTAAAACATATTTTTGGATAATTTTACTAATTAAAGAAGTTATTTAAATGAATTAAATTGAAACAAGAAAATAAACAAAAAAGAAATGAAAATAAAATATAAAAAAACAAACCAGCGGTGCAATTAGTAAAAGAAATCAGCTGAAAATGATAACTGGGCCAAAAGGGGGTGCAAATAGAAGCTGAGGCCCAAGCGCCCAAACAAAAATTAGGTCAGACCAATGATCCACTAGGGCTGGTCAACAACAAGACCAACGTGGAATTCAATTGAGATCGTCTGATCCTATGGTAATCAAATCACATGGCCATAAGTGTACCAGCACATTAATGACAAATTCAAATGTAATCCAGCGCACGTGGTCAAAGATGGTATAGGGTACATCTTAATCTCAAGCGCTCATGAGAAACATAATCAGATCCAACGGTGTGGACATCATCTTCCCAAAGGAAAAGTCAATAAAAAGTCCAAGAACCAGAGGGCGGCCGGAGATCCCTTCCGGTCATCTTCTCCGGCCCCTCAACCACCGTGAACAGTTCCCAGAAAATCACAGTTACCAAAACTCCACCAAAAACGACAAAATCAAAGTGCAAATTCATCCTCTCAACATGAGGAACTCAAATCCAACCTTAGTTTTCACTTTTGAGCAACACATAGATCAAATCAAAGACAAATGTAAAATGAGCATAAATTGTAAAACTTAAAATCAGCCAACCAAACATCCAGAACTCATCTACACTTCACAAGGAGTTCAAATCCATGCTTCATTTGCTCTAAAAACTCAAGAACGAGCCAAAATCCAAACAACAAGATTTATGCACCAAACAGAAATCACACCAAATGCCAGTTCATTTTATATATTAATGATCTACATTGTGTCTACGTCTCAAATATGCAATAATGGCACAGATTCAAAGCTTAAATAGAGAGATATGGTGATTTTGAAATTACCTAGTGGAGCACCTCCACTGGGTCTTGTCTTTGGCTGAACCTTTGAACAAACCACCCAGAAACGTTCCAAATACTTCAAGGAAGCTTTTGATGAGCTCAATTTCACTTGACAATGGCCAAAGTTCCAAAACCAATTCTCACTTTTCTCTCTTTTTTTCAAGTTGCTATTTCTGTCAATTCACCACCAAAACGAGCTCTGAGGGTTTGGGAAGCTTCCTAGCCTTTTATATGTTCGGTTCAGAAGAGAATGGTGTCTTAATTCATGCCCTAAAGCCCAATTGGAAAATCAAAATTTTCTCACTTTTTTCACTTGCCAACCTTAATTCTGTTTCAAATCAATTCCACATGGCTTGAGTTGATCAAAGGGCCAAGAATTAAGCCTTGTTTTGATTCTATGGTGGATTTCCAACTTGTTACTTTAAGATGAAGAAACCATGGAAATGACTAACCAAATGACCTCTAAATGCAAATGTGAAATTGGCATTGTCTTTAGGACATTATTTGCACTCAAAAAATGCATTAATTTTCCTTGAGAAAGTTCCAAATCAATTAAATCCCAATTTCTCATTTTAAGCCTTCTTTATGAAAAATTCAAACACCCAATCTTCAATCCAAGCTCCAACCATGACAAGAGATGATTCGGTAATGCAAATGGCCCTATTTGGAGCAAGTTTCATGGTGAAAAGATTTTCATTTGAAGTGAGCAAGTTGGTGAAATGGACCTATAATTATATGACCTATAATCTCACTTTCCCAAAATACCCCTGACTTGCAAACCTCATAACTTGAGTTCTACAAATCAGATGAAAGACTTCAAGTACTCTTTGGAAAGCTAAGACCATGCCCTACAACTTTCATGTTGGCCAAAAGTTGAGTAGAAACGTTCTTCTAGGTCAAAAATGGCTTGGAAGTTGGTTGACTTTTGTTGACCAAAATCACATTCATCTGATGACCTGTAACTTGTCTGGATCATAACTTGAGTTCTATAAATCCAATCAAGGACTTCTAGTACTCAAAAGAAATCTAAGAACACGATCTACAAGTTTCATGTTGGCCAAAAGTTGAGATGAGACGTTTATCTTGAGATAGGTGGTCTTGAAGTTAGGCACTAAATAGGGGATTTTACCCTGAGAACCCTAATTTAGTAACTTCTCACACTCTTGATCCTTGATGAATTAATCTTGAAATGATATATTATACATCTCAACACAAAATCGCATGCCCCTAGAGACTTGGAAATGAGTTTTATCCTCCTTCAATTTCACAATTAACTGAGGATTTACCAGATGAAAACCCTAGATGCCACACTTTTGGCTGGGGCTTGTTCCACTTCACCCAACAACTTGAATAAGCTCCAAATGACTCTCAAAGCACTCAATGAGCTCTCTAAACATATGATAACCATAATCATGCATTCACAATCTTTTGATGCTCTTCAATTGGCCTCCAAGTTAGGAGCTAACCCACACACATCCATCAATCCTTTCACAAGACTTTGACCACTTCAAGATGTCCTAATGAACATTCAAGCTTGAGCAACATCCCTTGCTTAGGCTCAACACTCTGAGAAGACTCCTCTTTCTATGCACAACCTCTTGATCCCCTGTTCAATGAAACATGCTATGTAATGCAAATGCTAGAACAAAATGAAATGAAATGAAACATAAACTAAGTTAAGAAAAGGTTGAGCAAATTTTGGGATACAACACCCATGATTTGGCATGGGGTTTTGTACGACATTAGGAACATCATTGGAGAACTTAATTTCTTTACTATCAATCATGTCCTGCACTTTATGCTTAAAGACTTTATGCTTATTGGCAATCTACTGTTGCTGACGATTCTGACCTCTACCTCTCCCGTGAGAACTGGACACTGAGTTAGAATCTCCTTCTCGTTTCTTGTTACCGAACACCTTCTTACCTCCTCCGACTGAGGGAATTTCACCGGCACTTATCTTCCCTAACTTGATACCGTTTTCCACCCTCTCTCCAGTGATGATTAAGTTAGAGAAACTACCCGACATTCTACTAGTGAGCTTCTCGTAATATACGCATGGCAAAGTGGCGACAAACATATCAACCAGCTCACGTTCCACCATTGGCGGCTGCACCCTGGCTGCTAACTCCCGCCATCTTTGGGCATATTTTCATTGTTCCTTTGTGAAAGATTCTGAAGCTGGACCCTGTTAGGAGCAAGGTCGTTGTTGTATTGATAATGTTTCACAAAGGCCTCAGCCAAGTCCCTCCAATTACGGACATTCACGTGTTCTAGACTCATGTACCATTCCAACGAAGGACAAGACAAACTGTCCTGAAAGAAATGCATGAGCAATTTCTCATCGTCTGAGTAGGCAGACATCTTACGGTAGTAGGATCTCAAATGAACTCTTGGGCAGGTGGTACCCTTATATTTGTCAAAGTCTGGGACTTTGAACTTCGGCGGCACTCCCGGGTCCGGGATCAGTCCCAAGTTAGCCATATCAAGGCCCATAGAGTTTTGACTTTCAAGGGACTTTATTTTTTCTTCAATCATCTTGATCCTCTTATCAGCTTCGAAGGGTAATTCAGCAGCCACAACCCTCGGAGAGAACACATCATCTTGTTTGTCTTTATTCTAGAGGTGATCCATATTACCATGTATAGCACCAGTGGTGTCAGGACCATAACCGTTCCCATTAACCTTACCACTTCCCACATTACCAAGATCAGTGTTGTTGAAACCTACAGCATTACCGGCACCAACTGTAACACCCCCTTTCTATACCCCCAAATAAACAATTAAATCATTTAGGCACTTAATGAACAAAATTCTATCAGAGTATAATTATAAAATGGTATAAAAGAGGCGCATCACATTATCATCGAAACGAAACATGAATAATACCAGCTCACGAAGATATGTAACAAAAGGGGTAAATCTCAACTAAAAACAAAGCATAGCGCTTAAAACCCACACATCAACATTTAGAATAAAGCGGAAACATCTAAACATTGAAATCACTCCATTAATATAAGCATCATATACATCGTTCAGATTAATTCAATTCATCGGTTCAGTTTACAAAACGTTCATTAACAGATACACATACAAATGTATCACAAAAGAATCAAAACAATTCCTAACTACCTAGTGTTACATATCAGAGCCATCTGACCAAAAGAAATGAAGACTCGCTTCACAAGGACTCCAACAATCTAATCTGCAATGCCTCATAGAGCATTATAAAACAGCAGAAGGATGAGAAACAATATCGTAATACATAATGCACATAAATATATATATATATATATATATATATATATATATATATATATATATATATATATATATATATATATATATATATATATATATATATATATATATATATATATATATATATATATATATATATATATATATATATATATATATATATATATATATATACACACATAACGTCCAAAAACGTCTTCCGTATTCTCACCGCAACTCATCTCACTACACCGTACATCGCAATGTATTCACAATTAACTATTTACAAATAGAGCACCAAGCATATACAATGTGCATCAACAATATTTATATCAATTCATAAACATGCATACATATACACATATATTCACACATATATGTATATTCAAGCCTTCCATTCATGCCAATTATCCACAATCTACATAAACATCTACATTCATGTTTAATCACCATACATCATGCACAGATGTCTACATGCAACTCACAGAGACCGACGTACGACTCTATGCAGATGCAAATGCGGTACCGACTCATTTCAGCAGGTTCAATTGAGGAACCAAAATAACCATCGCTCACACCCCACATGGGCACACGAGGTTCTGCAGATTCACCGAGGAATCAATAAATAACCATCGCAACATACGAGGTTCTGCAGATTCACCGAGGAATCAATAAATAACCATCGCTCACACCCCACAAAGGCACACGAGGCTCTGCAAATCCACCGAGGCATCAATAAATAACCATCGCTCACACCCCACATGTGCACACGAGGTTCTGCAAATACACCGAGGGATCAATCGACACAAGAATGCATACCATGATGCTTCACATGCAACATGACTCATGACACTCTTGAAATGCATACATGTTTACAAACATACTCATGCATTCATCACATTCATCGCATATATTCATTATGCATTCAAATATATGTATCACAAAGCATATATATATATATATATATATATATATATATATATATATATATATATATATATATATATATATATATATATATATATATATATATATATATATATATATATATATATATATATATATATATATATATATATATATATATATATATATATATATATATATTCATCATCCATTCACACCAATTTTCATACATGGTTCACATTCACAATCAATCTCGCCATGCATCTCTATTTAATTCAAATAATGCACAAAATTGCCAAACAGCCACATTTCACACTTCACATATCACAAACTAGGATTCACACCATACGGCTACCCACAACACATATAACCACATATAATTAGTCATCTCATACAAGGAATTATCGCAACCAAACCACACAACCGATCCACGAATGGAAAACACAAGAAAAGAAAATATGTTGCTGTGTTCGCTAACCTTCGCCTGGCGAAGCCTCTGGCGAACCTTCGCTACTCCGTTCGCCTGGCGAACCTTCGCTACTCCGTTCGCCTGGCGAACCTTCGCCACTCTCATTCGCGTGGCGAACTTGCCAGTGAAGATAGGGTGGATGCTACTGACATGGTTCGCTGCTGCTCGCTGGGCTTCACCCAGCGAAGCTTCGGTGCCATTCGCCTGGCGAACCTGCGAACTCAGAACTCCCATGGCTGTCCAAAAGCCCAAACCTCACAGACCGACCGATTTAATCCAAATCAGTTCCAGTAGTACAACCCACTCATCACCCGACTATACTACACCGTCTATTCCAAATTCTAACAGATAAAACTCAGTTTCTACCAATTAAATCAACTTCCGACCTAGAAATGGAAACATAGAAAGCAATCCAACAAATCCAATCTAGCACATACATGAACATACACATTATGAAGATGATAAAAGTTCTCACCCTTACCTGATTAATCGCAAGCTAAGGTTGATTCTTGATGATTCTAGGTTTTGCTCCACTTTCTCTTCTTTTCTCTCCTCCTCCTTTCTTTCTCTTGTTTTTCTTCTTAAAGTTTCTATCTTTCTCCTTTCTCTCTATATCACATATTCTATTTCTTTCCTCCCAAATTCTTTCCACACACTTATCAATTAATTCTCACAAAATATACACTTAATATTATCACTAATGCCCAAAATACCCTCAAACCTATTTTTACCCGAAACTCTCAAAGTCGGAAAAAATAGCTCAATATGTAAACATAACATATTATCACACAAATTCCACATAAATAAAATAATCACTTAAATAAATCAAATAAGGACTCAATAAAAATGGGAATTCAGAATCGGGGCGTTACAACTCTCCCCCACTTTAGAAATTTTCGTCCTCGAAAATATTACCTGATTCAAACAGTTATAGATGCGACTCACGCATCTTATTCTCCAATTCCCAAGTCATATTGCCTTCCGCGGCACCTCCCCATGCCACCTTCACAAGTGTGATATCCTTACCTCTGAGCCTCTTAACTTCACGGTCCAAAATCCTAACCGGTAAAACCTCAACTGTAAGATTATCCCTCACTTCCACATCATCCATCGGAATCACATGTGACGGATCCGGAACATACTTCCGAAGTTGCGAAACATGAAACACATCGTGCAAATTCGAAAGTTTCGGAGGCAACGCCACACGATAAGCCACATCACCAACCCGTGCAGTAATCTGATACGGACCAATGAAACGAGAAGTCAACTTCTTCGACTTCAAAGCACGACCCACACCCGTAACCGGTGTAACCCTAAAAAACACATGGTCGCCTTCTTGAAACTCAAGATTCTTTCTTCTCTTATCATGATAAATCTTTTGCCTACTCTGAGAAACTCTCATCTTTTCCCGAATGAACTTCACCTTCTCCGTCGTTTGTTGTACCATCTCCGGTCCAACTACCGACTTCTCTCCGGTTTCATGAAAACACAAAGGTGTTCGACATCTCTGACCATACAAAGCCTCAAATGGTGCCATACCAATACTTGAGTGAAAACTATTATTGTAGGTGAACTCAATCAATGTCAAATAACCATCCCAAGCACTACCTTGCTCGAGCACACAAGCACGCAACAAATCTTCCAATGATTGAATCGTCCTTTCGGTTTGACCATCCGTCTGCGGATGATAAGCCGAACTCAATCTCAACTTAGAACCCAAAGCCTTTTGCAAAATTTCCCAAAATCTCGAAGTAAATCTAGGATCCCTATCCATACTCTTAGGAATCCCATGTAACTTCACAATCACACCAACATAAATCTCGGCTAACTTCTCCAAAGGATAACTAATATCTATCGGAATAAAGTGAGCAGATTTAGTAAGCCTATCAACAATCACCCAAATAGCATTGTGACCTCTTTGCGTATTAGGAAATCCCGTAACAAAATCCATCGATATACTATCCCATTTCCACTCTGGAATGTCCAACGGTTGCATCAAACCACTAGGCTTCTGATGTTCCACTTTAGTCTTCTGACAAGTCAAGCACGAATACACAAACAGAGCTACATCCCTCTTTAATTCAGACCACCAAAAGATTTTCTTCAAATCTTGATACATCTTATTCGCTCCCGGGTGAATACTTAAGTTACTCCGGTGTCCTTCCTCCAACATCATCTTTTTCAACTCTACATCATCGGGAATACAAATACGACCACGAAATCTCAAAACTCCAAAATTATCAACCTTGAAGTCCTCATTCTCATTCATCATCAAATCAACAAACTTCAAATCCAATCTTACTAAAAACACGTGCACCAACCAATTGATCCATCAAATCATCAATTCTAGGAAGCGGATACTTGTTCTTAATAGTTACCTTGTTCAACTGCCGATAATCAATACACAACCGCATAATCCCATCTTTCTTCTTTACTAACAATACCAGTGCATCCCAAGGAGAAACACTCGGCCTGACAAACCTCTTTTCCAATAAGTCATTCAATTGTTTCTTCAATTCCATCAACTATGATGCCGATATGCGATACGGCGCCATCGAAATCGGTCTAGTACCCGAAACTAGATAAATCGAAAACTCGACTTCTCTTTCCGGCGGTACGTCCGCAATATCCTCCGGAAATACTTCTGGAAAGCTGCACACCACTGGAACCATATCCAGTTCAACCTTACTCTCTTCCGACAATGATGCAAACAAACAGAACACTTGAGCCTCATCTGCCAAAAGTTTCTTCAACTCTTTAGTAGATAGAAAAATTTCTTCCTCATCCTCCTCCAAGGAAGGAAACCTTACTAACTTGTGATAACAATCAATACAGACTCTATTATACTGCAACCAATTCATACCCAAGATCACATCTAATCCTTCTAACGGCAAACACACCAAGTCCATAATGAAGTCTATACCATATATGGTCAAAGGACAACTTAAACATACCAAAGATGTAGTTACCGACCCCGAAGCGGGTGTCTCAATAACCATATCACCACCACAAGAAGACAAACACAAATCCAAATGCTTAGCGCACTCAAAAGAAATGAAGGAATGAGTCGCTCCGGTATCAATAATAGCAACTAAAGGCATATTATTAATAAAGCATGTACCTTTAATCAACCGATCCGCATTAGTAGTGTCTACACCGGCTAATGCAAATACCTTCCCACTCGTTGGAGCTTGCTTTGGCTTAGTACACTTTGTACTAATATGACCAACTTCCCCACAGTTGTAACACTTCACCACGTTCCTTCTACAATCAGTTGTAGCATGGCCGATACCTCCACAGTTAGCACACTTCGCTCCATCCTTCTTACACTCAAAAGATTTATGCCCCACTTTACCACACCTAAAGCACTTAATGGGACCAGAACTTCCACCTCCGGACCTCCTAACAAAGTTTTCCCTATGCTTGCCTTTATCAGCAGGCGTCACATAAGGCCCACTCCTTACCGGTTGCTTCCCTCTCTTCTCATTCAAACTCTTATAGTGAGTGGAACGAGCTTTACTATCTTCTTCAAAGATTCTACAGCATTCGGTCAAGTCCAAAAATCTCCTAATCCTCAGATAATCCACCGCTTGCTTGATCTCAGGGCGCAAGCCGTTCTCATACTTAACACATTTGGAAAATTCCGCCGTCACCGCGTCATAGTGAGGATGAAACATCACTAACTCTGTGAACTTAGCCGTGTAGTCTATCACAGACATATTGCCTTGTTTCAATTCTAGGAACTCCATCTCCTTCTTTCCCTTCACACTCTCAGGATAATACTTTCTCAAAAATTCGGTGCGAAATAAATCCCAAGTGATTTCCTCATCGTCCACTTCAAGAACTTGTCTCATACCGACCCACCAGTCATCGGCTTCATCTCTCAGCATGTGAGTCCCAATTCTCACCTTGTTCCCTTCAGCACAATTCATGACCTTAAAGATCCTCTCGATCTCCTTTAACCAAATCTGAGCACCGTCCGGATCAAATCTTCCCTTGAATACCGGCGGTTGATTCTTTCTAAACTCATCATTAGCGTTCACATTTGGCGCACCCTGCACAGCCCTAGCCATTGCCTCCAATGCAGCAGCCATCGTATTGTCATTACGACCAGCCATATTCTTATTATTCCCAAAAATAACAACAAGGTTAAACAACCGTTCAACAGACAAAACGACGAGACAGACACAACTGACTCAACACTAGCTCTGATACCACTTAATGTAACACCCCCTTTCTATACCCCCAAATAAACAATTAAATCATTTAGGCACTTAATGAAAAAAATTCTATCAGAGTATAATTATAACATGCTATAAAAGAGGCGCATCACATTATCATCGAAACGAAACATGAATAATACCAGCTCACGAAGATATGTAACAAAAGGGGTAAATCTCAACTAAAAACAAATCATAGCGCTTAAAACCCACACATCAACATTTAGAATAAAGCGGAAACATATAAACATTGAAATCACTTCATTAAGATAAGCATCATATACATCGTTCAGATTAATTCAATTCATCGGTTGAGTTTACAAAACGTTCATGAGCAGATACACATACAGATGTATCACAAAAGAATCAAAACAATTCCTAACTACCCAGTGTTACATATCAGAGCCATCTGACCAAAAGAAATGAAGACTCGCTTCACAAGAACTCCAGCAATCTAATCTGCAATGCCTCATAGAGCATTATAAAACAGCAGAAGGGTGAGAAACAATATCATAATACATAATGCACATAAACATATATATATATATATATATATATATATATATATATATATATATATATATATATATATATATATATATATATATATATATATATATATATATATATATATATATATATATATATATATATATATATATATATATATATATATATATATATATATATATATATATATATATATATATATATATATATATATATATATATATATATATATATATATATATATATATATATATATATATACATAACGTCCAAAAACGTCTTCCGCATTCTCATCGCAACTCATCTCACTACACCGTACATCGCAATGTATTCACAATTAACTATTTACAAATAGAGCACCAAGCATATACAATGTGCATCAACAATGTTTATATCAATTCATAAACATGCATACATATACACATATATTCATACATACATGTATACTCAAGCCTTCCATTCATGCCAATCATCAACAATCTACATAAACATCTACATTCATGTTTAATCACCATACATCATGCACAGATGTCTACATGCAACTCACAGAGACTGACGCACGACTCTATGCAGATGCAAATGCGATACCGACTCATTTCAGCAGGTTCAATTGAAGAACCAAAATAACCATCGCTCACACCCCACATGGACACACGAGGTTCTGCAGATTCACCGAGGAATCAATAAATAACCATCGCAACATACGAGGTTCAGCAGATTCACCGAGGAATCAATAAATAACCATCGCTCACACCCTACAAGGGCACACGAGGCTCTGCAAATCCACCGAGGGATCAATAAATAACCATCGCTCGCACCCCACATGGGCACACGAGGTTCTGCAAATCCACCGAGGGATCAATCGACACAAGAATGCATACCATGATGCTTCACATGCAACATGACTCATGACACTCTTGAAATGCATACATGTTTACAAACATACTCATGCATTCATCACATTCATCGCATATATTCATTATGCATTCAAATATATGTATCACAAAGCATATATATATTCATCATCCATTAACACCAATTTTCATACATGGTTCACATTCACAATCAATCTCGCCATGCATCTCTATTTAATTCAAATAATGCAAAAAATTGCCAAACGGCCACATTTCACACTTCACAAATCACAAACTAGGATTCACACCATACGGCTACCCACAACACATATAACCACATATAATTAGTCATCTCAGACAAGGAATGATCACAACCAAACCACACAACCGATCCACGAATGGAAAACACAAGAAAAGAAAATATGTTGCTGTGTTCGCTAACCTTCGCCTGACGAAGCCTCTGGCGAACCTTCGCTACTCTGTTCGCCTGGAGAACTTGCCAGCGAAGACCACTGGGATTTATTCTGGAATTACTCGCTAGCACTCGCCAGCATACTCGCCTGGCGAACCTTCGTCACTCTCATTCGCCTGGCGAACTTGCCAGTGAAGACAGGGTGGATGCTACGGACTTGGTTCGCTGCTGCTCGCTGGGCTTCGCCAGGCGAAGCTTCGCTGCCATTCGCCTGGCAAACCTGCAAACTCAGAACTCCAATGGCTGTCCAAAAGCCCAAACCTCACAAACCGACCGATTTAATCCAAATTAATTCCAGTAGTACAACCCACTCATCACCCGACTATACTACACCATCTATTCCAAATTCTAACCGATAAAACTCAGTTTCTACCGATTAAATCAACTTCTGACCTAGAAATGGAAACATAGAAAGCAATCCAACAAATCCAATCTAGCACATACATGATCATACACATTATGAAGATGATAAAACTTCTCACCCTTACCTGATTAATCACAAGCTAAGGTTGATTCTTGATGATTCTAGGTTTTGCTCCACTTTCTCTTCTTTTCTCTCCTCCTCCTTTCTTTCTCTTGTTTTTCTTCTTAATGTTTCTATCTTTCTCCTTTCTCTGTATATCACATATTCTATTTCTTTCCTCCCAAATTCTTTCCACACAATTATCAATTAATTCTCACAAAATATTCACTTAATATTATTACTAATGCCCAAAATACCCTCCAACCTATTTTTAGCCGAAACTCTCAAAGTCGGCAAAAATAGCTCAATATGTAAACATAACATATTATCACACAAATTCCACATAAATAAAATAATCACTTAAATAAATCAAATAAGGACTCAATAAAAATGGGAATTCAGAATCGGGGCGTTACACCAGCAGCATTACCACTCCCTCCAGCGGTAGGGATAACCAAAGTAGGCATGGAGTTATCATCTCGAGGAGTCTCAACATGTGGAGTATTAGTAGTGTTACCACCATGCAACACACTGTTGCCATCAACACGTGCAATCAAGGGTTTCACTAAAGTACGGAGTTGCTCTTTTCCATTAGCCACTCCCTGCATTACCTCCATGAACTGGGCCATCTGGTCCCTCATTTCCTGCATTTCTGCTTGCATCTGCTCTATTACTCTCTTCTGATTTCCCCTAGTTGCGTACCGGTGAGTTGCTTGACTGGAAATCCTAAAACAGACTAACGAACCACAGGAAAATAAGATTAACAGTTTCGATGCACCTGCAATGCAAAAATGCAAAAATGCAGACATGTATGTATGCAACAGGGAAATTTCTCCCTCGATTCTAGTTTCTGGGAGAAAAACACAACAATAAAGAGCCCTACAAACAAGCATATAACAGAACCTCCTCGTATATAATCACAGGCCAATAGGCAATGTACAAGCTACAACTGAGTATAATAAGGAAAAAGACCTCAACCAACAAGCCTGGTGATGGCTCGCTCGACAAACAACAAGCATCAAACTACAACAGAGATAAACGAGATAGTCAAGCCGAATGACGTGACCGGAAGTCCTCTAGCAGCTTTCGCGTCTCAGGATGATCTGGTCTAGTAAGCAGTCCCTGAATAAGTAGCTCTCGCTGGCTAACAGTATGCTGCAGACTCTCAACATGGTCTTCCCAAGCTCCTTCCCCAAAGCATGCCTCGAGCTTGCATCTCTTGGAATCATCTCCCAACCTGCAATCCTTCAAGTTTGCAATAGCCTCGTTCAGTCTGTACTCACTATCCCGTCTGAGTGTTGCATCTGCTGCAATCTTGTCGTCTTTGGCATTGAGTTGCGTCTTCAACTCGCTGATCTGTAGCTTCAACTTGTCTTCAAGCTCTTTGTTGTTGGTGAGCGTAGCATTCCATTGGTTATCAAACTTAGAAATCTTTAATTAAACTCTATCCAAATCTTCCTTCTTAGAAGCAATAACACTATTAACAACCTTGATATCCAAACCCAAACGCTCCCGAGAATTGGTCTCCTTTTTCAGATCCGTACCCAATTTATTTACAAGCTCAGTTTGCTTCTTGAAGAAATGAACAACCTCATTCTTCTCACTTTGAAGCTGAATGATTTCTTTCTCCAATTCCTCATTAGCTTTTCTCAATTCTTCCTTCTCAAACAACAACCAATTGTACTTCTGAATGTCTATGGTAGTAGGTTCCTCAATCATGAGAGGATACAGAGGTGCAACTGAGGGAAACAGCATCAGAAACTTTGCAGCTCTATCATGAATCCAAGTCAGGTAAGGGTCATAGGCTCGACTGTTACTCTTCCCCAAGGCTACTTTCCCTCTCTAATGAATACTACTCCAAGCATGCTCTAATCTGGCTAAGGCATTGCCCTCCAATAAACTGGTGAGATACAGAGATTCCTGTATCTCCTCTTCTTTAGGAGGATCCTTCAGAGCATATCCAAACTGTCTGACCAATAAAGAAGGGTTTTAATTGATGCATCCTTTCCTTCCGACTAAAGGGACGTTCGGAAATCCACCACAACTATAAATAATATTTGTACCAAGCATATCTCTGTCAAACCAAGTGATATTCTCCGCAGACAAACCCATCAACCTATCAGACCACTTTGAAGCACCAGCGGTAGCAACAAACGGACCCGTCTTGGGCATGTGACTAGCAAACCACCTGTATAATAAAGGGACGCAGCAAGATACATTCTTTCCCCTTAGATTCCCATTCTTATGGTGCACAGAATGTTAAACATCTCCTAGAACTGTGGGTGTCGGATTCCCTGAAGCTAGCAAGTAGAAAGCATCCAAATCTACAAAGTCTGGAAGATTAGGAAACAGTACAATGCATTATATACAAAGAGCTAGAATGGCACCAAACACAATCCAACATCCATCTTTGGAGAACTGCTGAGCTTTCTCCACCAGAAAAGGCAAAACAAACCATATGTCCCACTCCTCTTAACCAGCTTCCCCTTTAACTCTGAAGCATCCAGGTGTAATATAGTAGCGAGCTTAGCCAAATCAGGCTCAGCATCAACATGGACAAATGGCATCTGATCAATAAGAGATGCCCCTAATAACTCAGAATACTCCTCTAGGGTAGGAGCCAGGACATAGTCAGGAAAGACGAAGCATCTCAGCTGGGCATCATAGAACTGCAGAAGAGTATAGACACCACTAATCTCATATGCTGAAGGCTTATAGACAAACCTCACCAACCTCCCATAAGACTGCCTAAAATCCTCTATCACCTCCCTGTCGGCCATAGCAATCAAACCCCGCAAAGAACTGGCATCTGGAGTAGGGAACCTGTAAGCTACTGTTCTCTTCAAGGGCTCCATACAGCACAACAATAATGATGTATGATGCTGAAAATAAATGCGGGAAAGTAAAAATAAAGCACATATATACAACACCCAAAAATAAACAAACAAGCGCTATGATTGACTCGCATAGGGAACCAGAGTCCCCAGCAGAGTCGCCAGCTATCGCAACTGCGAAAAACACCCAGCGGAAAATAGAAGAGTCGCCACCTTTCATTATTTATCCCAAATAGAGGGAAAGGAAACGATCGGAAAAACCTAACGGAAAAGGGAAAAGACGAGGTTATCGCAACCAAGTCCTGGATTCAGGAGTCGGTTACGCAAGGGGAAGGTATTAGCACCCCACACATCCATCGTACTCGACGGTATCCATGCTTTGTTGTCTATATAAAAGGGTGATTATCTATCTACGCTAAAGGTAAAGGGTCAAAAGAAAAAGAGGGGACTCGACAGAGCATCGCCGCTCTGTGCCCACGTGCTCCCTCGTGCAATGGGAAAGTCAGAGTCAATGTAGTTCGGCCAACTACGGGTGAAAGGGGGGAAGGTTGCTCACCAAGACATCGCGTCTTGTGCCTACGTACTTTCATCCGGTATGAAAGATCAGAGCAAACGTAGTTCAGGCCAAAAATACCATAGGTTGGTTCAAAAGTTTTTAGGCCCGAGTAGGGTTAACAAGTAGTTCTAGCAGTTGGTGTGTGTAGCTCGACCATTGGAGACTTAGGCGTTACCGTTTGTGGTAGAACTAAAAGTTAACAACACTTTTTTATCTGAAAAGGTTTTCTTTGATTAAGATCCCGAAGGGTGGAAATGATTTGAAGTGCTTTTGTGTTTTTTAGAGAAGAAGTTTTTTGAATTTGGTTTGTAACTCATGTTGCACTAGAGACTATGACTTAGGAGCGAATGCGTCGCATATCACCCTAAGGGTGTATACTAAACACTCTAGGCAATTGAGAGGAAGTCACTCAATCACCATTCCCCACGTAGCTTAAGGCTCGTATCGTACAACACTTGCCATTCTTTATTAGGTGTTTATGAGTGTTTGAAGATGAGAAAGAGAGAGGCACAGAAGGTCTAAGGGAAACTTGGCCCTAACGTTGTAATGCAAAGTGGTCCTAAAGTTTGGATTAAACGGGGAGCATCTATCCTAATGTTAGCATGCTTGGATTGAACACCTAATGTCTCTCCTACTCCCATCCTAAACGGAGGGACTAGGAACCCTATGGGGATCATGGCAAGAAGCACAAGAAAGCACCAAGTAAATTCAATCACAAGTAAAAGAGGCATACATGAAAATGCGACACTTAAAATGGAGGGAGGGAGGAAAAAATGTGTGGGGCAGCAGCCGCCACAAGCTCGTCTCGACCTCAACAGCGATGCAAGAATGATGCAAACGTGGAAGGGAAAGCCATAGATGGAAACAAACAAACATGCAAAGAGTCATCACTTTGGACCACATACATAAGTATGCATCCAAGTGGAAAATGAGCACAAGTATCGACAAAATCATGATCAACTGAACATAAATAGTGGCAAACACCAAAATCATTTCATTCCTAATGCATCATATAAGTTTATGAAGATTCGAAGTGAAATGGTATGCGAACAATCAAAGAAAGTAGCAAAACAGGCCTGCCAGCACAATGTTAATCGGTTAACCCCCAGGGTTAATCGGTTAACAAACTGTTAACGTTTGAAAAATTTAAAAATTTGAACTGGTTAATCGGTTAACCATATGCGTTAACCAATTAACACTGTGAAAACTTTGAAAAATCTGCAAATTTGAATTGGTTAATCGGTTAACCATATGCGTTAACTGATTAACATTGTATTGACAACAGAAAACAGCAAAGCAGAATCACTTTTCAACAGCTTATCACTTCTCCAAACATGCCAATGATCACATAATAAGCCATGCACAAAATTAAATCAGAAAACCATGATTCCAACAGCATGTATACAGATCCAAACAGCATCAACACAAATCATATGAATTAAAATGCAGCAAATCAATCAAAAATGAAAATCATCATGATGAACATGCAATTAAGCTTAAAATAGAATCGGATCAAGAATTTCCAACCTACGAAGCGGAGATTTGCTTCGGTTGATATTGATTTGCTGGAAATGAATAGATCGAGGCAAGAAACCCAGAATACTTCAAGATCCAAGCTAACCCTTGTAGTAGAGATGGAGAGCCTTCAAGATTAAACCAAATTGCTTCAAATAATCACTTCTAGCTTCACATCAAATTTAAGATCTGAATTTGCACAAAAATTGAATGGAGAAACTGATCCAATGGAGATGGTAGATGAAGGTTTAAGCTCAAGAATTAATGGATTCAAATGAAGAATCAATTAATTCAATGGAGGAAGAGCTTTGGTGAGGGTTTTGGAAGTGATGAAATTGAGAGAGAATTGAGAGCAATTCTGAATTTGAAATGGGAATTATGAGAGTTAAATGATTATGGTTTGGAGTGAATCAATTAAGTACTCTTTTGGCTTGGACCCAAAGCAAGGTTTGGAGAATGGATTGGAAAATTTGGAATGAAATTAGGGGTGGGATTTTGGAGGAAATTGAATTAATTTGAAAACTAATCCAAATTTCAAAATGGTTCTAGATCCTTCCCAAGTGTAAAAATGAATTTCCAAATGACCAAAATTAGACCCCAAATGGCTATGCATTGAAAAATCACGTACAGAGGCAAAAATCTCATTGGTTAATTGGTTAACCATATAGGTTAATCGATTAACCCATTTGAATTTTTGAATCTGGGCTGATTTTTCATTGGTTAATCGATTAACCATATAGGTTAACCGATTAACACCTCAAAAATTTGAATTCTGGCGCCTTTTGGAGGGAAACCTGCCCGTTTGCCCGTCTCTTGCTGTTTCGAACCCTATTAAGCTTCTGGAATGTGTTGTTGAACACCGTAACCATGAGATTGCTCATCATAGCCTGCACGCTTCTTTCTTAGCTGAAAATAACTTGCAAAACAAAATAAAATCGGTCGCCTGACCGCTGGGAAAAATAAATGTCGGAGCCCGCTGCTTTAATTGCTTGCATTGAAGGTGAATTATGAGCCACAGGAAAACCTCGATCCCCTGTCTCAAGAACAAATGCTATGCAATGCAGAAGTGCTAGAAGAAAATGAAATGAAATGAAAGCCAAGCCAAGAAAAGGTTGGGCAAATTTTGGGGTACGACACTTGGTGATTGAACCTATATTCAATTTACCAAAGAAGTCTGATAAAGTGCTGGTATTCAACATTGCAAATAGAAAGTATGCTTCTCCTGCTGCTGTTAAGCCTGTATTCCACAACAACCTAGTACCGACGGTTGGCCAACCTAAGCCAAGTTCTGATCCAAGAAGAGGACCAGGTCCCAATCCAAAGGTTGTATTATAGAAATATGACTATTGTAACACCCATTTTAATTATTTAATCTTTCCGGTGTTATTTATTTCGGCGTGTCTTTTGTGGAGATTATTTAAGAACCCATAGCCTTTAATATTAATATAATATAATTGATAATGATAATAATTTGATAATTAATAGTAATAATAATAATATTATTATTATTGGTATTATTATTATTGGAATAAAGAAATGAGGAATTAGTGATATAAGGGGGATTTTGGAAAAAGGAGAGAGATAGAACACGATAAAGAAGAGTGGGGAGAAAGAGTGAGGAGGAAGAATAAGGAAGGAAGAGAAACAAGGAAGAGCAATCAGATTCGTAGGAATTCTTTTACGATCGAAGCGATTAATCGAGGTAAGGGGGGAAAAACTTATTGGGATAGGTAATTGCATGAATTGGGTAGTTGGGGATTCCTTAAGCCCATAGGGATTTGATGAACATAATTAGTATGTTGTTCTGTTTCTGAATTATAGCTGTCATGGTGAACTTCTTGCATGTGGCTGTATAAGAATTGTTTGGATGGTGTGGGTGATTTTGTGTAGTTTACCGTTTTAGGTCGAAAATGATTAAATCAGTAGAATTGATGTTTTATCGGGTAAAATCTAGAAGAAGTCGTGTAGTTTAGACGTAAAATGTTAGGCTAAGACTACAGGGACTGGTTTGGTGAGAATTGAATGGGTTTTGAGCTTCTGATGAATTTCTGAACAGTGAGGGTTTTGTGAAATTGCAGACGTTCGCCAGCACCTTCGCTGAGCGAGCTAGTAGCGAGCATTCACTAGGAATTCTCTAGGCGAGTTGGGTAGCGAATATTTCCAATAGCCACTGTCTGCCTTCGCTAGCAGGTTCGCTAGGCGAATGAGGCAGCGAGCGTTCGTTGAGGCCTCACTGGGCGAGTAAGCTAGCGAGCGTGACAGAAAGGTGATTTTGTGATGTTTTGCTTTGTGATTCGTTTTGTAGGATTCCTTGGGTTGTGATAGGTAGAGAGATGGTGTTAAGTGGGGAAGGGTGTATACCTGGTGTTGAATGGTGAAATTATGAAATATAGAATTTAATTGACTTAATTAATTGATGGGTAAGACATATATATGTAATATGTATATGATGCATAGTGAGGTGATCGGGAGGATCGTGTGTACTCGGTGTTCAAATGTAAATTTCCCTATTATTTAATTTGGTTAACATAATTGATTGGTGTGTGTGTGTGTGTGTGTGTATATATATATATATATATATATATATATATATATATATATATATATATATATATATATATATATATATATATATATATATATATATATATATATATATATATATATATATATATATATATATATATATATATATATATATATATATATATATATATATATATATATATATATATATATATATATATATATATATATATATATATATATATATATATATATATATATATATATATATATATATATATATATATATATATATATATATATATATATATATATATATATATATATATATATATATATATATATATATATATATATATATATATATATATATATATATATATATATATATATATATATATATATATATATATATATATATATATATATATATATATATATATATATATATATATATATATATATATATATATATATATATATATATATATATATATATATATATATATATATATATATATATATATATATATATATAGCTATCTGTGTGTGTGTGTGTGTGTGTATGATGTATGGTGATGTAATCAGGAGGATCGTGTGCACTTAGTGTGCTTGATGTTTGTGTATTGTGCATTCGGTGTCGTGCATATCATTGTGTTTTGGTGGGATGAATCATGTCTCAGGAGGAGCGTAAGTGATTCATCCGCACTCCTTTGTGGAGAATGGTGGGGTTAAATCATGTCTCATGAGGAGCGTAAGTGATTCACCCGTACTCCTTTGTGGAGAATGGTGGGATGGATCATGTCTCAGGAGGAGCGTAAGTGATCCATCCGTACTCCTTTGTGGATAGTGGTGGGGTTGAATCATGTCTCAGGAGAAGCGTAAGTGATTCATCCGTACTCCTTTGTGGAGAATGGTGGGGATAGATCATGTCTCAGGAGGAGCGTAAGTGATCTGTTTTGGGGTTTGATTGAATGAACCAATGAGTCGGTACCGCATGCATGGTGTTGAGTTGCATTCTTGCATTATTGTATGTTGTGTTGATGATTGGACAGTAGGTCGTGTTTGATGTTGGTGGGGTGATGATTTGTATATTTACTGCCTTTTATTCATGCATTTTATTACCGATAATTTCGATCATGTTTTCTCACCCCTTTGTTGTTGTTTTGTCTGTACTTCTTCAGAAGTACAGATAATCCAGGTACATAGCTAGCTTGGATAGTGGTGTGCGGGTCGAGTCTTAGGATGCTCTGATACGTAACACGGGACTTGGGTGTTTACTTTTATTATGATTGGATTTGTTGTATTCCTGTGACGTATCTTATTTTGGTGAACCTTCTTAATGAATGTTTTATGTAAATTGGCGGATGGCCGAGGATGATGTACTAATGACAATTTTCTGCTGCTTTATTTTGAAAATCATGTAATGAAGTGTTTTATTAAATTTTGTGAATGTGATATCCCACTTTTGAAGGGAAACTCTGATATTTATTTAATTTAATCATGTTTTATTTTAATTTGGGAAAGTGGGGTGTTACAAGTTGGTATCAGAGCAGGTCGGTCCGTCCGGCCAGTGTAGTAGTTAAGTCTGTCCTTAGGATAGAGGTTATGTACCCTTTTAACCTAGTGTTGTTTTGGTTGAGCAGTATGGCAGGGAGGAATGATGCTGCTTTGACTGCAGCTATGCAAGCGATGGCGCAGGTAGTTGCTAATCAGAACCAAGCTGCCGGTGTGCATTTCAGAGATTTGGCACAGTTTCAGAGTAACAAGCCACCGACGTTTGAAGGGGGAAATTTGGATCCTGAGGCTGCACAGAAATGGCTGAAGGCAATTGAGAAAATTTTCAGGACAATGGGTTGTAATGATGAGAAAAAAATGAGGTTTGGTACTCATATACTGGAAGGTAAAGCTGAGGCTTGGTGGGACAATAGTCGCCAGAGATTGGAGGCTGCAGGAATTGCTATTACTTGGGATGTGGTTCGAACTGGTTTTCTGGAGAAGTATTTTCCGGAATATATACGAAGTGCTAAGGAGATAGAGTTTCTAGAGCTGAAGCAGGGTAATCTGACTGTAGCAGAGTATGCTGCTAAATTTGAAGGGCTGGTACAGTATTGTCCTCATTATAATACTGAAGCGGCGATGACCTCCAAGTGTTTGAAGTTTGAAAACGGGCTGCGTACAGAGATAAAGATGGGGATCGCTTGTCAGAAGATCAGAAATTATCCTGAGCTGGTAAGCAGAAGTAGAATTTATGACAATGATAACCGGGCCAGGATTGCACACTATAAGGCTGTGAATAACCGTAAGGGTAAGCAGAGATTTGGTGGTACCCCTTACAGTGTTCCTGTTGATAAGGGAAAACATAAGGTTGCTGCTGATAAGAAGCCCAGAAAAGGGAAAACATCTGCTGGTGTGAAATGTTTCCGATGCGGTGGCGCGGGGCATCGTGCTAATGATTGTCCGGATGAGGTGAAGAAGTGTTTCAAGTGTGGTAAGCCAGGCCATGTGATGGAGGACTGCAGGGCTGTTATGCCTACCTGTTATAACTGTGGTGAGAAAGGTCATATCAGTACACTCTACGAGAAGCCGAAGAAGTCTCAGGCGCCTCAGGCCAGTGGTAAAGTATTTGCTGTAGTAGGAACTCAATCTACCGGCGAGGAGCGTTCCATCAAAGGTACTTGTTTTATCAATAATGTTCCTTTGACTGCTATGATTGATACGGGTGCAACCCACTGGTTCATTTCTGTTGATTGTGTGAAGAGATTAGGATTGGTGTCGTCTACTCTTGAGCATCGGGTGACTATTAAAACTCCCTCTATTGGTTCAGTGACTACTTCTTTGGTGTGTTTGAAGTTTCCACTGACTATTTTCGGTAGGGATTTTGGAGTGGATCTGATTTGTCTGCCACTTGGTAAGGTGGATGTTATTCTGGGTATGAACTGGTTGGAGTTCCACCGAGTCTACATCGATTGTTTTCGGAAGGTGTTGTTGTTCCTTACTCCAGAAGAGGAAGCATTGGCGGATTCTTTGTCTAATAAGGAATTGAGGACCTTGTTAGAGGACGAAGCTAAAATGTTTGCTTTATTTTCATCATTATCTGTTGACAGCAAGGCGTCGATGGAAGAGTTGGCGGTGGTGAATGAGTTTCCCGAAGTGTTCCCTGATGATATTACAGAATTACCTCCGACAAGAGAAGTTGAATTTAGCATTAATCTTGTTCCTGGTACGAGACCTATATCTATGGCACCGTACAGGATGTCGGCAGTGGAATTGGATGAATTGAAATCTCAGATTAGAGAATTGTTGGATAGAAAGTTTATCAGACCGAGTGTGTCGCCGTGGGGAGCTCCAGTGCTGTTGGTAAAGAAGAAGGATGGTAGTATGCGCTTGTGCATCGATTACCGTCAGTTGAATAAAGTGACCATTAAGAATGAGTATCCTCTTCCAAGGATTGATGATTTGATGGATCAGTTGGTGGGAGCTCGTGTGTTCAGTAAAATTGATTTGAGGTCGGGTTACCATCAGATCAGAGTGAAAGAAGGTGATATTCAGAAGGCGGAATTTAGAACTCGTTATGGACATTATGAATATAATGTAATGCCTTTTGGAGTGTGTAATGCGCCAAGAGTGTTTATGGAGTATATGAACCGAATCTTCCATTCTTATCTGGATCAGTTTATTGTTGTGTTTATTGATGTTATACTGATTTATTCTAAGTCTGATGAAGAGCATGCAGGACATTTGAGAATTGCTTTGCAAGTGCTGAAAGATAATAAGTTGTTTGCTAAAATATCAAAGTGTGAGTTCTGGATGAAGACTGTGAGTTTCTTGGGGCATGTGATATCTGGTGACGGTGTAGCAGTGGACCCATCGAAAGTGAGTGTCGTGTTACAGTGGGAACCGCCGAAGATGGCAACGGAAATTAGAAGCTTTTAAGGTTTGGCAGGTTATTACCGAAGGTTTATTGAGGGGTTTTCTATATTGGCGTTGCCATTGACCCAGTTGACGAGAAAGGATCAAGTTTTTGCATGGGACGCTGCTTGTGAAGAAAGTTTTGAGGAACTGAAAAAGAGATTGACTACGACATCGGTGTTAATATTGCCAAATTCGAGTGAACCTTTCGTGGTGTACTGTGATGCGTCTAAGATGGGATTAGGCGGGGTTCTTATGTAGAATGGTAAGATAATGGCGTATGCTTCGCGACAACTGAGGGTGCATGAGAGGAATTACACTACCCATGACCTTGAATTGGCTGCGGTAGTTTTTGTGTTAAAGATCTGGAGGCACTATTTGTATGGTTCAAGATTTGAGGTGTTCAGTGACCATAAGAGTCTGAAATATCTGTTTGATCAGAAAGAGCTAAATATGAGATAGAGAAGATGGTTGGAATTCTTGAAGGATTACGATTTCAATTTGAGTTATCATCCAGGAAAGGCGAATGTAGTGGCCGATGCTCTGACCAGAAAAACAATTCATATGTCAGCTTTGATGGTAAAAGAAATAGAGCTAATTGAGCAGTTCAGAGATTTTAGCATGGTTTGTGAAATTACGGTAGGTGGTGTGATGTTGGGCAAGTTGCAAATGTCTAATGATTTCTTGGATATGTTTAAAGAGAACCAAAATCTAGATATGAAGTTAGTAGATTTGATGCCTAGAGTAGGAAGTGACTCCGATAGTGATTTTAAGTTGGATACTACAGGTGTGTTGCGATTCAGAGGCAGAATTTGTGTGTCGAATAATGATGAGCTAAAAAAGTCAATTCTGAGTGAAGGGCATCGTAGTAGTTTGAGTATCCATATGGGAGCTACGAAGATGTACCACGATTTAAGGAAGATATTTTGGTGGTCTGGTATGAAAAGATATATAGCTCGATTTGTTTACGCTTGTTTGGTATGTCAGAAGTCGAAAGTGGAACAACAGAGACCCCCTGGAATGATGCAACCGTTGGAAGTTCCGGTTTGGAAATGGGATTGTATAACTATGGATTTTGTTACAGGTTTTCCGAATGCGGCGAGAGGATTTGATGCTATTTGGGTGATTGTGGATCGAGTTACGAAGTATGCACATTTTGTGCCGATTAATATCAGTTTCCCGTTGGAGAAGCTAGCAAAGATTTACATTCGGGTAATTGTGAAGCTACATGGTGATCACGTGTTCGTGAGGGTTAACCCAGTGACTAGTGTGGGTCGTGTGTTGAAGTCCAAGAAGCTGGATCCTAAGTTTATTGGGTCGTATCAGATTTTGCAGAGGGTTGGTGCTGTAGCATATAAGGTGGCGTTGCCGCCTGAACTGTCGAACTTGCATGACGTGTTCCATGTGTTGCAACTTCAAAGGTATGTCTCGGATCCATCTCATGTGATCCAGAGAGATGAAGTTCAAGTTAGGGAGAATCTTACCGTTGAAACGATACCGTTGAGGATCGAGGATCGTAACATGAAGCAACTCTGAGGGAAGGAGATATCTTTGGTGAAAGTGGTTTGGGGAGGTGCTGCAGGAGGCAGTTTGACCTGGGAATTGGAAAGCAGGATGCGGGAAGCGTATCCGGAATTGTTTCCATCAGGTAATTTTCGAGGACGAAAATAATTAAAGTTTGGGGGAGTTGTAACACCCATTTTAATTATTTAAACTTTCCAGTGTTATTTTATTTCGGCGTGTCATATGTGGAGACTATTTAAGAAACCATGGCCTTTAATATATATATAATATAATTGATAATGATAATAATTTGATAATTAATAGTAATAATAATAATATTATTATTATTATTATTATTATTATTATTATTATTATTATTATTATTATTATTATTATTATTGGTATTACTATTATTGGAATAAAGAAATGAGGAATTAGTGATATAAGGGGTGTTGCGGTGAGAATCATGATACCAAGCTATTGATTAACTTGAATCTTTAATTCATTGAATTCACAACCGGACTTTAATTTATCCAAAGGAAAGGTCTAAAGAGAGAAAGAACCTTTTGCGCGATGTAACAACAATGCTAAGAGATTCGGGGATCGGGGGTTGGTTATGCATAGGGTAGGTATCTCACATCCTAAACATCTGTAGTACTCTACAGGAACCTTTTGTTTGTATTAGAAAAAAGTGCAACAACTCATGACAGCCTACATTCTCAATTTCAAATATCATACACAAAAGGATTTATGCACATCAAGGATGCAAACATTTTGTAAAACCGATCAAAATACTTTAAGTAAAAAATCTGGTATATGAAATGGCAAGAATGGAGCAACCAAGTTGAAATGCTATTTGGAAAATTAAAAACAGCTCATGATGCAGCGTATGTACTTATCATACATAACATGATTTATGCACATTAAAAGATTCAAACATGATGGCACATGAAGTTGGAACAGAAAACAGGAGCTGACAACAAAGATTATGACAGTCAATATTCAAACCAACCACACATATGAAACTTTGCAAGGCATTTACAAAAGCAAAACATCTAAGCAATTGTATCAGTTCAAACACATGGTCTCATCTTGACAGTTTAACAGTTTGGTGTTCATGGACTAGCAATTGACAAATTGATCCAACATGTAAAACTCAAATACACAACAACAGCAATTGGTCTTCAAAGTAAAAACATGCCAAGCATATCAAATTTACGAAGCTTTGAAAATGATGGTTACAACCATAGGAATAGAGACCTAGTCAGATTTCTAACAAGAACAACATGCCAGCAACAAGGAAATAATATGACAGTTAGCACCAACAAGGCATGTCATCAACCGCTCACAAATGCAAACATGACAAAAACTGGAAGTAATGCAACATCATGGCAGCACATACTTGACAAAAGTTAAAAAAGGAATCAAGGCATCATGGCAATTTCAAATGAAACTAGGCATATCGCAGCAAGTATGGACTTCACAAAATGGCAAGGTTGGCATACATCATTAATCAGTCCTAACCCCTAATGCACACAACAGTTTGCAAGTTTATCAAAGGTATCATGACAATTG
This sequence comes from Lathyrus sativus, assembly GCA_963859935.3. Classification (NCBI taxonomy): domain Eukaryota; kingdom Viridiplantae; phylum Streptophyta; class Magnoliopsida; order Fabales; family Fabaceae; genus Lathyrus; species Lathyrus sativus. Next base: position 212,885,498 of record OZ012739.1, on the reverse strand, counting down.
ATTTCTTTCAACAGAGAACAAAGATGCAAGTACTCATGAAATTCAACAAAGAGGCTGATTAGCAGTTCAAGGCAGGTTCATACCACAGGCTGGCAATGTATCAGAATCAGGGCATACAAGTCTATCACAAATAGTAATGTAAAAACAAGGTGAACAAAACATGGTTACAACCAAAACCTTATCCTAGTGCCTAAGTGATTACAGTGGTGATGCAAGGGATGAAACAAAACCACATATCTAGCAAACAGGATCCAATAATTATCATGCTTCATGTTAACAAACATATGCAATAAGGACAATGTGTTGCACCCCAAAATTTGCCCAACTTTTCTTTACCTAGCTTGTGTTTCATTTCATTCACATTAGCATTATCATTTGCATTTCATTGACATGTATGCAGGAGATCAAGAGGTATGATTACCAACCAAGAGCTACACAAGACTATGAAGCTAGCTAAGAAGGTTATTCAAGTGTTCAAGGGTTGATATCCTTGTCAGAGAAGTTAAAAGATCCTCAGAGAGAGTGGTTGAAACCAAGAGTGCAAGTCTCCTAACTTGAGAGTTGAGGGAAGCCATCAGATGATTCTGAGGCCATGAGGATGGACTTGAGGTCTTGAGAGAGCTCATGAGAAGTTTTGAAGATCACTTTGAGGCCTAGACAGGTCATTGTGCAAGATTAAGAAGGATTCAGCCATGAGTGGTGCAATTAGGGTTTGATTGGGTCAACCCTAAGTCAACTGATGATTTGAAGAAGGTTGGGACCTAATCCAAGAGCCATGTGATCATGGATTGATACATTGAGATATGATAAGGATGATTCCAAGGTCAACTCATCATGATTGAAGAGTTTGAGAAGTTTCAAGCTAGGGTTTCTAAGGCTTGATAGTGTAAAATCCCCTAGTTTGACCCCTATCTTCAAGGCAGTTTAGCTCAAGATATGATTGTCATCTCATCTTGCCCCCAACATAATTGTTTTAAATCATGAGCTTAGCTTTAATTTTAGTGCTAGAAGTCCTTGATAGGATTTGTATAACTCAAGTTATGACTTTGACAAGTTACAGGTTATCTGAGGTATGTGAATTTGGAGCTTGAAAGTTACCCGACGTGCATGAAGCTTTTGCCCAAGAAGGATGATTCCTATGAACTTTTGGTCAACATGAGTGTTGTTCCTCATTCTCGTAGCTTTCTAGAGAGTACTAGAAGTCCTTGATAGGATTTGTGGAACTCATGTTATGGCTTTGACAAGTCAAGGGTATTTTGGACATTTGGTGATTATAGGTCATTTGTGATCATAGGCCATTTTCACCAACTTAGAGGCCTCAAATGAAGTTTTGTTAAACTAGAAAGTTGCTCAAAATGGGGTTTTAACCTTGACCATGCATCAAGGAGACATTGAAATGGCTCAAGGAGAGACTTGGTTCAATAAATTTTGAAAAAAAAGGAAGAATTAAAAGGATTTAATGGTCAAAAATTCAAATAATTCATTTGGTGACCAAATGAGACAAACTTAGAGGTCATTTTGATTGTAAAATGCATTTTAAAGACAATGGCAATGTTGGTTTTTTCATTTGAGGCCCCATTCAAAGATTTGCATTTGATTGCTTATGATGTAAGTTACATAAACCAAACTATGCACAAGTGCAAGACCAATGCTCCAATCCATCCAAACACCTTCAGAATCTCATTTGAGGATAATTTGGATGAGAATGAGGTGATAAACAAGCTGCAATCGGGGCTGCCATGGATGAGCATGAGATGAGAAATTCAAGAGCAAGAGATATTGGATATCTCATATAGATGGTTCTAGGAACTTCTAGATCATTCCTACTGGTTCTATATAAGCTTTAGAGCTGGTCCAGGGCCAAGGTTGGTGAGAATTGGGAGAGAAAAGAGAGATTGAGTTTTGAATTTTCTTCTTGCAAACCAAATTCGGTTACACACTTTTGATCCATTTCCATCCAAATTCTTGCTTTCAACATCTTCCTCTAGAGTGTATGAGTGATTCCAGATAGAATTCGAGCCAAGATCATAGCAAAATCGTGAGAGAGCACCTTGAATTCATAGCTTGCAAGTCAAAATCGAATTCAAGAATTCAGAGAGTTTCAATCCAATTTGTTGCATACAGAAGCTTCCTTTGGTGTTAGTGAAGGTATCTAGAGATTCTTGTAGGTTGATTTGAAGGTTTCAGTGCTCTGTGCATTCAAAATTTACAGGTATGTAATTCTCATCGTGTAGCATGATCCAGGTAATTGGCTAGGTTTTGATAGGCTAGATGCATTGTAGATCATTGCTAGAAGCTTTCTGGATAAGTAATTTGAAGATTAGTGACAATTTAGGGTTTATGCCATTTTCGGTTGAGATTGCTATTCTTGGATTCTTGCGTTTTTAGAATGAATGAGTGGTACGGTTGGATTCTTGGTGAGATTTAGAGCAACTTTCATGTAGAAATCGTGTGAAATGGTTGAGTGTGGAGAGAGTTAGGGTTGCTTGATGGTGACTGGAAAAGCCACCGGCGGTGGTCTTCGCGTGCGCAGTGCAAGAGGTTGCAGAGATTTGAATTGAAGAAGACATAATCTGAGGCGTTCATTCCTAAAGAAGACTTTGACTCAGACCTACATCCTAGGTCCCTCAGTGCGCCACGTAACACTCCCATCAAAACACATCGTTTTGATAAGTTGAAAATCCCAGGCTTTGCTTCCTCGCTGCGTACACCAGGGGTGCGTTGGTTCGAGTCTTCGCATGGCAACTTTTTCTTTTGTTTGATTTGAACTGAATTGAGAATTGGAGCATGGGCTTGGGTTGGAGCTGCTTCTCACACCCCCTTTTTGGGCCCAGCATTGAATTAAACTGGGTTTATTTGCTATTTGCCACGCACGCTTATCAATTTCTTTGAATTTCCTCATTTTCTTCATTTCATGTGACTTAGGAAATAATTCATAAAAATAGAGGATTAACTCAATTAATTCCAAATTTTTTTCCCTTGATTCATGATTGAATCTAGTTTTTTTTAGATAAAAAAATATTAATATTTCATGCATTTTTTATTTTATTTGCATTTGTTGAATTTTAATTGATATTAAAATAATCATGGTTGATACTTTGTTTTGTTGAATTTGGTTTGAGCATTTGATGATGATTCTTGCCTTGATTTTTGTGTGTAGCTAGCATAGATATGCATGTTCTCCCTAGATTTTTCTCACATTTTTGTGATGAATGTAAGTGGTAGTTTTAGGTTGAAACTTTAGGAGATCCATTTTTAGGGTTTATGGTTAATACCTTATGATTTAGGTTTTACCTCTAGAACTTGGTGGATGATTCAACCCCTGAATTTTATATGGTAGATTCATGATTGAATTAGGGTCCCTTAGGAATTTTTGTAGGAATTTATAATGTGGTTTACTATTTTAGTTTGATTTTAGTTTAAGTGCTAACTTTGGATGATTCTAATGCACTAATCTGACTAGATTAAGCCCTTAGGTTCCCTTAGAGTAAGCTTGTGTTGTTTTTACCCTTGGTGGATGATGAAAGGAAGTTGAAGATGCAATGGAGTGCCTGAAGAAGCTTGGATGTGAAGATCTTCCCCTCTTTTGGTGTAGTGTTGATTAGGTGTTAAGATTAGGGTTTGTAGGCAGAGCTTCTAGATAGATTCTCTTCTTTCATAAACATGGAAGGTGTTGATCACTTCCATTCTTCCTTATGATGCAAGGTCCCCTGTGAAGGCCTCATCCCTCCTTTGGTAGGATGTGTGGCTCTTTACCAGTTGGTAGAACCTTTGAGGGTCCTTTTCTTTGATGATAGGATGCTTAGTGGTGACCTTTGGTCTTCACTTTGCTACCAATCATCCAAAATTTTCTCTTGTCAGATGAATCTTTCTCCATTGATAGAGGATAGAGTTCTTTGTTAGAAGACTGAAGAGGCTAGAAGTTGATACTTCTCTATATTTGAAGACTACCATTGAAGCTGAAGCTTGTAGATCAGGAAGAGCAAGTTGATACTTGTAAGGAAGAAGGAGCTGAAGCTTGAAGAAGAAGAGGAGCAAGTTGACACTTGCATTGCATGCATTTTACAGTCGTTTACTGTTTACTGTTTAAGCTGATGCTTTATCTGTTTCTGATTATCGTTGACATGATCCCCTAGAAATCTCACTTCCTTTGATAAGAAAGTGATGATTAGAACTTTAGGTTGAAACCTATGCATGATAACTTCTAGGAGTTCCCTGTTTCAAACCTCAACCATAGGATGAATCCTTGGCATGACAACATTAGAACTTGATAGTCTCCCTTTAGTTGAGCCTGTTCTCTCTTCTCATCTCAAAACAAACTAAAATACAGTAATAAAGGTTAACTGACGTCGTACGTTATAAGCCTTAAGCTATCTGAGAAAGGGTTGTCGGAGAGTTTCTTTTCGACAGCTTGGATGTTTAGTATGGCACCCTTTGGGTGACATGCGACGCATTCACTCTCAGGTCATAGTCTCTAGTGTGATATTGGTTGCAAACATCCATAAAAAACAGTTCTTCCGTAAAAGACAGAAAACGAACTTCAAACCTTTTTGCCCCGTGGGCCCGTAATTCAAAGGAAAGCTTTTCTGAAGAAAAGAGTGTCGTTAACTCCCAGTTCTACCGCAAACGGTAACGCCTAAGTCTCCAAGGGTCGAGCTGCATACGCCATACTGCTGGAAATGTTTGTTAACCCTACTCGATAAAATAGATGAATCTGAATTCCCGTAATCTGTATTATCCCGAACTACGTAAGCTCTGATCTCTCATACCTGTTGAGAGTAAGTAGGCACAATACTGATGTATTGGCGAGCCACCTTCCCCAGTAACCCGTAGTCAGTCGAACTACGTTGACTCTGATTTCTCATTCACTGATGAGAATACGTAGGCATAAAGTGCGACGCTTTGCCGAGTCATTTTCTTTTATCTTTAGACCAGCCTTGATAGGTAGATAGATAAAACCAACCCGTCAGATAAACACAACAAGCGTGGATCCCATCGAGTACGATGGACGTGAGGGGTGCTAATACCTTCCCCTTGCGTAACCGACTCCCTAACCCAGACAATGGTTGCGATGACCTTGTCTTATACCTTTTCTTCAGGTTTTCCCCGATCGTTTCCTTTCCCGTTGTGAGGGATAAGTAACGAAAGGTGGCGACTCTTCTGTTTTGCCGGCACCTTATTTTCGCGGTAGCGACACAATGGCAGGTAGCAATTTTAATGAAATATGAACATATTAAGCTGGAAACAGTTATGCCACATAAATCTAATGAAAACATCAGCTGATGCAAAATCATAGTGCCAAACATTCATGATTCAAGGTAACAAGGATCTCATGTTAACAAACACAAAGCAAAAATAGGAATTGGTCCTCATTATTCCAATCAGTAATTTCAACAACCTTTGGCAAGTTTAATGAAGCAGAACCACTCACAAACATGTTCAAATTGTATCAAGGACCAAGTTTAAGCACACACATGATCTCAATAGATGGTAGATCCAAAAATGACTTGTTGGTGGAAAAGTGTACATGGGCTGAGAAATGAAAGAACAAGACTGCTACAGAACCAAAACCAAAACCAGTTTTCAACAATGCAAACATCACATAAACACTTATATGAGGGTTTCTAAATCAACATGTTAACAAACAAGTTCATGACATGAAAAGTGGTAATGCAACATAAGCAAGTTGATATTCACAAACAGAACCAACACAAGACAGCATTAAGGCATGACCAAAGCAACTAACCTTACAAGTTCATTCATGACTTAGGTACAATAATACATCATGAAATGGCTGACAAACACTTAAACATGATATTATCAAGGCAGATACAAAAAACTGGCAGATTTGCACATAAGACATATTTTGCATTCAAACACCAACATGTCAAGTATGTTTATGACATAAATAAAAAGGATAGTAACCACTAACCTTTTGTAGACCTCCAAGCAAGGTTGTTGCAATATGGAATGCCTGGAGAAAACTCCAGCTGCTGTCCAACTCTGCTTTGATGAAAACAACCCATGCTTGCCCTTGAAGGAACTTGTGACAAATCTCAAATTAAATGAGGATGAGGTTGTTTTATGTTATGGACAATTGGGACATCATATATTAAAGGTGTATGGAGGGTTTGAAAGATTAAAACAGGCCTGATGTGTGTTTTGGCAGATTTTGAGTATGAGGTCAAACTTTCCTTGGTTGAAAGTTGACTTTTGGGAGAATGGAGTTTTTGAGTGGTTTAAGAGTATGAACACCTTCCACACATCATTTGTGGATTGTGCAGATGGTTTTTGAAGGATTGGAGCGTGTGGAAATGGATTTAGGAAGCCAACTGCCCAAGGCAGATTTTGATGAAACTTGGAAATTTGAAAATGAGGCAAGCAAGAAGGGAAGGAGACCTATGGCTTTCTCTTGGTTCTAAGAGTGCTCTGGTGTCCGGAGTAACATAGAGGGAGCCTCTATTTATAGGAAAAATCAAGGGTGAGGATAGATTTTTAACTTGGCACTTTTGGAGGGAGTTTGAAAAAGTAACTTGCTTGATATTTTGATGTAGCTGCAAAATCAGATCTTTGGCTCAAGCTGATGCATTGCTCAAGTGGCATGAATGACATAATAGTGATTGGAGTGGCTAGGCAATAGGAGGGCTGTTTGCTGCAAGTGTCCCATAAAGTTTCTCTTTCTTCCCTTTTCTTTGATTAAAATAATCCCACTTGCCTCCAACTTGCAAGACTCACTAAACCTCCTCATTTTATGCATTTCTTCCTCTCATATCCTCTAAATATCAGATAGAAATATGATCCAAGGGCTGAGAATAGCTCAAGAGGTCAAAGGGTGAGTTTGTGAAAAATTGAAAGTGTGGGACTCAAGTGTTGAAACATCATCTTTTTGAATTCATAACTGTCAGCTCATAACGGCTATGGAGGAGTTCTAATACATTTTTGAAATCTCTCATGTAGCTCTACAACTTTCATGTTTTCATGAGTTTCAGATTCCCAAAGGAACTTGCCCAAAAAAACCTCTCAAAGTTGCTGAAAACATGCCTAAAAGTGAAATAACTTAGAATTTTTCTAAGTTACTTTTCCCTCTTGTAATGAATTTGGTCATAACTCCAAATCTACGCATTTCCTGCTGATGGACCACTGTGGTATTTTTGTAGGACTTGTCAAGAGCTTTCCAATGAGCTTTGAACCAACTCAATTGGATGTGTGGTTAAGGAGTTATGGTCTTGCCCCTTTCAAAACCCTAATTCCTGATTTTTGCAATTACTCCCCAATCCTTGATCCAATGGTCATGAAACTTCATGGGTAGGTTCAATATGTCATTAGGAACATTTTTGATTCCCACCTTGAGGTCAAATTCCTTATGAGTGAAGAGTTGACTTTTCGGTCAACCGAACGATCGATCGGTGACTACCGAGTCGACTGTTGATGCTCCGGGTCCTTTAAAGCCTTGAAACTTCTTGAATATACTTTACTAAGCCATGTGAACTTTTTAGATCTTGATCCCACCATTTTAACACCTTTTAAATCAAAATTCAAACCACAGTTGACTTTTCCTGATCGAAAACCCTAATCGGGTATCCTGAACTACACTGTTTTTGATTCTTGGGTGACAACCTCAAATTGGATTCATACTTGATCCAATGGAGTATGTTTGATGATGTGGAGAATTATTTTATGGAGAACCAATCCAAAACGTTGACCGATTAACCCTCGAAACCTCGATTTTCGTCTGTACGGAACCCTGATTCCTGTATCTTAACAAAGACCAACTTGAAACTGGTTAAGGTTAGATAATCAAATGAAGATGACCCTAAAATGATGAAGAATATCTAAGGGGTCAAAATTTGGGGTATGACAGTTGCCCCTATTTAAATATTTTCACTAGATGACAATGAGAGATTACAATCCTCATAGAATCATAGTGAAAGGTATTTAAATATAACGAACCAAAAATTTTGTCCCTTAGATCCGATGGTATGAAAAAGGACAAATGCAAATATTTCATGAATCTAGATGATGCTTTATGATGCTTGAATGCAAGACAGATGCAGACACGCGAGCAAAGATAAAAGAACGACAATACAACGAGTAACTACTCATGGGGTACCTAACATACTAGGGAAAGATTCAAGGCAAAAACAAACAAAATAGTTCAAACGCGACTAAAGATGTTGCCTAACGGGAATCTTTCACGCAGGGGACACAAATTCCACCAGGGAATACAAATCTTCATTGGGGAAAAGAAGACATACACTCCGCTGGGGAAGAAGGCAATTCTCCACTGGGAAAACGAAAGAAAAGAGACGCAAACCTCACTGGAGATAACCGAATGAGGAATTTCCTATAACGAAGAGTTCGAACGGGATCTTCAGGAAAAGAACAGAAACAAGACCAGACGCACTGGGGATGCCATTATCCACTAGATCTCCAAGACTCAAATGGGAAAGCAACACTTTGCTGGGAACACTGGTGACAACCAGAACAACAAACATTTTCAAGGGGGGCTAGCTTCCACTAGATTTACTGGGGGATGGTGACGACCAAAGTTACCAATAATTGGGAACTCTGAATTGCATTGATATAATACAGGACTTCGGTTGAGGAAATTGGTAACAACCAACTCTCGGTACTAATAACGATTAACAAACCAACGATACCAATAACGACTGGATTTTAAACAGTGCCAGTTACCACTGGACTTTCAAAAGATATGGTGACGACCAAAACGATGATATCAATAACGATTGGATTTTAAACAGTGCCAGTTACCACTGGACTTTCAAAAGATATGGTGACGACCAAAACGATGATACCAATAACGATTGGATTTTAAACAGTGCTTGTCACCACTGGACTTTCAAAAGATATGGTGACGACCAAACCAACAATACCAATAACGATTGGATTTTAAACAGTGCCAGATACCACTGGACTTTCAAAGATATTGCCAATTACCATTGGACTTTAAACAATAGGGATTGCTAGTAACGACTAGACTTCGAGGAGAGAAACTGGTGACGACCAAGCAAACGATATCAGTAATAAATGGGAACATCCAAAGGTACTAGTAACGACTAGAATCAAAAGGGATATAGGTGACGACCTATAACCAGAAACAAAAAATCAGTAACAACTGAAGTAAAGAAATTGGTAACGACCAACACCCTAAAAAGACAGAGGATGCCCAAAGAATAACAAACAAGACCACTGGTAACAACCAGGAAACAAACAAGACAAAATGTAACATCCAAAGACAACAGAGGCAAGACAGATGCACGTGATATTGTCGCTTGCGCGAAAATAAGGTGCCGGCAAAACAGAAGAGTCTCCACCTTTCGTTATTTATCCCTCAGGGCGGGAAAGGAAACGATCGGAAAAACCTAACGAAAAAAAGGGGTAAGACAAGGTCGTCGCAACCATTGTCTGGATTCGGGAGTCAGTTACGCAATGGGAAGGTATTAGCACCCCTCACGTCCGTCGTACTCGACGGGATCCTCGCTTGTTGTGTTTACTGGACGGGTTGGTTTTATCTATCTACCTATCAAGGCTGGCTGAAACAGAAAAGAAAAATGACTCGGCAAAGCGTCGCACTTTATGCCTACGTATTCTCATCAGAGAATGAGAAATAAGAGTAAACGTAGTTCGGCCTACGAAGGGTTATGGGGGAAGGTAGCTCGCCAAGACATCGCCATCTTGTGCCTACGTACTCTCAACAGGTATGAGAGATCAGAGCTCACGTAGTTCGAGAAACTACGGTTTATTTCCTATCTTTTACGAAAGAAGTGTTTTTTATTGTGTTTGCGATTTCAATCGCACTAGAGACTATGACCTGAGAGTGAATGCGTCGCATGTCACCCAAAGGGTACCATACTAAACATCCAGACTGTGGAAAAGAAACTCTCCCATAATCCTTTCTCAGATAGCTTAAGGCTCGTAACGTACAAAATAAATCATTCATGATTACTGTATCTTAAACTGTTCTGAGATGAGAAGAGAACAGGCCCAAACTAGGAGGGAGACTATCAAGTCCTACTGTTTTCATGCCATGGATTCATCCTATGGTTGAGGTTTGAACAGGGAACTCCTAGAAGTTGTCATGCATAGGTTTCAACCTAAAATTCTATCATCAACTCCTTATCAAAGGAAATGAGAGTCCTAAGGGATCATGTCAATGATACACCAAAACAGACAAAGCATCAACTTAACAGTAAAATGCATGCAATGCAAGTGAGGGAGGAAATGTGTGTGGGGCTTCAGCCTCCACAAGCTCATCTCAACCTCAAGCCAGAATGGATAACAGTAATCATACTGAAATATAAACAACATGCTATCAAGCAATATACAGTAAACTGCAATCATACAGAAGAAATGAAATAAAATGAAATGCCATCAGGCAAACAAACCACATGGGCAAGGGAGCTGGGCTCTACCGAATACCCGCAAGCAAAGCCACACAGTAACAATACAAGCAGAGGGAGCAACTCAGCCTCTAGTGCAATCATGCTCCTAGATTCTACTTATTCTAGATATGGACTTATTCTAATGCATCAAACAAGTCAAACAAAACACATCAATACAGAAAAGAAAACAGAAGAAAGCTTCAGCTCTTCCAACAGCAACTCAGTCTTCAGACTTCAATCACTCTTGACAATCACTCTTGACAAACATCAATTGCTTTTCCAGGTTTCAACCCTACAACATAAGTTTCAACTTATCTTCTCCTTTAAGCTTCAGCTTCTTGATCAGCTCCACCTTCAGGCTTCACCTAATCTTCAGGGGTCTTCAAGTATCAACTTTCTCCTGTTGCTCTTCAAGCTTCAATGAAGTCTTCATCTTCTAGCTCAAGCTCAACATCTCAGGATAATCAAACCAGAGGAAATCACTTACTGGATAAGCTGGGGGATATTGAACTGCTTACTGACCACCAAAGGTGATCTATAAGGGTTCAACATCAAAGGAATGGTTCCCTCAAAAGTTCTACTCCCTAGGTATATCACTTATCCCTCCAAAGGAGAGAGGTGTATACCATGGAAGTACTTTGAATCATAGGGAGGAATGGAGGTAAATCACTTACTGAATACGCCCCATCGAATATCAATTTCCACTGGGATTTCCTATCTGGCCCCTCGTCGGGCAACGACTCATCGCAGTCCTTCGCTTTGAGAAACATAATATCCTCATCAGGGAATTCAAACTTCATCGGCTGGTAGTCCTCGATCGGCTGTTCGGCCAGGTAATCAGACAATACGCTACCCTTGATGGCCTTCTGGGACACGTACTGGATATCATATTCCGTTAACACCATTTGCCATCTGGCAATCCTGCCCGAAAGAGCCTGCTTCTCGAAGACGTACTTGATCGGATCCATCTTCGAAATTAGCATGGTGGTGTGGTTGAGCATGTACTGTCGTAGACGTTTGGCAGCCCAAGCTAGTGCACAACACGTCTTCTCCAACATCGAGTAGCAAGATTCACAGTCAGTGAACTTTTTACTCAAGTAGTAAATGGCATGCTCCTTTCTGCCCGTCTCGTCGTGCTGACCGAGAACACACCCCATACTATTCTCAAGAACTGTCAAGTACATGATTAATGGCCGTCCAGCCACTGGGGGTATCAAGATTGGAGGTTCTTGAAGATACTGCTTTATCTTATCGAATGCCTTCTGGCAATCCTCATTCCATGTAATCGCCTGATCTTTCTTTAAAAGCTTGAACATCGGTTCACAAGTGGCCGTGAGCTGAGAGATAAACCTTGCAATGTAGTTTATTCGGCCCAGGAAACCACGAACTTCATTTTCTGTTTTCGGCGCTGGCATTTCTTGAATGGCTTTTATTTTCGCAGGATCAACCTCGATGCCTCGTTCACTAACGATAAACCCCAGTAACTTTCCAGATCGCACTCCGAAAGTGCACTTGTTAGGATTCAGCCTCAACCTGAATTTCCTAAGCCTCTCAAAAAGCTTCAATAAGTTGACCAGATGCTCTTCCTCCGTTTGGGACTTCGCAATCATGTCATCAACATAGACTTCAATCTCATGATGAATCATGTCATGAAACAAAGTTACCATTGTTCGCTGGTAAGTGGCCCCTGCGTTCTTCAGACCGAAGGGCATTACCTTATAGCAAAATGTTCCCCAGGGGGTGATAAACGTCGTTTTCTCCATGTCCTCCGGCGCCATCTTGATCTGGTTGTAACCGGAGAAGTCATCCATGAACGAAAACACGAAGAACTGGGCTGTGTTGTCGACCAACACATCGATATGAGGCAACGGGAAATCATCTTTAGGGCTCGCCCTATTCAAATCCCGATAATCGACGCACATGCGTACCTTACCGTCCTTCTTCGGTACAGGTACTATGTTGGCGACCCACGGAGGGTAAGTGGTGACCGCTAAGAAGCCAGCATCAAGCTGTTTCTGCACTTCTTCTTTGATCTTAACGGCCATGTCTGGTCTCGTCCTCCTAAGCTTCTGCTTAACAGGAGGGCAATCTTCTCGCAGCGGCAAGTGGTGGACCACGATGTCCGTATCAAGTCCGGGCATATCTTCGTATGACCAAGCAAAGACGTCACTATACTCTCGAAGCATCTCGACTAATCTCTGCTTGACATCACTCTGCAATGCAGCCCCTATCCTGACGTTTCTGACGAGCTCTTCAGAACCCAGGTTCACGATTTCGATCTCCTCCTCATGAGGCAGAATAACCTTTTCCTCTTGTTTCAACAAGCGGGCCAACTCTTCAGGAAGGTCTTCGTCTTCATCAATCTCTTCCTCGGCTTGATAGATCGGGTAATCAAAGTCGAAGTGAGCCGTAGAAGGTCCAGAGTCGATGTCATCTGTTATGTGGATCCTGCAATAACAAGGGTTAAGTTTAAAACAAGAATATGCAGGTTAGCACAAACCCCATTTCCATTTTACTGTTTTTCAAAACAAATTTAAAACAGGAATAACAGAGAACACAATATTTGAATACGAAGAAAACGCCTTTGATTTATTAACAAAATGCATGTACATAATCCAACAAGGCCCTGACAATAAAACCATTATGCCCCGGGTAGGACATAGGGTTGTACAATGATTGAAAAAAGTAAATCATTACTCTTCACTTGTCAGCTGGATGATATCCTTGATGGTCCAATTGTTGAGGCCCTCGCCCGGCTTGCTTGGCTGAATCCAAGAGTCGAGATCACAATCGCTATCCCCGCTGTCTTCAGACGCCGCGTTAATGCTTTCGAAGATCACTCCGCCACTGGTAAATAGGATCGGCCCCTTACCCCGTGACGCGCTGCTAGACGAAGAAGAAGAAGCTTCAGCTCCAGGAGAATACCCCAACCCAAACTTATCCTGCTTGTTCGGTATCTCCAAAATATGCCCCCAGCCTGGGGTAGATCCAGCTTGGACGACGGCCCGAGCTTCTTTGAATGAGGAGAGATTCATCTCTGGCATTTCTGTAACTACGGGAGCTACCTCTTTCACTTTGACAGCTTCAAATGCCTGGCAGAGAGTTTCATGGATTTCGCCATCCATTTCAACATACTTAAAGGACGACAAATGGCTCACCATTATGTCCTCCTCACCGCACACGGTTACTATGCTTCCTCCGACATCATATTTGAGCTTTTGGTGCAACGTGGAGGTCACGGCACCAGCAGCATGGATCCATGGCCGGCCTAAGAGGCAACTGTAGGCAGACATGATGTCCATGATATAAAAGACCGTGTCGAACGTTTCCGGACCAACTTGGATCGGCAGGGTCACCTCCCCGAAAACGTGGCGTTTAGTCCCGTCGAATGCTTTCACCACCAGATCACTGGGTGTGCAAAGCAATCTGCGAGTGTCCAACTTCATTAATGCCTTCTTCGGAAAGACATTAAGCGACGAACCCGTGTCCACCAGGACATGCGACATGATTGTGCCCCTACACTCTATCGAGATGTGCAGGGCGCTATTGTGATTCCTCCCTTTAGGCGTCAGCTCCAAATCTGTGAAACCTAGCCCATTGCCAGCATTAACGTGGGCTACCACCTCTTCTAGATGATTCACCGATATCTCTTGCGGTACGTAGGCAGCGTTCAATACCTTCAGCAACGCGTTGCGGTGCGCTTCAGAACACAGCAACAAGTTGAGAATAGAAATCTTTGAGGGCGTCTGATGGAGGTGGTCTACAATCTTGTAGTCGCTCTTTTTGATCAACCGCATAAACTCCTCGGCATCTTTGACCAGCAAATCTTTCTCTACCCCGCACGGGGCCTCTTCGACGACTTTGCTTTTACCCTTATCGGCTGCATCAACTCTGACTGCTTTCTCTGCCACGACTTCCGGCGGTGCAAATACTCTTCCGCTGCGAGTAATACCACTGATTCCTGCGAGATTCTCCACAGTCGACCCATACGGCTCTAGCTCCAACCTTTGACCGTTGCAATAGACTTCAGCCCTATAATGCCACGGAACGGCGTTAGTGCTCTCGAATGGTATCGGCCCAGCTTTGGTAATAGTGATTGTAGGCGGTCTGGGCGCAGAAATGGTTATTGGTTGGCGAGGGATGGTGATGGTGGCGACTTCATCGGCCTGCTTCAACACTACCTCTCCTGATACACTTTCAGCCCTCCAGCTGAACTGCAGAATCCCCTCAGTCATCAGACTTTGGAATCCTTCTACCAACTGCTCACACCCATCAGAATGTGTAGCACAGTCCATGCATAGTTCTCTGCATCCTGGAAAGAACCCTCTTTTCAGCAACTTAGCTTTGACGAAACTAAGCGGCGTCTTTAGGTCTTTGACATCAGTCAACAAATCTGCGCTCTCTTCTTCGATAATGGCGTTCACTCCGCCTCCCCTATGATTTGGCATAGGATTCTTCGTGACATTGGGCACATTATCGGAGAAGTTGATAATCTTGGCATCTACCAGGTCCTGCACCTTGTGCTTAAAGGCTTTGCAGTTCTCGATTGTGTGGCCTGGTGCCCCTGTGTGGAAGTCGCAAGTTGCATTTGCGTCGTACCCTGGTGGAGGTGCCCCTGTCAAGGGAGCCATCGTCCTTTTCTGAACCAACTGAAGCTGAAGCAACGTCTGCAAGAGTTGCGCATACGACATGGGTGGTGCCTCGAAGTGACGGTTTGTCAAAGATGCCCGGTTCTGGTACTTTCTATATCCCTGTTGATTCGGTTGCTGCTGCTGCTGCGGCTGTGGAGCTGCTGGGATATTTATAATGGCTATCTGCTGCTGAGGGCCCTTGCCCTTTCTCCGAGCGTTGGTCACAACGCTCGTCTCGCCTTCTCGTCGTTTACCAGTATAAGGTTTCTTTCCACCTCCTCCCGCTGAGGATGACTCACCTTGAATTTTCCCGATCTTGATACCATTCTCGACGTGCTCGCCCATGGTAATGAGAGCTGAGAACGTCCCAGACATACCGCTGACTAACTTTTCATAGTAAACCCCCAGGAGGGTGGCAACAAACATCTGCACGAGCTCGCGTTCAACCATCGGCGGCTGAACCCGGGCTGCCAACTCACGCCACCGCAGGGCGTACTCCTTAAATCCTTCATTATTCCTCTGCGAAAGGTTCTGGAGCTGGACTCGGTTTGGGGCCAAGTCGCTATTGTACTGGTAATGGTGGACAAACGCTTCAGCGAGATCCTTCCATGTGCGCACGCTAGTGGGCTCCAGACCCATGTACCACTCGAGGGATGGCCCGGAAAGACTATCTTGGAAGAAGTGCATCAGCAACTTCTCGTCTTCGGAATAGGCAGACATCTTTCTATAGTACGATCTAAGGTGGACACGAGGGCAGGTGGTGCCCTTATATTTCTCAAAGTCAGGCACCCTGAACTTAGGAGGTTCCTTGAAATCAGCAATTAACCCCAGCTTGGACATATCAACACCCAAAGTATTCTGATTCTCAATATCTCTCATTTTATCTTCAAGTGCTTTGAACCTGAGCCGCGCTTCAGCATTCAGCTCCCCCTCAGCACCTCTTTGAGAGAAAACATCATCCTGATGATCCTCAAGCCACAGTTGAGGCACCAACAGGTTCCCAACGCCAGCATTGCCGTTACCAGGCCCGATGTTGACATTAGCTCCCAGACTCCCATTACCGACGCCCGTCGTATTGAGTCTGATGTTGGCCATCACATTGCCATTAGCACTGTCGTTGCCCCCGGCCACGGGGACACCATTCTGCGGAGTATCAACCGGTGGAGGAGTAGGCACATCCCCGCCATGGAGTATGCCGTTGCTATCAACCCTGGAGATCAAAGGCTGAACCAAAGTCCTGAGCTGGTCCTGACCATTGGCGACCACTTGCATAAGTTCCATAAAGCGATCCATCCTCTTGCGGAGCTCCTGAACATCTGTCTGCACTTGGTCCATGATCCTGGTCTGATTAGCTCTAGTCGGATAACGGTGAATTAGTCTCTGATCAATCCTGGAGTCACCGGAGACAGCCTGTGACCTGTGTAAACCTGAAAAACCTGTAAACACTAAGGGGTTAGGAAAAACAACAAAATGCTCGCCATGCAAATGCTTCATGCAAATGCATGTGTGTGTCTGTGTGTTTGGGAGATTTCCCCCGATCCTAGTGCCTGAGTGCCAGTGCTGATAATAATAAGAAGAAGAAGTCCGGGTCCAATCATGGAAACATCAATCTCATATATAAAGAAAGCCTATCAAGGCAGTACATAGCATCGGCAAGTACAAGATGAATCAACAGCGTGACCTCAGCCAACAAGCCTGGTGATGGTCAGCATACAACAATGATCAAAACAAAGGAATACAACTAGTCAAGTACGACCACGGGCGCGATACTCTGCTAATAACTCCTTCGTCTCTAGATGATCTGGCAGAGTGAGCAACCCCTCGACGAGTAATTCCCTCTGCACAATGGTATACTGAATTCCTTCGATCGAACCTTCCCATGCTCCTTCGTCGAAGCAATCTTCTAATTTTCGCTTTTTGGACTCAAACGTCAGCTTGCGCTCCTTCAGGTTAGTGAGAGCTTTGTTGAGCTGGCCTTCGGCGGCGTATCTGCGGGCGGTTTCTTCATCAAACCTCTTTTCACTGTCCTTCACCTCGGCTTCCAGCTTGGAGATCTGTAGCATCAGCTTATCCTCCCGCTCTTTCCTGGTGGCCAGGGAAGCCTTCCAGTGTTGGTTGAACTTGGATATCCTTCGATATGCCTCATCCAAGTGCTGCTTCTTCGTAGCCAGTACGTCGTTAACAACCTTAAAGTCTCGACCCATGCGTTCACGCTCGGCTATCTGCTTAGTCAGGTCTGTACCCAGCTGATTCACCAGCTCTGTCTTCCTTTTGAAAGAATGAACGGCTTCGTTCCTCTCGCTTCGGAGCTGAGCTAATTCCTTCTCCAGTTCCTCGTTCGCCCACTTCAATTCATCCCGCTCAGCCAACACCTGATTATGCCGCTGAATGGGCACAGTAGTAGGCTCTTCAATTGTTGGAGGGCTTTCTGGCTTGGCATGAGGAAACGACATCCCTATAGCACTTACTCTGGCTCTGATCCAAGTCAAATATGGAGGGTAGGCTTGATTGTTGCTTTTTCCCAGCAAAGGCTTTCCTCGCTTACTGATACCATTCCACGCGCGCTGAAGCTTGGACAGCAGATCCCCCTCTAGAACACCAGTGAGGTACAGAGATTCCTGTACCTCTTCATCCTTCGGTGGATTCCTCAAAGCATACGCGAACTGTCGAACCAACAATGATGGATTGTAGTTTATACAGCCTTTCCTACCTATCAGAGGCACATTAGGAAACCCACTGCAACTGAAGATCACCTCAGTACCCAACCTGTCTCTGTTGAACCAGTCAATATCCTCTGCAGATAAACTCATCAGACGCTCAGGCCACTCAGCTGTGGCTGTTGACAAGACAAAAGGGCCCCTCTTGGGCAGATGACTTTCAAGCCATTTGTACAGCAAGGGTACGCAGCATGAGACATTCTTCCCCCTCCTGTTTTCGTTTTTGTAATGGACTGAGTGATAGACATCTCCTATCAGGGTAGGGACCAGATTCCCTGAAGCGAAGATGTGATGCATCAAAGTCTACAAAATCGGGCATGTTGGGGAACAAGATGATGCCATATATGCATGGAGCGAGGATGGCATTGAACGCGTCCCAACATCCGTCCTTGGCACACTGCTGAGCCTTAACCACCAGAAACTGCAAGGAGAATCCAGGAATCTTGTTCCAACTAGTCAATACTAACTCGGAGGCGTCCAAATGAAGTGAAGGAGCTAAACCAGCAAGATCAGGCTCAGCATCCATATGCACAAAAGGCATCTGCCTTTTGATAGGCACCCCTAGCAAATCAGCATACTCTTCCAGCGTAGGTGCGAGAACGAAGTCCTGAAAAGTGAAACATCTCAGCGGAGGGTCGTAGAACTGCAACAGAGCGTGCAACCCGTTCAACTCGAACACAGAAGGCTTACAAACCAAACTGAGCAACCTGCCATAAGATTTTCTGAACTCATCCTTCACAGAATCACCTGCTAGAGCTATCAAACCAGTCAGCTTAACTACATCGGGGGTAGGGAACTTGTAAGCCACGGTCTTCCTCAGAGAGCCCATAACAATACGATAGGAGGCAAGAAATCCTAGATCAGGGAAAACGGTACCTGCAACACAGACACACGTTAATGGAATGCAAATGAATATGAAAACTAATGCAAAATGCAATCATGCAATAAGAGGCCAAGGCAACTAGTGCTGTGGAGATTCTTCGTCAACAACCACTGATAAAAAGAAAACCCCGGTGTAGGACCACAGATCTGATCTGCCAAGAACAACCATCTGATAGGACCATATACATAATTCTGCTCTGTCAAGAACAAATGTCTGATAATAAGGACCTCTGATGTATGATCAAGAAATATCTGCTGATGAGGTCTTCAGACCCCAATCAAGAATCTGATCTATCAAGAACAAACATACAGTTGTTGACGAGATCTTCAGACCCCACTCAAAAATCTGCTCTATCAAGAACAAACATCTGCTGATGAGATCTTCAGACCCCACTCAAAAATCTGCTCTATCAAGAACAAACAACATCTGCTGATGAGATCTTCAGACCTCACTCAAAAATCTGCTCTATCAAGAACAAACAACATCTGCTGATGAGATCTTCAGACCCCAAAAATCTGCTCTGTCAAGAACAAACAACATCTGCTGATGAGATCTTCAGACCCCAAAAATCTGCTCTGTCAAGAACAAACAACTGATGATAAGATCCTCTGATCAAAACCTGCTCTATCAAGAACAGACAAATCTGCAACTGAGAAACCCTGGTACCAACAAAACTGATCCACTGTCAAGAAAACCAGGTAGTCTGAAGGTCTAAGTTTCCTACAATAAACCTAACCCCACTCACAGGTATGGACCTAAACTGACTCAAGGTACGGCATCCTATGCGTTCATCAGCGTCACAGACTTTCAAGAGGGGTGATACGATACCTAGAAGGTGTGGCATCACCAGCTCATGAAGCGGCCTCACTTAGCTGAATCACAAATGATCGGTCCCCATAGTCGACAATCCACCAAACCAGCAACCGTCTCAACCCAAAGGGTTGAAAGTGAAGCCAACCGGATGAACCTCGTCTGAGCGTGGATTTCATGAGACACTAGTGCCTGCAAAGCAAGCACGCGCCCACTAATTTCCACTCTAAGTCTATAGTGCACTCAAGCCTGGGTCTGGCTTCTCACTCATCAGAACTCCCATCCCACAACAGCACAGATAATCATATTATACTGAATATAAAATGCGGGAAATAAAGTGCGAGAAGTAAAATGCGATAAATAAACGCAACCCAACAAGTAAACATACAAGCGTTAGGATTGACTCTCGCAGGGAACTGTTGGAGTCCCCAGCAGAGTCGCCAGCTGTCGCTTGTGCGAAAATAAGGTGCCGGCAAAACAGAAGAGTCGCCACCTTTCGTTATTTATCCCTCAGGGCGAGAAAGGAAACGATCGGAAAAACCTGACGAAAAAAAGGGGTAAGACAAGGTCATCGCAACCATTGTCTGGATTCAGGAGTCGGTTACGCAAGGGGAAGGTATTAGCACCCCTCACGTCCGTCGTACTCGACGGGATCCTCGCTTGTTGTGTTTACTGGACGGGTTGGTTTTATCTATCTACCTATCAAGGTTGGCTGAAACAGAAAAGAAAAATGACTCGGCAAAGCGTCGCACTTTATGCCTACGTATTCTCATCAGAGAATGAGAAATCAGAGTCAATGTAGTTCGGCCTACGAAGGGTTATGGGGGAAGGTAGCTCGCCAAGACATCGCCATCTTGTGCCTACGTACTCTCAACGGGTATGAGAGATCAGAGCTCACGTAGTTCGGGAAACTACGGTTTATTTCCTGTCTTTTACGAAAGAAGTGTTTTTTATTGTGTTTGCGATTTCAATCGCACTAGAGACTATGACCTGAGAGTGAATGCGTCGCATGTCACCCAAAGGGTACCATACTAAACATCCAGACTGTGGAAAAGAAACTCTCCCACAATCCTTTCTCAGATAGCTTAAGGCTCGTAACGTACGAAAGAAATCATTCATGATTACTGTATCTTAAACTGTTCTAAGATGAGAAGAGAACAAGTCAAAACTAGGAGGGAGACTATCAAGTCCTACTGTTGTCATGCCATGGATTCATCCTATGGTTGAGGTTTGAACAGGGAACTCCTAGAAGTTGTCATGCATAGGTTTCAACCTAAAATTCTATCATCAAGTCCTTATCAAAGGAAATGAGAGTCCTAAGGGATCATGTCAATGATACACCAAAACAGACAAAGCATCAGCTTAACAGTAAAATACATGCAATGCAAGTGAGGGAGGAAATGTGTGTGGGGCTTCAGCCTCCACAAGCTCATCTCAACCTCAAGCCAGAATGGATAACAGTAATCATACTGAAATATAAACAACATGCTATCAAGCAATATATAGTAAACTGCAATCATACAGAAGAAATGAAATAAAATGAAATGCCATCAGGCAAACAAACCACATGGGCAAGGGAGCTGGGCTCTACCGAATACCCGCAAGCAAAGCCACACAGTAACAATACAAGCAGAGGGAGCAACTCAGCCTCTAGTGCAATCATCCTCCTAGATTTTACTTATTCTAGATATGGACTTATTCTAATGCATCAAACAAGTCAAACAAAACACATCAATACAGAAAAGAAAACAGAAGAAAGCTTCAGCTCTTCCAACAGCAACTCAGTCTTCAGACTTCAATCACTCTTGACAAACATCAATTACTTTTCCAGGTTTCAACCCTACAACATAAGTTTCAACTTATCTTCTCCTTTAAGCTTCAGCTTCTTGATCAGCTCCACCTTCAGGCTTCACCTAATCTTCAGGGGTCTTCAAGTATCAACTTGCTCCTATTGCTCTTCAAGCTTCAGCTGGAATGGAAATACTCAAGGATTCATCCTCTTCTACACTCTTCAATGAAGTATTCATCTTCAAGCTCAAGCTCAACATCTCAGGATAATCAAACCAGAGGAAATCACTTACTGGATAAGCTGGGGGATATTGAACTGCTTACTGACCACCAAAGGTGACCTATAAGGGTTCAACATCAAAGGAATGGTTCCCTCAAAAGTTCTACTCCCTAGGTATATCACTTATCCCTCCAAAGGAGAGAGGTGTATACCATGGAAGGACTTTGAATCATAGGGAGGAATGGAGGTGACAGATACCATCCATGTTTAAGAAAGAAGTTATCTAGGTCTACACTCTTCCTAATCCCTAACCCTAAAACAACAAAAAGAAATAAGAACAAGCTCTCAAGCTCCTCAATGCATCTTCAAGTCTTCTAGCAAGCTCCTCAATGCTCCACAATGAGATACCAAGCTCTCCAAGCCCACAAAGCAAAGCAAACAAACATACAAGCCCACAAGGGCAACACAAACAATCATCAACTACAAAAATGGTCTAAAAATAGTATGCTACTATATTAAATCCTAATATAATTTCTAAGGGATCCTACATACCTACCCTTAATACCCATATATGTACCATAGTCTAAATTGTCCTAAAAACCCAAAATTCTAATGTTATTATGGACCTATGTTGAAGTTTAACCTAATTCTACACAACCTAATGCCATCTAATCAAAACTATCCTAAAATTCATCACAAAATCATGGAATAAATCCAGGGGAAAGCTAAAACATATATCTAACTATCCTAAAAAGAATGACCTAAAAATACTAAGGGAACTACCTAAACAAAATTCTACAAGTTCATGCATCAAGATAAAAGAAATAAAAAGTAATTAAAGAAGAAAATATGCAAAAAATACTAAAAATGCATGAAATGAAAGTATTTTTATTTTATATTTTTCTAGACAAAAATATGAAGTAGGAGAAAAAACTCCCATCAAAAAATTATTAATTTTCCAATTGTTATGATTTTCCAAAGTATGAAAGAAAATGGAGAAAAATAAAATGCAAACATGAGAATGGGGTGCAATCAGTAACCATATGCAGTTCATTTCACGCTTGGGCCCAGAATGGGGGTTTAAACAGCAAGCGCGCTGGGCCTATCATTAAATCAGAAAAAACAATTAATAAATCCAAGAAAAAGAAAAAGATTAGGTGCGAAAAGCAATGCGAATCAGTGTAAATCAGATTGGGCCTCATAAAGGGGGTGGGGATAGCCATTATTCACTTAAGCCCACAAGACCACCGTTTAATGAAACGGTGCGTTTCAGCCTCTCAGCTTTCCCTCTCAAAATTCAATTGAACGTGAGCCGTTGGATTAGTCTTTGAGTCAAGAGTCAGCGCATGATCTCACGGTCCAGACTTCATCTCTAACCTCCAGCCTAGGGTTTTGCTGAAACTCCATGAAAGCTTCATGAAACCGAGTTCCCTACTCAGATTTCCATCCCTCTGTGTTACCTCAAATCAACATCAAATTCAACCATTCAAAACCCTAAATTGCTCAGTTTTTCATGCTGAACACGATCCTAGCCTTGGACTAAACTGAAAGGACCTCTATCATCAAACCCGATGGTGCAACTCAACATAATCTCCAACCTCAACTTCAACCAACCTTAGATTTCTTTATACTAACATGATCACCATATTGCCCTAATCAAAACCAGCTATTAACCTTACATTATCACTCACTATATCACAAGTTCTTGCTCCATAAAGAAATGGTGTCCATAACTGAAACTTCATCAAATGATCCTAAACTCTTCAGAATTCATCACCTAGGTGTCTCTAGCCATTCTACACTAATGATTCAACCTAACCATGCCTAAATAATGATGTAGGGAAGAATTTGCAAACCTGGTTTCTTCGTATGGCAGATGATGAAATCCTTCACTTCAAGGCTTGAAACTCTTCAGAAATGATCCTTGGATGAAGATAAGACTTCTGTTTGCAAAAAATCTGAGGGAGAAAACTTGCACTTCAAGATTCGATGATGAGTTGCTTCTTGCAAATCCAATGGCCAAACCTTCAATCTTCCATCAATGGAGCTTCAATTCAGTATGCACACACTCAGAGGGATCTACGGAAAGTGTTTGTGAAGAAAAAAGGGATGGAAATGAAGAAGAATGAAGAAATTGATCTTGACTTGCAATGGAAGAATTTGGATCTCACTCTCTCTTCTATGCACCAATTCACACCAACCTTGCATCTGAGCAAGTTACAATCATCTTATAGAGTGGTTTAGAATCATCTAGAATCCTCTAGGATCATCCAATGAGAAATTGAACTTCATGACATTTTGAATCCAATTCTCCTTACATGCTATCTCATGCTAAGCTCCTTGTAACTACCAATTCTGACTTGAATTTATCCCCACATGAGATTTTGGATGAGTTACAATGCATAACCAACTTGATTATTGAGTTCTTTTGAGTTTTGTTATGGTACCTTAATATGCAAGTAAGCTTTTTCCAAAGCAACCCTATGATCCAAGCCTCAAATGAAAATTATGGCTGAACCATTGTTCTTAGAATGTCATTTGGAGTCAAAATGACCTATTATATGACATGGTTTGGATTTATAACTTGGGATTTCCATTTTTCAATTTCAACTTAATTAACTTATGCCTCCATTTTAGGCCATTTTTATCACTTTTTGATACAAGCATTTTCAACATCTCATGACCTCCCTACTAGCCTTAAAATATCATTCTAAGCAAGTTTGATGTTGAAGATTTTTCCATTTGAAGCTTGGAAATAGGAGATATGGCCTTATGCTTGAAATGACCTATAACCTCCAAATGACCAAAATGCCCTTGACTTGTCAAAGCCATAAGTTGAGTTCTACAAATCCTATCAAGGACTTATAGTACTCTATAGAAATCTAAGAAGATTATCTACAACATTCATGTTGGCCAAGAATCCATAGGAATCATCCTACTAGGGCAAAAGTTGGATGCAAGTTGGGTGACTTTCAAGGACCCAGATTCACATGCCTCAGATGACCTGTAATTTGTCAAAGCTATAACTTGAGCTCTACAAATCCTATCAAGGACTTCTAGTACTCAAATTAAAGCTAAGAACAAGCTTTAAAACAGTCATGTTGTGGGGAAGATGAGATGACAATCACATCTTAAGCTAAACTGCCTTGAAGATAGGGATCAAACTAGGGGATTTTACACTACCAAGCCCTAGAAACCCTAGCTTGAAACTTCTCAAACTCCTCAATAATGATGAGTTGGTCTAGGAATCATCCTTATAGCATCTCAATGAATCATTCCATGATCACATGGCTCTTGGATTAGGTCTCAACCCTCTCCAAATCATCATTTGACTTAGGGTTGACTTAGTCAAACCCTAATTCCACCACTCATGGCTGAATCTTTTGAATTCTTGTACAATGACCTCTCTAGGCTTCATGATGGCTTTCAAGACATCTCATAAGCTTTCTCAAAGCTTCAAGTCCATCCTCATAGTCTCAGAATCATCTGAGGAGCTCTCACAACTCTCAAGTTATGAGGCACACAACCTTGGTTTCAACCAATTCCTCTGAGGATCTCTTAAGTTCTCTGACAAGGGCATCAACCCTTAATCACTTGAACAACCTTCTTGGATAGCTTCAAAGTCTCATACAAATCTTGATGGGTAAATAAATGTTGGTCAAATTTTGGGGTGCAACAGATATGCCATGATGCCAATGATTAATGATATGCAAGAGCCGACTCTGACGAGATACAGAAGAATCTGGAGACTCAAGAGGAAAGATAGATAAGCAAATCTATCTCGCTAGGGACGCAATGAATCACACCGAATTCCTAAAACAAAGGTGTCTGTAGATTCTTTGGGAAATAAACCCACTTCACTTGGGAAATAAAGCTTATGGAAGCTGGCCAGAATTGACAACGTAACTCTAAATAGAGGCTCTGAATGCTTCCACTGAGGATGAGTCCATCATCAAGAACGTACCTCGTAAAGAAACCTAGGGAGATGGTCTCCAATCTTGGTAACTACACACGACCGAGTGAGCAACCTAACAAATCAAATCAACTGACGTTTCAATGGGAGATGTATTGAGCTTGCACATCAAAGCTTCTGCCACGTTCATACTTTTCGAGGGGTATGATTTCCACCGAACCTTTCCATGAGCCAAAGTACTTTATGTTTTGTTAACCTTCCAAAATTATTTTTAAATTCGAACCTGGTGCTTTCAAAATTATCATTGATTAATAAACGATGTTTTGCATAATAAAGAAAACAAAGGAAATGGTAAATTGCAAAAGAATGGTCCAAAAATTGATTTTATTTAAGAATGGAAGTTTGTCAATGACAAAACTCCATGGATCCTTTACAATTGAAAATGGCAACATGAAAAAGGTTACATTGAATCCACTAACAATCTATCCCTAATGACTAAAAACTTTCCAAAACCTTGCTTCTGACAAGAACGATTGAAATGAACTTCCTGTAAAATCTTCTGCAGAGGTGACAACCCATCTGATGCAGTGAAATACCTTTGTCCCTAACTTTTGCCTGGATTGCCCTTTTAGGTTTTCAATCCACTGGGATGCTCTTTTTTGCCTAAGCCGCCCTTTCAGGTTTTCAACTTAGCGAGCTCATTTTCTTTTTTTAATCTCATCCCTAACTTTTGCCTCGACCTCCTTCATAGGTTATGATCCAGCGGGATACCCATTATTGCATAAGCCGCCCTTGCGGGTTTTCGACTTATCGGGTTCTTTAGGCGTAATATTTTTGTACTGCATCAGAATTCACCGGATGTGTAAGTTGTTCCCCATCCATTGTTGTGAGAATTAACGAGCCCCCTAAGAAGACTATTTTTACAACAAACGGGCCATCATAATTAGGCATCCATTTTCCCCGTGCATCTTTGTGAATTGGCAAAATATTTTTTAGTACAAGCTCCCCTTCTCGGAATTCTCGGATACGAACCTTCTTATCAAAAGCTCTCTTGATCCTTTTCTGATATAACTGACCGTGACATACCGCAGTCATGCGCTTTTCGTCGATAAGGTTCAACTGATCAAATCTTTCCCTCACCCATTCTGCTTCTTCAAGCTCGGTTTCCATTATGACTCTTAAGGAAGGTATCTCAACCTCAATAGGAAGTACTACATCCATCTCATACACCAAGGAAAAAGGGGTTGCCCCTGTTGAAGTGCGAACAGACGTTCTATACCCATGCAAGGCAAATGGCAGCATCTCATGGCAATCCTTATATGTTTTCACCATCTTTTGTAAAATCTTCTTGATGTTCTTATTCGCAGCTTCGACAACTCCTTTCATCTTGGGACGATAAGGAGAAGAATTGTGGTGTTCAATTTTGAAGTCACCCCATAACTCTTTCATGGTTTTGTTATTCAGATTAGTACTGTTATCTGTTATGATTCGGCTTGGGATTCCGTATCAACAGATAATCTCCTTTTTGATAAAATGGGCCACCACTTGTCGAGTAACACTGGCATAGGATGCGGCTTCAACCCACTTTGTGAAGTAATCAATAGCGACCAGAATGAATCGGTGTCCGTTAGAAGCCTTTGGCTCGATTGCTCCAATCATGTCAATGCCCCACATAGAGAACGGCCAAGGTGATGTCAACACATTTAACAACGTTGGAGGCACATGCATCTTATCCGCATAAATTTGGCATTTGTGACACTTCCTGGCATATTGGATACAGTCAGTTTCCAAAGTTAACCAGTAATATCCAGCCCTCAAAATCTTCTTGGACATGGCATATCCATTGGCGTGAGTGCCAAATGTTCCTTCATGAATATCTTGCATTAATAAATCTGCTTCTCGTCTGTCGACACATCTAAGCAGGACCATGTCATGATTCCTCTTATAGAGCACATCATTATTGAGAAAGAACTTAGATGCCAATCTTCTCAAGGTTTTATTGTCAAGTGATGTAGCATCAACTGAACACTCTTGTTTCAACAGATAATTCTTTATGTCGTGGAACCATGGCTTGTTATCAATTTATTCTTCAACCATCTGACAGTAGGCAGGCTTAGTCTTGCGTTCAATTCGAATGAGAATAGCATCATTGAAATACCTGACTTTCCACATTGAGGCTAACATGGCTAGAGCATCGGCAATGTGATTCTCAGATCTCGGAACATGCTTGAAAGTGATCTCATCAAAGTATTCAATCATTTCAACGATGTAGACTCGATAAGGGATCAAATTCTCATGTCTGGTCTCCCATTCACCTGTAACTTGATAAATAACCAAAGCTGAATCTCCACTTACTTCGAGAAGTTTGATCCTTAGGTCATTAGCCGCTTCGAGGCCAAGAATGCATGCTTCATATTCGGCAATATTGTCTGTACATTCAAAGTCTAACCTTGCTGTAAATGGGGTATAACCACCTTCTGGATTCATCAGAACAGCGCCTACGCCATGCCCACTATAATTTGAGGACCCATAAAACATCATTTTCCACCAAAGACCCGGCTCAAAACCTTCATCAGGACCTGGCTCTTTATAATCTTTTACCAACATAATGTCTTCGTCCGGAAAATCAAACTTGAGAGACTCGTAATCTTCAACTGGCTGATCTGCAAGATAATCTGATAAGACACTGCCCTTGATAGACTTCTAGGCCACATACTGGATGTTGTATTCTGATAACAACATATGCCAACGGGTGAGCCTTCCTGTCTGAGCGGGCTTCTCAAAAATATACTTTATCGGGTCCATTTTCGAAATCAATAAAGTAGTACGACAAATCATGTACTGCCTCAAACGTCTGGCAGCCCATGCTAAAGCGCAACAAGTTTTCTCTAAAAGTGAATATCAGCTTTCACAATCGGTGAACTTCTTGCTCAAATAATAGATGGCATGTTCCTTTCGTCCGGACTCATCCTGTTGACCTAACACGCAACCCATTCTCGAGTACTGTTAAATACATGAAAAGAGGTCTTCCCGGAACAGGAGGTATTAAGATCGGAGGCTCTTGAAGATAGCCCTTAATCTTATCAAAAGCTTGTTGGAAATCTGAATTCCAAACAACTGTCTGATCTTTGCGTAACAATTTGAAAATGGGCTCGCAAGTAAGAGTCATATTAGAAATAAATTTGGATATATAGTTCAATCTTCCAAGGAAACCTCTGACTTGTTTCGCAGTTTGCGGAGCCGACATATCTTGAATGGCTCGAACTTTATCTGGATCTACCTCAATTCCTCGGTGGCTAACAATGAAACCGAGCAATTTCCCAAATCTCACTCCAAAAGTACACTTGGTTGGGTTTAGTCTCAACTGATACTTCCTGAGTCTCTCGAACAACTTTAAAAGATGAGTCAAATGGTCTTCCTCACTCTGAGATTTGGCGATCATGTCATCAACATACACTTCTATCTCCTTATGCATCATGTTATGAAACAAGGTCACCATGGCTCTTTGATAAGTGGCACCAGCATTCCTCAAACCGAAAGGCATGACCTTATAACAATAAGTTCCCCAAGGAGTGATGAAAGTAGTTTTTCCATGTCATCTAGATCCATCTTGATTTGGTTGTATCCGGAGAAACCGTCCATAAACGAGAAAACTGCAAAGCGAGCCGTATTATCCACCAATGTATCAATATGCGGAAAAGGGAGATCGTCTTTTGGACTGGCCTTGTTCAGATCACTATAATCCATACACATTCTGACCTTCCCATCTTTCTTCGGTACAGGTACAATATTAGCCACCCATTTGGGGTACTTGGATACTGCCAAGAAACCTGCACCAATATGTTTCTTCACTTCATCTCGAATCTTAAGAGACATATCAGGTCTAGTTCTTTGGAGCTTTTGTTTGACTGGCGTGCATTCTAGTAGGAGCGGTAGCTTGTGGACCACTATTTCTGTGTCTAAACCTGGCATGTCCTCATATGACCAAGTAAATACGTCCACATACTCTTTTAAAAGCTTCACCAATTGCTGCTTGACTTCTGCCCCAAGCATTGCCCCAATCTTGACCTCTTTCTTGTCTTCTTCGTGCCAAGATTAATAACATCTATCTGCTCCTTGTGAGGTTGAAGCTCTAGGTACTCGTAACATGCCATTTTTACCAGTTCATCAGGGATCTCAAAATCTTCGTCCTCATCTTCAGCTTGGTATATTGGTGAGTCAAAGTCAGGAGGGAAAGCAAAGTCATTGGATTCAACAGGTTTTGGGGTATCACTGCATGTTGGAATGGCTTAATTTATTAAAACACACACAAGGACAAATGCAGCAACAAGAAAAAATGTTTTGTTGATTTTTTTTATTTTTTAGAAAATTGCCATCTTCTTTTTAAACATGGAAGCAAAAACAATTAAGGAAACAACAACGAAGGATTTAACAAAATAGTTCATTAATCATAATATTCTTGAAAGCACGGGGCCCTTACAAAATATATCCTATAGCCTTGGGCATGGCTATGGAGGTTTAAAGATAAAAACAACAAGTAAAGAAAACAAACAAATTACTTCGACACAGGAAAGATCACGAGAATCTTAACAGCCTCCCAATTTCCTAAAGCAGTCTCGCAATGATATACCAAATGTTCAATATCCCCGTCTTCAAAATCTTCTGCCACGACATTGACTTGGAATTCTCCACTGATGAACACCTCTTGGATAGTCTTCGAACGTCCTTCGGCGGGTGTTGATGCTTCGACATGAGTTGGTTTGTAACCCAACCCTTGGCGACCCAGTCTTTCTTTCACTTCAATAACCTCTCCCCAACATGCAGGAGTACCCTCTTCTAATGTAGACTTGATGCTCTGGGCGGATGCAAAAGATGGACCACTCTTTGCCACTGTGTCTTCTATCATCACTGTGTTAGCTATTTCAAGCGCTTGGAAAGAAGTTTCCAATGCATCCTCATCTGCCTCAATATACTTGAATGATGATAAATTACTCACCATCAAGTCCTCTTCGCCATGCACAATTACCAGTTTGTCGTTTACAACAAATTTCATCCTTTGATGCAAAGTGGAAGTTACTGCCTCTGCAGCATGAATCCAAGGCCGTCCCAACAAACAGCTGTAAGCTGGGTTAATGTCCATTACCTGAAATGTGATATCAAACATGTGAGGGCCTATCATAATTGGCAACTCCACTTCCCCAACAACCGTTCTTCTCGAACCATCAAAAGCCTTCACAATTAACAACGTCGGCTTCATCTCTGCCCCTTCATATGCCAACTTTGCGAGCGACCTTTTAGGAAATACATTCAACAAAGATCCAGTGTCAACCAAAACTCACGCCAATGTGTCCTCTTGACATCTTATAGATACGTGCAAAGCACAGTTATGATTACATCCTCCCCTTGGCAGCTCTTCATCACTGAAATTCAGAGTATTGCAGGTTGTAATATTTGCTATCACCGAATCAAATTGGCCAGGGATTATATCCTTCGTCACATGTGCTTGCATTAACACCTTTGGTAGAGCCTCTCTATGGGTCGGGGAATTCATCAGGAGAGACAAAATTGATATTTTTGAGGGGGTTTGATGAAGCTGATCAACAACCTTGTAATCGCTTTTTCGGATAATCCTTAAGAACTCCTCAGCATCTCCTTCAGTGATGGGCATTTCTTTGTCTTTGGCCGTCACGACAGGGGTAACCTCCTTTTGAGCAACTACTGTTATTTTGGGTTGATATATTCGACCACTACGGGTCATCTTGCTCGTTCCTGCAATATTTGTCACATCAACCTGGTCATCCTTCCCCTCCTCATTCTGAATAATCTTCCTAGATCTTTGGTCTAACACAACCATATCATACTTCCATTGAAATGCCTTTGTATTCTCAAAAGGAAACGATCTCGTCTTCTGAATAACAATTGGTCGAGGCTGATCAACAGCGGATTTGTTAAAAACAGGCTTCACATTTTTGCTGATCATATTGAACACAAGGACTTTCTCGCTTTTCCTTGGCAGATTGAAAACAGACTCAACCACCGAAACTTCCTCCTTCTTTACCTTGATACCTACTTGCAATAATCCATCGTCGATCAGGCTTTGCACATCTTTTTGTACCACACCACACCATTTAGGATTAATAGAACACTCTTCACAGTCACTATGGGTACCTTTAATCAGTCCTGCTTTCAACAATTTCTCATGAAGTGACCTCAACGGAGTCTTGATTTCTGACACATCACAAACTAACCTTTCATCTGAAGCCTCTTCTATAGCATTAACTCCTCCATGATTTGGCAATGGGTTACTTTTAACATTAGGCGGTACATCATCAAAAGACAAAATCTTCTTCTCTATGAGCTCCCTGACAATATATTTCAAGGCAAGACACCCCTCTAAGTCATGGCCGGTGTAACACACTTATAATCCCCACGGAAAAATACATATTTAATCAGAGTAAATTAACATGCTTTCACAAAGGGCGTCACACATAATTAGAAAATCTTAACATTCACCTATCATACTCATGTAACATTGAAATAAATAGTCATTCTATTAAATTTTCATCTTGCATGAAGCAGCGGATTCAATTTGGTTTACATAATTCCTCACAGAAAATTCATGTTCATCACATAATCATCAACACTTAGGAACAGAGGCCATTATCACATATTTCAAATATATTTAAAACACAACTTAGAATATACAATATATCTCTAAGGCATAAACCCCGCGATCCCAGTGTTACATAACCAGAGCATGACTTGACCCAACATTATTAAATACTAATAGCTGCACCAACAGCGACCTCGCAACTACTACTAGTACTACTCCTTGGTACCTGCACGATGTCATGCAGGACATCATTCCAGCAGAAGGGCGAGAAACATTACCATAATAATCAATGCACATAATCATATATCAATGCACAAGTACAAAAGATATATATTTCACAGTTTCTCACTATAATGCCTCACAATCCACTATCATACATCATAATGTATATATGTATAAAATCAAGCATTTTATCATGCATACATTCACAATTACAATTAATCCACAAAGACTTATACATTATGTTTCATTTACCGCCAATCATATAAACATACACAATCATACTTAATCAGCAATTCATCAGTCAATATCTTTCACATTTACATTATTCTCACATCTACCAAGCAAAACATGTATATATATATATATATATATATATATATATATATATATATATATATATATATATATATATATATATATATATATATATATATATATATATATATATATATATATATATATATATATATATATATATATATATATATATATATATATATATATATATATATATATATATATATATATATATATATATATATATATATATATATATATATATATATATATATATATATATATATATATATATATATATATATATATATATATATATATATATATATATATATATATATATATATATATATATATATATATATATATATATATATATATATATATATATATATATATATATATATATATATATATATATATATATATATATATATATATATATATATATATATATATATATATATATATATATATATACTATTACATCCTCTGGCATTATTCATAATTTCTCATATACACTACAACCAAGCACATTCAATCATGCTTCTATAATTCACATCATTTTCACATAAACATACACATACATGTTTATTTCACCAATGCATCATATAAAGTTGAATCATGCAACTCATAGAGACCGACTCACGACTCTATGCAGATGCAAATGCGGTACCGACTCAATTCAGCAGGTTCAATTGAAGAACCAAAAATAACCATCGCTCACACCCCACAAGGGCACAAGAGGTTCTGCAGATTCTCCGAGGAATCAATACATAACCATCGCTCACACCCCACAAGGGCACACAAGGTTCTGCAGATTCTCTGAGGAATCAATAAATAACCATCACTCACACCCCATAAGGGCACACGAGGTTCTGCAAATTCTCCGAGGAATCAATAAATAACCATCGCTCACACCCCACAAGGGCACACGAGGTTCTACAGATTCTCCGAGGAATCAGACACACAAGTATTCAATTATGATGCTTCACATGCAAAATGACCTAATCAATTATAGACCATCGCTCACACCCCACAAGGGCACACGATGTCTCTGCAGATCCTCTGCGGGATCAACCGATACAACATGCATACGTGTTTGCAAAGATACTCATGCATTCATTACATATCATATATAGTAATCATACCTTCACAATGTATATAGAATTCATCATTCCTCACGCATCAACACGTACTTTCAATATACACTCGCAAATATATTTACCCTATATTCGTCATTCATCTCATATTGTTTCATACTAGATTCGCATTCATAACTAACAATTATCGTGCCAAACGGCAACAAACTCAATCCCACCCAATAATGCATTTTTAATTAATTTAAACAACGCATCACATATGCCAAAAGGCCACATATTCACAATCAATTCATAATCTAGGATTCACGCCATTTGGCTACCCACAGCACAACGTACACAAGCTATTCGCTACATGCTAAAACCGAAGACATCAACATTGGATGGAAACAATCAAAATAAAACAAATGTTGTCCCATTCGCCAACCTTCGCCGGGCGAAGCCATTGGCGAACCTTCGCTGCAACGTTCGCCTGGCGAACTTGCCAGCGTAGACCACTGGGAGCTATTCTGGAATTACTCGCTAGCACACTCGCCTGGCGAACCTTCGCCACTCTCATTCGCCTGGCGAACTTGCCAGCAAAGACAGGGTGTTTGGTTCTGACTTGATTCGCTATCGTTCGCTGGGCTTCGCCTGGCGAAGCCTCGCTGCCATTCGCCTGGCAAACCTGCGAGATCAGAACTTCCATGGCTGTCCAAAAGCCCAAACCTCACAAAACCAACCGATTTAATCCAAATAATCCCCAGTAGCACGACCCACTCATCACTCGACTATACTACACCGTCTATTCCAAATTCTAACCGATAAAACTCAGTTTCTACCGATTAAACTCATTTCGACCTAAAATGGAAAATATCCAAAAACACCCAAACAATCCAACACACATACACAATGATTAAGATAGTAAGATTTCACACCCTTACCTCGATTAATCGGAAGCTAGAGGATGTTCTTGATGATTCTCCAAGTTTCCTCTTTTTCTCCTCCTTTTCTCTTCTTTCTCTTTCTTTCCCTTTCATTTCTCTTCCTTCTTTCTTTTCTTTTCCACTTCCTCATATATATATCTTTCCCTTTATTTCTATCCAATATATTCCCTCTCTTAAACATCTATAAATCCATTTAAACAATCATCTAATTATTCAAATAGTTAGAATAATCCAAATAAATCAATTAATTAACACAAATAATTAATTATTGAAAATTGGGTTGTTACAACTCTCCCCCACTTTAGGAATTTTCGTCCTCGAAAATGTTACCCCAATGAACCGAGTCGGATACGACTTCCTCATCCCAATCTCTCAAATCCCACTTTCTCTAGTTGTTTCACCCAACTGTCTTTACCGAAGAAATCTTCATTGCCTCGAAGTTACTTCTTGCTCATGAATCTGAACTAGCAATGTCTCAACAGTCAAATCCTTCCTCACTTGTACACCATTTGCCTTAATGAATGCACTTGCACTTCCTTATTAGGCACATACCACATCATGTAAATTCACAAGCGACAGCGGTAAGATAATCTAACATGATACTTCTCCCACGCTTTCGCTGCGCCACTCTGATACTAAGCAATAAAACACGGTGTGTGCTTCCGAGACTTCAAAGCTCGATCAACACCCGTCACCATTGAAACTCTCAGAACATGTCCTTTCTTGGATCTTCTTGATCTTTTCAGTCGCCTCTTACACAATCCTCAGGTCCGAGCACCACGCTCTCGCCTGAATCATAACAATACAAAGGAGTCCTACACCTCCTACCACACAACGCTTCAGATCCCTATCTGACACAATATTTGACGATACCTCATACAATCTTTATCACTTCAATGATATCCATCTCAACCAGCTCCAACATAGAATGATTAATCCTCATTGGTAGGAAAAGAGCCAATCTAGTCATGCCATCCAAAATCACTCAATTAAAACCATATTCCTCAAATCCGGTTACATCTTTATAGCACTAGGATGGATACTCCATCTACCTCGATACTCTTATTCCGCATAATAATAACTAGAACATAACTCTATCCCGACATCTCATGATACCATTCCCATTAATACGAAAATCAGTCCTTCGACTTAATTCATCAAATTCGACCATCATCATCAGTATATACCAAATTTTTAAATCGATGCATCAGCTACTGCGTTGCTCTACCCGAATGGTAATTCAATCTAAAACCATAATCCCTCAGGAGTCCCAATCGTTTTCCTCTGCCTCATATTCAAATCTCCCAATTCAAACCAATACCTTAAGCTCTTGAGATCACCAACCGTTTCAAATCTCACACTAACCAATTGGAGCCTCCAACTCCGGCACAGACACAATAACAACCAACTCTAAGTCACTTGTCAGATAATCTCTCTTATATACTTTAAATTGCCTTCAAGCAACTAAACTCACTGATGTTGCACTTAACATAACTCCCAAACATACCCACGAGGCATCACAAACCACAATAAACAATTCTGTCGAATTTCGGTAAGAATCTACAAACGAGTTGTTGACAGCTCTCCGAAACTCTTTGAAACCCTCTTCGCCTTGGCATAAAAACGGCTTTCCCTCTCACACTGATAACTTAAGTTCCCCATGCTAAACATGATTCCATTTCTTCTTTGAATACACCAAAATATCATAGGTTAACACAACCATTTCCTCACTCCATCAAGTAGGGAAAATCCCATGCCAAACGGATACTCACTCTCGCAAGTTATGGCGGAAACACACACCACACGCTCTGCATCTACAACAAAATCCAAAAATAGTCCTTCAATAATTAACTTAATTCCATCCCAATACTCCACCATCATCTAGATCTTTGGACTAGCTTTCCAACGCTTCGAACCATGCGTCATTCCGAGTTACGGTTCTCCCGTTACGACAAAAACACTAAAACAACTTTCTCTGCCCAGGACTTCCTCGCCAGGCGAACATAGTAGCGAGTCATTCGCTAGCATGCTCGCTAG
The DNA here is from genome assembly GCA_963859935.3 of Lathyrus sativus. Taxonomy (NCBI): domain Eukaryota; kingdom Viridiplantae; phylum Streptophyta; class Magnoliopsida; order Fabales; family Fabaceae; genus Lathyrus; species Lathyrus sativus. The sequence continues at coordinate 212,848,938 of OZ012739.1, read as the reverse complement.
GCGAAGGGTCTGGCGAACATGACAGTCCAAAATCTCATTTTCGATCGTTACCTGACTTCCGAGTGTCCGATTTCGATTCCATAAAAAGCTGCGATCTCGGAATTCAACGTACTACAACAATTTCACACTTAGAAGACCATTCAACACATCCTCAACTCTTGGAACACTTAAAGGCCGAGTTACACCGATTTGCACTCCACATTCTTAATTTCTTTAACATCCACCAGATGTCACTATCCACACTTACATACTCAGCTTCACAATCTGTCGTCACAACACACACGCTCGATACCAGTCTCAAAACTACTCCCTCGATTCAATCCTTGTCCATCCAAACAATCATACCATATGGAGTCCTCACTCTCGGACCGGTTCCCGTAACTGAGTTGGTCACAACTCCACTTCACATTCTGACTGCTAATCACTACCTTGTCAAGATAACTCTTCAAACAACCACAATCAATTGGCAAATCACCAACTTTCCCACTTCCATTATAACTCGAAGATTTCCATCAAAATTCAAACACTTCAACACTGTTCTGAGCCGACCCGCCCAAACAATTCTCAAGCACCCAGCTGAACTCCAGACAATTCACTGCTCATGCCATCTAAGCTTGCAAGACACGTCCATCCTATCCAACACAATCCAAACTACTATCAACAAGAGATTAAGGGTGATCAGTTCCTCAATTTGTCAATAGACAGCCGAAATCATGATGGGGTATAAACTATCTTTACCAAACTGTATGGGCATTCAACGATACTGAGCTACAACTCCACACTTTGCAGCAACCTGGAGAAGCACAAGTTCTCCCCCACTTGGGTCATTCCCACTTCTGCAGACGAAGACTAGACAACAAACACGTACCAACAGTGTTTCACACACATGTCGCGTACAAGGGAACAACCAACATTAGACAACTTGGTCGGATGGACCGACCTGCTCTAATACCACTAATGTAACACCCTTCTAATCCCCACGGAAAAATACATATTTAATCAGAGTAAATTAACATGCTTTCACAAAGGGGGTCACACATAATTAAAAAATCTTAACATTCACCTGTCATACTCATGTAACATTGAAGTAAATAGTCATTCTATTAAATTTTCATCTTGCATGAAGCAGCGGATTCAATTTGGTTTACATAACTCCTCACAGAAAATTCATGTTCATCACATAATCATCAACACTTAGGCACATAGGCGATTATCACATATTTCAATTACATTTAAAACACAACTTAGAATATACAATATATCTCCAAGGCATAAACCCCGCAATCCCAGTGTTACATAACCAGAGCATGACTTGACCCAACATTATTAAATACTAATAGCTGCACCAACAACGACCTCACAACTACTACCAGTACTACTCCTTGGTACCTGCACGATGTCATGTAGGACATCATTCCAGCAGAAGGGTGAAAAACATTACCATAATAATCAATGCACATAATCATATATCAATGCACAAGTACATAATATGTATATTTAACAGTTTCTCACTACAATGCCTCACAATCTAGTATCATACATCATAATGTATATATGTATAAAATCAAGCATTTTATCATGCATACATTCACAATTACAATTAATCCACATAGACTTATACATTATGTTTCATTTACCGCCAATCATATAAACATACACAATCATACTTAATCAACAATTCATCAGTCAATATCTTTCACATTTACATTATTCTCACATCTACCAAGCAAAACATGTATATATATATATATATATATATATATATATATATATATATATATATATATATATATATATATATATATATATATATATATATATATATATATATATATATATATATATATATATATATATATATATATATATATATATATATATATATATATATATATATATATATATATATATATATATATATATATATATATATATATATATATATATATATATATATATATATATATATATATATATATATATATATATATATATATATATATATATATATATATATATATATATATATATATATATATATATATATATATATATATATATATATATATATATATATATATATATATATATATATATATATATATATATATATATATATATATATATATATATATATATATATATATATATATATATATATATATATATATATATATATATATATATATATATATATATATATATATATATATATATATATATATATATATATATATATATATATATATATATATATATATATATATATATATATATATATATATATATATATATATACTATTACATCCTCTGGCATTATTCATAATTTCTCATATACACTACAACCAAGCACATTCAATCATGCTTCTATAATTCACATCATTTTCACATAAACATACACATACATGTTTATTTCACCAATGCATCATATAAAGATAAATCATGCAACTCATAGAGACCGACTCAAGACTCTATGCAGATGCAAATGCGGTACCGACTCAATTCAGCAGGTTCAATTGAAGAACCAAAAATAACCATCGCTCACACCCCATAATGGCACACGAGGTTCTGCAGATTCTCCGAGGAATCAAAAAATAACCATCGCTCACACCCCACATGGGCACACAAGGTTCTGTAGATTCTCCGAGGAATCTGACACACAAGTATGCAATTATGATGCTTCACATGCAAAATGACCTAATCAATTATAGACCATCGCTTACAACCCACAAGGGCACACGATGTCTCTGCAGATCCTCTGCGGGATCAACCGATACAACATGCATACGTTTTTGCAAACATACTCATGCATTCATTACATATCACATACATTAATCATACCTTCACAATGTATATAGCATTCATCACTCATCACGCATCAACACGTACGTTCAATATACACTCGCAAATATATTTACCCTATATTCGTCATTCATCTCATATTCTTTCATACTAGATTCGCATTCATATCTCACAATTATCTTGCCAAACGGTAACAAACTCAATCCCACCCAATAATGCATTTTTAATTAATTTAAACAACACATCACATATGCCAAAAGGCCACATATTGACAATCAATTCATAATCTAGGATTCACGCTATTCGGCTACCCACAGCACAACGTACACAAGCTATTCGCTACATGCTAAAACCAAAGACATCAACATTGGATGGAAACAATCAAAATAAAGCAAATGTTGTCCCATTGCCAACCTTCGCCTGGCGAAGTAATTGGCGAACCTTCACTGCAACGTTCGCCTGGTGAACTTGCCAGCGAAGACCACTGGGAGCTATTCTGGAATTACTCGCTAGCACACTCGCCTGGCAAACCTTCGCCACTCTCATTCGCCTGGAGAACTTGCCAGCGAAGACAGGGTGTTTGATTCTGACTTGATTCGCTACCGTTCGTTGGGCTTCGCTTGGCAAACCTGCGAGATCAGAACTTCCATGGCTGTCCAAAAGCCCAAACCTCACGAAACCAACCGATTTAATCCAAATCAGCCCCAGTAGCACAACCCACTCATCACTCGACTATACTACACCGTCTATTCCAAATTCTAACCGATAAAACTTAGTTTCTACCGATTAAACTCATTTCGACCTAAAATGGAAAATATCCAAAAACACCCAAACAATCCAACACACATACACAATGATTAAGATAGTAAGATTTCACACCCTTACCTCGATTAATCAGCAGCTAGAAGATGTTCTTGACGATTCTCCAAGTTTGCTCTTTTTCTCCTCCTTTTCTCTTCTTTCTCTTTCTTTCCCTTTCTTTTCTCTTCCTTCTTTCTTTTCTTTTCCACTTCCTCATATATATATATATATATATATATATATATATATATATATATATATATATATATATATATATATATATATATATATATATATATATATATATATATATATATATATATATATATATATATATATATATATATATATATATATATATATATATATATATATATATATATATATATCTTTCCCTTTATTTCTATCCAATATATTCCCTCTCTCAAACATCTATAAATCCATTTAAACAATCATCTAATTATTCAAATAATTAGAATAATCCAAATAAATCAATTAATTAACACAAATAATTAATTATTGAAAATTGGGCTGTTACAGCCGGCAACACCTTCATGAAAGGCACAATGAGCATTTGGATTGTAATGAGGTGATGAAGTGTCTGAAGGTGTATTCAATGGTCGCGTTGTTATCAGCCCTTGTTGCACCAAAGTCGGGTACAACTCTGTATAAGTCATTGGTATCTGAGGAAATGGAGGTCTCGTTGCTGGTCTTCGATTTTGGTAATTTTTCCTTGGTGCTTGAGCCCTAGGATGTTGGTATTGCGGATAGGGTGGAGCGTTGGGCACTCGTTGATACCCTTGTTGTTGAACTGGTTGATATATGAGTGTTGGTTGCACTGTCTGATAATTCGGGACAGGGTGATTGAAAGCGGGCGTTATAGCTGCCACATATGGTTGTTGAGCATATTGTACTGGATACATCGGTTATTGTGTCAAATTTTGCTGAGGTTGCTGAACATAGCCTTGTGGAGGCTGATGAACATAAACTTGCGGAGGTTGTTGATATCGTTGGTTGGGTGGCTTCCAAGTCTGATTCCTTTTCCCCACTGTTATGGCGTTTGTTTCTCCCTCCTTCTTTTTATGAAAATTACCACTGAACTTCTTAACATTGTTGTTGTTGGAACCACTAGAACTACTAGTCATTTTACCATTCTTCAATCCCAATTCCACTCTCACTCCTACAGCCATTATATCGGAGAAACTCGATGTTACACTGCTAATCATCTTCTCATAAAATTCTGGTCTTACCGTGCCCACAAACCAATCTGTCAACTATTTCTCATTTAAAGGAGGTTCCACTTGAGAGGCAATCTCCCTCCATCGTTGTGCATACTCTTTGAACGATTCAGAATTCTTTTGTGTCATACTCAACAACTGTCTTTTGTCAGGGGCCAAATCCATATTGTATTTGTAATGCTTTATGAAAGCATCGGCCAAGTCTGGGAAACTGTGAATGCGAGATTCATCTAGGCTCAAATACCACTTAGCAGGGGCTACTTTCAAGCTATCCTGAAAACAATGGATCATCAGCTTATCATCTTCCACGTGTGCAGCCATTCTTCGGTAATACATGATCTAATGCGTCCGAGGACAAGTAACACCGATGTACTGATCAAAGTTGGGGAATTTGAATTTTGGCGGGATTACCAATCCAGACACTAAACACGTGTCTCTGGCATCAATACCAAAGATATCATTACCTTCCATTGCTCTAACCTTCCTCCCTATATTTTCTACACTCTCTTTCAATTTATCATGTCGTCCACTTCCTTTTTCAGACCCATCAGGAACTTCAAACACTTGTGGATGATTGTGAAAAACAGGGCGCACTTGAGCTTGTACAGTGGCTGGAGTATAAGTCGGAACAGCTCGGGGAAACTCTGCCCCTAGAGGAATTGATTGTTGACTGACTGGTGGCAGAGGTACAAAACCTGGCATTAATCCATATGGTGGCATACTTGCAACAGTGACTGCCGTTGGGATCGGCTCCACAGCTACGTTAGTGATTTCAGAAACTATAGTGGCCTGAGTGTCCATTTTTGCATTGATGACTTATAAGACTTCCATAATTCTTCCCACGCTTCCTCGTAACTCTTCAAGTTCGTTGTCAACCCTATCCAGATTCAAATTGTGTTCTTCCATTCTTTGACGAGCTTGGGCTCGTGTGTTGTATTGATGTCGAGGATTCAGTATGATTCTGGAGATAAGACAACGAGATGAGACACAACACAGGAAATGCACATGAAATGTTATGGGTGCAGATGCAAAATGCAAAATTAATCATTCAAGGAATCCAAACAAATATTTGCAAAAATTATAACAACGGGGAAATAAAGCAAATTCAAAGTCTTCATAGATTAATAACTGAGAGTTGTACAATAACAATTCGAAACTGAAACACAAATCTTCAATACAGATAAATGATAAAACACAGAAAACAAAAAGATTCTAGATCTTCTGGCGGAAGGGTCCTTCGTCTTCTGGTTGACTCTTCTTTCCACCTTGATGGACCAACTCTTGAAGCTCTTCTTTCTCTTGCATAACCTTGAAATACTTATCTCTCCAAGCTTTTCCTTCTTTTTCAGCTTTTGTCAAAGCATCTTTTAATTCTTCCACAAGAGTAAGTTTTGTTGAGTTAGGCTCAAAACGGGTATAGAACATCTTCAATGCTGCTTCTCTCACCCATGATAAGTAGGATTCTGAAACAGCGGTGTCAAGGTAATCCAAAGCATTTGTTCCCCTTGTGTGGATGTGACGCCAAGCATACACATTCCGAGCCTTGTAGGCTGGATCCTTCCCTTCTTCAATGTAGAAACTTCTCAAAAGAACTGGGTCCGATTCATTCTCCATCGGGTACCCCAACTTGCGACGAGCTAAAACGGGATTATAGCTAATGCAACCATCGATGCTGATAAGCGGTACATTTGGGAAATCCCCACAGCTCTGAATCATGGTGATCCCTCCATACATAGGGTCATACCACTTAATATCTGAATGTTTGAGTAACAACAACCTCTCTGTCCATGAGAGTCCATTCTGCATATCCCAGAGTGTTGGAAGCCTTGGCAAGTGCGAAATAAACCACTTGTATAGAAGAACAGTGCAACACATAATCTGTCCAACTCTATGACGATTTCTTTGGTGGATGGAAAAATACACATCAGCCAACAAAGTGGGTACGAGATTTTCGATTAAGAAAAGGTTGATTGCACTCGCATCCACAAAATTATCAGCAGTTGGAAATAGGAAAAGTCCGTAAATTAGCAAAGCCAGAATGGCCTCAAATGCTTCAGAATTCTTTGACTCGGCATAACATTGTGCTTTTCCATACAGGAACATAGCTGGAAATCCGTATATCCCTCCCTTAGCAGTCATATGAGATCGTACTTCATTCACCTCCAAATGTGCGGCCTCTGCAATTACTCTTTTGCTAGGAGTCCCTTCTCTTCCAGAAAATGGTCTGGGAGTGACGCCTAATCCCATCAGGGCAGAATATTCTTCCAAGGTTGGTAGCAATTGGTAATCTGGAAACGTGAAATAGTGATAGGTCGAATCATAAAACTGCACGAGCGCTGACAACATCTCTTCATCCACTTGGATTTTTAGTAAAGACAGCATATTCCCATACTTCTCTCTGAACGCCTCAGGGTCTTCTACTAAACCTCCCAATTTCCTCAGGTTTTCCAAATTTGGGCTTCGGAACACAATCTCTGTAGTTGTCTTCTTTCTAGAATTCATTCTATAATATCTGCAAAATAACCTTTAGTTCCTTGAATGATTAATAAATGTGAATGCAAATGCACAAAGTATCATGGAACTTAGATTTTATAAACATCAAAACGTCATAGACTTAATTTCATTGAATTAAAAAATTTAGTACATCTTACAAAAGTCTTAAACAGAAAGCTAAAATAAAAGCTAACAAAAATCCCCAGAAGGTTCTCCTAACAGCCTCAAGTTGAGCTTCTCAATCTCCTTTTCCATCTGGGCCTTCTCAAGAATGAGCTTATCCACGATCAACTTCGACGGAGTTGACTGAGGACTAGAAGAAAATAAATCTTCTTGCACCTTTCTCTTCTTGCAAGAGAGTACTTCTTCATTCTTCAACTCTAATTGCTTCTGGAGCTCTGCATTTTCTTCAACAACCACTTGATACTTGTGCTTCCAAGCGTCTTCGGTTTGTCGTGCCTTGCTTAAGGCAATCCTTAGCTTCTCCTCGTCAGACATGAAGATCAAGGTGCGCTCCTCCTTTAAAGCCATGGGTTCTTGTCGAGAATAGGGCATCTTTAACTTGATGGCTCTCTTTCGAACCCATTGGAGATAAGGTTCCAAAGAGACACAATTGGGTTTTCCCAGGTCTTTCTTTCCCTTTTTGTGCAAATGACTACTGGCTTTTAGAATCTTCTCTTTCTGTTCCTGACTATTACTTTCTTCCTTGAAGAAAATATTTTCCACATGAACACTGTTGGGCTTGTCCTTCAAAGGATATCCCAACTGTTGACGAGCAAGGATTGGGTTGTAACTGATTCCTCCATTAGTACCAAGAAGAGGTACATTACCGAAATCTCCACAGCTGTTAATGATCATTATTCCCTCATAGTCTCGATTGTACCAATCAATATCAGAGTGCGTGAGAGCCATAATCTTCTGTGACCACCACCCTTTCTTCGGATCCCAAAAAGCGTTAGCTTTAGGCAAGTGTGAAATAAACCACTTGTATAGTAAAGGAGCACAACAAGTGATCATCTCTCCTTTGTAGAAATTTCTAAGATGAACAGAATCATACGCATCTGCTAGTAGAGTAGGTACAGGGTTTTTCTTTAAGAAGATCTTAATGGCATTGAGGTCTACAAAGTTCTCAAAGCTAGGGAACAGAAAGATACCACAAATGAGCAAGGCAAGGATAGCCTCGAATGCATCCATGCTCAAATGATCTGCAAAGTATTGAGCTTTTTCAACCAAAAATTTTGTATTCAACCCAAAAACTCCTCCTTTTGTAGTCATGTTCTTTTGAATATCAACCAATCCCAATCGTGTAACTTTGGCAATATCTTGTTCCTTAGGGTCCTTCTCCATGATCGGAAAAGGAGACTCTTCAAGAATGGGCAACCCAACCAAATGAGAGTATTCTTCTAGCGTGGGCACTAGCTGATAATCGGGAAAGGTGAAACAGTGGTAGAGCGGATCATAGAACTGGAGAAGCATAGAAAGAAGTCCACTATCCAATTTTATCTTCAATATTAACAACAACTTCCCATACCTACTCTGGAATCCCTCTGGATCTGTCACCAAGGTGCCCAACCTCCTTAGGTCATCTAGTTTAAAACCTTTGTAAGTGTACTTCAACGTTTTCTTTCTTTCACCATACATAAGGACCTTGATGTTTACAAACAAAAAGTCTGAGTTCCATGAAACCTTATGATATGATGTTCATGAATGCAAGAATGCACAAACACAGGTAATGCAAATATCACACATATGCACATAAACACAAGCCTAGGTTTAAAGGACGCGAGCGTGGATCCATGGTCTACCCATCCCAAAAAGGTGTGTAATATGGATTCTTAAACCTGTAGAGCAGGGTTCTAAACAGTTCTCAGAGTCAACAACCCATCTTTCGGATATTATCAACTTCCCAAATTACTTGGTAATCGATAATATTCTCAAGAGAGTCTCATCCAAGTGTAGTATCGTGTATCAACTATTTCGGAAATACTTCCTTATAGCCATTGCACTACGTCCTAGTAAGGCCAAAGTGGGGTAGAATGTAATCTAAAAGTCCACAATGTTACGGGCTCCTTCGTTGAAAGTAGCATTGTTTTCACGAATACTCGTTCAACAATACTAAACTCTCCAGAGGGCCTACACTGAGTGGTGGTTTCTCAAGTTAGCTTGGTCGGGAATCAAATCCCTATAAGCCTCCTTGAATATACCACCATCCTATCATAATTGCACTCAAGTCTGGGTATAGGACCGTCTCACCACTCAAAGGTCCCAATATCCAACATACGAACAAATATATACATGTTAAGCAAATATTCACAACTATAGCATACGATCAAACAAAAATAGGCTAAACCCTCAAGTTTATGTTTTCCCCAGTGAAGTCGTCATTTTTGTTGCGGTGAGAATTGTAATACCAAGCTATTGATTAACTTGAATCTTTAATTCATTGAATTCACAACCGGACTTTAATTTATCCAAAGGAAAGGTCTAAAAAGAGAAAGAACCTTTTGCGCGATGTAACAACAATGCTAAGAGATTCGGGGATCGGGGGTTGGTTATGCATATGGTAGGTATCTCACATCCTAAACATCTGTAGTACTCTACAGGAACCTTTTGTTTGTTTGTATTGGAAAAAAGTGCAACAACTCATGACAGCCTACATTCTCAATTTCAAATATCATACACAAAAGGATTTATGCACATCAAGGATGCAAACATTTTGTAAAACCGATCAAAATACTTCAAGTAAAAAATCTGGTATATGAAATGGCAAGAATGGAGCAACCAAGTTGAAATGTTATTTGGAAAATTAAAAACAGTTCATGATGCAGCCTATGTACTTATCATACACAACATGATTTATGCACATTAAAAGATTCAAACATGATGGCACATGAAGTTGGAACAGAAAACAGGAGCTGACAGCAAAGATTATGACAGTAAATATTCAAACCAGCCACACATATGCAACTTTGCAAGGCATTTACAAAAGCAAAACATCTAAGCAATAGTATCAGTTCAAACACATGGTCTCATCTTGACAGTTTAACAGTTTGGTGTTCATGGACTAGCAATTGACAAATTGATCCAACATGTAAAACTCAAATACACAACAACAGCAATTGTTCTTCAAAGTAAAAACATGCCAAGCATATCAAATTTACCAAGCTTTGAAAATGATGGTTACAACCATAGGAATAGAGACCTAGTCAGATTTCTAACAAGAACAACATGCTAGCAACAAAGAAATAATATGACAGTTAGCACCAACAAGGCATGTCATCAACAGCTCACAAATGCAAACTTGACAAAAACTGGAAGTAAGGCAACATCATGGCAGCACATACTTGACAAAGTTAAAAAAGGAATCAAGGCATCATGGCAATTTCAAATGAAACTAGGCATATGGCAGCAAGTATGGACTTCACAAAATGGCAAGGTTGGCATACATCATTAATCAGTCCTAACCCTTAATGCACACAAAAGTTTGCAAGTTTATCAAAGGTATCATGACAATTGATTTCTTTCAACAAAGAACAAAGATGCAAGTACTCATGAAATTCAACAAAGAGGCTGATTAGCAGCTCAAGGCAGGTTCATACCACAAGCTGGCAATGTATCAGAATCAGGGCATACAAGTCTATCACAGTTAGTAATGTAAACACAAGGTGAACAAAACATGGTTACAACCAAAACTTTATCCTAGTGCCTAAGTGATGACAGTGGTGATGCAAGGGATGAAAGAAAACCACATATCTAGCAAATAAGATCCAACAATTATCATGCTTCATGTTAACAAACATATGCAATAAGGATAATGGCAGGTAGCAGTTTTTATGAAATATGAACATATCAAGCTGGAAACAATTATGCCACATAAATCTAATGAAAACATTGGCTGATGCAAAATCACAGTGCCAAACATTCATTGTTCAAGGTAACAAGGATCTCATGTTAACAAACACAAAGCAAAGCTCAAAGCAATATAAAGGCACACTGATCATATCAAAGGGCAAGTATCAAGCACAAACCCTATGTCATAGCAGTTACAATCATCAAAACATCAAAAATAGGCATTGGTCCTCATTATTCCAATGAGTCATTCCAACAACCTTTGGCAAGTTTAATGAAGCAGAACCACTCACAAACATGTTCAAAATGTATCAAGGGTCAAGTTTAAGCACACACATGATCCCAAAAGATGATAGATCCTAAAATGACTTGTTGGTGGAAAAGTGTACATGGGCTGAAAAAATGCAAGAATAAGACTGCTGCAGAACCTAAACCAAAACCAGTTTTCAACAGTGCAAACATCACATAAACACCTATATGAGGGTGTCTAAATCAACATGTTAACAAACAGGTTCATGACATGAAAAGTGGTAATGCAACAGAAGCAAGTTGATATTCACAAACAGAACCAACACAAGACAGCATTAAGGCATGACCAAAGCAACTAACCTTACAAGTTCATACATGACTTAGGTACAATAATACATCATGAAATGGCTGACAAACACTTAAACATGATATGATCAAGGCAGATACAAAAAACTGGCAGATTTGGACATAAGACATATTTTGCATTCAAACACCAACATGTCAAGTATGTTTATGACAGAAATAAAAAGTATAGTAACCACTAACCTTTTGTAGACCTCCAAGCAAGCTTGTTGCAATATGGAATGCCTTGAGAAAACTCAAGTTGTTGTCCAACTCTGCTTTGATGAAAATAACCCTTGCTTGCACTTGAAGGAACTTGTGACAAATCTCAAAATAAATGAGGATGAGGTTGTTTTATGTTATGGACAGTTGGGACATCATATATTAAAGGTGTATGGAGGGTTTCAAAGATCAAAACAGGCCTGATGTGTGTTTTGGCAGAGTTTGAGTATGAGGTCAAACTTTCCTTGGTTGAAAGTTGACTTTTGGGAGAATGGAGTTTTTGAGTGGTTTAAGAGTATGAACACCTTCCACACATCATTTGTGGATTGTGCAGATGGTTTTTGAAGGATTGGAGCGTGTGGAAATGGATTTGGGAAGCCAACTGCCCAAGGCAGATTTTGATGAAACTTGGAAATTTGAAAATGAGGCAAGCAAGAAGGGAAGGAGAGCTATGGCTTTTCTTGGTTCTAACAGTTCTCTGGTGTCCGGAGTAACATAGAGGGAGCCTCTATTTATAGGAAAAATGAAGGGTGAGGACAGATTTTGAACTTGGCACTTTTGGAGGGAGTTTGAAAAAGTAACTTGCTTGATATTTTGATGCAGCTGCAAAATCAGATCTTTGCCTCAAGCTGATGCATTGCTCAAGTGGCATGAATGACATAATAGTGATTGGAGTGGCTAGGCAGTAGGAGGGCTCTTTGCTGCAAGTGTCCCATAAAGTTTCTCTTTCTTCCCTTTTCTTTGATTAAAATAATCCCACTTGCCTCCAACTTGCAAGACTCACTAAACCTCCTCATTTTCTGCTTTTCTTCCTCTCATATCCTCTAAATATTAGATAGAAATATGATCCAAGGGCTGAGAATAGCTCAAGTGATCAAAGGGTGAGTTTGTGAAAAATTGAAAGTGTGGGACTCTAGTGTTAAAACATCATTTTGTTGAATTCATAACTCTCAGCTCATAAGGGCTATGGAGGAGTTCTAATACATTTTGGAAAGCTCTCATGCAGCTCTACAAAATTCAAACCACAGTTGACTTTTCCTGATCGAAAATCCTAATCGGGTATCCTGAACTGTACTATTTTTTATTCTTGGGTGACAACCTCAAATTGGATTCATACTTGATCAAATGGAGTATGTTTGATGATGTGGAGACTTATTTTATGGATAACCAATCCAAAATGTTGATTGATTAACCCTCGAAACCTCGATTTTCGGCTGTACGGAACCCTGATTCCTGTATCTTAACAAAGACCGACTTGAAACTGGTTAAGGTTAGATAATCAAATGAAGATGACCCTAAAATGATGAAGAAGATCAAAGGGGTCAAAATTTGGGGTATGACAAGGGGGATTTTGGAAAAAGGAGAGAGATAGAACATGATAAAGAAGATTGGGGAGAAAGAGTGAGGAGGAAGAACAAGGAAGGAAGAGAAACAAGGAAGAGCAATCAGATTCGTAGGAATTCTTCAACGATCGAAGCGATTAATCGAGGTAAAGAGGGAGAAACTGATTGGGATTGGTAATTGCATGAATTGGGTAGTTGGGGATTCCTTAAGCCCATAGGGATTTGATGAACATAATTAGTATGTTGTTGTGTTTCTGAATTGTAGTTGTCATGGTGAACTTCTTGCATGTGGTTGTATAAGAATTGTTTGGATGGTGTGGGTGATTTTGCGTAGTTTACCGTTTTAGGTCGAAAATGATTAAATCGGTAGAATTGATGTTTTATCGAGTAAAATATGGAAGAAGTCGTGTAGTTTAGTCTTAGAATGTTAGGCTAAGACTACAGGAACTGGTTTGGTGAGAATCGGATGGGTTTTGAGCTTCCGATGAATTTCTGAACAGTGAGGGTTTTGTGAAATTGCAGACGTTTGCCAGCACCTTCGCTGAGCGAGCTAGTAGCGATTATTCGCTAGGAATTCACTAGGCGAGTTGGGTAGCGAATGCTTCCAGTAGCCACTGTCTGCCTTCGCTAGCAGGTTCGCTAGGCGAATGAGGCAGTGAGCGTTCGCTGAGGCCTCGCTGGGCGAGTAAGCCAGCGAGCGTGACCGAAAGGTGATTTTGTGCTGTTTTGCTTTGTGATTCGTTTTGTAGGATTCCTTGGGTTGTGATAGGTAGAGAGATGCTGTTTAGTGGGGAAGAGTGTATACCTGGTGTTGAAAGGTGAAATTATGAAATATATAATTTAATTGACTTAATTAATTGGTGGGTAAGACATATATATATATATGTAATATGTATATGATGCATAGTGAGGTGATCGGGAGGATCGTGTGTACTCGGTGTTCAAATGTAAATTTCCCTATTATTTAATTTGATTAACATAATTGATTGGTGTGTATATATATATGTATGTATGTATGATGTATGGTGATGTGATCAGGAGGATCGTGTGCACTTAGTGTGCTTGATGTTTGTGTGTTGTGCATTTGGTGTCATGCATATCATTGTGTTTTGGTGGGATGAATCACGTCTCAGGAGGAGCGTAAGTGATTCATCCGTACTCCTTTGTGGAGAATGGTGGGGTTGAATCATGTCTCAGGAGGAGCGTAAGTGATTCACCCGTACTCCTTCGTGGAGAATGATGGGATGGATCATGTCTCAGGAGGAGCGTAAGTGATCCATCTGTACTCCTTTGTGGGGAGTGGTGGGGTTGAATCATGTCTCAGGAGGAGCGTAAGTGATTCACCCATACTCCTTTGTGGAGAATGGTGGGATAGCTCATGTCTCAGGAGGAGCGTAAGTGATCTATTCCAGGGTTCTATTGAATGAACCAATGAGTCGGTACCGCATGCATGGTGTTGAGTTGCATTCTTGCATTATTGTATGTTGTGTTGATGATTGGACAGTAGGTCGTGTTTGATGTTGATGGGGTGATGATTTGTATATTTACTGCCTTTTATTCATGTATTTTATTACCGATAATTTTGATCATGTTTTCTCACCCCTTTGTTGTTGTTGTGGTCTGTGCTTCTTCGGAAGTACAGATAATCCAGGTACATAGCTATCTTGGATAGTGGTGTGCGGGTCGAGTCTTAGCATGCTCTGATACGTAACACGGGACTTGGGTGTTTACTTTTATTATGATTGGATTTGTTGTATTCCTGTGACGTATCTTATTTTGGTGAACCTTCTTAATGGATGTTATATGTAAATTGGTGGATGGCCGAGGATGATGTACTAATGACAATTTTATTTTGAAAATCATGTAATGAAGTGTTTTGTTGAATTTTGTGAATGTGATGATATCCCACTTTTGAAGGGAAACTCTGATATTTATTAAATTTAATCATGTTTTATTTTAATTTGGGATAGTGGGGTGTTACAACTATTACTGGTACGATATGAAATTTGGGAGAAAGCATGAGGGTGTAACAAATATTGTTGGGACAAGCAAAATGACCCGCAACGGTCGTATATATCAACCCAAAGCAACTGTTACAATTCCCAAGGAAACTATTCCTAAGGAAACCATCTCAAAAGAGCCTGTTATTATTGAGAAGTCAAAAGGAAAAGAAGTCACGAAAGAATATTAAGAAGAGTTCTTGAGAATAATCCGTCGGAGCAACTACAGTGTAATAGACCATCTCAATCAGACGCCGTCAAAAATCTCAGTCATGTCTCTGCTGCTAAGTTCTCCTGCTCACCGACAAGCATTGCTGAAAATACTGACACAGACCCATGTTACAAAAGATATCACTACGAGGAAACTCAATTCTGTTGTTGCTAACATCACAGCTTGAAATACGCTGAGCTTCAACAATAATGACTTAACCACTGAAGGTCACAAGCACAATCGTGCCTTGCACGTATCAGTCAAATGTGAAGATGATACTCTCGCTAGAGTACTTATTGATAATGGATCTTCTCTCAATGTGATGCCCAAGAGAACTTTATCCATGTTGGCATATAAAGGAGCTATGATAAGAGCCACATCTCTGATCGTGAAAGCCTTCAAAGGATCAAGAAGAACAGTAATTAGAGAAGTTAATTTGCCAATTATGGCGGGACCATAGGTCTTTGAGGTCGCTTTTCAAGTAAAGGATATAAATCCGGCATATAGTTGTTTACTGGGACGGCCGTGGATACATGCAGCGGGCACTGTCACATCCACGTTCCATCAAAAGTGAAGTTTACCACTTAAGATCAGTTGGTCATAGTACACGACTAAGAAGATTTAATGGTGAGAAATCTATCATCCTTCTGGTACATCAAATCCGATGACAATGCATTGGAAACAACTTTCCAGGCATTCGAAATTGCACATGCTGTATTGGTTGAGGACGCTGTTGTCACACACGGGCCATCTTTCGTCTCTGTCCAGAGTATCAAAAGTTCCAAGAAGGAGGGTCTTCCTCAAGGTTTGGGAGAACTAATTGAGGCCAATGCTCGGGCAAAGAAAAATTGATAAGGGTTGGGTTACAAACTAACTCTAGATGAAGGATTAGAGATCGACGACAAGCGCCTAAAGACCCTGAAAGAAACCTTTGTGAGCGGCGACATTCAAATAAGAGGCCGTGGAAGTTCCCATAATGTTACCACTCTTAAAGTAATATGTTTGTCTTGCTTGTTATATTTTTTCTCTGTTTAAAACCCATGGTCATGCACGAGGCCAGTGGATCATTTTGTATAGGCCACACTTTTGCAATTAAAGATCAATCAATGAATGAGTGTTTTGTTAAACTGCCATTTGTTGTTCATTGTTTTTTATTGTTTTCACTTTTTAAAAGAAAGGAAAATGACAATCTTTTGAAAACCTAAAAAGAATTCCTCATCTGCATGTCTTTGTGTATGTTTGATCATTTAAACCCGTTAAAACATGTAGAGAACCTCCATCACCCGCTAAATCCGATGATCATCTAGTTCTTTCTGGCTTTGGTTCACCTTCATTCCAAGTTTAAGATGAGAGTGATGGGGATTTTGAAATTTCTGAAGAACTGATAAAGATGACTAAGTACAAGGATGCCTATCTTCAACCTTATAAAGAACAGACCAATATTATCAACTTGGGCTCTGAAGAAGTAAAAAGAGAGGTCAGGATTGGGGCATCGCTTGGGGAAAAGATTAAGGACAGATTGGTAATGCTTCTTAAAGATTATGTGGATGTGTTTGCTTAGTCCACCAAGATATACATGGGTTGGACACCGACGTTGTAGTTCACAAGCTCCCTCTTAAACTTGAGTGCCCTTTAGTTAAGCAGAAACTTCGAAGACCCAGACCCAACATGGCTCTCAAAATCAGAGATGAGGTTAAAAAGCAGATCGACGTAGGCTTTCTGGAAGTTTCTAAATACCCTGGGTGGGTGGCTAATAGTGTATCAGTACCTAAGAAGGATGGAAAAGTTAGAATGTGTGTAGATTATAGGGATCTTAGCAAAGCTAGTATGAAGGACAATTTCCCTCTGCCACATATCGACACTTTGGTGGACAATACAACCAACTTTGTTGTATTTTCATTCATGGATGGCTTCTCCAGCTATAATCAGATAAGAATGGACCCAACTGATATGGAAAAGACAACCTTCGTCACACCCTAGGGCACTTATTGTTATAAATTTATGCCTTTTGGTTTGAAGAATGTTGGAGCCACATACCAACGAGCCATGGTGGCATTATTTCATGACATGATGCACCAAGAAATTGAGGTTTACGTCAATGATATTATTATTAAGTCTCAGAGTGAAGAAGATCACCTTGATCATTTATTGAAGCTATTTGAAAGACTCAGGAAGTATCAATTGAGACTAAATCCTGCCAAATGTACTTTCAGAGTTAGATCTGGAAAACTACTCGGCTTCATTGTTAGTCAATGTGGAATCGAGGTAGATCCTGATAAGGTACGAGCCATCCAAGAAATGCTTGCCTCACAAATTGAGAAGCAGATCATAGGTTTCTTTGACAGATTGAATTATATCTCCAAGTTTATCTCCAACTTAACTCCTACTTGCGTGCCGATCATTAAGTTTCTACGGAAAGATCAAGCAGTTGTATGGAACAAGGATTGTCAGTAAACATTATAAAACATCAAAGGATACCTCCAAGAGCCCCCAATGTTGATCCCTCATGTGCCTGGAAGGCCTCTCTTCCAATACATGACCGTGCTCGAGGAATCGATGGGTTGTGTTTTGGGCCAAACGGATGAGTCAGGGAAGAAGGAGCACACAATTTACTACTTGAGCAAGAAATTCACCAATTGTGAAAGTCGTTACTCTCCATTAGAAAAAGCTGTAGTGCCATAGCTTGGGCAGCCAAACGTCTGAGGCATTACATGATTTGTGACACTACTCTGTTGATATCCTAAATGGATTCGATAAAGTACATATTTGAAAAACTTGCTCAGACGGGAAGGCTTGTAAGATGGCACATGCTCTTATCAGAGTATAACATTCAATATATTGCTCATAAGTCAATAAAAGGAAGCGTCTTGTCAGACTACCATGCTGATCAACCTGTTCAAGACTATCAGCCGCTCAAATTCAACTTCCCCGACGAAGATGTCATGCTTCTTTACAAAGCCAAAGAAGATCCTGGCCCCGAGGAGGGTCCGGAACCGGGTTCCCATTGGAAAATGATATTTGATGGTGCATCCAACAAAAGAGGCCATGGTGTTGGTGCTGTTCTGGGAAATCCGACTGGCGGCCACACTATTATTATTGCCACATTGTGCTTCAAATGTACGAACAATATAGCCGAGTATGAAGCCTGCATCCTGGGTCTTGAAGCTGCCATTGAACTTCATATTAAGATTCTAGAAGTAATTGGAGACTCTGTCTTGGTAATTTATCAGCTCAAGGGTGAATGGGAGACCCGAGATGAAAAACTGAATCCTTACAAAGACTACATTTTGGAGATGATCGAGTACTTTGACGAAATCACTTTCAAACACGTCTCAAGATCCAAAATCCACATAGCAGATGCTCTAGCTATGATGACTGCTATGTGGAAGGTTCAGTTTGTCAACGAAGCTCCCATAATTAGCATTGAATGAAAGACTGCACCAATGTACGTCGTGGTGGCTGAAGAAAAGTCTGACGGAAAACCTTGGTTTTATGACATAAAAAATTACCTTCAGAGTCAAAACTATCATGTCGACACCTCTAAACTTGATAAGAGAGCTTTGTGAATATTGTCATCCAAGTTCTGCATTAGCAATAATGTTTTGTAAAAGAGAAATCACGACATGGTCTTACTCAGATTTCTTGACAGTAGAAAAGCAGACATGTTGATGACAAACATTCATGAAGGTGCCTTCGGTACTCATGTAAGCGGCCATGCCATGGCAAAGAAGATTTTGAGACCTAGTTATTACTGGTTGACTTTGGAGGCCGACTGTATCCTATTTTCCCGAAGATGTCATAAATGCTAGATTTATGTGGACAAGGTGCACGTGCCACCACATCCTCTGAATGTATTGTCGTCACCTTGGCCATTCTCAATGTGGGGTATTGATATGATTGAGGCAATTGAGCCTAAAGCGTCTAACGATCATCGGTTTATCCTAGTCGCCATCGACTATTTCACTAAATGGGTGGAGGCTTCCTCCTATGCGAATGTAACGAAGCAGGTGGTTGTCGGGTTCATTAAAAAGAAGACTATATGTCGTTACAGAATCTCTAACTAGATCATTACAGATAATGGGATGAATTTGAACAATAAAATAATGAAGGATCTTTGTGACATTTTCAAGGTTGGACATCATAACTCTTGTCCTCACCGACCCAAGATGAATGGAGCTGTTGAAGCTGCAAATAAAAACATTAAAAAGATTGTGCAAAAAATGGTAATAACTTACAAAGATTGGCATGAAATGCTACCATTTGCTTTACACGGATACAAAACATTTGTTCGCACTTCAACAGGAGCCCCTTTCTCCCTGGTTTCTTGAATAAGAAGGCATTATGTCAAGACAGTGATCTAGAAGGATTTCTCATCATTTGAACACTTTATTTGGAACATATTAGAGCTGCTTGGATCATCATCTACCAACTGGTTTTCTTATTTGGTGCATTGACTTGAAAAAGGTACAAGAGGTAAGTGTTCCAACTTTCTACGTTTAAAATCATGCTGGATATTGATGTACATTGATTATGAACATGCTAGATACACTTTATAGGTCATGTTTGAACCATTTCTTGCTCATAAACTTGGGTATTCATGATTGTCCCTTTGGTTTGGCTTGTTAGCTTACTTTAAGTGCCATTTTAATATGAAACTTGTTGATTCTGTTTAGGCATATATGTTTGGTGTTTGTAAACATCATTTATAGGTCATATGTGTTATGTTTGATCATTTAGTTGATGCTGAATTGGTACATTTCTGTCTGTTGCTTTGCTCTTGCACAAGCTTGCTGTTTTAGCCACTACACATGCCATGTGTTAAATTATCTCGTCTATTAATGTATTATGCTTGTAAGAACTCTCTATATGTATCATATGTTATGTTTGAATCATTACTTGCTGCTTAGAACATGTACATCAGACTGTCACATTGCTCTTGCACATAACATGCCTTTTTCAATAATGCTATTGATTTTTTAATATGGTGCATGATTTGAGAAAACCACCACCACCATTGGATTCCTTGTGAAAAAAATACATAATTTGGTTTTTTATTTCATCCAATTTGATTAAGTTTTGAGCGAGTTATGACCCTTCTTGCAAAATCTGCCTTGCCTTGGTTTTTGCCTTAGTTTGCCTACTTTTGTGCCTAGTTTTCAAATGTGCATAACCTTTTTGATTTTCATCATTTTGATGTCACTCTTTTTGAAATATTCTCCTTGATATATTTAGTTTCAATGTGTCAAGAAAGAATTCAAAAATTGTTATTTTTGAAACACTTTGGTCCACTTGAATGATATGGTCCTTTTTAGGGTTTTCTTTGGTTTTCATGAACTTTCTTGATATAGTACTTGATTTTTCTTGTAAGATTGATCTTGTATGAATCATTGTTGAATGTCTAACATGTTTATATGTTTGAAAACACTTGGATATTTTGTTTTACCATGACTATACTTGCCTTTGTGAATGCATGAATGTGAAAAGTATGCCTTGAAATTTCTTTGTTAACCATGATATGTCTCTTGATGTTGTAACCTCATGAACATGATCCTTCACCCCCCATCTTACTTGTTAATGTGTCTTGTTAGAACCCTAAATTATTTAGGGTTGTTTATTGCTTTGAAAGTTACCATGAATCTTGTTTATCTTTCCCTTTGTGATGTTTGAATCCATGCTTGAACTGTTGTTACTTTTCTTGCCTATCCATGATTAATTGTCATCAATATGTCTTGAGCATGATTAAATTTGTTACATTTGTCTTTAATTGATTCATATACCTTGTTTGATTCAAGTTTTAACTTGTTTAGATGAGTTTTGTTTGAATACCATTGATGAAAATGTTGTTTCATGCTTGCCCTTGTTGGTTGTTACATTGATGATCCTTGAACATTGTAATGTTAAATCATAAGACCTTGGTTGTTACCATGATTTTTTATTTTCAATTTGTTAATCGATCCTACTTGTTTATCCTTATCTTTATCATGTTTGTTTCTCCAGTGATGGAACTTGTCAGTTCTCATCAAGTTGCCTTGTTATCATCTTTGCTTAATGTTGTCACAGGCTTGCCCTTATCATTCTTGGTTATTACCGTGAATTTATATCTTAATCATGTTTGAATGAATGCATATGGGTTTTTAGGCTTTGTTAAGTTTCCCTAAGTGATGTATTTTGTTAGCTCTCATCCAGTTGCCTTGTTATCCGTTATTCCAAAGAAAAGTGTCTCTATTGACTTCATTATCATAGATAGCTCATTACCCCTCCCCTTGGCTTAGTCAAGTCATTAGGTCCATTAACTTAGTTAATTTAGAACCTATATCCATTAGACTTTGCTTTAAGTCTAAATACCTACCCCTCGTTAGGAGTATCCTTCAATTATAACTTTAAGATAGAGTTTTTTTAACTCTATGTAAGGATCATTGTCATGATTACTTACTCCCCTCTAGGCTTTTGTCAAAGTCAATCCCCTTGAGTGTTAAACTTAGATCTAGAGAGTTTTGTCAAACTCTATACAAACATTGTTATGTTTGTTCCCCCTTGGAGTCTTGACCATAGTCAAGTATTCCTCAACCTTAGTGAGGTGAACTACGATTGCACTGATTCCATCTTAGTAATGATACGTAGGCATAGGATGCGATATCTTTGCGAGCAAACATAGAACTATCCTTAGGTCTTTACCTCAACCTTTATTTTAACCTTGATCCCATGACACTAGGAAATAACAACTTAGATAACTAAGCCTACATATACACAAAAGGTTCTTGTAGAGTACTATAGATGCCTAAGATGTGAGTAACTACCCTAGGCATAACCAATCCCTGTTCCCCAAAATGCTAGCATTGTTATTACATCGCGCAAAAGGTTTTTCTTTATTTGACCTTTCCTTTGGATGAATCAAAGCTTGGTGGTGAATTTCAATGAATTAAGATTCAAGTTAATCAATAGCTTGATATCCAATTCTCACCGCAACAGAAACGGAGACTTCACTGGTGTTGCAGTAAGAATCATGATATCATGCTATTGATTAAATTGAATCTTCATTCATTAAATTCACAACTGGACTTTAATTTATCCAAAGGAAAGGTTAAATAAAGAAAGACCTTTTCCGCGATGTAACAATAATGCTAAGAGATCGGGGATCGGGGGTTGGTTATGCCTAGGGTAGGTATTTTACATCCTAAACATCTGTAGTACTCTACAAGAACCTTTCGTATGTTTGAATGCTATATTTGCTAAATGTTTGCGATGGTTTGGGATTGGGTATAAGGTTAGGTAAATACCTAAGGATAATTTCTAAGTTTGCTCACAAAGATATCGCATCCTCTGCCTATGTATCCTAACTAGGATAGAATCAAAGCAACTGTAGTTCACTTCACTAGGGATAGATGAACACTTGATTATGAGCAAGGTTCAAAGGGGAACAAACATAACAATGCTTGTATAGAGTTTGATAAACCTCTCTTACGTCTAAGTTGTACACTCAAAGGGATTTGAATTTGACAAAAACCTGAGAGGGGAGTAAGTAATCATGACAATGATTCTTACGGAGAGTTAACAAACTCTATCTTAAAGTTCTAGTTGAAAGATACTCCTAACAAGGGGTAGGTCTTTTAGACTTAAGTAAAGTCTAATGGATATAGGCTCTAACTTAACTAAGTTATGGTTCAAGATGACTTAACAAAGTCAGAAGGAGGGTAATGAGATGTCTAGGACCCAAGGGTCAATAGAAAGACTTTCCTTTGGAATGGGAAAAAGATGAGGCAACTGGATGAGAACTAACAAGTTCCATCACTTGGGAAATAAGTTAACAAAGTTAAAAGAACATATAAGTATTCATTCAAACATGATGAACATTAAGAGAATTTGGTAACAACCAAAGAAGAGATACAGGTATGTGACAACACAAAGCAAATATTACAATCAAATCAAATGGTTACAACCAATAATGCACAAAGATATCACAATATCTAGAGGGACATGGTAAAAGTTCTTACAAGACCAAGCATATAAGGTACATTAATTTTAAAACATCTTGACAAAGATGAAGAGCAATGAGGTAACAACCATCAAGAAAAAATAACAGAACATGTAATTCAAACAATTTTAAATGCAAACAAGTCACAACTTGAGGCAAGCATATATAAGGATCAAGGTATGTCAAATGTAAAAACATGAGACCAACAATCATGCATTGATGACAATCAAGTACAAGAGCATACATGAGATGTTACAACAGACAAAGTAAGAAGTTCAAAGTTTTATGGGGGAAGCATACAAGCTCATGATAACAACCAAAAAAAATCAATTCCTAACATATTAGAGTTCTAACAAGACACTTAAATAGGTAGGGAAGACATAAGGATGCACTCAAGAAGTTACAACATCAAGAGACACAACATGATTCACAAATACAGTTCACAGTATCACCTAACTTGACGCACTTCCAAAAATAAGGATTGATCATGACTAGACTTTGAGTCAAACAAAACTCAACCACTTAAGCAAGTTAACAAACATGTGTGGATTAAATACAAATAAACTCACAAGATAGCTCAAGAAATAGTTTAAGAAAAGTTTCAAACAGAAACAAGGTAAAAACCCTAAAAGGCAACATGACTTTCAAGTTGGTTGAAGTATTTCTAGGATGGGCATCCTTGAATTCTTTTTTTCCTATGTAAAAGTAGATATAATAAATAAAATGTTTTAAAAAGAATGGATCAAAAATGTTAAAAAAATGAAAAAGTTATGAGGTTTTTAATTTTGTGAATAAAACATAAAATAAATAAAAAACAAGTGATAAAAAGTTAGAAATGCACATTTCAAGTGTTGAACCCACAACCACTGGTTCACAAGTCTTGAACTTCACCAACCCAACCAGAACGCACGTCTGATCAATCAATGGAGAAGAAAGACTAAATGTTAAAATATGAAATAAATTTTAAAAGCCAAAAAGAGTTGATCCCCACACGGATCAAACATAGGACATTTAGGCAAGGCAAGACATGAGCGCGTAGGCCATGACCACTGGGGTGGTGATACATCCAATGTATCAAACCACCCTAGTGAAATATATACCTTCAAGTGTAAAATCTGGGTAAAATCAAAAGAGCAAGCCAACAAGTGAAAATGCCAAAAAAACGTGAACACCTCAATCTTTGTCAAAAAACATCAATTTTAGCAAACTTTAGGTCCATCTCATGTGAAATTTAACAAGGAAATTGATGGTGCTCTTGGTTTTCTCAAAAAATGTACACAAATTAAAACCATATTGCAACTGCATAAGGAGGGTTTGAAATGCAATTTCAAAGTTGGAGCTCAAATCAAACACATTTGGATTAGATAGAAAGCCTATACACAACCACAATATGCTATTTAAAAAGTTTAAACACAAGGATGGCTCAAAATTGTACTAGAATAGAATATGGCATATGAGTTGAAAAAATGCACATATGTTGTTATAGCAAATACAAGAACAGACAGTAGCAGGACCAAACCATTGGACTTCGAATTGGATTTTCAAAAAATGCCAGTAACCACTGGACTTCGAATGACCAGTAACAACCAAATCAAGGATACCAATAACAATTTGATTTCAAACAATACCAATAACCACTGGACTTAACCGAGGAATCGGTAACAATCGAGTCAAGGATACTAATAACGATTGGTTTTAAACAATGCCAGTAACCACTGGACTTGTACTAAGGGAGTTGGTAACAACCGAATCAAATATACCAATAACCATTGGCTTTAAGCAATGCTAGTAACCACTAGACTTATCAAAGATTGGTAACAACCAAATCAATGATACCAATAACAATTGGATTTTAAGCAATACCACTAACCACTGGACTTAGAATGATTGGTGACAACCAAATCGAGGTACCAATAACAATTGGATTTTAAGCAATCCCAGTAAACACTGGACTTACAAAGATTGGTAACAACCAAATCAAAGATACCAACAACAGTTGGATTTTAAGCAATGCCAGTAACCACTAGACTTAGAAATATTGGTAACAACCAAATCAAAGATACCAATAACAATTGGATTTTAAGCAATGCTAGTAACCAATACACTTAGAAATATTGGTAACAACCAAATCAAATATACCAATAACAATTGGATTTTAAGTAATGCAAGTAACCACTAGACTTACAAAGATTGGTAACAACCAAATCAAAGATACCAATAAAATTGGATTTTAAATAATTCCAGTAACCACTGGACTTACAAAGATTGGTAACAACCAAATCAAAGATACCAATAACAATTGGATTTTAAGTAATGCCAGTAACCACTGGACTTACCGAACAAGATTGGTCGCAACCTGATATTCAGTGACAGATACTAGTAACAACTAAACATCTGGTATGGTGAACGTTGCTAATTACAATTAGCCTCTCCAAAGATATATGCACTCATCATAATAATACTTAATCCAAGCAATCTGAAAAATTTAGGGTAACAATCACAAAGCGAGCCTGTGGCAAGAAGATGGAGCAAGAAGATTGGTAACGACCAAAGGATCTTAACGGCAAAAGCCAAACAAACAGAAACTGAAGCATGCTTACAAATGTGTATGCTAATGATATGATGCAAATGCACGTGCAAACCGACCCACGAGGGAGAAGGAGAAAGCAAAGCAAGAAACACAAGGAGGAAACCCATCACACTGAGTTTTGATGTCACTAATCTGGATAAAACTTCTTTCAAGGGGAGAGGAATCAATTTTCTAGAAGCAATTTTGTCATTGCTTTTGCAAACCTACGGAAGAGGAGTCACGACTTAGTAGCAGGGCGGCTGCTGGGCGCAACTTTGGTTGAAGATAGCGAAAACCCTTTTTTTTGTTCTGAGAGTAGTTTAATATAGTTTGTCATTTTTGGAGCTTTTGACGTGCTTTGTTAGATTCATTTTCTTAAACCAAAATTTTAATTCTTCAACACACTTTGCTTTTCAAAAATCATTATTAACGAATAAGTGAATCTGGAAATCATAGATCATAACAATGATTTGTCTGGAAATCTGATTTCATTAATAGGCGAGGACTTTACAAATGGCAAAGCCTCGGGAACAAGTACAATTTTGAAAAATGGCAAACAGAAAGGGTTACAAATCCAACAACGGTTATGCCCTACTAACTAGTAGCCCATATGATTTGGTGTTTCTGACGAGAACAGCGAATAATGATTTTCTTCAACACTTTGGATGAAGCTTTGCCCCTGCATTTGCTTGGGTTGATCCTTCGGGCTTCCAACCTGCTGAGGTGCTCTTTTTTCTTGAGTCACCTTTCTAGGTTTCCCATTCAGGTGTAATACTTCCTCACTGCATCTGAGTTGATGGGGTACTTGAGTTGTTCACCATCCATCATTTCGAGAATTTAAGATCCTCTAGAGAAGAAAATTTTCACTACAAAAGGGACATCATAGTTGGGCATCCGCTTTCCACGCACATCCTTCTAGGTTGGTAGGATTTTTCTGAGCACAAGCTCTCCTTCCTTATACTCCTTGAGACAGACTTTCTTATCGAGAGCTATTTTAATCCTTTGTTGGTATATCTGGCTATGACACATGGCAGTCATCCTTTTTTCGTCGATGAGATTCAATGAATTGAACCTCTCTTTTATCCACTCAGCTTCGGCAAGCGCGACTTCAATTAAGATTCTTAACGAATGTATTTTGACCTTGGTAGGTAGCACTGCGTCCATCCTATAAACCAAGGAGAATGGGGTTGCCCCTGTCAAAGTGTGCACTGATGTTCTGTACCCATGTAAAGCAAATGGTAACATCTCGTGCCAACCCTTATAGGTTACGACCATCTTCTGTACTATCTTCTTGATGTTCTTATTTGCAGCTTCAACAACACCATTGCTTTTTGGTCTGTATGGAAAAGAATTGAGATGTTTGATTTTGAAATTATCACAAATTTCTTTCATCGTCTTGTTATTCAGATTTGACCCATTTTCGGTGATGATTTGGTCGGGAATTCCGTACCGACAAATGATCTCTTTTTTGATGAAGCGGGCGACCACTTGTTTGGTTACATTTGCATATGATGCCACCTCTACCCACTTGGTGAAGTAATCAATCTCGACGAGGTTAAGTCGATGGCCATTGGATGCTTTGGGCTCTATTGCCCCAATCATGTCTATGCCCCACATTACGAATGGCCACGGTGATGTTATCACATTGAGAGGATGCGGAGGAACATGCACTTTGTCGGCATAGACTTGAAATTTGTGGCATTTTTTAGTGAAAAGAATGCAGTCTGTTTCCAAGGTCAACCAAAAATATCCAGCCCTCAAAATTTTCTTTGCCATGGCATGGCCACTGGCATAAGTGTTGAACATCCCTCAGTGCACTTCAGTCATTAATAAATCTGCTTCTTTTTCGTCAACACATCTGAGTAGAACCATGTCATGATTTCTCTTGTACAGAATGTCATTGCTGATGAAAAATTTGGACGCGAATCTTCGTATGGCTCTCTTGTCGATTCTAGAGGCATTAGCCGGATATTCTTGATTTCAAAGAAAATTCTTGATGTCATGAAACCAAGGCTTCTTATCAGACTCTTCTTCTATCATCATGACATATGTTTGTACAGTCCTTCTTTCGATGCGAATCAGAGGTGCCTCGTTGAAAAACTAGACCTTCCATATTGACGCTAGCATGGCCAAAGCATCCGCAATGTGATTCTCGGCTCTCGGAACATGTTTAGAGGTAATTTTGTTGAATTATTCAATCATTTCCAGAATATGATTTTTGTAACGGATCAATTTTTCATCTTGAGTATCCCATTCTTCTTTGAGTTGATAGATCACCAAGGCAGAGTCGCCCATTACTTCCAAAATTTTGATGCGAAGATCAATAGCAGCTTCTAATCCCAGGATGCAAGCTTCATACTCGGCTATGTTGTTGGTACAGGAGAAACAAAGTTTGGCGGTGACAGCAGTATACCCTCCAGTTGGATTTTTCAAGACAACCCCAATACCATGTCCATTCTTGTTAGACGCCCCATCAAACATCATCTCCTAACAGGACCTAGGTTCGGGACCTTCCTCAGGACTGGGTTCTGGCTTCAGACCCTTAATGTACATTACATCTTCATCAGGGAACTCAAACTTGAGCGGTTGATAATCATCCACCGGATGCTCAGCAAGGTGTTCTGACAAGACACTGCCTTTTACGGATTTTTGAGCGACATATTGGATGTCATATTCTAACAAGAGCATGTGCCATCTGGCTAATCTTCCAGTTTGAGCCGGCTTTTCAAATATGTACTTTATCCGGTCCATCTTGGAGATTAACAGAGTAGTATGGCAAATCATATATTGTCTCAGACGCTTGGCATCCTAAGCTAGAGCACAACAAGCCTTCTCTAGAAGTGAGTAACGACTCTCGCAATCTGTGAACTTCTTGCTCAGATAGTGGATTGCATGTCCTTTCTTTCCTGACTCGTTAGTTTGGCCTAGAACACAACCCATTGAATCTTTTAACATTGTCATGTACATAAATAGTGGCTTTCCTGGTACTGGAGGAATCAAGATAGGAGGCTCTTGGAGATACTCATTGATCTTCTCAAATGCTGATTGGCAGTTCTCATTCCATACCACCGTTTGATCTTTCCGCAACAACTTAAACATAGGTGTGCAGGTAGGTGTCAAGTTAGAGATGAATCTGGATATGTAATTTAGTCTCCCAAGGAAGCCTTTGACCTGTTTTTCTATTTGAGGAGCGGGCATTTCTTGAATTGCTCTAACTTTGTTGGGATCTACTTAAATTCCTTGTTGACTAACAATGAATCCGAGTAGCTTGCCGGAACGAACTCCAAACGTGCACTTAGCTGGATTTAGTGTTGAATGATACTTCCAGAGTCTCTCAAATAACTTCAGCAAATGATCCAATTGATCCTCTTTGTTTCGGGATTTTGCAATCATGTAGTCCACATATACTTCAATCTGCTGATGCATCATATCATGGAAGAGTGCGACCATAGCTCGTTGATAAGTTGCTCCTGCATTTTTCAACCCGAAAGGCATGACCTTATAACAATAAGTGCCCCAGGGTGTAATGAAGGTTGTTTTTTCCATGTCGGCCGGATCCATCTTTATCTGGTTGTAGCCAGAGAATCCATCCATGAATGAAAATATTGTCAAACTGGTTGTGTTATCTACCAATGTGTCAATATGTGGGAAATGGAAGTCATCCATTGGACTAGCCTTGTTCAGATCCTTGTAGTCTACACACATTCTGACCTTACCATCTTTCTTCAGGACAAGCATAATGCTTTCACCCATTCTGAGTATTTTGATACTGCTAAAAAGCCTGCATCAATTTGCTTTTTCACTTCGTCTCTGATTTTGAGAGCCATGTTGGGTTTGGATCTTTGGAGCTTCTTCTTGACTGGAGGACACTCAGGATTCAAAGGGAGTTTGTGCATAAAAATGTCGGTATCCAACCTTGGCATTGTCGCTACTGCGAAAATCGGCGCCGGCTAAACAGAAGAGTCGCCACCGTGCGTTATATATCCCAACGGAGGGAAAGGAAATGCTCGAAGTAAACCTACCGCAAAGACGGGAAAGGAATGGTCATCGCAACCAAATCCTGGATTCGGGAGTCGGTTATGCAAGGGGGAGGTATTAGCACCCCTCACGTCCATCGTACTCGACGGGATCCACGCTTGCTTGGTCTGTCTAAAGGATGCAAAACAATCTATCTACGGCTGCTAAATCTAAACGGAAAGAAGCTGACTCGATAGAGCATCGCACTCTATGCCTACGTATTCTCAAGAGAGAAAGTCAGAGTCAACGTAGTTCGGGAAACTATAGGGGAATTGGCTCGCCAAGACCTCGCGTCTTGTGCCTACGTACTTCCACACGGCGTGAAAGATCAAAGCTTACGTAGTTCAGGCTAACTACGGCTAGACAGGGTGTTCTCAATCACACAGGAGTGAGAGATTAAGTTGGCTTGAAAGGTACGGGAACCTACGGGAACTAGAACTACGGTCTGGTCTCGAATGCGCAAGGGCGAGAGAAAGGGATAACAACAATCGTCAGCGGGAAAGCCTCGATTGCACGGCAGCGAGAGAACAGAGAGGTTAGTTGTTAGTGTGCTCGCTAGGATATCGCATCCTATGCCTACATATTCTCATTTGGTATGAGAATTCAGAGCAGCTGTAGTTCAGCCTACTACAGCTAAACCGGAAAAATGGAAAAGGGAGCTCGCTAGGATATGGCATCCTATGCCTACGTACTCTCGTCTGACACGAGAGATCAGAGCTAACGTAGTTCGACTGGAAAACGAGTCTCGATTGCACGGGGCAAGAGAAGGGGTCTCGATCGCCTGAACGCGAGAGAAAAGGGGTTTCGCTCGCACGGGGCGAGAACAAAGAGGAAGCAGGCCTACGCCTAAACGGGAAGGAACTCATGACACACACGCAAGAACCTAAGAAGAAACTCCTCAGCCGCTATTTCCTTCGTATCTAACGATGTAGCCCACAACACTCGACGGTTGCCTGAAGACTTGAATACGACGATGATGATGTTGAACGAAGCAGCTCCTGGGCTCCTGACGTGCCCGCAAGCTCCATTCCAATCTTTTCCTCTCTGGATCCATGATGATGACGCTCGAATCAAGCCCATGTAATGCTTAGACCGTCATGGTTCGACTTATACGAGAAATCGAACTCTTAGAGGTAGCGTATTGTTATCCGTGTCAAAGACAAGATAGAGAAATGATATCGAAAATCATTCTCCAATTGAATCGTTTCACACGGCCAGCCGGAAATAAAATCGAGATTAAAGTCAGATAGAAACGAAAATATGAGAGAAATCCAACGTAAAACGGAAATAATAGTCTACTCCTAAGATACGGCAAAAATAATCTCCTAATGAAAATATATCCTAAAAGAACTAAGACTAAAATCTCCTTAACAAGAAATTAATACCTAAACTATATTCTAAAAATATTAAATCTTAACAAATTTCCTAAAAGAAATTAATATCTAAAACTAAATTTATTCTAGAAATATAATATTCTAAAATATAAAACTATCCCTAAAAAATTTACAATTAAAAACAATACAAAGTATTAAAATAATAAAATGCAGGGAGGGGGTCAGTAATTGTTACAGGGGGAGTGTTCAATTAGTAACCAGTCCAAAGGCCCAGCCCAATCCACAAAAATATACACACGGGGAGGGGGAAGAAAGCAAAAACCGGAGGTGTATGTCACAAAAAAGCTCGTGGGCTTAGAGAAGCCCACTCCCAAACCAGCCACGTCCACTCTCTTTCCTTCAGCAAACAAACCCTAAACACAAACCTAATCCCTCAAATGCCAAACACTGTTCATAAAAAAAAAACGCCGTTCCCCTCTCTCATCTCCTTCTCACAATCTCCAACTCTCTCGTTCTCTTTCTCAGATTTAAACCCTCAGATCTTTGCCTCACAAACATTCTTACTCAATCGCTTCCCAACATCTTTGTTCACATATCAAACCAAAAACGTTCTGAATCTTGTAATTGCTAGCGAAATAACAACAACCACGCAATTGACGCAAACTAACCCATGGCTCAGAGGAAATTCTTAAAGATATTGAAGGACGATGTTCTTGATGGAAATCTAACAAAAAACCTGGATCTAGATGCTGCTTTGGTGATTTCTTATGAAGATTGATGAGGATGCATGTGGATATGAACGGAGGAGTAATGTTCTTGAAGGAAATCTAAAAAAACCTGGATCTAGATGTTGTTTTGATGATTTCTGGAGGTTAGATGAAGAAGGGAAGACGATTATTGAAAGTTCCTGGCGAATTTGGAGATTCGATGATGAACTCGGTGAAGGTGATTGCATGTAGATATCGGATGAACGATGAAGTTCAGGAACTGTTTTCCTCTGAAGATCGCTATGGAGATCTCTTGAAGCTGTTGTTGTTGAACGATGAGGAAACCTGGATATTGATTTGAAGATGTTGATGAAGGAGATTAATCTTGATGTAGTTTTTCTGGAAGAATGATATGAAGGTTCATGAAGATCTGGAATTCCAATATTAAGTGTTCTTGAATGTTCGTTGCTGATGAGTTTTGGATGAAGAACGAATGATGATTCTGGAAAAATGTTTGAAGACTGATGAACATCAGTGAACTATCCGGTGAGTTCTGGTGATTACTGGTGAAGGTTGATCGGAAGTGGATGGTGAAGATGAGAAGCTTGTAGATGAGAGTTGAAGATGTTCTGGAAAAAATTGTGTTTCCAGCGATTGTTACGGTGGCTCCGGCGACGGTTAGAAGGTAGTTGTGGTGGTCCCGGTGGTGGTCGCCGGCAATTGCATGTCGGCCGGTGAGTGTTTCCGGTGAGAGGTGATGTGTCAGAACGCATGCAGAGGGAGAGGGAGGAGGAAACGCGTGGAGGTGGAAGGGGGCTGCATGGGAGCCACGTGGTGGAGGGAGCGTTGCATGAAAGCCAAGTGGCTTGGGAGAGAGTGAGTGGATTGTGAGGTGTCAAAGTCTGAGTGATGCGAAAATGATGTGGCTCCATTGAAAGCAACGTGTGGCACTGCTCTTTTATAGACACATGGCGAATTGGACTTTGACTATGGGCCTCTGAAAATGGATAATGGCCCATTAAGACTAATGAATTGATTAAGAACTTAATGAACATTAAAACGAAAACTAAACTACTTCAGTTAAAGACTATTAAAGGAATGATTAAAGCTGAACAATATTAATGACTAATTAAACTGAAAACGAAATAAACTCAGTAATTAATGAACTAACTAATGATTAAAGCTAACCCTAATTAACTAATCTAAATAGACTCTAATAAAATCATAATAGAAGAAATCTATATTAAAATCTATATTAATAAAACTATTCAATTAACCTAAAAAAATCTATTAAAACCTATAAAAAACTATTAAATCTATATTAAAATCTATTCAATTAAAATCTATCCTATTATTAATATAGAAAATCTATTAAATTCTAAAGAAAAACTCTATTAAAACTAATAAATCCAAAATCTATTTAACCTAAAAAGTCAATTAAAGTTCTATTAATTCTATAAAAGAAAATCTATTATCTATTAAAAAGAAATATATTCTAATATTCTAAAAACTATCTATTTAATATTCTAGAAAACAAATAAAACTATTTAAAAAGTCTAGAAAAATCTAAAAAGGCAATTAATCCAATTAAAAGGGAACGCGAGACCAGGTCGACATACGCGGCAAACAACCAGAACTCCGATCATCCGAACCGGTCTGAAATGCCCGAAATGTGAAAACAGGGCTGTAATCCCGATAAAATCAATATGATTGGAGAAAAGCACTGTATGCGGTATGCGAATGCGAATGCGAAAATGCGTCGAAACATAAACCAGATATGGGAACCGGTTGGTCAAACTTTAGGGTGCAACAGCTGCCCCTATTCAAACGGCTTGGACCTGAATGGTTGAAGAGCGACCAGCTTTCAAACATTAAAGGTAGAAGACGGTTGAATACAAAAGAACCCTAAAATTTGCCAACCGCAGAAATAAAGTGCAAAACTGCTTGAGGAATAGCTTCCAATGAACGGAAGTCTGGTTGTTACGGCAACAACTGGTCAATTATCTGATAAAATTCTTGATTTCAACATCAATCATCTGTGTGACGCCACAGGTACTGAATCTTCGAAATAATGCTTCAGAAAGCAAACACTTCAACTCCCATCTGCTACGGGGTCTAATCTTGTCAATACAAAATATGACTTTTATGTCGACTCACAGTTCACAGCGAACCTGAGGAAAACTCTCCTGGAAAAGTTCTGAAATCAACTGCCAGACACCTATTTCGACACAGGCGGCAACTTCAGAAGTTTGATATATGCCAATCTTTCTTTTTTTTTTCCAGTGCCGACGTAACAACCAAATATGAAGAAATCACTCCGCTGTGGGTGAAGAGAAGCTTAACCAAACAACTCTGCAGGGGAACATACTCGAAAACCAAGAGGTAACCAACCTGGTCTATGTTTCGACATGCGTATGTTTGATAATGATGCAATGCCCATATGGCGTGGAAATGATATGCACATGTTTTGATAGATGCAATGCCCCATATGGCATGGATATGCTATGCATTCTGGATAGGTGCAAATATGACGGTATATGCAAATGCAAATGTAAATGCAGGCTGCCAGAGAACACCAGGTTTGAAACCACTTGGCAAAATAAATGCCGGAGGCAAAGTCAACTCTACTGAAGGTAACCGGCTATCATAGAATCATCTCAGCAAAATAAATGCTGGAAAAGGGAAGGACGGCCCTGCACGGCGATATTCTTTCTAAACCACTGGCAACCTGATTGTACTCTGTGGGGATTAACCAAACTGGGGTCGATTGTGCACAGCGCACTGCTGGGAATGCCCCTTCTGTCACGGATGTCAATCTTAATCTGCTGAGAATTCTCCTGATCCTACTCTGATGCGGGATAAAATACAATCTCAACTCTTCTAGGGATAATACGTGACTTCCGATCTGCTGAGGAAAAGTACTCCTGATTTAACAAAATTCATAAGGAATGCAGAACATTAATCCGGGAACTAGTATCAATCGAGCTTCGTATCGGGGAATATGACAACATGCGAGTCACTGGGAATTACCGTGTCGGATATATATTTTTTTTTAAGGCTTTTTTCTGGTTTAGGGAAAAAATGGGTTATTTACAAAATGGAAGATAGGGAAAATACTAGACGAGAACTAGCATTCAAGGGTAAACTACCAGACGAGAACTGATAGCAAAATAGATTAGGTTATCGAACGAGAATGGATTTTATGGTTTGAACATCAGACGGGGCTGATCGAATCAATAGATTAAGGAATAAATGACCAGACGAGAACTGGTTGAAAGCTAACATGCACCAGACGAGAACTGGTACAACAAATAGGTTAAAGAAACGGTGACCAGACGAGAACTGGTAACAATAACATACACCAGACAAGAACTGATGTTTACAGAAAGGTTGACCAGATGACCACTGGTTGAAAGACACCATGTACCAGGCGAGAACTGGTAGTTACGGAAACGTGGACCAGACGAGAACTGGTTACCGGCTTGCCGGGCGAGAACTGGACTTTGGAAACGATCCGGTTACAAAGTTCTGACACGTAACAGGTTTAAACTGTAGGATAACGATCCAACGAAGGTAAGGCCTTTTTCGGAAGGTCAAGGTTTTTGATAAGAGTAACGAAACGATTCCCCGATACTCAACTCTGGCTGGGGGATAAACAGACTTGCTTGAATAGCTTGCCCCAGTGCAACTCAACTTGCCCCAATCTAACTCTTGGGAATATCACTCTGAACAGCTTGTTATGAGACGACCTCGAGGTTACTTGCCCCGGTATCTGTACAACGAAAAGATTCAACCTCAATCGAATAGCTTTCAACATGGTTGATTTCACTATTCCTGAACTGACTTGCCCCTTGAATGAGCGTATAAGCGACATAACCTGATCTGATTACCCACTGGGAGGATCTGCTCTCAAATCACAGCATTCTGGATGATTGCCCCTGACTGGCTCTCGAGAAGACTCGCTTCTGATCAACTGCTTCTTGAACAAATTGTCCCATAATCAACCGATGCTTCGGGACTTGTCCTCAGACCAACTGATTCTGAACTCATTGAAAGTCAATGCCCCAGATTTACAGGGTTTCACAACATACACCATTCTGATTCAGACTGCTGAATTATTCAGTTCTGTTTGATTATTCCCTGTTGGAATTTCCTTCCTGTCAACTACTGACCTGCAAATAAACTTGTTTAATCCCGAATGGTAATTTCAATGCAGTGTTCATGCAGATTTTGAAAAAGATTGTGCTGTCACTCATTTACGTGTCACGATTGTGAGTGACGAATGAACCAAAGTTCAAACGTAGTGCTGATTTGATCAGTGCAAAATGCAACAAGGATATGATTAACAAATCAAGAAGGAGTCAGGTTACTCAACCTTATCGTAATGTGCTTTCAGAATAAACCCTACCTCAATTAGGTCTTTTAAGGGTTGTATTGTGGTCGGGTTCACGGTTCATGAAACAAAGGATATTTGGGCTCAAATTTTGATTTATACCCACCCCTTCTACGTGATGATCTCCGATCCTAAGGTTCAATTAACCTGGCACGGGCGCTCGCCTCTTCGAGAGGTATGTTGAATGGTAAGAACCATAGTTAAGGAACTCACAAGGTTTTTCGTTTTTAGAGTGACAACTACTCCTTTTTCGTTTTCGGTGTCTATTATCCACACGACTTTGTCCTTGTTCGAGGATTTTTCTTTTTATATCCTTTCTTTTCCATTCTTTTGATTCCCTAATTTTTGCCTGGACTGACTCCTTTTGAGTTCTTTTAGAATTTTTTTTAGAAGTCCAGCGAGTTGCCCTGATTTTTTGCCTAAGTATTAGCTTTCCAGCGTTTTCTTCTTCTTTTTACTTAGCGGGCTCTCTGTTTCTTCCTTTTGCTTGGAACAAGTCGTGTGACACTGGTTGTCTTGATGGCTCCGAAAGGATTGCAACTGTCTCACTCCTGATTGGTGAGGTTTAACCATTGTGGTTGACGAGGTATGACCTCTGGGAAAAATAAGATGTGATTGGTCCTCGAAAGGCAACACTCCTCTATAAGACTTGAACGCTCGGTCAAGCTAACTAACAACTACCCTGCCCCAGGTTAAGATGTGAGGGTTTAAAAAGTCCAAAAAAACTTCTACTTCCTGGCTCGAAGTGGTTAACAATGGACTAACTCCTTATATCTCCAGTGTTTGGGGATTTGAAACAATGCCTTGTACGTCATCGGCAAGGTTTTACCTGAAAGCATACGATCATCGGTTATGAGTATTCAATTTCGTCATCCTCCCACCAATCTTTGCTAATCATAGTGACAAAGGGGAGTAAATAAAATGCAAGTGTCAGTGCAATGCGATAAATGAGCGACAGCGACATGATTATTTTAGAAAAATGCATAGTCACTTTATCAGTATTACCATTCGAAACAAACAATGTTCAACAGCAAGTAGTAACTAACAGAAAAAAACTATGAATGCAAACGATATAAAAGTTTGAGGACTGCCAATGTTGAGGGCGCCTGCCTATCTGAACCACTGTCAAGCATAAGGTGCAGGACATGGTGGACGCCAAGATCATCAACTTCTCAGATAATGTGCCAAACGTCACGAAGAACCCTATGCCGAATCATAGGGGAGGTGGAGTAAATGCCATTATTGAGGACAAGAATTTGGATTTGTTGACTGACGTCAGAGATCTGAAGACACTGCTTAGCTTCGTTAAAGCTAAGCTGATGAAAAGAGGTTTCTTTCCAGGTTGCGGAGAGCTGTGTATGGGCTGTGCGACTTGTCTTGATGGATGTGAACAGTTGATAGAGGGGATTCAAAGTCTGGTGACTGAAGGGATCTTACAGTTTAGTCAGAGGGCCGAATGTGGATCGGGAGAGGTAATGCTGAAGCAAGATGATGAGGTTGCCACCATCACCATCCCTCGCCAGACGATAACTATTTCCGCACCCAGGCCGCCTACGATTACCATCACCAAAGCTGGGCCGATACCTTTCGAAAGCACCAACGCTGTCCCATGGCATTACGGGGCAGAGGTCTACTGCAACGGACAGAAGTTGGAGCTGGAACCATTCAGGTCGTCTATGGAGAACCTAGTGGGCGTTAGCGGAATCACTCGCAGCGGAAGAGTGTTTGCACCACCTGAGGTCGTAACGGATAAAGCGGACAGAGCTGATGCAACTGATAAAGGTAAAAGTAAAGTCGTTGAAGAGATCCCTTGCGGGGTAGAAAAAGACTTACTTGTTAAAGACGCTGAGGAATTTATGAGGTTTATTAAAAAGAGCGACTACAAGATTGTGGATCATCTCCAGCAAACACCCTCTAAAATTTCCATCCTGAACCTGTTGCTGTGTTCTGAGGCACATCGCAACGCGCTGCTGAAGGTGTTGAATGCCGCGTATGTACCGCAGGAAATATCGGTAAACCAGTTGGAAGAGGTCGTAGCCCACGTGAATGCTGGAAATGGGTTAGGGTTCACTGACCTAGAGCTGACGCCGAAGGGGAGGAACCACAATAGTGCCCTGCACATCTCGATAGAGTGTAGGGGAACGATTATGTCTCACGTGTTGGTGGACACGGGGTCCTCGCTCAATGTTCTTCCGAAGAAGGCATTGATGAAGTTGGATACTCGTGGAGTGATTTGCACACCCAGTGATCTGGTTGTGAAAACGTTCGATGGAACCAAACGCCATGTTTTCGGGGAAGTGACGTTACAAATCCAAGTCGGGCCGGAAACATTCGACACGGTCTTTTACATTATGGACATCATGCCTGCCTACAACTGTCTCTTAGGCCGGCCGTGGATCCATTATGCTAGAGCCGTGACCTCCACGTTGCACCAGAAGCTCAAGTATGCTGTCGGAGGTAGCATCGTGGCTGTATGTGGCGAGGAAGACATAATGGTGAGCCATTTGTCGTCCTTCAAGTATGTTGAGATGGATGGGGAAATCCACGAAACCCTATGTCAAGCGTTCGAAGTTGTTAAAGTCAAGAACGTAGCTCCTGCAGTCACTGAGAAGCCAGAGATGACTCTCTCCTCCTTCAAGGAAGCCCGGGCCGTTGTCCAGGCCGGATCTACCCCAGGCTGGGGGCGAATTTTGGAGATACCTAACAAGCAAGACAAGTTTGGGTTGGGATATTCTCCTGGAGCTGAAGCCTCCTCTTCTAGCAGTGCGTCACGAGGTAAAGGGCCGATCCAGTTTACTAGTGGCGGGGTGATATTTGAAAGCGTCAACCCAGTGTTTGAAGACAACGGAGATAGCGACTGTGACTTAGACTCTTGGATCCAGCCAAGCAAGCCAGGCGAGAGCCTCAACAACTGGTCCGTCAAGGATATCATCCAGATGACAAGCAAAGAGTAATCATTTACTTTTCCCAATCATTGTACAACCCTATGTCCTACCCGGGGCATAGTGGTTTTATTGTCAGGGCCTCGTTTGATTATGTACTTGCATTTTATCAATAAATCAAAAGGCGTTTTTCTTCGTATCCAAATATTGTGATCTCAGTTATTCCTGTTTTATATTTGTTTTGAAAAATAATAAAATGGCAATGGGGTTTGTGCTAACCTGCATATCCTTGTTTTAAGCTTAACCCTTGTTATTGCAGGATCCACATAGCAGATGACATCGACTCTGGACCTTCTACGACTCACTTCGACTTCAATTGCCCGATCTATCAAGCCGAAGAAGAGATTGATGAAGACGAAGACCTTCCCGAAGAGTTGGCCCGCTTGTTGAAACAAGAAGAGAAAGTTATTCTACCTCACGAGGAAGAGATCGAGATTGTGAATTTGGGTTCTGAAGAACTGGTCAGGAATGTCAGGATAGGGGCTGCATTGCAGAGTGACGTCAAGCAGAGATTGGTCGAGATGCTAAGAGAGTATAGTGACATCTTTGCTTGGTCATACGAAGATATGCCCGGACTGGATACTGACATCGTGGTCCACCACTTGCCGCTGCGAGAAGATTGTCC
Organism: Lathyrus sativus; assembly: GCA_963859935.3. Classification (NCBI taxonomy): domain Eukaryota; kingdom Viridiplantae; phylum Streptophyta; class Magnoliopsida; order Fabales; family Fabaceae; genus Lathyrus; species Lathyrus sativus. The sequence goes on along the minus strand of OZ012739.1, from coordinate 212,808,829 downwards.
TCCCGTTAAGCAGAAGCTTAGAAGGACACGACCAGATATGGCCGTTAAAATCAAAGAAAAAGTGCAGAAGCAGCTTGACGCTGGCTTCTTAGCGGTCACTACTTACCCTCCGTGGGACGCCAACATAGTGCATGTACCGAAGAAGGACGGTAAGGTACGAATGTGCGTCGATTATCGGGATTTGAATAGGGCGAGCCCTAAAGATGATTTCCCGCTGCCTCATATCGATGTGTTGGTCGACAATACAGCTCAAATCTCTGTGTTTTCATTCATGGATGGCTTCTCCGGTTACAATCAGATCAAGATGGCGCCGGAGGACATGGAGAAAACTACGTTTATTACGCCTTGGGGAACATTTTGCTACAAGGTAATGCCTTTCGGTCTGAAGAATGCAGGGGCCACTTACCAACGAGCAATGGTTACTTTGTTTCATGACATGATTCATCATGAGATTGAAGTCTATGTTGATGACATGATTGCGAAGTCCCAAATGGAGGAGGGACATCTGGTCAATTTGCTGAAGCTTTTTGAGAGTCTTAGGAAGTTCAAGTTGAGGCTGAATCCTAACAAGTGTACTTTCGGAGTACGGTTTGGAAAACTACTGGGGTTTATCGTGAGTGAAAGAGGCATTGAGGTTGATCCTGCGAAAATAAAAGCAATACAAGAAATGCCAGCGCCAAAACTGAAAGAGAAGTTCGTGGTTTCCTGGGCAGAATAAACTACATTGCAAGGTTTATCTCTCAGCTCACGGCCACGTGTGAACCGATGTTCAAACTGTTAAAGAAAGATCAGGCGATTATCTGGAACGAGGATTGCCATAAGGCATTTGATAAGATAAAACAGTATCTACAGGAACCTCCGATCTTGATACCTCCAGTGGATGGACGGCCCTTAATCATGTACTTGACAGTTCTTGAGAATAGTATGGGGTGTGTTCTCAGTCAGCACGACGAGACGGGCAAAAAAGAGCATGCCATTTACTACTTGAGTAAAAAGTTCACAGATTGTGAATCTCGTTACTCGATGCTGGAGAAGACGTGTTGTGCACTAGCCTGGGCTGCCAAACGTTTACGACAGTACATGCTCAATCACACAACCATGCTAATTTCGAAGATGGATCCGATCAAGTACGTCTTCGAGAAGCAAGCGCTTTCGGGCAGGATTTCCAGATGGCAAATGGTGTTGACGGAATATGATATTCAGTACGTTTCCCAGAAGGCCATCAAGGGAAGCGTATTGTCTGAATACCTGGCCGAACAGCCGATCGAGGATTATCAGCCGATGAAATTTGAATTCCCTGATGAGGATATCATGTTTCTCAAAGCGAAGGATTGCGATGAACCGTTGCCCGACGAGGGTCCAGATAGGAAATCCCAGTGGAAATTGATATTTGACGGGGTGGTTAACTCTTATGGAAGTGGCATAGGGGCAATCATCACGACTCCCAATGGATCCCACATCCCGTTTACTACGAGACTGACGTTTCCAGTCACCAATAACGAAGCGGAGTACGAAGCATGCATCATGGGTCTAGAAGAAGCAATTGATTTGAGAATCAAGAACCTAGATGTATATGGTGACTCGGCACTTGTGATCAACCAGATTAAAGGGGAGTGGGAGACTCGTCAATCAAATTTGGTGCCATACATGAACTATGCCAGAAGGCTACTTCCGTTCTTTGATCGAGTGGAACTCCATCATGTGCCTAGGGCTGAAAACCAGATGGCTGATGCCTTAGCCACGTTGGCTTCAATGTATAAAGTCATTTTTTAGAATGAAGCTCCAAGAATTGTCCTTTCTCGTCTTGATAGACCTGCATTTATCTTTGCGATCGAGGAAGCCTCCGACGGCAAGCCATGGTTCCATGACATCCAGACTTTCCTTATGACTAAGGAGTATCCTGTGGGAGCGTCAACCCAGGATAAGAAGACTCTGAGGAGGCTGTCTGGAAATTTTTATCTCAATCCTGATGGAGTTTTGTATAAGAGAAACCACGATCTCGTGCTACTCAGATGTGTAGATGAGAAAGAAACGAGTATGCTCATGGAGGAAGTCCATGAAGGCACATTTGGTACGCACGCCGGCGGGCACGCTATGACAAGAAAGATCCTGAGAGCAGGATACTACTGGCTGACGATGGAATCGGATTGCTTTAAATTCGCAAGGAGATGTCATAAATGCCAGATTTATGCTGATAAGATTCATGTGCCGCCGTGCCCGTTGAATGTCATGTCCTCCCCGTGGCCGTTCTCCATGTGGGGCATCGACATGATAGGCAAGATCGAGCCTACTGCTTCTAACGATCATCGCTTCATTCTAGTAGCTATCGACTACTTCACCAAGTGGGTGGAGGCGACCTCATATGCTAATGTGACCAAGCAGGTGGTGGCTAAATTCATAAAGAGGGACATCATCTGTCGTTACGGAATTCCCGAGCGGATCATTACTAATAATGGTTCGAATCTGAATAACAAGATGATGAAGGAGCTGTGCCAGAGTTTCAAGATTGAACACCACAACTCATCTCCTTACCGGCCAAAGATGAATGGCGCCGTTGAAGCGGCCAATAAGAACATTAAGAAGATCGTACAGAAGATGGTTGTGACCTACAAGGATTGGCACGAGATGTTGCCATTTGCACTACACGGTTATCGTACAACGGTACGTACGTCAACAGGGGCAACTCCTTTCTCACTGGTGTACGGTATGGAAGTTGTCCTACCGTTAGAAGTGGAGATCCCTTCTTTGCGAGTTTTGGTTGACGTGAAACTTGATGAGGCAGAATGGATTAAGAACCGACTAAACCAACTCAGCCTGATGGATGAGAAGAGATTAGCATCGATTGCGTATGGTCGTCTGTACCAAAGCCGAATGAAGAAAGCTTATGATAAGAAGGTGCGCCCTAGAAGCTTTCAGACGAGTGATCTCGTCCTGAAGAAGATTCTTCCACCACACTCCGATCACCGGGGCAAGTGGACTCCCAATTACGAAGGTCCGTACATCGTCAACAAGGTCTTCTCGGGAGGAGCTTTGTTGTTATCCACGATGGATGGCGAATATTTTGCATCCCCAGTGAACGCGGACGCAGTTAAAAAATACTTTGCTTAAAAATGACCCGTTGGAAAGAAAAAGAGTATCCAGGCAAAAATGGGGCGTCCCGCCGAACCATAAAAAAGGAAAAAGGTTCGGGCAAAAATTAGGGATATAAAGAAAAGAATGTACACCCGCAAAGTCGAAAACCCAGATGGGGGACTTTGGCAAAAAAGGGTATCCCGGTGAATCGAAAACCCGAAAGGGCGATTTAGGAAAAAGTTAGGGATTCGAAAAAGCAAATGACTGCATTCCGCGTATGGACTCTCATTGTTTAGTGGTTTGGAAGACCTGGGGGCCATTTATCTGAATCAATCTCTTCTGAAGCTAAAGTGTCGGAGAAGTATCGAAGTCGAGTGGGTCATAGAGGGATCAACTCATGGTGTTCGTCTACGCCTCGTTGTCGACATGTGTATATACTGATGTATATTTATGTTTTATATTTGCGCGGCTTCCTCGTTCCAGGAGCTTACCTCTGTTGTAAAACATTTTTGCCCATTCAGGGGTTCGTTATCAATAAAATGTATACTATTCAGCAATTATGTTTGTCTATTTAGCATTTATCTGTTGTGTTTGCGAAAAAGAACGCCAATGTTTTTGATAAAATGTGCATACATAAACTTACTGGCTTAGGCCACTGATTGTTGAAACAATGAATTACTTGAGTATTGTCACAAGATGATAACCTTGATAGGTCCCTTTGAGAAGGGTATCTTGTCTGTTTGTTTGTATTGTCGCAGGTAGGGCATACTCCAGGAAGTACGCCGTATGCGTCGCCAAGCAGGATGATTCCTTCCTCTCCAGCAAGTTCAGCAGCCTCTCCCCACGGAGTCTGCACATGAGATCGTAAGCATTGATATGTCTCCCCAAGCAGAGAAGATTCTCTCCCCAATCAGATGTATCCTGAAGGATCGTCATCCCCCCAGCTGAATCACATACTGAAGTGTGCAGCAATTGATAGTTCAAGACTGAAGTCTCCAGCAGAATTGAGATTCCCCCACAGATTCGTATTCTCCCCAGTAAGCAGGATGATTCCTTCTCCCCCCAGCCGAGTTGGCAGTTCCCCAAGAGAGCCGAATCCTTGGAGGCCGTTCAGGCCATGATTGGTTTTCCCCCAGTAAAATGTTGAATAGCTGATGCTGTATTTCCCCGCCGGAGTCGTTACCTCCAGGAAGGTTTGGTTGCAAAGGCCGTGCAGTTTATTTCTGCGATTGACATCGCTTTCCTCAGCAGGTCCAAGTTCTCGTAGAGCTTTGTTCCCCGGCAGCAGCCGACTGAAGTTCATTTCCCCAGGCGGAGTCCGATTGAGATTGGCGTGACTTCTTCTCTTCGGCAGGATGATTCCTTCCTCCCCCAGAGTGGTTCTTTCTCCTTGACGGGAGGATCCCCCCTTCAGCATTTATTTTGCTGATGGGGTCGTAGCATTTTGAAGGATCGTCATCCCCCCAGCTGAATCACATACTGAAGTGTGAAGCAATTGATAGTTCAAGACTGAAGTCTCCAGCGGAATTGAGATTCCCCCACAGAGTCGTATTCTCCCCAGTAAGTAGGATGATTCCTTCTCCCCCCAGCCGAGTTGGCAGTTCCCCAAGAGAGCCGAATCCTTGGAGGCCGTTCAGGCCATGATTGGTTTTCCCCCAGTAAAATGTTGAATAGCTGATGCTGTATTTCCCCGCCAGAGTCGTTACCTCCAGGAAGGTTTGGCTGCGAAGGCCGTGCAGTTTATTTCTGCGATTGACATCGCTTTCCTCAGCAGGTCCAGGTTCTCGTAGAGCTTTGTTCACCGGTAGCAGCCGACTGAAGTTCATTTCCCCAGGCGGAGTCTGATTGAGATTGGCGTGAGTTCTTCTCCTCAACAGGATGATTCCTTCCTCCCCCAGAGTGGTTCTTTCTCCTTGACGGGAGGATCCCCCCTTTAGCATTTATTTTGCTGATGGGGTCGTAGCATTTTTCATGATTGCATAGCATTTACCCAAAAAAGCGCGTAGCATTTCCACCGCGTGGAGCATTACGCCATTGACGATCATATGCATATGAAACATGAGCTAGGTCGTTACCATTCTTGTTTTGCAGGTGTTCCTCCGCAGAGTCGCTTGCTCAAGATGATTCTTGAATCCCCCCAGCAAAAGTCGTTTGCCCAAGATGATTCTTGAATTCCCCAGCGAAGTTGTTTGCTTAAGATGATTCTTAAAATCCCCAGTGAAGTCGCAAGAGTTGGTTGCTCAAGTTGACGCTTAGAGTCCCCGACAGAGTATTTGATCAGGATGATTCCTGAAATCTCCAACAGAGTTATGGGTTCAGGACGATTCTTGAAGTCTCTAGCGGAGTTATTTGTCCAAGATGATTCTTGCAGTCCTCAACAGAGTTGATTCACCCAGAATGATTTCTGGATCCCCGGAGCAGAGTTACTTGATAGTTCTCCAGAATCCCCAGCGGAGATGTGTCATCCCCAGCAGGTTTCTGAACGGCGAAGTTGAAACTTCCCTCGAAGACTTGATGACTGAAGTCCAACCGTATTGACGAAGCAGTTCTCTCAGCTGATGCGGAGTGCCTGACGGCAGAAGTTTGGATATCCCCAATTGGTTCATGATTGATTGAGAATTCTATTCTCGACTTGTTAATGAAGTCTGGCTGATGCCCGAAAATTTCTTTGAATGCCCGATGGCATGATTAACGTGATTGTTGACCTGATGAGTCCCGAGGAGTCTTGATGCCTGACGGCATGATCGACCATGTATCACCGGTTACCGTGTGACCTATTCCCCAGCTAGTTGTCGTGCAGCTATTGTTTCAGTTTCCGAAGATTTGTCCCCATCAGAGTACCGTGTACTTGTGCAGTCGGAAAATTTCCGGGTTTGTTAGTATTCAACCGTCTTTCACCTTGATTGTTTAAGAGCCGTTCGCTTCTCACCCAATCAGGTCCAAGCCGTTTGAATAGGGGCAGCTGTTGCACCCCAAAATTTGCCCAACTTTTCTTTACCTAGCTTGTGTTTCATTTCATTCATATTAGCATTATCACTTGCATCCCATTGACATGTATGCAGGAGATCAAGAGGTATGATTACCAATTAAGAGCTACACAAGAGTTTGAAGCTAGCTAAGAAGGTTATTCAAGTGTTCAAGGGTTGATATCCTTGTCAGAGAAGTTAAAAGATCCTCAGAGAGAGTGGTTGAAACCAAGAGGGTGTGTCTCCTAGCTTGAGAGTTGTGGGAAGTCATTAGATGATTCTGAAGCCATGAGGATGGACTGGAGGTCTTGAGAGAGCTCATGAGAAGTGTTGAATGTCACTTTGAGGCCTAGACAGGTCATTGGGCAAGATTAAGAAAACTCAGCCATGAGTGGTGCAATTAGGGTTTGACTGGGTCAACCCTATGTCAACTGATGATTTGAACAAGGTTGAGACCTAATTCAAAGGCCATGTGATCATGGATTTATACATTGAGATGTTATAAGGGTGATTCCAAGGTCAACTCATCATTATTGAAGAGTTTGAGAAGTTTCAAGCTAGGGTTTCTAAGGCTTGACAGTGTAAAATCCCCTAGTTTGACCCCTATCTTCAAGGCAGTTTAGCTCAAGATGTGATTGTCATCTCATCTTGCCCCCAACATGAATGTTGTAGATCTTGATCTTAGATTTAATTTTAGTGCTATAAGTCCTTGATGGGATTTGTAGAACTCAAGTTATGACTTTGACAAGTTATAGGTCATCTGAGGTATGTGAATTTGGGGGCTTGAAAGTTGTCCAACTTGCATGAAACGTTTGCCCTAGAAGGATGATTCCTATGAACTTTTGGTCAACATGAATGTTGTTACTTATTCTCTTAGCTTTCTAGAGAGTACTAGAAGTCCTTGATAGGATTTGTAGAACTCAAGTTATGGCTTTGACAAGTCAAGGGCATTTTGGTCATTTGGAGATTATAGGTCATTTCAACCATAAGGCCATAACTCCTATTTCCAAGCTTCAAATGGGAAAATGTTCAACATCAAACTTGTTCAAAATGATGTTTTAAGGCTAGTCAAGAGGTCATGAGATGTTGGAAATGCTTGTAGCTCAAAGTTTCAAAAATGACCTAAAATGAGGGTATAAGTTAAATGAACCAAAGTTGGAAATTGATACTTTTGATCTACACATCCAAACCAAGGCATGTAATAGGTCATTTTGAATCTAAAAAGCATTTTAAGAACATTGGTTTAGCCACATTTTTGAATTGAGGTTTAATTTGTGGACTTGCTTTGAAAAATAGTTACTTACATCTTAAGTCACATTTGCAAAACCTAGATTCAAGGCATGATCAAGGTCCCTTGCAAGCCAAACACTTCCAAAATGTCACTAGGGGAGAAATTGGAAGGGAATGGGATTGATTTCAAGCTGTTAACAGGATTATGCACATCATGAGAATTCAAGTGAACTTCTCATGTCATGAGAGATTGATTTTCTCATTGGAAGGATCTAGAGGTTTCTAGATCATCCTTACACACTCTATATATGGAATAGAAGTGGTTCAGATCATTTTTTGGTGATGATTGAGAGAGAAAACTGAGCTTGCACTTTGAAATTTCTCATTGTAAAATCCAAATCGGTTACAAGGTTAGAGGCCATTTCCCTCCAAGAAATTGATCTCAATAGCTTGCTCTGAGGTTGGTGATCAATTCCAAATCAAATTCAAGGCACTGTGGTGGAAGAATCGTGAAGTAGTCATTGGAGAGTGAAGCTTGCAACTCAGAATCGGATTTGATAATTCAAGAAGATTCAACTCTTTTCTTTGCATACAGAAGATTGATTGTGATTCAGTGAAGGATTCTGCAAGTTCTTGAAGGCTGATTTGAAGATTCAACCCTTCTGTTTGTTCAAATTTATCAGGTATGCAACTCTTGTGCTATGGCCTAAATTAGGTGGAATTAAGATGAATTGTTATGGTAGATGCATAGTAGGATGGTGTAGGAAGATTTCTGGATCATCAATTTGGGGATTAGTGACCAATTAGGGTTCATGGAATTTTCGGTTGAGATTGTTATTCTTGGATTCTTGAACTGTTAGCATGATTAAATGGCATAGGAAGATTCCTTGTGAAAATTGGAGTGAGTTTCATGTAGAGACCTCTTGGAATGGAGGCCTGTGGAGAGAGTTAGGGATGAGGACGATGACCGGAGCACAACCGGCGACGGCCATGGCTGCGCACGTGTTTCAGGATTTCAAACGAAGAAGATGACTTTAGAGCCATTGCATGGGGCTGAGACCTTTGACCAGATGAAGATCCAACGGCCACGTATTAATTTCATTTTGTGAGGAGTCTGAACTAATGTGAAACGTGGCGTTTCACTTAAGTTGTGTTTTTGGGCTTAGTGCAATAACTGATAACCACACCCCCTGATGGCCCAATCCATGAATTGAACTGGATTCTACTACTATCTGCACCGTGCATTTGTCATTTTATTTTGATTTTCTTTATTATTTTTCATTTTTTACATGGTTCTTGATAAAATCATAAAAAATGGAAAAATGACTCAATTAATCCCATTCTTTTTGCATTCAATTCATGATTGAATCTAGAATTTTTTAGAGAAAAAATATATTTATTTCATGCATTTTCTGATTTTATGGGAATTTTTACATTTTAATTGATATTAAAATAGTCATGTTTGATGCTTGATTTTGTGGAATTTGGTTTGATCATGTGATGATGATTTTGATCCTGATTTTTTGTATGTGGCTAGCATAGATATGCATGTTCCCCATAGATTTTTCTCACATTTTTGTGATGAACATAGATGGTGGTTTAGGTTGAAACCTTTAGAAGCTCCATTTTTAGGGTTTATGGTTGATACCTTTGGATTTAGGACTTAATTTTAGGACTTAATAGATGATTTAGTCCCTGGTTTTTGTATGAGGCATTCTTAATTGAATTAGGATCCCTTAGGAATTTTTGTAGAAATTTATAATATAGTTTACTATTTTTGATTGATTTTAGTTTAGGTGCTAGTTTTAGATGATTCTGAGGCACTAATTCAACTAGATTAACTTCTTTAGTTCCCTTAGATTAGGGTTTTGCTTTGCTTGTTCTTGGATGATGATGGAGGCAAGTTGAAGATGCATTGGATTGCTTGAGGAGGCTTGGATTTGAAGATCTACCCTTCTTGTGGTGTAGTCTTGATTAGGTTAAGATTAGGGTTTTGTAGGCAGAGCTTCTAGATAGATTCTCTTCCTTCATAAACATGGATGATGTTAATCACTTCCATTATTCCCTATGATGTAAGGTACCTTTGTAAAGGCCTCATCCCTCCTTTGGTAGGATGTGTGGCTCTTTGCAAATTGGTAGAACCTATGAGGGTCCCTTTCTCTGATGACAGGATGCTCAGTGGTGACCTTTGGCCTTCACTCTGCTACCAATCATCCCAACTTTGCTCTTGATAGATGAGTCTTTCTCCCTTGTTATAGGATGGAGTCCCTTGCTTGAAGAAGATTGAAGGATGAAGTTGATACTTCCATGTGATTGAAGATTACCTTGAGAAGCTGAAGCTTGTAGGAGAAGAAGACCAAGTTGATACTGGTAAAGAGGAGAGAGCTGAAGCTTGGAGAACAAGTTGATACTTGTGAAGAAGATCCAATGGAGATTGAGTGAAGAGCTGAGGCTTGAGGAATGAAGGATAAGTTGATACTTGTGAGTTTAATGCATTGAGAGCCTAAAGGAATCAAGTTGATACTTGTAGTTATGAGGGAAGCCTGAAGGTGGAATTGACTGAAGAGCTGAGTCTTGGAGAAGATGGAACAAGTTGATACTTATGTTGATGTATTGAAACCTTGGAGAAGCAAGTTGATACATGTTATTGAGGATGATAGACTTGAAGAGCAGTTACAGACTGAGGACTGAACTGCTGTTAAAGGATTGCTTTGCTGTGAAGCTGTGGAGGCTGTTGATCTGCTTTCTTTTCTGTACTGATGTGCCTTGTTTGACTTGCTTCATGCATTAGAATAAGTCCATATCTAAACTGATGTAAGCTAGGAGCATGATTGCACTAGAGGTTGAGTTGCTCCCTCTGCTTGTATTTTTACTGTATGGCTTTGCTTTCGGGTATTCGGTAGAGCCCAGTTCCCTTGCCTATGTGGTTTGTGTTTGCTTGATAGCATTTCATTTCCTCTGTATGATTGCAGTTACTTGTGTTTTGCTTGATAGCATGTTATTTCTCCTGTATGATTGTAGTTATTCATATCTGGCTTGAGGTTGAGATGAGCTTGTGGAGGCTGATGTCCCACACACATTTCCTCCCTCACTTGCATTGCATGCATTTTACTGTATATCTATTTACCGTTTACTGTTTAAGCTGATGCTTTATCTGTTTCTGCTCATCATTGACATGATCCCTTAGGAATCTCTCTCTTCCTTTGACAAGGAAGTGATGATTAGAACTGTAGGTTGAAACCTATGCATGATAACTTCTAGGAGATCCCTGTTTCAAACCTCAACCATAGGATGAATTCTTGGCATGACAACAGTAGGACTTGATAGTCTCCCTTTAGTTGAGCCTGTTTTCTCTTCTTATCTTCAAACAAATCAAAATACATTAATAAAGGCTAACTGATGTCGTACATTACGAGCCTTAAGCTATCTGAGAAAGGATTGTTGGAGAGTTTCTTTTCAACAGTCTGGATGTTTAGTATGGCACCCTTTGGGTGACATGCGATGCATTCACTCTCAGGTCATAGTCTCTAGTGCGATGCTGGTTGCAAACATCCATAAAAAACATTTCTTCCGTAAAAGACAGAAAACAAACTTCAAACCTTTTTGCCCCGTGGGCCCATAATTCAAAGGAAGCTTTTCTGAAGAAAAGAGTGTCATTAAACTTCAGCGCCACCGCAAACAGGCTTTGTCCCTAACTGCTGGAACTGCTGTTTAACCCTACTCGATAAAACAGATGAATCTGAATTCCCGTAATCCGTATTATCCCGAACTACGTAAGCTCTGATCTCTCATACCTGTTGAGAGTACATAGGCACAATACTGACGTATTGGCGAGCCACCTTCCCCATAACCCGTAGTTAGTCGAACTACGTTGACTCTGATTTCTCATTCTCTGATGAGAATACGTAGGCATAAAGCGCGACGCTTTGCCGAGTCATTTTCTTTTCTTTTCAAGCCAGCCTTGATAGGTAGGTAGATAAAACCAACCCGTCCAGCAAACCAACAAGCATGGATCCCATCGAGTACGATGGACGTGAGGGGTTCTAATACCTTCCCCTTGCGTAACCGACTCCCGAACCCAGACAATGGTTGCGATGACCTTGTCTTATACCTTTTTCGTCAGGTTTTTCCGATCGTTTCCTTTCCCGCTCTGAGGGATAAATAACGAAAGGTGGCGACTCTTTTGTTTTGCCAGCACCTTATTTTCGCGGAAGCGACAGACGGGAAAACGAGTCTCGATTGCACGGGGCAAGAGAAGGGGTCTCGATCGCCTGAGCGCGAGAGAAAAGGGGTTTCGCTCGCACGGGGCGAGAACAAAGAGGAAGTAGGCCTACGCCTAAACGGGAAGGAACTCGGGACACACACGCAAGAACCTAAGAAGAAACTCCTCAGCCGCTATTTCCTTCGTATCTAACGATGTAGCCCACAATACTCGACGGTTGCCTGAAGACTTGAATACGACGATGATGATGTTGAACGAAGCAGCTCCTGGGCTCCTGACGTGCGCGCAAGCTCCATTCCAATCTTTTCCTCTCTGGATCCATGATGATGACGCTCGAATCAAGCCCATGTAACGCTTAGACCGTCATGGTTCGACTTATACGAGAAATCGAACTCTCAGAGGTAGCGTATTGTTATCCGTGTCAAAGACAAGATAGAGAAATGATATCGAAAATCATTCTACAATTGAATCGTGTCACACGGCCAGCTGGAAATAAAATCGAGAATAAAGTCAGATAGAAACGAAAATATGAGAGAAATGCAACGCAAAACGGAAATAATAGTCTACTCCTAAGATACGGCAAAAATAATCTCCTAATGAAAATATATCCTAAAAGAACTAAGACTAAAATCTCCTTAACAAGAAATTAATACCTAAACTATATTCTAAAAATATTAAATCTTAACAAATTTCCTAAAAGAAATTAATATCTAAAACTAAATTTATTCTAGAAATATAATATTCTAAAATATAAAACTATCCCTAATAAATTTACAATTAAAAACAATACAAAGTATTAAAAGAATAAAATGCAGGGAGGGGGTCAGTAATTGTTACAGGGGAGTGTTCAATTAGTAACCAGTCCAAAGGCCCAGCCCAATCCACAAAAATATACACACGGGGAGGGGGGAAGAAATCAAAAACCGGAGGTGTATGTCACAAAAAAGCTCGTGGGCTTAGAGAAGCCCACTCCCAAACCAGCCACGTCCACTCCCTTTCCTTCAGCAAACAAACCCTAAACACAAACCTAATCCCTCAAATGCCAAACACTGTTCATAAAAAAAAACGCCGTTCCCCTCTCTCTCTCGGACTCTCTCATCTCCTTCTCACAATCTCCAACTCTCTCGTTCTCTTTCTCAGATTCAAACCCTCAGATCTTTGCCTCACAAACATTCTTACTCAATCGCTCCCCAACATCTTCATTCACATATCAAACCAAAAACATTCTGAATCTTGTAATTGCCAGCGAAATAACAACAACCACGCAATCGACACAAAGTAACCCATGGCTCAGAGGAAATTCTTGAAGATATTGAAGGACGATGTTCTTGATGGAAATCTAACAAAAAACCTGGATCTAGATGCTGCTTTGGTGATTTCTTATGAAGATTGGTGAGGATGCATGTGGATATGAACGGAGAAGTAATGTTATTGAAGGAAATCTAAAAAAACCTGGATCTAGATGTTGTTTTGATGATTTCTGGAGGTTAGATGAAGAAGGGAAGACGATTATTGAAAGTTCCTGGCGAATTTGGAGATTCGATGATGAACTCGGTGAAGGTGATTGCATGTAGATATCGAATAAACGATGAAGTTCAGGAACTGTTTTCCTTTGAAGATCGCTATGGAGATCTCTTGAAGCTGTTGTTGTTGAACGATGAGGAAATTTGGATATTGATTTGAAGATGTTGATGAAGGAGATGAATCTTGATGTAGTTTTTCTGGAAGAATGATATGAAGGTTCATGAAGATCTGGAATTCCAATATTAAGTGTTCTTGAATGTTCGTTGCTGATGAGTTTTGGATGAAGAACGAATGATGATTCTGAAAAAATGTTTGAAGACTGATGAACATCAGTGAACTTTCCGGCGAGTTCTGGTGATTACTGATGAAGGTTGATCGGAAGTAGATGGTGAAGATGAGAAGCTTGTAGATGAGAGTTGAAGATGTTCTGGAAAAAATTGTGTTTCCGGCGATTGTTACGGTGGCTCCGGCGACGGTTAGAAGGTAGTTGTGGTGGTCCCGGTGGTGGTCGCCGGCAATTGCATGCTGGCCGGTGAGTGTTTCCGGTGAGAGGTGATGTGTCAAAACGCATGCAGAGGGAGAGGGAGGAGGAAACGCGTGGAGGTGGAAGGGGGCTGCATGGGAGCCACGTGGTGGAGGGAGCGTTGCATGAAAGCCAAGTGGCTTGGGAGAGAGTGAGTGGATTGTGAGGTGTCAAAGTCTGAGTGATGCGAAAATGATGTGGCTCCATTGAAAGCAACGCGTGGCACTGCTCTTTTATAGACACATGGCGAATTGGACTTCGACTATGAGCCTCTGAAAATGGATAATGGTCCATTAAGACTAATGAATTGATTAAGGACTTAATGAACATTAAAACGAAAACTAAACTACTTCAGTTAAAGACTATTAAAGGAATGATTAAAGCTGAACAATATTAATGACTAATTAAACTGAAAACGAAATAAACTCAGTAATTAATGAACTAACTAATGATTAAAGCTAACCCTAATTAACTAATCTAAATAGACTCTAATAAAATCATAATAGAAGAAATCTATATTAAAATCTATATTAATAAAACTATTCAATTAACCTAAAAAAATCTATTAAAACCTATAGAAAACTATTAAATCTATATTAAAATCTATTCAATTAAAATCTATCATAGTATTAATATAGAAAATCTATTAAATTCTAAAGAAAAACTCTATTAAAACTAATAAATCCAAAATCTAATTAACCTAAAAAGTCTATTAAAGTTCTATTAATTCTATAAAAGAAAATCTATTATCTATTAAAATGAAATATATTCTAATATTCTAAAAGCTATCTATTTAATATTCTAGAAACAAATAAAACTATTTAAAAAGTCTAGAAAAATCTAAAAAGGCAATTAATCCAATTAAAAGGGAACGCGAGACCAGGTCGACATACGCGGCAAACAACCAGAACTCCGATCATCCGAACCGGTCTGAAATGCCCGAAATGTGAAAACAGGGTTGTAATCCCGATAAAATCAATATGATTGGAGAAATGCACTGTATGCGGTATGCGAATGCGAATTCGAAAATGCGTCGAAACATAAACCAGATATGGGAACCGGTTCGTCAAATTTTAGGGTGCAACAGGCATGTCTTGATAAGACCTAGCGAACACATCGGCGTAATCTTTGAGGAGCGTTATTAGTCTGTCTTTGACTTCTAACCTTAGTGATGCCCCAATTTTGACTTCTCTCTTCTCTTCCTCAGAGCCCAAGTTGATGACGTCAATCTGCTCTTTGTAGGGCTGAAGATAGGCATCTTCATATTCAGTCATCTTCATCAATTCTTCAGGGACTTCAAAATCTTCATCACTCTCTTCTTCAGCTTGAAAAACAAACAGACCACTACCAGAAGGGACCAAACGATCAATGGATTTTATGGGTGATGGAGGTTTTCTGCATGGTTTTACAGGTTTGGGAATGATCAGACACACACACAAACATGAAGATGATGGGTTGATTTTAAGTTTTCAAAAAAGTTGATATTATTCCTTTTAACAAAAAGTGAAAATGATAAGGAGAAAACAAAAACAAAAGTTTTAACAAAAACACTTTTTCATTCATAGATCTTTTCAAATTGCAAAGTGGCTCATACAAAATGATTCACTATCCTTGGGCATGACCAAGAATTTCTTAAAGAAAGCAAAGCTAACAAGCAAATGTTTTACTCTAAAGGTAAAATGACAGGGATTTCCACTGTTTCCCAGTTACGTAAAGCTGCTCCGCCTTGGATCACCAGGCTGTCAAGGTCACTTTCTTCGTCTTTAACAATGACGACATTCACTTGTACCCCGCCACTCATGAATATTTCTTCCAAGGTCTTTCTTTTCATGACGCCCTCTTCAGGTGGATCTTCTAGAGTTGATTTGTAACCCAACCCTCGTCTGTCATTTTTTGCACGAGCATTGACTTTTATGACCTCCCCCCATCCCAATGGGAGGCCTATTTTTATTGCATCCTTTATACTTTGAACGGAAGCAAAAGATGGACCACGGGTTATGGCTGAACCATCAACCAACACGGCGTGAGCAATTTCCAAAGCTTGGAAAGCAGTCTCAAGTGCATCTTCATCAGCTTCTATGTACCTGAAGGAGGACAAATTGCTCACCATCAGATCCTCCTCTCCATGCATTATGACCATCTAGTCATTAATGAAAAATTTCATCTTTTGGTGTAGGGTGGATGTGACAGCGCTTGCTGCGTTTATTCATGGTCTTCCTAGTAGACAGCTGTAAGCCGGATTTATATCCATCACCTAAAAGGTAATTTCAAAGACCTGGGTTCCTATCATGATTGGCAAGTCGACCTCTCCTATCACATTTCTTCTTGACCCATTAAAAGCTTCTACAACTAGAGAAGTAGGCCTCATTTCGGCTTCTTGGTAAGTCAATTTGGCTAAAGTCCTCTTAGGCATTACGTTAAGGGAAGATCCTGTATCGACGTGCACCCTGGCGAGTGTGTCCTCTTCACATTTAATGGATACATGCAAAGAAAGATTGTGCTTGCGTGCTTGCATTTTTCAGCTGTCAGATCACTATCATCAAAGCTTAAAGTGTTGCTTGTCGTGATATTTGCAACAACATAGTCAAATCGTCCCACGGTGATATCTTTCGTTACATGAGCTTGCGTCAGTATTTTCATCAAGGCCTGACGTTGTTCGGGGGAACTTAGAAATAGTGACATGATTGAAATTTTAGATGGTGTTTGGTTGAGTTAATCCACCACCCGATAATTACTTCGGCAGATTATTCTCAAGAACTCTTCCTCGTCATCTTTGAGGACCTCTTTCCCTTTACTGGTGGGCTCTTTGGAAATTACTTCATTTGGAGTAACTTCTCTTAGAACAGTGATAGTAGCTTTAGGAATGGTCGTGGTTGATTGAGAAACGGTAGGACTCGCTCGAGGCTGATATATCTGACCACTTCAGTTCATTCTGCTTGCCCCAGCGATGTTGCTTACATCTTCCTGCTTCCTTCCAGCATTCATATTATACCATGAATAGTCATATTTCAGTGTTATAACTTTTGGGTGAGGACCGGACCCTTTTCTTGGATCAAACCATGGTTGGTCCTTTCCAAACTTAGACGCAGGATCGTTATGAAATACTGGTCTAAATGCTTTGGTGTGGGCTGTTATGTCATTGTTATTTTTGAAAACTGCTTTGTTGTTGGATTCTTCGGGCATGTTAAACACTGGCTCAATAACTGCCACATCTTCCTTCTTCTATTTGCTACCGATCTGCAGCATTCCCTGGTTGATTAACATTTGGACGTCTTTTTGCACAAGATTACAACCCTGTGGATTTTGACTACATTCCTCACAGTCTTCATGAGTGCTTTTAAGCAACCATGCTTGGGCTAGCCTTTTATGTAATTCCACCAATGGTGTTTTTACTTCAGAGACCACCGTGATCTTCTTCAACTCAGACTCTTCCCCTTCTTCAGTAATGGCATTTAATCCACCATGATTTGGTAGAGGATTATCCTTCATGTTTGGGTGATTGCCTTTGAATGACAATATCTTTTTCTCTATTAATTCTCGAACGATATGCTGAAGTGCAAAGCACCCTTCTAGATCATGCCCCACGACGTTCTCGTGAAAAGGACAATGCGCATTTGGATTGTAAAATGAGGTAAAGGATTAGGTGGAGCACCTAGTTTTCTTGTCCAGATGAGCCCTCTTTCTACTAGCATAGGATACAAATCAGTATAACTCATGGGTATTGGTTGTATCCTTGGCTTCCCACTTCGATAGTTTGACCTAGGAGCCTGAGTTTGAGGTTGCTGCGTTTATTGATTTTTGTATGGTTGCTGATTGTATTGTTGATATTGATTGGGTGCCCCTTACTGAACTTGATGTTGGAAGATCGGTGTTATCGCTGCTATATACGGTGATTGCTGATACCGTGGTCACTGATCTCTTTGATTTTATGCTTTCTTCTCATGCGTCACTGCACTTATCTTACCTTCTTTCTTTTTATGAAAGTTGCTGGTGGGTTCTTAGTTGCACTGGTGCTGGAGCTAGCAGTTGAACTTGATATTTTGTCGTTCTTCAATCCTGCCTCAACTTTTACCCCCACGGCCATAATGTCAGAGAAATTTATGGTAACACTGCTGATCATTCTTTCGTAGAACTCCGGCCTAACTGTATCTACAAACCAGTCAGCCAATTCCTTCTCAATCAAGGGAGGCTTAACTTGAGCAGCTGTTTCGCGCCATCTTTGCACATACTCTTTGAAGGATTTAGTATTTTTCCGCGTCATGCTAAGAAGCTGACGGCGATCCGGGGCCAGATCCATATTGTACTTATATTTTTGTACAAATGCATCATACAAATCCTGGAAATAGTGTATCTTTACTTGATCTATATTTAGATACCACTTGGCGGAAGCTCCCTTGAGGCTGTCTTGGAAATAGTGTATTAGTAGTTTATCAGTTTCAATATGTGGAGCCATTCGTCTGCAATTCATAATCAAATGGACTTTCGAACAAGTGGATCCCTCGTACTTGTCGAACGCTGGCATTTTGAATTTTGGTGGGAACACTAAACCTGAGACTAGACACATGTCCTTGGCATTTGATCCGAAGACATTGTTTCCCTCGATAGCCCTCATCCTTCTGGCCGTTATGTCCATCTCTACTCTCAACTTTTTGTGTTTTTCATCTTCGATTTCAGATCCATCAGGTATATCAAATATCGATTGATGGTTGTTGAAGATAGGTCGGGCAGGTGTCAGACCTCCCGCTTGAGTATAAAGAGGATCTGTTGTTAATGGGACAACTTGTGGTTGGAAATTAAATGGTTGAGGATTACTGAATGGTGGCAGAAAATCCCTGGAAATACCGAACGAAAACTCAGTTGTTGAAGTTGTTACTGGAGGAGGATTCACCGCTGATTTAGTGATTTCAGAGATTACAGTAGCCTGTGATTCCATCTTAGCCTTTATTCCCTAGAGAACTTCCATTATTTGGATAACGTCGCCTTTGATTCCTTTGAGGTCAATCTCGATCTGGTCAATTCTCTGATCATGATCGACCATCTTTCTTTGTGCGCTGGCTCGAGTGTTGTAGTTGTGGGAACTCAGTGTGACTTTCTTCCTCCCTCTCTCTGGTGGAAAAGAACAACAGATGAGCCGTGAAACCCATGCAAGACAATTCACATGATATGCAAATGTAAATGCAGGACCAACCATTCAAGGAAAATAGCAATCTTGTTTACAAGCAAAATTTAAGACACACGCACGACGTGCTTGAAAAGCAGATTTTCATTGATAAATTGAGGCCTATTATAATAGATGGCTCTTGATAACAAGCAAGACCTTTCTTACAATAAAAGAAAATACATTCTAAGATTACAATCTTAAAGGAAAAGCAGGAAATGGGGAAGCTTTGATCATTCTAACGAGATGATCCTTCTCCTTCTTGAGGCCTAGGATGGAGTTGATTCTGAAGAATTATCTCCCATAGTTCATCATTTTCACGTTCCGCTTTGACCAAAGTATACTTCAGCTCATCCCTAGGCATAAGCACCTCGGGTTCCATGGTGATCTCATAGGTATGAATGTAAAACATTCTTAGAGCTATCTCCTTTGACCAAAGTAGATAGCCTTTTGTGGTTAGACAGCTCACATTCTCCTCTGCAGTCATCCCTTGCATGTGCGGGTGATACCAAGAAAAACGAGCTTGGGTCTCAAAGTCTTCATCACTGCCCTTTTCACAGAAGCAGGTTCTTAGCAGTTATGGCTTTGGTTCTAGCCCGGTTGGATATCCTAGCTGGCAATGAGCAAGGATTGGGTTGTAGTTAACTCCTTTAGTACCGATGAGAGGTATGTTCGGGAAGTCTCCGCAGCTTTAGATAGCAACACCAATATTCTTGATATCATACCAGTTGATATCATAGTGAATGAGGGTTATTAATTTTTTAGTCCAGGCCTCTTTGTTAGGGAGGTCCCAAAGAACTTGAGTTTTAGGTAAGTGAGAAATAAACCACTTACTAAGCAGCACCGTACAACATGAGAACAGCCCAAGATCGTACATATTTTGGTGATGGATGACGAAATAGGTATCAACCAATAGCGTGGGCACAGGATTCTTGATGATGAAGAGCCGGATGGTCTCTTCACTGATGAATTTGTCACAACATGAGAAAAGATACAACCCATAGATCAGGAAAGCCAGAATTGCTTTAAATTTTCCTAGGTCTCTGTTGTCGTAATGAAACTCTGCCATCTCCAATAACAGTCTCGCTTCCATCCCAAAGAAACCACTCCTATTCACCAGTTCAGTGGGCAGCTCTGTTGGCCTGATATGTAGTGCCTTGGAAAGGTCTTTCCTTCTTAGATTCCCATAAGGAGCTTTGAAGGTCAGAGGAATCTTCAAGTAGGCAGAGTACTCTTCTATAGTCGGGAGTAACTGGAAGTCCGGAAAGACAAAGCAGTGGGGTTCTTGACAAGGCCTCCCATAATCCTGAGGTTGTCCAATCTTAGGTTCAGAAATGGGAACCTGCTTCGGCGTTCCATATCAATGTCTGCAAAAGAACATTTTTGAATTCCTTGAATGGTTAGTAGAAATGCAAAAATGAAAAATGCAAAATGAAAGTGGCTTTACAAAACTCAGAAAATTAATTACGTCAAATCCTTATTTCATTAATTGTTTGAAAAAATTTACAACTTTTGAAATACAATACAAGAAGCCTAAGTTTACATCAAGAAACTAGGTCTTAAGGTCTAAACTAAGAACTTCAATTGCGAGGCCTCTTCAATTTCTTCAATATTGTATTTTCCATCACCAACTTGTCCACTATCCCTTTCCAGGCTCCAGAGGTTGGAGGAACATTTGAATATTCATGAATGCTTTGAGTGGGCTTGATACTAGAGAAAAATAAATTCTCCTTTGTTGCTTCCCCATTGATCATCCGTTGTTCGAGCTAATTTATCAGTTCGTCTTTTTCTTTCACTTCCCTTTCCAAGTGTCCCTTTCAAGTTGAGCTCTTTCAAGCAACTCTTGGTACTCTACCATCTTTTCAACACGAATGGAAGAAGATGACGATGCGTTGACAATCTGTGCATTCTTTTTTGGGAGATATGGCATCTTCAAATCTCTTGCTCTGGATTTGGACCCACTGCGTAAATGGTTTAAAATCTACACAGTTCCTCTTCCCTAAGTCAGCTTTTGTCTTTTTCTTAATGTTTTCCCAAGCATCGATTGTTTTATTTCTCATACTCTCTGCCGCTTCAGTGTTGAGATAAAAGAATCTTGATAAAAGCACATTGGTAGGTTTGTCTTTCATTGGAAATCCAAACTGACGTCTAGCCAAGGTTGGATTGTATATTTGAGAAGCTTCCACATTGGTCAAAATAGACTCCTCTGTCATAGGCAGGATTGTACCAATGAATATCACCTTGTGTTAAGGATATTATTCTTTGAGATCATCTCCATCCATTGGTATTTTCTTTGAAAGCGTCAGTTCTTGGCAAATGGTTGACGAACCATTTGTACATCAGAGGTGCACAACAAAGAGTAGTTCCTTTTCCTTGAAGCGTCCGATGATGAATAGAGTGATAAGCGTCTCCTAACAAGGTAGGCATAAGGAGGCCACTTAAAAATATGGTAATAGAAGGAAAATTGACAAATTCTTCCACCTCTGGAAACAATACTAATCCATAGATTAAAAGAGCCAGTATTGCTTCAAATGCATCCATGATCCCCTCTTTGGCAAGGTAGGCAGCCTTCTTGATAAAGAATTCTCAATGGAAACCTTTGACTCCGCCTTTGGTGGCACGATTACCTTTAATTTATGATACTTCAAGGTGGAGAGCATTCGCTATTTCTTTTGGTGAAGGTAAGCTTTCCAATCCACTATATGGTTTCTGATCTTTTGCAGAAATTCCCACATAGTAGGCATACTCTTCCAAGGTTGGCATTAACTGATAATCGAGAAAAGTAAAACAATGATACAATGAATCGTAGAGTTGAACCAAATTGTTGAGGATCCCTTCTTCCATCCCTGTTCTGGCTATACTCAAAATATTTCCATATCTTTTTCCAAACTCTTCTGACACCATAGTTCCTAGTTTTCTCAACTCGGATGTATCAGGCTTCTTGAAATTGTATTTCTTGGTGTTTCTTGTTCCAATATCCATGATATATCTAGGATTTTACATAAAGAAACCGAATGAGCTTTACAAAAACAGTTGCAGTACGAGATGCCATGATGAGATGATGAGATGATGCACACATAACACAGAGGAAAATATTCACAAATACAATGCACATGCATGCACAAGGCCTTCCTAGGCTCAAGGCCAAAGCATGGAGTTACGAGGTCTACCCATCCCCAAGGACTTGTACTATAGTTTAATTTCTACCTGCAGAACGGGTTCTATCAAAGTTCCCATAGTCATAGTTAATCCTTCAGATATTATCAACCAACACATCGATTTATGTGAGTCGATAATGTTCTCAAGATAAACTCGTCTGAGTGGAGCATCGTGTAACAACTATTTTGGGACTACTCCCTAACATTTTCCGCACTACGTCCTAAAAAGGCTTAGTGGGGTAAAAATGTTACTAAAGGTCCGCAGCTTCGCAGACTCTCAAGTTGAAACAATTAATGAATGCATGACTACTCATACATCACTAATCATCTCAAGATGGTCTTCATTGAGCGTGATTACATCATATTTTAAACTTGCTAGGACTACTCCCAACAGTCAACTATTGATCATATCACATCCTATCATATGTGTCACTCATGTTCGGGTTAGGACATATCTCACTACTTATGATACCCAATACAAACAAATATATTTACAAATATACATGTAAGCAAATATTCACATATATAGCATACAAATAACCAAAATGGGCTAAACCCTCAAGTTTTTTAAGTTGTATCCCCTGTGAAGTCGCCATTTCTGTTGCAGTGAGAATTGTGATATCAAGCTATTGATTAACTTGAATCTTAATTCATTAAATTCATAACCGGACTATAATTTATCCAAAGGAAAGGTTAAAGAAAGAAAGATCTTTTACACGATGTAACAACAACCCTAAGAGACCGGGAATCGGGGGTTGGTTATGCCCAGGGTAGGTATTTCACACCCTAAACATCTGTAGTACTCTACAGTAACCTTTTGTATGTTTGTATGTTGTATTTGCTAAATGTTTGCGATGGTTTGGGATTAGGTATAAGGTTAGGAAAAGACCTAAGGATAATTTCTAAATTTTATCGCAAAGATATCGCATCCTCTGCCTACGTATCCTAACTAGGATAGAATCAGAGCAACAGTAGGTCACCTCACTAGGGATAGATGAAAACTTGTTTATGATCAAGGTTCAAAGGGGAACAAACATAACAATGCTTGTATAGAGTTTGACAAAACTCTCCTAGATCTAAGTTGTACACTCAAAGGGATTTGACTTTGACAAAAACCAAGAAGGGAATAAGTAATCATGACAATGATTCTTACATAGAGTTAACAAACTCTATCTTAAAATTCTAGTTGAAAGATACTCCTAACAAGGGGTAGGTCTTTTAGACTTAAGCAAATTCTAATGGATATAGGCTCTAACATAACTAAGTTATGGTTCAAGATGACTTAACAAAGTCAGAAGAAGGGTAATGAGTTGTCTATGACCCAAGGGTCAATAGAGAGACTTTCCTTTGGAATGGGAAAAGATGAGGCAACTGGATGAGAAATAACAAGTTCCATCACTTATGGAATAACTTAACAAAGTTAAAACCACACATAAGCATTCATTCAAACATGATGAAAATTAGTAGAATTTCGTAACAACCAAAGAAGAGATGCAAGTATGTGACAACATAAAGAAAATATTACAATCAAAACAAATGGTTACAACCAATAATTCACAAATATATCACAATATCTAGAGGGACATGTTAATAGTTCTTACAAGACCAAGCATATAAGGTACATTAAATTTAAAACATCTTGACAAAGATGAAGAGCAATGAAGTAACAACCATCAATACCAAATAACAGAACATGTAATTCAAACAAGTTTAAATGCAAAAAAGTCACAACTTGAGGCAAGCATATATAAGGATCAAGGGATGCCAAATGTAAAAACATGAGATCAACAATCATGCATTGATGACAATCAAGTACAAGAGCATACAAGAGAGGTTACAACAGATCAAGTAAGAAGTTCAAAGTTTTATGGAGGAAGCATACAAGCTCATGGTAACAACCAAAACAAAGCAAGTCCTAACATATTAGAGTTCTAACAAGACATTTAAATAGGTAGGGAAGACATAAGGATGCACTTAAGAAGTTACAACATCAAGAGACACAACATGATTCACAAAACAGTTCACAGAATCACCTAACTAGATGCACTTCCAAAAAAATGATTGATCATTACAAGACTTTGAGTCAAACAAAACTCAACCACTTAATCAAGTTAACAAACATGCATGGATCAAATACAAATAAACTCATAAGATAGCTCAAGAAATAGTTTAAGAAAAGTTTCAAAAAAAACAAGGTAAAAACCCTAAAAGGCAACATGAATTTCAAGTGGGTTGAAGTATTTCTAGGATTGCAATCCTTGAATTATTTTCTCACTATGTGAATGTAAACATAATAAAGAACATTTTGTAAAAACAATGGATCAAAAATGTTAAAAAAATGAAAAAGTTATGAGATTTTTAATTTTGTGAATAAAACGTTAAAAAAAACAAGTGATAAAAAGTTAGAAATGCACATATCAAGTGTTGAACCCACAACCTTTGGTTCACAAGTCTAAAACTTCACCAACCTAACCAGAACACTCGTGTAATCAATCAATGGAGAAGAAAATCTAAATGTTAAAACATGAAATAAATTTCAAAAGCCAAAAATAAATGATCCCCACACGGATCGAAATCAGGACATTTAGGCAAGGCAATACATAAGCGCGTAGGCCATGACCACTGGGGTGGTGATATATCCAATGTATCAAACCACCCTAGTGAAATATATACCTTCAAGTGTAAAATCTGGGAAAAATAAAAAGAGCAAGCCAACAAGTGAAAATCCCAAAAAAACGTGAACACCTCAATCTTTGTCAAAATAGCATCAATTTTAGCAAACTTTAGGTCCATCTCATGTGAAATTTAACAAGGAAATTGATGGTGCACTTGGTTTTGTCAAATAATGTACACAAATTAAAATCCGATTGCAACTGCATAAGGAGGATTTGAAATGCAATTTCAAAGTTTGAGCTTAAATCAAACACATTTGGATTAGATAGAAAGCTTGTACACAACCACAATATGCTATTTAAAAAGTTTAAACACAAGGATGACTCAGAATTGTACTAGAACAGAATATGGCATATGAGTTGGAAAAATGCACATAAGTTTTTATAGCAAATGCAAGAACAGACAGTAGCAGGACCAAACCAACATAGATTCAAAGTAAACATGACTTAGACATATAGGGATCTCTAATACAAACTGATAGCAAAAAGACTTATGATTTATGAGGTTGCCATGACATCTCTCAAGGTTTCTTGCAGCAGAACCAAAACATTATGAATTTATCAACATAGATAGCAAATACAAAATGCCTTTGAATCTAGAAACCAAGGCTTGAATCTTGTGAAAGCACCTCAATAACAGTTTATGACAGAGGTCAACTCCCCATTTACATCATATTACAACAAGAAATAGGCATACACATACAAAGGAGTTTCAAAGATCAATAGAATAACATTGCATAATGACCAAGAGGGTGCTAAACATATTGATGCGCAAGATAGTAATCATGGCAGATTCATACATCAACTACACGTATATTTAAACACATTTCAACTAATGCACATTAATCATTATCATTATAGTTTATGAATAAGGTAGTGATTACTAACCTCTTGTAGACTTCCAAGCAAGCTATTTAGTTGGGAATACCTTGAAAAGCTGCTCCAACTGATCTCAAGCACGTCTTGATGAACCGATAGATTTCTTATACTTGAAGCAATCAAAGGGATCTTTGTGACAGATCTAACAACTGGTGATGTAGAGGTCTTTTAATGTTTTGGAAAGTTAACACACTTCATACCAAAGGTGTTTGAAGTGTCAAGGTTGTTGAAACCAGCTTGAGCAAAGGGTTATCTTATTTTGTATAAAAAGTCAAAGTTCACTAAGGTTGAGGGTTGACTTTTGGAAATATGAGGTCTTGGACTGGTTTAATGGTTGGAACACCTTCCAAATGTCATTTGTAGATTGTGCAGAGGGTTTGTGATGAGTTTCAATGCTTGGAAATGGATCTAGCATACAATCTGTCCAAGACAGATTTTGAGGATTCTTAGTGATTTTGCTTGAATTACAAGAAAAGTGGAAAGCAAGATTTAATGGTGGGTTTCTTCTGGTTTTTGAAGCTTTCTCTGTGTGTTTGATACATAGAAGATGTCTCTATTTATAGAGGAAGTGAAGGTTTGGATAGATTTGAAGATGTGGCTTTCTTTTGTCTTTTGGAGGGAGAACGGAGGAAATCTTCTCATGGATATTGATGCAGCTGGTTTTGTATTTGTTTGGATTTTAATAATGAACTTTGGCCAAAATCTTAGCTTTTCTCTTAGATTCTTCTGCATTTCCACTCATCACAGTCCTAGATATCAGATCAATGGCTAAACAATGGTTGAGAACCAATTGGATAAGTTGGTACGTTGGTTCATGTCAAGTTTGAGGTTGTGCATTTCAAGTTCTTGGACCCCAACTTCCCTCCTTCGAAAATCTTAGCTCACAAATTCTATGGAGGATTTCTTGTACTTTCAATAAGTGTTTTTCCCTCTTGACTTGTTTTTTATCATAACTTCAAATCTATTCATTTTTTGCACATAGGTCACTGTTTCACTTTTGTAGGACTTCTCAAGACCTTTCCAACAAGCTTTGAACCACTCCATTTGGATGTGTGGTTAGGAAGTTATGGTCTTGCCCCTTACAAAACCCTAATTTCTCGACTTTTCGATTAATTCTCAATTCTTGAACCAATGGTCACCAAACTTGTCTTCAATTTTGGGTCAAAACTCTGTTGGTTAATGAGTTGATTTTTCAGTCAGACGAACCGAACAATCGAAAAACGCTTAATCGATTGTTGGTGTTCTGAGTCCCCTGAGGTATTGAAACTTCTTGAGTGGACTTCAATAAGCCATATACACTTCATGGATCATGATTCTACCATTGGAGTACTATTTAAATCAAAAGTCAAACCACAATTGACTTTTCCTGATTAGAAACCCTAATCGGGGGTCCTGGACTGCACTATTCTTCTTCTTTGGGTGACAACTTCAAATTGGATTCGTACTTGATACAATGTAGTGTTCTTGATGACATAGGGAGTTACTACATGGAGAATCAATACAAAACATTAACTGATCAAACCATAGAAACCCCTGATTCCTGACTGTAAGGAATCCTAATTCATCTACATCTTAACAAAGACAAACTTTAAATAGGTTAAGGTTAGATAATAAATGATGATGCTCCTAGAATGACGATGGAGATCTAGGGGTCAAAATTTGGGATACAACAACTGGGGACGCTAGATTGAGGATTTAACCCACTTTGTGTGCTTGCATGCTATATCTCTGTATATTTGCCTATACATGTATATTTGTGAATATATAATTGTATGTTTACATTGGATCATTTGGGTGATATCTTGAGTGGTTAGATAAGTCCTAACCCGGACTTGAGCGTACACATATGATAGGATGTGGTATGATCAATAGTTGACTGTTGGGAGTAGTCCTAACATATTTGACATATGATGTAACCACGCTCAGTTGAGACCTCCTTGAGATGATTAATGGTGTATGAGCAGTCATACATTTCATTAGTTATTTCAACCTGAGAGTCCGTGAAACTGAGGGCCTTTAGTTACCCACTTACCCCACTTGGCCTTTTTAAGACGTAGTGCAATGACTATGAGGGAGTAGTCTCGAAATAGTTGTTACGTGATACTACACTCAGACGAGTTTATCCCGAGAATATTTTTGACCCGCGTGAGTAGTCATGTTGGTTGACAATATCCGAGGGATTTATCTATGACTAAGATAACTCGTGATAGAACTCGTTCTGTAGGTACAATGAACACCTTAGTACATGTCCTTTGGGAGGGTATACCCTGGCTTCATGCTCATAACCCCGAACATAGGACCCTTGCTTGTTAGCATATGCATTTGTGCATTGTGTATACTTGTATATGTGTTATTTGTGCGTCATGTCATCATATCATCATGGCATCTCATCTTGTTGCACTGGTTTTGTGAAACTCAGTTGTCTTCATTTTGCGAAACCCTAGATATCATGGATTTTGGATAAAGAAACATTAAGAAATACAACTTCAAGAAATGTGATACAACGAAGTTGAGAGAGCTAGGAATGTTGGTATCCGAAGATTTTAAGAAAATGTACGGGAAGCTCATAAGTATTGTGAAGACTAGAATGGAATAAGGGGTTCTTAGCACTTTGGTTCAGTTCTACAATCAGCTATACCATTGCTTCACCTTTCCGGATTAACAATTGATGTTGACACTAGAGGAATACTCTTACTTCATTGGAATCCCTATGAAAAATAAGAAACCGTTCAGCGGTTTGGAGAAGTTACCCTCGCCGAAAGAGATTGCTGGTGTACTTCATCTAGAAGTATATGAGATCAAAGCCAATTATGCTTCAAAGAATGGAGTTAAGGGTTTTCATTATGAATACTTATTGGAGAAGCCTACTTACCTTTCCAAGGAGGGTAGTATGGATGCATTTGAAGTGGTTTTGGCTCTATTGATATATAGTTTGGTGTTGTTCCATGAGATAGAAGAATTTGTCAATTCAACTGCTATCACCGTGTTCTTGAATAGTAATCCGGTACCTACTTTGCTAGGTCATATTTATCATTACATTCAACATAGAACTCTTCATGGAAGAGGAACTATTCTCTGTTGTGCACCCTTTTTTTACAAATGGTTTGTCAATCATTTACCAAGGACGGGCACTTTCAAGGAAAATCCTAATGGTTGGAGATGGTCTCTAACTCAAGCAGATATTCATTGGTACGATCCCACCTATGATCGAGGGGTCTACATTGATAGATGTAGTTCTTTTCCAAATGTACCACTCTTGGGAGTACAAGGGGGAATCAACTACAATCCCGCTTTGGCCAGACGTCAATTTGGATTTCCAATGAAGGATAAACCTAGCAACATCCTATTATTTGGTTTCTTCTACCTTAATGCCAAAGCAGAGGAGAGTTCAAGGAACAATATGATTGATGCTTGGAAGAACATCCAGAAAAACTAAAGCAGACCTTGGGAAAAGGAATTGTGTAGCCTTTGAGCCATTCACTCAGTGGGTTCAATCTAGAGCCTGTGATCTCAAGATGCCCTACCTTCCTGAAAAGAATATGCAGATTGTCATCGCATCATCTTCCTCCATCCCCATTGAAAAGATGGAAGAATACCAAGATATCCTTAAGAGAACCGAGCTTGAAAGAGACACTTGGGAGGGCAAGTACCATACTCTTCATTCTGAGATGACAAAATTGAAAAGAGAGATAAAAGACATGGATGAGTTGATTGAGTGGCTCAAAAGTTGCTTGATTGGTGAAGATGTGACGAAAGAGAATTTATTTTTCTCTAGCGTCAAGCCTACACAATGTACTCATGAGTATTCAAATATCCCACCAACTTCTGGCACATGGAAAGGAATAGTAGATAAATTGGTGATGGAGAACATTGTGCTGAAAAGACTGAAGAGGACGCACGGATAGGGATCTTGTCAGATTTCTTGACCATATGGCCTAGTCTTCTCCTTTGATGTAACCACATGTTTTCTGTATTGTATTTCAAAAGTTTTAATTGTTCCTAATATAAATGAAACGAAGATTTTGCTTAAATTTACCTTCTGAGGTTTGTAAAACCAGTTGCATCTAGCATCTTTGCATTATATTTTGCATCTTGCTAACCATTCAAGGAATTCAAAATCTTTTTTTTGTAGACATAGTAATGGATCAAAGAAACAGGTTTACATTCCCAAGCCTGAGGTTAGACACCTTGAGGATCTTAAGAGGCCTAGTAAGGAACTCTGCTGCTTTTGTCACCAAGTATGGAGACCTGTTATCTTTACTGGACATGCAAGTAAATGAGGAAATGATATTAGCTCTCATAATGTTTTATGATCCTCTTTACCATTGCTTCACATTTCCGGACTTTCAATTGCTGCTGACTTTGGAAGAATACTCTGCGCATCTGAAGATTCCTATGAGTTTTACACCTCACTATGGAAGAGAGAGAAGACCAAACAGGAGAGATGTTAATGAGGCTCTACACCTAGAACCCACTGACCTTCCAACCCATTTGGATATTAGAGGTGGATTTACTGGAATGGAAGCAAGACCATTTATTGAAAGGGATGCGTTCTATTATGATCATGGAGATATGGGAACCTTTGAAGCTATACTGACTTTCTTAATTTATGGCTTATATATGTTTCCATGTAGCCCTGAGTTCATCAGCTTAGAGGCTATCAAGTTATTCATTGTCAGAAATCTCGCTCCTACTTTATTGGCTGATACCTATTACACCATTCATCGGTGGAGGGTGTGTGATCTCTGATAATTTGCTCGATGCACGGTGCACTTATGAAAGTGGTTTATTTCGCATTTGCCTAGGATGTTCTCTTTATGGAACCTAGAAGACAATGATGCATGGGATAGAAAGCTGCTTCACTCTCTCACTATGATATCAACTGGTATGATCTTGCTTACGGAGGAATAGTAATGATACATAGTTGTGGGGATTTCCCAAACATACCTCTGGTCTGCACCAAAGGACATATCAGCTACAGCCCTATCCTGGCCCACCGCCAATTAGGATATCCAACTGAGGAAGAACCAGATTCAGCCTTGTTAGAGACTTGCTTCTGTAAAAAAGGTAATAAACTAGATTTCGAAGCACAAGTCATATTTGCCTGGCATCGTCCCAACTTACAAGGAATGACTGTCGTGGAAAACCCGAGTTATCTCGTTTCAAAGGCATATTTGCTTTAGTCAAAGGAGATAATGCTAAAGATGTTCTACACCCGCTCTTATGACATTTCACCAGTCCCTGAAGAACTTTTGTCTAGAGGAGAGTTGAGGTTTACTTTAGTCAAAGATGAACGAGAAAATAAAGAACTCTGGGAGCTGCTTCGTCAATACCAGAGAAGGACAAGGCTGCAAGAAGGAGAAGGATCATCTTGTTAGAAGATCTTGGCCTTTTAATTTCCTTTTGTTTAGTTTGCACCCCTAGCTTTTGGGAATGTGTAACCTTTATTTTGTAAAATGTTATAAAAATTTTATTCATTAATGAAAACTTTAAGCTTATGAGACTCCATTTGTTAATGATAATTTGGTTAAGCTTTCATTTGTTAATGATAAAGGGTGATTGCTCAGAATGTCAACTTAGGAGTTGTACCAAAAGCAAGGGCTACATTGTAGCTTCCACCAACTTTACGAAAAGGCGCATTATCCATTGAATCAAGCTTGAATCTAATCCAAATAATTCCCTCCAAATTTTAGATCATTTCCCTATAAATAGAAGCTTCATTACATTGCTTTTAACACAGAAACATCAGAAACACCATAACACACATTCGAGCAGAATTCTAAAATCCATTGAAATGAAAAATAGAATTTCACCATTTAGCAACTGATAGACCTAAAATATATTGTTTATTCGACTCAATTTGTGCATGTTATTTAGGATTTTATTTTCGTTTTCTTGTATTATGCCTCAGTTTTGTTTTTTTTCCAGGTTTTTGTGTTTTCAAAGCTACTCGAGATGAAATGAAGAAAAATGAGCTAAAAGAACAATATTCTCTGGAATTGTACACACGGCTTACACCATGGCGGGCCCCATAGGGGATGCCACACATTGGACAAGTGACCAACTGCTGACAACTGCCACATCTCCCACAACTTTCCACCCTAGTTCATATGGTGGGCGCCACCTTTGCAATCTCGTTTCCCTCCCGAAAGAAGTTGGAGGGCATTCTCCTCTTTACCTGTACTTTCCTACCACTATAAATAGAGGAGTTCTGACTCATTTCCAATCATCCAAACTTAGTTATAGAACTCAAGCCATAAATTTCACCTATTGTAAAGTGATAAACTTCTCACATCGAGGGGTTATCGCATTGTCTAATCGAGTCTATAATCGGGTTTGGAGCACTTTGGTAGAAGTTAATCCTGCCGCCATTTTATTTTCGTCATTTACTTCAACTTGTACCAAGATTTAAAGCCTCCTGTTTGGAGCAGGTTTCTGTTTATTTATCGCCCTTTTTATTTATCCGCTTTTATTTCCCGCACTGTTTATTTATCGCACCCTTTATCACACTTTATTTATTTCCTCTCACTTTATTTACTTGCATTTATTTACCTTGTCTATTTACTTTACCATGTCCAGCTAAATCTTAAAGGCTAAGATGTGACGATCATAGTTAAAATAGTATTCCATACGGCTGCCGATAGAATTACTTAGGGGTTATTCTGACTTTTAACACTTATTTTCTGCACTTAAAATCTGTTGGGTAAGATCGAAAGCCGTCCAACCTTTATATAAATTTGGTTAGTCTTAACTGTTCAAAGGAAGCGAAAGTGCTTGGTCTAGTTAAGTAGCAATCTTTAATCTTTTAGAAAACCGATTTTAAAACTGTTTTCGAACGCATTTATGGATTTAAAGTCCGGTTAACAAGAACCTTTTTTTGTTAGAAATTTCAGGTCAAAATACTTTTCAACTAAGTTAAGATAGTATATTTCTTAAAAATAGTTTTAATCACTCTAACGCAATGTACACCTTTTTATAAGTGACAATAAGAGGGATCGATTAGGGGATAAACTCGGTTCTGAATACGCGAAAGCGACAGTTCCCGTTAAATTAGTTCTTTTCACGAGTAGAAAACATTACCCCATAAGGCATCCTATTTATACGCATTTGGAATACTACTTGGCTATGTGAATTGCATCTAAGCCTGTTGTTTTAATATTGAATTTATTTTTGTACTTTACTTTTATTTCGCACAACTTAACCCTTTATTGACTTGCCTTAGATAAACACCGTAACAATAGCAACCGATAGATTGACGTTTGGTCTCTGTGGGATTGATAATCTTTTATATTACTCTGACGCTATTCGTGCACTTGCGAAACAAAGCATCAGCAACCAAACCTTCAATTTCTTCACTCAAACACCTTCCATATACTTCATCTAAGTTGTCCAAACCATTGAAACTAATCTATAATCACTCAAACACAAAGATCACAACCTCACTTTTCATTTCTGCAAGTTAATTTGAGCAGAAGGATTGTAGGCACTTCAAAGCAAGCCAAGAATTCCAACACCTTCCTAGGGGGTCAGTGAAGTTGTAGGCATCATCATTCATCATATAGGAGTTTTCTAAAGGTGCATTGAACACTCTCTAATAGGTAACTTTTTTGACATTTCAAACTATATGTTGTGAGCATCATTTCAACCATTTCTTGATACCAATGTGCTTGCTAAGATGTGAGGATTGAAAGCCTTATGCGTTTGTCTATTGATCATGTGTGTATGAAATTTAATTTTAGCTTAAAGGATTATGGTTTGTCTAGTTTTCTACAAAATTCTTGAACTACGGTCAAAATAAATAAAATCAATTTCCATATTGATGTTCCTTGTTGAGAACTAAGTAGGATGGTATATTAATGTGTTTGGTTTGTTTTGGATTTGAGATAGTATTTTCATGTTTCCATGGATAAACATGGGGAAGAAGAAGAACATACGTGCGTTTTTTTAATAACTAATATATATATATATATATATATATATATATATATATATATATATATATATATATATATATATATATATATATATATATATATATATATATATATATATATATATATATATATATATATATATATATATATATATATATATATATATATATATATATATATATATATATATATATATATATATATATATATATATATATATATATATATATATATATATATATATATATATATATATATATATATATATATATATATATATATATATATATATATATATATATATATATATATATATATATATATATATATATATATATATATATATATATATATATATATATATATATATATATATATATATATATATATATATATATATATATATATATATATATATATATATATATATATATATATAAGGGAACTCTCCATTGTCAAGCTAGCCTTTGGGCAGTGGAGAGTGAGTTGGTCCTCATGTTTATGCACTAGGAAGGCATTGGTTTGATCCCCCCAGCCCCGCTTTTGTTTATTTTTTCTTCTTTTTCCACTTTTTCTTCTTCTTTCCTTCCATTTTCTTCTTTTTTTATTTTTATTTTATTTATTTAATTTCTTTTATTATTCTTTTTCATTTTGGTTCATTTATTTTTTAATTTTAATTT
The DNA here is from genome assembly GCA_963859935.3 of Lathyrus sativus. Lineage (NCBI taxonomy): Eukaryota > Viridiplantae > Streptophyta > Magnoliopsida > Fabales > Fabaceae > Lathyrus > Lathyrus sativus. Next base: position 212,774,811 of record OZ012739.1, on the reverse strand, counting down.
ACCACTTAAAGAAAAAATTAAAAAAAACATATTTATCATATTTATTTTATCTCTTTTATTTTAATTCACACATAAAAATCACCAGAATTTTTATTATCCTTTAAGTTATTTATTTTCTTATTTTAAAACTTAAAAACTCAAAAGCATTTTATTTTCTTTTCTTATTCTTATATTTTTAAAAACCTAAAAAATATATTTCTTTCATTTATTCATTAGGTTTCTCATTTAGTTATTTTTAAATTTACGTTTGATTTGATTTGATTTTGTTTAATATGATTGTTGGTTGTGATATCCATACTTGCCTCAATTTTTTAGGACTTTGTTAATTGCATTGTTAACCTAAAATCTTTGAATCCATGATTAACTTTAAATGTGTGATACTTGATATCTTATATGATGAATCCATGTCTTTGTTCTTTGTCCAGGTGTTAATATTGTCTTGTATAAATATGTTGTGATTGATGATGATGTATGGATGACATGTGTCATGTTTGTACTTGATGATTCAAGTTGATCTTGCTCTTATTTGAGTCATATGTGGTATTTCAAAGCCTATTCATTTTGCTAATTTTGTAAAACCCTTTTCTACCCCAAAATTAAAAGACACATTTATTCACATATCAGAGTAAATTATTAAACTCAATTAAAGCCACCATAAAAGGGCGTAGATTTTCCAAATCCTCAAAATAGGTCAAGGCTCCGTAAACAACGAGTTTTCCCCAAAGTACATCAATGAACGCAACCACAAACTTGCCCAAATAAGTATGGAAAATCCTGTTCATATACTCCATAATTACACATGGTGCATTAGTCACACCAAATGGCATCACGAAATACTCATAATGTCCATACCTTGTTTTAAAAGCAGTCTCCTGAATATCTTCAGCATTCACATGAATCTGATGATACCTAGATCTCAAATCTATCTTACTGAACACACTGGCAACAACCAACTGATCCATCAAATCATCAACCCTTGGAAGTGAACACTTACTCTTGATAGTCACCTTGATCACTTGTCTATAATCCACACCCATCCTCATAGAACCTTCTTTCTTCTTAACTAACAAAATTGGTGCACCCCACGGTGACACACTCAGAAAAAAGAACCTCTCCTCAAGCAGATCTTTGAGTTGATTCATCTTTGAGTTGATTCTTCAACTTCTTCGATTCTGGTGTGGACATACAAAATGGAGCCATTGCTACCAAACTAGTTCCAGGAACTAAGTCGATCGTAAGCTCCACTTCATGTTCCGGTTGTAAATCACTTATCTCATTAGGAAAAACTTCTGGACAATCGCAATTAATTGGCAAACCACCAACTTCCCCACTTTCATTAACACTCAAAGTTTCCATCAAAATAAACATCTCAGTACCATCCTGCACTGACTCACCAAAACAATTCGTAAGTACTTAGCTTAACTCAAAACAATTCACTACACACGCCATCTAAGCTTGCAAGACACGTCTATTCCATCCAACATAACTTCGTCTACTATCAACAAGAGATTATGGGTGATCAGTTCCTCAATTTGTCAATAGACAACCGAAAATCATGATGGGGCATAAACCATCTTTACCAAACTATAAGAGCGTTCATCAACACTCTGAGCCACCACTCCGCACTTGAAGCATCCTGGAGAAGCACAAGCTTCTCCCCCACTTGTTTCATTCCCACTTCTACAGACAAAGGTGAGAAAACAAACGTGTACTGACAGTTTTTTCACACACATGTCGCATACAAGGGAACAAATAACATTAGACGACTTGGCCGGACGGACCAACCTGCTTTGATACCACTAATGTAACACCCTCTCCACCCCACAATCAAAAGGCACATTTATTCATATATCAGAGTAAATTATTAAATTCAATAAAAGCCATCAGAAAAGGGCGTACATTTCCCAAATCCTCAAAATAGGTCAAGGCTCCGTAAACAACGGGTTTTCTCCAAAGTACATCAAATTGCACAAAACAGCAGAACTCAAAAGGCATAAATCAAGGTTTTCCTCATACGGGAAGATAATCAAAATAAACTCAAATAAAACATAGTTTAACTCAAAAGACCCCAACTCGATGTTACATATCAGAGCAAGACCCTCTAAGTTAACCAAAAAGGCTAATAACTCAAAACTTCAAAAAAATAACCTCGGCGGCGTCCACGGCTAAACCTGGTCATCTGCACGTTACCCACATGGAGGTAACATTCAAACAGGCAGGGTGAGTAAAACAGTTCATAATAATCAATGTATGAAAATCAACATATAAAATGGCGTCATAGTCATATTCAACATCATCATATTCATCAATAGGCCTCCAAGGCCACAACATCATAAATTATTCCAAATCACTCATAAATGCAAATGCAACAAAACTCAATGCATGTGGTACCAATCATCACAGCGTGATGGACACTGGGCCATCAACCCTCCATAGATCCCCATCAAAAGGATCGATTCTACTAGAGAACCAAAGCACATCAAAATACTTCACATCCACACAACGGCATTGAAGCCAAAGTAATCGAGGTCTTGAATCGAAGTTCGGATGCACATGAATGCATGACGCACACGTTACAAATCATCCTCATAATAACATCATAGATGCATCATCATTCATCATATTCATCATCATCAAACATCATAACTCATCATCATACATCATGTCATCATAGCGCATCATAATAATCATCATCATACATCATGTCATCATAGTTCATCATAATAATCATCATCATACATCATGCCATCATAGCTCATCATAATAATCATCATCATACATCATGTCATCATAGCTCATCATAATAATCATCATCATACATCATGTCATCATAGAATCATCAAAAAATCATGGAAATATCATCATAGCTCATCATCATTACTCATAGGAATCATCATTATACAATCATGTATTAATCTCATTGGAATCATAGTTATACTCATGGTAATTCATCATACAATCACGTATTTAATCTCATAAAAATATTAGACAATAAATTATATTATTTATAATATATTATAACTATGTTCATTAGCTTTCCAATGCTTCGAACGGGGGTCAAAACTGACTTACGGATCAAAAGTTGCGTCCAAAACAATTTCGACCGAAAACATTGACAATCATGACGGACAGCATGCAATTTTCTGCGTTCTTCACCGTTGGAGGCCTTCTGGACCTCCGATTTCGATTTCGTAAAGACCCAAACTCATAAAATTACAACCCATTCAAAAATATAATTATCTCAAGTAAATTTACAATTTTAACACAATTAAACCATCTAATCATTGTTTTAAGATTATGCCTAAAACCTTTAAAATTAAGGGATATAAGTTCAATCTTGTATCATATTTACGCCCTAAATCAAAAATTTCCCTACAATTGCCCCAAAGGTATCAGAGTTACTCACTGTCTAATATTCCTATCCCTTCAGGGTCAGACAAGTTTAAACCATAGTTTTGGCCACGAAGGCCTAAGGTTTCTTTTTTCCCCAATGAACCACGATTAGATTCACTAATAATAGATTTAGGCCACGAAGGTCATAGATCACTATTTCTCATATCTACCCTCAAACTCTTAGGAATACTTACTACTACACCACAACCATCAGAGTTCTCACTATCAAATTTCCCTACAGGGTTAGACCAATGTCAAATCAGAGTTTTGGCCACGAAGGCCTAGTTTCCCTTTTCCTCCAATGAATTTGCATGGTTAACATATCAATATTAGATTTAGGCCATGAAGAACAAAATCCCTTTTTCTCAAATCAACCCCAAAATCCCTTAAACCCTTAAATCGACCTTAAATACGTTGAATTTACACATTGAAAATCATGAAGGCAATACTCCCCATACCTTAATTTCCGATCAAAGTATTCTCAAATATTTCCGAGAGTCCTCCGAAGCTTTTACCTTCAATCTTCCTTCTCAGAGCTCTGGCCTCAATTCTCCTCATGGTCTAACAAATGAATCCTAACTCCATCACAATTTCCTTTTTGTTAAACCTAGACTTGGGCCTCACAATTGGGCTTTTCCCATATTATCCTCACTAACTCCTCTTAATTGTCCAATTTGCCCTTATTTCACTTATATTTATTTTAATTAATAATAATATTAATATATTCATATTATATATTTTTATTCAAAATAAATAACTCAAATTCCATTAATTCCCAATATTCCACTAAACCACCTAAAATCACCAAAACGCGAATATTCTCATTTAAATAAATTAAATTAAATATTCCCATAATATTTGGTGTGTTACACATTTCATCAAGGTGCACCCGGACACGACATTGAAGATTGTTTTGCTCTCTAGAAGAAAGTGCAAAAGCTGGTCAAAAAGGGTATTTTGTCCTTCAAAATGGTTGATACCAAGGTCCAAGTCACTTTGTTGCTCAAGCATGAAGCAAGTTCCTCTATAAACATGGTTGATTAATTCTTTGGAGTTTAAGGATGTTCTTTAGGCATGCGTTTTTTCAAATCTTTAGTCCATTTACTGCTTTTTCATATGTTACATTCCTTGTTTGTTAATGCACTGATTATGCATGTAAGAACTAGTTTGTTTTGAATGATTAATGCAATGAGTATGTTTGTCTTCAAGTAAACCATTTGTATTCACTCATAAAATGCTTTTTCTGCTTTATAATGCCAATGCTACCAAATCTCCTACCTAGGTAGAAAATTGGAGGGAGGATGATGAAAGTGAAAAATGCGAGATCTCTGGTTATATCCTTTTGAATAAAACCCTGCTAATGATGTAAGGCATTGTTTCAAATCCTCAAATATCAGAGATATAAGGGAGATAGACCTTAGTTAACCCTTTTGATCCTTGAAGTAGGAGTTTCGTTTTGTAAAAAAATACCCTCAATTTTTTAACCTGGGGCAGGGTAGTCTTCAGTTAAGCTGATCGGGCATCCAGACTTTTAAAGGAGAGTAAACATCTGAGGATCTACCATACTTATCCCTCACATATTAGGAGGCTAGGAGTCAAATCCATAATGATTATCTCTCAACTAGCTAAGGAATGAGGTAGTCACAATCCTTTCAAGAAGTCAAAGCAACTTAGAGTCACACGATTTGTTCACAAATAAAAAATGAAGCAGGGTTTATTTCGAAAACCGTGAGCCTAAAAATGGGTGGGTACATATAAACCTTGAGCCTAAAAACTTTTTTGAAAACCGTGAACCAGACCACGTTACAACCCTCAAAAGACCTAATTGAAGCAGGGTTTATTTCAAAAGCATACTCAATGAAATAACGTTTCCTAACTCCTATGAGCTAAGCTCAAAATCTGTGTTGGTTTTGTAAAAAGTTAATTAATGCCATATCCTAACTAGTGATTCGGTCACAAGTTATTTCGATATCTTTTCAATAAAAACTTCAAGACTAGCTTGCGTGTTGCATTAGCAGTCTCATAATTAACATTTCTTGCTTGCTATTATTGCTTGATATCAAGAAGGATACATATGAGCATCAGTGATGAGATTAATACTCGTTAAATAGAGGTAAGTTTTTTCCCCAGTTGTTGCTTTCACAATCTGATCATCCCTAGGGGGCAAGTTTGAAGACTCAATCGTGCCAATATAGTCAATCTAGGGAAGTTACGTCGAGATTCGATAAATCTCTCCAAGAGTTTGAAGACACTAGGGCATTTCAGATGCCAAGTTTTCTATAAAATCCTCTTGAGATGAATTCTTCCCATAGACCATGTAATTTGGGGCATTTGAGAATTAAAGTTTATTTTTATCCATTCACATGAATTGTTGTTCATTTGTGATGAACACCATGCAGTTCATTAGTGCAGAGCTATCTATTCTCCTAAGAAGTATTTTCTTGAGAACTGGCTTACACATATTCCCGGGGATAAGTCTTTATTATAGGTAGCTATGGCATGTTTGGTGAGTGACCTAGGAGTTCCCCATTGGTTCTCTTATGAACTTAGTACTCCCCAGCAAGGTATTAAGCCTGAATTCCCAACTATGCTTTGATTCAAGAATCCCAATTTCCCCAGTTGAATGTGTTTCTTTCTGCCAGCAGGAAATTTATTTTATCCCCTGTTAAGTCTTAAGTATGACATCCCCATCTACAACTTTGATTCAAGTTTATCTAGTTGTTGGTGATCCCTTTCCTAGTGGATATTTCTTTCCCCTGAAGCGGAGTTCATGTTGTTATCCCCTAGTGGATCTTTGATGATAGGAGATTATTTTGGGTTATCCCCAAGTGAAGTATCTTCCTCTCCCCAGAGAGATTGAAACCTTGAATCAGGACTTTGTTCCATCTATGGCTTTTAAATTATCCCCAATGATGTTTCCATCTTGTTAAGATTGGTCGAGTATCTGATTGTGTCGTGATATTTATTTCATCTTTAGTTTATGTTTTTCGTCTATTTTGTCAGCATAAATATAACATGACATACATTCATTCATACACACATACATGATACATGTGCATTTCACATTTTTTCATGATGTTGTTTACTTCACTCACTTTGGCTATGTTTATCCGTAGGTGATGCTTTTTCCTCTCTCCCAATAGAGTTGTCAGCCTTAAATAAGAAGTGTATATCCATTCTAATTCCCCACCGAGTTTTCTCCTTGTGGAAGATTTTTGCTTTAGTTTTCCTTTCTAGTTCATTATCTGGACATAACTAATCCCCATCTGAGATAATTCCTTGTTGGACCGAGTCTTATTTGACTGTTTCTCTCTAGATTGTTCCTAGATCAAACTTCGGTCCTTCGAGTTTATTACCTTTGGTTTAAGCTACCATATGTTTGGTAGTAGGTGATCTTTCCTTCTGAGTTTATCACCTTTGTTTAGGAGACCATATGTTTGGTAGTAGGTAATATATCTCTATCTTTTTTGGTTGGTTACTGTTTGTTTAAGCTGCCATATGTTCGGTAGTAGGTAATCTTTCCTTCTGAGTTTATTATCTTTGTTTAGGTGACCATATGTTTGGTAGTAGTTAATATATCTCTATCTTGTTTTTTGTTGGTTACCTTTTGTTTAAGCTACCATATGTTGAGTAGTAGGTAATCTTTCCTTTTGAGCTTATTACCTTTGGTTTAAGCTACCATATGTTTGGTAGTAGGTAATATATCTCTCTTTCTTCAGTTGGTTACCTTTGGTTTAAGCTGCCATATGTTTGGTAGTAGGTAATCTTTACTTCATAATTTACTACCTTTGGTTTAAGCTACCATATGTTTTGTAGTAGGTAATCTATCCCCAATGAAGTTATCAGCATATCAACTGTTCTTTCATCAAATGTCAGAGTTTTCAATCTTTCTATGGTATTCACCTCCGGTGAAATCATTCTGTTGCACCCCAAAATTTGCTCAACCTTTTCTTGACTTGGTTTATGTTTCATTTCATTTTTGTTCTAGCCTTTGCATTTCATAGCATAGTTCATTAAACAGGGGATCAAGAGGTTGTGCATAGCAAGAGAGGTCTTCTCAGGATATTGAGCCTAAGCAAGGGTTGTTACTCAAGCTTGAATGGTCATCAGGACATCTTGAAGTGGTCAATGTCTTGTGAGAGGATAGATGGATGTGTGTGGGTCAGCTCCTAACTTGGAGGCCAACTAAAGAGCATCAGGGGATTGTGAATGCATGATTATGGGTATGAGATGTTGAGTGAGCTTATTGAGTACCTTGAGAGCCATTTGGAGCTTATTCAAGTTATTGTGTGAAGTGGAACAAGCCTCAGTCAAAAGTGTTGCAATTAGGGTTTTCATCTGGTAAATCCTCAGTCAACTGTGAAATTGAAGGATATTGAAACTAAATTCAAAGTCTCTATGGTCATGGGATGTTGTGTTAAGATACATGAGATATGATTTCAAGATCAATTCATCAAGGATCAAGAGTGTGAGAAGTTACTAAATTAGGGTTCCCAAGGTAAAATCCCCTATTTAGTGCCTAACTTCAAGACCACCTACCTCAATATATAAGTCTCATCTAAACTTTTGGCCAACACGGAACTTGTAGAGCATGTTCTTAGATTTCTTTTGAGTACTAGAAGTCCTTGATTGGATTGATAGAACTCATGTTATGATCCAGACAAGTTACACGTCATCAGATGAATGTGATTTTGGTCAACAAAAGTCAACCAACTTCCAAGCCATTTTTGACCTAGAGGGGTGTTTCTCCTCAACTTTTGGAAAACATGAATGTTATAGGGCATGGTCTTAGATTTCCAAAGAGTACTAGAAGTCTTTCATCTGATTTGTAAAACTCAAGTTATGAGGGTTACAAGTCAGGGGTATTTTGGGAAAGTAAGATTATAGGTCATAAAATTATAGGTCCATTTCACCAATTTAAGTACTTCAAATGGAAATCTTTTCAACATGAAACTTGCTCCAAATAGGGTCATTTGCATTACCAAATCATTTCTTGTCATGGTTGGAGCTTGGATTGAAGATTGGGTGTTAGAATTTTTCATAAAGAAGGCTTAAAATGAGAAATTGAGATTTAAATGATTTTGAACTTTCTCAAGGCAAATTTATGCATTTTCTGAGTGCAAATATTGTTCCAAAGACATTGCCATTTTTACATTTGCAATTTAAGGTCTTTAAATTGGTCATTTTCATGGTTTCTTCATCTTGAAGTAACAAGTTGGAAATCCACCATAAGATCAAAACAAGGCTTAATTCTTGTTCCTTTGATCAGCTCAAGCCATTTGGAATTGATTTGAAACAGAATCAAGGTCGGTGCAGTGAAAAAATACACGTATGGCAAGTGGAAAAAGTGTGGAAAATTTGATTTGTGAATTGGGCTTTGGGGCATGAATTGAAGCATTATTTTCATCTGAACCCAACATAAAAGAGGCTAGGAAACTTCCCAGACCTAGAGAGCTCGTTTTGGTGGTGTATTTGCTGAAATAGAAAGTTGAAAAAGTGAGAGCAAGTTGAAAATCGGTTTTGGATCTACACACCATTGCAAGCCAAACTGAGATGATCAAAAGCTTCCTTAAGGCATTTGGAACGTTTATGGGTGGTTTGTTCAAAGAATCAGCCATAGACAAGACCCAGTGGAGGTGCTCCACTAGGTAAATTCAAAATCACCATATCTCTCATTTTAAACCTTGATTTTGTGCCATTATTGCATACTTGAGACATACAAACAATGTAGATCGTTAATGTATAAAATCAACTAGCATTTGGTGTGTTTTCAGTATGATGCCTAATTCTTGTTGTTTGAATTTTGGCTCATTCTTGAGTTCTTAGAGAACAGGAAGCTTGGATTTGAATTCCTTGTGAGTTGGAGATGCATTCTGGACATTTTGGTTGGCTAATTTTAAGTTTCACAGTTTATGCACATTTCACATTTGTCTTCGATTTGGTTTATTTGTTGCTCAAAAGTGAAAACTAAGGTTGGATTTGACTCCAATTGAAGGAGCCGACCCTTAAACCGTTGGATCCGTTTACTTTTATGTCTAACGCTCAAGATTAAGACGCACGCTATGCTCCTTTTGACCAGATGCACATGATTTAGTTTGAATTTCATTTAATTTGCTGGCACGCTAATGGCCTTGTGATGTGCATACTAAATGATCTGATGGTTCTAGTTGATTTCCACGCTGGTCCTCACGTTGACCAGCCCTGGTGGATTATCTGATCTGACCTAATTCTGTTTGGGCTCCTTGGGCCCCATATGCTATGCACACCCCCCTTTTGGCCCAGTCCACTTTTTTAACAGCCTTTTCTTGTTGTTTGCACCATGTTTCTATTTTTTTATATTTTATTTTCATTTCTTTTTTTTTTATTTTCTTGTTTCATTTTAATTCATTTAAATGACTTCTCCAATTGATAAAATTCTCAAAAAATATGTTTTAAACTCCTTGGAGTGTCCTTTATTTTATAGAATTTTTTATTTTATTTTTTAGTTTATTTTTCATTTAAAAATGAGTTAATTAATTGGAGAGGTTTTATTTGAATTAAATTGTGGCATTGTGGCTTCTTTTATTTGTTTCTCCCTTTTCCCTTTGGTCCAATGAATGAAAATTGTTCCTCATACTCTTGATGAGTTGAACAATTTTTTAGGACCATTTTGCCCCTGGTTGGTTGACTTTAGGATTGACTTTGGATGCTTTCCTTTTGATCCTCGATTCTTGCATTTCAAAGTGGTACATCTTGAATTCAATTTTCTTTTGATGGTGCTTTGAGGGGATATGGACCTTGTTCCCTTGGCATCTTTTTGCCAACGTGTTTGGCTATCGTGTGCATTTTATTTGGTAATTGTTAAGCCGTTTTCCTAATTTTAAGATGACTTGCAAGTCAAGTCATCTCCAAGGAAGGTTCCCACACACATCTTGACCTAGTTTGACTTGGATATGATATTTTTTTTATCCCTTGAGCCTCCAATGCTTTGTAATTCATGTTGTCAACATGTTAGGGATGTTTTTAGTTCAATTTTAGGTCATGAAAATTCTTTTTGCTTGCTCATTTGTGTTCATCTTTTGAGTCTTTCAATTTGGGTTCCTTGTGGAGCTTTCTTGCCTTTCCTTTGTGCATATGCTTGCTTTCTCTTATGTTATGTTTGCTTTTGCATTTGTGCACTCTCTCCTCATCTTCCATTTTGTCCCATGACTTTGGAATGTTATTTAAGGTAGCTTGGTCCCTCCTGAGGAGGAACTTGAAGCTTACCTAAAGTAATGAATCCATGAGGACTTTTTCTTAGTGACTTTGTCACACTTGTTTGCTTGCTTTTGGTGCATCTCTTTCTTTTTCCTCTTTGCATTCTCATGTGCATGCTTGGTTGAGATGGGCTTGTGGTGGCTACTTCCCCACACATGTTTTCCTCCCACTTTCATTCTATGTGTTCTTACTTGTGCATTCCATGTATGCATTTCTCTTATTTGCATGTCATATCTTGTTCTTTCTTCTTTTCTCTTCCTTCCCTTAGGACTTCTAACCTCTCTTGTTTAAGAGAGGTTATGATAGACATTAGGGTTCTAACCATGCATGATAACATTAGGTAGTCCCCTTTTGAATCCCAACTTTAGGTCCACTTTGCATGATAGCTTTTAGGATTGATTAGTCTCCCATTAGTGTTCTTTCTTATCTTCTCATCTTCAAACATTCATAAAGTACTTAATAAAGGATGACAATTGTTGTACGCTACGAGCCTTAAGCCATTTGGGAAATGATGATTGGGTGGTTACCTCTCAATTATCTAGAATGTTAGTGTATGTCCTTTGGACGATATACGACGCATTCGCTCCTAGATCATAGTCTTTAGTGCAACATGAGTTACAAACCAAGTTCAAAACATTTCTTCTTTAAAAAACACAAAAAACAATTCAAACCTTTTTATCCTTCGGGATCTTAATCAGGAAAACCTCTTTCATAAATAAGAGTATTGTTAACTTTCAGTCCTATCGCAAACGGTAACGCCTAAGTCTCCAATGGTCGAGCTGCATACACCAAACTGCTAGAACTGTTTTTTAACCCTACTCGGGTAAAACTTTTGAATAGCCTGTGCTCTCGTTAGCCCGAACTACGTTTTATATGATCTTTCATACCAGATGAAAGTACGTAGGCACAAGACGCGACGTCTTAGTGAGCAACCTTCCCCCTATCTTTATCCGTAGTTGGTCGAACTACGTTGACTTTGACTTTCCCATTGCACGAGGGAGTACGTAGGCACAAAGCGGCGATGCTCTGCAGAGTCAGTTCTTTTTCTTTTTCTTTTGTCCATAAGCCTTTAACGTAGATAGTTTATACACCCTTTTAGATAGACAACACATGCATGGATCTCGTCGAGTACGACGGACGTGAGGGGTGCTCATACCTTCCCCTTGCGTAACCGACTCCCGAACCTAGGACTTGGTTGCGATGACCTCGTCTTTTCCCGTTTTCGTCAGGTTTTTTCTGATCGTTTCCTTTGCCTATCTTTAGGATAAATAACGACAGGTGGCGACTCTGTTAGTCATTGCCGACCTCTTTTTTTGCAGTAGCGACAGCTGGCAACTCTCCTGGGGACAGGAATATCCCCTATGCGAGTCAATCCTAGCGCTTGTGTGTTTATTTTTAGGTGTTGCATATATGTGCTTTATTTATCTTTCTCGAATTTATTTTTAGCATCATATATCATTAATGTTGTGCTGTGGGGAGGGAAGTTCCATTGAGTGATAAGCCGGACCTGGGCTTGAGTACAAACTTAGTATTAGAAGCGAAAAGTAGTGGTGAACCTATATGTTAGGCATGCACCAGTTCCCACGAAATTTGTGCTCAGACGAGATTCTCTTTGATGACTTTCTTTCCAGCCCAGTGGGTCGTTGAGAGGATTTCAGATTTGAGGGTTGTCGACTCTAGGGACCGATCGTTTGTGATTTAGCTAAGTGAGGCCTCTTCGTGAGATGATGATGCCAAACCAGAAATGGTAAACGTATCATCATTTTTCGAAAGTCTGTGACGCTGATGAACGCTTAGGATGTCGAAGCTTTGTCTGTGGATAGGTCCATACCTGTGAGAGGGATTGGGTTATGCAGGAAACCTTGGCTTTCAGAATACCCGGTTCTTTTTAATGTGAATCTGTTTATCAGTGGGTCCTGTTATCGGCACTTTGTTCTTGCTAAGGCAAAGCGCTGGTTCTTCTCGACCAACAGCACAACAGTCTTGATCCCCTGTTTGCATTCGCATGTGCATTTTCATTTGCATTTCATTAACATGTGTTTATGTTGCAGGTGTACATTTCCTCTTCGATTCTGGTGATTCTGTTCTCTTATTTTTGACATGGAGCCCTTGAGGAGGACCCTGGCCTACAAGTTTCCTACGCCTGATATTAGAACTCTGCGAAGTTTGATTTCTCTAGCTGATAAGAAGGTTATGGAGGATTTCAGAGAGTCTTATGGGAGGCTTTTGAATGTTGTTTGCAAACCTTCTCTGGATGAATTGAATGGCCTTCAGACGTTGCTGCAATTCTATGATCCTCATTTGCGAGGCTTCACCTTTCAGAGTTTTGTTTTAGCGCCTACATTGGTGGAGTATTCTGATATGTTGGGAATACCTATTCTGAACCAGATACCATTCCATCATGTTGAGGGAGAGCTAGATTTGACTGAACTATCTAAGGATTTACATTTGGATGTCTCTGAGTTGAAAGGAAAGTTAGCTAGTAGGAATGGAATGTTTGGGTTTCCGTTACCTTTTCTTACAGACAAGGCTCGACAGTTTTTTAAGAAAGGTTGTTGGGTGATATTCAGCGCTATATTGGCCCTATGTATCTATGGCATTCTTTTATTCCCGAACATCCCAGATTTTGTAGATGCATATGCATTCAGTATCTTTGCTTCGAAGAACCCCATACCCACTATGTTGGGCGATGTTTATCATTCCGTACAATACAAGAACGAGAACAGGAGAGGGAAAAGTGTATCTTGTTGTGCACCTTTGTTCTATATGTGGTTCAGGAGCCACCTTCCCAAGACTGATCCATTCTCTGCTACTGCTGGTACTTCGGAATGGTCCGAGCGCTTGATGAGTTTGTCCATCGAAGACATTGTTTGGTTTGATAGGGATGTATTGGGCATTGAGATTATCTATAGTTTTGGAAGCTTTCCTAACGTCCCACTGGTCAGAAGGAAAGGTTGCATAAACTATAATCCGGCCATCGCTATCAGACAGTTTGGGTATGCACTGAGAGGTCCCCCAAAGGATGAAGAGATACAGGAATCTCTGTATCTCACTGGTTTGTTGGAGGGGGATACTTTAGCTAGGATTGAACATGCTTGGAGAAATGTCCACAGGAGAGGAAAGGTTGCCTTGGGAAAGAGTAATAGTCAAGCATACGCTCCCTGTTTGGTTTGGATTCAGAGTAGAGCCAAAGAATTGATGATGCCATATCCGTCTGTTCAGCATGTGCATCCTCTTAAGATTGCAGAGCCTACCACAGTAGATATTCAGAAGTATAATCAGGTTTTGCTTGAGAAGGAAGAATTGAAGAGAGCTAATGAAGAATTGGAGAAAGAGATTATTCAGCTTCGCAGTGAGAAGATAGAAGCGGTTCATTCTTTCAGAAGACAAACCGAGCTTGTGAACAAACTGGGTACTGATCTGACTAAGGAGACTAAGGACAGGGAGCGCATAGGCCAAGATTTGAATGCTTCTTATCGTGTTCTTGCCACGAAGAAGGAAGACTTGGATAAGGCTTACATGAGGATCTCCAAGTTCGAATCAATATGGAATGCCACGCTCGCTAATAACAAGGAGCGCGAAGACAAGCTAAAACTTCAGATCAGCAAGCTGAAGGCTCATCTTAATGCCAAGGATGGAGAAATTGCAGCAGAAGCATCACTTATACGAGACAGCGAATACAGGTTCAATGCAGCGATCGCGAACTTGAAGGATCTCAGGTTGCGGGCTGACTCCAAGAGACGCAGGCTTGAAGCATGTTTCAGGTAAGAAGTTTCAAAGGATCAGGTTGATAGCCTACGACATACTGTCAACCAGCAGGATTTGCTTATTCAGGGGCTGCTTGCTAGACCGAATCATCCTGAGACATTGAGGTTGTTAGAGGCTTTCCGATCACGTCATCTTGCTTGACCAGTTCTGTTTATTTCTGTTGTAGTTTTGCTGTTTGTTTGTTGTATTGACCATCGCCAGACTTGTTGGCTGAGGTCTTTTCCTTTTTTGTATTCAACTGTAGTTTGTACATTGCCTAATGGCTTCTTGATCTATATATGAGGAGTTGGTATTTTATGCTTGTCATTAGGGTTCTCCATTGTTATGTTTTTCCTGGAAACTAGAATCGAGGGGGAAATGTCCCTATTGCATAAATACATGTATGCATTTTAGCATGTTTCTCACATTTGTAGGTGCATCGGAACTGTTAACTTTATCTTGTTTCTTGTGCCACTAGTGTTTCAGGATTGCAGAACAGATAACTCACCAGTACGGTACCAGAGGAAACTAGAAAAGACTGATGGATCAGATGCAGGTAGAAATGCAAGAGATGAGAGATCGTATGGCACAGCTGATGGAGGTCATGCAAGGGGTTGCTAGTGGCCAGGCATAACTTTAAACTTTGGTGCAACCTCTGATTGCACCGGTGGATAATGATGGTGTGTTACATGGTGGGATTGCTTCTAACCCTCCTCATAAAGAAACTCCTCGTGCAGACAATTCTATGCCAAGTTTAGTCATCCCTACTGCTGGAGTGGGTGGTCACGCTGATGGTGTTGGAAATACGGCAGGTTTTAATCATGTTGGTTTTGCTAATGGGGGTAATGGTAATGGAAACGGCTTTGGCCTCGACACTACAGGTGCTGTATAGGGTAGCATGGACCATACATGGAATGAGGATAGGCAGGAGGATTTATTTTCGCCTTTATAAATGCCAAAATACCTTTTGAGGCTGATAGAAGGATTAAAATGATCGAAGAGAAGATGAGATCTCTTGAATTCCAAAACTCTATGGGGCTGGATATGTCTAACCTGGGGCTGATCCCAGGCTTGAGAGTGCCTCACAAGTTCAAAGTGCCTGACATCGATATGTACAAAGGCACTACTTTCCCGAGGGTTCACCTGCGCTCGTACTATAGAATGATGTCCACGTACTCAGACGACGAAAAACTCTTGATGCACTTTTTCCAGGATAGCCTGTCTGGCCCCTCTTTGGAGTGGTACATGGGGCTGGAGCCCACTAACGTCCGCAGCTGGAAGGACCTAGCCGAAGCTTTTGTAAGGCACTATCAGTACAACAGTGACCTTGCACCAAATAGAGTCCAGTTGCAGAATATTTCCCAAAAGAATAACGAATGCTTTAAAGAATACGCCCAGAGGTGGCGAGAGCTTGCTGCTAGGGTACAACCACCAATGGTAGAAAGGGAGCTTGTGGACATGTTTGTTGCTACTTTACCAGGGGTGTACTATGAAAAGCTTATAAGCAGTATGTCCGGAAGTTTTTCAGACTTGATAATCACCGGTGAAAGGGTGGAAAACGGCATCAAGCTCAGAAAGATTCAGGCGGGAGAGGTACCCTCATCTGAAGGGGGAAGAAAGAAAGTATTTGGAAACAAGAAGCGTGAAGGTGACGTTAGCTCAGTGACAAGTTCTAGAGGAAGAGGAAGGGGTCAACCACATAACCAATATCGCTAACAGCAAGTTGCCAGTGTCACTATTCTTGTGCAACCACAACAACAACCACAACAACAACAACAAAGACAGTATCAGCCACAGCAACAAAACCAGCAAGGTTATAGGAGGTATCCTGATAGGGCCAGGCCGAATAGAATATTTGACACTCCACTGATGCCCTACTCTCAAGTGCTTTAGACTTTATTACACCTGCAATTAATTCTGAAAAGGACTTTAGCTCCTTTAACAGGTACTCCCCCACCGGGTTATGATGCAAAATTCCCGTTGCGAGTTTCACTCTGGGGCGCCTGGTCACTCTATTGACGATTGCAAGGCTTTTAAACATAAATTACAAGATCTCATTGACAGCAAAGCAATAAATTTTTCTCATGATGCACCTAACCTTGTGCAGAACCCTATGCCAAATCATGGGCAGGCTAGGGTTGGTGCTATTCTGGTGGAGGAGGATTTAGACTTGATAATGGATGTGAATGAGTTGAAAACTCCATTGAAGTTTGTGAAAGACAAATTGCTGGGAGGAGGTGTATTCCCAGGCTGTAATGAGGATTGTGTTGATTGCTTAAGTCATCCTGAGGGATGTGTTGATTTGAGAAAGTGTATCCAAGGAATTATTGATGAGGGGACGTAGCAGTTTGAATGAACCGCAAAAAAGAAACCTGTTGAGGAAGTAAGTGAAGAGAGGGACGAGGTCGCTACGATCTCGATCCCGTATAAGACTATAACTATTTCAGAGCCTCCTAGGCCACCAACAATCACTATTACCAAAGCAAGACCTGTGCCTTATGAAAGCACCAAAGCGATTCTGTGGAACTACGGAGCTGAGGTGTATTGTAATGGTCAGAAGATAGATTTGAAGAGTTTTCCTATGGAGTCAGCAGAGAATGTTGTGGGAGCAGGAGCAATCACCCAAAGCGGCAGAGTCTTTGCATCACCCGAAGTGGTGGCTGAAAAAGCAGATAGAGGGAAGGTTAAGATGGTAATTGAAGAAACTTCCCAGTCTGGCGAGAGGGAATCTTTGGAGAATGACGTAGAGGAAGTCATGAGGCTGATACGCAAAAGCGACTACAAGATAGTCGAGCACTTACATCAGAGACCTTCCAAAATTTCAATATTATCACTGTTGTTGAGTTTCGAAGCTCACAGGAATGCATTGATGAAAGTGTTGAGTACCGCTTTCGTGCCCTAAGAAATATCAGTGAATCAACTTAAAGGGGTGGTTGGGCATGTAAACACGGCAAATGGCCAGGGATTTACAGATCTAAACTTAACGCCAAGGGGTAGAAACCACAATTGTGCGCTGCATATTTCTGTTGAATGTAGAGGAGTGGTTATGTCTCATGTCCTTGTTGATATAGGGTCATCTTTGAATGTGCTACCGAAGAAGGCACTTATGAAGCTAGATACTCGAGGTATTACCTGTACACCAAGTGACTTGGTTGTACGTGCTTTCGATGGTACTCGGAGGTCTATCTTTGGAGAGCTGACTTTGCCTATCCAAGTGGGCCCAGAAGTTTTCGACGTTGTATTTTATATCATGGACATTCAGCCCGCTTATAGCTGTTTGTTAGGAAGACCATGGATCCACTCAGCTGGGGCTGTTACATCGACTTTGCATCAGAAGCTGAAATACATGGTTGGTGGCAGTGTTGTGACAATATGTGGAGAAGAGGACATCATGGTTAGTCACCTGTCTTCTTTCAAGTACGTTGAAGTAGATGGGGAGATTTATGAGACCTTGTGTCAATCGTTTGAAACCGTTCAGTTGAAAGATAAATCTCCGGTGGTGAGAAAAGAGCCTGAGGTGGCTATGTCCTCTTTCAAAGAAGTGCATGTCGTGGTGCAAGCTGGTTCGGCCCAAGGATGGGGGCAGTGGATTGATATCCCTCAGAAGCAAGACAAATTCGGTCTAGGGTACTACCCATCGTCTTTACAAAGCACACCAAAGTTCAAGGGGCCGATCGGGTTTACTAGTGGGGGTGTCTTCTTCGACCAGCTTAATACCATTTCTGATGATGAAGCTAGAGACAGTGACTGCGATATCGATGCCTGGATCAAGCCATGCATTCCAGGACAACGTCTATGCAACTGGTCCATTGAGGAATTTGTCCAAGTGACCAATGAACATTAATGCTTTTGTTTTTCAATTATTGTACGACCCTATGTTCTACCCGGAGCATAGTGGTTTGTTATTTCAGGGCTTGTTTGTTTATGTTTGAATACTGTTTCATCTATTAATCGAAGGGCGTTTTTCCATTCAAATTTTGAGATCTCTGTTTTTCTTGTTTTACCTTTAACAATAAAAAGGCAATGTGTTTGTTTGCATATCGTTTGAAGCACTTAACCATTTTCATTGCAGGTCTTATATCATTGCAGATGACACCGATCAATAATCTTATATGACTCGCTTCGACTTTGATAACCCGGTATTTCAAGCTGAAGAAGAGATTGATGAGGATGAAGACTTGCCCGAAGAGTTACCAAGACTTTTGAGATAAGAAGAGAAGATTATTCTGCCTCATGAAGAAGAGATTGAGGTTGTCAACTTGGGTTCTGAAAAGGTTGTCAGAAATGTCAAAATAGGGGCTGCATTGCAAGGGGACATCAAGCAATGGTTGATAAAGATGCTTCGAGAATACAGTGTTATCTTTGCTTTGTCTTACAAAGATATGCTCGGACTTGACACTGACATCGTGGTTCATCGATTGCCACTTCGAGAAGAATGTCCACCCGTCAAGCCGAAGCTTAGAAGAACGAGAATCGACATGGCTGTAAAAATCAAAGAAGAAGTTCAAAAGCAGTTGGACGCTGGATTTTTAGCCGTGACAACTTACCCTCAGTGGGTCGCCAATATTGTACCTGTACCTAAGAAGGACGGTAAGGTACGGATGTGCGTTGATTATAGAGATTTGAATAAGGCGAGCCCAAAGGATGATTTCCCGCTCCCCCACATTGACGTATTGGTCGACAATACAGCTCAATTCTTGGTGTTTTCCTTCATGGGTGGCTTCTCCGGTTATAATCAGATAAAAATGGCACCGGAAGACATGGAGAAAAAAACATTCATTACACCGTGGGGAACATTTTGCTATAAGGTGATGCCGTTTGGGTTGAAAAACATAGGGGAAACTTATCAGCGGGCAATGGTGACTTTGTTTCATGATATGATTCATCATGAGATCGAGGTCTATGTTGATGACATGATTGCGAAGTCCCAAACAGAGGAAGAAAATCTGGTCAACTTATTGAAGTTGTTTGAGAGGTTGAGGAAGTTCAAATTGAGGTTGAATCCAAATAAGTGCACGTTCGGAGTTCGGTCCGGAAAGTTATTGGGGTATATTGTTAGCAGAAAAGGAATCGAGGTAGATCCTGCAAAAATAAGAGCTATTCAAGAAATGCCAGCGCCGAAGACTCAAAAAGAAGTTCGTGGCTTTTTAGGGAGGTTGAACTACATCGCTCGGTTCATATCTCATCTAACAGCCACGTGTGAACCAATGTTTAAACTGTTAAAGAAAGATCAAGCAGTTGTCTGGATAGAAAATTGTCAAAAAGCATTCGATAAAATAAAACAGTATTTGCAGGAGCCTTCGATACTGATACCCCTAGTTGTTGGAAGACTGTTAATCATGTATTTAATGGTTCTTGAGAATAGTATGGGTTGTGTTCTCGATCAACACGACGAGACAGGAAGAAAATAGCATGCAATTTATTACTTGAGTAAAGAGTTCACAGATTGTGAATTCCGTTACTCAATGCTTGAAAAAACGTGTTGCGCACTCGCTTGGGCGGCCATACGTTTAAGACAGTACATGCTCAATCATACAACCATGCTAATTTCGAAGATGGATTCGATTAAATATATCTTTGAAAAGCAGGAACTTTCTGGAAGGATTGCCAGATGGCAAATGGTACTGACAGAGTTTGAAATCCAGTATGTTTCTCAGAAAGCCATTAAAGGGAGTGTTCTGTCAGAATACCTTGCTGAACAACCAATTGATGATTACCAACCGATGAGATTTGAATTTCCTGACGAGGACATTATGTACTTGAAAACAAAAGATTGTAATGAGCCATTACCCACTGAAGGTCCGAAGAAGGGTTCTCAATGGCAGATGATTTTTGATGGTGCAGTTAATTCATATGGCAGTGGAATTGGGGCAATTATCACGACTCCCCATGGAACTCATATCCCCTTCACTGCTAGATTAACTTTTCCTTGTACCAACAACGAAGTCGAGTACGAAGCATGTATCATGGGTTTGGAAGAAGCTATTGATCTGAGGATCAAGAATCTCGATGTATATGGCGATTCAGCGCTAGTTGTGAACCAAATCGAAGGAGAATGGGAATCTCGTCAGCCCAATCTGATCCCTTACAAGGATTATGCAAGAAGATTGTTACCATTCTTCGATCGTATAGACTTCCATCATGTGCCAAGAGCGGAGAATCAAATGGCGGACACTTTGGCTACACTGTATTCAATGTACAAGGTCAATTTTTGGAACGAAGCGCCAAAGATTGTTATCTCACGCCTCGACAGGCCCGCTTTCATATTTTCCGTTGAGGGAGCTTCCGATGGTAAACCGTGGTTCCATGACATCCAGAATTTCCTTAAGAACCAAGAGTATCTGCCAGGGGCATCGACTCAGGATAAGAAAACTCTTAGGAGATTGTCTGGTAACTTTTACCTCAACCCAGATGGTGTGTTGTATAGAAGAAATCATGATCTGGTACTATTCAGGCGTGTGGACGAAAAAGAAGCAAGCTTGCTTATGGAAGAGGTCCAAGAGGGTACTTTTGGCACGCATGCCGGTGGACATGCCATGACTCGGAAGATACTACGAGCTGGTTATTTTTAGCTAACAATAGAGTCGGATTGTTTCAAATTCGCAAAGAGATGCCATAAATGCCAGATTTATGCTGATAAGATTCATGTGCCGCTGTGCCCGTTGAACGTTATGTCATCCCCTTGGTCGTTTTCCATGTGGGGCATCGACATGATTGGAAATATTGAACCTACTACTTCTAATGGACACTGTTTTGTCTTGGTAGCTATCGATTACTTCACCAAGTGGGTGGAGGCAGCATCGTACGCTAATGTAACCAAACAAGTGGTAGCAAGATTCATAAAGAAGGACATCATTTGCAGATATGGAATTCCTGAGCGAATCATTACTGATAATGGTTCGAATCTGAACAACAAAATGATGAAGGAGTTATGCCAGAACTTCAAAATTGAACATCACAACTAATCGCCCTATCGACCGAAGATGAATGGCGTTGTTGAAGAGGCCAATATGAATATCAAAAAGATAGTGCAAAAGATGGTTGTCACATATAAAGATTGGCATGAAATGTTTCCTTTCGCCTTGCACGATTATCGTACGATGGTACGCACATCAACAGGGGCAACTCCTTTCTCATTAGTGTACGGTATGGAAGTTGTCCTACCGCTAGAGGTTGAGATTCCTTCTTTAAGGGTTTTGGTTGATGTAAAGCTTGATGAGGCAGAATGAATCAAGAATAGATTGAATCAACTTAGTCTGATGGATGAAAAGAGGCTAGCATCAATTGCATATGGTCGTTTGTACCATATCTGAATGAAGAAAGCTTACGATAAGAAGGTGCGCCCTCGAAGCTTTCAGACGGGCGACCTTGTGCTGAAAAAGATTTTCCCACCACACTCAGATCAAAGGGGCAAATGGACTCCTAATTACGAAGGTCCATTTGTTGTACGAAAGGTTTTCTCTGAAGGAGCCTTAGTATTATCCACCATGGATGGTGAGGATTTTGCATCCCTTGTGAACGCAGATGCAGTTAAAAAATACTTTGCTTAAAAGAGACCCGCTGGACACAAAAAGAAAAGTTCAGGCAAAAATGGGGCATCCCAGCGAACCTTAAAAAAGGAAAAAGGTTCGGGCAAAAATTAGGGATAAAATGAAAAAATGTAAACCCGCAAAGTTGAAAACCTAGAAAGGCGACTTTGGCAAAAATGGGTATCCCGGTGAATCGAAAACCCAAAAGGGCGGTTCAGGCAAAAGTTAGGGATTGAAAAGAAAATGACTACGGTCTGCATATGAACTTCATTGTTTAGTGGATTGGGAGAACCTGAGGGCCGTTTTATCCGAATCAATCTCTTCTGAAGACGAAGCGTTGGGAAAGCGTCAGGGTCAAGCGAGTCATAGAGGAATCAGCTCATCGTATTTTGTCTGCGCCATATTACCGACATTGCTGTACTTTTTGTTTAAAATGTACACTTTTGTATTTGCTTTTGTGCTTACTTGTAGTTTTGTGCAGCTTCCTCTTTTCAGGAGTTGCATCTGTTGTAAAACTTTTCCTATTCACGGGCCGATTATCAATAAACATATACTATTCAGTACTTGTCTATGTGTTTTGTTTTAGCTTTTACTGTTTTGTTTGTGAAAAACGCACGATGTTTCTGATGAACTTGCATACATAAACTTGCAGGCCTTGGCCAATAATTGTTAAAAATCTGATATTAACTGAACAATGTCAGGAATGATGACCAAGATAGTCTTTTTGTATAGGATGTCTTGTCTGTTTGTCTTTTGCAGGGTTGTTACCCTTGGGGCAAGGTTTTATAAATGTGGTTAGATTCATATGTTCCCTAAATGGTGTCGTTCTCCAGCAGGTGAAGCTGCATCTCTATCCCAGTAGAGTTATATGCTGTGTTTAGCATGTCCTTGGCAAGTTGCCGATACGCTTTTAATTCCCCGCAGAGTTTGGGTATGTGCTTACTCCTCAGCGAGTCGAGATGCGGGCGTATCCCCACAGAGTAGGTGCCAAGTTTTCCCCAGTAGTGGCCTGGTACTTCTCCCTCTCATTCAGCTTGATTGTAGGAACTCAGCTTCCAGCGGTGCAGACTGAGGCCTCCGGCAGTTAGGTCTTTGTTCCGTAAGAGAGTTGCGTCTTGGAAGGCCGTTCAGGGCATTGTTGTTCTCCATCAGGTAAGTTAGGCTGTTTAGCCTCGATGTTTTAAGTACTCGGTGAGTTATCAGTTCCTCAGAAAATTTGCATTTCGGAGAGTCAGCCCGGGCATTTTCCTCATCAAGTGGTGATCTGCATCCCAGGTTGAGTTTGGATTTCCTGTTCTTGTATGAATTTTGTTCCCGTTAGGTGAGCCTTTCAGGGCTTTTTCGCTTCGGCGTAAGTCCAACTGTTATTGGCATGGGTAAGCCATTCCCTGCAGGTTTGTTTGTTGTTCTAGATAGGATGGTTTCTGTCTCTCTAGCATTTACTTTGCTATTTCAGTTCTGTTGCATCTGCATGCGTGCATAGCATCTACCCAAACGTGTAGCATTTCCATCTTGTATGGAGCATTACGCCATTTTCAAACATTTGCATGTGAAACATAGACTAGGTTGTTATCTCTTTGTTTCAGGTGTATCTTCGAAGGCTTGATCTTCTCCTTTGATATCCAGACCATGTGATTTCTCTTAGCCCGCGTGGTATCCAGACCCCGGCTCATGTTATGCCCCAGCAGCATCTTCGGATCTGAGTGGGTCATGATGAGTATGGTGATGATCTCCTTTCCCCGTTGAGTATCTAGACTCCGGTCCATTCCTACCTGATTAGGTTTTCCTTTTTCCATCGAGTATCCAGACTCCGGTGAAGATGGTTGTGGTATCCAGACCACAGTGGTTGATATTATTTTGTTTCCTCCGTTGAATATCCAGACTCCGGTAAAGTCAGTTGGGTATCCAGACCCCGGTCAGTTCCGTAGAGTACCCAGACTCCGGTAATTTTCCAACAGGTATTTTCTCTCGATCCGTTGAGTATCCAGACTCCGATCAAATTCCTTTGTGATGTCCAGATCACAGCAAGTGTATTCTCTTTTCCTTATGGTATCCAGACCATAGCTTATGCTCGTGTTATTACGCTTTCTCCGTTGAGTATCCAGACTCCGGTAAAGTCAGTTGGGTGTCCAGACCCTGATGAATCTTGTTTGTACCTATATCCGTTGAGTATCCAGACTCCGGTAAAGGCAGTTATGGTATCCATACCATATTAGTTTATCTGATGCTCCGTAATATCCATGTCACAGTATTGTTGTTATATCTTATTACCGTGTGGTATCCAGACCTTGGCGCTTGTTGTTTTTCTCAGCCCATGTGGTATCCAGACCACAACTCATATTGTCTCCTAGCAACGTCGTTTGACTTGAAGGATATACAGATCCTGATGAATATATTTCTATTGCATAGAGCATCCAGGCTCAGATTGCATTGAGCATTCGGGCTTAGATTATTGAGTATTCAGACTCAAATTTATTAACCGAGTATCCAGACTCAGGTTAGTTGCATAGAGCATCCTGGCTCCGAATTGCATTGAGCATCCAGGCTCCAGTTTTCTAGTATCCAGACTCAGATTTGTTCTTTGAGCATCCATGCTCCAATTTGTGTCTTTGAGCATCCAGGCTCCAAATTGTGTTTTTGAGAATTCAGGCTCCGATTACCCGGAGCATTCAGGCTTCGATTTCTATGGAGTACCCAGACTCCGGTAATTTGGATTGTTACTTTTCACAACCTTTTCTTGACTTGGTTTATGTTTCATTTCATTTTTGTTCTAGCCTTTGCATTGCATAGCATAGTTCATTGAACAGGGGATAAAGAGGTTGTGCATAGAAAGAGAGGTCTTCTCAGGATATTGATCCTAAGAAAGGGTTATTACTCAAGCTTGAATGTTCATCAGGACATCTTGAAGTGGTCAATGTCTTGTGAGAGGATAGATAGATGTGTGTGGGTCAGCTCCTAACTTGGAGGCCAACTGAAGAGCATCAGGGGATTGTGAATGCATGATTATGGGTATGAGATGTTGAGAGATCTTATTGAGTACCTTGAGAGCCATTTGGATCTTATTCAAGTTGTTGTGTGAAGTGGACAAGCCCTAGTCAAAAGTGTTGCAATTAGGGTTTTCATCTGGTAAATCCTCAGTCAACTGTGAAATTGAAGGATATTGAAACTCAATTCAAAGTATCTATGGTCATGGTATTTTGTGTTAGGATACATGAGATATTATTTCAAGATCAATTCATCAAGGATCAAGAGTGTGAGAAGTTACTAAATTAGGGTTCCCAAGGTAAAATCCCCTATTTAGTACCTAACTTCAAGACCACCTACCTCAAGATATAAGTCACATCTAAACTTTTGGCCAACATGGAACTTGTAAAGCATGTTCTTAGCTTTCTTTTGAGTACTAGAAGTCCTTGATTGGATTTATAGAACTTAAGTTATGATCCAGACAAGTTACAGGTTATCAGATGAATGTGATTTTGGTCAACAAAAGTCAACCAACTTCCAAGCCATTTTTTACCTAGAAGGGTGTTTCTCCTCAACTTTTGGCCAACATGAAAGTTGTAGGTCATGGTCTTAGATTTCCAAAGATTACTAGAAGTATTTCATCTGATTTGTAAAACTCAAGTTATGAGGGTTACAAGTCAGGGGTATTTTGGGAAAGTAAGATTATAGGTCATAAAATTATAGGTCCATTTCACCAATTTAAGTACTTCAAATGGAAATCTTTTCAACATGAAACTTGCTCCAAATAGGGCCATTTGCATTACCAAATCGTTTCTTGTCATGGTTGGAGCTTGGATTGAAGATTGGGTGTTTGAATTTTTCATAAAGAAGGCTTAAAATGAGAAATTGAGATTTAAATGATTTTGAACTTTCTCAAGGCAAATTTATGCATTTTCTGAGTGCAAATATTGTTCCAAAGACATTGCCATTTTCACATTTGCAATTTAAGGTCTTTAAATTGGTCATTTTCATGGTTTCTTCATCTTGAAGTAACAAGTTGGAAATCCACCATAAGATCAAAACAAGGCTTAATTCTTGGCCCTTTGATCAGCTCAAGCCATTTGTATTTAATTTGAAATAGAATCAAGGTTGGTGTAATGAAAAAATACACGTATGGCAAGTGGAAAAAGTGTGGAAAATTTGACTTGTGAATTGGGCTTTGGGGCATGAATTGAAGCATTATTTTCATCTGAACCCAACATATAAGAGGCTAGGAAACTTCCCAGACCTATAGAGCTCGTTTTGGTGGTGAATTGGCAGAAATAGAAAGTTGGAAAAGTGAGAGCAAGTTGAAAATTGGTTTTGGATCTACACACCGTTGCAAGCCAAATTGAGTTGATCAAAAGCTTCCTTAAGGCATTTGGAACGTTTCTGGGTGGTTTGTTCAAAGAATCAGCCATAGATAAGACCCAGTGGAGGTGCTCCACTAGGTAAATTCAAAATCACCATATCTCTCATTTTAAGCCTTGATTCTGTGCCATTATTGCATACTCAAGACATAGAAATAATGTAGATCGTTAATGTATAAAATGAACTGGCATTTGGTGTGTTTTCAGTATGATGCATAATTCTTGTTGTTTGAATTTTGGCTCATTCTTGAGTTCTTAGAGCACATGAAGCTTGGATTTGAATTCCTTGTGAGTTGTAGATGCATTCTGGATATTTTGGTTGGCTAATTTTAAGTTTCACAGTTTGTGCACATTTCACATTTGTCTTCGATTTGGTTTATTTGTTGCTCAAAAGTGAAAACTAAGGTTGGATTTGAGTTCCTCTTGTTGTGAGGATGAATTTACACTATGAGTTTGTTAATTTTGGTTGAGTTTTCATGATTGGGATTTTCTGGTGACTGTTCACGGTGGCAGGGTGACCGGAGAAGATGACCGGAAGGGATCTCCGGCCACCCTCTGGTTTTTCTGAATTTTCGTTGACTCCAATTGAAGGAGACGACCTTTAAACCGTTGGATCCGTTTACTTTTATGTCTAACGCTCAGGATCCAGACGCACGTTATGCTCCTTTTGACCAGATGCACATGATTTAGTTTGAATTTCATTTAATTTGCTAGCACGCTAATGGCCTTGTGATGTGCACACTAAAAGATCAGATGGTTCTAGTTGATTTCCACGCTGGTCCTCACGTTGACCAGCCCCGGTGGATTATCTGATCTGACCTAATTATGTTTGGGCGCCTTGGGCCTCATATGCTATGCACACCCCCCTTTTGGCCCAATCCACTTTTTCAACTGCCTTTTCTTGCTATTTGCACCGTGTTTCTATTTATTTTTATCTTATTTTCATTTCTTTTTTGTTTATTTTCTTGTTTCATTTTAATTCATTTAAATGACTTCTCCAATTGATAAAATTCACAAAAAATATGTTTTAAACTCCTTGGAGTGTCCTTTATTTTATAGAATTTTTTATTTTATTTTTAGTTTATTTTTCATTTAAAAATGAATTAATTAATTGGAGAGGTTTTATTTGAATTAAATTGTGGCATTGTGGTTTCTTTTATTTGTTTCTCCCTTTTCCCTTTGGTCCAATGAATTAAAATTGTTCCTCATACTCTTGATGAGTTGAACAATTTTTTAGGACCATTTTGCCCCTGGTAGGTTGACTTTAGGGTTGACTTTGGATGCTTTCCTTTTGATCCTCGATTCTCTCATTTCAAAGTGGTACATCTTGAATTCAATTTTCTTTTGATGGTGCTTTGAGGTGATATGGACCTTGTGCCCTTAGCTTCTGTTTGCCAACTTGTTTGGCTATCCTGTGCATTTTATTTGGTAATTGTTGAGCCTTTTTCCTAATTTTAAGATGACTTGCAAGTCAAGTCATCTCCAAGGAAGGTTCCCACACACATCTTGACCTTGTTTGACTTGGATATGATTTTTTTTTTTATCCGTTGAGCCTCCAATGCTTTGTAATTCATGTTGTCAACATGTTAGGGATGTTTTTAGTTCAATTTTAGGTCATGACAATTCTTTTTGCTTGCTCATTTGTGTTCATCTTTTGAGTCTTTCAATTAGGGTTCCTTGTGGAGCTTTCTTGCCTTTCCTTTGTGCATATGCTTGCTTTCTCTTGTGTTATGTTTGCTTTTGCATTTTTGCACTCTCTCCTCATCTTCCATTCTGTCCCATGACTTTGGAATGTTATTTAAGGTAGCTTGGTCCCTCCTGAGGAGGAACTTGAAGCTTACCTAAAGTAATGAATCCATGAGGAATTTTTCTTAGTGACTTTGTCACACTTGTTTGCTTGCTTTTGGTGCATCTCTTTCTTTTTCCTCTTTGCATTCTCATGTGCATGATTGGTTGAGATGGGCTTGTGGTGGCTACTTCCCCACACATGTTTTCCTCCCACTTTCATTCTATGTGTTCTTACTTGTGCATTCCATGTATGCATTTCTCTTATTTGCATGTCTTATCTTGTTCTTTCTTCTTTTGTCTTCCTTCCCTTAGGACTTCTAACCTCTCTTGTTTAAGAGAGGTTATGATAGACATTAGGGTTCTAACCATGCATGAAAACATTAGGTAGTCCCCTTTTGAATCCCATCTTTAGGTCCACTTTGCATGATAACTTTTAGGATTGATTAGTCTCCCATTAGTGTTCTGTCTTCTCTTCTCATCTTCAAACATTCATAAAGTACTTAATAAAGGATGACAATTGTTGTACGCTACGAGCCCTAAGCCATTTGGGAAATGATGATTGGGTGGTTGCCTCTCAATTATCTAGAATGTTAGTGTATGTCCGTTGGACGATATACGACGCATTCGCTCCTAGATCATAGTCTTTAGTGTAACATGAGTTACAAACCAAGTTCAAAACATTTCTTCTTTAAAAAACACAAAAAACAATTCAAACCTTTTTATCCTTCGGGATCTTAATCAGGAAAACCTCTTTCATAAACAAGAGTGTTGTTAACTTTCAGTCCTATCGCAAACGGTAACGCCTAAGTCTCCAATGGTCGAGTTGCATACACCAAACTGCTAGAACTGTTTGTTAACCCTACTCGGGTAAAACTTTTGAACAGCCTGTGTTCTCGTTAGCCCGAACTACATTTGCTCTGATCTTTCATACCAGATGAAAGTACGTAGGCACAAGACGCGGCGTCTTGGCGAGCAACCTTCCCCCTCTCTTTAGCCGTAGTTGGTCGAACTACGTTGACTCTAACTATCCCATTGCACGAGGGAGTACGTAGGCACAAAGCGGCGATGCTCTGCCGAGTCATTTCTTTTTCTTTTTCTTTTGTCCATAAGCCTTTAGCGTAGATAGTTTATACACCCTTTTAGATAGACAACACATGCGTGGATCCCGTCGAGTACGACGGACGTGAGTGGTGCTCATACCTTCCCCTTGCGTAACCGACTCCCGAACCTAGGACTTGGTTGCGATGACCTCGTCTTTTCCCGTTTTGGTCATGTTTTTTCCGATCGTTTCCTTTCCCTATCTTTGGGATAAATAACGACAGGTGGTGACTCTGTTAGTCATTGTCGTCCTTTTTTTCACAGTAGCGACACATTCCCCATAGAATCTTTATCTTGCATTCATATCATATCATATCATGATCATCTTTGTGGTATCTTAGGGCTAAAAATTATGCATGTTTATATTTAAGTCTCTCCTATCACGTTGAGATGAAGATTTCAATCTCCATGTCTCCAAGTAGAAGAAACTTAAATAGGGACATTTGTCATACCCTAATTTTTAACCCTAAGATCTCTCCTCATTTTCATAATTTTTCATAACCTCAAACATCTCATGTGTGTGTCTTTTATGCATTACTAACCCCATTGAAAATACAAAACTATGAGCTACTTGCTTTGCTTACAAGCTAGGGTTTTACATTAAGAAGTTCAAGCTAATGATCAATCAAGGATTTTTGTGATTCTCAAATTTTAAAACTTCCAATTTTTTCAACATGGTCAAGAGTTTCCCTTAATCCACAATCAAGTGCAAGATTACATCAATGCAATTTCATCAAGCTCTAATTCATCTGGTACACCAAATTAGAGTTTTTGACCAAAGATAGCTTGAAGTTGACTTCTTCCTCTGATCATGATCTCATACCTCAAAAAATGAATCAAAGGTCTCAAGTACATAATTTTAGTCCATTCATGTGTTTGGATTAGTTCAAGAAGTTTGATTTGTTGACAATTGAAAGATTTAGACTTAACTGATGAAAAGTCAACAGTTGATCAAAGTCAAAGTTTGACTTTTGGAACTTTTGGTCAATTATGGACTTCACAAGTCAAGGATCATGAGAATATGTAAGATTATTGAGTTTTATCAAGCTAAATCAAAGAAATCATTCAAAGATGCAAAATGACCAAAAATTAGGGTTCTTGAATTTTTCTAAGTACAAACTTCCATGATCAAGATATCTATTTTCAAAGTTGTAACTTCTCCCTCAAGCATCCGATCGAAACACTTGAGAGCTTCACTTGGATATGGAATTAGATACTACAAGTTGATGAAAATTAAAAGCCAAAAGCTTTCTTGGAATGGAATATATTGATGTCTAAAGTTAGGGTTTCAAGCTGTGTGAAAATCCAAAATACTTAGGAATTTTTCTAAGTTTTTAACATTATCAAGTGCATGACTTTGTGGATTCCTTGTGAACAATTCAAGCCACCATTTTTTATGCTTGATATCTGTAATTAAAGATCATATTTCATACTTCATTTTGGTGAAAGAATGGATCTAAAAGCCCTTACCAATTGAATGATATGGTTGTCCAAAGTTAGGATTTCATCATGATCAACATGATTCAAACTGAACCAGAAATTTCTAAGTACCAGTCAGTTTAGTTGGCACAAATTGGATGCTACTTTTGACAACTTTCCAAGCATCTCTAAGACATGTGATCAACATGAAACTTGTGGTATCCCATGAGATCTTTAGAGTGGTACCAAATTTGTAGGAGATTGATCTCAATACAAAGTGTAAAAGCTCACTCCAATGGTCCATATCGAAGTACATGTTGTGCATCACATAAATTTTGATTTTTGATCAAAACCTTTTCCATAAGTTACGCAGCTCATATGAACATAAAAGCCCGCTTAAAATGTCAACTTATGAGTTATACCAAAAGCAAGGGCTATGTTGTACCTTCCACCAACTTTATGAAAAAGGTGAATTATCCATTGGACCAAGATTGCATATGATCCAAACTATTCCCTCCAAAGTTCAGATCATTCCCCATAAATAGAAGCTTCATTCATTGCTCTAAACACACAAAACCATCAGAAACACCAGAACACACATTTGAACAAAATTCCAAAATCCATTGAAGTGAAAAATTGAATTTCACCATTTAGCAACCAAACCTTCAATTTCTTCACTAAAACACCTTCCATATACTTCATCTAAGTTGTCCAAACCATTGAAACAGATCTGTAATGACTCAAACACCAAGATCATAACCTCACCTTTTATTTCTACAAGTTGATTTGAGTAGAACAATTGGAGGCCCTTCAACTAAAGCCAAGCATTCCAACACCTTCCTTGGGGGTCAGTGAAGTTACAGGCATCATCATTCATCATCTTGGAGTGCTGTAAAGGTGCATTGGACACTCTCCAATAGGTAACTTTTTCAACATTTCAAACTCTATGTTATGAGCATTATTTTAACCATTTCTTGATACAATTTGCTTGCCAAGATGTGAGGATTGAAATCCTTACCCATTTGCCTATTGATCATGTGTGTATGACATTTAATTTTAGTTTGAAGAATTAGGGTTCGTCTGGTTTTTTGCAAAATTCTTAAACTACAGTCAAAATAAATGAAATCAATTGCCATATTCATGTTCCTTGTTGAAAACTGAGTAGAATGGTATATTCATGTGTTTGGTTTATTTTTTATTTGAGAAAGTAGCATTTTCATGTTTCCATGGATGAACATGGGGAAGAAGAAGAAGAACATGTGCGCATTTTTTTATTTAAATAATTATTTTTATATACTATTATTATTAGGGAACTCTCCACTGGAAAGCAAGCCTTGGCACAGTGGAGAGTGTGTTAGTCCTCATGTTTGTGGACTAGGGAGGTGCTCGTTCGATTCCCTCAGCCCCCCTTTTGTTTATTTTTCCTTCTTTTTCTACTTTTTCTTCTTCCTCCTTCTACTTTCCTTCTCTTTTCTTCTTTTTTTTATCTTTTTATTTTATTTATTTTATTTTATTTTATTTATTTAATTTCTTTTATTCTTCTTTTTCATTTTTGTTCATATATTATTTTTATTTTTATTTACCACCTAAAAAAACAAAAAAAAAAAAAACATATTTACATTATTTATTTTATCTCTTTTATTTTAATTCAAACTTAAAAATCACAAGACTATTCATTATCCTTTAAGTTATTTATTTTCTTATTTTAAAACATTAAAAGTAAAAAAAAATTATTTTCTTGTCTTATTCTTAAAAACGTAAAAAATATATTTCTTTCATTTATTTGTTAGGTTTCTCATTTATTTATTTTTAAACTTACCTTTTATTTTATTTTGTGTAAAATGATTTTTGATTCTGATATTCATAGTTGCCTCAATTGTTTAAGACTTTTCTGATTGCATTGTTAACCTAAAATCTTTGAATCCATGATTAACTCTAAATGTGTGATACTTGATATCTTAAATGATGAATCCATGTCTTTGTTCCTTGTCCATGTGTTAATGTTGTCTTGTATAAATATGTTGTGATTAATGATGATGTATGGATGACATGTGTCATGTTTGTGCTTGATGATTCATGTTGATCTTGCTCTTATTTGAGTCATGTTTTATGCATATCTTTGCCTTATGTCTTTGAAGCATGCCTTAATGAATGATGTACCTTTGTCTTTTGTTCACATGTTGATGTCATCTCATTTTTGTTATGAACATGTCTTGATCCTTTAAAGATTGATATTGATATGCGTTGATGTTTAATCATAGTTTGAACCATATTTATACTTTATGATCCATGATTGATTTTATTTGAGTTTGCTACTATGCTTTGATCATACTTATATGCTCATTTGATTCTTCATGTACTTGATTGAGTTTGATGACATTGTTTATTGAATTCTATTAATGATACCCTGTACATAAACCTTGTGCTTTGTCTTTGTGACATGTTTTCCTAATCCAAGGGAAGGGGTTTCTTGTTGACTTCTTGTCATGCACATATGCATCATTGTTCTCTCTTGCATCTTTCCCTATTTCGTGATCCTAGTTACCGTTAGATTGTTTACTCTAGGAAGTTTCCCTTAGACTATTCACCCTTAGATGGTTCACCATTAGGTTTACTTTTTCTCAAACTTAAAATTCTTCAGTATAAACATTGACATTAGGTCATTGACTTTTCAAAACTTTTTCTTAATGAAAGCTTCAAGACATCTTAAGCATACTCAAACCTTTTCATAAGACTAAAAGATACTAACCTTATTCAAAACATTGACACTTGGCTTTTCAATTGAACACCTTTTCTCAAAGAAAGATTAGACATTATTCATCCCTAGTTGAGATATAAATCTCCTACCCCATGACATTGTCGAGAAAGATGATGATTATTTTCCACTTAAGAGAGGTATGTGGCATACTTGTTGATTATATATTCAAGTTGGAGCCCTTCTCTCAATGTGAAGCAGAGATCTTTCTTCCATATGTTTGTGGTGGTTTAGATGAAAATTCTCATTAAGATAACAAATTGTCTCTTCTTTATTAAAATCCCCCATAACAAACCCTTTTCAATTTGTACCCCAAACTACGAGATTTTGATCATTTATTGGTATGTAGGAAGAAGACTTTGTGTCTTGCCTAACATAAAAACAATAAAAAAAACATTTCTCTTCTAATATCTGTTGCACCCCAAAATTTTCCCAACCTATTTCTTGTACTTGACTTATGTTTCTTTGCATTTTTGCATTGTTGCATAGCATAGCATTTGTTCTTGAGACAGGGGATCAAGGTTTTCGTGTGGCTCAGGGCTTTCTTTGGTGCGAGAGACCAAACAACGAGCATCAGAGGTTCTGGCATTTATTTGGCCCAACGATCGAGCGGTCGTCTTTAGTTTATCTTGCAGGTTATTTTCAGCTCAAGAGGCAGCAGTCAGGCTATCTCAAGCATTCTCATGGTCGTAATATTTGAAAGCAAGTTTCAGAGGCTGAATAGAGCTCAAAACGGTTGAAAACGGGCAACTGTGCATGTCTCCCTCCAAAAGGCGCCAAAATTCAAATTTTGAAGGTTTTAACCGATTAACTAAAGCAAAATCAGGCCAAATTTGAATTCTTGAAGGTGTTAATCGGTTAACACATATGGTTAATCGATTAACCAGTGGAAATTTCTGCTCTGCGCATGAGTTTCCTAGTAAAGCCACTTTGGGGTCCATTTTGATCACATGAGAAATTGATTTTACACCAAGGGAAGGATCTAGAACCATTTTGAATTTTGGTTAATTTTCAAATTAATTAAAACTCCCTCCAAATTCAAATTCCTAATTCCATTCCAATTTTCACAAACCACACTCCAAACCTCATTTGCATCCAAACCTAAGGGGTATTTAAATGATTTGCTCCAAACCTCACAAAAAAACCAATCCTCATAATTCCATTTCATTTTCAGAATTGACTCTCATTCTCTCAATTCTCTCTCAACTTTCCACACCAAAACTCCATTAAAGCTCTTTCTTGGAATTCCTTGATTCTCCATTGGAATCATCGAGTTCTTGAGCTAAAGCCTTCACCCTTCATCCATATCATCTGCAATTCTCCATTCAATTTTCGTGCTATTGTGGATCTGAATTTTGAAGTTGATCTAGAGGAGCTTATTTGGATAATTCTTGCTTAATTTTGGTGGATCTTCATTTCTACTATAAGTAATCACTTGGATCTTGAAGGAATTTCGGAGTTCTTGCTTGGATCTGCTTAATTGGAGTAAATCAACAATTACCGAAGCAATTCTCTGCTTCATAGGTTGGAATTCTTGATCTGATTCTGTTTTTGAACTTATTTGCATAATTATCATGTGGATCATCATTTTCGATTGATTTTGCTAAATTTGATTCATATGATCTGTGATCTTGCTAGTTTAATGTGTTTACATGTTGATTGAATCACTATTTTCTGATTTAAATTCATGCGTAATTGATTATGTGATCATCCGGATTATTGGATAAGTGCTTATTTGCTGAAAATGTTGTTGTTCTGTTGTTTTTCTACTTCTAGCACAGTGTTAACCGATTAACCAACACGAATATTCAAATTTTTAGGCATTTTTGAATGGTTAACCGATTAACCACTGGTGTTAATCGATTAACATTATGCCAGCAGGCCTGTTTTCTTGTTTTTCATGCTTGTTTTGATGTCATTCCACTTTGAATCTTCATGGATCAGTGTGATGCATTAGGAATGTGATGTTTTGGATATTGTGTTGTTGTTCTTGATTATTTAATCATGTTTGCTCCGACGCGCATTCGTTTTCCACTTGAATGCATACTCTCGTATATGTTGTTCAAGGTGATGTTTATCTTTGGTCTTGCTTGAGTATGAAGAATGATTTGGTTGAGATGTGCTTGTGGTGGCTGCTGTCCCACACTTTTTCCTCCCACTTTTCTTCGGTGATTGATGCTTGAATGGTTGTAGGAGTCATGACTTCTCCCATTGCATCTCACTTTTGGCTTGAACTTGTTTAAGCTCATTTGTTTGCATTTCTCATATTTGTTTTGCATATCCTTATTTGCTTAAAGAGGTTGAGATGTGCTTGTGGTGGTTGTTACCCCACACCTGTTTCCTCCCTCTTCATCTTTGTGTTGCATTGCATGTTTGCATACTTTCTTTATCTCATGCTTCCTTCTTCTTTCTTCTTTGCCATGTTCCCTTAGGACCTCTAATCTCTCTTGTTCAAGATTGATTATGATAGACCTTAGGCTTGAATCCATGCATGATAACATTAGGTAGCATTCCCTTTCATCCCAATCATAGGTACACTTTGTATGAGAACGTTAGGTAGAGTCTTAGTCTCCCTTTAGAGTTGTGTCTCTCTTCTCATCTTCAAACTTTCTCAAGTCATCTAATAAAGGATAATTTGTGTTGTACACTATGGGCCTTAAGCATTTGGGAAAATATGATTGGGGGGCCTTCTCTAAATTTTCTAGAGTGTTTAGCATATGTCCTTTGGACGATATGCGACGCATTCGCTCCTAAGTCATAGTCTTTAGTGCAACATGAATTACAAATCAAATTTCAATTCACTTCTTGCCTAAAAAATACAAAAACAAACATCAAATCTTTTTATCCTTTGGGATTTAATTTGGAAACCTTTTTCATAAGGAGAGTTTTGTTAACTCTTGGTTCTATCACAAACAGGTAACGCCTAAGTCTCCAATGGTCGAGCTGCATACACCTAATTGCTAGAACTAAGTTTTAACCCTACTCGGTGTCGCAACTACGAAAAACACCTGGCGGAAAACAAAAGAGTCGCCACCTTTCGTTATTTATCCCAAAGAGAGGGAAAGGAAACGATCGGAAAAACCTAACGGAAAAGGGAAAGACAAGGCCATTGCAATAAAGTCCTGGGTTCGGGAGTCGGTTACGCAAGGGGAAGGTATGAGCACCCCTCACGTCCGTCGTACTTGACAGGATCCACGCTTGTTGTCTATCTAAGGGTGTGTTTAAACTATCTACGCTACAGGCTTGCGGGACGAAAAGAAAAAAAAGACTCGGCAGAGCATCGCCGCTCTGTGCCTACGTATTCCCTCGTGCAATGGGAAAGTCAGAGTCAACGTAGTTCGGCTAACTATGGAAAAGGGGGGAAGGTTGCTCGCCAAGACATCGCGTCTTGTGCCTACGTACTTTCATCTGGTATGAAAGATCAGAGCAAATGTAGTTCGGGCTAACACAAAACCACAGGTTGATTCAGCGTTTTAAACCAAGTCGGGTTAAACCACAGTTCTAGCAGTTATGGACAAAGCCTGTTTGCGGTAGAACCGAAGCTTAACAACACTCTTCTTACAAAGAAGAAGCTTAATTAATCCCGAAGGAAAAAGGTTTGAATTTTTTTAATGTTT
Source organism: Lathyrus sativus (assembly GCA_963859935.3). NCBI lineage: Eukaryota > Viridiplantae > Streptophyta > Magnoliopsida > Fabales > Fabaceae > Lathyrus > Lathyrus sativus. The sequence continues at coordinate 212,737,877 of OZ012739.1, read as the reverse complement.
TTTAGTGAAGTGAATTAATTCGGATCGTATACTAAACACCCTAGATAAGCGAGAGGAGACCCCTCACTTATCATTCCACATGTAGCTTAAGGCTCGTAGCGTGCAACGTTTATCGCCTTTATTAGATGAGTTAGCATGATTTTGAGATGAGAAGAGAGACGCACGGAAGGCCTAAGGGAAACTCGGCCCTAACGTTGTCATGCAAAGTGATCCTAAAGTTTGCATTGAAAGGGGAAACATCTACCCTAATGTTAACATACTTGGATTGAACGCCTAATGTCTCTCCTACTCCCATCCTAAACGGAGGGACTAGGAATCCTATGGGGATCATGGCAAAAAGCACAAGAAGAACAAAGGAAAGATCAATCACAAGTAGAAAGAATGCAAACATGAAAATGCACATTTAGAATGGTGGGAGGGAGGAAAAATGTGTGGGGCAGCAGCCACCACAAGCGCGTCTCGACCTCAATAGCGATGCAAGAATGATGCAAACATGTGGAGAAAAACAAGAGATGAAAGCAAACGAACATGCAAATAAATGATCAATTCGAACGACATACTCGAGCATGCAAACAATTGAAAACTGATCATACATATCAACAAAATCACGATTAATCAACCACAAATAATGACAATTATTCAAAACAATTCAATCCTAATGCATCACACTGATCTATGATGATTCGAATCGAACCGGTATGCAAACAAGCAAACAAAACAACAAATATGACATTCTGGCACAATGTTAGTCGGTTAACCCCTGGGGATAACCGGTTAACACCTTAAAAAGTTCAGAAAATCTGGAATTTTGAATAGGTTAATCGGTTAACCATATGCGTTAACTGATTAACACTGTTAATGTTTGAAAATTTTTCGAAAATTTGAATTGGTTAACCGGTTAACCGATTAACACTGCACCAGAAGCTAAAAACAGCAGCAGAAAATCACTTCCAGCACAAAAATAACTTATCTAAGGTTCCAACAGATCAACTTATCAATTAAGCACGAAATTAACAACAGAAAACAGAGATCCAACATCATGGATACACATTTACACAGCCATATCACAAATCGAACGGATCGAAATCAACAAAATTTAATCAAATATGAAGATTAACATGATAAGCTCAAAAATTAAATCTGATCGAGAATTCCAACATTCGATGCAGAGATTTGCTTCGGTAAATGTTGATCAACCGAATTTGAGCAGATCAAATGCTAGAAATCCGGAAAACTTCAAGATCAAGAATAATTGTTGTTGTATGAATGAAGATCCACCAAATTTGAGTCAAAAGGCTTCAAATAATCACTTCTAGATCCAACTCCAGATTCAGATCCAAGCTTGCACGAAAATTGAAGATGAAAATTGATTCAATGATGATGGTAAATTGATTCAATGATTATGCTCAATAATCCAATGATTCCTATGAAGAATCAAGAATTCCAATGAAAAAGAGCTTGAGTAAGTTTTGGAAATGGAGAAGTTGAGAGAATTTGAGAGAATTCTGATCAATTCTGAAAAAATGAATGTGAGAAATGAAAATTGGATGGTGAGGTTTGGAGTGGATCACTTAAATATGACTTAGGTTTGGGACCCAAAGCAAGGATTGGAACTTGGATTGGAAATCAAGGCTTGGAATGTGGAATGGATTTTGAAGGGAAATCTGAAATTTAAAGGTGTTCTAGATCCTTCCTAAGTGAAAATTTGAATTCCAAGGTGATTAAAATTGGACCCCAAGTGCAATTGGCTTGCAAAATCACGTACAGGGAAAAATCTGTTATGGTTAACCGATTAACCATATGCATTAATAGGTTAACAATGTTAAAACTTCAACTCTGGGCTAATTTTCCATTGGTTAACCGATTAACACCTTCAAATTTTGCATTTTGGCGCCTTTTTGTGGGAAATCTGTCCATTTGCCCTGTTTCAACTGTCTGGAGCTCTGTTTAGTTGCTGAACCTCATTTTTGACCATTATCACTGTGAAAAAACTTGTTATGAGTCTGAGTGATGCTTTCTGATCTGAAATTAACCTGTAAAATAAAATCGATCGCCCGACCTCTGGGCAAAATAAATGCCCGAGCCTCTGATGCTCGTTGTTTGTTGTTCAGTCTTTTGCTCTAAAATGAACCTGAGCCACAGGAACGCCTTGATCCCATGCCTCGAGAACGAATGCTATGCAATGCGAAAAATGCAAAATGCAAAGAAACAAAAGCCAGTTACTGTTAAAACGAAAGGCAAATTTTGGGGTGCTACACTCGGGTAAAACATTTGAACCAACCAGTGTTCTCGTTAGCCCGAACTACGTTTGCTCTGATTTCTCGTACCAGACAAGGAAACGTAGGCACAAGACGACGATGTCTTGGCGAGCAACCTTACCCCACCTTCACCCGTAGTTTTCCGAACTACGTTGACACTGACTTTCCCATTGCACGAGGGAGTTCGTAGGTATAGAGCGGCAATGTTCTATCGAGTCTCTTTTCTTTTCTTTTGTCCCTGTGGCCTGTAGTTTAGATAGTTCAACACCCTTTAGATAGATAACAAGCGTGGATCCCATCGAGTACGACGGACGTGAGGGGTGCTAATACCTTCCCGTTGCGTAACCGACTCCCGAACCCAAGATTTGGTTGCGATGACCTGTCTTCTCCCGTTTTCGTTAGGTTTTCTCTTATCGTTTCCTTTCCCTCTTTTGGGATAAATAAAGAATGGTGGCGACTCTTCTGTCCTTGTCGGCCCCTCTTCGCAGCGATGCGACAATATCCCCAATCAATTCAATAGCAAACAACTTTAGCCAAAAACAGAAATATGACAAGTGGTTCCTATAGGATACTATAGATACTCAGGGTGCTAGTACCTTCCCTTAGTATAACCAACCCCTGTACCTTTGATCTCTATCATGCTTAGCCTATATTCTTATCTTTAGATTTTCATACATACTTTAGGTTTATTTGATCTTTTCCCCTTCCCTTGGATAAGTTAAAGTTCGGTGGTGACATCTTATGTTTTGTGAGTCTAGCTACCCAATAGTTATGGTCTCTGATTCTCACTGCGACTTATCCATATTGTTTGTTGGTTCTTCCACCTGATGTTCATCAAATAAAGCAATACCAAATTCGTTCGGGTCATCATAGTTATAGATGATTATTATACCCTAATGTTTAACTCTAATATCCCATCCTCTTTTTTCATTTTTTGCATACAAATAAGATCACAAGCTTGATTGATTTCTTACCCTCTCATCTTTGTGTTTTATTTTGAAGAGATCACCAAGCACCTTTTTGTGTATCTTATTCCTTTATGTTTATATGTTATATGTTTCACTAACTACTAATCAAAATACCAAAAATATGTCTTATATCCATTTGTTTCTTTGCAAGGTAGGGTGTTATACCAAAAACACCAAGCATGATTCATCAGCTAGGGTTTTTCTCTCTCAAGGTTAAAGTTGTTAGAACACAGATTGGTGTTTAATTATATCTCTATGTTTTGATGATAACTCTAATGAAATTTTGTATTAAGAAAACATATACACTAATTTTGTTTAAGTGTTTTTGTTTCAGATATTAAATTTAATATTCTTATTGAAGCAAAAATGCATCTGAACAGTATTCTACGCAAAGCTCTGAAGCATCAGAAGCAAGTGATCAGAAGACTCTGAGCGCTGCTAGAAGACTTTGAAGCAGAAGCTGCAGAAGACTCTAAAGCGTAGTTGAAGAATTTGTATGAAGAGTTTCAAGCATTGTTTCAAGAAGACTCTGGAGTAGTTTACGCTGCAAGTACAAAGGCTTTCTTATTCAAACTATGCTCTGAGTGATATTCACGCTGAAAGCACTAGCTGCAAAACTCTGATAACATCAAGACTTTGATGTTGATAACTTTGAGACATAAGCTTTGTTGAAGAAAATATTATTCAAAGATATATTCGTCGGCTTATTCCAAACGACTCTTTCCTTATTCATGTATGGCACAGGAAATCAGACAAAAGGGATTTGTCTGAACATTCCTCTTTTGGGAAAGCTAGAGTCAATAGAAGACAAAAGGCTACAGCTATACAGCAAGGCACAGTCTTCAAGCATTGGACTTTCTAGTCTATAAAAGGACGTCTTCAACAACATTTCAAGGTTAACGAATCATTGACAAATCAACTAAGAAATCAAATCAAACTACTCTCAAGCTCTCATACAATTTTATTTCATAAGCTGAATAGTTTTATTCGTTCTTTATCTAAGTGTAAAAATCACAGTTTCTGATATAGCTTTTTAGAAGCAACTTAAACACTTGTTTAGTTTACATTAATTTGTAAAAGGTTCCTTAAGAAGACCAAGTTATGGTCAGAATTTCTTGAGAAGACTAAGACAGTTGTTCTTAGTGGTTGACACTGTAATCTGTTTGAATATAGTGGATTAAGTCCTTGTGGAGAAAGGAAAATCACCTTGATAGGGTTGACTAAATTAGTTGAGTTCAACGAACCAGGATAGAAATCTTGTGTTGTTTTTATTGCCATAATTTTTCTAAACCCTTATTCAACCCCTCTTCTAAGTGTTTTTCTCACCTTCAGTTGGCATCAGAGCTCCGGTTTTGTTAGTGCTCTCACTTCACCGTGAACAGAAAAGATCCAGTTGAGAAAAACTCCATATATCTTGTTCTTTATTCATCATGGTTGCTGAAGCTTCTACTTCAACTTTTTACAACAACAGATACGATGATAAAGATAGAATTAGCATCAAACCTCCCATGTTTGATGGTGAGAAGTTTGACTACTGGAAAGACAGAATAGAAAGCTTCTTTCTGGGTTATGATGCTGATTTGTGGGATTTAGTAACTGATGGTTACACTCATCCTACCAATGATGAAGGGAAAAAGATTGACAGGAAATCTATGTCTGATCTTCAGAAGAAGGAGTTTAGAAACCACCACAAAGCAAGAACCATCTTATTAAATGCAATATCTCATACAGAGTATGAGAAAATAACAAACAGAGATACTGCATTTGATATGTTTGAATCTTTGAAGATGACTCATGAAGGGAACTCACAAGTTAAGGAGACCAAGGCTCTGGCGCTGATCCAGAAATATGAAGCCTTCAAAATGGAGGAGTCTGAATCTGTAGAAACTATGTTCTCTAGATTTCAGATTCTCACAGTTGGCTTGAAAGTTCTGGACAAGGGTTATTCCACTGCTGATCATGTCAAAAAGATCATCAGAAGTTTGCCAACCAGATGGAGACCAATGGTCACAGCTCTGAAGCATGCGAAGGATCTTAACAAGATCACGCTGGAAGAATTGATCAGCTCCTTGAGGAGTCATGAGATCGAACTAGAGGAAGACGAGCCTCAAAAGAAAGGTAAGTCAGTTTCTTTAAAGTCTAACAAATCTGTTAAAGCGTTGTAGGTTATAGAAGAAAGTTCTTAAGAATCTTCTTCTGAAGAAGAAGATGAATTGTCCCTGCTGTCCAGAAGGATCAACAAACTCTGGAAGCATAAACAGAGAAAGTTCAAAAACTTCAAGAAGCCAGATCAACATAAAGAGTCTTCTGGACACAGAAGATCTGGAAAGAAAGAGGTTGTCTGCTATGAATGCAAGAAACCTAGGCACTATAAGAATGAATGCCCAAAACTTCAGAAGGAGAAGCCAAAAAGGAAGTCTGGTCGTAAAAAGAAAGTTCTGATGGAAACCTGGGATGACTCAGATGCATCTGATTCGTCATCAGAGTCAGAAGAAGAATGTGCAAACATGGCATTCATGGCTGACGTAGAAGACCATGTAGAAACTTCTGGATCAGAATCAGAATCAGATTCTGAGGAGGTATTTTCTGAACTCACTAGAGAAGAACTTTCTGAAAGTTTATCAGAAATTTTGGAAAGTTACAACCAAATCAAACTCAAATACAAGAAGCTTCAAAGTTGTCTTGCATCTGAGAATGATCAGCTGAGGTCTGAGGTTGCTGAGCTTAGAGCAGAAAATATTGAAATAAAAAATGATTTAGAAAATGCTCAGAAATCTGACTCAATACCTATATCATGCTCAAAAAATATTTTAGAAGAGTATGACTATAGCTTTCAGAAGTTTCTAGCTAGAGGCCTAGATAGAAGCAAGATGGCTTCAATGATCTATGGTGTTAGCAGAAACAACGGGAAGGGTATTGGATATGAATCTTCTTCTGGGAAGGATTTAAATCCAAAACCTGTTGATAAAATGATCATAAAGTATTCTCCTATATATACTCATTTCAAATTTGGTCATTTGAATGATATTAAACACACAAGTTCTGATCTAAACAAACCTGTGTTTAAATCAAAACCTCAAAAGAACAAGGATGCTTATAAAGGAAAGAAATTCAGAAAGAATTTCAAACCTACTAACCCCAGAGAACCCAAGAAAATATGGATACCTAAAGACAAAATTATTTTTGTTGCAGACATCCTTAGCAGCAAAATTGAAACACCAGTCCTGGTACCTGGACTCTGGCTGCTCGCGTCATATGACGAGAAGAAGGTCTATGTTCCAAAGCCTGGAGCTTAGATCTGGAGGTGATGTCAAGTTTGGAGGGAACCAGAAGGGCAAGATAATTGGCTCTGGAACCATAGGTAATGGTAACCTTCCTTCCATTTCTAATGTGTTACTTGTTGAAGGATTAGCGCATAACTTATTGTCCATAAGTCAATTAAGTGACAATGGTTATGACATAATCTTCAATAAAAAATGTTGCAAGGTTGTCAGTTAAAAGGATGGCTCAACCCTCTTTAATGGAAAAAGGAAGAACAACATTTATAAAATCAATCTTTCAGAACTTAAGGTTCAGAATGTAAAATGCCTTCTGTCTGTTAATGCAGAGCAATGGGTCTGGCACAAAATATTGGGGCATATTAGTATGAGACGTATATCCCAGATTAATAAACTCAATCTGGTCAGAGGACTTCCTCAGTTGAAGTTCAACTCAGATGCTTTTTGTGAAGCATGTCAGAAAGAAAAATTTTCAAAATCTTCTTTCAAAACAAAAAATGTTGTTTCAACCTCAAGACCATTAGAGCTACTTCATATTGATCTGTTTGGACCAGTGAAAAATGCATCCATCAGAGGTAAGAAGTACGGATTAGTCATTGTTGATGACTACAACAGATGGACATGGGTAAAATTCTTGAAACACAAGGATGAGTCTCATGCTGAATTTATTGACTTCTGCAAATAAGTCCAGAACGAGAAGGATTTTAAAATTGTTAAAGTCAGAAGTGATCATGGTGGTGAATTTGAAAACAAATATTTTGAAAAATATTTTAAATAAAATGGCATTGCACATGATTTCTCCTACCCTAGAACTCCACAGCAGAATAGAGTTGTAGAGAGGAAAAATAGAACATTGTAAGAAATGGCCAGAACCATGATCAACGAGACTAATCTGGCAAAACATTTTTGGGCAGAAGCAGTGAACACAGCTTGTTATATTCAAAACAGAGTGTCAGTTAGACCTCTTTTGGAGAAGACTCCTTATGAACCGTGGAGGAATAGAAAGCCCAAAATTTCTTATTTCCATCCTTTTGGATGTGTATGTTTTATGTTGAATACTAAAGAGAATCTGAACAAGTTTGATTCTAAAGCACAAAAGTGTTTCATGCTTGGGTATTCTAAACGCTCTAAAGGCTACAGAGTATACAATACTGAGACACAGATTTTGGAGGAATCAGTACATGTTAGATTTGATGATAAGCTTGGCAATCAAAAGCCAAAGCAGCTTGATAATTCTGCAGATAGAGAAGTCATTCTCACAAACTCTAAAGACTCAGAGGCAAATAAAGCTCAAGCAGAAGCAACGCCAGATGAAACACCATTGGCTACTCAGATGAACAATTTGAATATTTCTGAAGAACCAAATGTTAAAGGATGATCATCCAGAATCAAGGCCTCTCACCCAGAGGATATGATAATTGGAAAGAAGGATGACCCTATCAGAACAAGGTCATTTATCAAATCATCTGGAACGTCACTTTTTGGGTTGGTGTCTATCATTGAACCAACTTCTGTTGATGAAGCTCTAAACAATAATGAGTGAATACTTTCTATACAAGAAGAGCTAAATCAATTTACCAGAAATGACGTCTAGGATCTGGTTCCAAGACCACAAGGTTTCAACATCATTGGAACTAAATGGGTCTTCAAAAACAAATTGAATGAGCAAGGAGAAGTTGTAAGAAACAAAGCAAGGCTAGTTGCTCAAAGGTACAGTCAGCAAGAAGGAATTGACTACACAGAGACTTATGCTCCTGCGGCCAGGTTAGAGTCTATACGCCTACTCATTTCTTTTGCTGCACAAAATAACATCACTCTGTATCAGATGGATGTTAAGAGTGCCTTCTTAAATGGTATTATAGAAGAGGAAGTTTATGTTCATCAACCTCCTGGATTTGAAAATGATAAATTTCTAGAACATGTTTTCAAACTTAAGAAATCACTCTATGGCTCAAAGCAAGCTCCCAGAGCTTGGTATGAGAGGTTAAGTAATTTTCTTTTGGAAAAGAATTTTATCAGAGGCAAAGTGGACACAACTCTCTTCTGTAAATCATTTAAGAAAGACTTGTTAATTTGTCAAATTTACGTAGATGATATTATATTTGGATCTACCAATATTACGTTGGGAAAGGAGTTTGCTCTATCTATGCAGGCTGAATTCGAGATGAGCATGATGGGAGAACTCAGATTCTTTCTAGGAATCCAAGTCAATCAAACTCTAGAAGGCACCTACATACATCAGACTAAGTATGTGAAGGAGCTTCTGAAGAAGTTTAATATGACTGAAAGCAAATTGGCTAAAACTCCAATGCATCCTACAAGCACTCTTGGTAAGGAAGCGGTAAGTAATAAAGTAGATCAAAAGCTCTACAGAGGTATGATTGGTCCTCTTCTGTATTTGACTGCTTTTAGACCTGATATTCTATTCAGTGTTTGTCTGTGTGCCAGATTCCAATTAGATCCTAGAGAGTCTCACTTAACAGTTGTTAAGAGGATTCTAAGGTATCTGAAAGGTACTACTAACGTGGGTTTGTGTTATAGAAGATATGATGATTATAAATTAGTTGGATTCTGTGATGATGACTATGCTGGAGACAGTGTTGAAAGAAAAAGTACTTCTGGAAGCTGCCAGTTTCTTGGAAGTCATCTGATCTCTTGGTTCAGCAAGAAGCAACCCACAATTGTGCTTTCAACAATAGAAGCAGAATACATTGTTGCTGCTGGTTGTAGCACTCAGATGCTCTGGATGAAGAGTCAATTAGAAGACTATCAGATCCATGAGAGTAATATTTCAATCTTCTGTGGTAATACTTCTACTATATGCTTGTCTAAAAATCCTATTTTACACTCTAAGGCTAAGCATATAGAGATAAAACATCACTTCATCAGAGACTATGTTCAGAAGGGAATTATCAATTTAAACTTTGTTGATACAGATCATCAATGAGCTGACATCTTTACAAAACCCCTTGCTGAAGATAGATTTAAATTTATTCTGAAAAATATAAGTATGGATTTCTGTCCAGAATAAAATGTTTATCAGAAGAAAATTTTCTCAGATGGAAATGTTTTAACTTTGAAGTATTATATCTATTTATTTATTATTTATTATTTTATTTATTATGTGCAAATCTGAACTAACAAAGCCTCAGAGGATCCGAACGTTGGCTAACGTTTCATTTCTCAAAGAAGTTTCAGAAGCACATGCAAGCAAACACGTGTAACTTTGAATCTGAAAAAGTGGAGTGCACATTACTGAATTGACGTTTGAGGTATTGTTTTTGAATATTGAGTTTCTCGTTTTCCCCCCAATTGTCAGAATCATTAATTGCTTGAAATGATTATATTCTTTTTATTAAATGCTAAGTGTAAGCGTGTTGAACGTGTGACTCTTGTGTGCCCTAATTTCTTATATAAATACCACAACACTTCACTTTTCACATTTTTCACTCTCTCACACTCTTGTATGCATTTATGCTTATTTCATTGTTTTCATCTCTCTCCCAAACCCAAAACCGTCTGTAACCCTAAATCTCTCTCAAGAACAACAATGGCTACTTCTTCATCAACTTCTGCTCAGTTTCAATCTTCCATGGCTGCTCTCTCATCTTCAAATATGGGTGTTGTTGCCTTCAAGGAACCTGTTAGAACTTTACTCACACCTGTTGACAAACTGGAAGTCTTGTGTGAATTGATTGTGAACTTTGAATCTATTGTTGAAAATGGGTATGATCTTCGTCCCATTGTTGATGCTCAATGCCGGACTAAGTTTTTTGATAGGATGATGGGACCAGTTTATCCTTGTCTGGTAAAGGAATTTTGGATCCATGCTTCTACTTGCCCTAAGTTCATTGCCTCATATGTTCTGGGTAAAGAAATCATCATAACTGAAGATCTGATAAGGAAGCTCATAAGCTATGAAGAAACTGATGGTGTCACAAATCTGCCAGCTGGGCGTGTGGATATGACTGATGTGTATAGGGAAGTTTGCTCATCTGGAGAAGCTTCTAACAAGGTGAAAGATCTGAAGCCAAATTACAGGATCTGGGCCAAGATCTTTATGGGTTGCATTCACCACAGGGAGTCTTCAAACTCTCCTGACTATGTAAACACTGATCAGATGTACTTCATGTACTGTCTGAGTCAGAGCATAAAGGTGGATTTGTCGTATCTACTTTTCAATCATCTGTGGACACACGTTAAACAATCAAGGGAAGAAGTCAAAACCAAACATCAGAAGATGAGGAACTGGATTCCAATGGGAAGACTCATTTTAGACATTCTGACTGAGAATGGTCTGGTTGGACATCTGGTAGAAGCTGGATGGAAGGAAGAGTTAGCTTCTGTAATAGGAAAACCTCTGAACGGGAAGAGTCTTCAAAGGATGAAAGTTGTAGAAGAAGTCACTTCTGCACCAAAGCAAACAAACTCTGAAGAGGTCAGCAAGAGAAGGATACCAGTGGATGATTTTCCTATATTCTTCGCTAATGAACCAAGGGAAATTATTCTGGAGTACATTGCTACGTGTCTGAAAGATGGAATTCCTCTACCAGCAAATCTGGTTCAGAAAGCAAGTGAACCTGCTCCAGATCTTTATGAGGCAAGACACAAGAAGAAGAGAAAGGTTACTGAAGAAGGATCTTCAAAACCCAAGAGGAAGGCTACTGGTGAAGCTGTTGCTGTCAAACCCAAGAGGGTCAAGAAGCAAAAGGCCAATCCTCCTGAGGCCAGTTTAGATTCTATCTTGCAAACTGTCAAAGAGGTACTAACATCTGATCAACCTATCCATGAACCTATACCCTCTCCTTCACCTTCTCCTCCTCATGTTTCTAAACCAAAGAAACCTCCTGTAACAGCTCCTTTTGTACCCCAACCACAAGCAACTCCATCTGAAAAGCAAAACTCTGCACCAAAACAACCATCTGATATTCCCCCCTCTGATAAATAAACCTCTACACCACAAAACTCTGAAATTCCCCCACCAGAACCACAAACTTCTAAACCACTACCAGAAGAACCTACTCCATAACAACCTGAACCACAATCAGAAGAACCCATCCCCTCTGTTCCTCAACCAGAACAACATCAACCTTCTAAATCATTCATATCTGATTCTAAGGTTCTTGACGTTCAACCTTTGAAGATGTTGTTTGATGTTTCTTCTACATCCTGTCATTCTTCTGCATCATGTGATTCTTCTGAATCTGATGTTCCCCCAGAAGTAAACTCACCACCCTCTCTACGTGACTATGAACCAAGATCATCTGATTTTGTTTCCTTTTCTTATTTCAAACCTTTACCTTCTGATAACCTTCCCTCTGGCTCAAGCTTAAACACTTTTATCCAAAACATTAAGATATTCCTTCTTACAGACCTTCTGAAGTTGATAGCCTCTCGCCAATCCTAGTTTCTTTTTCTGTTATGTTTGTGCACATGTTTGTTGTGTTTTGTTATCTTGTTGTTTTCTCTGAATGTTTTCTGGATTCTATTTATCTATGAAGTTGGATGATTCCTTATCTGTTTTTATATTGTTTTTCTCTGTTAATCTTTTATGTCTTAAAAAGTTTTTCTTTTTGATTATGACAAAAAGGGGGAGAAAAAGAAATTATGTTTGTTCAAATATAAACAATTACTAAAATGATATTCAGACATAACAACTTATAACTAACATTGAATTTTAGTCTTTCAGAACTATAATGTATCATCTGACAAAATTCATTGAAGTTACCCTAAGAATCCCCAAACCAGACTTTTATTCAAACCAGGTTTACCAGGCTCTGGCTCTGATAATTCAAACCAGGTTCTGATTACCAGGCTCTGATCCTGAAACTTAACCAGGCTTTGATTTTGGAAAGAAAATCAGTAAAAGTAAACCAGGCTCTGATTTTGGAAAGTAAATCAAGCTATTAACAGACTCTAATTCTGGAAAGCAAATCAAGCTCTGATTCTGGAAAGCATAGTCTAACCAGGATTCTAATCAGGCTCTTAATCTGAAAAGTATACTCATGCAAAAAGGGAAGTATTTTCTTCTATTAGAGTATTTATTTCAGGGGGAGATTCCTTATTTCAGAGGGAGTTATATATATTTATCCTTTTTATAGAACAAAATTTCCTATGTTTTTGTCATCATCAAAAAGGGGGAGATTGTTAGAACACATATTGGTGTTTAATTATATCTCTATGTTTTGATGATAACTCTAATGAAATTTTGTATTAAGAAAATATATACACTAATTTTGTTCAAGTGTTTTTGTTTCAGATATTAAATTTAATATTCTTATTGAATCAAAAATGCATCTGAACAGTATTCTACGCAAAGCTCTGAAGCATCAGAAGCAAGTGATCAGAAGACTCTGAGCGCTGTCAGAAGACTCTGAAGCAGAAGCTGCAGAAGACTCTAAAGCGTAGTTTAATAATTTGTATGAAGAGTTTCAAGCATTGTTTCAAGAAGACTCTAAAGTACTTTACGCTGCAAGTACAGAGGCTTTGTTATTCAAACTATGATCTGAGTGATATTCACGCTGAAAGCACTAGCTGCAAAACTCTGATAACATCAAGATTTTGATGTGGATAACTTTGAGACATAAGCTTTGTTGAAGAAAATATTATTCAGATATATACGTTGGCTTATTCCAAACGACTCTTTCCTTATTCATGTATGGCAGAGGAAATCAGACAAAAGGGATTTGTCTGAACATTCCTCTTCTGGGAAAGTTAGAGTCAATAGAAGACAAAAGGCTACAGCTATACATCAAGGCACAGTCTTCAAGCATTGGACTTTCTAGTCTATAAAAGGACGTCTTCAACAACATTTTAATGTTAACGAATCATTGACAAATCAACTAAGAAATCAAATCAAACTACTCTCAAGCTCTCATACAATTTTATTTCATAAGCTGAATAATTTTATTCGTTCTTTATCTAAGTGTAAAAATCACAGTTTGTGATATAGCTTTTTAGAAGCAACTTAAACACTTGTTTAGTTTACATTAATTTGTAAAAGGTTCCTTAAGAAGACCAAGTTGTGGTCAAAATTTCTTGAGAAGACTAAGACAGTTGTTCTTAGTGGTTGACACTGTAATCTGTTTGAATATAGTGGATTAAATCCTTGTGGAGAAAGGCAAATCACCTTGATAGGGTTGACTGGATTAGTTGAGTTCAACGAACCAGGATAAAAATCTTGTGTTTCCATAATTTTTCTAAACCCTTATTCAACCCCCCCTTCTAAGTGTTTTTCTCACCTTCAAAAGTGTGGTCAACCATTGCTTCCCAAGGGCTATCTCATCAAAAATTGGATTTTAATATCAAAGTACAAGGTTTTAGGCATCATTCAATCTCATTTTTTATCAAAAAAATCTCAAGGTTTGAGTAGCTTATCTCTCAAGATATGTCAAAGGTTCGTGTGTTTATTTCCATGCCTTCATTGATCGGCTGTCGCGCACGAATAAAAAACGAGTAGTTTGAAAAATGGTAGTTTGGCGATAATGACTTGAGTCGTATCGCAAGGATGCTTGTATTGAATTTATCCAACTATAGTAACGGTTTATGGGGGTTTGAATTTTGATTTAAAAAAATAGTGCAAATAAGTAATATGAAAATAAGCTAAAACGGTTAATCCTACTGATTCGGATTCCGACTTATCATCGGCTATTATAACACCAATTCCTAAGTGGCTTCAATCCTATTCGATTATGAGATCAATTAGACAAGCGCTTATCAAAATCAAATGAATTATGTTCCTATTTACCGAATTAAGCAAACGGTTAAGAATATGACGAGTTAACGAATTAAGCAACGATGACACACAATTAAATTTAGGAACATACATACAATCGAATTTAATCAATTCTATCCTATGAACAATAATAAAATTAAGCAAAAAATTGCAATCAAATTAAGAAAATGACTTCATAGAAAAGGATTGAAAGGAATCGAATTTAAAATAGTATTAGAATAACCTTAAAGCGATGGAACCCGTACACAACAGGATTTGCCCTTGGGAATTAGTTCTCCATTAAAATTGTAAAAAGCAAAGTAAAATCCTGAAGAGAAAGTTGTGAATAGTAGAGCTGCTGCAACTAGGTATAAGGAAGCATCAAATCTGGTTTCTAACCCAACTAGGTCTAAAAACATAAAAAACCTGGCCCAAAACTAAATATTCCTAAAGGCAGAATTCGGGTCCTGACTTCAACGAATTAGTCTTACCTTCTATACTCTGAATCAGCTTCTGAATAAAATATAAAAATTGTAGCTCTTTGTCTCAGCTTTCCAACGCCTAATAGAACGCATAAATCTGATTCTCGTAGCTTTAGTTATGATCCGAACACTGGACATGTATCAAATAATCGCTAAAGCTGAAAATAAGTTGCGAAAATAAATTAACGGCAAATAAAGACTTAATTATAAAAACATAATAAAATAGTAAAATAAATAACACAAACTAAGGAAATGCCTAAGTACAAACATAAGATAATGTGCATCAAAATACACTGATCAAATTCCCCACACTTGAACTTTTGCACTCCGAGCAAAATATTATCAAGACTCATGAAAAACAAAAGCATTTAGATGCTCATTCTAGGCTGTAAACTCTTCTTCGGTCAAGATTGCATCGATAGGTACTAATTTTGCACACTAAGGATATCGTAAGAACACAAGTCCGGAATTGTGCGATCATAAAGCTCCCTCCTATACAAACCAATCTAAATCATCTTATTATGCTTAAGTCTAACTTAATCATCCTCCTTTTTGCACTCTTTCATTCTAATGCAATCATATTAAGCTCTTTATCTATTCACACACATGGTAAATAACCTTGTTAGTGACTATGATCCATATATTTTCAATAATTCAAAATTAAACACTTTTTTAAGGTTTCACAATCGTTAGCCTAAGTGATCAAGTGAGGGTCACCTAACTTAAAAGGCGGATTCCTATTTAGACTTCTTATTAAGCACGAGATCATTCACTTATTTGCATCAGCTTAATTACTTAATTTGTGATTTTTAGATGATACTGACGGCTAGATAAACTACTTAAGAGCTATTAAAGGATGATAACTCAAGGTTATGTCATAACAAGTATTTAAATCGATTTCCATATTCAGGAGACTTAAGGTGTTAAAACAGTACCGATCTTGTGAACTTTTCCCAAGTCTCCACAATCTTACCACAAATTAATCTATAGCCTAAAAGTTTCAAAAGATGCATTGTGTTTCTAAGTATTTTTTTTATAATAATTTTTTCACTTAAAGAAAACAAAACAGAACAAAGAAAACAGAAAGAAAACAAAACAGAGAATGGTTCCCTCCCCCACACTTAAAACATGCATTGTCCTTAATGAAAGGACATAACTATTAAATAAGAGTGAGAAAAAGGAAATAACACACCCTAGGAGTCAAGGTGGATAGGTGATCACATAAGCAGCCTTTCCTAAAGAGAGATCTTCTACAGGCTCCTCTCCCAAAGTGGGGATGTCATAAAGTAACTTTGGGTAGCATCCATTGATCTTGAAATATTTAGTAGTGCCTTCGACTTTTATTCCAGGATCAAAGAAGATTCTTTGATAAGTAAAAGTGTCGAATGGGCACATGAAAGTGGTCTCCTTTTCCACAACTTCAAGAATCAAAGAATTAAGGGGCTGCCTCACCGCTTTTCTTCCATCTTTAATTGATACCTACCCATACTCATGGATGGGCTAAAATCACGAGTGTCAACCAAGGTCCATCCAATTCCCTTCTTATGTTCCTGCAATAACTTTTCTTCCTGCTCAAATTGAAGCTTTGATGAATAATGTAAATCCTCCGGAAGTGGTTTAGAAGGTGGTTGTTCATTAGAATGTTTGGTTGGGGCAGCCGGGATGTCGAGAGCTTCAGATGTATAAACAACTTCAACAACTCCATCTGTAGGAAAAATGTTAACCTGCAAGGTAGCCTCAATCTTATAATAAAGGTTAGTTTCAATACAGTCATCATATGAGTAACTATCATCAAAATAAGACAATGATGGAAAATCAGCTGTAAACAAATCAATACAAGTATCATCAACAAACTCAGAAATCAATTAAATATGAAAAACAAAATGCTCTTCTTCCTCATCAATCTGCTTACTTTTCAGTACTCTATGTGGAAAAGGAATCACTGGTACATACTCTTTTTCAGGCTCAACAATAATGAAAGGTCTCACACCCTTATTTTTGACCTTAAGATCCCACCTCCTTGTGCTTTTTCTTGCCTGTTTTCTTTTACTTTTGTGTACATGTTCATTATGGCTAACCAACCTATGCAGGTACAGTAATTTCAAATAGAGACAATACTCATTCTCGCAGTCAAGCATCCCAGGGACGTGACTAGTACATTTGGATTTAGAGTTCATCATTCAAAAATTCAAGCTTAATTTAAGAATATTTTTGCATATGAATAAGTCTATCAGATTCAGTTCAAAGAGTACCAATCATTTTCAAGACTCAATTTGCAATGGATTGTGTTATAACTACAAAATGGATTCAATTGTATCAATAAATATACTTTCCCTTGACCATTGTTCTACTCGCGTTTGACTTTCACTTATTTTGGACAGTGTTGGGCATTCGTATTGAAGTGTGTTGGTGGCTTATTCAAATGTTGTCAAGAGATTGCAAAATAAGGATGTTACTATATCGGTTACTAGTTTTAAGGCTGGCTTGCACAATTTGATCTCCTCACCTCGAAGTTCAAATTCAATTAAAGGGGTTTAAAGAGGCAAGACTCAAGCCCTTGAGATTTATTAGATTCAAGAGTTTTATGACCAAGTTACAAAGTACATGAGTTTTGTGACATTACAGATATTCAAAAATTTATTAGTTCGAAAGCCAAGTTAATTCTGTTTTTTTTAATACAAACTATTTCTACATTATTAATTGTCATTACCATTTTTATGTATTTGTGTCTGGACGAAGGCTATTTTAACCATTACAAAACAAGGCACAACTACATAGTGATTCGTTTCCAACGCATTCCAAGTTTCAACATTTATTCTAAGTTATTCATGCCACGGTCCTGCAGCTTTTCATCTTTTCGAGGGTGCAAATTGAGCGTTGACCACTTTTTTGCATAAAGCAGTGCGTGATGACTTCTAAGACTGCTATCTTTGGGGTCTGCTTTTATTGCTTTTGAAATACAATAATTGGCTTGACCAATATAGATGATTTGTTACAAGTCCAGGTTAAAACCAAAGAAAACAAAGGAAATGATTCGGAAAAGCTTGTATGAAGCGTGATTCAGGACTTTGTTGAAAATGAAATATATATGAATTTTGGGACGAGCTACCATTTAATTAGTGAGAGTGTTATTGTAATTAACGATAGCACTGACCAAGATAATTCATGAGTCTACTATAAGACTTTATTCTTTTTTTTACAAAGCAGTGTATGAAATAAATATCAAAGTTTACAATAATTTGGGGGCAATTCTTATAGCTAAGAAACTTGAGAAAAGTGGTATCCAAGAACGTGATATAAGAACCACGAAGGATAGCCTTCCGCGTTCCTTGAACTTATGCTTTACAATCCAACAACAGTTCGCACCTCTTATTATAACTAGCAGTGATTGAAGCTAAAACTAAGCAAATGCGGCTAGCTGCCTTAGTTCTCCACTTGAAGGAATTTCCAAATGGCCTTCATACGTCAGACTGTGGTAATGTCTCACACCTTTTGCCAACAGAACTTTGAAAGGAAGTCATAACATAAATAGGTGAACGACATAGGTCGTGTACCTCAGAATTCTTCAAGACATTCAGCATAATCAATACGGTTTTGGAAGAACCACAAGAGCGCAACTCCTACGATTCTTGCAAGACACACCACTTCACCGTCAGATTGGATAAGGATAAAAGTCAGGGATAGCAGTTTGAGCTTGAGATGTATTTTTGGCAGGCACAGGAGTCCTCTTTAGAGTTTGCTGGATGGTTTTTCTGATATTTCAAAGTTTGAGGATGACTATCGTGTTATCATTGGAACTCAGTCTTTTTGTCTTATTCACCCTAGACAAGCTGGTATAAACATGTTAAACAACTTCAAGGATTCGTTTCATATAGGACCAGGATATCAAGACTCCCCTTTTTTCTTTTCCGATTTTCGTGGCAGCCGCACATCCAGGGACCTGCAATCAACAATAAATGTTCAACCATAACTTGAAATCCCAGACAGGTTTTTAATACATTCCAAAATAGGATGAGAACATGTTTCTTTAAGAATAGAAAGTAATTTACCACATTGTCTACAAGATCAGACATATCATACGAAGACAGAAAGAAAGGGTTGACACTTTAATCTCGGTCATCAATCCTGCACCAAGAGATCAAACCCGCGTGCACCTATAAAAGGATAGGAATTTGAGATGAAGGGGGGAACATTAGAAAAAAAACCCTAATGTTTGAAAACCCAAAAACACTGGAAATTGATTCAAAGCCCTAAGATTCGTAAAAGAGAACTTATACTTTTTAAAGCGTCACCGGAAATCTCCATTTCTGTCTATGAATCAATCACCACATGAACCTGAAATCCCTCACGCCGTTGCCGCCTCGAACTACTCAGCGAAATCCTGAAAAGAAGAACATCCCACCGTAAGTTAATCCGGCTAATTTTTGATTTTTGATTTAATTCGTGTTTTTTTTCAGGAACAGAGAATCGGAGAAGAACAAGAAGTAAGAAGGAAGAAGAATGGCGTAAGAGAAGAGAAGAACTGAAGCAGAGAAGGGAATGGAGAGAATCACGGACGGAGAGTTGAGAAGACGAGGAAGAGAAGAGAGAAATCGAAGAGAGGTAGGAGGAAAGAATAGGGCAAACGGCGGAAGAGGGACCGATTTAAGGTTTCTCTGTTTTTTGTCTTTTATTGTTGTATTGTGTATCATGTGTGGGTGCGCGTTTTTGTTACAGTGCACCCTCGCCATTGCAATCGCTCATCCTCTATTTGATCCCTGATACACGGCCCATGTTGCACCTCACGGTAGGCCTCTCTTGGCCTACCACATACGTAATCATCTGCCCCTCTCCCATTTAATTAATTTAACTCACCTAATCATAATCCACTTAATATTAACCTAATCATTAATTTAAAAAACCAATCCAATTAATTAACCAGTAAGTAATCTTTTCTAATCAGCTTTTTTAATTAAAACCAACTAATAATATTTTTATTTATTTAACCTTTTTCCAATTAAGTAGCTTGTCTATTTAAATAATTAACCTTCTTTTTATTTAATCAACTTGTTTTCTTTAATTTACTATTTTAATAAATTTCATTCCATTTATTTTAATTACCTTTTTTCATATAATAATAAATTTGTTCATATTCTCAATAAAAAAACCTATTTCCTGATTTAATTAACTTATATTTATTAATAATCAGAAAACTTCTATTTAATAAATCTTTTTATTTATTTAAAAATTATTTCTATCAAAAAACCTAATTAATTCACAAACCTTATTTTACTAAAAAAACTAATTTATACTTCTAATCCAATTTTCTTAAAATCAATCTTACGTAGAACTTAATCAACGCGACGTTTCCGCTTTCTACCCTTCTAGCACCGATTTAATTCGAATATTCGTGACTCCGCGTTTGGCTCATTTTAAAGTGTTTATATCAGTTGCTCTGATCTATTTTATTTATTTTATAGTTATCTTTATTTTCTCGCATTATGCATGTCGAAAGGAAGAACCTTCACATGACTTCATAAATCGTGCGTATTGCACGTCATTTGCATCATATTCCCCGCTTGATCCTTGATCCTTTTCAAGTTGGTCAGCTTAAGTTTAGTTCCTACCCCTTAAGGCAGACGTTTTTCTTTTATAATTTAGATGAACCAATATTCAACTCAATCAACTACTCTCCCCACAAGAGAATTAGACGTTAGTCATCTTGACAGTTGAGATATTATTCTCCTGCCCTATAACACAATCGAGAGATGTAGATCTTTTCCGCTTGAGGGAGATAGTGGCATACTCGTGGATGAAACCCGAGTGTTTGAGCCCTTCTCTCAAGACGATGCAAAGACCATCTCCTACAAGTTGTGGTGGTTAAGTTGAGTGTTCTCGCTTGAGATGACGAGTCGTCTTTTCTCCTAGAATCAATCAATCAACAAACCGTATCCTTTTGGAACCTTGACCATAGTCAAAAACTTCCTCAAACCCTTTAGAGGAACTACAAATAATCTGATTCCATTCCCGTCAGGATATGTAGGCACAAGATGCGACATCTTGGCGAGTATACTTAGAAATAAACCACTAGGTATTTTTACCCTTAAGCAGACAACCCTTAGCAATAAATACAATAAAACAAGAGGTTCTTGTAGAGTACTACAGAAACTTAGGATGCTAGTACCTTCCCTAAGTTTAACCAACCCCCAAACCTAAACTCTCTAGCATTTGCATTTGCATTGTGGGTAATTCGATCTTTTTCCCTTCCTTTGGACAAATAAAAGACCGGTGGTGAACCAATGAATTAAGATTCAAATTAATTAATAATTTGACATCCAATTCTCACCGCGACAGAAGGTTCAGGTTTAGGTGTGACCTCAACAACTTCTTTATTTTTTTCTAGGGATGGTTCTGCAACTTTTCCGAATCTTAAGGACGTTGCACTCACATTAGGGTTAGGTACATTGGGATTTACTACTATTTGGGTAGGTAGTTTGTTTGATCCTTGAGCTTGATGTATGGAATTCATTGAAGTGGCAAGTTGTCCAATTTATGTCTGTAAGGTCTAAATTCTAGAATTTGTCCATTGCTGAAATTGGAGATCATTTATAGCCATTTGCTTGACAAGGTCCTCTAGTGAAGGTCCAGAAGGTGCAGAGGTGGTTACTTGTGGAGGGTTATGTGGTGGTGGTAATGTTAAAATTAATTGTTATTTCACTAAATAAGTTAGCTCATCAAATCTGGTTTTTAGAGCTTTGTTGTAAGAAGAAACCTGAATCTCATTCACACCTTTTGTTTGGACAAAATTGTTTCTAGTTGTAAATTGTTGGGAGTTGGGTGACATATCCTCACTCAAGGCTTTGGCAGCAGTCGAGGTCTTATCAACAAGTGCTCCACCACTAGAAGCATCTAAAATGTTTCTATCCATTGGTAGCAATCCCTCATATAAATACTGGATAAGTAATTGTTCGGTGATCTGGTGTTGCGGACATCTGGACACTAATTGTTCGAATCTCTCCCAGTATTCGGACAATAATTCCATGTCAATCTGTCTAATACCACATATATCTTTTATGATTGAGGCAACTCTTAAGGCTGAAAAGTATCTCTGTAGGAAGACTTTCCTCAAATCATTCCAGGTTGTGATAGAATTAGGCTCAAGATAGTAAAACCAATCTTTGGCAGCTCCTTGTAGTGAAAGCGGGAAGACTCTCAGCTTGATGAGATCTTCTATGATTCCTTCAGATCTCAAAGTTATAGAGCACAGAACTTGGAATTCATTCATATGCCTATACAGGTCCTCACCTACAAGACTATTAAACCAGGTTTCAATTCAAAAGGTACAGTAACAACATGATATTTAATACATAAATCATTATAATTCACATCAGGAGCAACAAGTTCTCTGAGAGTTCTTTGGTTATCCAAATTAAATTTAATAGGAAAATCAACAAATAAAAAGAAAACAAAGAACTATTCAGCAATGCAGCAACAATTAGGAAAATACCAACAATGTCCCTATTTAGAAAAAGAATGGAAAAATAGAAAATAAAATAAAATCTAAAAATTATCAAAATATTACTAAAAATCAAATAAAATCAGAATAAATATTTACAAAAAAATTCAGATTTTTTTGAAAATATAAAAATAGAAATTAAATCAAATAAAATAGAAAAATAAGAAATTTGCAATTTTCAAGGTCAAAATCTTTTAGAATTTTATTCTAAAGGTGTATTGTTCGTCGATTTTTTTTCAGATTTTCTGAAAAAAATTCGGAGCAAATAGAAACAGTAGCTTCCAACTTACCTGATAGGCTGAAACGCTTACCCCTATTCTGCAACCCTAAAAATTAACACACAAAAACAAAAAACAAAAAACTCTAACAAAACTCTAAAATTAAAATTATAAAATTGGCTAAAATTAACAAGAATCCATGGCAACGACGCCAATTTGATATGCTGTCGCGCACAGATAAAAAATGAGTAGTTTGAAAAATGGTAGTTTAGCGACAATGACTCGAGTCGTATCGCAAGGATTCTTGTATTGAATTTAACCAAATATAATAATGGTTTATAGGGGAGTTTTAGTTTCAATTAAAAAAAATATTGCAAATAAGTAATTATGAAAATAAGCTAAAACGGCTAATCCTACTGATTCAGATTTCGACTTATCATCGGCTATTATAACACCAATCCCTAAGCGGCTTCGATCCTATTTGATTATGAGATTAATTAGACAAGAAATTATCAAAATCAAATGAATTATGTTCCTATTTACCGAATTAAGCAAACGATTTAGAACATGACGAGTTAACGAATTAAGCAACGATAACACGCAATTAAATTTAGGAACACGCATAAAATCGTATTTAATCAATTCTATCCTATGAACAACAATTGAATTAAGAAAAAATTTCAATCAAATTAAGAAAATGACTTCATAGAAAAGGATTAAAAGGAATCGAATTTAAATTAGTCTTAGAATAACCTAAAAGCGATGGAACCCGTACACAGCAGGATTTGCCCATGGGAATTAGTTCTCCATTACAATTGTAAAAAGAAAAGTAAAATCGTGAAAAGATAGTTTTGAATAGTAGAGCTGCTGCAACTAGGTATAGGGAAACATCAACTTCGGTTTCTAACCCAAATAGGTCGAAAAACATAAAAAAAAAACCCGGCCCAAAACTAAATATTCCTAAAGGCAGAATTTGGGTCCTAACTTCAACTAATTATTCAAACTTGCTTCACTTCTAATCAGCTTCTGAATAAAATAAAAAATTTGTAGCTCTTTGTCTCAGTTTTCCAACACCTGGTAGAACGCATAAATCTGATTCTCGTAGCTCTAGTTATGATTCGAATAGTTGACAGGTATCAAATAACCGCTAAAGCTGAAAATAAGCTGCGAAAATAGATCACGAAGCACCTCATCTTTGTGTATCTTTTTCCCTTATGTTTATATGTTTAATGTTTTCCTAACTACTAATCAAATAACCAAAAATATATCTTGTATCCTTTTGTTTCTTTGCAAGGAAGGGTGCTATATCAAAAACACCAAGCATGATTCATCAGCTAGGGTTTTGCTCTCTCAAGGTTAAAGTGTGGTCAACTATTGATTCCCAAGGGCTATCTCATCAAAAATTGGATTTTAATATCAAAGTACAAGGTTTTAAGCATCATTCAATCTCATTTTTTATCAAAGAAATCTCAAGGTTTGAGTAGCTTGTCTCTCAAGATATGTCAAAGGTTCATGTGTTTATTTCCATGCCTTCATCAACAAGTTACCTCAATATTTGGTCAATTCAATATAAGGACATTAGAGGACACATTATTTTGAGTTCATATGATTATCCATGTGCTTTGAAATGCAAGGAAAGTCTAAGTTTACAAGTTGGTTTAGGGAAGGTTGACCTAAAAAGTCAATATATCAAGTCAAAGGTCAAAAGATCACAACTCCTTCAATTCTAAATATTTTTGAATGATTATTTTGCATATGACTCTTCTCAACATCCTTTTCAACTTCTCTTTACATGAAAGGAGCCAATTATTCTTTGAGGATCATCAACAGTTTGAAGACATTATAGGCTATTTGTGGACTTAGTGAAATTTTGCCTATTTACAAGTGACTTTTTCTCAACTTTCAAGAATCACAACTTCTTCAATTTTCAATATTCTGAGCTCATTAGTTTTGCACAATATCATTTGTGATACCCTCTACAAGATTTCTTCAATGGTCAAAGTCAAATTGTGCTTGAAAGGCCATGGAATTCATTGATACATTATAGGTCATTTTCAGCCATTTGGACTTAGAATATTTCAAGTTTGGTTTACCAGATTTTCGTGCCAACTTCAACATGACATATAACTCTTTGCTGAAGCATCCAAATAAAATCTTTCTTGGCACATTGATTTCTAGCTAGTTTCAATCCAATTTCTTGATTCAGTTAGCTCCATCGGCATCCTCTAAAACTTCTGCAACAATTCCCAAGCTCTAAGAATTCCTGACTCATTCCAACCAAATCCAATTTTGTAACATCCCGAAATTTTATTTTATATTTAATTTAATTTATCTTAATTTTAGTTTAGTTCAAACGTAAATATTAATTTAGTTTAGTTTATTAAAAAATTAATATTAATTTAGTTTATTAAAACTGTATTAATAATTTAGTTTATATTTACTTTAAATTCAATATTAAATATATTTTAACATTTATTATTTAATATAATTTATTTTATATTAAATATTAAACTGAAATTAAATTAAATAAACAAATAAAATAAATAAAAAAAGTAATAAATAATGAAGTGAAATTAATTTCAATTTTATTAAAATTATTATAGAATTAAATGATTAAAATGTTGTAATATATATATACACCTTTGTATGATTTTTTTAAGAATATAGTTTCATCCATTATTATTGTTTACTTCAACTTTTTCTCTTTTATTTTATTTATACTTTATAAGTATTGTGTTGTTAATGTAACTACATGGTAGTTATTTCTTAGATACTATTTATGTATATATTTGTTTTTATTCCTTTCTTTTACATGTATATATTACTATGGTTTGAATTTAGATATATTATTACTGTTATGAGGTATTTGAGGTATTTGTTGTAGTGTTTGTGTGTTGTTTGTCATATGTAAAAACTATGAATCTTTTTTATATTTAATGTTAATTAATATATTTAAGATTGAAAAAGTATTAGGAAGAAGAGACATACTTTCATGAAGAAAATCAGTGCCTCTTAGAGAAGAGTGAGGAAAAGAAGAACATTAGCATGAAAAATCTGAAGGTAGCATTTTTTTTTATTTTGTTAGTTTTTTGATTACTTAGCATCATTTCCTTGCATATATATTAATGAATGCGTTTTTATTAATGACTAGATGGTCATGGATTATCTTTGAATCTTTCCATTGTTAAACATCAGATTTTAATCTATGGATTCGACAGTTCCCATGTCATTGTTCCACCGATTATTTTATCGATACATTTCGTGCATGCTTCGATTTTATTTTTGAATGTGTTGTAAATATAACTTATATATTGCTATTTTCTTCACATGGTTTCCTCTTGGACCTTCTTACAATGAAATTATTCTCTTGTGCACTTACACTCATTTATTTATGTTTTTTTATTGGACTCAATTTAATTACTTAATTATTTCATATCCTCATTGTTCCGGTGAGAATTGGATATCAAGTTATTGATTAACTTGAATCACAAATCTTTAAATATTCACCACCGAGATTTGATTTATTCAAGGGAAATGGTAAAGATCATATAAAACCTTAAGGTTTCAATGTAACCACAATGCTTAGCGATTTTTGAGGTTTAGGGGTGGGTTACACCCTAGGAGGATACTTTTGAGTCTTGAGGAAATGTCTAATGTCAAAATACCAGGGCTTTCCATCTAACTCTTTTTCAATTGCAAATACAAAGGCCGGATTGTAAAGGCACATGATAGTGATTGCTAGAGCTTCATTCCAAAAATTCACTTTATACATTGATGATAATGTAGCCAAGGCATCTTCCATCTGATTCTCTGCCCTAGGTGCATGATGAAACTCAACTCTATCAAAGAAATGCAGCAAGACGAGTTTCCCACTTTCCCTTTATTTGATTGACGACTAATGCTGAATCACCATACACATCAAGATTCTTGATCCTTAGATCGATGGCTTCTTCTAAACCCATTATGCACACTTCATATTCAGCTTCATTTTTTATGCAAGCAAACTTCAATCGGATATAAAAACCATGAGGAGTTGTAATAATTGCCCTGATTCTGTTGCCGTATGAGTTAACAACACCATCGAAAATCAATTTCCGCTGCGACCCAATTTTGCGGCCCTCGTCAGGTAGAGGTTCGTTGCATTCCTTCATCTTCAGAAATGTTATATCTTCATGAGGGAACTCAAACCTCATTGGTTGATAATACTCAATCGGCTGTTCGGCAAGATATTCTAACAAAACACTCCCTTTAATGGCCTTTTAGGAAACATACTGAATGTCGTACTTTATCAGAACCATTTGCCGTCTAGAAATTCTTCCAGAAAGCGCTTATTTCTTAAACACGTATTTAATCGGATCCATCTTCGAAATCAACATGGTTGTATGGTTTAACATATACTGCCTAAAGCGTTTAGCTACACAAGTAAGTGCACAACATGTTTTCTCTCGCATTGAGTACTTTGACTCGCAATCAGTGAACTTTTTACATAGGTAGTAAATAGCATGGTCTTTCCTACCTGTCTCGTCGTGTTGACCGAGCACACAACCCATCGAGTTCTCCAGAATCATTAAATACATAATGAAAGGTCTTCTAACAACTGAAGGCATTAATATCGGAGGCTCCTGCAAATACTTTTTTATTTTTTTCGCAAGCCTTTTGACAATTCTCATTTTAGGCAACTGCCTGATCTTTTCTCAGCAATTTGAAAATAGGCTCACAAGTGGCTGTAAGGTGGGAAATTAACCTTGCAAATTGTTGCACCCTAAAATTTGCCCAACATATTTCATCTGGTTCAGGTTTTAGTTGCATTGTCATTTGCATAGTAGATCATGTACATAGTCTAATCATTTGCATAGCATAGCATAACAAGTCATCCAACAAGGGATCAAGTGCCATTCTTATCTAAAGAGGCACATCAAAGGGGTTTTATTCAAGCTCAAGAATATCCAAGTCATTCAAGAAATGAGTGGAAGCTTTGAGAAGTTTGAAGGTTAACTAGTGGATTTCTCTCCTAATCTGGGGATATGTGGAAGATCATCAATGAGTGTGTGAGCCATGAATAAGGGTATGGAATATGTACAAAGATCATGGAAGACCTAGAGGGTCATTTTGAAGAAGAGACAAGTCATTGGTACAAGTACAAGAGCCAGAGTTGAAGTGCAGTCAACTAGGGTTTCATCTGGGTCAACCCTAGGTCAAATGATTGATTGAAGGGCATCAAGGCCAGCTTGGAGGTTGTGGAATTCATGAATTGAGATGTGGATACATGTGTGGTGTTGTGCCAAGGAGAAATCAAAAGGAATCAAGAAGAAGAGGAGTTACCAAATTAGGGTTTTAGTGTAAAATCCCCTGATTTAGGTCTAACTTCCAAGCCAGATAAGTCAAAATGCAAGTTTCAAATGAATTCTTGGTCAACATTAAACTTGTATAGCTTCTCAATAGTTTTAATTTGAGTACTAGAAGTCTTCAATAAGATTTGTAGAGCTCAAGTTATGGTTCTTGGAAGTTATGGGTCATCAGAGGACACTGAAATTCATCTGTGAAAGTCACTTGACTTCCAAGCAATTTTTGGCCATCAAGGAATTTTCAAATGGATTCTTGGCCAACATAAGAGTTGTAGATATTGATCTTAGATTTAATTTTAGTACTAGAAGTCCTCAAGGGGATTTGTAGAACTCAAGTTATGGTCTTGGCAACCCAGGGGTATTTAGGGAAAGTTGAATTACAGGTCATTTTCCAACATAGGTCCAAATCTCCATCTTCCACTCTTCAAATGAAAAAATGTTCAACATGAGATGTGTTCAAAATGATGTTTTTAGGCTAGATAAAAGGTCATGAGAGTTTAGAAGGGCTTGCTTCACAAAGTTACAAAAATGGCCTAAAATAAGGGTAATTTTTAAATGAACCAAGAATGGAAATTGGGGTTTTTGATCTACAAATCCAAACCAAGACATATGACATACCAATTTGATTGTAAAACACATTTAGAGAACATTTACATTGCCACAATTTTGAGTTGAGGGATATTTTTATGACTTGCTTTGTAAATTGGTTACTTGCATCATAAGTAACAAATGCAAAACCTCCTTTTTGAGCACAACCAAAGCCTGAGCCCTTGACAACACATTCAATTTTTCACTTAATGAGAATTTGGATCAAAACCAAGGCCTTGAAGCTAGCAAAAACTCAGCTGCCATGTATGAGTGTCTCATGATATTTTCCATGACATGAGATATTTATCATTAGATCAATCTAGAACTGTCTAGAAGCTTCATTCACATTCTATATATGTATTAGAAGTGATCCATATCAGAGGTTGGTGATAATTGAGAGAGATTTGAGAGATTACATTTTCAACTTTTCCATTGCAAACCAAAATCGGTTACAGCATTTCAACCACTTTCAATCCAAATTCTTGATTGCATTAGCTTTCTCTAGTGCTGGTGAGTGATTTCAGATCAAATCCAAGGCAAGATCGTGGAAGAATTAGGTGTTTGCACTTGGAGTTCCTCACTTGCAACTGAAAATCGAATTCAAGAATCCACTAGGGTTCAATCAATATTTTTGCATACAGAAGCTTGGTTGTACTCCATTGAAGGAATCTGGAAGCTCGTGAGGATTGATTTGAAGGTTTGAGTGCTCTGTTCAATCGATTTTAACAGGTATGTAAATTTCAATCCACAGCTTGGTATGTGCATGATCAATAGGTTTTAGGTGGTTAAATAGAATGTAGATTGATGCTAGGTGCTTTCTGGTAGCAATTGGCTAGGTTTAGAGACAATAACTTAGATGGCACGATTTCTGTTCATGGATGTATCTTGATGATTTTTGAGATTTATACCTAGTTTGATAGCTCGTTTAACTCAGTGTAGCATGGTGATGAACCTAGGCGTCTTAATTTTAGGTTTGGTGAGAATTCATTCTTGAGTAGTTTCTGAAGATTTTATCGTGTTTGATTATGGAGAGGGATTCAATACACATGGTTGATAGGAGTGAGTTCAGTGTGGAGAGACGAGTTGAATGATGTAGTTACTGTTGAGTTTTGATGAAGGTTATGGAACCTGCGTGTGGAGAAGATGAAGTAGTAGGTTCTGATCCATCCATGGCGTTTTCCCTCCACAATTCAAAAGGAAGAAGATGATATATTTGCCTTTAGATCTTAGGAAGACTTTGACTGGAAACAAGATCCAATGGCCATGAGCTTGCTTTAGTTTGTGAAGGATTTTGAGACTTTAGTTAAGCGTTGCGTTTCATTTAAGATGTAGCATGGGCTTAATGACTTTTATGTTACTCACACCCCTCTTTAGAGGCCCATTAGGAAATACATGTGAATTCATTGCTATCTGCACCAAGCTCTTCTCTATTTTCTTTACATTTTTCATTTAATTTCTGATTAATAATTGGGCCTAACGCGCGCTACTATGCACACACCCCTCTGGGCCCATCTCTGTACTTACACTGCCCAGCATTGCTATTCAACACACATGTTTTGCATTTTCTCACATTTTTTTTATTTCCTTCATTTTATTAGGTTAATTGAAAAAATCATAAATAATTGAAAAATGGTCATTTTTAATTGGGAGTTTTTTTTCCCAATTTCCTTAAAACATCAAAAAAATTATAAAAGAATAAAATTGGCATTTCATTCATTTTTTATTTTCTGGTGCATTTTTACATTTTATGGTATTTATTTCATTTTCATTTGGTATATGTTACTTGCTGAATTTAGCATGGTCATTTTATTTCACATTTTGATGTATTTCTTTTGGCTATGGTTAGATTAGAGTATTAGGTTCCCCCTGGAATTTTATCACATTTTTGTGATTTAATTTAGGCTAGTTTTGAACATCAAAATTTAGGGTGATTAGGATTAGGGTTTCAACTTACATAGGTGCATTTCAACACATAGTTTTGGGGTTTTAAAATTGATTTTGGTCTTGGGGTTTATATGGGGTATAGGGTACATGGTTAGGGTCCCTTAGAAATTAATCTAGGATTTTATGATGAGTATTTCTATTTTATTAGATTTTTGCAAATTGTGGTTTGTTTGTGTGTTGCCATTTTGGGCTTTGGTTTGTTTGCTTGGGTTTTGGGTTGTTTCTTTGGGGTGTGGGGCTTGAGCTTGGCTTGTGGAGCATGGGGAAACATGGGAGAAGGTTGAGGACAAATATCAATGCTTGGAGCTGGGAGATCCTTGTGCTTGAAGGTGCCTGTTGAAGACATAGGAAATAGGAGAAATAGGCAGAACTTTAGACTTAGACAGATTTCTTTCACAAACATGGAAAGCATCTTGTGCTTCCATTCCTCCCAATGACTAAAAGTCCTTATAAGATATTCACATCCCTCCTTTGGAGGGATAAGTGGCTTATCTTGGAAGTAGAACTTTGAGGGAACCAGTCTCTTACAATGCTAAACCCTTATAGGCTTCCTTTGGTTGTCAATAAGTTGTTTAGCATTCAACTTATTCTGTTAAGCGATTCTCTTCTGGAGTGCTTGCCTTGAAGAAAGAAGTTCCTGGGAGACAAGAGGTCCATTGCATTAAAGATTGATAAAGAGAAGTTTGTTCATGTCAAAGCTGCTCAACTGTTGAATTAGGGTTTACTGCTGTTTGAAGCTGTCTGCTGGCTGAAGCTGTTGACTGTTGGGGTTCATTGCTTGCTAAAGCTTGGTGTTTGCTTGGAGCTTAGGGGATCATTGAAGAGTTGATTTTGGGGTTCATTTGAAGGTGTTACTGTGTTGTTGTTTATCAACTGTCAGGGTTTGCTGTTTTCCAGAGTTGTTGCTGTAGAAGCTGGTGTTGCTGTCAGGGCTAGTATTGGGGTTTTATGTTCCTTGTTGTATTGTTTGTTAATTTCCCCATAGGTTTGAAGTGAATACTGTTTCACTTTGCCTGTTGTTTTCTCAGGTTCGAGGTTGAGTGGGACTCCCTTGCCTCGCTTGTATCGCTGCATCCATGCATTTTACTGCTTTACTGTATATATGTTGTTTCTTTTCCGTTTATCCCCTAGGATCTCTGTTTCTCTCTGTGCAAGAGAGAAATATGACAGACATTAGGTGTTCATCCATGCATGACAACTTTAGGTTAGTTTTGATCCCCATTTTTCAACCTTAGGATTTTAGAGCGTCGTTCTCTTCTCGTCTCAAAACAATCAAAAATACAATAAGAGGTCAAACACCAATAAAAAATAGTTCTTGCGTAAAAGACTGAAAACCAATCAAAGTGTCATTTTTGTCCGCTTGGACCCGTAACCAGGAGAAAACCTTTTTCGAAGGTAATAAAAAACAGTCAGACAAGCTTGTGTCTTCTGTAGCCCGAACTACGTTTGCTCTGAACTTCATGCTGTATGAAAGTACGTAGGCATAGGATGTCGTATTCTAGCGAGCAACCTTCCCCTCCTTTCCCGTAGGTGGGCGAACTACGTTGCTCTGATTTCTCGTTCCAGACGGGAATACGTAGGCATAAAGTGCGATACTTTGCCGAGTCATTTTCTTTTCTTTCTAACCCCAGACCTTTAGAGTAGATAGAATAACAATCCGTACAAGAAAACAAGCGTGGATCCCGTCGAGTACGACGGACGTGAGGGGTGCTAATACCTTCCCCTTGCGTAATCGACTCCCGAATCCAGGATTTGGTTGCGATGACCATTCCTTTTCCGTCTTTGCGTTAGGTTTACTTCGAGCATTTCCTTTCCCTCTGTTGGGATAAATAACTCACGGTGGCGACTCTTCTGTTTAGCCGGCGCCGATTTTCGCAGTAGCGACAACTGGCGACTCTGCTGGGGACTCCAATGGTTCCCTACGCGATTCAATCCTAGCGCTTGTTTTCCCGTCGTGGATTTTGTATGGATTTACGTTTCTGCATTTACATTCAGCATTATATTATTGTGATTATTGATGTGGGTATGAGGGGGTTCTATGATTGAGAGATAAGTCGGACCTGGGCTTGAGTGCACCTAGAATTAGAGCGGAAATTAGTGGGCGCGTGCTCGCTTTGCAGGCACTAGTGTCTCATGAAATCCACGCTCAGACGAGGTTCATCTGGTTGACTTCTTTTTCAACCCTTTGGGTTGAGGGGGTTGTTGGTTAGTTGGATTGTCGACTCTGGGGACCGATCAATTGGAAGTTGGCTAAGTGAGGCCTCTTCAGGATTTGATGATGCCACACCTTCTGGGTATCGTATCATCAATCTTGAAAGTCTGTGACGCCGACGACCGCATAGGATGCCATACCTTGTGTCAGTTATTAGGACACCTACCTGTGAGAGGGGTTGGGACATGCAGGTAACTTGACCTCCAGATTACCGGTTTTCTTGATTGAGGTTCAGTGGTGTGATATTTGAGGACAGTGTTATTGGGTCTGTCAGAGACCAGGTTGGAGCATTGTGGATGGTCTTGAGCAGTCTGTGGGTCTATTTGAGGCCAATATTGTGGATTGGGCTTCTCAGCCAGGGACACTTGATCCCTTGTCGCATTGTTTGCATATTGCATTGTTTGCATCATCATGTGTATATCATTAACGTGTGTCTGTGTTGCAGGTGCATTTTCATACTTCCCGTTTCTAGTGCTCTGGACTTCTATCTGTCACCATGAGTACTTTGAGGAAGACTGTTGCGTATAAGTTGCCTACTCCTGATGTGAC
Source organism: Lathyrus sativus (assembly GCA_963859935.3). NCBI lineage: Eukaryota > Viridiplantae > Streptophyta > Magnoliopsida > Fabales > Fabaceae > Lathyrus > Lathyrus sativus. The sequence goes on along the minus strand of OZ012739.1, from coordinate 212,704,826 downwards.
TTCTCTGTTGGGTCTGATTTCCCTAGCTGATGATGATGTGAGGAGAAGTTTTAGGAAGAGCTATGGGAAGCTACTGAGATTGGTTTGCAGACCAACCACATATGAGTTGAATGGATTATACACATTGATGCAGTTCTACGATCCCTCCCTGAGGTGCTTTACATTCCAGGACTTCATTTTGGCTCCGCCATGGAGGAGTACGCTGAGTTTCTAGAGTTGCCAGTTCAAAACAAAGTACCCTTCATTCACTTCGATGCTATGCCTAAGCTGGAGGACTTGGCTGTGTCTCTACATATAGATCCTGTAGAGTTGTTGTTGACCTCCTGGCACGGAGTTTCTGGCTTCGGTCTCAAATTCTTGGTTGGCAAAGCTCAAGAATACTCTAAGAGTGGTTGTTGGATTGTGTTTAACGTTGTTCTTGCTTTGTGCATCTATGGGATTATACTGTTCCCTAGTCTGCCTGAATTCGTTGATTTGGATGCATTCCACTTGTATGCTGCAGGCAACCCGATGCCTACCTTGATTGGAGATTTCTATCATTCCTTGCATTATAAGAATGAAAACAGAAGGGGGAAGAATGTCCATTGTTGTGTACCATTGCTGAATAGGTGGTTTGAGAGCCATCTGCCCAAGAAGGGTCCTTTTGTTGAATCTGCACATACAGCTGAATGGTCCGAGCGTCTAATGGGACTTTCTTCAGAAGACATTGTCTGGTTCGATAGAGATTTATTGGGGTCAGAGATTATCTTCAGCTGTGCCGGGTTTCCTAATGTTCCTTTGATTGGAAGGATGGGATGTATCAACTACAACCCCTCATTGTTAGTCAGACAGTTCGGGTATGCTTTGAAGAGTCCGCCGAAGGAAGAAGAAATACAGGAATCTTTGTATTTCACTGGTGACCTGAGTGGGGAATTATTAGCCAAGCTTCGGCATGCTTGGAATCATATTTGCAGAAGAGGGAAGCCATTATTGGGCAAGAATGATTGTCAAGCCTATATGCCGTACAAGGTGTGGATTCAAGAGAGAGCAAGACTGGTGCAGATGCCTTTTCCAGCAGTATCACGTCCTGTTCCCATTCCAGTTGAGGAACCAACTACTGTGGCTATTGAGGTCTATGAGCAGGTAATAAAAGAAAAAGAAGACCTGATAAAGATCAATGAAGAGTTAGAGAAGGAATTGGCTCAAATCCGGAGTGAGAAAAACGAAGTTGTGTATTCCTTCCAACAGGAGACTGAGTTGGTCAACAGGTTAGGTGTTGAACTGGCAGAGGAGAAAAAGAAGCGTGAGCGCTTAGTAAAAGACTTCAAAAGCTCTCATGACATGTTAGAGTCCAAGAAGAAGTCACTTGATATAGCCTATCGGGAAATCTCTTTGTTCAATAAAACGTGGAATGCTACGCTAACCAACAACAAAGAGAGAGAAGACAAATTGAAACAGCAAATCTCTGCACTCGAAGATCAGTTGAAGGCTAGCAAGAGAAAGTATGAAGAAGAGGTTATGGTAAGATATGACCTTCAGAACTCGTTGAACAAGGTTGTCGATCACAAGAAGAAGGTTGTGTCCCAGAAGCAGAAGCTAGATGACTGCTTTGGAGAAGGGACATGGGAGGAGTCTATCGGTGATTTACAACGTGTTCTCAAGCGAAGAGATCTACTTATCGAGGGGTTGCTTTCTCAGCTAGACCATCAGAAGACCAAAAGGCTGCTGGAAGACTATCGGGCGTATGGCCGCGCGTGACCATTTTATGTACTATTGTGTATGCTTTATTTGCATCGTGCCGACCATCACCAGGCTTGTTGGATGAGGTCATGCATTTCCTGAATGTATTGAATTACAGTGATGTCATAACTTTGCCTCGATAGGCCCATTCAACAATATATGAGTTGTTTCTCCTGTGAATGTATCTGAGCTTCTTGTCACCGCACTGTCACAGCACTGCACGACACAACAACACATTGGCACTAGAATTGGGGAGTGATATTCCCTAATGCACAGACACATGTTGCATTTGCATACACCATTCATATTGCATTTACCAGGTAATTATTGAACTGTATCTCATTTCCTGCATCTCGACAGGTTTTTCCAGGATTGAAAGTCAACGTCCTCACCGATACTCTACTCGTACCAACTGCAAAAGAGTTATGGACCAGATGCAAAACGAGATGCAGGAGATGCGTGAAAAGCTGGTGCTGTTCATGCAGACGATGGAGACAATTGTGAAGGGGCATGAAAGCCTGCAGACTTTGGTGCAGCCATTGCTGGCGAAGAGTGCTAGGAATGGAAACGAAGACCACAATTCTGTACGTGTTGAAACCATTCATGGGGATTGCACTCCTACGCTTGTAGCTCCACCTGTGGTGAATGTACCTGTTGTGAATGTGAACAATGGCGTTGGCGCCGGGAATGGTAATACATGAATGGGTAATGAGACTGTCATTAACAATGTTGGATTCGGAGACGCCAATCTGGGTGGTGGTAACAATGGAGGTAATGGCTTTGGAAACAACGGGTTCGACTATAATGATCAAGGTTTTGATTATTTCAATCAGGATGGGAAATTCGGCTTCAACACCCAGGGTTTCGGATATGATGGTTTTGGTAATGCTAATCAGGGTTATGGTGGATTGGGTAATGGAAATGGCGCTGGATTTCTCAACACTGGGTTTGGACCTGCCGGGGTCACTCAAGGGTATGGTAATAGAGGATGGGGTCCTATGATGAATCAGACTGGATTTGGTCGTAACAATGGGTATGACGGGTACGGAAATGAGAATGTTAATTGGGTTGAAGACCAACAGGAAGATGCCTTTTCCGGTAGAGGTATTGAAGGACCTGTGGATCCTGTGCAGAGGATCAGAATGCTTGAGGAACAAATGAAGGGCGTTGTCAATCAGAATGCTACTGGTTTAGATATGACTACAATGGGATTGGTGCCTGGCCTGAGGGTACCGCTGAAGTTTAAGGCTCCCAATTTTGATAAATATAAGGGGGACACTTGCCCAAAGGTGCATGTTCGCTCTTACTACAAATGGATGTCCGCTTACTCGAATGATGAAAGAATGCTGATGCATTTCTTTCAAGATAGCCTTTCCGGACCGTCACTGGAGTGGTATATGGGGTTGGATCCCACTCAGATCAAAACATGGAAGCAACTGGCTGAGGCGTTTGTGACACATTACAAATATAACAGTGACCTGGAACCAAATAGGGTCCAGCTGCAAGGCTTGTCACAGAAAACTGGGGAGAGTTTCAAAGAATATGCGCAAAGGTGGCGCGACATGGCGGCAAGAGTGCATCCTCCTCTAGTGGAGAAGGAGATGAACGATATGTTCATTGGAACATTCATGGGGATATTCTATGAGAAGTTGTTTCCTATTGCGTTGGGCAGTTTCTCTGATCTGATCTTGATGGGTGAAATGATTGAGAATAGTATCAAGGTGGGAAGGTTCCAAGCTGGGGAGTCTACTTCGTCAGGAGGTAATAGAAAAGCATTTGGGGGTCGACGTCAGGGCGACGCTAGTGCTGTATTTGGTGGCTGAGGTCGAGGCAGGGGCAGAGGACGGAATCAATATATGCATCTTGAACAAGTAGCAAGTGTTACCATCCCGTTTCATCAACAACCACAACCACTACAACAGATACCACCACAGCAGCAACAACAGCAGCAGAAGGGGCCGAATCAGGGTCAGAGAAGATTTCCGAATGCTAAACCGAAGAGGGTGTTTGATAAGCCTCCGTATACGTATGCAGAGTTGCTTCAGACGTTGTTGAGGCTAAACCTGGTCGAGAAAAGAAAGTTGGCACCACCTCCGGGGCCAGAACTCCCATTTGGGTTCGATGCCAATAAGCGTTGCGAGTTTCACTCAGGAGCGCCCGGATATGACATCGAGGGCTGCCACGCTTTCAAGCATAAAGTCCAAGATCTGTTGGATAGGAAGGCTATAAACTTCGGGCAGACAGGCCATAATATTCTACATACGCCTATGCCCAATCATGGGGCGAATGCTATATTAACGGAAGAGGACTTGAATCTGGTGATGAATGTTGATGAACTGAAAACACTGTTGTGTGAAGTCAAGAGCAGATTGCTGAAAGAGGGTGTGTACCCGAGCTGTGATGAATTATGTTTGGACTGTTGGACCCAGGCTGGGGGTTGTGCAGAGTTGAAGAAAGGTATTCAGGCTATGATAGATGAAGGCACGTTGCAATTTGATAGAACGGCAGTTGAGAAACCCGAGGAAGTGGTATTTGATGAGCATAATGATGTGGCAATGGTGACAGTTCCAAGGAAAACCATAACTATAACAGCGCCTGCCGGACGGCCGACGATCACCATTACTAGAGCAGGGCCCGTCCCTTTCGAAAGTACCAAAGACGTTCCATGGACCTATGGGTTGGAGGCATATTGTAATGGGGAGAAAATAGAATTCAATGAACAACCAGCTGGAGTTGTGGACAATGTCGTTGGGACTGGAGGAATGACGAGGAGCGGGAGAATTTTTATATCGCCTGAGGTAGAGGCGGAACGATTGGCAAAAGGTAAGGGAAAGGTGAACGAGAGTGTTCCTGTGCAGAGGAATGAAAAAGAAACGTCACTGAAAGATGTAGAAGAATTTATGCGTCTTATCCGTAAAATTGACTACAAAATTGTTGAGCACCTTCAATAAACGCCTTCAAAGATTTCCATATTATCGCTGCTATTGTGTTCCGAAGCCCATCGGAACGCTTTATTGAAAATTCTAGACACGTCGTTTGTACCCCAAGATGTTTCTGTGAATCAGTTAGAGGGGGTGATGGCGCACGTAAATGCGGGCCATAGTTTGGGCTTTACGGATTTTGATTTGACCCCGAGGGGGAGAGAGCATAATATGGCGCTGCACGTCTCAGTTGAATGCAGGGGCACGGTCATGTCCCATGTGTTGGTGTGTCGCTTCCGTGAAAATAAGGTGCCGGCAAAACAGAAGAGTCGCCACCTTTCGTTATTTATCCCTCAGAGCGGGAAAGGAAACGATCGGAAAAACCTGACAAAAAGGTATAAGACAAGGTCATCACAACCATTGTCTGGGTTCGGGAGTCGGTTACGCAAGGGGAAGGTATTAGCACCCCTCACGTCCATCGTACTCGATGGGATCCACACTTGTTTGTGTTTACGGGACGGGTTGGTTTTATCTATCTACCTATCAAGGCTGGTCTGAAAAGAAAAGAAAATGACTCGGCAAAGCGTCGCGCTTTATGCTTACGTATTCTCATCAGAGAATGAGAAATCAGAGTCAACGTAGTTCGGCTAATTACGGGTTACGGGGAAGGTGGCTCGTCAATACGTCAGTATTGTGCCTACGTACTCTCACAGGTTTGAGAGATCAGAGCTTACGTAGTTCGGGATAGTACGGATTACGGGAATTCAGATTCATCTGTTTTATCGAGTAGGGTTAACAAACAGTTCCAGCAGTTTGGTGCACGCAGCTCGACCCTTAGAGACTTAGGCGTTACCGTTTGCGGTAGAACTGGGAGTTAACGACACTCTTTTCTTCAGAAAAGCTTCCTTTGAATTATGGGCCCACGGGGCAAAAAGGTTTGAAGTTTGTTTTCTGTCTTTTACGGAAGAACTGTTTTTTATGTTTGTTTGCAACTAGTATCACACTAGAGACTCTGACCTGAGAGTGAATGCGTCGCATGTCACCCAAAGGGTGCCATACTAAACATCCAGACTGTTGAAAAGAAACTCTCCAACAATCCTTTCTCATATAGCTTAAGGCTCGTAACGTACGACATCAGTTAACCTTTATTACTATATTTTAATTTGTTTTGAGACGAGAAGAGAACAGGCTCAACTAAAGGGAGACTATCAAGTCCTAATGTTGTCATGCCAAGGATTCATCCTATGGTTGAAGTTTGAAACAGGGATCTCCTAGATGTTATCATGCATAGGTTTCAACCTAAAGTTCTAATCATCACTTCCTTATCAACGGAAGTGAGATTCCTAAGGGATCATGTCAAAGATCAACAAAAATAGATAAAGCATCAGCTTAAACAGTAAATGGTAAACGACTGTAAAATGCATGCAATGCAAGTGAGGGAGGAAATGTGTGGGGGGCAGCAGCCTCTACAAGCTCATCTCAACCTCAAGCCAGACATGAATAACTGCAATCATACAGAAGAAATGAAATGCTATCAAGCAAAAGAAGTGACTGCAATCATACAGAGGAAGAAACATGCAATCAAGCAAGATAAACCACATAGGCAAGGGAGCTGGGCTCTACCGAATACCCGCAAGCAAAGCCATATAGTAAAAATACAAGCAGAGGGAGCAACTCAACCTCTAGTGCAATCATGCTCCTAGATTAAGTCAGTCTAGATATGAACTTATTCTAATGCATCAAGCAAATCAAACAAGTCACATCAATACAGCTGCACAGAAAGCCAACAGACAGGAAAGAAAGCAAACCAACAGCTTCCCCAGCTTCACATCAAAGAAACCTTCTGACATCAGTTCAGTAATCAGTCTTCAACCACCCTTCAAGGATATCATTTTCAATAGCAAGTATCAACTTGCTTCTACAAGCTTCTAACACATCAAACATAAGTATCAACTTATTCTTCCTTCTCCAAGCCTCAGCTCTTCAGTCAATTCCACCTTCAGGCTTCACTCCTAACTGCAAGTATCAACTTGACTCCTTCAAGGACTCAGTGTATTAGCGTAAGTGTCAACTCACCCTGTATTCCTCAAGCCTCAGCTCTTCACTCAATATCAATTGGATCTTTTCTCACAAGTGTCAACTTGTCTTCAAGCTTCAGCTCTCTCTTCTTCACCAGTATCAACTTAGTCTTCTTCCTCTACAAGCTTCAGCTTCTCAGAATAATCTTCAAACACAAAGAAGTATCAACTTCATCCTTAAATCTTCTTCAAGCAAGGAACTCCATCCTCTAGCAAGGGAGAAAGATTCATCTACCAAGAGCAAAGTTTGGATGATTGGTAGCAGAGTGAAGACCAAAGGTCACCACTAAGCCTCCTGTCATCAGAGAAAGGGACCCTCAAAGGTTCTACCAACATGCAAAGAGCCACACATCCTACCAAAGGAGGGATGAGGCCTTTACAAGGGGACCTTACATTATAGGGAAGAATGGAAGTGATCAACATCATCCATGTTTATGAAGGAAGAGAACCTATCTAGAAGCTCTGCCTACAAAACCTTAATCTTAATACCTAATCAAAACCACACCAAAAGAAGGGAAGATCATCACATCCAAGCCTCTTCAAGCAATCCAATGCATCTTCAACTTGCCCTCATCATCACCCAAGAACAAGCAAAGCAAAACCCTAATCTAAGGGAACTAAGGAAGTTAATCTAGTTGAATTAGTGCCCTAGAATCATCTAAAACTAGCACTTAAGCTAAAATCAAACAAAAATAGCAAACTACCTTGAAAATTCCTACAAAAATTCCTAAGGGACCCTGATTCGATCATGAATATGCCCTACAAAAATCAGAGGTTGAATCATCCACCTAGTTACAAAAATAAAATCTAAACCACAAGGTATCAACCATAAACCCTAAAAATGGAGCATCTAAAGGTTTCAACCTAAACTACCACTTATATTCATCACAAAAATGTGCGAAAAATCTATGGGGAGCATGCATATCTATGCTAATTACTCACAAAAAATCAAGGCCAAAATCATCATCACATGATCAAACCAAATTCCACAAAATCAACCATCAAGCATGACTATTTTAATATCAATTAAAATATAAAAAATCCCTTAAAATCAGAAAATGCATGAAATAATAATATTTTTTATCTAAAAAATACCAGATCCTATCATGAATCTAATGCAAAAAGAATGGGATTAATTGAATCATTTTTCAATTTTTTATGAATTAATCATTAACCATGAATAAAATGAAAAAATAATAGAAAATCAAGAGAAAATAACCAAATGCACGGTGCAGGTAGTAAGCAAAATCAGTTCATTTCAGCAATTGGGCCATCAGGGGGGGTGCAGGTATCAATCTGTGACTTAGGCCCAAAACCATCAATTAAATGAAATGCAACGTTTCATCACTCAGAAACCTTCACAATGTGAAATCCATTCGTGGCCATTGGATCATGCCCTCAGTCAAAGTCCAACCTATGATCTAAGGGCTCTGGGGTCATCTTCCCCAATTCAAACCTCTGAAACTCAGGCCACCTGTGCGCCCAAAGCCACCGCCGGTGACAATCTCCGATCACCATTCCACAACCCTAGCTTGCTATAGAGTCCACCATAGGCCACGATTCCTTGATCAAACTTGTCCCAAATTTCACAAGGAACTCAATCATACCATTAATTCTCTCTGAAACCTCAAGATTCGCAAGAACCAACTCTCAATCGAAAATGGTAACATCCCTAATTGGTCACTAACTCTCAAATTAATGATCTGAAAACCTCCCTACACCATTCTACAATGCATCTAACACCCTAATTCCTCTTAATTCTAACTAAAACAAGCTGGAGATTGAAAGTTACCAACCTGAAAATTTCGTGTGCACAGAAGTAGCAAGCCTTCAAATCAAGCCCTCAAATGCTTCAGACTCCTTCAGTGAATCACTTCCAAGCTTCTGTATGCAATAGAATTGATTGAAATGGCCTCAATTCTTGGAACCAACTCTGAGTTGCAGGTGGAAAAAACTGAGATCAAAAACACCATTCAGCCACGAATTTGCCTTGATTATGATCTGGAATCATTCCCTAGCATCCATGGAAGAGTTTGCAATCAAGAAAATGGATGGAAAGTGAATGGAAGTGTGTAACCGAATTCAGTTGCAAGCAATGAAATTTCAATCTCAATCTCTACTCTCTCCTTCAATCATCACCAACCTTGGCCTTGGATCACCTCTACTCAATATATAGGCCATGTATGGATGATCTAGAAACCTCTAGATCCTTCTAATGAGAAATTCAATCTCTCATGTCATGAGAAGTTCAACCACATGCCATGGTATGCACAATTCTGTTAGCAGCTTGAAATCATCACCATTCCCTTCCAATTTCTCCCCTAGTGACATTTTGGATGTGCTTGGCTTGCAAGGGACCTTGATTATGCCTTGAATTTAGGTTTGGCAAATGTTACTTAAGATGTAAGTAACTACTTTTCAAAGCAAGTACACAAATTAAACTTCAATTCAAAATTGTGGCTAAACCATTGTTCTTAAAATGTTTTTTAGAATCAAAATGACATATTACATGCCTTGGTTTGGACATGTAGATCAAAAATATCAATTTCCAACTTTGGTTCATTTGAAAATCACCCTTATTTTAGGTCATTTTTGCAACTTTGAGCTACAAGCAATTCCAACCTCTCATGACCTCTTGACTAGCCTTAAAACATCATTTTGAACAAGTTTTATGTTGAACATTTTCCCATTTGAAGCTTGGAAATAGGAGTTATGGCCTTATGGTTGAAATGACCTATAATCTCCAAATGACCAAAATACCCTTGACTTGTCAAAGCCATAACTTGAGTTCTACAAATCCCATCAAGGACTTCTAGTACTCTATAGAAATCTAAAAGGATAAGGAACAACATTCATGTTGACCAAAAGTTCATAGGAATCGTCCTTCTAGGGCAAACGTTTCATGCAAGTTGGACCACTTTCAAGCCCCCAAATCCACATACCTCAGATGACCTGTAACTTGTCAAAGTCATAACTTGAGCTCTACAAATCCTATCAAGGACTTCTCGCACTCAAATTAAATCTAAGACCATGCTCTACAACATTCATGGTGGGGTTAAGATGAGATGACAATCACATCTTGAGCTAAATTTCCTTGAAGATAGGGGTCAAACTAGGGGATTTTACACTATCAAGCCTTAGAAACCCTAGCTTGAAACTTCTCAAACTCTTCAATCATGATGAGTTGACCTTGGAATCATCCTTATAACATCTCAATGCCTCAATACATGATCACATGGATCTTGAATTAGGTCTCAACCTTGTCCAAATCATCAGTTGACCTAGGGTTGACCCAGTCAAACCCTAACTGCACCAATCATGGCTGAGGCTTCTTAATCTTGCACAATGACCTGTCTAGGCTTCATGATGGCTCTCAAGACATCTCATAAGCTCTCTCAAGGCTTCCAGTCCACATTCTTGGCTTCAGAATCATCTGAGGAGCTCCCACAACTCTCAAGTTAGGAGGCACACAACCTTGGTTTCAACCACTCACTCTGAGAATCCTTTAACTTCTCTGACAAGGATAGCAACCCTTGAACACTTGAATAACCTTCTAAGCTAGCTTCAAAGTCTTGCATAGCTCTTAATTGGTACTCATACCTCTTGATCTCCTGCATACATGTCAATGAAATGCAAATGATAATGCTAATGTGAATGAAATGAAACACAAGCTAGGTAAAGAAAAAGTGAGCAAATTTTGGGGTGCAACAGCTGCCCCTATTCAAACGGCTTGGACCTGACTGGGTGAGAAGAGAACGACTCTCAAACAATCAAGGTGAAAGACGTTTGAATACCAACAAACCCGGAAATTTGCCGGCTGCACAAGTACATGGTACTCTGATGGGAACAAATCTCTTCGGAAACTGAAATGATGGTTGCACGGCAACTAGCTGGAGAATTGATCACACAGTAACCGGTGATACATGGTCGATCATGCCGTCAGGCATCAAGATTCCTCGGGACTCATCAGGTCAACAATCAATTTAATCATGCCATCGGGCATTCAAAGAAATTTTTGGGCGTCAGCCGAACTTCATTACTAAGTCTGAAAATAGAATCCTCAGTCAATCATGAACCAATTGGGGATATCGAAACTTCTGCCATCCGACACTCCGCATCAGCTGAGGGAACTGCTTCATTAATACGGTTGGACTTCAATCATCAAGTCTTCAAGGGAAGTTTCAACTTCACTGTTCAGCAACCTGCTGGGGATGCCGCATCTCCGGTGGGGATTCTGGAGAACTATCAAGTAACTCTGCTTCGGGGATCCAGAAATCATTCTGGACGAATCAACTCTGTTGAGGACTTCAAGAATCATCTTGGACAAATGACTCCGCCAGAGACTTCAAGAATCGTCCTGAACCGATAACTCTGCTGGAGATTTCAGGAATCATCCTGAGCAAACACTCTGCCGGGGACTCTAGGCATCAACTTGAGCAACCCTCTCTGGCGACTTCACAGGGGATTTTAAGAATCATCTTAAACGAACGCCTTCGCTGGAGAATTCAAGAATCATCTTGGGCAACCAACTTTGCTGGGGAGTTCAAGAATCATCTTGAACCACACCACTCTTCCGATACTTCAGGAATCATCCTGAGCAAACACCCTGTCGGGGAACACCTGCAAAACAAGAACGGTAACGACCTAGCTCATGTTTCATATGCATATGTTTGACAATGGCGCAATGCTCCACACGGTGGAAATGCTACGCGTTTAGGGTAAATGCTATGCAATCATGCACAATGCTATGACCCCATCAGCAAAATAAATGCTGAAGGGAAAATCTTCCTGTCAAGGAGAAAGGACCACTCTGGTGGAGGAAGGACTCATTCTTCCGAGGAGAAGGAGTCACGCCAATCTCAATTGGACTCCTCCTGGGGAAATGATCTTCAGTCGACTACTGCAGGGGAATAAAGCTCTACGAGAACTTGAACCCGCTCAACTGGGTATTCAAACCACAACTGCTGAGGAAACGATATCAATCGCAGAAATAAACTGCGTGGCCTTCGCGACTACTTTCCTGGAGATAACGACTCCGATGGGGAAATACAACATCAGCTATTCCACACTCTACTGGGGAAAAACCAATCACGACCCGAACGGCTTCCACGGGCTCGGCTCTCTTGGGGATCTGCAAACTCGGCTGGGAAAGAAAAAATCATCCTGCTTACTAGGGAGAGTACGACTCTGTGGGGGATTTTCAATTCCGCCGGAGACTTCAGTCTGGACTATCGAGTGTTGTACACTTCAGTGTATGACCCAGCTGGGAAGATGATATTCCTTCAGGATGCATCTGATTGGGGAGAGAATCTTCTCTGCTCGGGGAGACATATCAATGCTTACGATCTCAGGTTCAAACTCCGTGGGGAGGTGCTGTTGAACTTGCTGGAGAGGAAGGAATCATCCTGCTTAAGGGCGCATACGGCGTACTGCTTGGTATATGCTATACCTGCGACAACACAAACAAACAGACAAGATACCCTTCTCAAAGGGACCTATCAAGGTTATCATCTTGTGACAATGTTCAAGTAATTCATTGTTTCAACAATCAGTGGCCTAGGCCAGTAAGTTTATGTATGCGCATTTTATCAAAAACATCGGCGTTCTTTTTCGCAAACAAAACAGACAAATGCTAGACAGACAAACATAATTGCTGAATAGTATACATTTTATTGATAATGAACCCCTGAATGGGCAAAAATGTGTTACAACAGATGCAAGCTCCTGGAATGAGGAAGTTGCGCCAATATAAACATAAATATACATCAGTATATACAAATGTCGGCAACGAGGCGTAGACAAACACCATGAGTTGATCCCTCTATGAACCACTCGAATTCGATACTTCTCCGACGCTTCAGCTTCAGAAGAGATTGATTCAGATAAACGGCCCTCAGGTCTTCCAAACCACTAAACAATGAAAGTCCACACGCGGAACGCAGTCATTTGCTTTTTCAAATCCCTAACTTTTGCCTGAATCGCCCTTTCGGGTTTTCGATTCACCGGGATACCCTTTTTTGCCAGAGTCGCCCTTCCTGGTTTTCGACTTTGCGGGTGTACATTCTTTCTTTTTATATCCCTAATTTTTGCCCGAACCTTTTTCCTTTTTTATGGTTCGCCGGGATGCCCCATTTTTGCCTGGATATTCTTTTTCTTTCCAGCGGGTAATTTTTTAAGCAAAGTATTTTTTAATTGCGTCCGCGTTCACCGGGGATGCAAAATCTTCGCCATCCATCGTGGATAACAACAAGGCTCCTCCCGATAAGACCTTGCTGACGATGTACGGACCTTCGTAATTGGGAGTCCACTTGCCCCGGTGATCGGAGTGTGGAGGAAGAATCTTTTTCAGGACGAGATCACCCTTCTGAAAGCTCCTAGGACGCACCTTCTTATCATAAGCTTTCTTCATTCGGCTTTGGTATAGACGACCATACGCAATCGATGCTAATCTCTTCTCGTCCATCAGGCTGAGTTGGTTTAGTCGGTTCTTAATCCATTCTGCCTCATTGAGTTTCACATCAACCAAAACTCGTAAAGAAGGAATCTCAACTTCTAACGGTAGGACAGCTTCCATACCGTACACCAATGAGAAAGGAATTGCCCCGGTTGATGTACGTATCGTGGTACGATAACCGTGCAGTGCAAATGGCAACATCTCGTGCCAATCCTTGTAGGTCACAACCATCTTCTGTACAATCTTCTTGATGTTTTTATTGGCCGCTTCAACGGCACCATTCATCTTCGGCCGGTAAGGAGATGAGTTGTGGTGTTCAATCTTGAAACTTTGGCACAACTCCTTCATCATCTTGTTATTCAAATTCGAACCATTATCAGTAATGATCCGCTCGGGAATTCCGTAACGACAGATGATATCCCTCTTTATGAATTTAGCCACCACCTGCTTGGTCACATTAGCATATGAGGCTACCTCCACCCACTTGGTGAAGTAGTCGATAGCTACTAGAATGAAGCGATGACCATTAGAAGCAGTGGGCTCGATCTTGCCTATCATGTCGATGCCCCACATGGAGAACGGCCACGGGGAGGACATGACATTTAACGGGCACAGCGGCACATGAATTTTATCAGCATAAATCTGGCATTTATGACATCTCCTCGCGAATTTAAAGCAATCTGATTCCATCGTCAGCCAGTAATATCTTGCTCTTAGGATCTTTCTTGTCATAGCATGCCCGCCGGCGTGCGTACCAAATGTGCCTTCATGGACTTCTTCCATGAGCATACTCGCCTCTTTCTCATCTACACATCTGAGTAGCACGAGATCGTGGTTTCTTTTATACAAAACTCCATCAGGATTGAGATAGAAATTTCCAGATAGCCTCCTCAGAGTCTTCTTATCCTGGGTTGACGCTCCCGTAGGGTACTCCTTAGTCATAAGGAAAGTCTGGATATCATGGAACCATGGCTTGCCGTCAAAGGCTTCCTCGATCGCAAAGACGAATGCAGGTCTATCAAGACGAGAAAGGACAATTCTTGGAGCTTCATTCCAAAAATTGACTTTATACATCGAAGCCAACGTGGCTAAGGCATCAGCCATCTGGTTTTCGGCCCTGGGCACATGATGGAGTTCCACTCGATCAAAGAACGAAAGCAGCCTTCTGGCATAGTTCATGTACGGCACCAAATTCGATTGACGAGTCTCCCACTCCCCTTTAATTTGGTTGATCACAAGTGTCGAGTCACCATATACATCTAGGTTCTTGATTCTCAAATCAATTGCTTCTTCTAGACCCATGATGCATGCTTCGTACTCCGCTTCATTATTGGTGTCTGGAAACGTCAGTCTCGCAGTGAACGGGATGTGGGATCCGTGGGGAGTCGTGATGATTGCCCCAATTCCACTTCCATAAGAGTTAACCGCCCCGTCAAATATCAATTTCCACTGGGATTTCCTATCTGGACCCTCGTCGGGCAACGGTTCATCGCAATCCTTCGCTTTGAGAAACATGATATCCTCATCAGGGAATTCAAATTTCATCGGCTGGTAATCCTCGATCGGCTGTTCGGCCAGGTATTCAGACAATACGCTTCCCTTAATGGCCTTCTGGGAAACATACTGAATGCCATATTCTGTCAACACCATTTGCCATCTGGCAATCCGGCCCGAAAGCGCTTGTTTTTCGAAGACGTACTTGATCGGATCCATCTTCGAAATTAGCATGGTTATGTGATTGAGCATGTACTATCGTAAACGTTTGGCAGCCCAGGCTAGTGCACAACACGTCTTCTCCAGCATCGAGTAACGAGATTCACATTCTATGAACTTTTTACTCAAGTAATAAATGGCATGCTCCTTTCTGCCCGTCTCGTCGTGCTGACCGAGAACACACCCCATACTATTCTCAAGAACTGTCAAGTACATGATTAAGGGTCTTCCGGCCACTGGGGGTATCAAGATCGGAGGTTCCTGTAGATACTGTTTTATCTTATCGAATGCCTTCTAGCAATCCTCGTTCCAGATAATCGCCTGATCTTTCTTTAGCAGTTTGAACATCGGTTCACACGTGGTTGTGAGCTGAGAAATAAACCTTGCAATGTAGTTTATTTTGCCCAGGAAACCACGAACTTCTTTTTCTGTTCTTGGCGCTGGCATTTCTTGTATCGCTTTTATTTTCGCAGGATCAACCTCGATGCCTCTTTCTCTCACGATAAACCCCAGTAGCTTTTCGGACCGTACTCCGAAACTACACTTGTTAGGATTCAGCCTCAACCTGAACTTCCTAAGCCTCTCAAAAAGCTTCAGCAAATTGACCAGATGCCCTTCCTCCGTTTGGGACTTCGCAATCATGTCATCAACATAGACTTCAATCTCATGATGAATCATGTCATGAAACAAAGTAACCATTGCTCGTTGGTAAGTGGCCCCTGCGTTCTTCAGACCGAAAGGCATTACCTTGTAACAAAATGTTCCCCAGGGAGTGATAAACGTAGTTTTCTCCATGTCCTCCGGCGCCATCTTGATCTGGTTGTCACCGGAGAAGCCATCCATGAACAAAAACACGGAGAACTGAGCTGTATTGTCGACCAACACATCAATATGAGGCAGCGGGAAATCATCTTTAGGGCTCGCCCTATTCAAATCCCGATAATCGACGCACATTCGCACCTTACCGTCCTTTTTCGGTACCGACACTATGTTGGCGACCCACGGAGGGTAAGTAGTGACCGCTAAGAAGCCAACATCAAGCTGCTTCTGCACTTCTTCTTTGATCTTAATGGCCATATCTGGTCGTGTCCTCCTAAGCTTCTGCTTGACGGGAGGACACTCTTCTTGCAGCGGCAAGTGGTGGACCACGATGTCAGTATCAAGTCCGGGCATATCCTCGTATGACCAAGCAAAGACGTCACTATACTCTCTCAGCATCTCGACCAATCTCTGCTTGACATCGCTCTGCAATGCAGCCCCTATCCTGACGTTCCTGACAAGTTCTTCAGAACCCAAATTCACAATCTCAATCTCTTCCTCGTGAGGCAGAATAACTTTCTCTTCTTGTTTCAACAAGCGGGCCAACTCTTCGGGAAGGTCTTCGTCTTCATCAATCTCTTCTTCGGCTTGATAGATCGGGCAATCGAAGTCGAAGTGAGTCGTAGAAGGTCTAGAGTTGATGTCATCTGTTATGTGGATCCTGCAATAACAAGGGTTAAGCTTAAAACAAGGATATGTAGGTTAGCACAAACCCCATTGCCATTTTATTGTTTTTCAAAACAAATATAAAATAGGAATAACAGAGATCACAATATTTGAATACGAAGAAAAACACCTTTTGATTTATTGGTAAAATGCATATACATAATCAAACAAGGCCCTGACAATAAAACCACTACGCCCCGGGTAGGACATAGGGTTGTACAACGATTGGAAAAAGTAAATCATTACTCTTTGCTTGTCATTTGGATGATATCCCTGACGGACCAGTTGTTGAGGCTCTTGCCTGGCTTGCTTGGCTGGATCCAAGAGTCCATATCGCAGTCGCTGTCTCCGCCATCTTCAGACACTGCGTTGACGCTTTCAAATATCACCCCGCCACTGGTAAACTGGATCGGCCCTTTACCTCGTGACGCACTGCTGGAAGAGGAGGCTTTAGCCGCCGGAGAGTATCCTAACCCAAACTTGTCTTGCTTGTTAGGTATCTCTAGAATTCTCCCCCAGCCCGGGGTAGATCCGGCTTGAACAACAGCCCGGGCTTCCTTGAAGGAAGAGAGAGTCATCTCTGGCTTCTCAGGGATTACGGGAGTGTCGCTTTCGCGAAAATAAGGTGCCAGCAGAACAGAAGAGTCGCCACCTTTCGTTATTTATCCCTCGGAGCGGGAAAGGAAACGATCAAAAAAACCTAACGAAAAAGGGTAAGACAAGGTCGTCACAACCATTGTCTGGGTTCGGGAGTCGGTTACGCAAGGGGAAGGTATTAGCACCCCTCACGTCCGTCGTACTCGACGGGATCCACGCTTGTTGTGTTTACCGGGCGAGTTGGTTTATCTATCTACCTATCAAGGCTGGCTTAAAACAGAAATGAAAATGACTCGGCAAAGCGTCGCGCTTTATGCCTACGTATTCTCATCAGAGAATGAGAAATCAGAGTCAACGTAGTTCGACCTATGACGGGTTACGGGGGAAGGTAGCTCGCAATTACATCAGTATTGTGCCTAAGTACTCTCAACAGGTATGAGAGATCAGAGCTTACGTAGTTCGGGCTACGCATTACGGGGATTCAGATTCATCTGTTTTACCGAGTAGGGTTAAACAACAGTTCCAGCAGTTAGGGACAAAGTCTGTTTGCGTTGGCGCTGAAGTTTAACGACACTCTTTTCTTCAGAAAAGCTTTCCTTTGAATTATGGGCCCACAGGGCAAAAAGGTTTGAAGTTTGTTTTCTGTCTTTTACAAAAGAAGTATTTTTTATTGTGTTTGCAATTTCAATCGCACTAAAGACTATGACCTGAGAGTGAATGTGTCGCATGTCACCCAAAGGGTACCATACTAAACATCCAGACTGTGGAAAAGAAACTCTCCCACAATCCTTTCTCAGATAGCTTAAGGCTCGTAACGTACGAAAGAAATCATTCATGATTACTGTATCTTAAGCTGTTTTGAGATGAGAAGAGAACAGGCTCAACTAAAGGGAGACTATCAAGTCTTACTGTTGTCATGCCAAGGATTCATCCTATGGTTGAGGTTTGAAACAGGGAACTCCTATAAGTTATCATGCATAGGTTTCAACCTAAAGTTCTATCATCACTTCCTTATCAAAGGAAATGAGAGCCCTAAGGGATCATGTCAATGATACAGAAACAGATAAAGCATCAGCTTAAACAGTAAACAATAAATGACTGTAAAATGCATGCAATGCAAGTGAGGGAGGAAATGTGTGTGGGGCATCAGCCTCCACAAGCTCATCTCAACCTCAAGCCAGAATGAATAACAGTAATCATAATAAAACATGCTATCAAGCAAAATACAGTAAACTGCAATCATACAGAAGAAAATAAATCATGCTATCAAGCAAAACAAACCACATGGGCAAGGGAGCAGGGCTCTACCGAATACCCGCAAGCAAAGCCACACAGTAACAATACAAGCAGAGGGAGTAACTCAACCTTTAGTGCAATCATGCTCCTAGATTAAAGCTATTCTAGATATGGACTTATTCTAATGCATCAAGCAAGTCAAACAAGGCACATCAATACAGAAAAGAAACAAAGAAGAAGAAAGCAGATCAACAACTCTCTCAACTCCAAGCCTCAGCTCTTCTGACAGCAATTCAGTCTTCAGACTTCAATTACTCTTGACAAACATCAATTTGCTTCTCCAGGTTCCAACCCTTCAACATAAGTTTCAACTTATCTTCTTCTTCAAGCTTCAGCTCCTTAATCAGTTCCACCTTCAGGCTTCACTTTTAACCACAAGTATCAACTTGATTCCTTTGTTCTTCAAGCTTCAAAGTAAGTATCAACTTATCATCTGATCTTCAGTCAATCTCAATTGAATCCTCTTCATAAGTGTCTTCAAGTATTAACTTGCTCTTCTTGCTCTTCAAGCTTCAGCTGAAATGGAAATGCTCCGGGAATCCTCCTCTTCCATACTCTTCAATGAAGTCTTCATCTTCACACTCAAGCCCAACATCTCTCAAGATACTCAAACCAGGAGAAGTCATTTAACTGGATAAGCTAGGATATTAAACTGCTTATTGACCACCAAAGGTGACCTATAAGGGTTCAACATCAAAAGAGTGGTTCCCTCAAAGGTTCTACTTCCTAGGTACCATCACTTATCCTTCCAAAGGAGGGAGGTGAATACCATGGAAGGACCTTGAATCATGTGGAAGAATGGAGGTGAGATATACCATCCATGTTTAAGAAAGAACTTAACTAAGTCTAAGCTCTACTTAATTCCTAACCCTAAAACAACAACAAAACAAACAAGACTCCAAGCTCTCAAGCTCCTTATTCAATCCTCAAGTCATCTACTATGCTCCTCCATGCTCCTCAAAGCAAGACCAAGCCCAACAAGCCAAGCAAAAACCCACAAAGCAAGGCAAAACAAAATGCAAGCCCACAAGGGCAACACAAACAACAATCAACTACAAAAATCAATTAAAAATAGTATACTATTATATTAAAACCTAATATAATTTCTAGGGGATCCTATATACCTACCCTTAACACCCAATATGTCCCAATATCTATCTTGACCTAGAAACCCAAAATTCTAGTGTTATTGTGGACCTATGTTAAGGATTGACCTAAATCTACACAACCTAAAGTCATCTAATCAAAACTAATCAAAAATTAATCACAAAATTATGGAATAAATCCAGAGGGGAGCTAAAGTCCTAATCTAACTATCCTAAAAAGAATGGCCTAAAAATTCAAAAGGAACTAGCTAAACAAAATTCTACAAATCTATGTATCAACATAAAAAGAATTAAAAGCCATTAAAAGAGAAAATATACAAAAAATACTAAAAATGCATGAAATGAAAATATTTTGATTTAATAATTTCCTAGACATTAACATGAAATAGGAGAAAAAAACTCCCATGCAAAAATCATCATTTATTTATTTAATATGATTTTTCAAAGATTAAATAAAAATGGAGAAAAAGAAATTAAAACGGTAAAACATTGGTGCAGATAGCAATTCAGTGCAGTTCATTATGGGAATGGGCCCTAAATGGGGATGTTATTAGTAAAGCGCTAGGCCCAGTCTTTTAATCAGAAAATTAATTCAGAAAATATAAAGAAAAAAGAAAAATCCACGGTGCAAAGAGTAAAGAAATTCAGTTCAATATGCAAATGGGCCATGAAAGGGGTGTGAATATCAATTGAGCCCAGTATCCCATTTAATGAAACGCTTCGTTTTGGTGCTTCTCAGAATTCCTCTTCAAACGCGAAATCAAATCACAGCCCTTAGATCTCCACTCAGTCAATGAGTCCACGCCTGATCCAATGGCCATAGCATTGTCTTCTTCCTCCAGCCATGGAAATGGAGGGAAAGCTCCATGAACAGAGCTTCAAAGTGAATCTTCACCCCAATCGTATCACCTCAATTCTCCATGAAAAACTAAAATTCAAAACCCTAGCTCATCCAGAATTTCACCCTGAATCTAACCATGGTATCAAAATCCATTGAAACTTCCTCAAACCTAAAACACGAATCAAACCTCCAAATATGCTCAGGAATCAAAGTTCACCATTCTTGAAATTATGATGCTCAATCTCTTCCTCAGGTTATACTGATCAATTTCCACTATCATACAAAGATTATCTCTCAAGACTTAGCAAGTTATGGTGGTAAACAGAAATGGTGTCACTATCTTGAACTTCATCAAATGCCTTCAAACTTTCCAAAATCCATCTCCTACTTGTCTCTAACCGTTCTAACCTAACAATTCTAACTAATTATGCATAAATTATGGTGTAGAAGAAAAAATGCAAACCTGTCAAATCTTGATTATCAGATAGGTCAAAGCTCCACTTTAACCTCTCAAACTCTTCAGAATCCTTCCTTGATTGATGATAAAGCTTCTGTTTGCAAAAGATTTGATCAAGAAAGCCTGAATCTCCAAAACCGATCTTGACTTACAGCTCCCAAAATCCAAATGCTAACTCTTCAATTCTTCATGATCTTGCCCTCAAATTGGTATGCACACATTCAGTATGATCAATGGAATGTGTTGGGATTGAAAGAAGCAATGGAAATGCAGCAGAATGTAGAATTTGATTTCAACTTGCAATGGAAGAAATTGAAATGGCTATCTCACTCTCCTCTCTAATATCTCACCAACCTTGCATCTGAGCAAGTTCTAAATACTATATAGGATGATTCTAAACCCTCTAGAACTTTCTGGAATCATCCCATGAGAATTTGGGATTCTCATGCCATGAGTTTTTGATTTCATCTCATCTCACATACCATCTGATGCCATGCCTCTTGCAGCAACTGGTTATGACCTAAAAATCTCCTTAGATGAGATGTATGATGTGTTAAGATACTTAGCTAGATTGTGCATTGCCTTTCCTTGTGTTTTGCATTTGTACCTTAGTATGCAAGCAACCAATTTCCAAAGCAAGTCCATGATCTAATCCTCAAATCAAAATTGTGGCTGAACCATTGTTTCTAAAATGTTCTTTGGAGTCAAAATGACCTATTACATGCCATGGTTTGGATGTGTAACTTGGAAATTTCAATTTCCAACTTTGACTTATTTAACTTATGCCTCCATTTTAGGTAATTTTTACCATTTTGAGCTACAAGCCTTTTCAACATCTCATGACCTCCTTAATAGCCTTAAAACATCATTTTAAGAAAGTTTGATGTTGAAGATTTTTCCATTTGAAGCATGGAAATAGGAGTTATGGCCTTATGCTTGAAATGACCTATAATCTCCAAATGACCAAAATGCCCCTGACTTGTCAAAGCCATAACTTGAGTTCTACAAATCCTATCAAGGACTTCTAGTACTCTCTAGAAAGCTAAGAAGATAAGGAACAACATTCATGTTGACCAAAAGTTCATAAGAATCATCCTTCTTGGGCAAAAGTTGGATGCAAGTTGGGTGACTTTCAAGGCCCCAGATTCACATACCTCAGATGACCTGTAACTTGTCAAAGTCATAACTTGAGCTCTACAAATCCTATCAAGGACTTCTAGTACTAAAATTAAAGCTAAGAGCAAGTTTCCTTGAAGATAGGGGTCAAACTAGGGGATTTTACATTGTCAAGCCTTAGAAACCCTAGCTTGAAACTTCTCAAACTCCTCAATCATGATGAGTTGACCTTGGAATCATCCTTATAGCATCTCAATGCATCAATCCATGATCACATGGCTCTTGAATTAGGTCTCAACCTTGTTCAAATCATCAGTTGACCTAGGGTTGACCCAGTCAAACCCTAATTACACCACTCATGGTTGGGTCTCTTCAATCTTGCACAATGACCTCTCTAGGCTTCATGATGGCTTTCAAGACATCTCATAAGCTCTCTCAAAGCTTCAAGTCCATCCTCATGGCTTCAGAATCATCTGAGGAGCTCCCACAACTCTCAAGTTAGGAGGCACACAACCTTGGTTTCAACCAATCTCTCGGAGGATCTCTTAACTTCTCTGACAAAGATATCAACCCTTGAACACTTGAATAACCTTCTAAGCTAGCTTCAAAGTCTTGCATAGCTCTTAATTGGTACTCATACCTCTTGATCTCCTGCATACATATCAATGAAATGCAGATGATAATGCTAATGTGAATGAGATGAAACACAAGCTAGGTAAAGAAAGGTTGGTCAAATTTTGGGGTGTAACAGCTGCCCCTATTCAAACGGCTTAAACCTGACTGGGTGAGGAGCGAACGACTCTCAGCCAATCAAGGTACGAGACGATTGAATATCAACAAACCCGGAAATTTGTCAACTGCATAAGTACACGGTACTCTGATGGGAACATATCTTCGAACACTAAAATATTAGCTGTACGGCAACTAGCTGGGGGATTGGTCACACGGTAACCGGTAATACATGGTCGATCATGCCGTCAGGCATCCAAAGAAAACTTTTGGGCATCAGCCGGACTTCATCAGTAAGTCGGGAATAGAATTCTCGGTCAATCATGAACCAATTGGGGATATCCAAACTTCTGCCATCAGGCACTTCGCATCAGCTGAGAGAACTGCTTCGTTAATACGGTTGGACTTCAATCATCAAGTCTTCAGGGGAAGTTTCAACTTCACTGTTCAGAAACCTGCTGGGGATGACACACCTCTGCTGGGGATTCTGGAGCACTATCAAATAACTCTGCTTCGGGGATCCAGGAATCATTCTGGACGAATCAACTCTGCTAAGGACTTCAAGAATCATCTTGGACAAATAACTCCGCCGGGGACTTCAAGAATCATCCTGAACCGATAGCTATGCTGGAGATTTCAGGAATCATCCTGAGCAAACACTTTGCCGGGGACTCTAAGCATCAGCTTGAGCAATCAACTCTGGCGACTGCACTGGGGATTTTAAGAATCATCTTAAGCAAACGACCTTGCTGGGGAATTCGAGAATCATCTTGAGCAAGCGGTTTCGTTGGGGAGAATTCAAGAATCATCTTGAGCAATCGATTCTGTGGCGGAACACCTGCAAAACAAGAACAGTAACAACCTAGATCATGCTTATTATGCATATGCTTCGGCGATGGCACAATTCTCCACACGGTGGAAATGCTATGCGTTTAAGATAAATGCTATGCAGTCGTGCAAAATGATGCGATCCCGTCAGCAAAATAAATGCTGAAGGGAGACTCCTCCTGTCAAGGAGAAAGAACCACTCAGATAGGGGGAGGAATCATCCTGCTGAGGAGAACAAGGTCACATTAATCTCAATCGGACTCCGCAGGGGAATCAACTTCAGTTGACTGCTGCGGGGGACGAAGCTCTACGAGAACCTGGACCTGCTGTGGGAAAGCGATGTCAATCGCGGGAATAAACTGCACGACCTTCACGGCTACTTCCCTGGAGATAATGGCTCTGGCGAGGAAACACAGCATCAGCTATTCAACACTCCACTGGGGACAACCAATCATGGCCTGAGCGGCTCCCAAGGACTCGGCTCTCTTGGGGATCTGCAAACTCGGCTGAGGAAGAAGAAATCATTCTGCTTGCTGGGGAGAGTACGACTCTGTGGGGAATCTCAATTCCGCTGGAGACTTCAGTCTTGAACCATCAATTGCTGCACACTTCGGTGAATGACTCAGCTGAGGAGATGACGTTCCTTCAGGATGCATCTGATTGGGGAGAGAACCTTCTCTGCATGGGGAGACATATCAATGTTCACGATCTCACGTTCAGACTCTGCGGGGAGAGGCTGCTGAACTTTGCTGGAGAAGGAGGAATCATCCTGCTTGGGGATACGCACGGCGCACTGTCTAGAATATGCTACACCTGTAACAACACAAACAAACAGACAAGATACCCTTCTCAAAGGGACCTATCAAGGTTATTATCCCGTGACAATGTTCAAGTATTTCATTGTTTCAACAATCAGTGGCCTAGGCCAGTAAGTTTATGTATGCGCATTTTATCAAAAACATCGGCGTTCTTTTTCGCAAACAAAACAGATAAATGCTAAACAGACAAACAGAATTGTCGAATAGTATACATTTTATTGATAACGAACCCTTGAATGGGTAAAAATGTTTTACAACAGATGCAAGCTCCTGGAATGAGGAAGCCACGCAAAAATAAAACATAAATATACATCAGTATATACAAATGTCGGCAACGAGGCGTAGCCGAACACCATGAGTTGATCCCTCTATGAACCACTCGACTTCGATACTTCTCCGATGCTTCAGCTTCAGAAGAGATTGATTCAGATAAACGACCCTCAGGTCTTCCAAACCACTAAACAAAGAAAGTCCACACGCGTAACGTAGTCATTTGCTTTTTCAAATCCCTAACTGTTGCGTGAACCGCCCTTTGCGGGTTTTCGGTTCACCGGGATACCCTTTTTCGCCAAAGTCGCCCATCTGGGTTTTCGACTTTGCGGGTGTACATTTTTTCAATTTATATCCCTAATTTTTTCCCGAACCTTTTTCCTTTTTTATGGTTCGCCGGGATGCCCCTTTCTTGCCTGGACTCTCTTTTTACTGTCCAGCGGGTCGCTTTCAAGCAAAGTATTTTTTAACTGCGTCCGCGTTCACCGGGGATGCAAAATCTTCACCATCCATCGTGGATAACAACAAAGCTCCTCCCGAGAAAACCTTGCTGACGACATACGGACCTTCGTAATTGGGAGTCCATTTGCCCCGGTGATCGGAGTGTGGAGGAAGAATCTTCTTCAGGACGAGATCTCCTGTCTGAAAGCTCCTAGGACGCACCTTCTTATCATAAGCTTTCTTCATTCGGCTTTGGTATAGACGACCATGCGCAATCGATGCCAACCTCTTCTCGTCCATCAGGCTGAGTTGGTTCAGTCGGTTCGTAATCCATTCTGCCTCGTCGAGTTTCACATCAACCAAAACTCGCAAAGAAGGGATCTCCACTTCTAACGGTAGGACAGCCTCCATAACGTACACCAAGGAGAAAGGAGTTGCCCCGGTCGACGTACGTACCGTCGTACGATAACCGTGCAATGTAAATGGCAGCATCTCGTGCCAATCTTTGTAGGTCACAACCATCTTTTGAACAATCTTCTTTATGTTCTTATTGGCCGCTTCAACGGCGCTATTCATCTTCGGCCGGTAAGGAGATGAGTTGTGGTGTTCAATCTTGAAACTCTGGCACAACTCCTTCATCATCTTGTTATTCAGATTCGAACCATTATCAGTAATGATCCGCTCGGGAATTCCGTAACGACAGATGATGTCCATCTTTATGAATTTAGCCACCACCTGCTTGGTCACATTGGCACACGAGGTTGCCTCCACCCACTTGGTGAAGTAGTCAATAGCTACCAGAATGAAGCGATGACCGTTAGATGCAGTGGGCTCGATCTTGCCTATCATGTCGATGCCCCACATGGAGAACGGGCATGGGGAGGACATGACATTTAACGGGCACGGCGGCACATGAACTTTATCAGCATAAATCTGGCATTTATGACACCTCTTCGCGAATTTAAAACAGTCTGATTCCATCGTTAGCCAGTAGTATCCTGCTCTCAGGATCTTTCTTGTCATAGCATGCCCGCCGGCGTGCGTACCAAATGTGCCCTCATGGACTTCTTCCATGAGCATACTCGCTTCTTTCTCATCTACACATCTGAGTAGCACGAGATCGTGGTTTCTTTTGTACAAAACTCCATCAGGATTGAGATAAAAATTTCCAGACAGCCTCCTCAGAGTCTTCTTATCCTGGGTTGACGCACCTGCAGGATACTCCTTAGTCATAAGGAAAGTCTGGATGTCATGGAACCATGGCTTGCCGTCGGCGGCTTCCTCGATCGCAAAGACGAATGCAGGTCTATCAAGACGAGAAAGGACAATTCTTGGAGCCTCATTCCAAAAATTGACTTTATACATCGAAGCCAACGTGGCTAAGGCATCAACCATCTGATTTTATGCTCTGGGCACATGATGGAGTTCCACTCGATCAAAGAACGGAAGTAGCCTTCTGGCATAATTCATGTACGGCACCAAATTCGATTGGCGAGTCTCCCACTCCCCTTTTATCTGGTTAATTACAAGCGCTGAGTCACCGTAGACGTCTAGGTTCTTGATTCTCAAATCAATTGCCTCTTCTATACCCATTATGCATGCTTCGTACTCCGCTTCATTATTGGTGACTGGAAACGTCGGTCTCGCAGTGAACGGGATGTGGGATCCGTGGGGAGTCGTGATGATCGCCCCTATGCCACTTTCGTAGGAATTAACCGCCCCGTCGAATATCAACTTCCACTGGGATTTCCTATCTGGCCCCTCGTCGGGCAACGGTTCATCGCAATCCTTCGCTTTGAGAAACATGATATCCTCATCAGAGAATTCAAATTTCATCGGCTGGTAATCCTCGATCGGCTGTTCGGCAAGGTAATCAGACAATACGCTTCCCTTGATGGCCTTCTGGGAAACGTACTGAATATCATATTCCGTCAACACCATTTGCCATCTGGCAATCCTGCCCGAAAGCGCTTGCTTCTCGAAGACGTACTTGATCGGATCCATCTTCGAAATTAGCATAGTGGTGTGATTGAGCATGTACTGTCGTAAACGTTTGGCAGCCCAGGCTAGTGCACAACACGTCTTCTCCAGCATCGAGTAACGAGATTCACAATCTGTGAACTTTTTACTCAAGTAGTAAATGGCATGCTCCTTTCTGCCCGTCTCGTCGTGCTGACCGAGAACACACCCCATACTATTCTCAAGAACTGTCAAGTACATGATTAGTGGCCGTCCAGCCACTGGGGGTATCAAGATTGGAGGTTCCTGAAGATACTTCTTTATCCTGTCGAATGCCTTCTGGCAATCCTCATTCTAGATAATTGCCTGATCTTTCTTTAAAAGCTTGAACATCGGTTCACACGTGGCCGTGAGCTAAGAGATAAACCTTGCAATGTAGTTTATTCTGCCCAAGAAACCACGAAATTCTTTTTCTGTTTTTGGCACTGGCATTTCTTGTATGGCTTTTATCTTTGCAGGATCAACCTCGATGCCTCTTTTGCTCACGATAAACCCCAGTAACTTTCCGGACCGTACTGCAAAAGTACACTTGTTAGCATTCAGCCTCAACCTGAACTTCCTAAGCCTCTCAAAAACCTTCAGCAAATTGACCAGATGTCCCTCCTCCGTTTGGGACTTCGCAATCATGTCATCAACATAGACTTCCATCTCATGATGAATCATGTCATGAAACAAAGTTACCATAGCTCGTTGGTAAGTGGCCCCTGCGTTCTTCAGACCGAAAGGCATTACCTTATAGCAAAATGTTCCCCAGGGAGTGATAAACGTTGTTTTCTCCATGTCCTCCGGCGCCATCTTAATCTGATTGTAACCGAAGAAGCCATCCAAGAACGAAAACACGGAGAACTGCGCTGTATTGTCGACCAACACATCGATATGAGGCAACGGGGAATCATCTTTAGGGCTCGCCCTATTCAAATCCCGATAATCGACGCACATTCGTACCTTACCGTCCTTCTTCGGTACAGGCACTATGTTGGCGACCCACAGAGGGTAAGTAGTGACCGCTAAGAAGCCAGCATCAAACTGTTTCTGCACTTCTTCTTTGATCTTAACGGACATATCTGGTCTCGTCCTCCTAAGCTTCTGCTTAACGGGAGGGCAATCTTCTCGCAGCGGCAAGTGGTGGACCACGATGTCAGTGTCAAGTACGGGCATATCTTTGTATGACCAAGCAAAGACGTCACTATACTCTCTCAGCATCTCGACTAATCTCTGCTTGACATCACTCTGCAGCGCAGCCCCTACCCTGATGTTTCTGACGAGTTCTTTAGAACCCAGATTCACGATCTCAATCTCCTCCTCATGAGGCAGAATAACTTTCTCCTCTTGTTTCAACAAGCGGGGCAACTCTTCAGGAAGGTCTTCGTCTTCATCAATCTCTTCTTCGGCTTGATAGATCGGACAATCGAAGTCGAAGTGATTCGTAGAAGGTCCAGAGTCGATGTCATCTGTTATGTGGATCCTGCAATAACAAGGGTTAAGTTTAAAACAAGGATGTGCAGGTTAGCACAAACCAAATTGCCATTTTATTGTTTTTCAAAACAAATATAAAATAGGAATAACAGAGATCGCAATATTTGAATACGAAGAAAACGCCTTTGATTTATTAACAAAATGCATGTACATAATCCAACAAGGCCCTGACAATAAAACCACTATGCCCCGGGTAGGACATAGGGTTGTACAATGATTGGAAAAAGTAAATCATTACTCTTCGCTTGTCATCTGGATGATATCCTCGACGGACCAATTGTTGAGGCCCTCGCATGGCTTGCTTGGCTGGATCCAAGAGTCTAGGTCACAGTCGCTATCTCCGCTGTCTTCGGACACTGCGCTGACGCTTTCAAATATCACCCCGCCACTGGTAAACTGGATCGGCCCTTTACCTCGCGATGCGCTGCTGGAAGAAAAAGCTTCAGCTCCAGGAGAATATCCCAACCCAAACTTATCTTGCTTGTTGGGTATCTCCAAAATTCGCCTCCAGCCTGGGGTAGATCCGACTTGGACAACGGCCCGTGTTTCCTTGAATGAGGAGAGAGTCATCTCCGGCTTTTCAGTGACTACAGGAGCTACGTCCTTCACTTTGACAGCTTCGAACGCTTGGCATAGAGTCTCATGGATTTCGCCATCCATCTCCACATACTTGAAGGACGACAAATGGCTCACCATTATGTCTTCCTCTCCACACACGGTTACGATGCTACCCCCGACAGCATACTTGAGTTTCTGGTGCAACGTGGAGGTCACGGCACCAGCAGCATGGATCCATGGCCGGCCCAAGAGACAACTGTAGGCAGGCATGATGTCCATAATATAAAAGACCGCGTCGAACGTTTCCGGCCCGACTTGGATTGGCAAGGTCACCTCCCCAAAAACGTGGCGTTTAGTTCCATCGAACGCCTTCACAACCAGATCATTGGGTGTGCAAATCACTCCACGAGTATCCAACTTCATTAATGCTTTCTTCGAAAGAACATTGAGTGACGAACCCGTGTCCACCAGCACATGCGACATAATCGTGCCCCTACACTCTATCGAGATGTGCAGGGCGCTATTGTGATTCCTCCCTTTCGGCGTCAGCTCTAAGTCAGTGAACCCTAACCCATTGCCAGCGTTTACGTGGGCTACGACCTCTTCTAGCTGATTCACCGATATTTCCTGCGGTACATATGCGGCATTCAACACCTTCAGCAGCGCGTTGCGGTGTGCTTCAGAACACAGCAACAAGTTCAGAATGGAAATCTTCGAGGGCGTCTGATGGAGATGATCCACAATCTTGTAGTCACTCTTTTTAATCAACCGCATAAACTCCTCGGCATCTTTAACAAGTAAGTCTTTTTTTGCCCCACGCGGGATCTCTTCAACGACTTTACTCTTACCCTTATCAGCCGCATCAGCTCTGACTGCTTTATCCGCCACGACCTCTGGTGGTGCAAACACTCTTCCGCTGCGAGTAATACCACTGATTCCCGCAAGGTTCTCCACAGTCGACCCAAA
Organism: Lathyrus sativus; assembly: GCA_963859935.3. Classification (NCBI taxonomy): domain Eukaryota; kingdom Viridiplantae; phylum Streptophyta; class Magnoliopsida; order Fabales; family Fabaceae; genus Lathyrus; species Lathyrus sativus. The sequence continues at coordinate 212,674,938 of OZ012739.1, read as the reverse complement.
CGGTTCTAGCTCCAACCTCTGTCCGTTGCAGTAGACTTCAGCCCCATAATGCCACGAGACAACATTCGTGCTTTCGAACGGTATCGGCCCAGCTCTGGTGAGAGTAATTGTGGGCGGTCTGGGCGCAGAAATAGTTATCGTCTGGCGAGGGATGGTGATGGTGGCGACCTCATCATCTTGCTTCAGCACTACCTCTCCTGACCCACTTTCAACCCTCCTGCTAAACTATAAAATCCCTTCAGTCATCAGACTTTGGATTCCTTCTACCAACTGCTCACATCCATCAGAACGTGTGACACAGTCCATACATAGCTCTCCGCAACCTAGAAAGAACCCTCTTTTCATTAACTTAGCTTTAACGAAGCTAAGCAGCGTCTTCAGATCTCTGACGTCAGTCAACAAATCCGAACTCTCGTCTTCGATAATGGCGTTCACTACGCCTCCCCTATGATTCGGCATAGGGTTCTTCGTGACATTTGGCACATTATCGGAGAAGTTGATGATCTTGGCATCCACCATGTCCTGCACCTTGTGCTTGAAGGCTTTGCAGTTCTCTACTGTGTGGCCCGGTGCCCCTGAGTGGAACTCACAAGTGGCATTCGCGTCGTACCCTGGCGGAGGTGCCCCTGTCAAGGGAGCCAACATTCTCTTTTGGATCAACTGTAGCTGAAGCAAAGTCTGCATGAGTTGCGCGTACGACATGGGCGGCGTCTCGAGGTGACGGTTCGACAAAGGTACCCGATTCTGATACTTCCTGTATCCCTGTTGATTCGGTTGCTGCTGCTGCTGTGGAACTGCCGGGATAGTTATACTGGCCACCTGCTGGTGAGGACCTTTACCCTTCCTTCGAGCGTTGGTCACAGCGCTCGCTTCTCCTTCCCGCCTTTTGCCAGCATAAGGTTTCTTTCCGCCTCCAGTTGAGGATGAATCACCTTGAATTTTCCCGATCTTGATCCCATTTTCGACGTGCTCACCCGTGATAATGAGATCTGAGAATGTTCCGGACATACCGCTGACCAACTTCTCATAGTAAACCCCTGGGAGGGTGGCTACGAACATCTGCACGAGCTCACGTTCAACCATCGGCGGCTGAACCCTGGCTGCCAACTCACGCCATCGTTGGGCGTATTCCTTAAACCCTTCATTTTTCCTCTGCGACAGATTCTGCAGCTGGACTCGGTTCGGGGCCAAGTCGCTATTGTATTGGTAGTGGTGCACAAATGCTTCAGCAAGATCCTTCCATGTGCGCACACTAGTGGGCTCCAGACTCATGTACCACTCAAGGGATGGCCCGGAAAGACTGTCCTGAAAGAAGTGCATCAGCAACTTCTCATCCTCAGAATGAGCAGACATTTTTCTGTAATACGATCTCAGGTGGACACGAGGGCAAGTGGTGCCCTTATATTTTTCAAAGTCAGGTACCTTGAACTTGGGAGGCACCTTGAAATCAGCAATTAGTCCTAACTTGGACATATCAAAGCCCAAAGTATTCTGATTCTCGATATCTCTCATCTTATCTTCAAGTGCCTTGAATCTAAGCCGTGCTTCAGCATTCAGCTCCCCTTCAGCACCTCTCTGAGAGAACACATCGTCCTGACGATCCTCTAGCCATGGCTGAGGCCCAAACAAATTCCCGACGCCTGCATTGCCGTTGCCCGGCCCGACATTGACATTAGCTCCCAGACTCCCATTACCGACGCCCGTCGTATTGAGTCCTATGTTGGCCATCACATTGCCGTTGGCACTGCCGTTGCCCCCGGTCACAGGAACACCATTCTGCGGAGTTTCAACTAGTGGAGGAGTAGGCACAGTCCCACCATGGAGTACGCCGTTGCTATCAACCCTTGAAAGCAAAGGCTGAACCAAAGTTCTGAGCTGATCCTGGCCATTGGCGACCGCTTGCATGAGCTCCATGAAGTGATCCATTCTTTCGCGGAGTTCCTGAACATCAGTTTGCACATGCTCCATGATCCTGGTTTGATTAGCTCTGGTCGGATAGCAGTGAATAGGTCTCTGATCAATCCTGGAACCACCTGAGACAACCTGAAACAACCTGAAACAACCTGGAAAACACAAAAGTGTTAGGAAAAACAACAAAATGCTCGTTATGCAAATGCTTCATGCAAATGAGAACGTGTGTCTGTGTGTTAAAGGGATCTCCCCCGATCCTAGTGCCTGAGTGCCAGTGCTGATAGTAAGAAGAAGTCCGAGTCCAATCATGGAAATAACAATCTCATATATAAAGAAAGCCCATCAAGGCAGTACACAACATCAGCGAGTACAAGATGAATCAATAGCGTGACCTCAGCCAACAAGCCTGGTGATGGTCAGTATACAACAATGATAAAAACAAAAGGAATACAAATAGTCAAGTACGGCCACGGGCGCGATACTCTTCTAACAACTCCTTCGTTTCTGGATGATCAGGCAGAGTGAGTAACCCTTCGACGAGTAATTCCCTCTGCACAATGGTGTACTGAAGTCCTTCGACCGAACCTTCCCATACTCCTTCGCCAAAACAATCTTCCAACTTCTGTTTTTTGGACTCAAACGTCAGTTTGCGCTCCTTCAGGTTAGCGAGAGCCCTGTTGAGCTGGCCTTCGGCGGCGTATCTGCGAGCGGTTTCTTCATCAAACCTCTTCTCACTGTCTGTCACCTGGGCTTCCAGCTTGGAGATCTGTAGCATCAGCTTATCCTCCCGCTCTTTCCTGGTGGCCAGGGAAGCCTTCCAGTGCTGGTTGAACTTGGATATCCTCCGATACGCTTCGTCCAAGTGCTGCTTCTTCGTAGCCAGTACGTCGTTGACAGCTTTGAAGTCTTGACCCATGCGCTCATGCTCGACTATCTGCTTAGTCAGGTCTGTACCTAGCTGGTTCACCAGCTCTGTCTGCCTTTTGAAGGAATGAACGACTTCGTTCCTCTCACTCCTGAGCTGAGCCAACTCTTTCTCCAGTTCCTCATTTGCCCGCTTCAATTCATCTCGCTCAACTAACACCTGATTATGTTGCTGAATGGGCACAGTAGTAGGCTCTTCAATCAATGGAGGGCTTTCTGGCTTGGCATGAGGAAACGGCATCCCTATAGCATCTGCTCTGGCTCTGATCCAAGTCACGTACGGAGGGTAGGCTTGATTGTTGCTTCTCCCCAGCAATGGCTTTCCCCTCTTACTGATACCATTCCATGCACGCTGAAGCTTGGATAACAGATCCCCCTCCAGAAGACCAGTGAGGTACAGAGATTCCTGCACCTCTTCCTCCCTCGGCGGAGCTCTCAAAGCATACGCGAACTGTCGGACCAGCAAAGACGGATTGTAGTTTATGCAGCCCTTCCTGCCTATCAAAGGCACGTTTGGAAACCCGCTGCAGCTGAAGATAACCTCGGTACCCAACCTATCTCTATCGAACCAGTCAATATCCTTTGCAGATAAACTCATCAGACGCTCGGACCACTCAGCCGTGGCTGCAGACCAAACAAAAGGACCCCTCTTGGGCAGATGACTATCAAGCCATTTATAAAGCAAGGGTACACAACATGAGACGTTCTTGCCCCTTCTGTTCTCGTTTTTGTAGTGGATAGAATGATAGACATCTCCTATCATGGTAGGGACTGGATTCCCTGAAGCAAAGATATGAAATGCGTCGAAGTCTACAAAATTGGGCATATTGGGGAACAGAATGATGCCATATATGCACAAAGCGAGAATGGCGTTGAACGCGACCCAACATCCGTCCTTGGCGCACTGCTGAGCCTTTCCCACTAAAAACTGCAAGGAGAAACCAGGAACCTTGTTCCAACTAGTCAATACCAACTCGGAGGCATCCAGATGAAGTGAAGGAGCTAAACTAGCCAGATCAGGCTCAGCATCCATATGAACAAAAGGCGTCTGCCTCTTGACAGGCACACCTAGCAAATTAGCATATTCCTCTAGCGTGGGTGCGAGAACAAAATCTTGGAAAGTAAAGCATCTCAATGGAGGATCGTAGAACTGCAACAGAGCGTGCAACCCATTCAACTCGAACGCAGAAGGCTTACGAACCAAACTGAGCAATTTGCTGTAAGATTTTCTGAACTCATCCCTCACAGAATCATCTGCTAAAGCAATCAAACCAGTCAGCCGAACCACATCAGGGGCAGGGAACTTGTAAGCCACGGTCTTCCTCAGAGAACCCATTACAAATACAATAGGAGGCAAGAAATTCTGGATCGGGGAAAACGGTACCTGTAACACAGACACATGTTAATGAAATGCAAATGAGTATGCAAACTAATGCAAAATGCAATCATGCAGCAGGAGCTCAAGGCAACTGTGCTGTGGAGATTCTGTATCAACTAACCATGATGCTGCTCTGTCAAGAACAACCACTACATCTGATAATAAGAAAACCCTGGTATCGGACCACAAATCTGCTCTGTCAAGAACAACCATCTGATAGGGCCATATACATGGGACCATAATTCTACTCTGTCAAGAACAAACGTCTGATAATAAGGACCTCTGATACAGGACCAAGAAATCTGCTCTGTCAAGAACAACCATACATCTGCTGATGAGATCTTCAGACCCCACTCATAAATCTGTTCTGTCAAGAACAAACAACTGATGATCAAAACTCTGCTCTATCAAGAACAAACATCTGATAATGAGATCCTCAGACCCCAGTCATAAACCTGCTCTGTCAAGAACAGATACACATCTGATGATAAGATCCTCTGATCAAAACCCTGCTCTATCAAGAACAAATACACATCTGATGATAAGATCCTCTGATCAAAACCTGCTCTATCAAGAACAAATACACATCTGATGATAAGATCCTCTGATCAAAAACCTGCTCTATCAAGAACAAATACACATCTGATGATAAGATCCTCTGATCCCAATTAAAACCCTGTTCTGTCAAGAACAATCATATGTCTGATGAAGAGAACCCCTGGTACCAACAAAACTGATTCACTATCAAAAAAACCAGGTAGTCTGAAGGTCAAAGTTTCCTGCAATGAACCCAACCCTGCTCACAAGTATGGACCTAAATTGACTCAAGTTCGGCATCCTATGCGTTCATCAGCGTCACAGACATTCAAGAGGGGTGATACGATACCCAGAAGGTGTGGCATCACCAGCTCATGAAGCGGCCTCACTCGGCTGAATCACAAATGATCGGTCCCCAGAGTCGACAATCCTCCAAACCAGCAACCGTCTCATCCCAAAGGGTTGAAAGAGAAGCCAACCGGGAGAACCTCGTCTGAGCGTGGATTTCATGAGACACTAGTGCCTGCAAAGCAAGCACGCGCCCACTAATTTCCACAACTAATGCTATGTTCACTCAAGCCTGGGTCTGGCTTCTCACTCATCAGAATGCCCCTCCCACAACAGCACAGATAATCATATCATACTGAAAATAAAATGCGGGAAATAAAAATGCGATAAATAAACACAACCCAACAAGTAATCATACAAGCGCTAGGAATGACTCGCATAGGGAACCAGAGAACCATAGATTCTGGGTTCGGTCCCCAGCAGAGTCGCCAGCTGTCGCTTTCGCGAAAATAAGGTGCCGGCAGAACAGAAGAGTCACCACCTTTCGTTACTTATCCCTCGGAGCGGGAAAGGAAACAATCGGAAAAACCTAACGAAAAAGGGTAAGACAAGGTCGTCGCAACCATTGTCTGGGTTTGGGAGTCGGTTACGCAAGGGGAAGGTATTAGCACCCCTCACGTCCGTCGTACTCGACGGGATCCACGCTTGTTGTGTTTACCGGACGAGTTGGTTTATCTATCTACCTATCAAGGCTGGCTTAAAACAGAAATGAAAATGACTCGGCAAAGCGTCGCGCTTTATGCCTACGTATTCTCATCAGAGAATGAGAAATCATAGTCAACGTAGTTCGACCTACGACGGGTTACGGGGGAAGGTAGCTCGCCAATACATCAGTATTGTGCCTACGTACTCTCAACAGGTATGAGAGATCAGAGCTTACGTAGTTTGGGTTACACATTACGGGGATTCAGATTCATCTGTTTTACCGAGTAGGGTTAAACAACAATTCCAGCAGTTAGGGACAAAGCCTGTTTGCGTTGGCGCTGAAGTTTAACGACACTCTTTTCTTCAGAAAAGCTTTCCTTTGAATTATGGGCCCAAGGGGAAAAAAGGTTTGAAGTTTGTTTTCTGTCTTTTACGAAAGAAGTATTTTTTATTGTGTTTGCAATTTCAATCGCACTAAAGACTATGACCTGAGAGTGAATGTGTCGCATGTCACCCAAAGGGTACCATACTAAACATCCAGACTGTGGAAAAGAAACTTTCCCACAATCCTTTCTCAGATAGCTTAAGGCTCGTAACGTACGAAAGAAATCATTCATGATTACTGTATCTTAAGCTGTTTTGAGATGAGAAGAGAACAGGCTCAACTAAAGGGAGACTATCAAGTCTTACTGTTGTCATGCCAAGGATTCATCCTATGGTTGAGGTTTGAAACAGGGAACTCCTAGAAGTTATCATGCATAGGTTTCAACCTAAAGTTCTATCATCACTTCCTTATCAAAGGAAATGAGAGCCCTAAGGGATCATGTCAATGATACAGAAACAGATAAAGGATCAGCTTAAACAGTAAACAATAAATGACTGTAAAATGCATGCAATGCAAGTGAGGGAGGAAATGTGTGTGGGGCATCAGCCTCCACAAGCTCATCTCAACCTCAAGCCAGAATGAATAACAGTAATCATAATAAAACATGCTACCAAGCAAAATACAGTAAACTGCAATCATACAGAAGAAAATAAATCATGCTATCAAGCAAAACAAACCACATGGGCAAGGGAGTAGGGCTCTACCGAATACCCGCAAGCAAAGCCACACAGTAACAATACAAGCAGAGGGAGCAACTCAACCTCTAGTGCAATCATGCTCCTAGATTAAAGCTATTCTAGATATGGACTTATTCTAATGCATCAAGCAAGTCAAACAAGGCACATCAATACAGAAAATAAACAAAGAAGAAGAAAGCAGATCAACAACTCTCTCAACTCCAAGCCTCAACTCTTTTGACAGCAATTCAGTCTTCAGACTTCAATTACTCTTGACAAACATCAATTTTCTTCTCCAGGTTCCAACCCTTCAACATAAGTTTCAACTTATCTTCTTCTTCAAGCTTCAGCTCCTTAATCAGTTCCACCTTCAGGCTTCACTTTTAACCACAAGTATCAACTTGATTCCTTTGTTCTTCAAGCTTCAAAGTAAGTATCAACTTATCATCTGATCTTCAGTCAATCTCAATTGAATCCTCTTCATAAGTGTCTTCAAGTATCAACTTGCTCTTCTTGCTCTTCAAGCTTCAGCTGAAATGGCAATGCTCAAGGAATCCTCCTCTTCCATACTCTTCAATGAAGTCTTCATCTTCACACTCAAGCCCAACATCTCTCAAGATACTCAAACCGGGAGAAGTCATTTAACTGGATAAGCTAGGATATTAAACTGCTTATTGACCACCAAAGGTGACCTATAAGGGTTCAACATCAAAAGAGTGGTTCCCTCAAAGGTTCTACTTCCTAGGTACCATCACTTATCCTTCCAAAGGAGGGAGGTGAATACCATGGAAGGACCTTGAATCATGGGGAAGAATGGAGGTGAGATATACCATCCATGTTTAAGAAAGAACTTAACTAAGTCTAAGCTCTACTTAATTCCTAACCCTAAAACAACAACAAAACAAACAAGACTCCAAGCTCTCAAGCTCCTTATTCAATCCTCAAGTCTTCTACTATGCTCCTCCATGCTCCTCAAAGCAAGACCAAGCCCAACAAGCCAAGCAAAAACCCACAAAGAAAGGCAAAACAAAATGCAAGCCCACAAGCGCAACACAAACAACAATCAACTACAAAAATCAATTAAAAATAGTATACTATTATATTAAAACCTAATATAATTTCTAGGGGATCCTATATACCTACCCTTAATACCCAATATGTCCCAATATCTATCTTGACCTAGAAACCCAAAATTCTAGTGTTATTGTGGACCTATGTTAAAGATTGACCTAAATCTACACAACCTAAAGTCATCTAATCAAAACTAATCAAAAATTAATCACAAAATTATGGAATAAATTCAGAGGGGAGCTAAAGTCCTAATCTAACTATCCTAAAAAGAATGGCCTAAAAATTCAAAGGGAACTAGCTAAACAAAATTCTACAAATCTATGCATCAACATAAAAAGAATTAAAAGCTATTAAAAGAGAAAATATACAAAAAATACTAAAAATGCATGAAATGCAAATATTTTGATTTCATAATTTTCTAGACATTAACATGAAATAGGAGAAAAAAACTCCCATGCAAAAATCATCATTTTTCTATTTAATATGATTTTTCAAAGATTAAAGAAAAATGGAGAAAAAGAAATTAAAATGGTAAAACATTGGTGCAGATAGCAATTCAGTGCAGTTCATTATGGGAATAGGCCCTAAATGGGGGTGTTATTAGTAAAGCGCTAGGCCCAGTCTTTTAATCAGAAAATTAATTCAGAAAATATAAAGAAAAAAGAAAAATCCACGGTGCAAAGAGTAAAGAAATTCAGTTCAATATGCAAATGGGCCATGAAAGGGGTGTGAATATCAATTGAGCCCAGTATCCCATTTAATGAAACGCTTCGTTTTGGTGCTTCTCAGAATTCCTCTTCAAACGTGATATCAAATCACAGCCCTTAGATCTCCACTCAGTCAATGAGTCCACGCCTGATCCAATGGCCATAGCATTGTCTTCTTCCTCCAGCCATGGAAATGGAGGGAAAGCTCCATGAACAGAGCTTCAAAGTGAATCTTCACCCCAATCGTATCACCTCAATTCTCCATGAAAAACTAAAATTCAAAACCCTAGCTCATCCAGAATTTCACCCTGAATCTAACCATGGTATCAAAATCCATTGAAACTTCCTCAAACCTAAAACACGAATCAAACCTCCAAATATGCTCAGGAATCAAAGTTCACCATTCTTGAAATAATGATGCTCAATCTCTTCCTCAAGTTATACTGATCAATTTCCACTATCATACAAAGATTATCTCTCAAGATTTAGCAAGTTATGGTGGTAAACAGAAATGGTGTCACTATCTTGAACTTCATCAAATGCCTTCAAACTTTCCAAAATCCATCTCCTACTTGTCTCTAACCGTTCTAACCTAACAATTCTAACTAATTATGCATAAATTATGGTGTAAAAGAAAAAATGCAAACCTGTCAAATCTTGATTATCAGATAGGTCAAAGCTCCACTTCAACCTCTCAAACTCTTCAGAATCCTTCCTTGATTGATGATAAAGCTTCTATTTGCAAAAGATTTGATCAAGAAAGCCTGAATCTCCAAAACCGATCTTGACTTACAGCTCCCAAAATCCAAATGCTAACTCTTCAATTCTTCATGATCTTGCCCTCAAATTGGTATGCACACATTCAGTATGATCAATGGAATGTGTTGGGATTGAAAGAAGCAATGGAAATGCAGCAGAATGTAGAATTTGATTTCAACTTGCAATGGAAGAAATTGAAATGGCTATCTCACTCTCCTCTCTAATCTCTCACCAACCTTGCATCTGAGCAAGTTCTAAATACTATATAGGATGATTCTAAACCCTCTAGAACTTTCTGGAATCATCCCATGAGAATTTGGGATTCTCATGCCATGAGTTTTTGATTTCATCTCATCTCACATACCATCTCATGCCATGCCTCTTGCAGCAACTGGTTCTGACCTGAAAATCTCCTTAGATGAGATGTATGATGTGTTAAGATACTTATCTAGCTTGTACATTGCCTTTCCTTGTGTTTTGCATTTGTACCTTAGTATGCAAGCAACCAATTTCCAAAGCAAGTCCATGATCTAATCCTCAAATAAAAATTGTGGCTGAACCATTGTTTCTAAAATGTTCTTTGGAGTCAAAATGACCTATTACATGCCATGGTTTGGATGTGTAACTTGTAAATTTCAATTTCCAACTTTGACTTATTTAACTTATGCCTCCATTTTAGGTCATTTTTACCATTTTGAGCTACAAGCCTTTTCAACATCTCATGACCTCCTTACTAGCCTTAAAACATCATTTTAAGCAAGTTTGATGTTGAAGATTTTTCCATTTGAAGCTTGGAAATAGGAGTTATGGCCTTATGCTTGAAATGACCTATAATCTCCAAATGACCAAAATGCCCCTGACTTGTCAAAGCCATAACTTGAGTTCTACAAATCCTATCAAGGACTTCTAGTACTCTCTAGAAAGCTAAGAAGATAAGGAACAACATTCATGTTGACCAAAAGTTCATAGGAATCATCCTTCTTGGGCAAACGTTGGATGCAAGTTGGGTGACTTTCAAGGCCCCAGATTTACATACCTCAGATGACCTGTAACTTGTCAAAGTCATAACTTGAGCTCTACAAATCCTATCATGGACTTCTAGTACTCAAATTAAAGCTAAGAGAAAGCTGCCTTGAAGATAGGGGTTAAACTAGGGGATTTTACACTGTCAAGCCTTAGAAACCCTAGCTTGAAACTTCTCAAACTCCTCAATCATGATGAGTTGACCTTGGAATCATCCTTATAGCATCTCAATGCATCAATCCATGATCACATGGCTCTTGAATTAGGTCTCAACCTTGTTCAAATCATCAGTTGACCTAGGGTTGACCCAGTCAAACCCTAATTACACCACTCATGGCTGGGTCTCTTCAATCTTGCACAATGACCTCTCTAGGCTTCATGATGGCTTTCAAGACATCTCATAAGCTCTCTCAAAGCTTCAAGTCCATCCTCATGGCTTCATAATCATCTGAGGAGCTCCCACAACTCTCAAGTTAGGAGGCACACAACCTTGGTTTCAACCAATCTCTCGGAGGATCTCTTAACTTCTCTGACAAAGATATCAACCCTTGAACACTTGAATAACCTTCTTGGCTAGCTTCATAGCCTTGTGGTGCTCTTGATTGGTACTCATACCTCTTGATCTCCTGCATACATATCAATGAAATGCAGATGATAATGCTAATGTGAATGAGATGAAACACAAGCTAGGTAAAGAAAGGTTGGTCAAATTTTGGGGTGCAACAGGGAGCTACGTTCTTGACTTTGACAGCTTCGAACGCTTGACATAGGGTTTTGTGGATTTCCCCATCCATCTCAACATATTTGAAGGATGACAAATGGCTCACCATTATGTCTTCCTCGCCACAAACGGTTACAATGCTACCTCCGACAGCATACTTGAGCTTCTGGTGCAACGTGGAGGTCACGGCGCCAGCAGAATGGATCCATGGCCGGCCTAAGAGACAGATGTAGGCAGGCATGATGTCGATAATGTAGAAGACTGCGTCGAATGTTTCCGGCCCGACTTGGATTGGCAACGTCACCTCCCCGAAAACATGGTGTTTGGTTCCATCGAACGCGTTCACAACCAGATCACTGGGTGTGCAAATCAATCCACGAGTATCTAACTCATCAATGCTTTCTTCGGAAGAACATTGAGTGACGACCCCGTGTCCACCAACACGTGAGACATAATCGTTCCCCTACACTCTATCGAGATGTGCAGGGCACTATTGTGGTTTCTTCCCTTCGGCGTCAGCTCCAGGTCAGTGAACCCTAACCCATTTCCAGCATTCACGTGGGCTACAACCCCTTCCAACTGGTTTACCGATATTTTTGTGGTACGTACGTGGCATTCAACACCTTCAGCAGCGTGTTGCGGTGTGCCTCAGAACACAGCAACAAATTCGGGATGGAAATTTTCGAGGGTGTTTGATGGAGATGATCCACTTTCTTGTAGTCACTCTTTTTAATCAAACTCATAAATTCCTCAGCGTCTTTAACAAGTAAGTCTTTGTCTACCCCACGAGGGATCTCTTCAATGACTTTACTCTTTCCTTTATCAGTTACATCAGCTCTGTCCGCTTTGTCCGCCACGACCTCAGGTGGAGCAAATACTCTTCCGCTGCGAGTAATTCTGCTAACACCCACTAGGTTCTTCGCAGACGACCCTGATGGTTCTAGTTCCAACTTTTGTTCGTTGCAGTAGACCTCTGCACCGTAATGCCATGGGACAGCATTGGTGCTTTCGAAAGGTATCGGCCCAACTTTGGTGATGGTAATTATGGGCGGCCTGGGTGCAGAAATAGTTATCGTCCGGCGAGGGATGGTGATGGTGGCAACCTCATCATCTTGCTTCAGCATTACCTCTCCTGATCCGCTTTCGGCCCTTCGGCTAAACTGTAGGATTCCTTCGGTCATCAGACTTTGAATCCCCTTTATCAGCTGTTCACATCCATCAGGACTAGTCGCGCAGCCCATACATAGCTCTCCACAACCTGGAAAGAAACCCCTTTTCATCAGCTTAGCTTTAACGAAGCTAAGCGGTGTCTTCAGATCCTTGACATCAGTCAAAAAATCTAAGCTCTCGTCTTCAATAATGGCATTTACTCCATCTCCCCTATGATTCAGGATAGGGTTCTTCGTGACGTTTAGCACATTATCTGAGAAATTGATGATCTTGGCGTCCACCATGTCCTGCACCTTGTGCTTGAAGGCTTTGCAATTTTCTATTGTGTGGCCTGGTGCCCCTGAGTGAAATTCGTAAGTCGCATTCGCGTCATAACCTGGCGGAGGTACCCCTGTCAAGGGAGCCAAGGTTCTCTTCTGGATCAGCTGTAGCTGAAGCAGAGTTTGTAACAGCTGAGCATAGGACATGGGCGGTGTCTCGAGGTGACGGCTCGACAGAGGTACCCTGTTCTGATACTTTCTGTACCCTTGTTGATTCGGCTGCTGCTGCTGCTGCGGCTGCGACTGATGTGGCTGTTGAACTGCCGGGATAGTTATGCTGGCCACCTGTTGGTGAGGGTCTTTACCCTTCCATCGAGCGTTGGACACGACGCTCGTCTCTCCTTCCCTCCTTTTGCCACCATAAGGTTCCTTGCCTCCTCCAGCTGAGGATGAATCACCTTGAATTTTCCCCAGTTTGATCCCATTTTCAATGTGCTCGCCTGTGATAATGAGATCTGAGAAGGTTCCAGACATACTGCTGACTAATTTCTCATAATAAACCCCTGGGAGGGTGGCTACGAACATTTCCACAAGCTCACGTTCAACCATCGGCGGCTGAACCCTGGCTGCCAATTCACGCCACCGCTGGGCGTATTCCTTGAACCCTTCATTGTTCCTTTGTGACAGATTCTGCAGTTGGACTCAGTTCGGAGCCAAGTCACTATTATATTGGTAGTGGTGCACGAATGCTTCAGCAAGTTCCTTCCACGTGTGCACACTGGTAGGTTCCAGACTCATGTACCATTCGAGGGAGGGTCCGGACAGACTGTCCTAAAAGAAGTGCATCAGCAACTTCTCGTCCTCAGAATGAGCGGACATTTTTCTGTAGTATGATCTCAGATGGACGCGAGGGCAAGTGGTGCCCTTGTACTTTTCAAAGTCAGGTACCTTGAACTTGGGAGGCACCTTGAAATCAGCAATCAGTCCCAACTTGGACATATCAACACCCATGGTGTTCTGGTTCTCGATATTCCTCATCTTATCCTCGAGTGCCTTGAACCTTAGCCGTGCTTCAGCAGTCAGCTCCCCTTCAGCACCTCTCTGCGAGAACACATCGTCTTGACGGTCTTCTATCCATGGCTGAGGCCCAAACAGATTTCCAACACCTGCATTGCCGTTGCCCAGCCCAACATTGACGTTAGCTTCAAAATTCCCATTACCGACGCCCGTCGTATTACCATTGGGTCCCATGTTAGCTATCACATTGCCGTTGGCACTGCCATTCCCCCCGGTCACGGGGACGCCATTCTGAGGAGTTTCAACTGGTGGAGGGGTAGGCACGGTCCCACCATGGAGTACGCCATTGCTATCAACCCTTGAAATCAGAGGCTGAAACAAGGTTCTGAGTTGATCCTGGCCGTTGGCGACCGCTTGCATGAGCTCCATGAAGCGGTCCATCCTTTCTCGGAGTTCTTGAACGTCAGTTTGCATTTGCTCCATAACTCTGGTTTAATTTGCTTTGGTCGGATAGCGGTGGATAGGTCTCTGATCAATCCTGGAACAACCTGAAACAACCTGAAAACACAAAAGGGTTAGAAGAAACAACAAAGTGCTCGTTATGCAGATGCTTCATGCAAATGCAAACGTGTGTCTGTGCGTTAGGGAGGTATCCCCCGATCCTAGTGCCTTAGTGCCATTGCCGATAATAAGAAGTTCGAGTCCAGTCATGGAAATAACATCTCATATATAAAGAAAGCCCATCAAGGCAGTACATAACATCACTGAGTACAAGCAGAATCAATAGCGTGACCTCGACCAACAAGCCTGGTCAGCATACAACAATGATCAAAACAAAAGGAATACAAATAGTAAAGCACGGCCACGGGCACGAAACTCTTCTAACAACCCCTTCGTTTCTGTATGATCAGGCCGAGTGAGCAACCCTTCGACGATTAACTCCCTCTGCATAATAGTGTATCGAAACAATCTTCTAACTTCCGCTTCTTGGACTCAAACGTCAGTTTGCGCTCCTTCAGGTTAGCAAGAGCCCTGTTGAGCTGGCCTTCAGTGGCATATCTGCGAGCGGTTTCTTCATCAAACCTCTTCTCACTAGCCTTCACCTGGGCTTTCAGCTTGGAGATCTGTTGCTTCAGCTTATCCTCTCCTTCTTTGCCGTTGGCTAGGGTGGCCTTCCAATGCTGGTTAAACTTGGATATCCTCCGATACGCTTCATCCAAGTGCTGCTTCTTAGTGGCCAGTACATCGTTGACAGCTTTGAAGTCTCGACCCATGCGCTCGCGCTCGGCTATCTGCTTAGTCAAATCTGTCCCCAGCTGGTTCACCAGCTCTGTCTGCCTCTTGAAGGAATGAACGGCCTCGCTTCTCTCGCTTCTGAGTTGCACCAATTCTTTCTCCAATTCTTCATTTGCCTTCTTCAGCTCATCTCTCTCAGCTAACACCTGACTATGTTGCTGAATGGGCACGGTGGTAGGCTCTTCAATCACTGGAGGGCTTTCCGGCTTGGCAGGAAGAAACGACATCCCTATAGCATCTGCTCTGGCTCTGATCCAAGTCACATATGGGGCGTAGGCCTGGCTATTACTCTTTCCCAGCAACGGCTTTCCCCGCTTACTAATACCATTCCAAGCGTGCTGAAGTTTGGACAACATATCCCCCTCTGGAAGACCAGTGAGGTACAGAGATTCCTGCACCTCTTCATCCTTCGGCGGAGCTCTTAAAGCATAAGCAAACTGTCGGACCAGCAAAGATGGATTATAGTTTATACAACCCTTCCTGCCTATCAAACGCACGTTTGGAAACCCGCTGCAGCTGAAGATAATCTCGGTACCCAACCTATCTCTATCAAACCAGTCAATATCCTTCGCTGACAGACTCATCAAACGCTCGGACCACTCAGCTGTGGCCGCAGGCGAAGCAAAGGGACCCCTCTTGGGTAGATGACTATCAAGCCATCTATAGAGCAAGGGCACACAGCATGAGACATTCTTGCCCCTTCTGTTCTCGTTTTTGTAGTGGACGGAATGGTAGATATCTCCTATCAAGGTAGGGACTGGATTCCCTGATGCAAAGATGTGGAAGGCGTCGAAGTCTACAAAGACAGGCATATTGGGGAACAAAATGATGTCATATATGCACAGAGCGAGAATGGCGTTGAACACGACCCAACATCCATCTTTGGCGCACTGCTGAGCCTTTCCCACTAAGAACTGCAAAGAGAAACCGGGAACCTTGTTCCAGCTAGACAAGACCAACTCGGAGGCGTCCAGATGAAGTGAGGGAGCTAGACTAGCCAGATTAGGCTCAGCATCCATATGAACAAAAGGCATCTGACTCTTGATAGGCACACCTAACAAATCAACATACTCCTCTAGTGTGGGTGCGAGAACAAAGTCCTGGAAAGTAAAGCATCTCAACGGAGGATCGTAGAACTGCAGCAGGGCGTGCAACCCATTCAACTCAAACACAGAGGGTTTACGAACCAAACTGAGCAGTTTACCGTAAGACTTTCTAAATTCATCTTTCACAGAATCATCTGCTAAAGCAATCAAAATAGTCAGCTGAACAACATCAGGATCAGGGAGCTTGTAAGCCACGATCTTCCTCAGAGAACCCATAATAGCACAATAGAAAGCAAGAAATCCTGAATCGGGGGAAATGGTACCTGCAACACAGACACACGTTAATGAAATGCAAATGAGTATGCAAAGCAATGTAAAATGCAATCATGCAGCAGGAGATCAAGACAGCTGTACTGTTGAGGAGGCGAAGGTGAAGATTTTGTATCCCCAAAACCATAATCCTGCTCTATCAAGAACAACCACTATCTCTGATAAGATGAAAACCCTGGTATCGGACCATACATCTGCTCTGTCAAGAGCAGACACACATCTGATAATAAGGACCTCTGTCACAAGACCAACTCTGCTCTGTCAAGAACAAACATCTGATAATAAGGACCTCTGATACAGGAGCATAAATCTGCTCTGTCAAGAACAAACACACATCTGATAATAAGGACCTCCGTCACAAGACCCTAAATCTGTTCTGTCAAGAACAAACATCTGATAATAAGGACCTCTGATACAGGACCACAAATCTGCTCTATCAAGAACAACCATACATCTGCTGATGAGATCCTCTGACACCAACAAAACTAATTCACTATCAAGAAAACCAACAAGTCTGAAGGTTAAGGTTTCCTGCAACAAACCCAACCCTGCTCACAGGTATGGACCTAAACTGACACAAGTTCGGCATCCTATGCGGTCATCCGGGTCACAGATATTCAAGAGGGGTGATACGATACCCAGAAGGTGTGGCATCACCAGCTCATGAAGCGGCCTCACTCAGCTGAATTCCAAATGATCGGTCCCCAGAGTCGACAATCCTCCAAACCAACAACCCCGTCAACCCAAAGGGTTCAAAAAGAAGTCAACCGGGAGAACCTCGTCTGAGCGTGGATTTCATGAGACACTAGTGCCTGCAAAGCAAGCACACGCCCACTAATTTCCATAACTAATGCTAGGTACACTCAAGCCTGGGTCTGGCTTCTCACTCATTAGAATGCCCTTCCCACAACAGCACAGATAATCATACCATACTGAAAATAAAGTGCGGGAAATAAAATGCGATAAATAAACACAACCCAACAATTAATCATACAAGCGCTAGGATTGACTCTCGCATGGGACGTTGGATCCCCAAACTGACTCGCCTAAGGGACGTTGGATCCCAGGAAACTATCAAGTCCCCAGCAGAGTCGCCATCTGTCGCTTCCGCAAAAATAAGGTGCCGGCAAAACAGAAGAGTCGCCACCTTTCGTTATTTATCCCTCAGAACGGGAAAGGAAACGATCGGAAAAACCTGACGAAAAGGTATAAGACAAGGTCATCGCAACCATTGTCTGGGTTCGGGAGTCGGTTACGCAAGGGGAAGGTATTAGCACCCCTCACGTCCATCGTACTCGATGGGATCCATGCTTGTTTGTGTTTACTGGACAGGTTGGTTTTATCTATCTACCTATCAAGGCTGGTCTGAAAAGAAAAGAAAATGACTCGCCAAAGCGTCGCGCTTTATGCCTACATATTCTCATCAGAGAATGAGAAATCGGAGTCAACGTAGTTCGGCTAACTACGGGTTACGGGGAAGGTGGCTCGCCAATACGTCAGTATTGTGCCTACGTACTCTCACAGGTTTGAGAGATCAGAGCTTACGTAGTTCGGGATAATACGGATTACGGGAATTCAGATTCATCTGTTTTATCGAGTAGGGTTAACAAACAGTTCCAGCAGTTTGGTGCACGCAGCTCGACCCTTGGAGACTTAGGTGTTACCGTTTGCAGTAGAACTGGGAGTTAACGACACTCTTTTCTTCAGAAAAGCTTCCTTTGAATTATGGGCCCACGGGGCAAAAAGGTTTGAAGTTTGTTTTCTGTCTTTTACGGAAGAACTGTTTTTTATGTTTGTTTGCAACTAGTATCACACTAGAGACTCTGACCTGAGAGTGAATGCGTCGCATGTCACCCAAAGGGTGCCATACTAAACATCCAGACTGTTGAAAAGAAACTCTCCAACAATCCTTTCTCAGATAGCTTAAGGCTCGTAACGTACGACGTCAGTTAACCTTTATTACTGTATTTTAATTTGTTTTGAGATGAGAAGAGAACAAGCTCAACTAAAGGGAGACTATCAAGTCCTAATGTTGTCATGCCAAGGATTCATCCTATGGTTGAAGTTTGAAACAGGGATCTCCTAGATGTTATCATGCATAGGTTTCAACCTAAAGTTCTAATCATCACTTCCTTATCAAAGGAAGTGAGATTCCTAAGGGATCATGTCAAAGATCAACAGAAACAGATAAAGCATCAGCTTAAACAGTAAACGGTAAACGACTGTAAAATGCATGCAATGCAAGTGAGGGAGGAAATGTGTGTGGGGCAGCAGCCTCCACAAGCTCATCTCAACCTCAAGCCAGACATGAATAACTGCAATCATATAGAAGAAATGAAATGCTATCAAGCAAAATAAGTGACTACAATCATACATAGGAATCAACAGGCTATCAAGCAAGATAAACCACATAGGCAAGGGAGTTGGGCTCTACCGAATACCCGCAAGCAAAGCCATACAGTAAAAATACAAGCAGAGGGAGCAACTCAACCTCTAGTGCAATCATGCTCCTAGATTAAGTCAGTCTAGATATGAACTTATTCTAATGCATCAAGCAAATCAAACAAGTCACATCAATACAGCTGCACAGAAAGCCAACAGACAGGAAAGAAAGCAAACCAACAGCTTCCCCAGCTTCACAGCAAGAAACCTTCTGACATCAGTTCAGTCATCAGTCTTCAACCACCCTTCAAGGCTATCATCTTCAATAGCAAGTATCAACTTGCTTCTACAAGCTTCTAACACATCAAACATAAGTATCAACTTATTCTTCCTTCTCCAAGCCTCAGCTCTTCAGTCAATTCCACCTTCAGGCTTCACTCCTAACTGCAAGTATCAACTTGACTCCTTCAGGGACTCAGTGTATTAGCATAAGTGTCAACTCACCCTTTATTCCTCAAGCCTCATCTCTTCACTCAATCTCAATTGGATCTTTTGTCACAAGTGTCAACTTGTCTTCAAGCTTCAGCTCTCTCTTCTTCACCAGTATCAACTTGGTCTTCTTCCTCTACAAGCTTCAGCTTCTCAAAATAATCTTCAAACACAAAGAAGTATCAACTTCATCCTTCAATCTTCTTCAAGCAAGGAACTCCATCCTCTAGCAAGGGAGAAAGATTCATCTACCAAGAGCAAAGTTTGGATGATTGGTAGCAGAGTGAAGACCAAAGGTCACCACTAAGCCTCTTGTCATCAGAGAAAGGGACCCTCAAAGGTTCTACCAACATGCAAAGAGCCACACATCCTACCAAAGGAGGTATGAGGCCTTTACAAGGGGGACCTTACATCATAGGGAAGAATGGAAGTGATCAACATCATCCATGTTTATGAAGGAAGAGAACCTATCTAGAAGCTCTGCCTACAAAACCCTAATCTTAATACCTAATCAAAACCACACCAAAATAAGGGAAGATCATCACATCCAAGCCTCTTCAAGCAATCCAATGCATCTTCAACTTGCCCTCATCATCACCCAAGAACAAGCAAAGCAAAACCCTAATCTAAGGGAACTAAGGAAGTTAATCTAGTTGAATTAGTGCCCTAGAATCATCTAAAACTAGCACTTAAGCTAAAATCAAACAAAAATAGCAAACTACCTTGAAAATTCCTACAAAAATTCCTAAGGGACCCTGATTCAATCATGAATATGCCCTACAAGAATCAGAGGTTGAATCATCCACCTAGTTACAAAAATAAAATCTAAACCACAAGGTATCAACCATAAACCCTAAAAATGGAGCATCTAAAGGTTTCAACCTAAACTACCACTTATATTCATCACAAAAATGTGTGAAAACTCTATGGGGAGCATGCATATCTATGCTAATTACTCACAAAAAATCAAGGCCAAAATCATCATCACATGATCAAACCAAATTCCACAAAATCAACCATCAAGCATGACTATTTTAATATCAATTAAAATATAAAAAATCCCTTAAAATCAGAAAATGCATGAAATAATAATATTTTTTATCTAAAAAAATACTAGATCCTATCATGAATCCAATGTAAAAAGAATGGGATTAATTGAATCATTTTTCCATTTTTTATGAATTAATCATTAACCATGAATAAAATGAAAAAATAATAGAAAATCAAGAGAAAATAACCAAATGCACGGTGCAGGTAGTAAGCAAAATCAGTTCATTTCAGCAATTGGGCCATCAGGGGGGGTGCAAGTATCAATCTGTGACTTAGGCCCAAAACCATCAATTAAATGAAACGCAACGTTTCATCACTAAGAAACCTTCACAATGTGAAATCCATTCGTGGCCATTGGATCATGCCCTCAGTCAAAGTCCAACCTATGATCTAAGGGTTCTGGGGTCATCTTCCCCAATTCAAACCTCTGAAACTCAGGCCACCTGTGCGCCCAAAGCCACCGCCGGTGACAATCTCCGATCACCATTCCACAACCCTAGCTTGCTATAGAGTCCACCATAGGCCACGATTCCTTGATCAAACTTGTCCCAAATTTCACAAGGAACTCAATCATACCATTAATTCTCTCTGAAACCTCAAGATTCGCAAGAACCAACTCTCAACCGAAAATGGAACATCCCTAATTGGTCACTAACTCTCAAATTAATGATCTGAAAACCTCCTTACACCATTCTACAATGCATCTAACACCCTAATTCCTCTTAATTCTAACTAAAACAAGCTGGAGATTGAAAGTTACCAACCTGAAAATTACGTGTGCACAGAAGTAGCAAGCCTTCAAATCAAGCCCTCAAATGCTCCAGACTCCTTCAGTGAATCACTTCCAAGCTTTTGTATGCAATAGAATTGATTGAAATGGCCTCAATTCTTGGAACCAACTCTGAGTTGCAGGTGGAAAAAACTGAGATCAAGAACACCAATCAGCCACGAATTTTCCTTGATTATGATCTGGAATCATTCCCTAGCATCCATGGAAGAGTTTGCAATCAAGAAAATGGATGGAAAGTGAATGGAAGTGTGTAACCGAATTCAGTTGCAAGCAATGAAATTTCAATCTCAATCTCTACTCTCTCCTTCAATCATCACCAACCTTGGCCTTGGATCACCTCTACTCAATATATAGGCCATGTATGGATGATCTAGAAACCTCTAGATCCTTCTAATGAGAAATTCAATCTCTCATGTCATGAGAAGTTCAACCACATGCCATGGTATGCACAATTTTGTTAGCATCTTGAAATCATCACCATTCCCTTCCAATTTCTCCCCTAGTGACATTTTGGATGTGCTTGGCTTGCAAGGGACCTTGATTATGCCTTGAATTTAGGTTTGGCAAATGTTACTTAAGATGTAAGTAACTACTTTTCAAAGCAAGTCCACAAATTAAACTTCAATTCAAAATTGTGGCTAAACCATTGTTCTTAAAATGTTTTTTAGAATCAAAATGACATATTACATGCCTTGGTTTGGACATGTAGATCAAAAATATCAATTTCCAACTTTGATTCATTTGAAAATCACCCTTATTTTAGGTCATTTTTGCAACTTTGAGCTACAAGCAATTACAACCTCTCATGACCTCTTTAATAGCCTTAAAACATCATTTTGAAGAAGTTTGATGTTGAACATTTTCCCATTTGAAGCTTGGAAATAGGAGTTATGGCCTTATGGTTGAAATGACCTATAATCTCCAAATGACCAAAATACCCGTGACTTGTCAAAGCCATAACTTGAGTTCTACAAATCCCATAAAGGACTTCTAGTACTCTGTAGAAAGCTAATAGGTTAAGGAACAACATTCATGTTGACCAAAAGTTCATAGGAATCATCCTTCTACGGCAAACGTTTCATGCAAGTTGGACCACTTTCAAGCCCCCAAATCCACATACCTCAGATGACCTGTAACTTGTCAAAGTCATAACTTGAGCTATACAAATCCTATCAAGGACTTCTAGCACTCAAATTAAAGCTAAGACCATGCTCTACAACATTCATGGTGGGGGTAAGATGAGATGACAATCACATCTTGAGCTAAATTTCCTTGAAGATAGGGGTCAAACTAGGGGATTTTACACTATCAAGCCTTAGAAACCCTAGCTTGAAACTTCTCAAACTCTTCAATCATGATGAGTTGACCTTGGAATCATCCTTATAACATCTCAATGCCTCAATACATGATCACATGGATCTTGAATTAGGTCTCAACCTTGTTCAAATCATCAGTTGACCTAGGGTTGACCCAGTCAAACCCTAACTGCACCAATCATGGCTGAGGCTTCTTAATCTTGCACAATGACCTGTCTAGGCTTCATGATGGCTCTCAAGACATCTCATAAGCTCTCTCAAGGCTTCCAGTCCACATTCTTGGCTTCAGAATCATCTGAGGAGCTCCCACAACTCTCAAGTTAGGAGGCACACAACCTTGGTTTCAACCACTCACTCTGAGAATCCTTTAACTTCTCTGACAAGGATATCAACCCTTGAACACTTGAATAACCTTCTGAGCTATCTTCAAAGTCTTGCATAGCTCTTAATTGGTACTCATACCTCTTGATCTCCTGCATACATGTCAATGAAATGCAAATGATAATGCTAATGTGAATGAAATGAAACATAAGCTAGGTAAAGAAAAAGTGAGCAAATTTTGGGATGCAACATGGTGGATACAGGGTCTTCCTCGAATGTGCTTCCGAAAAAAGCAATGATGAAATTGGATATCAGGGGGATCATTTGTACGCCTAGTGACTTGGTGGTCAGGGCATTTGATGGAACGAGGAGGTCGGTTTTCGGATCGATAACATTACTGTTGCAAGTGGGGCCTGAAATTTTTGAAACTGAATTCTATATAATGGATATCCAGCCAGCGTATAGTTGTCTTCTTGGGCGCTCATGGATCCATGCTGCCGGGGCAGTCACATCCACGTTACACCAGAAACTGAAGTACATGGTGGGGGACAGCGTCGTAACAGTTTGTGGAGAGGAGGATATACTGGTCAGCCATTTGTCGTCATTCAAGTACGTGGAAGTCGACGACGAGATACACGAAACACCCTGTCAAGCCTTTGAGGGGTTGCGAATTAAGGACAAAGTGCCAGTACCCAGTAAAGCATCAGAGGTGGTCGTGTCATCTTATAAGGAAGCTCAAGCTCTAGTGAAGACAGGCGAGACCAAGGGCTGGGGTCGAGTGTTGGAGATTCCCGTGAAGAACAACAGGTTCGGGCTTGGATATCATCCTTCATCATCAACGCCTACTGCAGGGGCACCCCGTTTCAAAGGACCAATAACAATTACGGCTAATGGGGTATGTTACGAGACCATCAATGCTGTTTCAGATTCCGAGGAAGGGGACAGTGATTGCGACATGGACGCCTGGATTCAGCCGAGCATGCCAGGACAAGGGCTTTGCAATTGGTCTATTCAGGAGACTGTTCCTGTGACAACTAAACAGTAATGCTTTGTTTTATTAATTGTTGAATGATCCGGTGTCCTACCCGGGGCATCGTGATTTTGCTTAGGGCCATTCTATTATGTACATTGCACTGTTTAATCACTAAATAAAATGCGTTTTTTCATGTACAAATATTGTGATCTCTGCTTTTCCTGTTTTTGTTTTAACAATAAAATGGCAATGTGGTTATTCGGTTCATACACGTTTTGAAACATTTAACCATTTCCTTTGCAGGATTACATTTTCAGATGACATCTATGAACCACCTATGACTCACTTCGACTTTGAGCACCCGGTATTTCAGGCCGAAGAAGAGATTGTCGAAGATGGCGACGTGCCAGAAGAGTTGACATGGCTATTGAAACAAGAAGAAAGAATCATTCTGCCTCACGAGGAGGTCATTGAGATCGTCAATTTGGGGTCGGAAGAGGTTGAAAGGAACATCCGTATAGGGGCTGCGCTGCAAAGCGATGTCAAGTAAAGGTTGGTTGAGATGCTCAAGGAGTACCATGATATATTTGCTTGGTCATACGAAGATATGCCTGGGCTGGATACGGATATGGTTGTGCACCGTCTGCCGCTAAAAGAAGAATGCCCGCCGGTTAAGCAGAAACTCCGAAGGACTAGACCGGACATGGCTGTGAAGATCAAGGAGGAAGTTCAAAAACAGTGGGATGCTGGTTTCCTAGCTGTTACAAAATATCCCTCATGGGTCGCTAATATTGTGCCCGTTCCAAAGAAAGACGGTAAGGTGAGAATGTGCATAGACTACCGTGACTTGAACAAAGCGAGCCTGAAAGACGATTTTCCACTTCCTCACATTGATGTGCTGGTCGATAACACTGCTCAGTTCTCCGTATTCTCCTTCATGGATGGCTTCTCTGGCTACAATCAGATCAAAATGGCGCCAGAGGATATGGGGAAGACTACCTTCATTACGCCTTGGGGAACATTTTGTTACAAAGTGATGCCCTTCGGATTGAAGAATACTGGGGCAACATATCAGCGTGCAATGACGACTCTCTTTCATGATATGATGCATAAAGAGATCGAGGTTTATGTGGACGATATGCTTGCAAAATTCCAGATGGAGGAAGAACATTTGGTCAATTTGCTGAAATTATTCAAGAGGCTTAGGAAGTTCAGGTTGAGACTAAACCCTAACAAATGCACCTTCGGGGTAAGATCGGGTAAACTATTGGGGTTTATCGTGAGCGAAAAAGGAATAGAGGTTGATCCTACGAAAATAAAAGCAATACAGGAAATGCCAATGCCTAAAACAGAAAAAGAAGTGCGTGGGTTTTTAGGGAGATTGAACTACATTGCTCGGTTCATATCTCACCTAACGGCCACGTGTGAGCCATTATTCAAGCTGTTGAAAAAGGACCAGGCTATAACATGGAATGAAAATTGTCAAAAGGCGTTCGATAAAATAAAACAATATTTGCAGGAACCTCCTATTTTGATACCTCCAGTGGCAGGGAGACCCTTGATTATGTATTTGACGGTTCTTGAGGGGAGTATGGGTTGTGTTCTCGGTCAACACGACGAGACCGGACGGAAAGAGCATGCGATATACTATCTGAGTAAGAAGTTCACTGATTGTGAGTCGAGATACTCAATGCTTGAGAAAACATGTTGTGCGCTAGCCTGGGCCGCCAAACGTTTAAGACAGTACATGCTGAATCATACAACCATGCTCATTTTGAAGATGGATCCTGTCAAATATGTATTTGAAAAGCAGGCACTATCTGGGAGAATTGCCCGTTGGCAGATGGTTTTGACCGAATATGACATCCAGTATGTTTCTCAGAAGGCTATAAAGGAGAGTGTGTTATCTGAGTATCTTACTGAGCAGCCTCTTAACGACTATCAATCGATGAGGTTTGATTTTCCTGACGAGGATATCATGTACCTAAAGGTGAAAGATTGTGAAGAACCGTTGCCGGACGAAGGACCAGAGTTGGGTTCCAAGTGGCAGATGATGTTCGACGGAGCTGTGAATTCCTATGGTAGTGGAATAGGGGCAATCATTACTACTCCACATGGGTCGCACATCCCATTTACTGCTCGATTGACCTTTCCGGTTACCAATAATGAAGCCGAATATGAAGCTTGTATTATGGGACTTGAAGAAGCCATTGATTTGCGAATCAAACATCTGGATGTATACGGAGACTCAGCTCTGGTAGTGAATCAGATAAAAGGAGAATGGGAGACACGTCAGCCCAATTTGATACCATATATGAATTATGCAAGGAGATTGTTGCCTTTCTTCGACAAGGTTGAATTGCATCACGTACCGAGGGCAGAGAATCAAATGGCTGACGCACTCGCGACATTGTCTTCCATGTATAAGATTAACTTTTGGAATGAGGCTCCCCGGATTGTTATATCCCAGCTTGACAGACCCGCTTTCATATTTGCTATTGACGAAGCATCCGATGATAAACCCTGGTATTTTGACATCCAGAATTTCCTGAAGAATAAAGAATATCCGGTCGGGGCATCCAGTCGCGATCAGAAGACTCTCAGGAGATTGGCTGGTAATTTCTATCTGAATCCGAACGGTGTTCTATACAAAAGAAACCACGACTTGGTGTTGCTACGTTGTGTAGACGAGAAAGAGGCAAAGTTTCTCATGGAAGAGATACATGAGGGTACGTTTGGTACACATGATGGTGGGCATGCTATGACAAGAAAGTTGCTACGGGCAGGTTATTACTGGCTAACTGTGGAAACAGACTGTTTCAAGTTTGCAAAGCGGTGTCATAAGTGCCAAATTTATGCGGACAAGGTCCATGTACCCCCAAGTCCTCTGAATGTGATGTCATCACCGTGGCCGTTCTCGATGTGGGGAATTGATATGATTAGCAAAATCGAGCCTACGACATCCAACGGACACCGGTTCATCTTGGTAGCAATTGATTATTTTACCAAATGGGTGGAAGCGGCCTCGTATGCCAATGTGACCAAACAGGTGGTAGCCAGGTTTATCAAACGAGATATTATTTGCAGATATGGAATCCCTGAGCGGATCATCACCGACAACGGTTCGAACTTAAATAACAAGATGATGAAGGAGATGTGTCAGAATTTCAAGATTGAACATTACAACTCTTCTCCTTACCGACCCAAGATGAATGGCGTTGTTGAAGCGACCAACAAGAACATAAAGAAGATTGTTCAAAAGATGGTGGTGACGTATAAAGACTGGCACGAGATGCTACCTTTCGCTTTGCACGGTTATCGTACGAAGGTACGCACATCAACCGGGGCAACCCCTTTTTCATTGGTATACGGGATGGAGGCGGTGTTACCGTTGGAGGTTGAGATTCCTTCCCTGAGGGTATTACGAGATGTCCAACTGGACGAGGCAGAATGGGTGAAAGACAGGTTGAATCAGCTGAGTTTAATGGATGAGAAGAGGCTAGCTTCTCTAGCATACGGTCGGTTGTATCAGAGCCGGATGAAGAAAGCGTACGATAAGAAGATATGTCCTCAAAGCTTTCAGACGGGCGACCTTGTGCTGAAGAGTATTCTCCCGCCATAAACAGATCACAGGGGCAAGTGGACTCCTAATTACGAAGGGCCCTATGTTGTCAGAAAAGTCTTCTCTGGAGGAGCTTTGCTACTATCTACCATGGATGGTGAAGACTTTACGTCGCTTGTGAATTCGGACGCAGTTAAAGAATACTTTGCTTAAAATCGACCCGCTGGACAGAAAAAAGAGAGTCCAGGCAAAAATGGGGCATCTCGGCGAACCAAAAACAGAATAAAAGGTTCGGGCAAAAGTTAGGGATAAAATTGAAAAGATGTACACCCGCGAAGTCGAAAACCTACATTGGGCGACTTCGGCAAAAAAGGGTATCCCGGTGAATTGAAAACCCGCAAAGGGCGATTCACGCAAAAGTTAGGGATTTAAAAGGCAAATGACTGCGGTCCGAATTTGATACTGCATGGCTTGGTGGTTTAGAGAATACTCGGGGGTTAGTCTATCAGATACAATCTCGTCCCAAAATTGAATACCGGGAAAGCAACAGAGTCAGGCGAGTCATAGGAGGATCAGCTCATGATGTTTGTCTGCACCATGTTGCCGACATGTGTACAAATTTGACTTGTATTTTGTGTTTATGCTTCTTGTGCACAGTTGTATATGGTTTGTGCGTAACTTCCTCTTTTCAGGAGTTGCATCCAGTGTACAAAACTTCACCTATTTACAGGCCCAATCAATAAAAACATGTTATTCAGTATTTGATGCTTGTTCTTTACTGTTTTGTATGTGAAAAACGCCGATGTTTTTGATAAAACTAGCATTCGCATAACTTTGTTGGCCCTTGCCAATAATTGCTAAAACTTCGAATTGACTGAAATAATGTCACTAACACTAACCTGAATAGATTTGGTCGCATAGACTTGTTTTGTCTTGTTTGCGTTGTGCAGGGTTCTTGTCCATTGGAAGTGGACGATCAAAAATTGGTAGCCCCATCCAGAGGCTCTTAAAAGACTTGGCCTTATTGGACGCTAATCCCCATGCAGGTCATATCTCATCCCAGAAGTTTGAGACGATGTTATCCTTTACCGAAGGAAGGAGTATTTTCCCCAGAAGAGTATCCTCATGGAAGTGTCTACAGGATATCTCCAGCAGGTCAAGATCATGTATCCCCTGCATAAGTAAGCACTCCCCAGAGAGTAGGCGCATGTACAATCCCCAGGAGAGAGGATTCCCACGGTGATTGACCAAGTCAGAGTTGGTTCAGAAGGATTGATACCATAGAAGTTGGTTTTCTTTTCTCCCCACAGGTTGACAGACCGGTGATCAGAATGGTTATCCTCAGCAGAGTTGACAGTTCCGAGTTTGTAAATTGTGCTCAAACAGTATTGGTTCCTCCAAAAGGATTCCTTATCCCCAGTAGGGTCATTTATTCTCCCCAGCTGAGATTCACCGTCCCCGGCGGAGCCAATTTGTTTTCCCCAAGAGAGTCATTTCTTCCCCAGCGGAGTTTTCTCTCCTCAGCAGGTGTTTTTTCTTTCCACCCAGTGGAAACTGAAGGGTAAATCTCTCCCCAGCAGAGTTGGACGTATGTCCAGGCATTTATTTTGCTGGAATACTGTGTGATACCCGTTCATCCCCAGCAAGGCGGTATTTGTTCTCAGCATTCCGTGTTGACGGAGCAAGCTTGTCAAAGCTTCCCCGGCAGCTTGAACCTGCATTCGCATTTGCATATAGCGTCATTATTTGCATCTACCCAAAACGCGTAGCATTTCCATACTGTATGGAGCATTACGCCATTGTCAAACATACGCATTTTGAAACATAAATCAGGTTGGTTAACCTTTTGCTTTCAGGTGTTTCTCAGCAGAAGTAGGGAGTTACGGATCAGGTATATTACCAGACAATCGAGGTCTCGGCGTGAGACCTGTGAGGATATAGTTCATCTTATTACATTCCCCACAGAGTTATTGGGTGGAGTCTCTCTTACCCAGTCATTGGAGCATTTCGTCGAGATTACTGTCACGTCAGCATATCAGGGTTTCATAAGATCAGGGTTTCATAGCATCAGGGTTTTAAAGGATTTCAGAAGCGGTCACTCGACGTTGAGGCGGGCGTCTGGCAGCTTATTTTCAAAGTATCCCCTACAAGGTCACTGGGATTTCTCCACATTGACGAAGTGTGTCCAGACGTGGACGAGGTTGGTGCATATAAGAATAGTGTCTTGCGGGTTGACGGATTTATTTTCCGTACTGATGACGATTTCCCCGATACAGTCCAGACGAGGATAGTTTTGGGATTTCCTAACAAGGAAGGGTAGGAGGCCGAACGAGGGTGGTTTTTGTATTTCCAAACGAGGACGTATATGTTTACAAATAGAGGCTTTTGATTCCAGACGAGGATGAATATGATTCTTATCGCGGTTAATTTGTATTTCCGTACGAGGGAGAATATAATTCCGTAAAGGGAAGGGTACAGAGCCGAACGAGGAGGGGTATGATTCTTATTGCGAATAGTTCGTAGTTCCAAACGAGGATGGGCATGTTTCTAATGAAAAGGTTAAGATTCCAAACGAGGAAAGAGTCTGTTCCCTAAAGGGGAAGAGTGTAAGGTTCCAAACGAGGATAGGGTATGATTCCATACGAGGAAAGGGTATGATTCTTAAAGAGGATGGTTGTTGATTCCGATTGAAGATAGTTTTTTGATTTCCAAACGAGGATAGGGTATGATACCATACGAGGAAAGGGTATGTTAGAAAAACGCAATATTCCCTACGAGGAAAGGGTATGTTTTAATGAAGAAAAGCCATGATTCCGTATAAGGTTGGATATGTTTTCTTACGAGAAAGAATTGGTTATTTCCAAACGAGGATGGGTAGGTTTCCCAATGGAAAAGTATGAATTCCGTACGAGGAAAGGGTAGGTTTTGTGATAAAGAGCTTATGTTTCCAAACGAGGATGGGCATGTGTGATAATGAAAATTAGTAATTCCAAACGAGGATAGGGTATGGTTCCAGACGAGGAAGGGAATGATTTTTATGGAGAATAGGGGATGGTTCCAGACGAGGAGGGGTATGATTTTTACGGCGAATGTGTAGTAATTCCGAACGAGGATAGGGTATGGTTCCAGACGAGGAAGGTTTATGATGTTTACGGTGAATATTTTGTGATTTCTAGACGAGGACGGGTAGGATTATGTCCGAATAAGGATGGATATGGCTTCTAATAGGTTCGGCTTCCGTACTAGGATGGGTATGTTTTATAATGAAAATTTTCAGTTCCGTACGAGGATGAGAGTGTTTCGATTTCCAAACGAGGGAAGGGTGTGATCCCTAAATAGGGAAGGGTATGATCCCTAAATAGGGAAGTGTTTAGAATGTTTAGATTGTCGAACGAGGACGGGTATGATTTCTAAGGTGAAAAGATTAAGTCTTGACGTGGACAGGTTTGGTTACTCTTCGTGTCAACAAAATAATGGTCTGACACGGACCATTTATCCCCAAGCAGTGGTGCAGTTTATTTTTGCAGTTGGCAAATTTCCGGGTTCATTGGTATTCAACCGTCTCGTACCTCGATTGTTTGAAGGTCATTCGCTCTTCATCCAGTCGGGTCCAAGCCGCTTGAATAGGGGCAGCTATTGCACCCTAAAATTTGCCCAACATATTTCATCTGGTTCAGGTTTTAGTTGCATTGTCATTTGCATAGTAGATCATGTACATAGTCTAATCATTTGCATAGCATAGCATAACAAGTCATCCAACAAGGGATCAAGTGCCATTCTTATTAAAGAGGCACATCAAAGGGGTTTTATTCAAGCTCAAGAATATCCAAGTCATTCAAGAAATGAGTGGAAGCTTTGAGAAATTTGAAGGTTAACTAGTGGATTTCTCTCCTAATCTGGGGATATGTGTGTTGCACCCCAAAATTTGACCAACAATTATTCATTCATGGAATGTTTGAAAGTTGATACCTTCATCAGAAAGTTCAAGAGATCCTCAGAGGAGTTGGTTGAAACCAGGGTTGTGTGCTTCACAGTTTGAGAGTTGTGAGTGCCCCTCAGATGATTCTGAGACTTTGAGAATGAACTTGATGTTTTGAGAAAGCTTATGAGATGCCTTGATAGCCTTCATGAAGCCCAGAGAAGTCATTATGTAAGAATTCAGAAGATTCAACCATGAATGGTAGAATTAGGGTTTTGACTGGGTCAACCCTAGATCAGCTGAAGATTTGGAGAAGGTTGAGACTTAATCCAAGGGCCATGAGATCATGGAATGATGCATAGAGATGTTATAAAGATGATTCCTAGACCAACTCATCATGATTGAGGAGTTTGAGAAGTTTTGAGTTAGGGTTTCTGAGGATTGTCAGTGGAAAAACCCTAATTTGATCCCTATCTTCCAGGCAGTTTTAGCACTAGATGTGTTTGATATCTCATTTTCCCCACAACATGAATGTTGTAGAGCTTGTTCTAAGCTTTAATTTGAGTGGTGGAAGTCCTTGATAGGAGTTACAGAGCTCAAGTTATGGTTTTGACAAATTACAGGTCAGCAGAGGTGTGTGAATCTGGGTCCTTGAAAGTCACCCAACTTCCAGACAACTTTTGCCCTAGTAGGTTGATTCCTATGGTTTCTTGGTCAACATGAATGTTGAAGAGGATCTTCTTAGCTTTAATTTGAGTGGTAGAAGTCCTTGATTGGATTTGTGGAACTCAAGTTATGATTTGAGCAAGGCAGGGGTATTTTGGTCATTTGTCAGTTATAGGTCATTTTAGCCAATGCCTAAAACTCCTATTTCCAAGCCTCAAATGGAAAAACTCAAAACATGAAAGTTGCTCAAAATGTGATTTTAAGTCTAGAAAGAAGGTCACAAATTGTTGAAAAAGCTCATAGCACAAGATTCCATGATTGGTCAAAAATGAACTAAAAATGACTTATAACTTTGAAAAGTTGAAATTGAAAAGTGTTTTGGAAGATCTACAAATCCAAAATAGGTCATCCAATATATCATTTTGATTGGAAAAAACATTTTGAGAAGATTGGTTTAAGTAGAATTTTCATTTGAGGCTCAAAAAATGAGGTTCCTTTGGAAATTTGTTACTTAAGAAAGAAGGCAATGTTAGAAAACCCTACATAAGCAACAAATGCACTTGTTTTTCACTTATCCTCATTCAATAACTCATGTAAGGAGAATTTGAGACCAAAATAACAAGGCATGGCATATGAGATGAGATAACCATTTTGGAATATCATGGAACTTTCAAGAAACTTCCACATCATTCTAGATGAATCTAGAGACTTCCATGGATTGTTATAAAAAGAGTGCATTATGGAGAGTCTAAGGTTGGTGAAATTGGAGCCAAGTCAGAGGAGAGAGAGAAGTGCATAGCCATTGGAGAAGTTTCTTCAAGTTGAAGCAACTTGAGTTTTCTTTCACTTCAAGCCACCACCTTCAAGAATTGTGCAAACAGAAGGCTATTCATCCTCAAAGGATCATCCTGAAGGATTTTCAAGACCTGGTTCGAGCCATAGCATCACTCACCATAGCTTCTTGACAGGTTGGTGAACTCCCCTCTTTCTCTTTATTTATGCTTAGATAGAACATATTATAGGTGTAGAAAGATTGTGTTAGGGTAGAGGATTAATCCCTGAGAATTAGAGCAAGATTGGTGAAGTTTCACACCAGGGCCATGAATCTTGAATCTTCCATAATTAGTTGTTTAATGAGTTTTAATCAGCATGGATTAGTGTATGATAGCTGGCATGGCTTGTAGAACAAGTTTGTAGCTTTAGACTGAGGTTTGATGAAGGTTGGTATCAGTCGAGCATGGTGGTGCCATGGTGTTGGTGCTTCCTGTTAGAGCAATCTAGGAAGAATTAAGGAAAAGTGAACGTATGGTTGTAATCTAGGCATTTAGTAGATGATTTTTCATGTTTAGGTCGAGGGAAGCCGTGGCCTGTGGGGAGAGATAATGGAGCTCGAGTGTGTGAGTGCATGAGAGAGGGTTCTGCAAAACCCTAGTTTGATGAAGGCGATGAGGGAGCGCCGTTGGATCAAGTCCAATGTTTGACAAATTCACCTAATCTAACGGTCGCGCGCGTGTCTGAGTTTGGAGGGAAGATTTGAATCTAAGTTGAAACGCTGCGTTTCATTTAGAGGGCGCTGGGCCCAGTCTTCTATCCCCACCCCCCTATTTGTTGGCCCATTCATTTCTAACTAGTTTGGAGTGCTATTCTGACCCCCCTCCCTTTATTCATTTAATTTGTTTTAATTTTCTTTTTTAATATTTCTGATTTGAATAATTCATTAAAAATAGTTAAAAAATGATTTTTTTATCCTTCTTTTTTCTATGAGTAGATTAAAATGAGTAGAAAATTATAAAAATAAAATTGAGATTTTATTTTTAGGTTTAGTATTTTTATTAGATTTTCCAGTTAAATAGCTTTTTAATTGTTTCATTTTGATATTTGATTTTGTAGGAATTGTTTTAGTACTTTCCATTAATCTTTTTTACCCATTCTTTTTTGTGCAATTAGATGATTAGTCATACTTCCCCATAGGATTTTTTTCTAGATTTTTAGAATTAATCTTGATTAGTTTAATTAGGGTTGACTTAGGATAGTCTAATTAGGGTTTAGAATTGTGTTTAGGTGATGAAACATTTTCTTTGAGCAAGTTTTATCTTGATTTTTAGGTAGAAACCTTTATAGATGTTATGAGAAGGTGTTGAGGACCCTTGTGATTATTTGTTGATTTTTCCCCATTAGTTTAATATTTTTAGGTATTATCTGAAGATTGCCTGATGATGTGATTTGTTCAGTGGGTTATCTGTTCATCTGTGGGGTTCTTTCTGAGGAATTGGATGAAGGGCTTGGGTTGCCTTGAGGATATTGATGGAGAGCATCATGAGGGGAAGCTTGTAGATCAAGATGCAGAGACCCAGAGCTTGTCTCATCTCCTGTCTGTGAGGTTTGAGAGCCTGAAGTTTGAAGGAAGTTCATGGTACTTTCCTGAGGAAGGCACTATGAATGACTTTCATCCTTCCTTCTCACCTCTTTCTTAAGTATCCAATGATGTTGGAGCCAACTTGTGAGTTTAATTTCTCCTGAGGAGGAATGTAAACTGATCACATGTTGTTGAGCCACATGGGATACAACTCCTAAGTGGAAGCCTCCTAGTACTTTCCTGAGGAAAGTCCTATGGGTCTATTCACTTAGTTCCACTAGTGGATCTAGGATTTCTTAAGTATCCAATGATGTTGGAGCCAACTTGTGAGTTTAATCTCTCCTGAGGAGGAATGTAAACTGATCACATGTTGTTGAGCCACATGGGATACAACTCCTAAGTGGAAGCCTCCTAGTACTTTCCTGAGGAAGGTCCTATGGGTCTATTCACTTAGCTCCACTAGCTTAAATAGGATTTCTTAAATATCCAGTGATGTTGGAGCCTGCTTGTGAGTTTAATCTCTCCCGAGGAGGGATGTAAACTGATCACAGTGGTTGAGCCACATAGGGTATGATTCCTGAGTATACACCTCCTAGTGTTCTCCTGAGGAAGACACTATGAGCTTGCTTGCTTAGCTCCCTTTCTTTGGTAAGCTTATTCTGAAGCTTGAAGGCTGGGAATGATTTCTCCTGTTTAGGGTTGTGCTTGAGGGCTTTGCTTTGGTTTGATTAGGATCCTGTGATTAGGGTTAGGGTTAGAGAATAGGTGATTCTTTCTCAGGTGTGTTTTGTTTGCCTGATGGCACTTCATTTCCTTTATCTGTATGATTGCAGTTTACTGTCATTGCTTGATAGCATGGTGATTATTTTCAGTATGATTACTGTTATTACATGACTGGCTTGAGGTTGAGATGAGCTTGTAGAGGCTGAAGCCCCACACACATTTCCTCCCTCACTTGCATTGCATGCATTTTACTGTTAAAGCTGATGCTTTTGTCTGTTTTGGTGTATCATTGACATGATCCCTTAGGACTCTCATTTCCTCTGATGAGGATTTGATGATAGACTTTTAGGTTGAAACCTATGCATGACAACATCTAGGAGTTCCCTGTTCAAACCTCAACCATAGGATGAATCCATGGCATGATAACAATAGGACTTGATAGTCTCCCTCCTAGTTGAGCCATTTTAACCCGTAGTTAGCCGAACTACGTTTGCTCTGATCTTTCATACCAGATGAAAGTACGTAGGCATAGGATGCGATATCCTAGCGAGCAACCCTCCCCCCCTTCACCCGTAGTTAGCCGAACTACGTTGACTCTGATTTCTCATTCTCTGATGAGAATACGTAGGCATAAAGTGCGATGCTTTACCGAGTCTTTTTCTTTTCTTTTTCAGCCAGCCTTGATAGGTAGATAGATTATAACCAACCCGTCCAAGTAAACAAACAAGCGAGGATCCCGTCGAGTACGACGGACGTGAGGGGTGCTAATACCTTCCCCTTGCGTAACCGACTCCCGAACCCAGACAATGGTTGCGATGACCTTGTCTTACCCTTATTCG
This sequence comes from Lathyrus sativus, assembly GCA_963859935.3. Classification (NCBI taxonomy): domain Eukaryota; kingdom Viridiplantae; phylum Streptophyta; class Magnoliopsida; order Fabales; family Fabaceae; genus Lathyrus; species Lathyrus sativus. The sequence goes on along the minus strand of OZ012739.1, from coordinate 212,639,347 downwards.
TCAGGTTTCTCCGATCGTTTCCTTTCCCGCTCTGAGGGATAAATAACGAAAGGTGGCGACTCTTCTGTCATGCCGGCACCTTATTTTCGCGCAAGCGACAGCTGGCGACTCTGCTGGGGAAAGGCAAGCATCTAGGGACTCTTCCCATCCCTTATGCTGGGACCGTTTCCCATCCCCTACGCGAGTCAATCCTATCGTTTGTGTGTTTGCTTGTTGGGTTGTGTTTATTTATCGCATTTTTACTTCCCGCATTTTATTTCCCGCATTTTATTTCCAGTTGATATGATTATCTGTGCTGCTGTGGGAGAGGGATGTTACTGTGAGTGAAAAGCCGGACCTGGGCTTTGAGTACACACCTAGATATAGTTGCGGAGAAGTAGTAGACGAACCTGTCTGTTGAACAGGCACAGTTCCCTACGAAAATCTGCGCTCAGACGAGATTCTTGCAGAGGTGCTCCTTTCCGGTCCTGAGGATCTGAGGGGAGTCCAGACGTGAGGATTGTCGACTCTGGGGACCGATCACTTGGAAGTCAGCTAAGAGAGGCCTCTTCATGACTTGACGATGCCACTCCTTCTGGGAATCGTATTGTCACTCATGAATGTCTGTGACGCTGACAACCGCATAGGATGCCGTACCTTTGTCCGTGGATTAGGTCCATCATACCTGTGAGTGGGGTTGGGATATTGCAGGAAACTTTGACCTCCAGACTACCTGGTTTTCTTGACAGTGGATCAGTATGTTGAGTTCTCAGTTGCAGATATGTTCTTGATAGAGCAAGGGTTTGATCAGAGGATCTTATCATCGGGTATTTGTCTGTTCTTGATAGAGCAGGCTTTGATCAGTGTATTATTATCAGAAGTTTGTCCTGGATGGAGCAGATTTTTGAGTGGGGTCTGAGGATCTCGTCAGCAGTTGTCATTTTGTTCTTGATAGGGCAGGCTTTGAGTGAGGTTTGAAGATCTCATCAGCAGCCGTGTATTTGTTCTTGAGAGGGCAGATTCGTGATTTGGGGTCTGAAGACTTCTCCAACAGATATTCCTTGATCTTGCATCCAGGGTTTTCATCATCAGGCCTTCGTTCTTGTCAGAGCAGAATTTTGATCTCGATCCTACCAGATGGTTATTCACAACAGATCAGATCAGTGGGTTTACACCGGGGTTTCCTTCTCAGCAGTGACTGTTGACATCGAATCTCCACAGCAGCCTTGGATATATTGTTGCATGCCTGCATTTTGCATTAGCTTGCATAATCATTCCATTAGCGTGTGTCTGTGAGGTTACTGTCTCCATGATTGGGCCTAGATTCTTCCCCTTATTATTATCAGCAGATGCCAGGACCGGGGAAATCTCTCAAGCACACAGACTCACGCATGCATTTGCATGAAGCATTCTTGCATGACATACATTCTGTTGCTTTTCCTAACCTTTAATCTTGACAGGTTTTTCAGGTACTCAGGTTCCGAGCTGCTTTCAGGATTGATCAAAGATTCATCCACCGTTACTCGACTCGCGCCAATCAAACGAGAATCATGGACCAGGTACAATCAGATGTTCAGGAGCTTCGTGAAAGGATGGATCGTTTTATGGAGTTGATGCAAGTAGTTGCGAACGGGCAAGAGCAACTTCGTACTTTGGTTCAACCTCTCATCTCCAGGGTTGACAGCAATGGAATTCTTCACGGCGGGGCCGTACCCACTCCTCCTCCTCAAGTGGATACTCCTCAGAACGTTGTTCCTGCTGCCGGGGGCAACGGTAGTGCTAACGGCAATCTTATGAATAATCTCGGACTTAATGCGGCGGGCGCCGTCAATGGTGGTTTGGGAGCCAATGTTAATGTTGGTGCAGGAAATATGGTGGTGCCTCAACCGTGGCTGGAGGACCATCAAGACGACATTTTCTCTCAGAGAGGTGTAGAGGCTGAGTTAACTGCTGAAGCTAGACTCAGGTTCAAGGCACTGGAAGATAAAATGAGAGATATAGAAAATCAGAACACATTGGGCGTTGACATGTCCAAACTTGGGCTGATTGCTGACTTTAAAGTACCTCACAAGTTTAAGGTGCCTATCTTTGAGAAGTATAGAGGCACTACTTGTCCCCGTGTTCATCTCCGATCGTATTACAGAAAGATGTCCGCTTACTCTGATGATGAGAAGTTGCTGATGCACTTCTTTCAGGATAGTCTTTCTGGCCCATCGCTTGAATGGTATATGGGTTTGGAACCCGCTGCTGTGCGAACGTGGAAAGATCTCGCTGAAGCATTTGTTCTCCACTATCAGTATAATAGCGACTTGGCTCCCAACCGAGTTCAGCTTCAGAATCTCTCGCAGCGAAGCAATGAAAGCTTCAAAGAGTACGCCCAGCGGTGGCGTGAATTGGCTGCTCGGGTTCAACCGCCGATGGTTGAGCGTGAGTTGGTACAGATGTTCGTGGCTACTCTTCCCGGAGTCTATTATGAGAAGTTGGTTAGTGGCATGTCCGGGACATTCTCGGCCCTCATCACTTTGGGCGAGCATGTTGAAAATGGTATAAAGATCGGCAAGATTCAAGGCGAATCATCCTCATCTGGAGGAGCCAGCAAGAAACCTTATACTGGCAAACGCCGAGAGGGCGATGCCAGTGCTGTCTCTAATGCTAGGAGAAAGGGCAAAGGCCCTCAGTCTCAGATCGCTAGCATAAACATCCCAGCTGCTCCCCCGCAGCCGCAGCAGCAGCCTCAGCAACAGAATAACCCGGGATATAAGAAATATCAGCATCGGGGTCCCCTGGCAAACCGTCATTTGGAAACTCCTCCCATGTCGTATGCCCAGCTTCTGCAGACGCTGCTTCAGCTCCAACTAGTTCAGAAGAGGACGCTAGCTCCCTTGACAGGGGCACCGCCACCCGGGTACGATGCTAATGCTACATGTGAATTTCATTCTGGGGCACCTGGCCATACAGTTGAGAACTGCAAAGCTTTTAAGCATAAGGTCCAGGACATGATTGACGCCAAGATAATAAATTTTTCTGACAACGTGCCCAACGTCACCAAGAATCCGATGCCTCATCATAGGGGGGGCGGAGTAAATGCTGTCATCACTGAAGAGAATTCAGACTTGCTGACTGATGTCAGAGATTTGAAAACGCCACTGAGTTTTGTTAAAGCTAAACTGCTGAAGAAAGGCTTCTTTCCCGGGTGTGGGGAGTTTTGTATGGAATGTGCTGCACTTCCTGACGGGTGTGAGCAGTTGAGTGAAGGTATCCAGAGTCTGATGACCGAGGGTATTTTGCAGTTTAGTCGAAGCGTTGAGAATGCGTCAGGGGAAGTCGTGCTGAAGCAGGCGGACGAAGTCGCTACTATCACCATTCCTCGCCACCCTATCACTATATCTGCACCTCGTCCGCCTACTATTACCATCACCAGGGCTGGACCAATCCCATTTGAGAGTACCAATGCCGTTCCATGGCATTACGGCGCTGAAGTGTATTGTAATGGCCAGAAGGTAGAGATTGAGCCGCCCAGATCGACTGCGCAGAATCTTGCTGAGGCCAGTGGTATCACCAGAAGTGGCAGAGTGTTCGCGCCGGCAGAGGGTGCGGCAGAGAAGGTAGTCAGGGCTGATGCTGCTGATAAGGGCAAAGGTAAAGCCGTTGAAGAGGTTCCTGCGGAGGCAGAAAAAGACTTGTTGGTTAAAGACGCAGAAGAGTTCATGCGACTGATCAGGAAAAGTGACTACAAGATTGTAGATCATCTTCACCAGACTCCGTCAAAGATCTCAATTCTCAACCTGTTGCTGTGTTCTGAAGCACACCGCAACGCATTGCTGAAAGTATTGAATGCTGCATACGTGCCGCAGGAGATATCCGTTAATCAACTTGAGGAAGTAGTAGCCCATGTCAACGCTGGTAATGGGCTGGGTTTTACAGATTTGGAGCTGACGCCCAAGGGAAGAGACCACAACCATGCCTTGCACATCTCGATAGAGTGCAGGGGCACGATTATGTCACATGTCCTAGTAGATACGGGCTCCTCGCTGAATGTGCTTCCGAAGAAAGCACTAATGAAGTTGGATACCCGGGGACTGCTGTGCACGCCCAGTGATCTGGTCGTAAAGGCTTTTGACGGAACCAAACGCCACGTCTTTGGAGAATTGACCCTGCCAATTCAAGTCGGCCCAGAGACGTTTAATGCAGTGTTCTATATTATGGATATCATGCCCGCCTACAGTTGCCTCTTAGGTCGGCCGTGGATTCATTCTGCTGGTGCCGTAACGTCTACGTTGCATCAGAAGCTTAAATATGCTGTTGGGGGCAGCATAGTGACAGTTTGCGGAGAGGAGGACATCATGGTAAGCCACCTGTCATCCTTCAAGTATGTCGAAATGGATGGCGAGATCCATGAGACTCTTTGCCAGGCGTTTGAGACCGTCAAGGTGAAGGAAGTAGCTCCCATTGTTGCAGAGAAGCAAGAGGTGAACCTCTCTTCGTTTAAGGAAGCTAGAGCCGTTGTCGAAGCTGGTTCTACCCCAGGCTGGGGGCACGTCTTGGATATACCGTTCAAACAGGATAAGTTTGGATTGGGATATTCTCCTGAAGCTGAAGCTTCAACTTCTTCTGGTAGCTCATCTCGTGGAAAGGGGCCGATCCTATTCACTAAGGGAGGAGTAATATTCGAAAGTGTCAACGCAGCGTCAGAGGACAGCGGGGACAGTGACTGTGATCTCGATGCCTGGATTCAACCGAGCAAGCCAGGCGAGCGCCTTCACAACTGGACCATCAAGGAGATTATCGAGCTGACAAGTGAAGAGTAATGATTTGCTTTTTACAATCTTTTGTACAACCCTATGTCCTGCCCGGGGCACAGTGGTTTTACTGTCAGGGCCTTGTTGGATTATGTGTATACATTTTATCAATAAATAAAAAGGCGTTTTCTTCGTAATCAAATATTGTGTTCTCTGTTATTCATATTTTATGTTTGTTTTGAAAAACAGCAAAATGGCAACGAGGTTCGTGCAAACCTGCATATTCCTGCTTTAAACTTAACCCTTGTTATTGCAGGATCCACGTAACAGACGACATCGACTCTGGACCCTCTACGGCTCACTACGACTTTGATTGCCCGATCTATCAAGCCGAGGATGAGATTGATGAAGACGAAGACCTTCCGGAGGAATTGGCCCGCTTGTTGAAACAAGAGGAGAAGGTTATTCTGCCTCATGAAGAGGAGATTGAGATCATAAATCTGGGTTCTGAGGAGCTTATCAGGAATGTCAGAGTCGGGGCTGCGCTGCAGAAGGATGTCAAGCATAGACTGGTCGAGATGCTTCGAGAGTATAGTGACGTCTTTGCTTGGTCATATGAGGATATGCCTGGACTTGACACAGATATCGTGGTTCATCGCTTGCCGTTGCGAGAAGATTGCCCTCCAGTCAAGCAGAAGCTTAGGAGGACGAGACCAGACATGGCTGTGAAGATCAAAGAAGAAGTCCAGAAGCAGTTGGACGCAGGATTTTTAGCCGTTACCACCTACCCTCCGTGGGTCGCCAACATAGTGCCTGTACCGAAGAAGGACGGTAAGGTACGTATGTGCGTCGATTATCGGGACTTGAATAGGGCGAGCCCTAAGGATGATTTCCCGTTGCCTCATATCGATGTGTTGGTCGACAATACAGCCCAGTTTTCCGTGTTTTCATTCATGGATGGCTTCTCCGGTTACAATCAGATTAAGATGGCGCCGGAGGACATGGAGAAAACAACGTTTATTACCCCCTGGGGCACGTTTTGCTACAAGGTAATGCCCTTCGGTCTGAAGAACGCAGGGGCCACTTACCAGCGAGCAATGGTAACTTTGTTTCATGATATGATTCATCATGAGATCGAGGTCTATGTTGATGACATGATTGCGAAGTCCCAAACGGAGGAGGAGCATCTGGTCAATTTGCTGAAGCTGTTTGAAAGGCTTAGGAAGTTCAAGCTGAGGCTGAATCCTAACAAGTGCACTTTCGGAGTGCGGTCCGGAAAGTTATTGGGGTTTATCGTTAGCGAACGAGGTATTGAAGTTGATCCTGCAAAGATAAAAGCTATCCAAGAGATGCCAGCGCCGAAAACAGAAAAAGAAGTTCGTGGTTTCTTGGGCCGAATAAACTACATTGCAAGGTTTATCTCTCAGCTCACGGCCACTTGTGAACCGATGTTCAAATTGTTAAAGAAAAATCAGGCGATTACTTGGAACGAAGATTGCCAGAAGGCATTCGATAAGATAAAGCAGTATCTTCAAGAACCTCCGATCTTGATACCCCCAGTGGCTGGACGGCCATTAATCATGTACTTGACAGTTCTGGAGAATAGCATGGGGTGTGTTCTCGGTCAGCACGACGAGACAGGCAGAAAGGAGCATGCCATTTATTATTTGAGTAAAAAGTTCACTGAGTGTGAATCTCGATACTCGATGCTGGAGAAGACGTGTTGTGCACTAGCTTGGGCCGCCAAACGTCTACGACAGTATATGCTCAATCACACCACTATGTTGATTTCGAAGATGGATCCGATCAAGTACGTCTTCGAGAAGCAAGCTCTTTCGGGCAGGATTGCCAGATGGCAGATGGTGTTAACAGAATATGATATTCAGTACGTCTCTCAGAAAGCCATCAAAGGGAGCGTATTGTCTGATTACCTTGCCGAACAGCCAATCGAAGACTATCAGCCGATGAAGTTCGAGTTCCCTGACGAGGACATTATGTTTCTCAAAGCAAAGGATTGCGAGGAGCCATTGCCCGACGAGGGGCCGGATAGGAAGTCTCAGTGGAAGTTGATATTCGACGGAGCAGTCAATTCCTATGGAAGTGGTATCGGGGCTATCATCACGACTCCTCACGGATCCCACATCCCGTTTACTGCGAGACTGACGTTTCCAGTTACCAACAACGAAGCCGAGTACGAAGCATGTATTATGGGTCTAGAAGAGGCAATTGATTTGAGAATCAAGAATCTAGACATATACGGTGACTCAGCGCTTGTGATCAATCAGATCAAAGGGGAGTGGGAAACTCGTCAACCGAATCTAGTGCCGTACATGAATTACGCCAGAAGGCTGCTTCCGTTCTTCGACCGAGTAGAACTTCATCATGTACCCCGGGCTGAAAATCAAATGGCTGATGCTTTAGCCATGTTGGCTTCTATGTATAAGGTCAATCTTTGGAATGAGGCTCCAAGCATTGTACTTTCGCGTCTTGACAGACCAGCATATGTGTTCGCAATCGAGGATGCCACTGACGGCAAGCCATGGTTCCACGACATCCAGACCTTCCTTATGACTAAGGAGTATCCGGCGGGTGCGTCAACCCAGGATAAGAAGACTCTGAGGAGGCTATCTGGAAACTTTTATCTCAACCCTGATGGAGTGCTGTATAGAAGAAACCACGATCTCGTGCTACTCAGATGTGTAGATGAGAAAGAGGCCAGTATGCTCATGGAGGAAGTCCATGAGGGCACATTTGGTACGCACGCCGGCGGGCATGCCATGACGAGGAAGATCCTGAGAGCAGGATATTACTGGTTGACTATGGAGTCGGATTGCTTCAGATTCGCGAGGAAATGTCATAAATGCCAGATTTATGCTGATAGAGTTCATGTGCCGCCGTGCCCCTTGAATGTCATGTCCTCCCCTTGGCCGTTCTCCATGTGGGGCATTGACATGATAGGCAAGATCGAGCCTACCGCATCCAATGGTCATCGTTTTATTCTGGTAGCTATCGACTACTTCACCAAGTGGGTGGAGGCAGCCTCGTACGCTAATGTGACCAAGCAGGTGGTTGCTAAATTCATTAAGAGGGACATCATCTGTCGCTATGGAATTCCCGAGCGGATCATTACTGATAATGGTTCGAATTTGAATAACAAGATGATGAAGGAGCTGTGCCAGAGCTTCAAGATTGAACACCACAACTCATCTCCTTATCGGCCGAAGATGAATGGCGCTGTTGAAGCGGCCAACAAGAACATCAAGAGGATTGTTCAGAAGATGGTTGTGACGTATAAAGATTGGCACGAGATGCTGCCGTTTGCCTTGCACGGTTATCGTACGACGATGCGTACATCGACCGGGGCAACTCCTTTCTCCTTGGTGTACGGTATGGAAGCTGTCCTACCGCTAGAAGTGGAGATTCCCTCTTTGCGAGTTTTGGTTGATGTGAAGCTTGATGAGGCAGAATGGGTGACGAATCGCCTGAACCAGCTCAGCCTGATGGACGAGAAGAGGCTAGCATCGATTGCATTTGGTCGTCTGTACCAAAGCCGAATGAAGAAAGCTTATGATAAGAAGGTGCGTCCTCGAAGCTTTCAGACGGGTGATCTCGTCCTGAAGAAAATTCTTCCGCCACACTCCGATCACCGGGGCAAGTGGACTCCGAATTACGAAGGGCCGTATGTCGTCAGCAAGGTCTTCTCGGGAGGAGCTTTGCTGTTATCCACGATGGATGGTGAAGATTTTGCATCCCCGGTGAACGCGGACGCAGTTAAAAAATACTTTGCTTGAAAGCGACCCGCTGGACAAAAAAAGAGAGTCCAGGCAAAAAAGGGGCATCCCGGCGAACCAAAAACAGAATAAAAGGTTCGGGCAAAAATTAGGGATATATTGAAAAGATGTACACCCGCGAAGTCGAAAACCTACACTGGGCGGCTTCGGCAAAAAAGGGTATCCCGGTGAACTGAAAACCCGAAAGGGCGGTTCACGCAAAAGTTAGGGATTTAAATAAGCAAATGACTGCGTTCCGCGTATGGACTTTCATTGTTTAGTGGTTCGGAAGACCTGAGGGCCGTTTATCTGAATCAATCTCTTCCAAAGCTGAAGCATCGGAGAAGTATCGAAGTCGAGTGGGTCTTAGAGGGATCAACTCATGGTGTTCGTCTACGCCTCGATTGCCGACATTTGTATATACTGATGTATATTTATGTTTTCTTTTTGCGCGGCTTCCTCATTTCAGGAGCTTGCCTCTGTTGTAAAACATTTTTGCCCATTCAGGGGTTCACCATCAATAAAATGCACATTATTCAGCAATTCTACTTGTCTGTTTTGCATTTATCTGTTTTGTTTGCGAATGATAACGCCAATGTGTTTTTTTTGATAAAATGCGCATACATAAACCTGCGGGCCTAAGCCCATTGATTGTTGAAACAATTAATTAATTGAACGTTGTCGCGAGATAATAACCCTGATAGGCCCCTTTGAGGAGGGTATCTTGTCTGTTTGTTTGTGTCGTTGCAGGTATAGCACCCGTCAGAAGATGTGTCGTGCGTATCCCCGAAGCAGGATGAGTCCTCCTTCTTCAGCAGAGTTCAGTGATCTCTCCTCCGCGGAATCAGAATCAGATAGTGAGCATTGATATGTCTTCCCCAGGTAGAGATGATTCTCTTCCCCCAAGCAGACGCATCCTGAAGGAACGTCACCTCATCAGCTGAGTTAAGCACCGAAGAATGATTGAGTACCGTAGCTCGTCTTTCCCCAGCACCGGGTCACAAGTGCAGAGTTCATAGAAGTGTTCGGGTGCCGAAACTCGTGTTTCCCCCAGTAAAGTCGCTGAAGCAGGACTCTTCCCCAGCACCGGGTCACAAGTGCAGGTTTCGCAGGAGCTAGCCGTATACCGAAGTATGCAGTAACTGATAGTGCCAGACTGAAGTCTCCAGTAGAATTGAGATTCCTCACCAGAATCAGGCTCTCTCCTGAAGATGGACGATTCCTTCTTCCCCAGTAGAGTGTTGGGACAGCTGATGTTGTATTCCCCGGCAGAGTTGTACTCTCCCCGAAGTCAGGTGATCCTTTCCTCCCCAGCGGAATTGAAGTTCCCCATCAGGGTTGCCCTCTTCAGTGAAGTAGAATGATTTCTCTCCCCGGCTGAGTCCGCAGAAAAGCAGAATCCTTGGAGGTTGATCAGATCATGATTAATTCTCCCCAGCAGAGCATGGAGCAGCCGATGCTGTATTTCCCCCAGAGTCGTACTCTATCCAGTAAAGCAGAATGATTTCTCCCTCCTCAGCCGAGTCTGCAGATGTCCAAGGGATCCGAATCCTTGGAAGTGGGTCAGATCATGATTGGTTTTTCCCCAGTGGAGTGTTGAACAGCTGAAGTTGGTTCCCCACGGAATGGTTATCCCCAGAAGAGTGGCCGAGATGGCCGCGCAATTCATTCGCGCGATTGATATCAGCAGATCCAAGTTCTCGTAGAGCTTCGTCCCCTGCAGCAGTCAGCTGAAGTTGTTCCCCTGCAGCAGTTCGCGGGAGATTGATTCCCCAGACAGAGCCTAATTGATATTGGCGTGCTCACATTCTCCTCAGCAGGATGATTCCTCTACCTGAGTGGTTCTTTCTCCTTGACAGGAGGATTCCCCCCTCGGCATTTATTTTGCTGACGGGATCGTATCATTGTGCATGACTGCATAGCATTCAACACTGCATGGCATTATGCATGATTGCATAGCACTGAGCATGATTGCATGGCATTTAGCATAAATACATATCATTCCCACCGTGTGGGGCATAGCGCAGAAGCATATGCATCATAAGCATGACCTAGGTCATCATCATCCTTGTTGAACAGGTGTACTACCAAAAGACCAGTTACTCGGGACGATTCCTGATGTTCTCCCCAGCAAGGTCGATTCCTTTAGATGATTCTTAAAGACCCCGGTGAAATCCCCACGGTCGCTCGCTCGCTCAAGATGATTTTTGAGATCCCCAGCGAAGTCTTCGGTTCAAGATGATTCTCGAATTCCTCAGCAGGGCCGTTTGCTTAAGATGACTCTTAAGACCTCAGTACAGGTTCCCGAATGGTTTGCTCAGGATGATTCGTGAGCTCCCCAGTAGCGCCTCCAGCAAAAGTTGCCCAGGAAGATTCCTGGAATCCCCAACAGAGTGGAGGTCTTTTCCCCAGCAGGTGGTTGGCATTTCCCCAGCAGCAGGCAGGTAGATTGATATCCCCAGCCAAGCACAGTCATGATTGGCAGATGGAAGGTTCCCCCAAACAGATCCCGAAGGATTGTCCAGCAAGCTGAAGTTTGTTTATCCCGCAAGTTTGAGAACTTAATGACATGAGTGTCTTGTAGCCTGACGGCTATGTTCCCCAGAAGGGTCATTTCCCAAAAAGTCGTTCAGGGCATTTATCGCTTTCCCCGTGCAGAAGTACTTGCTCCCTAGTAAAGTTGGTAGGAATCGTCTGAGTGTGCTCTTTCGTTTTTCTCCAGCAGTTGTTGAAGTCGTTTGGGTGAACTCTCTCGTCTTTCTGCAGCAGAGTCTACAAGGTTGTTCGGGTGAACCCTTCTTCCTTTTCCCCAGTGAGTCGTCAGGATTATTTGGGTGAACCCTCATTCCTCTCTCCTCAACAGAGTTGTTAACGTGATGATTATGTCCGGTGACCCGACATGTTTGCTTTTAATTAGCAACGACTTGACAGGATGTCAAGTGAGTAGCAGCATGATATGTCTGCCCCAGCAACGATGTCTAATCTGAAGATGGATGTCGTAAAGCGCCCGAAGGCGATATCAGAAGGTTCCTGTGAGTTCAGATTTCCAGATTGATGAATCAACCGGTAGCTGAAGATAAGGTTCCAGAGTTGTAGATACAACAGAGTAATTCGTGTGAGTCTGAAGACCAAGTCAGTTATCCTGAGGTGATGATTGAGCGCGATCAAGGGAATGATACGTCTTCCGATTGAAGTCGAAGATGTTCCTCCAGCAATGATGTCTAATCTGAAGATGGATTTCATAAGCGCCAGAAGGCGATATCAGAAGGTTCCTGTGAAGCCAGATTTCCGTGTGGATGAAGCAACGGGTGGCTGAAGACAAGGTTCCAGGGTTGTAGATACAACAGAGTGATTCGTGTGAGTCTGAAGACCAAGTCAGTTATCCTGAGGTGATGATTGATTGCGATCAAGTGGATAGTTTCTTCTGACTGAAGTCAAAGATGTTTCTCCAGCTGAAGCGGAGTTTTGCCTATAGGCAAAGTGTTTGAATCCCCGTGGAGTCATGAATGGCTCAGGATACCATTTCTCTGACTAAAGTCACAGATTTCTTAAGCTGAAGCGAAGGTGCCTAAGGGCAAGGTTATCCCCCAAGGTCGTGAAGGACCTAGGATTCTATATTCGGGCTGAAGGCCGAAGTATATCCCTGACTGAAGTCTCGGATGCTCTATAGCAGAGGTGGAGTTGCCTGAAGGCAGATCCTTGTATCCTTGAAGGGCAAGGATCACTTTCTTCAGACTGAAGTCGAAGGATACCTCCTGCAGAGTTGCCATCCTTGGAGGCCAAGGATGCTTATCTTCAGAAGTACTTGAAGATCTTTTCTAGCTGAAGCTAGAGGCGGCCAGGGGCCAGGGTTTCATATGTCTTTAATGTTGAAGTTCTACGGCAGGCAGTGTGCAGCAGTATTCCGATGTTCGTTATGGTTCTGAGGGTGAACCCCAGATCAAAGTGTGATCGGTTAAGTCTCTCATTCCCAGCGGAGTAGCTTCAAATACGCAAGTATACCTTTTGTTCCAGGGGTGAACCCCAGGTCAGAGTTGTTCAGTGTTGTATTTTCTCCAGCGGCAACGCGGGGTATTTTGTTTAGATCCGACGGCGAGGTCAGATTATGTTTGTTTCCGGCAGCAAGGTTGGATGTTTGTTTGACGGCAATATCAGACTCCTTTAAATCTCCAACAGAGATGATGTTTGAACGACGGCGATGTCGAGTGTCTCTCAGGGCGATGTTTGTTTCCGGCGGCGATGTCAGATCAGTATCTCTCCAGCTAGTTGTTGAGCAGCTAGTGTTGCAGTGTTCGAAGGTTTGTTCCCCGCAGAGTACCGTGTGCTCATGCAGTTGGCAAATTTTCGGGTTTACCGATATTCAACCGTCTCGTACCTTGATTGGTTGAGAGCCGTTCGCTTCTCACCCAGTCAGGTCCAAGCCGTTTGAATAGGGGCAGCTGTTGCACCCCAAAATTTGACCAACAATTATTCATTCATGGAATGTTTGAAAGTTGATACCTTCATCAGAAAGTTCAAGAGATCCTCAGAGGAGTTGGTTGAAACCAGGGTTGTGTGCTTCACAGTTTGAGAGTTGTGAGTGCCCCTCAGATGATTCTGAGACTTTGAGAATGAACTTGATGTTTTGAGAAAGCTTATGAGATGCCTTGATAGCCTTCATGAAGCCCAGAGAAGTCATTATGTAAGAATTCAGAAGATTCAACCATGAATGGTAGAATTAGGGTTTTGACTGGGTCAACCCTAGATCAGCTGAAGATTTGGAGAAGGTTGAGACTTAATCCAAGGGCCATGAGATCATGGAATGATGCATAGAGATGTTATAAAGATGATTCCTAGACCAACTCATCATGATTGAGGAGTTTGAGAAGTTTTGAGTTAGGGTTTCTGAGGATTGTCAGTGGAAAAACCCTAATTTGATCCCTATCTTCCAGGCAGTTTTAGCACTAGATGTGTTTGATATCTCATTTTCCCCACAACATGAATGTTGTAGAGCTTGTTCTAAGCTTTAATTTGAGTGGTGGAAGTCCTTGATAGGAGTTACAGAGCTCAAGTTATGGTTTTGACAAATTACAGGTCAGCAGAGGTGTGTGAATCTGGGTCCTTGAAAGTCACCCAACTTCCAGACAACTTTTGCCCTAGTAGGTTGATTCCTATGGTTTCTTGGTCAACATGAATGTTGAAGAGGATCTTCTTAGCTTTAATTTGAGTGGTAGAAGTCCTTGATTGGATTTGTGGAACTCAAGTTATGATTTGAGCAAGGCAGGGGTATTTTGGTCATTTGTCAGTTATAGGTCATTTTAGCCAATGCCTAAAACTCCTATTTCCAAGCCTCAAATGGAAAAACTCAAAACATGAAAGTTGCTCAAAATGTGATTTTAAGTCTAGAAAGAAGGTCACAAATTGTTGAAAAAGCTCATAGCACAAGATTCCATGATTGGTCAAAAATGAACTAAAAATGACTTATAACTTTGAAAAGTTGAAATTGAAAAGTGTTTTGGAAGATCTACAAATCCAAAATAGGTCATCCAATATATCATTTTGATTGGAAAAAACATTTTGAGAAGATTGGTTTAAGTAGAATTTTCATTTGAGGCTCAAAAAATGAGGTTCCTTTGGAAATTTGTTACTTAAGAAAGAAGGCAATGTTAGAAAACCCTACATAAGCAACAAATGCACTTGTTTTTCACTTATCCTCATTCAATAACTCATGTAAGGAGAATTTGAGACCAAAATAACAAGGCATGGCATATGAGATGAGATAACCATTTTGGAATATCATGGAACTTTCAAGAAACTTCCACATCATTCTAGATGAATCTAGAGACTTCCATGGATTGTTATAAAAAGAGTGCATTATGGAGAGTCTAAGGTTGGTGAAATTGGAGCCAAGTCAGAGGAGAGAGAGAAGTGCATAGCCATTGGAGAAGTTTCTTCAAGTTGAAGCAACTTGAGTTTTCTTTCACTTCAAGCCACCACCTTCAAGAATTGTGCAAACAGAAGGCTATTCATCCTCAAAGGATCATCCTGAAGGATTTTCAAGACCTGGTTCGAGCCATAGCATCACTCACCATAGCTTCTTGACAGGTTGGTGAACTCCCCTCTTTCTCTTTATTTATGCTTAGATAGAACATATTATAGGTGTAGAAAGATTGTGTTAGGGTAGAGGATTAATCCCTGAGAATTAGAGCAAGATTGGTGAAGTTTCACACCAGGGCCATGAATCTTGAATCTTCCATAATTAGTTGTTTAATGAGTTTTAATCAGCATGGATTAGTGTATGATAGCTGGCATGGCTTGTAGAACAAGTTTGTAGCTTTAGACTGAGGTTTGATGAAGGTTGGTATCAGTCGAGCATGGTGGTGCCATGGTGTTGGTGCTTCCTGTTAGAGCAATCTAGGAAGAATTAAGGAAAAGTGAACGTATGGTTGTAATCTAGGCATTTAGTAGATGATTTTTCATGTTTAGGTCGAGGGAAGCCGTGGCCTGTGGGGAGAGATAATGGAGCTCGAGTGTGTGAGTGCATGAGAGAGGGTTCTGCAAAACCCTAGTTTGATGAAGACGATGAGGGAGCGCCGTTGGATCAAGTCCAATGTTTGACAAATTCACCTAATCTAACGGTCGCGCGCGTGTCTGAGTTTGGAGGGAAGATTTGAATCTAAGTTGAAACGCTGCGTTTCATTTAGAGGGCGCTGGGCCCAGTCTTCTATCCCCACCCCCCTATTTGTTGGCCCATTCATTTCTAACTAGTTTGGAGTGCTATTCTGACCCCCCCTCCCTTTATTCATTTAATTTGTTTTAATTTTCTTTTTTAATATTTCTGATTTGAATAATTCATTAAAAATAGTTAAAAAATGATTTTTTTATCCTTCTTTTTTCTATGAGTAGATTAAAATGAGTAGAAAATTATAAAAATAAAATTGAGATTTTATTTTTAGGTTTAGTATTTTTATTAGATTTTCCAGTTAAATAGCTTTTTAATTGTTTCATTTTGATATTTGATTTTGTAGGAATTGTTTTAGTACTTTCCATTAATCTTTTTTACCCATTCTTTTTTGTGCAATTAGATGATTAGTCATACTTCCCCATAGGATTTTTTTCTAGATTTTTAGAATTAATCTTGATTAGTTTAATTAGGGTTGACTTAGGATAGTCTAATTAGGGTTTAGAATTGTGTTTAGGTGATGAAACATTTTCTTTGAGCAAGTTTTATCTTGATTTTTAGGTAGAAACCTTTATAGATGTTATGAGAAGGTGTTGAGGACCCTTGTGATTATTTGTTGATTTTTCCCCATTAGTTTAATATTTTTAGGTATTATCTGAAGATTGCCTGATGATGTGATTTGTTCAGTGGGTTATCTGTTCATCTGTGGGGTTCTTTCTGAGGAATTGGATGAAGGGCTTGGGTTGCCTTGAGGATATTGATGGAGAGCATCATGAGGGGAAGCTTGTAGATCAAGATGCAGAGACCCAGAGCTTGTCTCATCTCCTGTCTGTGAGGTTTGAGAGCCTGAAGTTTGAAGGAAGTTCATGGTACTTTCCTGAGGAAGGCACTATGAATGACTTTCATCCTTCCTTCTCACCTCTTTCTTAAGTATCCAATGATGTTGGAGCCAACTTGTGAGTTTAATTTCTCCTGAGGAGGAATGTAAACTGATCACATGTTGTTGAGCCACATGGGATACAACTCCTAAGTGGAAGCCTCCTAGTACTTTCCTGAGGAAAGTCCTATGGGTCTATTCACTTAGTTCCACTAGTGGATCTAGGATTTCTTAAGTATCCAATGATGTTGGAGCCAACTTGTGAGTTTAATCTCTCCTGAGGAGGAATGTAAACTGATCACATGTTGTTGAGCCACATGGGATACAACTCCTAAGTGGAAGCCTCCTAGTACTTTCCTGAGGAAGGTCCTATGGGTCTATTCACTTAGCTCCACTAGCTTAAATAGGATTTCTTAAATATCCAGTGATGTTGGAGCCTGCTTGTGAGTTTAATCTCTCCCGAGGAGGGATGTAAACTGATCACAGTGGTTGAGCCACATAGGGTATGATTCCTGAGTATACACCTCCTAGTGTTCTCCTGAGGAAGACACTATGAGCTTGCTTGCTTAGCTCCCTTTCTTTGGTAAGCTTATTCTGAAGCTTGAAGGCTGGGAATGATTTCTCCTGTTTAGGGTTGTGCTTGAGGGCTTTGCTTTGGTTTGATTAGGATCCTGTGATTAGGGTTAGGGTTAGAGAATAGGTGATTCTTTCTCAGGTGTGTTTTGTTTGCCTGATGGCACTTCATTTCCTTTATCTGTATGATTGCAGTTTACTGTCATTGCTTGATAGCATGGTGATTATTTTCAGTATGATTACTGTTATTACATGACTGGCTTGAGGTTGAGATGAGCTTGTAGAGGCTGAAGCCCCACACACATTTCCTCCCTCACTTGCATTGCATGCATTTTACTGTTAAAGCTGATGCTTTTGTCTGTTTTGGTGTATCATTGACATGATCCCTTAGGACTCTCATTTCCTCTGATGAGGATTTGATGATAGACTTTTAGGTTGAAACCTATGCATGACAACATCTAGGAGTTCCCTGTTCAAACCTCAACCATAGGATGAATCCATGGCATGATAACAATAGGACTTGATAGTCTCCCTCCTAGTTGAGCCATTTTAACCCGTAGTTAGCCGAACTACGTTTGCTCTGATCTTTCATACCAGATGAAAGTACGTAGGCATAGGATGCGATATCCTAGCGAGCAACCCTCCCCCCCTTCACCCGTAGTTAGCCGAACTACGTTGACTCTGATTTCTCATTCTCTGATGAGAATACGTAGGCATAAAGTGCGATGCTTTACCGAGTCTTTTTCTTTTCTTTTTCAGCCAGCCTTGATAGGTAGATAGATTATAACCAACCCGTCCAAGTAAACAAACAAGCGAGGATCCCGTCGAGTACGACGGACGTGAGGGGTGCTAATACCTTCCCCTTGCGTAACCGACTCCCGAACCCAGACAATGGTTGCGATGACCTTGTCTTACCCTTATTCGTCAGGTTTCTCCGATCGTTTCCTTTCCCGCTCTGAGGGATAAATAACGAAAGGTGGCGACTCTTCTGTCATGCCGGCACCTTATTTTCGCGCAAGCGACAATGTGGAAGATCATCAATGAGTGTGTGAGCCATGACTGATGGTATGGAATGTGTACAAAGATCATGGAAGACCTAGAGGGTCATTTTGAAGAAGAGACAAGTCATTGGTACAAGTACAAGAGCCAGAGTTGAAGTGCAGTTAACTAGGGTTTCATCTAGGCCAACCCTAGGTCAAATGATTGATTGAAGGGCATCAAGGCCAGCTTGGAGGTTGTGGAATTTATGAATTGATATGTGGATACATGTGTGGTGTTGTGCCAAGGAGAAATCAAAAGGAATCAAGAAGAAGAGGAGTTACCAAATTAGGGTTTTAGTGTAAAATCTCCTGATTTAGGTCTAACTTCCAAGCCAGATAAGTCAAAATGCAAGTTTCAAATGGATTCTTGGACCACATGAAACTTGTATAGCTTCTCAATAGTTTTAATTTGAGTACTAGAAGTCTTCGAGAAGATTCGTAGAGCTCAAGTTATGGTTCTTGCAAGTTATGGGTCATCAGAGGACACTGAAATTCATCTGTGAAAGTCACTTGACATCTAAGCAATTTTTGCCCATCAAGGAGTTTTCAAATGGATTCTTGGCCAACATAAGAGTTGTAGATCTTGATCTTAGCTTTACTTTTAGTACTAGAAGTCCTCAAGGGGATTTGTAGAACTCAAGTTATGGTCTTGGCAACCCAGGGGTATTTTGGGAAAGTTGAATTACAGGTCATTTTCCAACATAGGTCCAAATCTCCATCTTCCACTCTTCAAATGAAAAAATGTTCGACATGAGATGTGTTCAAAATGATGTTTTTAGGCTAGATAAGAGGTCATGAGAGTTTGGAAGGGCTTTCTTCACAAAGTCACAAAAATGGCCTAAAATAAGGGTAATTTTTAAATGAACCAAGAATGGAAATTGGGGTTTTTGATCTACAAATCCAAAACAAGCCATATGACATACCAATTTGATTGTAAAACACATCTGGAGAACATTTACATTGCCACAATTTTGAGTTGAGGGATATTTTTATGACTTGCTTTGTAAATTGGTTACTTGCATCATAAGTAACAAATGCAAAACCTCCTTTTTGAGCACAACCAAAGCCTTAGCCCTTGCCAACACATTCAATTTGTCACTTAATGAGAATTTGGATCAAAACCAAGGCCTTGAAGCTAGCAAAAACTCAGCTGCCATGTATGAGTGTCTGATGATATTTTCCATGACATGAGATGGTGAATTTATCATTAGATCAATCTAGAACTGTCTAGAAGCTTCACTCACATTCTATATATGCATTAGAAGTGATCCATATCAGAGGTTGGTGATAATTGAGAGAGATTTGAGAGATTACATTTTCAACTTTTCCAGTGCAAACCAAAATCGGTTACAACATTTCAACCACTTTCAATCCAAATTCTTGATTGCATTAGCTTTCTCTAGTGCTGGTGAGTGATTTCAGATCAAATCCAAGGCAAGATCGTGGAAGAATTGGGTGTTTGCACTTGGAGTTCCTCACTTGCAACTGAAAATAGAATTCAAGAATACACTAGGGTTCAATCAATATTTTTGCATACAGAAGCTTGGTTGTACTCCATTGAAGGAATCTGGAAGCTCGTGAGGATTGATTTGAAGGTTTGAGTGCTCTGTTCAATCGATTTTAACAGGTATGTAAATTTCAATCCACAGCTTGGTATGTGCATGATCAATAGGTTTTAGGTGGTTAAATAGAATGTAGATTGATGCTAGGTACTTTCTGGTAGCAATTGGCTAGGTTTAGAGACAATAACTTAGATGGCACGATTTCTTTTCATGGATGTATCTTGATGATTTTTGAGATTTAGACCTAGTTTGATAGCTCGTTTAACTCAGTGTAGCATGGTGATGAACCTAGGCATCTTAATTTTAGGTTTGGTGAGAATTCATTCTTGAGTAGTTTCTGAAGATTTTATCATGTTTGATTATGGAGAGGGATTCAATACACATGGTTGATAGGAGTGAGTTCAGTGTGGAGAGACGAGTTGAATGATGTAGTTATTGTTGAGTTTTGATGAAGGTTATGGAACCTGCGTGTGGAGAAGATGAAGTAGTAGGTTCTGATCCATCCATGGCGTTTTCCCTCCACAATTCAAAAGGAAGAAGATAATATATTTGCCTTTAGATCTTAGGAAGACTTTGACTGGAAACAAGATCCAATGGCCACAAGCTTGCTTCAGTTTGTGAAGGATTCTGAGACTTTAGTTAAGCGCTGCGTTTCATTTAAGATGTAGCATGGGCTTAATGACTTTTATGTTACTCACACCCCTCTTTAGAGGCCCATTAGGAAATACATGTGAATTCATTGCCATCTGCACCAAGCTCTTCTTTATTTTCTTTACATTTTTCATTTAATTTCTGATTAATAACTGGGCCTAACGCGCGCTACTATGCACACACCACTCTGGGCCCATCTCTGTACTTACACTGCCCAGCATTGCTATTCAACACACATGTTTTGCATTTTCTCACATTTTTTTTATTTCCTTCATTTTATTATGTTAATTGAAAAATTCATAAATAATTGAAAAATAGTAATTTTTAATTGGGAGTTTTTTTTCCCATTTTCCTTAAAACCTCAAGAAAATTATAAAAGAATAAAATTGGCATTTCATTCATTTTTTTATTTTTTGGTGCATTTTTACATTTTATGGCATTTATTTCATTTTCATTTGGTATATGTTACTTGCTGAATTTAGTATGGTCATTTTATTTCACATTTTGATGTATTTCTTTTTGCTATGGTTAGATTAGAGTATTAGGTTCCCCCTGGAATTTTATCACATTTTTGTGATTTAATTTAGGCTAGTTTTGAACATCAAACTTTAGGGTGATTAGGATTAGGGTTTCAACTTACATAGGTGCATTTCAACACATAGTTTTTGGGTTTTAAAATTGATTTAGGTCTTGGGGTTTATATGGGGTATAGGGTACATGGTTAGGGTCCCTTAGAAATTAATCTAGGATTTTATGATGAGTATTTCTATTTTATTAGATTTTTGCAAATTGTGGTTTGTTTGTGTGTTGCCATTTTGGGCTTTGGTTTGTTTGCTTGGGTTTTGGGTTGTTTCTTTGGGGTGTGGGGCTTGGGCTTGGCTTGTGGAGCATGGGGAAACATGGGATAAGGTTGAGGACAAATATCAATGCTTGGATCTGGGAGATCCTTGTGCTTGAAGGTGCCTGTTGAAGACATAGGAAATAGGAGAAATAGGCAGAGCTTTAGACTTAGACAGATTTCTTTCACAAACATGGAAAGCATCTTGTGCTTCCATTCCTCCCAATGACTAAAAGTCCTTCTAATATATTCACATCCCTCCTTTGGAGGGATAAGTGGCTTATCTTGGAAGTAGAACTTTGAGGGAACCAGTCTCTTACAATGCTAAACCCTTATAGGCTTCCTTTGGTTGTCAATAAGCTGTTTAGCATTCAACTTATTTTGTTAAGTGATTCTCTTTTGGAGTGCTTTCCTTGAAGAAAGAAGTTCCTGGGAGACAAGAGGTCCATTGCATTAAAGATTGATAAAGGAGAAGTTTGTTCATGTCAAAGCTGCTCAACTGTTGAATTAGGGTTTACTGCTGTTTGAAGCTGTTTGCTGGCTGAAGCTGTTGACTGTTGGGGTTCATTGCTTGCTAAAGCTTGGTGTTTGCTTGGAGCTTAGGGGATCATTGAAGAGTTTATTTTGGGGTTCATTTGAAGGTGTTACTGTGTTGCTGTTTATCAACTGTCAGGGTTTGCTGTTTTTCAGAGCTGTTGCTGTAGAAGCTGGTGTTGCTGTCAGGGCTAGTATTGGGGTTTTATGTTCCTTGATGTATTGTTTGTTAATTTCCCCATAGGTTTGAAGTGAATACTGTTTCACTTTGCTTGTTGTTTTCTCAGGTTCGAGGTTGAGTGGGACTCCCTTGCCTCGCTTGTATCGCTGCATCCATGCATTTTACTGCTTTACTGTATATATGTTGTTTCTTTTCCGTTTATCCCCTAGGATCTCTGTTTCTCTATGTGCAAGAGAGAAATATAACAGACATTAGGTGTTCATCCATGCATGACAACATTAGGTTAGTTTTGATCCCCATTTTTCCACCTTAGGATTTTAGAGTGTCGTTATCTTCTCGTCTCAAAACAATCAAAAATACAATAAGAGGTCAAACACCAATAAAAAACAGTTCTTGCGTAAAAGACTGAAAACCAATCAAAGTGTCATTTTTGTCCGCTTGGACCCGTAACCATGAGAAAACCTTTTTTTAAGGTAATAAAAAACGGTCAGACAAGCTTGTGTCTTCCGTAGCCCGAACTACGTTTGCTCTGACCTTTCATGCTGTATGAAAGTACGTAGGCATAGGATGTCGTATCCTAGAGAGCAACCTTCCCCTCCTTTCCCGTAGGTGGGCGAACTACGTTGACTCTGATTTCTCGTTCCAGACGGGAATACGTAGGCATAAAGTGCGATACTTTGCCGAGTCATTTTCTTTTCTTTCTAACCCCAGACCTTTAGAGTAGATAGAATAACAATCAGTACAAGAAAACAAGCGTGGATCCCGTCGAGTACGACGAACGTGAGGGGTGCTAATACCTTCCCCTTGCGTAATCGACTCCCGAATCCAGGATTTGGTTGCGATGACCATTCCTTTCCCGTCTTTGCGTTAGGTTTACTTCGAGCGTTTCCTTTCCCTCTGTTGGGATAAATAACGCACGGTGGCGACTCTTCTGTTTAGCCGGCGCCGATTTTCGCAGTAGCGACACAAATGTAGTTTAATCTCCAAGGAAACCACGAACATCTTTCTCTATTCTTGGTTTAGTCATCTCTTGAATTTTTTTTATCTTTGCAGGATCCACCTCAATTCCTCTTTCACTGACGATGAAACCCAACAGCTTTCCTGATCTCACCCTGAATGCACATTTGTTAGAATTCAACCTCGGCTTGAACTTCCTTAACCTCTCAAATAATTTTAGAAGATTGACCAGATATTCTTCCTTTGTCTGTGACTTTGAAATCATATCATCAACATATACTTCGACCTCATGATGAATCATATCATGAAAGAGAGTCACCATTGCCCGCTGATAAGCTGTCCCTGCATTTTTCAATCCAAAAGGCATAACTTTGTAGCAAAAGGTCCCCTACAGTGTGATAAAAGTGGTTTTCTCCATGTCCTCTGGGGCCATTTTGATTTGGTTATACCCAGAGAAGCCATCCATGAAGTAAAACACAGAACATTGAGCAGTTTTATCAACCAACACATCAATGTGGGGGAGCAGGAAATTGTCTTCCAGGCTCGCTCTATTCAAATCTCGATAGTCGACGCACATCTTGACCTTTCCATCCTTCTTAGGTACAAGAACAACATTAACGACCCATCCAATTGCTTTTGGACTTCTTATTTGATCTTGACTACCATATCAGGTCTGGTACTTCTCAACTTTTGCTTCACGGGTGGACATTCTTCTCGAAGAGGTAGTCGGTTCACCACTATGTCGGTATCCAACCCAGGCATAGCTTGGTAAGACCAAGCGAAGACATCTTTATACTCACGAAGCATCTCAACCAGTCTTCTCTTGACATCATCTTCCAATGCGGCCCCTATCTGACTTCTTGTTTCTTATTTTCGGTACCCATATTAATGACTTCAATATCCTCCTAATGAGGCAGAATAACCTTTTCCCCTTGCTTCAGAAGCCTGGCCAGTTCTTCAGGTAGGTCACAATCTTCATCAGCCTCTTCTTCAGCTTGATAAATGGGATTATCGAAATCATATCGAGCCATAGCTGAATCTAGATCGATGGCATCTGAGATGTGCAACCTGCATGATTGATGTTTTATGTTGATTATGATATGCAAGCAAACACAAAGTACATTGCCATTTTTCTGTTTTAATGTAAAAACAAAAAGGAAAAACAAGGATCAAAATATTTGAATGCAAAAGAGACGTATTTTATTCATGATAATGTTAGAATTTAAAAACAGTTCCCTACAAAATAAGTCATTATGCCTTGGGCAAAGCGTAGGACCAACCATAATAAAAAAAAGCAGAAATTACTCTTTTGATGTGACGTGGATGATTTCCTCCACAGTCCAGTTGTATAGCTTTTGTCTAGAAACACACGGATGAATCCATGCATCCATACCACAGTCATTATCTCCTTCATCCTCCCCAGTAGCATGTATCCTGTCGAATATAACTCCACCGCTGGTGAATCGAACAGGCCCTTTATGCCTCGGAGGGTCCTGAGAAGGAACAGAAAGACTATATCCCAAGCCGAACTTTTCATGTTTAGCACAAACATCAAGCACCTGGCCCTAGTTCTGGGAAGACCGAGATTCCTCTATAGCACAGGCTTCTTTAAACGACGACATCGAGACCTCTAGGCCCTTAGCTTCTACAGGAGGCTTCTCCTAAATTTGCACGGTTTCAAAAGCTTGGCAGAATGTCTCGTGAATTTCACCATCCACTTCCACATACTTAAAAGATGATAGCTGGCTCACCATGATGTCTTCCTCTCCACATACAGTAACCACTTTCCCCTCCATCATATACTTCAACTTCTGATCCAACATCGAAGGAACTGCTTCTGTAGCGTGTATCCAAGGTCGGCCAAGCAGACAACTGTATGCTGGCTGGATATCCATAATGAAAAACGTTGCCTCAAAAATTTCTGGCCCAACATGTATAAACATCGTGATCTCACCAAACACTGATCTTTTAGAGCCATCAAAAGCTCTCTCAACTAAGTCATTTGGCGTGCATATCATCCCTTGAGTGTCTAGTTTCATCAACGCCTTCTTTGGTAGTACATTGAGGGATGATCCTGTATCAACCAGGACATGAGACAAAAGGGACCCTCTGCACTCCATAGATATGTGTAAGGTATGATTATGATTCATTCGAGCATGAGTCAAATCCAAATCCATAAAATCCAGACCATTACCGATGTTCACATGAGCTACCACTCCTTCTAGCTGGTTCACCGAAATCTCTTGCGGCACAAATGCCAAATTTAGAATTTTCAACAGCGCATTTCAATGTGCCTCAAATCACAATAATAGCGATATAATATAAATCTTCGATGGCGTCTGGTGCAAATGATCTACAATTTTGTAATCACTTTTGCAGATAAGCCTTATGAAATCTTTAGTATCCTTTACAAAAGAATCTTTATCAACTTGTTGCTGAACATCTTCCTCTACCACGACCTTTCATTTCCCCTTATCACCCTTATCAACACTAGGTCCAGGTGGAGAGAAAATCCTCCTACTCCTAGTAATTCCTCCTGCTCCTATGATATTTTCAACTAAAGCACCTCCATATGATGACCCTACCAATTCCTGTTTCTGTCCATTGTAAATCACCTTTTCCCCCTAATTCCAGGAAACGACCTTAGTGCTTTCGTATGGTATAGGTCCTGGAGTGGTAATAATGACCGGAGTTGGCCTTGATGGCGCTGAGATATTAATTTTCTGGTAAGGAATTGAAATTGTTGCGACTTCATCCCCTTCATTATTGACCTTATCATTCACCTCTTCTTCTACAACCCTATCAAATTGTAGACAACCTTCGTTAATCAAACTTTGAATACCATTTTTCAAGGAACTACAACCCTCTGGTTGCGCAACACATTCTGAACAATCTTCTGAACACCCTGGATATACACCTTCCTTTAACAACTTTTCTTTCACAAAGCACAAAGGGGTCTTTAACTCTTCAACATCAATTATCAAGTTCAACCTTTCATCTTCAATAACAATATTAGCCATGGCAACCCCGTGGTTCGGCATTGGGTTTTGATTTACATTTGGGTCTTCATTAATGAAATTGATTGCCTTTGAGTCAAGTAAATCCTGAACCTTATGCTAAAATGCTTTACAATTGTCAATATTGTGGCCTGGAGCTCTTGAGTGGAGCTCGCACCTAGCATTTGCATTGTAACCCGAAGGAGGCGCACCAGTAAGTGGCGCCAAGGTTCTCTTCTAGATAAGTTGTAATTGTAGTAAGTGCTACAAAATCTGAGAATAAGGCATTGGAGGTGTCTCAAACTACCTAGGGCACCTAACCAAACTTTGAACAATTGGAGACTCGTCGAAATCCCCGAGGTTACTCTAGTAGACGAGTAATTCCCTATTTTTTCGTTTTACCTAAAAATCCTATGTTTTGCCCAAGACATATGGATCATGTTGTAGGGCTTTTTTCTTTTTAAAGCACAACTTATCATCAATAAATAAACTTTTGCATTCAATTGCGCTCTTTTTCTTTCATTTTTACTTGTTTGCACATAAGAATATTTTTGAAAGGTAATGTTTTTGTTTTCTTCTTTTTCATTTTTCTTAAAATATAAAAGCATGAAATCATTCATCGTGCAGATCTTCCCCTGTTCATGTTGATAACAATCCTGCTATGGTCCAATATGACTTTGGTAACCCGATCTACCATGCTGACGAAGACTGCGAGTAAGATTGTGATCTCCCAGAAGAGCTGGCTAGGCTATTAAAGCAAGAGTCAAAGGTCATTCATCTGTACCAAGAAGAGGTTGAAGTCGTTAACATGGGAACCAAAGAGGATGCCAAAGAGATCAAGATAGGTGCCGCCTTGGAATTAGAAATCAAGACAAAGTTGGTCACATTGCTTCAAGAATATGTTGACGTGTTTGCTTGTTCCTACAAGAACATGCCCGATCTGGATGAATATATTGTGGTGCACAAGCTACCCCTTAAAGAAGAATGTTCGCCGGTGAAGAAAAAGTTGAGGAGGACAAAGCTTGAGATGTCCTTCAAGATCAAGGAAGAAGTGCAGAAGCAGCTAGATGCTGGTTTCCTGGCAGTATCCAGTTATCCACAATGGGTGGCGAATATTGTCCTAGTACCGAAGAAGGATGGGAAGGTGAGAATGTGTGTCGATTACAGAGACCTCAATAGATAAAGCCTGAAAGATGATTTTCCTTTGCCGCACATTGATGTGTTAGTAGACAATACAACTCAATTCTCTGTCGTCTCGTTCATGGATGGGTTTTCAGGCTATAACCAGATCAAGATGGCGCCAGAAGATATGGAAAAGACTACTTTCATCACTCCATGGGGAACTTTCTGTTATAAGGTCATGTCGTTTGGACTCAAGAACGCAGGCGCGACATATCAACGAGCAATGGTCACTCTCTTTCACGATATGATACATAAAGAGATTGAGTGCTATGTGGACGATATGATCGCAAAATCCCAGACTGAGGAAGAGCACCTCATTAACTTGGAAAAACTTTTTGCTAGACTAAGGAAATTCAAGCTGAGATTAAATCCCAACAAATGCACTTTTGGTGTAAGATCTGGTAAACTGCTAGGTTTTATTATGAGCCAAAAGGGGATTGAAGTCGATCCAGATAAAGTCAAAGCTATCCAAGAGATGCCAACACCCAAAACTGAAAAGGAAGTCCGAGGTTTCCTTGGGAGATTGAATTACATCGCCAGGTTCATATCCCATCTGACGGCCACCTGTGAGCCCATTTACAAGTTGCTTCGAAAAGACCAAGTCGTGGTGTGGAACGACAATTGTCAGAAAGCCTTTGAGAAAATAAAAGACTATCTACAAGAACCACCGATCTTGATGCCTCCAGTACCCGGACGACCTCTGATCATGTACTTAACTGTGCTAGAGGGATCCATGGGATGTGTGTTAGGTCAACATGACGAAACAAGTAGGAAGGAGCATGCGTTCTACTACCTCAGCAAGAAGTTTAACGACTGTGAATCAAGATACTCAATGCTCGAAAAGACATGTTGTGCATTAGCTTGGGGAAAAAAACGCTTGAGACAATATATGCTCATCCATACAACCTTGTTGATCTCCAAGATGGATCTTGTCAAGTACATATTCGAGAAGCCTGCTCTCATCGGACGAGTGGCTCGTTGGCAAATGGTATTGACAGAGTACGACATCCAGTATGTTACGCAAAAGGATATCAAAGGAAGTGTGCTCTCTGACTATCTCGCCCATCAACCTATGAACAACTACCAATCTATGCACTTCGATTTTCTTGACGAAGATGTCATGTTTTCTAGAAACTATACCACACTAGGCCCAGATGATGGACCCGAACCAGGATCGCGATGGACGCTTGTGTTCGATGGTGCCGCAAATGCTAAAGGTTGTGGAATTCGGGCAATTATTACTTCCCCAACCGGATTTCATTTACCGTTTACTTCAAGACTATGTTTCAAGTGTACTAATAACATGGCCGAGTATGAAGCATGTATCTTCAGAATTGAAGCCGCCATTGATAATAGGATCAAGATTCTAGAAGTCTATAGAGATTCTACGCTTGTCATATGTCATATTAAAGGGGAATACGAAAGACTTGACCTCAAGTTGATTCCTTACAGAGATCATGTCTTGAAGCTAATCCCATACTTTGATGAAATCACTTTTCATCACATTCCTAGAGCAGAAAATCAGTTAGCAGATGCTCTAGCAATGCTAGCATCCATGTTTCAAGTCAAGTGGAAGAATGAGGCGCCACACATCCGTCTGGAGTATCTTGACGAACCCGCTTATTGCCTGGCAGCCAATGCTGAAGAGCTTAAAGTTGATTATCATCCTTGGTTCTACGATATAAAGCAGTATCTAGAAACACAGGAATATCCAGAAGGCATAACTATCACTGACAAGAAATATCTCAGGAAGCCCTCCTCAAAGTTCTTCCTTAGCGACGATGTATTATATGAGCAGGGTTATGATTCGGTTCTGCTCAGATGCGTGGATAGACACAAAGCAGAATGTATCAAAAACGAAGTGCATGAAGGGTCTTTTGGGACACACACCAGTGGCCACACAATTGTTAAGAAGATCTCGAGGGCAGGATACTACTGGATGATAATGGAAATAGACTGTTATTGCCACGTCCAGACATGTCACAAATGCCAGATTTACGTGGACAAAGTTCATATGTCACCGCTTCCTTTGAATGTGTTAACTTTGCCTTGGCCTTTTGCCATGTGGGGTATATATGTAATCAGACGCATCGAGCCAACCGCTTCCAATGGACACCGTTTCATCTTAGTGGCCATCGACTACTTTACCAAGTGGGTAGAAGAAGCATCTTATGCCAATGTCACTAAGAAAGTGGTGAATCGCTTCATCAAGAAGGAAATCATCTGCCGATATGGAGTTCCAAATAAGATCATTACTGATAATGGTTTGAACCTCAATAATAAAATGATGAAGGAGTTGTGTGAGAGCTTCAAGATTGAGCACCATAACTCGACGCCACATCGTCCCAAAATGAATGGAACTATTGAGGCAGCAAATAAGAACATCAAGAAGATCATCTAGAAGATGGTAAAAACCTATAAAGACTGGCATGAGATGTTGCCATTTTCTCTGCATGGCTATCGTACTTCAGTACGCACTTCCACAGGGGAAACTCTGTTTTCTCTCGTATATGGCATGGAAGCAGTGCTGCCTATTGAAGTAGAGATTCCCTCCCTGAGGATTTTGGCAGACATCAAGTTAGATAAAGCCCAATGGATACAAACCAGACTCGACCAGCTTAATCTCATCGACGAGAAACGCATGACGGCCATTTGCCATGGTCAACTATACCAAAAACGGTTGAAGAGGGCCTTTGACAAGAAAGTTTGCCCACGATACATCAAAGCAGGAGACTTGGTGTCGCTACTGCGAAAATCGGCGCCGGCTGAACAGAAGAGTCGCCACCGTGCATTATTTATCCCAACGGAGGGAAAGGAAACGCTCGAAGTAAACCTACCGCAAAGACGGGAAAGGAATGGTCATCGCAACCAAATCCTGGATTCGGGAGTCGGTTACGCAAGGGGAAGGTATTAGCACCCCTCACGTCCGTCGTACTCGACGGGATCCACGCTTGCTTGGTTTGTCTAAAGGATGCAAAACAATCTATCTACGGCTGCTAAATCTAAACGGGAAGGAAACTGACTCGATAGAGTGTCGCACTCTATGCCTACGTATTCTAAAGAGAGAAAGTCATAGTCATCGTAGTTCGGGAAACTACATGGAATTGGCTCGCCAAGACTTCGCGTCTTGTGCCTACGTACTTCCACACAGCGTGAAAGATCAGAGCTTACGTAGTTCAGGCTAACTACGGCTAGACAGGGTGTTCTCACACAGGAGTGAGAGATTGAACGGGTTTTAAAGGTACGGGAACCTAAGGGAACTACAACTACGGTCTGGTCTCAAATGCGCAAGGGCAAGAGAAAAGGAAAACGATCAATTGTCAGCGGGAAAGTCTCGATCGCACAGCAGCGAGAGAACAGATAGGTTAGTTGTTAGTGCGCTCGCTAGGATATCGCATCCTATGCCTACATATTCTCATTAGATATGAGAAATCAGAGCAGCTGTAGTTCAGCCTACTACAGCTAAACCTGGAAAAAAGGGAAAATGGAAAACGGGAAAACGGGAGCTCGCTAGGATACGACATCCTATGCCTACGTACTCTCGTCGGGCACGAGAGATCAGAGCTAACGTAGTTCGACAGGAAAACGAATCTCAATTGCACGGGAGCAAGAGAGAGAAACAGGGATTCGCTCGCACGGGGCGAGAACAAAGAGGAAGCAGGCCTACGCCTAAACGGGAAGGAACTCGGGACACACACGCAAGAACCTAAGAAGAAACTCCTCAGTTGGAAATTCCTTTGTATCTGATGATGCAGCCCACAACACTCGCTGGTTGCCTGAAAACTTGAATACGACAGTGATGATGAACGAAGCAGCTCCGGGGCTCCTGACATACGCGCAAGCTCCATTCCAATCTTCTCCTCTCTGGATCTTGATGATGACGTTCGAATCAAGAACAATGTGACGCTTAGACCGTCATGGTTCGACTTATACGAGAAATCGAACTCTAAGAGGTAGCGTATTGATATCCGTGTCAAAGACAAGATGGAGAAATGATATCAAAAATCATTCTCCAATTGAATCGTGTCACACGGCCAGCCACAAATAAAATCGAAAATAAAGTCAGATGACAAACAAAAATAGGAGACAAAATCTAACACAAAATACAGGTCTACTCCTAAAAATTAGCAATTAATTTCTAATAGGAAATATTCTAAAGAATTAAATCCATAAACTTCTAAAGATATCTAATTCCTAAATTCTCTCTAAAAGAAATTAACACCTAAAATTATATTCTAAGTATTTACAATATACTCTAAAAATATAGGACTATTCCTAAAGAATTACAATTAAATGTACAATACAAAATATTAAAGGAATAAAATGCAGGGGAGGGGTTTAGGTCCAGCCAGGGGGGTACAGTCTGCAAAAAATAAAACAGAATTGGGGCCCAGCCCACTAAGCATAAGAGAGAAAAGAAAAAAAACGGGAAGGGGTAAGAGTAAAACACGGAGGGTGTATTGCCAAAACGCATTGGGCTTAGCCCAATCAAACACCAAACGGGGAGGGGGCGAATGGAAAAACGGAGGGTGTTACAGTAAAAATGCAAATGGGCTTAGAGGCCCAACGCCCAAACACTCAGCCTCTTCTCTCTTTCACATTCTGAAAAAAACAAACCCTAATCCCTCTCTCAATCCACTGTTCACCTTCCTCCGCCGTAAACTTCTTTCTCCCTTCGTTCAATTATCCTCCTAATCTCACCGTCATCTACCTCCGTTCTCCTCTCAGATCAACACTCCTATTCTATCATCTTCAAACTCAACTTTCGTTTCACAACCTGCAAAAACAAATGAATAAACAACAAAAACCAATCGCAATCTGGAAACATCCATCCTTGACATTCTTGAAGACAAGACGTGAAGCAAGTCTCTGGAAGAAATTAGTTCGTTGAAGATCCTGAAGGTGTGATGAAGTTGCATGTTGGAGATTCATGACTTTTGAAGGAAGCTGGATGAAGTTCGTTGAATTTCTGAAGAAACTTGAAGAAGATTATTGCTGGATCTGAACGGCTCTTGAAGGATCTGGAGATTTGGATGAACGATGATGAAGATCCTTACGAAGGAGATGAAGATGCAAAGAAGCCTTCTGATGAACGAAGAACAGTACGATGAATCTGGAAAATCTGGATCTATGAACACAGATGGGAATCTGATGAATCTTGATGAATATCACGTTGAAGACGATGAAGAACTTGGAGGAACTTCTGAAGAAAACGCGTAGGGATCTTGAAGATCTTGATGAAGGTTCACGAATATTGATGATGATCTTGCAGATTCTGGAAAACTCTATGAAGATCAAAATGAAGATGGACGAATGTTCGATGAAGTTGATGAATATTGTTGAAGATTATTGGTGGAAGTTCTTGGAGAGTGGATGAAGGTTCATCGTTCTGGGCAAATCTCACAAGATCGGTGAATCTGGGATGAAGATGAATGTTCTTTAAAGTTTTGCAGTTTTCCAGCGAAAAACGGTTGTCGGTGATAGTCACGGTGGTCGGATACCGTTAGCAGGTGGTCGGCGCGGCGGTTGCATGGTCGGCCGGTGAAGGGACGGTGAGACGGAGGGGAGACACATGGTGGGCTCTACATGCAGATGGAAGGTGGGCATGAGACGCGTGATGGTGGAGGTGGAAGAGAGAGGGAGAGCCACGTGGGGGCTCTGCATGCAGAGTGAGAGAGTGAGGTGGCTTCGTGTGAGTGTGAAACGTGGTGAATGATGTGGAAGCCTCTGGGGGGAAAACGTGGCAAATGGAGAGAATAGCTCTGAAATGCACACGTGGGACTTTATATGGTGGACATGTGGCGCTGAATTAGACTGGGCCCAGAAAATGGACATCTGGCCCACGAATTAACACTTGATTAACATCTAATGACCCTAATTAAACTCAGTTAATACTAAACTAAACCTAAAACTGCAATTAAGACTATTCTCCCTAATTAAAGCTAATAAACTCCTAATTAACATCTAAAAACTGATTAAAATCTAATTAATCTAATTAAATCCTAAATCTCTATGATTAACTCTAATAACTTCTAAAAACCTATATTAAAATCTATTTAATAAAAAGAAACTATTATTCTAATATTCTATATTATCTATTAAAATCTAGAGAAAACTATTAAAATTCTATTAATCTAAGAAAAAGCCAATAAAATCTATTAACCCAATTAAAACTATTAAAAACTATTTAATCTATTAATTTCTACACATAAAAAAATAGAAAAAACTCTATTAATTCTATTTAAAAAAAACCTATTAAAAGAAATATCCTATTAAAAAATCAAATTTAAAAATTCTACTTAATATCTAAAAACAAGAATTTTATTAAAACCTATTATCTAAAAATGATTAAAGAAATTCCTAAAAAAAGAAATTAACTAAACTATTTAAAAAACATTTAATATCTATTAAAAAAATCTAATATCTATAAAAAAACAATTAAATCTATAAAAAAAAATCTATTATTTAAAAAAAATTCTAGGAATCATTTATTTAAATTCTAAAAAAAAACCATAAAACCTATTTAATATCTACAAAAGGCTATTAAATCCTAATAATGCAAATAAAGGCAAACAACCAACATAAAAGAGAGCGCAAGACCAGATCGAAGCAAGCAGTAAACCCAGACACCAAGAACCTCCAAAATCACTGCGCAAGCTAAAAACACCCAAGAAGCGCGTGACTTCTCAAAATAACCTCTGATTATCCGAACCGGTCTGAAATACCCGAAATGTGAAAACAGGGCTGTAATCCCGATAAAATCAATATGAATGAGAAAATGCACTGTATGCGATATGCGAATGCGAATGCGAATTGCGTCGAACGATAAACCAAATATGGGAACCGGTTGGTCAAATTTTGGGGTGCAACAGCTGCCCCTATTCAAGCGGCTTGGACCTGAATGGTTGAAGAGCGAGCAGCTTTCAAACATTCAAAGGTAGAAGACGGTTGAATATAAAAGAACCCTGAAATTTTCCACCCGCAGAAATAAACTGCAGAACTGCTTGAGGAATAGCGTCCAATGAACTGAAGTCTGGTTGTCACGGCAACAACTGGTCAATTATCTGATAAATTTCTTTTTTCGTCAATCACCTGTGTGACGCCACAAGTACTGAATCTTCGAAATAATGCTTCAGAAAGCAAACACCTTGACTCCCATCTGTTATGGGATTGAATCTTTTCATCTCACAGTTCACGGCGAACCTGAGGAAAACTCTCCTGGTGGAAATTCTGAATCGACTGCCAGGCACCCATTTTCGTCAATAGGCGGCAGCTTCAGAAGTTTGATATAATGTCAATCTTCTCTTTTTTTTTCCAGTGCCGACGTAACAACCAAATATGAAAAATCAACTCCGCTGGGGGAGAAGAGAAGCTTAACCAAACAACTCTGCAGGGGAACAAATTCGAAAGCCAATAGGTAACCAACCTGGTCTATGTTTCGAAATGCGTATGTTTGAAAAATGATGCAATGTCCATATACGGCATGGAAATGCGTTTGTTGTAAATTCAATGCCCCGTACGGCATGGATATGCTATGCGTTTTGGATAGATGCAAATATGACGGTATATGCAAATGTAAATGTAAATGCAAGCTTGAGCTGCCAGAGAACACCAGGTCTAAAACCACTTGGCAAAATAAATGCCGGAAAAGGGAAGCACGGCCCTGCACGGGGATACTTTTTCTAAACTACTGGTAACCCGGACTCTGTAGGGATAAACCAACTGGGGTCGATTGTATACAGCTCACTGCTGAGAATGCCCCTTCTGTCACAGACATCAATCTTAATCTGCCGAGGATACTCCTGGTCCTACTCTGATACGGGGTAAAATGCAATCTCAACTCTTTCGGGGATAATACGCGACTTCCATCTACTAAAGAAAAGTAATCCTGATTTAACAACATCCACAGGGAATACAAAACATTAACCGAGAACTAGTACCAATCGAGCTTTGTATCGGGGAATGTGACAACATGCGAGTCATTGGGAATTACCATGTCGGATATTTTTAGGCTTTTTCTGGTTTAGGCATGAAAATTAGTTATTTACAAACCGGGAAATAGAGAAAACACTAGACGAGAACTAGCATTCAAGGATGGACTACCAGACGAGAACTGATAGCAAAATAGATTAGGTTATCGGACGAAAATTGATTTATGGTTTGAACATCAGACGGGGCTGACTGGATAATAGGTTAAGAAAACAAATGACCAGGCGATTACTGGTTGAAAGCTGACATGCTCCAGACAAGAACTGGTACAACAATAGGTTAATGAACGGTGACCAGACGAGAACTGGTAACAATAACATACACCAGATGAGAACTGATGTTTACGGTAACATGCACCAGACGAGAACTGATACAACAATAAACCACACCAGACGAGAACTGATGTTTATGTAAAGGTTGACCAGACGATAACTGGTTGAAAAATGACAAGTACCAGGCGAGAACTGGTATTTACAGAAATGTGGGCCAGACGAGAACTGGTTACCGGTTTTCCAGGCGAGAACTGGACTTTGGAAACGACTTGGTTACGAGATTCTGACACGTAACAGGTTTAAACTGTAGGATAACGACCCAACGACAGTAAGGCCCCTTTTTCGGAAGGTCAAGGTTTTTGATAAGAGTAACGACACGATTCCCCGATACTCGACTCTGGCTGCGGATAAACAGACTTGCTCGAATAACTTGCCCCAATCTAACTCTTGGGAATATCGCTCTGAACAGCTTGGTATGAGACGACCTCGAGATTATTTGCCCCGGTATCTGTACACAAAAGGGACTCAACTTCAATTAACCAATTATCAACCCAGTTGGTATCACTATCTCTGAAGTGACTTGCCCCTGAATGAGCGTACAAGCGACTTAACCTGATCTGATCACACATTGGAAGGTTCTGCCCTCAAATCACAGCATTATGTGTAATTGCCCCTGATTGGCTCTCAAAAAGATTCGTTTCTGATTGACTGCTTCTCAGGCAAACTGCCCCTGATCAACTGAAGCTTCGGGATTCGTCCTCAGACTAACTGCTTCTGAACTTACTGGAAGTCAATGCCCCTGATTCACAAGGTTTCACAACATACACCATTTTGATCCAGACTGTTGAATTACTCAGTCCTGTTTGATTATCCCCTGTTGGAATTTCCTCCCTGCCAACTACTGACCTGCAAGTAAAATTGTTTATTCCCAAATGGTAATTTTAATGCAGTGTTCATGCAGATTTTGAAAAAATTGTGTTGTCACTCATTTACGTGTCATGATTGTGAGTGACGAATGAACCAGAGTTCAAACGTAGTGCTGATGTGATCAGTGAAAAATACAACAAGGATATGATTAGCAAATCAAGAAGGAGTCAGGTTACTCAACCTTATCGTAATGCGCTTTCAGAATAAACCCTACCTCAATTAGGTCTTTTAAGGGTTGTATCGTGGTCGGGTTCACGGTTCGTGAAACAAAGGATATTTGGCTCAAATTATGATTTGTACCCACCCCTTCTACGTGATGATCTCCGATCCTAAAGTTCAGTTAACTTGGCTCGAGCGCTCTCCTCTTCGAGAGGTATGTTGAATGGTAAGGACCATGGTTAAGGAACTCACAAGGTTTCGGAGTGACAGTTACTCCTTTTCGTTTTCGGTGTCTGTATACACGACTTTGTGACTTCACTGGGGATTTTTTCTATTGATATCCTTTCTTTTTCATTCTTTTGATTCCCTAATTCTTGCCTGGACTGACTCCTTTTGAGTTCTTTTCGATTTTTTTCTTTTTGAAGTCCAGCGGGATGCCCTGATTTTTGCCTAAGTATTAGCTTTCTAGCTTTTCTTTTTCCTTTTACTTAGCAGGCTTTCTTATTCTTTCTTTTGGAACAAAGTCGTGTAACACTGGTTGTCTTGATTGCTCCGAAAGGATTGTAACTGTCTCACTCTTGGTTGGTGATGTTTAACCCTTGTGGTTGGCAAGATGTGACCTCTTGAGAGGCATAAGCTGTGATTGGTCCTCGAAAGGCAATATTCCTCTGTAAGACTTGAATGCTCGGTCAAGCTAACTGACAACTACCCTGCCCCGGGTTAAGACGTGAGGGTTAAAAAGTCCGAAAAAAACTTCTACTTCCTGGCTCGAAGTGGTTAACAAGGGACTAACTCCTTATACCTCCAGTGTTTGGGGGATTTGAAACAATGCCTTGTACGTCATCGACTAGGTTTTATCTGAAAGCAATACGATCATCGGTTATGAGTATTCAGTTTCGTCATCCTCCCTCAAATCTTTGCTAATCACAGTGATAAGGTGGAGTAAATAAAATGCAAGTGTCAGTGCAATGCAATAAATGAGCGACAGCGACATGATTAATTCAGAAAAATGCATAGTCACTTTATCAATATTACCATTCGAAAACAAACAATGTTTAACAGCAAGTAGTAACTAACAGAAAAGAAACTACAAATGCAAATGATATAAAAGTCTGAGGACTGCCAATGTTGAAGGCGCCTGCCTGTCTGGACCACTGGCTTCTTGAAAACAAACTTCGAATCTACGAGCTTAAACAGCTGAGAAGTTGGTATGAACAAACAAAAATCCTTCTCGAAAGGAGATGGAGTCTTGGTCGATCAACTGTTGTACTTTTGCCTGAAAAGCTTTACAATCTTCAGTTGAATGCCTTGGAGATCCGCCATGGTAACCACACTGAACGTGGGGATTGTACCCAGGAGGGTAAGGCTCTGGAACAGGCTTAAGAGCTTTCGGTTCCACTAAAGAACTCTGGATCAAAGATGGCAGCAACTGGCTATACGGCATAGGCACTGGGTGGGAAGGAGCATTCCTTCGTTCCAAATTGTTACGAGGCCTATTCTGATTCTGACGCTGATTCTGATAACATCGACCACGAGTTCGCTGATTTGCAAGAGAAGTGACATAACGTTCCTGATAGGGTGCCCCAAGCACAGTTGTCTGTCCAGCATAACAAGACACAGGAGGTACTGATCTCTGAGAAGATGAAGAACCAACAGGTTTGAACAACTCATCTCGAGGATATTCAACATTTGACATGATTGCATTGATCACAACTCCTTCTTCATTCTGATAGTCATAAGGAGATTCAGCTTCACTAGCCTGACCGTTTGCAATAATCTGAATTTTCCTGATTTTGATGGCATGCTCAAGGCGTTCTCCTAGTACTACCAAATCAGAGAAACTTAACGGAAGTCCAAGCATTCTTTCGTGGTACGGATCCTGCAGTGAGTCTACAAACATGCTTGTTAGCTCTCGGTCTAAAAGCGGTGGTTGTACCCTGGCGGCAAATTCTCTCCATCTCTGCGTATACTTCCTGATGGGTTCATTGTTCTCTTGAGACAATTCTTGCAACTGCATGCGATGAGGAGCTACGTCTAGGTTATAATCATACTGCTTCAGAAAAGCTCTGGCTAAATCCCCCCATGATCGAATCTGATTACTTTCTAACTGCATATACCAACGCAAAGGTGCCCTAGTCAGACTATCTTGAAAGCAGTGAATCATCAACTTGTCATTTTGCACAAACGAAGTCATTCTTCGGCAGAACATCACCAAATGTTGCTTCGGAAAGCTATCTCCTTCGTACTTCTCGAATCTCGGCACTTTGAACTTGTAAGGCAACACTAAGCTAGGAACCAAACACATGCCTGCAGCATTCAGGTTAACAACATCTTTGACCTTCAAGGCTTTAACTTGTTCTTCCAACACTTGGAGTCTTCTATCACACTCAAGAGCTCTTGGGTCTACGACCCTGGCTGCTGGGATCTCTCTTCGGATACTCGGCACAGGGAAAACAACACCTTGACTGTTGATAAGCGGAGGTCGTTCATTGCGGACAACAAACTGCTCACGTCGATCTCGGTCCATAACAGGAGGCTGCACACGCTGGTCTGCAGTAAGGTTGTTCACTTGCGGAAAGTCTGCCTCAAAAGTAGAACCATACAGAGGGTTGGTCGTCATAGTGAACCCTGCCAAGGTATTAGGAGACTGGAAGTTGCTTTCAGACATAGCTACTGATAACCTTCAACTGACTTCAATGCTCGATTCTGTTCAAAACTACTCAACCCCTAGGTCGTCTTCTAAAAATCAACAGTTGCTCAGGCCAATCACCGGGCAGTCACCTTCAGAATCAAACAACGGCTGGATAAGAGCTCTGGCTAGCTGGAGTATGACATGCAATACGATGCAACACATTTATGCAAATGCAATACAATATGCAGCAAACACGGGATCACAGCCCCCACACAATCTCTGAATACTGCTGCGCTGCTGACGGAGTATGTTCACTCTGAAGAGACTACCAAAATAACGGGTAGGTTGGAAGTCAAGTTTCCTGCAAAACCCTCCCACTCACGGGTATGGACCTAATCTGACAAGGTACGGCATCCTATGCGGGTATCAACGTCACAGACTTTCAAGAGCAATGATACGATACCCAGAAGGTGAGGCATCACCATCCCTTGAAGAGGCCTCACTTAGTTGAATTCCCAATTGATAGGTTCCCAGAGTCGACAATCCTCGGGTCAGACAACTTGTCGAGCCCTAAGGGCCAGGCAAGAAGCATCAAAGAGAATCTCGTCCGAGTGAGATTTTGCGGCTAGCTGGTGCGAGCTAAGCAAGCAGGCTAACCACTACTCTCTCTCTAAATCTATGTGTGTACTCAAGCCTGGGTTTTGGCTTCTCTCTCAAAGGAACAACCACCCAACAGCACAACAGCAACAGATAATAACAAAGTGCGGAAATTGTAAATACAGTAAAATACAACACGCAAAAGGTAAACATCCAAAGACGAGCAAAAAAGCGCTAGGATTGACTCTCTTAAGGGACGTTGGATCCCAAAGGCATAGGGAACCATCGCAGTCCCCAGCAGAGTCGCCAGCTATCGCTACTGCGAAAATCGGCGTCGGCTGAACAGAAGAGTCGCCACCGTGCGTTATTTATCCCAACGGAGGGAAAGGAAACGCTCGAAGTAAACCTACCGCAAAGACGGGAAAGGAATGGTCATCGCAACCAAATCCTGGATTCGGGAGTCGGTTACGCAAGGGGAAGGTATAAGCACCCCTCACGTCCGTCGTACTCGACGGGATCCACGCTTGCTTGATTTGTCTAAAGGATGCAAAACAATCTATCTACGGCTGCTAAATCTAAACGGGAAGGAAACTGACTCGATAGAGCGTCGCACTCTATGGCTACGTATTCTCAAGAGAAAAGGAAAACGATCAGTTGTCAGCGGGAAAGTCTCGATCGCACAGCAGCGAGAGAACAGATAGGTTAGTTGTTAGTGCGCTCACTAGGATATCACATCCTATGCCTATATATTCTCATTAGATATGAGAAATCAGAGCAGCTGTAGTTCAACCTACTACAGCTAAACCTAGAAAAAAGGGAAAATGGAAAACGGGAAAACGGGAGCTCGCTAGGATACGGCATCCTATGCCTACGTACTCTCGTCGGGCACGAGAGATCAAAGCTAACGTAGTTCGACAGGAAAACGAATCTCAATTGCACGGGAGCAAGAGAGAGAAACAGGGATTCGCTCGCACAGGGCGAGAACAAAGAGGAAGCAGGCCTACGCCTAAACGGGAAGGAACTCGGGACACGCACGCAAGAACCTAAGAAGAAACTCCTCAGCTGGCAATTCCTTTGTATCTGATGATGCAGCACACAACACTCTCTGGTTGCCTGAAAACTTGAATACGACAGTGATGATGAACGAAGCAGATCCGGGGCTCCTGACGTATGTGCAAGCTCCATTCCAATCTTCTCCTCTCTGGATCTTGATGATGACGTTCGAATCAAGAACAATGTGACGCTTAGACCGTCATGGTTCGACTTATACGAGAAATCGAACTCTAAGAGGTAGCGTATTGATATCCGTGTCAAAGACAAGATGGAGAAATGATATCGAAAATCATTCTCCAATTGAATCGTGTCACACGGCCAGCCACAAATAAAATCGAAAATAAAGTCAGATGACAAACAAAAATAGGAGACAAAATCTAACACAAAATACAGGTCTACTCCTAAAAATTAGCAATTAATTTCTAATAGGAAATATTCTAAAGAATTAAATCCATAAACTTCTAAAGATATCTAATTCCTAAATTCTCTCTAAAAGAAATTAACACCTAAAATTATATTCTAAGTATTTACAATATACTCTAAAAATATAGGACTATTCCTAAAGGATTACAATTAAATGTACAATACAAAATATTAAAGGAATAAAATGCAGGGGAGGGGTTTAGGTCCAGCCAGGGGGGTACAGTCTGCAAAAAATAAAACAGAATTGGGGCCCAGCCCACTAAGCATAAGAGAGAAAAGAAAAAAAACGGGAAGGGGGTAAGAGTAAAACACGGAGGGTGTATTGCCAAAACGCATTGGGCTTAGCCCAATCAAACACCAAACGGGGAGGGGGCGAATGGAAAAACGGAGGGTGTTACAGTAAAAATGCAAATGGGCTTAGAGGCCCAACGCCCAAACACTCAGCCTCTTCTCTCTTTCACATTCTGAAAAAAACAAACCCTAATCCCTCTCTCAATCCACTGTTCACCTTCCTCCGCCGTAAACTTCTTTCTCCCTTCGTTCAATTATCCTCCTAATCTCACCGTCATCTACCTCCGTTCTCCTCTCAGATCAACACTCCTATTCTATCATCTTCAAACTCAACTTTCGTTTCACAACCTGCAAAAACAAATGAATAAACAACAAAAACCAATCGCAATCTGGAAACATCCATCCTTGACATTCTTGAAGACAAGACGTGAAGCAAGTCTCTGGAAGAAATTAGTTCGTTGAAGATCCTGAAGGTGTGATGAAGTTGCATGTTGGAGATTCATGACTTTTGAAGGAAGCTGGATGAAGTTCGTTGAATTTCTGAAGAAACTTG
Organism: Lathyrus sativus; assembly: GCA_963859935.3. NCBI lineage: Eukaryota > Viridiplantae > Streptophyta > Magnoliopsida > Fabales > Fabaceae > Lathyrus > Lathyrus sativus. The sequence continues at coordinate 212,597,911 of OZ012739.1, read as the reverse complement.
AAGAAGATTATTGCTGGATCTGAACGACTCTTTAAGGATCTGGAGATTTGGATGAACGATGATGAAGATCCTTACAAAGGAGATGAAGATGCGAAGAAGCCTTCTGATGAACGAAGAACAGTACGGTGAATCTGGAAAATCTGGATCTATGAACACAGATGGGAATCTGATGAATCTTGATGAACATCACGTTGAAGACGATGAAGAACTTGGAGGAACTTCTGAAGAAAATGCGTAGGGATCTTGAAGATCTGGATGAAGGTTCACGAATATTGATGAAGATCTTGCAGATTCAGGAAAACTCTATGAAGATCAAAATGAAGATGGACGAATGTTCGATGAAGTTGATGAATATTGTTGAAGATTATTGGTGGAAGTTCTTGGAGAGTGGATGAAGGTTCATCGTTCTGGGCAAATCTCACAAGATCGGTGAATCTGGGATGAAGATGAATGTTCTTTGAAGTTTTGCAGTTTTCCGGCGAAAAAACGGTTGTCGGTGATAGTCACGGTGGTCGGATACCGTTAGCAGGTGGCCGGCGCGGCGGTTGCATGGCCGGCCGGTGAAGGGACGGTGAGACGGAGGGGAGACACGTGGGGGCTCTGCATGCAGAGGGAAGGTGGGCATGAGACGCGTGGTGGTGGAGGTGGAAGAGAGAGGGAGAGCCACGTGGGGGCTCTGCATGCAGAGTGAGAGAGTGAGGTGGCTTCGTGTGAGTGTGAAACGTGGTGAATGATGTGGAAGCCTCTGGGGGGAAAACGTGGCAAATGGAGAGAATAGCTCTGAAATGCACACCTGGGACTTTATATGGTGGACATGTGGCGCTGAATTGGACTGGGCCCAGAAAATGGACATCTGGCCCACGAATTAACACTTGATTAACATCTAATGACCCTAATTAAACTCAGTTAATACTAAACTAAACCTAAAACTGCAATTAAGACTATTCTCCCTAATTAAAGCTAATAAACTCCTAATTAACATCTAAAAACTGATTAAGATCTAATTAATTTAATTAAATCCTAAATCTCTATGATTAACTCTAATAACTTCTAAAAACCTATATTAAAATCTATTTAATAAAAAGAAACTATTATTCTAATATTCTATATTATCTATTAAAATCTAGAGAAAACTATTAAGATTCTATTAATCTAAGAAAAAGCCAATAAAATCTATTAACCCAATTAAAACTATTAAAAACTATTTAATTTATTAATTTCTACACATAAAAAAATAAAAAAAACTCTATTAATTCTATTTTAAAAAAAACCTATTAAAAGAAATATCCTATTAAAAAATCATTTTAAAAATTCTACTTAATATCTAAAAACAAGAATTTTATTAAAACCTATTATCTAAAAATGATTAAATAAATTCCTAAAAAAAGAAATTAACTAAACTATTTAAAAAACATTTAATATCTATTAAAAAAAATCTAATATCTAGAAAAAAAACAATTAAATCTATAAAAAAAAATCTATTATCTAAAAAAAATTCTAGGAATCATTTATTTAAATTCTAAAAAAAAAAACCATAAAACCTATTTAATATCTACAAAAGGCTATTAAATCCTAAAAATGCAAATAAAGGCAAACAACCAACATAGAAGAGAGCGCGAGACCAGATCGAAGCAAGCAGTAAACCCAGACACCAAGAACCTCCAAAATCACCGCACAAGCTAAAAACACCCAAGAAGCGCGTGACTTCTCAAAATAACCTCTGATTATCCGAACCGGTCTGAAATACCTGAAATGTGAAAACAGGGATGTAATCCCGATAAAATCAATATGAATGAGAAAATGCACTGTATGCGATATACGAATGCGAATGCGAAATGCGTCGAACCATAAACCAAATATGGGAACCGGTTGGTCAAATTTTGGGGTGCAACACTTGGTATTAAGAAAAATTCAGCCAACTCACGTTGATCCAAGGGGCAAATGGGCACCAAACTATGAGGGGCCATACGTTGTGAAAAAGGTTTTCTCCAGAGAAGCCTTGATCCTCTCAACCATGGACGGTGACGATCTTCCATCCCCTGTAAATTCAGATGCGGTTAAAAAATATTATGCCTGAAAGATAGACCCGGTGGTCCAAAAAGAAAATCCACGCAAAAATGGGCATCCTGGTGGACCATAAAATGAAATGGTTCAGGCAAAAATTAGGGACTAAAATAAAATAAAATGTATCCTGGTATGCTGAAAACCCGAAAAGGCGGCCTAGGCAAAAGTTAGGGATTCAAAAGGAAAAACTGCATCTTGAAAAGACATGCGAACTTTCCTCTATGATCATTAAAGCTTCCAACTGAGAGAGATCAATTCAATCATTGCGCTAAGAAGCAAGGCATGAAGGATCTTCAGAGACATGTGGGTTATAGCGGAGTTTGAACTCGACAGGAACCGCTTTCAACATTATCGTTGTCTTTATATTTCTTTCAAAGCAGTTACCTCTTTTAGGAATTGCCTCCTTTTGTAATTTTCCTGCTTATGGGTTTTCATCAATAAAAATTGCTTTCATCAAAGATTTTCTGTTTCTGTTTTCTTACCATATGTTTGCAAGTTTTGTTTATTTGATAATGAGTATTGCGCATAGTAGCATTGTGATAGAATGAATTAAGGTATTACTTACTCTCTTAAGATAACTAAAGGGTGACCACGATTCCAAGAAGTATACGGGAACACCATTCAAAATCTTGAAATGACTTGACAGAGACAAAGTTGTCAAGCCCAGAAGAAATAACTAAACGGGCAGCTTTCTCAAGAACATAGGCATCTCCTATGACGTTATTTCAGCTTTGTGGTTGATAAGATTTCAAAAGCAAAAATTTAGCCTAGTGAGAGGCATCCTCCACAAGACCGTGGCGTCACCCACGAAGTTGTGCAACTTTTGTTGGACAAATTCAAGAGCTTCAAAGTAACCAATCTCATCAGAGAAGCTTATTCGTATTCAACAATAAGTGGCAATCTCTTCAGAGAAACGTATCTGTCATCAATGATAAGTGGCAATCTCTTCAAATAAGCTTATCCGTATTCAATGATAAGTGGCAATCTCTTTAAAGAAGCTTATCTGTATTAAACGATAAATGGCAATCTCTTTAGAGAAGCTTATCTGTCTTCAACGATAAGTCGCAATCTCTTCAGAGAAGCTTATCCGTCTTCAATGATAAGTGGCAATCTCTTCAGAAAAACTTATCTGTATTCAACAATAAGTTGCAATCTCTTCAGAGAAGCTTATCCGTATTCAACGATCAGTGGAAATCTATTCAGAGAAGCTTATTCGTATTTAATGATAAGTGGCAATCTCTTCAGAGAAGCTTATCCGTCTTCAATGATAAGTTGCAATCTTTTCAGAGAAGCTTATCCGTATTCAACGATAAGTGGCAATCTCTTCAAAGAAGCTTATCCGTCTTAAACGATAAGTGGCAATATCTTCATAGAAGCTTATCCGTATTCAACGATAAGTGGCAATCTCTTCACAGAAGCTTATCTGTATTCAACGATAAGTGGCAATCTCTTTAGAGAAGCTTATCCGTATTCAACAATAAGTGGCAATCTCTTCAGAAAAGCTTATCCGTATTCAACGATAAGTGGAAATCTCTTCAAAGAAGCATATCCATATTCAACGTTAAGTGGCCATCTCTTTAAGGAAGCTTATCCGTATTCAACGATAAGTGGCAATCTCTTCAGAGAAGCTTATCCGTATTCAACGATAAGTGGCAATCTCTTTAGAGAAGCTTATCCGTCTTCAACGATAATTGGCAATCTCTTTAGAGAAGCTTATTTGTCTTCAACGATAAGTGGCAATCTCTTCAGAGAAGCATATCCGTATTCAGCGATAAGTTGCAATCTCTTCAGGGAAGCTTATTCGTATTCAACGATAAGTGGCAATCTATTCAGAAAAGCTTATCCGTATTCAACGATAAGTGGCAATATCTTTAAAGAAGCTTATATGTATTCAACGAAAGTGGCAATCTCTTCAGAGAAGCTTATCCGTATTCAATGATAAGTGGCAATCTCTTCAGAGAAGCTTATCTGTCTTCAATGATTTGTGGCAATCTCTTCAAAGAAGCTTATCCGTATTTAATGATATGTGGCAATCTCTTCAGAGAAGCTTATCCATATTCAACTATAAGTGGCAATCTTTTCAGAGAAGCTTATCCGTCTTCAACGATAAGTGGCAATCTCTTCAGAGAAGCTTATCTGTCTTCAATGATAAGTGGCAATCTCTTCATACAGCTTATCCCCTACATCCTTTTGGTGTCAGGGTTGCTCGTGTTTCGCTCCATCATCCTCTTGGTGATGGGTTTATCATCCTTTTTGTGTCAGATTTCTTTTGTTATCATCCTTATGTTGATAACGACTTTTGCAAGATATCTAGCTTTCCATTTCCGAAGCATTTTTCTTCTTTTCGGACAAATTCAGGGTCTTTTATATCTAATCATCTTCTACCTCGAAAGAATGAATGCAATAGCATTTCGTCTTACTCGGTTAAAGCTAATTAGATAGAGGCATCTGTCACACCCTAAATTTTGTCCTCCCTTTTTTCAAATATAATTAGGAGTAATTTAGTGCAACATTAATTAACCAAATTTTGTTAATTGGCATCTAATCAAAGTCAGCAAAAAAATCATTTGAAAGCACAACATGCCACGTGTCATCACGTGAGTATATATGCTACTGTTGATCTTCCCCAACCTTCAACCCTAGAATCCACCGCAAAACCCTTCCTTGGTTCACCAACTATTTTTCAACATCATCATCATCTTCATCCCTTCCTCTTTTTATTTCCGACAGTGCCGCCCTCCATTCTCCTGTTCATCATCATAATCCTTCTTCCACCATTTCACCATCTCCATTCAAACCACACAAAACCCAAAAAACTCACAATTAATAACAACTTCCGTCAGCCACCCAAAATCCTCCAACAACCCGCGAACACCAACCTCCGGCGGAACCCAAATCTCAGACCATTCATCAAACCAAACATCCGAAACCCATTAACAACCAACAATAATCACCATCAAAACCTCCTTCAAACCACTCGACCTTCTTCTTCCATCTTCAACTAACAAGCTCCGTTAAGTAACTTCAAACCCATATCCAACTCATTTCTCCCATTTTCCCATCAACGCCATCATTGTTCCTCTTCCATCTTCCGTAAATCCGCCACAAACCCACACGACTCAATAATATCATCTTTTCTAAACACTCCTTCCACCTTTCAACCGTAACCCTTTTTTGCGAAATCCTCTCTTAAAACTTCATCTCCTTCAACCGAAAACTTGACCCTACAAAAACCCAGAGCACTGCAAGAGCCATTAACATAGTTTCGAAACGTTAAGGTTGACAATATTTTTATTTTTGAACCATGGCAAAATTTCTGCTATGAGAGTTTTATTCAATACTGTTGCGGTTTAATCCTCGGCAAACTAGCAGTTCATTTCATTTTCTTTCGGGTTTAGTTTGGAAGCTACTAGTGGTTTTGGATTGATATCACTTTTGGTACGCTGCTGCTGACAGTCAATGTTTCTTTTGGAATATTCAAATTGTAAAAATTTATTTTGAAAAAGAGTAGATGAGTGGGCCTAGCCCACGATGATAACCCCATTTTTTTGTTTTTTTTTTAAAATAACTGTTTTCTTCTAATTTGTTTAATTAATATGTAATATATTTTCTTTTATAAGTTAGTTTGTAAAATAATTACTAATATTTTTTTTTAAATCTGTTTCTTAACATATATATTAGTTTTAAATAGTTTTTTTAGACTAGTTTGCTAAAAGGTTGTTAATATTTTCTTTATAGTTCTAGTTTCTTTTAGAATTTTAATATATTTTCTTAGAAGTTAAATTTTAATCTTTTTGGGATTGAGGACTTATTTCCTCATTTTTGGGTCGATGTAGAGATTTCCGTAAATCGTTACTAGTCAATCTATTGATAAATAACGTTGGATCCGAGATCCACCCTTTACCTCTCTTCATTTCTTCTTCATTTCAATTTTAGTTTTCGAACTGATGAAGTCTCTGATTCGTCAAACGTTAATCCTCGAGGATGTTGAAACCTTCGTTATTTCAAATCTAAGGAAAATGGCCATTTGGGTCATTTTCTTTACTTTAAGATCGCGAGAGGTTCCCTTCGACTAATTAATATTAAGTTTGCAATTAAGATGAGGTTTAATTTCATTTTCGAATTTATTTTGATCTCAACCCACTTTTGCGGTCGATGAAGTCTTTACATTCGTAAATGTCAATTTATCGAAGTCGCTAATCTTCATGATTTCAAATCTGTAGAAAATGATCATTTGGATCATTTTTCTATACTTTGGGATTGTGAGATATTAGCTTTGATTAATCGATGCTAGTTTATGATTAAGACGAGATATCACATTTTTGACCTTCTCCATTTCACCGATTACTAACCCCCGACTTTAACATTCTGTTAATACTTCATTGTTTTATATTTTCGCACATTTTTTTCCATTTATATTTTCTATTGACATTATCTTGTTCATATTATCATCATCGTTCATACTTCATATTGTCATATTATGCATAATGTCATCTAACCCCATTCATTTGTACATTCTTTCAAAACACTTAATAAATATCGAAACCATAAAATCCTAATTGGTGGACTATTGGTTACATATCTCGTATATTATCTGTATCTTGTATATACCCATCTCCTATCTTTCTCGTATCTTCTCAAAAAAATCTTTAATAAAAGGATAAAGTTCTCTTTGTATTGAACTAAAGAGAGAGGATTGAGTGTAGACTTCTTCCTCTTTGAGTGTCAGGATACTCACTGTAGAGTGTGTGGTCTCGATACTCGTCTTTCAATATGAAGACACTTGTATTCATCACACTTTCTCTCCTAAAACCTCGGTCCTGCACTGAGTACATTTTCAAATTATTTTCACAACAAAACTTGAATGGTCGTGGAGTGGTTAGGCGTAGGCCTTCTCCTATCCCGAGTGCTTGACATTACCGTAGGGTTCACTGTCGCAAATCACTTACCGTTCAAGATCAAAAATACTTTTAATAAAAGAATGAAGTTCTCTTTGTATTGAACTAAAGAGAGAGGATTGAGTGTAGAATTCTTCCTCTCCGAGTGTCAGGATACTCACTGTAGAGTGTGTGGTCTCGATACTCGTCTTTCAATATGAAGACGCTTGTATTCAACACACATTTTCATAACAAAACTTTGAGATAAAGATTTGGGTACTACCCACAAGGGGTTACTATCCGATGACATATTTCACCCCTAAAAAAAACAACTTACAAATCAAACGTGACATCTTGCGTCGCATGGCGAAAACTAATGTCTTCAAAAGGGATATGTTACATCCGTTCTACCGCAAATAGGTAACACCTAAGTCTCCAACGAGCGAGTAGCAATACACCTAAACTGCTAGAATGCGCACGATAGCATCATCCACAAAAAACATTAACAAAGCGTAGGCGGAACTACGGCTGCTCTGATTCTTTACTTCTTTTAAGTAAAGATACGTAGGCATGAAGGCCACAATCCTTGCCGAGCACATTCCCCATCTATATCCGTAGTCCTCTGAACTACATCGACTCTGACTTTCTCATATATATTGAGAATACGTAGGCTTAGGACCGCGAAGTCCTATCGAGTCCTTTCTTCCCCCGTTACCTCTCTTTCCCCTGTTTCTAACCTTTCTCTCTCCTATGGAACACTCTTTAAAGCAATATCTTTAAGCAAATACCTTCAGATGTAGACAAACAAATGGTTCCCATCGAGTACGATTGATGCGAGGGGTGCTAATACCTTCCCTTCGTATAACCGGCTTCTGAACCCATTCTTTGGTCACGAGACCATCTTATCCGTTCTTTTCTTGAGGTTTTTTTTTTATATTTTCCTTTCCCCTCATGGGATAAATAAAGTTCGACGGTGACTCTTCTATCTTTCATTCTCGCCTCCCCGTCGTTGCATTTTTTCGAGTAGCGAGAGGATGGTAACTCAAGCTAAAGTCATAGTCTTTCATAAATTCCAGCCATCTTCGCTGCCTCATATTTAATTCCTTCTGGTCAAACAGATATTTCAAACTCTTATGGTCACTGAACACTTCAATTCTCGACCCGTACAAATAATGCCTCCAAACCTTTAGTACGAAAACTATTGCAGCCAACTCTAGATCATGAGTAGGACAATTCCTTTCTTGAATCCTCAATTATCATGAAGCGTAAGCCACAACCTTGCCATCTTGCATCAAAACACTGCCTAACCCCATTTTAGACACATCACAATATACCACAAAAGGATCATTCAGATTTGGTAAGGTTAACAATGGTGTGGTAGTCAACCTTTTCTTCAGTTCTCGGAAACTTTCTTCACACAAAGCATCCCACATAAATGCCTAGCCTTTTCTAGTCAACTGGGTCAACGGAAGAGCCAAATTAGAAAACCCTTCGATGAACTTACGATAATAGCCTGCCAAGCCTAAGAAACTTCTAATCTCTGTCACTAATTTCAGAGCCTCCCACTGAAGCACGACACTCACTTTCGATGGATCCACTGTTATGCCTCCTCTAAAAATAACATGTCTAAGAAAACTCACTTCGCTCAACCAAAACTCACATTTCGAAAGTTTTGCAAACAATTTATTATCCTTCAACACTTGCAACGCAACCCTCAAATACTCTACATGATATGCTTCTTGTAACACCCATTTTAATTATTTAGTCATTTTAAGTATTATTTTATTTATTAAATATTAGTGTACCCTTTTTGGTGGGGGCGTGTTTGATTATGAAAGGTGGGTGTCCCTGATATGGGAGGATTGTTGGTGGTGATTTGGTGTAGATATAATAATATAATGGATAATAGTAATATAATAGTATTAATCTTATTATTTTTTTATTATTATTATTATTATTATTATTATTATTATTATTATTATCATTAGCATTATTATGATTGTTGGAGAGATAATATTATTATTATTATTGTTGTTATTAGTAGTATTATTATTAATATTAGTATTATTATATTATTTTATTATTGTTATTAGTTGAGAATAAATAAAATAAAAGTTGAAGGGGTAAGAGGGAAATAAGAAAGAATTAGAAAAGGGAGAAGAGGAAAGGATACAACAGAATTGGAAAAGTTGGGAGAAAGAGATACGAAGAACAGAGGAGAATAGAGATAGTCAAGCGATCCAATCTAGGAGGATTTCCACCGATCAGAGCAATTATCTAGGTAAGGGGGGAGAAACTTGATTGGGATGGTTCATACATGTATAGGGTAGAGGGGATTTCCTTAACCCCGTAGGAACATGTCAATATATGAAGTTTTATATTGGCATGTTGATAATTGTTGATTGATGTTGATATTTAGCATTTGATAATGATGAATCGATATATGATGTTGTTGGATTGTTGATGAAGTGTTGTTTATTGTTGTTTTTGGTGAGTTTAGTGTATAGGTCGTGTTTACGGTTTAGGGAAGTTCTGTTTGACCTTATGAAGTATCGATAGAATGTTTAAGTGTTGATTTTGGGAATATGGATTAGGAAGCGATTTATTTGAATTACGTGCACTATTGGTACTGATAATAGGATGTGAGTTGGAAGTAGAAAGTTAGATTGATTCGGCTTAGATGGCACTGTAGAACTGTGAGGATTTTTGGTGTATCGCAGCATTCGCTGGGCTTCGCCTGGCGAGTGTTGGCGAAGCTTCGCCTGGCGAATGGAGGCGAGTGTTCGCCTGGCGAGTGCTAGCGAGTGGTAGCGAGTAATTCTGAATTAAATCCCAGACCAAAAGGGTAGGAACTTCGCCTGGAGAGTGCGGCCAGCGAAGGTTCGCCTGGCGAACGAATCCTTCGCCTGGCGAATACGCGATAGTGGAAAGGGGCTTCGCCAGCAGGTTCTCCTGGCGAACGACAGCGAAGTTTCGTTGCGGGGCTTTGCCTGGAGAATGTCCTAGCGAACGTAGCAGCAGAATGTGGTTTTGGTGCTGTTTTGACTTGAGCCTTAGTCTGGTAGGATCCCATTTGATCATGATAAGTGGTAGGGATGGTGAGTGGTGAACGTAGGGTGTACGAGTGGGGATAGGAAGTGAATTCCTTAATGTTTATGTGTGTGTGTGTGTGTGATGTATGATGGTGTGATCTGTGAATCGTATGCACAATGTATGTTTGTGTTTATTGGTATGCATCTGTTGTCATGCATATTATGGTGTAGTGGTGGTGGAATGAGTCATTGCTCGGGGGAGTGTAAGTGATTCATCGTATTCCTTTGAGTGGGGAATGGTGAGGGTGGATCATGGTGTAGATGATCTGTCCGGGTTCCATAGAATGAACCAATGAGTCGGTACCGCATGCATGGTGTTGCGTTGCATATTTGCATTATGGTGTATATGTTGATTGTGGACTATATGTCGTGATTGTTGAATGTTGGGTGATGAGTTATATGCTTTGTAGTTACTGCCTTATTTCATGTATGTAATTACCAATATATATTTTGATCATGTTTTCTCACCCCTCTGTTGTTGTTGTGGTCTGTGCTTCTTTGGAAGTACAGATAATCCAGGTACTTAGCTAGCTTTGATTATGGTGTGCCAGTCGAGTCTAGGATGCTCTGATACGTAGCACGAGACTTGGGTGTTTTGTTATTGTCTGTTGAACTTGTATTTTATTTTCCTTTGAACGTATCAAAACTTTGTTGGATTTTACTATTTTGTTATTTTCCACTGTATTTTGGAGAGAACCTTTTTAAAGGAAATGTTGGTTTTGCTATGTGATATCCCACTTGGGAAGAAATACTCTGATGTTTATTTATAATGTTTATTATTTTAATTTTTTTGGGAAATGGGGTGTTACAATTGGTATCAGAGCAGGTTGGTCCGTCCGACCAGTGTTGTTGAGTCGAGTTGAGTCTGTCCTTTAGGATAGAGATTGTGTATCGTTTAACCTGGTGTTGTTATTGTTGAGCAGTATGGCAGGAAGGAACGATGATGCTTTGGCTGCTGCTATGCAAGCGATGGCGCAGTGATGAGCAAAAGGTGAGGTTTGGTACTCACATGCTGGAGGGTGAGGCTGAAGCTTGGTTGGATAATTGCCGCCAGAGGTGGGTGACTGCAGGAACTACTATCACTTGGGATGTGGTTCGTAAAAGTTTTTTGGAGAAGTACTTTCCGGAAGACATTCGTAGTGCTAAGGAGATCGAGTTCTTGGAACTGAAGCAGGGTGGTATGACTGTAGCAGAATATGCTGCGAAGTTTGAAGAGCTGGTGCATTATTGTCCTCACTACAATACTGATGATGCGATGACATCCAAATGTCTGAAGTTTGAGAATGGACTGCGTCCAGAAGTTAAGCTGGGAATTGCTTGTCAGAAGATCAGAAACTATCATGAGCTAGTGAGCAGGAGTAGGATCTAAGACAATGACAACCGGGCAAGGATTGCGCACTATAAGGCTGCAAATGACCGTAAGGTTATGCAGAGATTCAGTGGCACTCCTTACAGTGGTTCGGCTGATAGAGGAAAACGCAAGGCTGTTACTGATAAGAAGTCCAGAGAGGGGGACATGTCTGCTGATGTGAAATGTTTCAGGTGTGGTGGTTCGGGTCATCGTGTTAAGGATTGTACTAAGGAAGGAGTGAAGAAGTGTTTCAAGTGTGGTAAGTCGGGCCATGCGATAGCTGATTGCAGGGCCACTATGCCGACTTGTTATAATTATGGTGAGACAGGTCATATTAGTACCCATTGTGAGAAGCCGAAGAGGTCTTAGGCATCTCCGGCAGGTGGTAAAGTGTTTGCTTTGGCAGGGACTCAAGCTGTCAGTGATGAGCGAGTTATCAAAGGTACTTGTATTATCAATAATATTCCTTTGACTGCTATTATTGGTACGGATGCAACCCACTCATTTATTTCTGTTGGTTGTGTAAAGAGGATAGGATTGGTGTCGTCTACTCTTGAGGGACGAATGACTATTGAGACACCCTCGATTGGTTCAGTGATTACTTCTTTAGTATGTTTGAAGTGTCTGCTGACTATTTTCGGTAGAGAATTTGGAGTGGATCTGATTTGTCTACCACTTGGTAATTTGGATGTTATTTTGGGTATGAACTGGTTAGAGTTCAACCGAGTCTACATCGATTGTTTTCGGAAGGAATTGTTGTTCCTGACTCCAGAAGAGGAAGCGTTGGCAGATTCTTTGTCTAGTAAAGAATTGAGGACCTTGTTGGAAAATGAAGCCAAAGTGTTTGCTTTATTTGCATCATTATCGGTGGATAGCGAAGCGTCAGTGGAGGGATTAGCAGTGGTGAATGAGTTTCCGAAAGTGTTTCCTGACGACATTACGGAATTGCCTCCGACGCGAGAAGTGGAATTTAGTATTGATCTTATTCCTGGTACGAGGCCTATTTCTATGGCACCGTACAGGATGTCTACGGTAGAGTTATCCGAGTTGAAGTCTCAGATTGGACAATTGTTGGATCGGAAGTTTGTTAGACCGAGTGTGTCGTCATGGGGAGCTCCAGTGTTGTTGGTGAAGAAGAAGGATGGTAGTATGCGTCTGTGCATCGATTACCGTCAGTTGAATAAGGTGACCATTAAGAATAAGTATCCTCTCCCGAGGATTGATGATTTGATGGACCAGCTGGTAGGAGCTCGAGTGTTCAGTAAGATCGACTTGAGATCGGGTTACCATCAGATCAGAGTAAAAGAAGGTGATATTCAGAAAACGGCTTTTAGGACTCGATATGGACATTACGAATATGCTGTAATGCCTTTCGGAGTGACTAATGCGCCGGGAGTATTTATGGAGTATATGAACAGGATTTTCCATTCTTATTTGGATCAGTTCCTTGTTGTATTTATTGATGACATACTAATTTATTCTAAGTCTGATGAAGAACACGCAGGACATTTGAGGATTGCCTTGCAGGTGTTGAGAGATAATAAGTTGTTTGCTAAACTGTCGAAATGTGACTTTTGGATGGAGACGGTGAGTTTCTTGGGGCATGTAATATTTGGTGATGGTATAGCAGTAGACCCGTCAAAGGTGAGTGCAGTATTGCAGTGGGAACCGCCGAAGACAGCAACGGAGTTTAGAAGCTTTTTGGGTTTGGCCGGTTACTACCGAAGGTTTATTGAAGGGTTCTCTAATTTGGTGTTGCCATTGACTCAGTTGACGAGGAAGAACCAAGTGTTTGTATAGGATGCTGCATGTGAAGAAAGCTTTGAAGAGTTGAAAAAGAGGTTGACTACGGCACCGGTGTTAGTCTTGCCAACACCGAGTGAACCTTTTGTGGTGTACTGTGATGCGTCTAAAATGGGGTTAGGCGGAGTTCTTATGAAGAATGGTAAGGTGGTAGCATATGCTTCGAGGCAATTGAGAGTGCATGAGCGAAATTATCCGACTCATGATCTCGAATTAGCTGCGGTTGTTTTTGTGTTGAAAATCTGGAGGCATTATTTGTATGGGTCGAGATTTGAAGTGTTTAGTGATCATAAGAGTCTGAGATACCTGTTTGATCAGAAAGAATTAAATATGAGGCAGAGAAGATGGTTGGAATTTTTGAAGGATTATGACTTCAGTTTAAGTTATCATCCAGGAAAGGCCAATGTAGTGGCAGATGCTTTGAGTAGAAAAGCAATTCATATGTCGGCTATGATGGTGAAAGAAATTGAGTTAATTGAATAGTTCAAACACTTGAGCATGGTTTGTGAGACTACGGCAGATAGTGTGATGTTGGGTATGTTGCAGGTGAATAATGACTTCTTGGATACGATTAGGGAGAACCAGAAGTTAGATGTGAAATTAGTGGATTTGATGTCTGGAGTAGGAAGTGACTCCGATAGGGATTTTAAATTGGATAGTGCAGGTGTGTTGAGATTTAGAGGAAGAATTTGCGTACCAGATAATGAGGAATTGAAGAAGTTGATTTTGAGTGAAGGACATCGTAGTAGTCTGAGTATCCATCCAGGAGCTACGAAGATGTATCATGATTTAAAGAAATTATTTTGGTGGTCTGGTATGAAAAGAGATATAGCTCAATTTGTGTATGCCTGTTTGACGTGTCAGAAGTCGAAGGTAGAACACCAGAGACCTTCTGGATTTATGCAACCGTTGGAAATTCCGGTTTGGAAATGGGATTATATAACTATAGACTTTTTACCGGTTTGCCGAATACGTCGAGAGGATTTGACGCTATATGGGTGATTGTGGATCGATTGACGAAGTCTGCACACTTTGTGCCGATCGATATTAGTTTCCCGTTGAAGAAGCTGGCGGAGATTTATATTTAGGTAATTGTGAAGTTACATGGTGTTCCGTCCAATATTGTGTCGGATAGAGATCTGAGGTTTACTTCGGAATTCTGGAGGAGCTTGCAGGAAGCTCTGGGTACTAAGTTGAAGTTGAGTTCAGCTTATCATCCGCAAACTGATGGTCAGTCAGAGAGGACTATTTAGTCGCTTGAAGATTTGCTGAGAGCTTGTGTGTTGGAAAAGGGTGGTGCGTGGGATACTCACTTACCATTGATTGAGTTCACGTACAATAACAGTTACCATTCTAGTATTGGAATGGCACCGTTTGAGGCTTTGCATGGGAGGAGGTGTAGGACTCCTATGTGTTGGTATGAGACTGGTGAGAGTGTGGTACTTGGACCAGAGATTGTACAGCAAACTACTGAGACAATTCAGATGATTCGTGAGAAAATGAAGACGTCTCAGAGTAGGCAGAAGAGTTATCATGATAACTGGAGGAAAGAGTTGGAATTCAGTGTAGGTGATCACGTATTCCTAAGAGTTAACCCGATGACTGGTGTAGGTCGGGCATTGAAGTCGAAGAAGCTGGATCCTAAGTTTATTGGACCGTATCAAATTTTGCAGAGAATTGGTGTTGTGGCTTATAGAATGGCGTTGCCGCCTGATTTGTCGAAATTGCATGATGTGTTTCATGTGTCGTAATTGCGAAAGTATGTTTCGGATCCATCTCATGTGATTCCGAGGGATGATGTTCAGGTTCTAGAGAATCTTACTGTGGAGACGATGTCATTGGGGATCGAAGATCGTAAGATGAAACAGCTCCGAGGGAAGGAAATACCTTTGGTGAAGGTAGCTTGGGGAGGTGTTGCGGGAGGCAGTGTGACCTGGGAGTTGGAAAGCAGGATGCGAGAAGCGTATCCAGAATTGTTCCTATCAGGTAATTTTCGAGGACGAAAATAATTAAAGTGGGGGAGAGTTGTAACACCCATTTTAATTATTTAGTCATTTTAAGTATTATTTTATTTATTAAATATTAGTGTACCCTTTTTGATGAGGGCGTGTTTGATTATGAAGGGTGGGTGTCCCTGATATGGGAGAATTGTTGGTGGTGATTTGGTGTAGATATAATAATATAATGGATAATAGTAATATAATAGTATTAATCTTATTATTTTATTATTATTATTATTATTATTATTATTATTATTATTAGCATTATTATGATTATTGGAGAGATAATAATATTATTATTATTATTATTGTTGTTATTAGTATTATTATTATTAATATTAGTATAATTATTTTATTTTATTATTGTTATTAGTTGAGATTAAATAAAATAGAAGTTGAAGGGGTAAGAAGGGAAATAAGAAAGAATTAGAAAAGGGAGAAGAGGAAAGGATACGACAGAATTGGAAAAGTTGGGAGAAAGAGATACGAAGAACAGAGGAGAAGAGAGATAGTCAAGCGATCTAATCTAGGAGGATTTCCACCGATCAGAGCAATTATCCAGGTAAGGGGGGAGAAACTTGATTGGGATGGTTCATACATGTATAGGGTAGAGGGGATTTCCTTAACCCCGTAGGAACATGTCGATATATGAAGTTTTATATTGGCATGTTGATAATTGTTGATTGATGTTGATATTTAGCATTTGATAATGATGAATCGATATATGATGTTGTTGGATTGTTGATGAAGTGTTGTTTATTGTTGTTTTTGGTGAGTTTAGTGTATAGGTCGTGTTTACGGTTTAAGGAAGTTCTGTGTGACCTTTTGAAGTATCGATAGAATGTTTAAGTGTTGATTTTGGGAATATGGATTAGGAAACGATTAATTTGAATTATGTGCACTATTGGTACTGATAATACGATGTGAGTTAGAAGTAGAAAGTTAGACTGATCTGGCTTAGATGGCACTGCAGAACTGTGAGGATTTTTGGTGTAACGCAGCATTCGCTAGGCTTCGCCTGGCGAGTGTTGGCAAAGCTTCGCCTGCGAATGGAGGCGAGTGTTCGCCTGGCGAGTGCTAGCGAGTGGTAGCGAGTAATTCTGAATTAAATCCCATACCAAAAGGGTAGGAACTTCGCATGGCGAGTGCGGCCAACGAAGGTTCGCCTGGCGAATATGCGATAGTGGAAAGGGGCTTCGCCAGCAGGTTCGCTTGGCGAACGAGAGCGAAGTTTCGCTGCGGGGCTTCGCCTGGCTAATGTCCCAGCGAACGTAGCAGCAGAATATGGTTTTGGTGTTGTTTTGTCTTGAGCCATAGTCTCGTAGGATCCCATTTGATCATGATAAGTGGTAGGGATGGTGAGTGGTGAACGTAGGGTATACGAGTGGGGATAGGAAGTGAATTCCTTAATGTTTATGTGATGTATGTTTAATTAGAGTATGACATATATATATATATATATATATATATATATATATATATATATATATATATATATATATATATATATATATATATATATATATATATATATATATATATATATATATATATATATATATATATATATATATATATATATATATATATATATATATATATATATATATATATATATATATATATATATATATATATATATATATATATATGTGTGTGTGTGTGTGTGTGATGTATGATGGTGTGATCTGTGAATCGTATGCACAATGTATGTTTGTGTTTATTGGTATGCATCGGTTGTCATGCATATTATGGTGTAGTGGTGGTGGAATGAGTCATTGCTCGGGGGAGTGTAAGTTATTCATCGTATTCCTTTGAGTGGGGAATGGTGAGGGTGGATCATGGTGTAGATGATATGTCCGGGTTCCATAGAATGAACCAATGAGTCGGTACCGCATGCATGGTGTTGCGTTGCATATTTGCATTATGGTGTATATTATGATTGTGGACTATATGTCGTGATTGTTGAATGTTGGGTGATGAGTTATATGCTTTGTAGTTACTGCCTTATTTCATGTATGTAATTACCAATATATATTTTGATCATGTTTTCTCACCCCTCTGTTATTGTTGTGGTCTGTGCTTCTCCGGAAGTACAGATAATCCAGGTACTTAGCTAGCTTGGATTATGGTGTGTCAGTCGAGTCTATGATGCTCTGATACGTAGCACGGGACTTGGGTGTTTTGTTATTGTCTGTTGAACTTGTATTTTATTTTCCTGTGAACATATCAAAACTTTGTTGGATTTTACTATTTTGTTATTTTCCGCTGTATTTTGGAGAGAACCTTTTTAACGGAAATGTTGGTTTTGCTATGTGATATCCCACTTGGGAAGAAATACTCTGATGTTTATTTATAATGTTTATTATTTTAATTGTTTTGGGAAGTGGGATATTACACTTCTGACTTGGAGTAAATCAAAATGTCATCAATGAAAACTACTACAAACTGGTCCAAATAAGCATGGAAGATACGATTCATGTACCCCATGAACACACCTGGTGCATTGGACACACCAAACGGCATCACTGCATATTCATAATGCCCATACCGAGTTCTAAAAGTTGTTTTCTGGATATCATCTTCTTTCACACGGATCTGATGATAGCCTAGCCTCAAATCAATTTTACTGAACACACGAGCTCCCACGAGTTGATCCATCAGATCGTCAATTCTTGGAAGTGGATACTTATTCTTGATGGTTACTTTATTCAACTGGCGATAATTGATGCACAAGCGCATACTGCCATCTTTCTTCTTTACTAACAAAACTGGAACTCCCCATGGTGACACACTGGGTCTTATAAACTTTTTGTCCAACAATTCTCCCAACTGAGATTTCAACTCTGCCAATTCTGACGCTGACATCCTGTACGGTGCCATAGATATAGGTATGGTACCAGGGACAAGATCAATCGTTAACTCTACTTCCCTCTCTGGAGGTAGCTCTGCAACATCCTTTGGAAACACTTCAGGAAATTCCCTCACAATAGGTAATTCCTCGATCGGCGACTTTCCTGCTACAAATAACGAAGAAAACACTGCAAATACTTTAGCTTCGTCTCCCAACAAGATTTTCAACTCCTTAGTAGATATGAGACTAGTCGTTTCTTCCTCTTCAGGAGTTAGGAATAACATCCTCTTCCTATAACAATCAATATAAACATAGTTGCTCTCGAGCCAATTCATACCTAAAATGACATCCAACTTGCTGAGTGGTAGACAAATCAAGTCCTCTCCAAAATCTTTACCAAAGATCGACACAGGGAAATTCAAACATTCTAAAGATGTAGTGATTGATCCAATGAATGGAGTATCAATCACCATCCCTCTACTTAAAGTAGAAGGCACAAGCCCCAGCCTCTTCACACAATCCATAGAAATAAACGAGTGATTAGCACCCGTATCAATAATAGCAATCAAAGGAGTGTTATGAATGTAACACGTACCTTTAACCAAACGATCCTCACTGGTAGGCTGAGCTCCCACCAATGCAAACACCTTCCCACTGGTCTGAGACTTCTTTGGTTTCTGACAGCGGGTGCTGATATGACCCTGCTCCCCACAGTTGTAACATGTCGGTGTGTTGGTCCTACAATCCGCAACCACATGGCATGGCTTTTCACACTTAAAACACTTCTTCACCTCATTCTGACATTCATTTGTAGGGTGACCTGCGCCACCACATCTGAAACACTTGAGAGGATTGGAAGGATTTCCTCCCCCACTTGGTTTCTTCCCAGCAACATATTTATGCTTTCCTTTATCAGGCGGAGCACAGTAAGGTGTATGCTCGTGTCTCTGCTTGCCCCTTCTGTCACTTAGATTCTTATAGTGAGCAATTCTAGCTCTGTTGTCTTCATCATAGATTCTACACCTGTTCACCAGCTCAGGAAAGTATATGATCTTCTGATAACCGACACCCAGTTTAATCTTGGGACGCAGCCCGTTCTCAAACTTGTTCTCAAACTTTATGCACTTCGAACTCATAGCCGCAACAGTATTGTAATGAGGACAACACTTTACCAGCTCTTCGAACTTAACCGCATAATCTGCCATTGTCATGTTCCCATGTTTCAACTCAATAAATTCAATCTCTTTCTTTCCGCGAACATCTTTTGAAAAATACCATTCCAGAAAATCTACCCTGAACATTGTCCAATTAATGGGACCCTCACTAGCTTCCAATCTCTGGCGGGTGTTGTCCCACCAGTCCTCAGCCTCACCTTCCAGCATTTGGGTACCAAACTGTACCTTCTGATCCTCTGAGCATCCCATGACTTTGAAGATCTTCTCAATATCCTTCAGCCATTTCTGTGCTGCATCTGGATCATGTCTGCCTTCGAACTTAGGTGGCTTGTTATTCTGGAACTTCTCCAAATTATAGAACTCTCTGTTCCCAGCATTCCGATTGATATTCTGACCAATGTTCTCCACTGCCTGCGCAACAGCTTGTAATGCAGCAGCCATCACAACATCATTCTTACCCGCCATATTGCTCAACATCCATGAAACACAAGTTAGAAAAACACATGACTATAAATATCCTATAGTCAGACTCTACTACAACACTGGTCGGAAAGGACCGACCTGCTCTGATACAATTGTAACACCCCACTTTACCCCGTACACGTATTATAGGAATATTATAGAAAATACATTAGAGTTCCAAAATCAGTAGGATGTCACACTAAGTCACTTCCTTCATTTCAAATAAACTAGTAGCTATCTAGCTTTCAATTAAACAGCGGAATAAAATCAATGTTTAAATATAATCTCCACAACTGGTGGTTATACATTATTAATCCAACAATTAAAAGGCACGTAACAATAAATCAAGAAAATAAGTCAATTAAACGTAATTCCGTCATCCCATGTTATGTATCAGAGCGACTCCTAAGACTCAATCGAATAGCAACACATCCAAGCACTACTCAGGTACCTGGTCGTCTGTACTCCCCAAGGAGCACAGACACAGCAAACAGAAAAGGGGTGAGAACTACATTCGATAAATAAGCGGTGAGATACACATGCTAAGGAGTAGTTACACACCACACATACAATCATACACATATAACGCACATACACGTGCCATATCAATTACTCGACATTAATAGCCCATATTCAATACGAAAATGCAATGTGACTCATTGACTCGACACAATGCATGTGGTACCAACACAATCACATACGGTTCACCCCAGAACCCGATTCCCGTCGAAATCTAGATAAGTCGTATACGTTCCTCTGAACTACAACTTATCTCCACAAAACTTCCACACGAAGTCCGGATGAAACTAGGCACCCATCACGGATTCCCACCTAGCCATCTCCACAAGACACATGACATGAAATGCACGACAACACAATTATGCAATATAATAATTCAAGCACAATTCATGATCATTAAAGATCCACACGAGCCATCTGCTCACCGTAATCCTCTCGGGGATTACCACCACTGCACAAGATTATCCACATTTGATAATTGTGGCTCACAATCCTATAAACGCACCCCTTAAGGGCACACCTGTATCATTCCACATTTTACCGATTTAATTCATTACTCCTACCTCTAGGTTCATTTTAGTCATATTAACCCTACCGAATCAACGGAAATGCGTTCCAAGCGAACGCTAGACAGAAATCACAAAACCGGGGAAAAGTCATCCTAGACTGCCCATACGCGTACCAACAGGGTCCATACGCGTATTGCCTGCTGTCATACGCGTATCAACCCTACCTTACGCGTATGACCAGAGGCTTCTGCCTACAAAAAACCCCTCAGAGTCACCCTATACGCGTATGACTACTCCCGTACGCATATTACCCAAGCCTATACGCGTACCATATGCGTATCACCAGATGGTCGTTCTGGCATTGGGGACAGGGCACGTCTGCTACACGTACAACCCTTGGGAAGTCCCCCATACGCGTATTGACAACCCCAATACGCGTGTGACCAGCAGATCTGCCAAAAAACTCAGATTTCATCATTCTCACGAGTCTTCCCTCTAGATTCATCATTCTACCTCCTCCTTCATCCTAAAACTCAGATTTTTAATCGATTCCAATGAATCTTATCTTTTATTCTGTTAAGATTCTAATTATTAGATCTAGTTTCGATTACAGTTAAACCCTTAGTTTCAGATCTACTAAACCACAACATTCCATCACAGATTCAGGGAATTTCCACACGAATATTCATATTCCTACCAGAATCATACATACAATATCATGAAATGATCATTCAACAAAACAGCAATCACAGGGAAATTACAATATCATGAAAATCAAACGAAAGGTGAGAACAGACAAAATTCCTACGAGAGAAAGGACCTCTCACTAACCTCTCATGTTAAGTAACCCATATTGAAATCCATTCTCCCCCTTTACCATGTATTTGAGCTCTTTCTTGACAACAATGGAGAAAACTGGTTCTTCTGCCCTAGCTCTCCTTCCTCAGTCTTTTTCCTCTTTCACGTGTTAACTGTCTAAACTCACTAATACTCTCTAAACCCTCTTAATCATATTTTAATTCGTTTAGTTTAATTAATATTACTAATAATAATAATACTAATAATAACAATAATAATAACCATAATCCTATTAATATTATAATTAATAATAATTGAAATAAGAATATTACTAATCATAATGCTCCTAATCTTGTTATTAATTTATCGATTACTCTAGGTCCACATTATCCCCAACTAAGGTCAGCTCTCACTCTCGACCCTAACCTCATACCCCTAAGGAAGGACATCACAACAATTACGCACACAATAAAGTATAACAAGACTAAATAAATTCAAATGGGGTGTTACATATAACACCAGACCCTCCATGCACAACTCCTTCCTCATCAACCCGTGCTATCAATGGCTGGACCATAGTTATCAATTGTTCCTGACTGTTGGCGACATTCTGCATTAGTTCCATGAACTGGGCCATACGAGCCCTGACCTCTTGTAACTCAGCTTGCACTTGATCCATGATCCTATTTTGATTCCCCCTTGTTGAATACCTATGAAAACTGGGTTCTTCAATCCTGTAACTATTGAAAATCGAGCATAAATAAGAACAAGAACCACCAAGCGCACTAAACATACCTGCTATGCGAATGAAAATGCAGGATGCAAGAAATGCAAACATGTACATGTGTTTATAGGAAAGTTTCCCCTTTGATACTAGTTTCCAAGAAAATGAGGAATAGCTGAGATGGAAAAGAATACTACGAACAAATCTCATAAATTAAATTGAGTTGAGACAATACAAAGCTAAAATGAGAAAGATCCAAATACAGAAGCACTGATCTCATCCGACAAGTCTGGTGATGATCAGGATATAATGACAGTGTTATATCAATAAACCCTAACAACCATGCTCCTTGCTCCAGGACAAGGCCTCCATAAGCATTGCCTTTGTATCTGGGTGATCCGGTTTGGTACCAGTTCCCTGATAAGGACACTCCTTTTGGATATCACCTCCTTGAGATAAAGACAAAGATCCTGCCAAGAGTCTTCGCCAAAAGCGTCTTCCAACCAGGGTCTCTTTACCTCTGCTTGAATACTCAATTCCTCCAAAGTTGATAAGGTATCATGGAGTGTTTGCTCTACCCTGTAGCTGTGGGAAGACTCCACCCCTATCTCCATCTCCTTGACTTTGAGCTATGCCTTAAACCAGTCAATCTAAATGCGAAGCTGATCTTCTCTTCCATTGCTGGTTGAATTTGGATATCTCCAGATAAGCTCTGTCTAAATCCTCATTCTTATGCTTCAAAATGCTACAAGTACTTTTTAGGTCTTGACCAATCCGTTTTTGCATTCTAGTGTGCTCAGATAACTCTTTCTCCAAGTTGATTAAAGACTCTGATTTCTTCTTAGCCAAGTAAATAGCTTCTCCCTTGTCATGCTTCAGCTAGCTGATCTCCTATTTCAACTCTTCTTTCTATTTAGGAAATTATTCCTTTTCTTCCCAAAGCTTGTTATATCTCAGGATGTCTACTGTCGTATGCTCCTCAATGATCAAAGGGTATAAGGGTTATTTGATAGGAAAAGGCAACAACACTTTCTCTACTCTCTTATGGATCCAATCCAAATAAGGGTCATAAGCTTTACAATCACCTTTACCCAAAGAAAGTTTCCCTCTTCTATGAACTCGACTCCAAGCTTCCTTTATCTTATCTAGAGTATCAAAATCAACCACGAATGTGAAGTAGAGATTCCTGCACTTCCTCCTCCTTTGGGGGTCCCCTCAAGGCATAACTAAACTGCCTTACAGCAAGAGAAGGGTTATAGTTAATCCCATATTTTCTTCCCATTCGAGGTACATTAGGAAAACTCCCACAGCTAAAGATAATCTCTACACCAAGAAAATCCCAATTAAACCAGATAATATCCTTAGATGTCAAGCCCATAAGTCTTTCTGACCACTCAGATGTATCTTTTGTATCAACAAAAGCTCCAATGTGGGGAA
Organism: Lathyrus sativus; assembly: GCA_963859935.3. Classification (NCBI taxonomy): domain Eukaryota; kingdom Viridiplantae; phylum Streptophyta; class Magnoliopsida; order Fabales; family Fabaceae; genus Lathyrus; species Lathyrus sativus. Next base: position 212,574,246 of record OZ012739.1, on the reverse strand, counting down.
GATGATCCATAAACCATTTGTGGAATAGTGATGCACAGCAAGAAACATTCTTCCCTCTCCTCTTTTCATTTTTGTAATGCACTGAGTGATACAAATCTCCTAGGAGAGTAGGTACAGGGTTCTTGGAAGCAAATATGTGAAAAACGTCCATATCAACAAAGTTTGGTATATTGGGAAATAAAACAATACCATATACGCACAATGCCAGGATAGCATTGAAGACTAAATAACAACCTTCCTTAGCAAAATACTGAGCCTTACCCACCAAGAAAGGTAAAGGAAAACCATTAGCTCCACTCCTACAGAGCACATTACCCTCCAAATCAGACTTGCTCAAATAAAGAGCGTTGGCCAACTTCTCTAGATCAGGTTCCTCCCCAGAATGAAAGAAAGGCATCTCCTCTAAGACTGGAACTCCCATCAGAAAAACAAACTCTTACAAAGTAGGAACTAGAATGTAATCAGGAAATGTGAAACAACACAACTGAGGGTCATAAAACTGTAGCAAAGTATGAATAGCCCCTTGTTCATAACTTGTAACTTTGTGGACGAAACTCAGAATCTTCCCATAATCTCTGTTGAAAAAATCTTCCATGACACCAGCATTGGCCATAGAAATAAGACCAAATAAAGGCCTTAACTCAGGTAGCGGAAACTTGTAAATGATAGTCTTCTTCAATTCAGCCTCCATCTTAAAAACCAACCAGATCACTAGAATTAAAAGGGAAATAAGAGCCTGAGAACACACATACATGCTAATGCAAAATGATTACGCAAATGCAAACTGAGGATTAAGGTATCCAAAACTGCTGTGTTGTTGACTGAGCTGAACCAGAGCTTCGCTCTGATGAGAAATCCAAAATACCGGAACATTCAAGATTAACAGTCTACTTTTACAAAAAACTGGGTTACTTGAAAGTTAAAGTTTCTGGCAAAACCCTCCCCACTCACAGGTAGGACCTAGTCCCTAAAAAGGTATGGCATCCTATGCAGGTCATCAGTATCATGGACTCTCAGGTTGAGAAACGATGATATGTTCACCATTTCTGGTTTGGCATCATGGTCAATCAAGGAGGTCTCAACTGACTTCCCAATGAACGGTCTCCAGAGTCGTTAGTTTCCAGATCCAACACCCCTTCAATTGTCCAAGATGCACAGGATGGGATATCTTCAAAGAAAACCTCGTGTGAATGCAAATTTCATGAGGGCTCGTGCATGTCAAACATGCAAGCCCGCACTACTCTTGACACTAACTCTAGGTGTATACTCAAGCCTGGGTATTGGGCTTATCTCTCAGTGGAACAACCCACCCAACAGCACAACAACAGTAGTATAACAGGATAACAATAATAAATTGCTGAAAATAAATTCCATAATATAATAGTAGAGTACATGCATATACACAAATATACACCCCAAAAATACAACAGACAAGCGCTAGGATTGACTCGCATAGGGAGCCGGAGTCTCCAGCAGAGTCGCCATCTGTTGCAACTGCGAAAAAGGCCGGTGGAAACAAACAGAAGAGTTGCCACCAAACGTTATTTATCCCAAAGAGAGGGAAAGGAAACGATTGAAGAAAACCTAAAAGAAAGGGAGAAGACAAGGTCATTGCAACCAAATCTTAGGTTCGGGAGTCGGTTACGCAAGGGGAAGGTATGAGCACCTCTCACGTCCGTTGTACTCGACGGGATCCACGCTTGTTGTCTATAAAAGGGATAAGTTATCTAAAAACTACTACTAAACCCGGGGAAAAAGAAAAGAAGAGACTCAATAGGGCATCAACATCCTATGTGCGATAGGAAAGTCAGAGTCAACATAGTTTGGGAAACTACGGGTGATGGGCGAAGTTTGCTCGCCAAGACTTCGCCATCTTGTGCCTACGTATTCTCACTTGGTATGAGAAATCAGAGCAAATGTAGTTCGGGCTAATGAAACCATAGGTTGGTTAACTGTTTTTTTATGAGTAACGTTAAGTTCCCATTCTAGCAGTTAGGGGCGATGCTTGTTTGCGGTAGAACGGAAAAGTAACGTACTCTTTTCTGAAAATGATTTAAAGAAAAATCCTGAAGGATAAAAAAGGTTTGAATTTGGTTTGTTATTTTTAGTGAAGTGGATTGAGTTAGTTTGAGACTCACGTTGCACTAAAGACTATGACACAAGAGCGAATGCATTGCATATCTCCCAAAGGGCATACACTAAACACTCTAGACAAGTAAGGAGAAACCCCCCACTCATCATTTCCCATGTACTTAAGGCTCGTAGCGTACAGTATTTATCATTCTTTATTATGTGTCTTAGAGAAGTTTGAGATGAGAAGAGAAGACACAAGAACACTAAAGGGAAACTGAAAACCCTAATGTTATCATACAAAATGGTCCTAAGGTTAGGATGAAAGAGAACTCTACCTAATGTTATCTTACATATGATGAACCTAAAGTTGAGATCAGAGGGACTATTCTAATTTTTATCATACAAAGGATTGAAAGCCTAGTGTCTCTCCTACTCCCGTCTAAAATAGAGGGATTAGGAATCCTAAGGGATCATGTGAGCAAGCACAAGTAAACAATAATCAATTCAATCACAGATGAAAACAAAGTTAAAAGAAACCTCACAGAGAGAGGAGAAGAAAATGAAGAAGAAAGGCATCAAGATAAAACATCAAACACAAAAGGTCAAAACCACACAAAATGGCCAAGCACACCTCAAGTCAATATATCATAGGCGCACTTCTAATCCAAACACATCTAAAATAATCAGACAAACACCACAAGTAAGGAAAACCACACAATGCACAATCAGATGAACCAGACAAGAAAGAAAGCAAAGCAATGCAATTAAGCAATCAAGTGAACCAAGAGACAAGGTGAGGCAGCAACATAACAAGGTCAAAGGATATACATCCAATCATGAGTGCATAGAAGGGATCACTTAAGTTTGACAATCAAAGTCAAACTTCAAAGTGCATCAACCATCATCAACACCTACAACTGGTAGATTACCAAAGCAAACATCATAGATCCCAAATGAAATAAGGAGAAGTCTAGAGAATCATCTCATAATGGATCCAAAATCATTTATCTACCAAAATGAACAATTAAAAACCAAAATAAAATTAAAAAAGGGAAAGAAAACCTAAAATAAGGGAAAAGAAGAGATCAAGGCATGAGTGAAGACTCAAAGGCATCACGGTAGGACTAGGACCATCATAGGATCATGTGAAAATTTCCTCAACATTTTAAAATGCTCAAAAACAATTTTAAACTAATTAAAATCAAGCAAATAAATCAAAAATACATGAAAATTACCAAAACAGAAAACAAAATTCCTAGAAAATCATCATAGGTTCAAAACCATCATAGAAACATATGAAAATAATTTCATAATTTTAAATGGCTCAAAAGTATTTTTAAACCAGTTAAATACATGCAAAACAAATAAAAATCATGAAAAATACAAAATTACAAAATAAAAATGTACAAAAATAAAAATCTGAAAGAGAAAAATAAAAGAGAATTTTAGGAAATATTTTTGTATTTTCTAATAAAAAATGAATTTAATATGAATTTATGAAAATAAAATGAATTTAAAAACAAATTAGAAAAAGAAAATAAAACAGAAAAAACAAGATGCGTTGGATCTCATTTCATTAAATGACGTGGCTAATCCAAGGATCAAAATGCGCGCATCCACGATGGACACTAGTCAGCGCATGCACAAGGATCCAAACAAAGTCAGACACAACAAGATTAAAACGCGTGGCAAAGTGGACGGTTGTATCCCTATCTTCAACCTCCAGCTCTCTGAAATTTGCAGAGAGAGGTCAAAGTTCATGGATCCCTCAAACCATATCCATTGGAGCTCATAGTGGTATCATTTGATGCGTCTTTCCTAGACGATCTCAACCATATCATCGCGCTAAATTTCTTTAAAGCAGAGCTCAAGCAATTTGAGAAAAAGCAGAACAAAATTCAAATACGATTTCAAAAATTCACCAACAAAACTCTACTACAGATGAAATTAAACTATCCAGACAACATCAGCACATCAAGGACTACATCTTAGCAACAAATTTGAGACAAAATTATTGAGAATTATACCTGTTGAAGCTCAACCTTGAAGCTCTGAAAATGGAAATCCCTAGCTAGATTCAGGCCATGATTCTTCAAACTCTTGATCTGGTTAGCTTCACTGAATGTTGGTGAAGCTAACTGAGTTGAGAATTTGAGTGTTTAAAGTATGGAAATGGAAATTCGAAGTTCAAGCTCAAGAGTTCAAATAGTATCTTGGCAGAGTGGTTTTGGCTATCAAAAGCTTGCCAAAATGAATAGAAATCACTCTCTCTTTATAGGGGAAGCTTTTTGAATTAAAATGAGGAGTGAATGAGGTGAATTGGATGGAAATCGTGCACACCTGCAACATGCTCAAAGAGTGACTTGAAATCTGTCAAAACTCACCCAAAACTTGCGTTTCAAGGCTCTAATCAACCCAGACAAGTTTGTTAATCATGCTTAGCTTGAATTTGTGGCTTAATTTGGTGATTAGAGGCCAATTCAAACAATTTCAATTCTGACTGGAGGTGGAAATCAATCTTTGAAATTCAATTTTTGCAGCCATGGTTCTTGCAATGTAGGAGGCTTTTTGGGATGATTCTTCTTGCATTGGATAGAGGGAGATGAAATCTTTACCATATGAAAATAAATTATTGATTTGGCAGCTTGAGTTGAGAGATATGATCCTTCAAAGTAGCCTCCATGAGAGAAGTGAAAATCACAAAACACTTAGAAAAATTTCAAGTCTTTTAGGGTCATAAAAGAGACCTATAATGTTTTGATGAAAACTAAGACCTTCCATGGGTTTTTAGCTCTTCCATATCGATCAAAGTTATAGAGGACATTGTCACACCCTAATTTTTGACCTTAAGATTCCACCTCCTTGCGTTTTCTTACGTTTTATCTTTATACTTTTGTCTGCGTGTTTATCAGGACTAACGAGTGTGTGTAGGGTCATTTTGCTTTAAAAGACACCTCAGGTGGATTCTTACGACTAGACCCCTAAACCAAACTTTTGATCCTTCTAAAAGTTTTCTCTTTATCAAGACTTTCCAGGACAGGATTCGCCAAGAGATAAGATCACGAGCTCATGTGTTACAATTCAAGCTCACTCCAAATTTAGTTCAAGTCATTATCTCAAGATTTAAAACTCACGTTTCAAGGCATTATAGGGTTGAATCCAAAAATAGTGCAAGTATGCAAGGTTCAGATGGACAAACTTAGAGATGATACAAGCTTTACTTATGCACCTAAGGGACGGGCTAAAGGTTGGGCCATTAGATCATGACACAAGCAAAAGTGTGCAAAGGGAATTTCAATTTCCACCATTTATTTCTAAGCATTATTTAAGAAGTGAAATCGATGATGGCACCTATTTACCCTGGTTTCTTGAGCACTGCGGTTATGATTTATTTTGAACAAAAGGCATCTAATTTATGAATGAACCGGTACGGGTTTAATTAAAGTCAAATTACTTTTTGGAGGCAAGTACAATTCGTTCTCCACAAGGGCACTTTGGCTGGATTTCTTTACAAGTACAAACTGTAACGGTCTCTTAAGTATATTTGGTAGACATTCGCATTATATTATGCCATGATAAATCCACTGGTCCACAGTGATTACACGTGTGTTGGTAGTAATGAAATAACCAAGTTTTTTAACACGTAAGAATTACAACAAGTAGCCAAAGTGACCCTACAGCAATTGAAGGACTATTTCCGTATCAACAATTTCCAAAAAATATAATAAAGGAAAACAAGTTGTAATGATACATTCCCACAAAAAGCTTCGGGCTTCTATTACTACTTCACACCACCACCTAAGCCAGAACTTTAGCTAAACGTCAGGCCTTATATGTATACTACTAGCCAAGCCGCCACAGTATGTCGACTTTAAGCGCGCACCTCACGAAAGCCTAAAACTAACAACCTGCATAACAAGAAACTTTACATTAGTATCATCACAACAATATCCAAAAATAGTGTCAAAGCTAAATGACTAATTAAACAATGAAGGTTCCACATCAGCATTCTATATACAGTTTGACAATCTTGATTGTTATGGTCGATTCTTTTCCACAATGTCTGAAGATTTTATAAACCTCAGTGGCTGGAATTAGTAGATGCAATTTGATAATAGCTAATGATGTTACCCCTGCATTGAAAGAGTTCTCGATTCCCAAATTAGAGTAAATCATACTGAAAGACGTGGAAAACCCGAAGACGGCGCGATATCACCAATTCCACACATTGAGGACATTGCAAGTCCAAAGTGGTAGTTATCTTTCTTTCCTCAATGCAGAAGAACTGTCATAATTTTGAGAAGTTCGTGATTAAGGAATGCGCTTTAGAGGAAGAGATACTTTAATAGACTTCTATTAAAAATAGCAACAATCGTAGTAAGTTGGTGGCACTACACGAAAAAAGCACAAAGCATTTGCGCCAACAATCTCGCCGGCAGCGTCAATGGTATAAGCTCCAAACGCACTTCAGACAAGCAATATTCTTTCCCGATTAACTCAACAATCTGGAAATAAAGACCGCAAACACACATTTGTTCGCATCAGCACCAGACTCGGAGACTCATTAATGAGGAAGCTGCACAAGTGAAGTTGTCAAGAATCACACTCATTAAGAATAAAGGGCATCGAAAGAAAACGAGAATATGTTTCAAAAGAAATCAGCCTTCATGAGTTAGGGAACAAGGGTCACGGTTCTTTCCTTACAAGTTTGAGCATGTCCAGAACACAATCAAAACACATTCAAGTTCTTTCCAAAAGCAACACTGCGACGAGCTTGTTTCAAGAAGGAAATAAGAAGAGCGTATCAAAACATATTCACGACATGTCCCAAAGGGGTTTACCTTCATCAATTTCTGGTCGAAAACGCATTTATCAGTTTCCTTCTTGAGCCAGACGGCCGCCATCAATTCACCAATAGTTTTCCGACACATTGAAGAGGCACCAAAACAAAGATGGAAATAGCCTTTATTTGCTTTAACACCGTGTTCCTGTGGATCATGATCTATGAATATAAGAAGACTGAGTCAGAAGGAAAAGGGGGGCATTCGTAAAACCAACAACATCAAACCCTAACAGAGATTCACAGTCACCACAACAGACAAAAACAGTTCGCAATCAGACCTCCAGAAATCCCCAATCGAAACCCTTAAACTCGAAATTTAAAGAAAAATGCTTATCTTCTCATTTCTTCCGCCGTGAGATTACCTCCGCGAACCTGAATCGCCATCCCTTCAAACCTTCGCCTCGTACCTTCCAAACCATCGTCGCCGTCCTCGCGAACCCCTCTCCGAAACTCCACCACGTAAAGCCCTTGCCGCCGTTTCCCAGATCCTTCCGCTATCTGCTAGCCACCATCGGAAACCCCTCCACACAAAAACATTGCAAACCGTGAACGTTTTCTTGTTAACATATTAGTTTTTTTTGTCTTGCTGTTTGTTTTACAGGATCGGGCCAATGGAGGAGGAGGATGAGATGGGAGAACGAGAAGAATCGAGACGGACATAGAGAAAGGAAGCAGAAGAGGGCCGTATAGAAGAAGAGAAAGCCGAGGGAAGAGATGAGAAAGAGAGAGAGAAGAAGATGTGGGAAAACGGCGAAAGAAGGGAGGAAGGACTTAGTTTCTAGGGTTTTCTGGCATTCTATTTTTATGTTGTAATCAAATACCCGCTCACCCACTATACCTACCATGCACCCGCTCATCATCGGCTTCCATCCCTCATTAAATCATCATCACGCAGTCCACACCATAAGTTCCACCGTATACTCTCGCAGACGCATACACAGGATTCGTCGCCCCCAATCCCTTCAATTTCCTTTTATTTTAGTTTTATTTATTTTATTATTTTATTTTGTAATAATTTAATATTAATAAAGCTATACTAACAAACTAACCCAAACTAACTACTAACATTTTATTGTTAAAAATCTGAAAATAGTTCATAATAAAAAAATCCAGAAAACATTTATTTATCTAAAAATCCAAAAAAAAAAACAATTTACTTTCTTTTAAAAGTAACGTAGAACTTTAATCTTTTTCTAATTCATAATTAATCTACTTTTTTTAAAACAAAATATATAACTCTTTTGGTAATTCAAGATTAACCTTTTTATAAAAATTGACTTCTATTTCTTAATAATTTCTCCAAAACATCAACAAAAAATAACAATTAACTTCTTTTCCAAGCAAGTTCTCAATTCCGATACACTTAATCTTTCTCCATCACAATCATTATTTAACATTATGTCTCAATTTCCATTCAACTTCTACTCATACTCACCGTACGACATTCGCATATTTCATCACTTATTTACATTTTCAATTATTCATCCGCTTTACCGTTTATCCCCTCCGGAGGAAAGGTTTACATGTTTGACTCCCGTGTCAATGCCTTTACCCTCACCCTAGCCTTAGGATTTGAGTCCTCGTACTCACCTTTTGGGCATCCCTCCGTGGACATTCCTCACTTATCTAAACCTTAGGATTTGAGTCTCCGTACTCACCTTTTAGGCGTCCCTTCGTGGACATATCTTCACCCTTTTCAATTCAACTTTCAACGTAGATAGGAGTATCCGCACTCCAAGTAGGCGTTTCCTTATGAACGCTTACCTCCCCCTGGAACCTTGACCACAGTCAAGAAGTTCCTCATAACCCTTTAGGGGAACTACAAATACTCTGATTCCATTTCCTTCAGGATATGTAGACATAAGATGCGACGTCTTGGCGAGTATACTTAGAATTAAACCACTAGGCCTTTCATCTTTAAGCAGATAACCCTTAGCAATAAACAAACATAAAACAAGAGGTTCCTGTAGAGTACTACAGAAACTTAGGATGCTAGCACCTTCCCTAAGTTTAACTAACCCCCGAACCGAAAACTCTCTAACTTTTGCATTTGCATTGCATTGTGGGTAATTCAATCTTTTTCCCTTCCTTTGGACAAATTAAAGACCGGTTGTAGTGAATTTAGATTCAAGCTAATCAATAGCTTGGTATCCAATTTTCACCGCGACTGAGATGGCGACTTCACTGGGGAATCTCTTCAGTGGGTTTCCCTAACTTGTTTATTATGCTTGTTTATTATATATTTGCTTAATTGCTTATTTGTATATTTGTTTTATTATTTTTTGGGATGATATCTTTGAGTGGTGAGACAAAGTCCTACATCCGGACTTGAGTGAAATTATGATAGGATGGTGATATATTCGACGAGGCTTATAGGGAGTGAGTCCCGATTAAGTTGACTCGAGAATCACCGCTCAGTTGAGACCCTTTCTAAAATGGTTCAGTTGAACGAGTATAGTCATGAAAACTTTTACTATTTTCGATTGGAGTTCATGATACTAAGGACCGTAGTTACCTTTAACCCCACTTTGATTTTTATTAGTACGTAGTGCGATGAGTATGAGGGAGTAGTCCCGAAATAGTTGATACGCGATGCTACACTCAAAAGAGGTTCTCTTGAGAATATTATTAACCACCGAGTTAGTCGGGAAATTGATAATATCCGAAAGATGGACTGATGACTTTGGGCACCTTTTTAGAACCTTGTTCTGCAGGTACAATCAACCTTCAGTCCACACCCTTTGGGGATGAGTATACCCTTTGCTTCATGTTCGTTGCAAACCTAAGTTCCCTGTGCATCTGTGTGCTTGCCTATGTTTATGCATTATTGCATTCATAAGCATCATATCGCACTGGTTTCATGGAATCCAACTCTATTTATAAACATTGTAGGACCAATATGGATTACAAAAGAAAATACTTTGATACATTCTTTTAAGAGTCCTAATTTGGATGTCCTAAGGAAGTTAGAAGCTTTGTTTGAAGATCTAGAAAGATTCAAAATACAAGTACAAGGAACTTTTAGTATTCCTGAAGATCCAAGTGAACAACAAATCTTTTCAACAAGAAAAGCAAGAGATGGAGGATTTATTATCCTTTATCATACTACTCCTTGGAATTTGATCATGAACGATCTCATATCCGAGAAAGTCCAGATCGAAGAGCAGATCAACAAACACGATGAAGGACTTCCTTAGGACTTTATTAGCTTTTATTTAGCTATTATGTCAGGACTCTTTCAAGAATATTCATGTGTAATCCTTATCAAAAAAAATAATAAATGAATTTTCTTTGGTACCTTGTGATGTTTGTAAATACATGAGTTCTATGAAACCTTTCATTTCTGCATTCTGCATTTTTGCATCTTTGCATTCTTCATTTAGCATTTGCATACGCATGTATCTCTGTTGTGGCTCATCCGACTTTCTGTCCTTGTCTCGTCAGTTGACATCTTGACCATCTGACCAAACTTGAAGCAATCGTTGAAGGATAGTAAAGAGAACAAAGGATATGGATCCCATGACCGGTTTCAAGGTGATAACTAATCTGATATTTGATCTTCCCTCTGATGACAATGTTCGACAAGCGGATGTTCCTATACAATTTCAACCTATGCAAGATAACCTGGTTAATCAAGTTGATAGAAGAGATTCCCAGTTTCCACGGTGTATACCAAATCCTAAGAGTGTTCATACTGAGAGGATCGACTTGAACACCAGTTGTGAATTTCATGATAAAGTGATGGGGCATTCAGTTGAAGAATGCAAGGTATTCCAAGAAAAGTTCAAGAGATGATCGACGGAAAGTTGTTGACCTTCAAAAGAGAAAGCCCAATCTTGAATGGGACGTCGTTGTGTTAATCTTTAAAAGGGATGGTTTGGCTGTTCATTTCGTTTGCTTATATGTATTTTATTTCTTTGATTATAAAAGCATAATTGGCATGTAGGAACTTGTTTTTCTTGAACGATAATGCATTTAACATGTCTGTCTTGAAGAAATTCATTTGTGTTCACTCATAAAAATTATTTTTCATAATTGATAATGCCACATTTACCCAATCAATCTCTTGCTTTAATAGAGAATTGGGAGGAGGATGACGAACCAAAAATGCCAGATCTCTTATCGTATGCTTTTGAATGAAACCCTACTGATGATGTAAGGCATTGTTTCAAATCCTCAAATATTGGAGATATAAGGAAGATAATCCCTCATTAACCCCTTTGAGCCTTGAAGTAGGAGTTTTTTTTTTCCAAATAAAAAAAACCTCAATTTTTAACCTGAGGCAGGGTAGTTTTCAGTTAAACTGATCGAGCACCCAGACTCTAAAAAAGCAGGAGTGAACATTCGAGAATCCATTTTATCTATCCCTAACATATTAGGAGGCTAGAAGTTAAAAAACGCGAATGATTATCCCTCAACTATCTAAAGAGTGAGGCAGTCACAATCCTTTCAAAAAGGTCAAAATGACTTAGAGTCACATAACTTGTTCAAAAATTAATAAAATAACGAAAAAGAAAAAGCCTGCTAAGTCAAACCCATGAAGGAGACTTAGGCAAAATTGAGGCATCCCGCTGGACTTCAAAGTCAAATTCAAAAGACTCTGTCCAGGAAAAAGTTAGGGAATGAAAAATGCAAAAAGCCAAAGCAAAGGATCACAAAGAAAAATCCTATGTAAAGAACAAAGTTGTGTGATCAAAAGAAAATAGGTGAGTGGCTGCCATGTCCAAAGCCTCGATTGAGTTCTCGACCATATCGAAATCCTCTTGAGAGATGAGTGTTCATGTCAAGTTTAACTGAATGTAGGATTGGAGAATATCACGAAGAAGGGGTGGATACAAATAAACTTTGAGCCTTTATCCTTTGTTTCTTAAACCGTGAACCAAGCCACGATACAACCTTTAGAAGACCTAATTGAAGTAGGGTTCATTTTGAAAGCATAATCGATGAGATGACGTTTCCTGACTCCTATGAGCTATGCTCAAACTTGGCATTGGCCTTATAAAAATTAAACTCATATCCTAACTAGTGATTCAATCACAAGTTATAGTGATATCTTTTCTTTTTTTTTAACTTCAAGACAAACATATATGTTGCATTAACAATTTCAGGATTAGCATTTCATGCGTGTTGATTTTTGCCTCATATCTTAGAAAGTTTACATATAGACATCAATGATGACACTTGAAGACTCTGCGGAACAGGGGCAAATTGTTTTCAGGTTGCTCACAAATACATGCCTAACTTTCTTAAGAGTTATTTCTTGAAGACTCGGCCATAACACTGTCAATCAAAGTCAGTTACGTTGAGATTCGACGAATCTCTCCAAGAGTTTGAAAACAGTGGGGCATTTTGGACGCCATGATTTCTGTAAAGTCCTCTTGGAATGACTCTTTCTCATAAAGCATGTATTCTGGGGCATTATTTTGTTCAAAATAAAGACTCCCACGCAGTTCATCAAGGCAAAACTGCTTTGTTTCCGTAACATTCTTCATGTCCCCGGTGAATTTCACTTCAGGTGGTCATTCTCTGATGAAGCTCTTCAATGCAAGAATTCCCAGTGGTTAGCTTAACTTCACTTCCCCAATGAAACAGGTGATATTTTAATCCTTGGAGAATCTTCGTAAGTTTCGCTTTCCTAGTGAAGTGAATGCCATTTCACCCTTCAGTGGATCTCTTTACAACACCGATCTCCCCCGTTGAAGTGGATATTTATTTTATCCCCTGTGAGACCTCGACTCAGGTGTCTCTATCTACAACTCCAGCAGAAATCCCTCCAATGAAGTAGGATATTTCTTCTAAAAAGGTGATCCATCGTGACGAATCCGTCAATAAAAATAGGATATTACACCCCCAAGTGGAATGTTCTCTATTCCCCATATGAGTTTTAAGACCTTGAAGCAGGATTGTGGTCCCATATTCAGTTCTCCAACTATCCCCAGTGATACTTCTATCTTTGAAGATTGGTCGGATGTTTGTTCCGAGATGTTTCATCTCTGGTTGCTTCTCTCGTTTGTTTTGTCAGCATAAGCACACACATAACATATAGATAGATAGCATAGCATGTGCATTTTGCATCTTTGTGTTGGTTTTTCTGTTGCTTTGACCGTGTTTATCCCCAAGCGACTGGGTTTGTCTTCTCCTTTCAAGTAGAGTTGCCATCCCTAAGCAGAAAAGAGCACAATATTTCCATTTCCCCACGAAGTTTGATCCTCATGGAAGACGGTTGTTTTAGTTAAATACCATTTGAGCTCATGCCTCAATGGTCGAGTCTTACTTGACAGTTTCTCTTCAGTTACTTCCTGAATTGAAATTTGGTCCCTGACAATTATAATTTTCGGATGTCTCCAACTTTTGAACCTGGATTAAGTGTGCATTTATTTTGCACTTGACTCCCTAGGAAGGGTCTTTATGAAGATAATTATTGAAGACAGGTATTTCTCCAACAGTATTATCATAATGCCTCAACAATTTACATCTGGGTTACAAGCAACCTCTTTATTTGAGCAACTTGTTTTGATCAGGATCTTATTCAAAATGAAAAATGGCTGTCTCCTCAAGACAGTTTGTCCGTCCCCAGTGGGTTTATCAAGATTATCAACTCGTCAAATGGCATCTCTCCGGAAATCCATCAGAGAAGTTTGTCGAAGACTTTACAGATATTTCTCTTTATTTGAAAATTTTCACTTCAAGAGTTTCACACATTTTTACAGCTACAACAAAGAAATACTCTCCAGGAATGTATTCCCCAGTAAGTTTATTACACAAGAATATTTCCATCAAATGGCATCTCTCCCGAGAGGTTTGGTGAAGTTTATTATATTTGATCTCTCTCTATTTGAGAAGACATATTCACAAATCAACCGACCTACATCTCTTCTAAAGATCCCCGATGAAGCTTTACGATCTCCAGTATAATATGACTTATCGCTAAAGGTTCTATAAATCTACAGTGATATTTTAACCCCATGTGAAGATGCTCTCACGAGTTTTCGTCATTTTAGGTAGAAACTGAGACCCTTTCATGGCACACAAACCATGAGGCGTGGGGAGGTTTATTTCAAGAAACTAAGACCCGTTCATGGCACACAAACCATGAGGCATGGGGAGGTTTATTTCAAGAAACTGAGACTCGTTCATGGCACAATAACCATGAGGCGTGGGAAGGTTTATTTCAAGAAACTGAGACCATTCATGGCACACAAACCATGAGGCATGGGGAGGTTTATTTCAAGAAACTGAGACTCGTTCATGGCACAATAACCATGAGGCGTGGGAAGGTTTATTTCAAGAAACTGAGACCCGTTCATGGCACACAAACCATAAGGCGTTGGGAGGTTATATCAAGAAATTGAGACCCGTTCATGGCGCACAAACCATGAGGCGTGGGGAGGTTATTTCAAGAAACTGAGACCCGTTCATGGCATACAAACCATGAGGCGTGGGGAGGTTTATTTCAAGAAACTGAGACCCGTTCATGGCACACAAACCATGAGGTGTGGGGAGGTTATTTCAAGAAACTAATACCTGTTCATGGAACACAAACCATGAGGCGTGGGGAGGTTATAACAACTCTTTTCAAGTTCAAACAAGAAACTGAGACCTGTTCATGGCATTCAGGCAATGAAGCGTGGGGAGGTTTTGTTTACACTATTTTCAACACCATACTCAATTGAGAAGCTGAATGTTGTCCCGATCAAGAGAGTTCGTTTTGGACATTACCATTGTCTAGACTACCACCTGTTGGAAGCAGATTATTCTTCGATTACAAGTTTCTCGCTCGTTGTTTAAATTCACCATGTTCTTGATGTATGTGAGATACTCTTATACTTTTGGAGATTCCTTATTGCTGGTTGTTTCCTCACCTCGTGGAGTCTCGCTTTGTTGAGCCCGTCTTTTGGTTGCTCCTGGGTTTCTCGCGTGTTGTGTCTAGTTTTCCCCCTGTGGATCATGTCTCCACAGGACCGTCCTCGGTCTTGCTTTCTCATATCATTGCACATCATATGCATTTGGTGGCATCTTAGGGCCAAAAATTCGTGCAATGTCTGTATTTAAGTCCCTCCAATCTCGTCTAGATGAAGATTTCAATCTCCACATCTCCGGATAGAAGTAACTTAAATAGGGGCATCTGTCACACCCTAATTTTTGACCTTAAGATTCCACCTCCTTGCGTTTTCTTACATTTTATCTTTATACTTTTGTCTGTGTGTTTATCAGGACTAACGAGTGTGTGCAAGGTCATTTTGCTTTAAAAGACACCACAGGTGGATCCTTACGACTAGACCCCTAAACCAAAGTTTCGATCCTTCTCAAAGTTTTCTCTTTATCAAGACTTGCCAGGACAGGATTCGCCAAGAGATAAGATAATGAGCTCATGCGTTACAATTCAAGCTCACTCCAAATTTAATTCAAGTCATTATCTCAAGATTTAAAACTCACGTTTCAATGCATTATGGGGTTGAATCCAAAAATAGTGCAAGTATGCAAGGTTCAGATGGACAAACTTAGAGATGATACAAGCTTTACTTATGCACCTAAGGGACGGGCTAAAGGTTGGGCCATTAGATCATGACACAAGCAGAAGTGTGCAAAGGGAATTTCAATTTCCACCATTTATTTCTAAGCATTATTTAAGAAGTGAAATCGATGATGGCACCTATTTACCCTGGTTTCTTGAGCACTGTGGTTATGATTTATTTTGAACACAAGGCATCTAATTTATGAATGAACCAGTGCGGGTTTAATTAAAGTCAAATTACTTTTTGGAGGCAAGTACAATTCATTCTCCACAAGGGCACTTTGGCTGGATTTCTTTACAAGAACCGTAATGGTCTCTTAAGTATATTTGGTAGACGTTCGCATTATATTATTCAATGATAAATCCACTGGCCCACAGTGATTACACGTGTGTTGGTAGTAATGAAATAACCAAGTTGTTTAACACGTAAGAATTACAACAAGTAGCCAAAGTGACCCTACAACAATTGAAGGACTATTTCCGTATGAAACGAGGGGAGAACATCAAAGAAGCCAAATCAATTCCGAAAAATTATAATAAAGGAAAACAAGTTGCAATGCTACATTCCCACAAAAATCTTTGGGCATCTCTTACTACTTCACACCACCACCTAAGCCAGAACTTCAGCTAAACGACAAGCCTTATACGCATACTACCAGCCAAGCCGCCACAGTATGTCGACTTTAAGCGTGCACCTCACCAAAGCCTAAAACTAACAACCTGCATAACAAGAAACTTTACATTAGTATCGTCACAACAATATCCAAAAACAGTGTCAAAGCTAAATGACTAATTAAACAATGAAGGTTCCACATCAGCATTCTATATACAGTTTGACAATCTTGATTGTTATGGTCGATTATTTTCCCCAATGGCTGAAGATTTTATAAACCTCAATGGATGGAATTAGTAGATGCAATTTGATAATAGCTAATGATGTTACCCCTGCATTGAAAGAGTTCTCGATTCCCAAATTAGAGTAAATCATACTGAAAGACGTGGAAAACCCGAAGACGGAGCGACATCACCAATTCCACACATTGAGGACATTGCAAGTCCAAAGTGGTGGTTATCTTTCCTTCCTCAATGCAGAAGACCTGTCATAATTTTGAGAAGTTCGTGATTAAGGAATGCGCTTTAGAGGAAGAGATACTTTAATAGACTTCTATTAAAAATAGCAACAATCGTAGTAAGTTGGTGGCACTACACGAAAAAAGCACAAAGCATTTGCGCCAACAATCTCGCCGGCAGCGTCAATGGTATCAGCTCCAAACGCACTTCAGACAAGCAATATTCTTTCCTAATTAACTCAACAATCTGGAAATAAAGACCACAAACACACATTTGTTCGCATCAGCACCAGACTCAGAGACTCATTAATGAGGAAGCTGCACAAGTGAAGTTGTCAAGAATCAAACTCATTAAGAATAAAGGGCATCGAAAGAAAACGAGAATATGTTTCAAAAGAAATCAGCCTTCATGAGTTAGGGAACAAGGGTCACGGTTCTTTCCTTACAAGTTTGAGCATGTCCAGAACACAATCAAAACACATTCAAGTTCTTTCCAAAAGCAACACTGCGACGAGCTTGTTTCAAGAAGGAAATAAGAAGAGCGTATCAAAACATATTTAGGACATGTCCCAAAGGGGTTTACCTTCATCAATTTCTGGTCGAAAACGCATTTATCAGTTTCCTTCTTGAGCCAGACGGCCGCCATCAATTCACCAATAGTTTTCCGACACATTGAAGAGGCGCCAAAACAAAGATGGAAATAGCCTTTATTTGCTTTAACACCGTGTTCCTGTGGATCATGATCTATGTATATAAGAAGACTGAGTCAGAAGGAAAAGGGGGGATTCGTAAAACCAACAACGTCAAACCCTAACAGAGATTCACAGTCACCACAACAGACAAAAACAGTTCGCAATCAAACCTCCAGAAATCCCCAATCGAAACCCTTAAACTCGAAATTTAAAGAAAAATGCTTATCTTCTCATTTCTTCCGCCGTGAGATTACCTCCGCGAACCTGAATCGCCATCCCTTCAAACCTTCGCCTCGTACCTTCCAAACCATCGTCGCCGTCCTCGCGAACCCCTCTCCGAAACTCCACCACGTAAAGCCCTTGCCGCCGTTTCCCAGATCCTTCCGCTATCTGCTAGCCACCATCGGAAACCCCTCCACACAAAAATATTGCAAACCGTGAACGTTTTCTTGTTAACATATTAGTTTTTTGTCTTGCTGTTTGTTTTACAGGATCGTGGCAATGGAGGAAGAGGATGAGATGGGAGAACGAGAAGAATCGAGACGGACATAAAGAAAGGAAGCAGAAGAGGGTCGTATGGAAGAAGAGAAAGCCGACGGAAGAGATGAGAAAGAGAGAGAAGAAGATGTGGGAAAACGGCGAAAGAAGGGAGGAAGGACTTAGTTTCTAGGGTTTTCTGGCATTCTATTTTTATGTTGTAATCAAATACCCGCTCACCCACTGTACCTACCATGCACTCGCTCATCATCGGCTTCCATCCTTCATCAAATCATCATCACGCGGTCCACACCATAAGTTCCACCGTATACTCTCGCAGACGCATACACAGGATCTGTCGCCCCCAATCCCTTCAGTTTCCTTTTATTTCAGTTTTATTTATTTTATTATTTTATTTTGTAATAATGTAATATTAATAAAGCTATACTAACAAACTAACCCAAACTAACTACTAACATTTTATTGTTAAAAATCTGAAAATAGTTCATAATAAAAAAATCCATAAAACATTTATTTATCTAAAAATCCAAAAAAAAAAACAATTTACTTTCTTTTAAAAGTAACGTAGAACTTTAATCTTTTTCTAATTCATAATTAATCTACTTTTTTTAAAACAAAATATATAACTCTTTTGGTAATTCAAGATTAACCTTTTTATAAAAATTGACTTCTATTTCTTAATAATTTCTCCAAAACATCAACAAAAAATAACAATTAACTTCTTTTCCAAGCAAGTTCTCAATTCCGATACACTTAATCTTTCTCCATCACAATCATTATTTAACATTATGTCTCAATTTCCATTCAACTTCTACTCATACTCACCGTACGACATTCGCATATTTCATCACTTATTTACATTTTCAATTATTCATCCGCTTTACCGTTTATCCCCTCCGGAGGAAAGGTTTACATGTTTGACTCCCGTGTCAATGCCTTTACCCTCACCCTAGCCTTAGGATTTGAGTCCCCGTACTCACCTTTTGGGCGTCCCTCCGTGGACATTCCCCACTTATCCAAACCTTAAGATTTGAGTCTCCGTACTCACCTTTTAGGCATCCCGTCGTGGACATATCTTCACCCTTTTCAATTCAACTTTCAACGTAGATAGGAGTCTCCGCACTCCAAGTAGGCGTTTCCTTATGAACGCTTACCTCCACCCTGGAACCTTGACCACAGTCAAGAAGTTCCTGATAACCCTTTAGGGGAACTACAAATACTCTGATTCCATTCCCGTTAGGATATGTAGACACAAAATGCAACGTCTTGGCGAGTATACTTAGAATTAAACCACTAGGCCTTTCATCTTTAAGCAAATAACCCTTAGCAATAAACAAACATAAAACAAGAGGTTCCTGTAGAGTACTACAGAAACTTAGGATGCTAGCACCTTCCCTAAGTTTAACCAACCCCCGAACCAAAAACTCTCTAGCTTTTGCATTTGTATTGCATTGTGGGTAATTCGATCTTTTTCCCTTCCTTTGGACAAATTAAAGACCGGTTGTAATGAATTTAGATTCAAGCTAATCAATAGCTTCGTATCCAATTTTCACCGCGACAGAAATCTTCAAGTTAATTCTAGAAAAATAATGGGCTCCAAATGATTAAAATTGACCAAGTTATGCCCTTTTGAAGTTGACTAAGAAAACCTTCCAAACCCCAAAATGACCTATAATATCTTGAAACTGTTGATGACCTTCCAAGCATAATTTGATCTTTCCTTGCAAAGAGGACTTGTTAGGGATGATGATAAGAGTTCATTAGAAAAAGAACCACCTTAAGATGTTGAAAATTGGAGGAGATATGTTCATTTGATCATAGCATCCACAAATTTCCATATTAGGTCCAACACCTTGCACCAAACTTGAATCCCTTGATGATTTCTTGCACAATAAGCCATGATGAAACATATATGATGTTGGAATGATGTTGCCTTGAACCATACCTGATGAAGAGGAACTTCTAAGGTTGGGGACACCACAAAGCCATAGAGAACCCCTTGCTTGAACTTGAAGAAACACAACCTTCTTGCTTGAGAAACAAACCATGATACCTTGATCCCCTGCCAAGAACAAATGTTATGCAAACATGGATATGAAAACTCAAAGAAACATAAGCCAAGAACACAAGATAAGATGAGAAAATTTTGGGGTTCTATTGTGTGGTCTCGATACTCGTCTTTAAATATGAAGACATGACTATATTCGCCACACCATTCTCACAATAAATCTTTTGAGATAAAGAATTGGGTACTACCCGCTAGGGGTTACTATCCGAGGACTTATTTCACCCTTAAAAAATAACTTTTACAAATCAAACGTGACATCTTGCCTTGATGGAGAAAACTATCTCTTTTCAAAAAGATCTGTTACGTTCGTTCTACCGCAAACAGGTAATGCTTAAGACTCCACAAGTGAGTTGTAGTACACCTAATTGATAGAATGCACACAGTAACATCGTCCATAAAAACACCAATAAACTATGGGCCGAACTATGACTGCTTTGATTCTTCACTTCTTTTAAGTGAAGATACGTACGTAGGCACAAGGGCCCCAATCCTAGTCGAGCACTCTTCCATCTTTTTATCCGTAGTTTTTTGAACTACGTTGACTCTGACTTTCTCATATCTATTAAGAATACGTAGGCATAAAACTGCGACGTCCTACCGAGTCTCTTTTTCCTATTTCTAACCTTTCTCTATCCCCTTAGAACACTATTTATAGCAGTATCTTTTAGAAAATACCTTCACGCATAGACAAGCAAATGGTTCCCATCGAGTACGATGGATGCGAAGGGTGCTAATACCTTCCCTTTGCATAACCGGCTTTCGAACCCTTTCCCTTGGTTGTGAGACCATCTTATCCGTTTCTTTTTGGTGTTTGATGTTTCCCATTCCCCTTTTTGGATAAATAAAGTTTGATGGCGACTCATCTATTCTTCTTTTCGCCTCTTCGTCATTGCATTTTTTCGAGTAGCGATAGCTTGGCGACTCTGCTCGGGACACCTACTAAGCCAAACCTAGTTTGTTTGTCACATGCGTGCTTTATTTGCTTTTATTGTTTTATTATGTTATGTCCTCTTACCTGTGTGTTGCACCCCAAAATTTGACCAACATTTCTTTACCTAGCTTGTGGTTCATCTCATTCACATTAGCATTATCAACTGCATTTCATTGACATGTGTGCAGGAGATCAAGAGGTATGAGTGCCAACCAAGACTTTGAAGCTATCCAAGAGGGCTATTCAAGTGTTCAAGGGTTGATATCTTTGTCAGAGAAGTTAAGAGATCCTCAGAGAGATTGGTTGAAACCAAGGTTGTGTGCCTCCTAACTTGAGAGTTGTGGGAGCTCCTCAGATGATTCTGAAGCTATGAGGAAGGAATTGAAGCCTTGAGAGAGCTTATGAGATGTCTTGAAAGCCATCATGAATCCTAGAGAGGTCATTGTGCAAGATTAAAGAGACCCAGCCATGAGTGGTGCAGTTAGGGTTTGATTGGGTCAACCCTAGGTCTACTGATGATTTGGAGAGGGTTGAGACCTAATTCAAGATCCATATGATCATGGATTGATGCATTGAGATTCTATAAGGATGATTCCAAGATCAACTCATCATGATTGAAGATTTTGAGAAGTTTCAAGCTAGGGTTTCTAAGGCTTGACAGTATAAAATCCCCTAGTTTGATCCCTATCTTCAAGGCAGTTTAGCTCAAGATGTGATTGTCATATCATCTTACCCCCAACATGAATGTTGTAGAGCTTGCTCTTAGATTTAATGTGAGTACTAGAAGTCCTTGATAGGATTTGTAGATCTCAAGTTATGACTTTGACAAGTTACAGGTCATCTGAGGTATGTGAATCTGGGGCCTTGAAAGTCACCCAACTTGCATCCCACGTTTTCCTAAGAAGGATGATTCCTATGAACTTTTGGTCAACATGAATGTTGTTCCTTATCTTCTTAGCTTTCTAGAGAGTACTAGAAGTCCTTGATAGAATTTGTAGAACTCAAGTTATGGCTTTGACAAGTCAAAGGCATTTTGGTCATTTGGAGATTATAGGTCATTTCAAGCATAAGGCCATAACTCCTATTTCCAAGCTTCAAATGGAAAAATCTTCAACATCAAACTTGCTTAAAATGATGATTTAAGGCTAGTAAGGAGGCCATGAAATGTTGAAAAAGCTTGTAGCTCAAAATGGTAAAAATGACCTAAAATGGAGGCATAAGTTAAATAAGTCAAAGTTGGAAATTGAAATTTCCAAGCTACACATCCAAACCATGACATGTAATAGGTCATTTTGACTCTAGAAAGCATTCTAGAAACAATGGTTCAGCCACATTTTTGAGTTGAGGTTTAGATCATGGACTTGCTTTGGAAAATGATTGCTTGCATATTAAGGTACATATGCAAAACACAAGGAAACTCAATACACAAGCTAGCAAAGTATCCTAACATGTCATGTATCTCATCTAAGGAGATTTTCAAGTCAGAACAAGCTGCTGCAAGAGGTATAGCATGAGATGATACATGAGATGGATTGAAATCAAAAACTCATGACATGAGAATCTCAAATTCTCATTGGATGATTCCAGAAAGTTCTGGATGGTTTAGAACCATCCTATATAGTGATTAGAACTTGCTCAGATGCAAGGTTGGTGAGAGATTAGAGAGGAGAGTGAGATAGCCATTTCAATTTCTTCCATTGCAAGTTGAAATCAATTTCTACATTCCACACCATTTCCATTGATTCTTTCAATCCTAACACCTTCCATTGATCATGCTGAATGTGTGCATACCAAATTGAGGGCAAGATCGTGTGAGATTGGAGAGATAGCATTTGGATTTTGGGAGCTGCAAGTCACAATCGGGTTTGGAGATTCAAGCTTCTTGGATCAAATCTTTTGCAAACAGAAGCACCAACATCAATCAAGGAGTGATTCTGAAGAGTTTGAGAGGTTGAAGTGAAGGTTTGACCTATCTGATATTCAAGATTTGACAGGTTTGCAACTTTTCTTCTACACCTTAATTTAAACATAATTAGTTAGATTTGTTAGGTTAGAATGGTTAGAGACAAGTAGGAGATTGATTCTGGAAAGTTTGAGAGCATTTGGTGAAGTTCAAGATAGTGACACCATTTTTGTTTACCACCATAACTTGCTGAATCTTGAGAGATAATCGTGGTATGATAGCAAGAATCGACCAGTGTAGCATGAGGAAGAGATTGATCACTTTAATTTCAAGAATGGTTATAGTTGAAGTTTGAGCATAGTTTTGATTCAATATCGGGTTTAGGGATTGAGGATGATTCTTTGAATTCTAAGGTGATGATCATAATCAACATGGAATTTAGAACAGATTAGGGCTTTGAACCATGGATTTTGGTTGAGAATTGAGGTGATACGATTGTGGTGAAGACTCACTATGAAGCTCTGTTTCCATGGCTTCTTCATTTCAAACCCTGGCTGAAGGAAGAAGATGACTCCATGGCCGTTGGATCATGCGAGGACTCATTGACTGGACTTGGATCTAAGGGTTGTGATTTAATTTTGCGTGTGAAGAGGGAAGTCTGAGGACGACCAAAACGCGGCGTTTCATTAAAACTGTGGTCTTGGGCTTTAGTGGACTGATTGATATTCACACCCCCATCCATGGCCCATTGTAGATTTGAACTATTTTTCTTTACTAAATGCACCGCATATTTTCCTTTTTCTTTATATTTTGTGATTTGTTTTCTGATTAAATCATGGGCCTAGCGCGCATTGCTGATGGCACCCCCATTTTAAGCCCATCCTCATATTGAACTGCATACCATTGCTATCTGCACCAAGCATTTACCATTTTATTTTCTTTTTCTCCATTTTTCTTTAATCTTTGAAAAATCATATTAAATAGAAAATTAATGATTTTTGCATGGGGATTTTTTATCCTATTTCATGTTAATGTCTAGAAAATTATAAAATCAAAACATTTGCGTTTCATGCATTTTTAGTATTTTTTGTGTATTTTCTCTTTTAATAGCTTTTTAATTCCTTTTATGTTGATGCATAGATTTGTAGAATTTTGTTTAGCTAGTTCCCTTTGAATTTTTATGCCATTCTTTTTAGGATAGTTAGATTAGGAATTTATCTCCCCCCTGGATTAATTCCATAATTTTGTGATTAGTTTTTGATTAATTTTGATTAGATGACTTTAGGTTGTGTAGATTTAGGTCAATCCTTAACATAGGTCCACAATAACACTAGAATTTTGGGTTTTTAGGTCAAGTTAGACATTAGGACATATAGGGTATTAAGGGTAGTCATATAGGATCCCCTAGAAATTATATTAGATTTTAATATAATAGTATACTATTTTTAATTGATTTTTGTAATTGATTGTTGTTTGTGTTGCCCTTGTGGGCTTGTATTTTGTTTTGCTTTGCTTTGTTGGCTTGGTGGGCTTGGTCTTGCTTTGTGGAGCATAGAGGAGCATAGTGGAAGACTTGAAGATTGAATAAGGAGCTTGAGAGCTTGAAGACTTGTTTGTTTTGTTGTTGTTTTAGGGTTAGGAATTAAGTAGAGCTTAGACTTAGTTAATTTCCTTCTCAAACATGGATGGTATCTTTCACCTCCATTCTTCCCCATAATTCAAGGTTCTTACATGGTATTCACCTCCCTCCTTTGGAGGGATAAGTGATGGTACCTAGGAAGTAGAACCTTTGATGGAACCATTCTTTTGATGTTAAACCCTTATAGGTCACCTTTGGTGGTCAATAAGCAGTTTAATATCCTAGCTTATCCAGTTAAGTGATTTCCTCTGGTTTGAGTATCTTGAGAGATTTTGGGCTTGAGTGTGAAGATGAAGACTTCATTGAAGAGTATGGAAGAGGATGATTCCCTGAGCATTGCCATTTCAGCTGAAGCTTGAAGAGCAAGAAGAGCAAGTGGATACTTGAAGATCCAGTAAAGATTGACTGAAGAGTCGAAGCTTGGAGATCCTGAAGAATCAAGTGGATACTTGTGGTTAAGAGTGAAGCTTGAACGTGGAACTGATTAAGGAGCTGAAGCTTGAAGAAGAAGATAAGTTGAAACTTATGTTGAAGGATTGAAACCTGGAGAAGCAAGTTGATATTTGTCATGAGAGGTGGTAGCCTTGAAAGGTGGTTGAAGTCTGAAGAATGAGTTGCTGTCAGAAGAGCTGAGGCTTGGAGTTGGAAGAGAGAGGAGTTGACCTGCTTTCTTGTCTGTTGTCTGTATTGATGTGCCTTGTTTGACTTGCTTGATGCATTAGAATAAGTCCATATCTAGACTAGCTTTAATCTAGGAGCATGATTGCACTAGAGGTTGAGTTGCTCCCTCTGCTTGTATTGTTACTGTATGGCTTTGCTTGCGGGTATTCGGTAGAGCTCAGCTCCCTTGCCCATGTGGTTTATTTTGCTTGATAGCATGATTTCATTGTTACTGTATGATTGCAGTTTACTGTATTTTGTTTGATAGCATGTTTTATTATGATTACTGTTATTCATTCTGGCTTGAGGTTGAGATGAGCTTGTGGAGGCTGCTGCCCCACACATGTTTCCTCCCTCACTTGCATTGCATGCATTTTACTGTTTACTGTTTTAAGCTGATGCTTTATCTGTTTCTGTTCATCATTGACATGATCCCTTAGGACTCTCATTTCCTTTGATAAGGAAATGATGATAGAACTTTAGGTTGAAACCTATGCATGATAACTTCTGGGAGTTCCCTGTTTCAAACTTCAACCATAGGATGAATCCTTGGCATGACAACAGTAGGACTTGATAGTCTCCCTTTAGTTGGGCCTGTTCTCTTCTCATCTCAAAACAGCTTAAGATACAGTAATCATGAATGATTTCTTTCGTACATTACGAGCCTTAAGCTATCCGAGAAAGGATTGTTGGAGAGCTTCTTTTCAACAGTCTGGATGTTTAGTATGGTACCCTTTGGGTGACATGCAACGCATTCACTCTCAGGTCATAGTCTTTAGTGCGATTGAAATTGCAAACACAATAAAAAACGCTTCTTCCGTAAAAGACAGAAAACAAACTTCAAACCTTTTTGCCCCGTGGGCCCATAATTCAAAGGAAGCTTTTCTGAAGAAAAGAGTGTCGTTAAACTTCAGCGCCACCACGAACAGGCTTTGTCCCTAACTGCTGGAACTGCTGTTTAACCCTACTCGATAAAACAGATGAATCTGAATTCCTTTAATCCATATTATCCCGAACTACGTAAGCTCTGATCTCTCATATCTGTTGAGAGTACATAGGCACAATACTGATGTATTGGCGAGCCACCTTCCCCGTAACCCGTCGTAGGCCGAACTACGTTGACTCTGATTTCTCATTCTCTGATGGGAATACGTAGGCATAAAGCGCGATGCTTTGCCGAGTCATTTTCTTTTCTGTTTTAAGCCAGCCTTGATAGGTAGATAGATAAACCAACTCGTCCAGTAAACACAACAAGCGTGGATCCCGTCGAGTACGACGGACGTGAGGGGTGCTAATACCTTCCCCTTGCGTAACCGACTCCCGAACCCAGACAATGGTTGCGACGACCTTGTCTTACCCTTTTTCGTCAGGTTTTTCGGATCGTTTCCTTTCCCGCTCTGAGGGATAAATAACGAAAGGTGGCGACTCTTCTATTCTTCCGGCACCTTATTTTTGCGGAAGCGACAGCTGGCGACTCTGCTGGGGACTTGATAGTTTCCTGGGATCCAACGTCCCGTATGCGAGTCAGTTTGGGGATCCGACGTCCCCTGCGATATTCAATCCTAGCGCTTGTATGATTACTTGTTGGGTTATGTTTATTTATCGCATTTTTATTTCCCGCACTTTATTTTCAGTAAGATATGATTATCTGTGCTGTTGTGGGAGGGGCATTCTAATGAGTGAGAAGCCAGACCCAGGCTTGAGTGAACATAGCATTAGTTGTGGAAATTAGTGGGCGCGTGCTTGCTTTGCAGGCACTAGTGTCTCATGAAATCCACGCTCAGATGAGGTTCTCCCGGTTGGCTTCTCTTTCAACCCTTTGGGTTGAGACGGTTGTTGGTTTGGAGGATTGTCGACTCTGGGGACCGATCATTTGTGATTCAGCCGAGTGAGGCCGTTTCATGAGCTGGTGATGCCACACCTTCTGGGTATCGTATCACCTCTCTTGAATGTCTGTGACGCTGATGAACGTATAGGATGCCGAACTTGAGTCAGTTTAGGTCCATACCTATGAGCAGGGTTGGGTTTATTGCAGGAAACTTTGACCTTCAGACTACCTGGTTTTCTTGACAGCGAATCAGTTTTGTTGGTACCGGAGGTTCTCATCATCAGATATATGATTGTTCTTGACAGAATAGGTTTTGATTGGGATCAGAGGATCTTATCATCAGATGAGTAGTTGTTCTTGATAGAGCAGGTTTTGATCAGAGGATCTTATCATCAGATGAGTAGTTGTTCTTGATAGAGCAGGTTTTGATAGGAGGATCTTATCGTCAGATGTGTATTTGTTCTTGACAGAGCAGGTTTATGACTGGGGTCTGAGGATCTCATTATCAGATGTTTGTTCTTGATAGAGCAGAGTTTTGGTCATCAGTTGTTTGTTCTTGATAGAGCAGATTTATGGTTGGGGTCTGAAGATCTCATCAGCAGATGTATGTTTGTTCTTGACAGAGCAGAGTTTCTTGGTCCTGTATCAGAGGTCCTTATTATCAGACGTTTGTTCTTGACAGAGCAGAATTATGGTCCTATGTATATGGCCCTATCAGATAGTTGTTCTTGACAGAGCAGAATTGTGGTCCGATACCCGAGTTTTCTTATTATCAGATATAATGGTTGTTCTTGACAGAGCAGCGTCATGGTTTTGTTGATGCAGAATCTCCACAGCACAGTTACCTTGATCTCCTGCTGCATGATTGCATTTTACATTTCTTTGCATACTCATTTGCATTTCATTAACGTGTGTCTGTGTTGCAGGTACCGTTTTCCCCGATCCAGGATTTCTTGCCTCCTATTGTATTTGTTATGGGTTCTCTGAGGAAGACCGTGGCTTACAAGTTCCCTGTCCCTGATGTGGTTCGGCTAACCGGTTTGATTGCTTTAGCAGATGATTATGTGAGGGATGAGTTCATAAAATCTTACGGCAAATTGCTCAGTTTGGTTCGTAAACCTTCTGCGTTCGAGTTGAATGGGTTGCACGCTCTGCTGCAGTTCTACGACCCTCCGTTGAGATGTTTCACTTTTCAGGATTTTGTTCTTGCACCCACGCTAGAGGAATATGTTGATTTGTTAGGTGTGCCTGTCAAGAGGCAGATGCCTTTTGTTCATATGGATGTTGAGCCTGATCTGGCTGGTCTAGCTCCGTCACTTCATCTGGATGCCTCTGAATTGGTATTGTCTAGTTGGAACAAGGTTCCTGGTTCCTCCTTGCAGTTTTTAGTGGGGAAGGCTCAGCAGTGCGCCAAAGACGGATGTTGGGTCGCGTTCAACGCCATCCTCGCGCTGTGCATATATGGCATCATTCTGTTCCCCAATATGCCCGATTTTGTAGACTTCGACGCATTTCATATCTTTGCATCAGGGAATCCAGTCCCTACCTTGATAGGAGATGTCTACCATTCCGTCCACTACAAAAATGAGAACAGGAGGGGCAAGAATGTCTCATGCTATGTGCCCTTGCTTTATAAATGGCTTGATAGTCATCTGCCCAAGAGGGGTCCCTTTGTTTCGTCTGCAGCCACAGCTGAGTGGTTCGAGCGTCTGATAAGTTTATCTGCAGAGGATATTGACTGGTTTGACAGAGATAGGTTGGGTACCGAGATTATCTTCAGCTGCAGCGGGTTTCCAAACGTGCCTTTGATAGGCAGGAAAGGCTGTATAAACTACAATCCGTCTTTGCTGGTCCGACAGTTCGCGTATGCTTTGAGAGCTCCACCGAAGGATGAAGAGGTACAGGAATCTATGTACCTTACTGGTCTTCTGGAAGGAGATCTGTTATCCAAGCTTCAGCGCGCCAAGAATGGCATCAGTAAGCAGGGAAAGCCATTGCTGGGGAGAAGCAACAACCAAGCCTACCCTCCGTATACGACGTGGATCAGAGCCAGAGCAGATGCTATAGGGATGTCGTTTCTTCCTGCCAAGCCAGAAATCCCTCCAATGATTGAAGAGCCTACTACTGTGCCCATTCAGCAGCATAATCAGGTGTTAGCTGAGCGAGATGAATCGAAGCGGGCGAATGAAGAACTGGAGAAAGAATTGGCTCAGCTCCGAAGCGAGAGGAACGAAGCCGTTCATTCTTTCAAGAGGCAGACAGAGCTGGTGAACCAGCTAGGTACAGACCTGACTAAGCAGATAGCCGAGCGTGAACGCATGGGTCAAGACTTCAAAGCTGTCAACGACGTACTGGCTACGAAGAAGCAGCACTTGGACGAAGCGTATCGGAGGATATCCAAGTTCAACCAGCACTGGAAGGCTTCCCTGGCCACCAGGAAGGAGCAGGAGGATAAGCTGATGCTACAGATCTCCAAGCTGGAAGCCCAGGTGAAGGATAGTGAGAAGAGGTTTGATGAAGAAACCGCTCGCAGATACGCCGCCGCCGAAGGCCAGCTCAACAGGGCTCTCGCTAACCTGAAGGAGCGCAAACTGACGTTTGAGTCCAAGAAACGGAAGTTAGAAGATTGTTTCGGCGAAGGAGCATGGGAAAGTTCGGTCGAAGGACTTCAGTACACCGTTGTGCAGAGGGAATTACTCGTCGAAGGGTTACTCACTCTGCCTGATCATCCAGAAACGAAGGAGTTGTTAGAGGAGTATTGCGCCCGTGGCCGTACTTGACTATTTGTATTCCTTTTGTTTTGATCATTGTTGTATGCTGACCATCACCAGGCTTGTTGGCTGATGTCACGCTGTTGATTCATCTTGTACTCGCTGATGTTGTGTACTGCCTTGATGGGCTTTCTTTATATATGAGATTGTTATTTCCATGATTCGACTCAGACTTCTTCTTATTATCAGCACTGGCACTCAGGCACTAGGATCGGGGGAGACCTCCCTAATGCACAGACACACATTTGCATTTGCATGAAGCATTCGCATAACGAGCACGTTGTCGTTTTTTTCCTAACCCTTTTGTGTTTTATAGGTTGTTTCAGGTTGTTTCAGGTTGTTCCAGGATTGATCAGAGACCTATTCACCGCTATCCGACTAGAGCTAATTGAACCAGGATCATGGAGCAAGTGCAAACTGATGTTCAGGAACTCCGCGAAAGAATGGATCGCTTCATGGAGCTCATGCAAGCGGTCGCCAATGGCCAGGATCAGCTCAGAACCTTGGTTCAGCCTCTGATTTCGAGGGTTGATAGCAATGGCATACTCCATGGTTGGACTGTGCCTACTCCTCCACCAGTTGAAACTCCGCAGAATGGTGTTCCCGTGACCGGGGTAAACGGCAGTGCCAACGACAATGTGATGGCCAACATGGGACTCAATACGACGGGCGTCGGTAATGGGAGTCTGGGAGCTAATGTCAATGTCGGGCTGGGCAACGGCAATGCCGGTGTCGGGAATCTGTTTGGGCCTCAGCCATGGCTAGAGGATCGTCAGGACGATGTGTTCTCTCAGAGAGGTGCTGAAGGGGAGCTGAATGCTGAAGCACGACTTAGATTCAAGGCACTTGAAGATAAGATGAGAGATATCGAGAATCAAAATACTTTGGGCGTTGATATGTCCAAGTTAGGACTAATTGCTGATTTCAAGGTGCCTCACAAGTTCAAGGTGCCTGACTTTGAAAAGTATAAGGGCACCACTTGCCCTCGCGTCCACCTGAGATCGTACTACAGAAAAATGTCTGCTCATTCTGAGGACGAGAAGTTGCTGATGCACTTCTTTCAAGACAGCCTTTCCAGGCCATCCCTTGAGTGGTACATGAGTCTGGAGCCTACTAGTATGCGCATGTGGAAGGATCTTACTGAAGCATTTGTGCACCACTACCAATACAATAGCGACTTGGCCCCGAACCGAGTCCAGCTGCAGAATCTGGCGCAGAGGAATAATGAAAGATTTAAGGAATACGCCCAGCGGTGGCGTGAGTTGGCAGCCAGGGTTCAGCCGCCGATGGTTGAACGTGAGCTTACGCAGATGTTCGTAGCCACCCTCCCAGGGGTTTACTATGAGAAGTTGGTCAGCGGTATGTCCGGAACCTTCTCAGATCTCATATCACGGGTGAGCACATAGAAAATGGGATCAAGCTCGGAAAAATTCAAGGTGAGTCGTCCTCAGCTGGAGGCGGAAAGAAACCTTATAGTGGCAAAAGATGGGAAGGAGAAGCGAGCGCCGTGACCAACGCTCGAAGGAAGGGTAAAGGTCCTCACCAGCAGGTGGCCAGTATAACTATCCCGGCAGTTCCACAACAGCAGCAGCAACCGAATCAACAGGGATACATAAAGTATCAGAATCGGGCACCATTATCGAACCGTCACCTCGAGACACCGCCCATGTCGTACGCGCAACTCTTGCAGACTTTGCTTCAGCTACAGTTGATCCAGAAGAGAACGCTGGCTCCCTTGACCGGGGCACCTCCGCCAGGGTACGACGCGAATGCCACTTGTGAGTTTCACTTAGGGGCACCAGGCCACATAATAGAGAACTGCAAAGCCTTCAAGCACAAGGTGCAGGACATGGTGGATGCCAAGATCATCAACTTCTCCGATAATGTGCCAAATGTCACGAAGAATCCTATGCCGAATCATAGGGGAGGCGGGGTGAACGCCATTATCGAAGACGAGAGTTCGGATTTGTTGACTGACGTCAGAGATTTGAAGACGCCGCTTAGCTT
The DNA here is from genome assembly GCA_963859935.3 of Lathyrus sativus. Classification (NCBI taxonomy): domain Eukaryota; kingdom Viridiplantae; phylum Streptophyta; class Magnoliopsida; order Fabales; family Fabaceae; genus Lathyrus; species Lathyrus sativus. The sequence continues at coordinate 212,542,748 of OZ012739.1, read as the reverse complement.
CGTTAAAGCTAAGTTGATGAAAAGAGGGTTCTTTCCAGGTTGCGGAGAGCTATGTATGGACTGTGCCACACGTTCTGATGGATGTGAACAGTTGATCGAAGGAATCCAAAGTCTGATGACTGAAGGGATTTTACAGTTTAGCCGGAGGGCCGAATGTGGGTCAGGAGAGGTAGTGCTAAAGCAAGATGATGAGGTCGCCACCATCACCATCCCTCGCCAGACGATAACTATTTCTGCGCCCAGACCGCCCACGATCACTATCACCAAAGCTGGGCCGATACCGTTCGAATGCACTAATGCTGTCCCGTGGCATTATGGGGCTGAAGTTTACTGCAACGGACAGAAGTTGGAGCTGGAACCGTTTGGGTCGACCCTGGAGAACCTTGCGGGAATCAGTGGTATTACTCACAGCGGAAGAGTGTTTGCACCACCAGAGGTCGTGGCGGATAAAGCAGTCAGAGCTGATGCAGCTGATACAGGTAAAAATAAGGTCGTTGAAGAGGTCCCTCGTGGGGCAGAAAAAGACTTACTTGTTAAAGATGCCGAGGAGTTTATGCGGTTGATTAAAAAGAGTGACTACAAGATTGTAGACCATCTCCATCAGACGCCCTCGAAGATTTCCATCCTGAACTTATTGTTGTGTTCCGAAGTGCACCGCAACGCGCTGCTGAAGGTGTTGAACACCGCATATGTACCGCAGGAAATATCGGTAAATCAGCTAGAAGAGGTCGTAGCCCATGTGAATGCTGGAAATGGGTTGGGGTTCACTGACCTGGAGCTGACGCCGAAGGGAAGAAACCACAATAGCGCCCTGCACATCTCGATAGAGTGTAGGGGCACGATTATGTCGCACGTGTTGGTGGACACGGGTTCGTCGCTTAATGTTCTTCCGAAGAAGGCATTAATGAAGTTGGATACTCGTGGAGTGATTTGCACACCCAGTGATCTGGTTGTGAAGGCGTTCGACGGAACTAAACGACATGTTTTCGGGGAGGTGACCCTGCCAATCCAAGTTGGTCCGGAAATGTTCGATGCGGTCTTTTATATTATGGACATCATGCCTGCCTACAGCTGTCTCTTGGGCCGGCCATGGATCCATGCTGCTGGTGCCGTGACCTCCACGTTGCACCAGAAACTCAAATATGCTGTCGGGGGTAGCATCGTAACCGTGTGTGGCGAGGAAGATATAATGGTGAGTCATTTGTCGTCCTTCAAGTATGTGGAGATGGATGGCGAAATCCATGAGACTCTATGCCAAGCGTTCGAAGCCGTCAAAGTGAAGGACGTAGCTCCTGTAGTCACTGAAAATCCAGAGATGACTCTCTCCTCATTTAAGGAAGCTCGGGCCGTTGTCCAAGCCGGATCTACCCCAGGCTGGGGGCGAATTTTGGAGATACCTAACAAGCAAGACAAGTTTGGGTTGGGATATTCTCTTGGAGCTGAAGCTTCTTCTTCTTCTAGCAGTGCGTCTCGAGGTAAAGGGTCGATCCAGTTTACCAGTGGCGGAGTGATTTTCGAAAGCATCAACGCGGTGTCTGAAGACAGCGGAGATAGCGACTGTGACCTCGACTCTTGGATCCAGCCAAGCAAACCAGGTGAGAGCCTCACCAACTGGTCTGTCAAGGATATCATCCAGATGACAAGCGAAGAGTAATAATTTACTTTTTCCAATCATTGTACAACCCTATGTCTTACCCGGGGCATAGTGGTTTTATTGTCAGGGCCTTGTTGGATTATGTACATGCATTTTGTTAATAAATCAAAGGCGTTTTCTTCGTAGTCAAATATTGTGATCTCTGTTATTCCTGTTTTATATTTGTTTTGAAAAACAATAAAATGGCAATGGGGTTTGTGCTAACCTGCACATCCTTGTTTTAAACTTAACCCTTGTTATTGCAGGATCCACATAACAGATGACATCGACTCTGGACCTTCTACGGCTCACTTCGACTTTGATTGCCCGATCTATCAAGCCGAAGAAGAGATTGATGAAGACGAAGACCTTCCTGAAGAGTTGGCCCGCTTGTTGAAACAAGAAGAGAGAGTTATTTTGCCTCATGAAGAGGATATCGAGATTGTGAATCTGGGTTCTGAAGAACTCGTCAGAAACGTCAGGATAGGGGCTGCATTGCAGAGCGATGTCAAGCAGAGATTGGTCGAAATGCAAAGAGAGTATAGTGACGTCTTTGCTTGGTCATACGAAGATATGACCGGACTTGACACGGACATCGTGGTCCACCACTTGCCGCTGCGAGAAGATTGCCCTCCCGTTAAGCAGAAGCTTAGGAGGACGAGACCAGATATGGCCGTTAAGATCAAAGAAGAAGTGCAGAAAAAGCTTGATGCTGGCTTCTTAGCAGTCACTACTTACCCTCCGTGGGTCGCCAACATAGTGCCTGTACCAAAGAAGGACGGTAAGGTACGAATGTGCGTCGATTATCGGGATTTAAATAGGGCAAGCCCTAAGGATGATTTCCCGCTTCCCCATATTGATGTGTTGGTCGACAATACAGCTCAGTTCTCCGTGTTTTCGTTCATGGATGGCTTCTTCGGTTACAATCAGATCAAGATGGCGTCGGAGGACATGGAGAAAACTACATTTATCACTCCCTGGGGAACATTTTGCTATAAGGTAATGCCTTTCGGTCTGAAGAACGCAGGGGCCACTTACCAACGAGCAATGGTAACTCTGTTTCATGATATGATTCATCATGAGATCGAAGTCTATGTTGATGACATGATTGCAAAGTCCCAAACAGAGGAGGGACATCTGGTTAATTTGCTGAAGCTTTTTGAGAGGCTTAGGAAGTTCAGGTTGAGGCTGAATCCTAACAAGTGTACTTTCGGAGTACGGTCCGGAAAGTTACTGGGGTTTATTGTGAGCGAAAGAGGCATCGAGGTCGATCCTGCGAAGATAAAAGCGATACAAGAAATGCCAGTGCCAAAAACAAAAAAAGAAGTTCGTGGTTTCTTGGGCAGAATAAACTACATTGCAAGGTTTATTTCTCAGCTCACGGCCACGTGTGAACCGATGTTCAAACTACTAAAGAAAGATCAGGCAATTACCTGGAACGAGGATTGCCAGAAGGCATTCGACAAGATAAAGCAGTATCTTCAGGAACCTCCAATCTTGATACCCCCAGTGGCTGGACGGCCACTAATCATGTACTTGACAGTTCTTGAGAATAGTATGGGATGTGTTCTCGGTCAGCACGACAAGACGAGCAGAAAGGAGCATGCCATTTACTACTTGAGTAAAAAGTTCACAGACTGTGAATCTCGCTACTCGATGCTGGAGAAGACGTGTTGTGCACTAGCCTGGGCTGCCAAACGTTTACGACAGTACATGCTCAATCACACCACCATGCTAATTTCGAAGATGGACCCGATCAAGTACGTCTTCGAGAAGAAAGCGCTTTCGGGCAGGATTGCCAGATGGCAAATGGTGTTGACGGAATATGATATTCAGTATGTTTCCCAGAAGGCCATCAAGGGAAGCGCATTGTGTGATTACCTTGTCGAACAGCCGATCGAGGATTATCAGCCGATGAAATTTGAATTCCCTGAAGAGGATATCATGTTTCTTAAAGCGAAGGATTGCGATGAACCGTTGCCCGACGAGGGGCCAGATAGGAAATCCCAGTGGAAGTTGATATTCGACGGGGCGGTTAATTCTTATGGAAGTGGTATCGGGGCGATCATCACGACTCCCCACGGATCCCATATCCCGTTCACTGCGAGACTGGTGTTTCCAGTCACCAATAACGAGGCGAAGTACGAAGCATGCATTATGGGTCTAGAAGAAGCAATTGATTTGAGAATCAAGAACCTAGATGTATATGGTGACTCGGCACTTGTGATCAACCAAATTAAAGGGGAGTGGGAGACTCGTCAATCGAATTTGGTGCCGTACATGAACTATGCCAGAAGGCTGCTTCTGTTCTTTGATCGAGTGGAACTCCATCATGTGCCCAGAGCAGAAAATCAGATGGCTGATGCCTTAGCCACGTTGGCTTCGATGTATAAAGTCAATTTTTGGAATGAAGCTCCAAGAATTGTACTTTCTCGTCTTGATAGACCTGCATTTGTCTTTGCAATCGAGGAAGCCGCCGACGGCAAGCCATGGTTCCATGACATCCAGACTTTCCTTATGACTAAGGAGTATCCTGTGGGTGCGTCAACCCAGGATAAGAAGACTCTGAGGAGGCTGTCTGGAAATTTTTATCTCAATCCTGATGGAGTGTTGTATAAGAGAAACCACGATCTCGTGCTACTCAGATGTGTAGATGAGAAAGAAGCGAGTATGCTCATGGAAGAAGTCCATGAAGGCACATTTGGTACGCACGCCGGCGGGCATGCTATGACAAGAAAGATCCTGAGAGCAGGATACTACTGGCTGACGATGGAATCGGATTGCTTTAAATTCGCGAAGAGGTGTCATAAATTCCAGATTTATGCTGATAAAGTTCATGTGCCGCCGTGCCCGTTAAATGTCATGTCCTCCCCGTGGCCGTTCTCCATGTGGGGATCGACATGATAGGCAAGATCGAGCCCATTGCATCTAATGGTCACCGCTTCATTCTAGTAGCTATCGACTACTTCACCAAGTGGGTGGAGGCAGCCTTATATGCTAATGTGACCAAGCAGGTGGTGGCTAAATTCATAAAGAGGGACATCATCTGTCGTTACGGAATTCCCGAGCGGATCATTACTGATAATGGTTCGAATCTGAATAACAAGATGATGAAAGAGCTATGCCAGAGTTTCAAGATTGAACACCACAACTCATCTCCTTACCATCCGAAGATGAATGGCGCCGTTGAAGCGGCCAATAAGAACATAAAGAAGATTGTTCAGAAGATGGTTGTGACCTACAAAGATTGGCACGAGATGCTGCCATTTGCGTTTCACGGTTATCGTACGACGGTACGTACATCAACCGGGGCAACTCCTTTCTCCTTAGTATACGGCATGGAAGCAGTCCTACCGTTAGAAGTGGAGATCCCTTCTTTGCGAGTTTTGGTTGATGTGAAACTCGATGAGGCATAATGGATTACGAACCGACTGAACCAACTCAGCCTGATGGACGAGAAGAGATTAGCATCGATTGCGCATGGTCGTTTATACCAAAGACGAATGAAGAAAGCCTATGATAAGAAGGTGCGTCCTAGAAGCTTTCAGACGGGTGATCTCGTCCTGAAGAAGATTCTTCCTCCATACTCCGATCACCGGGGCAAGTGGACCCCCAATTACGAAGGTCCGTACGTCGTCAGCAAGGTCTTCTCGGGAGGAGCTTTGTTGTTATCCACGATGGACGGTGAACGCGGACGCAGTTAAAAAATACTTTGCTTGAAAGCGACCCGCTGGACGGTAAAAAGAAAGTCCAGGCAAAAATGGGGCATCCCGGCGAACCATAAAAAAGGAAAAAGGTTCGGGCAAAAATTAGGGATATAAATTGAAAAAATGTACACCCGCAAAGTCGAAAACCTAGAAGGGCGACTTTGGCAAATAGGGGTATCCCGGTGAACTGAAAACCCGCAAAGGGCGGTTCACGCAAAAGTTAGGGATTTGAAAAAGCAAATAACTGCGTTCCGCGTGTGGACTTTCATTGTTTAGTGGTTTGGAAGACCTGGGGGCCGTTTATCTGAATCAATCTCTTCTGAAGCTGAAGCGTCGGAGAAGTATCGAAGTCGAGTTGGTCATAGAGGGATCAACTCATGGTGTTCGTCTACGCCTCGTTGCCGACATTTGTATATACTGATGTATATTTGCGTTTTATTTTTTGTGCGGCTTCCTCATTCCAGGAGCTTGCATCTGTTGTAAAACATTTTGACCCGTTCAGGGGTTCGTTATCAATAAAATGTATACTATTCAGCAATTCTGTTTTCCTGTTTAGCATTTATCTGTTTTGTTTGCGAAAAAGAACGCCGATGTTTTTTATAAAATGTGCATACATAAACTTACTGGCCTAGGCCATTGATTGTTGAAACAATGAGTTACTTTAACATTGTCATGAGATAATAACCTTGATAGGTCCCTTTGAGAAGGGTATCTTGTCTGTTTGTTTGTGTTGTTACAGGTGTAGCATATTCCAGACAGTGCGTCGTGCGTATCCTCAAGCAGGATGATTCCTCCTTCTCCAGCAAAGTTCAGCAGCCTCTCCCCGCAGAGTCTGAACGTGAGATCGTGAGCATTGATATGTCTCCCCAGGCAGAGAAGATTCTCTCCCCAACCAGATGCATCCTGAAGGAACGTCATCTCCTCAGCTGAGTCATTCACCGAAGTGCGCAGCAGTTGATAGCTCAAGACTGAAGTCTCCAGCGAAATTGAGTTCCCCCACAGAGTCGTACTCTCCCCAGCAAGAAGAATGATTTCTTCTTCCTCAGCCGAGTTTGCAGATCCCCAAGAAGAGCCGAGTCCTTGGAAGCCGCTCAGGCCATGATTGGTTTTCCCCAGTAGAGTGTTGAATAGCTGATGCTGTGTTTCCCCGCCAGAGTCGTTACCTCCAGGGAAGTGGCTGCGAATGTCGTGCAGTTTGTTTCGGCGATTGACATCGCTTTCCTCAGCAGGTCCAAGGTCTCGTAGAGCTTCGTTCCCCTGCAGCAGTCAACTGAAGTTCACTTCCCCACAGCGCCCGATTGAGATTGGCGTGACTTTGTTCTCCTCAGCAGGATGATTCCTCCCCCCTATCTGAGTGGTTCTTTCTCCTTGACAGGAGGATTCTCCCTTCAGCATTTATTTTGCTGACGGGATCACATCATTTTGCATGACTGCATAGCATTCATCATAAACGCATAGCATTTCCATCGTGTGGAGCATTACGCCCTTGCCGAAGCATATGCATAGTAAGCATGATCTAGGTTGTTACCGTTCTTGTTTTGCAGGTGTTCCGCCGCAAAATTGTTTGCTCAAGATGATTCTTGAATTCTCCCCAACGGAGTCGTTTGCTTAAGATGATTCTTAAAATCCCCAGTGCAGTCGCCAGAGTTGGTTGCTCAAGTTGATGCTTAGAGTCCCCATCAGAATGTTTTCTCAAGATGATTCCTGAAATCTCCAGCGTAGTTATCAGTTCAGGTTGATTCTTGAAGTCCCCGGCGGAGTTATGTGCCCAAGATGATTCTTGAAGTCCTCAGCAGAGTTGATTCATCCAGAATGATTCTTGGATCCCCGAAGCAGAGTTACTTGATAGTTCTCCAGAATCCCCAACGGAGATGTGTCATCCCCACCCGGTTTCTGAACAGCGAAGTTGAAACTTTCCCTGAAGACTTGATGATTGAAGTCCAACCATATTGACGAAGCAGTTCTCTCAGCTGATGCAGGGTGCCTGATGGCAGAAGTTTGGATATCCCCAATTGGTTCATGATTGACCGAGAATCCTGTTCCCAACTTACTGATGAAGTCCGGCTGATGCCCGAAAGTTTTCTTTGAATGCCCGACGGCATGATCTAACTTGATTGTTGACCTGATGAGTCCCGAGGAATCTTGATGCCTGACGGCACGATCGACCATGTATTACTGGTTACCGTGTGACCAATCCCCCAGCTAGTTGTCGTGCAGCTAATATTTCAGTGTTCGAGGATTTGTTCCCATCAGAGTACCGTGTACTTGTGCAGTTGGCAAATTTCAGGGTTTTTTGGTATTCAACCGTCTTTTACCTTGATTGGCTAAGAGCCGTTCGCTCCTCACCCAGTCAGGTTCAAGCCGTTTGAATAGGGGCAGCTGTTGCACCCCAAAATTTGACCAACATTTCTTTACCTAGCTTGTGGTTCATCTCATTCACATTAGCATTATCATCTGCATTTCATTGACATGTGTGCAGGAGATCAAGAGGTATGAGTGCCAACCAAGACTTTGAAGCTAGCCAAGAGGGCTATTCAAGTGTTCAAGGGTTGATATCTTTGTCAGAGAAGTTAAGAGATCCTCGGAGAGATTGGTTGAAACCAAGGTTGTGTGCCTCCTAACTTGAGAGTTGTGGGAGCTCCTCAGATGATTCTGAAGCTATGAGGATGGACTTGAAGCCTTGAGAGAGCTTATGAGATGTCTTTAAAGCCATCATGAAGCCTAGAGAGGTCATTGTGCAAGATTAAAGAGACCCAGCCATGAGTGGTGCAGTTAGGGTTTGACTGGGTCAACCCTAGGTCTATTAATGATTTGGAGAGGGTTGAGACCTAATTCAAGAGCCATGTGATCATGGATTGATGCATTGAGATGCTATAAGGATGATTCCAAGATCAACTCATCATGATTGAAGAGTTTGAGAAGTTTCAAGCTAGGGTTTCTAAGGCTTGACAGTATAAAATCCCCTAGTTTGATCCCTATCTTCAAGGCAGTTTAGCTCTAGATGTGATTGTCATCTCATCTTACCCCCAACATTAATGTTGTAGAGCTTTCTCTTAGCTTTAATTTTAGTACTAGAAGTCCTTGATAGGATTTGTATATCTCAAGTTATGACTTTGACAAGTTACAGGTCATCTGAGGTATGTGAATCTGGGGCCTTGAAAGTCACCCGACTTGCATCCAACGTTTGCCCAAGAAGGATGATTCCTATGAACTTTTGGTCAACATGAATGTTGTTCCTTATCTTCTTAGATTTCTAGAGAGTACTAGAAGTCCTTGATATGATTTGTAGAACTCAAGTTATGGCTTTGACAAGTCAAGGGCATTTTGGTCATATGGAGATTATAGGTCATTTCAAGCATAAGGCCATAACTCCTACTTCCATGCTTCAAATGGATAACTCATCAACATCAAACTTGCTTAAAATGATGTTTTAAGGCTATTAAGGAGGCCATGAGATGTTGAAAAGGCTTGTAGCTCAAAATGGTAAAAATGACCTAAACTGGAGGCATAAGTTAAATAAGTCAAAGTCGGAAATTGAAATTTCCAAGCTACACATCCAAACCATGACATGTAATAGGTCATTTTGACTCTAGAAAGCATTCTAGAAACAATGGTTCAGCCACATTTTTGAGTTGAGGTTTAGATCATGGACTTGCTTTGGAAAATGATTGCTTGCATATTAAGGTACATATGCAAAACACAAGGAAACTCAATACACAAGCTAGAAAAGTATCCTAACATGTCATGTATCTCATCTAAGGAGATTTTCAAGTCAGAACAAGCTGCTGCAAGAGGTATAGCATGAGATGATACATGAGATGGATTGAAATTAAAAACTCATGACATGAGAATCTCAAATTCTCATTGGATGATTCCAGAAAGTTCTGGATGGTTTAGAACCATCCTATATAGTGATTAGAACTTGCTCAGATGCAAGGTTGTTGAGAGATTAGAGAGGAGAGTGAGATAGCCATTTCAATTTCTTCCATTGCAAGTTGAAATCAATTTCTACATTCCACACCATTTCCATTGATTCTTTCAATCCTAACACCTTCCATTGATCATGCTGAATGTGTGCACACCAAATTGAGGGCAAGATCGTGTGAGATTGGAGAGATAGCATTTGGATTTTGGGAGCTGCAAGTCACAATCGGGTTTGGAGATTCAAGCTTCTTGGATCAAATTTTTTGCAAACAGAAGCACCAACATCAATCAAGGAGTGATTCTGAAGAGTTTGAGAGGTTCAAGTGAAGGTTTGACCTATCTGATATTCAAGATTTGACAGGTTTGCAACTTTTCTTTTACACCTTAATTTAAGCATAATTAGTTAGATTTGTTAGGTTAGAATGGTTAGAGACAAGTAGGAGATGGATTCTGGAAAGTTTGAGAGCATTTGGTGAAGTTCAAGATAGTGACACCATTTCTGTTTACCACCATAACTTGCTGAATCTTGAGAGATAATCGTGGTATGATAGCAAGAATCGACCAGTGTAGCATGAGGAAGAGATTGATCACTTTAATTTCAAGAATGGTTATAGTTGAAGTTTGAGCATAGTTTTGATTCATTATCGGGTTTAGGGATTGAGGATGATTCTTTGAATTCTAAGGTGATGATCATAATCAGCATGGAATTTAGAACAGATTAGGGTTTTGAACCATGGATTTTGGTTGAGAATTGAGGTGATACGATTGTGGTGAAGACTCACTATGAAGCTCTGTTTCCATGGCTTCTTCATTTCAAACCCTGGCTGAAGGAAGAAGATGACTCCATGGCCGTTGGATCATGCGAGGACTCATTGACTGGACTTGGATCTAAGGGCTGTGATTTAATTTTGCGTGTGAAGAGGGAAGTCTGAGGACGACCAAAACGCGGCGTTTCATTAAAACTGTGGTCTTGGGCTTTAGTGGACTGATTGATATTCACACCCCCATCCATGGCCCATTATAGATTTGAACTATTTTTCTTTACTAAATGCACGACATATTTTCCTTTTTTTTTATATTTTGTGATTTGTTTTCTGATTAAATCATGGGCCTAGCGTGCATTGCTGATGGCACCCCCATTTTAAGCCCATCCTAATATTGAACTGCATACCATTGCTATCTGCACCAAGCATTTACCATTTTATTTTCTTTTTCTCCATTTTTCTTTAATCTATGAAAAATCATATTAAATAGAAAATTAATTATTTTTGCATGGGGATATTTTCTCCTATTTCATGTTAATGTCTAGAAAATTATAAAATCAAAACATTTGCATTTCATGCATTTTTAGTATTTTTTGTGTATTTTCTCTTTTAATAGCTTTTTAATTCCTTTTATGTTGATGCATAGATTTATAGAATTTTGTTTAGCTAGTTCCCTTTGAATTTTTATACCATTCTTTTTAGGATAGTTAGATTAGGACTCTAGATCCCCCCTGGATTTATTCCATAATTTTGTGATTAGGTTTTGATTAGTTTTGATTAGATGACTTTAGGTTGTGTAGATTTAGGTTAATCCTTAACATAGGTCCACAATAACACTAGAATTTTGGGTTTTTAGGTCAAGTTAGACATTGGGACATATAGGGTATTAAGGGTAGTCATATAGGATCCCCTAGAAATTATATTAGATTTTAATATAATAGTATACTATTTTTAATTGATTTTTGTAATTGATTGTTGTTTGTGTTGCCCTTGTGGGCTTGTATTTTGTTTTGCTTTGCTTTGTTGGCTTGGTGGGCTTGGTCTTGCTTTGTGGAGCATAGAGGAGCATAGTGTAAGACTTGAAGATTGAATAAGGAGCTTGAGAGCTTGAAGACTTGTTTGTTTTGTTGTTGTTTTAGGGTTAGGAATTAAGTAGAGCTTAGACTTAGTTAATTTCCTTCTCAAACATGGATGGTATCTTTCACCTCCATTCTTCCCCATGATTCAAGGTCCTTACATGGTATTCACCTCCCTCCTTTGGAGGGATAAGTGATGGTACCTAGGAAGTAGAACCTTTGAGGGAACCATTCTTTTGATGTTAAACCCTTATAGGTCACCTTTGGTGGTCAATAAGCAGTTTAATATCCTAGCTTATCCAGTTAAGTGATTTCCTCTGGTTTGAGTATCTTGAGAGATGTTGGGCTTGAGTGTGAAGATGAAGACTTCATGGAAGAGTATGGAAGAGGATGATTCCCTGAGCATTGCCATTTCAGCTGAAGCTTGAAGAGCAAGAAGAGCAAGTGGATACTTGAAGATCCAGTAAAGATTCACTGAAGAGCTGAAGCTTGGAGATCCTGAAGAATCAAGTGGATACTTGTGGTTAAGAGTGAAGCCTGAAGGTGGAACTGATTAAGGAGCTGAAGCTTGAAGAAGAAGATAAGTTGAAACTTATGTTGAAGGATTGAAACCTGGAGAAGCAAGTTGATATTTGTCATGAGAGGTGGTAGCCTTGAAAGGTGGTTGAAGTCTGAAGACTGAGTTGCTGTCAGAAGAGCTGAGGCTTGGAGTTGGAAGAGAGAGGAGTTGACATGCTTTCTTGTCTGTTGTCTGTATTGATGTGCCTTGTTTGACTTGCTTGATGCATTAGAATAAGTCCATATCTAGACTAGCTTTAATCTAGGAGCATGATTGCACTAGAGGTTGAGTTGCTTCCTCTGCTTGTATTGTTACTGTATGGCTTTGCTTGCGGGTATTCGGTAGAGCTCAGCTCCCTTGCCCATGTGGTTTATTTTGCTTGATAGCATGATTTCATTGTTACTGTATGATTGCAGTTTACTGTATTTTGCTTGATAGCATGTTTTATTATGATTACTGTTATTCATTCTGGCTTGAGGTTGAGATGAGCTTGTGGAGGCTACTGCCCCACACACGTTTCCTCCCTCACTTGCATTGCATGCATTTTACTGTTTACTGTTTACTGTTTTAAGTTGATGCTTTGTCTATTTCTGTTCATCATTGACATGATCCCTTAGGACTCTCATTTCCTTTGATAAGGAAATGATGATAGAACTTTAGGTTGAAACCTATGCACGATAACTTCTAGGAGTTCCCTGTTTCAAACTTCAACCATAGGATGAATCCTTGGCATGACAACAGTAGGACTTGATAGTCTCCCTTTAGTTGGGCCTGTTCTCTTCTCATCTCAAAACAGCTTAAGATACAGTAATCATGAATGATTTCTTTCGTACGTTACGAGCCTTAAGCTATCTGAGAAAGGATTGTTGGAGAGCTTCTTTTCAACAGTCTGGATGTTTAGTATGGTACCCTTTGGGTGACATGCGACGCATTCACTCTCAGGTCATAGTCTTTAGTGCGATTGAAAGTGCAAACACAATAAAAACGCTTCTTCCGTAAAAGACAGAAAAAAAACTTCAAACCTTTTTGCCCCGTGGGCCCATAATTCAAAGGAAGCTTTTCTGAAGAAAAGAGTGTCGTTAAACTTCAGCGCCACCGCGAACAGGCTTTGTCCCTAACTGCTGGAACTGCTGTTTTACCCTACTCGATAAAACAGATGAATCTGAATTCCCTTAATCCGTATTATCCCGAACTACGTAAGCTCTGATCTCTCATATCTGTTGAGAGTACGTAGGCACAATACTGATGTATTGGCGAGCCACCTTCCCCGTAACCCGTCGTAGGCCGAACTACGTTGACTCTGATTTCTCATTCTCTGATGGGAATACGTAGGCATAAAGCGTGATGCTTTGCTGAGTCATTTTCTTTTCTGTTTTAAGCCAGCCTTGATAGGTAGATAGATAAACCAACTCGTCCAGTAAACACAACAAGCGTGGATCCCGTCGAGTACGACGGACGTGAGGGGTGCTAATACCTTCCCCTTGCGTAACCGACTCCCGAACCCAGACAATGGTTGCGACGACCTTGTCTTACCCTTTTTCGTCAGGTTTTTCCGATTGTTTCCTTTCTTGCTCCGAGGGATAAATAACGAAAGGCGGCGACTCTTCTGTTCTGCCGGCACCTTATTTTCGCGGAAGCGACATTGTGGGGTTTATTGGGGATGGCTTGTGAGGAGAAAGGCTTTCTACCCGAGCTTTTCAAGTATACGCTAGGCTAGGAGGTGATTGCTTTCTGACTTGCGAGACTTAGGACTCGTTGAGTTAGTTTGACTTCCACCGCTCAGATGAGGCCCCTTTGGGATGATTATGTCTTAAGAGAAGTCGCAATGGCGTCTTTATTTCCGACCTAGGAGTCTGTGATCCTGAGGACCTTTTTAGAACCCTATTCCAAAGGTTACTAAAGCATAACTCTGTGCTCATCCTTTGAAGGGATTATCGTCTTACGAATCATCGTTATGATGGAAAACTTTTGCGGGTTAGTGCATGAGACCTTGTTTGAAAACTCTTGGAATTCCCTGTTATTAACCAATAGATTACCCACCCGAGGTGAGGGATATCTCGTTGTCTTGCAGGATCATTGACCTTGATCCCTGTTGTTGGTCTGTTCTCATGTGTATTCATAAATCATCACATTGCATAACATTCTTACATATCAAGGGACTTAAGAGACTGTGATTATCTTAGGTATTGCTGAACAATGACTGATCAAAGAAAAAAAGCACCAACTCCTTGAAGTTTAGGGAACCAAAATTTGGGGTCATCCAAGATCTTCTGATTGACGTGCCGAAGACTGTCAAAATCAACTTTCAAGGAAAGCATGGGAAGTTACTTGATCTCCTCTATTCTGGAGTGGAGACTTGAGCTTTATTTTCTATGGCTCAATTTTATGACGCTCCGCTCGGATGTTTCACCTTCCAAAATTATCAATTGGCCCCTACTCTTGAATAATATTCTCACCTGCTGAATATTAAGATTAAGGACCAACCCATTTACACTGGTTTGGAAGAAGAACCAAAGTCTCCTGTCATTGCTCTCGCCCTCTGTATGACCAAGGAAGAGGTAGATACTGGTTTAACCAACAAGGGAGGTACTCAGGGATTACCTTTGAAGTTTCTGCTTGACAAAGTCGTCCATTACAAGACTAATGAGGATTGGGAAAGATTTGGTGTTTCTATTGCTTTGATGATCTATGGGATTGTTCTCTTTCCAAATATAGACAATTTCATAGATATCATTGCCAATCACTCTCTTCATTCAGAAGAACCCTATTCCTACCCTCCTTGCTGATACTTACCACTCCATTCATTGGAGGAGTGAGAAGAAGACAGGGATGGTCCAGCGTTGTTCTCATCTGTTGTTCAAGTGGTATACCTTCCATTTTCCAAAAGAATGACCGTTTATGGAGAACAAAGAGAAACTGAAATGGTCTAGACGCATTATGTCTTTGGTAGCCGACGATATTGCTTTGTATTCTCATGAATACTATGATCTGGAGATTATTTTTAGCTATGGAGAATTTGGTAATATACCTCTAATTGGAAGAGCTAGCTGCATTAATTACAACCCAATTATGGCATTGCGTTAATTGGGTTATGCTATAGAAGACGAGCCTAAGGCAGAGAAAATCCAAAGCTTTTTATTTCTCTCCAAAATATAAGATCCTGTGTTTGTCAGGAAAATTGCTAGGGCATGGATAAAGATCCATACAAAGGGAAGGAAAGAGCTAAAAGCAAAAAACTGTGTAGCTAAAGAGCCATACAACAGATGGTTGTTAGCTAGAGTGGTTGAAAAGTTGTTACCGTTTCCTTCAGAATCTCCCGTGCAAGAGAAGCCTCTTGTTCCCACTCATGTGTCCATAGAAGAATATGAGAAGCTAAAGCTAGTAGTGAAAAGGTTAACAAAAGAAAACCAAGATCTCCAAGCTGAAATCCACCTAGCGGGTGTGGAAAATGGATAATTCAAGAGAAAAATGGAGGTTGAGCAAGACCAAGTAGCTGAAAGCAGCAAGAAATTGAATCTAGAGACATATCTAAGGGTCATGTATCAAAACGACTTTGAAGGGGCTGATGCATCGGTGAAAACCCTGCGACAACACTTGAAGGAAGCCAAAGAATCTTGTGAAAGAGCGTGGCATTTTTGTGAGCTAGCTTCTGCTGAAAAGAAGAAGACTAGAGAAAAACTTGAGGTTGACATTGATGATCTCAAAGAGCAACTGAGAGGTTCCTTAAGTCTAGTTAAAGATGAACGACAACTCAAGGAAGAAGCGTTAAGAGCTTCATATGTCACTCCTAGCATGTGGAACGATATGTGCTTAGAGTTGGAGACTGCTCAAGAAACATCCACTCTGTGGAAGGATCGCTTTGATGCTCTGAAAAGGGATAGTTCACAATGGCTCAAGAAAGAAGATCAACTCATGTGGATTCTCTCTGGTATTATCAGCCGACTCTAGACATGTACCGTGATAAGTATAATGATCTAGTAGAGCATTGCAACCTTATGATTCGTGATATCTCGTGGAGGTTGGAAAGTGCAATTCAAGACTTGGAAGGGACAAATATGCCCCCTTCAGTCCATCACTTCATCCAGCTCTACGATCAGATGGTTGGCAGATTCATGTTTGAGTCAAAGAAGCTTGAAGAGTGCCTCCGAAAGAAGATCTTTTAGTTGTTCAGTTCTTTCTTTTGTTGCATAAACTTTTGTATTCAGCTTGTTGAGAGATGGTTAAATCATTTGTATTGGATCTTTCCTTAAATTAATGAAAAAGTTGCTTTTTGGATTCAATTGTTCATTTTACTGTTCATCCACAGTTCTATAATACCAATGACAATCACAAGGTCTCGAAAGTCTCTTAAACATCATTCATACATTGCATATGCATGCACATCATTTTTGCATTCCCTGAAACCCGACCTCACAAACCGCTTTCCCTTTCTACAGTAGAGCAAGCTAACTTCTCGACATCCATACAATACAAGGAGTAATCAAAGAAGAATCATGGATCAGCTAGAACAGAATCAAGCTTCTATGAGGGAGGAGATGCAAAGCACGAAGACTTAGATCACCCAGCTAATGAAGGTGGTTCAGAATATGGAAAGAAGACAAGAAGAAATGAGACAAGCAGTAGAAAGAAATGCTAGTAACCCACATACCCCTGCTGGCGCAATTCCAAGCACAGATGGTGTTATCCTGATTCCTACTGGCGCGGTTCCAATCCCCGTTGGTGCAGTCCTTATCCCTGTTGGCACAGTTCATCCACCAGTTCGTGTAGTCCGACCTCCTGGCGGTACGGTTCCACCTCTGGTTCATTACGATGATCATGAGGATTCGATGGTGGATGCGTGTGGGCCATAAAACATTGAGTTGGAAAATAAATTCAATGCTTTGCAAGAAACAGTTAGAGCGATGCAAGGTCCTGATGTCCTAGGATTGGACACTTTGGAAATATGCCTTGTACCAGGAGTTAAAATACCTTCAAAGTTCACAATTCCAACTTTCAAGAAGTACAAAGGTAATAGCTGTCCCAAGACCCACATAAGGTCTTATTGCAGGAAAATGGCCGCTTGCTCAAATGATGAGAAGCTCCTAATCCATTTCTTCCAAGACAGTCTGACTGAGGCTTCTCTGGAGTGGTATATGCAGCTTGAGCGCTCCCATGTTAAAAGCTGGAAAGAGTTGGCAGATGCTTTTGTATATCAGTTCAACACTGATATGGCTCCAAACCGTACACAACTATAAAGTCTGACCCAAAAGCCTAATGAGTTTTTCAAAGACTTCGTGCAAAGGTGGAGAGGATTAGCTGCAAGGGTACAACCCTCATTGTTGGAAAGAGAGTTGACCGATATCTTCATGGGGACTCTGCAAGGTTCAATTCTTGAACGTCTAGCGTCTACTACTTCCACATATTCTCCGAACTTGTCATGGCCAGGGAAAGATTAGAGAGCTTGATGATAGCTGGAAAAATTCAAAATGCTAGTGGATCCTTGAGCGGGCCCAAAACTCCATATCAAGGATTCACAGAGAAGAAGGAAGGAAAAGCTAGTGCCGCTTCTATGGAAACAGGGAAAACTCATCAGGGTTACCACCATATTGCTGTTGTTACACCTCAACAATAACTTTCTATCCCCGTTAGCCATCCTGTGGCTCAACAACAAACCCGACAACAACAACCATACCAATCGCGACAAAACCAATATCAAGGCCAACAAAGACAAAGAAGGCCAGAGAGAAGATTTGATTCGATTCTATCGACATATGCCAGACTACTTTTGTACCTATTAAAAGGAGGTTTAGTGCAATTGAGGGAAATGAGGGACCCTCCAGCTGTCCTCCCCAGGTTATGATGTTAATGCACACTATGAATTTCATTCTGGTGCCCCAGGCCACAGTATTGAAAACTGCAAGACCTTGAAGTATGTCGTCCAAGACCTTATTGATTCAAAAGCAATTAATTTCACCAGGAACACTCCAAATATCAAAACAAATCTGATGTCATCTCATCATCACTCCATAAATATGATTGAGAGCTCTATAGGGATTCGATAAATTCCGAACATTGATAAACTGAAGACACCTCTATCTATTGTTAAAAAGAAGCTCTTATTGAAAAATATTTATCCTGGTTGTCCAGCAGATTGTCACATTTGTGTGAGCAATTCTCAAGAATGCACTGAACTTAAGAAAGGCATCCAATGTCTGATTGATCAGGGCATAATGGTGGTAGAACAAATTTCGAAGACTGAAGAGGTTGTCACTCTTGATATTCCTTTTGAGGCGTTGGAAATACCGTATGATGATGAAAATGAATCATGGAACCCTTCCAATATTTTGGCTCGTATTCCGTTCACAATTCCTTGTAATGGATAAGATTGGGATAATATGTATGGATAAACTCATATCCCTCTATAGATCCCTTATGATGAATTATATGTGCTTCCTTGTGGTCGAGATGGAAAGCCTATAAGTATACCTTATGATCCGATTAAGGTACCTATGTTTCCACCCTCGATGAACCAACTCGTCATCTAAACTCCAACTCTGTTTCCTTACGAGAGCATGAAAGTTGTTCCTCGGTTATATGATGAGGTTGTTTGTGTTAACAGACTGAAGGTTAGAGAGAAGGATATTCTATAGGAAAGGAAGACTATGGAAAACATTGTGGGAACTGGTGGCGTCACCAAAAGCGATAGAATCTTTGCACCAACAACATTACCCGTCAACAACAATGGTAATGCTAACAAAGACACTGGGAAACAAGGCACCATTGAACAGGGGAAGTCCTCTAAATAGAAGGTTGTCTCTAATGATGAAGCAGAAGAATTTCTAAGGATCATACAAAAAAGTAATTACAAAGTGACTGACCAGCTCAATAAAACTCCTTCAAAAATCTCCATGCTATCATTATTAATGTGTTTAAAGGCCCATCAGGAGGCATTATTGAAATTCTTAAAGGCCGTTCATGTGCCTCAAGAAATATTGGTGGTACAGTTTGAGGAAGTGGTAGGGAACATAACTTCAGGTCATATTCTGAGCTTCAATGATAGTGAATTACCCCTGAGGGTAAGAATCATAACAAGGCCTTGCACATCCCTGTGGAATGTGTAGATTTTGTGTTCTCTCGAGTTCTAGTCGATACTGGGTTGTCGCTGAACGTATTACTTAAAAGCTCGTTGTGTAAGTTTCCAATTGAAGGGCTTGTGATGAAGCCAAGTCAGACTATTGTGAAGGCTTTTGACGGAGCCAGGAGAACTGTAATTGGCGAGGTTGACCTCCCAACTAAGATTGGGCCACATATCTTTATCATTACATTTTATGTAATGGACATATATCCCACCTACAGTTGCCTTCTTGGCCGCCCGTGGATTCATTCAGCTGGTGCTGTAAATTCAACTCTTCATCAAAGACTTAAGTTCATGAATAACAACCAGATGGTTGTCATTGAAGGTGAAGAATATATTCTCGTGAGCCATCTTGTTTCTTTCCGCTATGTTGAGGTAGGAGATGAAGTGCATGAGAATTCGTTCCAAGCCTTTGAAGTAATCAACGTTGAAATGATTCATGAGAAGCCTGTGTCTTCAATTGTAACCGTGAAAGACGCCAAGACAGTTATAGAAGAAGGTCACCCTAGAGGATGGGGTAGGGTGTTGGAGCTGCCTGTCAACAAGAATGGAGCCGGTCTGGGTTATAAGCAGAAGGTACAAGAAAAGAACACCTCTGATAGAGGTAAAGGACTTGCAACTCCATTAGTTTTTACTAGTGGAGGCCATCTCAATGATGGTCAAGTCACATTTCTGGAGACTGAAGACGGTGGGCATGAAGAACTGTGTATGGTGTACCCTAAAGCACCCAATCGAACATTGAACAACTGGAGTATCGTTGAAATTCCCGAAGTTCTTCTAGTAGACGAGTAATTCCCTATTTTTCTATTTTTTTCCTAAAATACTATGCTCTTCCCAAGGCATATGGATTGTGTTGTAGGTCCTTTTTGCTTTTAAAGCACAGACTTATCATTAATAAATGACTTTTGCATCCAATTGCGCTCCCTTTCTTTCATTTTTTAATTTTGCACATAATTTTTTTTTAAAGGCAATGTTTTTGTTTTCTTCTTCTTCATTTTTCTTAAAATAAAAGCGTGAAATCATTCATCATGCAGATCTTCCCCTATTCCTGTTGATAAAAATCCTGCTATGGTCCGATATGACTTTGATAATCCAATTTACCACCCTGACGAAGACTGCGAGGAAGATTGTGATCTCCCAGAAGAGCTGGTTAGACTGTTAAAATGAGAGTCAAAGGTCATTCAACCGTATCAAGAAGAAATTGAAGTCATCAACATGGGAACTGAAGAGGATGCCAAGGAGATCAAGATAAGTGCCTCCTTGGAAGCAGAGGTGAAGACAAAGTTGGTCGCATTGTTGTGAGAGTATGTTGATGTGTTTGCTTGATCCTACAAAGACATGCCCGGATTGGATGAAGACATTGTGGTACACAAGTTACCCCTCAAAGAATATTGCCCACCGGTTAAGCAAAAGTTGAGGAGAACGAAACCAGAGATGTCCTTCAATATCAAAGAGGAAGTTCAGAAGCAGCTAGACGCTGGTTTCTTGGCAGTATCCAGCTACCTACAATGGGTAGCAAATATTGTTCCAGTACCGAAGAAGGATAGGAAGGTGCGAATGTGTGTTGATTACAGATACCTCAATAGAGCAAGTCGAAAAGACGATTTTCCTCTGCCACACATTGACGTGCTAGTGGATAATACGGCCCAATTCTTTGTCTTTTCATTCATGGATGGGTTTTCTGGCTATAATCAGATCAAAATGGCGCCAGAAGATATGGAAAAGACAACCTTCATCACCCCATGGGGAACTTTCTGCTACAAAGTCATGTCGTTTGGACTTAAGACGCAGGCGCGACATATCAGCGGGCTATGGTCACTCTCTTTCATGATATGATACATAAAGAGATTGAATGCTATGTAGACGATATGATCGCAAAATCTTAGATTGAGGAAGAACACCTCATTCATTTGGAAAAGCTTTTTGCAAGACTAAGAAAATTCAAACTGAGATTAAATCCCAACAAATGCACTTTTGGTGTAAGATCTGGTAAACTGCTAGGTTTTATTGTAAGCCAAAAGGGGATTGAAGTTGACCCAGATAAAGTCAAAGCTATCTAAGACATTCATACGCCTAAAACTGAAAAAGAATTCCATGGTTTCCTTGGGAGATTGAATTAAATTTCTAGATTCATTCATATCTCATCTAATGGCCACTTGTTAACCCATTTTCAAACTACTCAGAAAAGATCAAGCCATTGTGTGGAATGATAATTGTCATAAAGCCTTTGAGAAAATAAAAGACTATCTACAAGAACCGCTGTCGAATCGCTGCAAAAAGGGGGCCGGCAAAGACAGAAGAGTCGCCACCGTTCATTATTTATCCCAAAAGAGGGAAAGGAAATGATCATAGAAAACCTACGAAAAAGGGAAAAGACAGGTCATCACAACCAAATCTTGGGTTCAGGAGTCGGTTAGGCAAGGGGAAGGTATGAGCACCCCTCGTTGTACTCAACGGGATCCACACTTATTGTCTATCTAAAAGGGTGTTAATCTATCAAAAGGCTAGCTCACAAGGACAAAAGAAAAGAAGAGAGAGAGAGAGAGAGAGAGAGAGAGAGAGAGAGAGAGAGAGAGAGAGAGAGAGAGAGAGAGAGAGAGAGAGAGACTCGATAGAGCATCGCCTCTCTATGCCTACAAATTCCCTCGTGCAATGGGAAAGTCAGAGTCAACGTAGTTCGGAAAACTACGGGTGAAACTGGGGAAGGTTGCTCGCCAAGACATCACCGTCTTGTGCCTACGTATCCTCATCTGGTATGAGAAATCAGAGCAAACATAGTTCGGGTTGACACGACCACAGGTTGGTTCAAGTGTTTTAACTGAGTAGGGTTAAACCTTCGTTCTAGTAGTTAGGTGTATTGCTGCTCGACCATTAGAGACTTAGGCGTTACCTGTTTGCGGTAGAACCAAGACTTAACACACTCTTTTTGAAAATGATTTTAAAACAATCCCGGGGGATAAAAAGGTTTGATGTTTTGTTTTGTGTTTTTTATGAAGAAATGAATTGAGTTATGTTTGTAATTCATGTTGCACTAAAGACTATGACTTGAGAGCGAATGTGTCGCATATCGCCCAAAGGGCATACCTAAACAGTCTAGACAGATTGAGAGGAGGCCCCCCAACTATCATTCCTCAAGTACTTGAGGCTCGTAGCGTACAAAATTTATTATCCTTTATTAAGTGTCTTAAGAGATTATCAGATGAGAAGAGAAAGACACAAACTCTAAGGGGAAACTAATCAACCTTAATGTTATCATGCAAAATGCTCCTAAAGTTGAGATTAAGAGGGGAAATTTATCCTAATGTTATCACGCAAAGGATTGAACACCTAATGTCTCTCCTACTCCCATCTT
Source organism: Lathyrus sativus (assembly GCA_963859935.3). Lineage (NCBI taxonomy): Eukaryota > Viridiplantae > Streptophyta > Magnoliopsida > Fabales > Fabaceae > Lathyrus > Lathyrus sativus. Next base: position 212,520,619 of record OZ012739.1, on the reverse strand, counting down.
AAACAGAGGGACTAGGAATCCTAAGGGATCATGGCAAAAGACCAAGTAAACAACAGATAATTCAATCACAGATGAAATGGAGAATAAGAAGAAGTTGACTTAAACAAGTCAAAAGCAATGCAAACATGATATGAAAATATGCAAAGATAAGATATAAGAAACTAATTATGCAACAAAGACAAATGGTCAAAACAAGTTGACTTAAACAAATCAAAAAGAGAGAGATGAAATGGGAGAAGTAACAACTTCTACAACCATTCAAACATCAATCACTTAAACAAAATGCCAAACACAAAGCAAAGGCTAAGGCCATGATCAAAGAGAAGAGGGGAGAAAGAGGCTTGGGCAGCAAGCACATGTAAATCATCTCAACCAAACATTTCAAATTGATCATGAAGAAGAAAAGAGCAAACAAGTGGTAGAAGTGATGCACTATTCAAAACAAACTCAAAGCATGAACATGAATACCAAATCATCTTGAATAATGATCAAAGAACAATGGGGCAGAGGTGAATCCACAAGAAGAAAGCTCAAATCAAGATAGAAAACAAAGCATAAACAAAAACCAAGTCAAGGCAAATGGAAGAACCAAAGCTCTATCACATGTTCAACACTTAAAACCAAGTGGAAATGCCTAACTTCTATGTAACTTGTGAAACAAGTTACACAAGTGTATGACCTAAAAATAAAGAACCAGCACCTTAATCATGTCATAAACAAACATCAAGACTCATAGGGTGCATATGGGATGCATAAAAGTCCTTTCCTAAAGGAACTAGGTCAAACTAGTTTGTATGAACCTCTTCTAAGATGACTTGACTTGCAAGCTTCATCAAAAATAGGATAATTGTTCAATAAAATCCAAATAAAAAGCACAAAGTAACCAAGTCAAATGGCAAACAGAAGCCAAAGTTTCAAATTCAAATTCAACTTAAGGCATCACCAAATAATTCAATTATTAAGGGTGCTCCACCTTATCGAGCATAAATAGAGGGACATCAAAAGCCAACTCAAAAACTAATGAAAAATGATCGATGGCCATTAAAAATCACCCTCAAAGATGCCTCAATCCCTCACCTAAGTGAGGGAGAAGCCATGATCATTGGGGATAAGGATTTGAAGTCCAAACAATCATGATCATACAAAGTAAACACCATAAAACCCTTTTAATTGCAAATTAAAATAAAATGGCAAATAAAAATAAAAACAGAAATACAAATAATAGAAAATTAAATAACATCTTGAAATATGAGAAAACAATTTTTGTGGAATTTCTTTATAGTTGAAACTATTTTTAAAAATAGAAAATGAAAACATATAAATAAATAAAATAAAATAAAATAAATAACCATGGGAGGTGTGATAGCAATCTTCAGATTGAACTAAAACAAGTGTAAAACGCATATGGGCCCAGAAAGCTGGGGGCGTAAATTTCAATTTCAGCCCAATCGAAATCAACTCAGCTTAACACATGAAACGCACTGTTTCATTTAATGAGGTGGATTCGGCGCATGCGTGGCATTTTGGTCAAACTAATTGAAACGAAACACATAAGTAGGTCAACAAGTCCACACATCCAACTCAGCTCAGGTCAGACTGGTGACTGGGACGCCGGAGCTAGGGCTCCGGTCGTCTTCTCCAGCAAGCTCGCCGGAGACCCGTCACCAAAACTCAATAAAAATGCGCAAATCTTATATCAAAAAAAAGTTGAGCTCACAAGGATTCCAAATTTAACCATCATTTTTCAAAAAGGTCCTTGAATCAAGAGAATCGAAGACATGAAAGCTTGAATGCACATGCTGAAATTTCATCATACAAGCAAATCAATGGTTCAAAAATTTCCTACCATAGGTAGGGCTTCAGATGCAAACCAAAATGACCCTAAAACATGCCTAGTATGAGAGAAATAAAGTGAGGAAACTTACTGAATGAAGCAGCTCTGTTGGCTCTTCCAAAGCTTGCAAGCTTCACTTTAATGCTTTCAAACTCTTCCTTGGTCCTCAGTGATGACGAATTGGGCCACATATTGAAGAGAACCCCAAGGAAAAACTAGATTCGAAGAAGAGAAACTTTTGTAAAATTTTGAGTGAAATTCCTCTCTCTGCTCAGCTCCTTCTATTCTAACCAATTAGGGTTGTTTCCAAGCTTATGTATGATGGGTTTAGGGCACTCATGCAGGCCCATAATGAGTGAATCAAGTGATTTCAAATTTTGCCTTCCAAAATTACTTTCCATTCACACACACGGGTTGCCCATGTACACATCCTTTTGGGTCAGCATTCAATCAAGTATAGTGTGTAGAAAACAATGGAATTAATTTTGGCTTTGTAAACCTTTCACACACCAAGTTTGAATTCCTTACTTTTTGAGTAAGAAATTTGAAAATATGGCATATTATGACTCTTCATGTTGGTCCATTCTTGGCAAGCTTCTTTTAGGCATGTAATGGTGTGAAATAAATCAAAAATGGAACAAAATGTGACTTGTAACGCAAGGTACTCAAACCATGACCAAAATTTCACAATGAAAATGCTCCATATGGCCATATAATTCAACAATCCTCATGAATTTTGAGTTCAATGTTGAGTTAAGACTCTTAGGAATAAGTTTCATGTTGGTTGGAATTGCATTTGAGATCCATAAGTTCATGAAAAGACCATTGAAACAAATGACCTATAATGAACTTTCCAAAAATGCCATTGCCTTGTGAGGTCCATAACTTGAGATGTACAAATGATAAAAATGACTTCTAGAACTTTTTGGAAAGCTAAGACCATGAGGAGTAACTTTCATGCTCACTTGAAGTTGAGGAGAAACTTGATTCTAGGCCAAAAATGCCTTGGAAGTGAGTTGACTTTAAGTTGACCAAAAATATCTTCATCTGAGGGCCTTAACTTGTTGGTATCATAACTTAAGATGTACAAACTCAATGGATGAGTTCTTGTACTCAAAAGAAAGCTACGAACATGCCTTACAAGTCTCATGTTTTCATGAAAAATATATTGAGCTTGCATCATAGGGTAAATTGTCCTTGAAGTTAGGTACTAAAGAAGGGGATTTTACACTGAAAACTTATGAAACCCTAATTTAGTAACTTCTTGAAACCTTGATTCTTCTTAATTTGATCTTAACATGACATACTAAATGCTTTGATATGACTCCCCATGACTCAAGTGACTTAGAATCAAGTCTTGAACCTTCTAAAGTCCACAGTTGACCTTGAGTTGGCCAGATTAAACCCTAGTTCCATATCTTTTGGATGTGCCTCCTTACAGATAACTTGAATGACCAAAAAAACTCCACAATGACCCCTAGGGTAATCAATGAGCTTGTAGACCATGTCTTCTCCAAGATAAAGACCTCATAAATCCCTGATGATCCCCAAGATAGGAAATAACATCCACACGCAAATCCCCTCCTCTCAAGGAGCCTAGAAACCCACATCTGATGGTAATGAGCCCTTGATGACTTGCCAATAATATCATTGCTTGATTGAACAAAGAAGCTCTCCTATTGAATGGCAAACACAACACCTCTTGATCCCTTGATTAGGACCAATGCTATGCAAATGCAAATGCTAAATGCTAAATGAAATGAAACATAAGCCAAGTTAGGAAGAAAAGGTTGGTCAAATTTTGGGGTACAACAGTTGCCCCTATATAAACGACTTGGACCTGAAGGGGTGAAAAGCGAACAACTTTCAAACATTCAAGGTAAAAGACGGTTGAATACCAAAGAACTCGGAAATTTACCAACCATTAAAAGAAACCGTAACAGATAACTATAATTGATAAACTCTACTGGGGAAAATTTGACAGGATAAAGGCATCTGTCAAGGACATGTCAATCTGTCGGGGTCTGGATACCGCACAGGCAAAAAATAAATCATATGCTGAAGAAGAAGAATGACATATGCTGATGAAGTGCTGCGAAGCTCAAGCTGATTGCTGTTGAGCTGGTTTTGTGAACTGTTGTTTTGATGTTTTTTTTATGTGAGCTCTTTTGGTTAGACCTATTTAACAGCAAGAATTGCACTGGTTGTGTGATGCTCTCTATGAGCAGTTAGGTTAATATGCACTTCACAATTGTAATGTTACATTTTTGATCTATGCTAAGCCCTTAGTTAGATCTTCATTTGTGGCTAAAAAGGGGGAGAGAAAGGAAGATAGCAACAGCAGGTACAACAGATGAAATAAAAGAGCAGGTGGAAGAACAGATGATAAGAGCTGGCAGAATAGTGTTTGCATACAATATTAGACTTGCAGGTATAACTATAGGTGTTGCTGAAGATGAATATGTGATAATAGCTGATAGTCCTATTAGCAATGATGTGATATGTATTTCTAGCTTGAATAGGAATGCATGTATGTTAGAACTAGGAGCTCTGTGATGAAGAAGCTAGGAGCTAACCTTGTGTGTGACTTCAGAATGTCATTCTAAAGGCCTGAACATCCACAAGATGGATGTTAGTATGAGTGACTGTTGTATGTGCAGGTGAAGTGTTCAACTGATAAAGTGCATCAGTTGAGGGGGAGTAACTATGTGTGTTACTCACTCAGCAAAGAGTGGCATCTGTAGTGGTATTCTACAGATAGTTAACAAAGTGAGCTATAACAGTGAGAGCTTACTATGAGGGCTCAGAGTGTCTTGAGTTAATAACTATCCTGCATGACAGGACACATCATAAATCTTCTGCTGTGTGTAAACTCTGGTATGGTAACAGGGTGTTTAAGCCAAAAAATTTCCAAAGGGGGAGTTTGTAAGTGCTCTTGATTGGCTGCATTTTGTGGCAAAACTTTAGAGTGTGCATGTATGTCATACTGAATGTTAGGACATACTTAATGATGTGTGTGCAGAGTAAGTTGACTTAGCTAAAAGCAAGTTAAATTGGATGGCATACCCAATGTTATGACTTGGGTCGTATGACATCAAGTGCAGGTCTGCGCAGGTTTGTTTTTCTGGTAGCTATAAACCAGGAAACAGAATAGGAGCTCAAGCTGGATATCAGGAGACTTTCTAGAAGCCCTAGGCGATCTAAAAGATCCCTGAATTAAGTGGAAAGTGTGCATATCATTGAAAATAGGTTTGTTATGAATAAAACCTAATTTATGCACCAAGGCCCAAAAGGACTGACAGTTGCTATAAAGATCGGAAGAATTGAATAGCAACACTTGACAATAGAAGAATATAGAGTGCAAATTGCAGAGTCTTGTGAGTGAAGAAGGCTAGTCTTCAAGTGTGAATTTTGTCTAGGAATACTTGTACTCCAAGCAATTGTCTGGTGGATGATTTGCATTGGATAGGTAAATTCTAGGTTGTGTCTCACTCAAAGTTGTGAAGCAAGAGTTTGTGAGTTCCTTGATCAAAGCTGTGAAGCAAGATCGAGGTGTGTATGAAGTGTCTCTTCATATTGTCTTCTGTAATTGTTTGATATCACTGTTGTGTGATTGAGGGGGAGTGAGTGGGTATACTCAAGTCTAGAGTGTCTCTAGGCTGAATTGTCATTGGGTAGGTTTTAAGTGAGGAGTGTAAACTATGTTGTTTGACTCTGAATTAATTCTGCTAATAGTGAAGTTCCTCCCTAGCTTGGTAGCCCCCAGATGTAAGTGTTGTTGACACTGAACTGGGTAAACAATTGTTGTGTTATTTACTGCTTTTATTATTCCTGATTATTAGTTGTTAAGTAGCAGATGTCATAGTGGGTGTTATAACTTTGGGAATAACACCCATCGTGTGCTTGCCAGAATTTTCACTCCCCTTGATAGCCTTTTGGGAGACGTATTGAATGTCGTATTCTGTCAAGACCATATGCCATCTAGCAATCCTTCCCAAAAGTGCTTGCTTTTTGAACACATACTTAATCGGATCCATCTTCAAAATCAGCATGGTTGTGTGATTCAGCATATATTGTCTTAGGCGTTTGGCGGCCCAAGCAAGTGCACAACACGTCGTTTCTAACATTGAATATCTGGATTCACAATCTGTGAACTTCTTACTCAAATAATAGATGGCATGTTCTTTTCTTCCTGTCTCGTCGTGTTGACCGAGAACACAACCCATGGAGTTCTCAAGAACCATCAAGTACATTATCAATGGTCTTCCTGCCACTGGGGGCATCAATATCGAAGGCTCCTGCAAATATTCCTTTATTTTTTCAAATGCCCTTTGGCAATTTTCATTCCAGACCACCGCCTGATCTTTCTTCAATAGCTTGAACATTGGTTCACGCGTGGCTGTGATGTGAGATATGAATCTTGCAATGTAGTTCAATCTACCCAAGAAACCACGAACCTCCTTCTCTGTTTTTGGCGCTGGCATCTCTTGTATAGCTTTTATTTTTGCAGGATCGACCTCGATTCCTTTTTCACTGACTATGAACCCCAATAACTTTCCTGACCGTACACCAAAAGTGAACTTGTTCGGATTCAACCTTAGTCTGAATTTCCTTAACCTCTCGAACAGCTTCAACAGATTCACCAGTTGCTCTTCCTCCGTTTGTGACTTTGCGATCATGTCATCAACATAGACCTCAATCTCATGATGAATCATATCATGAAACAAAGTGACCATCGCCCACTGATAGGTTGCCCTGCATTCTTCAATCCAAAGGGCATTACTTTATAGCAAAAAGTCCACCACGGCGTGATAAAGGTCGTATTCTCCATGTCCTCCAGGGCCATCTTGATTTGGTTATACCCGGAGAAACCGTCCATGAAGGAAAACACTGAATATTGGGTCGTGTTATCAACTAGCACGTCAATGTGGGGGAGCGGGAAATTGTCTTTCGGGATCGCTCTGTTTAGATCATGGTAATCTACACACATTCTTACCTTACCATCCTTTTTAGGTACAGGTACGATGTTAGCGACCCATGGAGGGTAATTTGTCACTGCAAGAAATCCGGCGTCCAACTGCTTCTGGACCTCTTCTTTAATCTTAATTGCCATGTCCAGTCTAGTTCTTTTTAGCTTCTGTTTCATAGGTTGGCACTCTTCTCAAAGAGGAAAGCGATGAACCACAATATCCGTATCAAGTCCGGGCATATCTTCATATGACCAAGCGAGTCTCTATACTCTCGAAGCATCTCAATAAGTCTTCTCTTGACGTCATCTTCTAAAGTAGTCCCTACCCTGACCTCCTTTCTATCTTCCTCTGTACCCAAGTTGACGACTTCGATCTCCTCCTAATGAGGCAGAATAACCTTTTCTTCTTGTCTCAGGAACCTGGCGAGCTCTTCAGGCAGGTCTTCGTCTTCTTCAATCTCTTCTTCAGCTTCAAAGATTGGATTATCAAAGTCATACCGAGTCATAGACGAGTCTGAATCGATGGCATCTGCTATGTGAAACCTACAATGATGATGATTTGATGCTTAAAATGATATGCAAACAACACAAACCACATTTCCATTTTATTGTTAAAAATAAAAACAAGAAAAACAAGGATCACAATATTTGAATGCAAAAACTCCCTTTGATTAATGATAAAACAATTGTTTAAAACATAAACAAGGATAAGGCCCTATAGACAAAGACCATTATGCTCCGGGTAGAACATAGGGCTACACATAATTAGAAAACAAGATAATTACTCTTCACGGGTCACTTGGACAACTTCTTCAATAGTCCAGTTGCTCAGGCTTTGGCCGGGAACACATGGCTGGATCCATGCATCCATATCACAATCATTATCACCCTCATCCTCTGACACATCATTGATACGGTCAAAAATCACTCCACCACTTGTAAACTGTATCGGTCCTCTGTAACATGGAGCGCTCTATGAAGAAGAAGACAACGGGTTGTACCCCAATCCAAACTTATCTTGCTTATTAGGGATACTCAACTCCTGCCCCCAACCTTGAGATGATCTAGAATTTACCACAGCTTGTGCTTCTTTGAATAAGGACATAGCAACCTCATGAACTCTACCCACAATTGGCGCCTTCTCTCTGACCTGGACTATTTCAAATGCCTGGCATAGAGTATCATGTATCTTCCCATCAATTTCCACATACTTGAACGAGGATAAATGGTTGATCATTATGTCCTCCTCACCACAGACGGTGACAATGTTACCCCCCACCATATACTTTAGCTTCTGATGTAGAGTCGACATTACCGCCCATGCCGAGTGAATCCAGGGTCGACCTAACAAGCAATTGTATGCTAGTTGGATATCCATTATGTAAAAGACAGCGTTAAAAACCTCCGGGCCAACTTGGATAGGAAGAGTCACTTCTCCAAACACAGACCTCCTCGTTCCATCGAACGCTCGCACAATCAGATCACTAGGAGTGCATATTACTCCTTGGGTGTCAAGCTTCATAAAAGCCTTTTTGGGAAACACATTAAGTGAAGACCCAGTATCCATCAGAACATGAGATAATACAGCTCCTCTGCACTCAATGGAAATGTGTCGGGCGTGATTGTGGTTTCTTCCTTTAGGTGTCAAGTCAAGATCAGTAAATTCCAATCCATTTCGAGCGTTCACACGTGCCACCACTCCTTCTAGTTGGTTCACTGATGTCTCTTGTGGCACATACACAGCATTTAGAATCCTCAGAAGGGCATTCTGATGTGCCTCAGAGCACAATAATAATGATAAGATTGATATTTTTGACGGGGTTTATTGTAGATGGTCCACAATCTTGTAGTCACTTTTTCTAATCAGACGCATGAATTCCTCAGCGTCTTTCAACAAAGCATCCTTCTCACCCTGTTGAGAACTTTCTTCAACAACAGCCTTCCCCTTTCCTTTATCCGGTCTTTCAACATTAGCCTTTGGAGGTGCAAACACCCTCCCACTTCTCGTCATTCTTCTTGTTCCCACCAAATTATCCATAGAATCAAATTTCGTTCCCTTCATCTCTTGTTTTTTGCCATTACAAAAGACTTCAGCCCCATAATTCGACAGGATTGCTTTAGTGCTTTCGTAAGGCACAGGTCCTGCCTTGGTGATTATAACGGTAGCTGGCCTTGGCGGCGCAGATATGTTAATGGTTCTAAAAGGAATTGAGATTGTGGCAACCTTATCCTGCTCTTGAACAATCACCTTCTCATCTTTCTCTTCACCAATTCTGTCAAATTGTAGTATGCCTTCATTCATTAATCTCTGCACATGATTTTTCAAGTCCTCACATCCCTCAGGATGAGCCAAACAACCTTCACAGTTTTCAATATAGTCTGGAAACACTCCACCCCTCAACAACCTACTCTTAACAAAACTCAAAGGAGTTCTCAGCTCTTCGACGTTGGTCACCAAATTCAAATTCTCTTCCTCCACAATAGCATTTACCCTAGCCGATGCATGGTTGGGCATAGGATTTTGAACAATATTAGGCGTATCATTTGTAAAATTGTTTGCCTTGGTATCTATAAGGTCCTGAACCTTATGTTTGAAGGCCTTACAGTTGTCTATATGATGGTCGGGAGCGCCTGAGTGAAAGTCACATTTGGCGTTTGCGTCATACCCTGGGGGTGGCGCGCCAGTCAAAGGTGCCAGCGTCCTCTTCTGAACCAACTAAAGTTGCAACAAATGTTGTAAGAGTTGTGAATACGGCATTGGTGGCGCGTCAAATTGTCTATTCATCATCCTTATACGATCTTGGAACTGCCGCGGTGCGTAATTTTGTTGTTGTTGTTGTTGTTGTGGACGTGGTTGTTGTTGAGGCTGTACTGCTGGAATAACAATACTCGCAACCTGAGGTTGTTGCTGATGATATTGTTGATTTCTATTTCTATTTATGTTATTATTCCAGTATCCTGAGACCGTGTTTGTTTTTCCTTCCCTCTTCTTGTTACCGAAATTCTTCCTTCCTCTTCTAGATGAGGATCCCTCTCCCGCCTGAACCTTTCCCAATTTAATCCCATTTTCAACTCGTTCACCAGTGATGATCAAATCGGAAAAGCTACCAGACATATTCCCTATCAACTTCTCGTAGTACACACCAGGCAGTGTAGCTACAAACATGTCAATGACCTCTAGGCGTACTCTTTAAATCTCTCATTACTCTGTTGTGACAGATTCTGCAACTGCACACGGTTAGGCGCCAAATTACTATTATATTAGTAGTGTTGGACAAAAGCCTCTGCCAAGTTTTCCAGCTTCTAATATTGACCGATTGCAAACCCATATACCACTCCAAGGATGGACCAGACAGGCTATCCTGAAAGAAGTACATCAGCAACTTCTCGTCATCAGAGTACGCAGACATTTTTCTGTAGTATGAATGAAGGTGCACCCTGGGACAGGTCGTCCCCTTGTATTTGTCAAAGTCTGGGACCTTGAACTTCGGAGGGATCTTCAGACCTGGGATTAATCCCATGTTAGACATGTGCAGACTAAGAGAATTCTGATTTTCAAGGTTCCTCATCTTCTCTTCTATCAATTTGAACCTCATGTCTGCATCAGACTGCAAACTTGCTCCCAGATCTCCCATAGAGAAAATATCATCTTGTTCGTCCTCCTTCCACTGAGGACCAGCATTTCCATGTACAGCGCATGTTACCCCTGGAACATGGACTCCATTCTGATTACCTCCGCCCGGAGGAATAACAACTGTTGGGATGGCATTGGCATGAGTAGTTCCATTCTCAACTGGAGGAGGAACAGCAGCGGTCCCACCATGCAGAACTCCACTTCCGTTAACCCTAGAAATCAGAGGTTGAATGAGTGTTCTCATCTGTTCTTGGCCATTAGCGACCCCCTGCATCAGGTCCATGAATTACGCCATGCAGTCACGGAACTCCTGTAGCTCAAGTTGAATTTGGTCCATTGCCTTTTTTTGATTTCCCCTTGTTGAATAGCAGTGAATTGTGCAGTCTTCAATCCTGAAACAGTGCTGAGGAAACCACAGAAAGAAATGAGACCAACAGAACTTGGAACACCTGCAATGCAATGAAAAATGATGCAAAATGCAGACATGTAAATATGGTTCAGGGAAATCTTCCCCTTGATTCTAGTTCCACGGGAATAATGGGAGAATGAAGAGCCAACAGATGGAGCCACAAAACCTTTCTCATAAATAAAATGAGAAACAGAGTATCAGCATATCACCAAGGAAAATACAACTGAGTCAACACGACCTCATCCAACAATCCTGGTGATGGTCGGATTACAAAACAACAAATACAAAAGAGAGAATGCATCAAGTGCGATAGTGAGTCTGAAACTCCTCCAATAACTCCTTTGTATCAGGGTGATCAGGCCTAGCAAGCAATCCATGGACAAGAAACTCCCTCCTGCTGATGGTAGCTTGCAAGCCTTGAGCATAATCTTCCCAGGCATCCTCCCCAAATGCATCCTCAAGTCTGGGCTTTTTCAAGTCTGCTTTCAGCTTGTACTCTTCCAACGTTGCAAGAGCTTCTCGTAGTTTACGGTCGCTTTCATACTGACGAGTAGATTCTCCAGGAACTTTTTCACTTTTGATTCGGAGTTTAGTCTTCAACATGTCAATCTGCCGATGAAGTTCATCTTCTCTCTCTTTATTATTAGTCAAGATGGCATTCCATTGAGCGTTGAACTTTGATATCTCCAAATGTGCTCTCTCTAGCTCCTTCTTCTTATCTTTGAGAACATCACTGATTCTTTTCAAGTCTCGACCCACTCGCTCTCGAGAGCGAATCTCTTTTGTTAACTCTCTACCCATCTTTTTCACTATCTCTGTCTGCTTCTTGGATGAGTGGGTGGCCTGATTCTTTTCCCTTCTAAGCTGACTGATTTCCTTCTCCAACTCTTCGTTCGCCTTGCGTAGTTCTTCCTTTTCATCCCATAGTTGATTGTATTTCTAAATGTCAACTGTTGTTGGTTCTTCAACTACCAAGGGGTACAAAGGTTCTCTAACTGGAAAGGGTAGCAACAGTCTCTCAACTCTTCCCTGGATCGATTCCACGTATGGCTCATAAGCTCTACAATCACTCCTGCCTAATGAAGATTTTCCTTTACGGTGAATCTTACCTCAAGCCTTTTCCAATCTAATTAAGGTCTCATTGTCAACTAAATTGGTGAAATACAGAGATTCTTGTATTTCCTCTTCCCTTGGAGGTTCATTTAGAGCGTAACCAAATTGTTTGACGGCGAGAGCAGGGTTATAATTAATGCCACCCTTCCTCCCAATCAAAGGAACATTGGGGAAATCTCCACAGCTGTGAACAATCTCCATACCTAAAAGGTCTCTGTTAAACCATACAATATTCTCCAACCTTAAACCCATAAGTATTTCCGGCCAATCAACAGTGTCTGCGATATCAACAAAAGGTCCAGACTTAGGCAGATGTGAAATAAACCATATGTATAGTAACGAAGCACAACAGGAGATGTTCTTTCCTCGTCTGTTCTCATTCTTGTAGTGGATTGAATGATAAACATCACCTAAAAGGGGTGGCACAGGATTCTTAGAAGCGAAGATATAGAAGGCATCCAAATCCACAAAGTCAGGTATGTTGGGGAACAGGACTATCCTATAGATGCACAAAGCCAAGATAGCGTTGAAAACCAACCAACATCCCTCCTTAGAGAAATGTTGAGCTTTACCCATCAAGAATGGAAGTGGAAAGCCAGGAGTTCCAATTCTCCATACCAAATTACCCTCCAACTCAGAAACATCGAGATGAAGAGCACCAACCAACTTGGATAACTGAGGCTCCTTCTCAAAGTGTACAAAAGGCACTTCTTCCAACACAGGAATTCCTATTAGTTGAGCAAACTCTTCTAAAGTGGGCAATAAAACATATCCTAGGAACATGAAGCAACGCAACTGAGGATCATAAAATTGCAACAGCGCGTAAATGCCATCTAACTCAAACTTGTTAGAACACAGATTGGTTCTTAATATATCTCTATGTTTTGATGATAACATTAATGAAATTTTGTATGAAGTAAATATATACTCTAATCATATTCAAGTGTTTTTGTTTCAGATATTAAAATTAATATTCCTCTGGAAGCAAAAACTCCTCTGAAAGTTAAGAATCAGAAGACTCTGAACGCTTCTTGAAAGAGACTCTGAGCGAAGCTGTAGAAGACTTTGAGCGAAGCTGCAGAAGACTCTGAGCGAAGCTGCAGAAGACTCTGAGTGAAAAAGCATATGTAAAGAATCAGAAGACTCTGGAAGTACTTATAGCTGCAAGTACAGAGGCTCTGATATTCAAGTCTGCTCTGATAAAGATCATTCACGCTAAAGCACATGGCTACAAATACTCTGAATATAGTAACTCTAATATGAAGAACAAGGAACATCATCAGAGGATCTGATGCAATACTGTTCCAGATTTGTTGAAGAAGATTTTGTTCAAATAAAGATCCGTTGGCATATTCCTTGTTCTTATCCAAACGGCTCTTTCCTCATTCGTGCATGACACAAGAACTCAGACAAAAAGGATTTGTCTGAACATTCCTCTTATGGGAAAGAAAAGTCAAAGAAGACAGAATGCCAGTTGCACGCCCTTTAAGAAATGAAAGTGAAGTTCTATTTAGACAAGTCTTCTACATCATTTCTAAGTTGACGAATTATTGAACAATCAAAGAACAATATCCAAACATCTCTTAACTTCATTCTAGATTTAATTTATTCCTCATTTGTGTAAAATCATAATTGTGATATAGCTTTTTAGAAGCAACTCTTAAACACACATTGTATTTTTACTTGTTGTAAAGTTCCTTAAGAGACCAAGTGTGGTCAGATTTCTTGAGAAGACTAAGGTTGTTTGTCTTAGTGGTTAACACTGTAATCAGTTTCATTTAGTGGATTAAGTCCTTTTTGAGAAAGGCAAATCACCTTGGTAGGGTGGACTGGAGTAGTTTGAGTTCAAACGAACCAGGATAAAAATACCTTCTTATTTTTATTATTGTCATAGTTGTTATTTGAAACCCTTATTCAACCCCCCCCCCCCCCCCCCCGCCCCCTTCTAAGTGTTTTTCCTACCTTCAGTTGGTATCAGAGCTCCGGCTCTGTAGTGCTATCACTTAACAATGAAAGAGAAAGATCCAGTTGGGAAAAACTCTTGATTTATCATGGCTGAAACTTCAACTTCAAACAACAACAAATATGATGATAGAGATAGAATCAGCACCAAACCTCCCATGTTCGATGGAGAGAAATTTAACTATTGGAAAGATAGAATAGAAAGTTTCTTTCTAGGCTATGATGCTGATCTATGGGATTTGGTCACTGATGGTTACATTCACCCCACTGATGGTGAGGGCAAAAAGGTTGACAGAAAGTCAATGAGTGGCCAACAGGAAAAGGATTTCATAAATCATCACAAAGCTAGAACCATTATGTTAAATGCTATATCTCATACTGAGTATGAGAAAATTACAAATAGAGAAGTAGCATTTGACATGTTTGAGTCATTAAGGATGACACATGAAGGAAACTCTCAAATGAAGGAGACAAAGGCCTTAGCGCTTATCCAGAAGTACGAAGCTTTCAAAATGGGGGAGTCTGAATCTGTAGAAACTATGTTCTCAAGATTCCAGATCCTAACTGCTGGTTTGAAGGTTCTGGATAAAGATTACTCCACTTATGACCATGTCAAGAAAATAATCAGAAGCTTACCATCAAGGGGGAGACCAATGGTTACAGTGCTGAAGCTGTCAAAAGATCTGAATATGATCACTCTGGAGGAACTTGTCAGTTCCTTAAGAAGTCATGAGATTGAGCTGGAAGAAGACGAGCCTCAGAAGAAAGGTAAGTTTGTTGCGTTAAAATCTAACAAATCTGCTAAAGCTTTGCAGGTAATTGAACAAAGCTCTGAAGAATCCTCCTCAGAAGAAGATGAATTGTCTTTTCTGTCCAGAAGGATAAATTAACTCTGGAAGCATAAACAAAAGAAGTTCAGAAACTTTAAGAGATCTGGTCAACATGGAGAATCTTCTGGACACAAAAGATCTGGTAAGAAAGAAGTTGTATGCTATGAGTGCAAGGAGCCAGGTCATTACAAAAATGAATGTCCCAAACTTCAGAAGGACAAACCCAGAAAGAAGTTTGAAAAGAAGATGAAAGTTCTGATGGCCACGTGGGATGACTCAGATGCTTCTGAATCCTCATCAGAGTCAGAAGAAGAATGTGCAAATATGGCACTAATGGCTGAAGTGGAGGACCATGAAGAAACATCTGAATCTGGACCAGAATCAGATTCAGAAGAGATGTCCTTAGTAGGAAAGTTAAGACACCAATCATGGTACCTGGACTCTGGCTGCTCACGACATATGACAGGAAGAAAGTCTATGTTCCAAAGCCTGGAACTTAGATCTGGAGGTGATGTGAAGTTTGGAGGGAACCAGAAGGGAAAAATCATTGGCTCTGGAACTATTGGTAATGGTAACCTCCCTTCCATATCTAATGTTTTACTTGTTGAAGGATTAACACATAATTTATTATCCATAAGTCAATTAAGTCACAATGGTTATGATATAATCTTTAATCAAAAATGTTGTAAAGCTGTGAGTCAAAAAGATGGTTCAATCCTCTTTAATGGAAAAAGGAAGAACAACATTTACAAAATTAATCTTTCAGAACTAAAAGTTCAAAATGTAAAATGCCTTATGTCTGTAAACAATGAGCAATGGGTCTGGCATAGAAGATTGGGTCATACTAGTATGAGACGCATATCTCAGATTAATAAGCTCAATCTGGTCAGAGGACTTCCTCAGTTGAAGTTCAACTCAGATGCTCTTTGTGAAGCATGTCAGAAAGGAAAAATTTCAAAATCCTCTTTCAAAGCTAAAAATGTTGTCTCTACCTCTAGACCATTAGAGCTACTTCATATTGATCTATTTGGACCAGTGAAAACTGCATCCATCAGGGGCAAGAAGTATGGATTAGTCATAGTTGATGACTACAACAGATGGACATGGGTAACATTCCTGAAACACAAGGATGAGTCACATTCTGTATTCTTTGACTTCTGCAAACAAGTCCAAAACGAAAAAGAATTTAAAATTGTTAAAGTCAGAAGTGATCATGGTGGAAAATTTGAAAATAAATATTTTGAAAAATATTTTAAAGAAAATGGAATTGCACATGATTTTTCTTGTCCTAGAACTCCTCAACAGAATGGAGTTGTAGAAAGGAAAAATAGAACATTGCAAGAAATAGCCAGAACCATGATCAACGAGAAAAACATGGCAAAACATTTTTGGGCAGAAGCAATTAATACAGCATGTTATATTCAGAACAGAGTGTCTGTAAGACCTCTTCTGGAGAATACTCCTTATGAATTGTGGAGGAATAGAAAGCCCAACATTTCTTATTTCCATCCTTTTGGATGTGTTTATTTTATTTTGAATACTAAAGACAATCTGAAAAAGTTTGATTCTAAAGCACATAAGTGTTTCATGCTTGGATATTCTGAACACTCTAAAGGCTACAGAGTATACAATACTGAGACACAGATTGTAGAGGAATCAATTCATGTTAGGTTTGATGATAAGCTTGGCAATCAAAAGCCAAAGCAGGTTTAAATTTCTGCAGATAGAGAAGTGTTTCTCACAGACTCTGAAGATTCAGAGGCAGACAAAGCACAAGTAAAAGAACCAAAAGCAACGTTAGATGATACTCCTTTGACTGCTCAGATGGAGAACTTGACCATTTCTGAAGAACCCCCTTTAAAAGGATCCTCCATAATCAAAGCCTCTCATCCAGAGGAAATGATAATTGGAAAGAAGGATGACCCTATCAGAACAAGATCCTTTCTCAGATCATCTGGAACGTCATTGTTTGGTTTGATATCAATCATTGAACTTACCTCTGTGGATGAAGCTCTGCAAGATAATGATTGGATACTTGCTATGCAAGAGGAGCTTAACCAATTCACAAGGAATTATGTTTGGGATCTGGTTCTAAGACCAAAAGGATTTAATATCTTTGGAACTAAGTGGGTTTACAGAAACAAGCTGAATGAGCTAGGAGAAGTTGTCAGAAATAAAGCAAGACTGGTTGCTCAAGGCTACAGTCAGCAAGAAGGAATTGATTACACAGAGACATATGCTCCTGTGGCAAGGTTAGAATCTATTTGTTTGCTTATTTCCTTTACTGCACAGAACAACATCACACTTTATCAGATGGATGTTAAAAGTGCTTTCTTAAATGGTTTAATTGAAGAAGAAGTTTATGTCTATCAACCTCCTGGTTTTGAAAATGAAAAATTTCCAAAACATGTTTTTAAATTAAAGAAATCACTCTATGGTCTAAAACAAGCTCCCAGAGCTTGGTATGAGAGGCTGAGTAATTTCCTTCTGGAAAACAATTTTATCAGAGGAAAGGTGGATACAACTCTATTTCATAAATTAATTAAGAAAGACATTTTAATCTGTCATATTTATGTAGATGATATTATTTTTGGTACAACAAATATTACGTTTGGAAAGGAGTTTGCTCAATCTATGCAGGCAGAATTTGAAATGAGCATGATGGGAGAACTCAGATTCTTTCTAGGAATTCAAGTCAATCAAACTCCAGAAGGCACCTACATACATCAGACAAAGTATGTGAAGGAGCTTCTGAAGAAGTTTAACATGACAAAAAGTAAGTTGGCTAAAACTCCAATGCATCCAACAAGCACTCTAGGAAAAGAAGAGGTAAGTAAGAAGGTAGATCAAAAGCTCTACAGAGGTATGATTGGATCTCTTCTGTATTTGACTGCTTCTAGACCTGATATTCTTTTCAGTGTTTGTCTGTGTGCTAGATTTCAATCAGATCCTAGAGAATTCCACTTAATAGTTGTTAAGAGGATTCTGAGGTATCTGAAAGGTACTACTAACATGGGTTTGTGTTACAGAAGATCTGATGAATACAAACTAGTAGGATTCTGTGATGCTGATTATGCTGGAGACAGAGTAGAACGTAAAAGTACTTCTGGAAGCTGTCAGTTTCTGGGAAGTCATCTGATCTCATGGTTCAGCAAGAAGCAACCCACAATAGCACGTTCAACAACAGAAGCAGAATATATTGTTGTTGCTGGTTGTAGTACACAGATGCTCTGGATGAAGAGTCAGCTAGAAGATTATCAGATATATGAGAGTAACATTTCTATCTTCTGTGATAATACTTCTACTCTTTTCTTCTCTAAGAATCCTATTTTACATTCTAAGGCAAAGCATATAGAAATTAAGCATCATTTCATCAGAGACTATGTTCAGAAGGGAATTATAAGTTTAAACTTTGTTGATACAGACCATCAATGGGCTGACATTTTTACAAAACCATTTGCTGAAGATAGGTTTAAATTTATTATGAAGAATATTAGTATGGATTTCTGTCCAGAATAACATTATTATTCAGAAGCAAATTTACTCAGATGAAAATTGATTAATGTCTATACTCTTGAGTGTTTTCATTTGTATTTCATTTGTTACATTATTTCTTTTGAAACTCTGAACTAACAACCTTCAGAGGATCTGAACGCTGCTAACGTTTCATTTCCTTAAGAATTTTAAGAGACACTCAAACATTAAACACGTGTCACACAGAATCTGAAAAGGTGGAGTGTAAACAATAAGACGCCGTTTAGAGGTACTGTTTGAACAATTAATTTTCTCGTTTTCCTCCTCACGCTTGTCAGAATCATTAAATGCTTTTTAATCATTATTCCTTTTGATGTGATTTAATGTTTTTAATTAATTGTGAGTAAATGCTGAACATGTGATTGTGTGCCCTAATTATGTCCCTATATATCCCACATTCTCACACTTCTCACACTTTTCACTCTCGTTCATAACCTTTATGCATTTCTGTCTTCTTCATTGTCTTCATCTCCTCAAACCCAAATCTAAACGAAGCTCAGTAAATCTTAAAAGTTCTTCAATGGAAACCTCATCATCATCAACTCAAAATCTTGCATCTATAATGGTTGGATCTACATCTGAAACGGGTAACGTCACTTACAAAGAACCTGAAAGAACCCTTCTCACTCCTGTTGAAGATTTGGAAGTTCTTTGTGAATTCATGGTTAATTTTGACTGCATGTCAAAGAATGGGTTTGATTTGCAACCAATTGTTTCTGCACAAGGATGGACTAAGTACTTTGATAGATTGTTGTTGCACCTCAAAATTTGCCCAGCATTTCTTTACCTAGCTTATGTTGCATTTCATTCACATTAGCATTATCATTTGCATTTCATTGACATGTGAGCATGAGATCAAGAGGTATGATTACCAATCAAGAGATATACAATACTATGAAGCTAGCCAAGAAGGTTATTCAAGTGTTCAAGGGTTGATATCCTTGTCAGATAAGTGAAAAGATCCTCAGAGAGAGTGGTTGAAACCAAGAGTGTGTGCCTCCTAACTTGAGAGTTGTGGGAAGCTCATCAGATGATTCTGAAGCCAAGAATGTGGACTTGAAGCCTTGAGAGAGCTTATGAGATGTCTTGAAAGCCATCATGAAGCCTAGACAGGTCATTGTGTAAGATTAAGAAGGCTCAGCCATGAGTGGTGCAGTTAGGGTTTGACTGGGTCAACCCTATGTCAACTGATGATTTGAACAAGGTTGAGACCTAATCCAAAGGCCATGTGATCATGGATTGATGCATTGAGATACTATAATGATGATTCCAAGGTTAACTCATCATGATTGAAGAGTTTGAGAAGTTTCAAACTAGGGTTTCTAAGGCTTGACTGTGTAAAATCCCCTAGTTTGACCCCTATCTTCAAGGCAGTTTAGCTCAAGATGTGATTGTCATCTCATCTTACCCCCAACATGAATGTTGTAGAGCTTGATCTTAGATTTAATTTGAGTACTTGAAGTCCTTGATAGGATTTGTAGAGCTCAAGTTATGACTTTGACAAGTTACAGGTCATCTGAGGTATGTGAATCTGGGGCCTTGAAAGTTACCCAACTTGCATCAAACTTTTGTCCAAGAAGGATGATTCCTATGAACTTTTGGTCAACATGAATGTTGTTCCTTATCTTCTTATATTTCTAGAGAGTACTATAAGTCCTTGATAGGATTTGTAGAGCTCAAGTTATGGCTTTGACAAGTCAAGGGCATTTTGGTCATTTGGAGATTACAGGTCATTTCAAGCATAAGGCCATAACTCCTATTTCCAAGCTTCAAATGGAAAAATCTTCAACATCAAACTTGTTCAAAATGATGTTTTAAGGCTAGTAAGGAGGCCATGAGATGATGGAAATTCTTGTAGCTCAAACTTGCAAAAATGACCTAAAATAAAGGCATAAGTTAAATAAGCCAAAGTTGGAAATTGATATTTTCAACCTACACATCCAAACCATGGCATGTAATATATCATTTTGACTCTAGAAAAAATTTCAAGAACATTGGTTCAGCCACATTTTTGATTTGAGACTCAATTTATGGACTTGCTTTGAAAAGTGATTACTTGCATATTAAGCAACATTTGCAAAACTCAAAATCAAGGCATGAGCAAGGCTTTTTGCAAGCTAAACACCTCTAATATCTCACTAGGGGAGAAATTGAAAGAGATTAGGATTGATTCCAAGCTGCAAACAGAATTGGGCATAGCATGAGATGTGTTTGAAAATCTCATGACATGAGAAGTGGAAACTCTCATTAGAAGGATCTAGAGGGTTCTAGATCATCCAAGCATCATCTATATAAGGAATAGAGTTGATCCATTGCAGAGGTTGGTGCTGATTGAAGGAGAGAGCATAGCTTGAGATTGAGTTTTCTAGGATTGCAATTGAAATCGGTTTCACAAAATTCCTCACTTTCCATCCATTTTCTTGATTGATACTTCTTCCATGGATGTCAAGGAGTGATTCCAGATCATTTTCAAGAAGAATTGGTGGCTAAATCGTGTCTGAGCAAGTGAATTTCTCCACCTGCAATTCACCATCGGGTTTCAAGATTCAAGCACTTTCAACTGGTTCTTTTGCATACAAAAGCAAGGAGGAGGTTCATTGATCGTGTCTGCAAGATTGTAGAGCTTGAATTGGAGGTTTCATGCATCTGTTCATCCAAGATTTCCAGGTTGGTAACTTTCTTCCCCTAGCATAATTTAGGTAGAATTAGGTTGAATTAAGGTGTTAGATTTATTGTAGAATGGTGTAGGATGGATTTCAGATAGTTAATTGGAGAATTAGAGACAAATTAGGTGAATTGCCATTTTTGGTTGAGATTGGGATATGATGAATCTTGAGGTTTCAGAAGAAACTAAGGGTATGGTTGAATTCGTGGCAAGATTTGGGATGAGTTTCATGTTTTGACCGTTTGCAATGGAGGCCTGTAGAGAGAACTAGGGTTGGGGATGGTGACCAGAGCTCCACCGGTGGTGGCCGGAGCTGGGCGCGAAGCTCAGAGGTTTGAAAAGGTTGAAGATGACTCTGACACCATTGGATCTTGTTTTGACTTGGACTTTGAGGCTCATCCAACGACCACGTTTTAAACTTGATTTGTGAAGGATCTGAGTAAGTGAAACGATGCGTTTCACTTACTAGCTGGTTTTGGGCTTAGTGATTTAAGTGTTATCCACACCCCCCTGATGGCCCAACCCAAAGTTTGAACTGATTCTGATTACTATCCACACCGTGCGCTTGTTTATTTTAATTGGATTTTCTTCATTTTTTTTCATTTTGTTTATGGTTCTTGTAAAAATCATAATTAATTGAAAATTTATCCAATTAAACCCATTCTTTTTGCATTTTACTCATGATTGAGTCTAGTATGTTTTAGAGAAAAAATATTTTCATTTCATGTAATTTCTGATTTAATGGGAATTTTACATTTTAATTGATATTAAAATGATTATGTTTGAGGCATAATTTTGTGGAATTTAGTGTGATCACTTGGTGATGATTTTGAGCCTCATTTTTTGTGTGTGATTAGGTTAGGCATGTATGATCCCATAGAATTTTTCTCACATTTTTGTGATGAAAATAGGTGTGCTTTCTAGATTGATATTTAGAGGCTTCCTTTTTAGGGTTTAGGTTTGATACCTTGTAATGTAGAATTTAGTTCTAGGTCTAATTTGATGGTTTGATCTCTGAAATTAATATGGTAGAGTCATGATTGACCTAGGTTCCCATAGTAATTTTTGTAGGATTTTACAATTGGTTTTAGTATTTTAGTTAGGACTAACTTTAGTACTAGGTTTTAGGTGATCCTAATCTACTAATTCAACTAGTTTAACTTCTCTAGTCCCCTTAGATTAGGGTTTGTGCTTGGTTTGCCTTTGGTTGAGATTGAAGACAAGTTGAAGACAAGATGAGGATGCTTGAAGTTGCTTGAAATTGCTTGGAGCTTTGGATTTGTTGGTGCCTGAAGGTGTCTGAGGAAGATTAGGAGATAGGACACAGAGAGAGCCTTGTAGTTAGAATGATTTCTTTCACAAACATGGAAAGCATCTTGTGCTTCCATTTCTCTCAATGACTAAAAGTCCTTCTCAGATTTTTACATCCCTCCTTTGGAAGGATGAGTGGCTTTATCTGGGAAGTAGAACTTTGAGGGAACCAGTCTCTCATAATGATGAACCCTTACAGGCTTCCTTTGGTTATCAGTAGGTTGTTTATCATTTCCCCTCATCCTGTCAAATCAATTGTCTTCTGGTTGGAGTATCTTGAGAGATGGTAGACTTGAGTTTGAATATGAAGACTTCATTGAAGAGTGTGGAAGAGGATGATTCCTTGAGCACTGCCATTGCAGCTGAAGCTTGAAGAGCAAGAAGACCAAGTTGGTACTTGAAGACCCAAGGGAGATTGAGTGATGAGCTGAGGCTTGAAAGAAAAGTGAATAGTGAAGGTGACACTTCCATGTGATTGAAGACTACTCTGAGAAGCTGAAGCTTGTAGGAGAAGAAGACCAAGTTGAAACTAGTAAAGCAAAGAGAGCTGAAGCTTGAAGACTGAGTTGATACTTATGAAGAGGATTCAATTGAGATTGAGTGAAAAGCTGAAGCTGAGGAATAAAAGATAAGTTGATACTTACATTGATGCTTGGAGATCCTGAAGGAATCAAGTTGATACTAGTGGTTAAGAGTGAAGCCTAAAGGTGGAATTGACTGAAGAGCTGAAGCTTGGAGAAGGAGGATAAGTTGAAACTTATGTTGATGGATTGAAACCTTGGAGAAGCAAGTTGATACTTGGCATGAAAGGTGGTTGAAGTCTGATGACTGAATTGCTGTTAGAAGAGCTGAAGCTTTAAGTTGAAAGAGTTGTTGATCTGCTTCTTTTGTCTGTTTTCTTTTCTGTATTGGTGTGCCTTGTTTGACTTGCTTGATGCATTAGAATAAGTCCATGATTAGACTGACTTTAATCTAGGAGCATGATTGCACTAGAGGATGAGTTGCTCCCTCTGCTTGTATTGTTACTGTATGGCTTTGCTTGCGGGTATTCGGTGGAGCCCTGCTCCCTTGCCCATTTGGTTTGTGTTTGCTTGACAGCATTTCATTTTCTTCTGTATGATTACAGTCTCTTATATCTTGCTTGAAAGCATGTTATTTCTTCTGTATGATTGCAGTTATTCATATCTGGCTTGAGGTTGAGATGAGCTTGTGGAGGCTGCTGCCCCACACACATTTCCTCCCTCACTTGCATTGCATGCATTTTACAGTCGTTTACCGTTTACTGTTTAAGCTGATGCTTTATCTGTTTCTGTTTATCATTGACATGATCCCTTAGGACTCTCATTTCCTTTGATAAGGAAGTGATGATAGAACTTTAGGTTGAAACCTATGCATGATAACTTCTAGGAGTTCCCTGTTTCAAACCTCAACTATAGGATGAATCCGTGCCATGACAACAGTAGGACTTGATAGTCTCCCCGTAGTTGAGCCTGTTCTCTTCTCATCTCAAAACAGCTTAAGATACAGTAATCATGAATGATTTCTTTCGTACGTCACAAGCCTTAAGCTATCTGAGAAAGGATTATTGGAGAGCTTCTTTCCAACAGTCTGGATGTTTAGTATGGCACCCTTTGGGTGACATGCGACGCATTCACTCTCAGGTCATAGTCTTTAGTGCGATTGAAATTGCAAACACCCTAAAAAACAGTTCTTCCGTAAAAGACAGAAAACAAACTTCAAACCTTTTTTCCCCGTGGGCCCATAATTCAGTGGAAGCTTTTCTGAAGAAAAGAGTGACGTGAGGGGTGCTAATACCTTCCCCTTGCGTAACCGACTCCCGAACCCAGACAACGGTTACGATGACCTTGTCTTATACCTTTTTCGTCAGGTTTTTCCGATCGTTTCCTTTCCCGTTCCGAGGCATAAATAACGAAAGGTGGCGACTCTTCTGTTTTTCCGGCACCTTATTTTCACGGAAGCGACAGCTAGCGACTCTGCTGGGGACTTGATAGTTTCTTGGGATCCAACGTCCCGTATGCGAGTCAGTTTGGGGATCCGACGTCCCCTGCGAGAGTCAATCCTAGCGCTTGTATGATTACTTGTTGGGTTGTGTTTATTTATCGCATTTTTATTTCCCGCACTTTATTTTCAGTATGATATGATTATCTGTGCTGTTGTGGGAAGGGCATTCTGATGAGTGAGAAGCCAGACCCAGGCTTGAGTGAACATAGTATTGGTTGTGGAAATTAGTGGGCGCGTGCTTGCTTGGCAGGCACTAGTGTCTCATGAAATCCACGCTCAGACGAGGTTCTCCCGGTTGACTTCTTTTTCAACCCTTTGGGTTGAGGGGGTTGTTGGTTTGGAGGATTGTCGACTCGGGGGACCGGTCATTTGTGATTCAGCCGAGTGAGGCCGCTTCATGAGCTGGTGATGCCACACCTTCTGGGTATCGTATCACCCCTCTTGAATGTCTGTGACGCTGATGAACGCATAGGATGCCAAACTTGAGTCAGTATCGGTCCACACCTGTGAGCAGGGTTTGGTTTATTGCAAGAAACTTTGACCTTCAGACTATCTGGTTTTCTTGATAGTGAATCAGTTTTGTTGGTACCGGAGTTTCTCATCATCAGATATATGATTGTTCTTGACAGAGTAGAGCTTTGGTCCTGTATCAGAGGACCTTCCTTATATTCAGAGATGTATATGTGTGTTCTTGACAGAGCAGATTTATGATTGGGGTCTGAGGATCTCATCAGCAGATGTATGGTTGTTCTTGACAGAGCAGATTTATGGTCCTGTATCAGAGGTCCTTATTATCAGATGTTTGTTCTTGACAGAGCAGATTTATGGTCCTATGCGTGTGTGTTCTTGACAGAGCAGATTTGTGGTCCGATACCAGGGTTTTCTTCTTATCAGAGATAATGGTTGTTCTTGATAGAGCAGGATTATGGTTTTGTTGATATAGAATCTCCACAGCACAGTTGCCTTGATCTCCTGTTGCATGATTGCATTTTACATTGCTTTGCATACTCATTTGCATTTCATTAACGTGTGTCTGTGTTGCAAGTACCGTTTTCCCCGATCCAGGATTTCTTGCCTCCTATTGTATTGTTATGGGTTCTCTGAGGAAGACCGTGGCTTACAAGCTCCCTGCCCCTGATGTGGTTCAGCTGACTAGTTTGGTTGCTTTAGCAGATGATTCTGTGAGAGATGAGTTCAGAAAGTCTTACGGAAAATTGCTCAGTTTGGTTCGTAAACCTTCTGCGTTCGAGTTGAATGGGTTGCACGCTCTGCTGCAGTTCTACGATCCTCCGTTGAGATGCTTTACTTTCCAGGATTTTGTCCTTGCACCTACGTTAGAAGAATATGCTGATTCGTTGGGTGTGCCTATCAAGAGGCAGATGCCTTTTGTTCATATGGATGTTGAGCCTAATCTGGCTAGTCTAGCTCCGTCACTTCATCTGGATGCCTCCGAGTTGGTATTTTCTAGTTGGAACAAGGTTCCCGGTTTCTCCTTGCAGTTCTTAGTGGGAAAGGCTCAGCAGCGCGCCAAAGACGGATGTTGGGTCGTGTTCAACGCCATTCTCGCTTTGTGCATATATGGCATCATTCTGTTCCCCAATATGCCTGACTTTGTAGACTTCGACGCCTTTCGCATCTTTGCTTCAGGGAATCCAGTCCCTACCTTGATAGGAGATGTCTACCATTCCATCCACTACAAAAACGAGAACAGGAGGGGTAAGAATGTCTCGTGTTGTGTGCCCCTACTTTATAAATGGCTTGATAGTCATCTGCCCAAGAGGGGTCCCTTTTTTTCGTCTGCAGCCACAGCTGAGTGGTCCGAGCATTTGATGAGTCTATCAGCGGAGGATATTGACTGGTTTGACAGAGATAGGTTGGGTACCGAGATTATCTTCAGCTGCAGCGGGTTTCCGAACGTGCCTTTGATAGGCAGGAAAGGCTGTATAAACTATAATCCGTCTTGGCTGGTCCAACAGTTCGCTTATGCTTTGAGAGCTCCGCTGAAGGATGAAGAGGTGCAGGAATCTTTGTACCTCACTGGTCTTCTAGAGGGGGATCTGTTATCTAAGCTTCAGCGCGCCTGGAATGGCATCAGTAAGAAGGGAAAACCATTGCTGGGGAGAAGCAATAATCAAGCCTACCCTCCGTATGTGACTTGGATCAGAGCCAGAGTCGATGCCATAGGGATGCCGTTTCTTCCTGCCAAGCCCGAAAGCCCTCCAATGATTGGAGAGCCTACTACCGTGCCCATTCAGCAACATAATCAGATGTTAGCTGAGAGAGATGAATTGAAGAGGGCAAATGAAGAACTGGAGAAAGAATTGGCTCAACTCCGAAGCGAGAGAAACGAAGTTGTTCATTCCTTCAAAAGGCAGACAGAGCTGGTGAACCAGCTGGGGACAGATTTGACTAAGCAGATAGCCGAGCGTGAACGCATGGCTCAAGACTTCAAAGCTGTCAACGATGTAATGGCCACGAAGAAGCAGCACTTGGACGAAGCGTATCGGAGGATATCCAAGTTCAACCAGCACTGGAAGGCCTCCCTAGCCAACAGGAAAGAGCGGGAGGACAAGCTGATGCAACAGATCTCCAAGCTGAAAGCCCAGGTGAAGGCTAATGAGAAGAGGTTTGATGAAGAAACCGCTCGCAGATACGCCGCTGAAGGCCAGCTCAACAGGGCTCTCGCTAACCTGAAGGAGCGCAAACTGACGTTTGAGTCCAAGAAACGGAAGCTAGAATATTGTTTCGGCGAAGGAGCATGGGAAGATTCGGTTGAAGGTCTTCAATACACCATTATGCAGAGGGAGCTACTCGTCGAAGGGTTACTCACTCGTCCTGATCATCCAGAAACGAAGGGGTTGTTAGAAGAGTTTCGCGCCCGTGGCCGTACTTGACTATATTTGTATTCCTTTTGTTTTGATCGTTGTTATAGGCTGACCATCACCAGGCTTGTTGGCTGGGGTCATGCTATTGATTCTGCTTGTACTCACTGATGTTGTGTACTGCCTTGATGGGCTTTCTTTATATATGAGATGTTATTTCCATGACTGGACTCGGACTTCTTATTATTATCAGCACTGGCACTCAGGATCGGGGGAGATCTCCCTAACGCACAGACACACGTTTGCATTTGCATGAAGCATTTGCATACCGAGCACTGTGTCGTTTTTCCTAACCCTTTTGTGTTTCCAGGTTATTTCAGGTTGTTCCAGGATTGATCAGCGACCAATTCACCGCTATCCGACCAGAGCAAATCAAACCAGAATCATGGAGCAAGTGCAAACTGATGTTCAGGAACTCCGCGAAAGAATGGATCGCTTCATGAAGCTCATGCAAGCGGTCGCCAATGGCCAGGATCAGCTCAGAACCTTGTTTCAGCCTCTGATTTCAAGGGTCGATAGCAATGGGGTACTCCATGGTGGGACTGTGCCTACCCCTCCACCAGTTGAAACTCCACAGAATGGCGTCCCCGTGACCGGGGGGAATGGCAGTTCCAACGACAATGTGATAGCTAACATGGGACTCAATGGTAATACGAAGGGCGTCGGTAATGGGAGTCTTGAAGCTAATGTCAATGTTGGGCTGGGCAATGGCAACGCAGGTGTTGGGAATCTGTTCGGGCCTCAGTCGTGGTTAGAAGACCGTCAAGACGATGTGTTCTCTCAGAGAGGTGCTGAAGGAGAGCTGACTGCTGAAGCACGTCTAAGGTTCAAGGCACTCGAGGATAAGATGAGAGACATCGAGAACCAGAACACCCTGGGTGTTGACATGTCCAAGTTGGGACTGATTGCTGATTTCAAGGTGCCTCCCAAGTTCAAGGTACCTGACTTTGAAAAGTACAAGGGTACCACATGCCCTCGCGTCCACCTGAGATCATATTACAGGAAAATGTCAGCTCATTCTGAGGACGAGAAGTTGCTGATGCACTTTATTCAGGACAGTCTATCCGGACCCTCCCTCGAATGGTACATGATTCTGGAGCCTACCAATGTGCGCACGTGGAAGGACCTTGCTGAAGCATTCGCGCACCACTACCAATACAATAGCGACTTGGCCCCGAACCGAGTCCAACTGTAGAATCTGTCGCAAAGGAACAACAAAGGGTTCAAGGAGTACGCCCAGCAATGGCGTGAATTGGCAGCCAGGGTTCAGTCGCCGATGGTTGAACGTGAGCTTGTGCAGATGTTCGTAGCCACCCTCCCAGGGGTTTATTATGAGAAATTGGTCAGCGGTATGTCCGGAACCTTCTCAGATCTCATTATCACAGGTGAGCACATTGAAAATGGGATCAAACTCGGGAAAATTCAAGGTGATTCGTCCTCTGCTGGAGGAGGAGGCAAGAAACCTTATAGTGGCAAAAGACGGGAAGGAGAAACGAGCGCTGTGTCCAACGCTCGAAGGAAGGGTAAAGGTCCTCACCAGTAGGTGGCCAGCATAACTATCTCGGCAGTTCAACAGCCACAGCAGCAGCAGCAGCAGCCGAATCAACAAGGGTACAGAAAGTATCAGAATCGGGCACCTCTGTCGAGCCGTCACCTCGAGACACCGCCCATGTCGTACGCGCAACTATTGCAGACTTTGCTTCAGCTACAGTTGATCCAGAAGAGAACCTTGGCTCCCTTGACAAGGGCACCTCCGCCAGGGTATGACACGAATGCAACTTGTGAGTTTGACTCAGGGGCACCAGGCCACACAATAGAAAACTGCAAAGCCTTCAAGCATAAGGTGCAGGACATGGTGGACGCTAAGATCACCAACTTCTCAGATAATGTGCCAAACGTCACGAAGAACCCTATACCGAATCATAGGGGAGGTGGAGTAAACGCCATTATTGAAGACGAGATCTTGGATGTGTTGGCTGACATCAGAGATCTGAAGACACCGCTTAGCTTCGTTAAAGCTAAATTGATGAAAAGAGGTTTCTTCCCAGGTTGCGGAGAACTGTGTATGGGTTGTGCGACTAGTCCTGATGGATGTGAACAGCTGATAGAGGGAATTCAAAGTCTGATGACTGAAGGGATTTTACAGTTCAGCCAGAGGGCCGAAAGCAGATCGGGAGAGGTAATGCTGAAGCAAGATGATGAGGTCGCCACCATCACCATCCCTCGCCAGACGATAACTATTTCTGCACCCAGGCCGCCCATGATTACCATAACCAAAGCTGGGCCGATACCGTTCGAGAGCACTAATGCTGTCCCATGGCATTATGGGGCTGAAGTCTACTGCAACGGACAGAAGTTGGAGCTAGAACCGTTTGGGTCGTCTGTGGAGAACCTTGCGGGAATCAGTGGTATTACTCGCAGCGGAAGAGTGTTTGCACCACCTGAGGTCGTGGCGGATAAAGCGGACAGAGCTGACGCAACTGATAAAGGTAAAAGTAAAGTCGTTGAAGAGATCCCGCGTGGGGCAGAAAAAGACTTACTTGTTAAAGACGCCGAGGAATTTATGAGGTTGGTTAAAAAGAGCGACTACAAGATTGTGGATCATCTCCATCAGACACCCTCGAAGATTTCCATCCTGAACTTGTTGTTGTGTTCTGAAGCACACCGCAACGCACTGCTGAAGGTGTTGAACGCCGCATATGTACCGCAGGAAATATCGGTAAACCAGCTAGAAGTGGTCGTAGCCCACGTGAATGTTGGAAATGGGTTAGGCTTCACTGACCTAGAGCTGACGCTGAAAGGGAGGAATCACAATAGCGCCCTGCACATCTCGATAGAGTGTAGGGGAACGATTATGTCTCACGTGTTGGTAGACACGGGGTCATCGCTCAATGTTCTTCCGAAGAAGGCATTAATGAAGTTGGATACTCGTGGAGTGATTTGCACACCCAGTGATCTGGTTGTGAAAGCGTTCGATGGAACCAAACGCCATGTTTTCGGGGAGGTGACCCTGCCAATCCAAGTCGGGCCGGAAACATTTGACGCGATATTTTACATTATGGACATCATGCCTGCCTACAGCTGTCTCTTGGGTCGGCCATGGATCCATGCTGCGGGTGCCGTGACCTCCACGTTGCACCAGAAACTCAAGTATGCTGTCGGAGGTAGCATCGTGACCGTATGCGGCGAGGAAGATATAATGGTGAGCCATTTGTCGTCCTTCAAGTACGTTGAGATGGATGGGGAAATCCACGAGACCCTATGCCAAGCGTTCGGAGCTGTTAAAGTGAAGGACGTAGCTCCTGTAGTCACTGAAAAGCCAGAGATGACTCTCTCTTCCTTCAAGGAAGCTCGGGCCGTTGTCCAAGCCGGATCTACCCCAGGCTGGGGGCGAATTTTAGAGATACCTAACAAGCAAGACAGGTTTGGGTTGGGATATTCGCCTGGAGCTAAAGCCTCCTCTTCTAGCAGTGCGTCGCGAGGTAAAGGGCCGATCCAGTTTACCAGTGGTGGGGTGATATTTGAAAGCGTCAACGCGGTGTCTGAAGACAGCGGAGATAGCGACTGTGACCTCGACTCTTGGATCCAGCCAAGCAAGCCAGGCGAGGGCCTTACCAACTGGTCCGTCAAGGATATCATCCAGATGACAAGCGAAGAGTAATGCTTTACTTTTTCCAATCATTATACAACCCTATGTCCTACCCGGGGCATAGTGGTTTTATTGTCAGGGCCTTGTTGGATTATGTACATGCATTTTATCAATAAATCAAAAGGCATTTTTCTTCGTATTTAAATATTGTGATCTCTATTATTCCTGTTTTATATTTGTTTTGAAAAACAATAAAATGGCAATGGGGTTTGTGCTAACCTGCACATCCTTGTTTTAAACATAACCCTTGTTATTGCAGGATCCACATAGCAGATGACATCAACTCTGGACCTTCTACGACTCACTTCGACTTCGATTGCCCGATCTATCAAGCCGAAGAAGAGATTGATGAAGACAAAGACCTTCCTGAAGAGTTGGCCCGCTTGTTGAGACAAGAAGAGAAAGTTATTCTGCCTCATGAAGAGGAGATCGAGATTGTGAATCTGGGTTCTGAAGAAATCGTCAGAAACGTCAGGATAGGGGCTGCATTGCAGAGCAATGTCAAGCAGAGATTGGTCGAGATGCTAAGAGAGTATAGTGACGTCTTTGCTTGGTCATACGAAGATATGCCCGGACTTGATACTGACATCGTGGTCCACCACTTGCCGCTGCGAGAAGATTGTCCTCCCGTTAAGCAGAAGCTTAGGAGGACGCGACCAGATATGGCCGTTAAGATCAAAGAAGAAGTGCAGAAACAGCTTGATGCTGGCTTCTTAGCGGTCACTACTTACCCTCCGTGGGTCGCCAACATAGTGCCTATACCGAAGAAGGACGGTAAGGTACGAATGTTCGTCGATTATCGGGATTTGAATAGGGCGAGCCCTAAAGATGATTTCCCGTTGCCTCATATTGACGTGTTGGTCGACAATACAGCTCAATTCTCCGTGTTTTCGTTCATGGATGGCTTCTCCGGTTACAATTGTAAGAGCACAGATTGTGTCTTAGTTATATCTCTATGTTTTGATGATAACAATTACAAATTTTGTATTCAAGAATTATATACTCTAAACGTGTTCTAGATTGTATGCTACAGGCACTAAAGTAAATTATCTTAAGAAAGCAAAATTGCATCTGAACATTGTTTGTATGAAAGACTTCATAAGTTCAAGAGCATCTTAAGTGAAGATCTGAACATTGCTCCCAGAAGAATCTGACTACTGTCTCTTGAAGATTCTGAAGAAGGAGCCTCTAAAGCATAGAAGACTCTGCTCTGAAGGATTTACACGCTCAAGCACACAAGCTGCACATACTCTGATTCAGCTCAATCTGAAGAACTTTCAAGACTCTGAAGATCCAGATGATCCGTGATCAGAAGACTCTGAAGATTCAGATTCTTATGTTGAAAGCTGAACTTACTTTGAAGAAGATTTAAATATGTACGTTGGTCTCTCTCAACAGCTCTTTCCTATTTTGTGCTAGACACAAGGACACAGACAAAAAGGTTTTATCTGTGCATTCCATTCTGAGGAAAGTATTCTGCAAGTGAAGACAAAAAGCATCAGGCCTGTTTCAGCACAGCCTCCAATGTGAAGACAAAAGGCTCTAGGCTTTTCTGCACAGCCTTCAACGTAACAAGACTTCTTGGATCTTAGTGCCTATATAAAGAAGTCCACTCCATCTTCTTCAGTATCGAATCTCTAGCAAAATCACTCCTCAAAGCAAATCTCAAAAAGCTCTTTATTATATTACTTTGCTTTATCTTTATTCTTAACTTAAGAGAAATATCACTGTTGTGATAACAGCTTATTAGAAGCATTCTTACTCTTGTAAAAGTTTTACCTTGTTTGTAAAAGGTTTTCCTTAAGAGGATCCAGTTGGGATCAGCTGCTCTTGAGAAGACTAAGAACGGTTGTTCTTAGGTGTTACTATTTGTAATCTGTTTGATTAAAATAGTGGATTAAGTCCTTGACAGAGAAAGGCAAATCACTCTTGAGAGGGTGGACTGGAGTAGTTGTTTTCAACGAACCAGGATAAAAATATCTGTGTTCTAATCTTTGATTTTTAGTCTTACTTATTCAACCCCCCCCCCCCCTTCTAAGTAATTTTTTCACCTTCAGTTGGCATCAGAGCTCCGGTTCTGCGTGTGCTCCACTTAACCGTGACAGTTAAAGATCCAGTGAGAAAGATACTTTGATATTTGTGTTGTTGTCATTATGGAAACAGCTACATCAACTTGCAACAACAAATATGAAGGAGATAGGATCAGTACCAAGCCACCCATGTTTGATGGGGAAAAATTTGACTATTGGAAAGATAGAATAGAAAGTTTTTTCCTCGGGTATGATGCTGATCTTTGGGATATGGTCATTGATGGATATAAACATCCTACTGATGAGGATGGCAAAAAGATTGATAGAAAGTCAATGACTGAAGTACAGAAAAGAGATTTCAAGAATCACCACAAAGCCAGAACTATATTGCTTAATGCAATCTCTCATACTGAGTATGAGAAGATTACAAACAGAGATACTGCTCATGACATGTTTGAGTCACTCAAAATGACTCATGAGGGAAATTCTCAGGTTAAAGAGACCAAGGCGCTGGCGCTCATACAGAAGTATGAGGCATTTAAAATGGAAGAGTCTGAAAATGTAGAAACTATGTTCTCTAGATTTCAGATTCTTACTGCTAGTCTGAAAGTTCTGGATAAGGGCTACTCAACGTCAGATCATGTCAAGAAGATCATCAGAAGTCTTCCCACCAGATGGAGACCAATGGTGACTGCACTGAAGATGGCAAAAGATCTGAATAAGATCTCCTTAGAAGAACTTATCAGTTCTTTGAGAAGTCATGAAATAGAGCGGGAGGAAGATGAGCCCCAGAAGAAAGATAAAGGTAAATCCATAGCTTTAAAATCTAACAAACCTGTTAAAGCTTTGCAGGTAAAAGAAGAAAGTTCTGAAGAATCATCTTCTGAAGAAGAAGATGAACTGTCCATGCTCTCCAGAAGAATCAACAAGCTCTGGAAGCACAAGGGAAGGAAGTTTAGCAACTTCAGGAAAGCTGACCACAGGAAGGAATCTTCTGGACACAGAAGATCTGGAAAGAAAGAGGTCACATGCTATGAATGCAAGGAACCTGGGCACTACAAAAATGACTGCCCCAAACTTCTCAAGGAGAAACCCAAGAGAAAGTTTGATAAAAAGAAAAAGGTTCTTATGGCAACTTGGGATGATTCAGATGAATCTGAATCTGAATCTGAAGCAGAAGAAGAGTGTGCCAACATGGCATTAATGGCTGGAATAGAAGATCATAATGAAGAATTATCATCTGAATCTGAGTCAGACTCCGACTCTGATGCTGAAGAGGTAATGTCCAAACTTACCAAAGATGAACTTATAAAGGTGTTATCTGAAGTCTTGAAAAGCTACAATAATATCAAACTCAAGAACAAGAAGCTGAAAAGCAATCTTGAATCTGAGATTGATAATCTGAAAACAGAACTTGTTGAGCAGAGAGAAATAAATTTAAAAATAAAAAATGATTTGGAAATTGTTCAACAAGAATCTGACTCTGAAGCTAAGTCATCTGAAAATATTTTGGAAAAATATGACTCTAGTTTTCAGAGGTTCCTCACTAAAAGCATAGACAGAAGCAAGATGGCTTCTATGATCTATGGAGTTAGTAGGAATAAAAGAAAGGGAATTGGATTTCAATCTTCTTCTCTTGAAAAAGATGTAAGACCAATACCTGTAGATGATCTGATTATTAAGATAACTCCTTTATACTCTAATTTTAAATTTGGTCATTTAAATGATATTAAACACACGAGCTCTGAAAAGAATACTCATGTGTTTAGATCTAAGGCAAGTCTAAACAAAAACTATGTTGAAAAACAAAAGTTTAGACAAACCTACAAGGCAACTAACCCTAAAGGACCCAAGAAGATCTGGGTACCTAAAGACAAAATAATCCCTGTTGCAGATGTCCTTAGCAGCAAAGTCAGGACACCAATCATGGTACCTGGACTCTGGATGCTCACGACACATGACGGGAGAAAGGTCTATGTTCCAAAGTCTGGAACTTAGATCTGGTGGGGACGTGAAATTTGGAGGGAACCAGAAGGGCAAGATCATTGGCTCTGGAACTATAGGTAATGGCAACCTACCCTCTATTTCTAATGTTCTGTTAGTTGAAGGACTGAAACATAATCTATTGTCCATAAGTCAATTAAGTGACAATGGTTATGATATCATCTTTAATCAAAAATGTTGCAAAGCTGTATGTCAAAAGGATGGTTCTATCCTATTCAATGGAAAGAGGAAACACAACATTTATAAAATTAACCTTTCAGAACTTAAAGTTCAAAATGTAAAATGCCTCTTATCTGTGAATGATGAGCAATGGATCTGGCATAGAAGATTGGGGCATATTAATATGAGACGTATATCTCAGATTAATAAACTCAATCTGGTCAGAGGACTTCCTAAGTTGAAGTTCAACTCAGATGCTCTGTGTGAAGCATGTCAAAGAGGTAAATTTTCAAAATCTCATTTTAAATCAAAAAATGTTGTTTCTACCTCCAGACCATTGGAATTACTTCACATTGATCTGTTTGGACCAGTGAAAACTGCATCCATCAGAGGCAAGAAGTATGGGTTAGTCATTGTAGATGACTACAGCAGATGGACATGGGTAAAGTTTCTTAAACACAAGGACGAGTCTCATTCTGTGTTCTTTGACTTCTGCAATCAAGTCCAGACTGAAAAAGATTGTAAAATTATTAAAGTCAGAAGTGATCATGGTGGAGAATTTGAAAATAAACATTTTGAAAAATACTTTTCTGAAAAAGGCATTGCACATGATTTCTCCTGCCCTAGAACTCCACAACAAAATGGAGTTGTAGAAAGGAAAAATAGAACATTGCAAGAAATGGCCAGAACCATGATCAACGAGACAAATCTGGCAAAATATTTCTGGGCAGAAGCAATTAACACAGCTTGTTATATTCAGAACAGAGTGTCTGTAAGACCTCTTCTGAAAAAGACTCCTTATGAATTGTGGAGAAACAGAAAGCCCAACATTGCTTATTTTCATCCTTTTGGATGTATTTGTTATATGCTTAATACTAAAGATAATCTGAACAAGTTTGATTCCAAAGCACAGAAGTGTTTCATGCTTGGTTATTCTGAACGCTCTAAAGGCTACAGAGTATTCAATACTGAAACACAGATTGTGGAAGAATCTATTCACGTCAGATTTGATGATAAGCTTGGCTCTGAAAAGCCAAAGCAGTTTGAAAGTTCTGCAGATAGAGAAGTAATTCTCACAGACTCTGAAGGCTCAGAGGCAGAAAAGGCAAAGAACAAAGAATCTGACGCAACCCCAGATGCTACACCTTTGACTTCCCAACTAAACAACTTACATATTTCTGAAAGACCAACCGTCAGAGGATCTTCTTCCAGAATCAAAGCTTCTCATCCAAAAGATGTGATAATTGGAAAGAAAGATGATCCTATAAGGACAAGATCATATCTCAGAACTTCTGAATCTTCCTTATTTGGCTTAGTGTCAATAATAGAACCAACATCTGTAGATGAGGCTCTGGAAGATAATGAATGGATTATAGCTATGCAAGAAGAGCTGAATCAATTCGCCAGAAATGAAGTTTGGGATCTGGTTCCTAGACCTAAAGGATTCAATGTCATTGGAACAAAATGGGTCTTCAGGAATAAGCTGAATGAAAAGGGAGAAGTAGAAAGGAATAAAGCAAGGCTGGTTGCTCAAGGTTATAGTCAACAAGAAGGTATTGATTACACTGAGACATATGCTCCAGTGGCAAGGTTAGAATCTATTCGTCTTCTTATTTCATTTGCTGCACAGAATAACATCACTCTGTATCAGATGGATGTTAAAAGTGCTTTTCTTAATGGTATTATAGAAGAAGAAGTATATGTCCACCAACCTCCTGGTTTTGAAAGTGAAAACTTTCCAGATCATGTTTTCAAATTAAAGAAATCCCTTTATGGATTAAAACAAGCTCCCAGAGCTTGGTATGAGAGGTTGAGCAACTTCCTTCTGAAGAAAAATTTTATCAGAGGAAAAGTGGATACAACTTTATTCTGTAAATCTGTTAAGAAAGATCTGTTGATTTGTCAGATTTATGTAGATGACATTATTTTTGGATCAACAAATATTACGCTTGGAAAGGAGTTTGCTAAATGT
This sequence comes from Lathyrus sativus, assembly GCA_963859935.3. Taxonomy (NCBI): domain Eukaryota; kingdom Viridiplantae; phylum Streptophyta; class Magnoliopsida; order Fabales; family Fabaceae; genus Lathyrus; species Lathyrus sativus. The sequence goes on along the minus strand of OZ012739.1, from coordinate 212,483,640 downwards.
ATGCAGGAAGAATTTGAAATGAGCATGATGGGAGAATTGAGATTCTTCTTGGGAATCCAAGTCAATCAGACTCCAGAATGCACCTACATACATCAAACCAAATATGTTAAAGAGCTTCTGAAGAAGTTCAACATGGTTGATAGCAAAATGGCAAAGACTCCAATGCATCCTACAAGCACTCTAGGTAAGGAAGAGGTAAGTAAGAAGGTAGATCAAAAACTCTACAGAGGTATGATACGATCTCTTCTATATTTGACTGCTTCTAGACCAGATATTTTGTTTAGTGTCTGCTTATGTGCTAGATTCCAATCAGATCCTAGAGAATCACACTTAACAGCTGTTAAGAGGATTCTGAGGTATCTGAAAGGTACTGCTAACATGGGTTTGTGTTACAAAAGATCTGATGAATTTTCATTAGTTGGATTCTGTGATGCTGACTATGCTGGAGACAGAGTTGAACGTAAAAGCACTTCTGGAAGCTGTCAGTTTCTTGGAAGTCATCTGATCTCATGGTACAGCAAGAAGCAACCTACCATTGCACTATCAACTACAGAGGCAGAATACATTGCTGCTGCTGGATGTTGTACTCAGATGCTCTGGATGAAGAGTCAATTAGAAGATTATCAAATCTATGAGAGTAACCTTTCTATCTTCTGTGATAATACTTCTGCTATATGTCTGTCAAAAAATCCAATCTTGCATTCTAAGGCAAAACATATAGAAATTAAACATCACTTCATCAGAGACTATGTTCAGAAGGGTGTAATTAATTTAGCTTTTGTTGATACAGATCATCAATGTGTTACTATTGGAAGCTGCTCCTCCAGTTGTTCCTGATTTTGAAATGGTTGAACAAGCTTCTGTTGAAAACCAATCTGAAGGGAACCCTGCTGCTGCTGCATCTGCTCCGTCTTCATCTGTGGTTTCAGAACTTGTGAATGATGTGAAGGATATCAAGGACTGGATGATCAAGCAAGAGAAAACAACCGATGAAATCAAGACCTGGATGTCCAAGCAAGAAGAGTCAGCTGCCAAGATGACAGAGCTTCTGACCCTCATTGCCTCTCGCCAGACCTAGTTTTATTTGTTGTTTTGCACATGAACTGAGTTTTTGATGTTTGGTTATCGTTATTGTGTTATGTGTTTTTTGGCCTCTGCCTGTTTGTCTATGAACTTTGGTTTGTTTTGTTTTAATTGCATGCTAACATGTTTTTCTCCTATTTGCTTCTTCTCTTTTATTTCCTTCCGTCTTTGAAAATCTTTTTGATTATGACAAAAAGGGGGAGAAAAAGAGAAACTGAGTGTTCAACCTATAAGCATTTACCAAAACTAAAATTCAGACATTTTATTAACTTATTTGAATTTAAGTCTTTCAGATTATACTGTTATATCTGACATAATTCATTGAAGTTACCCTGAGACTGTGTCAACCAGAACCTGATTCTCTAAAGAAAATCTGAGTATTCAATCAACTCTGATATCTTACTCTAATACATTTATTCAATCATCTGGCATCAAGATTTGACTCTGAACTCATTCATCAGGCTCTGAATCTGAAATATACTCAATCAGAAAGGGAAGTATTCTATTCTATTGTTGTATTTATTTCAGGGGGAGATTGTTTATCTCAGGGGGAGTTTCTAATTCTTACTCTTTATTGAACAAAATTTTCTCATGTTTTGTCATCATCAAAAAGGGGGAGATTGTAAGAGCACAGATTGTGTCTTAGTTATATCTCTATGTTTTGATGATAACAATTACAAATTTTGTATTCAAGAATTATATACTCTAAACGTGTTCTAGATTGTATGCTACAGGCACTAAAGTAAATTATCTTAAGAAAGCAAAATTGCATCTGAACATTGTTTGTATGAAAGACTTCATAAGTTCAAGAGCATCTTAAGTGAAGATCTGAACATTGCTCCCAGAAGAATCTGACTACTGTCTCTTGAAGATTCTGAAGAAGGAGCCTCTAAAGCATAGAAGACTCTGCTCTGAAGGATTTACACGCTCAAGCACACAAGCTGCACATACTCTGATTCAGCTCAATCTGAAGAACTTTCAAGACTCTGAAGATCCAGATGATCCGTGATCAGAAGACTCTGAAGATTCAGATTCTTATGTTGAAAGCTGAACTTACTTTGAAGAAGATTTAAATATGTAGGTTGGTCTCTCTCAACAGCTCTTTCCTATTTTGTGCTAGACACAAGGACACAGACAAAAAGGTTTTATCTGTGCATTCCATTCTGTGGAAAGTATTCTGCAAGTGAAGACAAAAAGCATCAGGCCTGTTTCAGCACAGCCTCCAATGTGAAGACAAAAGGCTCTAGGCTTTTCTGCACAGCCTTCAACGTAACAAGACTTCTTGGATCTTAGTGCCTATATAAAGAAGTCCACTCCATCTTCTTCAGTATCGAATCTCTAGCAAAATCACTCCTCAAAGCAAATCTCAAAAAGCTCTTTATTATATTACTTTGCTTTATCTTTATTCTTAACTTAAGAGAAATATCACTGTTGTGATAACAGCTTATTAGAAGCATTCTTACTCTTGTAAAAGTTTTACCTTGTTTGTAAAAGGTTTTCCTTAAGAGGATCCAGTTGGGATCAGCTGCTCTTGAGAAGACTAAGAACGGTTGTTCTTAGGTGTTACTATTTGTAATCTGTTTGATTAAAATAGTGGATTAAGTCCTTGACAGAGAAAGGCAAATCACTCTTGAGAGGGTGGACTGGAGTAGTTGTTTTCAACGAACCAGGATAAAAATATCTGTGTTCTAATCTTTGATTTTTAGTCTTACTTATTCAACCCCCCCCTCCCCCCCTTCTAAGTAATTTTTTCACCTTCAACAATCAGATCAAGATGGCGCCGGAGGACATGGAGAAAACTACGTTTATTACGCCTTGAGGAACATTTTGCTATAAGGTAATACCTTTCGGTTTGAAGAACGCAGGGGCCACTTACCAATGAGCAATGGTTACTTTGTTTCATGACATGATTCATCATGAGATTGAAGTCTATGTTGATGACATGATTGTGAAGTCCCAAACGGAGGAGGGACATCTGGTCAATTTGCTGAAGCTTTTTGAAAGGCTTAGGAAGTTCAGGTTGAGGCTGAATCCTAACAAGTGTACTTTCGGAGTACAGTCCGGAAAGTTACTGGGGTTTATCGTGAGTGAAAAAGGCATCGAGGTTGATCCTGCGAAGATTAAAGCGATACAAGAAATGCCAGTGCCAAAAACAGAAAAAGAAGTTCGTGGTTTCTTGGGCAGAATAAACTACATTGCAAGGTTTATTTCTCAGCTCACGACCACGTGTGAACCGATGTTCAAACTGTTAAAGAAAGATCAGGCGATTATCTGGAACGAGGATTGCCAGAAGGCATTCGACAAGATAAAACAGTATCTGCAGGAACCTCCAATCTTGATACCCCCAGTGGCTGGACGGCCTTTAATCATGTACTTGACAGTTCTTGAGAATAGTATGGGGTGTGTTCTCGGTCAGAACGACGAGACGAGCAGAAAGGAGCATGCCATTTACTACTTGAGTAAAAAGTTCACAGACTGTGAATCTCGTTACTCGATGCTGGAGAAGACGTGTTATGCACTAGCCTGGGCTGCCAAACGTTTACGACAGTACATGCTCAATCACACCACCATGCTAATTTCGAAGATGGATCCGATCAAGTACGTCTTCGAGAAGCAGGCGCTTTCGGGCAGGATTGCCAGATGGCAAATGGTGTTGACGGAATATGATATTCAATACGTGTCCCAGAAGGCCATTAAGGGAAGCGTATTGTATGAATACCTCGCCGAACAGCCGATCGAGGATTATCAGCCGATGAAATTTGAATTCCCTGATGAGGATATCATGTTTCTCAAAGCGAAAGATTGTGATGAATCGTTGCCCGACGAGGGGCCAGATAGGAAATCCCTGTGGAAATTGATATTTGAAGGGGCGGTTAATTCCTACGGAAGTGGCATTGGAGCGATCATCACGACTCCCCACGGATCCCACATCCTGTTTACTGTGAGACTGACGTTTCCGGTCACCAATAATGAAGCGGAGTACGAAGCATGCATCATGGGTCTAGAAGAAGCGATTGATTTGAGAATCAAGAACCTAGATGTATATGGTGATTCGGCGCTTGTGATTAACCAGATTAAAGGGGAGTGGGAGACTCGTCAATCAAACTTGGTGCCCTACATGAACTATGCCAGAAGGCTGCTTCCGTTCTTTGATCGAGTGGAACTCCATCATGTGCCCAGAGCAGAAAATCAGATGGCTGACGCCTTAGCCACATTGGCTTCGATGTATAAAGTCAATTTTTGGAATGAAGCTCCAAGAATTGTCCTTTCTCGTCTTGATAGACCTGCATTCGTCTTTGCGATCGAGGAAGCCGCCGACGGCAAGCCATGGTTCCATGACATCCAGACTTTCCTTATGACTAAGGAGTATCCTGCGGGAGCGTCAACCCAGGATAAGAAGACTCTGAGGAGGTTGTCTGGAAATTTCTATCTCAATCCTGATGGAGTTTTGTATAAAAGAAACCACGATCTCGTGCTACTCAGATGTGTAGATGAGAAAGAAGCGAGTATGCTCATGGAAGAAGTCCATGAAGGCACATTTGGTACGCACGCCGGCGGGAATGCTATGATAAGAAAGATCCTGAGAGCAGGATACTACTAGCTGACGATGGAATCAGATTGCTCTAAATTCCCGAAGAGATGTCATAAATGCCAGATTTATGCTGATAAAGTTCATGTGCCGCCGTGCCCATTGAATGTCATGTCCTCCCCGTGGCTGTTCTCCATGTGGGGCATCGACATGATAGGCAAGATCGAGCCCACTGCATCTAACAGTCATCGCTTCATTCTAGTAGCTATCGACTACTTCACCAAGTGGGTGGAGGCAGCCTCATACGCTAATGTGACCAAGCAGATGGTGGCAAAATTCATAAAGAGGGATATCATCTGTCGTTACGGAATTCCCGAGCGGATCATTACTGATAATGGTTCGAATCTGAATAACAAGATGATGAAGGAGCTGTGCCAGAGTTTCAAGATTGAACACCACAACTCATCTCCTTACCGGCCGAAGATGAATGGCACCGTTGAAGCGGCCAATAAGAACATTAAGAAGATTGTTCAGAAGATGGTTGTGACCTACAAAGATTGGCACGAGATGTTGCCATTCGCACTGCACGGTTATCGTACAATGGTACGTACATCAACCGGGGCAACTCCTTTCTCCTTAGTGTACGGTATGGAGGTTGTCCTACCGTTAGAAGTGGAGATCCCTTCTTTACGAGTTTTGGGTGACGTGAGACTCGACGAGGCAGAATGGATTAATAACCGACTAAACCAACTCAGCCTGATGGACGAGAAGAGGTTAGCATCGATTGCGCATGGTCGTCTGTACCAAATCCGAAAGAAGAAAGCTTATGATAAGAAGGTGCGTCCTAGAAGCTTTCAGACGGGTGATCTCGTCCTGAAGAAGATTCTTCCTCCACACTCCGATCACCGGGGCAAGTGGACTCCCAATTACGAAGGTCCGTACATCGTCAGCAAAGTCTTCTCGGGAGAAGCTTTGTTGTTATCCACGATGGATGGTGAATATTTTGCATCCCCAGTGAACGCGGACGCAGTTAAAAAATACTTTGCTTAAAAAACGACCCACTGGAAAGAAAAAGAATATCCAGGCAAAAATGGGGCGTCCCGGCGAACCATAAAAAAGGAAAAAGGTTCGGGCAAAAATTAGGGATATAAATTGAAAAAATGTACACCCGCAAAGTCGAAAACCCGGATGGGCGACTTTGGCAAAAAAGGGTATCCCGGTGAACTGAAAATCCGCAAAGGGCGGTTCACGCAAAAGTTAGGGATTTGAAAAAGCAAATGACTGCGTTCCGCGTGTAGACTGTATTTGTTTAGTGGTTCGGACGACCTGAGGGCCGTTTATTTGAATCAATCTCTTCTGAAGCTGAAGCATTGGAGAAGTATCGAAGTCGAGTGAGTCATAGAGGGATCAACTCATGGTGTTCGTCTACGCCTCATAGCCGACATTTGTATATACTGATGTATATTTATGTTTTATTTTTGCGCGGCTTCCTCATTCTAGGAGCTTGCATCTGTTGTAAAACATTTTTACCCATTCAGGGGTTTGTTATCAATAAAATGTATACTATACAGCAATTTTATTTGTCTGTTTAGCATTTATCTGTTTTGTTTGCGAAAAAGAACGCCGATGTTTTTGACAAAATGCGCATACATAAACTTGTTGGCCTAGGCCACTGATTGTTGAAACAATGAATTACTTAAACATTGTCACAAGATGATAACCTTGATAGGTCCCTTTGAGAAGGGCATCTTGTCTGTTTGTTTGTGTTGGTGCAGGTGTAGCATGTACCAGACAGTGCACCATGCGCATCCCCAAGCAGGATGATTCCTCCTTCTCCAGTAAAGTTCAGCAGCCTCTCCCCGCAGAATCTGAACGTTAGATCATAAGGCATTGGTGTGTCCCCCCAGGCAGAGAAGATTCTCCCCAATCAGATGTATCCTGAAGGAACGTCATCTCCCCAGCTGAGTCATATACTGAAGTGTGCAGCAATTGGTAGTTCCAGACTGAAGTCCCTAGCGGAATTGAGATTCCCCACAGAGTCGTACTCTCCCTAGCAAGCAGGATGATTCCTTCTTCCCCAGTCGAGTTTGCAGAACCCCAAGAGAGCCGAGTCCTTGGAAGCTGTTCGGGCCATGATTGGTTTTCTCCCAGTAGAGTGTTGAATAGTTGATGTTGTATTTCCCCGCCGGAGTCGTTATCTCCAGGAAGGTTAGCCATGAAGGCCGTGCAGTTTATCTCTGCGATTGACATCGCTCACCTCAGCAGGTTCGGGTTCTCGTAGAGATTCGTTCCCCTGCAGCAGTCAACTGAAGTTTGCTTCCCCGTGCGGAGCCCGATTGAGATTGGTGTGACTTTTTCTCCGTGGCAGGATGATTCTTTCCTCCACCAGAGTGGTTCTTTCTCCTTGACAGGAAGATTCTCTCGTCGGTATTTATTTTGCTGACGGGGTCGTAGCATTTTGCATGATTGCATAACATTTATCATAAACGCGTAGCATTTCCACCGTGTGGAGCATTGCGCCGTTGTCAAAGCATATGCATACTAAACATGAGCTAGGTCGTTACCTTTCTTGTTTTGCAGGTGTTCCTCCGCGGAATCATTTGCCCGAGCTGATTCTCGAATTCTCCCCAGCAAGGTCGCGTGCTTAAGATGATTCTTAAAATCCCCAGTGAAGTGCCGGAGAGAGTTGCTCAAGTTGATGCTTAGAGTACCCGGCTGAGCGTTTGCTCAGGATGATTCCTGAAATCTCCAGCATAGTTTTTGGCTCAGGATGATTCTTGAAGTCCCCGCGGAGTTACTTGTTCAAGATGATTCTTGATTTCCTCAGCAGAGATGATTCACCCAGAATGATTTCTGGATCCCCGAAGCAGAGTTACTTGATAGTTTCCCAGAATCCCCAGCGGAGATGTGTCATCCCCAGCAGGTTTCTGAACAGCGAAGTTGAAACTTCCCTTGAAGACTTGGTGATTGAAGTCCGACCGTATTGGCGAAGCAGTTCTCTCAGCTGATGCGGAGTGCCTGATGGTAGAAGTTGGGTGTCCCCAACTGGTTCAGGATTGACCGAGAATTCTATTCCCGACTTACTGATGAAGTTCGGCTGATGCCCGAAAGTTTTCTTTGAATGCCCGACGGCATGATTAACGTGATTGTTGACCTGATGAGTCCCGAGGAATCGATGCCTGACGGCATGATCGACCATGTATTACCGGTTACTGCGTGACCAATTCCCCAGCTAGTTGTCGTGCAGCTATCATTTCAGTTTCCGAAGATTTGTTCCCACCAGAGTACCGTGTACTTGTGCAGTTGGCAAATTTCCGGGTTTGTCGGTATTCAACCGTCTCGTACCTTGATTGGTTGAGAGTCGTTTGCTTCGTACCCAGTCAGGTCCAAGCCGTTTGAATAGGGGCAGCTGTTGCACCCTAAAATTTGCCCAACATTTCTTTACCTAGCTTATGTTGCATTTCATTCACATTAGCATTATCATTTGCATTTCATTGAAATGTGAGCATGAGATCAAGAGGTATGATTACCAATCAAGAGCTATACAAGGCTATGAAGCTAGCCAAGAAGGTTATTCAAGTGTTCAAGGGTTGATATCCTTGTCAGAGAAGTGAAAAGATCCTCAGAGAGAGTGGTTGAAACCAAGAGTGTGTGCCTCCTAACTTGAGAGTTATGGGAAGCTCATCAGATGATTCTGAAGCCAAGAATGTGGACTTGAAGCCTTGAGAGAGCTTATGAGATGTCTTGAAAGCCATCATGAAGCCTAGACAGGTCATTGTGTAAGATTAAGAAGGCTCAGCCATGAGTGGTGCAGTTAGGGTTTGATTGGGTCAACCCTATGTCAACTGATGATTTGAACAAGGTTGAGACCTAATCCAAAGGCCATGTGATCATGGATTGATGCATTGAGATGCTATAAGGATGATTCCAAGGTTAACTCATCATGATTGAAGAGTTTGAGAAGTTTCAAACTAGGGTTTCTAAGGCTTGATAGTGTAAAATCCCCTAGTTTGACCCCTATCTTCAAGGCAGTTTAGCTCAAGATGTGATTGTCATCTCATCTTACCCCCAACATGAATGTTGTAGAGCTTGCTCTTAGCTTTAATTTTAGTACTATAAGTCCTTGATAGGATTTGTAGAGCTCAAGTTATGACTTTGACAAGTTACAGGTCATCTGAGGTATGTGAATCTGGGGCCATGAAAGTTACCCAACTTGCATCAAACGTTTGCCCAAGAAGGATGATTCCTATGAACTTTTGGTCAACATGAATGTTTTTCCTTATCTTCTTAGATTTCTATAGAGTACTAGAAATCCTTGATAGGATTTGCAGAGCTCAAGTTATGGCTTTGACAAGTCAAGGGCATTTTGGTCATTTGGAGATTACAGGTCATTTCAAGCATAAGGCCATAACTCCTATTTCCAAACTTCAATTGGAAAAATCTTCAACATCAAACTTGTTCAAAATGATGTTTTAAGGCTAGTAAGGAGGTCATGAGATGATGGAAATGCTTGTAGCTCAAACTTGCAAAAATGACCTAAAATAAGGGCATAAGTTAAATAAGCCAAAGTTGGAAATTGATATTTTCAACCTACACATCCAAACCATGGCATGTAATATATCATTTTGACTCTAGAAAAAATTTCAAGAACATTGGTTCAGCCACATTTTTGATTTGAGACTCAATTTATGGACTTGCTTTGAAAAGTGATTACTTGCATATTAAGCAACATTTGCAAAACTCAAAATCAAGGCATGAGCAAGGCTTTTTGCAAGCTAAACACCTCTAATATCTCACTAGGGGAGAAATTAAAAGATATTAGGATTGATTCCAAGCTGCAAACAGAATTGGGCATAGCATGAGATGTGTTTGAAAATCTCATGACATGAGAAATAGAAACTCCCATTAGAAGGATCTAGAGGGTTCTAGATCATCCAAACATCATCTATATAAGGAATAGAGTTGATCCATTGCAGAGGCTGGTGCTGATTAAAGGAGAGAGCATATCTTGAGATTGAGTTTTCTTGGATTGCAATTGAAATCGGTTTCACAAAATTCCTCACTTTCCATCCATTTTCTTGATTGATACTTCTTCCATGGATGTCAAGGAGTGATTCCAGATCATTTTCAAGAAGAATTGGTGGCTAAATCGTGTGTGAGCAAGTGAATTTCTCCACCTGCAACTCACCATCGGGTTTCAAGATTCAAGCACTTTCAACTGGTTCTTTTGCATACAGAAGCAAGGAGGAGGTTCATTGATCGTGTCTGCAAGATTGTAGAGCTTGAATTTGAGGTTTCGTGCATCTGTTCATCCAAGATTTCCAGGTTCGTAACTTTCTTCCCCTAGCATGATTTAGGTAGAATTAGGTTGAATTAAGGTGTTAGATTTATTGTAGAATGGTGTAGGATGGATTTCAGATAGTTAATTGGAGAATTAGAGACAAATTAGGTGAATTTCCATTTTCGGTTGAGATTGGGATATGATGAATCTTGAGGTTTCAGAAGAAACTAAGGGTATGGTTGAATTCGTGGCAAGATTTGGGATGAGTTTCATGTTTTGACCGTTTGCAATGGAGGCCTGTAGAGAGAAATAGGGTTGGGGATGGTGACCGGAGCTCCACCGGTGGTGGCCGGAGCTGGGCGCGAAGCTCAGAGGTTTGAAAAGGTTGAAGATGACTCTGACACCATTGGATCTTGTTTTGACTTGGACTTTGAGGCTCATCCAACGGCCACGTTTTAAACTTGATTTGTGAAGGATCTGAGTAAGTGAAACGATGCGTTTCACTTACTAGCTGGTTTTGGGCTTAGTGATTTAAGTGTTATCCACACCCCCCTGATGGCCCAACCCAAAGTTTGAACTGATTCTGATTACTATCCACACCGTGCGCTTGTTTATTTTAATTGGATTTTCTTCATTTTTTTCATTTTGTTTATGGTTCTTGTAAAAATCATAATTAATTGAAAATTTATCCAATTAAACCCATTCTTTTTTCATTTTACTCATGATTGAGTCTAGTATTTTTTAGAGAAAAAATATTTTCATTTCATGTAATTTCTGATTTAATGGGAATTTTACATTTTAATTGATATTAAAATGATTATGTTTGAGGCATAATTTTGTGGAATTTAGTGTGATCACTTGGTGATGATTTTGAGCCTAATTGTTTGTGTGTGATTAGGTTAGACATGTATGATCCCATAGAATTTTTATCACATTTTTTTGATGAAAATAGGTGGGCTTTCTAGATTGATATTTAGAGGCTTCCTTTTTATGGTTTAGGTTTGATACCTTGTAGTGTAGAATTTAGTTCTAGATCTAATTTGATGGTTTGATCTCTGAAATTAATATGGTAGAGTCATGATTGACCTAGGTTCCCATAGTAATTTTTGTAGGATTTTACAATTGGTTTTAGTATTTTAGTTAGGACTAACTTTAGTACTAGGTTTTAGGTGATCCTAATCTACTAATTCAACTAGTTTAACTTCTCTAGTCCCCTTAGATTAGGGTTTGTGCTTGGTTTGCCTTTGGTTGAGATTGAAGACAAGTTGAAGACAAGATGAGGATGCTTGAAGCTGCTTGGAGCTTTGGATTTGTTGGTGCCTGAAGGTGTCTGAGGAAGATTAGGAGATAGGACATAAGAAGAGCCTTGTAGTTAGAATGATTTCTTTCACAAACATGGAAAGCATCTTGTGCTTCCATTCCTCTCAATGACTAAAAGTCCTTCTCAGATATTCACATCCATCCTTTGGAAGGATGAGTGGCTTTATCTGGGAAGTAGAACTTTGAGGGAACCAGTCTCTCATAATGATGAACCCTTACAGGCTTCCTTTGGTTGTCAGTAAGTTGTTTATCATTTCCCCTCATCCTGTCAAATCAATTGTCTTCTGGTTGGAGTATCTTAAGAGATGGTAGACTTGAGTTTGAAGATCAAGACTTCATTGAAGAGTGTGGAAGAGGATGATTCCTTGAGCAATGCCATTGCAGCTGAAGCTTGAAGAGCAAGAAGACCAAGTTGGTACTTGAAGACCCAAGGGAGATTGAGTGATGAGCTGAGGCTTGAAAGAAAAGTGAATAGTGAAGGTGACACTTCCATGTAATTGAAGACTACTCTGAGAAGCTGAAGCTTGTAGGAGAAGAAGACCAAGTTGAAACTGGTAAAGCAAAGAGAGCTGAAGCTTGAAGACTGAGTTGATACTTATGAAGAGGATTCAATTGAGATTGAGTGAAAAGCTGAAGCTGAGGAATAAAAGATAAGTTGATACTTACATTGATGCTTAGAGATCCTGAAGGAATCAAGTTGATACTAGTGGTTAAGAGTGAAGCCTGAAGGTGGAATTGACTGAAGAGATGAAGCTTGGAGAAGGAGGATAAGTTGAAACTTATGTTGATGGATTGAAACCTTGGAGAAGCAAGTTGATACTTGGCATGAAAGGTGGTTGAAGTCTGATGACTGAATTGCTGTTAGAAGAGCTGAAGCTTTGAGTTGAAAGAGTTGTTGATCTGCTTCTTTTGTCTGTTTTCTTTTCTGTATTGGTGTGCCTTGTTTGACTTGCTTGATGCATTAGAATAAGTCCATGATTAGACTGACTTTAATCTAGGAGCATGATTGCACTAGAGGTTGAGTTGCTCCCTCTGCTTGTATTGTTACTGTATGGATTTGCTTGCGGGTATTCGGTGGAGCCCTGCTCCCTTGCCCATGTGGTTTGTGCTTGCTTGACAGCATTTCATTTTCTTCTGTATGATTACAGTCTCTTATATCTTGCTTGATAGCATGTTATTTCTTCTGTATGATTGCAGTTATTCATATCTGGCTTGAGGTTGAGATGAGCTTGTGGAGGCTGCTGCCCCACACACATTTCCTCCCTCACTTGCATTGCATGCATTTTACAGTCGTTTACCGTTTACTGTTTAAGCTGATGCTTTATCTGTTTCTGTTTATCATTGACATGATCCCTTAGGACTCTCATTTCCTTTGATAAGGAAGTGATGATAGAACTTTAGGTTGAAACCTATGCATGATAACTTCTAGGAGTTCCCTGTTTCAAACCTCAACTATAGGATGAATCCGTGGCATGACAACAGTAGGACTTGATAGTCTCCCCGTAGTTGAGTCTGTTCTCTTCTCATCTCAAAACAGCTTAAGATATAGTAATCATGAATGATTTCTTTCGTACGTCACGAGCCTTAAGCTATCTGAGAAAGGATTGTTGGAGAGCTTCTTTCCAACAGTCTGGATGTTTAGTATGGCACCCTTTGGGTGACATGCGACGCATTCACTCTCAGGTCATAGTCTTTAGTGCGATTGAAATTGCAAACACAATAAAAAACAGTTCTTCCATAAAAGACTGAAAACAAACTTCAAACCTTTTTGCCCCGTGGGCCCATAATTCAGTGGAAGTTTTTCTGAAGAAAAGAGTGTCGTTGAACTTCAGCACCAACGCAAACAGGCTTTGTCCCTAACTGCTGGAACTGCTGTTTAACCCTACTCGATAAAACAGATGAATCTGAATTCCCGTAATCCGTATTATCCTGAACTACGTAAGCTCTGATCTCTCAAACCTGTTGAGAGTACGTAGGCATAATACTGATGTATTGGCGAGCCACCTTCCCCGTAACCCGTAGTAGGTCGAACTACGTTGACTCTGATTTCTCATTCTCTGATGAGAATACGTAGGCATAAAGTGTGACGCTTTGCCGAGTCATTTTCTTTTGTTTTCAGACCAGCCTTGATAGGTAGATAGATAAACCAACTCGTCCAGTAAATACAATAAGCATGGATCCCATCGAGTACGATGGACGTGAGGGGTGCTAATACCTTCCCCTTGCGTAACCGACTCCCGAACCCAAACAACGGTTGTGATGACCTTGTCTTATACCTTTTTCGTCAGGTTTTTCCGATCGTTTCCTTTCCCGTTCCGAGGGATAAATAACGAAGGGTGGCGACTCTTCTGTTTTGCCGGCACCTTATTTTCGCGGAAGCGACAATTGTTTGGTCCAGTCTTCCCTCTTTTGGTGAAAGAATTTTGGGTTCATGCAAAGTTATACCCAAAATTCATTATTTCGTATGTGCTGGGTAAAGAGATAATCATAACTGAAGACTTGATTCGCAAATTAATTGGATATGAAGAAGTAGATGGTGTTCACAATCTCTCTGCTGGACGTATAGACATGGATGATGTCTACAGAGAAGTTTTTACAACTGGGCTGGCCTCAAGCAAAATCAAAGATCTGAAAGTGCACTACAAGATCTGGGCGAAGATCTTTCTGGGATGTATTCACCATAGGAAATCAACCAACTCTCCAGATTACATCAATGCAGAACAACTGTACTTTCTGTACTGCTTGGGAAATAACATCAAGGTGGATCTGCCACACTTGTTATTAGCTCATCTGTGGAGCCATGTAACACAGTCCAGAGAGGAAATCAGAACAAAGCATCAGAAGATCAGAAACTGGATCCCAATGGGCAGATTGATTTCTGATATTCTGACAAAAAATGGTTTAGTTGCACATCTGACAGAGGCAAGTCAGACAGAAGAATTGGTTCCAATTCTGGGAAAGCCTCTGAATGGGAAAAGTCTGCATAGGATGAGACTTGTAGAGGAACTTCAATCAGAGCCAATCAAGATGGACTCTGCTACTGTACACAGAAGAAGAATTCATGTGGCAGATTTTCCTCTCTTCACTGCTGAAGAACCAAGGGAAGTTCTTCTGAACTACATTGCTGCTTGCATAGCAGATGGAACCCCCATGCCACCAGACTTGCTAATAAGAGCAAATGAACCTGAACCAAATTTCTTTAAGGAGAACAAGAGAAAGAAGAGAAAGGTCTCAGAGGAAGGATCTACAAATACTAAGAGGAAAGCTTCTGGAGAAGCATCTTCTGTAAAGGCCAAACGCTTAAAGAAGTCAGGTAAACCTTCTGCAAATTTATCTGCTATTTTGGAACAAGTAACAGAACCACCAACATCTAGATTTCCTCCTCCCTATGACCCCATACCTACTCCCTCTCCAACATACACTACCTCTGAACATTTTTCATCTGAAAATGTTCATGAATCTGTTCCCCCTTCTAAACCTCAACCACAAAATAACTCCCCTCAACAGAACCAAGCACCTTCATCTGATCAACACACCACTTCTGAACCAAACCCTTTTGTAAACCAACCATCTGAACAACAACCATCTGAACATCAACCTTCTGAACCACAAAACTCTAGAACAACACCATTTGATCCTGAACCTGAGATTCTTGATCTCCAACCCCTTACAATAGTGTTTCCTGTTTCATCTGGATCATGTACATCATCTGAATCATTTGATTCATCTGATACATCTTCTGGTACATCATACGCTATCTCACTCACACACAACTCCCCAATCCATTCTTTTGATATCCATGAAACAACCCAACCAGATATTCCCTCTGAATCTAAGGTTGTTACTACCTCATTTGTCAGTATTCCATCTTCACCATATCCTCCTGTAATCATTATTCCTACTTTTTCTATACCTTCAACCTCTGCTCCCATTAAAACATCACCTTTAGAAGCCTACCTGCAACCCAAACCTATGCTAGATGTTGGTGCACTGTTTTCTGGTTTTGAAAAAGAGATGAATATGTGGTTGTCTTCTGTTAAGAAGGAGTGCCTCACAAGCATAAACCATGCTGATTCTGAAGTCATCTGGACAAGATTCAGAACTAGATTCAACTCTGTGGCTTCAAACCTTCAAGATATTTGCTCTGACGATGCGAAGGTGAGATTTGCTGAAGCTGTCAGAATCACTCTTCTAAGAGTTAGCAGAACTCCAACTCTACTTCTGGAAAATACACCTCCAAAGGTTGTGTGTTCTTCTTCTAAAGAAGCTGCTACACTTCAGATGACTAAGGTTTCTCAGACTGAGAAAGTCATCACAGAGGCTTCCATTCCTAAAGACGTTTCTGCTTCTGTGAATGTTCTAGACTCTTCTAAATTGAAGACAGAAGAAGTTGTAGATCTGAAGATTAAGGTTGAAAAGCAAGAAGCTGAGAACGCTGAGTTCAAGACATGGATGATTAAACAAGAGAAAACAACAGATGAAATAAAAGACTGGATGGCTAAGCAAGAGGAATCAACATCTGAGATCAAGACTTGGATGGCGAAGCAAGAAGAGTCAACCTTTGAGATGACGAATCTTCTGAAGATTTTGGCTTCTCGTTCTTATTCTTAGTTGTTTTGTTATTTGTGCACTTCTGTGTTGTTTTTCTTATCTTGTTTATCTTCTGAATTTCTTATTAATGCATCTGTGACTGTTTGGTTTTTCCATCTGATTATATGATATGCTTTATGTTTTTCCTCTGTTCTTGTTTCATATCTTCGAAATTTTTTCTTTTTGATATGACAAAAAGGGGGAGAAAATGGAAATTCTAATTGTTCACATAAATAGTTACTAAAATGGAACTCAGACATGCTTAAATTTAACTAACTTTGAATTCAGTATTTCAGAGCTCAAATTTTTCATCAGATAAACTTCATAGAGTAACTCTGAACAAACTTTGAGAGTCTCCAAAGTTTGCTCTGACTCTGGAAAGAATACTTGTGCTGAAAGGGAAGTAATTATTTTTTTTCTATCAGTATTCAATTCAGGGGGAGATTCATAATCTCAGGGGGAGATATATATATCTTTCTTTGTTTTGAACAAAATTTCCTATTGTTTTTGTCATCATCAAAAAGGGGGAGATTGTTAGAACACAGATTGGTTCTTAATATATCTCTATGTTTTGATGATAACATTAATAAAATTTTGTATGAAGTAAATATATACTCTAATCGTATTCAAGTGTTTTTGTTTCAGATATTAAAATTAATATTCCTCTGGAAGCAAAAACTCCTCTAAAAGTTAAGAATCAGAAGACTCTGAACGCTTCCTGAAAGAGACTCTGAGCGAAGCAGCAGAAGACTCTGAGCGAAGTTGCAGAAGACTCTAAGCGAAAAAGCATATGTAAAGAATCAGAAGACTCTGGAAGTACTTAACGCTGCAAGTACAGAGGCTCTGATATTCAAGTCTGCTCTGATAAAGATCATTCACGCTAAAGCACATGGTTGCAAATACTCTGAATAGAGTAACTCTGATCTGAAGAACAAGGAACATCATCAGAGGATCTGATGCAAGACTGTTCCAGATTTGTTGAAGAAGATGTTGTCCAAATAAAGATCCGTTGGCATATTCCTTATCCTTATCCAAACGGCTCTTTCCTCATTCGTGCATGACACAAGAATTTAGACAAAAAGGGTTTGTCTGAACATTCCTCTTTTGGGAAAGAAAAGTCAAAGAAGACAGAATGCCAGCTGCACGCCCTTTAAGAAATGAAAGTGAAGTTCTATTTAGACAAGTCTTCTACATCATTTCTAAGTTGACGAATTATTGAACAATCAAAGAACAATATCCAAACATCTTTCAACTTCATTCTAGATTTAATCCGTTCCTCATTTGTGTAAAATCACAGTTGTGATATAGCTTTTTAGAAGCAACTCTTAAACACACATTGTATTTTTACTTGTTGTAAAGTTCCTTAAAAAGGCCAAGTGTGGTCAGATTTCTTGAGAAGAATAAGACTGTTTATCTTAGTGGTTAACATTGTAATCAGTTTGATTTAGTGGATTAAGTCCTTGTTGAGAAAGGCAAATCACCTTGGTAGGGTGGACTGGAGTAGTTTGAGTTCAAACGAACCAAGATAAAAATACCTTGTTATTTTTACTATTGTCATAGTTGTTATTTGAAACCCTTATTCAACCCCCCCCCCCCCCCCCCTTCTAAGTGTTTTTCCTACCTTCAAAACTTGGAAGCTTTATAGACAAAACTCAGAACCCTCTCATACTCCTTTCTGAAATCCTTCATCACACTATGATCAGCCACAGAAATTAGCTTAAGCAGAGGTCCTATCTCCGGTGTCGGGAACTTGTACAACACACTCTTCTTCAAATCAGGCTCCATAACGGCAGTGGATTAGGTTACTAGAACCAAGGAGAAAATATACACCTGAAACACAAATACGTGCAAATGTTAAAATGCAAATGAAAATGCAAATACAACAAGGGATCAAGATTGTTGTGCTGCTAACTGAGTTGAACCAGAGCTTCGCTTCGGCGAGAAAATAACACAACACTGATATAAGGAACCCAATGTATCAAGGATCAAAAGTTCACACTGACGAGAAAACCAGGTAGGTTGAAGGTCAAGGTTTCCTTCATAACCCTCCCACTCACAGGTATGAACCTATCTCTAATAAAGTTTGGCATCCTATGTGGTCGTTAGCGTCACAAACTTTTGAGAAACGATGATATGTTCACCATTTCTGGTTTGGCATCATAGTCTAACAAAGAGGCCTCACTTAGCTGACTTCCAAATGATCGGTCTCTAGAGTCGACAGCTTCCAAATCCAACACCCCTTTCGACTAATGTACAGGATAGGATGTGTCGCTACTGCGAAAATCGGCGCCGGCTATGACAGAAGAGTCGCCACCGTGCGTTATTTATCGCAAAATGGGAAAGGAATGGTCATCGCAACCAAATCCTGGATTCGGGAGTCGGTTACGCAAGGGGAAGGTATTAGCACCCCTCACGTCCGTCGTACTCGACGGGATCCACGCTTGTTTTCTGGTACGGATTGTTATTCTATCTACACTAAGGGTCTAGGGTCAAAAAGAAAAAGAAAAGAGAAAAGAGTCTCGATAGAGCTTCTCCGCTCTATGCCTACGTATTCCCTCGTGCAATGGGAAAGTCAGAGTCTACGTAGTTCGCCTACCTACGGGAAAGGAGGGGAAGGTTGCTCGCTAGGATACTGCATCCTATGCCTACGTACTTTCATACAGCATGAAAGATCAGAGCAAACGTAGTTGGGCCACGGAAGACACAGATTTGTCTGACTGTTTTTTATCCTTCTGAAAAAAGTTTTTCTCCTGATTACGGGTCCAAGCGGACAAAAATGACGTTTTGATTGGTTTCCAGTCTTTTATGCAAGAACTGTTTTTTATTAATGTTTGAAAGATTATTGTGTTTTTGATTGTTTCGAGATGAGAATAGAAACGACACTCTAAAAACCTAGGGTTAAAAAGGGGAAGCAAAACTACCCTAATGTTATCATGCATGGGTTAACACCTAATGTCTGTCATATTTCTCTCTTGCAGAGAGGAAAACAGAGATCTTAGGGGATAAACGGAAAAGAAACAGCATATATACAGTAAATAGTAAAATGCATGAGATGCAGCAATACAAGAGGCAAAGTGAGTCTCGCTCAACCTCGAACATGGGAAAACAAGAGGCAAAGTGAAACAGCTTCACTTCAAACCTAAGGGGCAAGCTATACCAGCCAACAAACAATACAGAAAAAAGAAATAAAACCCAACACCAGCTCTGACAGCAACACCAGCTCCTACAGTAAGCAGCTCAAACAGCAACAGCTCTGACAGCTACAGTTGATTAACAGTAAAAAAGGTTGACAACAACAACTTCAAGCAAGACCCATCTTCACCCTTCAATGAACCCCAAGCTTTAGATAAGCTCTTGTCTTCCAAAGTACCCCAGCTCTGGCAAGCACTGAACCCCAACAAATAGACAACTTCAAACAGCAGCAAACCCTAGCTTCAACAGATAACTAGCTTTGACAGGCACAGGCTTCATCTTCACCAATCTTCAATGAACTTCATTCTCCAATAGGTTCCCCTCTTCAATGCCACCAATCCAGAAGAGAATCAATTATCAGATTAAGTTGAAATGCTAAACAGCTTATTGACAACCAAAGGAAGCCTATAAGCACTTAGCATTGTATGGGAAAGGTTCCCTCAAAGTTATACTTTTAAAGTATGTCACTTATCCCTCCAAAGGAGGGATGTGAATATCTTAGAAGGACTTTTTGTCATAGGGAGAAATAGAAGCACAAGATGTTTTCTATGTTTGTAAGAAGAAATCATTCTAATCTAAAGCTCTCCCTATTTCTCCTATCTCCTAAGTCTTCACAAACCATCTTCAAGGAGAAGAATCTTCATGCATCAAGCTCTATCCCTTGTCTTCAATCATCATCCAAGGTCTTCATTAGCTCCAACAAGCCAAGCCCAAGGCCAACACCCAATTGAAATGACCCAAACCCCACAAGCAAACCAAAACCTAAAAGGGAAACACACAAACATCACCCAATTTGCAAAAATCAAGTAAAATAGTAGTATTTGATATAAACTTCTAGATTAATTTCTTAGGGAACCTAATTATATACCCTATATCCCATATAGATCCCAGCACCTAAATCTATCTAAAAACCCCAAAACTATGTGTTAAACCAAACCTAAATGTTGTAAAACCCTAATCCTAGCACACTAAAGTTCATGGTTCAAAACTAACCTAAATTTTAATCACAAAAATGTGACAAAATTCCAGAGGGATCATGCCTTATTAATCTAACCATATCAAAAAGAACCAAAACAAAACTCCAAACTAAATGCCCATACAAAAATCAAAAAATAGAAGGTACAAAACAAAAATGAAATAAATGCATAAAAATGTAAAAATATGCCATAAAATGAAAAATGAATGAATTAATGTTTTATTGTTTTATTAAATCCTAGAGATCTTAAGGAAACCAGGGAAAAAATTCCCACCCCAAAATGTTTATTTTTCAAATTGTTATGAATTTTCAATTAACCTAAAATAAAATGTGAAAATGAGAAGAAAATATGAGAAAAAGAACATAGTGCGTGACAAATAGCAAGTAATACATGTTCAGAATACCAAATGGGCTCAGAGGGGGTGTCCATAGCCAGGCGCGTACTAATCCCAAACACAGTCAGAAAATCAAATGAAAATAGAAAGAAAAATGGAAAATCCTCGTGTGGAATAGCGATCGAACCATGTGTTAAACCTATTGGGCCTTCAAAGTGGGGTGCTAGCAGCAAGAAATGACTTAAGCCCATACTAAAACTTAAATGAAACGGAGCGTTTCACTCTCCTCTCAGAATCCTTCACAAGTTTTCCATCAATCCTGGTCGTTGGTTAATTATTTGGTCAAAGGTCTTCTTATGATCCTAGGGTTACCAGACCTTCTTCAACCTTTTGAATGTTGGGAGGAAAAAAAAGCCATGGACGAACAGAGCTACACCATCATCTTCTCCAAACCTCAACTCCACTAATCCTCACTAAAACTCGACCCTAATAACATCACCTGGTTCGTTTTTTCACACTAAATTCACTCATGCTATCCATTGATATTGAATCACTCTCCTTCTCAAAACACGATGATCATACCAGAAAATGCTCAGGATTCAAACTCCACCAAACCTAAAATTGATAAGCCTAGACTCATCACCATGCTACACTGAGTCAATTCCACTATCTAACTAAGTATATATCATCAAGAATCATTAGATACGAGCCTCACAAGAAAATGTGCCAACTAACTTTTTGTCTCTGAATCATGAAAATAGTTACCAGAAAGCTCCTAGCCATGATCTACATTGAATCTAACCTATTAAAACCTAGCAAAACTACATGAATTATGCCATAGGATGAATTTTACCAACCTGTGAATTTTGGATGAACAGAATAAGCAAAGCTTCAAATCAAGCTCCAAGATCTTCCAGATACGATCTATGAGTGATAATCAGGCTTCTGTATGCATCAATTGGTGTTGAATCTTCTTGAATTGCCAAACTCGATTCTGACTTGCAAGAGATAAATTCAAAGTGCTATCTCACGATTCTTCAACAATCTTGATCAGCAATCTATCTGGAATCAATCACCAACTCAAAGTAGATCTTCTGAATTCAAAAGAATGGATTGAAATGGCTCAAAACCGTCTAACTGAATTTGATTTGCAAAGTGAAAACTCAAAGTTCAATCTCTCCAATCTCTCTCAATCTACACCAACCAGTGCATTGAATCACTTCTAATACTTATATAGAGCATGTATGAAAGCTCTAGAACCGTCTGGATTGATCCAATGAGAAGTTCAATATCTCATGCCATGGAAATCTCATCTCATGCTACTCTCATGATAGTTCAGATAACAGCTTGTATTTGCACCTCATTCTGATCCAATTTATCCTCAAATGATATTTTGAAAGTGCTTGAATTGAATGGTATATGGTAGCTGATCCAAGGAATGAATTTGCATATGTAACTTAAGTGTGAAGCTACCAAATGCAATTCTTTGAATTTGACCTCAAATGACAAAACTAATATTGCCATTATCTTTAAAACCTCATTTCTGATTAAAATGATATGCCATATACCCCATTTTGACCTCAAATCAAAAAATCACAAATTTAACCTCTTAAATGACTTTAATTCTTCCTTTTCTTAGGCCATTTTTGCAATTTTGTGATACAAGCCATTCCAAGCTCTCATGACATCTTACCTAGCCTAAAAACATCATTCTAAACACATCTCATGTTGAACATTTCTTCATTTGAGGATTGGAAGATAGAGATTTTGACCTATGTTGAAAAATGAGCTATAATTCAAATTTCCCAAAATACCCCTGGATTGCCAAGACCATAACTTGAGTTCCATAAATCTTCTTGGGGACTTCTAGTACTCAAATTAAAGCTAATATCAAGACCTACAATTCTTATGTTGGACAAGAATCCATTTTAAAACTCCTTGATGGGAAAAAGTTGCTTGGGAGTCAAGTGACTTTCACAGATAAATTTCAATGTCCTCTAGGGACCCATTACTTGCAAGAACCATAACTTGAGTTCCAAAATATCCTTGAAGACTTCTAGTACTTAAATTAAAGCTATTGATAAGCTCTACAAGTTTCATGTTGGCTAAGAATCCATTTGAAACTTGTATTTGGACTTGTGTGGCTTGGAAGTTCAGTGTTATACAGGGGATTTTACCCTAGGAACCCTGTCTCAAACCCCTCCAACCACTCTTGATTCTCTTGAACTTGATCTTGACTCATCCATACACATGCTTTAACATCTCAATCCATGACTTCCATGACTTAGAGCTAGGTCTTGATGCCTTTTCTTTGCTCTCCTTGACCTAGGGTTACCCAGATGAAACCCTACTTGTACACACCTCAACCATGGCTTTTGAACTTGATACAATGACTTGTTTAAGCTTCAATAGGGCTCTCTAGGCCTCCCATGGGATCCATACACACCTCAAATCCATAATTCCATGCTTCATACCCCATTGATGACCCTCAAGACACATCAAGTTAGGAGAGAAATCCACTTGTTGACACTCAAATTTCCTCAAAGCTTCAACCCATTCCTTGATGACTTGGATGTTCTTCAGCTTGAATAAGGCCCCTTGATGCGCTTCTTTAGATAAGGATGGCACTTGGTCCCCTGTTAAATGACTTGCTATGTTATGATATGCAAATGATTAGACCATGTACATGATGTGACTATGCAAATGATAATGCAATTGAAACATAAACCAGGTGAAATAGGTTGAGCAAATTTTAGGGTGCAACAGCTGCCCCTATTCAAACGGCTTGGACCCGACTGGGTGAAGAGCGAACGGCCTTCAAACAATCGAGGTACGAGACGGTTGAATACCAAGAACCCGGAAATTTTCCAACCGCAGAAATAAACTGCACAAACTGCTTGGAAAACAACATCCATCAACTGGATCCGGTTGTTACGGCAACAAACTAATCAATTAGAGACCGTGCTGGGGATTATTTTCATCAACCCGAAAAAGATTCTATCATCGCGGGGATAGAACTTTGTCCATTTTAGGACGCTATATTCTGCCAACACAGAAAAATCACGACGACTTCGCTGGGGAAACATTTTCGTCTAATCACAAGGAACTCATCTGCCTATCCCTACAGGCAAATCATCTTCCTATACACAGGAAACCCATCAGTCTACTTCATACGGGAAAATTCCTCTGCCTGATTACAGGAACTTCCATCCGCCTGCTTCATACGGGAAAATTATCTAAATACCGTTTCGCCGCCTACCTCTGCAGCAGCCAACTCCGTTGGTCCCAACCCACAACCGACTTTGAGGAGGACTCTACTGGGGATATTAACATGAGGAAATCACGGCGACTTCCTTGGGGAAAATACTTTTGTCAAATATCGGAACACAACTCACATACTCTGTCGATCATGGGAGAATTATCTATCTGGATACCGGAAAATTCATCCGCCTGCTTCATACGGGAAAAGTCATCTGCCTGATTCATACAGGAACCTCCATCCGCCTGCTTCATACGGGAAAAGTCCATCTGCCTGATCCATACAGGAAATTTCATCTGCCTGTTTCATACGGGAAAATCCATTTGCCTGATTCATACAGGAAAATTCATCCGCCTGTTTCATACGGGAAAATCCATCTGCCTGATTCATACAGGAAAGTTCATCCGCCTGTTTCATACGGGAAAATCCATCTGCCTGATTCATACAGGAAAATTCATCCGCCTGTTTCATACGGGAAAGTTCATCTGCCTGATTCTTACAGGAAAATTCATCCGCCTGTTTCATACGGGAAAATCCATCTGCCTGATTCATACAGGAAGGTTCATCCGCCTGTTTCATACGGGAAAATACATCTGCCTGATTCTTACAGGAAAGTTCATCCGCCTGTTTCATACGGGAAAATACATCTGCCTGATTCATACATGAAAGTTATCTGCCTGTTTCATACGGGAAAGTTCATCTGCCTGATTCTTACAGGAAAATTCATCCGCCTGTTTCATACGGGAAAGTTCATCTGCCTGATTCATACAGGACAGTTCATCCGCCTGCTTCATACGGGAAAATACATCTCGGACAAAGCCTCCTAGTATGTTCGCAGCAGTAGCTAACTCCACTGAGGACATTGTGAAAACATCTATCAAGCACTCATCTTGACAACAAGTGACCACTTCTGAAGTTCTGATTTTATGAAACCCTGAGATGCTGCCGCAGCAACAAACTTGAAGAAAACATTCCGCTGACCGGATAAGAGAAATTCTGTGGGGATAATAAGACGAACTTTATCATCACATGTCTCGCGGCGAAACCCCGAACACCTGGAAATAGATCTGAGTTGTAACTTCATACTCCTGTTGAGAAATACACCTGAAAGCAAAAGGTTAACCAACCTGATTTATGTTTCAAAATGCGTATGTTTGACAATGGCGTAATGCTCCATACAACATGGAAATGCTACGCGTTTTTTGATAGATGCAAATATGACCATATATGCAAATGCAAATGCAGGTTCAGGCTGCTGGGAGAGCTCTGATAAACTTGCTTCATCAACAACGGCTGCTGAGGACAAACACCACCCTGTCGGGGATGAGCAGGTATCACAAAGTTTTCCGGCAAAATAAATGCCGGCAATATTACCAACTCTGTCGAGGAGGGATTAACCTTTGATTTCCACTGGGAGGAAAGAACAACATCTGCTGGGGAGAGTAACTTTGCTGGGGAAGAAACGACTCAGCTGGAGAAAAGATAATCCTTCTGGAGGAAGCAATACTGTCTGGGTACAGCTTACAAACTCGGAACCACCGCTCCGCTGGGGATAATCATCCTGACAACTCGACTCTCTGGGGAGTAACCTTTCTGCAGGGAATACTGATTTTGATTTGTTGGAGATATCCTATGGACAGCTTCCATGAGGGTACTCTTCCGGGGAAAATAATCCTTCCTTCGGTAAGGGACAACATCATCTCAACTTCTAGGGGTAAGGCGCGACCTGCATGGGGATTAGCGTCAAACAAAGTCAAGTCTTTCAGCACGAGCCTCCGGCTGGGGCCACAATTTTCTGATCGTTCGCTTCAAAGGTGAGAACCCTGCGAAACACAAACGAGACAACATAAATCTATACAACCAAATCTATCCAGGTTAGTATCTGTGATGTTCCTTCAGTCAATTCGAAGTTTTAGCAATTATTGGCAAGGGCCAGCAAGGTTATGCGAATGCAAGTTTATCGAAAACATTGGCGTTTTTCACATACAAAACAGTAAAGAACAAGCATCAAATACTGAATAACATGTTTTATTGATTGAGCCTGTAAATAGGAGAAGCTTTGTACACTGGATGCAACTCCTGAAAAGAGGAAGTTACGCACAAACAATATACAAGTATACACAAGAAGCATAAATACAAGTCAAATTCGTGTACATGTCGGCAACGTGGTGCAGACAAACATCATGAGCTAATCCTCCTATGACTCGCCTGACTCTGGCGCTTTCCCGGTATTCAATTTTCGGAAGAGACTGTGCCAGATACACGAACCCCCAGGTACTCCCGAACCATTAAGCAATGCAGTATCAAATTCGGACCGCAGTCATTTGCTTTTCAAATCCCTAACTTTTGCGTGAACCGCCCTTTGTGGGTTTTCAATTCACCGGGATACCCTTTTTTGCCGAAGTCGCCCAATGCAGGTTTTCGACTTCGCGGGTGTACATCTTTTCAATTTTATCCCTAACTTTTGCCCGAACCTTTTATTCATTTTTTACGGTTCGCCGGGATGCCCCATTTTTGCCTGGACTCTCTTTTTACTGTCCAGCGGGTCACTTTCAAGCAAAGTATTTTTTAACTGCGTCCGAATTTACAGGCGACGTAAAGTCTTCACCGTCCATGGTGGACAACAACAAAGCTCCTCTGGAGAAGACTTTTCTAACAACGCATGGACCTTCATAGTTAGGAGTCCATTTCCCCTGTGATTTGTTTGTGGCGGGAGAATCCTTTTCAGCACAAGGTCGCCCATCTGAAAGCTTCGCGGACATATCTTCTTATCATACGCTTTCTTCATCCGGCTCTGGTACAACCGACCGTATGCTAGAGAAGCTAGCCTCTTCTCATCCATTAAACTCAGCTGATTCAACCTGTCTTTTACCCATTCTGCCTCGTCAAGTTGGACATCTCGTAACACCCTCAGGGAAGGAATCTCAACTTCCAACGGTAACACCACTTTCATTCTGTATACCAACGAAAAAGGGGTTGCCCCGGTTGATGTGCGCACCGTCGTACGATAACCGTGCAAAGCGAAAGGTAGCATCTCGTGCCAGTCCTTATACGTCACAACCATCTTCTGAACAATCTTCTTGATGTTCTTGTTGGCTGCTTCAACAGCGCCATTCATCTTGGGTCGGTAAGGAGAAGAGTTGTGATGCTCAATCTTAAAATTCTGGCACAGCTCTTTCATCATCTTGTTATTCAAATTCGAACCGTTGTCGGTGATAATCCGCTCAGGGATTCCATATCTGCAGATAATATCTCTTTTGATAAATCTGGCTACCACTTGCTTGGTCACATTAGCATATGATGCTGCTTCCACCCACTTGGTGAAGTAATCGATTGCTACCAAAATGAACCGGTGTCCGCTTGATGCCGTAGGCTCAATCTTACCAATCATATCAATTCCCCACATCGAGAATGGCCACGGTGATGACATCACATTCAGAGGACTTGGAGGCACATGGACTTTATCCGCATAAATCTGGCATTTATGACACCTCTTTGCAAACTTGAAACAATCTGTTTCCATGGTCAGCCAATAGTAACCTGCCCGCAGCAGTTTTCTTGTCATAGCATGCCCACCAGCATGTGTACCAAAGGTACCCTCATGTATTTCTTCCATGAGCAACTTCGCCTCTTTCTCGTCTACACAGCGTAGCAACACCAAGTCGTGGTTTCTTTTGTACAGGACATCATCCGGGTTCAGATAGAAATTTCCAGCCAATCTCCTGAGAGTCTTCTGATCTCGACTGGATGCCCCAGCCGGATACTCCTTGTTCTTCAGGAAATTCTGGATGTCAAAGTACCAGGGTTGACCATCGGGAGCCTCTTCAATGGCAAATATGAATGCAGGCCTATCGAGCCGAGAGATAACAATCCGGGGAGCCTCATTCCAGAAGTTAACTTTATACATGGAAGACAGTGTCGCCAGGGTGTCAGCCATTTGATTTTTTGCTCGCGGCACATGATGCAATTCCACTTTGTCAAAGAAAGGCAACAATCTCCTTGCATAATTCATATATGGTATCAAATTGGGCTGACGTGTCTCCCATTCTCCTTTAATCTGATTAACTACCAAAGCTGAGTCTCCGTATACATCCAGATGCTTGATTCGCAAATCAATAGCTTCTTCCAGACCCATGATACAAGCCTCATATTCAGCCCCATTATTGGTAACGGGAAAAGTCAATCGGGCGGTAAAGGGGATGTGCGACCCCTGAAGAGTAGTGATAATTGCCCCTATTCCGCTACCATAGGAATTTACAGCTCCGTCAAATATTAACTGCCACTTGGAACCCAACTCTGGTCCTTCATCCGGCAACGGTTCTTCACAATCTTTCATCTTCAAGTACATGATATCCTCGTCAGGAAAATCAAACCTCATCGATTGGTAGTCCTCAATCGGCTGCTCCGCAAGGTACTCTGACAAAACACTGCCTTTAATAGCCTTTTGCAAGACATATTGGATATCGTATTCGGTTAACACCATCTGCCATCGAGCAATTCTTCCGGAGAGTGCTTGCTTCTCAAACACGTATTTGATTGGATCCATCTTTGAAATTAGCAGGGTTGTATAATTTAGCATGTACTACCTCAACCGTTTGGCGGCCCAGGCTAGCGCGCAACACGTCTTCTCGAGCATCGAGTATCTGGACTCACAGTCAGTAAACTTCTTACTCAAATAGTAGATCGCATGCTCTTTACGTCCGGTCTCGTCGTGTTGACCGAGAACACAACCCATACTTTCCTCAAGAACCGTCAAATACATAATCAAAGGTCTCCCGGCCACTGGGGGTATCAAAACAGGAGGTTCCTGCAAGTATTATTTTATCTTGTCGAACGCCTTTTGACAATTTTCATTCCAGGTCACAACCTGATCCTTTTTCAACAACTTGAATAACGGTTCACACGTCGCAGTTAGGTGAGATATGAACCGGGCGATGTAGTTCAATCTCCCTAAAAATCCACGCACTTCTTTTTCTGTTTTAGGCGTCGACATTTCTTGTATTGCTTTTATTTTCGCAGGATCAACCTCTATTCCTTTTTCGCTCACGATAAACCCCAGTAGTTTGCCTGATCTCACCCCGAAGGTGCACTTGTTAGGGTTCAGTCTCAACCTGAACTTCCTGAGCCTCTTGAACAGTTTCAGCAGATTAACCAAATGCTCCTCCTCCGTCTGGGATTTGGCAATCATATCATCAACATAAACCCCGATCTCTCTGTGCATCATGTCATGAAAGAGAGTCGTCATAGCACGTTGATATGTTGCCCCAGCATTCTTCAATCCGAAGGGCATCACTTTGTAACAAAATGTTCCCCAGGGAGTAATAAAGGTAGTCTTCTCCATGTCTTCTGGCGCCATTTTGATCTGATTATAGCCCGAGAAGCCGTCCATGAAGGAGAATACAGAGAACTGAGCAGTGTTATCAACCAGCACATCGATATGAGGAAGTGGAAAGTCATCTTTCGGGCTCGCCCTATTCAAATCACGGTAGTCTACACACATTCGCACTTTACCGTCTTTCTTTGGCACTGGCACAATATTAGCGACCCATGAGGGATATTTTGTAACAACTAGGAAACCAACATCCCACTGTTTTTGAACTTCCTCCTTGATCTTTACAGCCATGTCCGGTCTGGTTCTTCTGAGTTTCTGCTTAACAGGCGGACATTCCTCTCGTAGTGGCAGACGGTGAACAACCATATCCGTATCCAACCCAGGCATATCCTCGTACGACCAAGCAAATATATCACTATACTCTTTGAGCATCTCAACCAACTTTTGCTTGATGTCGCTCTGCAGCGCGGCCCCTATACGAATGTTTCTCACAACCTCTTCCGACCCCAAATTGATAATCTCAATGACTTCCTCATGAGGCAGAATGATTCTTTCTTCTTGTTTCAATAACCAGGTCAACTCTTCTGGTACGTCGCCATCTTCAACAGCCTCTTCCTCAGCCTGAAATATCGGGTGCTCAAAGTCGAAGTGAGTCATAGGCGGTTCATGGATGTCATCTAAAATAGTAATCCTGCAAAGGAAATGGTTAAATGCTTCAAAACACATACAAAGCAAATAACCACATTGCCATTTTATTGTAAAACACAAAAACGGAAAAACAGGGATCACAATATTTGTATATGAAAAACGCCTTTATTTCATGATTAAACAACGTAGTGTACATAACCAAATGACCCTAAGAAAAATCACTATGCCCCGGGTAGGACACAGGATTATTCAACAATTAAGAAAACAAATCATTACTGTTTAGTTGTCACAGGAACAGTTTCCCGGATAGACCAATTGCAGAGACTTTGTCCTGGCACACTTGGCTTGATCCACGCGTCCATATCACAGTCGCTATCTCCGTTTTCAGCATTGGAAACAGCGTTGATGGTCTCGAAGCTCACCCCGCTTGGCGTAATCGTGACTGGTCCCTTGAACCTGGGCGTTCCTGAAGAGGATGCTGATGACGAAGGATGATATCCAAGCCCGAACCTGTCATTCTTCACGGGAATCTCCAATACCTGACCCCAGCCCTTGGTTTTGCCTGCCTGCACTAGAGCCTGAGCCTCTTTGTAGGATGACACTGCCGCGTCTGATATTTTGTTGGAACCCTGAGCTTTGTCTTTAATTCGCAACCCCTCGAAGGCTTGACAAGGTGTTTCGTGTATTTCGTCGTCGACCTCGACATATTTTAACGAAGACAAATGGCTAACCAGAATATCTTCCTCTCCACAAACAGTGACGACACTATCCCCAACCATATACTTCAGCTTTTGGTGCAACATGGATGTGACTGCCCCAGCAGCATGAATCCATGGGCGCCCAAGAAGACAACTATACGCTGGCTGGATGTCCATTATATAAAATTTAGTTTCAAATATTTCAGGCCCCACCTGCAACGGTAATGTTATTGATCCAAAAACTGACCTTCTCGTTCCGTCGAACGCTCTCAACACTAAATCGCTGGGCGTGCAGATAATCCCCCTGATATCCAATTTCATCATGGCTTTCTTCGTTAGCACATTCAGGGAAGATCCAGTGTCTACTAAAACATGGGACATGACCGTGCCCCGGCATTCTACTGACACATGCAATGCCATATTGTGCTCTCGCCTTCTCGGAGTCAAATTAGAGTCTGTGAAGCCCAAACTGTGCCCCGCATTAACATGCGCCATGACTCCTTCCAACTGGTTGACTGAAACCTCTTGAGGAACGAACGACGAGTCTAGAATCTTCAACAAAGCATTCCGATGGGCCTCAGAACATGATAGAAGCGACAAGATCGAGATCTTTGATGGCATTTGCTGGAGGTGCTCAACAATTTTGTAATCACTTTTACGAATGAGCCTCATAAATTCCTCCACATCTTTAACTGACGTTTCCTTTTCCTTTATCTGAGAAGGGCCACTCTCGTTTACCTTGGCTTTCCCCTTTGCCAATCTTTCTGCCTCTACCTCAGGCGATATGAGGATTCTCCCACTTCTGGTCATACCTCCTGTTCTGACGACATTATCTACAACCCCAGCTGGTTGTCCATTGACCTCAATTTTCTCACCGTCACAATATACCTCCAACCCGTAAGTCCATGGCACTGCTTTGGCACTTTCAAAGGGAACTGGTCCTGCCTTAGTAATTGTGATCGTCGGCCGCCTGGCAGGCGCCGTTATCGTTATTGTTTTCCTCGGAATCGTCACCGTCGCAACATCGTTCTGCTCATCACACAACGCCTCTACAGGCTTTTCAGCCGCGGTTCTATCAAATTGCAAGGTACCTTCATCCATTATAGCCTAAATACCCTGCTTCAACTCATTACAATCCTCTGGCTGGGTCCAACAATCCAAGCAAAATTCATCACAACCCGGGAATACACCCCCTTTTAACAACGTGCTTTTAATCTCACCCAACGGTGTCTTCAGCTCATTGACATCCATCACTAGATTCAGATTCTCCTCTGTCAAGATGGCGTTTGCCCCGTGATTGGGCATAGGCTGTTGTACGATATTTGGACCCACCTGTCCAAAGTTAATAGCTTTGCTATCCAATAAATCCTGAACCTTATGTTTAAATGCCTGACAAGCTTCAACATCATGCCCGGGCGCCCCGGAATGGAATTCGTAATGCTTGTTGGCATCATATCCGTAAGGAAGTACTGCCCCTGTAGGCGGTGCCAAAGTCCTCTTTTCAACCAAGTTCAACCCTAGTAGGGTCTGGAGGAGTTCTGCATACGTGGAAGGAGGTGCGTCGAACACTCTTTTCGGTCTCACATTTTGTACCCTTCTCTGGCCAGGATTCTGTCCTTGTTGTTGTTGTGGTTGTTGTTGTTGTTGCTGAGGCTGCCCTTGTTGAGGAAAAGGGATAGTGACACTAGCTATCTGTTGCGGCTGAACATACTGATTTCTTCCTCTGCCCCTGCCTCTGCCTCCAAACACGGCACTAGTATCACCCTGTCGTCTACCACCAAATGCTTTTCTGGCACCTCCTGTTGAAGTAGACTCACCGGCTTGGAACCTTCCAACTTTAATCCCGTTCTCAATCATCTCCCCCATAAGAATCAAATCTGAGAAACTGCTCAATGACACACTAAACAATTTTTCGTAGAACACCCCTGTAAATGTCCCAATGAACATATCATTCATCTCCCTTTCAATTAAAGGAGGATGCACCCTCGCTGCCATATCGCGCCACCTTTGCGCATACTCTTTAAAACTTTCACCGTTTTCTGTGACAAACCCTGCAATTGGACCTGGTTTGGCGCCAGATCGCTGTTATATTTGTAATGTGTCACGAAAGCATCAGCCAATTGCTTCCAGGTTTTAATCTGCGTGGGCTCCAGCCCCATATACCATTCAAGCGACGGCCCTGATAAGTTGTCCTGAAAGAAATGCATGAGCATCCTTTCATCATCTGAATACGCTGACATCCTTCTATAATAAGAGCGGACATGGACCTTAGGGCAGGTGTCCCCCTTGTATTTGTCAAAAGTGGGAGCCTTGAATTTCAACGGCACCCTCAGCCCTGGTACCAAGCCCATTGTAGTCATATCCAAACTGGTGGAGTTCTGACTCACTACCCCCTTCATCTGTTCTTCAAGCATTCTGATCCTCTTCACAGGATCAACAGGTCCTTCAAACCCCACACCTCTTCCAGAAAAGGCGTCCTCCTGGCGGTCTTCACCCCAATTCACATTTTCATTTCCATATCCGTCGTAACCAGTGTTGCGACCAAACCCTTGCTGATTGATCATGGGACCTCGTCCCCCGGTACCGAAACCCTGGTTGACCCTAACAGGTCCAAACCCAGTGTTGACAGGAATCACCCCAGCACCATTCATATTACCAAATCCACCATACCCCTGGTTAGCGTTACCAAAACCGTCGTAACCGAAACCCTGAGTGTTGAAGCCGAATTTCCCGTCCTGATTGACGTAATCAAATCCCTGATCATTATAACCGAAACCATTGTTGCCAAAACCATTATCGCCATTGTTGTTACCACCGCCTTGGTTGGCGTCCCCAAATCCAACATTGTTAACAACAGTCTCATTTCCATTCCCTGTGTTGCCATTGCCAGCGCTAGCGCCATCGTTTACAATCACAACAGGTGGGGTCACTACGGGGGGAACTACAGGCGTAGGGGGCCATCCTCCGGAATAGTCTCAACGTGCGCAGAATTGTGGTCATTGTTGCCATTCCCATTAGCCCGCGTCAGCAGCGGCTGTACCAAAGTCTGAAGGCTCTCTTGGCCCTTAGCAATGTTCTCCATTGCTTGCATGAACAGATTCAGCTTCTCACGGATTTCCTGCATCTCCACTTGGACTTGATCCATGATTCTCTTGCAGTTGTTTCGGGTCGAGTAGCGGTGGACTCTTTGCTCGTCAATCCTGGACAACCTGGAGATGCAGGAAATGAGATACAAGTTCAACAAGTAACTAGCAATGCAAAATGGATATGCAGATGCAATATGTGTCTGTGCGTTAGGGATATCAACCCCTGATTCTAGTGCCAAAGTGCCAGTGTAGTGACAGTGATAGCAATAAGAAGCTCGAAACCCAATCATAGAAAACATCTCATATATTTCGGAAAAGTCCATCAAGTTAGGAATACAATATTACTGAGCGTACAATAGGAAGGCATGACCTCAACCAACAATCCTGGTGATGGCCAGCACAATGCAAATAAAGCATACACATCAATACATGAGATAATCAAGTGCGACCATATGCCTGGTACTCCTCTAATAATCTCTTAGTCTTGGGATGATTCGGCTGAGAAAGCAACCCTTCGACGAGCGAATCTCTTTGCCTGATAACACGCTGGAGATCACCAATGGATTCCTCCCAAACACCTTCCCCAAAGCAATCTTCTAGCTTCCGTTTCTGGGATGCAGACTCTTTCTTGCGCTTGATAACTTTGTTCAAAGCATTCTGGACATCATACCTCCGCATAACCTCTTCTTCCAACCTCTTCCGGCCAGCTTTCAACTAACCTTCCAGTTCAGAGATCTGCAACTTCAGTTTGTCTTCTCTTTCCTTATTGTCGGTCAGCGTGGCGTTCCAGGTTTTGTTGAATGCAGAGATCTCCCGGTAGGCTATATCAAGTGCTTTCTTCTTAGACTCCAGCATATCATGAGAGCTCTTGAAATCTATCCCCAAACGTTCACGCTTCTTTCGTTGTTCAGTCAGTTCTACACCTAGTTGGTTTACCAGCTTCGTTTGTTGCTCGATGGAATATAAGGCCTCATTCCTTTCGCTCCTGAGTTGCATTAGCTCTTCTTCCAGCTTCTCGTTGGCTTTCATCAGCTCTTCTTTCTCCTTCACAACCTGTTCATACCTCTCAATAGGCACAATAGTTGGCTCCTCAACCACGAGGGGAGCAGGAGGTAATACTGCAGGAAACGGCATCCGCACCTGCTTTGCTCTATCTTGGATCCAGACTTTGTACGGGGGATATGCTTGACAATCATTTTTACCCAACAATGGCTTACCCCTCCTGTTGATGTTTCTCCAAGCATGCCGAAGATTGGACAATAGTTCTCCCTTCAAATCACCTGTGAAGTACAGAGATTCATGTACTTCCTCCTCTTTTGGCGGGCTTTTCAAGGCATACCCGAATTGCCTGATCAACAATGAAGGATTGTAGTTAATACACCCTTTTCTCCCAATCAGAGGAACGTTAGGATATCCGGCGCAGCTGTAGATGATCACAGATCCTAGTAAATCCCTATTAAACCAGACAACTTCTTCTGAAGAAAGTCCCATCAGATGCTCATACCAATCCACCGTATCTGCAGACTCAGCAAAGATACCCTTCTTGGGCAGATGACTCTCAAACCACATATACAGTAAAGGCCCACAACAAGAGACGTTCTTGCCCCTCCTGTTCTCGTTCTTATAATGCAGCGAGTGATAGAAATCTCCAACCAAAGTAGGCACAGGATTGCCTGAAGCAAATATATAGAACGCATCCAGATCAACGAAGTCAGGCAGGTTTGGGAACAATACAATGCCGTAGATACACAGAGCAAGAATAGCATTAAACACAGTCCAACATCCACTCTTGGCATACTCTTGTGCTTTCCCAACCAAGAACTTGAGAGAAAAACCAGACACTCTATTCCACGAGGTTAACAGCAACTCTGAGGAGTCTAAATGCAAGGCAGCAGCCAGATCCTCCAATTTAGGCTCAGCATCCATATGAATGAAAGGTACCCTGTTCCGAATGGTCAACTCTAAGATCTCAGCATATTCCTCCATAGTTGGAGCCAGAATGAAGTCAGGGAAAGTAAAACACCTCAGCGGGGGATCATAGAACTGCATTAGCGTGTACAATCCGTTACGCTCATACATGGACGGTTTATAAACCAATCTAAGTAACTTCCCATAGCTCTTCCTGAAGCTTCTCTTCACATCATCATCAGCTAGAGATATCAAACCCAGCAAAGAAGAAACATCTGGAGTAGGCAACTTGTACGCCACAGTCTTCTTCAGGGTATCCATAATATCAGCAGACAGAAATCCGGGCAACTAGAACCAGAGGTATGAAAATGCACCTGCAGCACAGACACACGTTAATGATATGTAAAATGAGTATGCAACAATTCAATATGCAACATGCAATAGGGATCAAGTGCCCATGGATAAGAAGCCCAATCCACCATGCTGGTCTCGAATAGACCCACAAACTGCTCAAAACCTGGTCTCAAAAGATCAACCGCAATGCTCCAACCTGGTCTCAACAGACCCAATAACATTGTCCTCAAACACCAATGAACCTCAATCAAGAAAACCGGTAATCTGGAGGTCAAGTTACCTGCATGCCCCAATCCCTCTCACAGGTAGGAGTCCTATCAGCTGACACAAGGTACAACATCCTATGCGGTCGTCGGTGTCACAGACTTTCAAGACTGATGATACGATACCCAGAAGGTGTGGCATCATCATGTCCTGAAGAGGCCTCACTTAGCCAACTTCCAAATGATCGGTCCCCGGATTCGACAATCCAACTAACCAACAACCCCCTCAACCCAAAGGGTTGAAAAAGAAGTCAACCAGAAGAACCTCGTCCGAGCGTGGATTTTGCGGGACACTAGTACATGCAAAGCATGCACGCGCCCACTACTTTCCACAACTAATTCTAGGTGCACTCAAGCCCAGGTCCGACTTATCTCTCAATAGATCACCCCCTCCCCACAACAGCAATAACAATATAAAGCTGACAATAAAATGCGGAAAGTAAAGACAGAAATGTAAATCCATACAAAACCCACGACGGGAAAACAAGCGCTAGGACTGACTCGCGTAGGGAACTGTTGGAGTCCCCAGCAGAGTCGTCAGCTGTCGCTACTGCGAAAATCGGCGTCGGCTATGACAGAAGAGTCGCCACCGTGCGTTATTTATCCCAAAGGAGGGAAAGGAAACGCTCAGAGTAAACCTAACGCAAAACGGGAAAGGAATGGTCATCACAACTAAATCCTGGATTCGGGAGTCGGTTACGCAAGGGGAAGGTATTAGCACCCCTCACGTCTGTCGTACTCGACGGGATCCACGCTTGTTTTCTGGTACGGATTATTATTCTATCTACACTAAGGGTCTAGGGTCAAAAAGAAAAAGAAAAGAGAAAAGAGACTCGATAGAGCTTCGCCGCTCTATGTCTATGTATTCCCTCGTGCAATGGGAAAGTCAGAGTCTACGTAGTTCGCCTACCTACGGGAAAGGAGGGGAAGGTTGCTCGCTAGGATATTGCATCCTATGCCTACGTACTTTCATACAGCATGAAAGATCAGAGCAAACGTAGTTCGGGCCACGGAAGACACAGATTTGTCTGACTGTTTTTTATCCTTCTGAAAAAAGGTTTTCTCCTGATTACGGGTCCAAGCGGACAAAAATGACGTTTTGATTGGTTTCCAGTCTTTTACGCAAGAACTGTTTTTTATTAATGTTTGAAAGATTATTGTGTTTTTTATTGTTTCGAGATGAGAAGAGAAACGACACTCTAAAAACCTAGGGTTAAAAAGGGGAAGCAAAACTACCCTAATGTTATCACGCATGGGTTAACACCTAATGTTTGTCATATTTCTCTCTTGCACAGAGAAAAACAGAGATCCTAGGGGATAAACGGAAAAGAAACAACATATATACAGTAAACAGTAAAATGCATGAGATGCAGCAATACAAGCGAGGCAAGGGAGTCCCGCTCAACCTCGAACCTGGGAAAATAAGAGGCAAAGTGAAACAGCTTCACTTCAAACCTAAGGGGCAAGCTGTACCAGCCAACAAACAATACAGTAAAAGAAATAAAACCCAACACCAGCTCTGACAGCAACACCAGCTCCTACAGTAAGCAGCTCAAACAGCAACAGCTCTGACAGCTACAGTTGATTAACAGTAAAAAAGGTTGACAGCAACAACTTCAAGCAAGACCCATCTTCACCCTTCAACGAAACCCAAGCTTTAGATAAGCTCTTGTCTTCCAAAGTACCCCAGCTCTGGCAAGCACTGAACCCCAACAAATAGACAGCTTCAAACAGCAGCAAACCCTAGCTTCAACAGATAACTAGCTTTGACAGGCACAGGCTTCATCTTCACCAGTCTTCAATGAACTTCATTCTCCAATAGGTTCCCCTCTTCAATGCCACCAATCCAGAAGAGAATCAATTATCAGATTAAGTTGAAATGCTAAACAGCTTATTGACAACCAAAGGAAGCCTATAAGCACTTAGCATTGTAGGGGAAAGGTTCCCTCAAAGTTCTACTTTTAAAGTATGTCACTTATCCCTCCAAAGGAGGGATGTGAATATCTTAGAAGGACTTTTTGTCATAGGGAGGAATAGAAGCACAAGATGCTTTCTATGTTTGTAAGAAGAAATCATTCTAATCTAAAGCTCTCCTTATTTCTCCTATCTCCTAAGTCTTCACAAACCATCTTCAAGGAGAAGAATCTTCATGCATCAAGCTCTATCCCTTGTCTTCAATCATCATCCAAGGTCTTCATTAGCTCCAACAAGCCAAGCCCAAGGCCAACACCCAATTGAAATGACCCAAACCCCACAAGCAAACCAAAAGCCCAAAAGGGAAACACACAAACATCACCCAATTTGCAAAAATCAAGTAAAAAAGTAGTATTTAATATAAAATTCTAGATTAATTTCTAAGGGAACCTAGTTATATACCCTATATCCCATATAGATCCCAGCACCTAAATCTATCTAAAAACCCCAAAACTATGTGTTAAACAAAACCTAAATGTTGTAAAACCCTAATCCTAGCACACTAAAGTTCATGGTTCAAAACTAACCTAAATTTTAATCACAATAATGTGACAAAATTCCAGAAGGATCATTCCTTATTAATATAACCATATCAAAAAGAACCAAGTCAAAACTCCAAATTAAATGCCCATACAAAAATCAGAAAGTAGAAGGTACAAAACAAAAATGAAATAAATGCATAAAAATGTAAAAATATGCCATAAAATTAAAAATGCATGAATTAATGTTTTTATTGTTTTATTACATCCTAGAGATCTTAAGGAGACCAGGAAAAAAATTCCCACCCCAAAATGTTTATTTTTCAAATTGTTATGAATTTTCAATTAACCTAAAATAAAATGTGAAAATGAGAAGAAAATATGAGAAAAAGAACATAGTGCGTGACAAATAGCAAGTAATACATGTTCAGAATACCAAATGGGCTCAGAGGGGGGTGTCCATAGCCAGGCGCGTACTAAGCCCAAACACAGTCAGAAAATCAAATGAAAATAGAAAGAAAAATGGAAAATCCTCGTGTGGAATAGCGATCAAACCATGTGTTAAACCTATTGGGCCTTCAAAGTGGGGTGCTAGCAGCAAGAAATGACTTAAGCCCATACTAACACGTTAAATGAAATGGAGCGTTTCACTCTCCTCTCAGAATCCTTCACAAGTTTTCCTTCAATCCTGGCCGTTGGTTAATTATTTGGTCAAAGGTCTTCTTATGATCCTAGGGTTACCAGACCTTCTTCAACCTTTTGAATGTTGGGAGGAAAAAAAGCCATGGACGAACAGAGCTACACCATCATCTTCTCCAAACCTCAACCCCACTAATCCTCACTAAAACTCAACCCTAATAACATCACCTGGTTCGTTTTTTCACACTGAATTTAATCATGCTATCCATTGATATTGAATCACTCTCTTTCTCAAAACACGATGATCATACCAGAAAATGCTCAGGATTCAAACTCCACCAAACCTAAAATTGATAAGCCTAGACTCATCACCATGCTACACTGAGTCAATTCCACTATCTAACTAAGTCTATATCATCAAGAATCATCAGATACGAGCCTCACAAGAAAATGTGTCAACTAACTTTTTGTCTCTGAATCATGAAAATAGTTACCAGAAAGCTCCTAGCCATGATCTACATTGAACCTAACCTATTAAAACCTAGCAAAACTACATGAATTATGCCATAGGATGAAGTTTACCAACCTGTGAATTTTGGATGAACAGAACAAGCAAAGCTTCAAATCAAGCTCCAAGATCTTCCAGATACGATTTATGAGTGATAATCAGGCTTCTGTATGCATCAATTGGTGTTGAATCTTCTTGAATTGCCAAACTCGATTCTGACTTGCAAGAGATGAATTGAAAGTGCTATCTCACGATTCTTCAACAATCTTGATCAGCAATCTATCTGGAATCAATCACCAACTCAAAGTAGAGCTTCTGAATGCAAAAGAATGGATTGAAATGGCTCAAAACCGTGTAACTGAATTTGATTTGCAAAGTGAAAACTCAAAGTTCAATCTCTCCAATCTCTCTCAATCTGCACCAACCAGTGCATTGAACCACTTGTAATACTTATATAGAGCATGTATGAAAGCTCTAGAACCGTCTGGATTGATCCAATGAGAAGTTCAATATCTCATGCCATGGAAATATCATCTCATGCTACTCTCATGATAGTTCAGATAACAGCTTGTATTTGCACCTCATTCTGATCCAATTTGTCCTCAAATGATATTTTGAAAGTGCTTGAATTGAATGGTATATGGTAGCTGATCCAAGGAATGAATTTGCATATGTAACTTAAGTGTGAAGCTACCAAATGCAATTCTTTGAATTTGACCTCAAATGACAAAACTAATATTTCCATTGTCTTTAAAACCTCATTTCTGATTAAAATGATATGCCATATACCCCATTTTGACCTCAAATAAAAAAATCACAAATTTGACCTCTTAAATGACTTTAATTCTTCCTTTTCTTAGGCCATTTTTGCAATTTTGTGATACAAGCCATTCCAAGCTCTCATGACTTCTTTACTAGCTTAAAAACATCATTCTAAACACATCTCATGTTGAAAATTTCTTCATTTGAGGATTGGAAGATAGAGATTTTGACCTATGTTGAAAAATGACCTATAATTCAAATTTCCCAAAATACCCCTGGATTGCCAAGACCATAACTTGAGTTCCATAAATCTTCTTGGGGACTTCTAGTACTCAAATTAAATCTAAGATCAAGCCCTACAATTATTATGTTGGCCAAGAATCCATTTGAAAACTCCTTGATGGGCAAAAGGTTCTTGGGAGTTAAGTGACTTTCATAGATAAATTCCAATGTCCTTTGGGGACCCATAACTTGCAAGAACCATAACTTGAGTTCCACAAATCTCCTTGAAGACTTCTAGTACTCAAATTAAAGCTATTGATAAGCTATACAAGTTTCATGTTGGCCAAGAATCCATTTGAAA
Organism: Lathyrus sativus; assembly: GCA_963859935.3. Lineage (NCBI taxonomy): Eukaryota > Viridiplantae > Streptophyta > Magnoliopsida > Fabales > Fabaceae > Lathyrus > Lathyrus sativus. The sequence goes on along the minus strand of OZ012739.1, from coordinate 212,442,841 downwards.
CTTGTATTTGGACTTGTGTGGCTTGGAAGTTCAGTGTTATACAGGGGATTTTACCCTAGGAACCCTGTCTCAAACCCCTCCAACCACTCTTGATTCTCTTGAACTTGATCTTGACTCATCCATACACATGCTTTAACATCTCAATCCATGACTTCCATGACTTAGAGCTAGGTCTTGATGCCTTTTCTTTGCTCTCCTTGACCTAGGGTTACCCAGATGAAACCCTACTTGTACACACCTCAACCATGGCTTTTGAACTTGATACAATGACTTGTTTAAGCTTCAATAGGGCTCTCTAGGCCTCCCATGGGATCCATACACACCTCAAATCCATAATTCCATGCTTCATACCCCATTGATGACCCTCAAGACACATCAAGTTAGGAGAGAAATCCACTTGTTGACACTCAAATTTCCTCAAAGCTTCAACCCATTCCTTGATGACTTGGATGTTCTTCAGCTTGAATAAGGCCCCTTGATGCGCTTCTTTAGATAAGGATGGCACTTGGTCCCCTGTTAAATGACTTGCTATGTTATGATATGCAAATGATTGGATCATGTACATGATGTGACTATGCAAATGATAATGCAATTGAAACATAAACCAGGTGAAATAGGTTGAGCAAATTTTAGGGTGCAACAGGATGTCTTCATAGAAAACCTCGTCTGAACGTGAATTTCGTGGGGACTAATGCATGCTGAAACATACAAGTCCATCACTACTTTCTGCTCTAATGCTATGTGTATCCTCAAGCCTGGGTTTTGGCTTATCTCTCAAAGGAACAAACCCCATCCAACAGCACAGCAATAACATGATACAATGCAGGAAAGTAAAATGCAAATGCGATAAAATACAGATACAACAAAAATGCACATATATACACACCCAAAGATAAAACACACAAGCGCTAGGATTGACTCGCATAGGGGATGGGAAGAATCCCCAGCAGAGTCGCCAGCTGTCGTATTGCTGCGAAAAGGGGGCCGACAAAGACAGAAGAGTCGCCACCATTCGTTATTTATCCCAAAAGAGAGAAAGGAAACGATCAGAGAAAACCTACGAAAAAGGGAAAATACAGGTCATCGCAACCAAATCTTGGGTTCGGGAGTCGGTTACGCAAGGGGAAGGTATGAGTTTTCTGGATATAATCAGATCAAAATGGCGCCAGAAGATATGGAAAAGACAACCTTCATCACCCCATGGGGAACTTTATGCTACAAAGTCATGTCGTTTGGACTTAAGAACGCAGGCGCGACATATCAGCGGGCTATGGTCACTCTCTTTCATGATATGATACATAAAGATATTGAATGCTATGTAGACGATATGATTCCAAAATCCCAGATTGAGGAAGAACACCTCATTCATTTGGAAAATCTTTTTGCAAGACTAAGAAAATTCAAACTGAGATTAAATCCCAACAAATGCACTTTTGGTGTAAGATCTGGTAAACTGCTAGGTTTTATTGTAAGCCAAAAGGGGATTGAAGTCGACCCAAATAAAGTCAAAGCTATCTAAGACATGCCTACGCCTAAAACTGAAAAAGAAGTCCATGGTTTCCTTGGGAGATTGAATTAAATTTCTAGATTCATTCATATCTCATCTAATGGCCATTTGTCAACCCATCTTCAAACTACCCAGAAAAGATCAAGCCATTGTGTGGAATGATAATTGTCATAAAGCCTTTGAGAAAATAAAAGACTATCTACAAGAACCGCTGTCACATCGCTACGAAAAGGGGGCCGACAAAGACGGAAGAGTCGCCACCGTTCGTTATTTATCCCAAAAGAGGGAAAGGAAATGATCAGAGAAAACCTACGAAAAAGGGAAAAGACAGGTCATCACAACCAAATCTTGGGTTCAGGAGTCGGTTACGCAAGGGGAAGGTATGAGCACCCCTCGTTGTACTCAATGGGATCCACGCTTGTTTTCTATCTAAAAGGTTGTTAATATATCAAAAGGCTAGCTCACAAGGACAAAAGAAAAGAAAAGAGAGATAAACTCGATAGAGCATCGCCTCTCTATGCCTACAAATTCCCTCGTGCAATGGGAAAGTCAGAGTTAACATAGTTCGGAAAACTACGGGTGAAGCTGGGGAAGGTTGCTCGCCAATACATCATCGTCTTGTGCCTACGTATCCTCATCTGGTATGAGAAATCAGAGCAAACGTAGTTCGGGCTAACACGACCACAGGTTGGTTCAAGTGTTTTAACTGAGTAGGGTTAAACCTTCGTTCTAGTAGTTAGGTGTATTGCTGCTCGACCATTGGAGACTTAGGCTTTACCTGTTTGCGGTAGAACCAAGACTTAACACACTTTTTCTGAAAATGATTTTAAAACAATCCCGAGGGATAAAAAGGTTTCATGTTTTGTTTTGTGTTTTTTTATGAAGCAATGAATTGAGTTATGTTTGTAATTCATGTTGCACTAAAGACTATGACTTGAGAGCGAATGCGTCGCATATCGCCCAAAGGGCATACCTAAACACTCTAGACAGATTGAGAGGAGGCCCCCCAACTATCATTCCTCAAGTACAACATTTATCATTCCTTAAGTACAACATTTAATAGCGTACAACATTTATTATCCTTTATTAAGTGTCTTAAGAGATTAGCAGATGAGAAGAGAAAGACACAAACTCTAAGGGGAAACTAATCAACCTTAATGTTATAAGGAAAAATGCTCTCAAAGTTGAGATTAAGAGGGGAAATTTATCCTAATGTTATCATGCAAAGGATTGAACACCTAATGTCTCTCCTACTCCCATCTTAAACAGAGGGACTAGGAATCCTAAGGGATCATGGTAAAAGACCAAGTAAACAACAGATAATTCAATCACAGATGAAATGGAGAATAAGAAGAAGTTGACTTAAACAAGTCAAAAGCAATGCAAACATGATATGCAAAGATGCAAAGATAAGATATAAGAAACTAATGATGCAACAAAGACAAATGGTCAAAACAAGTTGACTTAAACAAATCAAAAAGAGAGAGATGAAATGGGAGAAGTAACAACTCCTACAACCATTCAAACATCAATCACTTAAACAAATGCCAAACACAAAGCAAAGGCTAAGGCCATGATCAAAGAGAAGAGGGGAGAAAGAGGCTTGGGCAGCAACCACATGTAAATTATCTCAACCAAACATTTCAAATTGATCATGAAGAAGAAAAGAGCAAACAAGTGCTAGAAGTGATCCACTATTCAAAATAAACTCAAAGCATGAACATGAATACCAAACCATCTTGAATAATGATCAAATAACAATGGGGCAGAGGTGAATCCACAAGAAGAAAGTTCAAATCAAGATGGAAAACAAAGCATAAACAAAAACCAAGTCAAGACAAATGGAAGAACCAAAGTTCTATCACATGTTCAACACTTAAAACCAAGTGGAAATGCCTAACTTCTATGTAACTTGTGAAACAAGTTACACAAGTGTATGACCTAAAAATAAAGAACCAGCACCTTAATCATGTCATAACTAAACATCAAGACTCATAGGGTGCATATGGGATCCATAAATGTCATTTCCCAAAGGAACTAGGTCAAACTAGTTTGTATGAACCTCTTCTAAGATGACTTGACTTGCAAGCTTCATCAAAAATAGGAGAATTATTCAATAAAGTCCAAATAAAAAGCACAAAGTAACCAAGTCAAATGGAAAACAAAAGCCAAAGTTTCAAAGTCAAGTTCAACTCAAGGCATCACCAAATAATTCAATTATTAAGGGTGTTCCACCTTATCGAGCATAAATCGAGGGACATCAAAAGCCAACTCAAAAACAAATGAAAAATGATCAATGGCCATTCAAAATCACCCTCAAAGATGCCTCAATCCCTCACCTAAGTAAGGGAAAAGCCATGATCATTGGGGATAAGGATTTGAAGTCTAAACAATCATGATCATACAAAGTAAACACCATAAAACCATTTTAATTTCAAATTAAAATAAAAAGGCAAATAAAAACAAAAACAAAAATAAAAATAATAGAAAATTAAATAACATCTTGAAGTATGAGAAAACAATTATTGTGGAATTTTTTGATAGTTGAAACTATTTTTAAAAATAGAAAATGAAAACAGATAAAGAAATAAAATAAAATAAAATAAATAACCATGGGAGGTGTGATAGCAATCTTCAGATTGAACTAAAACAAGTGTAAAATGCATATGGGCCCAGAAAGCTGGGGGGTAAATATCAATTTCAGCCCAATCCAAATCAACTCAGCTTAACACATGAAACGCACTATTTCATTTAATAAGGTGGATTCAGCGCATGCATGGCATCTTGGTCAAACTAATTGAAACGAAACACATAAGTAGGTCAACAAGTCCCCACATCCAACTCAGCTCAGATCAGACTGGTGACTGGGATGCCGGAGCTAGGGCTCCGGTCGTCTTCTCCGGCCAGCTCGTCGGAGACCAGTCACCAAAACTCAATAAAAATGCACAAATCTTATATCAAAAAAAAGTTGAGCTCACAAGGATTCCAAATCTAACCATCATTTTCCAAAAAGGTCCTTGAATCAAGAGAATCGAAGACATGAAAGTTTGAATGCACATGCTGAAATATCATCATACAAGAAAATCAATGGTTCAAACATTGCCTACCATAGGTAGGGCTTCAGATGCAAACCAAAATGACCCTAAAACATGCCTAGAATGAGAGAAATAATGTGAGGAAACTTACTGAATGGAGCAGCTCCGTTGGCTCTTCCAAAGCTTGCAAGCTTCACTTTGATGCTTTCAAACTCTTCCTCGATCCTCAGTGATGAAGAATTGGGCCACAGCTTGAAGAGAATCCCAAGGCAAAACCAGATTCGAAGAAGAGAAACTTTTGTGAAATTTTGAGTGAAATTCCTCTCTCTGCTCACCTCCCTCTATTCTGACCAATTAGGGTTGTTTCCAAGCTTATGTATGATGGGTTTAGGGCACTCATACAGGCCCATAATGAGTGAATCAAGTGATTTCAAATTTTGCCTTCCAAAATTACTTTCCATGCACGCACACGGGTTGGCCATGTACATATCCTTTTGGGTCAGCATTCAATCAAGTATAGTGTGTAGAAAACAATGGAATTAATTTTGGCTTTGTAAACCTTCCACACACCAAGTTTGAATTCCTTACTCTTTGAGTAAGAAATTTGAAAATATGGCATATTATGAATCTTCATGTTGGTCCATTTGTGGCAAGCTTCTTTTAGGCATGTAATGGTGTGAAATAAATCAAAAATGGAACAAAATGTGACTTGTAATGCAAGGTACTCAAACCATGACCAAAAACCAAAATTTCACTTTGAAAATGCTCCATATGGCCACATAATTCAACAATATTCATGAATTTTGAGTTCAATGTGGAGTTAAGACTCTTAGGCACAAGTTTCATGTTGGTTGGAATTGCATTTGAGGTCCATAAGTTCATGAAAAAGACCATTGAAACAAATTACCTATAATGAACTTTCCAAAACTGCCCTTGCCTTGTGAGGTCCATAACTTAAGATGTACAAATGATAAAAAGGACTTCTAGAACGTTTTGGAAATCTAAGACCATGAGTAACAACTTTCATGTTTACTTGAAGTTGAGGAGAAACTTGATTCTAGGCCAAATATGCCTTGGAAGTGAGTTGACTTTAAGTTGACCAAAATTATCTTCATTTGAGGGACTTAACTTGTTGGTATCATAACTTGAGATGTACAAACTCAATGTATGAGTTCTTGTACTCAAAAGAAATCTAAGAACATGCCCTACAATTCTAATGTTTTCATTAAAAAAAGATTGAGCTTGCATTATAGGGTAAATTGTCCTTGAAGTTAGGCACTAAAGAAGGGGATTTTACACTGAAAACTTCTGAAACCCTAATTTAGTAACTTCTTGAACCCTTGATTCTTCTTAATTTGATCTTAACATGACATCCTAAATGCTTTAAGATGACTCCCCATGACTCAAGTGACTTAGAATCAAGTATTAAACCTTCTCAAGTCCATAGTTGACCTTGAGTTGGCCAGATGAAACCCTAGTTCCATATCTTTTGGTTGTGCCTCCTTACATATAACTTGAATGACAAAACAAACTCCACAATGACCCCTAGGGTAATCAATGAGCTTGTATACCATGTCTTCTCCAAGATAAAGATCTCATGAATCTCTGATGATCCTTTGATGATCCCCAAGATAGGAAATAACATCCACACACAAATCCTCTCCTCTCAAGGAGCCTTGAAACCCACATCTGATGGTAATGAACCCTTGATGACTTGCCAATAATATCCTTGCTTGACTGAACAAAGAAGCTCTCCTATTGATTTGCAAACACAACACCTCTTGATCCCCTGATTAGGACTAATGCTATGCAAATGCAAATGCTAAATGAAATTAAACATAAGCCAAGTTAGGAAGAAAAGGTGGGTCAAATTTTGGGGTACAACAACCACCGATCTTGATGCCTCCAGTACCCAGACGACCTCTGATCATGTACCTAACTGTGCTAGAAGGATCCATGGGATGTGTGTTGGGTCAGCATGATGAAACTGGTAGGAAAGAGCCTACAATCTACTACCTCAGTAAGAAATTCAATGGTTGTGAAACGAGATACTCAATGCTCGAGAAGACATGTTGTGCATTAGCTTGGGCAGCAAAGCGCCTAAGGCAATATATGCTCATCCATACAACTCTGCTGATTTCCAAGATGGATCCTGTTAAATACATATTCGAGAAGCCTGCTCTCACTGGATGAGTGGCTCGTTGGCAAATGGTACTGACAGAGTATGACATCCAGTATGTCTCACAGAAGGCTATCAAAGGGAGTGTGCTCTTTGACTATCTTTCCCACCAACCTATGGACAACTACCAATCTACGCGCTTCAATTTTCCTGACGAAGACGTCATGTTTACCAGAGACTATACAACGCTAGGCCTAAACGATGGACCTGAACCAGGATCGCGATGGACGCCCGTGTTCGATGGTGCCGCAAACGCTAAAGGTTGTGGAATTGGGGCAATCATTACCTCCCCAACTGGATTTCATCTACCATTCACTCCCAGATTATGCTTCAAGTATACTAATAATATGGCCGAGTATGAAGCCTGTATCTTCGGGATCGAAACTGCTATTGATAATAGGATTAAGATTCTAGAAGTCTATGGAGATTATGTGCTTGTCATATGCCAGATTAAAGGAGAATACGAAACAGTTGATGTCAAGTTGATTCCGTACAGAGATCATATCTTGAAGCTAATCCCATACTTTGATGATATCACTTTTCATCACATTCCCAGAATAGAAAACCAATTGGCAGATGATCTAGCAACATTAGCATTCATGTTCCAAGTCAAGTGGAAGAATGAGGCACCGCCCATTTGTTTAGAGTACCTTGACGAACCTGCTTATTTCCTGGCAACCGATGTTGGAGAGCTTAAAGTTGATGATCATCCTTGGTTCTATGATATCAAACGGTATCTAGAAACATAGGAATATCCAGAAGGCATAACCATCATTGATAAGAAATATCTCAGGAAGCTCTCGTCAAAGTTCTTCCTCAGCAGTGATGTGTTATATAAAAGGAATTATGATTTGGTTCTACTCAGATGCGTGGATAGACACGAAGCAGAGTGTATCATAAACGAAGTGCATGAAGGGTATTTTGGAACGCACACCAGTGGCCACACGATGGTTAAGAAGACCTTGAGGGCAGGATACTACTGGATGACAATGGAAACAGACTGTTATCGTCATATCCAGACATGTCATAAGTGCCAGATTTACGCAGACAAAGTTCATGCTTCACCATTTCCTTTGAATGTGTTGACTTTGCCTTGGCTTTTCGCCATGTAGGGCATAGATGTAATCGGACATATCGAGCCAACCGTTTCCAACGGACACCGTTACATCTTAGTGGCCATTGACTACTTCACCAAATAGGTGGAAGCCGTATCTTATGCCCATGTCACCAAACAGGTGGTGACTCGCTTCATCAAGAAAGAAATCATTTGCCAATATGGGGTTCCGAATAAGATCATTACCGATAATAGTTCAAACTTCAACAATAAGATGATGAAGGAGTTGTGTGAAAGCTTCAAGATTGAACACCACAACTCGACCCCATATCGCCCCAAAATAAATAAAGTTGTGGAGGCGGCGAATAAAAACATCAAGAAGATCGTCCAGAAGATGGTAAAAACCTATAAATACTGGCATGAGATGTTTCCATTTTCCCTGCATGGCTACCGCACTTCAGTGCACACTTCACTAGGGCAACCCCGTTCTCTCTCGTGTACGGAATGGAAGCAGTGCTGCTTATTGAAGTAGAGATTCCTTCCCTGAGAATTTCAGTAGATGTCAAGCTAGATGAAGTTGAGTGTGTACGAGCAAGACTCGACCAACTTAATCTCGTTGATGAGAAGCACATGACAACCATTTGCCATGGTTAATTATACCAAAAGTGGTTGAAGAGGGCCTTTGACAAGAATGTTCGCCCACGATACATCGAAACAGGAGATTTGGTCCTGAGAAAAATTCAGCCAACTCACATTGACCCAAGGGGCAAATGGACACCAAACAATGAGGGTCCATATGTAGTGAAAAAGGTTTCGGCGGAGTCTTGATTCTCTCGACCATGGACGGTGATGATCTTCCAGCCCCTCTGAATTCAGATGCATTAAAAAAATATTATGCTTAAAAGATAGACCCGGTGGACCAAAAAGAAAAGGTCCAGGCAAAAATTAGGGACTAAAAATAATATATATATATATATATATATATATATATATATATATATATATATATATATATATATATATATATATATATATATATATATATATATATATATATATATATATATATATATATATATATATATATATATATATATATATATATATATATATATATATATATATATATATATATATATATATATATATATATATATATATATATATATATATATATATATCCCGGTAGGCTGAAAACCCGAAAAGGGAGGCCTATGTAAAAGTTAGGGATTCAAAAGGCTAAACTGTATCCTGAAAAGACGTGTGAACTTTCCTCCCTGATCATCGAGCTCTGACTGGGAGAGATCAATTTAATTGTTGCGCTCAAAAGCAAGGCATAAAGGGTCTTTAGAGATATATGTTTCATAGCAGAATTGAAACTCGACAGAAACCGATTTCAACATTGTCGTTGCATTTTTATTTCTCTTTCAAAGAAATCACCTCTTTTAGGAATTTCCTCCTTTTGTAATTTTCCCGTTTATGGGTCTTCATCAATAAAGGTTACTTTCATCAAAAAGTTTCTCTTCTATTTTCTTATTATATGTTTGCAAGATTTATTTTGTTGGTGATAAGTATTGCACATAATAGCATTGTGGTGGTAATGAATTAAGGGATTACTTCTTCTCTTAGGGTAACTATAGGGTGACCCCGACTTCGAGAAATTCGCAGGAACACTGTTTGAAACCACGAGGTGACTTGACCGAGATAAATCAGCTAACCCAGAAGAAAATGGCATTAAATTTGGAGTTTTAGCATCTCTAAAACTTAATTGCATCATGAAGAAATGATGTCGAGAAGTCGAGCTTGTTTCCCATCCGGTCCAAAGCCCAATCATATTTGGCACCTTTTTGTTTTGAAGCCACTTTTGGCTGGCACTTCTTTGTAAAACCATCTATGACTGGTACCTTTTACCTTGCATGTCTTCGTTTCCCAGCAAGCCCAACCGTGTTTGGCATGACCCTCTCTCCTCTCTCATATCCCTAGCATTCTACATACATCTTGCATCATATGCACACATAAACCATATCATACTTCCCTAACCCTTGCATCTCCGCGCGCCAGCATTTGCATTTGCATTTCCATTTCGTTATGGAGTATCATTCTTACCATCTAGCATTCGCATATGCAAGTCAAGGTCTAGGATCAACCTCGAGACTTCCAGTGCCATCTTCAGCCCAGTCAGGGGCATCCTTCGCAAGACTGCGGGCTTCCCCCACGAAGTTGTATCAATCTTTTGTTGATCAAGTTCAGGAGCTTCAAAGCAATATTCATCCCAGGCAAGAGAAGTTTATTCAAGACCGTGGGCATTCCCCACGAAGTTGTTTCAACCCTGTGGTGGATGAGAATTTTAAGGCGATATTCAGCCCAGCCAGGGGCATCTCCTTTGAAGCCGTGAGCGTTCCTCACGAAGTTGTTCAAGCTTTTGTTGACCAAGATCAAGAGTTTTGAAGCAACTTAGCTCAGCCAGGGGCATCTCCTTCGAAGCCGTGAGCATTCCTCACGAAGTTGTTTAACCTTTTGTTGACCAAGATCAAGAGTTACAAGCAAAAGCGAGCTCAGTCAGGGGCATCTTCTCCAAAGTTCATGGGCGTTCCTCATGAATTTATTTCAACCTTTTGTTGTCAAAGCTATGACCCCCAAACAAGTCAGTGGGTGTTCCCCGTTAATTTGTTTCAATCCAATCTTCCTCCTAGGCGTTCCCCAATGAGTAGTCTCCAACGAACTTGACCTTCGTCAATTGCCTTATTATCATCCTTTTGGTGATAGCCAAACCTCGTCGGTTCAACCTAGCTTGCATCCTTTTGGTGTTGGTAACCCTCAAATTTGGGAAGTTCCTATCATCCTTTTGGTGGTAGTAACTTGTGGATGTGTTCCCTCCATCATCCTTTTGGTGTTGGGTCTGTTATCCTTTTGGTACCATATTGTGCAAGTGTCGTTCTATCATCCTTTTGGTGATAGTAGAGTGTGGGTGTTTCGTTTTGTCATCCTTTTGGTGATAGGTATGTCATCCTTTTGGTTCCAGATTGTGTGAGTGTTCTCCATTATCATTTTGGTGATGGACCCGTGTCATGCTTGTGTGTGTATGTCACTCTATCATCCTTTTGGTGATAGGTCTGCCATCCTTTTGGTGTCAGGTTATCTCCATTATCATCCTTTTGGTGGTAACAACCGTTGCAAACTATATGGTATTTCACTTCCCAAAGACTTTCTTTTTTCAGACAAATTCAAATTTTCTTTATATCTAATTGTCTTCTACCTCGAAAGAAAGAACGTTGTAGCAGTTCATCTCACTAGGTTTAAGCCAATTAGATAGGGGCATCTGTCATACCCCAAATTTGTCATGCCAGTATATACTTCTAGTCTGTACATATGTTCACTAACATTGTTCAGATGATAAAATTATGTTGATTAGTCAAGAATGTGTGTTGTTTGCATTGAGAATCGTCTTAGTCATGCAAGAAGACTGCTACGTGAGAAGTGATAGTGGAGTTCATGTTCCAGGCTTATAACTCTTTGATTTTCAAGTCTATAATTGATTCATGTTCTCAAGAGTTCATTCAAAATCTTGGAGAAATGTTCGAAGACGGTTGAAACTTATTCCTAATGAGGTTCTTGGATTCACATGGGATGTTTAAGTTTTAATTGTCAAGATAATTGGAAATTCAAGAATGAATCTTCACAAAAGGGCCACATTCAAGTCCATTCATTGCAAGGATTTATTTTCTATTTCTTTTGCCAAAAACTACAGAAAAATAATAATAACAGCTTTAGTTTCTTAAAAAAAATTAGAGGCCCATTATGTGATTGTTATACAAAGTGCCACAAAAAAATGCTTCACAAAAATTCAAAATCACAAGGCCCATCAGTTTAGGCCCAATTACACCATTTTCTTTTTTTTTTTCTTTTTTTCTTTCTTTTTTTTTTTAAAAAAACGAAACCATAAACCATGGAACATAATTGGCGCAGGAAAGTCCAAATTTGCAATCTTCAAAAAGTTTTTGCGGCAAGACACTGAGCAATGCGACAATTACAACACAAGCCATGCTGCAGAATTCAAAAATAAATAAACAGTGGTCCACCTACAACAACAACACAACACACCACGACCTTGCCAAGAACTACTGCAAAACTTAAACCGTACACGCCTGTTACAAAACTAGGTTTTCTACTGCATAAAAAAACAAGGCCATGTGCTTCACAAATTTCTGCTACACCAAGCAGTAAACACTGAAACTCTGCATCAACATAAACATACCGCTCCAAACCTTGCAACCAACAACAAAACCTGCAGTGAAAGGGAGCTCTCAATAGCAGACAATTTCAAAAAAATTAAGAAACAGGTCGAAATCGATTTAAAAGAGACAGAGAGTAGAACCAAAAGGACGGGCCTCATATTCTTCTCTTATTAAAAACCCATCACAACAGTAAAAACATTTTCCTCTTGATACATCTTCAACAAACTTTTTCTTCAAATCCTAAACACAACCTTCAATAAACCCTTCATTCATCTTCAAACCACAACTCCGACCACTTAGAAAACCTAGAGAAAATTCACAAATCACAACACAACAACAACTTGCCTCTTGCCTTATAAACCTGCAGTGTGACGATTCATAGAGGACCTTCCACACGATTTCACTTCCAACATTAAAACCCACCATCTACGCCCCTTTCTCTCATTCTACCTCATCTATCAAACACACATTTTCCCCATTGAAACCGCTGAATGCAACACCAAGCAAAACCGTATTTTACTCGGCCATTTCCACTAAACCACTCGATTTCGATACCTTCTTCTTCTCCGGCCTTCCATTTTCATCGCCCTCTCCCTCCATCAACCTCTCACTCACTTCAAATCATAAACCATAACAAGAACCCCCAAACCAACAACGCCATAACTAATCCTAAATCGCAAACCAAAAAGGTAGAAGGAAAGTTATCGCAAACCTAGATTCGAAACCAAAAGAGAGGAGGAGGAGAACGAACAAGAACTCGTACAAATCACGGTGATAGAAGGTTGGGAGAGATTCGTTTTTCCTTGTGTAATTTGTTACTGTTTGGACTCGTTTTTCAAATCGCTTTTCATTTTGACGGTGTTATGCTCCATTTGGTCTCAGTTTATTTTAAAGAGTTGAGAACAAGTTGAAAACTAAAAGCTTGTCTTGGGCCGGGTTTTTGGTTCAGATCCTAGGGTCTCTAAGTATCCCATTATCTGTTTGCTTTCATGGTTTTTTGTTACAAACTCCTTCTCATGTTTTTGGACCATGGGCTTCTTAGCCCGTTTTGTTGTTTTTATGATATATAGAAGTGATGGGCCATTGGCCCACATGATCCCACAATGTGAATACCCTTCCTAGCTGCGCCTTACCCGTCCATATTTCTCTTGTTTTATTTTCCTTTTTTTCTAATTTATTTTTCTAACCTTCAAATTAATTATTTTGTTAATAATATTTTTTTTTTCAAATTGTTAATAATATTTTATTGTTTAATTCGATATTTTGTTAATTACATTTTATTGGTTATTTCCGTAAAATATCATATTTATTTCCTCAAGCCTTTGCATTTTAATTTTTTTGGTTATCACCTTTTATATATATATATATATATATATATATATATATATATATATATATATATATATATATATATATATATATATATATATATATATATATATATATATATATATATATATATATATATATATATATATATATATATATATATATATATATATATATATATATATATATATATATATATATATATATATATATATATATATATATATATATATATATATATATATATATATATATATATATATATATATATATATATAGATTTATTGATTGGCTCTTCATTTCTATCTTGTTTCTCATTTTATATTTCTTTTGGAGTTTATCTTGGTCCATGAAGTCTTTCTATTCATGTTGATTTATTGAAGTTGTCAACCTTCGTTATTTCAAATCTATAGAAAATTGTCATCGAGATTATTTTCTATACTTTAGGATCGTGAAAGGTTACCCTCGGTTAATTAACATAAAGTTTGTGATTAAGATGAGATCCAACCTCACTTTCAATTTCATCTCGATTTTATTTTATTTTTATCAATCAATGAAGTCTTTACATTTGTAAACGTCGATTCATCAAAGTCGATAACCTTCACTATGTCAAATCTAGGGAAAATGAGCATTTAGGTCATTTTCTCTACTTTGGGATCGTGATAGGCTACCTTCGATTAATCGACACGAGTTTATGATTAAGACAAAATCCCACCCTTCTTTTTCCCGTGCGACACGATTTGATCGGAGAATGATCCTCAATATCATTTCTCTATCTTGTTTTTAGCACGGATATCGATTTACGCAACCTTCAATAGTCTGACCATCGTCATAAGTCGAGCTACAATGGTTTAGCGTTACATTTCGACCCATTTCATTCAATTCATCATTAGCTTTTGATTTTTATTTTCCATCAATATATAATTACTTTACTTTTCAGTCAAATATACCCTTGATTTAATTTCTGTTAATATATCACTATTTATATACCCTTGCTCATATTATTGTCTATATTATTATCGATACTATCTTGCTTATTATCTTGCTCATTATATCATGCATCTTATTATCATTGTTCATATTCATCCCGTCGTGATATTCATATATTGTTCATCTAACCCTTTTCTTGTTTATCTCATTCAAAAATACCAAAAACACAATAAAACTATTGAAACTCTAAAAATAATTAATTGGAGGACTGTTGGTCCTATCTTGGGTATTGGAGTTTGGACCTTGTACATAAACCCTAGTTTGGATATTTTGCTCGAGGTCTTGTTCATTGTTTAGTTTAAGACACCTCGCGCGCACACGACTTCCTCTTGGGCTATCTGACAATGACCCCATTTATTTCTCGCAATCCCATGTACTTTATGTGTATCCCTCTCCCACTACAGTGTAATAACTTAGTTTATTTTCATGTTTGCTTGCTTACTTGTTAAGAAAGATAAAAATGAATTAGGCTAGAACACATTTTCAAAATAAAGAACAAATGAGGCTTGATCCAACGTTAAGTCATTTTCAAACTCATTTCAATTTGGACCACTTTAGGGTTTCTCCTTCTCTTTTCACATCTCTTCTATCAAACACACTAACCTTGTATATATTCCACCTTTGTAAGTCGATTGCTTTGCGCATCGCCATCAACCTACCTTGATCTATTCATTACCCTTTCTTTTCCAAACTTTTCTATATTTATTTTTGTCTCCTTGAGTCTAATAACCTTGGTCTTGTACCAAGTGCATTTTTCAAAACTCTTTTCCTAATAAACTTGGATGGTTGTGGAGTGGTTAGGCGAAGACCTTCTCCTATCCCGAGTGCGTGACATTACCTTTAGGGTTCACTATCATAAAGCACTTACCATTCAAGATCAAAACATTTTTAATAAGAGAATGAAATTCCCTTTGTATTGAAATAAAGAGAGAGGATTGAGTGAAGACTTCTTCCTCTCCGAGTGTCAGGATACTCACTTTAGAGTGTGTGGTCTCGATACTCGTCTTTCAATACAAAGACGTGACTATATTCACCACACCATTTTCACAATAAATATTTTGAGATAAAGAATTGGGTACTACCCGCAAGGGGTTACTATCTGAGGACTTATTTCACCCTTAAAAAATAACTTTCACAAATCAAACGTGACATCTTGCCTCGACGGCGAAAACTATTTCTTTTCAAAAAAATCTGTTACGTCCGTTCTACCGAAAACAGGTAACGTCTAAGACTCCACAAGCGAGCTGCAATATACCTTACTGCTAGAATGCGCACACTAAAATCGTCCTTAAAAACACCAATAAACCGTGGGGCGAACTATGTAACGCCCATTTTAATTATTCATGTTTTCTAATGAATTTTATTTTCGGCATGTTGTGTGAAATTTATTTGAAGAATTAAGGTCCATAATATTAGAGTAATTATGATTAATAATAATAATATGATGATGATTAATAGTGTTGATACTATTATTATTAATATTATTATTATTATTATTATTAGATTTAAAAATATTAGTGGAAATTAATTGTGGAAATAAAAGAAAAATAAGAAAATGAGGATTAATTGGAACTAAGGGCATTTGTGGCATTTAGGGAAAAAGGAAAAGAGGAAAACACGATTGTGAAGGAGAAGAAGAGAAAACACGGTTGAAGAGGAAGAACAAGGTCTGAAGCAAGAGCAAGAATTCGTTGGGCTGTCAATTCGTGTGGAATTCTTGAAGTTTCATCATCATCAAGCTGCATTTCGAGGTAAGGGGGGAGATTGATCGGTTAATCGGGTATATTGCATGAAATTGGTAGAAAAGGGGAAAATCCCTAATCCCTATAGATTGATGTTAATGTGATGTTGATTTTGTGTTTATGATTCTGCAATGGTTACGTTTATGGTGTTCGATTTCGTTGCATGTGTTAATTGAGGGAATTTGGGGGTTTCCGGGTGAATTCAAAGTTATGCCGGAAGTTGGTAATTGAGTAGATGTAAGCATTACTGGGTAGAACTGAGTTGGATGTTATAGTCGGGTGGTGGAACGATTTTCTAGTATGATGGGGTTTGGCTTGGGAATAGAATTGGCTGAGCTCGGAGTGCGTTGCCGACTCTGAGCTGAGAGTTGTTTTCTGCAGAATTCGCGTGATTTCATTGGGCGAATGGGGGCGAGCCTTTGCCAGGCGAACTGGGCAGCGAATGCTGCCTTTTGCTTCTGTTTGGATTCGCTAGGGGTTTCGCCGGGCGAGTCCCCGCGAGTGTTCGCTACGGGGCTTCTCCAGGCGAATGGCAGCGAACATGACAGCATTTTGTGATTTTTCTGCTGTGCTGTTCCGTTCTCGCGTGGTTGGACCCTGGTTGGTCGTGAGCGAGTACATGGTTATTGTGGATCGGTTGAGAGCATGAAGGTGATGTAGAGGGTGTGTGCTTGAATACTTGTTGATACGAACGATTGAACTAAAGTACGCTGTGATGCCTAAAATGGCTATGTATCCCTCAACTAGGAATGAATATGCGTGGATGCGTACGTGAGATGTATTGCACAGTGTGAGAAATATGCGGTTAGTAGGATCGTTACGCATGGAGTATGTTGTAGTGATGTGTTGTGGTGAGTGGGTCCGTAGGACCGATACGCTTTTATATACGTTGTGATTATGTGTTGTTGTGTGACGATTGGATCGGTAGGATCGGACGCACTTGTGTGCTTAATATGTATGTGATATATGATTGGATCGGTAAGATCGGTACGCTTTATGTGCATAGTATGTGATATGTTGTGTGGTAGTTGTGATCAGTAGGATCGAACATGCCTTGTGAGCATTGTATTGACGTGTTGTTGTGTGGTGATTGGATTAGTAGGATCGATGCACTCTGTGTACTTGTGTATGTATGCATATTATGATGAATGGATCCGTAGGATCACGTGCACTGTGTGTGCCGTGTGGTTATGCATAGCGTCTTGCATGGTATGTGGACGTGGTGAATCGTTGCTCGGTGGAGCGTATGCGATTCACTCACGTGCTCCAAATGGGGAGCGTGTGGACGTGAGGCCTGTGTGGCTCACGTGCTCCAAATGGGGAGCGTGGACGCGATGTATGAGTTACTCTCGTGCTCCAGTGGGGAGCGTGGACGGGAATTTGGATCGTTGCTCGGATGGAGTGTATGCGACCACCCGTGTCCCAAGTGGGGGACGTTGATATTTGATTATATGAGCTCAGGTGGAGCGTGGTAGGGATAGATCGTTGCTCAGGGGGAGTGTATGCGATCTATCCTGAGTTGAGTCAGTACCGCATTTTGTGGAGTCTAGTGCATGTGTTGCATAGTGAATTGTGTATGCGTTGTGATTGTTGATAATGGGAC
This sequence comes from Lathyrus sativus, assembly GCA_963859935.3. Classification (NCBI taxonomy): domain Eukaryota; kingdom Viridiplantae; phylum Streptophyta; class Magnoliopsida; order Fabales; family Fabaceae; genus Lathyrus; species Lathyrus sativus. The sequence goes on along the minus strand of OZ012739.1, from coordinate 212,425,167 downwards.
AGTAGGTCCGGATATGTGGTATATGAAAATGATTTATTGCTTTCTGCCTTTTATTTCATGTATATTTATACCATTAATATTTGATCGTGAATCTCACCCCTTTGTTGTTGTTGTGGTCTGTGCTTCTTCGGAAGTACAGACAATCCAGGTGTTTAGCTAGCTTGGATTGTGGCGTCGTTGTAGGACATGCTTTTATACGTAACACCGGGGCTTTTGGGAGTTTGTTGTTATTTGTTGTTTATGTGTGCCCCCTGTGGCGTATCTGTTCTTTTGTGGGATGTGCGATGATGCTTGATGGATATATATATATATATATATATATATATATATATATATATATATATATATATATATATATATATATATATATATATATATATATATATATATATATATATATATATATATATATATATATATATATATATATATATATATATATATATATATATATATATATATATATATATATATATATATATATATATATATATATATATATATATATATATATATATATATATATATATATATATATATATATATATATATATATATATATATATATATATATATATATATATATATATATATATATATATATATATATATATATATATATATATATTTATTTATTTATTTATTTATTTATTTATTTATTTTGGGCAGATGGCTGATTTTTGTATATATGATGATGTATATATACATGTTATGTGGTTTATGGCAGACTAATTTTATTTTTCCGCTGCAATATTACTGAAAATGATTTTGAGAAATGTTATGTGGAATCTTGTGGAAGAATTGTGACATCTCGTAAGTGGGAGAAACTCTGATATGTGCTTATTTTAATCGTTTTATTTTATTTTGGGAAACGGGGTGTTACAAGTTGGTATCAGAGCAGGTCGGTCCGTCCGACCAGTGTAGTGTTTTGAGTCTGTTTGTAGGATAGAGTTGGTTGTTTTCTGTTAACCTGTTGTTGTTGAGCAGTATGGCTGGAAGGAATGATGCGGCGTTGGCTGCGGCTATGCAGGCTATGGCACAGGCGGTGGCCAATCAGAATCTGGCTGCGGGTGCTCAATTCAGAGACTTGATGCAGTTCCAGAGCAACAAGCCACCAAAGTTTGAAGGTGGGATTTTAGATCCGGTAGCTGCACATAAATGGCTGAAGGCGATAGAGAAGATCTTCAGGACCATGGGGTGCAGTGACGAGCAGAAAGTGAGGTTCGGTACTCACATGCTTGAGGGGGAGGCCGAGGCTTGGTGGGACAATTGTCGTCAGAGGATGGAGGCTTCGGAGACTCCGATTACTTGGGAGGTGGTTCGATCTAGATTTCTGGAAAAGTATTTTCCAGAAGATATCAGAAGTGCTAAAGAGGTGGAATTTGTGGAGTTGAAACAGGGAAGCATGTCGGTAGCCGAGTATGCGACTAAGTTTGAGGAGCTGGCTCAGTATTGTCCTTATTACAATACTGAGGAAGCTATGACTTCTAAGTGCCTGAAATTTGAGAATGGGCTGAGGCCGGAGATCAAGATGGGAATTGCGTGTCAGAAAATCCGGAGTTATCCTGAGTTGGTGAGTAGAAGTCGCATTTATGATAATGACAACCGTGCGAGGATTGCACATTACAAGGCGGCGATTGACCGCAAGGGTAAGCAAAGGTTTGGTGGTACACCTTACAGTGTGTCGACCGGTAAGGGAAAGCAGAAGGTTGTGTCTGATAAGAGATTCTGAGATAGGAAGGCATCGGCAGATTTGAAATGTTATCGGTGCGGTGTCGCGGGGCATCGTGCTAGTGATTGTCCTCAGGAGACTAAGAAGTGCTTCAAATGTGGGAAGTCGGGCCATGTGATGGCGGATTGTAGGACTAATATGCCTACTTGCTATAACTGCGGTGAGAAAGGCCATATTAGCACTCATTATGAGAAGCCAAGGAGGGCGCAAGCGCCTCAGGTTAGCGGTAAAGTGTTTGCTATGGTGGGTACTCAGTTGCCGGACGAGGAGCGTTCGATCAAAGGTACTTGTTTTATCAATAATATTCCTTTGACTGCTATGGTTGACACGGGTGAGACCCACTCGTTTATCTCTATTGATTGTGTGAAAAGGTTAGGTTTGGTGCCGACTACTCTTGAGCGGCAGATGACTATTGAAACTCCCTCGATTGGTTCAGTGACTACTTCGCTTGTGTGTTTGAAGTGTCCACTGACTATCTTTGGCCGAGATTTTGGCATGGATTTGATTTGTTTGCCACTTGGTAGTTTGGATGTTATACTTGGTATGAACTGGTTGGAGTTCAACCGAGTCTACATTGACTATTTCCGGAAGGTGTTATTGTTTTTGACTTCAGAAGAGGAAGCTTTGGCAGATTCCTTGTCTAGTAAGGAATTGAGAACCTTGTTGGAAGACGAATCTCAGGTGTTTGCTTTATTTGCATCACTCTCTGTTGACAACAAGGCAGTGTTGGATGAGTTAGCTGTGGTGAATGAGTTTTCGGAGGTGTTCCTGGATGATATTACAGAATTACCTCCGAAGAGAGAAGTTGAGTTTAGCATTGATCTCATTCCTGGTACGAGGCCTATTTCTATGGCGCCGTACAAGATGTCGGCAGTGGAATTGACCGAGTTGAAATCTTAGATTGGAGAGTTGTTGGACAGAAAGTTTATTAGACCAAGCGTGTCGCCGTGGGGAGCTCCAGTGTTGTCAGTGAAGAAGAAGGACGGTAGCATGCGGTTGTGCATCGATTACCGTCAGTTGAACAAAGTGACCATCAAGAACAAGTATCCTCTTCCAAGGATTGATGATTTAATGGATCAGTTAGTGGGAGATCGCGTGTTTAGTAAGATCGACCTGAGGTCGGGTTATCATCAAATAAGATTTAAGGAAGGTGATATCCAGAAGACGGCATTTAGAACTCGATATGGACATTACGAGTATGCGGTAATGCCTTTCGGAGTGTCTAATGCGCCGGGTGTGTTTATGGAATATATGAACCGTATCTTCCATTCTTATTTGGATCAGTTTATTGTCGTGTTCATTGATGACATACTGATTTATTCTAAGTCTGAGGAAGAGCATGCGGAGCATTTGAGGATTGCCTTGCAAGTGTTGAAGGATAACAAGTTGTTTGCTAAGTTATTGAAGTGTGAGTTCTAGTTGAAGACTGTGAGTTTTCTGGGGCATGTTATTTCAGGTGATGGTGTTTCAGTAGACCCTTCGAAAGTTAGTGCGGTGTTACAATGGGAACCACCGAAGACAGTAACTGAAGTTAGAAGCTTCTTGGGTTTAGCCGGGTATTACCGAAGATTTATTGAAGGCTTTTCTAGATTGGCTTTGTCGTTGACTCAGTTGACCAGGAAAGATCAAGTGTTTGTGTGGGATGCTGCTTGTGAAGAGAGTTTTGAGGAGCTGAAAAAGAGATTGACTTCAGCGCCGGTGTTGGTGTTACCAAATCCATGTGAGCCTTTTGTGGTATATTGTGATGCGTCTAAGATGGGATTGGGCGGAGTTCTTATGCAGAATGGAAAAGTGGTAGCTTATGCGTCGCGGCAATTGAGGGTACATGAGCGGAATTATCCTACTCATGACCTTGAATTGGCTGCGGTGGTTTTTGTTTTGAAGATCTGGAGACATTATTTGTATGGTTCAAGATTCGAGGTGTTCAGTGATCACAAAAGTTTGAAGTACCTGTTTGATCAGAAAGAGTTGAAAATGAGGCAGAGAAGATGGTTGGAATTTTTGAAAGACTATGATTTCAGTTTGAGTTATCACCCAGGGAAGGCGAATATTGTTGCAGATGTGTTGAGCAGGAAGACGATTCATATGTCGGCTTTGATGGTAAAAGAGATGGAGCTTATTGAGCAGTTTCGAGATTTGAGCATGGTTTGTGAGTTTATTGCAGGTGGTGTAATGTTGGGTAAATTGCAAGTAAAGAATGATTTCTTGGATATGATAAGAGAACATCAGAAGTTGGATGTGAAACTTGTGGATTTGATGCGTGAGGCCGGAAGCGACTCCGGTAGTGATTTCAAGTTGGATAATGCGGGTGTGTTGAGGTTTCGGGGCAAAATTTGTGTGCCAGATAATGTTGAGCTGAGGAAGTCAATTTTGGACGAAGGGCATCGTAGTAGCCTGAGTGTTCATCCAGGAGCTACGAAGATGTATCAGGATTTGAAAAAGTTGTTTTGGTGGTCGGGCATGAAGAAGGACATTGCTCGTTATGTGTATGCTTGTTTGGTATGTCAGAAATCGAAGGTGGAGCATCAGAGACCTTCTGGGATGATGCAACCGTTAGAGATTCCGGTTTGGAAGTGGGACTGTATCACCATGGATTTTGTTACCGGTTTGCCGAATACGGCGGGAGGATTTGATGCGATTTGGGTGATTGTGGATCGGCTTACTAAGTCTGCACACTTTGTGCCGATTAGTATCAGTTTTCCATTGGAGAAGCTAGCAGAGATCTATATTCGGGTATTTGTGAAGCTGCATGGTGTGCCATTGAGTATTGTGTCAGATAGAGATCCGAGGTTCACTTCTGTATTTTGGAAGAGTTTGCAAGAGGCTTTGGGCACTGAGTTGAAGCTGAGTTCAGCCTATCATCCGCAGACGATGGGCATTCGGAGAGGACTATTCAGACTTTAGAGGACTTGTTGCGGGCTTGTGTGTTAGAGAAAGGTGGTACGTGGGATACTCATTTGCCTTTGGTTGAGTTCACGTACAACAACAGCTACCATTCTAGTATCGGGATGGCACCGTTTGAAGCTCTTTATGGTAGGAGGTGCAGAACTCGTTTATGTTGGTATGAGTCAGGGGAGAATATGGTGTTGGTGTTGCACCCCAAAATTTTCCCAACATTTCTTTACCTAGCTTATGTTTCATTTCATTCACATTAGCATTATCATTTGTATTTCATTGACATGTATGCAGGAGATCAAGAGGTATGATTACCAATTGAGAGCTACACAAGACTATGAAGCTATCTAAGAAGGTTATTCAAGTGTTCAAGGGTTGATATCCTTGTCAGAGAAGTTAGAAGATCCTCAGAGAGAGTGGTTAAAACCCAAGAGGGTGTGTCTCCTAACTTGAGAGTTGTGGGAAGTCATCAGATGATTCTGAAGCCATGAAGTTAGACTTGAGGTCTTAAGAGAGCTCATGAGAAGTGTTGAAGATCACCTTGAGGCCTAGACAGGTCATTGTGCAAGATTAAGGAGGCTCAGCCATGAATGGTGCAGCTAGGGTTTGACTGGGTCAACCCTAAGTCAACTGATGATTTGAAGAAAGTTGAGACCCAATTCAAGAGCCATGTGATCATGGATTGATGCATTGAGATGTTATAAGGATGATTCCAAGGTCAACTCATCATGATTTAAGAGTTTGAGAAGTTTCAAGCTAGGGTTTCTAAGACTTGACAGTGTAAAATCCCCTAGTTTGACCCCTATCTTCAAGGCAGTTTAGCTCAAGATGTGATTGTCATCTCATCTTACCACCAACATGAATGTTTTAGAGCATGATCTTAGCTTTAATTTGAGTGCTAGAAGTCCTTGATAGGATTTGTAGAACTCAAGTCATGACTTTGACAAGTTACAGGTCATCTGAGGTATGTGAATTTGGAGCTTGAAAGTTGTCCGACTTGCATGAAACTTTTGCCCTAGAAGGATGATTCCTATGAACTTTGGGTCAACATTAATGTTGTTCCTTATCCTCTTAGCTTTCTAGATAGTACTAGAAGTCCTTGATAGGATTTGTAGAACTCCAGTTATGGCTTTGACAAGTCAAGGGTATTTTGGTCATTTGGAGATTATAGGTCATTTCAATCATAAGGCCATAACTTCCATTTGCAAGCTTCAAATGGGAAAATGTTCAACATAAAACTTGTTCAAAATGATGTTTTAAGGCTAGACAAGAGGTCATGAGAGCTTGGAATTGCTTGTAGCTCAAAATCACAAAAATGGCCTAAAATAAGGATGAATTTCAAATGAACCAAAGATGGAAATTGGGATTTTTGATCTACATGTCCAAACCAAGCCATATGACATACCAATTTGATTGTAAAACATATTTTAAGAACATTGGTATTGCCACAATTTTGAATTAAGGGTTAATTTGAGGACTTGCTTTGAAAAGTGATTACTTGCATCTTAAGTAACAATTGCCAAACCAATATTCAAGGCATAACCAAGGCTCCTTTCAATCCAAACACATCCAAAATACCATTAGGAGAGAAATATGAAGAGAATGAGGGTGAATACAAGCTGCCAACATGAGCTGTTATGAACACACCATGAGATTGAACTTTCCATGACATGAGATGTTGAATTTCTCATTAGAGTGATCTAGAACTTTCTAGATCATCTATACATGTTCTATATATGATTTAGAAGTGGTTCAGAGTGAAGGTTGGTGAGAATTGAGAGAGGAGAGTGAGATTGCACTTTGAAATTTCTCATTGCAAATCAAAATCGGTTACAAGGTTTGAAACCATTTCAATCCAAGATTTTGATCTCAGAAGCTTGCTTTAGCATTGGTGGATGATTCCAGATGGAGAATTGAGCAAGATTGGTGAAGAATTGTGTGATATCCATTGACATTTTTCATCTGCAACTCAGAATTGGTTTCAAGAATCCAGAGCATTTCAACTCTTTTCATTGCATACAGAAGGTTGGTTAGAGGCTAGTGAAGGATTCTGCAAGTTCTTGAGGGTGAAGTTGAAGATTCAACCCCTCTGTTTGCTCAACTTTACTAGGTATGCAGTTCTTATCCCATGGCTTGAATTAGGTAGAATCCAGAGGAATTAGGGTGTTATATGCATTGTAGATTGATGTAGGAAGGTTTTTGGATCATCAATTCGGAGATTAGTGACCAATTAGGGTTGTTCCAATTTTCGGTTGAGATTGTGTTCTTGCGAATCTTGAGGTTTTAGAATGAATTAATGGCATGAATGGATTCCTGAGGAAATTTGGGGCAAGATTCATCAAGGAATCGTGGCCAATGGTGGATTCTATAGAGAGTTAGGGTTGTGGAATGTTGATCGGAAAAGTCACCGGCGGTGACTCTAGCGCGCGCAGGTGGCCTGAGTTCCAGAGATTCAAAAGGTTGAAGACAACCTTAGGGCCATTGGATCGTAGTTGGACTTTGACTAGATACCTCATCCCACGGCCACAATTATTTCCAAGTTTGTGAAGGATTTCTGAACTATAATGAAACGCAGTGTTTCATTAATCTGATGGTGTTGGGCTTAAGGCAATAGTTGATACTCCCACCCCCCTTTTGGCCCAGTTTGGATATTGAATTGAGAATATTTGCTATCTACACCGCGCACATGTTTATTTTATTTTGATTTTCATTTTATTTTTCATTTCATTCATGGATATTGGAAAATTCATAAAAAATGGAAAAATGACTCAATTAATTCCATTCTTTTTGCCATGGATTCATGATTGAATCTAGTATTTTTTAGATAAAAAAATATTATTATTCCATGCATTTTCGGATTTTATGGGCATTTTACATTTTAATTGATATTAAAATAGTCATGTTTGATGCTTGATTTTGTTGAATTTGGTTTCATCATGTGATGATGATTTTGGCCTTGATCTTTTGTGAGTAGCTAGCATAGATATGCATGTTCCCCCTAGATTTTTCTCACATTTTTGTGATGAATATAAGTGGTAGTTTTAGGTTGAAACTTTAAGAGCTCCATTTTTAGGGTTTATGGTTGATACCTTGTGGTTTAGATTTTCTTTTTAGAACTTGGTGGATGATTCAACCTCTGATTTTTGTATGGTAGATTCATGATTGAATTAGGGTCCCTTAGGAATTTTTGTAGGAATTTTCAATGTGGTTTTCTATTTTTGTTTGATTTTAGTTTAGATACTAACTTTAGGTGATTCTAATGCACTAATTCCCCTAGAATGACTTCTTTAGTTCCCTTAGATTAGGGTTTTGTTTCTCTTGCTCTTGGATGAGGTTGAAGACAAGCTTGGGCTACCATGGATTGAATGAAGAAGCTTGGATGTGAAGATCTTCCCTTCTTTTGGTGTAGTGTTGATTAGGTGTTAAGATTAGGGTTTGTAGGCAGAGCTTTTAGATAGATTCTCTTCCTTCATAAACATGGAAGATATTGATCACTTCCATTCTTCCCTATTATGTAAGGTCCCCTTGTAAAGGCCTCATCCCTCCTTTGGTAGGATATGTGGCTCTTTACAAGCTGGTAGAACCTTTGAGGGTCCCTTTCTCTGATGATGGGATGCTTAGTGGTGACCTTTGGTCTTCACTCTGCTACTAATCATCCAAACTTTGCTCTTGTTAGATGAATCTTTCTCCCTTGCTAGAGGATGGAGTTCCTTGATTGAAGAGAGTGAGGGATAGGAGTTGATACTTCTTTGTGTTTGAAGATTACCCTTAGGAGCTGAAGCTTGTAGATCAGGAAGAGCAAGTTGATACTTGTAAGGAGGAGAGGGCTGAAGCCTGAAGGTCCAGAAGAACAACTTGACACTTATGAGGAAGATCAAATTGAGATTGAGTGAAGAGCTGAGGCTTGAGGAATAAAGGATAAGTTGATACTTATGTTGATACATTGAGAGCCTGAGGGAGCCAAGTTGATACTTGCAGTTAGGAGTGAAGCCTGAAGGTGGAATTTACTAGAGAGCTGAAGCTTGAGGAAGAGAGAATAAGTTGATACTTATGTTTGATGTGTTAGAAGCTTGAAGAAGCAAGTTGACACTTGCTATTGAAGATGATAGCCTGGAAGGGTGGTTGAAGTCAGAGGGTTGAACTGATGTAAGAGATTGTTTTGCTGTGAGAGCTGTGGATCTGCTTTCCTGTCTGTTTTCTTTCTGTGCAACTGTATTGATGTGACTTGTTTGATTTGCTTGATGCATTAGAATAAGTTCATATTTAGATTGATTTAATCTAGGAGCATGATTGCACTAGAGGTTGAGTTGCTTGTATTGTTATTGTATGGCTTTGCTTGCGGGTCGGTAGAGCCCAACTCCCTTGCCTATGTGGTCTGGTGTGTTTGCTTGATGGCACTTTCATTTCCTCTGTATGATTGCAGTTATTCTATCTTGCTTGATAGCATGTTATTTTCTTCTGTATGATTACAGTTACTTATATCTGGATTGAGGTTGAGATGAGCTTGTGGAGGTTGATGCCCCACACACATTTCCTCCCTCACTTGCATTGTATGCATTTTACAGTCGTTTACTGTATATCTGTTTACTGTTTAAGCTGATGCTTTATCTATTTCTGTTTATCGTTGACATGATCCCTTAGGAATCTCACTTCCTTTGATAAGGAAGTGATGATTAGAACTTTAGGTTGAAACCTATGCATGATAACTTCTAGGAGTTCCCTGTTTCAAACCTCAACCATAGGATGAATCCTTGGCATGACAAATGATAGGACTTGATAGTCTCCCCTTAGCTGAGCCTGTTCTCTCTTCTCATCTCAAAACAAATCAAAACACAGTAATAAAGGTTAACTGACGTCGTACGTTACGAGCCTTAAGCTATCTGAGAAAGGATTGTTGGAAAGTTTCTTTTCAACAGTCTGGATGTTTAGTATGGCACCCTTTGGGTGACATGCGACACATTCACTCTCAGGTCATAGTCTCTAGTGCGATATTAGTTGCAAACATCCATAAAAAACAGTTCTTCCGTAAAAGACAGAAAACAAACTTCAAACCTTTTTGCCCCGTGGGCCCATAATTGAAAGGAAGCTTTTCTGAAGAAAAGAGTGTCGTTAACTCCCAGTTCTACCGCAAACGGTAACGCCTAAGTCTCCAAAAGGTCGAGCTGCGTATGCCAAACTGCTGGAACTATTTGTTAACCCTACTCGATAAAACAGATGAATCTGAATTCCCGTAATCCGTATTATCCCGAACTACGTAAGCTCTGATCTCTCATACCTGTTGAGAGTACGTAGGCACAATACTGACGTATTGGCGAGCCACCTTCCCCATAACCCGTAGTTAGTTGAACTACGTTGACTCTGATTTCTCATTCTCTGATGAGAATACGTAGGCATAAAGCGCGACGCTTTGCCGAGTCATTTTCTTTTCTTTTTTAAGCCAGCCTTGATAGGCAGATAGATAAGAAACTTTTCGTCGTACGTCGTACGTTACGAGTACGATGGACGTGAGGGGTGCTAATACCTTCCTCTTACGTAACCGACTCCCGAACCCAGACAATGGTTGCGATGACCTTGTCTTATACCTTTTCGTCAGGTTTTTCCGATCGTTTCCTTTCCCGTTCTGAGGGATAAATAACGAAAGGTGGTGACTCTTCTGTTTTACCGGCACCTTATTTTCGTGGAAGCGACAGCTGGCGATTCTGCTGGGGACTTGATAGTTTCCTGGGATCCAACGTCCCTGCGAGAGTCAATCCTAGCGTTTGTATGATTACTTGGTGGGTTGTGTTTATTTATTGCATTTATTTCCCGCATTTTATTTTCAGTATGGTATGATTATCTGTGCTGTTGTGGGAGGGGCATTCTGATGAGTGAGAAGCCAGACCCAGGCTTGAGTGTACTTAGCATTAGTTGTGGAAATTAGTGGGCGCGTGCTTGCTTTGCAGGCACTAGTGTCTCATGAAATCCACGCTCAGACGAGGTTCTCCCGGTTGACTTCTTTTTCAACCCTTTGGGTTGAGGGGGTTGTTGGTTTGGAGGATTGTCGACTCTAGGGACCGATCATTTGGGATTCAGTTGAGTGAGGCCGCTTCAGTAGATGGTGATACCACACCTTCTGGGTATCGTATCACCCCTCTTGAATGTCTGTGACGCTGATGACCGTATAGGATGCCGAACTTGTGTCAGTTTAGGTCCATACCTGTGAGCAGGGTTGGGTTTGTTGCAGGAAGCCTTAACCTTCAGACTACCTGGTTTTCTTGATAGTGAATCAGTTTTGTTGGTATCAGGGGTTCTCATCATCAGATGTATATGTGTTCTTGACAGAGCAGATTTATGGTCTTGTATCAGAGGTCCTTATCATCAGATGCATGTGTTCTTGACAGAGCAAATTTATGGTCCTGTATCAGAGGTCCTTATCATCAAATGCATTTGTTCTTGACAGAGCAGATTTATGGTCTTGTATCAGAGGTCCTTATTATCAAATATGGGTGTTCTTGACAGAGCAGAATTTTTGGTCCGATATCAGGGTTTTCTTATTATCAAAGATTATGGTTGTTCTTGACAGAGCAGTATTATGGTTTTGTTGATACAGAATCTTCACCTTCAGCACAGTCGTCTTGATCTCCTGTTGCATGAGTGCATTTTACATCGCTTTGCATACTCATTTGCATTTCATTGTTGCAGGTACCGTTACCCCCGATCCAGGATTTCTTGCCTCCTATTGTGCTATCATGGGTTCTCTGAGGAAGACCGTGGCTTACAAACTCCCCACTCTTGATGTTGTTCAGATGACTGGTTTGATTGCTTTAGCAGATGATTCTGTGAGAGATGAATTCAGAAAGTCTTACGGTAAACTGCTCAGTTTGGTCCGTAAACCCTCCGTGTTTGAGTTGAATGGGTTGCACGCCCAGCTGCAGTTCTACGATCCTCCGTTGCGATGCTTTACCTTCCAGGACTTTATTCTCGCACCCACGCTAGAGGAGTATGTTGATTTGTTAGGTGTGCCTATCAAGAGTCAGATGCCTTTTGTTCATATGGATGCTGAGCCTAATCTGGCTAGTCTAGCTCCCTCACTTCATCTGGATGCCTCCGAGTTGGTTTTGTCTAGTTGGAACAAGGTTCCCAGTTTCTCCTTGCAGTTCTTAGTGGGAAAGGCTCAGCAGTGCGCCAAAGACGGATGTTGGGTCGTGTTCAATGCCATCCTTGCTCTGTGCATATATGGCATCATTTTGTTCCCCAATATGCCCGACTTCGTAGACTTCGACGCATTTCACATCTTCGCATCAGGGAATCCAGTCCCTACCTTGATAGGAGATGTCTATCATTCCGTCCACTACAAGAACGAGAACCGAAGGGGCAAGAATGTCTCGTGCTGTGTACCCCTGCTCTATAGATGGCTTGATAGTCACCTACCCAAGAAGGGTCCCTTTGCTTCGTCTGCAGTCACAGCTGAGTGGTCTGAGCGCCTGATGAGTCTGTTAGTGGAGGATGTTGCCTGGTTTGATAGAGATAGGTTGGGTACTGAGATTATCTTCAGCTGCAGTGGGTTTTCGAATGTGCCTTTGATAGGCAGGAAGGGCTGTATCAACTATAATCCATCCTTGCTGGTCCGACATTTTGCTTATGCTTTGAGAGCTCCGTCGAAGGATGACGAGGTGCAGGAATCTCTGTACCTCACTGGTCCTCTAGAGGGGGATATGTTATCTAAGCTTCAGCACGCTTGGAATAGTATCAGTAAGCGGGGAAAACCATTGCTGGGAAAGAGTAATAGCCAGGCCTACGCTCCATATGTGACTTGGATCAGAGCCAGAGCAGATGCTATAGGGATGCCGTTTCCTCCTACCAAGCCAGAGAGCCCTCCAGTGATTGAAGAGCCTACCACCGTGCCTATCCAACAGCATAATCAGGTGTTAGCTGAGAGAGATGAGCTGAAGAAGGCAAATGAAGAACTGGAGAAAGAATTGGCTCAACTCTGAAGCGAGAGAAGCGAAGCCGTTCATTCCTTCAAGAGGCAGACAGAGCTGGTGAACCAGTTAGGGACGAATATGACTAAGCAGATAGCTGAGCGCGAGCGCATGGGTCGAGATTTCAAAGCTGTCAACGATGTACTAGCTACTAAGAAGCAGCACTTGGATGAAGCGTACCGAAGAATATCCAAGTTCAATCAGCATTGGAAGGCCACCCTAGCCAACGGCAAGGAACGGGAGGATAAGCTGAAGCAGCAGATCTCCAAGTTAAAAGCCCAGATGAAGGCTAGTGAGAAAAGGTTTGATGAAGAAACCGCTCGCAGATATGCCGCTGAAGGCCAGCTCAACAAAGCTCTTGCTAACCTGAAGGAGCGCAAGCTGACGTTTGCATCCAAGAAGCGGAAGTTAGAAGATTGTTTCGGCGAAGGAGCATGGGAAGATTCGGTTGAAGGTCTTCAATACACCATTATGCAAAGCGAGTTACTCGTCGAAGGGTTGCTCACTCGGCCTGATCATCCAGAAACGAAGGGGTTGTTAGAAGAGTTTCGCGCACGTGACCGTGCTTGACTATTTGTATTCCTTTTGTTTTGATCATTGTTGTATGCTGACCATCACCAGGCTTGTTGGTCGAGGTCATGCTATTGATTTTGCTTGTACTCAGTGACGTTGTGTACCACCTTGATGGGCTTTCTTTATATATATGAGATGTTATTTCCATGACTGGACTCGGACTTCTTATTATCAGCACTGGCACTCAGGCACTAGGATCGAGGGAAATCTCCCTAACGCACAGACACACGTTTGCATTTGCATGAAGCATTTGCATAACGAACACTTTGTCGTTTTTCTAACCCTTTTGTGTATACAGGTTGTTTCAGGCTGTTCCAGGATTGATCAGAGACCTATCCACCGCTATCCGACCAGAGCAAATCAAGCCAGAGCTATGGAGCAAGTACAAACTGATGTTCAAGAACTCCGAGAAAGAATGGACCGCTTCATGGAGCTCATGCAAGTGGTCGCCAATGGCCAGGATCAGCTCAGAACCTTGGTTCAACCTCTGATTTCAAGGGTCGACATCAATGGTGTACTCCATGGTGGGACTGTGCCAACCTCTCCACCTGTTGAAACTCCTCAGAATGGCGTCCCCGTGACCGGGGGGAATGGCAGTGCCAACGACAATGTGATAGCTAACATGGGACTCAACGGTAATACGACTGGCGTCGGTAATGGTAATTTTGAAGCTAACGTCAATGTTGGGCTGGGCAACAACAACGCAGGTGTTGGGAATCTGTATGGGCCTCAACCATGGTTAGAAGACCGTCAAGACGATGTGTTATCGCAGAGAGGTGCTGGAGGTGAGCTGACTGCTGAAGCACGTCTGAGGTTTAAGGCACTCGAGGACAAGATGAGGAATTTCGAGAACCTGAACACTATGGGTGTTGACATGTCCAAGCTGGGACTGATTGCTGATTTCAAGGTGCCTCCCAAGTTCAAGGTACCCGACTTTGAAAAGTACAAGGGCACCACTTGCCCTTGCGTCCATCTGAGATCATACTATCGGAAAATGTACGCTCACTCTGAAGACGAGAAGTTGCTGATGCACTTCTTTCAAGACAGCTTGTCCGGACCCTCCCTGGAATGGTACATGAGTCTGGAACCTACCAGTGTGCGCACGTGGAAGGAACTTGCTGAAGCATTCGTGCACCATTACCAATATAACAGTGACTTGGCTCCAAACCGGGTCCAACTGCAGAATTTGTCGTAAAGGAACAACGAAGGGTTCAAGGAATACGCTCGGAGGTGGCGTGAACTAGCAGCTAGGGTTCAGCCGCTGATGGTTGAACGGGAACTTGTTGAAATGTTCGTAGCCACCCTCCCAGGGGTTTATTATGAGAAATTGGTCAGCAGCATGTCTGGAAGCTTCTCAGATCTCATTATCACGAGTGAGCACGTTCAAAATGGGATCAAACTGGGGAAAATTCAAGGTGATCTATCTTCAGCTGGAGGAGGAAAGAAACCTTATGGTGGCAAAAGGAGGGAAGGAGAGACGAGCGCTGTGTCCAATGCTCGAAGGAAAGGCAAGGGCCAGCACCAGTAGGTGGCCAGCATAACTATCCCGGCAGTCCAACAGCCACAGCAGTAGCAGCAGCAGCAGCCGAACCAGTAAGGGTACAGAAAGTATCAGAACAGGGCACCTCTGTCGAACCGTCACCTCGAGACGCCGCCCATGTCTTATGCTCAACTGTTACAGACTCTGCTCCAGTTACAGCTGATCCAGAAGAGAACCCTGGCTCCCTTGACAAGGGCACCTCCTCCAGGTTATGATGCGAATGCGACTTGTGAATTTCACTCAGGGGCACCAGGCCACACGATAGAAAATTGCAAAGCCTTCAAGCACAAGGTACAGGACATGGTGGACGCTAAGATCATCAATTTCTCAGATAATGTAACAAACGTCACGAAGAACCCTATGCCGAATCATAGGGGAGGTGGGGTAAATGCCATTATTGAAGGCGAGAGCTCGGATTTATTGACTGACGTCAAAGATCTGAAGACACCGCTTAGCTTCGTTAAAGCTAAGCTGATGAAAAGAGGTTTCTTTCCAGGTTGTGGAGAGCCGTGTATGGGCTGTGCGACTAGTCCTGATGGATGTGAACAATTGATAGAGGGGATTCAGAGTCTAATGACCGAAGGAATCCTGCAGTTTAGCCGAAGGGCCGAAGGCGGATCGGGAGAGGTAATGCTGAAGCAAGATGATGAGGTTGCCACCATCACCATCCCTCGCTGGACGATCACTATTTCTGCACCTAGACCGCCCATGGTTACCATCACTAAAGCTGGGCCGATACCCTTCGAAAGCACCAATGCTGTCCCATGGCATTATGGGGAAGATGCCTACTGCAACGGACAGAAGTTGGAATTGGAACCATCAGGGTCATGTGTGGATAACCTAGCAGGAATTGGCGGAATCACTCGCAGCGGAAGAGTATTTGCTCCACCTGAGATCGTGGCGGACAAAGCGGATAGAGCTGATGCAACTGATAAAGGGAAGAGTAAAGTCGTTGAAGAGACCCCTCGTGGGGTAGAGAAGGACTTACTTGTTAAAGACGCCGAAGAGTTTATGAGGTTGATTAAAAAGAGTGACTACAAGATCGTGGATCATCTTCATCAAACACCCTCGAAAATTTCCATCCTGAATTTGTTGCTGTGTTCTGAGGCACATCGCAACGCGCTGCTGAAGATGTTGAATGCCACATATGTACCGCAGGAAATATCGGTCAACCAGTTGGAAGGGGTCGTAGCCCATGTGAATGCTGGAAATGGGTTAGGGTTCACTGACCTGGAGCTGACGCCGAAGGGGAGGAACCACAATAGCGCTCTGCACATCTCGATAGAGTGTAGGGGAACGATTATGTATCATGTGTTGGTGGACACAGGGTCGTCGCTCAATGTTCTTCCGAAGAAGGCATTGATGAAGTTAGATACTCGCGGATTGATTTGCACACCCAGTGATCTGGTTGTGAAGGCGTTCGATGGAACCAAACGTCATGTTTTCGAGGAGGTGACGCTACCAATCCAAGTGGGGCCGGAAACATTCGACGCAATCTTCTACATTATGGACATCATGCCTGCCTACAGCTGTCTCTTAGGCCAGCCATGGATCCATGCTACTGGCGCCGTGACCTCCACGTTGCACCAGAAGCTCAAGTACGCTGCTGGAGGAAGCATCGTAACTGTATGTGGCAAGGAAGACATAATGGTGAGCCATTTGTCGTCCTTCAAATATGTTGAGATGGATAGGGAAATCCACGAAACCCTATGTCAAGTGTTCGAAGCTGTTAAAGTCAAGAACGTGGCTCCTGTAATGACTGAAAAACCAGAGATGACTCTCTCCTCCTTCAAGGTGGCCCGGGCCGCTGTTCAGGCTGGATCTACCCCAGGCTGGGGGCGAATTCTAGAGATACCTAACAAGCAAGACAAGTTCGGGTTAGGATACTCTCCTGCGGCTGAAGCCTCCTCTTCTAGCAGTGCGTCACGAGGTAAAGGGCCGATCCAGTTTACCAGTGGCGGGGTGATATTTGAAAGTGTCAACGCAGTGTCTGAAGACGGCGAAGACAGCGATTGTAACTTGGATTCCCGGATCCAGCCAAGCAAACCAGGCGAGAGCCTCCATAACTGGTCCATCAGGGATACCATCCAAGTGACAGGCAAAGAGTAATGATTTACTTTCTCCAATCATTGTACAACACTATGTCCTACCCGGGGCATAGTGGTTTTATTGTCAGGGCCTCGTTTGATTATGTACATGCATTTTATCAATAAATCAGAAGGAGTTTTTCTTCGTATTCAAATATTGTGATCTCTGTTATTCCTGTTTTATATTTGTTTTGAAAAACAATAAAATGGCAATGAGGTTTGTGCTAACCTGCATATCCTTGTCTTAAGCTTAACCCTTGTTATTGCAGGATCCACATAACAGATGACATCGACTCTGGACCTTCTACGACTCACTTCGACTTTGATTGCCCGATCTATCAAGCCTAAGAAGAGATTGATGAAGACGAAGACCTTCCCGAAGAGTTGGCCCGCTTGTTGAAACAAGAAGAGAAAGTTATTCTGCCTCACGAGGAAGAGATTGAGATTGTGAATCTGGGTTCTGAAGAACTGGTCAGGAACGTCAGGATAGGAGCCGCATTGCAGAGTGATGTCAAGCAAAGATTAGTCGAGATGCTGAGAGATTATAGTGACATCTTTGCTTGGTCATACGAAGATATGCCCGGACTTGATACTGACATCGTGGTCCACCACTTGCCGCTGCGAGAAGATTGTTCTCCCGTTAAGCAGAAGCTTAGGAGGACACGACCAGATATGGTCGTTAATATCAAAGAAGAAGTGCAAAAGCAGCTTGATGCTGGCTTCTTAGCGGTCACTACTTACCCTCCGTGGGTCGCCAACATAGTGCCTGTACCGAAGAAGGACGGTAAGGTATGGATGTGCGTCGATTATCGGGATTTGAATAGGGCGAGCCCTAAAGATGATTTCTCGCTTCCCCATATTGATGTGTTGGTCGACAATACAGCTCAGTTCTCCGTATTTTCGTTCATGGATGGCTTCTCCGGCTACAATCAGATCAAGATGGCGCCGGAGGACATGGAGAAAACTACGTTTATCACACCTTGTGGAACATTTTGCTACAAGGTAATGCCTTTCGGTCTGAAGAATGCAGGGGCCACTTACCAACGAGCAATGGTCACTTTGTTTCATGATATGATTCATCATGAGATTGAAGTCTATGTTGATGACATGATTGCGAAGTCCCAAATGGAGGAGGAACATCTGGTCAATTTGCTGAAGCTTTTTGAGAGGCTTAGGAAGTTCAGGTTGAGGCTGAATCCTAACAAGTGTACTTTCAGAGTACGGTCTGGAAAACTACTGGGGTTCATCGTGAGTGAAAGAGGCATCGAGGTTGATCCTGCGAAGATAAAAGCAATACAAGAGATGCCAGCGCCAAAAACCGAAAATGAAGTTTGTGGTTTCCTGGGCAGAATAAACTTCATTGCAAGGTTTATCTCTCAGCTCACGGCCACGTGTGAACCGATGTTCAAACTACTGAAAAAAGATCAGGCGATTATCTGGAACGAGGATTGCCAGAAGGCATTCGATAAGATAAAACAGTATCTACAGGAACCTCCGATCTTGATACCCCCAGTGGCTGGAAGACCCTTAATCATGTACTTGACAATTCTTGAGAATAGTATGGGGTGTGTTCTCGGTCAGCACGACGAGACGGGCAGGAAGGAGCATGCCATTTACTATTTGAGTAAGAAATTCACAGACTGTGAATCTCGTTACTCGATGCTGGAGAAGACGTGTTGTGCACTAGCCTGGGCTGCCAAACGTTTACGACAGTACATGCTCAATCACAGAACCATGCTAATTTCGAAGATGGATCCGATCAAGTACATCTTCGAGAAGCAAGCGCTTTCGGGAAGGATTTCCAGATGGCAAATGGTGTTGACGGAATATGACATTCAATACGTTTCCCAGAAGGCCATCAAGGGCAGCGTACTGTCTGAGTACCTTGCCGAGCAGCCAATCGAAGATTATCAGCCGATGAAATTTGAATTCCCTGATGAGGATATCATGTTTCTTAAAGCGAAGGATTGCGATGAACCGTTGCCCGACGAGGGTCCAGATAGGAAATCCCAGTGGAAATTGATATTTGATGGGGCGATTAACTCTTATGGAAGTGGCATCGGGGCGATCATCACGACTCCCCACGGATCCCATATCCCGTTTACTGCGAGACTGACGTTTCCAGTCACCAATAATAAAGCGGAGTACGAAGCATGCATCATGGGTCTAGAAGAAGCAATTGATTTGAGAATCAAGAACCTAGATGTATATGGTGACTCGGCACTTGTGATTAACCAGATTAAAGGGGAGTGGGAGACTCGTCAATCGAATTTGGTGCCGTACATGAACTACGCCAGAAGGCTGCTTCCGTTCTTTGATCGAGTGGAACTCCATCATGTGCCCAGGGCTGAGAATCAAATGGCTGACGCCTTAGCCACGTTGGCTTCGATGTATAAAGTCAATTTTTGGAATGAAGCTCCGAGAATTGTTCTTTCTCGTCTTGATAGACCTGCGTTCGTCTTTGCAATCAAGGAAGCCTCCGATGGCAAGCCATGGTTCCATGATATCCAGACTTTCCTTATGACTAAGGAGTATCCTGCGGGAGCGTCAACCCAGGATAAGAAGACTCTGAGGAGGCTGTCTGGAAATTTTTATCTCAATCCGGATGGAGTTTTGTATAAAAGAAACTGTCGCTACTGCGAAAATCGGCGCCGGCTGAACAGAAGAGTCGCCACCGTGCGTTATTTATCCCAACGGAGGGAAAGGAAACGCTCGAAGTAAACCTACCGCAAAGACGGGAAAGGAATGGTCATCGCAACCAAATCCTGGGTTCGGGAGTCGGTTACGCAAGGGGAAGGTATTAGCACCCCTCACGTCCGTCGTACTCGACGGGATCCACGCTTGTTTTCTGGTACGGATTGTTATTCTATCTACTCTACAGGTCAGGGGTTAAAAGAAAAGAAAATGACTCGGCAAAGTATCGCACTTTATGCCTACGTATTCCCGTCTGGAACGAGAAATCAGAGTCAACGTAGTTCGCCTACCTACTGGAAAGGAGGGGAAGGTTGCTCGCTAGGATATCGCATCCTATGCCTACGTACTTTCATACAGCATGAAAGATCAGAGCAAACATAGTTCGGGCTACGTACGACACAAGTATGTTTTGATTACTTTTATCTCCTTCTGAAAAAGGGTTTTTCTGCTTAACAGTCCAAGCGGACAAAAATGACGTTTTGATGAGTTCACATTCTTTTACGGAAGAAGTGTCTTTTATTGGATTTGAAATCTTATTGTGTTTTTCTGTTTGTTTTGAGAAAGAAGAGACAGAACTCTAACCTATGGTTGAAAAGGGGATCAAACTAACCTAATGTTATCATGCATGGGTTAAGACCTAATGTCTATCATGCTCCTCTCTTGCGCAGAGAGAAACAGAGATCCTAAGGGAATAGACGGAAACAGAAACAACAGATATATAAAATAAAGCAGTAAAATGCATGAATGCAGCAATACAAGCGAGGCAAGGGAGTCCCACTCAACCTCGAACCTAGAAAATAACAGGCAAAAGCGAACAAAATTCGCTTTCAACCTAACAGATTAAATGGCACACAATACAGTCAGGGAAATTCAAACAATACACCAAAAATTATAAACAGCAAAAATAAACAGCAAAAGCAGTCTTCATCAACATCTGTCTTCAAGTCATCTTCAATCATCTACAAGCTTCAAGCAAGCATCAGTCTTCATCTTCACAGTCTTCAAGCAAGGTCTCTGTCTTCAATCTTCAGGGCTTTTCTTCAAGTCTCACTCTCCAAGATGAGGAACAGTTAACAGGATGCATTGGATGTTAAGCAATCAGTTGCCTACCAAGGGTGGCCTACTGACTGTTAACATGATACAGACAGTTTTCTCTCAAAAGTTCTATCTTTTAAATACATTCACTAATCCTTCCAAAGGAAGGAGGTGGGTATTTAAAAGAGACTTTGAATCATAGAGAAAGAATGGAGGCAAACAAGACCTTCCATGTTTGTGAATCAAGTTCCTATTCTAGAGCTCTACCTAACTCCTAAACCTTATAACCTTCAACAGCTGCCAGCAAGAGATACTCTTCATCAACTCTGGAAATTGATCTTCATTCCTTTAGTCTTCAATGGCTTCATCAGCAAAGTCTTCAGCTCAAACCCAAACCCCAAGCAGGCCCAATACCCCACACAGTCAAACAAATAACCCTAGAAAGGGCACACCACACAATCAATCAATTACAGAAAATATACTAATATTAATAATAGAATAGGGGAACTTCTAGCATTTTCTAAGGGATCTATTACTTACCCATAATACCCCTATAGTCCCATCATCTAATTTGTCTTAAAGAAAAACCCAAAAAGAAACTTGTTTTGTTATACCTATATTATATTCACAATCCTAATTGACTATCCTAATAGTTTCTAACTAAACTACCTAAAATAAATCCTAAAAAATAGTAAAAAAATCAGGGGGGCACCTAATATCCATATCTAATTATACTAAAAAGAATGGGGTGAAAATCCTAAAGGAAGCTCCTAAACTAAATTCAACAAATAGAGGCATCAACTAAAAGAATTAAAAAATGCTATTAAATGTAAAAATATGCAAAAAATATGAAAATGAAGTAAAATGACAATTTTATGTTTTCATATTTTTCTTGAAAAAAAATAGAAAATAGGAAAAAAAGTTTCATTAAAAAATATGCATTTTTCAATTTTATATGAATTTTTAAAGTTTGAAAAAATTTGGAGGAAGAATTAAATGAGAATTGATGATGGGGTGCAAGAAGAAATAAAATGCAGTTGAAAATGAACTGGGCCCAGAACATGGGGGTGCTGAAAGTAGGGCGCTAGGCCCAGATATTAGTTCAGAAAATCATTTAAAAAATCAAAATAAAAAGATAAAACTATGGTGTAAATAGCATGGCATTGTAGTGTAACGGTTGGGCCTTGGACAAAGGGAGGTGGGGAAAATAATTTCATGTGAGCCCATGATGATATACTTATCCATTTTCGTGATTTAATCCCAGCCGTTGGATAGGCCTCCAAGTCAAAAAGTCAAGCGCAAATCCGACGGTAGATGTGTTGTCTTCTTCCTTTGGACACCTAGGGTTTTAGAACTCCATGAAAAACAACTTCATGCATGCAACTTCATCTTCTTCGTTCTCTCTCATTTCTCCACCAATTGCCATGATCCAAGAACCAAACTTGACTAGAATTTTACGTAGAATACAACCATGCCCTTGGATTCCATTGAAACAAACTACATCATGCAAACCGAACCGTACAACTCCATGCACTCAAACTTTCTTCAGTTTTTTGACCATCACAAAACTCAACAATCTTTATATATAATTAATCCCTATGCCATGCTGATCAAAACCAACCAAAATTCGTGCATTATCGTCCATTAAATAGTGTGTTCTACCTCCATCAAGAATCAACCTCCATTAATGAAACCTCACTAATTGGTCTAAAACTCATCCAAATGAATCCCCTAATGGTCTCTAATAGTTTCACAACAAGAACCAATCCTAGCCATGCCTAAATCAAAGTGTGGGAAAGATTTTGCATACCTTGACCCTACAATGGCAAGTGTTGAAAAACTTCGAACCAGGCCTTGTAGATCTTCAAGAATGGTCTCTATGTGATGAATAACACTCTTCTTGCACAAGATTTGATGGAGATGGCTTGTATCTTAAGATTCAATCCTTTTTGCTCTCTTGCAACTTCACTTGAAAAGCTCCAATTCTTCAACAATGGAGGCTCACTCTAGCATGAACATGTTCAGGGAGGTTTGTAGTGATGATTTGTGGAAGAAAATGGAAGGGTAATGAAGAGAAAAATGAAGTTTCAATTCAATTTGCAAATGGAGAATTTTTGGTTCAAACTCTTTTCTCTACCACCATTAACATCAACAATCACCAACCCTTCACCAATGGAGAATGAAATCAATATATAGACTAATTTGGAAGGGTCTAGAATCATCTAGATCAATCTAGTAGCAACTTGAACTTTCATGAAGATATTTTGCATTTCACTTTCCACCACATGAGATATCATGACAAAACCCTTACAACTTGAGTAATTATCTTCATTTTCTCCTTAAGTGGTATTTTGGACAAGATACAAAGCTTAAACACCTTGTTTATGAAGCTTTTCCTTGTTTTGGTTTGGTATGCCATTATGCAAGTAAGACTTTTACAAAGCAACCCCAAGATTTAAGCCTCAAATCAAAATTGTGGCTGAACCAATGTTCTTAAAATGTCCTTGGGAGTCAAAATGACCTATCATATGCCATGGTTTGGATTTGGAACTTGGATTTGAGGATTTTCCATTTCACTTGAATTAACTTATGCCCCATTTTTAGGCCATTTTTATCACTTTTTGCTATGAGCCTTTCCAACATCTCATGACCATCCTACTAGCCTTAAAACATCATTCTAAGAAACTTTGATGTTGAAGGTTTTTACATTCGAAGCTTGGAAGTAGGAGATATGGCCATATGCTTGAAATGACCTATAATGTCCAAATGACCAAAATACCCTTCGCTTGCCAAAGTCATAAGCAGAGTTCCATAAATCAGATGAAGGCATACTATACCTTTCTAGAAAGCTAAGATCATGAGGAACAACTTTCATGTTGACCAGAAATCCATTTGAAAGCTCCTTGAGGGGTAAAAGTTGCTTGGAAGTCAAGTAACTTTCACAGACAAATTTCAGATGCCTCTGACGACCTGTAACTTGCAAGGACCATAACTTGAGTTCTATAAATCTCCTTGATGTCTTCCACCACTCTAATTAAAGGTCTTGAGATAATCTACAAGTTTCATGTTGGCCAAGGATCCATTTGAGACTTGCATTTTGAATTATCTTGCTGGGAAGTTTGCCCTAAATCAGGGGATTTTACACAGAAACCCTAATTTAGAAACCTCTCTTCTTCTTTATTTCTCTTGATTTATCCTTGGCACAACACCACATCCATATCTACATGTCAAATGATGAACCCCACATCTTTCAAATAGACCTTGATGACCTTCAACCAAGCATTTGACCTAGGGTTGACCCAGGTTTGACCTAGATGAAACCCTAGTTGATTGTCTTCAACTACAGCTCTTGCAATCACATCAATGACTTGTCTCACTTTCAAAATGACCCTCTAGGTCCTCCATGATGTCTATGTACCCTCCATGGCCTCAATTCATGACTCACAACTTCTTTGATGATCTTCAAATACCCTCAAGATAGGAGATAGATCCACTGCTTGGTCCACTAACTTCTCAGATTTCAATTTCTTCCTGATGACTTGGCTAAGATTGAATTTGAATAAGAACCTCTTGATATGCTCATAGAGATAAGAAGTGCATTTGGTCCCTTGTTGGATGACTTGCCCATGCTATGCTATGCAGATGATTAGACTATGTACATGACTTTTTATGCAAATGATAATGCAATTGAAACATAAACTAAGTGAAGTAGGTTGAGCAAATTTTAGGGTGCAACAGCTGCCCCTATTCAAACGACTTGGACCCGACTGGGTGAAACGCCCGGAGCCTTCAGACATTCGAGGTACAAGACGGTTGAATACTAAGAACCCGGAAATTTGCCAACCGCAGAAATAAACTGCACCACTGTTTGGGGAACAAATCTGATTTCAATATTGTCAATACTGGAATGAACTTATTGTCTTCACTGGGAGAAGTACTTCTGTCAACAAAACATGACCCTGCCACTGATACAGGAAAATCACTCTGCCATTACTACGAGAGATCACTCCGCCACCACTGCGGGAAAATTTTGTCGTTATTATAGAAAATGACTCCGCCACCACTGCGGGTACGTACTCTGCCAAATACAGGAAAATGACTCCGCCTTTGCTACGGGTAAACACTCTGCCAAATACATGAAAATATCTCCGCCTCTGCTACGGGTAATACTCTGTCAAATACAGGAAAATATCTCCTCCTCTGCTGCGGGTAGTACTCTGTCAAATACAGGAAAATATCTTCGCCTCTGCTGCGGGTAACTACTCTGTCAAATACAGGAAAATATCTCCGCCTCTGCTGCGGGTAACTACTCTGTCAAATACAGGAAAATATCTCCGCCTCTGCTGCGGGTAATACTCTGTCAAATACAGGAAAATATCTCCGCCTCTGCTACGGGTAGTACTCTGTCAAATACAGGAAAATATCTCCGCCTCTGCTGCGGGTAACTACTCTGTCAAATACAGGAAAATATCTCCGCCTCTGCTGCGGGTAATACTCTGTCAAATACAGGAAAATATCTCCGCCTCTGCTGCGGGTAATACTTTGTCAAATACAGGAAAATATCTCCGCCTCTGCTGCGGGTAAACACTCTGTCAAATACAGGAAAATATCTCCGCCTCTACTGCGGGTAGTACTCTGTCAAATACAGGAAAATATCTCCGCCTCTGCTGCGGGTAATACTCTGTCAAATACAGGAAAATATCTCCGCCTCTGCTGCGGGTAATACTCTGTCAAATACAGGAAAATATCTCCGCCTCTGCTGCGGGTAGTACTCTGTCAAATACAGGAAAATATCTCCGCCTCTACTGCGGGTAACTACTTTGTCAAATACAGGAAAATATCTCCGCCTCTGCTGCGGGTAACTACTCTGTCAAATACAGGAAAATATCTCCGCCTATGCTGCGGGTAGTACTCTGTCAAATACAGGAAAATATCTCCGCCTCTGCTGCGGGTAACTACTCTGTCAAATACAGGAAAATATCTCCGCCTCTACTGCGGGTAATACTCTGTCAAATACAAGAAAATATCTCCACCTCTGCTGCGGGTAGTACTATGTCAAATACAGGAAAATATCTCCACCTCTGCTGCGGGTAATACTCTGGTACATCTTTTCTGCCTATCTTTGCAGCAGCTAGCTCCATCAATCACATGGGTAACACAATATGAGTCTAGTCTTCCAATTTTCAGTGCTGACGTGGCAGCAAATCTGAGAAGTACTTTATTGGGGATTTTCTGATTCCACACTGTCGGACAACTTCTAAAAAATCGATGCACGTAATCTTTTGGTGTTGTCACAACAACACCCTTGAAGAAATACTCCGCTGGAGGGGTAAGAGAAACTTAAACAAGCAACTCCGTGGGGAATAATGCCACAATTGACATTATCATTACACATCTCACGCCGAGATCTTGAATGTTTGGTAATTAATTTGAGCAAGAGCTCCCTCCACCTGCAAGGGAAACAACACTAGCAAACAAAAGGTTAACCAACCTGGTTTATGTTTCAGAATGCATATGTTTGACAATGGCGTAATGCTCCAATCGACATGGAAATGCTACACGTTTTTTATTTGGTGGATGCAAGTATGACACTATATGCCGATGCAAATGCAGACTCGAACTGCTGGGATACAGAAACCGCTTCAGCAAAATAAATGTTGAAGACAACGCCAACTCCGCTGGGGGTAACCAGGTGCCACAGAATTATTCCAGCCAAATAAATGCTGGAAAAGTGAAGCCCGCTTCGCTGAAGAATAGCTGAATGCGCCAATCATGATTGGACTTCTGCCAGGGACAGCTTACCCGTGCCAATGAAAATTGGACTTTTGCTGGGGAGTGAACGGGTATCACACGGTATTCCGGCAGAATAAATGCCAGGACACACAGCCAACTCTGTCGGGAAGAGTTTTAATCTTCGAGTTCCACTGGAAGGAAAGAAAACACTTGCTGGAAAGAGAACTCCGCTAGGGATGAAATGATTCTCTTGGGGAAAATCAACTGACTCCGCTGGGGGAGAGTAAATGACCCTACTGGGAAGGGTAAACTGTCTAAGTACAGCTCACGAGTTGGAAATGTTAATCTTCTGAGGCTAAACCACTCTGCTCGGGATGGGGGATCCTTTTGGGGGACACCACACTGTCTGAATACAGCCTTCGATCTGGGATTCGTCAATTCTGCTGAGAGTGAACAACCTTGTTGGAGGCTGCCCTTTGGATAAGCTACGACTAGCTGGGGAATTTGATCCTTCTTCAGTACGGAACATTGTTATCTCAGCTCCAGAGAATGAGGTGCGACCTGCGCGGGGATTCACCTCGCCTAATGATCAAGTCTTTTCGTTACGAGCTTTTGGTTAGGACTCTTCGATCTCTGTACCCTGACGGTTAGATCTGAACTGTTTCTGTACGTCAAACCCCAAAAGAATGTCCCAACAACATCTTTTGTTTTTAGGGTGTTCTGCCCCGGTCTTGCGATAATCTTTTGCCCCTGATCGACTGATTCATGGAGCAGCGCCCATAGCCGCGAGAGATTTGCCAAATCTCGACCTAATTGCCCCAAATGAACTGATTCTCGAATGTACGACTTTACTGGGGATAACCGACCGTGCCCCGTATGGTTGGACTTCTGTACATCCGTGGTGGGTCATACACGCCTGATGTTGGATAATATCCGGTCTAAATTCACGGCTTCTAGTAGAAGGGTCATGATTTCCTGCCATTCGTCTCAAACTTGAATATTGGCTGAATCTGCTCAAGTAGCTCTGAGTAACGCTGTTGTAGAAGAACATTTCTTTCGCCTCTGTTATGCCCCGGCCTGCAGGAACCTCTGTGGGATAGTCTGAAAATCTGTACCCTGGCGGTTTAATATGAACTGCCCCAGTATTCTGAACTTCAGTGAGATACTTCGAATCGAACGTCTCTCGAATAAAGACATGGCCCTGTCTGCAATGACTTTGCCTTAATCTGGTTCTCGGAAAAACCCACTCTGAATCGAAAGCACCTTGCTACAATACGACCTTGCGGTGGCTTACCCCAGTGTTTCCCTCAATTCAACAACTATCAACATCGCGACTTGCCCCTGAACGAACGTTGAGCGACTTAACCTGCCCTGATCAAACATAGCATTCTGGATAGCTGCCCCTGATTGGCTCTCGAGAAGATTCGCTTCTGATCAACTTCTTCTCAAGTAAGCTGCCCCCATAATCAATTGATGCTTCGGGACTTTTCCTTAGACTAATTGATTCCGAACTCACTGGAAGTCAATGCCCCAGATTTACAGGGTTTCACAACATACACCATTCTGATCCAGACTGTTGAATTATTCAATCCTGTTCGATTATTCCCTGTTGGAATTTCCTTTATGTCAACTACTGATCTGCAAGTAAAATTGTTCAATCCCGAATGGTAATTTTAATGCAGTGTTCATGCAGATTTTGAAAAAAAAGTTGTGCTGTCACTCATTTACGTGTCATGATTGTGAGTGGCGAATGAACCAATAGTTCAAACGCAGTGCTGATTTGATCAGTGAAAAAAAATACACCAAGGATGCGATTAGCAAATCAAGAGGGAGTCAGGTTACTCAACCTTACCGTAATGCGCCTTCAGAATAAACCCTGCCTCAATTAGGTCTTTTAAGGGTTGTATCGTGGTCGGGTTCACGGTGCGTGAAACAAAGGATATTTGGCTCAAATTATGTTTTGTACCCACCCCTTCTACGTGATGATCTCCGATCCTAATGTTCAGTTAACTTGGCACAAGTGCTCGCCTCTTCGAGAGGTATGTTGAATGGTAAGAACCATAGTTAAGGAACTCACAAGGTTTTTCGGAGTGACAGTTACTCCTTTCTCGTTTTCGGTGTCTGTATACACGACTTTATTCTTCGCTGGGATCTATTTTTTTCTATCCCTTCTTTTCGTTCTTTCGATTCCCTAACTTTTTCCTGGACTGACTCCCTTCGATTTTTTTCTTTTGAAGTCCAGCGGGATGCCCTAATTTTTGCCTAAGTATTAGCTTTCCAGCTTTTTCTTTTTCTTTTTACTTAGCGGGCTTTCTTATTCTTTCTTTTTTTCTTTTGGAACAAAGTCGTGTAACACTGATTGTCTGGATTGCTCCGAAAAGTTGTAACTGTCTTACTCCTGATTGGTGAGGTTTAACCATTGTGGTTGGCAATGTACGACCTCTTGAGAGGTATAAACTGATTGGTCCTCGAAAGGCACCACTCCTCTGTAAGATTTGAACGCTCGGTCAAGCTAGCTGACAACTACCCTGCCCCGGGTTAAGATGTGAGGGTTTAAAAGTCCGAAAAAACTTCTACTTCCTGGCTCGAAATGGTTAACAAGGGACTAACTCCTTATATCTCCAGTGTTTGGGGATTTGAAACAATGCCTTGTACGTCATCGGCAAGGTTTTATCTGAAAGCATACGATCATCAGTTATGAGTTTATTTCGTCATCCTCCCTCCAATCTTTGCTAATCACAGTGATAAAGCGGAGTAAATAAAATGTAATTGTCAATGCAATGCAATAAATGAGCGCCAGCGACATGATTAATTCAGAAAAATGCATAGTCACTTTATTAATATCACCATTCGAAACAAACAATGTTTACAGCAAGTAGTAACTAACAGAAAAGAAACTACAAATGCAAATGATAAAAAGTCCGAGGACTGCCAATGCTGAGGGTGCCCTCCTGTCTGGACCACTGGCTTCTTGAAAAGGACCCTCTGAATCTACGAGCTTAGACAGCTGAGAGGTTGGCATGAACAAACAAAACTCCTTCTGTAAAGGAAATGTATTCTTGGTCGATCAACTGTTGTACTTTGGCCTGAAAAGCTTTGCAATCTTCCGTCGAATGTCCGGGGGAGCCACCATGGTAACCACACTGAACGTGGGGATTGTACCCAGGAGGGTAAGGTTCTGGAACTGGCTTAAGAGCTTTAGGTTCCACCAAAGAACTCTGGATCAAAGATGGTAGAAGCTGGCTATACGGCATAGGCACTGGGTGAGAAGGAGCTTTCCTTCGTTCCAAATTGTTGCGAGGTCGATTCTGATTCTGACGCTGATTCTGATAACCTCGGCCACGAGTTCGCTGATTAGCATGAGGAGCGACATAACGTTCCTGATAGGGTGCCCCAGGCACAGTGGTCTGTCCAGCGTAACAAGCCACAGGAGATACTGATCCAACAGATTTCACCACTCCATCTCGAGGATATCCAACATCTGACATGATTGCATTGATCACAGCTCCTTCTTCATTCTGATAGTCATAAAGAGATTCAGCTTCACTAGCCTGACTGTTTGACGTAACTCCAAGCATTCTTTCGAGGTACGGGCTCTCCAGGGAGTGTACAAACATGCTCATTAACTTTCGGTCTAGGAGCGGCGGCTTCACTCTGGCGGCAAATTCTCTCCATCTCTGAACATACTTCCTGAAAGGTTCATCGTTCCTTTGAGACAATTCTTGCAACTGCATGCGATTAGGAGCCTCATCAAGATTGTAGTCATACTGCTTCAGGAAAGCATTGGCTAAATCTGCCCATGATCGGATCTGATCACTCTCTAACTGCATATACCAACTCAGAGATGCCCCAGTCAGACTATCTTGAAAGCAGTGAATCATCAGCTTGTCGTTATGCACGAATGAAGTCATTATCCGGAAGAACATAACCAAATGTAGCTTCGGACAACTATCCCCTTTGTATTTCTCGAAATTGGGCACTTTAAACTTTGGAGGCAATACAAGACCTGGCACTAAACGCATGCTCGCAGCATTCAGATCAAGAATGTTCTTATTCACCAAGGCAGCAATCTGGTCTTCCAACGTCTGAAGTCTTCCCATATACTCAGCAGTCAGTGGGTCCTGAATATCAACCTGTGGAACAACTCTCGGAGGTGGCAAAATCCTTGGAGAATCTTGCATAGAGAAAGTGAAATTGTGATACTCGGAGTCATTGAGAGAATATGAACCTCTGACAGGGGTTTGCACAGGCTGAGCAACATTGTTCATCTGAGCTCTTTGACCATTGTTATCTCCTCTATGCATAGCTGTGATGGCTTCCATGAACTGACCCAACTGGTGCTTCCACAATTCAAACTCCGCCCGAGTAATAACCAAGTTCTGCTCTCCTGAAGCCATGATCTATCCTAATGCTAACTCAAGTCCAATGCGAATGTTGGGAAATCAACTGATGAAGCGGACAAAAACGGGTAAGCTCCCTGTTCCGGATGAGGATGAATATGCAAAATGAAATGCAAATGCAAACAGTCATGCAAAAATGCAAAATGCACACACAAGGGACCAAGTGCCCCTGGCTGAGAAGAATCCACCATACTGGTCTTAGTCAGACCCATAACACTGCTTGAACCTGGTGTCAGCAAACCAAAACAATGCTCGAACCTGGTCTTCAACAGACCCTGTAAAGCTGCCTTCACATATCACTGAATCTCAATCAAGAAAACCGGTAATCTGGAAGTCAAGTTACCTGCATGCCCCAACCCCTCTCACAGGTAGGTGTCCTAATAACTGACACAAAGTATGGCATCCTATGCAGTCGTTGGCATCACAGACTTTCAGGGTTGATGATACGATTCCCAGAAGGAGTGGCATCATCAAATCCTGAAGAGGCCTCACTTAGCCAACTTCCAATTGATCGGTTCCCGGAGTCGACAATTCAACTAACCAACAACCCCTTCGACCCAAAGGGTAGAAAAAGAAGTCAACCAGAAGAACCTCGTTCGAGTGTGGATTTTGCGGGACACTAATGCAAGCAAAGCCGGCACGCGCCCACTACTTTCCACTCTAATTCTAAGTGCACTCAAGCCCAGGACCAGCTTATCTCTCAATAATAGAACACCCGTCACACCCCAATACAGCAATAATAACAATAATATAATGCTGAAAGTAAATGACAGAAAAAGTAAATCCATACAAAATCCTCGACGGGAAAACGAGCGCTAGGATTGACTCGCTTAAGGGACGTTGGATCCCCAGTGAAGTCGCCAGCTGTCGCTACTGCGAAAATCGGCGCCGGCTGAACAGAAGAGTCGCCACCGTGCGTTATTTATCCCAACAGAGGGAAAGGAAACGCTCGAAGTAAACCTACCGCAAAGACGGGAAAGGAATGGTCATCGCAACCAAATCCTGGGTTCGGGAGTCGGTTACGCAAGGGGAAGGTATTAGCACCCCTCACGTCCGTCGTACTCGACGGGATCCACGCTTGTTTTCTGGTACGGATTGTTATTCTATCTACTCTACAGGTCAGGGGTTAAAAGAAAAGAAAATGACTCGGCAAAGTATCGCACTTTATGCCTACGTATTCCCGTCTGGAACGAGAAATCAGAGTCAACGTAGTTCGCCTACCTACTGGAAAGGAGGGGAAGGTTGCTCGCTAGGATATCGCATCCTATGCCTACGTACTTTCATACAGCATGAAATATCAGAGGAAACGTAGTTCGGGCCACGTACGACACAAGTCTGTTTTGATTACTTTTATCTCCTTCTGAAAAAGGGTTTTTCTGCTTAACAGTCCAAGCGGACAAAAATGACATTTTGATGAGTTCACATTCTTTTACGGAAGAAGTGTCTTTTATTGGATTTGAAATCTTATTATGTTTTTCTGTTTGTTTTGAGAAAGAAGAGACAGAACTCTAACCTATGGTTGAAAAGGGGATCAAACTAACCTAATGTTATCATGCATGGGTTAAGACCTAATGTCTATCATGCTCCTCTCTTGCGCAGAGAGAAACAGAGATCCTAAGGGAATAGACGGAAACAGAAACAACAGATATATACAATAAAGTAGTAAAATGCATGAATGCAGCAATACAAGCGAGGCAAGGGAGTCCCACTCAACCTCGAACCTAGAAAACAACAGGCAAAAGAGAACAAAATTCGCTTTCAACCTAACAGACTAAATGGCACACAATACAGTCAGGGAAATTCAAACAATACACCAAAAATTATAAACAGCAAAAATAAACAGCAAAAGCAGTCTTCATCAACATCTGTCTTCAAGTCATCTTCAATCATCTACAAGCTTCAAGCAAGCATCAGTCTTCATCTTCACAGTCTTCAAGCAAGGTCTCTGTCTTCAATCTTCAGGGCTTTTCTTCAAGTCTCACTCTCCAAGATGAGGAACAGTTAACAGGATGCATTGGATGTTAAGCAATCAGTTGCCTACCAAGGGTGGCCTACTGACTGTTAACATGATACAGACAGTTTTCTCTCAAAAGTTCTATCTTTTAAATACATTCACTAATCCTTCCAAAGGAAGGAGGTGGGTATTTAAAAGAGACTTTGAATCATAGAGAAAGAATGGAGGCAAACAAGACCTTCCATGTTTGTGAATCAAGTTCCTATTCTAGAGCTCTACCTAACTCCTAAACCTTATAACCTTCAATAGCTGCCAGCAAGAGATACTCTTCATCAACTCTGGAAATTGATCTTCATTCCTTTAGTGTTCAATGGCTTCATCAGCAAAGTCTTCAGCTCAAACCCAAACCCCAAGCAGGCCCAATACCCCACACAGTCAAACAAATAACCCTAGAAAGGGCACACCACACAATCAATCAATTACAGAAAATATACTAATATTAATAATAGAATAGGGGAACTTCTAGCATTTTCTAAGGGATCTATTACTTACCCATAATACCCCTATAGTCCCATCATCTAATTTGTCCTAAAGAAAAACCCAAAAAGAAACTTGTTTTGTTATACCTATATTATATTCACAATCCTAATTGACTATCCTAATAGTTTCTAACTAAACTACCTAAAATAAATTCTAAAAAATAGTACAAAAATCAGGGGGGCACCTAATATCCATATCTAATTATACTAAAAAGAATGGGGTGAAAATCCTAAAGGAAGCTCCTAAACTAAATTCAACAAATAGAGGCATCAACTAAAAGAATTAAAAAATGCTATTAAATGTAAAAATATGCAAAAAATATGAAAATGAAGTAAAATGACAATTTTATGTTTTCATATTTTTCTTGACATAAAATAGAAAATAGGAAAAAAAGTTTCATTAAAAAATATGCATTTTTCAATTTTATATGAATTTTTAAAGTTTGAAAAAATTTGGAGGAAGAATTAAATGAGAATTGATGATGGGGTGCAAGAAGAAATAAAATGCAGTTGAAAATGAACTGGGCCCAGAACATGGGGGTGCTGGAAGTAGGGCGCTAGGCCCAGCTATTAGTTCAGAAAATCATTTAAAAAATCAAAAGAAAAAGATAAAACTATGGTGTAAATAGCATGGCATTGTAGTGTAACGGTTGGGCCTTGGACAAAGGGGGTGGGGAAAATAATTTCGTGTGAGCCCATGATGATATACTTATCCATTTTCGTGATTTAATCCCAGCCGTTGGATAGGCCTCCAAGTCAAAAAGTCAAGCGCAAATCCGACGGTAGATGTGTTGTCTTCTTCCTTTGGACACCTAGGGTTTTAGAACTCCATGAAAAACAACTTCATGCATGCAACTTCATCTTCTTCGTTCTCTCTCATTTCTCCACCAATTGCCATGATCCAAGAACCAAACTTGGCTAGAATTTTACGTAGAATACAACCATGCCCTTGGATTCCATTGAAACAAACTACATCATGCAAACCGTACAACTCCATGCACTCAAACTTTCTTCAGTTTTTTGACCATCACAAAACTCTACAATCTTTATATATAATTAATCCCTATGCCATGCTGATCAAAACCAACCAAAATTTGTGCATTATCGTCCATTAAATAGTGTGTTCTACCTCCATCAAGAATCAACCTCCATTAATGAAACCTCACTAATTGGTCTAAAACTCATCCAAATGAATCCCCTAATGGTCTCTAATAGTTTCACAACAAGAACCAATCCTAGCCATGCCTAAATCAAAGTGTGGAAAAGATTTTGCATACCTTGACCATACAATGGCAAGTGTTGAAAAACTTCGAACCAGGCCTTGTAGATCTTCAAGAATGGTCTCTATGTGATGAATAACACTCTTCTTGCACAAGATTTGATGGAGATGGCTTGTATCTTAAGATTCAATCCTTTTTGCTCTCTTGCAACTTCACTTGAAAAGCTCCAATTCTTCAACAATGGAGGCTCACTCTAGCATGAACATGTTCAGGGAGGTTTGTAGTGATGATTTGTGGAAGAAAATGGAAGGGTAATGAAGAGAAAAATGAAGTTTCAATTCAATTTGCAAATGGAGAATTTTTGGTTCAAACTCTTTTCTCTACCACCATTAACATCAACAATCACCAACCCTTCACCAATGGAGAATGAAATCAATATATAGACTAATTTGGAAGGGTCTAGAATCATCTAGATCAATCTAGTAGCAACTTGAACTTTCATGAAGATATTTTGCATTTCACTTTCCACCACATGAGATATCATGACAAAACCCTTACAACTTGAGTAATTATCTTCATTTTCTCCTTAAGTGGTATTTTGGACAAGATACAAAGCTTAAACACCTTGTTTATGAAGCTTTTCCTTGTTTTGGTTTGGTATGCCATTATGCAAGTAAGACTTTTACAAAGCAACCCCAAGATTTAAGCCTCAAATCAAAATTGTGGCTGAACCAATGTTCTTAAAATGTCCTTGGGAGTCAAAATGACCTATCATATGCCATGGTTTGGATTTGGAACTTGGATTTGAGGATTTTCCATTTCACTTGAATTAACTTATGCCCCATTTTTAGGCCATTTTTATCACTTTTTGCTATGAGCCTTTCCAACATCTCATGACCATCCTACTAGCCTTAAAACATCATTCTAAGCAACTTTGATGTTTAAGGTTTTTACATTCGAAGCTTGGAAGTAGGAGATATGGCCATATGCTTGAAATGACCTATAATGTCCAAATGACCAAAATACCCTTCGCTTGCCAAAGTCATAAGCAGAGTTCCACAAATCATATGAAGGCATACTATACCTTTCTAGAAAGCTACGATCATTAGGAACAACTTTCATGTTGACCAGAAATCCATTTGAAAAGCTCCTTCAGGGGTAAAAGTTGCTTGGAAGTCAAGTAACTTTCACAGACAAATTTCAGATGCCTCTGACGACCTGTAACTTGCAAGGACCATAACTTGAGTTCTATAAATCTCCTTGATGTCTTCCACCACTCAAATTAAAGGTCTTGAGATAATCTACAAGTTTCATGTTGGCGAAGGATCCATTTGAGAATTGCATTTTGAATTATCTTGCTGGGAAGTTTGCCATAAATCAGGGGATTTTACACAGAAACCCTAATTTAGAAACCTCTCTTCTTCTTGATTTCTCTTGATTTCTCCTTGGCACAACACCACATCTATATCTACATGTCAAATTATGAACCCCACATCTTTCAAATAGACCTTGATGACCTTCAACCAAGCATTTGACCTAGGGTTGACCCAGGGTTGACCCAGATGAAACCCTAGTTGACTGTCTTCAACTACAGCTCTTGCAATCACATCAATGACTTGTCTCACTTTCAAAATGACCCTCTAGGTCCTCCATGATGTCTATGTACCCTCCATGGCCTCAATTCATGACTCACAACTTCTTTGATGATCTTCAAATACCCTCAAGATAGGAGATAGATCCACTGCTTGGTCCACTAACTTCTCAGATTTCAATTTCTTCCTGATGACTTGGCTAAGATTGAATTTGAATAAGAATCTCTTGATATGCTCATAGAGATAAGAAGTGCATTTGGTCCCTTGTTGGATGACTTGCCCATGCTATGCTATGCGGATGATTAGACTACGTACATGACTTTTTATGCAAATGACAATGCAATTGAAACATAAACTAAGTGAAGTAGGTTGAGCAAATTTTAGGGTGCAACAGAAACCACGATCTCGTGCTACTCAGATATGTAGATGAGAAAGAGGCGAGTATGCTCATGGAAGAAGTCCATGAAGGCACATTTGGTATGCACTCCGGCGGGCATGCTATGACAAGAAAGATCCTGAGAGCAGGGTATTACTGGCTGACGATGGAGTCGGATTGCTTTAAATTCACGAAGAGATGTCATAAATTCCAGATTTATGCTGATAAAATTCATGTGCCGCCGTGCCCGTTGAATGTCATGTCCTCCCTGTGGCTGTTCTCCATGTGGGGCATCGACATGATGGGCAAGATCGAGCCCACTGCATCTAACTGTCATCGCTTCATCCTAGTAGCTATTGACTACTTCACCAAGTGGGTGGAGGCAACCTCATACGCTAATGTGGCCAAGCAGGTGGTGGCTAAATTCATAAAGAGGGACATCATCTGTCGTTACGGAATTCCCGAGCGGATCATTACTGATAATGGTTCGAATCTGAATAACAAGATGATGAAGGAGCTGTGCCAGAGTTTTAAGATTGAACACCACAACTCATCTCCTTACCGGCCGAAGATGAATGGCGCCGTTGAAGCGGCCAATAAGAACATCAAGAAGATTGTACAGAAGATGGTTGTGACCTATAAGGATTGGCACGAGATGTTGCCATTTGCACTCCACGGTTATCGTACAATGGTGTGTACATCAACCGGGGCAACTCCTTTCTCACTGGTGTATGGTATGGAAGTTGTCCTACCGTTAGAAGTTGAGATTCCTTCTTTGCGAGTTTTGGTTGACGTGAAACTCGACGAGGCAGAATGGATTAAGAACCGATTAAACCAGCTCAGCCTGATGGACGAGAAGAGGTTAGCATCGATTGCATATGGTCGTCTGTACCAAAGCCGAATGAAGAAAGCCTATGATAAGAAGGTGTGACCTAGAAGCTTTCAGACGGGTGATCTCGTCCTGAAGAAGATTCTTCCTCCACACTCCGATCACCGGGGCAAGTGGACTCCTAATTACGAAGGTCCTTACGTCGTCAGCAAGGTCTTCTCGGGAGGAGCCTTGTTGTTATCCGCGATGGATGGCGAAGATTTTGCATCCCCGGTGAACGCGGACGCAGTAAAAAAATACTTTGCTTAAAAATGACCCGCTGGAAAGAAAAAGAATATCCAGGCAAAAATGGGCATCCCGGCGAACCATAAAAAAGGGAAAAAGGTTCGGGCAAAAATTAGGGATATAAATTAAAAAGATGTACACCCGCAAAGTCGAAAATCCGGAAGGGCGACTTTGGCAAAAAAGGGTATCCCGGTGAATCGAAAACCCGGAAGGGGCGATTCAGGCAAAAGTTAGGGATTTGAAAAAGCAAATGACTGCGTTCTGCGTATGGACTTTCATTATTTAGTGGTTTGGAAGACCTGAGGGCCGTTTAGCTGAATCAATCTCTTCTGAAGCTGAAGCGTCGGAGAAGTATCGAAATCGAGTGGGTCATAGAGGGATCAACTCATGGTGTTCGTCTACGCCTCCTTGCCAACATTTGTGTATATACTGATGTATATTTATGTTTTATTTCTGCGCAGCTTCCTCATTCCAGGAGCTTGCATCTGTTGTAAAACATTTTTACCCATTCAGGGGTTCGTTATCAAAAAAATGTATACTATTCAACAATTTTGTTTGTCTGTTTAGCATTTATCTGTTTTGTTTGCGAAAAAGAACGCCGATGTTTTGATAAAATGCGCATACATAAACTTACTGGCCTAGGCCACTGATTGTTGAAACAATGAATTACTTGAACATTGTCGCAAGATGATAACCTTGATAGGTCCCTTTGAGAAGGGTATCTTGTCTGTTTGTTTGTATTGTTGCAGGTGTAGCATATACCAGGTGGCACGCCGTATGCGTCCCCAAGCAGGATGATTCCTTCCTCTCCAGCAGGTTCAGTAGCACCTCCCCGTGGAGTCTAAACATGAGATCGTAAGCATTGATATGTGTCCCCCCAGGCAGAGAAGAGTCTCTCCCCAACCAGATGCATCCTGAAGGATCGTCGTCCCCCCCAGCTGAGTCATATACTGAAGTATGCAGCACTCGATAAGTTCAAGACTGAAGTCTCCAGCGGAATTGAGATTCCCTACAGAGACCGCGTCCCTGCAGCAGTCGACTGGAGTTCGTTTCCCCAGGTTTTGTCCAATTGAGATTGGCGCGACTCCTTCTCCTCGGCAGTATGATTCCTCCCTCCACCAGAGTGGTTCCTTCTCCTTGATAGGCGGCTTTTCCCTTCAACATTTATTTTGCTGATGGGATCATAGCATTGTGCATGATTGCATAACATCTATCCTAAACGCGTAGCATTTCCACCGTGTGGAGCATTGCGCCATTGTCAAACATATGCATATGAGACATGAGCTAGGTTGTTACCGTTCTTGTTTTGCAGGTGTCCCCCGGCAGGGTGTGTGCCCAGGATGATTCTTGAAGTCTCAGAAGAGTTGTTTGGTTCAGGATGATTCTTGAATTCCCCAGCAAAGTCGTTTGCCCAAGATGATTCTTGAACTCCTCAGCGAAGTGGTTTGCTTAAGATGATTCTTAAAATCCCCAGTGAAGTCCTCAGCAGAGTTGGTTGCTCCAGTTGATGCTTAGAGTCCCCGGCAGAGTGTTTGCTCAGGATGATTCCTGAAATCTCCAGCAGAATTATTGGTTCAGGATGATTCTTGAAGTCCCCGACGGAGTTATTTTTCCAAGATGATTCTTGAAGTCCTCAGCAGAGTTGGTTCACCCAGAATGATTTCTAGAGCCCCGAAGCAGAGTTACTTGATAGTTCTCCAGAATCCCCAGCGGAGATATGTCATCCCCAGCAGGTGTCTGAACAGCGAAGTTGAAACTTCCTTTGAAGACTTGATGATTGAAGTCTGGCAGTAGTGCCAAAACCCCTGACTTACTAATGAAGTCTAACTACAAGGTCAAAGCAGTCCTTCCCGCCAACGCGGAATGCCTGATGGCAATGGCTTAGATACCCCTATTTTGGTTCATGATTGACCGAGAATTATATTCCCGACTTACTGACGAAGCTCGGCTGACGCCCAAAAAACTTCTTTGAGTTCCCGACAGCATGATTAACTTGATTGTTAAAGAGTTCCTAATGACCTGATGAGTCCCGAGGAATCCTTCTGCCACAGTGTCGCAGAATGCCTGACGGTAATACCAGCTATGTATCGCCAGTTACCGTGTAACCGGTGACCCCTTGATGACTTGAGGACGGAGATCTACAGTAAAATCAGATTATCATCCTGATGGAGATTTGAGATTAGACCTTTCACCGGTTACCGTGTGACCAATTCCCCAGAAGAGTTGCCGTGCAACTGTCATGTTCAGTCTTGAAGATGTTCCTACCAATCCAAGTATTGTCTACCTGTGCGTGGTTGGAAAATCACCTGTCATCGTACAACCGGTGATCCCTTGATGATTTGAGGATGAAATGGTATTAGATAAATCAGAGAATCATCCTGACGGGGGTTCAGATCATTATTTCTCTAGCTAGTTGCCGTGCAGCTACTACTTCAATTTCCGAAGATTTGTCCCCATCAGAGTACCGTGTACTTGTGCAGTTGGCAAATTTCTGGGTTTGTTGGTATTCAACCATCTTTTACCCTGATTGTTTGAGAGTCGTTCACTTCTCACCCAGTCAGGTCCAAGCCGTTTGAATAGGGGCAGCTGTTGCACCCCAAAATTTGCCCAACATTTCTTTACCTAGCTTATGTTTCATTTCATTCACATTAGCATTATCATTTGCATTTCATTGAGATGTATGCAGGAGATCAAGAGGTATGATTACCAATTGAGAGCTACACAAGACTATGAAGCTAGCTAAGAAGGTTATTCAAGTGTTCAAGGGTTGATATCCTTGTCAGAGAAGTTAGAAGATCCTCAGAGAGAGTGGTTGAAACCCAAGA
The DNA here is from genome assembly GCA_963859935.3 of Lathyrus sativus. NCBI lineage: Eukaryota > Viridiplantae > Streptophyta > Magnoliopsida > Fabales > Fabaceae > Lathyrus > Lathyrus sativus. The sequence continues at coordinate 212,384,897 of OZ012739.1, read as the reverse complement.
GGGTGTGTCTCCTAACTTGAGAGTTGTGGGAAGTCATCAGATGTTTCTGAAGCCATGAAGTTAGACTTGAGGTCTTGAGAGAGCTCATGATAAGTGTTGAAGATCACCTTGAGGCCTAGACAGGTCATTGTGCAAGATTAAGGAGGCTCAGCCATGAATGGTGCAGCTAGGGTTTGACTGGGTCAACCCTAAGTCAACTGATGATTTGAAGAAAGTTGAGACCCAATTCAAGAGCCATGTGATCATGGATTGATGCATTGAGATGTTATAAGGATGATTCCAAGGTCAACTCATCATGATTGAAGAGTTTGAGAAGTTTCAAGCTAGGGTTTCTAAGACTTGACAGTGTAAAATCCCCTAGTTTGACCCCTATCTTCAAGGCAGTTTAGCTCAAGATGTGATTGTCATCTCATCTTACCCCCAACATGAATGTTGTAGAGCATGATCTTAGCTTTAATTTGAGTGCTAGAAGTCCTTGATAGGATTTGTAGAACTCAAGTCATGACTTTGACAAGTTACAGGTCATCTGAGGTATGTGAATTTGGAGCCTGAAAGTTGTCCAACTTGCATGAAACTTTTGCCGTAGAAGGATGATTCTTATGAACTTTTGGTAAACATGAATGTTGTTCCTTATCCTCTTAGATTTCTAGAGAGTACTAGAAGTCCTTGATAGGATTTGTAAAACTCAAGTTATGGATTTGACAAGTCAAGGGTATTTTGGTCATTTGGAGATTATAGGTCATTTCAATCATAAGGCCATAACTCTCATTTGCAAGCTTCAAATGGGAAAATGTTCAACATCAAACTTGTTCAAAATTATGTTTTAAGGCTAGAAAAGAGGTCATGAGAGCTTGGAATTGCTTGTAGCTCAAAATCACAAAAATGGCCTAAAATAAGGATGAATTTCAAATGAACCAAAGATGGAAATTGGGATTTTTGATCTACATGTCCAAACCAAGCCATATGACATACCAATTTGATTGTAAAACATATTTTAAGAACATTGGTATTGCCACAATTTTGAATTAAGGGTTAATTTGAGGACTTGCTTTGAAAAGTGATTACTTGCATCTTAAGTAACAATTGCCAAACCAATATTCAAGGCATAACCAAGGCTCCTTTCAATCCAAACACATCCAAAATACCATTAGGAGAGAAATTGGAAGAGAATGAGGGTGAATACAAGCTGCCAACATGAGCTGTTATGAACACACCATGAGATTGAACTTTCCATGACATGAGATTTTGAATTTCTCATTAGAGTGATCTAGAACTTTCTAGATCATCTATACATGTTCTATATATGATTTAGAAGTGGTTCAGAGTGAAGGTTGGTGAGAATTGAGAGAGGAGAGTGAGATTGCACTTTGAAATTTCTCATTGCAAATCAAAATCGGTTACAAGGTTTGAAGCCATTTCAATCCAAGATTTTGATCTCAGAAGCTTGCTTTAGCATTGGTGGATGATTCCAAATGGAGAATTGAGCAAGATTGGTGAAGAATCGTGTGATAGCCATTGACATTTTTCATCTGCAACTCAGAATTAGTTTCAAGAATCCAGAGCATTTCAACTCTTTTCATTGCATACAGAAGGTTGGTTAGAGGCTAGTGAAGGATTCTGCAAGTTCTTGAGGGTGGAGTTGAAGATTCAACCCCTCTGTTTGCTCAAGTTTACCAGGTATGCAATTCTTATCCCATGGCTTGATTTAGGTAGAATCCAGAGGAATTAGGGTGTTATATGCATTGTAGATTGATGTAGGAAGGTTTTTGGATCATCGATTCGGAGATTAGTGACCAATTAGGGTTGTTCCAATTTTCGGTTGAGATTGTGTTCTTGCGAATCTTGAGGTTTTAGAATGAATTAATGGCATGAATGGATTCTTGAGGAAATTTGGGGCAAGATTCATCAAGGAATCGTGGCCAATGGTGGATTCTATAGAGAGTTAGGGTTGTGGAATGTTGATCGGAAAAGTCACCGGCGGTGACTCTAGCGCGCGCAGGTGGCCTGAGTTTCAGAGGTTCAAAAGGTTGAAGACAACCTTAGGGCCATTGGATCGTAGTTGGACTTTGACTGGAGACCTCATCCCACGGCCACGATTATTTCCAAGTTTGTGAAGGATTTCTGAACTATAATGAAACGCAGCGTTTCATTAATCTGATGGTGTTGGGCTTAAGGCAATAGTTGATACTCCCACCCCCCTTTTGGCCCAGTTTGGATATTGAATTGAGAATATTTGCTATCTACACCGCGCGCATGTTTATTTTATTTTAATTTTCATTTTATTTTTCATTTCATTCATGGATATTGGAAAATTCATAAAAAATGGAAAAATGACTCAATTAATCCCATTCTTTTTGCCATGGATTAATGATTGAATCTAGTATTTTTTAGATAAAAAATATTATTATTCCATGCATTTTCTGATTTTATGGGCATTTTACATTTTAATTGATATTAAAATAGTCATGTTTGATGCTTGATTTTGTTGAATTTGGTTTGATCATGTGATGATGATTTTGGCCTTGATCTTTTGTGAGTAGCTAGCATAGATATGCATGTTCCCCCTAGATTTTTCTAACATTTTTGTGATGAATATAAGTGGTAGTTTTAGGTTGAAACTTTAAGAGCTCCATTTTTAGGGTTTATGGTTGATACCTTGTGGTTTAGATTTTATTTTTAGAACTTGGTGGATGATTCAACCTCTGATTTTTGTATGGTAGATTCATGATTGAATTAGGGTCCCTTAGGAATTTTTGTAGGAATTTTCAATGTGGTTTTCTATTTTTGTTTGATTTTAGTTTAGATACTAACTTTAGGTGATTCTAATGCACTAATTCCCCTAGAATGACTTCTTTAGTTCCCTTAGATTAGGGTTTTGTTTCTCTTGCTCTTGGATGAGGTTGAAGACAAGCTTGGGCTACCATGGATTGAATGAAGAAGCTTGGATGTGAAGATCTTCCCTTCTTTTGGTGTAGTGTTGATTAGGTGTTAAGATTAGGGTTTGTAGGCAGAGCTTCTAGATAGATTCTCTTCCTTCATAAACATGGAAGATGTTGATCACTTACATTCTTACCTATGATGTAAGGTCCCCTTGTAAAGGCCTCATCCCTACTTTGGTAGGATGTGTGGCTCTTTACAAGCTGGTAGAACCTTTGAGGGTCCCTTTCTCTGATGATGGGATGCTTAGTGGTGACCTTTGGTCTTCACTCTGCTACCAATCATCCAAACTTTGCTCTTGTTAGATGAATCTTTCTCCCTTGCTAGAGGATGGAGTTCCTTGCTTGAAGAGAGTGAGGGATAGGAGTTGATAATTCTTTGTGTTTGAAGATTACCCTTAGGAGCTGAAGCTTGTAGATCAGGAAGAGCAAGTTGATACTTGTAAGGAGGAGAGGGCTGAAGCCTGAAGGTCCAGAAGAACAAGTTGACACTTGTGAGGAAGATCAAATTGAGATTGAGTGAATAGCTGAGGATTGACGAATAAAGGATAAGTTGATACTTATGTTGATACATTGAGAGCCTGACGGAGCCAAGTTAATACTTGCAGTTAGGAGTGAAGCCTAAAGGTGGAATTTACTAGAGAGCTGAAGCTTGAGGAAGAGAGAATAAGTTGATAATTATGTTTGATGTGTTAGAAGCTTGAAGAAGCAAGTTGACACTTGCTATTAAAGATGATAGCCTGGAAGGGTGGTTGAAGTCAGAGGGCTGAACTGATGTAAGAGATTGTTTTGCTGTGGGAGCTGTGGATCTGCTTTCCTGTCTGTTTTCTTTCTGTGCAATTGTATTAATGTGACTTGTTTGATTTGCTTGATGCATTAGAATAAGTTCATATTTAGATTTATTTAATCTAGGAGCATGATTGCACTAGAGGTTGAGTTGCTTGTATTGTTACTGTATGGCTTTGCTTGCGGGTATTCGGTAGAGCCCAGCTCCCTTGCCTATGTGGTCTGGTGTGTTTGCTTGATGGCACTTTCATTTCCTCTGTATGATTGCAGTTATTCTATCTTGCTTGATAGCATGTTATTTTCTTCTGTATGATTACAATTACTCATATCTGGCTTGAGGTTGAGATGAGCTTGTGGAGGTTGATGCCCCACACACATTTCCTCCCTCACTTGCATTGCATGCATTTTACAGTCGTTTACTGTATATCTGTTTACTGTTTAAGCTGATGCTTTATCTGTTTCTGTTTATCGTTGACATGATCCCCTAGGAATCTCACTTCCTTTTATAAGGAAGTGATGATTAGAACTTTAGGTTGAAACCTATGCATGATAACTTCTAGGAGTTCCCTGTTTCAAACCTCAACCATAGGATGAATCCTTGGCATGACAACTGATAGGACTTGATAGTCTCCCCTTAGCTGAGCCTGTTCTCTCTTCTCATCTCAAAACAAATCAAAACACAGTAATAAAGGTTAACTGACGTCGTACGTTACGAGCCTTAAGCTATCTGAGAAAGGATTGTTGGAAAGTTTCTTTTCAACAGTCTGGATGTTTAGTATGGCACCCTTTGGGTGACATGCGACACATTCACTCTCAGGTCATAGTCTCTAGTGCGATATTAGTTGCAAACATCCATAAAAAACATTTCTTCCGTAAAAGACAGAAAACAAACTTCAAACCTTTTTGCCCCGTGGGCCCATAATTCAAAGGAAGCTTTTATGAAGAAAAGAGTGTCGTTAACTCCCAGTTCTACCGCAAACGGTAACGCCTAAGTCTCCAAAGGTCGAGCTGCGTATGCCAAACTGCTGGAACTGTTTGTTAACCCTACTCGATAAAACAGATGAATCTGAATTCCCGTAATCTGTATTATCCCGAACTACGTAAGCTCTGATCTCTCATACCTGTTGAGAGTACGTAGGCACAATACTGACGTATTGGCGAGCCACCTTCCCCATAACCCGTAGTTAGTCGAACTACGTTGACTCTGATTTCTCATTCTCTGATGAGAATACGTAGGCATAAAGCGCGACGCTTTGCCGAGTCATTTTCTTTTCTTTTTTAAGCCAGCCTTGATAGATAGATAGATAAAACCAACCCGTCAGATAAACACAACAAGCGTGGATCCCATCGAGTACGATGGACGTGAGGGGTGCTAATACCTTCCCCTTACGTAACCGACTCCCGAACCCAGACAATGGTTGCGATGACCTTGTCTTATACCATTTCGTCAGGTTTTTCCGATCGTTTCCTTTCCCGTTCTGAGGGATAAATAACGAAAGGTGGCGACTCTTCTGTTTTGCCGGCACATTATTTTCGCGGAAGCGACAGTTGGGACCAGAGTTGGTGCAGTAGACTATTGAGACAATACAAATGATACATGAGAAGATGAAGGCATCTCAGGATAGGCAGAAGAGTTATTATGATAACCGCAGGAAAGAGTTAGAATTCAGTAAGGGTGACCATGTATTTTTGAGGGTTAACCCAGTGACGGGTGTTGGACGTGCATTGAAGTCCAAGAAGTTGGATCCGAAGTTTATCAGGCCGTATCAGATTTTGCAGAGGATTGGTGTTGTGGCTTATAGGGTGGCGTTGCCGCCAGAGCTTTCGAACTTGCATGACGTGTTCCATGTGTCGCAACTTCGGAAGTATGTACCCGATCCGTCTCATGTGATTCAGAGGGATGAAGTCCAAGTTAGAGAGAATCTAACTGTGGAGACGTTGCCGTTGAGGTTCGAGGATCGCAAGATGAAGCGACTCAGAGGAAAAGAGATACCTTTGGTGAGAGTGGCTTGGGGAGGTGCTGCAGGAGGCAGTGTGACATGGGAACTAGAGAGCAGGATGCGGGAAGCGTATCCAGAGTTGTTTCCATCAGGTATTTTCGAGGACGAAAATAATTAAAGTGGGGGAGAGTTGTAACACCCATTTTAATTATTCAAGTTTTCTGATGAATTTTATTTTCGGCATGTTGCGTGTAATTTATTTGAAGAATTAAGGTCCATAATATTAGAATAATTATGATTAATAATAATAATAATATGATGATTAATAGTGTTGATACTATTATTATTAATATTATTGTTATTATTATTATATTTAAAAATATTAGTGGAAATTAATTGTGGAAATAAAGGAAAATAAGAAAATGAGGATTAATTGGAACTAAGGGCATTTGTAGGGAAAAAGGAAAAGAGGAAAACATGATTGTGAAGGAGAAGAAGAGAAAACACGGTTGAAGAGGAAAAACAAGGTCTGAAGCAAGAGCAAGAATTCGTTGGGCTGTCAATTCGTGTGGAATTCTTGAAGTTTCATCATCATCAAGCTGCATTTCGAGGTAAGGGGGGAGATTGATCGGTTAATCGGGTATATTGCATGAAATTGGTAGAAAAGGGGAAAATCCCTAATCCCCATAGATTGATGTTAATGTGATGTTGATTTTGTGTTTATGATTCTGCAATGGTTGCGTTTATGGTGTTCGATTTTGTTGCATGTGTTAATTGAGGGAATTTGGGGGTTTCCGGGTGAATTCGAAGTTATGCCGGAAGTTGGTAATTGAGTAGATGTAAGCGTTACCGGGTAGAACTGAGTTGGATGTTATAGTCGGGTGGTGGAACGATTTTCTAGTATGATGGGGTTTGACTTAGGAATAGAATCGGCTGAGCTCGGAGTGCGTTGGCGAACTGGGCAGCGAGTGCTGCCTTTTGCTTCTGTTTGGATTCGCTAGGGGTTTCGCCGGGCGAGTCCCAGCGAGTGTTCGCTGCGGGGCTTCGCCAGGCGAATGGCAGCGAACATGACAGCATTTTGTGATTTTTCTGCTGTGCTGTTCCGTTCTTGTGTGGTTGGACCCTGGTTGGTCATGAGTGAGTACGTGGTTATTGTGGATCGGTTGAGAGCATGAAGGTGATGTAGAGGGCGTGTGCTTGAATACTTGTTGATACGAACGATTGAACTAAAGTACGCTGTGATGCCTAAAGTGGCTACGTATCCCTCGACTAGGAATGAGTATGCGTGGATGCGTACGTGAGATGTATTGCACAGTGTGCAAAATATACGGATCAGTAGGATCATTATGCATGGAGTATGTTGTAGTGATGTGTTGTGGTGAGTGGGTCCGTAGGACCGATACGCTTTATATGCGTTGTGATTATGTGATGTTGTGTGACGATTGGATCGGTAGGATTGGATGCACTTGTGTGCTTGATATGTATGTGATATATGATTGGATCGGTAAGATCGGTACGCCTTATGTGCATAGTATGTGATATGTTGTGTGGTAGTTGTGATCAGTAGGATCGAACATGCCTTGTGAGCATTGTATTGACGTGTTGTTGTGTGGTGATTGGATCAGTAGGATCGATGCACTCTGTGTACTTGTGTATGTATGCATATTATGATGAATGGATCCATAGGATCATGTGCACTGTGTGTGCCGTGTGGTTATGCATAGCGTCTTGCATGGTATGTGGACGTGGTGAATCGTTGCTCAGTGGAGCGTATGCGATTCACTCACGTGCTCCAAATGGGGAGCGTGTGGACGTGAGGCCTGTGTGGCTCATGTGCTCCAAATGGGGAGCGTGGACGCGATGTATGAGTTACTCGCGTGCTCCAGTGGGGAGCATGGACGGGAATTTGGATCGTTGCTCGGATGGAGTGTATGCGACCACCCGTGTCCCAAGTGGGGGACGTTGATATTTGATTATATGAGCTCAGGAGGAGCGTGGTAGGGATATATCGTTGCTCAGGGGGAGTGTATGCGATCTATCCTGAGTTGAGTCGGTACCGCATTCTGTGGAGTCCAGTACATGTGTTGCATAGTGAGTTGTGTATGCGTTGTGATTGTTGATGATGGGATAGTAGGTCCGGATATGTGGTATATGAAATAAATGATTTATTGCTTTCTGCCTTTTATTTCATGTATATTTATACCATTAATATTTGATCGTGAATCTCACCCCTTTGTTGTTGTTGTGGTCTGTGCTTCTTCGGAAGTACAGACAATCCAGGTGTTTAGCTAGCTTGGATTGTGGCGTCGTTGTAGGACATGCTCTGATATGTAACACCGGGGCTTTTGGGAGTTTGTTGTTATTTGTTGTTTATGTGTGCCCCCTGTGGCGTATCTGTTCTTTTGTGGGATGTGCGATGATGCTTGATGGATATATATTGGGCAGATGGTCGATTTTTGTATATATGATGATGTATATATACATGTTATGTGGTTTATGGCAGACTAATTTTATTTTTCCGCTGCAATATTACTGAAAATGATTTTGAGAAATGTTATGTGGAATCTTGTGGAAAAATTGTGACATCCCGTAAGTGGGAGAAACTCTGATATGTGCTTATTTTAATCGTTTTATTTTATTTTGGGAAACGGGGTGTTACAAACTACGGCTGCTTTGATTCTTCACTTCTTTTAAGTGAAGATACGTAGGCACAAGAGCACCAATCCTAGTCGAGCACTATCCCATCTTTTTATCTATAGTTTTCCGAACTACATTGACTCTGACTTTCTCATATCTATTGAGAATACGTAGGCATAGGACCACGAGGTCCTACCGAGTCTCTTGTCCCTGTTTCCAACCTTTCTCTATCCCCTTAGAACATTCTTTATAGCAGTATTTTTTAGCAAATACCTTCACGCATAGACAAGCAAATGGTTCCCATCGAGTACGATGGATGCAAAGGGTGCTAATACCTTCCCTTCACATAACCGGCTTCCGAACCCTTTCTCTTGGTTGCGAGACCGTCTTATCTGTTTCTTTTTAGGGTTTTCTCGATGTTTCCCCTTCCCATTTTGGTATAAATAAAGTTTGATTGCGACTCTTCTGTTCTTCTTTTCGCCTCTCCGTCGTTGCATTTTTTCGAGTAACGACAACACCCCATCGAATTCTCAAGAACCGTCAGATACATTATCAATGGTCTTCCTGCTACCGGAGGCAAGAGGGTTGAAGGTTCTTGAAAATACTCTTTTATCTTTTCAAAGGCTTTTTGACAATTTTCGTTCCACCTGACCACTTGATCTTTTCTTAATAATTTGAATATGGGCTTGCATGTGGTTATAAGATAAGAGATGAATCTAGATATGTAGTTCAACCTACCCAAGAAACCACAAACCTCTTTTTCTATTCTCAGCTCAGGCATTTCTTATATTGCTCTTATTTTAGCAAGATCAACCTCGATACCTTGTTCACTGACAAAAAACCCAGCAGCTTATCAGATCTCACCCAGAAGGTGCACTTGTTTGGATTCAACCATAGCTTGAATTTCCTTAATCTTCCAATTGTTTCTGAACCTCTTTTTTGATTTTGACAGCCATATCTGGTCTTGTTCTTCTCATCTTTTTCTGGACCAGAGGATAACCTTCTTTAAGAGGAAAACGGTGCATAACAATGTTCGTATCAAGCCCAAGCATATCCTGGTAAGACCAAGCAAAGATGTCTACATATTCTTGTAGCATTTCAACCAATCTTCTCTTGACACTGTCTACTAAAGCATCTCCAATTCTGATTTCTTTCTTGGCATCGTCAGTACCCAGGTTAACAATTTCAATGTCCTCCTGATGAGGCTGAATCATCCTTTCCTCTTATTTCAAAAGTATGTCCAATTCTTCAAGAAGTTCACAAGCTTCTTCAGTCTCCTCTCCAGCTTGGTAAATTGGATTGTCGAAATTATACCAAGCCACAACTGAATCATTATAGATGGGATATGAGATGATGGATCTGCACGAGTGATGTTTTAGGATTTATTAAGAATGCGAAAACAAAATCAAAAACATATTTCCATTTTAAAGATGTAAAAGCAAAAATGAAAGACAGGGAACAAAATATTTTAATGAAAACGCCCTTTTATTTATGATAACATTGAAAGCAAAAACATGTAGCCCTACAAATGAGTCATTATGTCTTGGGAAGAACGTAGGATTTGACATATGTAAAAACAAGAAATTTAATCTTCACGAGTGACAAGGATGACTTCCTCAAAAGACCAGTTGCAAAGTTCTTGGCCGGGAATGCAAGGGAAAATTCTGCTATTCATATCACAGTCATTATCGACTTCATCTTCCCCTATTACATTAATTCAGTCAAAAACAACCCCAAGCACTTGAAAACTTAACAGGACCTCTGAACCTTGGTAAAGCTTGTGATGGCTTGTATCCCAATCCGAACCTATCCTGATTCATTGGCACCTCGAGAACTTTGCCCCAGCCCTGAGAACTTTTGGCCTCAACTACAACACGAGCTTCCATCAATGAAGACATAGAAACCTCAGACCTTTTATCTTACACCGGAGGCTCCTTCTGAATTTGGACTGCTTCAAAAGGCTGACAAAGGATTTCATGTATTTCACCATCAACTTCCACATGCTTAAACGTTGACAAATGACTGACCATGATGTCTTCCTCTCTGCACACTATAACCACCTTCCCTTCAACCATATATTTAAGCTTCTGATGTAAGGTCGAAGTTACTGCCCCAGCATAATGAATCCAAGGACGACCTAGCGAATAGCTATAGGCCGGTTGGATATCCATGATATAAAAGGTCGTATCAAAACCTCGGGTCTGACTTTAATGGGCAAAACCATTTCACCAAACACAGACCTCTTTGATCAATTGAAAGCTCGTACCACCAAATCACTGGGTCTAAAAATCACCCCCTATACATCTAGTTTCATGAGGGCTTTCTTTGGCAAGACATTCAATGATGACCCATTATCCACCAAAACATGGGATAACAAAGAACCCCTACACTCCAAAGAGATGTGTAAGGCATTGTTGTAGTTCCTCCCAGCTGGAGTCAAGTCCAAATCAGTAAACCCCAACCCATTATCTGCATTGACATGGGCTACGACCCCTTCGAGTTGATTCACATGAATTTACTACGAAACATATTCACCATTCAACACTTTCAGCATCATATTTCTATGTGCCTCAGAACACAATAACAAAGATAGAACGGAAATTTTGGATGGAGTCTGATTCAACTGGTCAACAATTTTATAATCACTCTTCCGAATTAATCTCATAAATTCCTCAACATCCTTTGAAAAGGAAGCATCACTAGACTGTTGTTGCATGAAATCTTCCACAACCTGCTTGCCTTTACCCTTATCAGATTTATCAACATTAACATCTTGAGTAACTGGGGGAGAGAAAACCATGCCACTGTGTGTAATACCTCTAGCCCCAACAATGTTATCCATATTAGGTCCAACATCTGAGGAACCCACCAATTATTGTTTCTGTCCATTACACAATACCTTAGCTCTGTAATTCCACAGAATCGCCTTAGTACTTTCATATGGTATTGGCCCTGGTGTGGTGTTAACGAAGGGTGCTTGCCGCACTGGCGCTAATATGTGGATAGTATTGTACAAAATAGAGATGGTTGCAACATCTTTATCATCATTAATATTGTCCCCAATAAGAGTCCTATCAAACTGAATTTGTCCTTCATCTATCAATATCTGTATACCTTCTTTTAAGAAATCACAACCCTCTAGAGGTAATACACATCCTTGAAAATCAAATTCACATCCCAGGAATACATCTCCCTTTAACAAATGCTCTTTGATAAACAATAACGGGGTCTTTAACTTATTGACGCCAGTCACCAGATTCAACCTCTCCCCACCTTAAATAGAATTTACCATTGTCGCGCCATGTTGTGGCATTACATTCGGCCCGTTATTAGTGGGAATACGTCATAGGTGGAGTGTCAAAGTGCCTATTAACCATCTTCGGCCTGTTTTGGTACTCACGAGGAGCATAAGATTGCTGTTGAAGTGCAGCCGGGATGGCTACAATAGCAACTTGCTATGTAGAATTCTAATTTGTTCTACCTTCACCCCTGTAAGAAGAAATGGAATTGGTATCCCTTTCCCTCCTATTGGGAGCCCCAACATACGACTTCTTACCTCCTCTAGATGAGAGGCCATTACCTTCTTCGATATTTCCAAGCTTGATTCCACCATCTACCCTTTCTACAGTCATCGTAAGATCTGAGAACCCAGCTGTTGCACCCCAAAATTTGCCCAACCTTTGTCTTAACTTGGTTTATGCTTCATTTCATTTCTTTATAGCATTTACATTGCATAGAATTTTTCATTGAACAGGGGATCAAGGGTTTGTGCATATCAAGAGGAGTCTACTTAGAGGGTTGAGCCTAAGCAAGGGGTTTTACTCAAGTTTGAATGGTCATCAGGACATCTTGAAGTGGTCAATGTCTTGTGAAAGGATAGATGGATGTGTGTGGGTCAGCTCCTAACTTGGAGGCCAGTTCAAGATCATCAGAGGCTTGCGAATCATGGTTATGGATATAAGATATTGAGAGAGCTTATTTAGTGCCTTGAAGGTCATTGTGGAGCTCATCCAAGTGTTTGTGCTAAGTGTGAAAAGTTACAGTTGAAGGTGTTGCAATTAGGGTTTCATCTGGCTAGTCTTCAGTCAATTGTGAAATTGAAGGAGATTAAAACTCAATTCAAAGTCTCTATGGTCATGGGATGTTGTGTTAAGATATATGAGATATCATTTCAAGTTCAATTCATCAAGGATCAAGTGTGTTAGAAGTTACTAAATCAGGGTTCTCAGGGTAAAATCCTCTATTTAGTGTCTAACTTCAAGACTACCTATCTCAAGATACAAGTTTCATATCAACTTTTGACCAACATGAAACTTTTAGAGCATGTTCTTAGCTTTATTTTTAGTACTATAAGTCCTTGATTGGATTTATAGAACTCAAGTTATGCTCCAGACAAGTTACAGGTCATCAGATGAATGTGATTTTGGTCAACAAATGTCAATCAACTTCCAAGCCATTTTTGATCTAGAAGGATGTTTATCTTAAACTTTTGGCCAACACGAAAGTTGTAGGTATTGGTCTTAGCTTTCCAAAAAGTACTAGAAGTCTTTCATCTTATTTGTAGAACTCAAGTTATGAGGTTTGCAAGTCAGGGGTATTTTGGGAAAGTGAGATTATAGGTCATAAAATTATAGGTCCATTTCACCAACTTGCACACTTCAAATGAAGATTTTTCCAACACCAAACTTGCTCCAAATGGTGTTATTTGCTTAGTCAAGCATTGCGAAGTCATGGAATAGGCTTGGAATGAGAAATTGATGTGTGAATTTTCATGGAAGGAAGTTTAAAAGGGCAAAATTGGAATTAATTCATTATTGACCATTTTGGTGCAAATGAGTACATTTTTTGAGTGCAAACAACATTTTAAACACATTGACAATTTTATATCTTGAATTTGAGGTGTTTTAGTGAGCCATTTTCAAGGTTGCTTCATTATGAAGTTACACAACAAATCTCAACCATTGAGATTAGGCAAGGCTTTAATCCTAGCCATTCACATCCCATATGGTACCAGCAAGCATTTTGAGCCATTTTGGAGCCAATTTTGAGAGAATTTTGTGTACATTAGTGAGCTTCAATTTCAATTCCTTGGATTTTCAATTGGGCTGTTAGAGGCTGAGATTGGGCTCAATTCTTATCAAGATCCATCACATATAAGGTTTTGGTCATGAACAAATCATCAGAAGTGAGAATTGGAGCCAAATTGATCAAGAACAATTTTGAAAAAGTGTTGAAAATTCAAATTTCGAATTTGGAGAAAGAAGCCATTTCAAGACAAATTGTGAATTGCAAAAGCTCTATTGAAGTTTATTGAACGATTCTGGATATTTTTCTGCAAGCTTAAGCTCCATTTGAAGGCTCAGTGAAAGTTCTCCACTAGGTAATTACCTTTCAACATTACACTCTGGTTATGCATTGATTCACTGCCATTTTTGCATATTTGAGACGTAGAAACAATGTAGATCATTAATATGTAAAACGAACTGGCATTGGTGTTGATTGTTGGATGATGCTCAAAAATGTTTGGATCTGTTTTGGCTTGTTTATGCGTGTTCTTGCTTGTTTGATGCTTGATCTGTAACCTACACAACCTCTAGATGAGTTTTAAACCAAATTGGAGTTGTTTTGATGAACTTTTTGTGTTGGTGCTCAAGTTTGTTTGATTCGGTTTGCTCTCATGTTGCGTGATAAGTGAATTTTGAGATTGGATTTGAGATCCTCATGATCTCTAGATAAATTTTGATATAAAAATTGTGCAAAATAGTTGAGTGTTGATGATACACGTTGTTGCTACACTATTCACGGTTGAGGACCGGCCGGAGAAGACGATGAACAGTACTTCTGGCCGGCGACTGGTTTTCCCCCTTGTTCCATTGAAGAAGATGATGTGTGAGCCCTTGGATCTGTTGTTGTTTTGATCATGCGGATGAAATTAAGACGTACCGTGTACGTCCTTTTCTTTGCTCCACCAGATCTCATTTAAATTGGTCATTAATGTGCTGGCAGGCTGTTGGCCACATGATGTGAATACCAAGTAATCAAACGTCCTATATTGAGGACTACCGTGCGCGCTGTTTGACTAGTTTCATGGGATCTTTGTTTGTTTTTTATTTATGAATTCTGGCGTGTGGGCTGGGTTGCTCTTTGCACCCCCCGTTTGGCCCAATGTTTGTTTTGAACTGCATATAATTGCTATTTGCCACACAGGTTTTCTATTTTCTTTTTATTTTCTTTTGTTTATTATTTTATTTTCTGTTTAGAATTTAAATCATTAAAAATAACTCCAATACTTTAAAAATTCACCAAAAAATTTTTTTATCAACTTTGAGATGTCTACTTTTTTTTGGATATTTTTATTTTATTTTTCAGTTTTATTTTCAATTAAAAAATGAATTAAATATTGGAGTGGTTTTAGATGGTTTAAATTGTAACATGGTTTGCTTTTGCATTTATTTCTCTCATTCCTTTTTGATCCAATGATTGAAAATTGATCCTCATCTCAATGATGAGTTGATCAATATTTGAGGATCATTTTTCCCCTGGTTATTGACTTTTGGGTTGACTTTTGTGGCTTCTCTTTTTGTCTTTGTTTCTCCCATTTCAAAGTGGTACATCTAAATGAATTGTTTCTTTTGATGGTGCTTTAAGGGGATATTTGTCTTGATCTTTTGGCCTCTGGTTTCCAATATGTTTACCTTCCTTGTGTATTTTATTTGGTATTTTTGAGTCTTTTTCCTATTTTTGAGGTGACTTGCAAGTTAGGTCATCTCATACGACAGCTCACACAAGTGTATGACCTAGTTTGGATTGGAAATGACCTTTGTGGATCCAATAAGCTCTCAACTCTTATTTTTTCAAATTCTAGACATGTTGAGCTTGCTGTATGTTCATGTTTAGGTCAAAATTATGTTTATTGCTTGTTGGTTGATGCTTTTCTTTTTGTGATTTCAACTTGAATCCCATATGTGATACATGCTTGCTTCCTTTGTGCTCTTGCTTGCATTTCTTCTTGTTTTGTTTTGATATTGCTTTTGAGCTCTCTTCTCTTCATCTCCCTTCTGTCCAATGACCTTGGAGTTTCATTTAAGGTAGCTTGGTGCCTCCTTAGGAGGAACTTGAAGCTTACCTAAAGTGATGAATCCATGAGGACTCTTTCTTTGTGTTTATCACTTGTTTGCTTGCTTTTGATGCACCTCTCTCCTTCTTCTTCTCTTTTCTTGCATTTAAATATGCATGATTGGTTGAGATGAGCTTATGGTGGCTACTGCCCCACAGTATTTTCCTCCCACTATCATTCTACTTGTGCATTCTATATGTGCATTCTTTCATTTGCATATGCATTTTTCTTCTTCTTTTTCTTCTTTTGCTTTTCTTTGCCATGCTCCCCATAAGTTCTCTAACCTCTTTAGGTTATGATAGACATTAAGGTTCTACACATGCATGATAACATTAGGTAGTTCCCTTTCCAAACTCAATTTTAGGTCCACTTTGCATGATAACTTCTAGGATTGATTAGTCTCCCATTAGTGTGCCTTCTTCTCTTCTCATCTTCAAACAATCTTAACATACTTAATAAGGATAATGAATGTTGTGTCATGAGCCTTATACTTGGGAAATGGTGATTGAGGGGTCACCTCTCAATTGCCTAGAGTGTTTAGTATACGTCCTTAGGACGATATGCGACACATTCGATCCTAGGTTTAGACTTTGTTATAACATACATCATGAACACTCTAATTCAAAACACTTCTTCTCTAAAAAACACAAAAAAATTTCAAACCTTTTTTACCCTTTGGGGTTCTTAATCAAGGAAAATCTTTTCACAAAAATAGTGTCGTTAACTCTTAGTTCTACCGCAAACGGTAACGCCTAAGTCTCCAATGGTCGAGCTGCATACACCAACTGCTAGAACTATTTGTTAACCCTACTCGGACTAAAACTTTTGAACCAACCTGTGGTTCTTTTAGCCCGAACTACGTTTGCTCTGATCTTTCATACCAGACGAAAGTACGTAGGCATGAGACGTGATATCTCGGTGAGAAACCTTCCCCCTTTCTTTAGCCGTAGTTAGGCGAACTACGTTGACTCTGACTTTCCCATTGCACGCGGGAGTACGTAGGCACAGAGCGGCGACGCTCTGCCGGGCCATTTCTCTTTTCTTTTTCTTTTGACCTTAAGCCTTTAGCTAGATAGTTTCAACACACCCTTTTAGATAGACAACAATGCGTGGATCCCGTCGAGTACGACAGACGTGAGGGGTGCTAATACCTTCCCCTTGCGTAACCGACTCCTGAATCCAGACATGGTTGCGATGACCTTGTCTTTCCCTTTTTCTTTAGGTTTTTGCGATCGTTTCCTTTCCCTCTCTTTGGGATAAATAGCGAAAGTGGCGACTCTTCTGTTTTTCTGCCGGTGGTTTTTCGCAGTTGCGACAGCTGGCGACTCTGCTGGGGACTCTGGTTCCCTAGGAGAGTCAATCCTAGCGCTTGTTTGTTTATCTTTGGGTGTTGTATATATGTGCTTTATTTACTTTTGCATTTTGCTTTCCTGCATTTATTTTCCGCATCATATATCATTACTGCTGTGCTGTGGGGAGGGAAGTTCCATTGAGTGATAAGCCGGACCCGACCTTGAGTACATACCTAGTATTAGAGTGGAGACTAGTGGGGGGCCTATTTGCTTAGCAGATACAGTTCCCCATGAAATTCACACTCAGACGAGATTCTCTTTGATGATTTTCCTTCAGATCCTTAGGATCGGTTGGGATTTTGGATTTGAGAATTGTCGACTCTGGGAACCGATCATTTGTGAGTCAGCTAAGTGAGGCCTCCTCAGGAGATAATGATGCCAAACCAGAAATGGTGAACGTATCATCATTTCCAGAAAGTCTGTGACGTTGATGAACGCATAGGGTGCCGAACCTTATTAGTGGATAGGTCCATACCTGTGAGGGGGATTGGGTTGTGCAGGAAACCATAACTTTCAGATTACCCAGTTCTTTGCAAGTGTGAATCTGTGTTCATGATATAAGTGGATCCTACTGTCGGTACTTTGTTCTTGCTAAGGCGAAGCTCTGGTTTTTCTCGACCGGCAGCACAACAGTCTTGATCCCTTATTTGCATTTGCATTTGCATTTTCATCTGCATCTTATTAACATGTATTTGTGTTGCAGGTGCATATTTCTCCTTTGATTCTAGTGATCTTTTCCCTCATTGCTGTTATGGAGTCCCTGAAGAGTACAGTGGCCTATAGGTTTCCAGTTCCGGATGTTAGTACTTTGTTGAGTTTGATTGCCTTGGGTGAGAAAGCAGTAATGGAAGAGTTCAGGAAGTCTTATGGGAGATTATTGAGATATGTCCGCAAGCCCTATGAATATGAGATTAGTGGTGTCTATGCTCTCTTGTAGTTTTATGATGCCCAGTTGAGGTGCTTCGTCTTTCCTGACTATGTCTTGGCTCCTACATTAGAGGAATATTCTGAGCTGTTAGGGGTACCCATTCGGAGTCGGATGCCGTTTGTTCATGTTGATACTAAGCCTGATCTGGCCGCGCTTGCCGCTATTTTGCACCTTGAGGCTTCAGAATTGGATGGGAAGATGATCTGAAGACTTGGGATGTATGGTTTTCCTTTGCCTTGCTTGATTGAAAAAGCTCAGCAGTGCGCTAAGGATGGTTGTTGGATTGTGTTTAGCGTCATTGTGGCTCTGTGTATATACGGTATTGTTCTGTTTCCGCATCTTCCAGACTTTGTGGATGTAGATGCGTTCTATATTTTAGCCTCAGGCAACCCAGTGCCCACCTTACTTGGAGACGTTTATCATTCTGTGCACTACAAGAATGAGAAACAAAGGGGTAAGAACGTGGCCTGTTGTGTTCCTCTACTGTATGCATGGTTTATTAGTCATCTACCCAAGACGGGTCCGTTTGTTGCCACTGCCAGTACTTCAGAATGGTCAGAAAGATTGATGGGATTATCTGTAGAGAATATTGTGTGGTTTGATCGAGACTTGCTTGGCTTATTGGAGGGTGAGGCTCTGGGCAGACTTGAGCATGCATGGAATAATATTCATCGGAAAGGGATGTTAGCTTTGGGGAAGAGTAACAGCCGAGCGTATGACCCGTACTTGACTTGGATCCGTGCTAGGGCTGTGAGGTTTCTGATGCCATATCCTTCAGTTGCACCTCTATATCCTCTCATGATAGAGGAACCCACTACTGTAGATATCCAGAAATATAATCAGGTATTGGAAGAGAAGGAAGAACTGAGAAAAGCGAATGAAGAATTGGAGAAGGAGATTATCCAGCTTAGCAGTGAGAGGATAGATGCAGTTCATTCTTTCAGGAGACAGACCGAGCTTGTCAACATACTGTGTACCAACTTGACTAAAGAGACTAAGGACAGAGAGCGCACAGGCCGAGACTTGAATTCCACTTATAGTGCTCTTTCCACGAAGAAGGAAGAGTTGGATAAGGCTTACATGAGGATCTCCAAGTTTGAGTCGATATGGAATGCCACGCTCACTAGCAACAAGGAGCGTGAAGACAAGTTAAAACTTCAGATCAGCAAGCTGAAGGCTCAGCTTAATGCCAAAGATGGAGAGATTGCAGTAGAATCATCATGTAGACGAGACAGCAAGTGCAGGCTGAATGAAGCGATCGCTAACTTGAAGAATCTCAGGTTGAGAGCTGGCTCCAAGAGACGTAGACTTGAGGCATGTTTCGGAGAGAGAGCTTTAGAGGATCACGTTGATAGCCTACAACACACTGTGAGCCAGCATGATTTTCTTATTCAGGGGCTACTTGCTAGGCCGGATCACCCTGAGACGTTGAGGCTGTTAGAGGACTTCCGATCACGTTATCCTGCTTGACCTATTTTGTCTATTTCTGTTGTAGTTTTTGCTGTTATTTGATGTATTTGACCATCACCAGGCTTGTTGGCCGAGGTTTTTTCCTTATTTGTATTCAGTTGTAGTCTGTACTTTTCGTGATGGCCTTTTGATCTATATATGAGGAGTTGGTATTCTATACTTGACCACAGGTTCTCCATTGTTATATTTTTCCTGGAAACTGGAATCTTGGGGGAAATATCCTTGTTGCATAAATACATGTCTGCATTTTAGCATTTTTCTCGCATTCGCAGGTGCACCGGAACAGTTAACCTTATTTTCTCTTGTGGTTTACTAGTATTTCAGGATTGCTGACGTGACAACTCACCGGTACGGTACCAGAGGAAACCAGAAAAGGCTGATGGATCAGATGCAGGTGGAAATGCAAGAGATGAGAGATCGTATGGCACAGCTGATGGAGGTCATGCAAGGGGTTGCTAGTGGTCAGGCGCAACTTCAGACTTTGGTGCAACCTCTGATTGTGCGGGTTGATAGTGATGGTGTGCTACATGGTGGGATTGCTTCTAACCCTCCTCACCATGAAACTCCTCGGGTAGACAATTCTATGCCAACTTTAGTCATCCCCACTGTTGGAGGGGGAGGTCACGCTGCTGGTGCTGGAAATGCGGCAGGTTTTAATCATGCTGGTTTCGCTAATGGTGGTAATGGTAACGGTAATGGTTATGGCTATGGTCTCGACACTACAGGTGTTGTGCATGGTAGTCTGGACCACACTTGGAATGAGGATAGGCAGGAAGATGTGTTTTCTCCAAGGATTGTAGCTCCTGAAGTACCTTCTGAGGCTGATAGAAGGATTAAGATGATCGAAGAGAAGATGAGGTCGCTTGAATGCCAAAACTCTATGGGGTTGGATATGTCTAATCTAGGGCTAATTCCAGGCTTGAGGGTGCCTCCAAAGTTTAAGGTCCCAGATTTTGATAAGTACAAGGGTACCACTTGCCCTAGGGTTCATCTGAGGTCTTATTATCGCAAGATGTTTGTGCATTCTGATGACGAGAAGCTCTTGATGCACTTCTTCCAGGATAGTCTATCCGGACCATCACTTGAATGGTATATGAGCTTGGAGCCTGCTAATGTCTGTAGCTGGAGAGACCTAGCCGAAGCTTTTGTAAGGCACTATCAGTACAACAGTGACCTTGCTCCAAATAGAGTTCAGCTGCATAATCTTTCTCAGAAGAGCAATGAATGCTTTAAAGAATATGCCCAGAGGTGGCGAGAGTTTGCTGCTAGGGTACAACCACCGATGGTAGAATGAGAACTTATGGATATGTTTGTTGCTACCTTACCAGGAGTGTACTATGAGAAACTCATCAGTAATATGTCTGGAAGCTTTTCTGATCTGATTACCACCGGTGAAAGAGTGGAGAATGGAATTAAGATAGGAAAGATCAATGCTGGCGAAGGATCCTCGACAGGAGAAGGGAACAAGAGAGTGTTTGGAAACAAAAGGCGAGAGGGAGACACTAATGCTGTATCCAGTTCATGGGGAAGAAATAGAGGTCGGAATCGACAGAATCAGCAAATTTCCAACATCACTATTCCAACAGTTCAATAACCACAGCAACAACAATATCAGCAACAACAGTAACCTCAGCAGAATCAACAGGGGAACAGAAGATACCAAGATAGAGGCCGGGTAGCAGGGAACAGACATTTTGATGCCCTTCCTATGCCATACTCCCATTTATTGCAAGCCTTGCTACAACTTCAATTGATTCAAAAGAGAACCATGGCTCCTTTGACCAGACAACCTCCACCTGGGTACGATGCAAATGCCCACTGTAAATTTCATTCGGGTGCTCCAGGAAATAACATTGACAATTGTAAAGACTTCAAACATAAAGTGCAAGATATGATTGACCGTAAGGCTATTAATTTTTCTAATGATGTTCCCAACGTGGGAAAAAATCCCATGTCGAATCACGGGCAGGCTGGGGTGAATGCAATTGTAGAGGAAGAGGTGTTGAATTTGGTGACGGATGTTGATGAATTGAAGACACCCTTAAGCTTTGTGAAAGCCATTTTGCTAAAGGGAGGGGTTTTCCCGGGATGTGTTGAAGGCTGTATTGAATGTTCTGTTGATCCTAAGCAAGGATGTGGACTGTTGAGAAGCTGTATCCAGAAGATGATGAATGACGGGGTTTTACAATTTGAACATTCTGTTGGAAGAGAGTCTGGGGACTTAGTGGCTGAAGAAAAGGATGAGAGTGCGACAATCTCCATCCCATACAAGATTGTTACTATCTACGCTCCAAAGCCACCAACGATAACCATCACAAAAGCAGGTCCTATGCCATTTGAGAGCACTAAGGCTGTTCCGTGGAACTACGGAGCCGAAGTGTATTGTAATGGGCAGAAGATAAACCTGAGTGATACCCCTGCAAGTTCAGTTGACAATCTCGTGGGTGTAGGAGGTATTACTCGCAGTGGACGAGTCTTTTCGTCGCCTAAGGTGATTGCTGATAAGGTGGACAAGGGGAAAAGACTGGTAGTGGAAGAGACTTCTCAATCTGGGGAAAGAGAATCTTTGTTGAAAGATGCGGAGGAATTCATGAGGCTGATTCGGAAAAGCGACTACAAGATAGTCGATCACTTGCAGCAAACTCCATCCAAAATATCCATACTGTCGTTGCTCCTTTGCTCTGAGGCGCATAGGAATGCATTGCCGAGAATACTAAACACTGTTTATGTGCCACAGGAAATTTCAGTCAATCAACTTGAGGGAGTGGTGGCGCACGTAAACGCAGGAAATGGCTTAGGCTTTACGGACTTGGATTTGACACCCAGAGGCAGAAATCATAATTGTGCGCTGCATATATCTCTAGAATGCCAAGGGGATGTCATGTCTCACGTGCTTGTGGATACAGGATCTTCTTTAAACGTGCTTCCGAAGAAGGCCATGATGAAGTTAGATATGAAGGGGCTGATTTGCACGCCAAGTGATTTGGTGGTGCGTGCGTTTGATGGAACCCGAAGATCCGTATTTGGGGAGGTAACTTTGCCTATTCAGGTTGGAACTGAGGTCTTTGATGCAGTGTATTACATCATGGATATCCAGCCGACCTATAGTTTCTTACTAGGTCGCCCAAGGATTCATTCAGCTGGGGCTGTTACATCAACTCTGCATAAGAAGCTGAAATACATGGTTGGCGGTAGCGTTGTTACGGTATGCGGAGAGGAGGATATTGTCGCTACTGCGAAAAAAAGAGGCCGGCAATGATTAACAAAGTCGCCATCTATCGTTATTTATCCCAAAGAAGGGAAAGGAAACGATCGGAAAAAACCTGACGAAAACGGGAAAAGACGAGGTCATCGCAACCAAGTCCTAGGTTCGGGAGTCGGTTACGCAAGGGGAATGTATAAGCACCCCTCACGTCCGTCGTACTCGACAGGATCCACGCATGTGTTGTCTAGCTAAAAGGGTGTATAAAATATCTACGCTAAAGGCTTATGGACAAAAGAGAAAGAAAAAGAACTGACTCGGCAGAGCATCGCCGCTCTGTGCCTACGTACTCCCTCGTGCAATGGGAAAGTCAGAGTCAACGTAGTTCGCCTAACTACGGCTAAAGAAGGGGGGAAGGTTGCTCGCCAAGACATTGCGTCTTGTGCCTACGTACTTTTGTCTGGTATGAAAGATCAGAGCAAATGTAGTTCAGGCTTACGAGAAAACAGGTTGTTCAAAAGTTTTACCCGAGTAGGGTTAACAGACAGTTCTAACAGTTGGTGTATGCAGCTCGACCTTTGGAGACTTAGGCGTTACCCTTTGCGATGGGACTGAAAGTTAACAACACTCTTGTTTATGAAAAGAACTTCCTGATTAAGACCCCAAGGGGTGAAAAAGAGTTTGAATTTTTTTGTGTTTTTTAAGGAAGAAGTGTTTTGAATTAGAGTGTTTATAATGTATGTTGTAACGAAGTCTAAAACCTAGGATCGAATGCATCGCATATCGTCCTAAGGACGTATACTAAACACTCTAGGCAATTGAGAGGTAACCACTCAATCACTATTTCCCAAGTACAAGGCTCATGGCACAACACTCATTATATTTATTAAGTGAATTGAAGTTGTTTGAAGATGAGAAGAGAAAGGGGACAAACTAAGGGGGACTAGACCAAACCCTAAAAGTTGTCATGCAAATGTGCACCTAAAGTTGAGTTTGAAAGGGGACTACCTAATGTTATCATGCATGGTTATAACCCTAATTTCTATCATAACCTCTCTTGAACAAGAGAGGTTAGAAATCCTAAGGGAAAGAAGGCAAAAGAAGAAGAAACAATAAGAAGAAAGAATGCATATGAAGAATGCAAACACAAACGCAACAAGGAAGACAAAGATGCAATGTAAGTGAGGGAGGAAATATGTGTGGGGCTGGAACCTCCACAAGCTCATCTCAACCTAAAGCCATGGTATGAATAAGCATAAGATAAAATGAGAAGAAAATGCATAGAAAATAAGTAACAAAAACAATGAGAAAAAGTCCTCATGGATTCATTACTTTAGGTAGGCTTCAAGTTCCTCCTAAGGAGGGACCAAGCAACCTTAAGTAGTATTCCAAGGTCATTGGACAGAATGGGGATGAGAATAAAAGATCTCAAATGCCAAATCACAACATCATAAGTAAATGCCAACAATAACATCAAAGAATGCAAACAAACATCACTTACGGAAACACAATATGCAAACATGAAAGTATGAGATCAAATGAACAACTTATGCATATGATAAAGACCCAAGAATTAGCACACAAGACCTGTAACAAGTCCCTAACATGAAACAATCAGATTTAGGTTCATCAATAATGCACAACTAAGCTTTTGGAAGCAAAACAAAACAAATGCAACAACAAAGATGCACAAACATGAAGCAACTTGCAAAATACATGTAAAATAAAAAAATGCATCAAAAAATGCCAAATAAAATCTCAGAGTACCCCCAAGGTATCAAGAACCAGGGGTCAAAAGGGAAGATTGAAAAACAAAAGGGAAGTGCCTCAACAGAAGGCAAACATCAAGAGTGTTCCAAAATAGGGCAGAAATGGAGAGGGAACAAAAACAAATAAAACCACATGGAAACATCATTTAAAAAAATATGAAAAAAAATTCTGGAGATTAATCAACATGTCAACACAATGCTAAAAAAAAATTAGAAGTTTAATCCATACCATGAGCAAGAAATAAAATCAACAAGTCAGCACACATTTTTCACAACTTTAAACGACCATTTAAAAGGAAAATATGAAAATAAATGAAAAATGCATCCAAACACGAAACTAAAAATGCACAAAATTAAAAGACATGTTAAAGTATGTTCATGATTTTTTTTATAGTATTTTTAAATATTTTTTGTTATTTTGAAATAGTTATAGTCTTATATGGAATTGAGATCGTAGCTACCTCATCCCTCTCCTCGCTCACCTCCTCAACAGGTTTCTTTTCCGTAGTCCGCTCAAACTGTAACGTCCCCTCATTTATCATTCCTTGGATACACCTTCTTAGATCAACGCATCCCTCAGAATGACTCAAGCAATCAACACAATCCTCATTACATCCTGGGAATACACCTCCTCCCAGCAATTTGTCCTTCACAAACTTCAATGGAGTCTTCAATTCATTCACATCCATTATCAAGTCCAAATCTTCCTCCACCAAAATAGAACCAACCCTAGCCTGCCCATGGTTTGGCATAGGGTTCTGCACAACGTTAGGTGCTTCATGAGAAAAATTTATTGCTTTACTGTCAATGAGATCTTGCAACTTGTGTTTAAAAGCCTTACAATCGTCGATAGAGTGACCAGGCGCCCCTGAGTGAAATTCGCAACGTGCATTTGCATCATAGCCGGGTGGGGGATCACCTGTCAAAGGAGCGAGAGTCCTTTTCTGAATTAATTGTAGCTGCAATAAAGTCTGAAGCACCTGAGAGTAGGGCATTGGGGGAGTGTCAAATACTCTATTTGGCTTGGCCCTATCAAGATACCTCCTATAACCCTGCTGGTTTTGCTGTTGTGGCTGATACTGTCTTTGCTGTTGTTGTTGTTGTGGTCTCTGTTGCTGTGGTACAGGAATAGTGACACTAGCTACTTGTTGTTGGCGATATTGATTCTGGGGCTGACCCCTTCCTCTTCCTCTAGAACTTGCCACTGAACTGACGTCACCTTCACGCTTCTTGTTTCCAAACATCTTTTTTCCTCCTCCTCCAGCTGAGGGTACCTCTCCCACCTGAATCTTCCCAAGCTTGATACCATTCTCCACTCTTTCACCAGTGATTATTAAATATGAGAAACTTCTGGACATACTGCTTATCGGTTTTTCATAATACACCCCTGGTAGAGTAGCAACGAACATATCCACCAGCTCCCTCTCTATCATTGGTGGCTGCACTCTAGCAGCAAGCTCTCGCCACCTTTGGGCATACTCTTTGAAGCACTCGTTACTCTTTTGGGAAAGGTTTTGCAGTTGGACTCTATTCAGTGCGAGGTCACTATTGTATTGATAATGCCTTACGAAAGCCTCGGCTAATTCCTTCCAGCTGCAGACGTTTGCGGGCTCCAGCCCCATGTACCACTCCAAAGAGGGGCCGGACAAACTATCCTGGAAAAAGTGCATCAGGAGTTTTTCATCGTCCGAGTACGCGGACATCTTTCTGTAGTATGAGCACAGGTGGACCCTCGGGCAAGTAGTGCCTTTGTACTTATCGAAGTCAGGCACTTTGAACTTATGAGGCACTCTTAAGCCTGGGATCGCCCCAGGTTGGACATATCTAGCCCCATGGATTTTTGGCACTCCAGAGATTGCATCTTTTCTTCAATCATTTGAATTCTTTTGTCAGCCTCAGAAGGTCCTGCAACATTTACAAACCTAGGAGTGAATATATCCTCTTGCCGATCCTCGTTCCACGTATAGTCCAAACTACCATGAATGCCACCCGTAGTATCAAAACCGAAGCCATTCCCATTTCCATTACCCCCATCAGCAAAGCCACCACGATTAAGACCTGTTGTATTCCTAGCACCAGTAGTGTGTCCATCCCCTCTAGCAGTAGGGATGACTAAAGTTGGTATTGAATTGTCCCCCTGAGGGGTTTCAACCCGAGTATGGTTATGAGGAATCCCACCATGTAGTACCCCATCCTCATCAACTCGTGTCAACAGGGGTTGTACCATAGTCTGAAGTTGAGCTTGCCCAGTAGCAACTCCTTGCATCAAATCCATCAGCTGCGCAATGCGGTCCCTCATTTCTTGCATTTCCATTTGCATTTGATCCATTATCCTTCTCTGATTACCTCTAGTACCGTAGCGGTGAGTTGTCTGATCTGCAATCCTGAAACACTAGTGGCACAAGAAACAAGATAAGGTTAACAGTTCCGATGCACCTGCAAATGCGAGAAACATGCTAAAATGCAAACATGTATATATGAAAAACAGGGAAATTTCCCCCATGATTCTAGCTTCGGAGTGACAACCAAGACAATGGAGAGCCTCAAAGACAAGCATAGGATGAAACTCCTCATATATAAACATAAGCCCACGGGAAAAGTATAAACAGCAAATGAGTACAAACAGAAAGGGACCTCAACCAACAGGTCTGGTGATGGTCCATACAAAAGTCTACGCTACTGAATATAAAGAAATGAAATCAAACTGGGTGGCGAGACTGGAAATCCTTCAACAGCGCCTGTGTATCTGGATGGTCCGGCCTAGTGAGTAAACCACGTATGAGCAACTCCTGCTGACTGATAATAGACTGAAGATCCTCGACCGAGTCCTCCTTCCCAACAGCCTCCTCAAGTCTCCGCCTCTTAGCACTAGCTTCCTCTCTATGCTCCTCCAAGGTTGCAAGCGCTTCATACAGTTTGCAGTCACTATGTCTTCTGAGTGCAGCTTCCTTCGAGATCTCTTCAACTTTAGCTTTGAGCTAGGCCTTCTGTTTGATAATATGCCCCTTCAACTTGTCTTCACGCTCCTTGCTAGTAGACATAGCAGCGTTCCACTGAGCCTCAAACTTGGAAATTCGCGAGTAGGCTTTATTCAGCTCTTCTTTCTTCTTGGCCAGAACACCGTAGGTGGCATTCAAGTCTTTGCCTGTGCGCTCCCTATCATTAGTCTCCCGAGTTAAGTCTGTTCCCAACTTGTTCACCAACTCTGTTTGCTTTTTCAGAGAATACCTTGCTTCATTTCTTTCACTTCTGATCTGAGCCATCTCTTCCTCTAACTCTTCGTTCGTCTTCTGCAACTCTTCTTTCTCACGACATACCTGTTCATACCTTTGGATATCTACCGTAGTAGGCTCCTCAACCACAGGTGGGCAAACAGGCTCCACTGGAGGATATGGCATCAAGAACTTCGCGGCCCTCTCACGAATCCAAGCCACATAGGGATCATAAGCCTGACTGTTGCTCTTCCCTAGTAATGCTTTGCCTCTCCTATGAATACTCCGCCAAGCATGCTCGATTCTAGTCAAATTATCACCCTTTAACAAACCGGTGAGGTACAAAGATTCATGTACCTCTTCCTCCTTTGGAGCGTCTCTGAGAGCATATCCGAACTGTTGTACCAATAAAGAAGGATTGTAGTTGACGCACCCCTTCCTTCCGACTAGGGGTACGTTAGGAAATCCGCCACAACTGTAAATGATGTCAACGCCAAGCAAATCCCTATCAAACCAAATAATATCCTTAGCAGTCAAACCCATCATCCTCTCAGACCACTCTGAGGTAGCAATAGTATCCACAAACTGACCACTCTTAGGCATGTGACTCATCAACCACCTATAAAGCAAAGGAACACAAGACGAGACGTTCTTCCCACTTCGGTTTTCATTCTTGTGACGCACATAATGATAAACGTCTCCTAAGAGCGTAGGGACCGGATTCCCTGAGGCTAGCAGATAGAAGGCATCCACATTCATGAAATCAGGCAAGTTTGGAAACAAAACTATACCATAAATGCAAAGTTCCAGGATAGCACTAAACACAATCCAGCAGCCATTCTTGGCGAACTTCTGTGCTTTCTCAACAAGAAACGGTAACATAAAACCATAAGTCCCTTTTCTCTCAACTAGCTTCCCCTCTAACTCTGCAGCGTCAAACTGTAATATAGCAGCAAGCACAGCTAGGTCGGACTCCGCATCTGTGTGAACAAAAGGCATCTAATCACGGATAGGCACCCCCAACATATCTGAGTACTCTTCCAAAGTAGGCGCTAAAACAAAATCTGGGAAGACAAAGCACCTCAACTGGGCGTCGTAGAATTGCAAGAGAGTGTAAATGCCACTGATCTCATAGGATGAGGGTTTGTAAACACATCTGGATAATCTCCTATAGTGTTGTCTAAACTGTTCCATCACACCCGCTTCAACCATAGCAATCAGACTCCTCAAAGAAGTGACGTCTGGGGTCGGAAACCTGTAAGCAACTGTCCTTTTCAAAGGCTCCATGTCAAGAACGAAGAACATGACCACTAGAATCAGGAGGGAAATATACACCTGCAATCATAAATACATGTTAATGAAGAGATGCAAATGAAAATGCAAATGCGAATGCAATGCAACAGAGGATCAAGCTTGCTGTGCTATAGCTCGAGAAGAACCGGCGCTTCGCTCTAGTACTGACAAATCACTAACATAAGAAACCCCTCGGTACCATGAACACAGGTTCACACTGTCAAGAACTGGGTAATCTGGAGATTAGAGTTTCCTGCATAACCCACCCACTCACAGGTATGGACCTATCCACTAACAAGGTTTGGCATCCTATGCGTTCATCAGCGTCACAAACTTTCAAGAAACGATGATACGATACCCAGAAGGTGTGGCATCATCATCTCTTAAAGCGGCCTTACTTAGCTGAATCCCAAATGATCGATTCCTAGAGTCGACAACCCTCAAATCCAAATTCCAGCCGGATCCTAAGGATCAGAAAGGAACTCATCAAAGAGAATCTCGTCTGAGTGTGAATTTCGTAGGGAACTGTGTCTGCTAAGCAAATAGGTTCACCCACTAATCTCCACTTCTAATACTAGGTTTGTACTCAAGCCCAGGTCCGACTTCTCACTCAATGGAACTCCCCTCCCCACAACACAACAAGTACTGATATATGATGCGTAAAATAAAATGCGGAAGTAAATAAACATAAAGCACATATATACAAACACCCAAAAAGAAAACACACAAGCGCTAGGATTGACTCGCGTAGGGGATATTCCTGTCCCCAGCAGAGTCGCCAGCTGTCGCTACTGCGAAAAAAAGAGGCCGACAATGATTAACAGAGTCGCCACCTATCGTTATTTATCCCAAAGAAGGGAAAGGAAACGATCGGAAAAAACCTGACGAAAACGGGAAAATACGAGGTCATCGCAACTAAGTCCTAGGTTCGGGAGTCGGTTACGCAAGGGGAAGGTATGAGCACCCCTCACGTCCGTCGTACTCGACGGGATCCACGCATGTGTTGTCTAGCTAAAAGGGTGTATAAACTATCTACGCTAAAGGCTTATGGATAAAAGAGAATGAAAAAGAACTGACTCGGCAGAGCATCGCCGCTCTGTGCCTACGTACTCCCTCGTGCAATGGGAAAGTCAGAGTCAACGTAGTTCGCCTAACTACGGCTAAAGAAGGAGGGAAGGTTGCTCGCCAAGACATCGCGTCTTGTGCCTACGTACTTTCGTCTGGTACGAAAGATCAGAGCAAACGTAGTTCGGGCTTACGAGAACACAGGTTGTTCAAAAGTTTTACCCGAGTAGGGTTAAAAGACAGTTCTAACAGTTGGTGTATGCAGCTTGACCTTTGGAGACTTAGGCGTTACCATTTGCGATAGGACTGAAAGTTAACAACACTCTTGTTTATGAAAATAGTTTCCTGATTAAGACCCCAAGGGGTGAAAAAGAGTTTGAATTGTTTTTGTGTTTTTTAAGGAAGAAGTGTTTTGAATTAGAGTGTTCATAATGTATGTTGTAACGAAGTCTAAAACCTAGGATCGAATGCATCGCATATCGTCCTAAGGACGTATACTAAACACTCAGGGAAATTGAGAGGTAACCACTCAATCACCATTTCCCAAGTACAAGGCTCATGGCACAACACTCATTATATTTATTAAGTGAATTGAAGTTGTTGAAGATGAGAAGAGAAAGGGGACAAACTAAAGGGGACTAGACCAAACCCTAAAAGTTGTCATGCAAATGTGCACCTAAAGTTGAGTTTGAAAGGGGACTACCTAATGTTATCATGCATGGTTAGAACCCTAATGTTTATTATAACCTCTCTTGAACAAGAGAGAAAAGAGGTTAGAAATCCTAAGGGAAGGAAGACAAAAGAAGAAGAAACAATAAGAAGAAAGAATGCATATGAAGAATGCAAACACAAACGCAACAAGGAAGACAAATATGCAATGCAAGTGAGGGAGGAAATATGTGTGGGGCTGGAACCTCCACAAGCTCATCTCAACCTCAAGCCATGGTATGAATAAGCATAAGAGAAAAGGAGAAGAAAATGCATAGAAAACAAGTAACAAAATCAATGAGAAAAAGTCCTCATGGATTCATTACTTTAGGTAGGCTTCAAGTTCCTCCTAAGGAGGGACCAAGCAACCTTAAGTAGTATTCCAAGGTCATTGGACAGAATGAGGATGAGAAGAAAAGATCTAAAATGCCAAAGCACAACATCATAAGAAAATGCCAACAATAACATCAAAGAATGCAAACAAACATCACTTATGGAAACACAATATGCAAACATGAAAGTATGAGATCAAATGAACAACTTATGCATATGATAAAGACCCAAGAATTAGCACACAAGACCTATAACAAGTCCCTAACATGAAACAATCAGAATTAGGTTCATCAATAATGCACAACTAAACTTTTGGAAGCAAAACAAAACAAATGCAACAGCAAAGATGCACAAACATGAAGCAACTTGCAAAATACATGTAAAATAAAAAAATGTATCAATAAAATCTCAGAGGACCCTCAAGGTATCAGGAACTAGGGGTCAAAAGGGGAGATTGAAAAACAAAAGGGAAGTGCCTCAACAGAAGGTAAACATCAAGAGTGTTCCAAAACAGGGCAGAAATGGAGAGGGAACAAAAACAAATCAAACCACATGGAAACAACACTTAAAAAAATATGAAAAAAAATTCTGGACATTAATCAAAATGTCAACACAATGCTCAAAAAAAAATTAGAAGTTTAATCCATACCATGAGCAAGAAATAAAATCAACAAGTCAACACACATTTTTCACAACTTTAAACGACCATTTAAAAGGAAAATATGAAAATAAATGAAAAATGCATCAAAACACGAAATTAAAAATGCAAAAAATTAAAAGACATGTTAAAGTATGCTCATGATTTTTTTTAGAATTTTTAAATATTGTTTGTTATTTGTTTACGAATTTTTAAAAGTGCATACAAATAAAATAAATAAAGATAGAAAACAAAATGCAGAAAAAATCACAACCATCAGATGTGCATACCAGTCAACAGATCCAACGCACCAGAACGTGCCACCTCAATTAATGAAATTGGTTTAAGATTGTGTGTGCATTAGTGAAAAGAGGAACATGTATGTCTTAATGTAAACCGCACGATCAGAAAAAACCAAAACGGACGAACATGAACACGCCACGTCATCTCATCTTCTTCCTTGGAACTCCGGTCGCCGGAATTTTGCGCCGGTCACCCCCTCCGAGCACTCCGGCCGCCACGGATACTCCCCCCCCCCCCCCACCGTGGCTTCATCATTTTTCAACCGTTTCGCACAAACCTTATATGGAAATCCATCTACTCTCCGAGAGGAACAAGAATCTAGCCTTAGTTTTCATGGAAACCTCACCAATAAAGAGAAAATCGAACAACAAGCTTGCATGCCAAAAACTGAAGTTCACCAAAACTCAAATAAATTCATCCTAACACCATCCTCATGTTATGTAGGTTATAGATTCATGAAAATTGAAGCAAAAACATGCAAAAACAGTCCATACAAAATCAACCAAGTTTGAAGCTCCATTTTTCAAATGTCATGAACATCAACAATTAATATCCAAAAATGATCTACATGCTTCAAGGATCCAAATGCAACAAAAATGGCGAAGAACCATGGTATATTGAGAGTGTAAGGTTAAATTCAAGTTACCTAGTGGAGAACTTCCACTGAGCCTTCAACAGGTGCTAAAGCTTGAAGAAAACGATCCAAACACGTTCAATGATCCATAATAAAGCTTTTGCAACCTTCAATTTGCCTTGAAATGGAGTAAATCTGAGAAATTGAATTTTGAGTTTTCACCACTTTTTTGAAAACGAAAATGGTTGTTCATGCAGTGAGAATGACCTAGCTCTACCTCAAAATTCCTCAAGAATACTTATATGATGGATTTGTGATCAAATGGGGCCTTAATCCATGCAAAACAGCCCATTTTGAATTTTCACATTTCACCACTTTTTGAAAATCCCGTGCACGTTTTTAACACTACACCACCTGGTTTTTTGATCCCAATCCACTACATATCAGTTGTGTAAATTAAAGGAATGAGATTGGAGCTTTAATTTTGATCCTATGATTGATTTCCAATTTTGTTACTTCAAGAGGAAGAAACCATGAAAATGGCCCATTTAGAGACTTCAAAAATCCAATGTGAAGATGACAATGTCTTTGAATTGTTATTTGCAATCAAAAAATGCACAAACTTGCCTTGAAAAAGTTTAAAATCCAATAAGTCTCAAATTCTCAATTTTAAGCCTCCTTTATGAAAAATTCAAACCCCAAATTCTCAATCCAAGCCCCCACCATGACAAGAGATGGTTTGGTAGTGCAAATGGCCCCATTTGAATAAAGTTTCATGTTGAAAAGATTTCCATTTGAAGTGTGCAAGTTAGTGAAATGGACCTATAATTTTATGACCCACAATCTTACTTTCCCAAAATACCCCTGACTTGTAAACCTCATAACTTGAGTTATACAAATCAGATGAAAGACTTATAATACAATATGGAAAGCTAAGATCAAGACCTACAAATTTAATGTTGACCAAAAGTTGAGGAGAAACACCCTTCTAGGTCAAACCTGGCTTGGAAGTTGGTTGACTTTTGTTGACCAAAATCACATACATCAAATGACCTGTAACTTGTCCGGATCATAACTTGAGTTCTATAAATCCACTCGAGGATTTCTAGTACTCAAATTAAAGCTAATAACATGCTCTACAAGTTCCATGTTGGCAAAAAATTGAGATGAGACTTTTATCTTGAGGTAAGTGGTCTTGAAGTCAGGCATTAAATAGGGGATTTTACCCTGAGAACCCTAACTTAGTAACTTCTCACACACTTAACCTTTGATGAAATGAACTTGAAATGATGTCTCATATGTCTTAACACAACATCCCATGACCATAGATACTTTGAATTGAGTTTCTATCTTCTTCAATTGCGCAGTTGACTGAGGATTTACCAGATGAAAACCCTAACTACAATACTTTCAACTGTGGCTTGTTCCACCTCACACAACCACTTGCATAAGCTACACAATGACCCTCAAGGCCCTCAATAAGCTTTCTTTACCTTTCATACCCAAAATCATGCATTCACGAACCTCTGATGTTCTTCAGTTGGCCTCCCAGTTAGGGGCTAACCCACACACATTCATCTGTCCTTTCACAATACACTGACCACTTCAAGATGTCCTGATGACCACTCAAGCTTGAGTAACAACCCCTGCTTAGGCTCCATGCTCTGAGAAGACTCCTCTTTCTATGCACATCCTTTTGATCCCCTGTTCAATGCAACATGCTATGCAATGCAAATGCTAGAAAGAAAATAAAATGAAACATAAACCAAGTTAAGAAAAGGTTGAGCAAATTTTGGGGTGCAACAGATATCATGGTCATCCATTTATCATCCTTTAAGTATGTTGAAGTGGATGGAGAGATCCATGAAAACCTCTGCCAAGCCTTCAAAACGGTCAAGATCAAAGACAAGTCTCCGGTTGTGAGTAAAGAGCCTGAAGTTGCTATGTCCTCGTTTAAAGAAGCCCAAGCAGTGGTGCAAACTGGGGCAGTACAGGGGTGGGGACTGGTGTTGGAAATTCCCCACAAGCAAGACAAATTTGGTTTAGGGTATCGACCGTCATTCTCCCTCTTTCAGCCTTGCAGAGCGCGCCGCGCCATAAAGGGCCCGTGCAGTTCACCAAGGGGGGAGTCATCTTCGAGAGAATCAATGTTGTATCTGACGAAGACGGAGACAGTGACTGCGAAACGGATGCCTGGATCAAGCCATGTATTCCGGGACAAAGCCTACGCAACTAGTCAATTGAAGAATTCATTCAAGTGATGACCGAAGAATAATGCTTTGTTTTTCCAGTTATTGTACTACCCTATGTCCTACCCGGGGCATAGTGGTATTTTATTTCAGGGCCTTACTTGTTTATGTCTGAACATTGTTTATCAATTAATCAAAGGGCGTTTTCTCATACAAATTTTGTGATCTCTGTTTATCTTATTTTATTTTTAACAATAAAATGGCAACGTGGTTTTTGCTTGTTTGCAAATTGTTTGAAACATTTAACCATTTTCATTGCAGGATTCCTATTGCAGATGAAACCGATCCAGAACCTTCTATGACTCGCTTCGACTTCGATCAACCGATATATCAAGCTGAAGAAGAGATTGATGAGGATGAAGACTTGCCTGAAGAGTTAGCCAGAATTTTGAAACAAGAAGAGAAAATCATTCTTCCTCATCAGGAAGAAATTGAGGTCATTAATCTGGGTTCTGAAGAAATTGTCAGAAACGTTCGGATAGGGGTTGTGCTACAGAGCGACGTCAAGCAAAGACTGATCGAGATGCTTCGAGAGTATAATGACATCTTTGCTTGGTCGTATGAGGATATGCCTGGGCTTGATACCGACATAGTGGTTCATCGTTTACCGTTGAGTGAGGAATGTCCGCCGGTCAAGCAGAAGCTTAGAAGAACAAGACTAGATATGGCGGTAAAAATCAAAGAAGAGGTCCAAAAGCAGTGGGACGCTGGATTTTTGGCCGTGACTACCTACCCTCCGTGGGTCGCCAACATTGTACATGTACCAAAGAAGGATGGTAAGGTGCGTATGTGTGTTGATTATCGGGATTTGAACAAGGCGAGCCCTAAGGATGATTTCCCGCTCCCTCACATTGACGTATTGGTCGACATTATGGCTCAATTTTTGGTGTTTTCCTTCATGGATGGTTTCTCGGGTTATAATCAGATAAAGATGGCACCGGAGGACATGGAGAAAACGACATTCATTACACCATGGGGAACGTTTTGCTATAAGGTGATGGCTTTTGGCTTGAAGAATGCCGGAGCAACGTATCAGTGTGCTATGACAACGCTCTTTCATGACATGATGCATAAAGAGATTGAGGTTTATGTTGACGATATGATTGCTAAATCCCAAACAGAGGAGGAGCATTTGGTTAACTTGTTGAAGCTATTTGAGAGGCTTAGAAAGTTCGGACTGAGGTTGAATCCGAATAAGTGCACTTTTGGAGTTCGGTCCGGAAAGTTATTGGGGTTTATTGTTAGCGAAAAAGGAATCGAGGTCGATCCTGCAAAGATAAAAGCCATACAAGACATGCCAGTGCCGAAAACAGAAAAAGAAGTCTGTGGTTTCCTGGGGAGATTGAACTACATTGCTCGGTTCATATCTCATCTCACAGCCACGTGTGAGCCAATGTTCAAATTGTTAAAGAAAGATCAGGCTGTTTTCTGGAATGAAAATTGTCAAAAATCATTTGATAAAATAAAAGAGTATTTGCAGGAGCCTCCAATCTTGATACCCCCGGTAGCTGGAAGGCTTAATCATGTACCTAATGGTTCTTGAGAACAGTATGGGTTGTGTTCTCGGTCAACACGACGAGACTGGAAGAAAGGAGCATGCGATTTATTATTTGAGTAAAAAGTTCACAGATTGTGAGTCCCGTTACTCAATGCTCGAAAAGACGTGTTGCGCACTCGCTTGGGCTGCCAAACGTTTGAGGCAGTATATGCTTAATCACACAACCATGCTGATTTCGAAGATGGATCTGATTAAGTATGTCTTCGAGAAGCAAGCACTTTCAGGAAGAATTGCTAGGTGGCAGATGGTACTGACAGAGTATGATATACAGTATGTTTCTCCGAAAGCCATCAAAGGAAGTATTCTGTCAGAATACCTTGCTGAGCAGCCAATAGAAGATTATCAACCGATGAAGTTTGAATTTTCTGACGAGGATATCATGTTCCTCAAAGCGAAAGACTGCGAAGAACCATTACACGGTGAAGGTCCAGAGAAGGATTCTCAATGGCAAATGATATTCGATGGTGCTGTCAATTCCTATGGCGGTGGAATTGGGGCAATTATTACAACTCCTCATGGTACCCACATCCCGTTCACTGCCAGATTGACATTTCCAGTCACCAACAATGAAGCTGAATACGAAGCATGTATCATGGGTCTGGAAGAGGCTATAGATTTGAGAATCAAGAATTTGGATGTATATGGCAATTCAGTGCTAGTGGTTAATCAAATCATGGGAGAATGGGAGACTCGTCAACCGAATCTAATTCCTTACCGGGATTATGCAAGGAGGTTGTTACCTTTCTTTGACAGGGTAGAGTTTCACCATGTGCCGCGAGCTGAGAATCAGATGGCCGATGCTTTGGTAACGCTACCTTCGATGTATAAAGTGAATTTCTGGAATGAGGCTCCCAGAATAGTCATTTCTCGCTTGGACAGACCCGCTTTCGTATTCTCCATTGAAGAGGCTGCTGATGGCAAGCCATGGTTTTACGATATACAGAACTTCCTCAAGAAGCAAGAGTATCCACCAAAGGCTTCGACCCAGGATAAGAAGACACTGAGGAGGTTATCGGGCAACTTTTACCTAAACCCAGATGGTGTACTATACAGAAGGAACCACGATTTGGTGTTCTTGAGATGTGTGGATGAAAAAGAAGCAACGTTGCTTATGGAAGAAGTCCACGAGGGTACTCTCGGTACACATGCTGGCGGACATGCCATGTCTCGGAAACTCTTACGAGCAGGGTATTATTGGCTAACTATGGAGTCAGATTGTTTCAAATTTGCAAAGAAATGCCATAAGTGCCAGATTTATGCAGATAAGATACATGTACCGCCGTGTCCATTGAATGTTATGGCTTCCCCGTGGCCTTTCTCCATGTGGGGCATTGATATGATTGGCAAAATCGATCCTACCACATCCAACGGTCACCGTTTCATCTTGGTAGCCATCGATTACTTCACCAAATGGATTGAAGTAGCTTCGTACGCCAATGTCACAAAGCAAGTTGTAGCCCGGTTCATAAAGAAGGACATCATTTGCAGATATGGAATTCCCGAGAGGATCATTACTGACAATGGTTCGAATCTGAACAATAAAATGATGAAGGAGTTATGCTAGAACTTCAAGATTGAACATCACAACTCATCACCCTATCGGCCGAAGATGAATGGCGCTGTTGAAGCGGCCAACAAGAATATCAAAAAGATAGTGCAAAAGATGGTTGTCACATACAAAGATTGGCATGAGATGTTGCCGTTTTCTTTTCACGGTTATCGTACGACGGTACGCACATCAACCGGGGAAACTCCTTTCGCTAGTGTATGGTATGGAAGCTGTCCTACCGCTAGAGGTCGAGATTCCTTCTTTAAGAGTTTTGGTCGACGTGAAACTTGATGAGGCAGAATGGATTAAGAATCGTTTGAATCAGCTTAGCCTGATGGATGAAAAGAGGCTAGCATCAATTGCATATGGTCGTTTGTACCAGAGCCGGATGAAGAAAGCTTATGATAAGAAGGTGCGCCCTCGAAGCTCTTAGATGGGCGATCTTGTGTTGAAAAAGATTCTCCCACCGCAGTCAGATCACAGGGGCAAATGGACTCCCAATTCTGAAGGTCCATATGTTGTACGAAAGGTTTTCTCTGGAGGAGCCTTGCTGTTAGCCACCATGGATGGTGAAGATTTTGCATCCCCTGTGAACGCAGACGCTGTTAAAAAATACTTTGCTTAAAAGAGACCCGCTGGACACAAAAAGAAAAGTCCAGGCAAAAATGGGGCATCCCGGTCTAACCATAAAAAAGGAAAAAGTGGTTCGAGCAAAAATTAGGGATAAAAATGAAAAGATGTAAACCCGCAAATTCGAAAACCTGAAAAGGCGACTTTGGCAAAAATGGGTATCCCGGTGAATCGAAAACCCAAAAAGGGCGGTTCAGGCAAAAGTTAGGGATTGAAAAAGAAAATGGCTGCGGTCTGCGTATGAACTTCATTGCTTAGTGGATTGGGAGAACTTGAGGGCTGTTTTCATCCGAATCAATCTCTTCAGAAGACGAAGCGTCGGGAAAGTGTTAGGGTCAAGCGAGTCATAGAGGGATCAGCTCATGGTGTTTGTCTGTGCCCCGTTGCCGACATTTTTGTACACTCTTGTATATTTCTGTGCATATCTGTATTTGTTTTGTGCAGCTTCCTCTTTTCAGGAGTTGCATCTGCTGTAAAACTTTTCCTATTTACAGGCCATTCATCAATAAACATATACTATTCAATACTTGATCTGTGTGCTTGGTTTTAACTTTTACTGTTTTGTTTGTGAAAACGCCCAGTGTTTTGGTAAACTTGTGCTAACATAAACTTGCAGGCCTTGGCCAATAATTGTTAAAACTTTGAGTTAATTGAACAACGTCACAAATGATGACTAAGATGGTTCCGTTGCGTAGGATATCTTGTCTGTTTGTTCAGTGTTACAGGTTCGTTACCCTTGGGGTAAAAAAGTTGGATGAAGTCCGTCCTATCCCTAACTTGTATTTACTTCTCTGATCAGTGAAGTTCGTATTTGAATTTTCTCCCCAGCGAGTCGTGTTTGAATTTTCTCCCCACAGAGTATTTTGCAGCCTGGTTAGGTTTGTTCCCTGGCGGGGCAATCCCCAGCGAGTTGAAAAGGGGTGGTCTCCAGCAGTGTTGTTCTCTCTTCCCCTAGTAGGATAAAAGAATGTTGTCACGTCGGTATTCCTCGCAGGAGGCCAGCAAGGGCCCGCTCCTCGGTATAAGTCCAGTTGTTATTGGCATGAGCAAGTTGGCGCTCTATCCCCGGCAGAATCTGTGATTCCCTCAACAGGGTTATTTTGTTATCCTAGCAGGATGGTATCTGTATCTCTAGCATTCGTTTTGCTGATTCAGTTCCGGTGCATCTGCATGCGAGCATAGCATCCACCCAAACGCGTAGCATTTCCATTTCGTATGGAGCATTACGCCATTTTCAAACATATGCATGTGAAACATAAGCCAGGTTGTTATCTCTTTGTTTCAGGTGAATCTCGCAAGTGTTGGGTCTTTACCCGAGTGGTGGCTAAACCCCAGCTCATGTTATTCCCCCAATGGAGTTTCTCTGTGATTGTTATCAGTGGGTGATCTAAACTTCATGTGGACTTTGTTGCTCGCTTTTATTTAGCAAAGGTCTAGCGGCGATGTCAGAAGTTTCCCCAGAAACGTGGTTATTTAACGGCAATGTTGGATGCTTATCAGATTTATGTTTGCCTGGCGGCGATGTCAGAGGTTTATTAGCACTGTGGTTGTCTGATGGCGATGTCAGAATCCTTTATCCCTAGAGGTAATTGACAGCAATGTCAGGTGTTTCTCAGAGTTATAATGAGCTGGCGGCGATGTCAGATGTTTGTTGGATTTATGGTTGCTGACGGCGACGTCAGATTCCTTTATTAAATTTATGTTGTTACTGGTGGCGATTTCAGGTGTTTTCCAGCGGAGATGTTGGAGGTTTGTTTCTGACCGTGATGTCAGGGTTCCCTTATTAGATTTGTGTTTTTCTGGCGGCGATGTCAGATGATTTCTATTTTCCAGCGGCGGTGATTTCTGCACGAGTGATGTTTTAGGCTTTATTAAGAATGCGAAAACAAAATCAAAAACATATTTCCATTTTAAAGATGTAAAAGCAAAAATGAAAGACATGGAACGAAATATTTGAATGCAAAACGCCCTTTTATTCATGATAACATTGAAAGCAAAAACATGTAGCCCTACAAATGAGTCATTATGTCTTGGGAAGAACGTATGATTTGACATATGTAAAAACAAGAAATTTAATCTTCACGAGTGACAAGGATGACTTCCTCAGAAGACCAGTTGCAAAGTTCTTGGCCTGGAATGCAGGGGAAAATCCTGCTATTCATATCACAGTCGCTATAGACTTCATCTTCCCTTATTACATTAATTCAGTAAAAAACGACCCCAGCACTTGAAAACTTAACAGGACCTCTGAACCTTGGTAGAGCTTGTGATGGCTTGTATCCCAATCCGAACCTATCTTGATTCACTGGCACCTCGAGAACTTGGCCCCAGCCCTGAGAATTTCAGCCTCAACTACAACACGAGCTTCCATCAATGAAGACATAGAAACCTCAGACCTTTTATCCTGCACCGGAGGCTCCTTCTGAATTTGGACTGCTTCAAAAGTCTGATAAAGGATTTCATGTATTTCACCATCAACTTCCACATACTTAAACGTTGACAAATGACTGACCATGATGTCTTCCTCTCTGCACACTATAACCACCTTCCCTTCAACCATATATTTAAGCTTCTGATGTAAGTTCGAAGTTACTGCCCCAGCATAATGAATCCAAGGACGGCCCAGCTAATAGCTATAGGCGGGTTGGATATCCATGATATAAAAGGTCGTATCAAAACCTCGGGTTTAACTTTAATGGGCAAAACCATTTCACCGAACACAGACCTCTTCGATCCATCGAAAGCTCGTACCACCAAATCACTGGGTCTAAAAATCACCCCCTATACATCTATTTTCATGAGGGCTTTCTTTGGCAAGACATTCAATGATGACCCATTATCCACCAAAACATGGGATAACAAAGAACCCCTACACTCCAAAGAGATGTGAGGGCATTGTTGTAGTTCCTCCCAACTGGAGTCAAGTCCAAATTAGTAAACCCCAACCCATTATCTGCATTGACATGGGCTACGACCCCTTCGAGTTGATTCACATGAATTTACTACGAAACATATTCAACATTCAACACTTTCAGCATCATATTTTTATGTGCCTCAGAACACAATAACAAAGATAGAATGGAAATTTTGGATGGAGTCTGATTCAACTGGTCAACAATTTTATAATCACTCTTCCGAATTAATCTCATAAATTCCTCAACATCCTTTGAAAAGGAAGCATCACTAGACTGTTGTTGCATGAAATCTTCCATAACCTGCTTGCCTTTACCCTTATCAGATTTATCAACATTAACATCTTGAGTAACTAGGGGAGAGAAAACCCTGCCACTGTGTGTAATACCTCTAGCCCCAACAATGTTATCCATATTAGGTCCAACATCTGAGGAACCCACCAATTATTGTTTCTGTCCATTACACAATACCTTAGCTCTGTAATTCCACATAATTGTCTTAGTACTTTCATATGGTATTGGCCCTGGTGTTGTGATAACGAAGGGTGCTTGCCGCACTGGCGCTAATATGTGGATAGTATTGTACAGAATG
Source organism: Lathyrus sativus (assembly GCA_963859935.3). Lineage (NCBI taxonomy): Eukaryota > Viridiplantae > Streptophyta > Magnoliopsida > Fabales > Fabaceae > Lathyrus > Lathyrus sativus. The sequence continues at coordinate 212,343,145 of OZ012739.1, read as the reverse complement.
GAGATGGTTACAACATCTTTATCATCATTAATATTGTCCCCAATAAGAGTCCTATCAAACTGAATTTGTCCTTCATCTATCAATATCTGTATACCTTCTTTTAACAAATCACAACCCTCTAGAGGTAATACACATCCTTGACAATCAAATTCACATCCCAGGAATACATCTCCCTTTAACAAATGCTCTTTGATAAACAATAACGGGGTCTTTAACTTATTGATTCCAGTCACCAGATTCAACCTCTCCCCACCTTAAATAGAATTTACCATTGTCACGCCATGTTGTGGCATAGAGTTTTATATTACATTCGGCCCGTTATTAGTGGGAATACGTCATAGGTGGAGCGTCAAAGTGCCTATTAACCATCTTCGGCCTATTTTGGTACTCACGAGGAGCATAAGATTGATGTTGAAGTGCAACTGGGATGGCTACAGTAGCAACCTGTTGTGTAGAATTCTAATTTGTTCTACCTTCACCCCTGTAAGAAGAAATTGAATTGGTATCCCTTTCCTTCATATTGGGAGCCCCAACATAAGAATTCTTACCTCCTCTAGATGAGAGGCCATTACCTTCTTTGATCTTTCCAAGGTTGATTCCACTATCTACCATTTCTCCAGCCATCGTAAGATCTTAGAACCCAGCTGTTGCACCCCAACATTTGCCCAACCTTTGTCTTAACTTGGTTTATATTTCATTTCATTTCTTTCTAGCATTTGCATTGCATAGCATTTTTCATTGAACATGGGATCAAGGGTTTATGCATATCAAGAGTAGTCTACTCAGAGGGTTGAGCCTAAGCAAGGGGTTTTACTCAAGTTTGAATGGTCATCAAGACATCTTGAAGTGGTCAATGTCTTGCGAAAGGATATATGGATGTGTGTGGGTCAGCTCCTAACTTGGAGGCCAGTTCAAGATCATCAGAGGATTGTGAATCATGGTTATGGATATAAGATGTTGAGAGAGCTCATTGAGTGCCTTGAAGGTCATTGTGGAGCTCATCCAAGTGTTTGTGCTAAGTGTGAAAAGTTACAGTTGAAGGTGTTGCAATTAGGGTTTCATCTGGCTAGTCTTCAATCAACTATGAAATTGAAGGAGATTAAAACTCAACTCAAAGTCTCTATGGTCATGGGATGTAGCGCTAAGATATATGAGATATCATCTCAAGTTCAATTCATCAAGGATCAAGTGTGTGAGAAGTTACTAAATCAGGGTTCTCAGGGTAAAATCTCTTATTTAGTGCCTAACTTCAAGACCACCTATCTCAAGATACAAGTTTCATCTCAACTTTTGACCAACATGAAACTTGTAGAGCATGTTCTTAGCTTTCTTTTGAGTACTAGAAGTCCTTGATTGGATTTATAGAACTCAAGTTATGCTCCAGACAAGTTACAGGTCATCAGATGAATGTGATTTTGGTCAACAAAAGTCAACCAACTTCCAAGCCATTTTTGACCTAGAAGGATGTTTCTCCTAAACTTTTGGCCAACATAAAAGTTGCAGGTCTTGGTCTTAGCTTTCCAAAAAGTACTAGAAGTCTTTCATCTGATTTGTAGAACTCAAGTTATGAGGTTTTCAAGTTAGGGGTATTTTGGGAAAGTGAGATTATAGGTCCATTTCACCAACTTGCACACTTCAAATGAAGATTTTTCCAACATCAAACTTGCTCCAAATGGTGTTATTTGCTTAGTCAAGCATTACAAAGTCATGGAATAGGCTTGGAATGAGAAATTGATGTGTGAATTTTCATGGAAGGAAGTTTAAAAGGTCAAAATTGGAATTAATTCATTATTGACCATTTTGGTGCAAATGAGTACATTTTTTGAGTGCAAACAACATTTTAAACACATTGGCAATTTTAGATTTTAAATTTGAGGTGTTTTAGTGAGCCATTTTCAAGGTTTCTTCATTATGAAGTTACACAACAAATCTCAACCATTGAGATTAGGCAAGGCTTTAATCCTAGCCATTCACATCCCATATGGTACCAGCAAGCATTTTAAGCCATTTTGGAGCCAATTTTGAGAGAATTTCGTGTACATTAGTGAGCTTCAATTTCAATTCCTTGGATTTTCAATTGGGCTGTTAGAGGCTGAGATTGGGCTCAATTCTTATCAAGATCCATCACATATAAGGTTTTGGTCATGAACAAATCATCAGAAGTGAGAATTGGAGCCAAATTGATCAAGAACAGTTTTGAAAAAGTGTTAAAAATTCAAATTTCGAATTTGGAGAAAGAAGCCATTTCAAGACAAATTGTGAATTGCAAAAGCTCTATTGAAGTTTATTGAACGATTCTGGATATTTTTCTGCAAGCTTAAGCTCCATTTGAAGGCTCAGTGGAAGTTCTCCACTAGGTAATTACATTTCAACATTACACTCTGGTTATGCATTGATTCACTGTCATTTTTGCATATTTGAGACGTAGAAACAATGTAGATCATTAATATGTAAAATGAACTGGCATTGGTGTTGATTGTTGGATGATGCTAAAAAATGTTTGGATCTGTTTTGGCTTGTTTATGCATGTTCTTGCTTGTTTGATGCTTGATCTGTAACCTACACAACCTCTAGATGAGTTTTAAACCAAATTGGAGTTGTTTTGATGAACCTTTGGTTTTGGTGCTCAAGTTTGTTTGATTTGGTTTGCTCTCATGTTGCGTGATAAGTGAATTTTGAGATTGGATTTGAGATCCTCATGATCTCTAGATGAATTTTGATATAAAAATTGTGCAAAATGGTTGAGTGTTGATGATACACGTTGTTGCTGCACTGTTCACGGTTGAGGACCGACCGGAGAAGACGATGAACAGTACTTCCGGGCGGTGACTGGTTTTCCCCCTTGTTCCATTGAAGAAGATGATGTGTGAGCCCTTGGATCTGTGGTTGTTTTGATCATGCGGATGAAATTAAGACGTACCGTGTACATCTAAATGAATTGTTTCTTTTGATGGTGCTTTAAGGGGATATTTGTCTTGATCTTTTGGCCTCTGGTTGCCAATATGTTTAGCTTCCTTGTGTATTTTATTTGGTATTTTTTCAACCTTTATCCTATTTTTGAGGTGACTTGCAAGTTAGGTCATCTCATACGACAGCTCACACAAGTGTATGACCTAGCTTGGATTGGAAATGACCTTTGTGTATCCAATAAGCTCTCAACTCTTCTTGTTTCACATTCTAGACATGTTGAGCTTGTTGCATGGTCATTTTTAGGTCAAAATTATGTTCATTGCTTGGTGGTTAATGCTTTTCTTTTTGTGCTTTCAACTTGAATCCCTATGTGATGTATGCTTGCTTCCTTTGTGCTCTTGCTTGCATTTCTTCTTGTTTTGTTTTGATATTGCTTTTGAGCTATCTTCTCTTCATCTCCCTTCTGTTTAATGACCTTGGAGTGTCATTTAAGGTAGCTTGGTACCTCCTTAGGAGGAACTTGAAGCTTACCTAAAGTGATGAATCCATGAGGACTATTTCTTTGTGTTTGTCACTTGTTTGCTTGCTTTTGATGCACCTCTCTCCTTCTTCTTCTCTTTTATTGAATTTTCATATGCATGCTTGGTTGAGATGAGCTTGTGGTGGCTACTGCCCCACACTATTTTCCTCCCACTATCATTCTACTTGTGCATTCTATATGTGCATTCTTTCATTTGCATTTGCATTTTTCTTCTTCTTTTTCTTCTTTTGCTTTTCTTTGCCATGCTCCCCATAAGTTCTCTAACCTCTTGAGGTTATGATAGACATTAAGGTTCTACACATGCATGATAACATTAGGTAGTTCCCTTTCCAAACTCAACTTTAGGTCCGCTTTGCATGATAACTTCTAGGATTGATTAGTCTCCCATTAGTGTGCCTTCTTCTCTTTTCATCTTCAAACAATCTTAACATACTTAATAAGGATAATGAATGTTGTGCCATGAGCCTTATACTTGGGAAATGGTGATTGAGGGGCCACCTCTCAATTTCCTAGAGTGTTTAGTATACATCCTTAGGACGATATGCGACGCATTCAATCCTAGGTTTTAGACTTTGTTACAACATACATTATGAACACCCTAATTCAAAACACTTCTTCTCTAAAAAACACAAAAACATTTCAAACCTTTTTTACCCTTTGGGGTTCTTAATCAAGGAAAATCTATTCACAAAAGGAGTGTAGTTAACTCTTAGTTCTACAACAAACGGTAACGCCTAAGTCTCTAATGGTCGAGCTGCATACACCAACTGCTAGAACTATTTGTTAACCCTACTCGGACTAAAACTTTTGAACCAACCTGTGGTTCTTTTAGCCCGAACTACGTTTGCTCTGATCTTTTGTACCAGATGAAAGTACGTAGGCACGAGACGCGATGTCTCAGCAAGCAACCTTCCCCCTTTCTTTAGCCGTAGTTAGGCGAACTATGTTGACTCTGACTTTCCCATTGCACGAGGGAGTACGTAGGCACAAAGCGGTGACACTTTGCCGAGTCATTTCTCTTTTCTTTTTCTTTTGACCTTAAGCCTTTAACTAGATAGTTTCAACACACCCTTTTAGATAGACAACAATGCGTGGATCCCGTCGAGTACGACGGACATGAGGGGTGCTAATACCTTCCCCTTGCATAACCGACTCCTGAATCCATACATGGCGTTGCACCCCAAAATTTGACCAACATTTCTTTACCTAACTTGTGGTTCATTTCATTCACATTAGCATTATCATTTGCATTTCATTGACATGTATGCAGGAGATAAAGAGGTATGAGTATCAATCAAGAGCTACACAAGACTTTGAAGCTAGCCAAGAGGGTTATTCAAGTGTTCAAGGGTTGATATCCTTGTCAGAGAAGTTAGAAGATCCTCAGAGAGAGTGGTTGAAACCAAGAAGGTGTGTCTCCTAACTTGAGAGTTGTGGGAAGCTCCTCAGATGATTCTGAAGCCAGGAATATGGACTTGAAGCCTTGAGAGAGCTTATGAGATGTCTTGAAAGCCATCATGAGGCCTAGATAGGTCATTGTACAAGATTAAGAGGACCTAGCCATGAGTGGTATAATTAGGGTTTGACTGGGTCAACCCTAGGTCAACTGATGATTTGAACAAGGTTGAGACCTAATTCAAAGGCCATGTAATCATGGATTAAGGCTATAAGGATGATTCCAAGGTTAAATCATCATGATTGAGGAGTTTGAGAAGTTTCAAGCTAGGGTTTCTAAGGCTTGATAGTGTAAAATCCCCTAGTTTGACCCCTATCTTCAAGGCAGTTTAGCTCAAGATGTGATTGTCATCTCATCTTACCCCCAACATGAATGTTGTAGAGCTTGTTCTTAGCTTTAATTTGAGTACTATAACTCCTTGATAGGATTTGTAGAGCTCAAGTTATGACTTTGACAAGTTACAGGTCATCTGAGGTATGTGAATCTGGGGCCTTGAAAGTTACCCAACTTGCATCAAACTTTTGCCCAAGAAGGAGGATTCCTATGAACTTTTGGTCAACATGAATGTTGTTCCTTATCTTCTTAGCTTTCTAGAGAGTACTGGAAGTCCTTGATAGTATTTGTATAACTCAAGTTATGGCTTTGACAAGTCAAGGGCATTTTGGTCATTTGGAGATTACAGGTCATTTCAAGCATAAGGCCATAACTCCTATTTCCAAGCTTCAAATGGAAAAATATTCAACATCAAACTTGTTCAAAATGATGTTTTAAGGCTATTAAGGAGTTCATGAGATGTTGGAAAGGCTTGTAGCTCAAAGTTGCAAAAATGACCTAAAATAAGGGCATAAGTTAAATAAACCAAAGTTGGAAATTGATATTTTCAACCTATACATCCAAACCATGGCATGTAATATATCATTTTGACTCTAGAAAACATTTTAAGAACATTGGTTTAGCCACAACATGGGATGAATTCCAAGCTGTTTGCAAGGATTGTACATGTCATGATACATGATTGGAAATCTCATGACATGAGAAGTGGAAAATCTCATTGGAAGGATCTAGAGGATTCTAGATTATCCAAACTTCATCTATATAAGGAGTAGAGTGGATCCCTTGAAGGGGTTGGTGATCATTGAAGGATTGAGCATAGCTTGAGGTTGAGTTTTCTTGGATTGCAATTGAAATCGGTTTCACCAAATTCCTCAATTTCCTTCCATTTTCTTGATTGATACTTCTTCCATGAATGTCAAGGAGTGATTCCAGATCATTTCCAAGAAGCATTGGTGGCTAGATCGTGTATGAGCAAGTGATTTTCAGCACCTGCAACTCACCATCGGGTTTCAAGATTCAAGCATTTTCCATTGGTTCTTTTGCATACAGAAGTAAGAAGAAGGTTCTTTGATCGTGTCCAGAAGATTAGAGAGCTTGATTTGGAGGATTAGTGCATCTGTTCAATCAAAATTTTCAGGTTGGTACCTTTCTTCCTATAGCATGATTTAGGTAGAATTAGGTTGAATTAAGGTGCTAGATTGATTGTAGAATGGTGTAGGATGGATTTCAGATAGTTAATTTGATAATTAGAGACAAATTAGGTGAATTGCCATTTTCGGTTGAGATTGGGATATGGTGAATCTTGAGGTTTCAGAAGAAACTATGGGTATGGTTGAGTTCGTGGCAAGATTTGGGATAAGATTCATGTTTTGACCTCTTGGATTGGAGGCCTCTAGGGAGAACTAGGGTTGAGGAAGATGATCGGAGCTCCATCGGCGGTGGCCGGAGCTGGGCGCGAAGTTGCAGAGGTTTGAATGGAGAAGATGACTCTGGGACCGTTAGATGATGGTTGGACCTTTGACTTGAGGCTGATCCAATGGCCACGTTCTAATCTCAGCTTGTGAACGAGTTCTGAAGGAAACGTTGCGTTTCATTTATTTGATGTTTTGGGCTTAATGATCTGAGTGTTATTCACACCCCCTAATGGCCCAACCCAAGATTTAAACTGTGTTTGGTTGCTATTTACACCGTGCGCTTATTAATTTAATTGGATTTTCTTCTTTTTTTTCATTTTATTCATGGTTCTTGTAAAAATCATAATTAATTGAAAAGTAATCCAATTAAACCCATTCTTTTTGCATTCTACTCATGATTGAGTCTAATATTTTTTAGAGAAAAAATATTTTCATTTCATGTAATTTCTGATTTAATGGGAATTTTACATTTTAATTGATATTAAAATGATTATGTTTGATGCATATTTTTGTGGAATTTTGTTTGATCTCATGGTGATGATTTTGAGCCTAATTTTTTGTGTGTGATTAGGTTAGACATGTATGATCCCATAGAATTTTTCTCACATTTTTGTGATGAAAATAAGTGTGCTTTATAGATTGATATTTAGGTGCCTCCTTTTAGGGTTTTAGGTTTGACACCTTAGAATGTAGAATTTAGTTCTAGGTCCAATTTGATGATTTGATCTTTGAAATTAATGTGGTAGAGTCATGATTGACCTAGGTTCCCATAGTAATTTTTGTAGGATTTTACAATTGATTTTAGTATTTTAGTTAGGACTAACTTTAGTACTAGGTTTTAGGTGATCCTAACTTACTAATTCAACTAGTTTAACTTCTCTAGTCCCCTTAGATTAGGGTTTGTGCTTGGTTTGCCTTTGGTTGAGATTGAAGACAAGTTGAAGACAAGGTGAGGATGCTTTAAGTTGCTTGAAGTTGCTTGGAGCTTTGGATTTGTTGATGCCTGAAGGTGTCTGATGAAGATTAGGAGATAGGACATAGGGAGAGCCTTGTAGTTAGAATGATTTCTTTCACAAACATGGAAAGCATATTGTGCTTCCATTCCTCCCCATGACCAAAAGTCCTTCTCAGATATTCACATCCCTCCTTTGGAAGGATGAGTGGCTTTATCTGGGGAGTAGAACTTTGAGGGAACCAGTCTCTCATAATGATGAACCCTTACAGGCTTCCTTTGGTTGTCAGTAAGCTGTTTATCATTTACCCTCATCTTGTTAAATCAATTATCTTCTGGTTTGAGTATCTTGAGAGAGGTTGGACTTGAGTTTGAAGATGAAGACTTCATTGAAGAGTGTGGAAGAGGATGATTCCTTGAGCATTGTCATTGCAGCTGAAGCTTGAATAGCTTGAAGAGAAAGTTGATACTTGAAGATCCAATGGAGATTGAATGAAGAGCTGAGGCTTGACAAAGAAAGAATAGAAGGATGAAGTTGACACTTCTAAGTGATTGAGGACTACTCTGAGAAGCTGAAGCCTGTGAGAGGAGAAGACCAAGTTGATACTGGTAAAGCAAAGAGAGCTGAAGCTTGAAGACTAAGTTGATAATTATGAAGAGGATTCAATTGAGATTGAGTGTAGAGCTGAAGCTTGAAGAACAGAGGATAAGTTGACACTTACATTGATGCTTTGAGAGCCTGAAGGAATCAAGTTGATACTTGTAGTTAAGAGTGAAGCCTGAAGGTGGAGTTGACTGGAAAGCTGAAGCTTGAAGAAGAAGATTAAGTTGAAACTTATGTTGATAGGTTGAAACCTTGGGGGAACAAGTTGATACTTGTTATGGAAGAGGATAGTCCTGGAGAGCTGAAGCTTGAAGAAGGAGAATAAGTTGACACTTATGTTTGGTGGATTGAAACCTTAGAGAAACAAATTGATATTTGTCATGAAAGATGATAGCCTTGAAGGGTGATTGAAGTCTGAAGATTGAGTTGATGTCAGAAGAGCTGAGGCTTGGAGTTGAGAGAGTTGTTGATCTGCTTTCTTGTCTGTTCTCTTTTCTGTGCTGATGTGCCTTGTTTGACTTGCTTGATGCATTAGAATAAGTCCATGATTAGACTGACTTTAAATCTAGGAGCATGATTGCACTAGAGGTTGAGTTGCTCCCTCTGCTTGTATTGTTACTGTATGGCTTTGGTTGCGGGTATTCGGTAGAGCCAAGCTCCCTTGCCCATGTGGTTTATTCTGCTTGATAGCATGTTTTTCTTTTACTGTATGATTGCAGTCTCTTATATTTTGCTTGACAACACTTTATTTTCTTTAGTATGATTACTGTTATTCATTCTGGCTTGAGGTTGAGATGAGCTTGTGGAGGCTGCTGCCCCACACACATTTCCTCCCTCACTTGCATTGCATGCATTTTACTGTATATCTGTTTACTGTTTAAGCTGATGCTTTATCTGTTTCTGTGTATCATTGACATGATCCCCTAGGAATCTCACTTCCTTTGATAAGGAAGTGATGATAGAACTTTAGGTTGAAACCTATGCATGATAACTTCTAGGAGTTCCCTGTTTCAAACCTCAACTATAGGATAAATCCTTGGCATGACAACAGTAGGACTTGATAGTCTCCCCGTTAGTTGAGCTTGTTTTCTTCTCATCTCAAAACAGCTTAAGATACAGTAATCATGAATGATTTCTTTCATACGTTACGAGCCTTAAGCTATCTGAGAAAGGATTGTTGGAGAGCTTCTTTCCAGCAGTCTGGATGTTTAGTATGGCACCCTTTGGGTGACATGCGACGCATTCACTCTCAGGTCATAGTCTTTAGTGCGATTGAAATTGCAAACACCATAAAAAAATAGTTCTTCCGTAAAAGACAGAAAACAAACTTCAAACCTTTTTGCCCCGTGGGCCCATAATTCAAAGGAAGCTTTTCTGAAGAAAAGAGTGTCGTTAAACTTCAGCGCCAACGCAAACAGGCTTTATCCCTAACTGCTGGAACTGCTGTTTAACCCTACTCGGTAAAACAGATGAATCTGAATTCCCGTAATCCGTAGTATCCTGAACTACGTAAGCTCTGATCTCTCATACCCGTTGAGAGTACGTAGGCACAATACTGATGTATTGGCGAGCCACCTTCCCCGTAACCCGTCGTAGGTCGAACTACGTTGACTCTGATTTCTAATTCTCTGATGAGAATACGTAGGCATAAAGCGCGACGCTTTGCCGAGTCATTTTTCTTTTCTGTTTAAGCCAGCCTTGATAGGTAGATAGATAAACCAACTCGTCCAGTAAACACAACAAGCGTGGATCCCGTCGAGTACGATGGACGTGAGGGGTGCTAATACCTTCCCCTTGCGTAACCGACTCCCGAACCCAGACAATGGTTGTGATGACCTTGTCTTATACCTTTTCGTCAGGTTTTTCCGATCGTTTCCTTTCCCGTTCTGAGGGATAAATAACGAAAGGTGGCGACTCTTCTGTTTTGCCGGCACCTTATTTTCGCGGAAGCGACAGCTGGCGACTCTGCTGGGGACTTGATAGTTTCCTGGGAGTCAGTTTGGGGATCCGACGTCCCCTGCGAGAGTCAATCCTAGCGCTTGTATGATTACTTGTTAGGTTGTGTTTATTTATCGCATTTTTATTTCCCTCACTTTATTTTCAGTATGATATGATTATCTGTGCTGTTGTGGGAGGGGCATTCTGATGAGTGAGGAGCCAGACTCAGGCTTGAGTGAACATAGCATTAGTTGTGGAAATTAGTGGGCGCGTGCTTGCTTGGCAGGCACTAGTGTCTCATGAAATCCATGCTCAGACGAGGTTCTCCCGGTTGGCTTCTTTTTCAACCCTTTGGGTTGAGGGGGTTGTTGGTTTGGAGGATTGTCGACTCTGGGGACCGATCATTTGTGATTCAGCCGAGTGAGGCCGCTTCATGAGCTGGTGATGCCACACCTTCTGGGTATCGCGTCGCCCTCTTGAATGTTTGTGACGCTGATGAACGCATAGGATGCCGAACTTGAGTCAGTTTAGGTCCATACCTGTGAGCAGGGTTGGATTTATTGTAGGAAACTTTGACCTTCAGACTACCTAGTTTTCTTGATAGTGAATCAGTTTTGTTGGGATTAGAGGATCTCATCATCAGATGTGTGTGTTCTTGACAGAGCAAATTTATGATTGGGGTCTGAGGATCTCATCAGCAGATGTATGGTTGTTCTTGACAGAGCAGAGTTTTGGTCATGTATCAGAGGTCCTTATCATCAGATGTGTTGTTCTTGACAGAGCAGATTTTTTTGGTCCTGTATCAGAGGTCCTTATTATCAAATGGTTGTTCTTGACAGAGCAGAGTTTTGGTCCTGTATCAGGGGTCCTTATTATCAGATGTGTGTTCTTGACAGAGCAGATTTTTTTGGTCCTGTATCAGAGGTCCTTATTATCAGACGTTTGTTCTTGACAGAGCAGATTTATGGTCCTATATGTGTGTGTTCTTGACAGAGCAGATTTGTGGTCAGATACCAGGGTTTTCTTCTTATCAAAGAAAGTGGTTGTTCTTGACAGAGCAACATTATGGTTTTGTTGATGCAGAATCTCCACAGCGCAGTTGCCTTGATCTCTTGCTGCATGATTGCATTTTACATTGCTTTGCATACTCATTTGCATTTCATTAACGTGTGTCTGTGTTGCAGGTACCGTTTTCCCCGATCCAAGATTTCTTGCCTCCTATTGTATTGTTATGGGTTCTCTGAGGAAGACCGTGGCTTACAAGCTCCCTGCCCCTGATGTGGTTCAGCTGACTGGTTTGATTGCTTTAGCAGATGATTCTGTGAGAGATGAGTTCAGAAAATCTTACGGCAAATTGCTCAGTTTGGTTCGTAAACTTTCTGTGTTCGAGTTAAATGGGTTGCACGCTCTGCTGCAGTTCTACGATCCTTCGTTGAGATGCTTTACTTTCCAGGATTTTGTTCTCGCACCCACGCTGGAAGAATATGCTGATTTGTTAGGTGTGCCTATCAAGAGGCAGATGCCTTTTGTTCATATGGATGCTGAGCCTGATCTGGCTAGTCTAGCTCCTTCACTTCATCTGGATGCCTCTGAGTTGGTATTGTCTAGTTGGAACAAGGTTCCCGGTTTCTCCCTGCAATTCTTAGTGGGTAAGGCTCAGCAGTGCGCCAAAGACGAATGTTGGGTCGTGTTCAACGCCATTCTCGCTCTATGCATATATGGCATCATTCTGTTCCCCAATATGCCCGACTTTGTAGACTTCGACGCATTTTGCGTCTTTGCTTCAGGGAATCCAGTCCCTACCTTGATAGGAGATGTCTACCATTCTATCCACTACAAAAACGAGAACAGAAGGGGCAAGAATGTCTCGTGCTATGTGCCCCTGCTTTATAAATGGCTTGATAGCCATCTGCCCAAGAGGGGTCCCTTTGTTTCGTCTGCAGCCACATCTGAGTGGTCCGAGCGTTTGATGAGTCTATCAGCGGAGGATATTGACTGGTTTGACAGAGATAGGTTGGGTACCGAGATTATCTTCAGCTGCAGCGGGTTTCCGAACGTGCCTTTGATAGGAAGGAAGGGTTGTATAAACTATAATCCGTCTTTGCTGGTCTGATAGTTCGCGTATGCTTTGAGGGCTCCGCCGAAGGATGAAGAGGTGCATGAATCTCTGTACCTCACTGGTCTTCTAGAGGGGGATCTGTTATCTAAGCTTCAGCGCGCTTGGAATGGCATCAGTAAGAGGGGAAAACCATTGCTGGGGAGAAGTAATAATCAAGCCTACCATGCGTATGTGACTTGGATCAGAGCCAGAGCAGATGCTATAGGGATGTCGTTTCTTCCTGCCAAGCCAGAAAGCCCTCCAATGATTGGAGAGCCTACTACTGTGCCCATTCAGCAACATAATCAGGTGTTAGCTGAGAGAGATGAATTGAAGAGGGCAAATGAAGAAATGGAGAAAGAATTGGCTCAACTCCGAAGCGAGAGAAACGAAGCCGTTCATTCCTTCAAAAGGCAAACAGAGCTGGTGAACCAGCTGGGGACAGACTTGACTAAGCAGATAGCCGAGCGTGAGCGCATGGGTCGAGACTTCAAAGCTGTCAATGATGTACTGGCCACGAAGAAGCAGCACTTGGACGAAGCATATCGGAGGATATCTAAGTTCAACCAGCATTGGAAGGCCTCCCTAGCCACCAGGAAAGAGCGGGAGGATAAGCTGATGCAACAGATCTCCAAGCTGAAAGCCCAGGTGAAGGCCAGTGAGAAAAGGTTTGATGAAGAAACCGCTCGCAGATACGCCGCTCAAGGCCAGCTCAACAGAGCTCTCGCTAACCTGAAGGAGCGCAAACTGATGTTTGAATCCAAGAAACGGAAATTAGAAGATTGTTTCGGCGAAGGAGCATGGGAAGATTCGGTCGAAGGTCTTCAGTACACCATTATGCAGAGGGAGCTACTCGTCGAAGGGTTACTCACTCGGCCTGATCATCCAGAAACGAAGGGGTTGTTAGAAGAGTTTCGCGCCCGTGGCCGTACTTGACTATTTGTATTCCTTTTGTTTGATCATCATTGTATGCTGACCATCACCAGGCTTGTTGGCTGAGGTCATGCTATTGATTCTGTTTGTACTCGCTGATGTTATGTACCGCCTTGATGGGCTTTCTTCATATATGAGATGTTATTTCCATGACTGGACTCGGACTTCTTATTATCAGCACTGGCACTCAGGCACTAGGATCGGGGGAGATCTCCCTAACGCACAGAAACACGTTTGCATTTGCATGAAACATTTGCATAACGAGCACTTTGTCATTTTTTTTCCTAACCCTTTTGTGTTTTCAGGTTGTTTCAGGTTTGTCGCTACTGCGAAAATCGGCGCCGGCTGACAGAAGAGTCGCCACCGTGCGTTATTTATCCCAACGGAGGGAAAGGAAACGCTCGAAGTAAACCTCGCAAAAAACGGGAAAAGGTATGGTCATCGCAACCAAAACCTGGGTTCGGGAGTCGGTTACGCAAGGGGAAGGTATTAGCACCCCTCACGTCCATCGTACTCGACGGGATCCACGCTTGCTTGGGTTGTCTAAAGGATGCAAAACAATCTATCTACGGCTGCTAAATCTAAACGGAAAGGGAACTGACTCGATAGAGCGTCACACTCTATGCCTACGTATTCTCAAGAGAGAAAGTCAGAGTCAACGTAGTTCGGGACTACGGGGAAATTGGCTTGCCAAGACCTCGCGTCTTGTGCCTACGTACTTCCACACTGCATGGAAGATCAGAGCTTATGTAGTTCAGACTAACTACGGATAACCTGGGTGTTCTCACACAGCAGTGAGAAATTAAACTGGTTTTAAAGGTACGGGAACCTATGGGAAAAACTACGGTCTGGTCTCAAATGCACTCGAGCAAGAGAAAAGGGTAACAATTAATCGTCAGCGGGAAAGTCTCGATCGCACAGCAGCGAGAGAACAAAAGAGTTAATTGTTAGTGTGCTCGCTAGGATATCGCATCCTATGCCTACATATCCTCGTCTGGTACGAGGAATCAGAGCAGCTGTAGTTTGGCTACTTCGGGACCACAGCTCAAATCTCGTTTTATTAACATTCTGAAAAATGGTTACAATGATTGAGAACTGAAAAATAAACCCCTAGGAAATACTATCCTATCCTATGAAGAATCAAATGGAAAATAGTCCCCTAACAAGTGGACTTCTAAACCTACCTCTAAAAAGGTAAAAAGTCCCCTAACAAATGGACATTTAAAACTATCCCCAAAAAGGTAAAAAGTCCCCTAACAAATGGACTTATAAAACTACCTCTAAAATAAAACTCCATGAAGAAAATATACTCTAAAAAATATTAAATCTACACTAATATTTTTTTCTCTTTTTCTCAATATTTCTTTTCCCTTTTCTTTTTTTCAAAATATTCTTCATATATTTTTTTCTATATTTTTTCTCTATTTTTCAACATTCTTTCACATATTTTTCTTTTTTCTTTTTTCAAAATATTTCTTTTTTCAATATTTTCTTAATATTCTTTTTTCAACTATTTTCTTTTCATATTTCTTTTTTCTCAAAAATGTTTTTTTCATTGTCATGAAACTATATAAAAGAAAGTAAAAAAAGAACATATAAAAGGGGGGGGGGGTACTGCAGTACAAGGGGTGTTAAGTAACAAAAAATAAAAACAGCAACAATATGGGCCCAGCCCAATATCTCAGCAGACAACAAAAAAAGAAAAGGGAAGGGGGGTGCTGGAATTGAGCCGAGGGTGTAGTTAGCAGAAAGCCATTGGGCCCAGCCCATAGTCCATCAGCAAACAGAAAAGAAACTGAAACGGAGGGTGCACGCCCAAACGGGGGGTGGTGAATCAGAAAAAACTGATTGGGCCTGGCCCAATCCTCACACGGCCCCTTCTCCTTCCTCTCCTTCCCATCTGAACGAAACCCTAATTCCTCTTGGCACTGTTCATCGCGCCGTCTCCCTTTCTTCTCTCAGCCTTTCTCATCTCTCTCAACCTTTCTGCAACCAACTGCTGTTTCTCACACAATCCTTCTAACACCTTCACTCTCAGTTTCGCTTCAAAACCGGCAACCAACTGAACAAATTAACACACCAAAAATAATACCAATATCTGAGAATAATCATCCATCCTTTGATGTTCTTGAGGCAAATAATCGTTGGTGAAGATTTGAACAAATTTTTGGAAGAAGTTCTTGAGGTTTCTGGAGATTTTGCATGCGATGGAGTTCTTGGAGCGTTTTGAAGAATTGTTGACGGAAACCTGAAGTAATCTCGTAACCTGACGAACTAGGCGATGAAGATGAATCGATCTGGACTCATGAAGGTTCTTGAAGTGGAGACCAATTCTTGATGACGAACTGTGATGAGATCTTGATGAAGATCTTAAAGATCTTGGAGTGGACGAATCTTGTACGGATTTGGTGAAACATTGGGTGAATCGTGGTTGAAGGTTGATCAGAGGAGGCCTTGCATGTTCTTGATGATGATGAGTGGTGATTTCTGGAAAATTACATGAATGTTCTTGGCTGTTCTTGGAACCAGGATGAAGACTCTCATTGCCTTCTGGGAAAACTAAGGGAGAAGATGAAGAACATTGAATACGTGATGAACCTGATGAGGATTGAAGATTTCTGGGCAAATCTTTGATAAAGATTGATGAATGTCTGGAGGATTCGAATGAACAATATGAGGAACACGTGAACAATATGAAGGTTCTTGAAGGCTTTGAATCTGGAGAACAGATGAAGAACTAGTGAATTCAGCCACAAAAGCTGTCGTTGATTTCTCCGATGAACATTTCTGGCGGCTTGCATGAACACTGATGATGACAACGATGATTGAAGATGAAAGAGAGTTGAGGAATCTGGGAAATCGATGAACACTGGTGATGAGGAAGATGAAGATTGAAAATTCTCTGGGTATTTGCAGTTTTCCGGCGGTAGTTACGGCGGAGGGTGGTGGTCGGAAACGGTTGGAGGTTAGTTTGGGTTGGCCGGAGTTGGTTGGTGGTGGCCGGAAAATGGAGGTTGGGGTGGTTGCATGGCCGCCAGCCATGCAACCGGCGAGACTCAGGCGGAGGTTAGTGATGGACGCGTGGCGGTGGAGATGGGGTGCATGCGTGCCACGTATAGGTGATAGTGGAGAGTGGATTACACGTGGCTTGGTTTTGAGTGTGGTCAATTATGAGGTGGCCCCTTCTCCTTTGCACGCGTGGCATCTTATATAGGGTGACACATGGCCTTTTTTGGACTGAAGAACAAAAACGACTGATGGATCTTGGGCCTCCAAACTGCACTTCTGGGCCCAAACGAAAAAATGATATCAAAACCTGAAAAAAAACTGAATTAAAAAAAGAGATTAAACCTAATTAAGCTAATTAAACCTAACTTACTCTAATTAAACTCTAATTAAACCTAAAAGAAGAATTAACATCTAATTAAACCTATATTAAACTAAAACTAATAAAACTCTAATAATCTCTATTTAAAAAATCTATTACAAATCTACTAATTCTAATAAAATCTATATTATTTATTTAAAACTATTAAATCCTATATTAAACCTAATAAAAGGAATATCTAACAAAAGATTAAATCTATATTAAAATAAACTCTATTTATTTCTATTAACCTATTAAAAACTCTATATTCTAAAAGAAAATCATTATAAAATCTATTAACTATTATTCTACTAATCTATTAAAACTCTATTTAAAACTAATAAAAGAAAATCTATTATATTCTATTAAGACTATTAAAACCTATTAAAAATTCCATAAAATTCTAAAAAATGATTTAAAGCCATTAAAAATATTAAAAACTCTAATTAAATTCTAAAAATCTATAAAAAGCCTATTTAAAATCTATAAAAGACTATTAAATTCTAAAAAATGCAGACAAAGGCAAATAACCAATATAAAAGAGAGCACGAGACCAGATCGAAGCAAACGGTAACCAGATATCCAAAATCTCAAAAATCACTGCATCAGCCGAAAAACACCCAGGAAGCGCGCGACTTCCCAAAATAAACTCCGATTATCCGAACCGGTCTGAGATACCCGAAAAGCGAAAACATGGATGTGATCCCGATAAAATCACGATGATTGATGAAATGCGCTATATGCAGTATGCAGATGCTAATGCGAAATGCGTCGAAGCATAAACCGAAAGCGGCACCGGTTGGTCAAATTTTGGGGTGCAACAGCTGCCCCTATTCAAGCGACTTGGACCTGAAGGGTTGAAGAGCGCGCAGCCTTCAAACATTCAAAGGTGCGAGACGGTTGAATACCAATAAACCCGAAAATTTGCCAACCGTGAGAAATATACTGTAAAACTGCTTGGGGAGACATAATCCAGAACCGAACCCAGTCGTCACATCAACAAACTGATCAATCATCTGATAAAGAATTCCTGATTTTAACGCCCGTTACCCGTGTGATACCCCATATAACGAACCTGAGGATTGCAACAAAACATATGATCTTCTCACATCGCCTACTGATAGACAGGAAGAGAAATATACTCACATCGTCTAAAGATAGACGGAAAGACACCCAAATCGAAGGAAAAAATTCAATACTCACATCGTCTAATGATAGACGGAAAGACACCCATCTCCATACTCACATCGTCTAAGGATAGACGGCAAGACACCCAAAATCCATACTCACATCGTCTAATGATAGACGGAAAGACACCCATCCCGAAGGACAACTTCATCAATACTAACATCGTCTAAGGATAGACGGAAAGACACCCAAAATCCATACTCACATCGTCTAATGATAGACGGGAAGACACCCAAATCAATCCATACTCACATCGTCTAAGGATAGACGGAAAGACACCCAAATCGAAGGAAAAAATTCAATACTCACATCTTCTAATGATAGACGGGAAGACACCCTGCTCCGTACTCACATCGTCTAAGGATAGACGGCAAGACACCCAAAATCCATACTCACATCGTCTAATGATAGACGGAAAGACACCCATCCCGAAGGACAACTTCATCAATACTCACATCGTCTAAGGATAGACGGAAAGACACCCAAAATCCATACTCACATCGTCTAATGATAGACGGGAAGACACCCAAATCAATCCATACTCTCATCGTCTAAGGATAGACGGAAAGACACCCAAATCGAAGGAAAAAATTCAATACTCACATCGTATAATGATAGACGGAAAGACACCCAAATCGAAGGAAAAAATTCAATACTCACATCGTCTAATGATAGACGGGAAGACACCCTGCTCCGTACTCACGTCGTCTAAGGATAGACGGGAAGACACCCATACGCAATTCACCACCATCCATCAAATTTCAGAATCCTTTCATCTACGGGAACTGATGGAAAGAACAATATCCTTAAAGGGACCACATCGTCAGTAAGGACCGACGGGAAGAAAACCACCTTCAAAGAGCCATGTCGTCAATAAGGATCGACAATCAGGAAATCCCTCTTGAAATGTCATCTCATCCAACAAACAGAAAGAGAACCACTATCCTGAAAGATCGCTTTGAAGCCCCTCAACATCTAAAGATTGCCGGAGAAGGCTTGCTGGGGAAAGCACACCATCCGTATGATCTGACGATAAGAAACCCGCTGAAAAATCACCTGCAACTTCACATCGTCTACTGATAGACGGAAAGAACACCACTTGCTAGAGAAACACATCTTGAAACCCCACTGAAACGAATCACCTAAAACTTCACATCGTCTACTGATAGATGGAAAGAAAACCACTTGCTACAAAACCCCATCTTGAAACCCCACTGAAAAATCAACTAAAACTTCACATCGTCTACTGATAGACGGGAAGAAAACCATATGCTAGAGAACCCCCATCTTGAAACCCCACTGGAAAATTAACCGAAACTTCACATCGTCTACTGCTAGACGGAAAGAAAACCACATTCAAACTCAAGACGTCTAATGATAGACGGAGAAATCCACTTATTGGAGGGACACATCGTCAATATGAATTGACGGGAAGAAACGTTTGTCGACCAGATGACTGATTGATCAAAGCATAACTGTCGTATGATTTGAAATACGAATGAACTGCTGAATTTCCTGAACACTGCTGCTGGATGAATGCCCCTGAACTGGTCACAGAGTAATTCACGCGCCATACGAGGCTGAGAGAAAACCTGGCTTATGCTTCGTATGCATATGCGTATGTTTGAATCTTTCTATGACGTAATGCTCCATTCAGGATGGAAATGCTACGCATTTTGAAAATGAAATGCAAGTATGATGCAAATATGATGATGCATGCAACATGCTAATGCAGGCTCGAGCTACTGGAGAAAGTCGGGTACAGAAAACCACTTCAGCAAAATAAATACTGAAGACGAAGCCAACTCCGTTGGGGATAAACTGGATATCACAGAATTATTCCAGCAAAATAAATGCTGGAAGAGTGAAACCAACTCCGCCGGGGAATTTGGGAACTTAACCAATCACCTCGCTGAAGTAACACCCTGCTGGGGAATATAACTCTGCTGGAGAATAGCGGATGTGCCAAGTATGACTGGACTTCTCTGGGGATAGCTTACCCGTGCCAATGAAAAACTGGACTTTGCTGGAGAAAATAGACGGAGTCTTCCTGCGTACTGATGAAGACTGGATCTGGAAACTGATGCGCCAACACGGATGGGCCTCACAGTAGCCGCCAACATGGATTTGGGCTTTTAGGCTACCTGTGATGGGTCAGGTACAACTGACGCTGGAAAACATTCTGCCTGAATACACAGTTTTCCGGTTGAAGAGTCAAAGGATAGTAACACAACTTCCCGACATTCGTCTCGCACTCGAAAATTGGCCGAATCTGCTCGAACAGCTCTGAATAACCCTGATGATACGGAGAAGAACAAACCCTTCGCTTCTGATATGCCCCAGCCTGCGGGACCTCTGTGGGGATAGTCCTCGAAAGGAAATCTTCAACTCTGTACCCTGATGGTCTGATAAGAAATGCCCCAGCATTCTGAACGTCGGAGAGATACTTCACATCAACTGCTTCTCGAATAAAGAACAACTCCTGCGCTCTTAAGATGGCCTGCCCCTGACTGCAATGACTTTGCCCCTGATTACCTGATTCAGAACAGTGCCCCTGACTACTAGATTTTTACCGAATCTCAACCTGATTACCCCAGGATAACTGACTTCGAAAGGCTGACCTGACTGGGGATCACTGGATGTAGCTTGCCCTGGCTTGCGGAGCATTCAGGCGCTCTGTATTCTATCCTGATCATACCTTCCATTGTAGAAAAACTTTCCTGCTGTCAAGCGCTTACTCGCAAGTAAAACAAGTTGTTCTGCGTAAAAGACATATTAATGCAACACGTATGACAACTTTGACATCCAACCTGTTCACTGGGAATAGGAAAAAAAACAGTTTATGGCATATAATGCACAAAACATTTATCAAGAATATCAACATCAGTACCAATCATGGTAAGAGGAACCCTTTTAGGAGTCAGAATCGACGCGACCTTCACCGAAGTATGCTTTCGAACCAACCTGCTTCAATTAGGACTTTTGAAGGTTATAACGTGGTCAAGTTCACGGTTTTGAAGGAAAGGATAAAGGCTCAAAGTTTATTTTAACCCACCCATTCTCCTTGATGTTCTCCCATCCTACGTTCAGCTAATTCGACCTTAGCGCTCACCTCTCAGAGGCTGAAAGATAGGAGTGATAGTTCGAGAAACCATGAGTTTTTGGAGTGACAGCCACTCACTCTTCGTCTTTGACACCTGAGGTCACACGACTCGTGTTTCATTTGAGGATTTTTCTTTTGTCATCCTTTCATCTTTTTCTTATCCCTAACTTTTGCCTGGACTGACTCTTAGGAGTTTCTTTTGATCTTTTAAGTCCAACGGGACGCCCTCATTTTTGCCTAAGTCATTTGTTTTGAAGTTTTGACTTAGCGGGCTTCTGATTCTCTTTTGCTTTCTCTTTTTCCGAACAAGTCGTGTGACACTGGTTGTCTGACTCATTGGAGAATAATGTGACTGTCTCACTCTTGATTTAACCATTGTGGTTTTTTTAGGCACGACCTCTAGAGGTATGATTGATCCTCGAACCGACACTCCTTTCGCAACTTGAACGCTCGGCCAAATTAGCTAACACCTACCCTGCCCCGGGTTAAAGATGGAGGGTTTTTCGCCTTCAGAAAGAACTCCTACTACCAGGCTCAAAGGGGTTGACAAGGGATTATCTTCCTTATATCACCGATGTTTAGGGATTTGAAGCAATGCCTGTACATCATCAGCAGGTTTTATTTCAAAAGCATACCATCGGAAGTTGCATGTCGTTCATTTTCGTCATCCTCCTCAGATCCTTCTTAACCAAGCATTGGACATCTGTAAAAACAATTAGTGAACACGACTGGATTTAATCAAAACATGCATATTTATTTCATTATCATCAATTGAATGCAAACAACAAGTTTTACGAACAAGATTGCAATTCAGACAGGAAAGAAACTGCAAACGTAAAGAGATGACAAGATAAAACAAAGAAAAATGCCAGCTTCCGAGAACCGGGCTTTCACATCTGTCCTGCTGCTGAACCAGCCATCTTCACAATCAGTTATTAGAGGCAACCCGAAGCTGTCCTGATCTGCTTTCAGCGACCCAACCAAATTATAGAGCCCCTCCTCCTCATTCAGATGATTTTGGGCCCTTCCTGCCCGAAGTTGATAGCTGCACTGTCGAGTAGGTCCTGCACCTTGTGCTTGAAGGCCAGACAATCTTCAATGTTGTGCCCCGGTGCTCCTGAATGGAAATCACAGCGCTCCTTGATATCATAACCTGCTGGAGGCGTGCCTGTCGGCGGGGCTGACTTCCTTTTCTCAACCAACTGTAATCGTAGCAACACCTGAAGAAGTTCGGCATACGGCATCGGAGGCACACTAAATACCCTCACTGGCCTCTGATTTTGAGCTCTTCGCTGATCGGGATGTTGCTGCTTTTGCCACTGTTGAGATCGTTGCTGTCGTCGCTGGTATCGGGTTGACTGTTGAACCACCTTCGTAGCAAATACAACATCGGTTTCTTGACTTTCACCGTACTGATTAAGGCACTCCTTATGCTTAGCCATTTTCTTTCTCAGATCTGCCCCAGGAATAGGCAACAGTTGTGGGCACGGAGATTCTGACACCATGGAGTCCAGGATACGTTTCTGACCTACTGCAGCTTTAGAAACATCCATCATCTTAGCAGCAACTGGGATAGGAGCAATACGTACAGCTACGCCGCTCGGCGTGAATTCAATATCTTGTGAGTCAATCAGGTCTTGAACATTGTGCTTAAAAGCATGACAACCCTCGATGTCGTGCCCGAGTGCCCCAGAATGAAATTCACATTGCTTACTGGCATCGTACCCATAAGGAAGCGCTCCGGTGGGTGGGCCCAACATTCTCTTTTCAACCATTTTGAACCTCAATAAAGTCTGAAAGAGCTCAGCATACGTTGAAGGTGGCGCCTCAAATACCCTCTTTGGCCTCCCCTCCTGAATCCTCTGTTGAGCCGGATGCACCCTTTGTTGTTGTTCAGGTCCCACAGGCACAGGTGGTACGAGATTCTTCACTGCGGCTTCAAATAGCTGATCATCCTCTTTCCTAAGCACGTTCTTGACTACTTCCATGATCAAGCTCATTTGGGTCTTCAGCTGACTGTTTTCCTCTTTGAGAATCTTCTGCTCCAGACGCATCTCTTGCATGTCTCTCATCATCTGCCCCAGCTGGCTTCGGACTTCAACCAATTCAACCTGATTCTGTTCCATATCTCTGAAGGAATTCCTGCAACAAACTGGACGATGAGGAAATAAGACCCACGGTTCTGATGTACCTGTTAAATGATAATGCGAAGCAGAAAGCAAACACATATTTGACAAGACAAAGAGAAACTCAAGCCATAAGCACTCAGACGAACATCTCCCACACATGTATAACCAACAAAAGCAGCACGTGAGCATAATTGAGTACGAATACGATGACCCCAGCCAACAATCCTGGTGGTGGTCGGCAAACACTAGTGCACAAAATCTAAACGGATTAGGCAGAGAAAACAGATGCGACCCCCGGCACAGAAACCTCTAGAAACTTCTCCCATATTCAACTGAACTCTCCGATTGACATTCTTCAGAACACACACTTCCCGTGGAGTCTTTCATGACATTAACTGACGAACCCACACAACTGGATGACGGAGAATTGTAACGCCCCGATTCTGAATTCCCATTATTGGTTGAGTCTTTTAATTTATTTAATTGATGTTTGTTTTAAATTGAGAAATTATATATTGCTATGTGGTGTTTGCTTATTTTATCTATTTTTACCGATTCGGAGAGTTTTCGGGGAATTAGAGTAAAAAGGGCATTTTAGACCTTTAGCACTTTAGTGTGAGAATTGATTGATAAGTGTTGGAAAGAATTTGAGAGGAAAGAAATAGAGATAGAAATAGAATAAGAGAGGAAAAGGAAGAAAGATAGTAACATAAGAAGAAAAACAAGAGAAAGAAAAGAGGAGAAGAGAAAGAGAAGAGAAAGTGAAGAGGAAAACCTAGAATCATCAAGGAATCATCACCAAAGCTTGCAATCGATCGGTAAGGGTGTGAAACTCTATCATCTCTTTAATGTGTATGATTGTATGTGTATGTGTGTAGATTTTGTAGAGTTTCTACTCTTTTTCCACTTAGGTTAGAAGTTGGTTTTGTGAGTAGAATGAGGTTTTAATCGGTTAGAACTCGGATTAGACGATGTAGTTTAGTCGGGTGATGGTTGGGTTGTGCTACTGTGACTGGTTTGGATTTAATCGGTTGGTTGTGTGGAGTTTGGGCTTTGAGACAGCCATGGAAGTTCTGTCTTCGCAAGTTCGCCAGGCGAAAGGCAGCGAAGCTTCGCCAGGCGAAGCCCAGCGAGCTGTAGCGAAGCAAGTCAGAAGCTAATACCCTGTATTCGCTGGCAAGTTCGCCAGGCGAGGTGAGTTGGCGAAGGTTCGCCAGGCGAGTGGGTAGCGAGCCTCAGCGAGTAATTCCAGAATTACTCCCAGTGGACTTCGCTGGGGAGTTCGCCAGGCGAAGGCCAGCGAGCATTCGCTGCGTGGCTTCGCCAGGCGAAGGTTGGCGAACCTGGCAGTGTTATTTGTTTTTGCTGATTGTTCATGGCATGATGTTTGGTTGATTCAATTATGATTAATGCCTATATGAATGATTGATGTGTGAACTGTTTCAACATGTTGTGCTGTGGGTGGCCGAAAGGCGTGAATCCTAGATTGTGGAGCCGATTGTGAATCTTAATCGTTTGATAATGTTGTGCGTTTGCTCGAATTAGATAGAAATGCATTGATGGATTAATAGGTATGTAAACCTTGTGTGAAATGGTGTATAATGTGAATGCATGATGAATATATGTGATGTATGTGATAAATGCAATGAGTATGTTTGTGAACATAGTATGCATTTTTGTGATTGATCCCATGGAGGATTTGCAGAACCTCGTATGATACGATGGTTATATTTGATTCCGTGGAGAATCGGTTGCATTGAGTGATTCCTTGGAGAATCGGTTGCATTGTGTGATTCCTCGGAGAATCGGTCATAACATGTAATCCCGTGGAGGATTGGTTAGAGTATTTGATTCCGTGGAGAATCTGCTGAGTTCTTGATCCCGTGGAGGATCTGCTGAATATTCGATTCCGTGGAGAATCTGATGAATATTTGATTCCGTGGAGAATCTGCTGAGTACTTGATCCCGTGGAGGATCTGCTGAATACTCGATTCCTTAGGGAATTTGTTGAAATGAGTCGGTACCGCATTTGCATCTGCATAGAGTCGTGTGTCGGTCTCTATGAGTTGCATGAGTCATCTGTGTATGATGCATTGGTTGTGTGAATATAACTGTGTATGTTATATGTGATTGTTTGGAGGAAATATAGTGAATGTTCATGTGTATGTGTAGAGACATGATTATTTGTATATGCTTAATGTGGTGAGAACATAATTTGAGTATAACTTGTATAATTATGGATTTATGTATATATACAATTTTATGCATTAACTGTTATGATGTTGTTTCTCACCCTTCTGCTGTTTTATAATGCTCTATGAGGCATTGCAGAGTAGGAAGCTGGAGGTTCTTTTTGTGAAGCGATGTTTTCATTCTTTTTGGTCAATGGCTCTGATATGTAACATTTGGGTAGTTAGGAAGCCTTCGACTCTTTTGGAGTTACATTTGTTTTGATTCTTTTGTGATACATATGTGTATGTATCTGCTGTGGATATGTTGTAAAGCATGAATTAACTGATGGTTGTATATACTTTTATGAATGAGATCGATTCAATATTTGGATGTTTCCGCTTTATTCTAAATATTGAGATGTGGGTTACCCATTGTTGCATATCTATTTTGAGCAGGTATCGTATGTGTTTAATTTCATGATAATGTGATGCGCCTCTTTTATACCATGTTTTAATTAAACTCTGATGAAATAAATTTTTCTATGTGCCTAATTGATTTATCTAATTTATTTGGGGTATAGAAAGGGGGTGTTACAAGAATCGTTAATCTGAACAAAACCTTGGGGCGTGATGAAAATCCGGTTAAAGTCTAACAGATCCTGAACCTGGCTTCTAAGCACCTTGCAATCATTTGTTGAATTCCCTTGTGCCCCAACATGGTA
This sequence comes from Lathyrus sativus, assembly GCA_963859935.3. Classification (NCBI taxonomy): domain Eukaryota; kingdom Viridiplantae; phylum Streptophyta; class Magnoliopsida; order Fabales; family Fabaceae; genus Lathyrus; species Lathyrus sativus. Next base: position 212,317,285 of record OZ012739.1, on the reverse strand, counting down.
GTCACAGCGGGCGCTGGCATCAAAACCTGGAGGATATGGTGGAATCATTAGATTAGTCTCTTTCGGCACTATCAATCCACTTCTGACCAGATCTGGCAACAACTGACTGTACGACACCGGTAGTTGAGTAAACTGCCTTTCAGGTTTCCTTGGTCTTCGTTGGGCGTGCTGACGCGATCGACGACAGGATGACCGTTGACTTGAAGTGTCTGAAAACCGATCCTGAGATGCTAGAGATTCTGAGACGATGTCATTTCCTTCCCACTCTTCTTGAGAACTAACAACTGATTCATTCTTATCAACTGGGGTATAAGGAGCATCTCGAAGCTTTCCACTCTTGAGTCCTCTCTCAACAAGCTCCCCCATTCTCATCAGGCCCACAAAGCTTGTGCAACCGAACAATTTGTCATAATAATGGCCCTTCAGAGTACCCAAGAAGAGGTCAACCATTTCTCTTTCCTGAAGCGGCGGTTGAACACTAGCAGCCAATTCTTTCCATCTTTGCACATACCCTCTGAATGATTCATTCTCCGCCCGAGATAAATCTTGCAGATGTACGAGACTAGGAGCCGTATCCAGGTTGTACTCGTACTGCTTCAGGAAAGCTCTGGCTAAATCCACCCATGATCGAATCTGATTACTCTCTAACTGCACATACCACTTCAAAGATGCCCCAGTCAGACTATACTGAAAGCAATGGATCATCAACTTGTCATCTCGCACAAACGAAGTCATTCTTCGACAGAACATCATCAAATGCTGCTTCGGACAGCTATCTCCCGTGTACTTTTCAAACTTCGGCATTTTGAACTTGTAAGGCCACACCAGGTCAGGAACCAAACACATGTCTGCAGCATTCAGGTTAACAGCATCTTTGACCTCCAAAGCTTTAATTCTTTCCTCCAATACTCGGAACCTTCTATCACTTTCGAGAGCTCTTGAGTTTACAGTCCTGGCTACCGGGATACCTCTGCGTGGATTCCTCTCAGGGAAAACGGCACCTTGATTGCTAGCAGGAGGAGGATGTTCATTTCGGGCAACAAACTGCTCATGTCGATCTCGATTCTCAACAGTAGGCTGTACAACTTGGTCTGCAGTAAGGTTGTTCGCTTGCGGGAAGTCTTCCATAGAATCATACCGATGGTTGGACATCATAGTAAACCCTATCACAGTGTTAGGAGACTGGAAATTGCCTTCAGACATAGCTATCAATTACCTGTAACTGACTACACTGCTTGATTCTCAAATCTGCTCAGGTCTGCTCCAACCCCCTGGTCGTCTTCTGACAATCAACAGTTGCTCAATCCAAACTCCGGGTACTCACCTTCAGGAAACAAAGGCTGGATCAGAACTCCGGCTAGCTGGAGAAATGCTATGCAATATGATGCAAAGGTGCTTATGCAAATGCAATGCAATGCAACAAACACGGGATCACCCCCCCCCCCCCACACACACACAACAAGCTGAGTGCCACCGCACTGCTGACGGAGTGCGTTCTCTCTAAAAGAGAACGCCAAGATAGCTGGTAGTCTGGAAGTCAAGGTTTCGCAAAAAAGAAAAACCCCCTACTCACGGGTATGGACCTAAGATGCGGCATCCTATGCGGATATCAGCGTCACAGACTTTCATGAGGAATGATACGATTCCCAGAAGGAGTGGCATCGTCATCTCATGAAGAGGCCTCACTTAGCTGACTTCCAATTAATCGGTCCCCAGAGTCGACAATCCTCACGTCTGGACTCCCCTATGATCCTCAGGACCTTAGAGAAGCACCTCGGAGAGAACCTCGTCTGAGCGCAGATTTTCGTAGGGAACTGTTCCTGCTCAGCAGACAGGTTCGTCTACTACTTCTCCGCAACTATGTCTAGGTGCATACTAAAAAAAAAGAAGCCCAGGTCCGACTATCACTCAAAATATCACCCTCCCCAGCATAACGGCAACAGATAAAAGCGATAAAAAAAAACACAAACACCCGAAAGACAAGCAAACAAGCGCTAGGATTGACTCTCTTAGGGGACGTTGGATCCCACATGCATAAGGACTATCGCAGTCCTTAGCAGCCAGGGGACGTTGGATCCCCAGCAGAGTTGCCAGTTGTCGCTACTGCGAAAATCGGCGCCGGCTGACAGAAGAGTCGCCACCGTGCGTTATTTATCCCAACGGAGGGAAAGGAAACGCTCGAAGTAAACCTCGCAAAAAACGGGAAAAGGTATGGTCATCGCAACCAAAACCTGGGTTCGGGAGTCGGTTACGCAAGGGGAAGGTATTAGCACCCCTCACGTCCGTCGTACTCGACGGGATCCACGCTTGCTTGGGTTGTCTAAAGGATGCAAAACAATCTATCTACGGCTGCTAAATCTAAATGGAAAGGGAACTGACTCGATAGAGCGTCGCACTCTATGCCTACGTATTCTCAAGAGAGAAAGTCAGAGTCAACGTAGTTCGGGACTACGGGGAAATTGGCTCGCCAAGACCTCGCGTCTTGTGCCTACGTACTTCCACACTGCATGGAAGATCAGAGCTTACGTAGTTCAGACAAACTACGGCTAACCTGGGTGTTCTCACACAGCAGTGAGAAATTAAACTGGTTTTAAAGGTACGGGAACCTATGGGAAAAACTACGGTCTGGTCTCAAATGCACTCGAGCAAGAGAAAAGGGTAACAATTAATCGTCAGCGGGAAAGTCTCGATCGCACAGCAGCGAGAGAACAAAAGAGTTAATTGTTAGTATGCTCGCTAGGATATCGCATCCTATGCCTACATATCCTCGTCTGGTACGAGGAATCAGAGCAGCTGTAGTTCGGCTACTTCGGGACCACAGCTCAAATCTCGTTTTATTAACATTCTGAAAAATGGTTACAATGATTCAGAACTGAAAAATAAACCCCTAGGAAATACTATCCTATCCTATGAAGAATCAAATGGAAAATAGTCCCCTAACAAGTGGACTTCTAAACCTACCTCTAAAAAGATAAAAAGTCCCCTAACAAATGGACATTTAAAACTATCCCTAAAAAGGTAAAAAGTCCCCTAACAAATGGACTTATAAAACTACCTCTAAAATAAAACTCCATGAAGAAAATATACTCTAAAAAATATTAAATCTACACTAATATTTTTTCCTCTTTTTCTCAATATTTCTTTTCCCTTTTCTTTTTTTCAAAATATTCTTCATATATTTTTTTCTATATTTTTTCTCTATTTTTCAACATTCTTTCACATATTTTTCTTTTTTCTTTTTTCAAAATATTTCTTTTTTCAATATTTTCTTAATATTCTTTTTTCAACTATTTTCTTTTCATATTTCTTTTTTCTCAAAAATGTTTTTTTCATTGTCATGAAACTATATAAAAGAAAGTAAAAAAAGAACATATAAAAGGGGGGGGGGGGGTACTGCAGTACAAGGGGTGTTAAGTAACAAAAAATAAAAACAGCAACAATATGGGCCCATCCCAATATCTCAGCAGACAACAAAAAAAGAAAAGGGAAGGGGGGTGCTGGAATTGAGCCGAGGGTGTAGTTAGCAGAAAGCCATTGGGCCCAGCCCATAGTCCATCAGCAAACAGAAAAGAAACTGAAACGGAGGGTGCACGCCCAAACGGGGGGTGGTGAATCAGAAAAAACTGATTGGGCCTGGCCCAATCCTCACACGGCCCCTTCTCTTTCCTCTCCTTCCCATCTGAACGAAACCCTAATTCCTCTTGGCACTGTTCATCGCACCGTCTCCCTTTCTTCTCTCAGCCTTTCTCGTCTCTCTCAACCTTTCTGCAACCAACTGCTGTTTCTCACACAATCCTTCTAACACCTTCACTCTCAGTTTCGCTTCAAAACCTACAACCAACTGAACAAATTAACACACCAAAAATAATACCAATATCTGAGAATAATCATCCATCCTTTGATGTTCTTGAGGCAAATAATCGTTGGTGAAGATTTGAACAAATTTTTGGAAGAAGTTCTTGAGGTTTCTGGAGATTTTGCATGCGATGGAGTTCTTGGAGCGTTTTGAAGAATTGTTGACGGAAACCTGAAGTAATCTCGTAACCTGAAGAACTAGGCGATGAAGATGAATCGATCTGGACTCATGAAGGTTCTTGAAGTGGAGACCAATTCTTGATGATGAACTGTGATGAGATCTTGATGAAGATCTTAAAGATCTTGGAGTGGACGAATCTTGTACGGATTTGGTGAAACATTGGGTGAATCGTGGTTGAAGGTTGATCAGAGGAGGCCTTGCATGTTCTTGATGATGATGAGTGGTGATTTCCGGAAAATTACATGAATGTTCTTGGCTGTTCTTGGAACCAGGATGAAGACTCTCATTGCCTTCTGGGAAAACTAAGGGAGAAGATGAAGAACATTGAATACGTGATGAACCTGATGAGGATTGAAGATTTTTGGGCAAATCTTTGATGAAGATTGATGAATTTCTGGAGGATTCGAATGAACAATATGAGGAACACGTGAACAATATGAAGGTTCTTGAAGGCTTTGAATCTGGAGAACAGATGAAGAACCGGTGAATTCAGCCACAAAAGCTGCCGTTGATTTCTCCGATGAACATTTCTGGCGGCTTGCATGAACACTGATGATGACAACGATGATTGAAGATGAAAGAGAGTTGAGGAATCTGGGAAATGGATGAACACTGGTGATGAGGAAGATGAAGATTGAAAATTCTCTGGGTATTTGCAGTTTTCCGGCGGTAGTTACGGCGGAGAGCGGTGGTCGAAAACGGTTGGAGGTTAGTTTGGGTTGGCCGGAGTTGGTTGGTGGTGGCCGGAAAATGGAGGTTGGGGTGGTTGCATGGCCGCCGTCCATGCAACCGGCGAGACTCAGGCGGAGGTTAGGGATGGACGCGTGGCGGTGGAGATGGGGTGCATGCGTGCCACGTATAGGTGATAGTGGAGAGTGGATTACGCGTGGCTTGGTTCTGAGTGTGGTCAATTATGAGGTGGCCCCTTCTCCTTTGCACGCGTGGCATCTTATATAGGGTGACACATGGCCTTTTTTGGACTGAAGAACAAAAACGAATGATGGATCTTGGGCCTCCAAACTGCACTTCTGGGCCCAAACGAAAAAATGATATCAAAACCTGAAAAAAAACTGAATTAAAAAAAGAGATTAAACCTAATTAAGCTAATTAAACCTGACTTACTCTAATTAAACTCTAATTAAACCTAAAAGAAGAATTAACATCTAATTAAACCTATATTAAACTAAAACTAATAAAACTCTAATAATCTCTATTTAAAAAATCTATTACAAATCTACTAATTCTAATAAAATCTATATTATTTATTTAAAACTATTAAATCCTATATTAAACCTAATAAAAGGAATATCTAACAAATGATTAAATCTATATTAAAATAAACTCTATTTATTTCTATTAACCTATTAAAAACTCTATATTATAAAAGAAAATCATTATAAAATCTATTAACTATTATTCTACTAATCTATTAAAACTCTATTTAAAACTAATAAAAGAAAATCTATTATATTCTATTAAGACTATTAAAAAAACTATTAAAACCTATTAAAATTTCCATAAAATTCTAAAAAATGATTTAAAGCCATTAAAAATATTAAAAACTCTAATTAAATTCTAAAAATCTATAAAAAGCCTATTTAAAATCTACAAAAGACTATTAAATTCTAAAAAATGCAGACAAAGGCAAATAACCAATATAAAAGAGAGCACGAGACCAGATCGAAGCAAACGGTAACCAGATATCCAAAATCTCAAAAATCATTGCATCAGCCGAAAAACACCCAGGAAGCGCGCGACTTCCCAAAATAAACTCTGATTATCCGAACCGGTCTGAGATACCCGAAAAGCGAAAACAGGGCTGTGATCCCGATAAAATCACCATGATTGATGAAATGCGCTATATGCAGTATGCAGATGCTAATGCGAAATGCGTCGAAGCCTAAACCGAAAGCGGCACCGGTTGGTCAAATTTTGGGGTGCAACAAGGTTGTTCCAGGATTGATCAAAGACCTATTCACCGCTATCCGACCAGAGCTAATCAAACCAGGATCATGGAGCAAGTGCAAACTGATGTTCAGGAACTCCGCGAAAGAATGGATCGCTTCATGGAGCTCATGCAAGCGGTCGCCAATGACCAAGATCAGCTCAGAACCTTGGTCCAGCCTCTGATTTCAAGGGTCGATAGCAATGGCGTACTCCATGGTGGGACTGTGCCTACCCCTCCACCAGTTGAAACTCCTCAGAATGGCGTCCCCGTGACCGGGGGAAATGGCAGTGCCAACGGCAATGTGATAGCTAACATGGGACTCGATGGCAATACGACGGGCGTCGGTAATGGAAATTTTGAAGCTAATGTCAATGCTGGGCTGGGCAACGGCAATGCAGGTGTTGGAAATCTGTTTGGGCCTCAGCCGTGGTTAGAAGATCGTCAGGACGATGTGTTCTCTCAGAGAGGTGCTGAAGGGGAGCTGACTGCTGAAGCACGGCTTAGGTTTAAGGCACTCGAGGATAAGATGAGGAATATCGAGAACCAGAACACCCTGGGTGTTGATATGTCCAAGTTGGGACTGATTGCTGATTTCAAGGTGCCTCCCAAGTTCAAGGTACCTGAATTTGAAAAATACAAGGGCACCACTTGCCATCGCGTCCACCTGAGATCGTATTACAGGAAAATGTCGGCTCATTCTGAGGACGAGAAGTTGCTGATGCACTTCTTTCAAGACAGTCTGTCCGGGCCCTCCCTCGAATGGTACATGAGTCTGGAGCCTACCAGTGTGCGCACGTGGAAGGACCTTGCTGAAGCATTTGTGCACCACTACCAATACAACAGCGACTTGGCCCCGAACCGAGTTCAACTGCAGAATCTGTCGCAAAGGAACAATGAAGGGTTCAAGGAATACGCCCAGCGGTGGCGTGAGTTGGCAGCCAGGGTTCAGCCGCCGATGGTTGAACGCGAGCTTGTGCAGATGTTCGTAGCCACCCTCCCAGGGGTTTACTATGAGAAATTGGTCAGCGGTATGTCCGGAACCTTCTCAGATCTCATTATCACGGGTGAGCACATCGAAAATGGGATCAAACTCGGGAAAATTCAAGGTGAATCATCCTCAGCTGGAGGAGGCGGAAAGAAACGTTATAGTGGCAAAAGACGGGAAGGAGAAACGAGCGTTGTGACCAACGCTCGAAGGAAGGGTAAAGGCCCTCACCAACAGGTGGCCAGTATAACTATCCCGGCAGTTCAACAGCCACAGCAGCAGCAGCAGCAACCGAATCAACAAGGGTACATAAAGTATCAGAATCGGGCACCTCTGTCGAGCCGTCACCTCGAGACACCGCCCATGTCGTACGCGCAACTATTGCAGACTTTGCTTCAGCTACAGTTGATCCAGAAGAGAACTTTGGCTCCCTTGACAGGGGCACCGCCGCCAGGTTATGACGCGAATGCAACTTGTGTGTTTCACTCAGGGGCACCAGGCCACACAATAGAGAATTGTAAAGCCTTCAAGCATAAGGTGCAGGACATGGTGGACGCTAAGATCATCAACTTCTCCGATAATGTGCCAAACGTCATGAAAAACCCTATTCCGAATCATAGGGGAGGTGGAGTAAACGCCATTATTGAAGACGAGAGTTTGGATTTGTTGACTGACGTCAGAGATCTGAAGACGCCGCTTAGCTTCGTTAAAGCTAAGCTGATGAAAAGAGGTTTCTTTCCAGGTTGCGGAGAGCTGTGTATGGGTTGTGCGACTAGTCCTGATGGATGTGAATAGTTGGTAGAAGGAATTCAAAGTCTGATGACTGAAGGGATTTTGCAGTTTAGCCGGAGGGCCGAAAGTGGATCGGGAGAGGTAGTGCTGAAGCAAGACGACGGGGTTGCCACCATCACCATCCCTCGCCAGACGATAACTATTTCTGCACCCAGACCGCCTACGATTACCATCACCAAAGCTGGGCCGATACCGTTCGAAAGCACTAATGTTGTCCCATGGCATTATGGGGCTGAAGTCTACTGCAATGGACAGAAGTTGGAGCTAGAACCGTTTGGGTCGTCTGTGGAGAACCTTGCGGGAATTAGTGGTATTACTCGCAGCGGAAGAGTGTTTGCACCACCTGAGGTCGTGGCGGACAAGGCGGTCAGAGCTGATGCAACTGACAAAGGTAAAAGTAAAGTCGTTGAAGAGATCCCGCGTGGGGCAGAAAAAGACTTACTTGTCAAAGATGCCGAGGAGTTTATGAGGTTGATTAAAAACTGTGACTACAAGATTGTGGATCATCTCCATCAGACACCCTCGACGATTTCCATTCTGAACTTGTTGCTGTGTTCTGAAGCGCACCGCAACGCACTGCTGAAGGTGTTGAACGCCGCGTATGTACCGCAGGAAATATCGGTAAATCAGCTAGAAGAGGTCGTAGCCCATGTGAATGCTGGAAATGGGCTAGGGTTCACTGATTTAGAGCTGACGCCGAAAGGGAGGAATCACAATAGTGCCCTGCACATCTCGATAGAGTGTAGGGGAACGATTATGTCGCACGTGTTGGTGGACACAGGTTCGTCACTTAATGTTCTTCCGAAGAAGGCATTGATGAAGTTAGATACTCGTGGAGTGATTTGCACACCCAGTGATCTGGTTGTGAAAGCGTTCGATGGAACCAAACACCATGTTTTCGGGGAGGTGACCCTGCCAATCCAAGTTGGGCTGGAAACATTCGACGCGGTCTTTTACATTATGGACATCATGCCTGCCTACAGCTGTCTCTTGGGCCGGCCATGGATCCATGCTGCGGGTGCCGCGACCTCCACGTTGCACCAGAAACTCAAGTATGTTGTCGGAGGTAGCATAGTGACCGTTTGTGGCGAGGAAGACATAATGGTGAGCCATTTGTCGTCCTTCAAGTATGTTGAGATGGATGGGGAAATCCACGAAACCCTATGCCAAGCGTTCGAAGCCGTTAAAGTCAAGGACGTAGCTCATGTAGTCACCGAGAATCCAGAGATGACTCTCTCTTCATTCAAAGAAGCCCGGGCCGTTGTTCAAGCCGGATCTACCCCAGGTTGGGGGCGAATTTTGGAGATACCCAACAAGCAAGACAAGTTTGGGTTGGGATACTCTCCTGGAGCTGAAGCTTCTTCTTCTAGCAGTGCGTCGCGAGGTAAAGGGCCGATCCAGTTTACCAGTGGCGTGGTGATATTTGAAAGCATCAACGCGGTGTCTGAAAATAGCGGAGATAGCGACTGTGACCTCGACTCTTGGATCCAGCCAAGCAAGCCAGGCGAGGGCCTTACCAACTGGTCTGTCAAGGATATCATCCAGATGACAAGCGAAGAGTAATGATTTACTTTTTCCAATCATTGTACAACCCTATGTCCTACCCGGGGCATAGTGGTTTTATTGTCAGGGCCTTGTTGGATTATGTACATGCATTTTATCAATAAATCAAAAGGCGTTTTTCTTCGTATTCAAATATTGTGATCTCTGTTACTCCTGTTTTATATTTGTTTTGAAAAACAATAAAATGGAAATGGGGTTTGTGCTAACCTGCATATCCTTGTTTTAAACTTAACCCTTGTTATTGCAGGATCCACATAACAGATGACATCGACTCTGGACCTTCTACGACTCACTTCGACTTCGATTGCCCGATCTATCAAGTCGAAGAAGAGATTGAGGAAGACGAAGACCTTCCTGAAGAGTTGGTCCGCTTGTTGAAACAAGAAGAGAAAGTTATTCTGCCTCATGAAGAGGAGATTGAGATCGTGAACTTGGGTTCTGAAGAACTCGTCAGAAACGTCAGGATAGGGGCTGCATTGCAGAGTCATGTCAAGCAGAGATTGGTCGAGATGCTGAGAGAGTATAGTGACGTCTTTGCTTGGTCATACGAGGATATGCCCGGACTTGATACTGACATCGTGGTCCACCACTTGCCGTTGCGAGAAGATTGTCCTCCCGTTAAGCAGAAGCTTAGGAGGACGAGACCAGACATGGCCGTTAAGATCAAAGAAGAAGTGCAAAAGCAGCTTGATGCTGGCTTCTTGGCGGTCACTACTTACCCTCCGTGGATCACCAACATAGTGCCTGTACCGAAGAAGGACGGTAAGGTACGCATGTGCGTCGATTATCGGGATTTGAATAGGGTGAGCCCTAAAGATGATTTCCCGCTGCCTCATATTGATGTGTTGGTCGACAATACAGCACAGTTCTCCGTGTTTTCGTTCATGGATGGCTTCTCCGGCTACAATCAGATCAAGATGGCACCGGAGGACATGGATAAAACTACGTTTATCACTCCCTGGGGAATGTTTTGCTATAAGGTAATGCCTTTCGGTCTGAAGAACGCAGGGGCCAATTACCAACGAGCAATGGTAACTTTGTTTCATGATATGATTCATCATGAGATTGAAGTCTATGTTGATGACATGATTGCGAAGTCCCAAACGGAGGAGGGACATCTGGTCAATTTGCTGAAGCTTTTTGAAAGGCTTAGGAAATTCAGGTTGAGGCTGAATCCTAACAAGTGTACTTTCGGAGTACGGTCCGGAAAGTTACTGGGGTTTATCGTGAGTGAAAGAGGCATCGAGGTTGATCCTGTGAAGATTAAAGCGATACAAGAAATGCCAGTGCCAAAAACAGAAAAAGAAGTTCGTGGTTTCCTGGGCAGAATAAACTATATTGCAAGGTTTATCTCTCAGCTCATGGCCACGTGTGAACCGATGTTCAAGCTGCTAAAGAAAGATCAGGCGATTATCTGGAACGAGGATTTCCAGAAGGCATTCGACAAGATAAAGCAGTATCTGCAGGAACCTCCGATCTTGATACCCCCAGTGGCTGGACGGCCATTAATCATGTACTTAACAGTTCTTGAGAATAGTATGGGGTGTGTTCTCGGTCAGCACGACGAGACGGGCAGAAAGGAGCATGCCATTTACTATTTGAGTAAAAAGTTCACTGACTGTGAATCTCGCTACTCGATGCTGGAGAAGACGTGTTGTGCTCTAGCCTGGGCTGCCAAACGTTTACGACAGTACATGCTCAACCACACCACCATGCTAATTTCGAAGATGGATCCAATCAAGTATGTCTTCGAGAAGCATGCGCTTTCGGGCAGGATTGCCAGATGGCAAATGGTGTTGACAGAATATGATATTCAGTACGTTTCCCAGAAGGCCATTAAGGGCAGCGTATTGTCTGATTACCTTGCCGAACAGCCGATCGAGGATTACCAGCCGATGAAATTTGAATTCCCTGATGAGGATATTATGTTTCTCAAAGCGAAGGATTGCGATGAACCGTTGCCCGACGAGGGGCCAGATAGGAAATCCCAATGGAAATTGATATTTGACGGGGCGGTTAATTCCTACGGAAGTGGCATTGGGGTAATCATCACGACCCCCCACGGATCCCACATCCCGTTTACTGCGAGACTGACGTTTCCAGTCACCAACAATGAAGCGGAGTACGAAGCATGCATCATGGGTCTAGAAGAGGCAATTCATTTGAGAATCAAAAACCTAGACGTATATGGTGACTCGGCGCTTGTGATTAACCAGATTAAAGGGGAGTGGGAGACTCGTCAATCGAATTTGGTGCCATACATGAATTATGCCAGAAGGCTACTTCCGTTTTTTGATCGAGTGGAACTCCATCATGTACCCAGGGCCGAAAATCAGATGGTTGATGTATTAGCCACGTTGGCTTCGATGTATAAAGTCAATTTTTGGAATGAAGCTCCAAGAATTGTCCTTTCTCGTCTTGATAGACCTGCATTTGTCTTTGCGATCGAGGAAGCCGCCGACGGCAAGCCATGGTTCCATGACATCCAAAACTTCCGTATGACTAAGGAGTATCCTGCGGGAGCGTCAACCCAGGATAAGAAGACTCTGAGGAGGCTGTCTGGAAATTTTTATCTCGATTCTGATGGAGTTTTGTATAAAAGAAACCAGGATCTCGTGCTACTCAGATGTGTAGATGAGAAAGAGGCGAGTATGCTCATGGAAGAGGTCCATGAAGGCACATTTGGTACGCACGCCGGCGGGCATGCTATGACGAGAAAGATCATGAGAGCAGGATACTAATGGCTGACGATGGAATCGGATTGCTTTAAATTCGCGAAGAGATGTCATAAATGCCAGATTTATGCTGATAAAGTTCATGTGCCGCCGTGTCCGTTAAATGTCATGTCCTCCCCGTGGCCGTTCTCCATGTGGGGCATCGACATGATAGGCAAGATCGAGCCCACTGCATCTAACGGTCATCGCTTCATTCTAGTAGCTATCGACTACTTCACCAAGTGGGTGGAGGCAGCCTCATATGCCAATGTGACCAAGCAGGTGGTGGATAAATTCATAAAGAGGGATATTATCTGTCGTTACGGAGTTCCCGAGCGGATCATTACCGATAATGGTTCGAATCTGAATAACAAGATGATGAAGGAGTTGTGCCAGAGTTTCAAGATTGAACACCACAACTCATCTCCTTACCGGCCGAAGATGAGTGGCGTCGTTGAAGCGGCCAATAAGAACATCAAGAAGATTGTTCAGAAGATGGTTGTGACCTATAAATATTGGCACGAGATGCTGCCATTTGCACTGCACGGTTATCGTACAACGGTACGTACATCAACCGGGGCAACTCCTTTCTCCTTAGTGTACAGTATGGAAGCTGTCCTATTGTTAGAAGTGGAGATCCCTTCTTTACGAGTTTTGGTTGACGTGAAACTCGACGAGGCAGAATGGATTACGAGCCGACTAAACCAACTCAGCCTGATGGACGAGAAGAGGTTAGCATCGATTGCACATGGTCGTCTGTACCAGAGCCGAATGAAGAAAGCTTATGATAAGAAGGTGCGTCCTAGAAGCTTTCAGACGGGTGATCTCGTCTTGAAGAAGATTCTTCCTCCACACTCCGATCACCGGGGCAAGTGGACTCCCAATTACAAAGGTCCGTACGTCGTCAGCAAGGTCTTCTCGGGAGGAGCTTTGTTGTTATCCACGATGGATGGTGAAGATTTTGCATCCCCGGTGAACGCGGACGCAGTTAAAAAATACTTTTCTTAAAATCGACCCGCTGGAAAGAAAAAAGAGTATCCAGGCAAAAAAGGGGTATCCCGGCGAACCATAAAAAAGGAAAAAGGCTCGGGCAAAAAATTAGGGATATAAATTGAAAAGAATGTACACCCGCAAAGTCGAAAACCCGGATGGGCGACTTTGGCAAAAAAGGGTATCCTGGTGAACTGAAAACCCGCAAAGGGCGGTTCACGCAAAAGTTAGGGATTTGAAAAAGCAAATGACTGCGTTCCGCGTGTGGACTGTATTTGTTTAGTGGTTTGGAGGACCTGAGGGCCGTTTATCTGAATCAATCTCTTCTGAAGCTGAAGCGTCGGAGAAGTATTGAAGTCGAGTGGGTCATAGAGGGATCAACTCATGGTGTTCGTCTACGCCTTGTTGCCGACATTTGTATATACTGATGTATATTTATGTTTTATTTTTGCGCAGCTTCCTCATTCCAGGAGCTTGCATCTGTTGTAAAACATTTTTACCCATTCAGGGGTCTGTTATCAATAAAATGTATACTATTCAGCAATTCTGTTTGCCTGTTTAGCATCATCTGTTTTGTTTGCGAAAAAGAACACCGATGTTTTTGACAAAATGCACATACATAAACTTACTGGCCTAGGCCACTGATTGTTGAAACAATGAATTACTTAAACAGTGTCACAAGATGATAACCTTGATAGGTCCCTTTGAGAAGGGTATCTTGTCTGTTTGTTTGTGTTGTTGCAGGTGTAGCATGTACCAGACAGTGCGCCGTACGCGTTCCCCAAGCAGGATGATTCCTCCTTCTCCAGCAAAGTTCAGCAGTCTCTCCCTACAGAGTCTGAACATGAGACCGTGAGCATTGATATGTCTCCCCAGGCAAAGAAGATTCTCTTCCCCAATCAGATACATCCTGAAGGAGTGTCGTCTCCCCAGCTGAGTCATTCACTGAAGGGTGCAGCAATTGGTAGTTCCAGACTGAAGTCTCCAGCGGAATTGAAATTCCCCACAGAGTCGTACTTTCCCCCGAAGCAGGACGATTCCTTCTTCCCAAGCCGAGTTTGCAGATCCCCAAGAGAGCCGAGTCCTTGGAAGCAGTTGGGACCATGATTGGTTTTCCCCAATAGAGTGTTGAATAGCTGATGCTGTATTTCCCCGCCGGAGTCGTTATCCCCAGGAAGGTTAGTCGTGAAGGTCGTGCAGTTTATTTCTGCGATTGACATCGCTTTCCTCAGCAGGTCCAGGTTCTTGTAGAGCTTTATTCCCCTGCAGCAGTCAACTGAAGTTTGCTTCCCCATGCGGAGTCCGATTGAGATTGGTGTGGCTTTTTCTCCGTGGCAGGATGACTCCTTTCTCCACCAGAGTGGTTCTTTCTCCTTGACAGGAGGATTCTCCCTTCAGCATTTATTTTGCTGACGGGATCGTAGCATTTTGCATGATTGCATAGCATTTATCATAAACGCATAGCATTTCCACCGTGTGGAGCATTGCGCCGTTGTCAAAACATATGCATACTAAACATGAGCTAGGTCATTACCGTTCTTGTTTTGCAGGTGTTCCTCCACAGAGTTGCTTGCTCAAGATGATTCTTGAATTCTCCCCAGAAAGGTCGTTTGCTTAAGATGATTCTTAAAAATCCCTAGTGAAAGTCGCCAGAGTCAGTTGCTCAAGTTGATGCTTAGAGTCCCCTGCAGAGCGGGTTCTCAGGATGATTCCTGAAACCTCTAGCATAGTTATTGGTTCAGGATGATTCTTGAAATCCCCGCGGAGTTGTTTGTCCAAGATGATTCTTGATGTCCTCAGCATAGATGATTCACCCAGAATGATTTCTAGATCCCCGAAGCAGAGTTACTTGATAGTTCTCCAGAATCCCCAGCGGAGATGCGTCATCCCCAGCAGGTTTGTGAACAGCGAAGTTGAAACTTCCCTCGAAGACTTGATGATTGAAGTCCAACCGTATTGACGAAGCAGTTCTCCCAGCGGATGCGGAGCGCCTGATGGCAGAAGTTTGGATATCCCCAATCGGTTCATGATTGACCGAGAATTCTATTCCCGACTTACTGATGAAGTCCGATTGATGCCCGAAAGTTTCTTTGAATGCCCGACGGCATGATTAACTTGATTGGACCTGATGAGTCCCGAGAATCTTGATGCCTGACGGCACGATCGACCATGTATTACCGGTTACCGTGTGACCAATTCCCCAACTAGTCGTCGTGCAGCTAATGTTTCAGTTTTCGAAGATTTGTTCCCAGCAGAGTACCGTGTACTTGTGCAGTTGGCAAATTTCCGGGTTTGTCAGTATTCAACCGTCTTTTACCTTGATTGTCTGAGAGCTATTCGCTTCTCACCCAGTCAGGTCCAAGCCGTTTGAATAGGGGCACACCCCAAAATTTGACCAACATTTCTTTACCTAACTTGTGTTTCATTTCATTCACATTAGCATTATCATTTGCATTTCATTGACATGTATGCAGGAGATTAAGAGGTATGAGTACCAATCAAGAGCTACACAAGAATTTGAAGCTAGCCAAGAGGGTTATTCAAGTGTTCAAGGGTTGATATCCTTGTCAGAGAAGTTAGAAGATCCTCAGAGAGAGTGGTTGAAACCAAGAAGGTGTGGCTCCTAACTTGAGAGTTGTGGGAAGCTCCTCAGATGATTCTGAAGCCAGGAATATGGACTTGAAGCCTTGAGAGAGCTTATGAGATGTCTTGAAAGCCATCATGAGGCCTAGATAGGTCATTGTACAAGATTAAGAGGACCTAGCCATGAGTGGTATAATTAGGGTTTGACTGGGTCAACCCTAGGTCAACTGATGATTTGAACAAGGTTGAGACCTAATTAAAAGGCCATGTGATCATGGATTGATGCATTGAGATGCTATAAGGATGATTCCAATGTTAACTCATCATTATTGAGGAGTCTGAGAAGTTTCAAGCTAGGGTTTCTAAGGCTTGACAGTGTAAAATCCCCTAGTTTGACCCCTATCTTCAAGGCAGTTTAGCTCAAGATGTGATTGTCATCTCATCTTACCCCCAACATGAATGTTGTAGATCTTGTTCTTAGATTTAATTTGAGTACTAGAAGTCCTTGATAGGATTTGTAGAGCTCAAGTTATGACTTTGACAAGTTACAGGTCATCTGAGGTATGTGAATCTGGGGCCTTGAAAGTTACCCAACTTGCATCAAACGTTTTCCCATGAAGGATGATTCCTATGAACTTTTGGTCAACATGAATGTTGTTCCTTATCTTCTTAGCTTTCTAGAGAGTACTAGAAGTCCTTGATAGGATTTGTAGAACTCAAGTTATGGCTTTGACAAGTCAAGGGCATTTTGGTCATTTGGAGATTACAGGTCATTTCAAGCATAAGGCCATAACTCCTATTTCCAAGCTTTAAATGGAAAAATATTCAACATCAAACTTGTTCAAAATGATGTTTTAAGGCTATTAAGGAGGTCATGAGATGTTGGAAAGGCTTGTAGCTCAAAGTTGCAAAAATGACCTAAAATAAGGGGATAAGTTAAATAAACCAAAGTTGGAAATTGATATTTTCAACCTATACATCCAAACCATGGCATGTAATATATCATTTTGACTCTAGAAAACATTTTAAGAACATTGGTTTAGCCACATTTTTTATTTGAGGTCTAAATTATGGACTTGCTTTGAAAAGCACTTACTTGCATATTAAGTAACACTTGCAAAACCCAAAATCAAGGCATGAGCAAGGCTTTTTGCAAGCTAAACACCTCTAATATCTCACTAGGGGAGAAATTGAAAGTGAATGGGATGAATTCCAAGCTGTTTGCAAGGATTGTACATGTCATGATACATGATTGGAAATCTCATGACATGAGAAGTGGAAAATCTCATTGGAAGGATCTAGAGGATTCTAGATCATCCAAACTTCATCTATATAAGGAGTAGAGTGGATCCCTTGAAGGGGTTGGTGATCATTGAAGGATTGAGCATAGCTTGAGGTTGAGTTTTCTTGGATTGCAATTGAAATCGGTTTCACCAAATTCCTCAATTTCCTTCCATTTTCTTGATTGATACTTCTTCCATGAATGTCAAGGAGTGATTCCAGATCATTTCCAAGAAGAATTGGTGGCTATATCGTGTATGAGCAAGTGGTTTTTAGCACCTGTAACTCACCATCGGGTTTCAAGATTCAAGCATTTTCCATTGGTTCTTTTGCATACAGAAGTAAGAAGAAGGTTCTTTGATCGTGTCCAGAAGATTAGAGAGCTTGATTTGGAGGATTAGTGCATCTGTTCAATCAAAATTTTCAGGTTGGTACCTTTCTTCCTATAGCATGATTTAGGTAGAATTAGGTTGAATTAAGGTGCTAGATTGATTGTAGAATGGTGTAGGATGGATTTCAGATAGTTAATTTGATAATTAGAGACAAATTAGGTGAATTGCCATTTTCGTTTGAGATTGGGATATGGTGAATCTTGAGGTTTCAGAAGAAACTATGGGTATGGTTGAGTTCGTGGCAAGATTTGGGATAAGATTCATGTTTTGACCTCTTGGATTGGAGGCCTCTAGGGAGAACTAGGGTTGAGGAAGATGATCGGAGCTCCACCGGCGGTGGCCGGAGCTGGGCGCGAAGTTGCAGAGGTTTGAATGGAGAAGATGACTCTGGGACCGTTAGATGATGGTTGGACCTTTGACTTGAGGCTGATCCAATGGCCACGTTCTAATCTCAGCTTGTGAACGAGTTCTGAAGGAAACACTGTGTTTCATTTATTTGATGTTTTGGGCTTAATGATCTGAGTGTTATTCACACCCCCTTGATGGCCCAACCCAAGATTTAAACTGTGTTTGGTTTCTATTTACACCGTGCGCTTATTAATTTAATTGGATTTTCTTCTTTTTTTCATTTTATTCATGGTTCTTGTAAAAATCATAATTAATTGAAAATTAATCCAATTAAACCCATTCTTTTTGCATTCTACTCATTATTGAGTCTATTATTTTTTAGAGAAAAAATATTTTCATTTCATGTAATTTCTGATTTAATGGGAATTTTACATTTTAATTGATATTAAAATGATTATGTTTGATGCATATATTTGTGGAATTTTGTTTGATCTCATGGTGATGATTTTGAGCCTAATTTTTTGTGTGTGATTAGGTTACACATGTATGATCCCATAGAATTTTTCTCACATTTTTGTGATGAAAATAAGTGTGCTTTATAGATTGATATTTAGGTGCCTCCTTTTAGGGTTTTAGGTTTGACACCTTAGAATGTAGAATTTAGTTCTAGGTCCAATTTGATGATTTGATCTTTGAAATTAATGTGGTAGAGTCATGATTGACCTAGGTTCCCATAGTAATTTTTGTAGGATTTTACAATTGATTTTAGTATTTTAGTTAGGACTAACTTTAGTACTAGGTTTTAGGTGATCCTAACTTACTAATTCAACTAGTTTAACTTCTCTAGTCCCCTTAGATTAGGGTTTGTGCTTGGTTTGCCTTTGGTTGAGATTGAAGACAATTAGAAGACAAGGTGAGGATGCTTGAAGTTGCTTGAAGTTTCTTGGAGCTTTGGATTTGTTGATGCCTGAAGGTGTCTGATGAAGATTAGGAGATAGGACATAGGGAGAGCCTTGTAGTTAGAATGATTTCTTTCACAAACATGGAAAGCATCTTGTGCTTCCATTCCTCCCCATGACCAAAAGTCCTTCTCAGATATTCACATCCCTCCTTTGGAAGGATGAGTGGCTTTATCTGGGGAGTAGAACTTTGAGGGAACCAGTCTCTCATAATGATGAACCCTTACAGGTTTCCTTTGGTTGTCAGTAAGCTGTTTATCATTTACCCTCATCTTGTTAAATCAATTATCTTCTGGTTTGAGTATCTTGAGAGAGGTTGGACTTGAATTTGAAGATGAGGACTTCATTGAAGAGTGTGGAAGAGGATGATTCCTTGAGCATTGTCATTGCAGCTGAAGCTTGAATAGCTTGAAGAGCAAGTTGATACTTGAAGATCCAATGGAGATTGAATGAAGAGCTGAGGCTTGACAAAGAACGAATGGAAGGATGAAGTTGACACTTCTAAGTGATTGAGGACTACTCTGAGAAGTTGAAGCCTGTGAGAGGAGAAGACCAAGTTGATACTGGTAAAGCAAAGAGAGCTGAAGCTTGAAGACTAAGTTGATAATTATGAAGAGGATTCAATTGAGATTGAGTGTAGAGCTGAAGCTTGAAGAACAGAGGATGATTGCACTAGAGGTTGAGTTGCTCCCTCTGCTTGAGTTGCTCCCTCTGCTAAATCTAGGAGCATGATTGCACTAGAGGTTGAGTTGCTCCCTCTGCTAAATCTAGGAGCATGATTGCACTAGAGGTTGAGTTGCTCCCTCTGCTTGTATTGTTACTATATGGCTTTGCTTGCGGGTATTCGGTAGAGCCCAGCTCCCTTGCCCATGTGGTTTATTCTGCTTGATAGCATGTTTTGCTTTTACTGTATGATTGCAGTCTCTTATATTTTGCTTGACAGCACTTTATTTTCTTCAGTATGATTACTGTTATTCATTCTGGCTTGAGGTTGAGATGAGCTTGTGGAGGCTGCTGCCCCACACACATTTCCTCCCTCACTTGCATTGCATGCATTTTACCGTATATCTGTTTACTGTTTAAGCTGATGCTTTATCTGTTTCTGTGTATCATTGAAATGATCCCCTAGGAATCTCACTTCCTTTGATAAGGAAGTGATGATAGAACTTTAGGTTGAAACCTATGCATGATAACTTCTAGGAGTTCCCTGTTTCAAACCTCAACTATAGGATGAGTCCTTGGCATGACAACAGTAGGACTTGATAGTCTCCCCGTTAGTTGAGCATGTTCTCTTCTCATCTCAAAACAGCTTAAGATACAGTAATCATGAATGATTTCTTTCGTACGTTACGAGCCTTAAGCTATCTGAGAAAGGATTGTTGGAGAGCTTCTTTCCAGCAGTCTGGATGTTTAGTATGGCACCCTTTGGGTGACATGCGACGCATTCATTCTCAGGTCTTAGTCTTTAGTGCGATTGAAATTGCAAACACCATAAAAAAAAACAGTTCTTCCGTAAAAGACAGAAAACAAACTTCAAACCTTTTTGCCCCGTGGGCCCATAATTCAAAGGAAGCTTTTCTGAAGAAAAGAGTGTCGTTAAACTTCAGCGCCAATGCAAACAGGCTTTGTCCCTAACTGTTGGAACTGCCGTTTAACCCTACTCTGTAAAACAGATGAATCTGAATTCCCGTAATCCGTAGTATCCCGAACTACGTAAGCTCTTATCTCTCATACCCGTTGAGAGTATGTAGGCACAGTACTGATGTATTGGCGAGCCACCTTCCCCGTAACCCGTCGTAGGTCGAACTACGTTGACTCTGATTTCTCATTCTCTAATGAGAATACGTAGGCATAAAGCGCGACGCTTTGCCGAGTCATTTTTCTTTTCTGTTTAAGCCAGTCTTGATAGGTAGATAGATAAACCAACTCGTCCAGTAAACACAACAAGCGTGGATCCCGTCGAGTACGACGGACGTGAGGGGTGCTAATACCTTCCCCTTGCGTAACCGACTCTCGAACCCAGACAATGGTTGCGATGACCTTGTCTTATACCTTTTCGTTAGGTTTTTCCGATCGTTTCCTTTCCCGTTCCGATGGATAAATAACAAAAGGTGGCGACTCTTCTGTTTTGCCGACACCTTATTTTCGCGGAAGCGACACATGGTTGCGATGACCTTTTCTTTCCCTTTTTCTTTAGGTTTTTGCGATTGTTTCCTTTCCCTTTCTTTGGGATAAATAACGAAAGTGACGACTCTTCTGTTTTTCTGCCGGTGGTTTTTCGCAATTGTGACACCAGCTGACGAACACCCTACCAGTTTCTCAAAATAAGGCCCTTGAAGTGTACACATGAACATATCAATGAGTTCTCGCTCCATCATTGGAGGTTGAACTCGTGCAGCCAATTCGCGCCACCTCTGGGCGTACTCCTAAAAACTTTCACTCCCCTTCTGAGCCAAGTTATGTAACTGCGTTCTGTTGGGATCCATACCACTATTGTATTGGTAGTGTTTGACGAAAGCCTCCACTGTTGCAGTTAGAATATGATATAAAATTATTAATTAATTTGAATCGCATCTTCAGTTCACAACAGCTCTTTGATTTATCCGAAGAAAAATGTCAAAAGAGGGAAAAACCTATTTTTGCATCGTAAACACAATACGGGGAGAGACCTAGGTAAGGGGTTGGTTAAGTTTAGGGAAGGTACTAGCACCCTAAACTTCTGTAGTATTCTACAGGAAACTTTTGTTTATTGTATGCTTTTTATTTTATTATCTGTTTGAAATATATACTGAGCTAAGGGATAGAGTGACCTAAAGACCTAAGGGTTAGTCCTAAGTTTACTCGGCAAGATTCGCATCTTGTGCCTACGTATCCTGGATAGGGAATGGAATTAGAGTAATCGTAGTTCCCCTCGAAAGGGCGGTTAGGAACTTCTTGACTGTGGTCAAGGTTTTAATGGGGAGTAAACGTATCTTAAGGACACGCTTACGTGGAGTCTTGAAACTCCTATCTCTATGTTGGAATTGTTAATTGAAATTAGGGTTAAGAGGTATTCCACAGCGGGAAACCCTAAAACAGGGTACGGCGACTCTTTGACCTAAAGCTAGGGTAAAGGACATTTTCGTCCACAGCGGGACACCTAGGCTATTAGGGTTTTGAAACGGTCAAGGGTTAAGACTATTGACTCGGCGATCAAATAGTTTAGACCTAATCCTTCGGAAGGGATTCTAACGGCAAATCATGCAAGATATATCAAATTATTATACGGCAGAAATAAAGTACGAAAAATAATGAAAGCGGTAAAGCAAGCATCGCGATGATCACTCGCGTAAATTACAAATCCCCAAAATGCAAAATATAAAAATAACCGCGATCATGGCCTCGCATAAATTACATCCATGAAAAAAACTACGGAAACTTAAAGGATTACTAGTCAAAGCCAAACGAGAGACGATGAAAGCTAGATGAACAATTAACAGGAACAGTTAGGAGATTTTTATTTTTTATTTTATTTAAAAACAATTAATTACAATTTATTAAAAACTTTAATTTAAATTAGAAATATAAATGTTTTTTTTAATTATAATTAACTATAAAAAATGTTACTAACTATTAATTATATATAAAAAAGAATTACTAACTATAAGTTAAAAAAAAGAATTACTAACTATAAGTTTATTAAAAAATGTTTTTAATTATTAGTTATTTAAAAAATAAAGTAATTATTAGTTGTTTCAAATAATAAAAAGGGGGGGGGGGGGGGGGGGGCGGTACTCATGGAGACAACTTCTAGGTTTTGTTCCAAATCCCTCTTCTTCTTCCTAAACGGCGGCGGCTCCCATGGCCATTGGCATTTTCCAAGCCTTTCCCTTCCTTCTTCTTTGCCTGTTATCCCCCCTCTTTGTCTTGCTGAAACCTGAAAAATGAAACCCAGGAATTCCGTTATTTACAAAATTAAATGCTCACCTCGTTAGCGGTTGGGATTTGTTGATGATGATGCTTAATGAAGGAAGGTGATGATGATTCTTGTTGATCTTCTGAACCTTCTCTTCTTCAAAACTCCTCCTCAGCTCTTTCGGTCTCTTTTCCTTTTCTTTTTCCTTCCCCTTTTCTCAAATGCAACTCATGTTTATATAGGTAACAAATTAGGGTTAACTCTAACCTAATGCCCACTTTAAAGCCCAACTTAAATAATTAGTCAAAACTAAATAAAATTTAAACAAATTAAAATGAACTTAAAACTCTATTTATTTATACTAAACATTAAAAATATTATAAAAAGAATAAGATCTTTTCTAATATTTTTAATTTTATGATTTTTGGATGTTTTTATGAATAATATGGAAAAAAGTGAAAAAATAATATTTTTTAAAAAATAATTTAAATAAAATACGAAAGTAATTATTAAATAATAAAAAAACTATTTTTGTTATTTTTTTTATGAAAATAGAAAAGTTAGAATAAAAATAAAAGAAACAAAACAAAAAGTGAAGAAGGTAGGATTCGAACTCTCGACCTCTCACACTCACAACTCCTTACACACAATCTCTTGCCAATTGTGCTATTTTATTCATTCAAAATAGTGGCACTAGAAACCCTATAAAGGTAAGACAAATTTGAGGTACTGCAGTTCCCCCTATTTAAATAGCTTCACCGGATGATATGAGTAGCAGAGACTCGAGGAATCACGGTGGAGGGATTTAAATACATATAACCGAAAATTTTACCCTTAGACATAGCGCTATGCAATGATATGGACAAAACGGAAATAAGCTATAATGCTGACAATGCCATGAATCTATATGATGCGTATGATGGAATGATGAATGCAAGGATGCAGACGACACGACGACAAACGCGACGAATAAACCACTGGGGAACACAATGCACTGGGGAAACAACACGACATGGGGAAATTCTAAAGTGATGGCCAACTTGTGCAAGCACGACTAATTGTCACTTTAGAAAGAATGGTAAGAATGGGATCCTCAATGGAGATGGCACCGATGACACGGCCTCCACTGGGGAATACCTAAGAGATTCAGGCATGACCGGCTGACACTCTAGGATGACAAGGTAACGCAAGATCCACACGGCGGTAGGATCATGTAAACGACAAGCCCTGGAGTTTTTGGGACATTCCTTTAAACGAAGATATCGAGCGGGATCTTCAGGAATCATCGGAAAACATACAGAGGGAAAAAATACATCAGAAACATCCGGAACATTTAGGAAAACATTAAATGTACAAGAAGAGTTTGAAGACATATCTGGAAAAACATCAGATAAGCAACAAGGAGTTCTGGAAGAACGTCAGAACGAAAACCCAGTCCGGAAAAACATCGGAAAGTGAATAGATCCGGAAAACCATCAGATGAGATTCTGGAAAACCATCAGAACCGAAGGAAGATATCTGGAAAACCATCAGATAAGTTCTGGAAGAACATCAGAACAAAGACTCGATTTGGAAAACCGTCAAAAAGAGAACAGATCTGGAAGAAAATCGGACGAGATTCTGGAAAACCATCAGAATCGAAGGAAAATATCTA
Organism: Lathyrus sativus; assembly: GCA_963859935.3. Lineage (NCBI taxonomy): Eukaryota > Viridiplantae > Streptophyta > Magnoliopsida > Fabales > Fabaceae > Lathyrus > Lathyrus sativus. Next base: position 212,293,145 of record OZ012739.1, on the reverse strand, counting down.
GAAAACCATCAGATAAATTTTGGAAGAAATGTCAGAATAAGTACTCGACCTGGAAAACCGTCAGATAGAGAAGCATATCCGGAAAACCATCGGATAAATTCTAGAAAATCGTCAGAATCAAAAGGAATATCTGGAAAACCATCGGATAGAGCAATAGATTTGGAAAACCATCGGAAAGATTCTGGAAGAACATCAGAATCACAAAGGAAAATATCTGGAAAACCATCAGATAAATACTCAAACTTGAAAAGCATCAGAAAGAGAAATGTATCCGGAAAACCCTCGGATATGAAACGTCATATCAGAAAGAACGTTAGATAGACACGACACATAATTTGTTTGACAGGTGCAAAGTGAGTTGGACTTTGACCACAAGATAAGGCACAGATAAAACACGACCTCGGGAGAGTGCAAATGAGGATGAAACACTCATGATATGCATATGTATGATATGTATATGTATATGAATTATGTTATGAGATATGATCAAATGCAAATGCAGATGCCGACGATAAGGCTCGACTCTTGTGTGAGATGACAAGACTGGAAAACTGATTTCTCAACATGGAGATCAATGTTATTCTGCTCGGGGACTAAAGATGTTACTGCTGAACACATCTCTGCCATACTGGTGTCATACACTCAATTTGTCCTACCCATTTTCAAATATTTTCGTTTTTTTATTATTATTTCATATTTTACATTGCCCGCTTATTTTCTTGTTATTTAGACACGTGTCCGCTCACAATTGGTTGATTTTTCAGAACTTTATCTTTTTGACCAATTAAAATGTGACACATGGCTTAATACTTTTTTTTGTGAATATTAATTTTTCTTAATTTCTTAGACTTTTTCTTTTTAAAATGTTACTAATAATATTTTAAGTAATTAATTTTGGTTTTTGTTTTTAGTTTGTTCCATTTATATTTGTTTATATTTAATTATATTTGTTAGTATTTTATTTGTTAGAGTTATGTTAGTTTATATTATACTTATTAGTTTAATGTTATTAAATTAAATGCAAGAGAAATTTAGAAGAGGATCAGAATTTGAAAATTAAGGAAGAAAATTTGAATTAGACTAGCCCATCGTGGGAGGCCCATTAGAGAGGGAGGGGGATCGGACTGTTATAAAGGGAGGGGGAAATTCCTCTAAAAGAAACCCTAATTTATGTTACTGTTCATCCCTACCAAACCCTAGCCGCGCGAAGCTTCTTCAGCTAAATCCCCAAAACCAAAATCGCCGGCTCCACCCTTTCCATCTCACATCATCAAAACCCCATCTCCACTCCTTCAAACCTTGTTTTCGCCGCCGAAACCTTCATCTGAACCTTTCTTCTTCCACCGTCTTCCTCACTTAATTTCCTTGAGCAATCTGCAGGGGAAAGAGAAGAAATCTCTCTCTCACATTCATCCAAAAAAATATTCAGTAATCCTCTCTTCTCAAAACAACCTTTCAGGGATTCCCATTTCAAACCCTTCCCCCATTTCTCTTCCCTCTCGCCGTCCCTCTTCGTCGCACATACCGCGACCACCATATTCACCCTCCTTTCCCTTTTATACTCCCTTTGATATTTCTCTTCCGACCACCCTTGAACCCTTTTGTTTTTGCCGAAAAAAACCTTATCGTCTAAATCCATCATCGCCTTCTTACAACGCACCGAACGAAAGGCATCATTCAACTCAGTTTTGGCGGTCAAAAGCTACGATTGTGAATCTTTGATTCAAGTTCTCAGTCCGACTTGGTTTTAGTCACGACGTCGCTAGACTCTACCACAAGTAGTGGCCGCACTTCGCACAAGTTAACAGCAACGATTGTATGGTCGCTCACAACACGATTCAACTTTGCAACAACAACTAGTTTCTAGATTCCAACTTGCAACCAAAACTGCAGCGCTTAAACTCTCGGCGACAACTTGTTCACATAGCGGTTGGTAATTTCAATTCAGGCTTCGCCATCTTAAGGTGCCCTATTTGAACCATACGGTATTTCGATTCAATATTGTAGGATTGTCGTATCATTCACGATGAGGTTTTCACAAAGCTGAGTTTATATGTTTATGTTTTTTTGTGTGAGTTTTGTTTTGCTTATGCCAATGTGTGGTTTAAATGTCATTTCGAGAATGATATGCTTGCGTTAGATTTATTTATTTATTTATTTTCTGATGCTGAAACATGCCAATTTGATGATGAGTTTTACTGCTTGTGAGTTTCTCAGTTTTAATTATCTTTATCAGTTGCTTATGGCATTCGATTGCATCGGTTTCGGTCCCATTGAATCTCGTTTCAGTTTTGGAAATTATTTTGTGTGGTTTCTGTTTGCACTTTGTTGTAGTTCGGTTTCGAGTTATGGATGATTTCTATTCTTACTGAATTTGATGGGTTGTTTTACTTTGTGTAAGTATTCGTCTTTTTGTTCTTGGATTAAACTAGTCTGAGCAAGAAAATATGTTTAGATTGATGTAGTGTAAGCTAGCTACATTTCAGTTTTGGTTGAATTCGTAAGCTGCAGTGACTATGAAATTTTGTTGGAATTAAATTCAAAATAGAAGGTGTTGATGTACCTGAACTGATGTAGTGCATTTTGGTTACTAGTAGAGTTTTTCAATGCATTTTGGAATAGGTGTTTTGGTCCTTGTCATAGTAATTTCTGCTGCCATTTTTTCTTTCATTATTGCGTAAAGTTATAAGTCTGCAGCATGAATTATGTTTTGATTAATGTTATTAGTATCTTTATGTGTATGCCATGAAAAGTGGTGATGCTAAGGCCATGATAAATATGAGTGAGATTGTATGCTATATGTGTGAGACTATGTGCTAAAGTCATGTCTTGGATATGCAACAGAGTTTTTCACGGTAATATGATTTTAGGCTGCAGACCCTCTTGGCTCAATTGTTTTTTTATTTTATTTTTATTTTTTTACAAGTTACACTTTTTATTTTGGTAATTAGAATACAATGTGAACATAATAATAAGTCACTGTGATCTAAGGATGAAAGTTTTATTTGAGGTTTAGTTATGATTTTTTTACTGTTTTTTAATTACAACTCTTATTTCATTATAGGATAATTAGCATACTACATGAGTAACTTTGTTAATTTTGTGATTAATAATTATCTTGGTTACATTTAAAAAAAAAACATTTTTGGGTTTGTTGCTATTATGATAACTTGTACCTATGGTTTTGACAAAATTTATGTCAATTAAACCGTAAACTTCCATATATCAATCGGTATTTTCTCCACATGTTGATAATTGCGTATAACATTTCCTTCGTATTGTTATTACGTACAAATCAGCTTTGAATATATTTCAAGTCGGTTTTCTTTGTAAATTTCAATACTTATTTCTAATTAAAACCACTTTTTTTATTACTGGGTTAAACAATTATTTATTAATTAGTTTGGTTCTTTATATAATTTCAAATATTTTTCTAACTAAAAATAAATTTTCAAAGTATTGTTAATTAGTTTATTTTTCAAGAAAAATGCTAGATTATTTCAAAAACTTTTATTGACAAAATATGAGTAAACTAAGATTCTTTAATTACGCATAAAAGCAATTAAACTCTTGAAGTCTAACACTTCTTGAGTTTTTGAATGATCATTATTGGGGCGTACGCCTTAGGTAGTGCATCATTCGACTTTTCGTTTTCAAATACATTTTTTTAAATATTTGAACAAAGAAATATCATCGGAGTCTAGCATCTTGGGTGATATTTTCATTGTCCATTCAAACTTTTTTCGTAATTTAATTAAATGAAAAAGGTGTCGTTAGGATCTAGCATCCAAATGACACCCCGATGAATTGGTTGTGAGGCCGACGTCTCATTTATCAAAAAATCGTCATTTCTCCTAATTTTCAAATCCAATTTGTTTTCTCTCCCACATGCACAACTCTTTTCATACCCTCATTTCGATTCAAATTATTTCAAAACCATTTTCTCGATTAAACTTCGAAAGAAGGAGGTTCTTGGAATCTAGCATTCCTTGAATCTTTGAATGAGTAACTCTCGAGGCATGCCCTTGGGTTGTTATTTATTCAACCTTTCGACTTTTTCAAACGTTCTCGTAAGTCGAGTGCTCGTACGCATTCGCAACCGTCGACATTTTGCACACACTTCACAATTCCTCGTGGTTTCGATATTAGGGGCACCCTTAGGGACTAATATCGTTTCTCACCATATAACCCTTGACACGTCGTCAAGTCGGTTCTATCTTCTAATCAATTCCTCGACTCGTCGTCGAACCCTTTCTTCAAACCAACCATTTGTTGCCTCGCATTTCGTTTTTGTTTCAATCTTTCTACAAATATTTTTTTTAAACTTACGAAAGAGGGATATTCTTAGAATCTAGCATTCTTTGAATATTCGAATGAGTAACTCTCGAGGCGCGCCCTTGAGTTGTTATTAGTTCATTCTTTCGATTTCAAAACATCCAACTCTTTATCTTCAACTTATTCAGTCAATTTCCGAAAGAACTGAGTTCTTGGAATCTCGCAGTCCTTGAATTCTTGAGTGACAAGCTCTTGAGGCACGCTCTTGGGTTGCTTGTCAGTCACTCTTTCGTTCCTCAACCTCCCCTTCATCTCTCAGTTAACCTCGTCTATTCGTGGTTGTTACCACGAACTACGACTGCTCTGATTCTTCATTCTCGTCTGAATGTAAGATACGTAGGCATAAGATCGCGATGATCTTGGCGAGCTACCCCCCCTCCATTTTCCATTTCCCCGTATCCATTTCGTGGTTGTTACCACGAACTACGACTTCTCTGATTCTTTATTCATTCTTGAATACAAGATACGTAGGCACAAGATTGCGATGATCTTGGCGAGCACACTTCTATCCATCTCCTGTTTCCCCCCATTCTTTCCCGTAGTCGAACTACGGTGCTCTGATTTCTCATTCTCGTCCGAATGAGAATACGTAGGCACAAGGGCCCTAATCCTTGGCGAGCACCCTATTCTCTAACCACCCCTCTCCCCTTAGTGTCTTAACCTTTTATCCTACCAATTCTACCTTTATCATCGAGAAGAAAAACAAGTAAACCTAAACACTCCAAAAATACCTTAAGAGGTTCCCGTCGAGTATGAAGGACGTGAGGGGTGCTAATACCTTCCCCTCGCGTAACCGACTCCCGAACCCGGAACATGGTTGCGACAGCCCTGTTCCTATTCTTTCGTTTTTAAGAGTTTTTCTCGATATTTTCCTCTCCCGTTTATTTGGGAAAAATAAAGTTCGGTGGCGACTCTGTCGAACCGCATTTCCGCGCCTTTCGCGCGAGGGTCGTTTCTCCAAAATGTCTCCGTGATTTTTTGAGGTGCGACAGCTGGCGACTCTGCTGGGGACTTGCTCCATGCAAAGATAGAGTCAAGCCTATCTTTTGGTTTGTGAGGAGTGTTTATTTTTATTTGTTTTTCTTCTCGTTTATGTATTTGTTCTCTTATCGCTTGTATATTTTATGCTTGTTATCTTGTTTGCCTGTTGGTTCTTGGGATGACATCATGAGTAAAGCTCTACGCCCAAGCTTTGGTAAAAGCAGAGAGAACACATAGTTTAGAATTGGTAGTCGAGTAGTGTTAGTCTCCGAGGACTTGCTCCTTGTGGGCCTAGCATGAAAGCTCCTCCAGAGGAGACCTATTCGTGGATCTTGTTGTAACACAGCTAGCCTGTTGCACGACTTGATTAATGAAGGCTCCATGATTCTGGGAACCCTTTTTAGCACCAGTTACAATATTGGTGGTCGTGCAGTGTTAGTCTTCGAGGACTTGCTCCTTGTGGGCCTAGCATGAGGACTTCGCTCAGGAGAGACCTTATCGTCATTATCGTCGTAATACAACCAGCCTGTTGCGTGACGCTAATACGACTAGTGTCCGTGATCCTGAGAACCAAACATAGTAACTATCTCGTAAGTGGGTTTATGGGTAGAATGTTTAGATCTTCCCGCATAGGTTGTACCTGTCAGTTTCTTTGATAAGAAATTATGGTTACTTATCCGTTACATTTACCAGCTTCAAGAATTGTTTGATTGTGATCCTGTGATCCTGGATCTTGTATCTTGCATTGCATCTTGCATATCATTCGCATTGCATTTCATATGTTGTGCATTTTGCATTTTCAATCCCTCGGTAGAATCTCATGTCTCCGTTCCTTCCTCTCCAGTAAATCAAGCTGATTCCTCAACACCAGTACGCAAATAGAGCCAATACAAGACGAATGATGGAGCAGATTCAGCAGGAGCAAGCTGCCTTCAAAGAAGAGTTGGACTCCATCAAAGGAAAGATTGACCAGATCCTCGAAGCCATCCTCACGGCCAGAAGAGAGGAAGAACAGTGTGAAGCCGCTGCTGTCGTCAACAACAATGGTCAAGGACAAGGGTCTACTGCCATCCCTTTGGTTCCAATTCCAAATCCTCATGGGATGCCGTTGAACTTCAATAACGCAGCCCAAGGAAACACTTCTCAGCCAATCCCAGCGCCTGGAGTTACTGTTGGAGCTATCCCGCAGGCTCAGCCTACTGTCGTGCAGATCCAAGCTCCCCATACTGAAGATACTCTGATGGATCATTACGACGACGTTCAGAACTATCATGCTGCTATCCCCATTTCCAGTCCTGTTGCCGCTCAGGATTCAGAAGCTATGAAGATGTGTCGAGACCTAGCTGAGAAGTTTCGAGTTATGGAGGGGAACAATTCAAACCCTCTCAGTACCTTAGAAATGTGCTTGGTGTCTGATGTCGTCATCCCTCCCATGTTCAAGGTACCCAAATTTTCGAAGTACAAAGGTCTCAGTTTCCCAAATATTCATCTAAAGATGTACTGTCGCAAGATGGCTTCCTATGCCAGAGATGAAAAGCTTATGATTCATTGCTTCCAAGACAGTTTGTCTGGGGCATCACTCGAATGGTATATGCAGTTGGAACGTAATAGTGTGCGCACTTGGGCTGAGCTAGCCGATGCATTTGTCAAGCAGTACAAATACAACACTGATCTTGCTCCGAATCGTACTCAACTTCAGAGTATGACTCAGAAGGACAGCGAATCCTTCAAGGAGTACGCGCAATGATGGAGAGAGCTAGCCGCAAGGGTGCATCCACCTCTGGTTGACCGTGAACTGATCGACATCTTTATGGGTACATTGCAAGGCCAATACTACGAAGAGCTGATCGGTAGTGTCTCCGCTGGATTCTCTGACTTGGTGATCGTTGGTGAGAGAATTGAAGAAGGGCTGAAGAGTGGAAAGATCCCGGCAGGTTCTAATAGCCAAGCCAATGCCAAAAAGCCTTTCAACGGATACAAGAAGAAAGAGGGCGAAACAAATGCCATCTCTTTGCAGAAAGGGCAAGCTTCTCAACAAGCTCCCGCTCCTATGCCTTATCAAGTTCCCTATTATCAGTATCCGTATGTTGCTGCTGCGCAATATGCTCCAATGCCTTATCAGCCAGCTGTTCAAGCAGTGCAAGCTCAGATGCCACAACAACAGGCTCCTCAACAACAGGCCTACAATCAGCAAGGATATCAGTATCCTCCTCAGCAACAGCAGATGCAAGCTGCTCAATGTCGCACCTCGAAAAATCACGGAGACATTTCGGAGAAACGACCCTCGCGTGAAAGGCGCGGAAATGCGGTTCGACAGAGTCGCCACCGAACTTTATTTTTCCCGAACAAACAGGGAGAGGAAAATATCGAGAAAACCTCTTGAAAACGAAAGGATAGGAACAGGGCTGTCGCAACCATGTTCCGGGTTCGGGAGTCGGTTACGTGAGGGGAAGGTATTAGCACCCCTCACGTTCGTCGTACTCGACGGGAACCTCTTAAGGTAATTGTGGGGAGTGTTGTTTAGGTTTACCTGTTTTCTTCTCGCTGTTAAAGGTAGGATTGGTAGGTAAAAGGTTTAAAGACGCAAAGGAGAAATGGATGGTTAGTGAATAGGTTGCTCGCCAAGCATTGGGGCCCTTGTGCCTACGTATGCTCATTCGGACGAGAATGAGAAATCAGAGCGTCGTAGTTCAACTACGGGAAAAGGATGGGGGAAAACGGAAGATGGATAGAAGTGTGCTCGCCAAGATCATCGCAATCTTGTGCCTACGTATCTTATATTCGAGAATGAATAAAGAATCAGAGCGTCCGTAGTTCGTGGTAACAACCACGAAAAGATGAGGTTTGAAAAGGGTTGAAGTTTGAGTTTGAGACGAAAGGGTGACTGACAAGCAACCCAAGAGCGCGCCTCAAGAGCTTGTCACTCAAGAATTCAAGGAATGCGAGACTCCAAGAACTCAATTCTTTCGGGAATTGACTGAATAAATTGAAGGTAAAGAGTTGGATGTTTTTGAAATCGAAAGAATGAATTAATAACAACTCAAGGGCGTGCCTCGAGAGTTACTCATTCGAACATTCAAAGAATGCTAGATTCTAAGAATATCTCTCTTTCGTAAGTTTAAAAAAGTGCTTGTGAAAGGATCGAATCGGAAAATGGCACGCGAGGCCAAAAGGAAGTTGTTTTGAAGTAGCTCGACGACGCGTCGAAGATTTGATCGAAGATGGAACCGACTTGACGACGTGTCAAGTGTTAAGGTTGTGAGAAATGATATTAGTCCCTGAGGGTGCTCCTAATATCGAGATCACGAGGAATTGTGAATGAAATGTGGGTTGCGAATGCGGACGAGCATTCGACTTAGGAGAATGTTGGAAAATGGTTGAGTTTGAAAAAGTCGAAAGGTTGAGTGGATAACAACTCAAAGGCATGCTTCAAGAATTATTCACTCGAAGACACAAGGAATGCTAGATTCCAAGTGCCTCTTTCTTTCGGGGGTTTTGATCAAAAAGACGTTGAGAATGTGTTTGAGAAAATCAAAAGATTGAATGAACAACAACCCAAGAGCGTGCCTCGAGAATTATTCACTCGAAGATTCAAGAAATGCTAGATTTCAAGAATCTCCCTCTTTTGGAGTTTTAATCTATAAAATATTGCTGAAAGTAATTTGAAATGAAATTAGGAGTATGAAAATGAGTTTACGGCACGAGAGGTGAGAACACGTGATTGAATTCGAAAGGTACAGGAGAAATGACGATTACTTAATAAATGAGACGTCGGCCTCACAATCAACTAATCAGGGTATTATCGAGATGCTAGATCTTGACGATACACTTTTCATACATAAAAAGTTTGAATGAACAACGGGAATATCACACAGAATTGCTGGATTCTTATGATATTTCTTTGTCCAAATTGGAGAATGTTTAAAGAGCAAAGAGTTGAACAATACGTTATTTAAGGTGTACACCCCAATAATATCCATTCGAAAAACTCCAGAAATGCTAGACTTCAAGAGTTTAATTTTTCGTAATTTGGTTTAAAAATAATTTAATATTTAAAGAGGGATTTATTAGTTTTGAGGATGGTTTATCTGAGAAAATAATTTGTATATAAAAAGATATTGGAATGGAAACAGAGAAAGGAAGATGTCAATTTTGAAAACAAAGTACGAAAATAGTCTGAAGTTTTAATTAGAAAATGGTTTAAGATTGTCTCAAAATAACTATCTATTAAATTGAATATAAATTAATTTTGATTTTAAAAAATGATAATTATTGGCATTTAGAAATGTTTAATGAAATTTTATTTGCTCCAAAGTTTTTCTTTAAAATAGAATTGCCTTATTAAATAAAATGCTTAAAAAAGAATGATTTTGATTTATTTTATAAAATACTGTTTTAATAAACAACAAAAGTGTCACGTGGAGTGCTAGACTCAAATGACATTTTCTTGTCTAAATAATTAAAGGTTATGTTTTATAATGAAAAGTCGAATGTTACTACCCAAGGCGTACGCCCCAATAGTAATTATTCAAGAACTTAACAGATGCTGGACCTTAAAAGTTCTTTTTGTTATTGATTAAGAAAATAATTCGATTAAGAAGTTCTTGAAAATATGTTTGAAAAATAGTCCAAGATTTTTAAAAAAAGTATTTTGAATTGTCTTAAAAAAAATAATTACTAAATCAGATAGAAAAGTTAAAAAATAAACTACCAAAATTTGAAATGATATACGTTTGCAATTTAAAGATTAAATATCGGAACTTGACGGAATTCTCATCGGAAACTTGTGACAGAATAAATATGAATTTTCAAGCCCATGAATTCAAATCATCACAATGGAATAGAAATCAAACAAAACTATCATATTGTATACTAATTACCTTATAGTTTAATAGGAAAGCAGTTAAGAGAAAGAGAAATAATGTTCACAGTATAAAAAACTAATGTTCCCATTGTATACCAGTAAAAAAAACAAAGGCAGAAAAATGATTATATATAATTAATTAGCATACATATTAAGAAATATCTATCAAGTTTATATTTACCAAACCAAGTTGTGAGCAAGTTTATTAATATGTTTAAATGACAATATGTGCATACTAGTATAACATACATGAGTTAAACTCTAAATTCCCCACTGTCACTTAAAAAAATGATATAGATATACTAATACCAACATGTACCATTCAAACCCTCAATCTAAAGCCAAATATGTGTTACAGTATATACAAATGCACACCCACATGATTTATAAACGGTAGCAGCAACAATGGGCAGGAAACTGAAATCGAATTTGAACCGAAATAGAATATATTGAATACGTACCCGATTCTTATCAAACATAAATATAAAAAAAAGATGTAAAACAAACAACCAACAACAACTATGTTCACATGAAAAACTGCAGCAAGTTTATTCAATGAATTCAAACCATAAACATAAAAAAATGTAACAGACTAACAGACCGACACCTTCATCCACATCCGCAGCAGCAGCACAAAATCAACATTCAAGTTCATCACAAACACAACATAACTAGCTTGCAGACCAATCATAACTATTAGTAAAACACCGTCTTACAGTATCTATAAACCAAAAATTAGCACAAACGGAAATCACGCCCGCAGTATCCGCAACAAATACGAACATCATATGCAGCAGATCAAAACACAACTAGATACTCAGACAATTGAAAATAATACAAAGGTAATCACAATTTATGATATTATCCAGAGTCGAAAACCGTAACCGTGTCGCAAAGGAAACTAATACAACAAAATTTGGACCAAGAGTCGCATCAGATCCCAAGTCAATTCCATGTACAAATTAAAGCAAACTAACATCAGGTCAATGCATCAACAACAGAACAACAACCTTAATGATAAACTTGGGACCAACTAACAACGGCGCAATATATCAACCAAGAAGCAGTAACATGTTCAAACACAATACTTTTAAATAAAACATAGAAACAATCCGCACAATATTCACAGTATAACTCGTTCATGATGTAATAATGAACACAATCACCATTATTCTACATATACTTGAATCTAAAGGCCATTTATGACATTAATCCAAATTAAATATAACAATGTTACTTTTCATTTTCTGCAACAGGAAACCAACATACATATGGCAGAAAATTCTAACAAGTTGTATCAGTCCAATCCAAACATAAACTATGTACCCCTGCCAAAACGAAACACCTGAAGCTATAATGTACGACCGCAACATTTGGAAATCCTAACAACATCCACAAAATTTATTACTCTAAATTACCATCAAAGTGCAAACAGGTATATGAACACACACTACCCTATCAATAATAGTGTCAGAAGAAAAAACTCGTTCGAACAGAATCGCAATACGACAATACAATAGTTGGGACACGAAACAAATTATAGCAACTCAACTCAACTTAAAGAAAATTAACTTAACAGAAAGCAAACTTCCAATGTTACACAAACAGTATTGAATACTATAGTTTCAAACTCTAATAACAATAATCAACAAATTAACGATCAAATGGAAGCATAGTTGTAATAAAAAACCAACCAAAATAGGATTCAGTCGCGCATCAGCTCATGAATTGTTCGTTGCGTTTGCGGCTCTCCAAAGAGTCAACCAGATGCGCATATCATTGAATCGCCTGGTCTCTGCTTAAGTTGCTGCTACTCGACTCTCCATTGCAGAGTTTAAATGTTGTTAGCTCCGACTCCTTGCGATGGCACGACGTTATTGATGTTGTCGGAATCCTTCATCGGAGCGTGCTGACTCGTACACAACGAAGGTCAGATATTGGAGGTAAGTTTGAAGGTTCCAAAAGGAAGGTGGTCGCGAAAAGGGGCGTCGGCGTTGCCGGTGATTCCGAAATTGTTTTGAGATAGTGGTTCGATCAGAAACTAAAACGGTAAGGCGGCAAGGGGGGGGGGGGGGGGGCGATAAAGACCAAATTGAGGGAGGAGATTGAAAGGGTAGTTAGGGTTTGGTTCGAGCGGCGGCCGTTTGGGTGTTCTGAGGGGTGATGAACAGTTCTTTTAATTTAGGGTTTTCCTTCCCAGCCCCTTTTAAAAAGGTGAAGCTCTCCCTCTCTCGATGGGCCGTCCACCATGGGCTCACCCCCAAATTCTGATCCTCTCAGCATTTTTTAAAATGTTTTCTCTTCATTTAACTTATTAACAACTACTTGAAAATATTAACAAATATATAAATAATAAATATTAACAAAAAATGATAATTAAATCTAAATTACTATTAATAACTAATTAATATCAAAATATCATTAGTTAAATAACTATTAAAATTTAATAAAAATAAACTAAAATTTATAAATAAAATAAAAAAGGTTATTAACAAAATTATTAGTAACATTTTTAAAAGAAAAAAAAAGTTTAAGTAATTAAGAAACAAATATTCACAAGAAGTATTAAGCCACGTGTCACGCCTTAATTGGTCAGAAAGAAATTTTTTTAAAAAAAAACGCCCAATTTCGGGTGGACACATGCCTAAACGGCACGAAACAATAAATGCGAAAATATTTACAAAAGGGTAGGATAAATTTAGGGTATGACACTCAACAAAAACAAGGTGCTCGACAACAGCATCAGCAGAGGACATGGAAGCCAGATAGAGTCTTTGATCGCCTACCAATGACATATGCTAGTATCTTTGCTCAGTTGATGGAGAAAAAGGCTATTGTTCTTAGAGATTTGGCTCCCCCAACTGTCATTCCTGCCGACTACGATGCAAATGCTCATTGTGAGTTTCATAAGGGCGCTCCAGGTCACACCATTGAGGACTGCAGGGCTTTCAAGCACAAGATCCAAGACATGATCGACAAGGATGCTATCAACTTTAATGGGATGTCTCCAAACGTCATCAACAATCCAATGCCGTCGAACAAATAGCGTTATTCAGATCAAATCAAGTAAAGTCAAAGTTCATCCCCGAAGAAGGTTGTCATGCTGCCATTTCATATTTCGCATTTCTTATGTTTTGTCTTTGTTTGTTTAAGTATTGTATGCTTTGAACAATTGCCATTCGTATTCGGTTTCCATTAATGTATCGTTTATGCATGTTTTGAATTAGTTATGTCGTATTCACTCATTTTCACTTATCACCGACACATATTCATTTCATACTATCCATTATTGTTTAGCATGATTTGAGGGAGGATGATGAAAACGAGATACCCATAATTGCAAACCGTATGCTTTCAGATCGAATCTCGTCAATGATGTACAGGCATTGCTTCAATTCCCCAAACACCGCAGATATAAAGAGTTAATCCCTAGTAAACCACTTCGAGCCTAGAAGTAGCAGTTTCCTTCAAATATTCAAACCTTTTACACCCAACCTGGGGCAGGGTAGTGTTCAGTTAATCCAATCTCGCATTCGAATCAACAAAAGTAAAATCCAGAAGATGGTTGTTCATCAATGACCCATGCTATGGCAGTCACAACAAAATAAAAAAATCAAAAGCCTGCTAAGTCAGACACCTCAGAGGGGACTTAGGCAAAATCAAGGCAATCCCGATGGATCTGACAAACAAAGTCAATCCATGCAAAAGTTAGGGATCAAAACAAAAGCAAAAGAGGACCCCGAAACCCTCAACAAAAAAAAAGATTCAGTGGCCACCCAAATCAAAAGGGTCACTAACATCCATCAAATAAGGTGACTATCACGTCGAGCAAACCTTGAACTATCAAGTTTACACCGTCAGGACAAGTGTAGAATTAACTGAATGTAGGACTGGATATCACTAAGAAGAAGGGGTGGGTACAAATCATACTTTGAGCCTAATATCCTTTGTTTCATAAACCGTGAACCAGACCACGTTACAACCCTCGAAAGACCTAATTGAGGCGAGATTTATTCTGAAAGCATACTATCGCAAGGTTGCGTAACCTGACTCCTCACATATTTGCTAATCATCAATATTAGTGTCATTTTGCTTGCTATATCTTTCACACCAATCAAAATTAGCACAACATTTGGATTAACAGTCCATTCGTCTCATTATCACAACACTTCAATAAAAGACACTTTTTCAAATCTTGCATCAAACTTTGCATTAATATTACCATCTATGAATGTACAATTTTATTTGCAAATCAGTGCTAGGTATTTAAAGACACTCCAGCAAGGGGCAATCCAAGGAGGAATTTGACTTTCAGTGGCATATACAAGACAATATCACTTCAAAATCCACAGGCTAGGGCAAACCACTCAACAGCTCGAGCAGGGGCAAGCCATCTCGAGCCATCAGAGTTCAGCTTCAACTTCATAATTGGTTAATTCATGGCATACCATTAACATGTTCAGACTGGGGGCAGGACCAAGTCATCCGGATCATCGACCAGAGTTGCAACCTTCTCTGAAGCAAATTCACAACAAATCATCTAATACCCAGACTTGGGGCATCCAGAACATCTTCGTCTGTGTCAATCATGACGTCTTCAGCAAACTGCGTGTCGAGGAAGTCAATCCCTCCCACCACCCGAAGTCCAATCCGTATTGGCAACTACCAAAAGTCCACTGTGTCGGCGTCTCCTTGCATTTCCAATTACCCGTTTGCAATCGTGTGCATCATACACATTGCATTCGCTATCATAAGCATCTTGCATCATATGCATACCTAACCATATCATACTTCCCCAGCTTTTGCATCTCCGCACGTCAGCATTTGCATTTTCACTTCCATTCGTTATGGAACATCATTTATACATCCAGCATTCACATATGCAAGTCAAGGTCCAGGATCAATCTCGAAGATTTTCAAGGCCATTATCAGCCCAGTCAGGGGCATCCTCCACAAGATCGTGGATTTCTCCCACGAATTTCAAGAACTTCAAAGCAATCATCAGCCCAGTCAGGGGCATCCTTTTCAAAACCATGGATGTTTCCCATGATGTATTTCAACCTCGTGGTTGATCAGATCTTCAAATCAATATTCAGCCCAGTCAGGCGCATATTATTCAAGACCGTGGGCTTTCCCCATGAAGTTGTTCAACCTTTTGTTGGGCAAATTCAAGAAGTTCAATGCAAGATTCAGCCTAGTCAGGGGGCATATTATTCAAAGCCGTGAGCGTTCCGCACGAAGTTGTTCAACCTTTTGTTGACTAAGACCAAATGTCAAGACAAATTCAGCCCAGTCAGGGACATCCTCTTCAGAATTCATGGGCGTAACCATGAAATAAGTTCAACAAAATTATGATCTCCAAGCAAGACGGTGGGCGTACCCCGTTGATTCATTTCAATCTAATCTTCCTCTTGGGTGTTCCCTAATGAGTTGTATCCAGCAAGCGTGACCGTTGTCAATTATCTCACTATTATCCTTTTGGTGATAGCCAAACCTCGTCGGTTCAACCTAGCCTGCATCCTTTTGGTGTTGGTAACCTTCAATTTGTGCCGTTCTATCATCCTTTTGGTGATAGCAACCTGTATGTGTGAGTTTCGCTCCGTCATCCTTTTGGTGGGGGGTCTGTCACTTGGATTGGTGTCAGATTGTGTGTTAGTGTTTGTCCTATCATCCTTTTGGTGGTAGTGGCCGGTGTGAGTTTCGCTCCGTCATCCTTTTGGTGAGGGGTCTATCACTTGGATTGGTGTCAGATTGTGCGATAGTGTTTGTCATATCATCCTTTTGGTGGTAGTGGCCGGTGTGTGTTTTGCTCTGTCATCCTTTTGGTGGAGGGTTTGTCACTTGGATTGGTGTCAGATTGTGCGATAGTGTTTGTCCTATCATCCTTTTGGTGGTAGTGGCCGGTGTGTGTTTCGCTCCGTCATCCTTTTGGTGGAGGGTCTGTCACTTGGATTGGTGCCAGATTGTGCGATAGTGTTTGTCCTATCATCCTTTTGGTGGTAGTGGCCAGTGTGTGTTTCGCTCTGTCATCCTTTTGGTGGGGGGGTCTGTCACTTGGATTGGTGTCAGATTGTGCGATGGTGTTTGTCCTACCATCCTTTTGGTGGTAGTGACCAGTGTGTGTTTCGCTCCGTCATCCTTTTGGTGGGAGGTCTGTCACTTGGATTGGTGTCAGATTGTGCGATATTGTTTGTCCTATCATCCTTTTGGTGGTAGTGACTGGTGTGTGTTTCGCTCCGTCATCCTTTTAGTGGGGGGGTCTGTCATAGTCATTAATGTCAGATTGTGCGATTGTGTTTTGCTCTACCATCCTTTTGATGGTAGTAGCCGTGCGTGCTGCATCCCATCATCCTTTTGGGCGATGACGATTTTTCCCAGTTATTTACAGTTTACTCAGAGGTTTACATTTATCCAGTATTTCAATTCTCAAGCATCTCTTTTTCTTTCGGACAAATTCAGGGTCATCTTTATATCTAATTGACTTCTACCTCAGGAAAACGAACGCTGTAGCAGTTCATTTCCCTAGGTTTAAGCCTATTAGATAGGGGCATCTGTCATACCCTCAATTTGTCCTACCCATTTTCAAATATTTTCGTTTATTATTATTCTTTCATATTTTACATTGCCCGCTTATTTTCTTGTTATTTAGATACGTGTCCGCTCACAATTGGTTGATTTTTCAGAACTTTATCTTTTTGACCAATTAAAATGTGACACATGGCTTAATACCTTTTTTTGTGAATATTAATTTTTCTTAATTTCTTAGACTTTTTCTTTTTAAAATGTTACTAATAATATTTTAAGTAATTAATTTTGGTTTTTGTTTTTAGTTTGTTCCATTTATATTTGTTTATATTTAATTATATTTGTTAATATTTTATTTGTTAGAGTTATGTTAGTTTATATTATACTTATTAGTTTAATGTTATTAAATTAAATGCAAGAGAAATTAAGAAGAGGATCAGAATTTGAAAATCAAGGAAGAAAATTGGAATTAGACCAGCCCATCGTGGGAGGCCCATTAGAGACGGAGGGGGATCGGACTGTTATAAAGGGAGGGGGAAATTCCTCTGAAAGAAACCCTAATTTATGTTACTGTTCATCCCTACCAAACCCTAGCCGCGCGAAGCTTCTTCAGCTAAATCCCCAAAACCAAAATCGTCGGCTCCACCTTACCATCTCACATCATCAAAACCCCATCTCCACTCCTTCAAACCTTGTTTCCGCCGCCGAAACCTTCATCTGAACCTTTCTTCTTCCACCGTCTTCCTCACTTAATTTTCTTGATCAATCTGCAGGGGAAAGAGAAGAAATTTCTCTCTCACATTCATCCAAAAAAATCTTCAGTAATCCTCTCTTCTCAAAACAACCTTTCAGGGATTCCCATTTCAAACCCTTCCCCCATTTTTCTTCCCTCTCGCCGTCCCTCTTCGTCGCACATACCGCGACCACCATATTCACCCTCCTTTCCCTTTTATACTCCCTTTGATATTTCTCTTCCGACCACCCTTGAACCCTTTTGTTTTTGCCGAAAAAAACCTTATCGTCTAAATCCATCATCGCCTTCTTCAAACGCACCGAACGAAAGGCATCATTCAACTCAGTTTTGGCGGTCAAAAGCTACGATTGTGAATCTTTGATTCAAGTTCTCAGTACGACTTGGTTTTCGCCACAACGTCGCTATACTCTACCACAAGCAGTGGTCGCACTTCACACAAGTTAACGGCAACGATTGTGTGGTCGCTCACAACACGATTCAACTCTGCAACAAGAACAAGTTTCTAGATTCCAACTTGCAACCAAAACTGCAGCGCTTAAACTCTCGGCGACAACTTGTTCACGTAGCGGTTGGTAATTTCAATTCAGGCTTCGCCATCTTAAGGTGCCCTATTTGAACCATATGGTATTTCGATTCAATATTGTAGGATTGTCGTATCATTCATGATGAGGTTTTCACAAAGCTGAGTTTGTATGTTTGTGTTTTGTGTGTGAGTTTTGTTTTGCTTATGCCAATGTGTGGTTTAAATGTCATTTCGAGAATGATATGCTTGCGTTAGATTTATTTATTTATTGATTTTCTGATGCTGAAACATGCCAATTTGATGACGAGTTTTACTGCTTGTGAGTTTCTCAATTTTAATTATCTTTATAAGTTGCTTATGGCATCCGATTGCATCGTTTTCGGTCCCATTGAATCTCGTTTCAGTTTTGGAAATTATTTTGTGTGGTTTCTGTTTGCACTTTGTTGTAGTTCGGTTTTGAGTTATGGATGATTTCTATTCTTACTGAATTTGATGGGTTGTTTTACTTTGTGTAAGTATTCGTCTTTTTGTTCTTGGATTAAACTAGTCTGAGCAAGAAAATATGTTTAGATTGATGTAGTGTAAGCTAGCTACATTTCAGTTTTGGTTGAATTCGTAACCTACGGTGACTATTAAATTTTGTTGGAATTAAATTCAAAATAGAAGGTGTTGATGTACCTGAACTGATGTAGTGCATTTTGGTTACTAGTAGAGTTTTTCAATGCATTTTGGAATAGGTGTTTTGGTCCTTGTCATAGTAATATCTGCTGCCATTTTTTCTTTCATTTTTGCGTAAAGTTATAAGTCTGCAGCATGAATTATGTTTTGATTAATGTTATTAGTATCTTTATGTATATGCCATGAAAAGAGGTGATGCTAAGGCCATGATAAATATGAGTGAGATTGTATGCTATATGTGTGAGACTATGTGCTAAAGTCATGCCTTGGATATGCAACAGAGTTTTTCACGGTAATACGATTTTAGGCCGCAGACCCTCTTGGCTCAATTGTTTTTTTATTTTATTTTTATTTTTTACAAGTTACACTTTTTATTTTGGTAATTAGAATACAATGTGAACATAATAATAAGTCACTGTGATCCAAGGATGAAAGTTTTATTTGAGGTTTAGTTATGATTTTTTTACTGTTTTTTAATTACAACTCTTATTTCATTATAGGATAATTAGCATACTACATCAGTAACTTTGTTAATTTTGTGATTAATAATTATCTTGGTTACATTTTAAAAAAACATTTTTGGGTTTGTTGCTATTATGATAACTTGTACCTATGGTTTTGACAAAACTTATGTCAATTAAACCCTAAACTTTCATATATCAATCGGTATTTTCGCCACATTTTGATAATTGCGTATAACATTTCCTTCGTATTGTTATTACGTACAAATCAACTTTGAATATATTTCAAGTCGGTTTTCTTTGTAAATTTCAATACTTATTTCTAATTAAAACCACTTTTTTTATTACTCGGTTAAACAATTATTTATTAATTAGTTTGGTTCTTTAGATAATTTAAAATATTTTTCTAACTAAAATTAAATTTTCAAAGTATTGTTAATTAGTTTATTTTTCAAGAAAAATGCTAGATTATTTCAAAAACTTTTATTGACAAAATATGAGTAAACTAAGATTCTTTAATTACGCATAAAAGCAATTAAACTCTTGAAGTCTAACACTTCTTGAGTTTTTGAATGATCATTATTGGGGCGTACGCCTTAGGTAGTGCATCATTCGACTTTTCGTTTTCAAATACGTTTTTTTAAATATTTGAACAAAGAAATATCATCGGAGTCTAGCATCTTGGGTGATATTTTCATTGTCCATTCAAACTTTTTTCGTAATTTAATTAAATGAAAAAGGTGTCGTTAGGATCTAGCATCCAAATGACACCCCGATGAATTGGTTGTGAGGCCGACATCTCATTTATCAAACAATCGTCATTTCTCCTAATTTTCAAATCCAATTCGTTTTCTCTCCCACACGCACAACTCTTTTCATACCCTCATTTCGATTCAAATTATTTCAAAACCATTTTCTCGATTAAACTTCGAAAGAAGGAGGTTCTTGGAATCTAGCATTCCTTGAATCTTTGAATGAGTAACTCTCGAGGCATGCCCTTGGGTTGTTATTTATTCAACCTTTCGACTTTTTCAAACGTTCTCCTAAGTCGAGTGCTCGTACGCGTTCGCAACCGTCGACATTTTGCACACACTTCACAATTCCTCGTGGTTTCGATATTAGGGGCACCCTTAGGGACTAATATCGTTTCTCACCATCTAACCCTTGACACGTCTTCTAGTCGATTCTATCTTCTAATCAATTCCTCGACTCGTCGTCGAACCCTTTCTTCAAACCAACCATTTATTTGCCTCGCATTTCGTTTTCGTTTCAATCTTTCTATAAATGTTTTTTTTAAACTTACGAAAGAGGGATATTCTTAGAATCTAGCATTCTTTGAATATTCGAATGAGTAACTCTCGAGGTGCGCCCTTGAGTTGTTATTAGTTCATTCTTTCGATTTCAAAACATCTAACTCTTTATCTTCAACTTATTCAGTCAATTTCCGAAAGAACTGAGTTCTTGGAATCTCGCATTATCCCTAAATTTTTCCCTAAATTTTTCCTAAGCTGTTTCTTGTGAAGATTACAGTCAGCGGGATGCCCCAGTTTTGCCTAAGTCTCCTTTATAGGTTTTGACTTAGCGTGCTTTTCTTTTCTGAAAGAAAGTGACTGCCTAGCTTAATGATCACGGTGAACCATCATCGGCTTTTGACTTGGAAAACATCTTCAACGCTTACTTGCTGTGTACGAAGGCAAACTTGTGAATTCAACCTTTATATGAAAGGTGTATTGTAGGAAAGCACAACCTAGTTAACTGAGAACTACCCATCCCAAGGTTAAGATTGCGGGTTTTTTGTAAAGAAAGGAACTCCAACCTTTAGGCTCGAAGGGGGTGACAAGGGAATAACTTCCTTATTTCTCCAGTATTTGGGAGTTGAAACAATGCCTTACATCGTCAACAAAGTTTGATTGAAAGCATAATGACAACAATTATGGGTATAATGTTTTCGTCATCCTCCCTCCAATCTTTGCATATCAAAAATTTGGACAAGAAGTAAATATTTGAAAGATAAAGCATAAAGATGCAAGTAATATAAATAAATTGAAATTGAAAGTTGCAATGCTTATTTCATTAATGTAAAAGTACAAACATATTTTGAAAGCAAACAACTAATATAAAAATAAGGAAAGTACAAACAACGAGAAACAAAAGGCCTAGTGACTAAATCAGTACAAAGATGAGCCGTCTTGTCTGAAACACTGGCGTTTAAGAAGATAGTCTGCTGAAGTCGGACTGAATAATTAGTCAAAACTAAATAAAATTTAAAAAAATTAAAATGAACTTAAAACTCTATTTATTTATACTAAAAATTAAAAATATTATAAAAAGAATAAAATCTTTTCTAATATTTTTAATTTTTATGATTTTTGGATGTTTTTATGAATAATATGGAAAAAAGTGAAAAAATAATATTTTTTAAAAAATAATTTAAATAAAATACAAAAATAATAAAAAAAACTATTTTTGTTATTTTTTTTATCAAAATAGAAAAGTTAGAATAAAAATAAAAGAAACAAAACAAAAAGTGAAGAAGGTGGATTTTAACTCTCGACCTCTCACACTCACAACTCCTTACACACGGTCTCTTGCCAATTGTGCAATTTTATTCATTCAAAATAAAGTGGCACTAGAAACCCTATAAACGCAGGACAAATTTGAGGTACTACATCCGCCAAATCCCTCCAACTTCTAATGTAGGTTCTTTCCAACCCCATGTACCAATCCAAGGACACCCCATCTAGGTTGTCCTAGAAGAAGTGCATGAACAACTTCTTGTCATCAGAATAGGCAGACATCTTTCGGTAATAGGATCTGATGTAGGTTTTAGGACATGTTGTCCCCTTATATTTTTCAAAGTCAGGGACCTTGAACTTATGTGGAATTCTCACACCCGGAACTAGACCAAGATCAGTCATATCAAGTGCAAAAGCATTTTGGTTCTCACAAGCCCGCATCCTCTCTTCAATCATATTAAACTTCTTATCAGCCTCTGATGGGAGACCAGCATCCAGGTCATGCATAGAAAATGAATCTTCTTACCGGTCTTTCTCCCAATGATGGTTGTGACCTCCACCAGCTCCATGAACAACGCAAACACTTCCTTCGCCCATACCGCCTTCACCAAGAGGATTAACACCACCAACAACACCTCTGCCAGGAGGAATAACAACTTCAGCACCTCTGCTAGGAGGAATGACACCAGCATCACCAGGATGGACAACACCACTGTCGTCAACTCTGGGAGTATCAATAAGTGTTGGACTAAAGTTCTCAGCTTCTCTTGTCCCTGAGCCATGTTTTGCATCAATTCTATGAATTGAGTCATATGGGTCCATACTTCAAGTAGTTCTGCCTGAATTTGTTCCATTACACATCTTTGATTTCTTTGCGTACTGTACCTGTGAATATGAGAGTCTACTATCCTACTTAAGAAAACCAAGTAGAGATATGAAAAGCCAGCCAATAACACATGTTATGCATATGGATATGAGAATGCAATGCAAATGTCATGTTTGAATATTCACAGGGTGATCTACACCTTGATTCAAGTTTAATAATAACAAACACAAGAGATGGATATAACACTAGTAAAAGCCGCTCATAGATTAACTGAATAACGAGTCAATACATATAGTCTATACAGAAGAGATATAATAAAATACAACATCCAATGACCCCATTCAATAAGCCGGACGGTAATCAGATGCAAAAGAAGAAATGCAACTAAGAATATCATCAATATCCACCAGAGAAAACCCTCCCCAGCCACTATGCTCTTTACACCAGGCTTGAACTTCCTTGAACAACTTTTTGGTATCAGGATGCTTTGGTCTCTGAATCAACTTTTGAATGAGAACATCCCTCCTGTGCATGATTCCCTCCAAGTAGTGACATTGTAGCTCCCAAGCATCTTTTCCAAAAGCATCTTCAAGTTTAGGATTCTTCACCTTCATTGAACTTTAAACTCTTCCAAGGCTGATAATGTCTCCTCAAGTTTCATCTCGCTTTTGGACTTGTGAGATGATTTTTCTATGACCTCCCTCTCCTTGTCTTCAAGCTGTTGTTTCAACTTTTCAATCTGAACCCTGAGCTTGTCTTCCCTCTCCTTGTTAGCAGTCATAGTGGCATTCCACTGGTTGTTGAATTTGGAAATTTCCACGTAGGCCCTGTCTAGATCTTTCTTCTTCTGTTGGAGAATACTATTGGCGCTTCTCAGATCTTTACCTATCCTCTCCCCGCTCTTGACTTATTATTCTAACTCTTGCTCTCGCTTGGCTAGCAGCTTTGTCGTCATTTTGGCCACATATACTGACTCATTCTTAGCATGACCCAACTAGTAGACCTCCATCTTCAACTTTTCATTTACTTTGTGAAGTTCTTCTTTCTTGGCCTAGAGCTTGTTGTATTTCTCTACATCTACAGTAGTAGGTTGCTCAATCATTATTGGCTACAAAGTGCCTCCACAGAGAAAGGTAACAACACTTCTTCAACCCTCTTCTAAATCCACTCCAAGTACGGAGGATAAGCTTTGCAGTTATTCTTCCCCAAAGAAGTTTTCCCTCTCCTGTGAATATTTCCCCAAGCACTTATAGCTTTCTTGAGAAACTCCTGGTCTTCTATACCATTAAAGAATAAAGAATCTTCGACAGTTTGATCCTTCAGAGGCGCTTTCAAAGCATACCCGAACTACCTGATAGCAAGGGAGGAGTTATAATTAATACCACCCTTCCTACCCCCCAAAGGGATATTTGGGAAGTCTTCATAGTTGAAGATGATCTTCGTGCCCAGTAACCTCTGATTAAACCATACAATGTTATCAGTAGTCCACCCCATTATCTTTTTAGACCATTTTAAGGAACCTTTCGTATACACAAAAGCACGGGACCGAGGAAGATTATTCATAAACCATTTGCACAGGAGTTGTGCGCAACAAGTCACAAGCCCTCCTCTCCTCTTCTCATTCTTAAATTGCACAGAGTGATACAGATCACTAAGAAGATTCGGCACCAGATTCTTCGTGACAAATATACGGACATTATTCATATCAACAAAGGCAGCCGCGTTAGGGAATAACACAATACCAAAGACACATAAAGCTAGGACAACATTGAAAACAGACCAACTGCCAGCTTCAGCGAATTTTTGAGCTTCTCCCATAAAGAAATCCAAATGGAACCCATGGAAACCTCCCTTTCTAGCTAGATTATTTACCAAATCAGACTTTCTCAAATAAGGAGCAGTTGCAATGTCCCCAAGCTCGGGATTCTCCTTAGAACTGAAGAAAGGTGCCCCGTCCTTAATCGAAACTCCTAGAATAAACGTGAACTCCTCCAGCGTTGGAACCAACTGATAATCAGGAAAGGTAAAACACCTCAGGGGAGGGTCATAGAACTGCTAGAGTGTATGGATGAAATCGTGTTCATATTTGCTGATAGTATGAAGCATGCTCAATATCGTTCCATAGTCTTTTCTGAAGTCTTCCAGAATACTAGGTGTCGCTACCGCAAAAATAAGGTGCCGGCAAAATAGAAGAGTCGCCACTTTTCGTTATTTATCCCTCAGAGCGGGAAAGGAAACGATCGCAAAAACCTGACGAAAAGGTATAAGACAAGGTCATTGCAACCTTTGTCTGGGTTCGGGAGTCGGT
Source organism: Lathyrus sativus (assembly GCA_963859935.3). Taxonomy (NCBI): domain Eukaryota; kingdom Viridiplantae; phylum Streptophyta; class Magnoliopsida; order Fabales; family Fabaceae; genus Lathyrus; species Lathyrus sativus. The sequence continues at coordinate 212,268,374 of OZ012739.1, read as the reverse complement.
TACGCAAGGGGAAGGTATTAGCACCCCTCACGTCCATCGTACTCGATGGGATCCATGCTTGCGGTGTTTATCTGACGGGTTGGTTTTACTATCTACCTATCAAGGCCTGGTTTGAAAAGAAAAGAAAATGACTCGGCAAAGCGTCGCACTTTATGCCTACGTATTCTCATCAGAGAATGAGAAATCAGAGTCAACGTAGTTCGGCTAACTACGGGTTACAGGGAAGGTGGCTCGCCAATACATCAGTATTGTGCCTACGTACTCTCAACAGATATGAGAGATCAGAGCTTACGTAGTTCGGGATAATACGGATTACGGGGATTCAGATTCATCTGTTTTATCGAGTAGGGTTAACAAATTGTTCCAGCAGTTTGGCGTACGCAGCTCGACCCTTGGAGACTTAAACGTTACCGTTTGCGGTAGAACTGGGAGTTAACGACACTCTTTTCTTCAGAAAAGCTTCCTTTGAATTATGGGATCACGGGGCAAAAAGGTTTGAAGTTTGTTTTCTGTCTTTTCCAGAAGAACTGTTTTTTATGGATGTTTGCAACCAATATCGCACTAGAGACTATGACTTGAGAGTGAATGCGTCGCATGTCACCCAAAGGGTGCCATACTAAACATCCAAGCTGTTGAAAAGAAACTCTTCAACAACCCTTTCTCAAGTAGCTTAAGGCTCGTAACGTACGACGTCAGTTAACCTTTATTACTGTATTTTAATTTGTTTTGAGATGAGAAGAGAACGAACGGGCTCAACTAAGGGGAGACTATCAAGTCCTAACAGTTGTCATGCCAAGGATTCATCCTATGGTTGAGGTTTGAAACAGGGAACTCCTAGAAGTTATCATGCATAGGTTTCAACCTAAAGTTCTAATCATCACTTCCTTATCAAAGGAAGTGAGATTCCTAGGGGATCATGTCAATGATACAGAAACAGGTAAAGCATCAGCTTAAATAGTAAACAATAAACAACTGTAAAATGCATGCAATGCAAGTGAGGGAGGAAATGTGTGTGGGGCATCAGCCTCCACAAGCTCGTCTCGACCTCAAGCCAGATATGAATAACTGCAATCATACAGGAAGAAATAAAATGCTATCAAGCAAAACACAAACCACATAGGCAAGGGAGCAAGGCTCTACCGAATACCCGCAAGCAAAGCCATACAGTAAAAATACAAGAAGAGGGAGCAACTCAACCTCTAGTGCAATCATGCTCCTAGCTTAACACAATCTAAACATGAACTTATTCTAATGCATCAAGCAAATCAAACAAGTCACATTTGCACAGAAAGCAAACAGACAGGAAAGAAAGCAAATCAACAGCTTCCACAGCCTCACAGCAAAGCAATCTTCTGACAGCAGTTCAGTCCACAGTCTGTAACTGTTCTTCAAGTCCATCATCTTCAAGAGAATGAAAGGTACTCCATCTTCAAGCTTAAATCTTCAATAGGCTCCACCAAGAATGAAGAGAATCAATAAGATGATTGTTTGATAATGGGAAGCAGACAGGAAACCAAAGGAATCCTATCTGACACTCAACCAGTCATCAGAGAAAGGCATCCTCAAAAGTTCTACTCATTGTAAATGTCAGACATCCCTCCAAAGGAGAGATGAGACTTTAACATGGGGACTTTGAATCATAGGATGAGAATGGAATGGGAACAAAACCAACCATTACTTGAAGAAATATCTATTTCTAAAGCTCTCTCCTAAAGCCCTAATTTCCTAAGCTACACAAAGCTAACAAAAAGGAAGGGAAAACTCCAATCCAAGCTCCACCAGCCACTTCACACAAGTCTCATCATGTCCATGATATCTTCCAATGAGATCCAGAAGTCCACTATGCAAGGAAGCCCAACTTTGAGTCCATTCCACATCAATCACAAAAACTGAAACACCAAATGAACAAACAAGTAGAATATTCTATAAAAAATACCAAACACATTCTAAAAATCTGATTATTTTTCTAGGGGAACATTCACTTACTAATAACCTATAGTTAAAAAATCAGGACCTAATTCAATCTGTAAGTCCTCCAATAAAATCCTAAGTTGAAAGCTATCACTAAAGAGATCCACTAAAAATCACTCCTAAACAACTATACTAAAAGCATTTTTAAAATCATTTAAAAATAATGATAAAAATCACAAGGCAACCTCGATATGTATATAACAACAATCAAAAGGAATGAAAAGTTTATCCCATGCTAAAAGTCATCAATGAAATCAATCAAAAGGAAAGGCTAGGTTATGAACATAATAAGACTATCCTAAGTATTAATTCAATCTAAAAAACCAAAACTAATTCTAAAATCCTAAGAAAATTTATAGGGGAACCTAAGCATGTTAGGTATCTATAGTAGAAAAACCAGAGCCTAAAACTATGCTTAAAGGCACTAAAGAAATCACACACCAAAAATGGTCAAAAGGGAAATCAAGTAGAGAAGCCTCTAAAGATCTAGTTCAAAACAGAACCTAAAGCTACCTAAAAATTAACCTAAAAATTAACCTAAAAATTTCTGGGAGTTCCTTAATATGTCTACAACAAACAAGCAAAGAATTAAGTCCAAATTCTATACCAAACTTCTGAACAAAAATCGGCAAGAAACTATGCATTTTTTGACATTTTATTATCCAACTAAAGGAGAAAAACGAAATCAAATTGAAAATTAAACGAAACTAAAATTCAATTGCGCACAAAGATCATAGACATGATAAGGATCATCCTAGAATTTTCTAATATTTTTCTAAGCATTTTTTCTATTTTATATGAATTAAAATCAAACAGCACACAAAACAGAATTTTAATGCCATTAAAAAACAACAATCAAATGGTTAAATTAAATCGGAAAACCAACCTACGGATTGGATATTTGATCCGGTGATCGTTGATCAAGTGAATTTGCAAAGATCCGAACAAGATTATATGGAAAACTTCAAGATCCACAATAATTCTTGCAAGAAGATGAAGATCGAACACTTCGAATCCGAATTGCTCCAAATAAATGCTTCCAACTTTCGCTCCAATATCCAACTTCAATTTGCACGAAAATTGATTATGAAACTTGATCCGATAATGATGATGAGTGGAGGTTTATGCTCAATATTCCATTGATTTCAATGAAAAATCAATGGATCCAATGAACCAAGCCCCAAATGAAAATTATAATAATGCCAAAGTGTTTAGAATATCCTTTCTAATCAAAATGAGTACAAATTTGGCTTGAAATCATTCAATTACCAATTGTTTTGAATTTTCACCTTTTAATTCATTAAAATGACCTTTATGTGAATTTTCTTCAACCAATGCTTGATATAATCCATATCAATGGACTCTTGATACTTGGCCAAGCTAAAAACATAATTTTGAGCAACTTTCATGTTGAACAAAAATCCATTTGAAACTTGCAAGATGATGAAATTGACTTATGATTCAAAATGACCTGAAATGTCCAAATACCCGAAATACCCTTGACTTGTCAAAGCCATAACTTGAGTTCTACACATCCAATCAAGGACTTCTAGTACTATTTAGAAAGCTAAGATAATAAGGAACAGCATTCATGTTGACCAAAAGTTCATAGGAATCATCCTTCTAGGGCAAAAATGTCATGCAAGTTGGGTAACTTTCAAGCTCCAAATTCACATGTCTCAGATGACTTGTAACTTGTCTGGCTCATAACTTGAGTTCTATAAACCCTATCAAGGACTTATAGTACTCAAATCAAAGCTAAGATCATTCCTTACAACAATCATGTTGGGGTCAAGATGAGATGAAGATCATGTCTTGAGTTAAATGGCCTGGAAGTCAGGGGTCAAGCTAGGGGATTTTACACTGTCAAGTCTTAGAAACCCTAGCCTGAAACTTCTCAAACTCTTCAATCATGATGAGTCAACCTTGGAATCATCCTTAGAACATATCAACGTATCAATCCATGATCACATGGCTCTTGAATTAGGTCTCAACCTTCTTCAAATCATCAGTTGACTTAGGGTTGACCGAGTCAAACCCTAGCTGCACCAATCATGGCTGAGGCTTATTATTCTTGCACAATGACCTGTCTAGGCCTCAAAGTGATCTTCAAAACTTCTCATGAGCTCTCTCAAGACCTCAAGTCTAACTTCATGGCTTCAGAATCATATGATGACTTCCCACAACTCTCAAGTTAGGAGACCTACACACTTGGTTTCAACCACTCTTTCTGAGGCTCTTTCGACTTCTCTGACAAGGATATCAACCCTTGAACACTTGAATAACCTTCTTAGCTAGCTTCATAGTCTTGTATAGCTCTTGATTGGTAATCATACCTCTTAATCTCCTGCATACATATCAATGAAATGCAAATGATAATGCTAATGTGAATGAAATGAAACACAAGTTAGGTAAAGAAATGTTGGTCAAATTTTGGGGTGCAACAGCTGCCCCTATTCAAATGACTTGGACCTGATTGGGTAAGAAGAGAACGACTCTCAAACAATCAAGGTAAAAGACGGTTGAATACCAACAAACTTGGAAATTTGCCAACTGCACAAGTACATGGTACTCTGATGGGAACAAATCTCTTCGGAAACTGAAATGATGGCTGCACGGCAACTAGCTGGAGAAATAATGATCTGAACCTCTATCAGGATGATTCTCTGATTTATCTGATATCATTGCGTCCTCAAATCATCGAGGGATCACTAGTTACACGGTAACAGGCGATCTGCCAACCGCACAGGTAACCGATACTCTGATTGGTAGGAACATCTTCAAAACTAAGCATGACAGTGGCACGACAACTCTGCTGAGGAATTGGTCACACGGTAATTGGTGAAGGGTCTAATCTCCGTCAGGATGATCATCTGATTTTGCTGTAGATCTTCGTCCTCAAGTCATCAAGGGGTCACCGGTTACACGGTAACTGGTAATGGATGGTTGGTCATGCCGTCAGGCATTCTGCGTCATAGCAAAAGAATTCCTTATCGTCGCCATGGACTCATCATGTCGCTAGGAGCGTCGACAACATCTTTGTCGGACTTCATCAGTAAGTCAATATGGGATCACCGGTTACTCGGTAACTGGTGAAGGGATACTCTCAAATCTCCGTCGGGATGATTATCAGATTTCGCTGCAGCTTCTTCCTCAAGTCATCAAGGGATCACTGGTCACTCGGTAACCGACGATACATAGTTGATATTACCGTCAGGCATTCTGCGACACTGCGGCAGAAGGATTCCTCGGGACTCATCAGGTCATTAGGAACTTTTTAACAATCAAGTTAATCATGCCATTGGCCACTCAAAGAAATTTTCGGGCGTCAGCCGGACTTCGTCAGTAAGTCTGAAATAGAATCCTCGATCAATCATGAACCCAATAGGGATACCCAAACTTCCGCCATCAGGCACTTCGCATCAGCTGAGAGAATTGCTTCGACATCACAGTTGGACTTCGTCAATAAGTCTTCAAATGGAATCCTTAATCAATCAGGAACTGCTAAGGATATACAATTTTTTGCCTTCAGGCACCCTGCGTCAGCTAGGCAAACTGCTTCGACATCGCAGCTGGACTTCATCAGTAAGTCTTCAAGGGGAATCCTTAATCAATCATGAACCACTAAGGATATACAATCTTTTTACCGTCAGGCACTCTGCGTCAGCTAAGATAACTGCTTCGACATCGCAGTTGGACTCCGTCAGTAAGTCTTAAAATGGAATCCTTAATCAATCAGGAACCACTAAGGATATACAGTTTTTTGCCGTCAGGCACCCTGCGTCAGCTAGGCAAACTGCTTCGACATCGCAGCTGGACTTCAATCATCAAGTCTTCAAGGAAATTTCAACTTTTCTGTTTAAAACCTGCTGGGGATGACACATCTCCGCTGGGGATTCTGGAGAACTATCAAGTAACTCTGCTTCGGGGATTCAGAAATCATCCTGGGTGAATCAACTCTGCTGAGGACTTCAAGAATCATCTTGGACAAATAACTCCGCCGGAGACATCAAGAATCATCCTGAACTAATAACTCTGCTGGAGATTTTAGGAATCATCATGAGCAAACACTCTGCTGGAGACTCTAAGCATCAACTTGAGCAACCAACTCTGGCGACTTCACTGGGGAACTCAAGAATCATCTTAAGCAACCAACTTCGCTGGGGAATTCAAGAATCATCTTGAGCAAACCATTCTGCGGAGGAACATCTGCAAAACAAGAACGGTAACGATCTAGCTCATGTTTCGTATGCATATGCTTTGACAATGGCGCAATGCTCCACACGGTGGAAATGCTACGCGTTTAGGGTAAATGCTATGCAATCATGCAAAATGCTATGGCCCCATCAGCAAAATAAGTGCTGAAGGGAAGATCTTCCGGTCGAGGAGAAAGAACCACTCTGGTGAAAGAAGGAATCATCCTGCCGAGGAGAAACAGTCACACCAATCTCAATTGGACTCCACCTGGGGAAACGAACTTCAGTCGACTGCTGCAGGGGAATAAAGCTCTATGAGAACCTGAACCCGCTCAACTGGGCATACGAACCACAACTGCTAAGGAAAACGATGTCAATCGCAGAAATAAACTGCGCGGCCTTCTCGGCTTAAAACTTTCCTGGAGATAACGACCCCAGTGGGGAAATACAGCATCAGCTATTCAACATTCTACTAGGGAAAACCAATCATGGCCCGAACGGCTTCCAAGGACTCGGTTCTCTTGGGGGGCTGCAAACTCGGCTGAGGATGGCGACCGGACGCTGGAATCGCTCCTACCTGCCAAGGAAAATACAACTCTGTGGGGGACTTTCAATTCCGCTGGAGACTTCAGTCTGCGCTATCGAGGGCTGAACACTTGTGAACAGTCTCCTACGAGAAACTGCACCCTAACCCAGTGCTGGGGAAATAAACCCAAATCCGCTTGTCAGGGAGAACTTCGATCCTAAACCGTTGGGAATGTACAATCAATCTGCCGGGGATGGCTACACTCTGCCGGGGATATCAATCTCGCCCTGCTGAGGATAATCCTGACCCTACTCTGATAAAGGACAAGTGCCATCTCGACTTGCTGCAATCTCAAATAGCTGAGGAGAGTCGATCTTAACTACACATCTCTGCTGAAGATAATTTCCTGATTTAACAACATCAATCCCTAAGGGAATACAGAACACCAATCATGGAGAACCGAGATCATTCGAGCCTCGTGTCAGGGAACGTGATAGCACATGTCACCGAGAATATCGTGCCAGGTACGATTAGGATTTTCCTAGTTTAGGGATACGTTTATGGTGATAGGGATTTATTTCTGGTTACCAACAAAAGTGGATTTGAAGGGGACATACTAGACGAGAACTAGCATTCGAGGGTAGACTACCAGATGAGAACTGGTGGCAAAAGGGTTTAAGTTGTCAGACGAGAACTGACTTCTAGGTTTTGGATATCAGACGGGAAGTGATTTCTGGTTTTCCAGACGAGAACTGGGCTTTAAAACTGCGTTAGCCAGACGAGAACTGGTTAAACAGTGGGTCGAGTAAAAGGTGACCAAACGGGAACTGGTTTAAAAGCTGACACGCACCAGACGAGAACTGGTATTCTGAATAAAGGTAGACCAGGCGAGAACTGGTTACAGGTTTGCCAGACGAGGACTGGGCTTTGGAGGTTTTCCAGGCGAGAACTGGGCTTTTGAGGTTTGCCAGGCGAGAACTGGGCTTTGGAAATGACCTTAGTTACACGGTAAGTAACAAGTTTAGGTTGTATGATAACAATCCAATGGCAGCAAGACTTCTTCAGAAGGTTCAGGTTTTTTGGTAGGGTAATGACACGATTCCCCGACACTCAACTCTTGCTGGGGTGAACAAACTCGTTTGAACAACTTGCCCCAGTGCAATTCAACTTGCCCCAATCTAACTCTTGGGAAACTTAGAAAGCAGCTTGCTACAATACGCCCTTGAGATGGATTTGCCCCGGTATCTGTACGACAAAAGGATTCAACCTCAATTAAATAACTATTAACATAGTTGGTTTCAATATACTTCTGAAGTAGCTTGCCCTTGAATGAGCATTGAGTGACTTAACCTGCCCTGATTGAACACTGGAGGGATCCGCCCTCAAATCACAGGAGTTCTGGATAACTGCTCCTGATTGGGTCTCGAGAAGATTCACTTCCGATCAACTGCTTCTTGAATAAACTATCCCATAATCGCCCGATCCTTCGGGACTTGTCTTCAGACATTGATTCCAAACTCACTGGAAGTCAATGCCCCAAATTCACAGGGTTTCACAGTATACCCCTCAGATCCAGACTGCTGAATGATTCAGTCTTGACTGATTATTCCCTGTTGGAATTCCTTCACGCCAACTACTGACCTGCAATTAAAATTGTTTATTTAGGAATGGTAATTTTAATGCAATGTTCATGCAGATTTTGAAAAAAAATGTTGTCACTCATTTACGTGTCATGATAGTGAGTGACGAATGAACCAACAGTTCAAACGTAGTGCTGATTTGATCAGTGAAAAATACAACAAGGATATGATTAGCAAATCATGTAGGAGTCAGGTTACTCAACCTTATCGTAATGCGCTTTCAGAATAAACCCTGCCTCAATTAGGTCTTTTAAGGGTTGTATTGTGGTCGGGTTCACGGTTCGTGAAACAAGGGATATTAGGCTCAAGTCATGATTCGTACCCACCCCTTCTACGTGATGATCTCCGATCCTAATGTTCAGTTAATCTGGCACAAGCGCTCGCCTCTTCGAGGAATGTTAGGAACAATGGTTAAGGAACTCGCAAGGTTTTCAGAGTGACAGTTACTCCTCTTTCGTTTTCGGTGTCTGTATCCAAACGACTTTGTCCTTGTTTGAGGATTTTCTGTTGAGATCCTTTCAGTTTATTCTTTTGATTCCCTAATTTTTGCCTGGACTGACTCTTTTGAGTTCTTTTCGATTTCTTTTGAAGTCCAGCGAGATGCCCTAGTTTTTTGCCTAAGTATTTGCTTTCCAGCTTTTCTTTTCTTTTTACTTAGCGGGCTCTCTTTTTTTTTCTTTTGCTTGGAACAAGTCGTGTGATACTGGTTGTCTTGCTTGCTCCGAAAGGGTTATAACTGTCTCATTCCTTATTGGTGAAGTTTAACCACTGCGGTTGACAAGGTAAGACCTCTTGAGAGGAATAAACTGTGATTGGTCCTCGAAAGGCAACACTCCTCTATAAGACTTGAACGCTCGGTCAAGCTAACTGACGACTACCCTGCCCCGAGTTAAGATGAGAGGGTTTAAAAGTCCGAAAGAAACTCCTACTTCTCGGCTCGAGGTGGTTGACTAGGGACTAACTCCTTATATCTCCAGTGTTTAGGGGATTTGAAATAATGCTTGTACATCATAGGCAGGATTTTATCCGAAAGCATACATTCATCAGTTATGAGTATTCAGTTTCGTCATCCTTTCCTCCAAGCTTTACTAATCATAGTGATAAAGTGGAGTAAAAAAAATGCAAGTGTCAGTGCAATGCAGTAAATGAGTGACAGCGACATGATTAATTCAGAAAAATGCATAGTCACTTTATCAAAATTACCATTCAAAACAAACAATGTTTAACAGCAAGTAGTAACTAACAGAAAGGAAACTACAAGTGCAAATGATAAAAAGTCCGAGGACTGCCAATGCTGAGGATGTCTGCCTGTCTGGACCACTGGCCTCTGGAAATAACCCTCTGAATCTGCAAGCTCAGACAGCTGAGAGATTGTCATGCACAACCAAAACTCCTTCTAGAAAGGAAATGCACCCTTTGTCGATTAATTGTTGCACTTTTGCCTGAAAAGCTTTGCAATCTTCAGTTGAATGCCCCAGGGATCCACCATGGTATCCACACTGAGCATGCGGATTGTACCCCGGAGGGTAAGGCTCTGGCACGGGCTTAAGAGCTTTAGGTTCCACCAAAGAATTCTGAATCAAATGTGGCAGAATCTGGCTATACGGCACATGCACTGGATGAGAAGCAGCATTCCTTCGTTCCAAGTTGTTACGAGGTCGGTTCTGATTCTGACGCTGATTCTGATAACCTCGGCCACGGGCTCGTGGATTTGCAAGAGGAGCGACATAAAGTTCCCGATGTGGTGCCCTAGGCACAATTGTCTGTCCAGAATAATGAGACACAGAAGATACCGACTGCTGAGAAGACGAAGAACCAACAGATTTCGCCGATTCGTCTTGAGGATACCCAACATCTGTCATGACTGCATTGACCACAGTTTCATCTTCAGTTTGAAAGCTATAGAGAGATTCGGTTTCACCAGCCTGACTGCTTGAAACATTCTGAATTCTTCCAGTCTTTACACCATACTCGATGCGCTCTCCTGCCCTTACCAATTCAGAGAAATTTGGTGCAACTCTAAGCATTCTTTCGAAGTACGGGCTCTGCAAGGAGTTTACAAACATGCCTTTTAACTCTCGTTCTAGAAGCGGTGGTTGCACTCTAGCAACAAATTCTCTCCATCTCTGAACATACTTCCTGAAAGGTTCATTGTTCCCTTGAGACAACTCTTGCAGCTGCATGCGACTAGGAGCTACATCAAGATTGTAGTCATACTGCTTCAGAAAAGCATTGGCTAAATCCACCCATGATCGGATCTGATTACCCTCTAACTGCATATACCAACTCAGAGATGCCCTGATCAGACTGTCCTAAAAGCAGTGAATCATCAACTTGTCGTTATGCACAAACAAAGTCATTCTTCAGCAGAACATCACCAGATGTTGCCTCGGGCAACTATCTCCTTTGTACTTTTCAAACCTCGGCGCTCTGAACTTCGGAGGTAACACTAGGCCAGAAACCAGACACGTGTCTGCAGCATTGGGGTTAACAGCATCTTTAACTTCCAAGGCTCTGAATATTTCATCCAACGCACGAAACCTTTTAGCATACACGAGAGTTAATGGGTCTTCAGTCTTTGCTATCAGGACCTCTCTTCGGGAATTTGGCACAGGGAAAACAACACCCTGATAGTCTGAGGTATCAATAGAAGGAGAGCGTTCACTTCGGACAACAAACTGCTCATGTAGATCCCGGTCTTCAATAGAAGGCTGTACAAGTCAAGTTGCAGTAAGGTTGTTCACTTGCGGAAAGTCTTCATCAGGCATAAAACCATACAGAGGATTGGACGTCATAGTGAAACCTGACAAGGTATCAACAAACTGGAAGTTGCTCTCTGACATAACTACCAACAACTTTCAACTGACTTCACTGCTTGATTCTGCTCAAATCTGCTTCAACCCCTTGGTCGTCTTCTAACAATCAACCCTTGCTCAGACCAAACACCGGAGAATCACCCTCTGAAGTAAAACAAAGGCTGGATAAGAGCTCTGACTAGCTGGAGAATGATATACAATATGATGCAAAGATGATTATGCAAATGCAATGCAAGATGCAGCAAACACAGGATCACAGCCCCCACAAAGCTCCGATTACTGCTGCGCTGCTGACGGGATAAGTTTGCTCTGACGAGAGAAAACCAAAATACCGGGTAGGCTAGAAGTCAAGTTTCCTGCAAAAACCCTCCCACTCACGGGTATGGACCTAAACTGACACAAGTTCGGCATCCTATACGGTCATCAGCGTCACAGACTTTCAAGAACGATGGTACGATACCCAGAAGGTGTGGCATCATCGTCTCTTGAAGCGGCCTCACTTAGTTGAATCCCAAATGATCGGTCCCCAGAGTCGACAATCCTCCAAACCAACAACCCCTCAGGCCCAAAGGGCCGGAAAATAAGTCAACCGGAAGAACCTCGTCTGAGCGTGGATTTCATGAGACACTAGTGCCTGCAAAGCAAGCACGCGTCCACTAATTTCCATAACTAATGCTAAGTACACTCAAGCCTAGGTCTGGCTTCCCACTCATCAGAATGCCCCTCCCACAACAGCACAGATAATCATATTATACTGAAAATAAAATGCGGGAAATAAATGTGATAAATAAAACCCAACAGGTAAACATACAAGCGCTAGGATTGAGTCTCGCAGGGACGTTGGATCCCCAGATTGACTCGCATAAGGGACGTTGGATCCCCAGGAAACTATTGAAGTCCCCAGCAGAGTCGCTACCGCGAAAATAAGGTGCCGGCAAAATAGAAGTTTTGCCACTTTTCGTTATTTATCCCTCAGAGCGAGAAAGGAAACGATCAGAAAAACCTGACAAAAAGGTATAAGACAAGGTCATTGCAACCTTTGTCTGGGTTCGGGAGTCGGTTACGCAAGGGGAAGGTATTATCACCCCTCACGTCAATCGTACTCGATGGGATCCACGCTTGCGGTGTTTATCTGACAGGTTGGTTTTACTATCTACCTATCAAGGCATGGTTTGAAAAGAAAAGAAAATGACTCGGCAAAGCGTCGCACTTTATGCCTACGTATTCTCATCAGAGAATGAGAAATCAGAGTCAACGTAGTTCGGCTAACTACGGGTTACGGGGAAGGTGGCTCGCCAATACATCAGTATTGTGCCTACGTACTCTCAACAGATATGAGAGATCAGAGCTTACGTAGTTCGGGATAATATGGATTACGGGGATTCAGATTCATCTATTTTATCGAGTAGGGTTAACAAACAGTTCCAGCAGTTTGGCGTATGCAGCTCGACCCTTGGAGACTTAAGCGTTACCGTTTGCGGTAGAACTGGGAGTTAACGACACTCTTTTCTTCAGAAAAGCTTCCTTTGAATTATGGGCCCACGGGGCAAAAAGGTTTGAAGTTTGTTTTCTGTCTTTTCCGGAAGAACTTTTTTTTATGGATGTTTGCAACCAATATCGCACTAGAGACTATGACCTGAGAGTGAATGCGTCGCATGTCACCCAAAGGGTGCCATACTAAACATCCAAGCTGTTGAAAAGAAACTCTTCAACAACCCTTTCACAAGTAGCTTAAGGCTCGTAACGTACGATGTCAGTTAACCTTTATTACTGTATTTTAATTTATTTTGAGATGAGAAGAGAACGAACGGGCTCAACTAAGGGGAGACTATCAAGTCCTAACAGTTGTCATGCCAAGGATTCATCCTATGGTTGAGGTTCGAAACAGGGAACTCCTAGAAGTTATCATGCATAGGTTTCAACCTAAAGTTCTAATCATCAATTCCTTATCAAAGGAAGGGAGATTCCTAGGGGATCATGTCAATGATACAGAAACAGGTAAAGCATCAACTTAAACAGTAAACAGTAAACAACTGTAAAATGCATGCAATGCAAGTGAGGGAGGAAATGTGTGTGGGGCATCAGCCTCCACAAGCTCGTCTCGACCTTAAGCCAGATATGAATAACTGCAATCATACAGGAAGAAATAAAACGCTATCAAGCAAAACACAAACCACATAGGCAAGGGAGCAGGGCTCTACCGAATACCCGCAAGCAAAGCCATACAGTAAAAATACAAGCAGAGGGAGCAACTCAACCTCTAGTGCAATCACGCTCCTAGCTTAACACAATCTAAACATGAACTTATTCTAATGCATCAAGCAAATCAAACAAGTCACATTTGCACAGAAAGCAAACAGACAGGAAAGAAAGCAAATCAACAGCTTCCACAGCCTCACAGCAAAGCAATCTTCTGACAGCAGTTCAGTCCATAGTCTGTAACTGTTCTTCAAGTCCATCATCTTCAAGAGAATGAAAGGTACTCCATCTTCAAGCTTCAATATTCAATAGGCTCCACCAAGAATGAAGAGAATCAATAAGATGATTGTTTGATAATGGGAAGCAGACAGGAAACCAAAGGAATCCTATCTGACACTCAACCAGTCATCAGAGAAAGGCATCCTCAAAAGTTCTACTCATTATAAATGTCAGAAATTCCTCCAAAGGAGAGGTGAGACTTTAACATGAGGACTTTGAATCATAGGATGAGAATGGAATGGGAACAAAACCAACCATTACTTGAAGAAATATCTATTTCTAAAGCTCTCTCCTAAAGCCCTAATTTCCTAAGCTACACAAAGCTAACAAAAAGGAAGGGAAAACTCCAATCCAAGCTCCACCAGCCACCTCACACAATTCTCATCATGTCCATGATATCTTCCAATAAGATCCAGAAGCCCACTATGCAAGGAAGCCCAACTTTGAGTCCATTCCACATCAATCACCAAAATTGAAACACCAAATGAACAAACAAGTAGAATATTCTATCAAAAATACCAAAACACATTCTAAAAATCTGATTATTTTTCTAGGGGAACATGCATTCACTAATAACCTATAGTTAAAAAATTGGGACCTAATTCAATCTCTAAGTCCTCCAATAAAATCCTAAGTTGAAAGGTATCACTAAAGAGATCCACTAAAAATCACTCCTAAACAACTATACTAAAAGCATTTTTAAAATCATTTAAAAATCATGATAAAAATCACAAGGCAACCTCAATATGTATATAACAACAATCAAAAGGAATGAAAAGTTTATCCCATGCTAAAAGTCATCAATGAAATCAATCAAAAGGAAAGGCTATGTTATGAACATGTTAAGACTAGCCTAAGTATTAATTCAATCTAAAAAACCAAAACTAATTCTAAAATCCTAAGAAAATTTATAGGGGAACCTAAGCATGTTAGGTATCTATAGTAGAAAAACCAGAGCCTAAAACTATGCTTAAAGGAACTAAAGAAATCACACACCAAAAATGATCAAAAGGGAAATCAAGTAGGGAAGTCTTTAAAGATCTAGTTCAAAACAGAACCTAAAGCTACCTAAAAATTAATCTAAAAATTTCTAGGAGTTCCATAATATGTCTATAACAAACAAGCAAAGAATTAAGTCCAAATTCTATACCAAACTCTAGAAAAAAAATCGGCAAGAAACTATGCAGTTTTTGACATTTTATTATCCAACTAAAGGAGAAAAACGAAATCAAATTGAAAATTAAACGAAACTAAAATCAAATTGCGCACAAAGATCATAGACATGATAAGGATCATCCCAGAATTTTCTAATATTTTTCTAAGCATTTTTTCTATTTTATATGAATTAAAATCAAACAGCACACAAAACAGAATTTTAATGCCATTAAAAAAAACAACAATCAAATGGTTAAATTAAATCGGAAAACCAACCTACGGATCGGAGATTTGATCCGGTGATTGTTGATCAAGTGAATTTGCAAAGATCCGAACAAGATTATATGGAAAACTTCAAGATCCACAATAATTCTTGCAAGAAGATGAAGATCGAACACTTCGAATCCGAATTGCTCCAAATAAATGCTTCCAACTTTCGCTCCAATATCCAACTTCAATTTGCACGAAAATTGATTATGAAACTTGATCTGATAATGATGATGAGTGGATGTTTATGCTAAATATTCCATTGATTTCAAAGAAAAATCAATGGATCCAATGACAAGGAGCTATGGGTGAGGGTTTGGAGAATGAAGAAAATTGAGAGAATTGAGAGAGTGAGAGAATTCTTGAAAATGAAAAATGAAAATTGTGAGGATTTTTTTCTTTTTGCTTTGGAGTAGATCACTTAAGTACTCCTTAGGCTTGGATCCCAAGGTAAGGTTTGGACTTTGGCTTGTGAAAGTTGGTTTGGAGCTTAATGGTATGATTTTGGGATGTGTAGCTTATTCATGAATTCACAAATTGGAACACCATGAACCAAGCCCCTAATGAAAATTCTAATAATTCCAAAGTGTTTAGAATATCATTTCCAATCAAAATGAGTACAAATTTGGCTTGAAATCATTCAATTACCAATTGTTTTGAATTTTCACCTTTTAATTCATTAAAATGGCCTTTATTTGAATTTTCTTCAACCAATGCTTGATATAATCCATATCAATGGACTCTTGATACTTGGCCAAGCTATAAACATAATTTTGAGAAACTTTCATGTTGAACAAAAATCCATTTGAAACTTGCAAGATGATGAAATTGACTTATGATTCAAAATGACCTGTAATGTCCAAATACCCGAAATACCCTTGACTTGTCAAAGCCATAACTTGAGTTCTACACATCCAATCATGGACTTCTAGTACTATTTAGAAAGCTAAGAGAATAAGGAACAGCATTCATGTTGACCAAAAGCTCATAGGAATCATCCTTCTAGGGCAAAAGTGTCATGCAAGTTGGGTAACTTTCAAGCTCCAAATTCACATGCCTCAGATGGCTTGTAACTTGTCTGGCTCATAACTTGAGTTCTATAAACCCTATCAAGGACTTCTAGTACTCAAATCAAAGCTAAGATCATGCCTTACAACAATCATGTTGGGGTCAAGATGAGATGAAGATCATGTCTTGAGTTAAATGGCCTGGAAGTCAGGGGTCAAGCTAGGGGATTTTACACTGTCAAGTCTTAGAAACCCTAGCCTGAAACTTCTCAAACTCTTCAATCATGATGAGTCAACCTTGGAATCATCCTTAGAACATATCAACGTATCAATCCATGATCACATGGCTCTTGAATTAGGTCTCAACCTTCTTCAAATCATCAGTTGACTTAGGGTTGACCGAGTCAAACCCTAGCTGCACCAATCATGGCTGAGGCTTCTTATTCTTGAACAATGACCTATCTAGGCCTCAAAGTGATCTTCAACACTTCTCATGAGCTCTCTCAAGACCTCGAGTCTAACTTCATGGCTTCAGAATCATCTGATGACTTCGCACAACTCTCAAGTTAGGAGACCTACACACTTGGTTTCAACCACTCTTTCTGAGGCTCTTTCAACTTCTCTGACAAGGATATCAACCCTTGAACACTTGAATAACCTTCTTAGCTAGCTTCATAGTCTTGTATAGCTATTGATTGGTAATCATACCTCTTAATCTCCTGCATAGATATCAATGAAATGCAAATGATAATGCTAATGTGAATAAAATGAAACACAAGCTAGGTAAAGAAATGTTGGTCAAATTTTGGGGTGCAACACTAGGATCTGCCAAGGTAACCAACTCATGAAGAGAACTCAGAATCGATGTTGAAAACTTGTAAGCCATATTCTTCTTCCTACCAGTCTCCATCTTTGTAGAACTCGAACAACTAAAATCAAGGATAAGATGCAAACCCTGGAAATAAACAAATATGAATGTTAGGATGCAATAATAATGTTATACGGATGCAGACATGGAAGCAAGGTTTTCATATGCTCTAAATAGCTGTTGTGATGCTGGCTAAATAGGTTTAAAATTCTCCTCTGTCTAGAATACCAGAATAACAGAATAATCAGAATATCAGGTTCATAATTCTACACCGATAAGAAAACCAGAAAACCAGGTAGCTTTAAAGTCAAGGTTTCCTACAGAACCCATCCCCTCTCACATGTGGGTTCTAGTCTTGGACAAGGCATCCTAGAAGGTCTTCAGTCTCACGGGCTCTCAGGTCGAGAAATGATGATATGTTCACCATTTCTGGTTTGGCATCATTATTAATCAAGGAGGCCTCAACTGATTTCCCATGTACGGTCTCCAGAGTCATAAGCTCTCTAGGCCAACACCCTATCATCTACACCAGACGTACGAGATAGAATATCTTCCAAGAAAACCTCGTCTAAATGTGGGTCTCATGTCAACCAAATGTACCAAGGTGCTATGTGTTAGACAATGAAAATGATCTAGAAAGGTGGTTTAATAGATCACTTATTCTAAACAAAGTCGACACTTAAGATAATTTAGTTTTTAAAAAACTTTAAGCAGAAGCGGCCGAGGAACTACAATCGTCTAAACAAACTATTACCAAAATATCAAATATACGCTATGCCTATATGGAATACCGATTAAGACGAGAAATTGAACCAGTAGTTTGAACACAAATTAATAAGATTTAATTCATTCAAAGTTGGTTGTCGCAACTGCGAAAAACCACCGGCGGAAAAACAGAAGAGTCATCACTTTCGTTATTTATCCCAAGGAGAGGGAAAGGAAACGATCGCAAAAACCTAGAGAAAAAGGAAAAGACAAGGTCATCGCAACCATGTCTGGATTCAGGAGTCGGTTACGCAAGGGGAAGGTATTAGCACCCCTCACGTCCGTCGTACTCGACGGGATCCACGCATTGTTGTCTATCTAAAAGGGTGTGTTGAAACTATCTAGCTAAAGGCTTAGGGACAAAAGAAAAAGAAAAGAGAAGTGACTCGGCAGAGCATCGCCGCTCTGTGCCTACGTACTCCCTCGTGCAATGGGAAAGTCAGAGTCAACGTAGTTCGCCTAACTACGGCTAAAGAAAAGGGGAAAGGTTGCTCGCCGAGACATCGCGTCTCGTGCCTACGTACTTTCGTCTGGTACGAAAGATATGAGCAAACGTAGTTCGGGCTAAAAGGACCACAGGTTGGTTCAAAAGTTTTAGGCCCGAGTAGGGTTAACAGATAGTTCTAGCAGTTGGTGTATGCAGCTCGACCATTGGAAACTTAGGCGTTACCGTTTGCGGGTAGAACTAAGAGTTAACGACACTCTTTTTGTGAAAAGATTTTCCTGATTAAGAACCCCCAAAGGGTGAAAAAGGAGTTTGAATTGTTTTTGTGTTTTTTAGAGAAGAAGTGTTTTGAATTTGATTTGCAACTCATGTCGCACTAGAGACTATGACCTAAGAGCGAATGCGTCGTATATCACCCAAAGGGTGTACACTAAACACTCTAGGTCCTTGAGAGGAGGCCCCTCAATTATCATTTCTCAAGTAGCTTAAGGGTCGTAGCGTGCTACACTTGTCATTCTTTATTAAGTGTTTTATGAATGTTTGAAGATGAGAAGAGAAGAAGGAACACTAATGGGAGACTAGTCAATCCTAAAAGTTATCATGCAAAGTGGACCTAAAGTTGAGATCCAAAAGGGAACTACCTAATGTTATCATGCATGGTTAGGCACCTAATGTCTATCATAACCTCAAGAGGTTAGAGAACTTATGGGGAAGATGGCAAAGAAAAGCAAAAGAAGAAGAAGAAGAAGAAGAAATGCATATACCAATGAAAGAATGCACACATAGAATGCACAAGTAGAATCATAGTGGGAGGAAAATAGTGTGGGGCAGTAGCCACCACAAGCTCATCTCAACCAAGCATGCATATGGAAATGCAAGAAAAAAGAAGGAGGATAAGTGCATAAGAAGAAATTAAACAACCACAAGCAAACCACACAAAGATGCACCAAAAAGTGGGATGAAATGACCTAAGTTAAACAACATCAACCACACCAATAAAAACTAACCAAAATGAAATGTAAAACAAACCTCAAATCCAAGTGAGGATGGGAGACAAAATGAGGGCAGCAAGGACCCCATAATAGGTACTCAACCATAAGCATCAATTATCAAACAAAAAGAAACACCAAAAGTGTCCTCAAGGAATCATCATTCTAGGTATATCAAATACCTCCAAAGTAGGGACCAAGCTACCTTAAATGACACTCCAATGTCATTGGACAGAAGGGAGATGAAGAGGAGAGAGCTCACAAACAATATCAAAACAAAATAAGAAGAAATGCAAGCAAAAGCACAAGGAAAGCAAGCATGCATCACATAGGAGCTCAAGTTGAAAGCACAAAAAGAAAAGCATCAATCAACAAGCTATGCACATAATTTTGACCTAAAAATGAACATACAGCAAGCTCAACATGTCTAAAATGTGAAACAGGAAGAGTTGAGAGCTTATTGGATCCAAAAAGGTCATTTCCAATCCAAACTAGGTCAAGCACTTGTGTGAGTTGCCCTATGAGATGACATAACTTGTAAGTCACTTCAAAAATAGGAAAAGGGCTAAAAAAGTATCAAATAAAATACACAAAGAAGGTAAACAAGTTGGAAACCAGAGGCCAAGAAATCAAGACAAATATCCTCTCAAAGCACCATCAAAAGAATCAATTCATTTGGATGTACCACTTTGAAATGGAAGGAACAAGTGCAAAAAGAAAAGCCACAAAGGTCAACCCAAAAGTCAACAACCAGGGGCAAAATGGTCTTCTAAAATTGATCAAGTTATCATTGAGATGAGGATTAATTTTCAATCATTGGATCAAAAAGGAATGAGAGAAATAAATGCAAACACAAAACATGTTACAATTTAATTCAATTAGAACAACTCCAATACTTAATTCATTTTTTAATTGAAAATAAAACAGAAAAATAAAATAAAAATGTCCAAAAAATATTAGACATCTCAAAGTATATAAAAAATATTTTTTGTGAATTTTTAACATATTGGAGCTATTTTAATTAATTAAAATTGTAAACAAAAAATAAAATAAAAACATAAGAAAATAAAAAGAAAATAAGAAAAAGGCGTGGAAAATAGCAAACAAATGAAGTTCAAAAAGGGAATTGGGCCCAACTGGGGGTGTGGATAGCGCATGCGTGCAAAGCCCACTCAGGAAATCTCAAAAGAAAAACCAAAAACCTGGTAATCTAGTGCAATGAGTCAAACAAGGACTACCAAGGAACTTCAATCATAGACGCATGATCAAAAAGTAATCAATCAGATGGCTATAAACGTGCCAGTGAATAAATGAGGATTCAAATGTGATCACGTGGAATCAGTCAAACATGGACCACCCTGGGTCTTAATCATAACCGTTGGACTCAAAAGTACTCACATCAAGCAAACCTGGGCGTGACAACTCATCATCCCCTACCTCCAGAAACCCTAAAACACACACACCGGCCGGATAACACTATTCATCATCTTCTCTGGCCAAGCTCCACCGTGAACAGAACCAACAACAACACATACATCAAAACTCAACCATTCTGAACAAAATTTATATCAAACTTCATCTAGAGATCACGAGGATCTCATATCTGGCCTCAAAAACTACTAAACATGCGTGAAACTCCAAACCCGAAGCCAACAAGCTTGAACATCAAAATCCAAAAGTTCATCAAAACCTCTCCAATTTGATCTAAAACTCATCTAGAAGTCACGTAGGTTATAGATCAAGTGTCAAACAAGCAAGAACATGCACAAACAAGCCAAAACAGATCCAAACATTTTTTATCATCATCCAACAATCACAACCAATGCCAGTTCGTTTTACACATTAATGATCTACATTAATTCTACGTCTCAAATATGCAAAAATGGCAGTGAATTGATGCTTATCAAGAGTGTAAAGTTGAATTTCAATTACCTAGTGGATAACTTCCACTGAGCCTTCAAATGGAGCTCAAGCTTGAAGATAATTGCCCATAATCGTTCACTAATCTCCAATAGAGCTTTCTCAATTCACAATTTCCCTTGAAATAACCTCAATCTCCAAATTCGAAATATGAATTTTCAACACTTTTTCAAAACTGAACTTGATCTATTTGGCTCCAATTTCCACTTCTAATCATTTGTGAAGGTTCAAAACTTTATATATGATGGATCTTGATGATAATTGAGCCCAAACTCAGCCTCTAACATCCCATATCAAAATCCAAGGAAATGAGTTTTTTCAAGCTTTCATGTACACGAAAATTGCACTAAACTGGCTCCAAAATGGTTGAAACAGCTTGCTGGTACCACATGGAGTATGAATGGTCAGGATTAAGACCTTAATTGATCTCAATGGCTCATGTTGGTTGTGTAACTTCATAGTGAAGAAACCTTGAAAATGGCTCACTTAAACACCTCAAATCCAAATTGTAAAATTGCCAATGTGTTCAAAATGAAGTTTGCACTCAAAAAATGCACTTATTTGCACCAAATTGATAAAAAATGAAATAATTCCAATTTTGCCCTTTTAAACCTTCTTCCATGAAAATTCTCAAATCCAATCTTCATTCCAAGCATAAACCATGACTTATCAATGTTTGACTAAGCAAATAACACCATTTGGAGCAAGTTTGATGTTGGAAAAATCTCCATTTGAAGTGTGCAAGTTGGTGAAATGGACCTATAATTTTATGACCTGTAATCTTACTTTCCCAAAATACCCCTAACTTGTAAACCTCATAACTTGAGTTCTACAAATAAGATGGAAGACTTCTAGTACATTTTGTAAACCTAGGACCAAGACCTACAACTTTCATGTTGGCCAAAAGTTAAGTAGAAACATCCTTCTAGGTCAAAAATGGCTTTGAAGTTGGTTGACCGTTGTTGACTAAAATCACATCCCTCTGATGACCTGTAACTTGTCTGGATCATAACTTGAGTTCTATAAATCCAATTAAGGACTTCTAGTACTAAAATTAAAGATAAGAACATTCTCTACAAGTTCCATGTTGGTCAAAAGTTAATATGAAACTTGTATCTTGAGATAGGTGGTCTTGAAGTTAGGCACTAAATAGGAGATTTTACCTTGAGAACCCTAATTTAGTAACTTCTCACACACTTGATTCTTGATGAATTGAACTTGAAATGATATCTCATATATCTTAACACAACATCCCATGACCATAGAGACTTTGAATTGAATTTTAATCTCCCTCAATTCCACAGCTGACTGAAGACTAGCCAGATGAAACCCTAATTGCAACACCTTCAACTGTAACCTTTCACACTTAGCACAAACACTTGGATGAACTCCACAATGATCCTTAAGGCACTCAATGAGCTCTCTCAACATCCTATATCCATAACCATGATTCACAATTCTCTGATGATCCTGAACTGGCCTCCAAGTTAGGAGTTGATCCACATACATCCATCCTTTCTTTCATAAGACCAACTGCCCACTTCCTGATGACCATCCAAACTTGAGTAACACCCCTTGCTTAGGCTTAAACCTTTGAGTAGACTCCTTTTGATGTGCACAAGCTCTTGATCCCCTGTTCAATGCAACATGCTATGCAATGCCAATGCTAGAAAGAAATGAAATGAAACATAAACCAAGCTAAGAAAAGGTTGGGCAAATTTTGGGGTGCAACAGCTGCCCCTATTCAAACGACTTGGACCTGAAGGAGTGAATAGCGAACGACTTTCACGCAATCAAGGTAAACAACGGTTGAATACCAAAGAACCCAGAAATTTGCCAACCGCAGAAAATACATCTGCAAACCCTCATGGGGTAACTGCTCTGATTACAAACACATTCTGCTGGGGAAAAGAGAAACTTAACCATGTAACTCTGCTTGGGGAAAACCCTGGAATAAGGAAATACTTCAAATTGCCGGAATCTGGATATTCAACGAACAAAATGAATTAATGACATTTGCCGGAGCCTGAACGCTCAACGTAAAATCCAGAGTCTGAACACTCAACGTATGATTGACCGGAGCCGGAATACTCGACGCAATAGCCGGAGCCTGAACATTCAACGTAAAATCCGGAGTCTGAACACTCAACGTACAAAAGGATATCATTTGCAAATTCATCGGAGCCTGGACACTCAACGGAGAAGCCGGAGCCTGAACGCTCAACGCAATAACCGGAGCCTAAACACTCAACGGAACAAGAAGTACACCATAAATTGGAATCTTATCAGAACCTGGACACTCAACGAAAGTAGAACCATTGTAAATCTGCCGGAGTCTGAATACTCAACGCATAAAAAAAGTTACCACATACTGGAAAATTGGTCGGAGTCTGGATACTCAATGTAATACATCGGAACCTGAATGTTCAACGAAAAATAATCCGGAGCCTGAATGCTCGGCGAAATAAATCGGAGCCTAAAATGCTCAACGCAAGTGACCAGAGCCTAGATACTCAATGGACAAAAGAATCGTCATCATACGAAAACGACCGGAGTCTGGATACTCGACGAAAAATTGACCGGAGCCTGGATACTCGACGAACCAAATCAAATATTACAAGTCAAAGATTCACCGGAACCTGGATATTCAATGGAGAAGGAGCACTATCACAAATCTTACCACAGTCTGACTTTACCGGAGTCTGGATACTCAGCGGGGAAAGCAATGCTTCGAAAATGAAACATTCACCGGAGCCTGGATACTCAACGGAAAAAAACTGGAGCCTGGATGCTCAATGAAATATTGATCGGAGCCTGGATATTCATCGGATGAGAGGAAGATACCACCACTATACCTATCAGAACTGAACACCACATCGTTTTCATCGGAGTCTGAACACTCGACGGAAAATAAAAATATCAATCACTGTGATCTGGATACCACAACTATCTTTACCAGAGTCTGGATACTCGACGGAAGAAAGAAATTTCCATCAACTGGGAATGGACCAGAGTCTGGATACTCAACGGAACACAAATACTTATCTTGATCCTCTGAGATCCGAGGGTACTGCTGGGTAACAAACTGAGCCAGGGTCTGGACACTACGCGGGCTAAGAGAGATCACATGGTCTGGATACCAAGGAAAAGATCAAAACCTCCAAAGATATACATGAAACAAAGAGATTAAAACCTGGCTTATGTTTCATATGCATATGTTTGAAAATGGCGTAATGCTCCATACGAAATGGAAATGCTACGCATTTGGTTGGACGCCATGCATGCATGCAGATGCACCAGAACTGAATCAGCAAAATGAATGCTAGAGATACAAAAAGCATCCTGCTATGATAACAAAAAATAACCCTGTTGAGGGAATCAAAAATTCTGCCGGGGAATATAGTGCAAACTTGCTCATGCCAATAACGATTGGACTTATGCCGAGAACCAGACTTTTGCTGGCTTCCTGCGAGGAAAATACCAACGTGATAACATTCTTCTATCCTGCTGGGGAAGAGAGAACAACACTGCTGGGGAAATCATCCATTTCAACTTGCTGGGGATTGCTCCGCCGGGGAGCGAACCTAACCAGGCTGCAACATACTCTGTGGGGAGAAAATCCAAACACGTCTCGCTGGGGAGTGCCTATAAGCATGCGCCTTGCGAGGATTAAATGCACTGACTCTACTGAGGGTAGAGATTCGAACTTCACTGATCGGGGAAAGACCCTCTGGTTGGGGATAGGACAAACTCCATCCAACTCTTTGCCCCAAGGGTAACGACCCTGCAACAACGAACAAACAGACGAGATATCCTACGCAACAGAATCATCTTAGTCATCATTCATGATGTTGTTCAATTAATTCAAAGTTTTAACAATTATTGGCCAAAGCCTGCAAGTGTATGTTAGCACAAGTTCATCAAAACATTGGGCGTTTTCACAAACAAAACAGTAAAAGTTAAAACAAAGCACACAGCTCAAGTATTGAATAGTATATGTTTATTGATGAAGGGCCTGTAAATAGGCAAAGATTTACAACAGATGCAACTCCTGAAAAGAGGAAGCTGTGCAAAACAGATAGAGATATGCATAGAAATAATACAAAAGTGTACAAAAATGTCGGCAACATTGTCGCTACTGCGAAAATCGGCGTCGACTATGACAGAAGAGTCGCCACCGTGCGTTATTTATCCCATAAGAGGGAAAGGAAGCGCTCAGAGTAAACCTAATGCAAAGAGGGAAAGGAATGGTCATCACAACCAAATCCTGGATTTGGGAGTCGGTTACGCAAGGGGAAGGTATTAGCACCCCTCACGTCCATCGTACTCGACGGGATCCACGCTTGTTTTCTATCTAAGGGTATGTTATTCTATCTACTCTAAAGGTCTGGGTTAAAAGAAAATAAAATGACTCGGCAAAGTATCGCACTTTATGCCTACGTATTCCCGTCTGGAACGAGAAATCAGAGTCAAGGTAGTTCGCCTAACTATGGGTTAAGGGGGGAAGGTTGCTCGCCGAGATATCGCATCTCGTGCTTACGTACTTTCATACGGCATGAAAGATCAGAGCAAACGTAGTTCGGGCTACGGAAGACACAAGCTTGTCTGACAGTTTTTTATCTTCTTCTGAAAAGGGTTTTCCTGATTAAAGGTCCAAGAGGACAAAAACAGAGTTTGAATGTTTGTTTGAGTTTTTTACGAAAGAACTATTTTTTAGGATGTTTGCAATCTCAGTCGCACTAGAGACTATGACCCAGGAGTGAACGTTTCGTATGTCACCCAAAGGGTACCACACTAACATCCAGATTAATGGAGAGAGACCCTCCACCAACCTTTTCCCGGATAGCTTAAGACTCGTAACGTACGACTTCGATTAACCTTATTACTGTATTTTTGAATTTGTTTTGAGAGGAGGAGAGAGACACCCTAAAACTATGGTTGAAAGGGGAATCTACCTACAATTATCATGCATGGGTCAAGACCTAATGTCTGTCATAATTCCCTCTTGCACGGAGGAAATCAGAGAACCTAAGGGAGACAAAAAAAAACAAGCAGTAAACAGTAAACAACAAAATGCATGCTATGCAACAGTACCAGTGAGGCAAGGGAGAAAACACCAGGCAAGAGGAGACAAGCTCCACCTCAAACCTAAGGATAATCAACACAAGCAAAAATACAATACAGAGAAAGATAAAAGATACAGAGGAGGCAACCCAAGCAGCAGCAACAAACTCCTACAGCAGATAGCAACAGCAAGCTCTAAACAGCACAGTTGAAAAGACAGCAAAGTTGACAGCAAGACTTCATCTTCAAGCTAGCTTCTATCTTCAAGCTCTATCAAACTTCATCTTCAAGCTCTAGCAAGCACACTCCAAGCAGAGGAACAATCACCAAGATCAAGGTTGAAATGTTGAAAACTTAATGAAAACCAAAGGAAATCATCAAGTACCAACATTGAAATGGAAAGGTATCCTCAAAGTTCTACTCAACTATAGGCATACCACACATCCCTCCAAAGGAGAGATGGAGTTTCCCTAGGAGGACTTCATGTCATTGGATGGAATAGAAGCACACAATGCATTTTATGTTTGATGAAGAAATCAAAACTAGCTCTAATAGCTCTTCTTAAAACCCTAATTTCCTAAGCTCCTAAAACAACTCCTAAAAGAAAAGGAAACCTCAACTCAAAGCCCCACTCTTCAAGCCACAACAGCTACACCAAGTCTAGAAGACCTACCAAAAAGTAATCCAAGCAAATCCAGCTCCAAAGTCACCAACAAGACCAAACAATTAAGGGCACTAAAGATAGGACACCACAAGCACAAGCAACTTTAAAAATTCAACAAAAATAGGAAAAAAAGTTGTAAAATTCTAACTAAATTCCTAGAGGAAACTACATGTTAGAACAGACTAGGGTTAAAATATCAAAGCCTAATTAAACTTCTAAGTCACCTAAATAAATTCTAGATTGCAATGTATCAAGGTAATCCACAAGTTTGGGAAGGCTCTAATCTCAACACCTAAAACAGAACCTAAAATTGTTTTAAAATTCTAATAAAAATCGTAAGGGAACACGAATATCTACCCTAAAACATACTAAAAAAGAAAAGTCAAATTCATCACCAATTGGAAGAACAAAATTCTACAAAACAGATGGTCAAATATGCAAAACAAAGGACATTAGCACAAAAGAAAAATCATAAGTAATTCAAATTAAATCCTAAAAATGTAAAATCAACGCCTAAAATTTCTTAAGACATTCTGGAACTAGAGAAAAACATTTCATAATTTTTTGATAATTTTTACTATTTTTAACGTAATTAAAGCAAACAGGCATCAAACAGAAAAATAAAAAGAAAACAAGAAATAAAGAAATAAGGTGAATAAATGGAAACTGGCCAGGGGAGGATTCGAACAGGGGCCAGCTTGCTCGCGTGGCGCGCTCTCGGCCTTGGGATCGTGTGACCAAGTCAATGCTTCTTCTCACAAATGGACGCACGAGATTGCGTCTTCTCCAATTCAATTTTTCAGCACAATGAATAGTAACCCGCGGCCGGCCGGACGGAGGTGTTTTCCGGCAACTTCCAAGCACCATAACTTCTTCGATTCTTATCCGTTTTGCACATTTTTTGGACCAAAATCGAAGGATTTTTCGCAAGGATTCCAAATATATCAACCAAAATTATTAATAATGCAGCATCGAAGAGAAACGAAGTAAACAAAGTTTGGCATCAAAAACTCAAGTTCATCAAAACCTCTCCAAATTAATTCTAAACTCAACCTTATGCCATGGAGGTTATAGATCAAGCAAAAACTAAGCAAAATCATGTCAAAACAGACCATACAACATCTCACAAGTTTGGAGCTCCAAATTTCGAACGTCATAAACATCAACAATTATCATCCAGAAATGATCTACATGATTCAAGGAGTGCAAAGAAACAAAAATGGCAAAGAATCATCAAGTATTAAGAGAGATATGTTGAAATTCAAGTACCTAGTGGAAAACTTCCACTGAGCCTTTAATCCTTGATGAAGCTTCGCAAAACTCTCCAGAATCGTTCAATGATCTTCAATAAAGCTTTCTCAATTCACAATTTGGCTTGAAACAATTTAGATCTAAGAATTCACTTTTTGAGTGTTCTTCACTTTTTCAAGCTTGTTCTTGATCAATTCTGCTCCAATTTTGAAAACTTGTGATTTGTGAAGGTTGGAAATGTTATATACAATGGATATTGATCAAGAGAAAGCTCAATCCTTGCCTCTAGGCCCAAAATGAATTTTCAAAATTTCACCACTTTTTGCTCTTGAGTGTACACGAAAATGGCAATGTTTTGGCTCTAAAATGGTTCAATTCAACTAATAGCAGCATGTGGAGTGTGAATGGCTGGGATTTGATCCTTGTATTTGATCCAATGGTTATTTTTGATTATGTAACTTCATGGTGAAGTAATCTAAATGACAACTCCCAAAACTTGGCCTATGCTCAAAATTCTGCCAATGCCAATGTGTTTAGAATGTGATTTCCATTCAAAAATGTACTCACATGACATGTTTTGGTCCTCTAACTCAAAAAGTCAAATTTCCCTCCTTAATCCATTTGAAAAATTCCCTTTTTTAGGCCATTTTAAGTGACTTTTTGCTACAAGCCAAACCAATCCCAAATGATCACTTGGTTGCACTTAAAATCCCATTTTGAGCAAGTTCCATGTTGAACAAATCTTCATTTGAAGAGTGCAAGTTGGAGATTTTGACCTATGATTGAAAATGGCCTATAATCTCACTTTTCCAAAATACCCCTGACTTGTAAACCTCATAACTTGAGCTCTACAAATCAGATGGAATACTTCTAGTACAATTTAGAAAGCTAAGATCATGAGGAACAACTTCCATGTTGGCCAAAAGTTCAGTTGAAACCTCCTTCTAGGTCAAAAATAGCTTTGAAGTCAGATGATTTTCACAGACAAATTTCAGAAGCATTTGAGGACTTGTAACTTGTCTGGACCATAACTTGAGTTCTATAAATCCAATGGAGGACTTATATTACTCAAATTAAAGGTATTGAGATGTTCTACAAGTTTCATGTTGGCCAAAGATCCATTTGAAACTTTTATTTTTACTTATGTGGTCTTGAAGTTAGGCACTAAACAGGGGATTTTGCACTAAAACCCTAATTTAGCAACTTCTCCCACTCTTGATTCTTCTTGACTTGATCTTGGAACAACACCAAAAATGTCTTAACATATAATTCCATGAACTTCGTGACCTAGAAATAGGCTTTGAACTTCTTCAATTGCACAATTGATTTAGGATTAACCCATATGAAACCCTAATTGCTTGCACCTCAACCGTGGCTCTTGCACTTGAATCAATGACTTGATTAAGCTCCAACATGGCCCTCTAGGCACTCCATGAGCTCTATACACATATTCTATTCACAATCCATGCTTCACATCTCACTGATGGTCTTCAATTGATCCTCAAGTTAGGAGAAACTCTACATGGAGGCATTCAAACCTCTTAAGGCCTCAAACCACCTCCTGATGACTTGGATGACTTCTCAAGCTTGGCTAAGACCTCTTGCTAGGCTTCTCTTGACAAAAACACACTTGATCCCCTGTTGGATGAATGATGTTATGATATGCAAATGATATAGCTATGCAAATGATAATGCAATGAAACATAAACCAGTTAAAGAAAAGAGTTTGGGCAAATTTTCGGGTGCAACAGCTGCCCCTATTCAAACGGCTTGGACCTGACTGGGTGAAGAGCGAACGACCTTCAGACAATCAAGGTAAAAGACGATTGAATACAAAAGAACCCGGAAATTTGCCAATTGCAAAAATAAACTGCGAAAACTGCTTGGGGGAAATATCCAAAAAACTGAATCCAGTCGTTACGGCAACAAACTGATCAATCATCTGATAAAGAACTTGACTTTATCACCAGTTACCTACGTGACGCCACAGATAACAAAATCGAAGGTTGGATCAACATGCACTTGATCCTCTCACATCGTCTACTGATAGACAGGAAGAGAAATACAATCATATCGTCCAGTGATAGACGAAAAGAGAAATACAATCACATGGTCCAATGATAGACGGAAAGAGAAATACAATCACATCGTCTAATAATAGACGGAAAGAGAAATACAATCACATCGTCCAATGATAGACGAAAAGACACCATCCCGAAGGAAACAAAATCCAATACTCACGACGTCTAAAGATAGACGGAGAAAATCATCCCGAAGGCCAGATCAACATGCACTTGATCTTATCACGTTGTCTAAAGATAGACAGGAAGAAACACTTGTCCGAAGAACCACATCGACAGTGAGAACTAGCGGAAGGAAACCCATATATGAACTTCAACACCACCCATCAAATTTCAGAATCCTTTCGTCTACAGGAATTGATGGAAAGAACAATATCTTCAAAGGGGCTACATCATCAGTAAGAACCGACAGGAAGAAAAACCACCTTCAAAGAGCCATGTCGTCGATAAGGATCAACAACTAGGAAAATCAAACATTCTTCAAAGAGCCTCGACGTCAATAAGGACCGACTGTCAGAAAAACCCCTTTTGAAATGTCATCTCATCCGATAAACAGAAAGAAATCCAATATCTGAAAGATCGCCTTGAAACCTCTCAACGTCTAAAGATAGACGGAGAAAACCATATCCAAGCTCACAACATCTAATGATAGACGGAGAAAACTCGCTGGGGGAGACACATCATCAATATGAACTGACGGTAAGAAACCTGCTGAAAAATCACCTGCTCAAACTCACAACGCCTAGAGATAGACGGAGAAATCCATACTCGAACTTATGACGTCTAAAGATAGACGGAGAAACAACTTTGAAACTTCACATCGTCTAAAGATAGACGGAAAGGAAACCATTCCCGAACTCACGACGTCTAAAGATAGACGGAGAAAACCATATCCGAACTTATGACGTCTAAAGATAGACGGAGAAAACCATATCCAAACTCGCGACGTCTAATGATAGACGGAGAAAAACCAACTTCGAAACTTCACATCGTCTAAAGATAGACGGAAAAGAAACCATTACCGAACTCGCGACGTCTAAAGATAGATGGAGAAAACCAACTCTGAACCTTCACATCGTCTAAAGATAGACGGAAAGAAAACCATATCCGAACTCGCGACGTCTAAAGATAGACGGAGAAAACCACTTGCTGGAGAAACACATAGTCAATAGGAATTGACGGGAAGAGAAGTCTGTCGATATCTGATGACTGATGAGCAAAGCATAACCGTTGTATGATCTAAAAATCAAATAAACCAATGAGTTGTCTGAATAAAGCTGCTGGATAAATGCCCCTGAACTGATTACAGAGTGATTCACGTTGCCACAGAAGACTGATAGAAAAACTGGCTTATGCTTCGTATGCATATGCGTATGTTTGAATTTTTCTATGGCGTAATGCTCCATATAGGATGGAAATGCTACGCATT
Source organism: Lathyrus sativus (assembly GCA_963859935.3). NCBI lineage: Eukaryota > Viridiplantae > Streptophyta > Magnoliopsida > Fabales > Fabaceae > Lathyrus > Lathyrus sativus. The sequence goes on along the minus strand of OZ012739.1, from coordinate 212,236,842 downwards.
TGAGGATGAAATGCAGATATGATGCAAATATGATGATATATGCAAGATGCAAATGCAGGCTCGGGTCGCCGGAGAAGTTGGATACAGAAAACCGTTTAAATGCTGAAGACAAAACCAACTCTGTTGGGGATAACCGGGTATCACAGAATTATTCCAACAAAATAAATGCTGGAAAGGTGAAGCCAACTCCGCTGGGGATAACCGAACGTGCCAAGTATGATTAGACTTCTGTCAGGGATAGCTTACCCATGCCAATGAAAATTGGACTTTTGTTGGGGAAAACAGACGGAGTCTTCCTGCGTACCAATGAAGGTCGGATTTTGAAATGATGCGCCAACACGGATTGGACCTCGCGGTGATTGCCAATATGGATTGGGCTTTAGGAATGGCTCGCCAATGAGAATTGGGCTTCCTGAAAATTGCCAATAAGGATTGGGCTCTAGGCTATTCGTGACGGGTCATATACGACTGACGCTGGACAACCTCCTGTCTGAATTCACGGTTTATGGTTGAAGAGTCAAGGGATGGTAACACGACTTTCCGACATTCGTCTCAAACTTGAAGATCGACTGAATATGCTCAAGTAGCTCTGAGTAACTCTGATGACACGGAGAAGAATAATTCCTTCGCTTCTGATATTGCCCCAGCCTGTGGGATCTCTAGGGGGATACTCCTCAAAAGGAAATTTGGAAATCTGTACCCTGATGGTCTGATATGAACTGCCTCAGCACTCTGAACCTCGGAGAGATGCTTTGGATCAATTGCCCCTCAGATATGGAATAACTTCTGCGCTCTTAGGGTGGCCTGCCCCTGTCTGCGACGACTCTGCCCCTGATAGGCTGCTCTGCGGGGAGATACACTGGTTGTCCTCGAGAGATTCATCAAATCTCGACCTGACTGCTTCAGAATAACCGACTTTGGATGGTTGACCTCACTGGGGTCACTTGATATAGCTTGCCCCGACTTACGGAGCATTCAGGCGTTCTGCATTCTATCATGATCGAACTTTCCACTGTAGGAAACTTTCCTGCTGTCAAGCGCTTACTCGAAAGTAAAACAAGTTGTTCTGCATAAAAGATATATTAATGCAACGCATATGACAGTTTTGACATCTAATCTGTTCACTGGAAAAGGAAAAAACAGTTTATGGCATATAATGCACAAATCATTTATCAAGAATATCAACATCAGTACCTGTTGCACCCCAAAATTTGCCCAACATTTCTTTACCTAGTTTATGTTTCACTTCATTCACATTAGCATTATCATTTGCGTTTCATTGACATGTGTGCAGGAGATCAAGAGGTATGATTACCAATCAATGGCTACACAAGTGTTTGAAGCTAGCTAAGAAGGTTATTCAGAGGATTAAGGGTTGATATCCTTGTCAGAGAAGTTAAAAGATCCTCAGAGAGAATGGTTGAAACCAAGTATGTGGGTCTCCTAACTTGAGAGTTATGGGGAAGACCATTAGATGATTCTGAGGCCATGAAGTTAGACTTGAGGTCTTGAGAGAGCTCATGAGAAGTGTTGAAGATCACTTTGAGGCCTAGACAGGTCACTGTGCAAGATTAAGAAGACTCAGCCATGAGTGGTGTAATTAGGGTTTGACTGGGTCAACCCTAGGTCAACTGATGATTTGAATAAGGTTGAGACCTAATTCAAAGGCCATGTGATCATGGAGTGATGCATTGAGATGTTATAAGGATGATTCCAAGGTCAAATCATCATGATTGAAGATTTTGAGAAGTTTCAAGCTAGGGTTTCTAAGGCTTGACAGTGTAAAATCCCCTAGTTTGACCCCTATCTTCAAGGCAATTTAGCTCAAGGTGGGATTGTCATATCATATTGCCCCCATCTTGAATGTTGTAGAGCATGCTCTTAGCTTTAATTTGAGTGCTATAAGTCCTTGATAGGATTTGTAGAACTCAAGTTATGACTTTGACAAGTTACAGGTCATCTGAGGTATGTGAATTTGGGGGCTTGAAAGTTACCCAACTTGCATCAAACTTTTGCCCTAGAAGGATGATTCCTATGAACTTTTGGTCAACACGAATGTTGTTCCTTATTCTCTTAGATTTCTAGAGAGTACTAGAAGTCCTTGATAGGATTTGTAGAACTCAAGTTATGGCTTTGACAAGTCAAGGGTATTTTGGTCATTTGGAGATTATAGGTCATTTCAACCATAAGGCCATAACTCCTATTTCCAAGCTTCAAATGGGAAAATGTTCAACATCAAATTTGTTCAAAATGATGTTTTAAGGCTAGTAAAGAGGTCATGAGATGTTGGAAATGCTTGTAGCTCAAAGTGGCAAAAATGACCTAAAATAAGGGTATAAGTTAAATGAACCAAAGTTGGAAATTGATACTTTTGATCTACACATCCAAACCAAGGCATGTAATAGGTCATTTTGACTCTAAAAAGCATTTTAAGAACATTGGTTTAGCCACAGTTTTGAATTGAGGTCTAATTTGTGGACTTGCTTTGAAAAGTAGTTACTTACATCTTAAGTAACATGTGCAAAACTCAAATTCAAGGCATGATCAAGATCCCTTGCAAGCCAAACACTTCTAAAATGTCATGAGGGGAGAAATTGGAAGGGAATGGGATTGATTTCAAGCTGTTTGCAGAGTTGTGCACACCATGGCATATAAGTGAACTTCTCATGTCATGAGAGATTGAACTTCTCATTGGAAGGATCTAGAGGGTTCTAGATCATCCACACATGTTCTATATATTGAGTAGAAGAGGTTCAGATGAAAGGTTGGTGATAATTGAAGGAGAGAGCAGAGATTGAGATTGAGATTTCATTTCTTGCAACTGAATTCGGTTACATCATTTCACTCACTTTCCATCCATTTTCTTGATTGCAATCTCTTCCATGGATGCTAGGGAATGATTCCAGATCATAATCAAAGGGAATTCGTGGCTGATTGGTGTTCTTGAGCTCAGATTTCTCCACCTGCAACTCAGGTTCGAATCCAAGAGTTGAAGCCATTTCAATCAATTCTATTGCATACAGAAGCTTGGAAGTGATTCACTGAAGGAGTCTGGAGCATTTGAGGGCTTGATTTGAGGTCTTGCTACTTCTGTGCACGCGAAATTTTCAGGTTGGTAACCTTTGATCTCTGGCTTGTTTTAGGTAGAATCAATACGAATTAAGATGTTAGATGCATTGTAGAACGGTGTAGGAAGGTTTTCAGATAGTTAATTTGAGAATTAGTGACCAATTAGGGATGTTGCCATTTTCGGTTGAGAATTGGTTATTGCGAATCTTGAGGTTTCAGAGAGAATAAAGGGCATGAATGAATTCGTGAGGAAATTTGGGACAAGTTTCATGTATAAACCACTTGCAATGGAGGATCCTAGAAAGAGTTAGGGTTGGGGACGATGACCGGAGCACCACCGGTGGTGGCCGGAGCTGCGCGCGAGGTTCAGAGATTCAAAAGGTTGAAGATGACTTTAGAGCCCTTGGATTTAGGTGGACCATTGACTAGAGAAGTGATCCAATGGCCACAAATGGATTTCAATTTGTGAAGAGTTTGAGTTTTAATGAAACGCATCGTTTCATTTAGTTGCTGATTTTGGGCTTTGTGAATTGGTTGATACCTGCACCCCCTTGATGGCCCAATCCATAGAATGAACTGATTCCTATTACTATCTGCACCGTGCATTTATTATTTTCTTTTGATTTTCTTTATATTTCTTCATTTTATACATGGTTCTTGATAAAATCATAAAAAATGGAAAAATGATCCAATTAACCCCATTCTTTTGGCATTAGATTCATGATAGGGTCTAGCATTTTTTAGAGAAAAAATATTTTTATTTCATGCATTTTCTGATTTTATGGGAATTTTTACATTTTAATTGATATTAAAATAGTCATGTTTGATAATTGATTTTGTGGAATTTTGTGTGATCATGTGATGATGATTTTGATCCTGATTTTTTGTGTGTGGTTAGCATAGGTATGCATGCTACCCATAGATTTTTATCACATTTTTGTGATGAACATAGGTGGTAGTTTAGGTTGAAACCTTTAGAAGCTCCATTTTTAGGGTTTATGGTTGATACCTTTGGATTTAGGACTTAATTTTAGGACTTAATAGATGGTTTAGTCCCTGGTTTTTGTATGAGGCATTCTTAATTGAATTAGGGTCCCTTAGGAATTTTTGTAGAAATTTATAATATAGTTTACTATTTCTGATTGATTTTAGTTTAGGTGCTAGTTTTAGATAATTCTAAGGCACTAACTCAACTAGATTAACATCTTTGGTTCCTTAGATTAGGGCTTTGTTTCTCTTGTTCTTGGATGATGATGAAGGCAAGTTGAAGATGCATTGGATGGATTGAAGAGGCTTGGATTTGAAGATCTTCCCTTCTTTTGGTGTAGTCTTGATTAGGCTAAGATTAGGGTTTTGTAGGCAGAGCTTCTAGATAGTTCTCTTCCTTCATAAACATGGATGATGTTGATCACTTACATTCTTCCCCCATGATGAAAGGTCCTTTTGTAAAGGCCTCATCCCTCCTTTGGTAGGATGTGTGGCTCTTTGCAAATTGGTAGAACCTTTGAGGGTCCCTTTCTCTGATGACAGGATGCTCAGTGGTGACCTTTGGTCTTCACTCTGCTACCAATCATCCAAACTTTGCTCTTGATAGATGAACCTTTCTCCCTTGTTAGAGGATGGAGTTCCTTTCTTGAAGGAGTTTGAAGGATGAAGTTGACACTTCCATGTGATTGAAGATTACTCTGAGAAGCTGAAGCTTGTAGATGAAGAAGAGCAAGTTGATACTTGTAAGGAGGAGAAAGTTGAAGCAAGAAGAACAAGTTGAAAATTGTGAAGAAGATCCAATGGAGATTGAGTGAAGAGCTGAGGCTTGAGGAATAAAGGATAAGTTGACACTTACACTGATGCATTGAGAGCTTGAAGGAATCAAGTTAGGAGTGAAGCCTGAAGGTGGAATTGACTGAAGAGCTGAAGCTTGGAGAAGAGAGAACAAGTTGATACTTATGTTTGATGTGTTAGAAACTTAAAGAAGTAAGTTGACACTTGCTATTGAAGATGATAGCCTTGAAGGGTGGTTGAAGACTGATGACTAGACTGATGTCTGAGGAGACTTGCTATGAAGTTGTGGAGTGGTTGATCTGCTTTCTTTCCTGTTTGTTTTCTTTCTGTGCAACTGTATTGATGTGACTTGTTTGATTTGCTTGATGCATTAGAATAAGTTCATATTTAGATTGATTCAATCTAGGAGCATGATTGCACTAGAGGTTGAGTTGCTCCCTCTGCTTGTATTTTTACTGTATGGTAGAATCCTTTGCAGACGACTTAAATACGCGACGGGGTATTGTAAGTGGCAGAGTGGCCTTGCTGCCACGATCCACTGAGATTCAGCCCTTGTCGCTTCGATTCGTCCCTCCCAACTCGAGTGTTGCCTGCCTCCCATAATAGCATCAGAAAGGGTTACAGGCGAAATTTTTTTACTTGGAAAATTTTCAAAGTGACAAAGTGTACGTGAAACCTCCTCGCTCCCAGGTCTTTGCCATTTTCTCTCTCGTCTCCTCACGGTTGACGTGTCTGGTTGCATGTACAATAGTGTCGAGCGGCCCAAGTTTCCGTCGCTCACGTTGCCCCTCTGAAAGGAGGCCCCGACGGGGTTAGGCGTCACAGTTTTGCCGCACGAAACTTTGCAGATCCCTTCCATATGTTATGAGGGAAGTCCTTGCAAAATATCGGCTCAAAATTCGTTGCGTAGGCCCAAGTTTTCGCCGCTCATGTTTTGGACGCCTCTCGTTTATGCCCGTTTCGGTCGAAAATTCAAATTTAATCGACGACTCTTCGAAATGCTACGAAACTTTCCAGATCCTTTCTATATGTTATGAGGGAATTCCATGAAAAAAATCGGCTCAAAATTCGATTCCTAGGCCAAGGTTTCCGCCGCTTCCGTTTTGGAAGGGCCGGCGCATTTATACTCGTTTCTGCCGAAAAATCAAACTAAATCGAGTTCATCTCGAAATGCTACGTAACTTTGCAGATCCCTTCTATATGTTATGATGGAGTCCCATGCAAAAAATCGGCTCAAAACTCGGTCCCTAGGCCGGGGTTTCCGCCGCTTCCGTTTTGGACGCCTCTCGTTTATGCCCGTTTCGGTCGAAAATTCAAATTTAATCGAGGACTCTTCGAAATGCTACGAAACTTTCTCGATCCTTTATATATGTTATGAGGGAAGTCCATGAAAAAAATCGGCTCAAAATTCGATCCCTAGGCCAAGGTTTCCGTATTCGGTAGAGCCCAGCTCCCTTGCCTATGTGATTTGTGTGTGCTTGATGGCACTTTATTTCATTTCTTCTGTATGATTGTAGTTATTCTATTTTGCTTGATAGCATTTTCTGTTCTGTATGATTGCAGTTTATATTTTGCTTGATAGCATGTCATTCTTCCTCGGTATGATTACAATTATCCATATTTGGCTTGAGGTTGAGATGAGCTTGTGGAGGCTGATGCCCCACACACATTTCCTCCATCACTTGCATTGCATGCATTTTACAATCGTTTACTGTTTACTGTTTAAGCTTATGCTTTATCTGTTTCTGTATCATTGACATGATCCCCTAGGAATCTCACTTCCTTTGATAAGGAAGTGATGATTAGAACTTTAGGTTGAAACCTATGCATGATAACTTCTAGGAGTTCCTTGTTTCAAACCTCAACCATAGGATGAATTCTTGGCATCACAACATTAGAACTTGATAGTCTCCCTTTAGTTGAGCCTGTTCTCTCTTCTTTTCTCAAAACAAATGAAAATACAGTAGTAAAGGTTAAATGACATCGTGCGTTACGAGCCTTAAGCTATCTGAGAAAGGGTTGTTGGAGAGTTTCTTTTCAACAGTCTGGATGTTTAGTATGGCACCCTTTGGGTGACATGCGACGCATTCACTCTCAGGTCATAGTCTTTAGTGCGATTGAAATTGCAAACACAATAAAAAACAGTTCTTTCGTAAAAGACAAAAAACAGACTTCAAACCTTTTGCCCCGTGGGCCCGTAATTCTAAGGAAAGCTTTTCTGAAGAAAAGAGTGTCGTTAAACCTCAGCGCCACCGCAAACAGGCTTTGCCCCTAACTGCTGGAACTGTTGTTTAACCCTACTCGATAAAACAGATGAATCTGAATTCCCGTAATCTGTATTATCCCGAACTACGTAAGCTCTGATCTCTCATACCTGTTGAGAGTACGTAGGCACAATAGTGATGTATTGGCGAGCCACCTTCCCCCACCCGTAGTTAGCCGAACTACGTTGACTCTGATTTCTCATTCTCTGATGAGAATACGTAGGCATAAAGCGCGAAGCTTTGCCGAGTCATTTTCTTTTCTTTTAAGCCAGCCTTGATAGGTAGATAGATAAAACCAACCCGTCCAGTAAACACAAACAAGCGTGGATCCCATCGAGTACGATGGACGTGAGGGGTGCTAATACCTTCCCCTTTCGTAACCGACTCCCGAACCCAGACAACGATTGTGATGACCTTGTCTTATACCTTTTTGTCAGGTTTCTCCCATCGTTTCCTTTCCCGTTCTGAGGGATAAATAACGAAAGGTGGCGACTCTTCTGTTTTGCCGGCACCTTATTTTCGCGTTAGCGACAGCTGGCGACTCTGTTGGGGACTTGATAGTTTCCTGGGACCCAACGTCCCTTATGCGAGTCAGTATGGGGATCCAACGTCCCCTGCGAGAGTCAATCCTAGCGCTTGTATGATTACTTGTTGGGTTGTGTTTATTTATCGCACTTTATTTCCCGCATTTTATTTTCAGTATGATATGATTATCTGTGCTGTTGTGGGAGGGGCATTCTGATGAGTGAGAAGCCAGACCCAGGCTTCAGTGAACATAGCATTAGTTGTGGAAATTAGTGGGTGCGTGCTTGCTTGGCAGGCACTAGTGTCTCATGAAATCCACGCTCAGACGAGGTTCTCCCGGTTGACTTCTTTTTCAACCCTTTGGGTTGAGGGGGTTGTTGGTTTGGAGGATTGTCGACTCTGGGGACCGATCATTTGGGATTCAGCCGAGTGAGGCCGCTTCATGAGCTGGTGATGCCACACCTTCTGGGTATCGTATCACCCCTCTTGAATGTCTGTGACGCTGATGACTGCATAGGATGCCGAACTTGTGTCAGTTTAGGTCCATACCTGTGAGCAGGGTTGGGTTTGTTGCAGGAAACTTTAACCTTCAGACTACCTGGTTTTCTTGATAGTGAATCAGTTTTGTTGGTACCAGAGGTTCTCATCATCAGATATATGATTGTTCTTGACATAGCAGAGTTATGGTCCCGTATCAGAGGACCTTATCTTCAGAGATGTGTATTTGTTCTTGACAGAGCAGGTTTATGATTGGGATCAGAGGATCTCATCAGCAGATGTATGGTTGTTCTTGACAGAGCAGAGTTATGGTCCTGTATCAAAGGACCTTATCTTCAGAGATGTGTGTCGCTACTGCGAAAATCGGTGCCGGCTGACAGAAGAGTCGCCACCGTGCGTTATTTATCCCAACGGAGGGAAAGGAAACGCTCGAAGTAAACCTCGCAAAAAAACGGGAAAGGTATGGTCATCGCAACCAAAACCTGGGTTCGGGAGTCGGTTACGCAAGGGGAAGGTATTAGCACCCCTCACGTCCATCGTACTCGATGGGATCCACGCTTGCTTAGGTTGTCTAAAGGATGCAAACAATCTATCTACGGCTGCTAAATCTAAACGGAAGGGAATTGACTCGATAGAGCGTCACACTCTATGCCTACGTATTCTCAAGAGAGAAAGTCAGAGTCAACGTAGTTCGGGACTACGGGGAAATTGGCTCGCCAAGACCTCGCGTCTTGTGCCTACGTACTTCCACACAGCATGGAAGATCAGAGCTTACGTAGTTCGGGCTAACTACGGCTAATCTGGGTATTCTCACGCAACAATGAGAAATCAAACTGATTTTGAAGGTTCGGGAACCTATGGGAAAAACTACGGTCTGGTCTCAAATGCACTCGGGCAAGAGAAAAAAAAAGGTAACATCAGTCGTCAGCGGGAAAGTCTCGATCGCACAGCCGCGAGAGAACAAAAGAATTAATTGTTAGTGTGCTCGCTAGGATATCGCATCCTATGCCTACATATCCTCGTCTGGTACGAGAAATCAGAGCAGCTGTAGTTCGGCTACTTTCGGGACCACAGCTCAAATCTCGTTTTATTAACATTCTGAAAAATGATTACAATGATTGAATACTGAAAATAAACTCCTAGGAAATACTATCCTATCCTATCCTGAAAAATCAAATGGAAAATAGTCCCCTAACAAGTGGACTTTTAAAACTATCTCTAAAAGTGTAAAAAGTCCCCTAACAAATGGACTTCTAAACTACCTCTAAAAAGGTGTAAAAGAATTTCTATGAAAAATGTATCCTAAAAGAAAATATTAAAAGTATGAACTAATATTTTTTCCCAATTTTCCTATACTCATATTTCACTATTTTCTTTTTCTCAAATATTTTCTCTCAATATTTCTCTTCTCTATTCTTTTATTCTTTTCTTTTATTTTTCTCCCAAATGTTCATTTTCAATATTTCTTTTCTTCTCTTTGCAAATATTCTTTTCTTCCTTTTTTCCAATATACTTTTTCAATATTTTTTTTTCTCATTTCTTTTCCATATTATTTTTTTCAAATACTTTCTATTTCTATTTCTTTTTTCAATATTTCTTTTTCCAACTATTTTCTCTATTTCTATTTCTAACAAAAAATAAGAAAATGAAAACAACAAAAAAAAATAATAAAGAAAAATACAAAGGGGGGGGGGGGGAAATACAGTACAGGGGTACAAGCAGCAGAAATAATAAACAAACCGGGCCCAGCCCAGTATACAACAAAAACGGGGGCGGGTGCAGCAAGTGAAACGAGGGGTGCATTGCCAGCCATCTCGTTGGGCCCAACCCAATGCCCACCCAGGAGAGGGAAAAAACGGAGGGAGGTGTTGGCAAAAAACGGGGGTCTGTACGGACAACAACAAACTGATGGGCCCAAGGCCCAATCCACGTGGGGTCTCCTTCCTTTCTTTCTCAATTCACTCTCAGAACCCTAAAACTCCTTTTCCACTGTTCATGGCGCCGTAAACCCTCTCTCGTTCAAACCTCCGTCTCCAACCTTCTTTCTCGATCTTATTCACCCTCACTCAACCCCATCGTTCACACCTCCAACCAAAAACTTCATGAATCTTGTAATCACTAATGAAATAACCACAACCTACGCAATCGACGCCAACTGATCCACGGCTTGACAATCTCAGAAGAAGTTCTTGAAGAACTCGTGGTCCATGTTCTTGACGAAAACCCGACTATGATAATACCTGAGAAAAAACTGGAGAAGTTGAAGAATTTTGATGTTACCAGATGGATATTGATGTTTGAGCGCCTTGAAGATTTGGAAATCTGATGATGAACGGCGTTGATGAGTTTTCTGGCGATTTCTGGGATGATGATGAACGCGATTGAAGGCATTGTTGAATCTGGAAACGGTTGAAAAATTGTTGAAGATTCATAGTGTTGGACGAAGCTTGCATGTGAATCTGGACGGAAGGAGAGTGTTCGTTGTTTGTCTGCGCGTTTGGTGATTCCTGGAGAATCTTCATGAAGGTGGAGCAACAACGAGCACGATGAAGGTTTCTTGAAGGCGATCTGAAGACCTTTGCGTGTCTGGAGATTTCTTGGTGATTTTGAAGTTCGGTAAAGAGCCTTGTTGGAAGATCTTGAGGGTTGAAGGAGAAATCTGAAGAACACCTGAAGGTTGCCATTGATGTACGTGATGAACACCATGCATGTTCTTCAAAATTCTGGGGAAAGATGAATCTTGGATGCTTGGTGATTATTGGATGAACATTGAAGATGATGCTGATCAGAAACTGGAAATTTGTATGAACACACGAAGAACATGTTGAGTTTTCCGGTGAGATAATGAAGCTTCCGGCGAGGTTTCCGGTAGCGTCTGATGATGAAGATCGGGGGAAAGGATGAAGGTCGAAGAAAGAAGATGAAGATTCTGGGTTTCTCAGTTTTCCGGTGAAGTTCACGGTGGTCGGAGGAAGTTACGGTCGCCGGAATTGGTTAACGGCGGTGGTTGCATGGCCGCCGGCCATGCAACTGGTGGAGTTCTAGTGAGGACGCGTGGCGAGGTTAGTGGAGGCGGTGGTTGCATGCGTGCCACGTGGGAGTGGCGTGGCAGAGAGAGGGAGAAGTGGGGTACGCGTGTCCTGCATGCAACGAATGTGGTGGGGTCCTCCTTCTGCATACACGTGGATCAGACTATATAGTGGACTTGGCAATTTCTGGACCTGCATGAATTGGGCTTCGCAAATAACTTGGATAATTATGGCCCAACTGAAAAACTGGATAAAATGGACTACTGATGGATTAAAATGAATTGATTAATGAATGATTAGTTGACTAATTGGATAACCAAAAATGATTAATGATGAACTAATGCCAAGGATTAATATGAATGATATGGATTAACGTGAAATGCTGAGTTGATTAATGGAAATAAAATGGATTAGTGGACTAAGGGACACGTGATATGATGAATTGATTAACATGGATTAATGGATGATGTGATTAATGAAAATGAATTAGCATGAATGAGGATGATTAATGAATCTGATGGACCTAGTAAAATCCTAATCCAAATTAAAACAAACAATTAATACTCTAAACCTTATTAACATCTATATTGAGAAACTCTATTTATTAATAAAAGGACAACTATATTCTATATTAGAAGAAATATTCTAAAAACAATCTATATTAACTCTTAATATCTATTAAAACTATATTCTAGAAAACTAAAATCTATTAAAATTCTATCAAGAAAATCTATATTATTCTATTAAGAAAATGGTAAAAAATCTATTTAATATCTAATATATTCTAAAAAAAAAAAAAGATTAAAACTATTAAAACTATTTAAAAAACTATTAATATTCTAAAATGATTAAAATCTATTAAAACCCTAATAATGGCCAATAAAATCCAGAAAAATCACAATAATTCCCGAATGAACAAAAATAGCACCGAACGGCAAATAACACTACGAGAGCGCACCAAAATAGCCGACAAAAATCAAAAGACACCGAAATATCCCTAAAAACAACAGCGCGAGCTGAAAATACCGGGAATAGCACGAATTCCCAAAAATACGATTCTACCTATCTAAACTGATTAAAAAACACCTGAGACGCGAGACTAGGGCTGTGATCCCGATAAAATCAAAACAACTGAAAAATGCACTGTATGCGATATGCAGATGCGAATGCAATCATACGTCGAAACATAGGACCAGATACGGGACCCGGTTGGTCAAATTTTGGGGTGCAACAGCTGCCCCTATTCAAGCGGCTTGGACCTGAATGGTTGAAGAGCGCTCAGCCTTCAAACATTCAAAGGTAAATGACGGTTGAATACAAATGAAACCCTGAAATTTGCCAACCGCGGGAATATACTGCAACACTGCTTGAGGAATAGCCTCCAATGAACTGAAGTTTGGTTGTCACGGCAACAACTGGTCAATTTTCTGATAAATTTTCTTCTCCTTTTCAACACCAATCACCTGTGCGACGCCACAAGTATTGAAATAATGCTTCGAAAAGCAAACAATTTGATTCCCATCTCTCTTATGGGATCAAATCCTGTCATCTCACAGTTCACAGCGAACTTGAGGACAATTCTCCTGGGGAACTTCTGAATCGACTGCTCGGCACCCATTCTGTCAACAGGAGGCGGCTTCAGAAATCTGATATATGCCAATCTTTTTTCAGTGCCGACGTAATAACCAAATGAAGAATCACTCCGCTGTGGGAGAAGAGATAACCCTATAACTCTGCAGGTGAACAAACTCGAAATCCAATAGGTAACCAACCTGGTCCATGTTTCGAAATGCGTATGCTTGAAAATGATGCAATGTCCTATATGGCATGTAAATGCTATGCGTTCTGTTTGAAAATGCGATGCCCAGATGGCATGGAAATGCTATATGTTTGTATAAATGCTTATGACGACATATGCAAATGTAAATGCAGGCTCGAGCTGCCAGAGAACACCATGTCTAGAACCACTTGGCAAAATAAATGTCGAAGGCAACGTCAACTCCACTGAAGGTAACCTGATACCACAGAATCAACTCAGCAAAATAAATGCTGGAAAAAGGGAAACCAAATCCGCTGGGGATAACCGTCCTGCTGGAGAAATAGAAAGGCAACCCTGCTTGGGGAGAAAGAAAAACAGCTCTTGTTGCGGTGAAATTTGGATGTCAAGCTATTGATTAACTTGAATCTTAATTCATTTACAACCGGTCTTTGATTTATCCGAAGGAAAGGTTAAAGAAAGGAAAAACCTAAAAGGGAGAGATCTAAGGTTCGGGGGTTGGTTAAATTTAGGGAAGGTATTAGCACCCTAAACTTCCGTAGTACTCTACGGGAACCTTTTGTTTATTTTTTTTTATTTATTTCATTAATTATTTTGCTTAAGGGTATATACAAAGGATTGAAAATTAAAAAAGACCTAGGGGTTAATTCTAAGTTTACTCGGCAAGACATTGCATCTTGTGCCTACATATCCTTACGGGAATGGAATCAGAGTAACTATAGTTCCCCTCAAAAGGGAGGTTAGAAACGTCTTGACTGTGGCCAAGGTTTCAATGGGGAATAAACGTATCTTAGGGACACGCTTACGCGGAGTGTAGAAACTCCAATATCTACGTTATAAATTGTTAAGTGAATTAGGGTTAGGTTAGGGATTCCGCGGCGGGAAACCCTAAAATGAGTGCGGCGACTCTTTGACCTAAAGCTAGGGGTAGTTTTGTAATTTTTGTCCACGGCGAGACATTTGTGAAAAGTTAGGGTTTGTAAGGGTTTGAAGTTTTGAGGACTATTGACGTGGCGGCCAAACGGCTAGACCTAATCCTTCGGAGGAATGCAATGGGACAAATTAACGATGCAAATGCGCGAATTTAAACCATACAAACAGCAGAAATTAAAGTGCGGAAAGGTAAACGCGATAATTTGTTCGCGAAGTTACAAATGAGAAACAGATACAATTATAATACAACTTGAATTGAAAAACACATTAAAATAGCTAATAGCAACGTAACAAGCTGCACATTGAATACACAACGTTAGTAGACAGAGTCAGACAGTAATCAGACGAGTTATGAAACGGAAGTGCGAAAGTTATAGATATTCTTTTTTGTTTATTTGTGATATATAAAAAATCTTTTGATTTAAGTTAAAAAAAGAGGTTTTAATATTATTAAAAAAAAACTTTTCAAAAATAGTCTTAATTTAATTATCTAACAAAAAGGTTTTATTTTAAAAAAAAAGGTTTAATGTTATTATTATATATTTTTTTAAAAACGGTTCTAGTTATTATTTCAAAAAAAGATTTTAGTTATTATTTTAAATTTATCTAAAAAAAAGTTTTTCTTAAAAATAATAGGTTTTCATATTAATTTGGAAAAGATGTTAATGTTACTTATTTTAAGAAACAGATTTTATATTATAACAAGTTTTAATAAATTAATGATAATAATAATAATAATAATAATAATAGTAATAATAATAATAATGATAATAATAATAAATAATGATAATAATAATACTAATAATAATAATAATAATAATAAAGCAATAATGAATTTTAAATGTGCCAAATAACCCAACAATGTTGCTAACGCAGAAATGCGCTCATCGCAACCAGATCTAAATCGGACGAAACAAAATTTATCGCAAAGAAAAAGAAATTAAGCAAAAAACAGTATTATTGCTCACACAAAAATGCGATCATCGCAACCAGATCGAACTAACACAAATGTCACGCGTCATGCACACAAATGTGCAAACATCGTATCGATATAATTCGATCAAAAGTTAATCTTATATATATATATATATATATATATATATATATATATATATAAACTCTAACAATTTAAAAATTATAAATATATAAACGTAACAGTAATAGATAAAGAAAAAGAAATAACGGTAATAGATGAAGAAAAAAAATAACGGTAAAAGATGAAGAAAAAGAAACAACAGTAATAGATGAAGGAAAAGAAATAACGGTAAACGATGAAGAAAAAGAAACAACAGTAATAGATGAAGAAAAAGAAATAACGGTAAACGGCACTCACTCCTCTTAGGTTTTTTTCATTCTCTCCTTTTTCAACAAGGCAACACATGTATATATAGGGAACAAATTAGGGTTAACACCAAATTGTCAATAATGTCCCTAAAGCCCATTTTAAAGCCCAAACTAAATAATTAGTTAAGAAAAAATAAAATTTAAATAATTTAAAATAAACTTAAAATAAAAACTAATAATCCTATTGATTCCTAAAATCAAAAATATTATAAAAAGAACAAAATTTTTTCCAATATTTTTTATTTTATGATTTTTTGGATATTTTTATGAATAATTTAGAAAAAAGTGAAAAAAATAATATTTTAAATAATGATTTAATTAAAATACGAAAATAATAATTAAATAATAATAAAAAACTAATTTTGTTATTTTTTAATGAAAGATAGAAAAATTTAGAGTAAAAATAATAAAAAAACAAAAAGTGACAAAGGTGAGATTTGAACTCTCAACCTCTCACACTCACAACCCCTTACCCATGTCCTCTTGCCAATTGTGCCATTTTATTTATAAGAAAAAAATGCATGCCATATGATATTTACCTGCAAAAAGTCAAACGACTACACAAATTTGTTAGTAATTGATTAAATGCAATAAAAATGCAATGAAATGCGACGACAAATCTTAGGGCAAAATTTGGGGTATTACAGCTCTGCTCGGGGATGCTCTCTTCAAACCATTGGCAACTGATTGTGCTCTGCGGGGGATTGACCCAAACTGGGGTTGATTGCGCGCAACACACTGCTGGGAATGCCCTCTACTATCAAGGATATCAATCTTAATCTACTGGGGATACTCCTGATCCTACTCTGATACGGGGTAAAATACAATCTCGACTCTTCTGGGGATAATACGCAACTTTCATCTGCTGAAGAGTAACAATTCTGATTTAACCACATACCCAAGAAATTCAAACATTAATCGGAGCACTGGTATCCGTCGAGCTTCGTATCGGGGAACATGACAACATGCGAGTCATTGGGAACTACTGTGTCAGATACCTTTAGGTTTTTGCTTTTCTGGTTTGGGATAAACATGGATTATTTACACAGTGGAAGATATGGAAAATACTAGACGAGAACTAGCATTCAAGGGTAGGCTACCAGACGAGAACTGATAGGAAAATAGATTAGGAAAATTGAACGGAAATTGATTTGATAACGACATGTACCAGACGAGAACTGATACAACACTTGAAGAAACGATGACCCAAACGAGAACTGGTTGCAATAAACTACACCAGACGGGAACTGATGCTTACAATAAACTACACCAGACGGGAACTGATGTTTACGAAAGGGTGGGCCAGACGAGAACTGGTTACCGGTTTGCCAGGCGAGAACTAGACTTTGGAAACAACTGGTTACTGACACGCAACAGGTTTAGACTGCAGGTCAATGATCCAACGACAGCAAGGCCTTTTTCGGAATGTTAAGGTTTTTTGATAAGGGTAATGACACGATTCCCCGATACTCAACTCCGGTTGGGGATAAACAGACTGGCTTGAATAACTTGCCCCAGTGCACTTCAATTTGCCCCAATCTAACTCTTGGGAGTACTTGCTCTGAACAGCTTGCTATGAGAAGACTTCGAGATTACTTGCCCCGGTACCTGTACGACAAAAGGATTCAACCTCAATCAAACACTTGTCAACCCAATTGGTTTCAACATTTCTGCGGTGACTTGCCCCTGAATGAGCGTTCTAGCGACTTAACCTGATCTGATTATCCACCTGAAGTATCTGCTTTCAAATCTCCACGTTCTGACTAATTGCCCCTGATTGGCTCTCGAGAAGACTCACTTCTGATCAACTGCTTCTCAAATAAACTGCCCCTGATCAACTGCTGCTTCGGGACTTGTCCTCAGACTAACTGATTCCGAACTCACTGGAAGTCAATGCCCCGGGTTCGCAGGCCTTCACAACATACACCATCCTGGTTCAGACTGCTGAATTACTCAGTCCTGCTTGGCGATTCCCTGCTGGAATTTCTTTCATGCCAACTACTAACCTGCAATTATAATTGTCTATTCACGAATGGTAATCCTAATGCAATGTTTATGCAGATTTTGAAAATTTTGAGCTGTCACTCATTTACATGTCATGATTGTGAGTGACGAATGAACCAATAGTTCAAACGTAGTGCTTTCGTGGTCAGTGAAAAAATACAACAAGGATGTGACTAGCAAATCAAGAAGGAGTCAGGTTACTCAACCTTATCGTAATGCGCTTTCAGAATAAACCCTACCTCAATTAGGTCTTTTAAGGGTTGTATTGTGGTCGGGTTCACGGTTCGTGAAACAAAGGATATTTGGCTCAAATTTTGATTTGTACCCACCCCTTCTACGTGATGATCTTCGATCCTAAGGTTCAGTTAACCTGGCACAAGCGCTCGCCTCTTCGAGAGGTATGTTGAATGGTAAGAACCACAATTAAGGAATTCACAGGGTTTTTTCCCGGAGTGATAGCTACTCCTTCCCGTTTTCGGTGTCTGTGTACACGACTTTGTGACTCGCTGGGGAAAAAATTTCTATTGATCCCTTCTTTTCCGTTCTTTCGATTCCCTAATTTTTGCCTGGACTAACTCCTTTTGAGTTCTTTTTTCCAATTTTCCTTTTTGAAGTCCAGCGGGATGCCCTGATTTTTGCCTAAGTATTAGCTTTCTAGCTTTTTCTTTCTTTTTACTTAGCGGGCTTTCTTTCTTTTTTTCTTTTGGAACAAAGTCGTGTGACACTGGTTGTCTTGATTGCTCCGAAAGGACTGTAACTGTCTCACTCCGGGTTGGTGAGGTCTAACCATTGAAAGGTATAAACTGATTGGTCCTTAAAAGACAACACTCCTCTGTAAGACTTGAATGCTCGGTCAAGCTAACTGACAACTACCCTGCCCCGGGTTAAGATGTGAGGGCTTAAAAGTCCGAAAAAACTTCTACTTCCTGGCTCGAAGTGGTTAACAAGGGACTAACTCCTTATATCTCCAGTGTTTAGGGGATTTGAAACAATGCCTTGTACGTCATCGGTAAGGTCTTATCTGAAAGCATACGATCATCGGTCATGAGTTTAGTTTCGTCATCCTCCCTCCAATCTTTGCTAGTCACAGTGATAAAGTGGAGTGAATAAAATGCAAGTGTCAGTGCAATGCAGTAAATGAGCGTCAGCGACATGATTAATTCAGAAAAATGCATAGTCACTTTATTATTATCACCATTCGAAACATACAATGTCTAAAAGTAGGTAGTAACTAACAGAAAAGAAACTACAAATGCAAATGATATAAAGTCTGAGGACTGCCAATGCTGAGGCGCCCGCCTGTCTGGACCACTGGCTTTTGCTGGGGAATACTTTCCGAGTCTGCTTAGACAGCTGAGCGGTTGGTATGAACAAACAGAAGTCCTTCTCGAAAGGAAATGCGATCTTGGTCGATCAACTGCTGTACCTTCGCCTGAAACGCTTTACAATCTTCAGTTGAATGCCCCGGTGATCCGCCATGATAACCACACTGAACATGGGGATTATACCCAGGAGGGTAAGGCTCTGGCACGGGCTTGAGAGCTTTAGGTTCCACCAAAGAACTCTGGATCAACGATGGTAGCAGCTGGCTATACGGCATAGGCACTGGGTGAAAAGGGGCTTTCCTACGTTCCAAATTGTTGCGAGGTCTGTTCTTATTCTGACGCTGATTCTGATAACCTCGACCACGAGTTCGCTGCTGTGCAATGGAAGCGACATAAGACTCCTGATAGGGTGCCCCAGGCACGGCTGTCTGTCCAGCGTAACAAGCCACAGGAGGTACCGATCTCTGATAAGATGAAGAACCCACAAAATTCACTGATTCGCTTCGAGGATATTCAACCTTTGGCATGACTACATTGATCACAACTCCTTCTTCACTCTGATAGTCACAAGGATATTCAGTTTCACCAGCTTGATCATTTGAAGTAATCTGAATTTTCCTGATTCTTATGGCATACTCAAGGCGTTCTCCTAATGTTACCACGTCAGAGAAACTTAATGGAAGTCCAAGCAATCTTTCGAAGTACGGATCTTGTAGGGAATCTACAAACATGCTTGTCAACTCTCGGTCTAAAAGCGGTGGATGCACTCTAGCAGCAAATTCTCTCCATCTCTGAGCATACTTCCTGATAGGTTCATTGTTCTCTTGAGACAGTTCTTGCAACTGCATGCGATGGGGAGCTATATCTAGATTATAATCGTACTGCTTCAGAAAAGCTCTGGCTAAATCCATCCATGACTGAATCTGATTTCTTTCTAACTGCATATACCACCTCAAAGATGCCCCAGCCAGACTATCTTGAAAGCAATGAATCATCAATTTGTCATCTCGCACAAACAAAGTCATTCTTCGACAGAACATCATCAAATGTTGCTTCGGACAGCTATCTCCTGTGTACTTCTCAAATTTCGGCACTTTGAACTTATAAGGCAACATCAGGTCAGGAACCAAACACATGTCTGCAGCATCCAGGTTAACAGCATCTTTCATTTTCAAAGCTTTCATTCCTTCTTCCAACGCTCGGAGTTTTCTATCCGTCTCAAGAGCTCTTGGGTCTACGGTTCTGGAAACCGGAATATCTCTTCGTGGATTCATCACAGGGAAAACAACACCTTGATTGTTGACAGGAGGAGGACGCTCATTTCGGACAACAAACTGCTCGCGTCGATCTCGGTCCATAACAGAAGGCTGTACAACTTGGTCTGCAGTAACGTTGTTCACTTGCGGGAAGTCTTCCATAGAATCATACAGAGGGTTGGATGTCATAGTGAACCCTGTCAAAGTGTTAGGAGACTGGAAATTGCCTTCAGACATAGCTACCAATAGTCTTCAGCTGACTTCAATGCTTGATTCTGCTCAAATCTACTCAACCCCTAGGTAGGTCTTCTGACAATCAACAGCTGCTCAGTCCAAACTCCGGGTAATCACCTTCAGGAAACAAAGGCTGGATCAGAACTCTGGCTAACTGGAGGATGATATGCAATATGATGCAACACTGATATGCACATGATATGCAAGATGCAGCAAACAACGGGACCACAGCCCCCCACACAAATCTGAATATTGCTGCGCTGCTGACGGAGTACGTTCGCTCTGAAGAGAAGACCAAAATAACGGGTAGGTTGGAAGTCAAGTTTCCTGCAAAAAAAACCCCCCACTCACAGGTGTGGACCTATATCTGTCAAGGTACGGCATCATATGCGGTCGTCAGCGTCACAGACTTTCAAAACTGACGATACGATTCCCAGAAGGAGTGGCATCATCAAGTCTTGAAGAAGCCTCACTTAGCTAACTTCCAAATGATCGGTTCCCAGAGTCGACAATCCAACTAACCAGCAACCCGAGCCACCCAAAGGGTGGGACAAGAGGCCAACCAGAAGAACCTCGTCTGAGTGTAGATTTCGCGGGACACTAATACAAGCAAAGCCGGTAGGCGCCCACTAATCTCTACTCTAAGTCTAAGGTGCACTCAAGCCCAGGTCCGGCTTATCTCTCAATCATAGAACACCCGTCACACCCCAATAGCACAACAGCAACAGATAATATCAATAAATAAACCCCAATAGACAAGCAAACAAGCGCTAGGATTGACTCTCTTAGGGGACGTTGGATCCCACATGCATAAGGAGCTATCGCAGTCCTTAGAAGCCAGGGGACGTTGGATCCCCAGCAGACTCGTATAGGGAACTATCGCAATCCCCAGCAGAGTCGCCAGCTGTCGCTACTGCGAAAATCGGCGCCGGCTGACAGAAGAGTCGCCACCGTGCGTTATTTATCCCAACGGAGGGAAAGGAAACGCTCGAAGTAAACCTCGCAAAAAAACGGGAAAGGTATGGTCATCGCAACCAAAACCTGGGTTCGGGAGTCGGTTACGCAAGGGGAAGGTATTAGCACCCCTCACGTCCATCGTACTCGATGGGATCCACGCTTGCTTAGGTTGTCTAAAGGATGCAAACGATCTATCTACGGCTGCTAAATCTAAACGGAAGGGAATTGACTCGATAGAGCGTCACACTCTATGCCTACGTATTCTCAAGAGAGAAAGTCAGAGTCAACGTAGTTCGGGACTACGGGGAAATTGGCTCGCCAAGACCTCGCGTCTTGTGCCTACGTACTTCCACACAGCATGGAAGATCAGAGCTTACGTAGTTCGGGCTAACTACGGCTAATCTAGGTATTCTCACGCAGCAATGAGAAATCAAACTGATTTTGAAGGTTCGGGAACCTATGGGAAAAACTACGGTCTGGTCTCAAATGCACTTGGGCAAGAGAAAAAAAAGGGTAACATCAGTCATCAGCGGGAAAGTCTCGATCGCACAGCCGCGAGAGAACAAAAGAATTAGTTGTTAGTGTGCTCGCTAGGATATCGCATCCTATGCCTACATATCCTCGTCTGGTACGAGAAATCAGAGCAGTTGTAGTTCGGCTACTTTCGGGACCACAGCTCAAATCTCGTTTTATTAACATTCTGAAAAATGATTACAATGATTGAATACTGAAAATAAACTCCTAGGAAATACTATCTTATCCTATCCTGAAAAATCAAATGGAAAATAGTCCCCTAACAAGTGGACTTTTAAAACTATCTCTAAAAGTGTAAAAAGTCCCCTAACAAATGGACTTCTAAACTACCTCTAAAAAGGTGTAAAAGAATTTCTATGAAAAATGTATCCTAAAAGAAAATATTAAAAGTATGAACTAATATTTTTTCCCAATTTTCCTATACTCATATTTCACTATTTTCTTTTTCTCAAATATTTTCTCTCAATATTTCTCTTCTCTATTCTTTTATTCTTTTCTTTTATTTTTCTCCCAAATGTTCATTTTCAATATTTCTTTTCTTCTCTTTGCAAATATTCTTTTCTTCCTTTTTTCCAATATACTTTTTCAATATTTTTTTTTCTCATTTCTTTTCCATATTATTTTTTTCAAATACTTTCTTTTTCTATTTCTTTTTTCAATATTTCTTTTTCCGACTATTTTCTCTATTTCTATTTCTAACAAAAAATAAGAAAATGAAAACAAAAAAAATAATAATAAAGAAAAATACAAAGGGGGGGGGGGGGGAAATACAGTACAGGGGTACAAGCAGCAGAAATAATAAACAAACCGGGCCCAACCCAGTATACAACAAAAACGGGGGCGGGTGCAGCAAGTGAAACGAGGGGTGCATTGCTAGCCATCTCGTTGGGCCAAACCCAATGCCCACCCAGGAGAGGAAAAAAAAACGGAGGGAGGTGTTGCCAAAAAACGGGGGTCCGTACGGACAACAACAAACTGATGGGCCCAAGGCCCAATCCACATGGGGTCTCCTTCCTTTCTTTCTCAATTCACTCTCAGAACCCTAAAACTCCTTTTCCACTGTTCATGGCGCCGTAAACCCTCTCGTTCAAACCTCCGTCTCCAACCTTCTTTCTCGATCTTATTCACCCTCACTCAACCCCATCGTTCACACCTCCAACCAAAAACTTCATGAATCTTGTAATCACTAATGAAATAACCACAACCTATGCAATCGACGCCAACTGATCC
Organism: Lathyrus sativus; assembly: GCA_963859935.3. NCBI lineage: Eukaryota > Viridiplantae > Streptophyta > Magnoliopsida > Fabales > Fabaceae > Lathyrus > Lathyrus sativus. The sequence continues at coordinate 212,214,081 of OZ012739.1, read as the reverse complement.
ACGACTTGACAATCTCAGAAGAAGTTCTTGAAGAACTCGTGGTCCATGTTCTTGATGAAAACCCGACTATGATAATACCTGAGAAAAAACTGGAGAAGTTGAAGAATTTTGATGTTACCAGATGGATATTGATGTTTGAGCGCCTTGAAGATTTGGAAATCTGATGATGAACGGCGTTGATGAGTTTTCTGGCGATTTCTGGGATGATGATGAACGCGATTGAAGGCGTTGTTGAATCTGGAAACGGTTGAAAAATTGTTGAAGATTCATAGTGTTGGAAGAAGCTTGCATGTGAATCTGGACGGAAGGAGAGTGTTCGTTGTTTGTCTGCGCGTTTGGTGATTCCTGGAGAATCTTCATGAAGGTGGAGCAACAACGAGCACGATGAAGGTTTCTTGAAGGCGATCTGAAGACCTTTGCGTGTCTGGAGATTTCTTGGTGATTTTGAAGTTCGGTGAAGAGCCTTGTTGGAAGATCTTGAGGGTTGAAGGAGAAATCTGAAGAACACCTGAAGGTTGCCATTGATGTACGTGATGAACACCATGCATGTTCTTCAAAATTCTGGGGAAAGATGAATCTTGGATGCTTGGTGATTATTGGATGAACATTGAAGATGATGCTGATCAGAAACTGGAAATTTGTATGAACACACGAAGAACATGTTGAGTTTTCCGATGAGATAATGAAGCTTCCGGCGAGGTTTCCGGTAGTGTCTGATGATGAAGATCGGGGGAAAGGATGAAGGTCGAAGAAAGAAGATGAAGATTCTGGGTTTCTCAGTTTTTCGGTGAAGTTCACGGTGGTCGGAGGAAGTTACGGTCGCCGGAATTGGTTAACGGTGGTGGTTGCATGGCCGCCGGCCATGCAACTGGTGGAGTTCTGGTGAGGACGCGTGGCGAGGTTAGTGGAGGCGGTGGTTGCATGCGTGCCACGTGGGAGTGGCGTGGCAGAGAGGGAGAAGTGGGGTACGCGTGTCCTGCATGCAACGAATGTGGTGGGGTCCTCCTTCTGCATACACGTGGATCAGACTATATAGTGGACTTGGCAATTTCTGGACCTGCATGAATTGGGCTTCGCAAATAACTTGGATAATTATGGCCCAACTGAAAAACTGGATAAAATGGACTACTGATGAATTAAAATGAATTAATTAATGAATGATTAGCTGACTAATTGGATAACCAAAAATGATTAATGATGAACTAATGCCAAGGATTAATATGAATGATATGGATTAACGTGAAATGCTGAGTTGATTAATGGAAATAAAATGGATTAGTGGACTAAGGGACACGTGATATGATGAATTGATTAACATGGATTAATGGATGATGTGATTAATGAAAATAAATTAGCATGAATGAGGATGATTAATGAATCTGATGGACCTAGTAAAATCCTAATCCAAATTAAAACAAACAATTAATACTCTAAACCTTATTAACATCTATATTGAGAAACTCTATTTATTAATAAAAGGACAACTATATTCTATATTAGAAGAAATATTCTAAAAACAATCTATATTAACTCTTAATATCTATTAAAACTATATTCTAGAAAACTAAAATCTATTAAAATTCTATCAAGAAAATCTATATTATTCTATTAAGAAAATGGTAAAAAATCTATTTAATATCTAATATATTCTAAAAAAAAAAAAAGATTAAAACTATTAAAACTATTTAAAAAACTATTAATATTCTAAAATGATTAAAATCTATTAAAACCCTAATAATGGCCAATAAAATCCAGAAAAATCACAATAATTCCCGAAGGAACAAAAATAGCACCGAACGACAAATAACACTGCGAGAGCGCACCAAAATAGCCGACAAAAATCAAAAGACACCGAAATATCCCTAAAAACAACAGCGCGAGCTGAAAATTCCGGGAATAGCACGAATTCCCAAAAATACGATTCTACCTATCTAAACTGATTAAAAAACACCTGAGACGCGAGACTAGGGATGTGATCCCGATAAAATCAAAACAACTGAAAAATGCACTGTATGCGATATGCAGATGCGAATGCAATCATGCGTCGAAACATAGGACTAGATACGGGACCCGGTTGGTCAAATTTTGGGGTGCAACAGCTGCCCCTATTCAAGCGGCTTGGACCTGAATGGTTGAAGAGCGCTCAGCCTTCAAACATTCAAAGGTAAATGACGGTTGAATACAAATGAAACCCTGAAATTTGCCAACCGCGGGAATATACTGCAACACTGCTTGAGGAATAGCCTCCAATGAACTGAAGTTTGGTTGTCACAGCAACAACTGGTCAATTTTCTGATAAATTTTCTTCTCCTTTTCAACACCAATCACCTGTGTGACGCCACAAGTATTGGAATAATGCTTCGAAAAGCAAACAATTTGATTCCCATCTCTCTTATGGGATTAAATCCTGTCATCTCACAGTTCACAGCGAGCTTGAGGACAATTCTCCTGGGGAACTTCTGAATCGACTGCTCGGCACCCATTCTGTCAACAAGAGGCGGCTTCAGAAATCTGATATATGCCAATCTATTTTTAGTGCCGGCGTAACAACCAAATGAAGAATCACTCCGCTGGGGGAGAAGAGATAACCCTATAACTCTGCAGGTGAACAAACTCGAAATCCAATAGGTAACCAACCTGGTCCATGTTTCGAAATGCGTATGCTTGAAAATGATGCAATGTCCTATATGGCATGTAAATGCTATGCGTTCTGTTTGAAAATGCGATGCCCAGATGGCATGGAAATGCTATATGTTTGTATAAATGCTTATGACGACATATGCAAATGTAAATGCAGGCTCGAGCTGCCAGAGAACACCATGTCTAGAACCACTTGGCAAAATAAATGTCGAAGGCAACGTCAACTCCACTGAAGGTAACCTGATACCACAGAATCAACTCAGCAAAATAAATGCTGGAAAAAGGGAAACCAAATCCGCTGGGGATAACCGTCCTGTTGGAGAAATAGAAAGGCAACCCTACTTGGGGAGAAAGAAAAACAGCTCTTGTTGCGGTGAAATTTGGATGTCAAGCTATTGATTAACTTGAATCTTAATTCATTTACAACCGGTCTTTGATTTATCCGAAGGAAAGGTTAAAGAAAGGAAAAACCTAAAAGGGAGAGATCTAAGGTTCGGGGGTTGGTTAAATTTAGGGAAGGTATTAGCACCCTAAACTTCCGTAGTACTCTACGGGAACCTTTTGTTTATTTTTTTTTATTTATTTCATTAATTATTTTGCTTAAGGGTATATACAAAGGATTGAAAATTAAAAAAGACCTAGGGGTTAATTCTAAGTTTACTCGGCAAGACATTGCATCTTGTGCCTACATATCCTTACGGGAATGGAATCAGAGTAACTGTAGTTCCCCTCAAAAGGGAGGTTAGAAACGTCTTGACTGTGGCCAAGGTTTCAATGGGGAATAAACGTATCTTAGGGACACGCTTACGCGGAGTGTAGAAATTCCAATATCTACGTTGTAAATTGTTAAGTGAATTAGGGTTAGGTTAGGGATTCCGCGGCGGGAAACCCTAAAATGAGTGCGGCGACTCTTTGACCTAAAGCTAGGGGTAGTTTTGTAATTTTTGTCCACGGCGAGACATTTGTGAAAAGTTAGGGTTTGTAAGGGTTTGAAGTTTTGAGGACTATTGGCGTGGCGGCCAAACGGCTAGACCTAATCCTTCGGAGGAATGCAATGGGACAAATTAACGATGCAAATGCACGAATTTAAACCATACAAACAGCAGAAATTAAAGTGCGGAAAGGTAAACGCGATAATTTGTTCGCGAAGTTACAAATGAGAAACAGATACAATTATAATACAACTTGAATTGAAAAACACATTAAAATAGCTAATAGCAACGTAACAAGCTGCACATTAAATACACAACGTTAGTAGACAGAGTCAGACAGTAATCAGACGAGTTATGAAACGGAAGTGCGAAAGTTATAGATATTCTTTGTTGTTTATTTGTGATATATAAAAAAGCTTTTGATTTAAGTTAAAAAAGAGGTTTTAATATTATTAAAAAAACTTTTCAAAAATAGTCTTAATTTAATTATCTAACAAAAAGGTTTTATTTTTAAAAAAAAAGGTTTAATGTTATTATTATATATTTTTTTAAAAACGGTTCTAGTTATTATTTTAAAAAAATATTTTAGTTATTATTTTAAATTTATCTAAAAAAAAGTTTTTCTTAAAAATAATAGGTTTTCATATTAATTTGGAAAAGATGTTAATGTTACTAATTTTAAAAAACAGATTTTTATATTATAACAAGTTTTAATAAATTAATGATAATAAGAATAATAGTAATAATAATAATAATAAATAATGATAATAATAATACTAATAATAATAATAATAATAATAATAATAATAATAATAATAATAATAATAAAGCAATAATGAATTTTAAATGTGCCAAATAACCCAACAATGTTGCTAACGCAGAAATGCGCTCATCTCAACCAGATCTAAATCGGACGAAACAAAATTTATCGCAAAGAAAAAGAAATTAAGCAAAAAACAGTATTATTGCTCACACAAAAATGCGATCATCGCAACCAGATCGAACTAACACAAATGTCACGCGTCATGCACACAAATGTGCAAACATCGTATCGATATAATTCGATCAAAAGTTAATCTTATATATATATATAAACTCTAACAATTTAAAAATTATAAATATATAAACGTAACAGTAATAGATAAAGAAAAAGAAATAACGGTAATAGATGAAGAAAAAAATAACGGTAAAAGATGAAGAAAAAGAAACAACAGTAATAGATGAAGGAAAAGAAATAACGGTAAACGATGAAGAAAAAGAAACAACAGTAATAGATGAAGAAAAAGAAATAACGGTAAACGACACTCACTCCTCTTAGGTTTTTTTTATTCTCTCCTTTTTCAACAAGGCAACACATGTATATATAGGGAACAAATTAGGGTTAACACCAAATTGTCAATAATGTCCCTAAAGCCCATTTTAAAGCCCAAACTAAATAATTAGTTAAGAAAAAATAAAATTTAAATAATTTAAAATAAACTTAAAATAAAAACTAATAATCCTATTGATTCCTAAAATCAAAAATATTATAAAAAGAACAAAATTTTTTCCAATATTTTTTATTTTATGATTTTTTTGGATATTTTTATGAATAATTTAGAAAAAAGTGAAAAAAATAATATTTTAAATAATGATTTAATTAAAATACGAAAATAATAATTAAATAATAATAAAAAACTAATTTTGTTATTTTTTAATGAAAGATAGAAAAATTTAGAGTAAAAATAATAAAAAAACAAAAAGTGACAAAGGTGAGATTTGAACTCTCAACCTCTCACACTCACAACCCCTTACCCATGTCCTCTTGCCAATTGTGCCATTTTATTTATAAGAAAAAAATGCATGCCATATGATATTTACCTGCAAAAAGTCAAACGACTACACAAATTTGTTAGTAATTGATTAAATGCAATAAAAATGCAATGAAATGCGACGACAAATCTTAGGGCAAAATTTGGGGTATTACAGTTGCCCCTATTTAAATAACTTCACCGGGTGATTTTAGCAGCGGAGACTCGAGAAATCGTGGTGGAGGGATTTAAATACAGATAACCGAAAATTTTGCTTTTAGACGCAGTGCTATGCAATGATATGGACAAAACAAAACGAACTATAATGCTAAATACGATATGAATCTGATATGATGCGTATGATGAAAATGACAAATGCACGGATACAGACGAAACAACGTCACAGGGGACGACCCATCGAGGAATTGCACTAGGGAAGAAGACATGTCATATCTGGAAGAACGTCGGGTAGACACGACACAGAATTGTTGATAGGTGCCAAGTAAATTAGAAATTGTCCGCAAGGTAAGACGCGGGTAAAACACGAGCTCAGGAGAAAAACGCAAATGGGGATAAAACACCCATGATGCCAAGTAAATAAATTTTGCCCACAAGGTAAGACGCGAGTAAAACACGACCTCAGGGAGAAAAAAGCAAATGGGGGTAAAACACCATGATGTTAGGTAAACCCAGGAATATCTGGTAAACGGGAAATAAAACACCCGGGATAAAAGGTACATGGGGGATAAAACACCCAAGGATAGAAGGTAAATGGGGAGTAAAGCACCTAAGATAAAAATGTAAATGGGGAGTAAAGCACCCAGGATAGAAATGTAAATGGGGAGTAAAGCGCCCAAGATAAAAATGTAAATGGGGAGTAAAGCACCCAAGATAGAAATGTAAATGGGGAGTAAAGCACCCAAGCTAGAAATGTAAATGGGGAGTAAAGCACCCAAGGTAAAAGGTAAACGGGGAATAAAGCACCCATAGATAAAAGGTAAACAGGGAATAAAGCACCCATAGATAAAAGGTAAATGGGGAATAAATCACCCAATGATAAAAGGTAAATGGGGAATAAAGCACCCATAGATAGAAAGGTAAATGAGGAGTAAAGCACCCAAGGTATGCACATGTATAGGAATTATGCTATGACATATGATCAAATGCAAATGCAGACGTCGACGACAAGGCTCGACTCTTTCGGTGAGATGACAAAACTGGAAGACTGATTCCTCAACACGGGGATCACTGTCATTCTGTTAAACTGTATCAAGTTGATAGTCACTGTAGGAATGATGAATAACTGCTTAGGGATTATGCGAGTAAACTGCCCCAGGTCAAATGAACTGATAGTTGCTTCAGCTGTCTGATTCGTGGAATCGACTGTTTTGCTGTATCCTCGGAGGGCTTGCCCCAGTCTGAGTCTTGAACAATTCTCTGGATAAACCAAATCTGAGAAGATATTTCCTTGAACAAATCTTGAACTGATTCTTTGACAGGATGTAAAAGGAACTTGCCCCTGATAAGATCACTTGACCAAGTTTCTCATTGTTTGAAAATTCCTTAGAGGAAAGCCAGTTTGCAAACAAAAATATTCATACAAACATGGTAATGCAAAGTTCATGCGACTTTTGAAATCAAAATTATTTTTGAAAGATGGAAAATACATGAGTCGTTAGTCAAAACACAACGGTTCAAGACGCTCAAAGTTTAAAACAAAGGTGTACTGCCAAAATAAATGATTCGCAAGGATCTTTTGGAGTCAGGTTACACAACCTTGTTGTAGTATACTTTCAAAATAGCCTTGCTTCAATTAGGTCTTTTGAGGGTTGTAATGTGGCCTGGTTCACGGTTTATGAAACAAAAGATAAAGGCTCAAAAGTTATTTGTACCCACCCACTCTACGTGATGATCTTCAGTCCTATGCTCAGTTAACTCATACTATGCATTCAGGTTCCCATAAGTTAGGGATTTCATTGATCGTAGCAATGATGACTCAGAAGTCAAAGGGACCTAGGAAAAGGCAGCCACTACTCCCCTATAACATTTGATTGTTTTGACATTGAGGATTTTCAAGATAAGGATTTAAAAATCTCTTTGTATTATCCCTAAATTTTGCCTGAACTGTTTATTTTAGAGTTTACAGTCAGCGGGATGCCCCAGTTTTGCCTAAGTCTCCTTCATAGGTTTTGACTTAGCGGGCTTCTTTTGATTTTTTTTATATTATTTTTTTGTGTGAAGGAAAGTGACTGTTTGATTTTAATGATTACGGTGAACCATCATCGACCTTTTGATTAGAAAACATCTTCGACACTTATTTGACGTGTGCGAAGGAAAATTTGTTAATGAAAGGTGTATCGTATGAACACACAACCAAGTTAACTGAGAACTACCCATCCCGAGGTTTAAATTATGGGTTTTTTGTAACGAAAGAAACTCCAACTTCTAGGCCCGAAGGGGGTGACGAGGGATTAACTTCCTTATTTCTCCAGCGTTTGGGAATTGAAACAATGTCTTACATCGTCAACAAGGTTTAATTGAAAGCATACTGACAGCAGTTATGGGTATAACATTTTCGTCATCCTCCCTCCAATCTTAGCATATCAAAATTTTGGACAAGAAGTAAACATTTGAAAAATAAAGCATAAAGATGCAAATAAATGGACGGAAATGAATTGAATCAAAAGTCGCAATGCTTATTTCATTAATGAAAGTACAAACATAATTAAAAGCAAACAACTTAAACAAAATAAGGAAAATGCAAACAACGAGAAACAAAAGGCCTAGTGACAAAACTTCATTTCTGATGTACTGGCAAGGGATTTTTCTGAACATCCGGATGACTGTCTGTAAAATCAAGTATTCCAGTTCTAACCAATTCACATACTCTAGCCTTCAATGCAAAACAATGCTCCAAGTCATGGCCTGGGGCACCCTAATGGGAAGCACAATGGAGATCAACCCTAAATCCAGCAGGAGGATTAAGAGGAGGTGGTAAAGCCTTTGTAGTAATCAGTCCTTGTCGGACTAAGTCAGGATATAGCTCTGTGTAAGTCATGAGAATAGGATCAAAGTGACTCCTGTTCCGTTTCTGGTCTGATATCTGTGTCGAGGAATCAGCTTGACGACTCAAAGGTACACTAGAAGACGATAGGACCAAGAAGGAGAAACTGGGGGACAAATGCAATGCAAAAATGTGATGCTGATGCCATGCAATGGTTTCAAGAATTTCAACGGTCGATTGCGAATATTGCTTTTTAAGAAAGTTGGAAAAAATTTTAGACTTTAAAATGTAAGGCTTTTCGAATTTGCAAAGGACTGCTGAATTCCTTGAAACTAGAAATGATATGATGCTTTATGGATGCGAAGCACAAATACACATAAGCAAACAAAAGGTCCTAAGTTAGAGGAACAATGAATGGAGTCAAGGTCTACCCTTCCTAAAGTGGTGTGTACTATAGGTTAATTGTACCTGCGGAACAAGGGTTCTAAAAAGTGCCCAAAGTTATCAGCCCATCTTTCGGATATTATCAACTTCTCGACTGACTCAAGGGTCAATAATATTCTCAAGAGAACCTCGTTCGAGCGTAGTATCGCGTAGCAACCATTGTAGGACTACTCCCACATAGTTCCCGCACTACGTCCTATATAAGGTCAAGATGGTGTAAAGGTACTACGGTTCCCAGTATCACAGACTCCAATCGATAACGGTAAAAGTTTTCACGACTACACTCGATCAACCGAACCATTTTCGAAAGTGTCTCAACTGAGCGGTGATTCTCGATTTAGCTTAGTCGGGACTCACTCCCTATAAGCCTCGTCGAATATATCAGCCATCCTATCATAAGGTCGCTCAAGTCCGGGTGTAGGACTTATCTCACAACACAGTAACTCCAAGTAAGGTACCCCAATATATACATACAAGTGAGCAAAATATATAATAAAACAAATATATAAAGAAAAATAAACAAAATAGGGATAACCCTCAATAGTTAGGACTCCCCAGTGAAGTCGCCATTTTCTGTTGTGGTGAAATTTGGATGTCAAGCTATTGATTAACTTGAATCTTAATTCATTTACAACCGGTCTTTGATTTATCCGAAGGAAAGGTTAAAGAAAGGAAAAACCTAAAAGGGAGAGATCTAAGGTTCGGGGGTTGGTTAAATTTAGGGAAGGTATTAGCACCCTAAACTTCCGTAGTACTCTACGGGAACCTTTTGTTTATTTTTTTTTATTTATTTCATTAATTATTTTGCTTAAGGGTATATACAAAGGATTGAAAATTAAAAAAGACCTAGGGGTTAATTCTAAGTTTACTCGGCAAGACATTGCATCTTGTGCCTACATATCCTTACGGGAATGGAATCAGAGTAACTGTAGTTCCCCTCAAAAGGGAGGTTAGAAACGTCTTGACTGTGGCCAAGGTTTCAATGGGGAATAAACGTATCTTAGGGACACGCTTACGCGGAGTGTAGAAACTCCAATATCTACGTTGTAAATTGTTAAGTGAATTAGGGTTAGGTTAGGGATTCCGCGGCGGGAAACCCTAAAATGAGTGCGGCGACTCTTTGACCTAAAGCTAGGGGTAGTTTTGTAATTTTTGTCCACGGCGAGACATTTGTGAAAAGTTAGGGTTTGTAAGGGTTTGAAGTTTTGAGGACTATTGGCGTGGCGGCCAAACGGCTAGACCTAATCCTTCGGAGGAATGCAATGGGACAAATTAACGATGCAAATGCGCGAATTTAAACCATACAAACAGCAGAAATTAATGTGCGGAAAGGTAAATGCGATAATTTGTTCGCGAAGTTACAAATGAGAAACAGATACAATTATAATACAACTTGAATTGAAAAACACATTAAAATAGCTAATAGCAACGTAACAAGCTGCACATTAAATACACAACGTTAGTAGACAGAGTCAGACAGTAATCAGACGAGTTATGAAACGGAAGTGCGAAAGTTATAGATATTCTTTGTTGTTTATTTGTGATATATTAAAAATCTTTTGATTTAAGTTAAAAAAGAGGTTTTAATATTATTAAAAAAAACTTTTCAAAAATAGTCTTAATTTAATTATCTAACAAAAAGGTTTTATTTTAAAAAAAAAGGTTTAATGTTATTATTATATATTTTTTAAAAACGGTTCTAGTTATTATTTAAAAAAAAGATTTTAGTTATTATTTTAAATTTATCTAAAAAAAAGTTTTTCTTAAAAATAATAGGTTTTCATATTAATTTGGAAAAGATGTTAATGTTACTTATTTTAAGAAACAGATTTTTATATTATAACAAGTTTTAATAAATTAATGATAATAATAATAATAATAATAGTAATAATAATAATAATAATAATGATAATAATAATAAATAATGATAATAATAATACTAATAATAATAATAATAATAATAATAATAAAGCAATAATGAATTTTAAATGTGCCAAATAACCCAACAATGTTGCTAACGCAGAAATGCGCTCATCGCAACCAGATCTAAATCGGACGAAACAAAATTTATCGCAAAGAAAAAGAAATTAAGCAAAAAACAGTATTATTGCTCACACAAAAATGCGATCATCACAACCAGATCGAACTAACACAAATGTCACGCGTCATGCACACAAATGTGCAAACATCGTATCGATATAATTCGATCAAAAGTTAATCTTATATATATAAACTCTAACAATATAAAAATTATAAATATATAAACGTAACAGTAATAGATAATGAAAAAGAAATAACGGTAATAGATGAAGAAAAAAAATAATGGTAAAAGATGAAGAAAAAGAAACAACAGTAATAGATGAAGGAAAAGAAATAACGGTAAACGATGAAGAAAAAGAAACAACAGTAATAGATGAAGAAAAAGAAATAACGGTAAACGGCACTCACTCCTCTTAGGTTTTTTTCATTCTCTCCTTTTTCAACAAGGCAACACATGTATATATAGGGAACAAATTAGGGTTAACACCAAATTGTCAATAATGTCCCTAAAGCCCATTTTAAAGCCCAAACTAAATAATTAGTTAAGAAAAAATAAAATTTAAATAATTTAAAATAAACTTAAAATAAAAACTAATAATCCTATTTATTCCTAAAATAAAAAATATTATAAAAAGAACAAAATTTTTTCCAATATTTTTTATTTTATGATTTTTTGGATATTTTTATGAATAATTTAGAAAAAAGTGAAAAAAATAATATTTTAAATAATGATTTAATTAAAATACGAAAATAATAATTAAATAATAATAAAAAAAACTAATTTTGTTATTTTTTAATGAAAGATAGAAAAATTTAGAGTAAAAATAATAAAAAAACAAAAAGTGACAAAGGTGGGATTTGAACTCTCAACCTCTCACACTCACAACCCCTTACCCATGTCCTCTTGCCAATTGTGCCATTTTATTTATAAGAAAAAAATGCATGCCATATGATATTTACCTGCAAAAAGTCAAACGACTACACAAATTTGTTAGTAATTGATTAAATGCAATAAAAATGCAATGAAATGCAACGACAAATCTTAGGGCAAAATTTGGGGTATTACAGCTCTGCTCGGGGATGCTCTCTTCAAACCATTGGCAACTGATTGTGCTCTGCGGGGGATTGACCCAAACTGGGGTTGATTGCGCGCAGCACACTGCTGGGAATGCCCTCTACTATCAAGGATATCAATCTTAATCTACTGGGGATACTCCTGATCCTACTCTGATACGGGGTAAAATACAATCTCGACTCTTCTGGGGATAATACGCAACTTTCATCTGCTGAAGAGTAACAATTCTGATTTAACCACATACCCAATAAATTCAAACATTAATCGGAGCACTGGTATCCGTCGAGCTTCGTATCGGGGAACATGACAACATGCGAGTCATTGGGAACTACTGTGTAAGATACCTTTAGGTTTTTGCTTTTCTGGTTTGGGATAAACATGGATTATGTACACAGTGGAAGATATGGAAAATACTAGACGAGAACTAGCATTCAAGGGTAGGCTACCAGACGAGAACTGATAGGAAAATAGATTAGGAAAATTGAACGGAAATTGATTTGATAACGACATGTACCAGACGAGAACTGATACAACACTTGAAGAAACGATGACCCAAATGAGAACTGGTTGCAATAAACTACACCAGACGGGAACTGATGCTTACAATAAACTACACCAGACGGGAACTGATGTTTACGAAAGGGTGGGCCAGACGAGAACTGGTTACCGGTTTGCCAGGCGAGAACTGGACTTTGGAAACAACTGGTTACTGACACGCAACAGGTTTAGACTGCAGGTCAATGATCCAACGACAGCAAGGCCTTTTTCGGAATGTTAAGGTTTTTTGATAAGAGTAATGACACGATTCCCCGATACTCAACTCCGGCTGGGGATAAACAGACTGGCTTGAATAACTTGCCCCAGTGCACTTCAATTTGCCCCAATCTAACTCTTGGGAGTACTTGCTCTGAACAGCTTGCTATGAGAAGACTTCGAGATTACTTGCCCAGGTACCTGTACGACAAAAGGATTCAACCTCAATCAAACACTTGTCAACCCAATTGGTTTCAACATTTCTGCGGTGACTTGCCCCTGAATGAGCGTTCTAGCGACTTAACCTGATCTGATTATCCACCTGAAGTATCTGCTTTCAAATCTCCACGTTCTGACTAATTGCCCCTGATTGGCTCTCGAGAAGACTCACTTCTGATCAACTGCTTCTCAAATAAACTGCCCCTGATCAACTGCTGCTTCGGGACTTGTCCTCAGACTAACTGATTCCGAACTCACTGGAAGTCAATGCCCCGGGTTCGCAGGCCTTCACAACATACACCATCCTGGTTCAGACTGCTGAATTACTCAGTCCTGCTTGGCGATTCCCTGCTGGAATTTCTTTCATGCCAACTACTAACCTGCAATTATAATTGTCTATTCACGAATGGTAATCCTAATGCAATGTTTATGCAGATTTTGAAAATTTTGAGTTGTCACTCATTTACATGTCATGATTGTGAGTGACGAATGAACCAATAGTTCAAACGTAGTGCTTTCGTGGTCAGTGAAAAAATACAACAAGGATGTGACTAGCAAATCAAGAAGGAGTCAGGTTACTCAACCTTATCGTAATGCGCTTTCAGAATAAACCCTACCTCAATTAGGTCTTTTAAGTGTTGTATCGTGGTCGGGTTCACGGTTCGTGAAACAAAGGATATTTGGCTCAAATTTTGATTTGTACCCACCCCTTCTACGTGATGATCTTCGATCCTAAGGTTCAGTTAACCTGGCACAAGCGCTCGCCTCTTCGAGAGGTATGTTGAATGGTATGAACCACAATTAAGGAATTCACAGGGTTTTTTCCCGGAGTGATAGCTACTCCTTCCCGTTTTCGGTGTCTGTGTACACGACTTTGTGACTCGCTGGGGAAAAAATTTCTATTGATCCCTTCTTTTCCGTTCTTTCGATTCCCTAATTTTTGCCTGGACTAACTCCTTTTGAGTTCTTTTTTCCAATTTTCCTTTTTGAAGTCCAGCGGGATGCCCTGATTTTTGCCTAAGTATTAGCTTTCTAGATTTTTCTTTCTTTTTACTTAGAGGGCTTTCTTTCTTTTTTTCTTTTGGAATAAAGTCGTGTGACACTGGTTGTCTTGATTGCTCCGAAAGGACTGTAACTGTCTCACTCCGGGTTGGTGAGGTCTAACCATTGAAAGGTATAAACTGATTGGTCCTTGAAAGACAACACTCCTCTGTAAGACTTGAATGCTCGGTCAAGCTAACTGACAACTACCCTGCCCCGGGTTAAGATGTGAGGGTTTAAAAGTCCGAAAAAACTTCTACTTCCTGGCTCGAAGTGGTTAACAAGGGACTAACTCCTTATATCTCCAGTGTTTAGGGGATTTGAAACAATGCCTTGTACGTCATCGGTAAGGTCTTATCTGAAAGCATACGATCATCGGTCATGAGTTTAGTTTCGTCATCCTCCCTCCAATCTTTGCTAGTCACAGTGATAAAGTGGAGTGAATAAAATGCAAGTGTCAGTGCAATGCAGTAAATGAGCGACAGCGACATGATTAATTCAGAAAAATGCATAGTCACTTTATTATTATCACCATTCGAAACATACAATGTCTAAAAGTAGGTAGTAACTAACAGAAAAGAAACTACAAATGCAAATGATATAAAGTCTGAGGACTGCCAATGCTGAGGCGCCCGCCTGTCTGGACCACTGGCTTTTGCTGGGGAATACTTTCCGAGTCTGCTTAGACAGCTGAGCGGTTGGTATGAACAAACAGAAGTCCTTCTCGAAAGGAAATGCGATCTTGGTCGATCAACTGCTGTACCTTCTCCTGAAACGCTTTACAATCTTCAGTTGAATGCCCCGGTGATCCGCCATGATAACCACACTGAACATGGGGATTATACCCAGGAGGGTAAGGCTCTGGCACAGGCTTGAGAGCTTTAGGTTCCACCAAAGAACTCTGGATCAACGATGGTAGCAGCTGGCTATACGGCATAGGCACTGGGTGAAAAGGAGCTTTCCTCCGTTCCAAATTGTTGCGAGGTCTGTTCTGATTCTGACGCTGATTCTGATAACCTCGACCACGAGTTCGCTGCTGTGCAATGGAAGCGACATAAGACTCCTGATAGGGTGCCCCAGGCACGGCTGTCTGTCCAGCGTAACAAGCCACAGGAGGTACCGATCTCTGATAAGATGAAGAACCCACAAAATTCACTGATTCGCTTCGAGGATATTAAACCTTTGGCATGACTACATTGATCACAACTCCTTCTTCACTCTGATAGTCACAAGGATATTCAGTTTCACCAGCTTGATCATTTGAAGTAATCTGAATTTTCCTGATTCTTATGGCATACTCAAGGCGTTCTCCTAATGTTACCACGTCAAAGAAACTTAATGGAAGTCCAAGCAATCTTTCGAAGTACGGATCTTGTAGGGAATCTACAAACATGCTTGTCAACTCTCGGTCTAAAAGCGGTGGATGCACTCTAGCAGCAAATTCTCTCCATCTCTGAGCATACTTCCTGATAGGTTCATTGTTCTCTTGAGACAGTTCTTGCAACTGCATGCGATGGGGAGCTATGTCTAGATTATAATCGTACTGCTTCAGAAAAGCTCAGGCTAAATCCATCCATGACTGAATCTGATTTCTTTCTAACTGCATATACCACCTCAAAGATGCCTCAGCCAGACTATCTTGAAAGCAATGAATCATCAATTTGTCATCTCGCACAAACGAAGTCATTCTTCGACAGAACATCATCAAATGTTGCTTCGGACAACTATATCCTGTGTACTTCTCAAATTTCGGCACTTTGAACTTATAAGGCAACACCAGGTCAGGAACCAAACACATGTCTGCAGCATCCAGGTTAACAACATCTTTCATTTTCAAAGCTTTCATTCCTTCTTCCAACGCTCGGAGTTTTCTATCCGTCTCAAGAGCTCTTGGGTCTACGGTTCTGGCAACCGGAATATCTCTTCGTGGATTCATCACAGGGAAAACAACACCTTGATTGTTGACAGGAGGAGGACGCTCATTTCGGACAACAAACTGCTCGCGTCGATCTCGGTCCATAACAGAAGGCTGTACAACTTGGTCTGCAGTAACGTTGTTCACTTGCGGGAAGTCTTCCATAGAATCATACAGAGGGTTGGATGTCATAGTGAACCCTGTCAAAGTGTTAGGAGACTGGAAATTGCCTTCAGACATAGCTACCAATAGTCTTCAGCTGACTTCAATGCTTGATTCTGCTCAAATCTACTCAACCCCTAGGTAGGTCTTCTGACAATCAACAACTGCTCAGTCCAAACTCCGGGTAATCACCTTCAGGAAACAAAGGATGGATCAGAACTCTGGCTAACTGGAGGATGATATGCAATATGATGCAACACTGATATGCACATGTTATGCAAGATGCAGCAAACAACGGGACCACAGCCCCCCACACAAATCTGAATACTGCTGCGCTGCTGACGGAGTACGTTCGCTCTGAAGAGAAGACCAAAATAACGGGTAGGTTGGAAGTCAAGTTTCCTGCAAAAAAACCCCCCCACTCACAGGTGTGGACCTATATCTGTCAAGGTACGGCATCCTATGCGGTCGTCAGCGTCACAGACTTTCAAAACTGACGATACGATTCCCAGAAGGAGTGGCATCATCAAGTCTTGAAGAAGCCTCACTTAGCTAACTTCCAAATGATCGGTTCCCAGAGTCGACAATCCAACTAACCAGCAACCCGAGCCACCCAAAGGGTGGGACAAGAGGCCAACCAGAAGAACCTCGTCTGAGTGTAGATTTCGCGGGACACTAATACAAGCAAAGCCGGTAGGCGCCCACTAATCTCTACTCTAAGTCTAAGGTGCACTCAAGCCCAGGTCCGGCTTATCTCTCAATCATAGAACACCCGTCACACCCCAATAGCACAACAGCAACAGATAATATCAATAAATAAACCCCAATAGATAAGCAAACAAGCGCTAGGATTGACTCTCTTAGGGGACGTTGGATCCCACATGCATAAGGAGCTATCGCAGTCCTTAGCAGCCAGGGGACGTTGGATCCCCAGTAGACTCGTATAGGGAACTATCGCAATCCCCAGCAGAGTCGCCAGCTGTCGCTACTGCGAAAATCGGCGCCGGCTGACAGAAGAGTCGCCACCGTGCGTTATTTATCCCAACGGAGGGAAAGGAAATGCTCGAAGTAAACCTCGCAAAAAAACGGGAAAGGTATGGTCATCGCAACCAAAACCTGGGTTCGGGAGTCGGTTACGCAAGGGGAAGGTATTAACACCCCTCACGTCCATCGTACTCGATGGGATCCACGCTTGCTTAGGTTGTCTAAAGGATGCAAACAATCTATCTACGGCTGCTAAATCTAAACGGAAGGGAATTGACTCGATAGAGCGTCGCACTCTATGCCTACGTATTCTCAAGAGAGAAAGTCAGAGTCAACGTAGTTCGGGACTACGGGGAAATTGGCTCGCCAAGACCTCGCGTCTTGTGCCTACGTACTTCCACACAGCATGGAAGATCAGAGCTTACGTAGTTCGGGCTAACTACGGCTAATCTGGGTATTCTCACGCAGCAATGAGAAATCAAACTGATTTTGAAGGTTCGGGAACCTATGGGAAAAACTACGGTCTGGTCTCAAATGCACTCGGGCAAGAGAAAAAAAAGGGTAACATCAGTCGTCAGCGGGAAAGTCTCGATCGCACAGCCGCGAGAGAACAAAAGAATTAGTTGTTAGTGTGCTCGCTAGGATATCGCATCCTATGCCTACATATCCTCGTCTGGTACGAGAAATCAGAGCAGCTGTAGTTCGGCTACTTTCGGGACCACAACTCAAATCTCGTTTTATTAACATTTTGAAAAATGATTACAATGATTGAATACTGAAAATAAACTCCTAGGAAATACTATCCTATCCTATCCTGAAAAATCAAATGGAAAATAGTCCCCTAACAAGTGGACTTTTAAAGCTATCTCTAAAAGTGTAAAAAGTCCCCTAACAAATGGACTTCTAAACTACCTCTAAAAAGGTGTTAAAGAATTTCTATGAAAAATGTATCCTAAAAGAAAATATTAAAAGTATGAACTAATATTTTTTCCCAATTTTCCTATACTCATATTTCACTATTTTCTTTTTCTCAAATATTTTCTCTCAATATTTCTCTTCTCTATTCTTTTATTCTTTTCTTTTATTTTTCTCCCAAATATTCATTTTCAATATTTCTTTTCTTCTCTTTGCAAATATTCTTTTCTTCCTTTTTTCCAATATACTTTTTCAATATTTTTTTTTCTCATTTCTTTTCCATATTATTTTTTTCAAATACTTTCTTTTTCTATTTCTTTTTTCAATATTTCTTTTTCCAACTATTTTCTCTATTTCTATTTCTAACAAAAAATAAGAAAATGAAAACAACAAAAAAAAATAATAAAGAAAAATACAAAGGGGGGGGGGGGAATACAGTACAGGGGTACAAGCAGCAGAAATAATAAACAAATCGGGCCCAGCCCAGTATACAACAAAAACGGGGGCGGGTGCAGCAAGTGAAACGAGGGGTGCATTGCCAGCCATCTCGTTGGGCCCAGCCCAATGCCCACCCAGGAAAGGAAAAAAAAACGGAGGGAGGTGTTGCCAAAAAACGGGGGTCCGTACGGACAACAACAAACTGATGGGCCCAAGGCCCAATCCACGTGGGGTCTCCTTCCTTTCTTTCTCAATTCACTCTCAGAACCCTAAAACTCCTTTTCCACTGTTCATGGCGCCGTAAACCCTCTCTCGTTCAAACCTCTGTCTCCAACCTTCTTTCTCGATCTTATTCACCCTCACTCAACCCCATCGTTCACACCTCCAACCAAAAACTTCATGAATCTTGTAATCACTAATGAAATAACCACAACCTACGCAATCGACGCCAACTGATCCACGGCTTGACAATCTCAGAAGAAGTTCTTGAAGAACTCGTGGTCCATGTTCTTGACGAAAACCTAACTATGATAATACCTGAGAAAAAACTGGAGAAGTTGAAGAATTTTGATGTTACCAGATGGATATTGATGTTTGAGCGCCTTGAAGATTTGGAAATCTGATGATGAACGACGTTGATGAGTTTTCTGGCGATTTCTGGGATGATGATGAACGCGATTGAAGGCGTTGTTGAATCTGGAAACGGTTGAAAAATTGTTGAAGATTCATAGTGTTGGACGAAGCTTGCATGTGAATCTGGACGGAAGGAGAGTGTTCGTTGTTTGTCTGCGCGTTTGGTGATTCCTGGAGAATCTTCATGAAGGTGGAGCAACAACGAGCACGATGAAGGTTTCTTGAAGGCGATTTGAAGACCTTTGCGTGTCTGGAGATTTCTTGGTGATTTTGAAGTTCGGTGAAGAGCCTTGTTGGAAGATCTTGAGGGTTGAAGGAGAAATCTGAAGAACACCTGAAGGTTGCCATTGATGTACGTGATGAACACCATGCATGTTCTTCAAAATTCTGGGGAAAGATGAATCTTGTATGCTTGGTGATTATTGGATGAACATTGAAGATGATGCTGATCAGAAACTGGAAATTTGTATGAACACACGAAGAACATGTTGAGTTTTCCGGTGAGATAATGAAGCTTCCGGCGAGGTTTCCGGTAGCGTCTGATGATGAAGATCGGGGGAAAGGATGAAGGTCGAAGAAAGAAGATGAAGATTCTGGGTTTCTCAGTTTTCCGGTGAAGTTCACGGTGGTCGGAGGAAGTTACGGTCGCCGGAATTGGTTAACGGCGGTGGTTGCATGGCCGCCGGCCATGCAACTGGTGGAGTTCTGGTGAGGACGCATGGCGAGGTTAGTGGAGGCGGTGGTTGCATGCGTGCCACATGGGAGTGGCGTGGCAGAGAGAGGGAGAAGTGGGGTACGCGTGTCCTGCATGCAACGAATGTGGTGGGGTCCTCCTTCTGCATACACGTGGATCAGACTATATAGTGGACTTGGCAATTTCTGGACCTGCATGAATTGGGCTTCGCAAATAACTTGGATAATTATGGCCCAACTGAAAAACTGGATAAAATGGACTACTGATGGATTAAAATGAATTGATTAATGAATGATTAGCTGACTAATTGGATAACCAAAAATGATTAATGATGAACTAATGCCAAGGATTAATATGAATGATATGGATTAACGTGAAATGCTGAGTTGATTAATGGAAATAAAATGGATTAGTGGACTAAGGGACACGTGATATGATGAATTGATTAACATGGATTAATGGATGATGTGATTAATGAAAATGAATTAGCATGAATGAGGATGATTAATGAATCTGATGGACCTAGTAAAATCCTAATCCAAATTAAAACAAACAATTAATACTCTAAACCTTATTAACATCTATATTGAGAAACTCTATTTATTAATAAAAGGACAACTATATTCTATATTAGAAGAAATATTCTAAAAACAATCTATATTAACTCTTAATATCTATTAAAACTATATTCTAGAAAACTAAAATCTATTAAAATTCTATCAAGAAAATCTATATTATTCTATTAAGAAAATGGTAAAAAATCTATTTAATATCTAATATATTCTAAAAAAAAAATAAATTAAAACTATTAAAACTATTTAAAAAACTATTAATATTCTAAAATGATTAAAATCTATTAAAACCCTAATAATGGTCAATAAAATCCAGAAAAATCACAATAATTCCCGAAGGAACAAAAATAGCACCGAACGACAAATAACACTGCGAGAGCGCACCAAAATAGCCGGCAAAAATCAAAAGACACCGAAATATCCCTAAAAACAACAGCGCGAGCTGAAAATACCAGGAATAGCACGAATTCCCAAAAATACGATTCTACCTATCTAAACTGATTAAAAAACACCTGAGACGCGAGACTAGGGCTGTGATCCCGATAAAATCAAAACAACTGAAAAATGCACTGTATGCGATATGCAGATGCGAATGCAATCATGCGTCGAAACATAGGACCAGATACGGGACCCGGTTGGTCAAATTTTGGGGTGCAACAATGTGTATTTGTTCTTGACAGAGCAGGTTTATGATTGGGATCAGAGGATCTCATCAGCATATGTATGGTTGTTCTTGACAGAGCAGAGTTATGGTCCTGTATCAGAGGACCTTA
The DNA here is from genome assembly GCA_963859935.3 of Lathyrus sativus. Taxonomy (NCBI): domain Eukaryota; kingdom Viridiplantae; phylum Streptophyta; class Magnoliopsida; order Fabales; family Fabaceae; genus Lathyrus; species Lathyrus sativus. The sequence continues at coordinate 212,193,057 of OZ012739.1, read as the reverse complement.
TCTTCAGAGATGTGTATTTGTTCTTGACAGAGCAGGTTTATGATTGGGATCAGAGGATCTCATCAGCAGATGTATGGTTGTTCTTGACAGAGCAGAGTTGGTCCTGTATCAGAGGTCCTTATTATCATATGTGTGTTCTTGACAGAGCAGATTTGTGGTCCGATACCAGGGTTTTCTTATTATCAGATATAGTGGTTGTTCTTGACAGAGCAGCATTATGGTTTTGTGGATACAGAATCTCCACAGCGCAGTTGTCTTGATCTCCTGCTGCATGATTGCATTTTACATTGCTTTGCATACCCATTTGCATTTCATTAACGTGTGTCTGGATTGCAGGTACCGTTTCCCCCGATCCAGGATTTCTTGCCTCCTATTGTATTGTTATGGGTTCTCTGAGGAAGACCGTGGCTTACAAGCTCCCTGCTCCTGATGTTGTTCAGCTGACTGGTTTGATTGCTTTAGCAGATGATTCTGTGAGAGATGAATTCAGAAAGTCTTACGGTAAATTGCTCAGTTTGGTTCGTAAACCCTCTGTGTTTGAGTTGAATGGGTTGCACGCTCTGCTGCAGTTCTACGATCCTCCGTTGAGATGCTTTACTTTCCAGGATTTTGTTCTCGCACCCACACTAGAGGAGTATGTTGATTTGTTAGGTGTGCCTATCAAGAGTCATATGCCCTTTGTCCATATGGATGCTGAGCCTAATCTGGCTAGTCTAGCTCCGTCACTTCATCTGGATGACTCCGAGTTGGTATTGTCTAGTTGGAACAAGGTTCCCGATTTCTGTAACACCCCGTTCTAACCCAACGCATATTTAAAATAAATCAAAATCAGAGTGCACGAATTTTGCAGGCATGACGACCGTCATGGAGTCGTGACGACCGTCACACGCACAAAAACTGAGACGCAACAAAGGTGTCACATATTCGACTTACAAAAACATACATTTCACCATTTAATTGGACAACATGCATTCAGTGATGACACATAGCACATACTCTTGGATGAACAACTAATAACAACTCACATAACATCTTAATTACATAACAACATATTCATTCGCAGCGGAACATAATGCACTTTCAACATTTATGAAAATCAGTGTGATACCAGAAATTACAACCAAAACCCCATTAAAATTCAGCAAGTACTTCAGCTTGCATATATTCATTAAACAACTAGTTTTCCATCAAAATTCAGCACTACCGATTCTTCGGCTTAGTGCGTACAACCAGCATTCGGTGCATTAACAAAAAACACACCCAATTCAACTAAAATACTTAGTAAAATTCAGCAACAAGAAAACATCAAATAAACAACATAAACAATCGTTCATCCCCCCCCAAGAGTGCTACGTATCAAAGCGACCAACGACACCTTACGGGAACTACGCTCTATTCTTGACTACCTGCAAATTACCACCAGAGGAGGTAACATACAACGGAAAAGGGTGAGATATCAATAATATAACATAAAGCATGATAGAAAACATGCCGGAACTCATCACAGCATTATAGGTTTCGAAATCATAAACATCATCGACAACAACTGCGAGTAATCCATATCTCACATAAACAACATTAACATACAACTAGCGTAACCATGCGACTTTATGCGACTCAACTATGCATATGCATGTGGTACCATTTCGGAGCAAAACTCCGCAACCAAAAATTTGCCACTAAGGGCCAACCATCGCCAATCCAGGCCAATTTGCCACTAAGGGCCAACCATCGCCAATCCAGGCCAATTTAACGCCAATACAGGCACGACCAAAATTTTTGCCACTAAGGGCCAACCGTCGCCAATCCAGGCCAAATGATATGCCATGCAATGCACCTATTATGGACTACAACACAACCAGAACAACCATACAATGAAGCTTTATGCTTACAACCAAAACGTCCATAACAGAGCATCACAACATCATACAACTCATGTGATCATCATATTCCACTTATTCACATACGGGGACAACAATGATATCATATATATTTCTACCTGTTCGTATACAGGAACAACAACAATTCCCATTTCTATATGTTCATATACAGGGACAACAACAACCTTAATATCAACAATTAAGAACTCCGCATATTATTGTAATAACAACATTACGGCATTTATCCACATAATTAGTTACCAATCAGTCACAACTAGGTGACTGCCCTTTTTGGACCAGTACCTAAAGCTGGCGCCTTAGACCAACTCAGTCATCTTGACGCCCATTAGGGAAAAACCATTAGAGCGTTGTATGAATAACCGTATAGCATATTCGTTCTACGCATTTTCCCATAAGCAAAACCTTAGGGCATCGCACTAATAACCACATAACACATTCATTCTTACATAGAAATCTGGTCCCATTAGGGAAACCTTTTCCTTAACATTTATCGATTAACGAAGACTATACCTATGACTCGATCCCCACATGAATTCGATCATACTCCCAGTTATAGAATTGAACCCCACCCTTACCTTAGAATTGAGGCCAATTCCACGCTTTCCGATTCCGCTTCTGCTCTACGGTGATTTTTCTGCAGAAATCTTCCGAATTCGCCGATGGATGATTCTTTGCTCTCCACTTCTCTCAATGCGTAACTTCTCTTTTCTGTCTTTCCTTTCCCAAAAAATGATGTAATTGAGGGTAAAAGAGTCTACAGGAATATATATTCGCTACAAAATCTCTTTCCACCAGAACACGTTCAAATTCTGCATAACTGCAGTTTTTGCTCGTGTGACGGTCGTCACACTCCTGTGACGGTCGTCATAGCAGCAAAATTAAATTTTTTTAAATTTTTTTCTAGATAGAAAATCTCTTTAGCTTTCCAACGCTTTGAACGGGGGTCAAATCCGACTTACGGATCAAGAGATATGAATTTTCAAAGTTTTCCGACAAAACTAGAATTTTTCTGACAATTCGACCGATTCAATTCCTTTCTTCGAGACGAACTCATACTCAAATACGACTACGATGCAACGAGACATGGCAAAGTCATAATTGGATTTAATCGAAATAAAATGGGCGTTACAACTCTCCCCCACTTAAAAGAGTTTCGTCCTCGAAATTACATCGATTCAACCAACTCCGGATACGACTCTCGCATCCCAATCTTCCAAATTACCTCTACCAAAGAATCCTTTTACCTCGAAGTTGCTTCTCGTCCATCAACTTGAACTATCAATGCCTCAACAATCAAATCATCCTTCACTTGTACACTATCCATCTGAATCAATGTACTTCCTCAGCTTGGACACATGAACACATCATGCAATTCCCACAAGCGACAGCGGTAAAACAGCCTAGCATGCTACTTTCTCCACGCTTCCGCTGCGCCACTCTGATACAGATAAACAAAACATAGTGGTATTTCCGAGACCTCACGCTCGACCAACACCAGTTACTATCGTAACTCTCAAAACACATCTTATCTTGGATCCTTTTAATCTTTTCAATCGTCTCTTACACAATCTCATGTCCGAGCACTACACTCTCGCCGGACATACATCAACATAACTCAACAAATCCTCTACATACTGAATAGTTCTCTCTGTCTGTCCATCCTTCCACGGATGCTAGAAAGAATCCAACTTCGACATGACATTCAAACGTCTGCAAAACTCTCCCAAAATCTCAATGAAGAACTCAGGTTCCCATCTGACACAAAATTCGACGGCACCTCATACAACTTCACAACTTCATCGATACACATCTCAGCTAGCTTCAGCATAGACTGGTTCTCCCTCATTGGTAAGAAATGGGTTAATCTTGTCAATTCATTCATAACCAACCAAATCGAATCATATTCCTTCAAATTCTTTGGAAAACCCGTCACAAAATCCATGGAAACACTATCCAATATCCATTCTAGAGTTTCTCACGGTTGCATCAACCCAACAAGTTTCTGATGCTCAACTTTCTACTTCTGACAAGTCAAACATGCATACACAAATCGTGTTACATCACACTTCATACCAGGCCACCAAAACAGATTCTTCAAATCACTATACATATTCGTCGCTCCCGGATGAATACTCAACTTACTCCTGTGACTCTCTATCTACGGCCACCAAAACAATTTCCTTAAATTCGGTCGCATCCTCATGGCACTTGGATGGATACTCCATCTATCTCAAGGCACTTCTTCAAGAGTATTCTTACTCCACTCAACAACATTTTTCTGCCCAAGACACTTCGCTAGGCGAATCTCTCGGCGAACATGACAGTCCGGATTTCTATTTTCGACCGTTAAACGACTTTCGTATGTCCGATTTCGATTCCGTAAAAAGCTGCGATCTTAGAATTCGACGTACAACAACAATTTCACACTTAGGAGACCATTCGGCATAGTTTCAACTTGAAATATTTTAAACCTCAAGTACACCAATATTGCTTTCCACGCCCAACCTCTTCTCACAATCACCAGAAATCACTGTCCACCCTCTATTCGACTTCACAATCTGCTGCCTTAGAATACACCCCAGACACAAGTCTCAAAACCACTCAATCAAATTAATTCCTCGACCATCCAAACAGACATACAATGTGGAGTTCTCAATATCGGACTAGTTTCCGTAACTAAGTCGACCACAAACTCCATCACGACATATCGCGATACCACTTCCACAAATTCGAAAATCAACTCTTCGACTTTGATTCATCAACTTCAACCAATCTACCAACTCAAACCAGATTTTCTGACCTTCTCGAATGTCCTCAAGAATACTACTAGTAAGTTCTAACACACACGGCTTAACCCCATAACAAGTCTCTTCACAGACCAAACTGGTATCGCCAAACTGCTCAATCGGTTCTAACTCTTTTCACCATCCTCATTGTTACTGGTAAGGCTTTCAAATCAAAGCATCAGCTACCACGTTATATACCGAAAACACACAGTATGATAACATATCCACCGCACCCGTTCACGACGGTAAAATTGTCAAAATGACACGTTTTGAATATTCTGCTATAATTGGCTCATTCACTGACTCCAAAACCAATTTTCCTAGAAAGATCATCTCGTTAGCTTCCCGTCACTTCGAACGGGAGTCAAAACCGACATACGGTTCAAGAGTTATGAATTTTCGAAGTTTTCCGAAAAACCAGAATTTTGCCCAAAATCTGCTGCGGGAATTCTGCATTTTTGCCCGAAAATTCGACTGTTTCAATTTATTTCTTCGAAACAAACACATATTCATACTCCCCTAACATATGGCATTGAATTAGAACCATCAAACGCGATTTCTACGACGTCCGATTTCAATCCGAATCTTAGATCCTCAAATCTCCAAAATGCCAAAACTTGCCAAATCAACCACATTTTATAAAACAAGCATACTCAATCACGACTTAACATTACCCGACACAACTACGCAATCTACTCCAACTTTCGTCTGTAAAACATCGCTTCCTCACCAAATCTCAGATTAAGCAATTTCAGCCTCCAACTCTGGCACAACTACAACAATGACCAACTCTTGAGCACTGGTCAGATAATTCTTCTTACGTACTTCAAGTCGCCTTAAAGCATAACTAACTCGCTGAAGTTACTCTTAACATATCTCCAAATCATATCAACAAAGCATCTCCAAACACCACCACTAGTCCCGTCGGGTTTGGCAACAATCAACACACGATTCGTCGACAACTCTCTCGAAAATTCCAATCAAAATGCACATCTCTGCACCTTCTTACATCGACCGACTCATCAAAACAATTCTTGAGCACTTAGCTCCACTCCAAACAATTCACTGCTCACGCCCTCCAAGCTTGCAACACACGTCTATCCCATCCAACACAATCCCATCTACTATTAACAAGAGATTAAGGGTGATCAGTTCCTCAATTTGTCAAGAGGCAGCCGAAAATCATGATGGGGTACCAACCATCTTTGCCAAACTATGAGAGCATCCAACCACACACTGAGCCTTCACTCTGCACTTGCAGCATTCCGGAGAAACACATGCTTCTCCCCCACTTGAATCCTTCCCACTTCTGCGGACAAAGGCTAGACGACAAACATGTACCGGCAGTGTTTTCACACACATGCCGCACACAAGGGATTAAACAACAACATTAGACAACTTGGCCGGACGGACCGACCTGCTCTGATACCAATTGTAACACCCCGTTCTAACCCAACGCATATTTAAAATAAATCAAAATCAGAGTGCACGAATTTTGCAGGCATGACGACCGTCATGGAGTCGTGACGACCGTCACACACACAAAAACTGAGACGCAACAGAGGTGTCACATATTAGACTTACAAAAACATACATTTCACCATTTAATTGGACAACATGCATTCAGTGATGACACATAGCACATACTCTTGGATGAACAACTAATAACAACTCACATAACATCTTAATTACATAACAACATATTCATTCGCAGCGGAACATAATGCACTTTCAACATTTATGAAAATCAGTGTGATACTAGAAATTACAACCAAAACCCCATTAAAATTCAGCAAGTACTTCAGCTTGCATATATTCATTAAACAACTAGTTTTCCATCAAAATTCAGCACTACCAATTCTTCGGCTTAGTGCGTACAACCAGCATTCGGTGCATTAACAAAAAACACACCCAATTCAACTAAAATACTTAGTAAAATTCAGCAACAAGAAAACATCAAATAAACAACATAAACAATCGTTCATCCCCCCCAAGAGTGCTACGTATCAGAGTGGCCAACGACACCTTACGGGAACTACGCTCTATTCTTGACTACCTGCAAATTACCACCAGAGGAGGTAACATACAACGGAAAAGGGTGAGATATCAATAATATAACATAAAGCATGATAGAAAACATGCCAGAACTCATCACAACATTATAGGTTTCGAAATCATAAACATCATCGACAACAACTGCAAGTAATCCATATCTCACATAAACAACATTAACATACAACTAGCGTAATCATGCGACTTTATGCGACTCAACTATGCATATGCATGTGGTACCATTTCGGAGCAAAACTCCGCAACCAAAAATTTGCCACTAAGGGCCAACCGTCGCCAATCCAGGCCAATTTGCCACTAAGGGCCAACCATCGCCAATCCAGGCCAATTTAACGCCAATACAGGCACAACCAAAATTTTTGCCACTAAGGGCCAACCGTCGCCAATCCAGGCCAAATGATATGCCATGCAATGCACCTATTATGGACTACAACACAACCAGAACAGCCATACAATGAAGCTTTATGCTTACAACCAAAACGTCCATAACAGAGCATCACAACATCATACAACTCATGTGATCATCATATTCCACTTATTCACATACGGGGACAACAATGATATCATATATATTTCTACCTGTTCGTATACAGGAACAACAACAATTCTCATTTCTATATGTTCATATACAGGGACAACAACAACCTTAATATCAACAACTAAGAACTCCGCATATTATTGTAATAACAACATTACAACATTTATCCACATAATTAGTTACCAATCAGTCACAACTAGGTGACTGCCCTTTTTGGACCAGTACCTAAAGCTGGCGCCTTAGACCAACTCAGCCATCTTGATGCCCATTAGGGAAAAACCATTAGAGCGTTGTATGAATAACCGTATAGCATATTCGTTCTACGCATTTGCCCATAAGGAAAACCTTAGGGCATCGCACTAATAACCACATAACACATTCATTCTTACATAGAAATCTGGTCCCATTAGGGAAACCTTTTCCTTAACATTTATCGATTAACGAAGACTATACCTATGACTCGATCCCCACATGAATTCGATCATACTCCCAGTTATAGAATTGAACCCCACCCTTACCTTAGAATTGAGGCCAATTCCACGCTTTCCGATTCCGCTTCTGCTCTACGGTGATTTTTCTGCAGAAATCTTCCGAATTCGCCGATGGATGATTCTTCGCTCTCCACTTCTCTCAATGCGTAACTTCTCTTTTCTGTCTTTCCTTTCCCAAAAAATTATGTAATTGAGGGTAAAAGAGTCTACGGGAATATATATTCGCTACAAAATCTCATTCCACCAGAACACGTTCAAATTCTGCATAACTGCAGTTTTTGCTCGTGTGACGGTCGTCAGCAGTGCGCCAAAGACGGATGTTGAGTCGTGTTTAACACCATTCTCGCTCTGTGCATATATGGCATCATTCTGTTCCCCAATATGCCTGACTTTGTGGACTTCGACGCCTTCCACATCTTTGCTTCAGGGAATCCAGTCCCTACCTTGATAGGAGATGTCTACCATTCCGTCCACTACAAAAATGAGAACAAAAGGGGCAAGAATGTCTCGTGCTGTGTGCCCCTGCTTTATAGATGGCTTGATAGTCATCTACCCAAGAGGGGCCCCTTTACTGCGTCCGCAGCCACAACTGAGTGGTCTGAGCGTTTGATGAGTCTATCAGCGGAGGATATTGACTGGTTTGACAGAGATAGGTTGGGTACCGAGATTATCTGTAGCTGCAGCGGATTTCCAAACGTGCCTTTGATAGGCAGGAAGGGCTGTATAAACTATAATCCGTCTCTGCTGGTCCGACAGTTTGCTTACGCTTTGAGAGCTTCGCCGAAGGATGAAGAGGTGCAGGAATCTCTGTACCTCACTGGTCTTCTAGAGGGGGATATGTTATCTAAGCTTCAGCGCGCTTGGAATGGTACCAGTAAGAGGGGAAAACCATTGCTGGGGAAAAGTAATAGCCAGGTCTACGCCCCATATGTGACTTGGATCAGAGCCAGAGCAGGTGCTATAGGGATGCCGTTTCCTCCTGCCAAGCCAGAAAGCCCTCCAGTGATTGAAGAGCCTACCACCGTGCCTATTCAGCAGCATAATCAGGTGTTAGCTGAGAGAGATGAGTTGAAGAAGGCAAATGAAGAATTGGAGAAAGAATTGGCTCAGCTCCGAAGCGGGAGAAGCGAAGCTGTTCATTCCTTCAAGAGGCAGACCGAGCTGGTGAACCAGCTGGGGACAGACTTGACTAAGCAGGTAGCTGAGCGCGAGCGCATGGGTCGAGACTTCAAAGCTGTCAACGATGTGTTGGCCACGAAGAAGCAGCACTTAGATGAAGCGTATCGGAGGATATCCAAGTTTAACCAGCATTGGAAGGCCTCCCTAGCCAACAGGAAAGAGCGGGAGGATAAGCTGATGCATCAGATCTCCAAGCTGAAAGCCCAGGTGAAGGCTAGTGAGGAGAGGTTTGATGAAGAAACCACTCGCAGATATGCCGCCGAAGGCCAGCTCAACAGGGCTCTTGGTAACCTGAGGGAGCGCAAACTGACGTTTGAGTCCAAGAAGCGGAAGTTAGAAGATTGTTTCGGCGAAGGAGCATGGGAATATTCGGTCGAAGGTCTTTAGTACACTATTATGCAGAGGGAGTTACTCGTCGAAGGGTTACTCACTCGGCCTGGTCATCCAGAAACGAAGGGGTTGTTAGAAGAGTTTCGCGCCCGTGGCTGTGCTTGACTATTTGTATTCCTTTTGTTGTGATCATTGTTGTATGCTGACCATCACCAGGCTTGTTGGTTGAGGTCATGCTATTGATTCATCTTGTACTCACCGACGTTGTGTACTGCCTTGATGGGTTCTCTTTATATATATGAGATGTTATTTCCATGACTGGACTCAGACTTCTTATTATCAGCACTGGCACTCAGGCACTAGGATCAGGGGATACTTCCCTAACGCACAGACACACGTTTGCATTTGCATGAAACATTTGCATAACGAGCACTTTGTCATTTTTTCCTAACCCTTTTGTGTTTTCAGGTTGTTTCAGGTTGTTCCAGGATTGATCAGAGACCCATCCACCGCTATCCGACCAGAGCAAATCAAACCAGAATCATGGAGCAAGTACAAACTGATGTTCAAGAACTCCGCGAAAGAATGGACCGCTTCATGGAGCTCATGCAAGCGGTCGCCAATGGCCAGGATCAGCTCAGAACCTTAGTTCAGCCTCTGATTTCAAGGGTCGATAGCAATGGCGTACTCCATGGTGGGACCGTGCCTACTCCTCCACCAGTTGAAACTCCTCAGAATGGCGTCCCTGTGACCGGGGGGAATGGCAGTGCCAACGGTAATGTGGTAGCTAACATGGGACTCAATGGTAATACGACGGGCGTCGGTAATGGGAGTCTTGAAGCTAATGTCAATGCTGGGCTGGGCAATGGCAACGCGGGTGTTGGAAATCTGTTCGGGCCTCAGCCGTGGTTAGAAGACCGTCAAGACGATGTGTGCTCTCAAAGAGGTGCTGAAGGGGAGTTGACTGCTGAAGCACGGCTAAGGTTCAAGGAACTCGAGGACAAGATGAGGAATATCGAGAACCAGAACACCCTGCGTGTTGATATGTCCAAGTTGGGACTGATTGCTAATTTCAAGGTGCCTCCCAAGTTCAAGGTACCTGACTTTGAAAAGTACAAGGGCACCACTTGCCCCCGCGTCCACCTGAGATCATATTACCGGAAAATGTCAGCTCATTCTGAGGACGAGAAGTTGCTGATGCACTTCTTTCAGGATAGTCTGTCCGGACCCTCCCTCGAATGGTACATGAGTCTGGAACCTACCAGTGTGCGCACGTGGAAGGAACTTGCTGAAGCATTTGTGCACCACTACCAATATAATAGCAACTTGGCTCCGAACCGAGTCCAACTGCAGAATCTGTCGCAAAGGAACAATGAAGGGTTCAAGGAATACGCCCAGCGGTGGCGTGAATTGGCAGCCAGGGTTCAGCCGCCGATGGTTGAACGTGAGCTTGTGCAAATGTTCGTAGCCACCCTCCCAGGGGTTTATTATGAGAAATTGGTCAGCGGTATGTATGGAACCTTCTCAGATCTCATTATCACGGGTGAGCACATTGAAAATGGGATCAAACTGGGGAAAATTCAAGGTGATTCGTCCTCAGCTGGAGGAGGCAAGAAACCTTGTGGTGGCAAAAGACGGGAAGGAGAAACGAGCACCGTGTCCAACGCCCGAAGGAAAGGCAAGGGCCCGCACCAACAGGTGGCCAGCATAACTATCCCGGCAGTTCAACAACCACAGCAGCAGCCGAATCAACAAGGGTACCAAAAGTACCAGAATCAGGCACCTCTATCGAGCCGTCACCTCGAGACTCTGCCCATGTCGTACGCGCAACTATTACAGACTTTGCTTCAGCTACAGTTGATCCAGAAGAGAACCCTGGCTCCCTTGACAGGGGCACCTCCGCCAGGTTATGACGCGAATGCAACTTGTGAATTTCACTCAGGGGCACCAGGCCACACAATAGAGAATTGCAAGGCCTTCAAGCATAAGGTGCAGGACATGGTGGACGCTAAGATCATCAACTTCTCAGATAATGTGCCAAACGTCATGAAGAACCCTATGCCGAATCATAGGGGAGGTGGGGTAAACGCCATTATTGAAGACGAGAGTTCGGATTTGTTGACTGACGTCAGAGATCTGAAGACACTGCTTAGCTTCGTTAAAGCTAAGCTGATGAAAAGAGGTTATTTCCCAGGCTGTGGGAAATTGTGTATGGGTTGTGCGACTAGTCCTGATGGATGTGAGCAGTTGATAGAAGGGATTCAAAGTCTGATGACCGAAGGAATCCTGCAATTTAGCCGAAGGGCCGAAAGCGGATCAGGTGAGGTAACGCTGAAGCAAGATGATCAGGTTGCCACCATCACCATCCCTCGCCAGATGATAACTATTTCTGCACCCATGCCGCCCACGATTACCATCACCAAAGCTGGGCCAATACCGTTCGAAAGCACTAATGCTGTCCTGTGGCACTATGGGGCAAAGGTCTACTGCAACGGACAAAGTTGGAACTAGAACCGTTTGGGTCGTCTGTGGAGAACCTAGTGGGCGTTAGCGGAATCACTCGCAGCGGAAGAGTGTTTGCACCACCTGAGGTCGTAACGGACAAAGCGGATAAAGCTGATGTGACCGATAAAGGGAAGAGTAAAGTCGTTGAAGAGATCCCTCGTGGGGTAGAAAAAGACTTACTTGTTAAAGACGTCGAGGAATTTACGAGGTTGATTAAAAAGAGTGACTACAAGATCGTGGATCATCTCCATCAGACACCCTCGAAAATTTCCATCCTGAATCTGTTGCTGTGTTCTGAGGCACACTGCAACGCACTGCTGAAGGTGTTGAACGCCGTATATGTACCGCAGGAAATATCGGTAAACCAGTTAGAGGAGGTCGTAGCCCACATGAATGCTGGAAATGGGTTGGGGTTCACTGACCTAGAGCTGACGCCGAAGGGGAGGAATCACAATAGCGCCCTGCACATCTCGATAGAGTGTAGGGGAACAATTATGTCTCACATGTTGGTAGACACTGGGTCGTCGCTCAATGTTCTTCCGAAGAAGGCATTGATGAAGTTGGATACTCGCGGAGTGATCTACACACCCAGTGATCTGGTTGTGAAAGCGTTCGATGGAACCAAACGCCATGTTTTCGGGGAGGTGACGTTGCCAATCTAAGTCGGGCCGGAAACATTCGACGCGGTCTTTTACATTATGGACATCATGCCTGCCTACAACTGTCTCTTAGGCCGGCCGTGGATCCATTCTGCTGGTGCCGTGACTTCCACATTGCACCAGAAGCTCAAGTACGCTGTCGGAGGTAGCATCGTGACTGTTTGTGGCGAGGAAGACATAATGGTGAGCCATTTGTCGTCCTTCAAGTATGTTGAGATGGATGGGGAAATCCACGAAACCATATGCCAAGCGTTCGAAGCTGTTAAAGTCAAGGACGTAGCTCCTGTGGTCACTGAAAAGCCAGAGATGACTCTCTCTTCCTTCAAGGAAGCCCGGGCCGTTGTTCAAGCCGGATCTACCCCAGGCTGGGGACGAATTTTGGAGATACCTAACAAGCAAGACAAGTTCGGGTTGGGATACTCTCCTACGGCTGAAGCCTCCTCTTCTAGCAGTGCATCACGAGGTAAAGGGCCGATCCAGTTTACCAGTGGCGGGGTGATATTTGAAAGCGTCAACGCAGTGTCTGAAGACAGCGGAGATAGCGACTGTGACTTAGACTCTTGGATCCAGCCAAGCAAACCAGGCGAGAGCCTCAACAACTGGTCCGTCAAGGGTATCATCCAGATGACAAGCAAAGAGTAATGATTTACTTTTTCCAATCATTGTACCACCTTATGTCCTACCCGGGGCATAGTGGTTTTATTGTCAGGGCCTCGTTTGATTATGTACATGCATTTTATCAATAAATCAAAAGGCGTTTTTCTTCGTATTCAAATATTGTGATCTCTGTTATTCCTGTTTTATATCTGTTTTGAAAAACAATAAAATGGCAATGGGGTTTGTGTTGACCTGCATATCCTTGTATTAAGCTTAACCCTTGTTATTGCAGGATCCGCATAGCAGATAACATCGACTCTGGACCTTCTACGACTCACTTCGACTTCGATTGCCCGATCTATCAAGCCGAAGAAGAGATTGACGAAGAAGAAGACCTTCCCGAAGAGTTGACCCGCTTGTTGAAACAATTGCCTCATGAAGAAGAGATTGAGATCGTGAATCTGGGTTCTGAGGAACTTGTCAGGAACGTCAGGATAGGGGCTGCATTGCAGGGTGATGTCAAGCAAAGATTGGTCGAGATGCTAAGAGAGTATAGTGACGTCTTCGCTTGGTCATACGAAGATATGCCCGGACTTGACACTGACATCGTGGTCCACCACTTCATTGTACCACCTTATGTCCTACCCGGGACATAGTGGTTTTATTGTCAGGGCCTCGTTTGATTATGTACATGCATTTTATCAATAAATCAAAAGGCGTTTTTCTTCGTATTCAAATATTGTGATCTCTGTTATTCCTGTTTTATATCTGTTTTGAAAAATAATAAAATGGCAATGGGGTTTGTGTTGACCTGCATATCCTTGTCTTAAGCTTAACCCTTGTTATTGCAGGATCCGCATAGCAGATAACATCGACTTTGGACCTTCTACGACTCACTTCGACTTCGATTGCCCGATCTATCAAGCCGAAGAAGAGATTGACGAAGACGAAGACCTTCCCGAAGAGTTGGCCCGCTTGTTGAAACAATTGCCTCATGAAGAAGAGATTGAGATCGTGAATCTGGGTTCTGAGGAACTTGTCAGGAACGTCAGGATAGGGGCTGCATTGCAGGGCGATGTCAAGCAAAGATTGGTCGAGATGCTAAGAGAGTATAGTGACGTCTTCGCTTGGTCATACGAAGATATGCCCGGACTTGACACTGACATCGTGGTCCACCACTTCATTGTACCACCTTATGTCCTACCCGGGGCATAGTGGTTTTATTGTCAGGGCCTCGTTTGATTATGTACATGCATTTTATCAATAAATCAAAAGGCGTTTTTCTTCGTATTCAAATATTGTGATCTCTGTTATTCCTGTTTTATATCTGTTTTGAAAAACAATAAAATGGCAGTGGGGTTTGTGTTGGCCTGCATATCCTTGTCTTAAGCTTAACCCTTGTTATTGCAGGATCCACATAGCAGATGACATCCACTCTGGACCTTCTACGACTCACTTCGACTTCGATTGCCCGATCTATCAAGCCGAAGAAGAGATTGACGAAGACGAAGACCTTCCCGAAGAGTTGGCCCGCTTGTTGAAACAATTGCCTCATGAAGAAGAGATTGAGATCGTGAATCTGGGTTCTGAGGAACTTGTCAGGAACGTTAGGATAGGGGCTGCATTGCAGGGTGATGTCAAGCAAAGATTAGTCGAGATGCTAAGAGAGTACAGTGACTTCTTCGCTTGGTCATATGAAGATATGCCCGGACTTGACACTGACATCGTGGTCCACCACTTGCCGCTGCGAGAAGATTGTCCTCCCGTTAAGCAGAAGCTTAGGAGGACGCGACCGGATATGGCCGTTGTAATGCCCCATATTGCTTTTAGGATTACCGACTGATCCCACAAACCAACACGGGTCTTTTCAGCATGCTTTGTCCTCAATCACACGCTTTCTAGGAAATTTCCCAGAAGGTCACCCATCCCAGAATTGCTCCAAGTCAAGCACGCTTAACTGTGGAGTTCTTATTAACGGGCTACCGAAAAGAAGATGCATCTTGTTGGTATAGGTAGTACCAATTAATCCTTATAAGTCTTCATTAAACTATGCAGTCCCATACCTGCATAGCCTCATGATCCCTCTCATTCGGATGTGAATTCAGTTTCCCCCTAGAAGCTGCTAGGAGTGTCTCATTGTCATGCCTCATGACACCGACAACCACTCCCTCGCCCACGGGTGTTACATGTAACCACCGTCCTCTTTCACCTCAGGTGTTACATGCCCACCAGCTTCCGCTTGGTTCGTCCCCGAACCACATCGTACTGGAAGAGGTCTAGCTCTGATACCATTTGTAACGCCCCATATTGCTTTTAGGATTACCGACTGACCCCACAAACCAACACGGGTCTTTTCAGCATGCTTTGTCCTCAATCACACGCTTTCTAGGAAACTTCCCAGAAGGTCACCCATCCCAGAATTGCTCCAAGTCAAGCACGCTTAACTGTGGAGTTCTTATTAACGGGCTACCGAAAAGAAGATGCATCTTATTGGTATAGGTAGTACCAATTAATCCTTATAAGTCTTCATTCAACTATGCAGTCCCATACCTGCATAGCCTCATGATCCCTCTCATTCGGATGTGAATTCAGTTTTCCCCTAGAAGCTGCTAGGAGTGTCTCATTGTCATGCCTCATGACACCGACAACCACTCCCTCGCCCACGGGTGTTACATGTAACCACCGTCCTCTTTCACCTCAGGTGTTACATGCCCACCAGCTTCCGCTTGGTTCATCCCCGAACCACATCGTACTGGAAGAGGTCTGGCTCTGATACCATTTGTAACGCCCCATATTGCTTTTAGGATTACCGACTGACCCCACAAACCAACACGGGTCTTTTCAGCATGCTTTGTCCTCAATCACACGCTTTCTAGGAAACTTCCCAGAAGGTCACCCTTCCCAGAATTGCTCCAAGTCAAGCACGCTTAACTGTGGAGTTCTTATTAACGGGCTACCGAAAAGAAGATGCATCTTGTTGGTATAGGTAGTACCAATTAATCGTTATAAGTCTTCATTCAACTATGCAGTCCCATACCTGCATAGCCTCATGATCCCTCTCATTCGGATGTGAATTCAGTTTTCCCCTAGAAGCTTCTAGGAGTGTCTCATTGTCATGCCTCATGACACCGAAAACCACTCCCTCGGCCACGGGTGTTACATGTAACCACCGTCCTCTTTCACCTCAGGTGTTACAGCCGTTAAGATCAAAGAAGAAGTGCAGAAGCAGCTTGATGCTGGCTTCTTAGCGGTCACTACTTACCCTCCGTGGGTCGCCAACATAGTACCTGTACCGAAGAAGGACGGTAAGGTGCGAATGTGCGTCGATTATCGGGATTTGAATAGGGCGAGCCCTAAAGACGATTTCCCGCTGCCTCATATCGATGTATTGGTCGACAATACAGCTCAGTTCTCCGTGTTTTCTTTCATGGATGGCTTCTCCGGCTACAATCAGATCAAGATGGCGTTGAAGGACATGGAGAAAACTACGTTTATCACACCTTGGGGAACGTTTTGCTACAAGGTAATGCCATTCGGTCTGAAGAATGCAGGGGCCACATACCAACGAGCAATGGTTACTTTGTTTCATGACATGATTCATCATGAGATTGAGGTCTATGTTGATGACATGATTGCGAAGTCCCAAACGGAGGAGGGGAATCTGGTCAATTTGCTGAAGCTTTTTGAGAGGCTTAGGAAGTTCAGGTTGAAGCTGAATCCTAACAAGTGTACTTTCGGAGTTTGTTCCGGAAAACTACTGGGGTTCACCGTGAGTGAAAGAGGCATTGAGGTTGATCCTACGAAAATAAAAGCGATACAAGAAATGCCAGCGCCAAAAACAGAAAAAGAAGTTCGTGGTTTCCTGGGCCGGATAAACTACATTGCAAGGTTTATCTCTCAGCTCACGGCCACGTGTGAACCAATGTTCAAACTACTAAAGAAAGATCAGGCGATTATCTGGAACGAGGATTGCCATAAGGCATTCGATAAGATAAAACAGTATCTACAGGAACCTCCGATCTTGATACCCCCAGTGGCCGAACGACCCTTAATCATGTACTTGACAGTTCTTGAGAATAGTATGGGGTGTGTTCTCGGTCAGTACGACGAGACGGGCATAAAGGAGCATGCCATTTACTACTTGAGTAAAAAGTTCACAGACTGTGAATCTCGCTACTCAATGCTGGAGAAGACGTGTTGTGCACTAGCCTGGGCTGCCAAACGTTTGCGCCAGTACATGCTCAATCACACGACCATGCTAATTTCGAAGATGGATCCGATCAAGTACGTCTTCGAGAAGCAAGCGCTTTCGGGCAGGATTGCCAGATGGCAAATGGTGTTAACGGAATATGACATTCAGTACGTTTCCCAGAAGGCCATCAAGGGAAGCGTATTGTCTGAGTACCTTGCCGAACAGCCGATCGAAGATTACCAGCCGATGAAATTTGAATTCCCTGATGAGGATATCATGTTTCTCAAAGCGAAAGATTGCGATGAACCGTTGCCCGACGAGGGGTCAGATAGGAAATCCCAATGGAAGTTGATATTTAACGGGGTAGTTAACTCTTACGGAAGTGGCATTGGGGCGATCATCACGACTCCCCACGGATCCCATATCCCGTTCACTGCGAGACTGACGTTTCCAGTCACAAATAACGAAGCGGAGTACGAAGCATGCATCATGGATCTAGAAGAAGCAATTGATTTGAGAATCAAGAACCTAGACGTGTATGGTGACTCAGCGCTTGTGATTAACCAGATTAAAGGGGAGTGGGAGACTCGTCAATCGAATTTGGTGTCGTACATGAACTATGCCAGAAGGCTACTTCCGTTCTTTGATCGAGTGGAACTCCATCATGTGCCCAGGGCCGAGAATCAAATGGCTGATGCCTTAGCCACGTTGGCTTCGATGTATAAAGTGAATTTTTGGAATGAAGCTCCAAGAATTGTCCTTTCTCGTCTTGATAGACCTGCATTCGTCTTTGCGATCGAGGAAGCCTTCGACGGCAAGCCATGGTTCCATGATATCCAGACTTTCCTTATGATTAAGGAGTATCCTGCGGGAGCGTCAACCCAGGATAAGAAGACTCTAAGGAGGCTGTCTGGAAATTTTTATCTCAATCCTGATGGAGTTCTGTATAAAAGAAACCATGATCTCGTGCTACTCAGATGTGTAGATGAGAAAGAGGCGAGTATGCTCATGGAAGAAGTCCATGAAGGCACATTTGGTACGCACGCCGGCGGGCATGCTATGACGAGAAAGATCCTGAGAGCAGGATACTACTGGCTGACGATGGAGTCGGATTGCTTTAAATTCGCGAAGAGATGTCATAAATGCCAGATTTATGCTGACAAGATTCATGTGCCGCCGTGCCCGTTAAATGTCATGTCCTCCCCGTGGTCGTTCTCCATGTGGGGCATCGACATGATAGGCAAGATCGAGCCCACCGCATCTAATGGTCATCGCTTCATTCTAGTAGCTATCGACTACTTCACCAAGTGGGTGGAGGCAGCCTCCTATGCTAATGTGACCAAGCAGGTGGTGGCTAAATTCATAAAGAGGGACATCATCTGTCGTTACGGAACTCCCGAACGGATCATTACTGATAATGGTTCGAATCTGAATAACAAGATGATGAAGGAGCTGTGCCAGAGTTTCAAGATTGAACACCACAACTCATCTCCTTACCGGCCGAAGATGAATGGCGCCGTTGAAGCGACCAATAAGAACATTAAGAAGATTATACAGAAGATGGTCGTGACCTACAAGGATTGGCACGAGATGCTACCATTTGCACTGCACGGTTATCGTACAACGGTACATACATCAAACGGGGCAACTCCTTTCTCCTTAGTGTACGGTATGGAAGCTGTCCTACCGTTGGAAGTGGAGATTCCTTCTTTGCGAGTTTTGGTTGACGTGAAACTTGACGAGGCGGAATGGATTAAGAACCAACTGAACTAACTCAGCCTGATGGACGAGAAGAGGTTAGCATCGATTGCACATGGTCGTCTGTACCAAAGCCGAATGAAGAAAGCTTATGATAAGAAGGTGCGTCCTAGAAGCTTTCAGACGGGTGATATCGTCCTGAAGAAGATTCTTCCTCCACACTCCGATCACCGGGGCAAGTGGACTCCCAATTACGAAGGTCCGTACATCGTCAGCAAGGTCTTCTCGGGAGGAGCCTTGTTGTTGTCCACAATGGATGGTGAAGATTTTGCATCCCCGGTGAACGCGGACGCAGTTAAAAAATACTTCGCTTAAAAAAGGACCCGCTGGAAAGAAAAAGAATATCCAGGCAAAAATGGGGCATCCCGACGAACCATAAAAAGGAAAAAGGTTCGGGCAAAAATTAGGGATATAAAAGAAAAAATGTACACCCACAAAGTCGAAAACCCGGAAGGGCGACTTTGGCAAAAAAGGGTATCCCGGTGAGTCGAAAACCCGAAAGGGCGATTCAGAAAAAAGTTAGGGATTTGAAAAAGCAAATGACTGTGTTCCGCGTGTGGACTGCATTTTTTTAGTGGTTTGGAAGACCTGAGGGCCGTTTATCTGAATCAATCTCTTCTGAAGCTGAAGCGTCAGAGAAGTATCGAAGTCGAGTGGGTCATAGAGGGATCAACTCATGGTGTTCGTCTACGCCTCGTTGCCGACATTTGTATATGCTGATGCATATTTATGTTTTATTTTTGCGCGGCTTCCTCATTCCAGGAGCTTGCATCCGTTGTAAAACATTTTTACCCATTCAAGGGTTCGTTATCAATAAAATGTATACTATTCAGCAATTATGTTTGTCTGTTTAGCATTTATCTGTTTTGTTTGCGAAAAAGAACGCCGATGTTTTTGATAAAATGCGCATACATAAACTTACTGGCCTAGGCCACTGATTGTTGAAACAATGAATTACTTGAGTATTGTCACAAGATGATAACCTTGATAGGTCCCTTGGAGAAGGGTATCTTGTCTGTTTGTTTGTGTTGTTGCAGGTGTAGCATATACCAGGTAGTACGCCGTATGCGTCCCTAATCAGGATGATTCCTTCTTTTCCAGTAAGTTCAGTAGCCTCTCCCCGCAGAGTCTGAACGTGAGATCATAAAACATTGATATGTCTCCCCAGGAAGAGAAGATTCTCTCCCCAATCAGAGGTATCCTGCAGGAACGTCATCTCCCTAGCTGAGTCATACACTAAAGTATGTAGCAATTGATAGTTCAAGACTGAAGTCTCCAGGAGAATTGGAATTCCCCACAGAGTCGTACTCTCCCCAGTAAGCAGGACGATTCCTTCTTCCCCAGCCGAGTTTGCAGATCCCCAAGAGAGCCGAGTCCTTGGAAAGCAATTAGAACTATGATTGGTTTTCCCCAGTAGAGTGTTGAATAGCTGATGATGTATTTCCCCGCCAGAGTCGTTACCTCCAGGAAGGTTTGGCTGCGAATGTCGTGCAGTTTATTTCTGCGATTGACATCGCTTTCGTCAGCAGGTCCAGGTTCTCGTAGAGCTTCGTTCCCCTGCAGCGGTCGACTGAAGTTCATTTCCCCAGGCGGAGCCCAATTGAGATTGGTGTGACTGTTTGTCCTCGGCAGGATGAGTCCTTCCTCCACCAGAGTGGTTCTGTCTCCTTGACAGGAGGATTTTCCCTTCAGCATTTATTTTGCTGATGGGGTCATAGCATTTGGCATGATTGCATAGCATTTACCCAAAAAACGCTTAGCATTTCCACCGTGTGGAGCATTGCGCCATTGCCAAAGCATACGCATATGAAGCCTGAGCTAGGTCGTTACCGTTCTTGTTTTGCAGGTGTTCCTCCGTAGAGCCGCTTGCCCAAGATGATTCTTGAATCCCCCTAGCAAAATTCGTTTGCTCAAGATGACTCTTGAATCCCCCCAGCGGAAGGCGCTCGTTTAAGATGATTCTTAAAATCCCCAGCGAAGTCGAAAGAGTTGGGTTGCTCAAGCTGCCGCTTGGAGTCCCCGGCAGAGTGTTTGCTCAGGATGATTCTTGAAATCTCCAACAGAGTTATTGGTTCAGGATGATTCTTGAAGTCCCAACGGAGTTATTTGTTCAAGATGATTCTTGATTTCCTCAGTAGAGATGATTCACCCAGAATGATTTCTGGACCCCGAAGCAGAATAACTTGATAGTTCTCCAGAATCCCTAGCGGAGATGTGTCATTCCCAGCAGGTTTCTGAACAGCGAAGTTGAAACTTCCCTCGAAGACTTGATGATTGAAGTCCAACCGTATTGACGAAGCAGTTCTCTCAGCTGATGCAGAGTGCCTGATGGCAAGAGTTTGGATATCCCCAATTGGTTCATGATTGACCGAGAATGCTATTCCCGACTTACTGACGAAGTTCGGCTGACGCCCAAAGATTTCTTTGAATGCCCGATGGCGTGATTAAATTGATTGTTGATCTGATAAGTCCCGAGGAATTCTGATGCCTGACGGCGTGATCGACCGTGTATCGCCGGTTACCGTGTGACCAATTCCCCAGCTAGTTGCCGTGCAGCTAATATTGCAGTTTTCGAATATTTGTTCCCATCAGAGTACCGTGTACTTGTGCAGTTGGCAAATTTCCGGGTTTGTTGATATTCAACCGTCTCGTACCTTGATTGGTTGAGAGCCGTTCGCTTCTCACCCAGTCAGGTCCAAGCCGTTTCAATAGGGGCAGCTGTTGCACCCCAAAATTTGCCCAACATTTCTTTACCTAGCTTATGTTTCACTTCATTCACATTAGCATTATCATTTGCATTTCATTGACATGTGTGCAGGAGATCAAGAGGTATGATTACCAATCAAGGGCTACACAAGATTTTGAAGCTAGCTAAGAAGGTTATTCAGAGGATTAAGGGTTGATATCCTTGTCAGAGAAGTTAAAAGATCCTCAGAGAGAATGGTTGAAACCAAGTATGTGGGTCTCCTAACTTGAGAGTTATGGGGAAGACCATCAGATGATTCTGAGGCCATGAAGTTAGACTTGAGGTCTTGAAAGAGCTCATTAGAAGTGTTGAAGATCACTTTGAGGCCTAGACAGGTCACTGTGCAAGATTAAGAAGACTCAGCCATGAGTGGTGTAATTAGGGTTTGACTGGGTCAAACCTAGGTCAACTGATGATTTGAACAAGGTTGAGACCTAATTCAAAGGCCATGTGATCATGGAGTGATGCATTGAGATGTTATAAGGATGATTCCAAGGTCAAATCATCATGATTGAAGAGTTTGAGAAGTTTCAAGCTAGGGTTTCTAAGGCTTGACAGTGTAAAATCCCCTAGTTTGACCCCTATCTTCAAGGCAATTTAGCTCAAGGTGGGATTGTCATCTCATCTTGCCCCCAACATGAATGTTGTAGAGAATGCTCTTAGATTTAATTTGAGTGCTAGAAGTCCTTGATAGGATTTGTAGAACTCAACTTATGACTTTGACAAGTTACAAGTCATCTGAGGTATGTGAATTTGGGGGCTTGAAAGTTACCCAACTTGCATCAAACGTTTGCCCTAGAAGGATGATTCCTATGAACTTTTGGTCAACATGAATGTTGTTCCTTATTCTCTTAGATTTCTAGAGAGTACTAGAAGTCCTTGATAGGATTTGTAGAACTCAAGTTATGGCTTTGACAAGTCAAGGGTATTTTGGTCATTTGGAGATTATAGGTCATTTCAACCATAAGACCATAACTCCTATTTCCAAGCTTCAAATGGGAAAATTTTCAACATCAAATTTGTTCAAAATGATGTTTTAAGGCTAGTAAAGAGGTCATGAGATGTTGGAAATGCTTGTAGCTCAAAGTTGCAAAAATGACCTAAAATAAGGGTATAAGTTAAATGAACCAAAGTTGGAAATTGATACTTTTGATCTACACATCCAAACCAAGGCATGTAATAGGTAATTTTGACTCTAAAAAGCATTTTAAGAACATTGGTTTAGCCACATTTTTGAATTAAGGTCTAATTTGTGGACTTGCTTTGAAAAGTAGTTACTTACATCTTAAGTAACATGTGCAAAACTCAAATTCAAGGCATGATCAAGATCCCTTGCAAGCCAAACACTTCCAAAATGTCATGAGGGGAGAAATTGGAAGGGAATGGGATTGATTTCAAGTTGTTTGCAGAGTTGTGCACACCATGGCATATAAGTGAACTTCTCATGTCATGAGAGATTGAACTTCTCATTAGAAGGATCTAGAGGGTTCTAGATCATCCACACATGTTCTATATATTGAGTAGAAGAGGTTCAGATGAAAGGTTGGTGATAATTGAAGGAGATAGTAGAGATTGAGATTGAGATTTCATTGCTTGCAACTGAATTCGGTTACATCATTTCACTCACTTTCCATCCATTTTCTTGATTGCAATCTCTTCCATGGATGCTAGGGAATGATTCCAGATCATAATCAAAGGGAATTCGTGGCTGATTGGTGTTCTTGAGCTCAGATTTCTCCACCTGCAACTCAGGTTCGAATCCAAGAGTTGAAGCCATTTCAATCAATTTTATTGCATACAGAAGCTTGGAAGTGATTCACTGAAGGAGTCTGGAGCATTTGAGGGCTTGATTTGAGGTCTTGCTACTTCTGTGCACGCAAAATTTTCAGGTTGGTAACCTTTGATCTCTGGCTTGTTTTAGGTAGAATCAATACGAATTAGGATGTTAGATGCATTGTAGAACGGTGTAGGAAGGTTTTCAGATAGTTAATTTGAGAATTAGTGACCAATTAGGGATGTTGCCATTTTCGGTTGAGAATTGGTTATTGCGAATCTTGAGGTTTCAGAGAGAATAAAGGGCATGAATGAATTCGTGAGGAAATTTGGGACAAGTTTCATGTATAGACCACTTGCAATGGAGGATCCTAGAGAGAGTTAGGGTTGGGGACGATGACCGGAGCACCATCGGTGGTGGCCGGAGCTACGCGCGAGGTTCAGAGATTCAAAAGGTTGAAGATGACTTAGAGCCCTTGGATTTAGGTGGACCTTTGACTGGAGAAGTGATCCAATGGCCACGAATGGATTTCAATTTGTGAAGAGTCTGAGTTTTAATGAAACACATCGTTTCATTTAGTTGCTGATTTTGGGCTTAGTGAATTGGTTGATACCTGCACCCCCTGATGGCCCAATCCATAGAATGAACTGATTCCTATTACTATCTGCACCGTGCATTTATTATTTTCTTTTGATTTTCTTTATATTTCTTCATTTTATACATGGTTCTTGATAAAATCATAAAAAATGGAAAAATGATCCAATTAACCCCATTCTTTTTGCATTAGATTCATGATAGGGTCTAGTATTTTGTAGAGAAAAAATATTTTTATTTCATGCATTTTCTGATTTTATGGGAATTTTTACATTTTAATTGATATTAAAATAGTCATGTTTGATACTTGATTTTGTGGAATTTTGTGTGATCATGTGATGATGATTTTGATCCTGATTTTTTGTGTGTGGTTAGCATAGATATGCATGCTCCCCATAGATTTTTCTCACACATTTGTGATGAACATAAGTGGTAGTTTAGGTTGAAAACTTTAGAAGCTCCATTTTTAGGGTTTATGGTTGATACCTTTGGATTTAGGACTTAATTTTAGGACTTAATAGATGATTTAGTCCCTGGTTTTTGTATGAGGCATTCTTAATTGAATTAGGGTCCCTTAGGAATTTTTGTAGAAATTTATAATATAGTTTACTATTTCTGATTGATTTTAGTTTAGGTGCTAGTTTTAGATGATTCTAAGGCACTAACTCAACTAGATTAACATCTTTGGTTCCCTTAGATTAGGGCTTTGTTTCTCTTGTTCTTGGATGATGATGAAGGCAAGTTGAAGATGCATTGGATGGCTTGAAGTGGCTTGGATTTGAAGATCTTCCCTTCTTTTGGTGTAGTCTTGATTAAGCTAAGATTAGGGTTTTGTAGGCAGAGCTTCTAGATAGTTCTCTTCCTTCATAAACATGGATGATGTTGATCACTTCCATTCTTCCCCATGATGAAAGGTCCCTTTGTAAAGGCCTCATCCCTCCTTTGGTAGGATGTGTGGCTCTTTGAAAATTGGTAGAACCTTTGAGGGTCCCTTTCTCTGATGACAGGATGCTCAGTGGTGACCTTTGGTCTTCACTCTGCTACCAATCATCCAAACTTTGCTCTTGATAGATGAACCTTTATCCCTTGTTAGAGGATGGAGTTCCTTGCTTGAAGGAGTTTGAAGGATGAAGTTGACACTTCCATGTGATTGAAGATTACTCTGAGAAGCTGAAGCTTGTAGATGAAGAAGAGCAAGTTGATACATGTAAGGAGGAGAAAGCTGAAGCAAGAAGAACAAGTTGAAACTTGTGAAAAAGATCCAATGGAGATTGAGTGAAGAGCTGAGGCTTGAGGAATATAGGATAAGTTGACACTTACACTGATGCATTGAGAGCCTGAAGGAATCAAGTTAGGAGTGAAGCCTGAAGGTGGAATTGACTGAAGAGCTGAAGCTTAGAGAAGAGAGAATAAGTTGATACTTATGTTTGATGTGTTAGAAGCTTGAAGAAGTAAGTTGACACTTGCTATTGAAGATGATAGCCTTTAAGGGTGGTTGAAGACTGATGACTGGACTGATGTCTGAGGAGACTTGCTGTGAAGCTGTGGAGTGGTTGATCTGCTTTCTTTCCTGTCTGTTTTCTTTCTGTGCAACTGTATTGATGTGACTTGTTTGATTTTCTTAATGCATTAGAATAAGTTCATATTTAGATTGATTCAATCTAGGAGCATGATTGCACTAGAGGTTGAGTTGCTCCCTCTGCTTGTATTTTTACTGTATGGCTTTGCTTGCGGGTATTCGGTAGAGCCCAGCTCCCTTGCCTATGTGATTTGTGTGTGCTTGATGGCACTTTATTTCATTTCTTCTGTATGATTGCAGTTATTCTATTTTGCTTGATAGCATTTTCTGTTCTGTATGATTGCAGTTTATATTTTGCTTGATATTATGTCATTCTTTCCTCTGTATGATTACAGTTATCCATATCTGGCTTGAGGTTGAGATGAGCTTGTGGAGGCTGATGCCCCACACACATTTCCTCCCTCACTTGCATTGCATGCATTTTACAGTTGTTTACTATTTACTATTTAAGCTGATGCTTTATCTGTTTCTGTATCATTGACATGATCCCCTAGGAATCTCACTTCCTTTGATAAGGAAGTGATGATTAGAACTTTAGGTTGAAACCTATGCATGATAACTTCTAGGAGTTCCCTGTTTCAAACCTCAACCATAGGATGAATTCTTGGCATCACAACATTAAGACTTGATAGTCTCCCTTTAGTTGAGCCTGTTCTCTCTTCTCTTCTCAAAACAAATGAAAATACAGTAATAAAGGTTAAATGACGTCGTACGTTACGAGCCTTAAGCTATCTAAGAAAGGGATGTTGGAGAGTTTCTTTTCAACAGTCTGGATGTTTAGTATGGCACCCTTTGGGTGACATGCGACGCATTCACTCTCAGGTCATAGTCTTTAGTGCGATTGAAATTGCAAACACAATAAAAAACAGTTCTTTCGTAAAAGACAGAAAACAGACTTCAAACCTTTTGCCCCGTGGGCCCGTAATTCTAAGGAAAGCTTTTCTGAAGAAAAGAGTGTCGTTAAACCTCAGCGCCACCGCAAACAGGCTTTGCCCCTAACTGCTGGAACTGTTGTTTAACCCTACTCGATAAAACAGATGAATCTGAATTCCCGTAATCCGTATTATCCCGAACTACGTAAGCTTTGATCTCTCATACCTGTTGAGAGTACGTAGGCACAATACTGATGTATTAGCGAGCCACCTTCCCCCACCCGTAGTTAGCCGAACTACGTTGACTCTGATTTCTCATTCTCTGATGAGAATACGTAGGCATAAAGCGCGAAGCTTTGCCGAGTCATTTTCTTTTCTTTTAAGCCAGCCTTGATAGGTAGATTGATAAAACCAACCCGTCCAGTAAACACAAACAAGCGTGGATCCCATCGAGTACGATGGACGTGAGGGGTGCTAATACCTTCCCCTTGCGTAACCGACTCCCGAACCCAGACAACGGTTGCGATGACCTTGTCTTATACCTTTTCTTCAGGTTTCTCCGATCGTTTCCTTTCCCGTTTTGAGGGATAAATAACGAAAGGTGGCGACTCTTCTGTTTTGCCGGCACCTTATTTTCGCGGTAGCGACAACACCAACATGGTAAGAAGAACTGTTTTAGGAGTCAGCTTCAACGCGATCTTTACCGATGTATGCCTTCGAAACAAACCTGCTTCAATCAGGACTTTTGAAGGTTGTAACGTGGTCAGGTTCACAGTTTTGAAAGGAAAGGATAAAGGCTCAAAGTTTATTTTAACCCACCCATTCTCCTTGATGTTCTCCAATCCTACGTTCGGCTAATTTGACCTTAGCGTTTACCTCTTAAAGATTGAAAGATAGGAGTGATAGTTTTAGAAACTATGAGTTTTTGGAGTGACAGCCACTCACTCTTCGTCTTTGACACTTGGGGTCACACGACTCGTATTTTGTTCGAGGATTTTTCTTTTGTAATCCTTTTCATTTTTTCTTTCTAGTTTTTCGCTTTCCCTAATTTTTGCCTGGACTGGCTCCTTTGAGCTTCTTTTGATTATTAAGTCCAGCGGGATGCCCTCTTTTTTGCCTAAGTCATTTGCTTTCAAGTTTTGACTTAGCGGGCTTTTGATTCTTTTTCCTTCCCTTTTCTTTGAATAAGTCGTGTGACACTGGTTGTCTGACTCTTTGGGGAATAATGTGACTGTCTCACTTTTGAAATTTAACCCTTGTGGTTATTTAGGTACGACCTCTAGAGGTGTGATTGATCCTCGAACGGACACTCCTTTTTGCAATTTGGACGCTTGGTCAAATTAGCTAACACCTACCCTGCCCCGGGTTAAGATTGAGGGTTTTTCGTCTTCAAAAAGAACTCCTACTACTAGGCTCAAAGGGGTTGACAAGGGATTATCTTCCTTATATCACCGGTGTTTAGGGATTTGAAACAATGCCTGTACATCATCAGCAGGTTTTATTTTCAAAAGCATATTATCGGAAGCTCGCACATCTTTAAACTTCGTCATCCTCCCCGGATTCCGCTTAACCAAGCGTTGGACATCTGTAAAAACAATTGAGTGAACACGAATGGACTGAATCAAAACATGCATACTCATTTCATTATCAATATCAATTGAAAACAATACAAGTTTTACGAATGCAATTTGCGCTTTAACAGAAAAGAAACTACAAATGCAAAGAAATGACATGATAAAACACAGATTGCCAGATTCTAGGAACCGGGCTGTTCAAACTCGATTTGCTGCTGAGCCAGCTCTCTTCAGAATTACTCGTCGAAGTCATCCTGATACTCTTCCGAACATCTGTTATCAGTGAACTCTCCCATGACCTGAACTGATTCGCCCACTTGGCTGGATAAAGGAAGGTAGACATCATGAGGCGTGACAGATATCCTGTTAGAATCTATCAAGGCTTGAATCTGGCTTAGAAGCACCTTACAGTCGTCTGTTGAATGCCCCTGTGCCCCAACATGGTACTCACAGCGAGCGTTGGCATCAAAACCTGGGGGATAAGGCGGGATCATTGGATCGGTCTCCTTCGGCATTATCAGCCCACTTTTGACAAAATTCGGCAACAATTGACTATATGACATCGGTAGCTGAGTAAACTGCCTTTCAAGTTTCCTTGGTCTTCGTCGGGCGTGCTGACGCGGCTGACGATAATACGACTGTTGACTCTGGCGGGTAACAGATATCTGACATACAGACCCAACAAGTTGCTGACTCTGAGCACTCGAAGTGTCAGGATACTGAATCTGAGGTACGGGAGATTCTGAGGCAACATCACTTCCTTTCTCCCATTCTTCTTGAGAACTGACAATTGATTCATCTTCATACACTGCAGTATAAGGAATGTCCTGAATCTTTCCGCTCTTGATTCCGCTTTCAACACGTTCTCCTACTCTTATCAAGTCCGCAAAGCTTGCATTTCCACAGCTGAACAATGCGTCATAGTAACAGCCCTTCAAAGTGTCCACGAAAAGGTCAACCATTTCTCTATCCACAAGTGGTGGTTGAACACGAGCAGCCAATTCTCTCCATCTCTGCACATATCCTCTAAAGGATTCGTTATCCGCCCGAGATAATTATTGCAAATGCACGCGACTAGGAGCCATATCCAGGTTGTAGTTGTACTACTTCACGAAGGCATTGGCTACATCCGACCATGACTTAATGTTGTCATTCTTCAACTGCATGTACCAATCCAACGATGCTCCGATCAAACTATCTTGGAAACAGTGAATCATGAGCTTGTCATTGGTGACATGTGAAGTCATCCTTCTGCAGAACATAACCAAATGTAGCTTCGGACAGCTATCCCCTTTGTATTTCTCAAAATTGGGCGTCTTGAACTTCGGAGGCAGCACAAGGCCTGACACTAAACACATGCTCGCAGCATTCAAGTTGAGAGTATTCTTACTCATCAGAGCAGCGATCTGATCTTCCAACGTCTGAAGTCTTCTCATATACTCAACAGTCCTTGGATTCTCAGTATTAGCCTGTGGAACAACTCTTGGAGATGGAACAATCCTTGGAGAATCTAGTGTAGAGAAAGTGAAACTCTCATACTTTGTGTCATTGAGAGAAAATGGGTCTCTGACAGGGGTTTGCACAATCTGAGCTACATTGTTCATCGGAGTTCTTTGAACATTGTTTCCTCCTCTATTCATAGCTGTTATGACTTCCATGAACTGACTCAACTGGTTCTTCAACAATTCAAACTCCGCCCGAGTAACAACCAAGTTCTGCTCTTCTGAAGCCATGATCCTTTCCCAAAAGCTAACTCAAGTCCAATGCGAATGCCGGGAAGTCAACTGCGAGTTGGACAAAAGACTGGTAAGCTCTCTGTTCCAGCTGAGTACGGACATGCAAGCATGAGATGCACATGAAATGCAATGCAAAATGCAACAAACACGGGATCACAACCCCCACAAAGCTCTGAATACTACTGCGCTGCTGACGGGAGAAGTTTGCTCTGACGAAAGAAAACCAAGATACCGGGTAGGCTGGAAGTCAAGTTTCCTGTAAAAACCCTCCCACTCACGGGTATGGACCTAAACTGACACAGGTTCGGCATCCTATGCGGTCATCAGCGTCACAGACTTTCAAGAGGGACGATACGATACCCAGAAGGTGTGGCATCGTCATCTCTTGAAGCGACCTCACTTAGCTGAATCCCAAATGATCGGTCCCCAGAGTCGAAAACCCTCAAATCCAACAACCTGTCGAGCCCAAAGGGCCAGGCAAGATGCTATCAAAGAGAATCTCGTCTGAGTGTGGATTTCATGAGGACTGGTGCGAGCAAAGCAAAGAGGTCCGTCACTAATCTCCACTCTAATGCTAGGTGCACTCAAGCCCAGGTCCGACTTATCTCTCATCAGAGCTCCCCTCCCACAATAGCACAAAAGCAACAGATAATAATAAGTGTGGGAAATGTAAATACAACAGTAATATACAACGCACACAAATAAACACCCGAAGACAAGCAAACAAGCGCTAAGATTGACTCTCGTAGGGGATAGGAAACGATCCCAGCATAGGGGATGGGAAAAGTCCCCAGCAGTTATAAATTCCCCAGCAGAGTCGCCAGCTGTCGCTACTGCGAAAATCGGCGCCGACTATGACAGAAGAGTCGCCACCGTGCGTTATTTATCCCACAAGAGGGAAAGGAAACGCTCAGAGTAAACCTAACGCAAAGAGGGAAAGGAATGGTCATCGCAACCAAATCCTGGATTTGGGAGTCGGTTACGCAAGGGGAAGGTATTAGCACCCCTCACGTCCGTCGTACTCGACGGGATCCATGCTTGTTTTCTATCTAAGGGTATGTTATTCTATCTACTCTAAAGGCCTGGGTTAAAAGAAAAGAAAATGACTCGGCAAAGTATCGCACTTTATGCCTACGTATTCCCGTCTGGAATGAGAAATCAGAGTCAACGTAGTTCGCCTAACTATGGGTTAAGGGGGGTAAGGTTGCTCGCCGAGATATCGCATCTCGTGCCTACATACTTTCATACGGCATGAAAGATCAGAGCAAACGTAGTTCGGGCTACAGAAGACACAAGCTTGTCTGACAGTTTTTTATCTCCTTCTGATAAGGGTTTTCCTGATTAAAGGTCCAAGAGGACAAAAACAGAGTTTGAATGTTTGTTTGAGTTTTTTACGAAAGAACTGTTTTTTAGGATGTTTGCAATCTTAGTCGCACTAGAGACTATGACCCAGGAGTGAACGTTTCGTATGTCACCCAAAGGGTACCACACTAACATCCAGATTACTGGAGAGAGACCCTCCACCAACCTTTTCCCGGATAGCTTAAGGCTCGTAACGTACGACTTCGATTAACCTTATTACTGTATTTTTGAATTTGTTTTGAGAGGAGGAGAGAGACACCTTAAAACTATGGTTGAAAGGGGAATCTACCTACAGTATTCATGCATGGTTCAAGACCTAATGTCTGTCATAATTCCCTCTTGCACGGAGGAAATCAGAGATCCTAGGGGAAACAGCAAAAAAAAAACAAGCAGTAAACAGCAAAATGCATGTTATGCAACAGTACCAGCGAGGCAAGGGAGAAAACACCAGGCAAGAGGAGACAAGCTCCACCTTAAACCTAAGGATAATCAACACAAGCAAAAAGACAATACAGAGAAAGATAAAAGATACAGAGGAGGCAACCCAAGCAGCAGCAACAAACTCCTACAGCAGACAGCAACAACAAGCTCTAAACAGCACAGTTGAAAAGACAACAAAGTTGACAGCAAGACTTCAGCTTCAAGCTAGCTTATATCTTCAATCTCTATCAAACTTCATCTTCAAGCTCTAGCAAGCACACTCCAAGCATAGGAATAATCACCAAGATCAAAGTTGAAATGTTGAAAACTTAATGAAAACCAAATGAAATCATTAAGTACCAAGATTGAAATGGAAAGGTATCCTCAAAGTTCTACTCAACTATAGGCATACCACACATCCCTCCAAAAGAGAGATGGAGTTTCCCTAGGAGTACTTCATGTCATTGGATGGAATAGAAGCACACAATGCATTCTATGTTTGATGAAGAAATCAAAACTAGCTCTAATGGCTCTTCTTAAAACCCTAATTTCCTAAGCTCCTAAAACAACTCCTAAAAGAAAAGGAAACCTCAACTCCAAGCCCCACTCTTCAAGCCACAACAGATACTTCAAGTCTAGAAGACCTCCCAAAAAGGAATCTAAGAAAATCCAGCTCCAAAGTCACCAACAAGACCAAACAATCAAGGGCACTAAAGATAGGAAACCACAAGCACAAGCAATTTTCAAAATTAAAAAAAAATAGGAAACAAAGTTGTAAAATTATAATTAAATTCCTAGAGGCAAATACATGTTAGAACAACCTAGGGTTAAAATATCAAAGCCTAATTCAACGTCTAAGTCACATTAATAAATTCTAGATTGAAATGTATCAAGGTAATCCACAAGTTTGGGAAGGCTCTAATCTCAACACCTAAAACAGAACCTAAAGTTGTTCTAAAATTCTAATAAAAATCCTAAGGGAACAAGAATATCTATCCTAAAACATACTAAAAAATAAAAGCCAAATTCATCACTAATTCGAAGAACAAAATTCTACAAAACATATGGTCAAATATGCAAAACAAAGGACATTAGCACAAAAGAAAAATCATAACTAATTCAAATTAAATCCAAAAAATGTAAAATCAACGCCTAAAATTTCTTAAGATAATCAGAAACTACAGAAACAAATTTCATAATTTTTTGATGATTTTTACTATTTTTACCATAATTAAAGCAAACAGGCATCAAACAGAAAAATAAAAAGAAAACAAGAAATAAAGAAATAAGGTGAATAAATGGAAACTGGTCAGGGGAGGATTCGAACAGGGGCCAGCTCGCTCGCGTGGTGCGCTCTCGGCCTTGGGATCGTGTGACCAAGTCAATGCTTCTTCTCACAAATGGACGCATGAGATTGCGTCTTCTCCAATTCAATTTTTCAGCACAATGAATAGTAACCCGCGGCCGGCCGGCCGGAGGTGTTTTCCGGCAACTTCCAAGCACCATAACTTCTTCGATTCTTATCCGTTTTGCACGTTTTTTGGACCAAAATCGAAGGATTTTTCGCAAGGATTCCAAATATGTCAACCAAAATTATTAATAATGCAGCATCAAAGAGAAACAAAGTAAACAAAGTTTGGCACCAAAAACTCAAGTTCATCAAAACCTCTCCAAATTAATTCTAAACTCAACCTTATGCCATGGAGGTTATAGATCAAGCAAAACCTAAGCAAAATCATGCCAAAACAGTCCATACAACATCTCACAAGTTTGGAGCTCCAAATTTCGAACGTCATAAACATCAACAATTATCATCCAGAAATGATCTACATGCTTCAAGGAGTGCAAAGAAACAAAAATGGCAAAGAGTCATCAAGTATTAAGAGAGATATGTTGAAATTCAAGTACCTAGTGGAGAACTTCCACTGAGCCTTTAATCTTTGATGAAGTTTCACAAAACTCTCCAGAATCGTTCAATGATCTTCAATAAAGCTTTCTCAATTCACAATTTGGCTTGAAACGATATAGATCTAAGAATTCACTTTTTGAGTGTTCTTCACTTTTTCAAGCTTGTTCTTGATCAATTCTGCTCCAATTTCGAAAACATGTGATTTGTGAAGGTTGGAAATGTTATATACAATGGATATTGATCAAGAGAAAGCCCAATCCTTGCCTCTAAGCCCAAAATGAATTTTCAAAATTTCACCACTTTTTGCTCTTGAGGGTACACGAAAATGGCAATGTTTTGGCTCCAAAATGGTTCAATTCAACTAATAGCAGCATGTGGAGTGTGAATGGCTGGGATTTGATCCTTGTATTTGATCCAATGGCTATTTTTGATTATGTAACTTCATGGTGAAGTAATCTAAATGACAACTCCCAAAACTTGGCCTATGCTCAAAATTCTGCCAATGCCAATGTGTTTAGAATGTGATTTCCATTCAAAAAATGTACTCACATGACATGTTTTGGTTCTCTAACTCAAAAAGTCAATTTTCCCTCCTTAATCCATTTGAAAAATTCCCTTTTTAGGCCATTTTAAGTGACTTTTTGCTATAAGCCAAACCAATCCCAAATGATCACTTAGTTGCACTTAAAATCCCATTTTGAGCAAGTTCCATGTTGAACAAATCTTCATTTGAAGAGTGAAAGTTGGAGATTTTGACCTATGATTGAAAATGGCCTATAATCTCACTTTCCCAAAATACCCCTGACATGTAAACCTCATAACTTGAGCTCTACAAATCAGATGGAAGACTTCTAGTACAATTTAGAAAGCTAAGATCATGAGAAACAACTTCCATGTTGGCCAATAGTTCAAGTGAAACCTCCTTCTAGGTCAAAAATAGCTTTGAAGTCAGATGATTTTCACAGACAAATTTCAGAAGCATTTGAGAACGTGTAACTTGTCTGGACCATAACTTGAGTTCTATAAATCCAATGGAGGACTTCTAGTACTCAAATTAAAGGTATTGAGATTCTCTACAAGTTTAAGGTTGGCCAAATATCCATTTGAAACTTTTATTTTAACTTATGTGGTCTTGAAGTTAGTCACTAAATAGGGGATTTTGCACTGAAACCCTAATTTAGAAACTTCTCCCACTCTTGATTCTTCTTGAATTGATCTTGGCACAACACCAAAAATGTCTTAACATATCATTCCATGAACTTCATGACCTAGAAATAGGCTTTGAACTTCTTCAATTGCACAATTGATTTAGGATTAACCCAGATGAAACCCTAATTGCTTGCACCTCAACCGTGACTCTTGTACTTGGATCAATGACTTGATTAAGCTCCAACATGGTCGTCTAGGCACTCCATGAGCTCTATACACATGTTCTATTCACAATCCATGCTTCACATCTCACTGATGGTCTTCAATTGATCCTCAAGTTAGGAGAAACTCCACATGGAGGCATTCAAACCACTTAAGGCCTCAAACCACCTCCTGATGACTTGGATGACTTCTCAAGCTTGGATAAGACCCCTTGCTAGGCTTTTCTTGACAAAAACACACTTGATCCCCTGTTGGATGAATGATGTTATGATATGCAAATGATATAGCTATGCAAATGATAATGCAATGAAACATAAACCAGTTAAAGAAAAGAGTTTGGGCAAATTTTGGGCTGCAACAAACGTGACACAGACAAATACCATGAGCTGATCCCTCTATGACTCGCCTGATTTGACGCTTCCCCGATGCTTCGTCTTAGGAAGAGATTGATTCGGATAAAAACGACCCTCGGGTTCTCCCAATCCACTAAGCAATGAAGTTCCTACTCAGACCGCAGTCATTTGCTTTTCAATCCCTAACTTTTGCCTGAACCGCCCTTTTCGGGTTTTCGATTCACCGGAATACCCATTTTTGCCAAAGTCGCCTTTCCAGGTTTTCGACTTTGCGGGTTTACATGTTTTCATTTTTTATCCCTAATTTTTGCCTGAACCTCTTTTCCTTTTTTATGGTTTGCCGGGATGCCCCATTTTTGCCTGGACGTTTCTTTTTGTGTCCAGCGGGTCTCTTTTAAGCAAAGTATTTTTTTAACTGCGTCTGCGTTCACAGGGGATGCAAAATCTTCACCATCCATGGTGGCTAACAGCAAGGCTCCTCCAGAGAAAACCTTTCGTACAACATATGGACCTTCATAATTGGGAGTCCATTTGCCCCTGTGATCTGATTGTGGTGGGAGAATCTTTTTCAACACAAGATCTCCCGTCTGAAAGCTTCGAGGGCGCACCTTCTTATCATAAGCTTTCTTCATTCGGCTCTAGTACAAACGACCATATGCAATTGATGCTAACCTCTTTTCATCCATCAGGCTAAGCTGATTCAAACGATTCTTAATCCATTCTTCCTCATCAAGTTTCACGTCGACCAAAACTCTTAAAGAAGGAATCTCGACTTCTAGCAAAAGGAAAGCTTCCATATCGTACACTAGCGAGAAAGGAGTTGCCTCAGTTGATGTGCATACCGTCGTACGATAATCGTGAAGAGCAAAAGGCAACATCTCATGCCAATCTTTGTAGGTGACAACCATCTTTTGCACTATCTTCTTAATATTCTTATTGGCCGCTTCAACAG
The DNA here is from genome assembly GCA_963859935.3 of Lathyrus sativus. Classification (NCBI taxonomy): domain Eukaryota; kingdom Viridiplantae; phylum Streptophyta; class Magnoliopsida; order Fabales; family Fabaceae; genus Lathyrus; species Lathyrus sativus. Next base: position 212,156,809 of record OZ012739.1, on the reverse strand, counting down.
TGACATTCATCTTCGGCCGATAGGGCGATGAGTTGTGATGTTCAATCTTGAAGTTCTGACATAACTCCTTCATCATTTTGTTATTCAGATTCAAACCATTGTCAGTAATGATTCGTTCGGGAATTCCATATCTGCAAATGATGTCCTTCTTTATGAATCTTGTTACCACTTGCTTGGTCACATTGGCGTACGAAGCTGCTTCAACCCACTTAGTGAAGTAATCGATGGCTACCAAGATGAAACGGTGACCGTTGGATGCGGTGGGTTCGATCTTGTCAATCATATCAATGCCCCACATGGAGAAAGGCCACGGGGACACCATAACATTCAATGGGCACGGCGGTACATGTATCTTATCAGCATAAATCTGGCATTTATGGCATTTCTTCGCAAATTTGAAACAATCTGTCTCCATCATTAGCCAATAATACCCAGCTCGTAACAGTTTCCGAGACATGGCATGTCCGCCGGAATGTGTACCGAAAGTACCCTCGTGGACTTCTTACATAAGCATCGTTACTTCTTTTTCATCCACACATCTCAACAACACCAAATCATGGTTCCTTCTGTAAAGTACACCATCTGGGTTTAGGTAAAAGTTTCCAGACAACCTCCTCAGCGTCTTCTTATCCTGAGCCGAAGCCCCTGGTGGATATTCTTGCTTCTTGAGGAAGTTTTGTATATCGTAAAACCAAGGCTTGCCATGAGCAGTCTCTTCAATGGCAAATATGAAAGCGGGTCTGTCCAAGCGAGAAATGACAATTCTGGGAGCCTCATTCCAGAAATTCACTTTGTACATTGAAGATAGCGTTGCCAAAGCATCAGCCATCTGATTCTCCGCTCTTTGTACTTGGTGGAAGTCTATACGATCGGAAAATGGTAACAACCTCCTTGCATAATCCCTGTAAGGAATCAGATTCGGTTGACGAGTTTCCCATTCTCCTTCGATCTGATTAACAACTAGCGCTGAATCGCCATATACATCGAGATTCTTGATCCTCATATCAATAGCTTCTTCCAGACCCATGATACATGCTTCGTACTCAAATTCATTGTTGGTGCCTGAGAATGTCAATCTGGCAGTGAACGGGATGTGGGTACCATGAGGAGTTGTAATAATCGCCCCAATTCCACTACCATAGGAGTTGACAGCACCATCGAATATCATTTGCCACTGAGAATCCTTCTCTGGACCTTCACCGTGTAATGGTTCTTCACAATTTTTCTCTTTGAGAAACATGATATCCTCGTCAGGAAATTCAAACTTCATCGGTTGATAATCTTCGATTGGCTGCTCAGCAAGGTATTCTGACAGAACCCTTCCTTTGATGGCTTTCTGAGAAACATATTGTATATCGTACTCTGTCAGTACCATCTGCCATCTAGCAATTCTTCCTGTGAGTGCTTGCTTTTTGAAGACATATTTAATCATATCCATCTTCGAAATCAACATGGTTGTGTGGTTGAGCATATACTGTCTCAAACGTTTGGCAGCCCAAGCAAGTGCACAACACGTTTTCTCGAGCATTGAGTAACGGGACTCACAATCTGTGAACTTTTTACTCAGATAATAAATCGCATGCTCCTTTCTTCCAGTCTCGTCGTGTTGAACGAGAACACAACCCATGGAATTCTCAAGAACCATTAGGTACATGATTAATGGCCTTCCAGCTACTGGGGGTATCAGTATCGGAGGCTCCTGCAAATACTCTTTTATTTTATCAAAGGCTTTTTGACAATTTTCATTTCAGACAATCGCCTGATCTTTCTTTAACAGTTTGAACATTGGCTCACACGTGGCTGTGAGATGAGATATGAACCGAGTAATGTAGTTCAATCTTCCCAGGAAACCACAGACTTCTTTTTCTGTTTTTGGCGTTGGCATGTCTTGTATGGCTTTTATCTTTGCAGGATCGACCTCGATTCCTTTTTCACTGACAATAAACCCCAATAACTTTCCGGACCGAACTCCGAAAGTACACTTATTCGGATTCAACCTCAATCTGAACTTTCTAAGCCTCTCAAACAGCTTCAACAAGCTAACCAGATGCTCCTCCTCTGTTTGGGATTTAGCAATCATATCATCAACATAAACCTCAATCTCTTTATGCATCATGTCATGAAAGAGCATTGTCATAGCACACTGATATGTTGCTCCGACATTCTTCAAACCAAAAGGCATCACCTTATAGAAAAATGTTCCCCACGGTGTAATGAAGGTTGTTTTCTCCATGTCCTCCGGTGCCATCTTTATCTGATTATAACCCGAGAAACCATCCATGAAAGAAAACACCGAAAATTGAGCTGTATTGTCGACCAATACATTAATGTGAGGGAGCGGAAAATCATCTTTAGGACTCGCCTTGTTCAAATCCCGATAATCGACACACATACGCACCTTACCATCCTTCTTTGGTACAGGTACAATGTTAGCGACCCACGGAGGGTAAGTAGTCACAGCTAAGAATCCGGCATCCCACTACTTTTGGACCTCTTCTTTGATTTTTACCGCCATATTTGGTCTTGTTCTTCTAAGCTTCTGCTTGACCGGCGGACATTCCTCACACAACGGTAAGAGATGAACCACTATGTCGGTATCAAGCCCAAGCATATCCTCATACGACCAAGCAAAGATGTCACTATACTCTCGAAGCATCTCGACCAGTCTTTGCTTGACGTCGCTCTGTAACGCAGCCCATATCCAAACATTTCTGACCACTTCTTCAGAACCCAGATTAATGACCTCAATTTCCTCCTGATGAGGCAAAATGATTTTCTCTTCTTGTTTCGAAAGTTTGGCTAATTCCTCAGGCAGGTCTTCATCCTCATCAATCTCTTCTTCAACTTGATATATCGGTTGATCAAGCTCGAAGTGAGTCATAGAAGGTTCTGGATAGGTGTCATCTGCAATAGGAATCCTACAATAAAAATGGTTAAATGTTTCAAACAATTTGCAAACAAGCATAAACCACGTTGCCATTTTATTGGGAAAAGCAAAATAAGAAAAACAAAGATCACAAAATTTGTATGAGAAAACACCCTTTGATTAATTGATAAACAGTGTTCAGACATAAACAAGTAACGCCCTAAAATAAAATACTGTTATGCCCCGGGTAGGACATAGGGTAGTACAATAACTGGAAAAACAAAGCATTACTGTTCAGTCGTCACTTGAATGACTTCTTCAATTGACCAGTTGCGTAGGCTCTATCCAGGAATACATGGCTTGATCCAGGCATCCATGTCACAGTCACTATCTCCAGCTTCATCATCAGAAATGGCACTGATCTGTTCAAAGAAGACACCTCCGCTAGTAAACCTGATCGGCCCCTTGAACTTCGGCGTGCTTTGTGAATACGATGGGCGGCACCCCAGACCGAATTTGTCTTGCTTCTGCGGTATATCAATCACCTGCCCCCAGCCTTGGGCTGAACCAGCTTGCACCACAACTTGTGCTTCTTTAAACGAGGACATAGCAACTTCAGGCTCTTTACTCAATACCGAAGACTTGTCTTTGATCTTAACCGCTTCGAAGGCTTGGCAAAGAGTTTCATGGATCTCTCCATCCACTTCAACATACTTAAAGGATGATAAATGGATGACCATGATATCCTCCTCTCCGCAAACCGTCACAACACTACCACCAACCATGTATTTCAGCTTCTGATGCAGAGTTGATGTAACAACCCCAACTGAATGAATCCAAGGGCGACCTAGCAAACAACTGTAAGCCGGCTGGATATCCATGATATAAAACACAGCATCAAAGACCTCAGGTCCAACCTGAATCGGTAAAGTTACCTCCCCAAATACGGATCTTCTGGTTCCGTCAAATTCCCGCACCACCAAGTCACTTGGCGTGCAAATCAACCCCTTCATATCTAACTTCATCAGGGCCTTCTTGGGAAGCACGTTTAAAGAAGATCCCGTATCCACAAGCACATGAGACATGACAGTCCCTCGACATTCCAAAGATATGTGCAGCGCACAATTGTGATTTCTGCCTCTGGGTGTCAAATCCAGGTCCGTAAAGCCTAAGCCATTGCCTGCATTTACGTGTGCCACCACTCCTTTAAGTTGATTGACTGAAATTTCCTGCGGCACGTAAGCAGTGTTTAGTATCTTCAGCAATGCATTCCTATGCGCCTCTGAGCAAAGGAGCAACGACAGTATGGATATTTTGGACGGAGTTTGCTGCAAGTGATCGACTATCTTGTAGTCGCTTTTCCGAATCAGCCTCATGAATTCCTCCGCGTCTTTCAACAAGGATTCTCTTTCCCTAGATTGAGAAGTCTCCTCCACTGCCGGTCTTTTCCCCTTATCCACTTTATCAGCAATCACCTCAGGCAATGAAAAGACTCGGCCACTTCGAGTAATACCTCCTGCACCCACTAGATTGTCAACTGAACTTGCAGGGGTATCATTCAAGTTTATCTTCTACCCATTATAGTACACTTCGGCTCCGTAGTTCCACGGAACAACCTTAGTGCTCTCAAACGGCATAGGACCTGCTTTGGTGATAGTTATCATTGGTGGTTTCGGTGCATAGATAGTAACAGTCTTGTACGGGATGGAGATTGTCGCAATCTCATCCTTCTCTTCAGCCACGACATCCTCAGATTCTCTTCCAACAGAACGGTCAAATTGTAACACTCCATCGTTAATCATCTCTTGAATACAGCTTCTCAACAGTCCACATCCTTTCTCAAGATCAACAGAACATTCAACACAGCCTTCAACACAACCCGGAAAAACACCTCCCTTTAGCAACCTGGCCTTTACAAAGCCTAAGGGTGTTTTCAATTCATCAACATTGGTCACCAAGTTCAACACTTCATCCTCGACAATTGCATTTACCCCAGCCTGCCCGTGATTCGGCATGGGATTCTGCACTACGTTGGGAACATCATTAGAAAAATTGATAGCCTTGTTGTCAATCATATCTTGCACTTTATGTTTGAAGGCTTTACAATTGTCTATATTATGTCCTGGAGCATCCGAATGGAATTCGCAGCGGGCATTTGCATCGTACCCATGTGGAGGTTGTCCAGTCAAAGGGGCCAAAGTCCTTTTCTGAATCAATTGCAGTTATAGCAAAGCCTGCAATAACTGAGAGTAAGGCATAGGAGGCGCATCAAAATGCCTATTTGCTGCCCGACCTCTATCTTGGTATCTTCCATATCCTTGTTGATTTTGTTGCGGTTGTTGTTGCTGTTGTTGCTGACGCTGTTGCTGCTGTGGTTGTTGAAATGCTGGAATAGTGATGCTGGCAACCTGCTGATGCTGCCTATTCTGACCTCTACTTCTTCCCCTTGAACTGGATACAACGTTAGTGTCACCTTCTCGCCTTTTGTTTCCAAACACTTTCTTGTTCTCTCCTCCAGATGAGGATCCTTCACCAGCGTTGATATTTCCTATCTTAATTCCATTCTCAACCCTTTCACCGGTGATAATTAGATCAGAAAAGATTCCAGACATATTGCCGATGAGTTTCTCATAATACACTCCTGGCAGGGTAGCAACAAACATATCCACAAGTTCTCGTTCTACCATTGGTGGTTGTACCCTAGCAGCAAGCTCTCGTCACCTCTGGGCATATTATTTAAAGCATTCACTGCTCTTCTGAGAAAGGTTCTGCAGCTGGACTCTATTCGGAGCAAGGTCACTATTGTACTGATAGTGCCTTACAAAAGCTTCGGCTAGGTCTTTCCAGCTATGGACATTAGCAGGCTCTAAACTCATATACCATTCCAGCGATGGTTCGGATAAGCTATCCTGGAAGAAGTGCATCAAGAGCTTCTCGTCCTCAGAATGCGCAGACATCTTGCGATAATAAGACCTCAGATGAACCCTAGGGCAAGTGGTGCCCTTGTACTTATCGAAATCAGGGACCTTAAACTTTGGTGGCACTCTCAAGCATGGGATCAGCCCCATATTAGATATATCCAGCCCCATCGAATTTTGGCATTCAAGAGACCGCATCTTCTCTTCGATCATCTTAATCCTTCTGTCGGCCTCAGAAGGTATTTTAGAAGCTACAATTCTTGGAGAAAACACATCTTCCTGCCTATCCTTATTCCAAGTGTGGTCCAAGCTACCATGTACAACACCTTTAGTATCAAGACCAACGCCATAGCCATTTCCGTTACCATTACCACCATTGGCAAAACCAGCATGATTAAAACCTGCCGCATTCCCAGCACCAGCAGCGTGACCACCCCCTCCAGTAGTAGGTATGACTAAAGTTGGCATAGAGTTGTCCACCCGAGGAGTTTCATGGTGAGGAGGATTAGAAGCAATCCCACTTTGTAGCACACCATCACTATCCACTCGCGCAATCAGAGGTTGCACCAAAGCTTGGAGTTGAGCCTGACCACTAGCAACCCCTTGCATGACCTCCATCAGCTGTGCCATACGATCCATCATCTCTTGCATTTCTACCTGCATCTGATCCATCAGCCTTTTCTGGTTTCCTCTGGTACCGTACCGGTGAGTTGTCACGTTAGCAATACTGAAATCACAGGAGAAAATAAGGTTAACCGTTCTGGTGCACCTGCAAATGCGAGAAAAATGCTAAAATGCAGACATGTATTTATGCAATAGGGATATTTCCCCCTCGATTCTAGTTTCCAGGAAGAATATAACAATGGAGAACCTTACGGACAATCACAGAATACCAACTCATCATATATAGATCAAAAGGCCATCAGGTAAAGTACAAGATCCAACTGAGTACAAATAAGGAAAAGACCTCGGCCAACAAGCCTGGCGATGGTCGAATACATCAAATAACAGCAAAACTACAACAAAAATAGATAAAACAGGTCAAGTCAGATGACGTGATCGGAAGTCCTCTAACAGCCTCAACGTCTCGGGATGATCCGACCTAGCAAGCAGTCTCTGAATAAGCAAACCCTGCTGACTCATTATATGCTATAGACTATCAACGTGATCCTCCAAAGCTCTCTCCCCGAAACATGCCTCAAGTCTGCGTCTCTTGGAGCCAGCTCTCAACTTGAGGTCCTTCAAGTTCGCGATCGCTTCATTTAGCCTGCACTCGCTGTCTCGTTTAAGTGATGATTCTGCTGCAATCTCTTCATCTTTGGCATTAAGCTGAGCCTTCAGCTTGCTGATCTGAAGTTTCAACTTGTCTTCACGCTCCTTGTTGTTAGTAAGCGTGGCATTCCATATCGATTCAAACTTGGAGATCCTCGTGTAAGCCTTATCCAACTCCTCCTTCTTAGTAGCAAGAACCCTGTAAGAAGCATTCAAATCTTGGCATGTGCGCTCTCTGTCCTTAGTCTCCTTAGTCAAATCAGCACCCAACTTGTTCACAAGTGTTGCACCCCAAACTTTGCTCAACCTTTTCTTGCCTGATTCATGTCTCATTGCATTTCATTTGCATAGTTACATCATGTACATAGTTCAATCATTGGCATACCATAGCATAGCATGCCTCCAACAGGGGTTCAAGGGTGTCTATCAAGAGAAGAGCCTAGCAAGAGGTGTTATCCAAGATGAGAGATCATCCAAGCCATCAAGAAATGATTTGAAGTCTTGAGAAGTTTGAGTGCCTATGTGGGTTTTGCTCCTATCTTGAGGAATATTGAGAATCATCATTGGGATGTGAAGCATGAAAGGTGAATTTGAGGTGTGTATGGATCTCATGGGATGCTTAGAGGGCCATATTGAAGCTGAGACAAGTCATTGATTCAAGTGTGAGAGCCACAGTTGAGGTGCAGTCAACTAGGGTTTCATCTGGGTCAATCCTAGGTCAATTGGGTAATTGGAGAGCATCAAAGCCTACTTTGAAGTCATGGGGTTCATGGATTGGTATGTTGATACATGTGTTGTTGTGCCAAGATTAAGCAAAGAAGGATCAAGAATGTGGGAAGTTGCTAAATTAGGGTTTCAGTGTAAAATCCCCTGTTTAGTGCCTAACTTCAAAGCCACATAAGTCAAAATACAAGTTTCAAATGGATCTTTGGCCAACATGAAACTTGTATAGCATCTCAATACCTTTAATTTGAGTACTAGAAGTCCTCAAGGGGATTTATAGAACTCAAGTTATGGGTCTTGCAAATTACAGGTCATCAGAGGACTATGAAATTTATCTGTGAAAGTCACTTGACTTCTAAGCAACCTTTTCCATTCAAGGAATTTTCAAATGGATTCTTGGTTAACATGAAAGTTGTTCCTCTTGATCTTAGCTTTCCATAGAGTACTAGAAGTCCTTGATAGGATTTGTAGAACTCAAGTTATGGTCTTTGCAAGCCATGGGTATTTTGGGTATTGGTGATTATAGGTCATTTGTGATCATAGGCCATTTTCACCAACTTAGAGGCCTCAAATGAAATTTTGTTCAACTAGAAAGTTGCTCAAAATAGGGTTTTAACCTTGACCATGCATTAAGGAGGCATTGAAATGGCTCATAGGAGAAGTTGGTTTGAGAAATTTTGAAAAGGAAGAAAAATAAGTGATTAAAAGGCCAAAATTGTGGAAAAATTGATATGTGGCCAAATAATGCAACATTATATGTCAAATTGATCAGAAAACATATTTTGGAAAGGATGGAAATACCACATTTTGGATTTGAGGCCAATAACACATGGTTCCCTTTTGTAACTTCATGTGGAAGCAACATAACAATCATACACCATAGGATCGAAAACAAGGAAGATATCATTCCCATTCAATTCAAAATATCATGAGGTGAGAAATTCAAGCAAGATTCAGAGCTGTAGCAAGGCAAAACACGACTGTGGTGAAGGAGATTTTCAAAGAATGTGAGAAATTGAAATTCTCATTTGGATGATTACAGAAACTTCTAGAGGTTTCCAACACATTCTATATAACCACTGCAACTGATTCAGATCATTTTTTGGCAAAGATTGAGCAAGGAATCAGAAAGAGCAACTGAAAATTTCTCAAGTGCATCAAGAATCGGGTTTAGAGATTGGAGGGGATTCAAGGCAAATTGGTGATTGGAAAAGCTTGGGAAGTGGTTCTTGAGTGATTCTGGGAAAGAATTGGAGCTTGAATCGAGCAAAACCATCATCTGTTCATCCATTTTTACCAGGTTTGCATTCTTCAAATTTCAGCATAATTGGTAGTGAATTGCTTAGGTTTTGATGTATGGTTAGGTTAGTGATGATGCTAGGTTGGATTTAGGCACAAGAATTGGACAATTAGAGACAAAATTAAGTATGATGCAATTTCTGTTGAAGCTCATATCTCCTAGTTCTTGAGGTTTTAATGGCGTTTGGATGGTGAGAATTGATCAGTGAAACATATAGATGAGTTTAGGCTTATTAATTGCAAGATTTGAGACATTCAAGACTTGGTGAATTTTCTGAAACTTGGATTGAGTTTGAAGTTAGGGATAGAATCAATGCAATTGGAGGTCATATTCGTGTTCAGGGGTTGATTTTGAGTAGGATAGGGTGATTAGTTGCAAGAATTGATGCACTTTTGGATATGCCACGCCGGAGAAGACGGTGGCACAAAGCTCAGGCAACCGTCTGAGCATTCCCTCCCATTTTCAAACAGTTGGAGAAGATGAAGTTCTAATCGTTGGATCCATGTCTGACCATTGACTGAACCTAGATCCAAAGGCCACGATTGCATTTGAGATTTCTGAAGAGAGTAAAGAGAGAGTTGAAACGCATCGTTTCATTTATTCAAGTTGGGTGGGCTTAGTGAACTGCTTGATAATCACACCTCCATTCAGGCCCAAGGTTGAGAATACACGTGAAACACTTGCTATTCAGCACGCACATTTCTCAATTTCCATTCCATTTTCCGATTTTTTTTTATTGCTTTGGGCTAAGTAACATGCGCGCTATTGACACCCCCTCCTTGGGCCCAGCTGGTATTATAACATGATATAATTGCTATTTGCAACGCAGGTTTCTCATTTTTCATTGTTTTTCTTTTATTTTTATCATTTTCATATAGTTAGAAAATAATTCACCATAAATAGAAAAATTAATCTTTTTAGGCTAGGTTTTTTTCCCTTGACTCCTTAGAGAATGTAGAATTTAATAGGATTAAAATTTTACTAATTCATGCATTTTAGAATTTATTTGCATTTTTTTGTATTTTAATTGGTTTTGTTTTGAATATGGTTGATATGTGATTTTGCTGATTTTAGTATGGATGATTGGTGTTGATTTTTGAGGTGATTCCTTTTGGAATAGTTATCCTAGACATGCATGTACCCCTAGTAATTTTATCATAATTTTTGAGAGAATTTTGGGTTATTTTGAACATTGAACTTTAGGTGTTGTAGATTTAGGGTTTTAAGATGGTACCCTTAGGTTTAGGGCATAGTTCTAGCACTTAATGAATGGTTAACCCCCTGGATTTTGTATGGAGTGATTCTTAAGAGGTTTAGTAACCCTTATAATTTTTTGTAGGATTTTACAATCATTTTTGGTATTTTAAGTAGAATTAGTTTTAGGACTAACTTCTAGGTGTTTCTAATGAACAAACTTGACTAGTTTGATTCAATAGTTCCCCTTAGATTAGGGTGGTGGTGCTCTTGTGCTTGGATGAAGATGAAGACCAATTTAAGATGCTTTGGAGAGCTTGAAGGAGCTTAGAGTTGAAGCCTTGTCCTCTTGTGGAGTGCTTGTCAGGAGCTTAGGGAAACCAGGGTTTTAGGAAGAGCATTAGATTAGTTTTGCTTGTTTCTTCAAACATGGAGTATGTTGTCCATCTCCATTCAATCCAATGACATAAAGTCCTCTTAAAGAAGTCACATCTTTCCTTTGGAGGGATGAATGACATGCTTTAAGAGTAGAACTTTGAGGATGCCATTCTATTATAATGTTAAGTTCTTAGTGGCTTCCTTTGGTTGTCATTAAGTTACTTGACATTTCAACTGGATCTTGTTGAATGATTCTCCCTTGGAGGTGCTTGTTGAAGCTTGGTGCTTATTGAAGCTTGGTAAAGAGAAAGTTCAGTGCTTGTTGAAGCTTGTAGAGAATGAAGTCTGTGCTTGTTGAAGTTGGTTGCTTGTTAAAGCTAGGGTTTTGCTGCTTGTTGAAGATGAAGTTAGGAGCTTGTTGAAGCTGTTTACTAGTTGAAGTTTGCTTGATGAAGCTGGTTGCTTGTTGAAGCTGGGTATTTATTGAAGATTGAAGGTTTAGTGAAGCTTGAAGATGAAGGTTGTTGCTGTCAACTTTTTGCTGTTTAATCAACTGTTGTTGTCAGAGCTGCTGCTTGTGCTGTTTGCTGTAGGAGCTTGGTGCTGCTGCTTGGGCTGCCTCCTCTGCCTTGTGGTTTTGGTTTTTTCTGTATTGTTTGTTGGCTTGTGCTGCTTGCCCCCTAGGTTTGAATTGAATGTTGATTCACTTTTCCTGTTGTTTTCTCAGGTTCAAGGTTGAGTGGGCCTCCCTTGCCTCGCTTGTATTGCTGCATTGCATGCATTTTACTGTATTTGCTTGCTTTCTTTTCCGTTTATCCCCGAGGATCTCTGATTTCCTCTATGCAGGAGGGAATTATGATAGACATTAGGATTCTTACCCATGCATGACAACATTAGGTTAGTTTTTATTCCCTTTTCAACCCTAGGCTTTTTAGAGCTTCTTTCTCTTCTTATCTCAAAACAACTCAAAAATACAGTACTAAGGTTAATCGATGTCGTACGTTACGAGCCTTAAGCTATTTGAGAAAGGGTTGCTGGAGAGCTTCTTTCCAGTAGTCTGGCTGCTTAGTGTGGCACCCTTTGGGTGACACGCGATGTAGTCACTCTCAAATCATAGTCTCTAGTGCGTCAGAGATTGCAAACAAACTAAAAAACACTTCTTTCGTAAAAGATTCAAAACAAACATCAAAGTGTCATTTTTGTCCGCTTGGACTCTTAATCAAGAAAAACCCTTTTTGAAGGTAATAAAAAACAGTCAGACAAGCTTGTGTCTTCCGTAGCCCGAACTACGTTTGCTCTGATCTTTCATGCTGTATGAAAGTACGTAGGCATAGGATGCCGTATCCTAGCGAGCAACCTTCCCCTCCTTTCCCGTAGGTAGGCGAACTACGTTGACTATGATTTCTCGTTCCAGACAGAATACGTAGCCATAAAGTGTGATACTTTGCCGAGTCATTTTCTTTTCCTTTTGACCCAGACCTATAGAGTAGATAGAATAACAATCCGTACTAGAAAACAAGCATGGATCCCGTCGAGTACGGTGGACGTGAGGGGTGCTAATACCTTCCCCTTGCGTAATCGACTCCCGAATCCAGGAATTTGGTTGCGATGACCATTCCTTTCCCATTTTGCGTTAGGTTTACTCTGAGCATTTCCTTTCCCTCTGTTGGGATAAATAACACACGGTGGCGACTCTTCTGTCGTAGCCGGCGCCGATTTTCGCAGTAGCGACAACAAGCTCGGTTTGCCTCCTGAAAGAATGAACTGCATCTATTTTCTCACTGCGAAGCTGGATAATCTCTTTCTCTAACTCTTCATTCGCTTTTCTCATCTCTTCCTTCTCTGCCAATACCTGATTGTATTTCTAGATATCTACAGTAGTGGGTTCCTCGATCATGAGAGGATACAGTGGTGCAACTGCAGGGAATGGCATCAAGAACCTCGCAGCTCTATCATGAATCCAAGTCAAGTAAGGGTCATACGCTCGGTTGTTACTCTTCCCCAAAGCTAACTTCCCTTTCCGAAAAATATTATTCCATGCATGCTCAAGTCTACCCAGAGCCTCGCCCTCCAATAAGCCAGTAAGATACAGAGATTCCTGTATCTCCTCTTCTCTAGGAGGCTCTCTCAATGCATACCCAAATTGTCTCACCAATAAAGAAGGTTTATAGTTGATGCAACCTTTCCTTCCGATCAAAGGAACATTAGGAAAGCCTCCACAACTATAAACAATATTCGTACCCAGCATGTCTCGATCAAACCAAACAATATTCTCTGCAGAAAATCCTATCAATCTCTCCGACCATTTTGAAGTACTAGCAGTAGACACAAATGGATTCGTCTTAGGCATATGACTAGCAAACCAAGCATACAAAAGAGGAACACTACAAGCTACGTTCTTACCCCTTCGTTTCTCATTCTTGTCATGCACAGAATGATAAACATCTCCGAGAAGCGTAGGCACTGAGTTTCTCGAGGCCAATATATGAAATGAATCCAAATCCACAAAGTCTGGAAGATTAGGAAACAAAACAATGTCGTATATACATAGAGCAAGAACAACACTAAATGCAACCCAGCAACCATCCTTAGCAAACTGTCTAGCTTTATCAACCAGGAAAGCGAAAGGAAAACCATGCACTCCATTCCACTCTATCAAACCCCCCCTGTAACTCTGAAGCATCCACATGTACTATGGCAGCTAGCTTAGCCAGATCAGGCTTAGCATCAATATGAACAAAAGGCATCTGACTCGAAACAGGCATATCCAACAATACTGAGTACTCCTCCAAAGTAGGTGCCAGAATGTAATCAGGAAAAACAAAACATCTCAATTGTGGATCGTAGAACTGAAGAAAGGCATAAAGACCATCCACCTCATATGCTGAAGGCTTGCAGACCCATCTCAGTAATCTCCCATAAGACTGCCTGAAATCCTCCATCACTTTCCCACCAGCTAGAGAAATCAAACTCAGCAAAGACCTAACACCTGGAGTCGGAAGCTTGTAAGCCACAATTCTCTTCAAAGAATCCATATCAGCAAGGAGGGAATAAGATCACCAGAATCGAAGGAGAAATATGCACCTGCAACACAAATACATGTTAATGAAATGCAGATGACAATGCAAATGCAAATGCAAATAAGGAATCAAGATTGTTGTGTTGTCGGTTGAGAAGAACCAGAGCTTCGCCTTAGCAAGAATAAAGTACCGATAACAGGACCCACTGATAAACAGATTCACACCGCAAAGAACTGGGTATTCTGAAAGCCAAAGTTTCCTACATAACCCAATCCCCCTCACAAGTATGGACCTATCCACAGACAAAGGTTCGGCATCCTATGCGTTTGTCAGCGTCACAGACTTTCAAGAAATGATGATACGTTCACCATTTCTGGTTTGGCATCATCGTCTCCTGAAGAGGCCTCACTTAAATGACTCACAAATGTTCGGTCCCTAGAGTCGACAACCCTCAAATCCAAGATTCCCTCGAGCCCAAAGGGGTAGAAAGAAAGTTGTCTAAGAGAATCTCGTCCGAGCGTGAATTTCATGGTGAGATAGTACGAGCAAAGAAAGCACACCCACCACTAATCTCCACTACTAAAGCTAGGTGTATACTCAAGCCCAGGTCCGGCTTATCACTCAATGTAACTTCCCATCCCACAACATAACAGTAATGATATATGATGCGGAAAATAAATGCGGGAAAGTAAATAAAGCACATATATACAACACCCAAAGATAAACACACAAGCGCTAGGATTGACTCGCATAGGGAACCAGAGTCACCAACTGTCGCAACTGCGAAAAACCATCGGCAGAAAAACAGAAGAGTCGCCACTTTCGTTATTTATCCCAAGGAGAGGGAAAGGAAATGATTTCAAAAACCTAGAGAAAAAAGGAAAGACAAAGTCATCGCAACCATGTCTGGATTCGGGAGTCGGTTACGCAAGGGGAAGGTATTAGCACCCCTCACGTCCGTCGTACTCGACGGGATCCACTCATTGTTGTCTATCTAAAAAGGGTATGTTGAAACTATCTAGCTAAAGGCTTAGGGACAAAAGAAAAATAAAAGAGAAGTGACTCGGCAGAGCATCGCCACTCTGTGCCTACGTACTCCCTCGTGCAATGGGAAAGTCAGAGTCAACTTAGATCACCTAACTACAGCTAAATAAAAGGGGAAAGGTTGCTCGCCGAGACATCGCGTCTCGTGCCTACGTACTTTCGTCTGGTACGAAAGATATGAGCAAACATAGTTCGGGCTAAAAGGACCACAGGTTGGTTCAAAAGTTTTAGGCTCGAGTAGGGTTAACAGATAGTTCTAGCAGTTGGTGTATGCAGCTCAACCATTGGAGACTTAGGCGTTACCGTTTGCGGTAGAATTAAGAGTTAACGACACTCTTTTTGTGAAAAGATTTTCCTGATTAAGAACCCCCAAAGGGTGAAAAAGGAGTTTGATTTTTTTTTTGTGTTTTATAGAGAAGAAGTGTTTTGAATTTGATTTGCAACTCATGTCGCACTAGAGACTATGATCTAAGAGCGAATGCATCGTATATCACCCAAAGGGTTTACACTAAACCCTCTAGGTCCTTGAGAGGAGGCCCCTCAATTAACATTTCTCAAGTAGCTTAAGGCTCGTAGCGTGCTACACTTGTCATTCTTTATTAAGTGTTTTATGAATGTTTGAAGATGAGAAGAGAAGAAGGAACACTAATGGGAGACTAGTCAATCCTAAAAGTTATCATGCAAAGTGGACCTAAAGTTGAGATTTAAAAGGGAACTACCTAATGTTATCATGCATGATTAGGCACATAATGTCTATCATAACCTCAAGAGGTTAGAGAACTTATGGGGAACATGGCAAAGAAAAGCAAAAGAAGAAGAAGAAGAAGAAATGCATATGCGAATGAAAGAATGCACACATAGAATGCACAAGTAGAATGATAGTGGGAGGAAAATAGTGTGGGGTGAAGGTGAGAAAATACTTAGAAGGGGGGGTTGAATAAGTAGAGAAAATATCATGGCAATAAAAACTCAAAGATTTTTATCCTGGTTCGTTGAACTCAACTACTCCAGTCCACCCTATCAAGAGTGATTTGCCTTTCTCCACAAGGACTTAATCCACTATTAATCAAACTGATTACAATAGTAAGCACTAAGAGCAACTGTTCTTAGTATTCTTAAGAACTACTGACCACAACTGGGTCTTCTTAAGGAACTTTTACAATCAATATGTAAAACTAAAAAAGTGTTTAAATGCTTCTAAGAAAGCTATATCACAACTGTGATTTTACATTTAAGTTTAAGAACAATGAAATAAATTCAGCAATGAGAATAAATTGTATGAGAGCTTTTCTTTGAATTCTTTCAATATTTCGTCAACTAAAGAAGAGAGATGGAGTCTTGCTTTTATAGGCACAGAAGTCCAAGATGTTTTCACGTTGAAGGTTGTGTACTGAAAAGGGCTGTAGCCTTTTTGTCTTCACATCACTTGACCTTTCCTAGAAGTAGAATGCACAGAGAAATCCTTTTTGTCTGTGTTCTTGTGTCTAGCATAAATGAGGAAAGAGTCGTTTGGCCAAACCAACGGACATAACTTTGAATTCTTCTTCAACAAGTTTCAGCAAATAACATCAGAGCCTTGAGTGATCAGAGTCTTTGATGTTCATCAGAGTTTGCTGAATCAGAGCATTGCAGCAAGTGTGCTTTCAGCGTGTAATAATTCAGAGCAGAGTTTGGGATCAGATCCTCAGTACTGGAAGCGTATTACTATCAGAGTCTTCTGAAATAAACTAAGCTTGAAACTCTTCATACAAAAGTCTTCAATGCTTCAAATGCTTCTGTAGCTTCTGCTTCAGATCCTTCTGTAGCTTCTGCTTCAAATGCTTCTGTAGCTTCTGCTTCAGAATCTTCTGTAGGCAGCATTCAGATTCACCTAAGAGATGCTTTTGACGCTTCAGTGCCTTGCATATTTTCATGTTCAGATCTAATTTGCTTTCAGAATAATATTCACTTTAATATCTGCAGCACAAAATACTTGAACAAATTTTAGAGTATATAATTTCTTAATACAAAATTTCGTAAGAGTTATCATCAAAACATAGAGATATAATTAAGAACCAATCTGTGTTCTAACAATCTCCCCCTTTTTAATGATGACAAAAACATAAGAAATTTTGTTCAATAAAAATATAATTATAACCCCCCCTGAGATTATGAATCTCCCCCTGAATTGAATACTTAGAGAGAATAGAAACTTCCCTTTTTGCATGAGTATTCTTTTCAGAATCAGAGCCTGATTGTTCCAAAAAAAGTAGATCTTGACTTGGAAGGATGTTGCAGAATCAAAGCCTAATAGATTTAAAACTTGATCTGGGGATCTCAGAGTTATTTAAAGGACTTTGTCAGATTTTTCATAAGTTCTGAAATACTAAGAGTTCATGTTAGTTATAATTGATATGTTTGAATTTCATTTAGGTAGAGTTTATTTGAACAGTCAGATCTATTTTCTCCCCCATTTTGTCATAATCAAAAAGTAAAACTTTTAAAGACAATTAAAAGGAAATACAGAAAAGATACATTCATGTAGAGAAAAGAGTCATTCATTCATTCAGATTAAAAACAGACACATCATCAGATAAGAAATTTAAATACAGGTGCACAAACATCAAATACAGAAAAACATAAGACTAGGTTTGCTTGGACAGAATTATATTCAGAAGTTGAGTGATCTCAGATGAGGATTCTTCTTGCTTTGTCATCCATTTTTCCATGTTCTCATTCTTCTAATCTTGCTTGGCCATCCATGACTTGATTTCCGATTGCCCAGCTTCCAATACTGCTATCTTATCTTCTAAATCTAGATTCTCTTTCTTGATCTCAGATGAAGAAGGTGGGGCAGATTCTGATGCTGGTGCAGAGTCAATTTCCATTGGAGATGCAGAGTCTGGAGCTTCAGATGCAGAGGGTTGGTTTACAATTGTCAGAGCCAATGGATTTTCTTCAGAAGCAGATTCTGCAAAAACTTCTGTAGCAGATACTCCAGAAGATGAAGGTACATCCTCAAGAAGCAAAGGTGCAGATCTTCTCATATTCCATATCATGCTTCTGGCAGTTTCAGCAAATCTGAGCTTCGCATCATCAGAACATACATTCTTCAGATTGGAGGCAACATTATTGAATCTGGCAATGAAGCTATTCCAGATAGCATCAGATTCATTTGCATCCATGGTTGACAAGCATCTCTTCTGTACAGAGCCTAAATTCATGTTTATCTCTTTCAGAAAATTAGCAAATAAAGTATCAACATTTAGCCTAGTTTTTGGTTTGAGAAGGGTTTCCAAAGTGAATGGCTTGGGTTGAGGTGGAGATGGTATGGTAAATTTTGGAATGATGATCAGAGGACAAGGGTAGAAAGGAAAAGATGGATGGTCAGATGAAGTGGTAGTTTTGGATCTGGATAAGGCATGAACCAGATATGGTTTTACATGTGATGCAGAGGGAACGACATCAAATGTAGTGGAGGTGTATGAAAGGAAAACAGAGGTTCTGATGAGCTGATATCTGGCAGTTCTTTTAAGTAGGTTTGAAGAACAGATGGTAAAATAGTGGAAGACTTAGGTTTAAATGGAGTGATTGTGTCAGATGGTTCTATTCTGGTATAGAAATGTTTAAGCTTTAAACTAGAAAGAAGGGGATCAGAGGGAAGTGGTTTAAAGGAAGCAACTGAAACAAACTCATATGTCCTGGGTTTAGGAATGGGTTCAGGAATGAGAGTTTCAGATGAAACAGGTGCATCCAATTGTTTAGATTCATATTCTCAAAGAGAAGGAGATGAAATGACATCTGGATGGACATCAGATTCAGAGGAATCAGATGAGGTGGATGGGGTACAAGATGTAGATGATACTTCAAATACAGTCTTGAGAGGTTGAATATCCAGAATCTCAGAGTCAGGTATGTTTGATTCAATAGGATTGGATGGTTCTGGTTGAGGATCAGAAGGTTTGAATGTTGGTGGTTTAGATTCAACTGGTTCAGATGCAAAGTTTCAGATGCAACTGGTTCAGATTGTATGGATTCAGATGCAACTGGTTGTTGAATTTCAGGTTGTTATTGTGTTGTAGGTTATTCTGTTGGTTTTGTTTGTGGTTCTGATTGGGGAATGTCAGATGATTTAAGTGGTGTTGTGGGAACAGGTTCAAAATGAATTTGTGATTCAGAAATTTTTGGTGGTTCAGAGGTTTGAGATGGAGCATGAATAATTTAATTTTGAGTGGGATGAGGTTCAGGCATAAAACTAGTTTTTGATACATCTACTGCAATTTTAGAAAGAGAAGGTAAAGATGATTTAGTACCTTTAGTCTTGATGCGTTTGGTAGGAACAGAGGGAACTTCTCCAGAAGCTTTTCTTTTGATTTGCTTCTGTGGTTTTTCAACAACTCTCTGTTTCTTCTGAGCAGCAACTTCGACTGCCTCTAATTGTCTTCTTTTCCTCATGTTCTCTTCATAGACATCTGGAATAGGTTCTCTAGCACGAATCAGAATATCAGCAGGAATAGGTGTTCCATCTACTTTGCACATTTCAATGTACCTAAGAATAATATCCCTAGGTTCTTCAGCACCAAAGATTGGAAAGTCTTGAACTGGAATCCTTCTCTGACTTACTTCAGTAACATTCAGCTTCTTAGGAGCAGTTGTGAGTTCATCCACAACTTTTAGCCTCTGAAGACTCTTTCCATTCAAAGGTTTTCCAACTATTGATTCGAGCTCTTCTTTAACTCCAGCTTCATATAGAGCAGCTACCAGACCATTCTCTGTCAGAATGTCTGAGATCAATCTTCCAAAAGGAATCCACGTCCTGATCTTCTGTCCCTTAGACTTAATGGATTCTCTGGATGCATTGATGTGATTCCACATATGCATGAAGAGAATGTATGGAAAATCTACTTTGGTACTCTGACTTAAGCAGTACATGAAATAGAGCTATTCATTATTCACATAATCTGGAGAATTTGTGGATTTTCTATGATTGATGCATCCCAGAAAAATCTTTGCCCAGATTTTGTAGTCAGGTTTCAAATCCTTAAATTTGTTAGAAGCTTGTCCAGATGCAATGACTTCCTCATAAACTTCTTCCATGTCAACACGCCCAGCTGGCAGATGGCAAACTTCATCAGTTTCCTCATACCCTATGAGTTTTCTGATGAGATCTTCAGTGATTATGATCTCTTTTCCCAGAACAGAAGAGAGGATGAATTTTGGGTAAACAGATGCATGAATCCAAAATTCCTTCACTATGTGTGGATACACTGGTCCAAATAATCTGTCAAAATATTTTACCCAGCCTTGAGCACCAATAATGGAACGCAAATCAAATCCATTTTCAGCCAAAGAATCAAAATCCACCATTGATTCACAAAGAACTTCCAGCTTATCAACAAGGGTTAACAATGTTCTCTCAGGTTCCTTGAATGGAGTAGCACCCATGTTTGATGACACAACTGCAGCCATTGATGATTGAAACTGAGCTGATGTTGAGGATGATGTTGCCATTGTTGAAGATGAAGAAGATTTGGATGAAGGTTTAGGGTTTTGATGGAGCCCAAATAGCAAACAGAAATGCATATATTGTTTGTGAAGTGGAAAGTGTGAAATGGTGTGATTTGTGGTATATATAGAGAGAAATTAGGGCATACAAAAAGACACATTCAGCACGTTCCACTTAGCAATAAATAGCATTTAATGAAAAGAATAAAAATCATTTCAAAGCATTAATTGATTCTGACAATTTGGGGGGAAAACCAAGATTTTAACTATTCAAACAATACCTCAAATGTCTCTTCAGTGATGTGCACGCCATCTTCTCAGATTCAGAGTGACACATTTTTGCTTGCATGTGCTTCTGAATTCTCTTGAGAAATGAAACGTTAGCCAACATTCAGATCCTCTGAGATTGGTTAGTTCAGATACACACAAATAATAATAATAATAATTCAAGAAATCAAATAATTTACAGATGAAATACTTCAGAGTTTTAAACATTTTGCATCTGAGAAGTTTGCTTCTGATAAATATCATTCTGGACAAAAATCCATACCAACATTTTTCAGAATAAACTTAAACCTATCTTCAGCAAGGGGTTTTGTGAAAATATCAGCCTACTGATGATATGTATCAACAAAGGCTAAGTTTATAATACCCTTTTGAACATAGTCTCTGATGAAATGATGTTTAATTTCTATATGTTTGGCCTTAGAGTGTAAAATGGGGTTTTTAGACAAACATATAACAAAAGTATTATCACAGAATATAGAAATATTACTCTCAAAGATCTGATAGTCTTCTAGTTGACTTTTCATCTAGAGCATCTGCGTGCTACATCCAGCAGCAACAATATATTTTGCCTCTGTAGTTGATAGTGCAATTGTAGGTTGCTTCTTGCTATACCAGGAGATTAAATTTCTTCCTAGAAATTGACAACTTCCAGAAGTACTTTTTCTTTCCACTCTGTCTCCAGCGTAATCAGCATCACAAAATCCAACTAATTTAAAATCATCAGATTTTCTGTAACACAAACCCACATTAGAAGTACCTTTCAGATACCTTATAATCCTCTTAACAGCTGTTAAGTGTGATTCTCTAGGATCTGATTGGAATCTTGCACACAAGCATACACTGAATAAAATATCAGGTCTAGAAGCAGTTAAGTAGAGAAGAGATCCTATCATACCTCTATAGAGTTTCTGATATACTTTCTTGCTTACCTCTTCCTTACCAAGAGTACTTGTTGGATGCATAGGAGTCTTTGCCATCTTACTATCAGTCATGTTGAACTTCTTTAGAAGCTCTTTAACATATTTGGTCTGATGAATGTAAGTGCAATCTGGAGTCTGGTTGACTTGAATTCCAAGAAAGAATCTCAATTCTCCCATCATGCTCATCTCAAATTCAGCTTGCATACATTGAGCAAACTCCTTTCCCAGCATAACATTGGTAGATCCAAATATAATATCATCCACATATATTTGACAAATTAAAAGATCTTTCTTAAATGTTTTACAGAAAAGGGTTGTGTCCACTTTACCTCTGATGAAAATTTTCTCCAGAAGAAAATTGCTTAATCTCTCATACCAAGCTCTGGGAGCTTGTTTTAAACCATAAAGAGATTTCTTTAGTTTAAAAACGTGTTCTGGAAATTTTTCACTTTCAAAACCAGGAGGTTGGTGAACATAAACTTCTTCTTCTATAATTCCATTTAGAAAGGCACTCTTAACATCCATCTGATATAAAGTGATGTTATTCTGTGTAGCAAAAGAAATGAGTAAACGAATAGACTCTAACCTGGCTATAGGAGCATAAGTCTTTGTATAATCAATTCCTTCTTGCTAGCTATAACCTTGAGCAACAAGCCTTGCTTTATTTCTTTCAACTTCTCCTTTTTCATTCAACTTGTTTCTGAAGACCCATTTAGTTCCAATTATGTTGAATCCTTTTGGTCTTGGAACCAGATTCCAAACATCATTTCTTGTGAACTGATTGAGCTTTGCTTGCATGGCAATTATCCAGTCATTGTCTTGCAGAGCTTCATCCACAGAAGTTGGTTCAATAACTGACACCAACCTAAATAATGACGCTTTAGATGATCTGAGGAAGGATCTTGTTCTTATGGGGTCATCCTTCTTTCCAATGATCACATCCTCTGGGTGAGAGGCCTTGATTCTGGAAGATGATCCTATAATATTTGATTCTTCAGAAATATTCAAGTTATTCATTTGAGAAGCTAAAGGAATTGCATCTGGCGTTGCTTCTGGTTCCTTTACTTGAGCTTTTTCTGCCTCTGAGCCTTCAGAGTCTGTGAGAATTACTTCTCTATCTGCAGAACTTTCAAACTGCTTTGGCTTTTCAATGCCAAGCTTATCATCAAATCTAACATGTATAGTTTCTTCCACAATCTGTGTTTCAGTATTGTATACTCTGTAGCCTTTAGAGCGTTCAGAATACCCAAGCATGAAACACTTCTGTGCTTTAGAATTAAACTTGTTAAGATTCTCTTTAGTGTTCAACATATAACAAATACATCCAAAAGGATGAAAATAAGAAATGTTGGGCTTTCTGTTCCTCCACAGTTCATAGGGAGTCTTTTCCAGAAGAGGTCTTACAAACACTCTGTTCTGAATATAACATGCTGTGTTAATTGCTTCTGCCCAAAAGTGTTTTGCCAGATTAGTCTCGTTGATCATGGTTCTGGCCATTTCTTGCAGAGTTCTATTTTCCCTCTCTACAACTCCATTATGTTATGGAGTTCTAGGGCAGGAGAAATCATGAGCAATGCCATTTTCATTAAAATATTTTTCAAAATATTTGTTTTCAAATTCACCACCATGATCACTTCTGACTTTAATAATTTTAAAATCTTTTTCATTCTGGACTTGTTTGCAGAAGTCAAAGAACACAGAATGTGACTCATCCTTGTGTTTTAGGAACTTTACCCATGTCCATCTGCTATAGTCATCAACAATGACTAATCCATACTTCTTGCCTCTGATGGATGCAGTTTTCACTGGTCCAAACAGATCAATGTGAAGTAATTCTAATGTTCTTGAGGTTGAAACAACATTCTTAGTTTTAAAAGAGGATTTTGAAAATTTTCCTTTTTGACATGCTTCACAAAGAGCATCTGAGTTGAACTTCAACTTAGGAAGTCCTCTGACCAGATTGAGTTTATTAATCTGAGATATATGTCTCATATTAATATGCCCTAATCTTTTGTGCCAGACCAATTGCTCATCATTAACAGACATAAGGCATTTAACATTTTGAACCTTAAGTTCTGAAAGATTGATTTTGTAAATGTTGTTCTTCCTCTTTCCATTAAACAGGGTTGAGCCATCCTTCTGACTAACAGCTTTGCAACATTGTTGATTAAAGATTATGTCATAACCATTGTCACTTAATTGACTTATGGACAATAGATTATGCTTTAATCCTTCTACAAGTAAAACATTAGATATAGAGGGAAGGTTACCATTGCCAATAGTACCAGAGCCAATAATCTTGCCCTTCTGATTCCCTCCAAACTTCACTTCTCTTCCAGATTTAAGCTCCAGGCTTTGGAACATAAACCTTTCTCCCGTCATGTAACGTGAGCAGCCAGAGTCCAGGTACCATGACTGGCGTCTTGACTTTTCTGCTAAATACATCTGCAACTGGGATTATCTTATCCTTAGGTACCCAGATCTTTTTGGGTCCTTTTGGGTTAGTTGCCTTGAAAGTTTGTCTGAACTTCTGTCTTTTTACAACAGTTTTGTTCTGACTGACTTTTGGCTTAAACACAGGAACGTTCTGATCAGAACGTGTGTGTTTGATATCATTTAGATGACCAGACTTGAAATGAGAGTATAAGGGAGTTTTCTTAATTATAAGTTTATCAACAGGCATTGGATTTAAATCCTTTCCAGAGGAAGATTCATATCCAATTCCTTTCCTGTTGTTTCTGCTAACTCCATAGATCTTCGAAGCCATCTTGCTTCTATCTATGCTTTTAGCTAGAAACATATGAAAGCTGAACTCATATTCTTCTAAAATGTTTTTGCATTTAGACTTAGTTTCAGACTCAGAGTCTTGTTGATCTTTTTCAAAATTAGTTTTCATTTTTAAATTATTTTCATTTAGCTCAGCAACTTCTGACTTTAACAGATTATTCTCAGATTCAAGACTGCATTTAAGCTTCTTGCATTTGAGCTTAATATGGTTATAGTTTTTCAGGACTTCTGATAAGACTTAAATAAGCTCTTCCCTAGTGAGATCAGAAAATACCTCTTATGAGTCAGATTCAGAATCAAACTCAGATCCAGATGATCCTTCATTCTGATCTTCCACGCCTGCCATCAGAGCCATGTTGGCGTATTCATCTTCAGATTCTGATGAGGATCCAGATTCATCTGAATCATCCCATGTTGCCATTAGAACCTTCTTCTTATGCTAAGGCTTTCTTCTAGGCTTTTCTTTCTGAAGCTTTGGACATTCATTTTTGTAATGGCCAGGTTGTTTACATTCAAAATAAACAACTTCCTTCTTTCCAAATCTTTTTGGTCCAGAGGACTCCTTGCGCTGATCTGGCTTCTTGAAGTTCTTGAACTTCCTCTGTTTGTGCTTCCAGAGTCTGTTGATTCTTCTGGACAACAAGGACAGTTCATCTTCTTCTTCAGAAGAAGATTCTTCAAAACTCTCTTCTAACACCTGCAAAGCTTTCACAGATTTGTTAGATTTTAAGGCAATTGACTTACCTTTCTTTTGAGGCTCATCTTCCTCAAGTTCAATTTCATGGCTCTTTAGTGAGCTGATTAGTTCCTCCAAAGTGATCTTGTTCAGATCCTTGGCAAGCTTCAGAGCAGTGACCATAGGTCTCCATTTGATAGGCAAGCTTCTGATGATCTTCTTCACATGATCAGCAGTTGAGTGGCCTTTGTCCAACACTTTTAGACCAGCTGTGAGGATCTGGAATCTAGAGAACATTATAGACTCAGATTCTTCCATTTTGAAAGCTTCATACTTCTGTATTAGCGTCAGAGCCTTGGTCTCTTTAACTTGAAGGTTTCCTTCATGTGTCATCTTCAAAGACTCAAACAAGTCAAACACAGTTTCTCTGTTTGTGATCTTCTCATACTCAGTATGAGATATTGCATTTAACAAGATTGTTCTAGCTTTGTGATGATTTCTGAACTCCTTCTTTTGGGCTTCAGTTATTGATTTTCTATCAATTTTCTTGCCATCCCCATTAGTGGGATGAACATACCCATCAATGACAAAGTCCCATAAATCAGCATCATAACCAAGGAAGAAACTTTCTATTCTGTCCTTCCAATAGTCAAATTTCTCCCCATCAAACATAGGGGGTTTTGTGCTGATTCTTTCCCTTTCTTCATTTTTGTTGTTCCTGTTAGATGTTGAAGTTTCATCCATAATAACAACCAAGAATATATATCAAAGTTTTCTCACTGGATCTTTTCTATCACGGTGAAGTGGTAGCACACACAGAACCGGAACTCTGATGCCAACTGAAGGTGAGAAAATACTTAGAAGGGGGAGGGGGGGTTGAATAAGTAGAGAAAATATTATGGCAATAAAAACTCAAATATTTTTATCCTGGTTCGTTGAACTCAACTACTCCAGTCCACCCTATCAAGAGTGATTTGCCTTTCTTCACAAGGACTTAATCCACTATTAATCAAACTGATTACAATAGTAAGCACTAAGAGCAACTGTTCTTAGTCTTCTTAAGAACTACTAACCACAACTGGGTCTTCTTAAGGAACTTTTACAATCAATATGTAAAACTAAACAAGTGTTTAAATGCTTCTAAGAAAGCTATATCACAACTATGATTTTACACTTAAGTTTAAGAACAATGAAATAAATTCAGCAATGAGAATAAATTGTATGTGAACCTTTCTTTGAATTCTTTCAATATTTCGTCAACTGAAGAAGAGAGATAGAGTCTTGCTTTTATAGGCACAGAAGTCAAAGATGTTTTCACGTTGAAGGCTGTGTACTGAAAAGGGCTGTAGCCTTTTTGTCTTCACATCACTTGACCTTTCTTGGAAGTAGAATGCACAGAGAAATCCTTTTTGCCTGTGTTCTTGTGTCTAGCATAAATGAGGAAAGAGTCGTTTGGCCAAACCAACGGACATAACTTTGAATTCTTCTTCAACAAGTTTCAGCAAATAATATCAGAGCCTTGAGTGATCAGAGTCTTTGATGTTCATCAGAGTTTGCTGAATCAGAGCATTGCAGCAAGTGTGCTTTCAGCGTGTAATAATTCAGAGCAGAGTTTGGGATCAGATCCTCAGTACTGGAAGCGTAGTACTATCAGAGTCTTCTGAAATAAACTAAGCTTGAAACTCTTCATACAAAAGTCTTCAATGCTTCAGATGCTTCTGTAGCTTCTGCTTCAGATCCTTCTGTAGCTTCTACTTCAGAATCTTCTGTAGGCAGCGCTCAGAATCTTCTGTAGGCAGCATTCAGATTCTCCTAAGAGATGCTTCTGACGTTTCAGTGCCTTGCATATTTTCATGTTTAGATCTAATTTGCTTTCAAAATAATATTCACTTTAATATCTGCAGCACAAAATACTTGAACAAATTTTAGAGTATATAATTTCTTAATACAAAATTTCGTAAGAGTTATCATCAAAACATAGAGATATAATTAAGAACCAATCTGTGTTCTAACATGGGGAAGTAGCCACCACAAGCTCATCTCAACCAAGCATGTATATGGAAATGCAAGAAAATAGAAGGAGGAGAAGTGCATAAGAAGAAATTAAACAACCACAAGCAAACCACACAAAGATGCACCAAAAAGTGGGATGAAATGACCTAAGTCAAACAACATCAACCACACCAATAAAATCAAACCAAAATGAAATGTAAAACAAACCTCAAAGCCAAGTGAGGATGGGAGACAAAATGAGGGCAGCAAGGACCCCATAATAGGTACTCAACCATAAGCATCACTTATCAAACAAAAAGAAACACAAAAAGTGTCCTCAATGATTCATCATTCTAGGTATGCTTCAAATACCTCCAAAGGAGGGACCAAGCTATCTTAAATGACACTTCAATGTCATTGGACAGAAGGGAGATGAAGAGGAGAGAGCTCATAAACAATATCAAAACAAAATAATAAGAAATGCAAGCAAAAGCACAAGGAAAGCATGCATGCATCACATAGGAGCTCAAGTTGAAAGCACAAAAAGAAAAGCATCAATCAATAAGCTATGCACATAGTTTTAACCTAAAAATGAACATACAGCAAGCTCAACATGTCTAAAATGTGAAACAAGAAGAGTTGAGAGCTTATTAGATCGACAAAGGTCATTTCCAATCCAAACTAGGTTAACCACTTGTGTGAGCTGCCCTATGAGATGACATAACTTGTAAGTCACTTCAAAAATAGGAAAAAGACTCAAAAAATATCAAATAAAATACAAAAAGAAGGTAAACAAGTTGGCAACCAGAGGCCAAGAAATCAAGACAAATATCCTCTCAAAGCACCATCAAAAGAATCAATTCATTTGGATGTACCACTTTGAAATGGAAGGAACAAGTGCAAAAAGAAAAGCCACAAAGGTCAACCCAAAAGTCAATAACCAGGGGCAAAATGGTCCTCTAAAATTGATCAACTCATCATTGAGATGAGGATCAATTTTCAATCATTGGATCAAAAAAGAATGAGAGAAATAAATGCAAACACAAAACATGTTACAATTTTATTCAATTAGAACAACTCCAATACTTAATTCATTTTTTAATTGAAAATAAAACAGAAAAATAAAATAAAAATGTCCAAAAAATATTAGACATCTCAAAGTATATAAAAAATATTTTTTGTGAATTTTTAACATATTGGAGCTATTTAAATTAATTAAAATTGTAAATAGAAAATAAAATAAAAACAAAAGAAAATAAAAAGAAAATAAGAAAAGGGCGTGGCAAATAGCAAACAAATGAAGTTCAAAAAGGGAATTGGGCCCAGCTTGGGGTGTGGATAGCGCATGCGTGCAAGGCCCACTCAGGAAATCTCAAAGGAAAAACCAAAAACCTGGTAATCTAGTGCAATGAGTCAAACAAGGACTACCAAGGAACTTCAATCATAGACGCATGATCAAAAAGAAATCAATCAGATGGCTATAAACGTGTCAGCGAATAAATGAGGATTCAAATGTGATCATGTGGAATCAGTCATACATGGACCACCGTGGGTCTTAATCATAATCGTTGGACTCAAAAGTACTCACATCAAGCGAATCTGGGCGTGACAACTCATCATCCCCTACCTCCAGAAACCCTAAAACACACACACCGGCCAGAGAACACTATTCATCATCTTCTCTGGACAAGCTCCGCCGTGAACAGAACCAGCAACAACACATACATCAAAACACAACCATTTTGGACAAAATTTATATCAAACTTCATCTAGAGATCACGAGGATCTCATATATGGCCTCAAAAACTACTAAACATGCGTGAAACTCCAAACCCGAAGCCAACGAGCTAGTACATCAAAATCCAAAAGTTCATCAAAACCTCTCCAATTTGATCTAAAACTCATCTAGAAGTCACGTAGGTTATAAATCAAGTGTCAAACAAGCAAGAACATGCACAAACAAGCCAAAACAGATCCAAACATTTTTTATCATCATCCAACAATCACAACCAATGCCAGTTCGTTTTACACATTAATGATCTACATTGATTCTACGTCTCAAATATGCAAAAAATGGCAGTGAATTGATGCTTATCAAGAGTGTAAAGTTGAGTTTCAACTACCTAGTGGAGAACTTCCACTGAGCCTTCAAATGGAGCTCAAGCTTGAAGATAATTGCCCAGAATCGTTCACTGATCTCCAATAGAGCTTTCTCAATTCACAATTTCCCTTGAAATGGCCTCAATATCCAAATTCGAAATTTGAATTTTCAACACTTTTTCAAAACTGAACTTGATCAATTTGGCTCCAATTTCCACTTCTGATCATTTGTGAATGTTCAAAACTTTATATATGATGGATCTTGATGATAATTGAGCCCAAACTCAGCCTCTAACAACCCATATCAAAATCCAAGGAAATAAGTTTTTTCAAGCTTCCATGTACACGAAAATTGCAATAAATTGGCTCCAAAATGGTTGAAACAGCTTGTTGGTACCACATGGAGTATGAATGGTCAGGATTAAGACCTTGAAAATGGCTCACTTAAACACCTCAAATCCAAATTGTAAAATTGGCAATGTGTTCAAAATGAAGTTTGCACTCAAATCCAATCTCCATTCCAAGCATAAACCATGACTTATCAATGTCTGACTAATAAAATAACACCATTTGGAGCAAGTTTGATGTTGGAAAAATCTCCATTTGAAGTGTGCAAGTTGGTGAAATGGACCTATAATTTTATGACCTGTAATCTTACTTTCCCAAAATACCCCTAACTTGTAAACCTCATAACTTGAGTTCTACAAATAAGATGAAAGACTTCTAGTACATTTTGGAAAGATAGGACCAAGACCTACAACTTTCATGTTGGCTAAAAGTTGAGGAGAAACATCCTTCTAGGTCAAAAATGGCTTGGAAGTTGGTTGACCTTTGTTGACCAAAATCACATACCTCTGATGACCTGTAACTTGTCTGGATCATAACTTGGTTCTATAAATCCAATCAAGGACTTCTAGTACTCAAATTAAAGCTAAGAACATGCTCTACAAGTTCCATGTTGGTCAAAAGTTGAGATGAAACTTGTATCTTGAGATAGGTGGTCTTGAAGTCAGGCACTAAATAGGGGATTTTACCCTGAGAACCCTAATTTAGTAACTTCTCACACACTTGATGAATTGATGAATTGAACTTGAAATGATATCTCATATATCTTAACACAACATCCCATGACCATAGAGACTTTGAATTGAGTTTTAATCTCCCTCAATTCCACAGTTGACTGAAGACTAGCCAGATGAAACCCTAATTGCAACACCTTCAACTGTAACCTTTCACACCTAGAACAAACACTTGGATGAGCTCCACAATGACCCTCAAGGCACTCAATGAGATCTCTCAACATCCTATATCCATGACCATGATTCACAATTCTCTGATGATCCTGAACTGGCCTCCAAGTTAGGAGTTGATCCACATACATCCATCCTTTCTTTCATAAGACCAACTGCCCACTTCCTGATGACTTGATGACCATCCAAACTTGAGTAACACCACTTGCTTAGGCTTAAACCTTTGAGTAGACTCCTCTTGATGTGCACAAGCTCTTGATCCCCTATTCAATGCAACATGCTATGCAATGCCAATGCTAGAAAGAAATGAAATGAAACATAAACCAAGCTAAGAAAAGGTTGGGCAAATTTTGGGGTGCAACATTGGTCAATTTCCAATGCTTGTGGAATATAAACCAAATTGAAAAACAGCTCAAACGTTTGTATTTAAGTAATTAGTCGAACACTTGGTGTGTGAAGTACTCCAAGTAAAATTAACTAAGTAAACGTAGTGCCAAGCTTTTCCGATTACAATCAAACGGATTGTAATGAGGTTTCTAAAAATGTTTTAGCACTACCATAAACTAGAATTTTAGTCAACCAATATGTTTGCACACAAACTTAAAATTCAGCAATGAAAATAGTATAAAGAGAGAACACCAATTTGTTGAGGCAGTTCTCCCGTCGTCCTCGCTCGGGGTACGTATGCCCTCAATTCTAAAAATTGAAATGAGACCTGTATATATAACTTGTTGCAAATTGTTTTTACAAGAGAAGCAATAGAAATCAAACACTAAATCCCAATCGTTGATGCTGAGTCTATGCCTTCTCTTCCCTTGATTCAAGATGAATCAAGTCTTTCAAATGTGATGAGTAAACCTCTGATTACGACACCACTTTTAGAAAACCCTCTAGTCTTCAAATCTTGCCCGACTAATTTCAAACACTCATAATTCGAACCCAAAACTTCCTTCCATAATCCTCTGGTTAACGCTGCTAAATTGATAGAACCTCCTATTCTTCAATTACCTTCGCTTGGCTGAATTTGTGAAGGAACGATTTGTGCAAAACCCCCAAATTCCAATATTCTTGAAGGACAAAACCCTAAAGGTTTTATTCAAGAAAAACCCACTGATTCTCAACCCAAACCCGATACACCGATCCTATGTTTGGATGTTATTGTAACAACCCAATTTTTAATAATTAATTATTTATGTTATTTAATTGATTTATGTGATTTCTTTAATTTAAATGAATGGGTAGATATTTTGAGAGAAGAAAATATGATGGAGAGGAATAGAATAGAAAGAGATATAAGAGAAAGAGGAGAGAAAAGAAAGGATAGAAAGAAAAGAAGGAAAGGAGAGAAAGAAAGAGGAGGAAGAGAAAAAAGAAGGAAAATGGAGGAAAAGCTTGGATTCATCAAGATCAACATCTAGGACTCGATTTAATTGGGTAAGGGTGTGAAATATTATTATTCTATCAATGTGTGTGATTATGTATGTGTGTGTTTGGATTGTTTGGATGTTTTCCATGTTTTCCCATTCTAGGTCAAAAATGGTTTAATCGGTAGGAATCGATGATTTAACAGTTAGAATCCGGAATTAATGGTGTAGTTTAGTCGAGGAATGTTAGGCTAAGACTACTGGAACTTGTTGAAATTGAATCGGGTGATTTCGGGAGTTTCTGAGGTTTTTGGACAGTTGGGGTTTTGGAATACGCAGACGCTCGCTAGCACGTTCGTTAGGCGAGCAGGGTGGCGAGTGTATGCTAAGCGAGCTGGTAGCGAGCTGCCAGCGAACGTCCCCAGCGACTGTGACAGTGTTTGATTTTCTTGCTATTTCCATCCAATGTCGATTCTTCGATTCGAATTGATTAACCCTTTCTCTTAAGGCATAATTGTATATTGTGATATGTATGCTGTGGGTAGCTGGATGGCATGAATCCTTGATTATGGAATCGATTGTGAATTGTGGCCGTTTGGAAATTATAGGCATTGTTTAAATTGATTAATAGTGCATGAAGATTGTGATTGAATCTAATTGATTCTTGTGCATTACTTGATAAATATAATGATGATGTTGAGAGTATGAATACTTTGATTATTATGAAATGTGTTGTGTGTGCAATCATGTTATAATTCTTGTGTGATGAATTATTTGAGAATGCATGAGATTAAGATGCGAGAATGGTCTTAAGTGCATTTGGTTGTTGATTGCATACACATCATTTGGTCAAGAGGCAATACTTGCTAGTTTCGTGGAAACTAGTGACTTGTCCCAAACCTAGAGAGAGGTTTGAAAGCTTAGAGGACGGGCTTTTGTTTGTTATTGGTCTAGAGGACGAACCCGATTTAAATGTAAAAACCGAAAAATAATAACAAGTGTTGGTACCACATGGCATGAGTTGCATTGAGTCTCATGGCATAGATAATTGTTGTACTAGAAGTATGCATATGTGTATGAATTGTTGAACTGAGATTTTGAAATGGTGAATAAACATAATTGTAAATGTTTGTGTGGAATGAGTGAATTTTGGATGTATGCATGAAGAATGTGTTTGGTGATCATCCATACATTTGTATATAAATTGTGATGTAAGTGGATGACTTGTGGTGAGAATAATGATTGTATCAAAGGAACAATCCACCATTTTTCATGGGAACCCATGAACCTGACAAGCCACAGGTATGGGTGAAAGCGATCGAGAAGATCTTTCGAGTCATGAACTGTTCAGATGTGCAGAGGGTGCAGTTTGGCACTCATATGCTTGAAGAGGAAGCTGAGGACTGGTGGTGTAACACTCGTCAGAGGTTTGAAAAAGAGGAGATTGTGGTTACTTGGGATGTGTTTAGAGAGGCATTTCTGGAGAAGTATTTTCTAGAAGATGTGCGTGGTAAGAAGGAAATTGAATTCCTTGAGCTGAAGCAGGGTAACTCAAGTGTGGCAAAGTATGCAGCAAGGTTTGAGGAAATGATTAAGTTTTGTCCCCATTACAACACTACCAATGCTGAGAGATCCAAGTATCTCAAGTTTGTGAATGGTTTGAGGCCTGAAATCAAGCAAGTCGTTGGTTATCAAGAAATTAGGAAATTTTTTGAGTTGGTGAACAAAAGCAGAATTTACAATGAAGATAGTAGAGCTCGGTCTAGTCACTATAAGAGTTTAATTGATAAGAAAGGAAAAGGCCAATTCCGAGGGAAGCCGTATGTGACTCCTGCTGATAAGGGGAAACAGAAAACTGGTTACGACAAGAAGCTGAGTGGAGGAGAAGTTTCCACTCCGGTGAGATGTTATCAATGCGGTAAAGAAGGACATCATGCTCCTGAGTGCAAAAGCGTTGAGCAGAAATGTTTCAAGTGCGGCAAGCCAGACCACAAGGCTTTCGAGTGCATAAGCGATGCGAATGTAACTTGCTACAACTTTGGTGAGCAAGGGCACATTAGTACCAAGTGTGACAAGCCAAAGAAGACTCAAGGGATTGGGAAGGTGTTTTCTCTATCAGGATCGGAGACTGCTAGTGAAGATCGGTTGATCCGAGGTACGTGCTTAATTAATGGTATACCTTTGGTCACTATAATTAAAACTGGAGCTACGCATTCCTTTATTTCCTTTGATTGTGTTAAGAGATTGAATCTTGAGTTGTCAATTATGAGTGGTGGTATGGTTATTGATACTCGTGCTATGGTTTCAGTAACTACCCCTTTTGTGTGTTTGAATTGTTCGTTGAGTATTTTTGGTAAAGACTTTGGAGTTGATTTAGTGTGTCTTCAATTAGATCTGCTTGATGTTATTCTTGGGATGAATTGGTTGGAATTCAATCATGTCTATATTAACTGTTTTGACAAAACGGTTATTTTTCCTGAACCTGATGATAAAGGAGACTTGTTTATGACTGCTAAGCAAGTGAAGAAATCAATGCAAGATGGTGCGAAGGTATTTATGTTGATGGAAACTTTGAGCATTGGTAAAAATGGAGAAATTGATGCTTTACCAATTGTCCATGATTTTCCGGAAGTTTTTTCTTATGAGATAAGAGATTTACCGTCGGAACGAGAAATGGAGTTTGTGATCAACTTAATTCCTGGAACTAGTCCGATATCGATGGCTCCATATCGTATGTCCGCATCGGAATTGAAAGAGTTGAAGAGTCAACTTGAAGATCTACTTGAGAAGAGGTTTATTCATCCGAGTGTGTTACCGTGGGGTGCACCAATTTTGGTGGTTAAGAAGAAAGAAGGTTCTATGAGACTTTCTGTGGACTACAGACAATTGAACAAGATGACCATCAAGAATAAGTATCCACTTCCGAGGATTGATGATTTGATGGATCAGTTGATTGGTGCGAGTGTCTTTAGTAAGATAGATCTGAGATCTAAGTATCATCAGATTCGTGTGAAGGCCGAGGATATTCAGAAGACTGCTTTTAGAATGAGGTATGGACATTATGAGTATTTTGTGATGCCATTTGGTGTGACTAATACACCAGGTGTATTTATGGAGTACATGAATAGGACTTTCCACCCTTACTTGGACATGTTTGTGGTCTTGTTCATTGATGATATTTTAATTTACTCGAAGAGTGAAGAAGAACATGTCGGGCATTTGAGGATTGTGTTATCTGTGTTAAAAGAGAAGCAGTTGTATGCTAAACTTTCTAAGTGTGAATTTTGGTTGAAGGAAGTAAGTTTCCTTGGTCATGTGATTTCGAGTAGAGGTATTGCAGTTGATCCGTCGAAGGTTGAAGCGGTATCTCAATGGGAGACTCCAAAATCAGTTTTTGAGATTAGAAGTTTTCTTGGTTTGGCAGGTTATTACCGGAAATTCATTGAAGGATTTGCCAAGTTATCATTACCGTTGACGCGGTTGACTAGGAAGGGTCAAGCTTTTGTTTGGGATGTAAAGTGTGAAGAAAGTTTTCAAGAGCTTAAGAAAAGATTGACGAGAGCTCCTGTTTTGATTTTGCCGAATCCGGCAGAACTGTTTGTCGTGTATTGCGATGCTTCTTTAATTGGTTTAGGAGGTGTGTTGATGCAAAATAAAAAAGTTGTAGCTTATTCTTCGAGGAAAATCAAAGTGCATGAGAGGAATTATCCGACGCATGACTTAGAGTTGGCCGCCGTTGTATTTATGCTGAAGCTTTGGAGGCATTATTTATTTGGTTCGAGATTTGAAGTATTTAGTGATCATAAGAGTTTGAAGTATCTCTTTGATCAGAAATAATTGAATGCAAGGCAGAGGAGATGGTTGGAACTTCTGAAGGATTATGATTTTGGTTTGAATTACCATCCGGGTAAAGCAAATGTGGTAGCTGATGCATTGAGTAGGAAATCGTTGCATATGTCGATGATGATGGTGAAAGAGTTGGAAATGATTGAGCAATTTCACGATTTGAGCTTAGTGTGTGAGAAGACTTCTTACGGAGTTAAGCTTGGTATGTTAAAGCTTACTAGTGGTATTCTTGTCGAGATTCGAGAAGGACATAAGTCTGATTTGGGTTTAGTTGATCGGCTGACTTTGATCAATCAAGGTCAAGGTGGTGATTTTCGGATTGATGAAAATGGTATCATGAGATGTCGTGACAGAGTTTGTATTCCTGATATTGTTGAGCTGAAGAAGAGTATTCTTGAAGAAGGGCATCATAGTGTATTGAGTATTCATCCGGGTGCTACTAAGATGTATCAAGATTTGAGGAAAATATTTTGGTGGCCTCGTATGAAGAAGGATATTGCCAAGTTTGTGTATTCTTGCTTGACTTGTCAGAAGTTAAAGATTGAGCATCAGAAACCGTCAGGCTTGATGCAACCGTTGTCTATTCCTGAGTGGAAATGGGATAGCATATCTATGGATTTTGTGTCTGGTTTACCTAGGACGCCGAGTAACTTTGAAGCTATCTGGGTTATTGTGGATAGATTGACCAAATCTTCTCACTTTATTCCTATACGAATGGATTACCCGTTGGAGAGATTGGAAAAGCTGTACATTTAAAGGATTGTCATTTTGCATGGTATTCCGTCTAGCATTATGTCAGATAGAGATCTGAGGTTTACTTCGAGATTTTGGGAGAGTTTGTGTGCTTTGGGTACGAAGTTACGTTTGAGTTCTTCTTATCATCCGCAGACCGATGGTCAGACTGAGAGGACGACTCAATCACTTGAGGATCTTTTGAGAGCTTGTGTATTAGAAAAGGGATGAGCTTGGGATAGCTACTTACCTTTAATTGAATTTACTTACAATAACAGTTTTCATTCGAGTATTGGTATGGAACCGTTCGAGGCATTGTATGGTAGACGGTGTAGGACGCCATTGTGTTGGTATGAGTCTGGAGAGAGTTTTGTTATTGGAACCGAGATAGTCCAGCAGACTACCGATAAGATTAAGATGATTCAAGAAAAGATGAAGATTTCTCAGAGTCGTCAAAAGAGTTATCATGACAAGAGGAGGAAAGCACTTGAATTTCAGGAAGGAGATCACATGTTTCTTCGAGTTACTCCAATAACTGGTGTTGGTAGAGCGTTGAAGTCGCGTAAGTTGACGCCGCATTTTATTGGTCCTTATCAGATTTTGCAGAGGATAGGAGAGGTAGCCTATCGGGTTGCTTTATCGCCGTCGCTTGCTAATTTCCATGACATGCTCCATGTATCTCAGTTGAGGAAATACATTGCAGATCCGTCTCATGTATTCCAAGTAGATGATGCGCAAGTGAGAGATAACCTGACTGTGGAGACATCACCTATGAGGATAGAGGATCGAGAGCTGAAGCAACTTCGAGGTAAAGAGATTGCTTTGGTGAAGGTCGCTTGGGGAGGAATGACTGGTGGAAGTATGACTTGGGAGCTTGAGAATCAGATGAGGGAGTCTTATCCCGAATTATTCGTTTAAGGTAATTTTCGAGGGCGAAAATCTTTTAAGTGGGGGAGGGTTGTAACAACCCAATTTTTAATAATTAATTATTTATGTTAATTAATTGATTTATGTGATTTCTTTAATTTAAATGAATGGGTAGATATTTTGAGAGAAGAAAATATGATGGAGAGGAATAGAATAGAAAGAGATATAAGAGAAAGAGGAGAGAAAAGAAAGGATAGAAAGAAAAAAAGGAAAGGAGAGAAAGAAAGAGGAAGAAGAGAAAAGAGAAGGAAAATAGAGGAAAAGCTTGGATTCATCAAGATCAACATCTAGGATTCGATTTAATCGGGTAAGGGTGTGAAATCTTATTATTCTATCAATGTGTGTGATTATGTATGTGTGTTTGGATTGTTTGGATGTTTTCCATGTTTTCCCATTCTAGGTCAGAAATGGTTTAATCGGTAGGAATCGATGATTTAACAGTTAGAATCCGAAATTAATGGTGTAGTTTAGTCGAGGAATGTTAGGCTAAGACTACTGGAACTTGTTGGAATTGAATCGGGTGATTTCGGGAGTTTCTGAGGTTTTTGGACAATTGGGGTTTTGGAGTACGCAGACGCTTGCTAGCACGTTCGCTAGGCGAGCAGGGTGGCGAGTGTTCGCTAAGCGAGCTGGTAGCGAGCTGCCAGCGAACGTCCCCAGCGAGCGTGACAGTGTTTGATTTTCTTGCTATTTCCATCCAATGTCGATTCTTCGATTCGAATTGATTAACCCTTTCTCTTAAGGCATAATTGTATGTTGTGATATGTATGTTGTGGGTAGCCGTATGGCGTGAATCCTAGATTATGGAATCGATTGTGAATTGTGGCCGTTTGACAATTATATGCATTGTTTAAATTGATTAATAGTGCATGAAGATTGTGATTGAATCTAATTGATTCTTGTGCATTACTTGATAAATGTAATGATGATGTTGAGAGTATGAATACTTTGATTATTATGAAATGTGTTGTGTGTGCAATCATGTTATAATTCTTGTGTGATGAATTATTTGAGAATGCATGAGATTATGATGCGAGAATGGTCTTAAGTGCATTTGGTTGTTGATTGCATACGCATCATTTGGTCAAGAGGCAATACTTGCTAGTTTCGTGGAAACTAGTGACTTGTCCTAAACCTAGAGAGGGGTTTGAAAGATTAGAGGACAGGCTTTTGTTTGTTATTGGTCTAGAGGATGGAACCAGTTTAAATGTAAAAACTGAAAAATAATAACAAGTGTTGGTACCACATGGCATGAGTTGCATTGAGTCTCATGGCATAGATAATTGTTGTATTGGAATGCACATGTGTATGAATTGTTGAACTGAGATTTTGAAATGGTGAATAAACATAATTGTAAATGTTTATGTGGAATGAGTGAATTGTGGATGTATGCATGAAGAATCTGTTTGGTGATCATCCATACATTTGTATATAAATTGTGATGTATGTGGATGACTTGTGGTGAGAATGTTGATTATATATATATATATATATATATATATATATATATATATATATATATATATATATATATATATATATATATATATATATATATATATAGTTATATGCATTGATTATTATGATAATACTTCTCACCCTTCTGCTGTTTTATGATGCTTTATGAGGCATTGCAGAGTAGGTTGGCTGGAGGTCCTTTTTGTGAAGCGTGCCTTCATCTTTTGGTCGGTTAGCTAGGATGTATGGGATTCTTTTGTGATCCATTGTATATCTATCTAGTCGTTGGGTCGAGTCATGCTCTGATCATGTAACACTGTGATCGCTTGGTTTATATATTTTAGAGATACATGATGTACTCTATACTATGTTTTTATATTTATCGAATTATTATGATGTTGGCCCAGTGCCTAATGATGTTGATTTAGGTGGTGAATTCAAATGTCTCTTTTACGAAGATTGTGATATAATTGAATCCGCTGCTACATGCAAAGTGAAACTTTGAAAAGCATGATTATTTATTGAAGTGTTAATGAACATGACAGGTGGTTTTGATGTTTGAAAGTTATGTGTGACGCCATTTTGTGAATGCATGATTATTTACTCTGATTATTCATATATTTTCCGTGGGGTTTATAAGGGTGTTACATTAGTGGTATTAGAGCAAGTTGGTCAGTTGGCCAAGTTGTTAATGTGTTTATTCCCTATATATATTTGATATGTGTGTGTGGCACTATCGATATTGTTAGTTCTTATGAAGTTTTGTTGTTGGGATCCAGAACAATGGTCGCCGGTAGGAATGATGAAGCGATTGCCAAAGATTTGGCGATGTTGGCTGGAGCGATTGGGAAAAATCCACAAGCTAACGTGAATGCTTGAAACAACGCCAATGATGAGTTTCGTGCTTTGGGAAGGTTTCAAAGGAACAATCCGCCAATTTTCATGGGAACCCATGAACCTGACAAGCCACAGGTATGAGTGAAAGCGATCGAGAAGATCTTTCGAGTCATGAACTGTTCAGATGTGCAGAGGGTGCAGTTTGGCACTCATATGCTTGAAGAGGAAGCTGAGGACTGGTGGTGTAACACTCGTCAGAGGTTTGAAAAAGAGGAGATTGTGGTTACTTGGGATGTGTTTAGAGAGGCATTTCTGGAGAAGTATTTTCTAGAAGATGTGCGTGGTAAGAAGGAAATTGAATTCCTTGAGCTGAAGCAGGGTAACTCAAGTGTGGCCGAGTATGCATCAAGGTTTGAGGAAATGATTAAGTTTTGTCCCCATTACAACACTACCAATGCTGAGAGATCCAAGTGTCTAAAGTTTGTGAATGGTTTGAGGCCTGATATCAAGCAAGTCGTTGGTTATCAAGAAATTAGGCGATTTTTTGAGTTGGTGAACAAAAGCAGAATTTACGATGAAGATAGTAGAGCTCGGTCAAGTCACTATAAGAGTTTAATTGATAAGAAAGGAAAAGGCCAATTCCGAGGGAAGCCGTATGTGACTCCTGCTGATAAGGGGAAACAGAAAACTGGTTACGACAAGAAGTTGAGTGGAGGAGGAGTTTCCACTCCGGTGAGATGTTATCAATGCGGTAAAGAAGGACATCATGTTCCTGAGTACAAAAGTGTTGAGCAGAAATGTTTCAAGTGTGGCAAGCCAGGCCACAAGGCTTTCGAGTGCAGAAGTGGTGCGAATGTAACTTACTACAACTTTGGTGAGCAAGGGCACATTAGTACCAAGTGTGACAAGCCAAAGGAAACTCAAGGGAATGGGAAGGTGTTTTCTCTATCAGGATCGGAGACTGCTAGTGAAGATCGGTTGATCCTAGGTACATGCTTCATTAATGGTATACCTTTGGTCACTATAATTAAAACTGGAGCTACGCATTCCTTTATTTCCTTTGATTGTGTTAAGAGATTGAATCTTGAGTTGTCAATTATGAGTGGTGGTATCGTTATTGATACTCCTGCTATGGTTTCAGTAACTACCCCTTTTGTGTGTTTGAATTGTTCGTTGAGTATTTTTGATAAAGACTTTGGAGTTGATTTAGTGTGTCTTCAATTAGATCTGCTTGATGTTATTCTTGGGATGAATTGGTTGGAATTCAATCGTGTCTATATTAACTGTTTTGACAAAACGGTTATTTTTCCTGAACCTGATGATAAAGGAGACTTGTTTATGACTGCTAAGCAAGTGAAGAAATTAATGCAAGATGGTGCGAAGGTATTTATGTTGATGGAAACTTTGAGCATTGGTGAAAATGGAGCAATTGATGCTTTACCAATTGTCCATGATTTTCCGGAAGTTTTTCCTTATGAGATAAGAGATTTACCGTCGGAACGAGAAATGGAGTTTGTGATCAACTTAATACCTGGAACTAGTCTGATATCGATGGCTCTATATCGTATGTCCGCATCGAAATTGAAAGAGTTGAAGAGTCAACTTGAAGATCTACTTGAGAAGAGGTTTATTCGTCCGAGTGCGTCACCGTGGGGTGCACCAATTTTTTTGGTTAAGAAGAAAGAAGGTTCTATGAGACTTTTTGTGGACTACAGACAATTGAACAAGATGATCATCAAGAATAAGTATCCACTTTAGAGGATTGATGATTTTATGGATCAGTTGATTGATGCGAGTGTCTTTAGTAAGATAGATCTGAGATCTGAGTATCATCAGATTCGTGTGAAGGCCGAGGATATTCAGAAGACTGCTTTTAGAATGAGGTATGGACATTATGAGTATTCTGTGATGCCATTTGGTGTGACTAATACACCAGGTGTATTTATGGAGTACATGAATAGGATTTTCCATCCTTACTTGGACATGTTTGTGGTCGTGTTCATTGATGATATTTTAATTTATTCGAAGAGTGAAGAAGAACATGTCGGGCATTTGAGGATTGTGTTATCTGTGTTAAAAGAGAAGCAGTTGTATGATAAACTTTCTAAGTGTGAACTTTGGTTGAAGGAAGTAAGTTTCCTTGGTCATGTGATTTTGAGTAGAGGTATTGCAGTTGATCCGTCGAAGGTTGAAGCGGTATCTCAATGGGAGACTCCAAAATCAGTTTTTGAGATTAGAAGTTTTCTTGGTTTGGCAGGTTATTACCGAAAATTCATTGAAGGATTTGCCAAGTTATCATTACCGTTGACGCGGTTGACTAGGAAGGGTCAAGCTTTTGTTTGGGATGTTAAGTGTGAAGAAAGTTTTCAAGAGCTTAAGAAAAGATTGACGAGAGCTCCTGTTTTGATTTTGCCGAATCCGGCAGAACTGTTTGTCGTGTATTGCGATGCTTCTTTAATGGGTTTAGGAGGTGTGTTGATGCAAAATAAACAAGTTGTAGCTTATTCTTCGAGGCAACTCAAAATGCATGAGAGGAATTATCCGACGCATGACTTAGAGTTGGCTGCCGTTGTATTTATGCTGAAGCTTTGGAGGCATTATTTATTTGGTTCGAGATTTGAGGTATTTAGTGATCATAAGAGTTTGAAGTATCTCTTTGTTCAGAATGAATTGAATGCAAGGCAGAGGAGATGGTTGGAACTTCTGAAGGATTATGATTTTGGTTTGAATTACCATCCGGGTAAAGCAAATGTGGTAGCTGATGCATTGAGTAGAAAATCGTTGCATATGTCGATGATGATGGTGAAAGAGTTGGAAATGATTGAGCAATTTCGTGATTTGAGCTTAGTGTGTGAGAAGACTTCTTACGGAGTTAAGCTTGGTATGTTAAAGCTTACTAGTGGTATTCTTGACGAGATTCGAGAAGGACATAAGTCTGATTTGGGTTTAGTTGATCGGCTGACTTTGATCAATCAAGGTCAAGGTGGTGATTTTTGGATTGATGAAAATGGTATCATGAGATGTCGTGACAGAGTTTGTATTCCTGATATTGTTGAGCTGAAGAAGAGTATTCTTGAAGAAGGGCATCGTAGTGGATTGAGTATTCATCCGGGTGCTACTAAGATGTGTCAAGATTTGGGGAAAATATTTTGGTGGCCTCGTATGAAGAAGGATATTGCCAAGTTTGTGTATTCTTGTTTGACTTGTTAGAAGTTAAAGATTGAGCATCAGAAACCGTCAGGCTTGATGCAACCGTTGTCTATTCCTGAGTGGAAATGGGATAGCATATCTATGGATTTTGTGTCTGGTTTACCTAGGACGTCGAGTAACTTTGAAGCTATCTGGGTTATTGTGGGTAGAATGACCAAATCTGCTCACTTTATTCCTATACGAATGGATTACCCGTTGGAGAGATTGGCAAAGTTGTACATTTAAAGGATTGTCATTTTGCATGGTATTCCGTCTAGCATTGTGTCAGATAGAGATTCGAGGTTTACTTCGAGATTTTGGGAGAGTTTGCAAAGTGCTTTGGGTACGAAGTTACGTTTGAGTTCTTCTTATCATCCGCAGACCGATGGTCAGACTGAGAGGACGACTCAATCACTTGAGGATCTTTTGAGAGCTTGTGTATTGGAAAAGGGATGAGCTTGGGATAGCTACTTACCTTTAATTGAATTTACTTACAATAACAATTTTCATTCGAGTATTGGTATGGAATCGTTCGAGGAATTGTATGGTAGACGGTGTAGGACGCCATTGTGTTGGTATGAGTCTAGAGAGAGTTTTGTTATTGGACCCAAGATAGTCCAGCAGACTACCGATAAGATTAAGATGATTCAAGAAAAGATGAAGATTTCTCAGAGTTGTCAAAAGAGTTATCATGACAAGAGGAGGAAAGCACTTGAATTTTAGGAAGGAGATCACGTGTTTCTTTGAGTTACTCCAATAACTGGTGTTGGTAGAGCGTTGAAGTCGCGTTAGTTGACGCCGCGTTTTATTAGTCCTTATCAGATTTTGCAAAGGATAGGAGAGGTAGCCTATCGGGTTGCTTTATCGCCGTCGCTTGCTAATCTCCATGACGTGCTCCATGTATCTCAGTTGAGGAAATACATTGCAGATCCGTCTCATGTAGTCCAAGTAGATGATGTGCAAGTCAGAGATAACCTGATTGTGGAGACATCACCTATGCGGATAGAGGATTGGGAGCTGAAGCAACTTCGAGGTAAAGAGATTGCTTTGGTGAAGGTCGCTTGGGGAGGAACGACTGGTGGAAGTGTGACTTGGGAGCTTGAGAGTCAGATGAAGGAGTCTTATCCCGAATTATTCGTTTAAGGTAATTTTCGAGGGCGAAAATCTTTTAAGTGGGGGAGGGTTGTAACAACCCAATTTTTAATAATTAATTATTTATGTTAATTAATTGATTTATGTGATTTCTTTAATTTAAATGAATGGGTAGATATTTTGAGAGAAGAAAATATGATGGAGAGGAATAGAATAGAAAGAGATATAAGAGAAAGAGGAGAGAAAAGAAAGGATAGAAAGAAAAAAAAGGAAAGGAGAGAAAGAAAGAGGAAGAAGAGAAAAGAGAAGGAAAATAGAGGAAAAGCTTGGATTCATCATGATCAACATCTAGGATTCGATTTAATCGGGTAAGGGTGTGAAATCTTATTATTCTATCAATGTGTGTGATTATGTATGTGTGTTTGGATTGTTTGGATGTTTTCCATGTTTTCCCATTCTAGGTCAGAAATGGTTTAATCGGTAGGAATTGATGATTTAACAGTTAGAATCCGAAATTAATGGTGTAGTTTAGTCGAGGAATGTTAGGCTAAGACTACTGGAACTTGTTGGAATTGAATCGGGTGATTTCGGGAGTTTCTGA
The DNA here is from genome assembly GCA_963859935.3 of Lathyrus sativus. Lineage (NCBI taxonomy): Eukaryota > Viridiplantae > Streptophyta > Magnoliopsida > Fabales > Fabaceae > Lathyrus > Lathyrus sativus. The sequence continues at coordinate 212,112,551 of OZ012739.1, read as the reverse complement.
GGTTTTTGGACAGTTGGGGTTTTGGAGTACGCAGACGCTTGCTAGCACGTTCGCTAGGCGAGCAGGGTGGCGAGTGTTCGCTAAGCGAGCTGGTAGCGAGCTGCCAGCGAACGTCCCCAGCGAGCGTGAAAGTGTTTGATTTTCTTGCTATTTCCATCCAATGTCGATTCTTCGATTCGAATTGATTAACCCTTTCTCTTAAGGCATAATTGTATGCTGTTATATGTATGTTGTGGGTAGCCGTATGGCGTGAATCCTAGATTATGGAATCGATTGTGAATTGTGGCCTTTTGGCAATTATATGCATTGTTTAAATTGATTAATAGTGCATGAAGATTGTGATTGAATCTAATTGATTCTTGTGCATTACTTGATAAATATAATGATGATGTTGAGAGTATGAATACTTTGATTATTATGAAATGTGTTGTGTGTGCAATCATATTATAATTCTTGTGTGATGAATTATTTGAGAATGCATGAGATTATGATGCGAGAATGGTCTTAAGTGCATTTGGTTGTTGATTGCATACACATCATTTGGTCAAGAGGCAATACTTGCTAGTTTCGTGGAAACTAGTGACTTGTCCCAAACCTAGAGAGGGGTTTGAAAGCTTAGAGGACGGGCTTTTGTTTGTTATTGATCTTGAGGATGGAACCAGTTTAAATGTAAAAACCGAAAAATAATAACAAGTGTTGGTACCACATGGCATGAGTTGCATTGAGTTGCATTGAGTCTCATGGCATATATAATTGTTGTATTGGAAGTATGCACATGTGTATGAATTGTTGAACTGAGATTTTGAAATGGTGAATAAACATAATTGTAAATGTTTATGTGGAATGAGTGAATTGTGGATGTATGCATAAAGAATGTGTTTGGTGATCATCCATACATTTGTATATAAATAGTGATGTATGTGGATGACTTGTGGTGAGAATGTTGATTGTATATATATATATATATATATATATATATATATATATATATATATATATATATATATATATATATATATATATATATATATATATATATATATATATATATATATATATATATATATATATATATATATATATATATATATATATATATATATTATATATCTATATATATCTATATATATATATATATATATATATATATATATATATATATATATATATATATATATATATATATATATATATATATATATATATATATATATATATATATATATATATATATATATATAGTTATATGCATTGATTATTATGATAATATTTCTCACCCTTCTGCTGTTTTATGATGCTCTATGAGGCATTGCAGAGTAGGTTGGCTGGAGGTCCTTTTTGTGAAGCGTGCCTTCATCTTTTGGTCGGTTAGCTATGATGTATGGGATTCTCTTATGATCCATTGTATATGTATCTAGTTGTTGGGTCGAGTCATGCTCTGATCATGTAAAACTGGGATCGCTTGGTTTATATATTTTAGAGATACATGATGTACTCTATACTATGTTTTTATATTTATCGAATTATTATGATGTTGGCCCAGTGCCTAATGATGTTGATTTAGGTGGTGAATTCGAATGTCTCTTTTACGAAGATTGTGATATAATTGAATCCGCTGCTACATGCAAAGTGAAACTTTGAAAAGCATGATTATTTATTGAAGTGCTAATGAGCATGACAGGTGGTTTTGATGTTTGAAAGTTATGTGTGACTCCCTTTTGCGAATGCATGATTATTTACTCTGATTATTCATATATTTTCCATGGGGTTTAGAAGGGTGTTACAATTATCACCTCAATGATGTAGGATGCATAACAAAAATGGTTATGTGTATTTGTTGAAAAAATGCAAGAAAGATGATGAAGATGATGAGAACCAAATAAGTGTAGATTTTCACTTTTCTTGTTATTTTGTGAAGAATGAGCTAACTTAATATATATGCAAATCTATAACCACATAACCAACATAACAGACACTTTGAATAATAAACATAATAGAAAAATAATGTCAAACTAGCGAACAGTCGACCTAAACACAAGGGGGTCGACCTGAGCTCTTTGCGTCGACCGGAACAGGTCCATGCGTCGACGCAAAGCAACCCAATTTTGAAAGATACAAATGCATATAGTATGAGTCAACTAGATGGTCGATGCGAGCTCTCCTAAGTGAAAATCACAAACATTCACTTCTGCCTGAGTCGACCTAAGCAACTTTGAGTCGACTATGTCGCATCGCTGCAAAGAGGGGCTGACAAAGACAGAAGAAATCGCCATCGTTCGTTATTTATCCCAAAGAGAGGGAAAGGAAACAATCAAAGAAAACCTACGAAAAAGGGAAAAGATAGGTCATCGCAACCAAGTCTTGGATTCGGGAGTCGGTTACGCAAGAGGAAGGTATGAGCACCCCTCACGTTCGTTGTACTCAACGGGATCCATGCTTATTGTCTATCTAAAAAGGTGTTAATCTATCAAAGGATGGCTCACAGGGATAAAAGAAAAGAAAAGAGAATCGATAGAGCATCGCCGCTCTATGCCTACGCACTCCCTCGTGCAATGGGAAAATCATAGTCAACGTAGTTTGGAAAACTACGGGTAAAGGTGGGGAAGGATGCTCGCCAAGACATCATCGTCTTGTGCCTATGTATCCTCATCTGGTATGAGAAATCAGAGAAAACATAGTTCGGGCTGACACAACCACAAGTTGGTTCAAGTGTTTTAACTGAGTAGGGTTAGATGGTGGTTCTAGCAGTTAGGGACAATGCTTGTTTGCGGTAGAACCAAGACTTAACACACTCTTTCTGAAAATGATTTTCCATAAAATCCCAAAGGATAAAAAGGTTTGATGTTTTGTTTTGTGTTTTTTATGAAGAAGTGAATTGAGTTAAGATTTGTAACTCATGTTGCACTAAAGACTATGACTTGAGAGCGAATGCGTCCATTATCACCCAAAGGGCATACGCTAAACATTCTAGAAAGATTGAGAGGAGGCCCCCAACTATCATTCCTCAAGTGCTTAAGGCTCATAGGGTACAACAATTATTATCCTTTATTAGGTGTCTTAAGAGATTATGAGATGAGAAGAGAAAGACACAAACTCTAAGGGGAAACTAATCAACCCTAATGTTTTCGTGCAAGATGCTCCTAATCTTGGGATTAAGAGGGAAGAAACTATCTAAATGTTATCATGCAAAGGATTGAACACCTAATGTCTCTCCTACTCCCATATTAAATTGAGGGACTAGGAATCCTAAGGTATCATGGCAAAGGAACCAAGTAAACAACAGATAAATCAATCACAAATGAAATGCAAGAAAGAGATGAAGTTGACTTAAACAAGTCAAGGACAAAGTAAACATGATATGCAAGACTCAAATGATGCAACACAAACAAATGAAGGCAAGATGAATTGAACAAGTCAAAGAAAAATTGAGATGAAATGGGAGAAATTACAACTCCTACAACCATTCATACATCAATTACTTACACCAAAAAATAAACAAAAATGCATAAGAAAAGATCATGATCAAAGTGCAGATGGTAGAAAGAGGCTTGGGCAGCAAGCACATGAAGAAATATCTCAACCAAACACAACACATTGATCATGCAAAAGAAGAGAGCATACAAGTGCTAAAAGTGATCCATCATTCAAGACAAACTCAAAGTATGAACATGGATACCAAATTGTCTCAAATTATGATCAAAACCCAAGGGACAGAAGTGGAACCATAAGAGAAAGGTCTCAAATCAAGATGGAAAGCAAAGCACAAACAAGTACCAAGTCAAGGCAAGAGGAAGAAACAAAGTTCAAATCCATGTTCAACACTTAAAATCAAGTGGAATACCTTAACTTCCAAGTAACTTGTAACACAAGTTACACAAGTGTATGACCTAAAAATGAAATACCAGCACCTTAATCATGTCAAGAGTGAGTATCAAGACTCATAGGGTGCATATGGGATCCATCAAAGCCATTTCCCAAAGGAACTAGGTCAAACTAGTTTGTATGAACTTCCTCTAAGATGACTTGACTTGCAAGCTTCATTAAAAATAGAAGAAATGTTCAATAAATTCCAAATAAAATGTACAAAGTAACCAAGCTCAATGGCAAATAGAAGCCAAAGTTTCAAAGCCAAACTCAGTTTTAGGCATCACCAAATAATTTGATTAACAAGGGTGCTCCACCTTTTTGAGTATTTATTGAGGGTCAACAAAAAAATCAACTCAAAGTCAAACATAAAATGATCAAACATGAACCAAAATTAGCCTCAAAGGTACCTTAATCCATCCTCTAAATGGAGAAGAAAATTCATTCATAGGTGATGTGAATTGGTAGTTCAAATGTATATGATTAAGCAAAGGCAACATTAAAAATACCTCCAATTGCAAAATTGAAATAAAATTGCAAAACAAAATAAATTAAAAAATAAAAAATATGAAAAATTAATGAAGGTTATGAAATGATTGAAAATATTTTTATAGAAGTTTTTGACAATTGGAGCTATTTTTAATAAAATAAAATCAAAACAGAAAAAGGAAAAAAAAATGAAGCAAGGCCATGGGGGGTGTGTTAGCAATTCCAAGAATGAACTGAATCACGTTATAAATTGATCTGGGCTGCAAACTGAGGGGGTGGGATTAGCAAGCGAAGCCCAATCTAAGACCAGCCCTTAGACTTAATGAAACGTTGCGTTTCATTAAGTCCAGTCAAATTCAAACCATACTAGTGGCCTGGTCAAACCAATAACAATGTGCCAAAAAGACAAGTCAACAAGTCCAACCATGTGAGTCAGCTTCCAACGGACAAATGACTGGGACGCCAGAGCTAGGGCTTCGGTCGTCTTCTCTGGCCAGCTCGCCGGAGACCAGTCATCAAAACTCAACAAAAATGAGCAAATCCAGTATGGTTCGAAAGCTCTACTCACAAGGACTATGAATCCGCCATTAGATTTTTTAAAAAGGCTCATAAATAAAGAGAATCGAAGACTTAAAAACCAAGATGCACATGCTGAAACTTCATTAAACAAGCATGAAAACATATCAAATATTGCCTATGTAGCATAGGTCTTCAGATGCATCCAGTATGAAGCCTACTAGATGCCTAACATGAGAGAAAAATGGAAAGGAAGCTTATTGAACGGAGCAACTCCATTGGTTCTTCAGATGCGTGTAAACTCTATTTTCTTGCTTCAAACACACTCCAATTGCTCCCAGGAAGAGAATGCAAGCTTCAATTTGAGTTGATTTAAGGTGAAAACTCAGATTCGAAGGTGAAGAATGTTTGGAAAATTCGAATTCTCTCAGCTCTCCTTTCACGCAAACCAGCTCCTCTGAGCATTAGGGCAGATCAAAGAACTTATATATGATGGGTAATGACACTCCATGCAGGCCCATGTTGGTTGTTTAGTGAGATTTGAAGAAATGCCTAAAAATGAATCCCTTACTCATGCACACGCGTTTTGACTCTTTGACACCACATGAGCTCATCAATTTGAAGTGTGTGGAGTGTACTTCTGTTTTGAATTGATTTGGGCTTTGGATTTGATCCATATCTAAAGTTTGAAGTGAAAACTCTTATGGAAGAAAATTTCAAAATGATGCATCTCATGGCATTTTGTGTTGGTCCAATTGTGGTAAGTTCTTTTATGATCATATATTGGTGTAATAGGTTCAAAAGTGAGACAAAATAAGTCTTATAATGTACCAAGTTCATGTTATGACCCAAAGTCCAAATTTCACTTTAAAAATATTCCACATGGCCATGTAATTCCACAATTCAAATGACTTTTAAGTTCCATGATGTAAATAAAGCTCTTAGGCATAATTTCCATGTTGGTTGGTAATGCATTTGAGGTACATAAGTTCATGAACTTGACCATTGAAACAAGTGACCTATAATGAAACTTTCCCAAAATACCCTTTCCTTGTGAGGTCCATAACTTGAGTTCCCCACATGAGAAATAGGACTTCTAGGAATTTTTGGAAATCTAAGATCATGAGGAACAACTTTCATGTTCACTTGAGTTGAGGGGAAACTTGCTTCTAGGTCAAAAATGCCTTGGAAGTGAGTTGACTTTTTGTTGACCAAAATTCCATTCATCTGAGACCCCTAACTTGTTGGCATCATAACTTGAGATGTGAAAACCCATTGAATGAGTTCTAGTACTCAAAAGAAATCTGTGAACATGCTCTACAAGTCTCATTTTTTCTTGAAAAGGAGATTGAGCTTGCAACATAGGGGAAAATGGCCTTGAAGTTGGGCACTAAAGAAGGGGATTTTACACTGAAATCATTTGAAACCCTAATTTAGTAACTTCTTCCAATCTTGATTCCTCTTGATTTGATCTTGTCATGATATCTTAGATGCTTCAAAATGACTTCCCATGGCATGTGTGACTTGAAGACCAGTTTGGAAACCTCTCAAGTCCACAGTTGACCTTGAGTTGGCCAGATGGAACCCTAACTCCAAGTTCTTTGCCTGAGGCTCTTGCAGATGAATTAAATGATTGTACAAACTCCATAATGACCCTTAAGGTACTCAATAAGCTTATAGACCATGTTCTCTTCAAGATAAAGACATCATGAACCCTTGATGACCCTCAAGATAGGAAGTAACAACCTCACACTAATCTTTCCCTTCAAAGGGCTTTGAAACTTCTCCATGATGGTGAAACCCTTGATGGATTGCACAAATACCTCTTGCTTGAGCTTGAAACCAAAGATACCCTCCTCTTGAATGGCACAAGACACCTCTTGATCCCCTGTAAAGAAAAAATTCTATGCAAATGCAAATGCTAGAATGCAATGAAACACAAGCCAAGTTAAGAAGAAAAGGTTGGTCAAATTTTGGGGTACAACAGCTGCCCCTATGCAAACGACTTGAACCTGAAGGGATGAAAAGCGAACGACTTTCAAACTTTCAAGGTAAAAGTCGGTTGAATACCAAAGAACCTGGAAGATGAACGCGTCCATCAAAGGCATCATTCTACCGGGGTCTGGATACCACTCGGGCAAGACAAATCATTGGCCGGGGGTCTGGATACCTCGCGGGCTAAAGGGAATAATTGCAATCTGTCAGGGTCTAGATACCACACAGGAAAGATATAAACCAACATTCGCCGAGGTCTGGATACCACGCGTGCCAATGGAACAGTGACTAGCCAGGGTCTGGATACTACACATGCCAATGGAATAATAGCTACCCAGGGTCTAGATACCACACATGCCAATAAAACCAAACAGTGTAAGTCGGGGTATGGATACCACATGGGTAAATAGATAAACCATCATTAGCCAAGGTCTGGATATCTCACATGCTAATGAAAACACCTGGTGTTAGCCGGGGTCTGGATACCTCACATGCTAAAGAAATCAACCAGTGGAAGTCGCGGTCTGGATACCACACATGCTTGAGCCAAATAAAACCGGTGAAAGTCAGGGTCTGGATACCGCACAAGCTAAAGGAATACTGGTGAAAGCCGGGGTCTGGATACCATACAAGATACAGAAATAAACCGGTGAGAGTCGGGGTCCGGATACCACACGGGCTACAGAAATAAATTGGTGAGAGCCGAGGTCTGGATACCACACATGCTACATTAATAAACCGGTGAGAGCCGGGGTCTAGATACCACACGAGCTACAAAAATAAACCGGTGAGAGCTGGGGTATAGATACCACACGAGCTACAGAAATAAACCGGTGAGAGTCGGGGTCTGGATACCGCACGGTCTCAAGAAAAACACACTCACTAGCCAGGGTCTGGATACCACGTCGTCTAATGACATAAACTCTAGCCAGGGTTTGAATACCACACATGCTAATGGAAAAATATCAGTAATATAAACACATTTGTCAATAACTCCTGTCGGGGTCTGGATACCGCACAGGCGAAAGAAAACATCACAATCTGCCGGGGTCTGGATACCGTACAAGCAAAAGAAATCATCACAATCTGCCAGGGTCTGGATACCGCACGGGCTCAAGAAATAAACTGGTGTGAGCCAGGGTCTAGATACCACACGGGCTCAAGATATAAACCGGTGTAAGTCGGGGTCTGGATACCACACTGGCTGATGAAAACCACCGTTAGCTAGGGTCTGGATACCACACGGGCTGAAAAAATTAACCATCGTCTGCTGGAGATACACCTGAAAACAAGAAGTAACAACCTGACTTATGTTTCGAATGCATATGTTTGAAAATGGCATAATGCTCCATACGAAATGGAAATGCTACGCGTTTGGGAGGGTGTTATGCACGATGCAAATGCAAAGGAACCGCTCCAACAAAATAAATGCTGAAGAGAGGAAACCAACTCTACTGGGGATAACTGGGCATGCCAAGTACAATTGGACTTATGCTGGGAGAAACAAGCCCTGGATGGCTTCCTGGAAAAGAACTCTCCTGGGTAAACTGTTCTGCTGAGAATAAAAATCCACTCCACTAGGGATCACAAAATCAACTCAGCTGAGGAAAGCGGCCCTGGACGGCCTACCAGAATACAACTTTTCTGGGGAACAACGACTTGGCTGGGGGAAACGAATCCATTCTACTAGGGGAAATCAGCCTTGGACGGCCTTTCAGAATACGACTCTACTAGGGAAGTAAAGCAAACTGCGGGGAATTACTCCACTTTACCGGGGATTCCACTCTGCTGACAATCTGAATCCGCTCTGCTAGGGATAATAAGTACGATTTGCTGGGAAGATATCCCAAACTTTTCTGCTGAGGATGATAATTCTCCGGGCCAATCCCATTTTGTGGGGAAGAAAACATTCCACTGACTTCTCTGGGGACCTGCAGGGGATGAGAATTAATTGGGGAAACATCCCGAAAGAAACTCATTCTGACGAATACCAATGACCAACTGGATTCTGCTAAGGACAACCACTCCGTTGGGGTTCGCCCAATGAGGGAAACAACATCCACCTCTGCTTGGGGAAATGAGCAATAAACTCAACAAAATCAACCTCTGCTTAGGGAAATGAGTCCCTGACTTGAACTCTGAGGGGAAAGGAGTAAAAAAAATTAGACTCTGTGAGGGTAACGACACTGCACTCGTCCCACTGCTGGGAGAATAATCCCAAATACCTGTTGGGTATAACCAATAACTCAACCTGCTGGGGAGAAACTAGTCATAATCCACTAGGGATAACTGTCTAGAATAACCTCAAGAATAAGAGTCCTGCAACAAATACAAACAAAGTATCTTGTATACAACAAGAGCTATCTCAGTTATTTTCCATGACATCATTCAAGCGAATCAAAGTTTTAATCATGATTAGCAGAGCCAACAAGTTTATGTATGTAAAGTTTTATCAAAAACATTGGGCGTTTTTTGCAAACAAAACAGTAAAAGCTAAAAACAAGCACGAAAGCTTTCTGAATAATATATACTTCATTGATAAATGGCCTGTAAATAGGAAAATTTACAACAGATGAAACTCCTGAAAAGAGAAAGTTGTGCAAATAGTACAGAAATACAACAGATATACAAAATGTCGTCAATGTGGTACAGATAACCACCATGTGTCGATTCATCTATGACTCGTATGACTTTGATGCTTTTCCAACGCTTCATCCTCTGAAAATACTGACTTGATTGATTGACCCTCGAGTCCTCCTAGAATCCACTGTGCTCGAAAGCTCAATACGCAGACCATAGTCATTTGCTCTTCAAATCCCTAACTTTTTCCTGAATCGCCCTTGCGGGTTTTCGATTCACCGGGATACCCATTTTTACTAAAGTCGCCCTATCAGGTTTTCAACTTTGCGGGTTTACATCTTTTCTTTTTATCCCTAATTTTTGCCCGAACCCATTCTTTTTATGGTTCGCCGGGATGCCCCATTTTTTCCTGGACTTTCTTTTTCTTTCCAGCGGGTCTATTTTAAGCAAACTATTTTTTTAACTGCATCTGCGTTCACAGTGGATGTGAAATCTTCGTCATCCATGGTTGACAAAAGTAAGGCTCCTCCTGAGAAGACATTCCTTACAACATATGGACCTTCGTAGTTGGGAGTCCATTTACCCCTGTGATCTGTCTGTGGAGGGAGAATTCGCTTCAACACTAAGTCACCTTCCTGAAAGTTTTGAGGGTGCACCTTCTGATCAAAAGCTTTCTTCATCCTGCTTTGATACAAACGAACATATGCAATGGACGCTAACCTCTTCTCATCCATCAAGCTGAGCTGATTTAATCTATTCCTCACCCATTCTGCCTCATCAAGCTGGACGTCGACCAAAACTCTCAAAGAAGGAATCTCGACTTCCAATGGCAGGACAGCCTCCATACCATACACTAGCGAGAAAGGAGTTCCCCCGGTTGAAGTACGTATCGAAGTACGATATCCGTATAATGCAAAGGGTAACTGTTAGACTATGGCACGAATCTAGAAGGGGGGGTTGAATAGATCCCCAATTAAAATTTGAGTCGGCGCTACCAATTTAAAATTGGTTTTGAAAATGTTTTAAGTGCGGAAGCGGCCGAGGAAAAATATAGTCTAAAACGAACGGTTATTGGATAACCGGATATACGTAAGCCTATGGGTTTATGACAATTCGGAAAAAATAGAATCACAACACAAACTATGCTTATCAATTATTTACTTCAATTTGCAAGGTTACCTAGTTCCAATGAAAAACAAGGCACACAAAAACTAGAAGCAAAATAAGACAATTTTAGTTCAGGACTTTTGTCGAACAGTTTGTGTGCACAAATACCTCAAAGGATATTTATGTTGAGTAAGAGATTGGAAATGCCCTAGTACAATATTTTTATTGTACTTAGTAGTTAAAAACAGAGTTTCAACACCTTACTCAATTTGTATCACAGTTTGACAATAATCACTTAAGCTAGAATCACTTATTTTATAAGCTGAATTAAAAAAGACAGAAACTAAAGAACACACGATTTGATGAGGCAGTTCCCCCGTCGTCCTCGCTTCGGGGTACGTCTACCCTCAATTCTAAAACTAGAATTGAGATATATTGAATATATATCACCTGTTGGAATGAACAGTTTACACAAGAGTTGATAGACAATGATACAAACAATCTCAAATGTTGTTGATGCTTGCTATCACTTCTTGCACCTTGATTCAAGATGAATCAAGCCCTTCAATTTGTTGTGAATGACCTCCGATTCCAGCCACCTTAATGAAAAACCTTCCGTTGTTCAAACCTTCGGCTCGGCTGATCTTAGACACCAACAAATCAAACCCGGAAAGTCTTCAACACTTCAATGCCCTCGCTACTAAACTGATGAACCTTCTGTTGATCAATTACCTTCGCACCTGCTTGAATGTTGAACGAACTATTCCGTAGCAAAAGCCCTCAAAACCTTCTAGTCTTGATGGGTAAAACCCTCAAGGTTTTCTGCAAGAAACACCTGCCCCAATTTCCACTCGAACCGGATCTTCAATCAACGCGTTCGAACCTTATCACCCTTGAACAAGACACCAATCACAGCAAAAATGATTGTGTATATTTGTGGATTTGTGTGTTGTTTGAAGGATGAAGATCAGGAAATATGTTGCACCTATTTCACGTTTCTTGCCCTGACAATTTACTCAAGATTTCAATTGTTAGTTGTTAAAATTTAGCAAAACTCTATTTATAGTAATAACCAAAACAGTCAACTAAACAGAATTTTAAACACAGCAAGAAAAACTGCACAGCACGCGAACGGTCGACCATAGGGTCGGCGTGCGCTGACCCGTGGGGAATGCTCAGCTCCATGCGCTGAGTGGCATGGTCGACGCATGGCTTCATGCGCTGATCCGTGGAAAATCAAAACACTCATGCACCGACTGTACGGTCGACGCATAGCTTCCATGCGCTGAGCCGTGAGAAATGCCAGGCTTCATGCGCCGACTGTATGGTCGACTCACTGCTTAGAAACTTGCAAAAATAACAGCTTTTTCCATTTTGTGCATCCTGCCACATTCAGTTATGACACATATTAAGGTATAATGATTTAACAATGAAAAAGAGGTATAGCATGATGAAGTATTGCATGATGCTTCTAATTTGTCCAAGGTTGTGTTTTGTCATCATCGAAAACTCGGAGGCCTGTATTGTGAGACAACTTGCCCTCACATTCTCCCCCTTTTTGATGATGACAACCTGTTGCACACAACATGCGATGTCTTTAATCATAGTTGTACGCTCTCCCCCTTTCTTTTTCAGTTAAAGCATTTTCAGTCAAAGCATTTGTGGTGGTTGACGCTTTTCTCCCCCTTTGACAACATCAAAAAGAAATGGAGAACTATAAAGCCTTGACGTATTAACAATATATCTAACATGAAATCAAGAAAAAACCATACAATATATCCAACAGATAATAATTAAACATACACCAATATTGATACATAATATTGATAAGAAACGAGGATAGAACATAAAGTAGCAGCACATAAAGTCTTGACAGAATTTAGGAATTAAACAAAACACCATAACAAAGTTTGCAACCAAAAACAACGAAAGAGACTATGATGCATGCAATCAAAACAGCAAATGAAACCATAATAAGACGAAAACAAGCTAATAACCCAATCCACGTCCACGACCACGGCCACGCCTCTCATAGAAATGGGGATGGCGTTGAGGATGAGCCAAATCAGTGAACTCTTCAGTGATGTTGTTCAGGAAGTCGAGACTCTCAGTAATTTCCTGTTCTTCAGCTTGATGGGAGTGAACGAGAATCTCAACGCGAGCATCCAGCTGTGTGGAGATTCCACTGATCCGCTCATTTTGAGTTTGCAACTCAGAGCGAACTTGTTCCATCCGTTCATCCTGACTTCTCATAAAATTTTGCTGCTGTTCCTGCATAGTGGTCATGAAATTACGTTGGTCTAATTGCATGGACTGCATCATTTCCAGAATGTCGGAGTTGTTGGATGGATGTTGAGGAGAAGGAGGTGCCTCAGAGGTAGGTTGATAGGGCTGATCGAATCTCCCAAGTGTGGTCCACCCAGTGTATTGCCATTCACCCCAGCCTTGGTTATTTTCCTCACTGTCAGTTTCTTGTTGACCCGTGTAAGGAGTCCAGTCATTATTGAGGTTGGAATTTGGTGGCGGCTCTTGATAGTTGTCTGGAGGCTCATATGTTTGACGCTCTGTATGATCAGCTTGGTCTGGTTGCACTGTGTCAGCAGCCTGTGTATCCTGTTCTTGTTCTTCTTCACTTTCATCTGAAGCATCTGCACTTGCTTCATTCTCTTCACCTTCGGACTCATCTGCACTCTCTTCACTTGATGATTCGGACTGAGGCATATTTGCGCGGCGATAGAATTTGTACTTCTGGTATTTACGAATCCAGACGTATCCCATCATTGAGAAAACTTTTGGACTGAATTCTTTGTCAGCGGAAATAGAAGTGTATGCAAAGGAGGGGTAGTTCACATTTGCAGAATTGAGGACCTCTTGGATGAAGGATCCATAGGCAAGTGCTGTACTTCGTTTGGAGTCACGCAATTCATACATGCGACTCGCAATGTAATATGGCCAGTTGATTTTGATGCCGTGACCCAGGATATGTATGAGATGAACTTCAGCCTGTTCCACCCTTGATAATCCACCCTGTTTGGGCCGCAGAATGCGCGCCACAATCCACTGAAGAATTCTTGCTGAAGTTTTGAGTTTCCCGGAAGTGACAGATCGTGGAAAAGCAGCACTGTTCACAATGTGGGCAGGATAGGGTCGCTTAAGCATACCATTCAGTGCAATTTTGAACTCATAACCTTCAATTGTGCGTGAATCAGTTACTTCAGCCAGAGGAGGTTCATTTTCCTCCACAGTCATATCAAAATATTTGTTCCAAATTTCAGAAGTTAGAGATACCTGAGTGGGTCTGATAACGGAGTGGAAATTTTCACCATGAAATTTATCATTGAGACCAGTATAGAATATACGTACCAGGTCTTCACTGTACTTGGCATTGCATTCAAGAAATCTCTCAATACCGTGATATGTGAGATAGGTCATGATTTCTCCAAGATGCATGCGTTCGGCGACAAGTTCGTAGAATGCATGTTGTCGTACAACCTTTCTTCGACCAATATCCTTGTTGAAGTTTTCACGGAGGGATGGATGAACAAGTGATTCGGGGGTAATGGGTATTGAGGCAGATGTTGACCCTCTTGACCTCTTTTTGGTGGGTCTATGAGAAGATGAAGCCATGGGTAGAGATTTTGGTGGGTAATGAGAAATGGGAGGATTCTGAAATGGGAGAATGTTATGGGTTCAGAAAATAGTTTCCCCTTTTTAAGAGAAACTTAGGGTTTGTTGGAGAGTGGAAGAGACAAGAAGAAGTAGTGGAGGGTAGTAGATGCAACTCCCTAGGAATATGAGTGGATGCATGTAACTAACTACCTTTAATGAGGAGACTTGAAACGAACAGGCAGAAAAATGAAACTGAATTTTTTAGCGGGCCGTCGACCATAGCTCTGCATGCGTCGACGCATGCTGTAAAATTTTCAATAATTTTAAAAGTTAAACAGAGTGCGTCGACCTCTGTTCTGGTATGGTCGACTCAAGACCTGAAAATGCAGAATTTTGCCTAGTTTCATATAACATGATGCTTAATAAATGCAGACAATAATGCCACAACAAAAATGTTCAATCAAGCAATTAAATACGCAACAGATGATTTACATATGCACCACAGTTAACATATTTTACTTTGAGATCACAAAGAAAACTTGTATGTAGAGAGAGAAGGAAGAGGAACAATATCACCTCAATGCCGGATAAGCTTGATTAACAACATACTTGTACTTGCAAAAAATATCAAGTTTGTTAGAAGTACAAAATATAGATGTGAATGAAATAAGCTGAAATAAGCAAATTATGACTCCCGCTCCGAAATGTCGAGAATACCGAGTTCTCGGCGAATATGAAAGAAAGGTTCAGTGGCTAGCGGCTTAGTAAAAATATTCGCTAGTTGGTTCTTAGTATCAACGTGTTCAAATACAACGTCACCTTTCTCAACATGATCTCAAAGAAAATGGTGTCGAACTTCGATATGTTTAGTGAGAGAGTGCAATACCGGATTCTTTGTAAGATTAATAGCACTGGTATTGTCACATAGAATTGGGATACGTTCAAGTTTGAGGTTAAAGTCCAATAGTTGTTGCTTAATCCACAGGATTTGAGCACAACAACTACCGGCGGCAACGTATTCCGCTTCGGCGGTTGACAAAGCAACTGAAACTTGCTTTTTGCTATGCCAACTAACCAAAGAATTTGAAAACAAGTGACACGTACCACTAGTGCTTTTCCTATCCAACTTGCAACCCGCAAAGTCGGAGTCGGAATAACCTAACAACGAACAATCACTACCTTTGGAATACCACAAGCCATACTTTGGAGTACCGGATAGGTACCGAAGTATTCTTTTAACAGCTTTTAGGTGGGATTCCTTAGGACATGATTGGTATCTTGCGCACATACACACGCTAAACATAATATCAGGACGCGACGCAGTGAGATAGAGAAGTGATCCAATCATACCTCTATACCTTTTTACCTCTACGTCCTTACCGCTTTCATCCTTATTCAAATTTGCACATGTAGGCATGGGGGTGTCTATGGCCTTGGATTTTGCCATGTCAAATCTCTTGAGAAGGTCCAAACAATACTTTGTTTGACTCACGAAAGTTCCTTCCTTGAATTGTTTAATTTGCAAGCCGAGAAAGTATGTGAGCTCTCCCATCATACTCATCTCGAATTCACCCTGCATAAGAACATAAAACTCTCTCACGAGATTCATGTTAGTCGATCCAAAGATTATATCATCAACATAGATTTGAACTAATATCAAGTGCTTTCCTTGATGTTTAATAAAGAGTGTTGTGTCAACCTTTCCTCTTGAGTAACCTTGATCAAGTAGAAATTTACTTAGGCGTTCATACCAAGCTCTAGGAGCTTGCTTGAGACCATACAACGCCCGTTTTAGTTTATAAACATGATCGGGGTACTCATGAGATTCAAAACCCGGAGGTTGTGCAACGTAGACCTCTTCATTTATGTACCCGTTAAGGAACGCACTCTTGACATCCATTTGAAATAACTTAAAATCTTTCGCACATGCGAAAGCAAGAAGAAGGCGTATAGCCTCGAGTCGGGCAACCGGAGCATAAGTTTCCTCATAATCGATGCCCTCCTCTTGGTTATACCCCTGCGCGACTAAACGCGCCTTGTTACGAGTTATTACCCCGTTTTCGTCCAGCTTGTTCCTATACACCCATCGGGTGCCGATTACTCGATGACCTCGCGGAGGAGGGACAAGGTCCCAAACCTCATTTCTAGTAAACTGATTTAGTTCCTCCTGCATTGACAGAAACCAATGTTCATCGAGTAGGGCTTCCTTAGGATTTTTAGGTTCCATTTGTGACACGAAAGCGAAGTGATAACAGAAATTACTTAGCTTCGATCGAGTAGTGACTCCCTTTGTGATGTCTCCGAGAATGTTGTCGATTGGATGATCTTTAGAGGATTTCCAAGCTTGAGGGAGATCATCGTTTGTAGGCGGATGAACTTCCTCGTTTGCTTCATGATATACATCCTTATCCTCCTCAACTTTGACTTTGTCAGGTTGATCAATCCCTGTTTCGCCATCTTTGAGTATGTCTTCTGTGGATGTACTTGCACCATGAACAACACTATCCTTTCCGACATTTCTCGGATAGGACTCATCAAAAGTAACATGCACAGACTCTTCTACAGCAAGTAATTGTTTATTGTAAATTCTATATGCTTTACTTGAGTGAGAGTATCCGAGAAAGATACCTTCATCGGCTTTGGAATCAAATTTTCCCAAGTTTTCCTTACCATTGTTTAATACAAAACATTTACATCCAAACACGTGCAAGTGAGAAACATTTGGCTTTCGCCCTTTTAAGAGTTCGTACGGTGTTTTGTTTAGAATGGGGCGAATAAGTACCCTATTCAAAACATAACATGCCGTACTAATGGCGTCGGCCCCAAAATATTTAGGTAAACCACTCATTAATCATTGTTATTCCCAATTCTTCTAAAATACGGTTTTTGCACTCCACAACCCCGTTTTGTTGAGGAGTGCGTGGAGCGGAGAAGTTATGATCAATACCATGGTTACCGCAATATTCTTCAAACAAATGATTTTCAAACTCACCTCCATGGTCGCTTCTTATGGACACTATGTTTGTATTTAACTTGTTTTGGGAAAGCTTAGCAAACTTTTCAAAAGCGACGAATGTATCACTTTTACTTACTAAGAAGATGGTCCAACAAAACCTAGAAAAGTCATCCACTATTACAAACCCGTAATAGTTTCCTCCTAGATTTTTGATCCTAGACGGCCCAAACAAGTCCATGTGTAGAAGTTCAAGAGGTCTCGTTGTTGAGATTATCTTTTTGGATTTAAATGAGATCCTCGTTTGCTTCCCTTTTTGACAAGCATCACAAAGGTGATCTTTGGTGAACTTTATTTTGGGAAGTCCTAAGACTAGGTCTTTTGAGACTACCTTATTGAGTAAGTCAAAATTAACATGCGCTAAACGCCTATGCCATAGCCATGAGTCTTCACTCATAGTTATGAGGCATTTGTCGCTTGTTAATGACACTTCATTTAAGTCAAGCATATATACATTGTTTACTCTAAAACCATTGAACATATTCTTCTTATCATTTTCATGCACAATTTTGCAACAATCTTTTGAAAAGGATACATTGTATCCTTTGTCGCACAGTTGGCTAATGCTAAGCAGATTATGTTTAAGGTTTTCGACAAGCAATACATCGGAAATCATAGCAGAGGCGGGATTACCTACACTACCTTTACCTAGTATTGCTCCGCGGTTGTTATCACCATAAGTTACATACCCTTTCTTCTTAGCCACAAAGTCTATGAATAAGGATATGTCTCCAGACATGTGTCTTGAGCACCCACTATCGAGAACCCATCTTCTCTCGGTGGTCTCGACACATTTCACCTGTCAAAACATAATTAGCACAAGGAGGTACCCAATGGCATATTGGGTCCTAATAGGTTAGCGACAAAATGGTTGCGTTTGGGCAACCATTGGTAGATGCCTTTAGGAACAAGAAATCTTCTAAAACGGCATTTACCAATGAAGTGGCCTTTCCTGCAACAGTATAAGCAAGCAAAATCAACTTTAGAGACACTTTCACTTGCTTGATCCCTAATTACATATGCATATTTTTTGTATGGGTTGTCGCTTGCGCGAAAATAAGGTGCCGGCATGACAGAAGAGTCGCCACCTTTCGTTATTTATCCCTCAGAGCGGGAAAGGAAACGATCGGAAAAACCTAACGAATAAGGGTAAGACAAGGTCATCACAACCATTGTCTGGGTTCGGGAGTCGGTTACGCAAGGGGAAGGTATTAGCACCCCTCACGTTCGTCGTACTCGACAGGATCCACGCTTGTTGTGTTTATCTGACGGGTTGGTTATAATCTATCTACCTATCAAGGCTGGCTGAAAAAGAAAAGAAAAATGACTCGGCAAAGCGTCGCTCTTTATGCCTACGTATTCTCATCAAAGAATGAGAAATCAGAGTCAACGTAGTTCGGCCTACGAAGGATTGTGGGGGAAGGTAGCTCGCCAAGACTTCGCCATCTTGTGCCTACGTACTCTCAACAGGTATGAGAGATCAGAGCTCACGTAGTTCGGGAAACTACGGTTTATTTCCTGTTTTTACGAAAGAAGTGTTTTTTATTGTGTTTGCAATTTCAACCGCACTAGAGACTATGACCTGAGAGTGAATGCGTCGCATGTCACCCAAAGGGTACCATACTAAACATCCAGACTGTGGAAAAGAAACTCTCCCACAATCCTTTCTCAGATAGCTTAAGGCTCGTAACGTACGAAAGAAATCATTCATGATTATTGTATCTTAAACTGTTTTGAGATGAGAAGAGAACAGGCCCAACTAGGAGGGAGACTATCAAGTCCTACTGTTATCATGCCATGGATTCATCCTATGGTTGAGGTTTGAACAGGGAACTCCTAGAAGTTGTCATGCATAGGTTTCAACCTAAAAATCTATCATCAAATCCTTATCAAAGGAAATGAGAGTCCTAAGGGATCATGTCAATGATACACCAAAACAGACAAAGCATCAGCTTAACAGTAAAATGCATGCAATGCAAGTGAGGGAGGAAATATGTGTGGGGCTTCAGCCTCCACAAGCTCATCTCAACCTCAAGCCAGTCATGGAGTAACAGTAATCATACTGAAAAATAAACAACATGCTATCAAGCAATAAACAGTAAACTGCAATCATACAGATAAAAATGAAATGAAATGCCATCCATGCTTGAGAAAGAAATTATCTACATCTAAGCTCTCCCTAATCCTAACCCTAAAACAAAACCCTAATCAAATCTCTAAGCAAAGCCCTAAAGCAAAACCCTACACAAGAGAAATCAATCCCATTCTTTAAGCTTCAAAACAAGCTTACCAAAGAAAGGGAGCTAAGTAGGCAGACTCATAGTGCCCTCCTCAGGAAAGCACTAGGAGGCTTATACTTAGGACTCATATCCCATGTGGCTCAACAACTGTGATCGGTTTACATTCCTCCTCAGGAGAAACTAAACTCACATGAAGGCTCCAACATCATTGGATACTTGGGAAATCCTACATGAACTAAGGGAACTAAGTGAACAGACCCATAGTGCCTTCCTCAGGAAAGTACTAGGGGCTTCCACTTAGGAATCATATCCCATGTGGCTCAACAACTGTGATCAGTTTACATTCCTCCTCAGGAGAAACTAAACTCACATGAAGGCTCCAACATCATTGGATACTTGGGAAATCCTACACGAACTAAGGGAACTAAGTGAACAGACCCATAGTGCCTTCCTCAAGAAAGTACTAGGGGGCTTCCACTTAGGAATCATATCCCATGTGGCTCAACAACTGTGATCAGTTTACATTCCTCCTCAGGAGAAACTAAACTCACATGAAGGCTCCAACATCATTGGATACTTGGGAAAGAGGTGAGAAGAAAGAATGAAAGACATCCATAGTGCCTTCCTCAGGAAAGTACCATGAACTTCCCTCAGACTCCAGGGTCTCAAACCTCACAGAAAGAGAACAAGCTCCTAGACTAGGACCTCAATCCATGCATCCTTGCAAGCTCCAACCTCTCGACCTCTGGGTCTTGATCTTCAATCTTCTCCTTCAACAAGGTCTTCAAAGCAAACCAAGCCCCACAACAATTCCCCAAAGATAAACCCCAAAGATAGACAATCAACACAAAACATGCCACACAATCAATCAAATCAGAAAACACCCTAAAAAAAACTAAAGAAAGGGGGAAAAATCTAATGCTTATTCACAAGGGTCTATTACACCTACCCATAATATCCCTATAGTCCCATACCCAAAATCTAACTAAAACTCCTAAGAGAAATGATTTACTTCACCTATGTCACACCTAAAACCCTAATTTTAATCATCCTAATCTCATCTAATCAAACCATCTAAAAATTAATCCTAAAAATATGAATTAAATCCTATGAGGAAGCTAAAGTCCTAAGTGAAATATCCTAAAAAGAATGGGTTCAAAATCTAAAAGGACCTAATCAAACAAAAATGAACAAAATGAAGTATCAAACTAAATCACTTAAAAAGCTATTTAAAAGAATAATATGCAAAAAATATAAAATGAAAATAAAATTCTAATTTTATTATCTACTAATTTTCTAGACAGAAATGCTAACATGATTCAAAAACAAGCAATTAAAAATATTCAATTTCCAATTATTTATGAATTTTATAAGATGCAAGAAAATAAAAGAAATTAAAAACTAAAATGAAATGGGGAGGGGGGTGTCAGTAGTGATGCGCCCAGTTATAATGTTGGATGGGCCAGGGACTGGGAGGTGCGAAGAGAGAAAGCATTAGGCCCACATGTGTTCAGAAATTAAGATCAAAAAATAAAAGAAAAAAGAATAAAAGTTGGTGTGATTAGCAACTGATTTCAGTGTTATTTCAATTGGGCTCCATATTGGGTGTGTGTATAGCAAAGTTGGCTAGGCCCAGGATCACGTTTTAATGGAACACTGTGTTCCATAGCTTCAGAATTTCCCTCCGTTTTTCATTTCAAATAATGGCCCTTGGATTTAAGTCTCAGGTCAACCATTTCAATCTAATCCAACGGTTATTGTATCATCTTCTCCACAAAGCACTTAGGGTTTTCAGGTTTTCCAGCTCCATGCAAGAATTTTCAATCCCTTCGTTCTCTCTTGATTCTTAATGAAATCAAAAACTTTAAAGACTTAAATTAATCTACTAACTCCAAGGAATCCAGCCATCTCAATGGTTTCAACTAAAACTTCCTATAACTCCCAAACAGAGGGCACGAATATCTTGGTCCACCCATTTTGCACTGCCATGAAACCTCAAGGACCTCAATTCTAATGGTGCTAATGCGTTCATTATGTTACACTGGTTTCAACAAGCCATTACACGTGATTAAAACCTACTACATAACCTATTCTTGATCTTGAAAGAATCTATGACCTGTCATTAAACCTCATGAAACCTTCTGAAACTCTCTGAAATTGATCACCTAACTTAACCTAACAACTCTACACTAACAATCTAATCTAACAACACATAATTAGGGAGATAGGAGAAAGAATTCAAACCTACTAGGTAGCTATGGCAGGTGTGCGAAGAGCTTGATTCAAGGCTTGATTCTTCTTCAAAATGCTCCTCTGATGGAGGTCTTCCTTCTGTTTGCACAATCTTGGATGAAAGAAGCTTGCAATGGTGAACTCGAGCCTTGCTTGCACTTGAAGGAATTCTTGAATATCACTCTCTCCACTGAATTCTCCAACTGAATTCTCTAACCCCTGAACTCAGCATACTCTTCTCAATATATAGAGCCAATTAGGAGCCCCTAGAACCTTCTAGAATGAAGTAGAAGAATGTGGAAATTCTCATGTAAGGATACTTTGACATATCTCATCTCATGCCATCAATTACCTTTATATCCCTTTGAATTTGTATTCAAAATCTCCCTTCATGAGATATTGGGATGATATGAGTGAAAAACAAACCAATTCCTTGCCTTTGGTGAAGTTTTCCAAAGTTACCTTATTATGCAAGTAATAGGTTTTCAAAGCAAGTCCCATTTTTAGACCTCAAATCAAAAATGTGTTTAAACCATTGTTTTCAAAATGTTGTTTAGACTCAAAATGACATATTACATGACCTATTTTGGATTTGTAGATCTCTCAAACCATTTTCCAACTTGGATCCATTTAACTTATGTCTCATTTTTAGGTCATTTTCACCCATTCTTGTCAATTCTTGCTAAAAGCTTTTCCAACATGTCATGACCACTTTTATAGGCTTAAAATGTCATTTTGAACAACTTTTATGTTTTGAGTTTTTTCATTTGAGGCTTGGAAATAGGAGATATGGCCTTTGCTTAAAATGACCTATAATCACCAAATGACCAAAATACCCTTGTCTTGTACAAACCATAAGTTGAGTTCTACAAATCCTATCAATGACTTCTAGTACTCTATAGAAATCTAAGAAGATTCTCTTCAACATTCATGTTGACCAAGAGATCATAGGAATCATCCTACTAGGGCAAAAGTTGTCTGCAAGTTGGGTGACTTTCAAGGACCCAGATTCACATACCTCAGATGACATGTAATTTGTCAAAACCATAACTTGAGCTCTGCAAATCCTATCAAGGACTTATACCACTCAAATTAAAGCTAAGAACAAGCTCTACAACATTCATGTTGTGGGGAAGATGAGATGACAATCACATCTTGAGCTAAAACTGCCTGGAAGATAGGGATCAAACTAGGGGATTTCACACTGACAATCCTTAGAAACCCTAGCTTAAAACTTCTCAAACTCCTCAATCATGATGATTTGGTCTAGGAATCATCCTTATAACATCTCAATACATCATTCCATGATCTCATGGCTCTTGGATTAGGTCTCAACCCTCTCCAAAACATCAGCTGACCTAGGGTTGACCCAGTCAAAACCCTAATTCTACCACTCATGGTTGAATCTTCTGAATTCTTGCATAATGACCTCTCTGGGCTTCATGATGGCTTTCAATACATCTCATAGGCTTTCTCAAAGCTTCAAGTTCATTCTCAAAGTCTCAGAATCATCTGAGGAGCACCCCCAACTCTCAAGTTATGAGGCACACAGCTCTGGTTTCAACCAATTCTTCTGAGGATCTCTTGAAATTTATGATGAAGGTATCAACCTTTGAACACTTGAATCAACTTCTTGGATAGCTTCAAAGCATCATATAACTCTTGATGGTTAAATAAATGTTGGTCAAATTTTGGGGTGCAACATGGGTTAATCATACTTTTTCTAAAATCCTTTTTATCAATAGCAAATGTAATCTTAGGCTCAAGTGCCTTGTTTAATTTGGCCTTGAGGTGTCTAACCTCACCTTGCCAAATATGACAAGTGTCACACCCGAAGTTGAAAGGGTTTCTATCGCCTTTACAATCCGATTCATTGCCTTTCACAATGGAAGCCTTTAGGTCCTCTAATTTCTTTTCGGACTCTTTAACCTTATGCTCTAAATACGTAAAGATTTTCTTATTAGAAGCAAGTTTCTTGAAGGATTCAACTGCTTCATTATGTAAGGCATGAAATGCGGCTAATAATTCTGAATGCGACATATTTGATGACTTATCATATTTAGAGTTACGTACCTGTTTTTTCTTATTTTTCTGATTTGCGGAGAGGCATAGATTCACGGACTCTTCTTCATCACTAGAACTTTCATCAGAGGAGGAAGAGTCGCTGTCACTTTCCCATGCTATGTACGCTCTCCTGGGCTTTGATGATTTCTTGTGTGATTTTGACGATTCCTTGTCCTTTCCCTTTTTATTCATTGGACAGTCCGGTTTGTAGTGACCGGGCTTTCCACACTTGTAGCACGTCCCTCTAGTCTTTTTACCTTTCGAGTCATCATCCTTGGAGTGTCTTGATTGTTTCCGGAAGTTTACCAAGTTCTTCTCGGAATGTTGTATGTCGTTCTTCCTTACGTAACGGTTATACCTTTTAACAAACAACCCCATATCTTCGCTTGTGTCTTCTTCTTCTTCGTCGCTCGAGGAATAATAATTTTGCTCTTTTGCTTGAGACTTCAAGGAGGAAGTCTTGAGAGCTATCGATTTCTTTTCACTCACCTTCGCTTTGTCTTTCTTTTCCATCTTTTCACGTTGGTCTAAGCTCAAGAGTACCTGTTCATGCTCTTGCAATTTGCCAAACAATGTTGTCAAGTCTAATATGGTAAGATCATTTGCCTCTTTGATGGCGGTCACTTTTGGCTGCCATTCCCTGTTAAGACATCTCAAGACTTTATTAGTAGCAACATCATTGGAAATAGGCCTACCTAATGAATGTAAACGATTGATAAGATGAGTAAATCTCTTTTGCATGTCGGCAATGGTTTCCCCTTACTCCATGAAAAAGAGATCAAACTCTTGTATAAGAGTGTTGATTCTAGCTAACTTAACATCGGTTGTCCCCTCATGGGCTATTTGTAGTTAATCCCACATGGCCTTAGCAATAGGACAATGGGATACACGGTAATATTCATCTACCCCTAATGAGGAGATTAAGATGTTTTTAGCTTTCCAATCATAATTGTATTTTTTCTCATCGTCATCGGTCCATTGTGCTTCAGGCTTTGGCACAACTACATTATCCGCATTGGTCATAGTAATTTCTATTGGACCATTAAGGATAAAGTTCCATATTTTTCTATCTATGGAGTTTATATGCACACGCATATAGTCTTTCCAATAACTATAATTTTCACCATTGAAAACAGGAGCCCTATTGTACGCCCCTTTAGGTTCGTTTGCCATTTTCTATCTCGTTGTATTTGAAGCACCGAACAACCGGAGCTCTGGATACAACTTGTTAGACTATGGCACGGATCTAGAAGGGGGGGGGGGGTTGAATAGATCCCCAATTAAAATTTGAGTCGGCGCTACCAATTTAAAATTGGTTTTGAAAATGTTTTAAGTGCGGAAGCGGCCGAGGAAAAATATAGTCTAAAACAAACGGTTATTGGAAAATCGGATATACGTAAGCCTATGGGTTTATGACAATTCGGAAAAAATAGAATCACAACACAAACTATGCTTATCAATTATTTACTTCAATTTGCAAGGTTACCTAGTTCCAATGAAAAACAAGGCACACAAAAACTAGAAGCAAAATAAGACAATTTTAGTTCAGGACTTTTGTCGAACAGTTTGTGTGCACAAATACCTCAAAGGATATTTATGTTGAGTAAGAGATTGGAAATGCCCTAGTACAATATTTTTATTGTACTTAGTAGTTAAAAACAGAGTTTCAACACCTTACTCAATTTGTATCACAGTTTGACAATAATCACTTAAGCTAGAATCACTTATTTTATAAGCTGAATTGAAAAAGACAGAAACTAAAGAACACACGATTTGATGAGGCAGTTCCCCCGTCGTCCTCGCTTCGGGGTACGTCTGCCATCAATTCTAAAATTAGAATTGAGATATATTGAATATATATCACCTGTTGGAATGAATAGTTTACACAAGAGTTGATAGACAATGATACAAACAATCTCAAATGTTGTTGATGCTTGCTATCACTTCTTGCACCTTGATTCAAGATGAATCAAGCCCTTCAATTTGTTGTGAATGACCTCCGATTCCAGCCACCTTAATGAAAAACCTTCCGTTGTTCAAACCTTCGGCTCGGCTGATCTTAGACACCAACAAATCAAACCCGGAAAGTCTTCAACACTTCAACGCCCTCGCTACTAAACTGATGAACCTTCCGTTGATCAATTACCTTCGCACCTGCTTGAATGTTGAACGAACTATTCCGTAGCAAAAGCCCTCAAAACCTTCTAGTCTTGATGGGTAAAACCCTCAAGGTTTTCTGCAAGAAACACCTGCCCCAATTTCCACTCGAACCGGATCTTCAATCAACGCGTTCGAACCTTATCACCCTTGAACAAGACACCAATCACAGCAAAAATGATTGTGTATATTTGTGGATTTGTGTGTAGTTTGAAGGATGAAGATGAGGAAATATGTTGCACCTATTTCACGTTTCTTGCCCTGACAATTTACTCAAGATTTCAATTGTTAGTTGTTAAAATTTAGCAAAACTCTATTTATAGTAATAACCAAAACAGTCAACTGAACAGAATTTTAAACACAGCAAGAAAAACTGCACAGCGCACGAACGGTCGACCATAGGGTCGGCGTGCGCTGACCCGTGGGGAATGCTCAGCTCCATGCGCTGAGTGGCATGGTCGACGCATGGCTCCATGCGCTGATCCGTGGAAAATCAAAACACTCATGCGCCGACTGTACGGTCGACGCATAGCTTCCATGCGCTGAGCCGTGAGAAATGCCAGGCTTCATGCGCCGACTGTATGGTCGACTCACTGCTTAGAAACCTGCAAAAATAACAGCTTTTTCCATTTTGTGCATCCTGCCACATTCAGTTATGACACATATTAAGGTATAATGATTTAACAATGAAAAAGAGGTATAGCATGATGAAGTATTGCATGATGCTTCTAATTTGTCCAAGGTTGTGTTTTGTCATCATCGAAAACTCGGAGGCCTGTATTGTGAGACAACTTGCCCTCACAGTAACATCTCGTGCCAATCTTTATAGGTCACAACCATCTTCTATACAATCTTCTTTATGTTCTTATTGGCCGCCTCAACCGTGCCATTCATCTTTGGGCGATTAGGAGAAGAATTGTAATGCTCAATTTTGAAACTCTGGCACAGTTCCTTTATCATCTTGTTATTCAAATTTGAACCATTATTAGTAATGATTCTTTCAGGTACTTCGTAACGACAAGTGATGTCCTTCTTGATGAATCTAGCCATGACCTATCTAGTGACATTGGCGAAAGAAGTTGCTTCAACCCACTTAGTGAAATAATCAATTGCCACTAAGATGAATCGGTGTCCATTGGATGCGGTCGACTCTATCTTACCAATCATATCAATGCCCCACATAGAAAAGGGTCATGGAGATGCCATGACATTCAGAGGACTCAGCGGCACATGAATTTTATCAGCATAAATCAAGCATTTATGGCATTTCTTGGCGTATTTGAAGCAATCAGACTCCATAGTCAACCAATAGTAGCCTGCCCTCAATAGTTTTCGAGACATTGCATGTCCGCCTGCATGCGTTCCTAAAGCACCCTCGTGGACCTCTTCCATAAGCAACCCTGCTTCTTTTTCGTCCACGCATCTCAACTGAACCAGATCAAAGTTTCTTCGGTAGAGTACATCATCTTTATTAAGATAGAAGTTTCCAGACAGTCTTCTCAAGGTCTTCTTATCCCGGCTCGATGCCCCAGGCGAATACTCCTGATTCTTGAGAAAGTTTCGGATATCAAAATACCATGGCTTCCCATCAGAAGGTTCCTCTATTGCAAATACGAACATTGGCCTATTAAGGCGTGAGATGACAATTCTCGGAGCGTCATTCCAATAATTCACCTTGTACATCGAGGATAAGGTAGCCAAGGCATCTGCCATCTGATTCTCCACTCTTGGCACATGATGAAACTCTACCCTGTTGAAGAAAGGTAGCAACCTCCTGGCATAGTTCATGTAGGGAATCAGGTTAGGCTGACGAGTCTCCCATTCTCCTTTGATCTAATTTAACACCAAAGTTGAATCACCATAGATATCAAGGTTTTTGATTCTTAAATCAATCGCTTCTTCAATGCCCATGATACATGGTTCATATTCAGCTTCGTTACTGGTGCAGGGAAATGTTAACCTGGCTGTAAATGGTATGTACGAACCATGGGGAGTCGTAATGATTGCTCCAATTCCGTTGCCATAAGAGTTAACAACACCATCAAAAATCATTTGCCATTAGGAAGCCTGCTGAGGACCTTCATCAAGTAACGGTTCATCGCAGTCTTTCATCTTCAAGAACATGATATCCTCATCAGGAAATTCAAACTTCATTGGCCAATAGTCATCGATTGGCTGCTCTGCGAGATATTCTGATAGAACACTCCCATTGATAGCCTTTTGGGAGACGTATTGAATATCGTATTTGCTGCACCCCAAAATTTGCCTAACCTTTTCTTTACTTAGCTTGTGTTTCATTGCATTCATTTTAGCATTATCATCTGCATTGCATTGACATGTGTGCAGGAGATCAAGAGGTATGACTACCAACCAAAAGGCTACCAAGGTTATGAAGTTATCTAAGAGTCTTTATTCAAATACTCAAGGGTTTATATCCTCATCAGAGAAGCCAAAGATCCTCAGAGAAGGGGTTGGATATAAGAGTGTGTATCTCCTAACTTGAGGGTTAGTGGGAAGTTGTTCAGGTGATTTTGGATCCATGAAGTTGGACCTTGAAGCCTTGAGAGATCTCATTAGAAGTATTGTAGAGCATGATCATAGCTTTAATTTGAGTACTGGAAGTCCTTGATAAGGTTTATAGAACTCAAGTTATGAGTCAGACAAGTTACAGGTTATCAGATGAATGTGAATTTGGAGCTTGAAAGTCAACCAACTTGCATGACACTTTTGACCTAGAAAGATGATTCTCCTTAACTTTTGGCCAAAATGAATGTTGTTCCTTATCTTCGTAGCTTTCCAACACGTACTAGAAGTCCATGATTGGATTTGTAGAACTCAAGATATGAGCTTTGCAAGACAAGGGTATTTTGGAAGTTGAGATTATAGGCCATTTTTGACTATGGGTCAATTTCACCAACTTACACACCTAAAATGGAATTTTGTTCAACTTGAAAGTTGTTCAAAATGGTGTTATTTGCCCAACCATGACCTAAGAATTCATTGATATGGATTAGATTGAAGAGTGTATGAAGAAATTTTCATGAATGGATAATTAAAAGGCATAAAATGAGAAAATTCCAAAATAAATCATTTTAGTTCAAAATGGTACAAGTTTGTGCATTTTTTGAAGGTAAATAACATTTGGAATAGATTGGCATCTTTACATTTCCAATTTGAAGCACATCTCATGGACAATTTTGAAGTTTCTTAAGATTGAAGTTACATAGCAAAGATCACTCATTGATTGGTATTAAGGAACAAATCCTGACCCTTCATCCTCACCAACTTCCAAGCAATGATTTTGAGTCAAATGGGAGGAAGAATAAAGTTGTTTCGTGGCTGCCATAGTGAGAAAAAGTAAGGAAAATTGAAAAAGTAAAATGGATGGAATGGGCCAGGAATGGGCCTGATATTGATCCAAACACCCTCTATATAAACTCAAGATGAAGTTCAGATGAAGTTAGTTGCAATTTGGAGGGAAAATAGTTAGAAACGGTTGAAACTTTGGAGCTTGAAGAGTGGATTTCGAGTTTGGAGTTTGAAGCAATTTCAAGAGCAATTGAGTATCGAGATTTATCAAGCATCGTTCACTGATTGTTTCTGCACCTTTTGAAGCCAGAATTCACACTTGAGAGTGCCAAATTGGAAGCTTTTGAACAGGTTCTTGTTTTTCACCATTGCTATTAATTTATGCACGATTAAGTTAGAATAGATATGTGGTTAGGTTGCTGATGTTACCTAGATGATTTTAGGATTGAAATCGTGGCTTATTGTGATGATTCTTGATGTGGTGCCAAAACTTTAGGGCTTCGGTTTAGGCTTGTTAATGGTTAATAATGAAAATGGAATGTAGAATCGTGATCTAGGAAGCAAGGCGAGGAAATTTGTATATTCAATTTTGCGTTTTGGTGAAATCGTGAGTGAGCTACAGTGCCTAACAGCCGGAGAAGACGACCGACGTGGCTCCGACCACCGCCTGGTTCGTTCCTCCTTCTTCTCCATTTTAAAACCTCAGTTTGAATCTAGGCCATTGGATCGTGTAGATTGACTTGACTTGGTATGAACATCTAACGTGTGAGAGCTGGCCTCAGATTAGGGTTTTACTTTTTAATGACGTGGCAAGGTAAGAGACGTTGGATTAGCTTACTAAAACATTGCACGCATGAGATTAGAGAGCACGGCAGACATTAGTCAGCGTAAACTACCTTATCCCTACTGAAACGATGCGTTTCACTTAGGGCACCCTCTGCGCGTACGTGGCGCTCTAGGGAGCGTGTGATCCATTGACTGGTAGCTCCATCGTGTGGCTGTGACATATTCTTGCGTTTAATTTCTTTTATTCATTTTTCTTATTTTCTTTTAATGCATTAATTGTGTTTAATTCATTAAAAATAGAAATAATTGTTACGAAAATATGAGAAAAATCATGATTGATCTTTGGCTTGTCCATGATTTTTGTATGCAATTTGATTGAGTTTTTAATAAAATTTCCATTTATTGTCTATTTTTCCATTTTTATTGTTGATTAAAAATGTAAAAATGATTGATTTTCTTTCTGATTTTTGTGCTATCTCATATTTTAGAATTTAATTCTAATTTTTTGCATGTCTTATCTAGACATCTTGATAGTGTTGTATAATTTTTTTTGAATTTTTTAGAGTCTTTTAGGTATAGGTTTGAGATAGATTTCTAGGACCCTTCCCCTTGTGAATTCCCTTGAGCATACCTTTAAGTGTAGAAATTGTTTAGACCCTTTAGATTTAGGTCTTGGCTCTGGATTTTTTATCATGATTCCTTAACACACTTAGGAAGCCTTAGAATTTTTCCTAGCCTTTTAGGATTGATTTTCCTATTTTAAGTAGATTTTACAAGTTGATTATGCTTTAGGTGATCCTAACTTAGCTTACCTCATAGATTAGTCTTTAAAGTGAACTTTAACTAACTCTTGGCTTCAAATTCCTTCTTGATAGAATAGAGCTTAGGTTGATACCTATTTAGAGCATTGATTAGGCCTTGATAGAGCTTTTGAATCCACTTAGTTAGGTGATCCTTGTAACTAACCTTTAGGGTTTCTTGGAAGTTTTTATGATGGCTTCTTTCCCCTGTGTGGTTTCTTTCCTGGGCTTTGCCCTGTCCTCTTTCCTCCAAGTCATGATGGGGATCCCTCTTGGGAGAGCCTAAACCTTCCTTTGGTTGGATTTTGTGCATTCCTCAAGAGGTTGAGCTTTGGATTGACATTCATCAGCATAGTATATTCCTTTGGTTTATACTATCTTCCTCCTTCAAGTCTTGATGAGGAGCCCTCTTGGGAGAGCCTAATCTTGCCATTGGTTGGATTCTATGCATTCCTCAAGAGGTCGAGGCTTGGATTGACATTCATGGCATGATATATTCCTTTGGTTTATACTATCTTCTTTCTCTGTCCTATATTCTGGGGATCCCTCTTGGGAGAGCCTAATCCTTCCTTTGGTTGGATTCTGTGCATTCCTCAACAGGTTGAGCCCTAGGTGGACATTCTGTGTTGATACACCTTAGATTGATATCTAGGACCAACGCCCAGTTTCCCTGTCCTATTGACATAGGATCCCTATTGGGAGAGCCTAATCCTTCCTTTGGTTGGATTTTGTGCATTCCTCAAGAGGCTGAGCCTATGATGGACTCATGTGTTGATACACATCAACTGGATGTAGCCTTGGGATGACTTCCTTGTTTCTCTTCCAGTATATTCCTTCTCTCCTGATGGATTTTTGTGGGCCTGTTTGCCTGATGCTTGATGCATTAGGATAGGTTCATATATAGAATATGTTAAGCTTAGGAGCATGACTGCACTGAAAGGTTGAGCTGAGCTCCCTTTGCTTGACTGCATTGAAAGGTTGAGGTGACCCTCCCTTTGCTTGTCTGTTTTGTTTGTTCTCTTTGCTTGTTTGCTTAGAGGTTGAGTTTCTCCCTCTGCTTGTATTGCTGCATTCCATTTGCATCTTTACTGTTTGCTTCTCTGTTTCATCTGCTTTATGATTTTTGCAGTTTGTTTTCTGTTTCCCATTGACATGATCCCATAGGATTCTCACTTCCTTTGATAAGGAAGTGATGACAGACTTTTAGGTTGAAACCTTTGCATGATAACATCTAGGAGTTCCGTGTTTCAAACTCAACCATAGGATGAATCCATGGCATGACAAAAATTAGGGCTTGATAGTCTCCCCTGTAGTCATTTCTCATTCTCATCTCCAAAACAACAGTAAAATACGTAATAAAGGCGAGTTAGTACAGTACGTTACGAGCCTTAAGCCACTTGGGAAATGATAATTGAGCGGTCTCCTCTCAATCGTCTAGAGTGTTTAGTATACGTCCTTTGGACGATATGCGATGCATTCAGTCCCAAGTCATAGTCTCTAGTGCAGTACGAACTACAGACATCCATAAAAAACACTTCTTCCGTAAAAGACAAAAAACAAACATCAAATCTCTTTTTGCCCTATGGGCTCCCTTAATTAGGAAAACATTTTCAGAAAAAGAGTGTCGTTAACTCTCAGTTCTACTGCAAACGTAAGGCACGAGTCTCCGACGAGCGAGCTGCATACACCAAACTGCTGGAACTGTTTGTTAACCCTACTCGGAAAAACAGATGAATCAACCCGTGTTTCATTATGCCGAACTATGTTCGCTCTGATTTCTCCGACGAGAATACGTAGGCATAAGATGCGATATCTTGGCGAGCAACCTTCCCTTCACCCGTAGTTAGCCGAACTACGTTGACTCTAATTTCTTGTTCTCTGACGAGAATAAGTAGGCACGAAGCGCGATGCTTTGCCGAGTCAATTTTCTTTTTCTTTTCAGACCAGCCTTGATAGGTATATAGTTAGACCAACCTATCAGATAAACACAACAAGCGTGGATCCTGTTGAGTACAACGTACGTGAGGGGTGCTAATACCTTCCCCTTGCGTAACCCACTCCCGAACCCAGACTTGGTTGCGATGACCTTGTCTTATACCTTTTCGTCAGGTTTTTTCGATCGTTTCCTTTCCCTTTCTATGGGATAAATAACAAAAGGTGGCGACTCTTCTGTTTTGCCGGCACCTTATTTTCGCGGTAGCGACAACTGGCGACTCTGCTGGGGACAACGTCCCCTAGGCGAGTCAATCCTAACGCTTGCGTGTTTATCTGTTGGGTTTGCATTTATTTATCGCACTTTACTTTCCTACTCTTTACTTTCATTATAATATGATTATTTTCTGTGTTGTTGTGGGAGGGACTGATTCTGATGAGTGATAAGCCAGACCCAGGCATAAGAGCAAACATAGCATTAGAGTGGATTAGTGGTGGACATGCTTGCTTTGCTTGCACCAGTTCCTATGTAATCCACACTCAGACAAGATTCTCTTTAATGACTTCTTATCGATCCTTTGGACTCGAGGGGATTTTGGATCTGAGGATTGTCGACTCTGGGGACTGATCATTTGTGACTCAGCTAAGTGAGACCTCTTCAGGGAGTGATGATGCCAAACCAGAAATGGCGAACGTATCATCATTTCGTGAAAGTCTGTGACGCTGAGGAACACATAGGATGCCATACCTGTGCCAGGGGATTAGGTCCATACCTGTGAGCGGGGTTGGGCTATGCAGGAAACTTTGACCTTCAGACAACCTGGTTTTCTCTTGATAGTTTGAATCAGTATCAGTGGTATCAGTGGGTCCTAATTATTAGATTTGTGCTATATTCTCGCCGAAGCAGAATTTTGGTCCTTCTCAACCAACAACACAGTCATCTTGATCTCCTGCAGCATGTTTGCATTTTTGCATCCTCATTTGCATATCATTAACGTGTGTCTGTGTTGCAGGTGCATACTTCTCCCCTGGTTCTAGTGATCTTGATCCTTATGGCTGACATGGTATCTCTGAAGAAAACAGTGGCTTACAAGCTACCTACACCTGATGTCCGAGAGTTACGGGGTTTGATTTCTTTGGCTAATAAAAAAGTGATGGAGAACTTCAGAAAAAGTTATGGGAGGCTTCTGAATATTGTGTGTAAGCTTTCTACGTACGAGTTGAACGGCCTCTACTCTCTTCTGCAGTTTTATGACCCGCAGCTCAGATGCTTCGTTTTCCAAGACCATGTCCTAGCTCCGACCTTAGAAGAGTATTCTGACTTGCTGGGGGTACCTTTGTTGAATCAGATGCCCTATTACCGTGTTGATGGTGAACCTAATTTGGGTAAATTGGTTGTTGCCCTTCATCTAGATGACTCAGAGCTGAAAGGGATGTTGTTTAGAAAGAATGGAGTTTATGGTTTCTCTTTGCCTTTCCTGGTGGAGAAGGCCCAAGGGTTTGCTAAGAAGGGTTTTTAGGTTGTATTCAATGCCATCTTAGCCCTTTGCATATATGGAATCGTGTTATTCCCAAGTCACTCGGACTTCATAGGTATGGATGTCTGCCACATATTTGTTTCTGGGAATCCAGTGCCCACTCTTCTCGGAGACATTTATCATTCAGTTCACAGCAAGAATGAAAACAGAAAGGGGGTGAATGTGGCATGTTGCGCTCCTTTGCTGTATAAGTGGTTTGCCAACCATCTTCTTAAAACAGGCCCGTTTATTGATTCTGCTGAGACTTCACCCTGGTCTACATGTTTGATGGGTTTGTCTGCTGACAATATCACCTGGTTTGATATAGATCTGCTAGGCAAAGAGATTTTGCATAGTTGCGGTGGCTTTCCTAACGTCCCCCTGGTCGGAAGGAACATGTGTATCAATTATAATCCCTCTTTGCTGATACGACAATTTGGGTATGCACTAAGAGGTCCTCCTGAAGAGGAAGAGATATAGGAATCTTTGTATCTCACAGGGTTGCTTGAAGGTGACACTTTGGTTAAGGTAGAGAAAGCTTGAAGCAAAATTCATAGAAAAGGAAAAGTTTTGCTGGGAAAAAGCAACAACAAAGCCTTTGATCCATATGTAGCCTGGATCCGAGAAAGAGTCGCCAAGTTTCTGATGCCATTTTCTGCAGTGGAACCGTCATATCCTCCCGTGGTCAAAGAACCCACCACAGTTGATATTCAGAAGTTCAACCAGGTGCTCCGAGAGAAAGAAGAGCTATGAAAAGCCAACGAGGAGTTGGAGAAAGAAATCGCTCAACTCCGGAGCGAGAAGAGCGAAGCCATATACACCTGCAAGAAGCAGACGAAATTGATAAACCACTTAGGCGCCAATTTGACGAAGGAGACTGATTCTAGAGAACGTCTTGGATTAGACCTGAAGGCTATGCATAGTGTGTTGACCACTAAGAAGCAAGATGTGGATAGGGTGTATCTGAAGTTATCCAAATACGAGACATTATGGAACAACACCCTAACCAAGCACAAAGAGAGAGAGGAGAAGCTAAAGTAACAAATAGCCAAGCTAGAGGCCCAGATTGAGATCAAGGACAAGAAGATTGAGGCTGAAGCATCCCTTCGACGAGACGTTCAGTATAGATTGGTTGAAACCAAGGCAAACCTGTAGGATTGTCAACTCATAGCTGATGCTAAGAGGTGTAGAGTGGAAGACTGCTCTGGAAAAGGTGCTTGTGGGGACGTTGCCAAGGATCTCCAGGATACCATCAGGCAGAGGGATCTGCTCACCAAGCCAGATCATCCCACTACGAAGAAGTTATTGGAAGATTTTCGTGCCCGTAGCCGCACTTGATTTCCTTGTATTTCTTTGTACCTTTTATGCATTGATATGCTGACCACCACCAGGCTTGTTGGTTGGGGTCACACTTGTTGCTTCAGTTGTATTCGATTACAGTTGTACGCTGCCCGCGTGGGTTTGTTTCAGATATATATGAGGATCTCTTTCCATGATTGGATGTCAGACTTTATTTGTCTTGGAAACTAGAATCAGGGGGGAATCTCTCCCTAGGCACAGACACACGTTTGCACTTGCATAACCATTTTGCATAGCATGTGCCTCTGGCTTATTTACCTAACCCTATGTGCTTACATGTTGTTTCAGGATTGATCACAGGTTGACCCGAGCAATGGAACAGGTACAAGCGGAACTGAAGGACGTCCAGAGCCAACTAGGGCAGTTCATGAAGGACATGCAAGCGTTACGCTGGGATCAAGATTCGCTCAAGGAGGAGAACAACCAGCTGAAGAGTCAGATGGGTTTGATGGCAGAAGTGTTAAGGAACATACTCAGAAGAGAATGTGAGCAAATGCCCGAAGCTGCAGCCGACATACTTGCTCCACAGGTGTCTGAAGAACCCGCACCAAGGCATGGTAGGCCTAAAAGATCCTCTGCACAGCTTAAAGCTCAGGATTTTCCCCGTCAGCGACCAAGTTCGGTTTCTCAGAATAACCTTAGAAGGTATGGTAAAAGGATGAAGCTACTTGACAGAATCTTCAATGAAATCCCGATGGATTATGCTCAGTTGGTGCAACTCTTGCTCCAACTTCAAGTGGTTGAACCTCGAACGTTGGCTCCATTGACTGGACAACCACCACCAGGCTATGATGCGGGCGCCCATTGTGAGTTCCACTCCGGAGCACCGGGGCTTAACATAGCAAACTGTAGAGATTTTAAGCATCATGTTCAAGACCTGCTAGACTCGAAAGCTATTGAAGTTGTGCCGGGCGGCATGAAGATATCAGGAATTGATATTCCTATTCCCCCACCTGAAGCTGTAAAGGGTCCGGGGTACATCCTGGAATTGTTGGAGTCTGAATCCCCTTGTCCGCAGCAGTTGCCGGTTCCTGGGCCAAATCTGAGGATGACGATGCCTGAGCATAAGGAATGTCTCGACCAATACCAGCAGTCTCATGTTTCTCAACAGCAAGATTATCATCAGCGCCATAATCAGAATAGGCCTTGCAGCAACTATCTGAAAAGAAGGAATGCTCTCCTTCATCCAGTGCCTATGATGCCCAGTCA
This sequence comes from Lathyrus sativus, assembly GCA_963859935.3. Classification (NCBI taxonomy): domain Eukaryota; kingdom Viridiplantae; phylum Streptophyta; class Magnoliopsida; order Fabales; family Fabaceae; genus Lathyrus; species Lathyrus sativus. The sequence goes on along the minus strand of OZ012739.1, from coordinate 212,075,773 downwards.
GCTGCTACCGCACCTAATTCAGTATGCTTTGGTGGAGCCCAAGATGCTCAAACCGGTGCCAGAGTCGTACCCTCCCGAGTATGATCCCGATGCTTGATGTGGATATCATGGGGGATCCATGGGGCATTCAACTGACGATTGCGAGGCTTTTCAAGCCAAGGTACATCAGTTGATAGACAGAAGGTGCATATCCTTTCTAGAGGGAAGGTTGGCCATCTATGTCAACCTCTCTTCTGATTGAGTCTGAAGACTTCAAAGGGTCGCTCCCCTCAGCAGCAAAATCAGTGTGAAAGCCCAGTTCCCAAAAGCTGGCAATCTTCATTTTATCATGACATTTCTTTACATTTGTAGTTTCATTCCTGTTAGAATTGCAAATTTCGTTTGTAAAGCATGTTGTTTTTCAATTGATATTGATAATGAAATAAATATGCATGTTTTGAACTAATCCATTCGTGTTCACTCTATTGCTTTCTTTTATTTCAAACGCTTGTTTAAGTGGAATCCGGGGAGGATGACGAAATCCAATGATGTGTAAGCTTTCGATGCTATGCTTTTGAATAAAAAACCTGTTGATGATGTACAAACATTGTTTCAATCTACAGACACCGGAGATATAAGGAAGATAATCCCTTGTTAACCCCTTTGAGCTTAGGTGTAGAAGTTTCTTTCGGAAGATAGAAAACCCTCAATCTTAACCCGGGGCAGGGTAGGTGTCAGTTAATTTGATCAAGCGTTCAAATTACAAAAGGAGTGTTCGTTCGAGGATCAATCACACCGCTATAGGTCATACCTAAAAAACCATGATGGTTAAACCTGGCCAATCAGGAGTGAAACAGTCACAATCTCTTTAACAAGTCAGACGAGCCGTTGTTATGCGATTTATTCAAAAATAAAAAGGGAAGAAGAGAAAAAAAAGAGAGAATCGAAAAGAGAAAGCCCGCTAATTCGAATCTTGCAAACAAGCGACTTAGGCAAAAATTAAGGTACCCCGCTGGACTTCAAAATTGAAGAAACTCTGAAGAGTTAGTCCAGGCAAAAGTTAGGGGAAAATGAAAAAACGAAAAGCGAAAAGGATTACAAAAGAAAAAACCTCAAACAAGAACGAAATTGTGCGGCTCCGGACGCCAAAAGACGAAAAGAGAGTGATTGTCACTTTGAAAAAGGGTGATATTTTGAACTATCGCTCATCCTTTGAAAGGTGAACGCTAAGGTCAAATTAGCTGAATGTAGGATCGGAGAACATCAAGGAGAATGGGTGGGTTAAAATGAATTTTGAGCCTATATCCTTTCCTTCTTAAAACCGTGAACTTGACCATGTTACAACCTTTAAAAGTCCTAATTGAAATAGGTTTGTTTCGAAAGCATACTTCAGTAAAGATCGCATCGGAAATGACTCCTAGAAAGGATTCCCAGTACAATGTTGTATTAATGTCGACATGTTGATGAATGATTTCATACATTTTATGTCACAAATTATTTTTCCAATGAACAGGAATCGATTTTCAAAACTGCCATATGCATTGCATTTGATATATCTTTTATGCAAAATAGTTTGTTTTACTAGCGAGTAAGCGCTTGACAACAAGAAAGTTTCCACGATGGAAATATTTGATCAGGACAGAATGCAGAACGCCAGAATATTCTGGTGAACCGGGGCAAGCTATGTAAAATAATCACAGCATGGGAGTCAGCCATCCAGAAGTCAGTAATCCAGGGCAATCAGGTCGAGATTTGTTGAATCTCTCGCAACCAATGGTACTGTTCCCTACAGATCAGCCCATGAGGGGAAAATTCATGACAAGACTGGGGCAGGTCACCCCGAGAACGCCGAAGTTATCCTTATCTTGAATATGATTAACTTGAAGCACCTTTGTGAGGTTCAAAGCGCTGAGGCCGTTCGTATCAAACCACCAGAGGCCAGAGTGAAGGTGTGAAAAATACACAAGAAAGGGGGGGTTTGAATTGGGTATTTGGTTACTTAAAACTTATGATATCTTCTTCTGTGTTGTTTCTAGATGTAGCAATGCGGAAGCATAAATAATAAACTAAACAAGTAAAGAACACAAGATATATCCTGGTTCACTTGAGCAACTCTCAAGCTAATCCAGTCCACCCTTCCAAGGTGATTTCGCCTTACTCACTGCAAGGACTTAATCCACTATAACCAAACAGATTACAGTTGCACAAGCTAACTGCAAGTGACTAACAACTTGACAATGACACGTTCAGGGATCCCCAAGGATATAACGTTCATTGACACCTTAATAGAATCCGATCACTAAAGATCTCCTATTAGGATTTCCACAAATGACTACTGTCACTTGTCATCTCAAGTATACTGATCTTAACAAGATCACTTGAGGAACCACTTAATTCTAAAAAGAATTTGTGTTGCCGGAGATTACATAAGTGCTTCTCAAATAAGCAGATTACTCCTAATTAAGTTCCTAGCAAGTATTGAGCAACAACTCCTTGCTTTCTAATATAGAAACTAATCTAATAATAAATCTCTAAGAGATTATTGAGTACAGTTTCCATATTGCTTAAAAGCTTTTCTGTGTGTGAGCACTAAGGCTTCTTTTCTTTTTAAGCTTTTCTTCTCTTTGCAACAGTAGCAACAGAGCAACAACTCTAGCCACCAGCCCGTCCAACAATTATGGCAATCAGCAGGTTTTTTTGCAACATTTGAATAAACAAATGATTCTGCCTTTATAGTGATTCCAAGAATGACGTTGTGAGGATAGAAAAGTCCTTTCTATTTCCAACGGTCATATTTCAACGGATAGAATAAGCACGTGTTGGATGACATCACTTTCTTGTCCTTTTCTTGCAACGGTAATATTCCATTTAACAGCTTGGACAAATTTGCTTCTGGCTTGGTTCTTCTGATGATGTTAAAGATGAGTAGTTCAGAAACTACTTTGGTATAGATAGCATAGTAAACATCAAATTCTGACTTCAGCACTTTGTTCATCAGAGTTGATAGCAACAACTCATCTGATTGAACACGTCTTGTCTGGTGAAGCTTCACAATCTTTCTTCTTCAGAGTCTGGTCTTCAGAGTCTTTTGCACTTGGTCTTCAGAGCCTTCAGCCTTCAGAACTTCAAGTCATCAGAGTCTTCAGCACAAACTTCTTCAGATGATTATATCTTCAAAGTCTTGACCTTCAGAACATGTCTTCAGAGTCTTCATAGTCTTGACCTTCAGAACATGTCTTCAGAGTCTTCAGAGTTTTGTCCTTCAGAACATGTCTTCAGAGTCTTGACGCACTTGGTCTTCAGAGCCTTCAGCCTTCAGAACTTCAAGTCATCAGATTCTTCAGCACTTCAGTTCTTTAGAGGGCTCACTCTTCAAAGACGCTCGTTAGCTTCCAGATCAGATGCACAACTCAGATCAGAATCCACAGATGCATTGCAACTGCAATATCCAGCATCCTTGATTCTTTATTGAACATGATCAGATGCAGAAACAAACTTGCTTCTTTACTGAGCTTCATTTGCTTTTAGATCAGATGCACTTCTTCAGATCATAAACCACAGGAGCATTGCAACTGCAATATACAGCATCCTTGGTTCCTTACTGATGGTGATCAGATACATAAGCAAACTAGCTTCTCCCAAGCGCTTCATGACGTTACACATAGTAATTCCATATGTTACTAGTTGCACACGTTGCTTTTGTTTGTTTGGTCTAATATATTTAATTTAATATGATCTGCACATAACAAACATTAAACCATAAAATGGTTCTTTCACAAATACTCAATTGTTATCATCAAAACATAGAGATAATCCTGTAGAGACAAATCTTGCTCTTACACAGAGATCTCAGGTTTTCTTTCGAGAGGATGTTACAAAGATCCCATAGGCTGGGGCAAAAGTTGAAAGCGAAGGAGCCGTTCCTCTCTATATTGGCAGAGTCTATCAGAAGTTGTTGAAATTCTGGGGAAAGCCATCTCGAGTTTGTTTCATGGCATGTTTTTCCAAGCGGGATGATTCCTTCTTCCCCAGCAGGTTCAGTTGTGTGTCCCCACGGAGTCTGAACATGAGGCAATGAGTATTGATGTGTCTCTACGAATAGAGATAGATTCTCCCCAACCAGATGCATCCTAGGCAGGATCATTAATTCCCCAACTGAGTCATGCGCAGAGGTGTATACTCGTTCCCAGCAGTGGGTTAACAGGCAGTTTTTTCGTAGAAGACTATCTGTAAGTGTTTAGCTCTCGACAGTTCAGACTGAAGTCTCCAGCAGAGTTGAACCCACCACATAGTTATGTTCTCCCCTGCAGGTAGGAGTTATTCCAGCGTCTGGTTGTCTATCCCCAGCCGAGTTCACAGTCCTCCAAGAGAGCCGAGTCCTTGGAAGTCGTTCAAGCCATTATTGGTTTTCCCCGGCAGAGAGTGTTTGAACAACTGTTGCTGTACTTCCCCATCGGAGTCCGTGCCTTCAGGAAGATTCTATCTGTGAAGGCCTTGCAGTTTATTTCTGCGGTTGACATTGTTTCCTCCACAGTTTGTGGGTCGTATACCCAGTTGAGCAAGTACAGGTTCTCGTAGAACTTTGTTTCCCAGCAGAGAGTCGTCTGAGGTTCGTTTCCCCAGGTTAAGTTCAATTGAGATTGGTATGATTTCTTCCCCTCGGCAGGATGATTCCTTTTCCCTATCAGAATGGTTCTTTCTCCTTGACAGGAGGGCTTCCCTCAGCATTTATTTTGCTGATCTGATCTGGTTCAGTAGCATTTTGCATGATTGCATAGAATCTACCCGAAATGCGTAGTATTTCCACCGTGTGGAGAATTACGCCATTGTCAAACATATGCATGTGAAACATGAGCTAGGTTGTTACCGTTCTTGTGTCCAGGTGTTCCTCAGCAGAGTTGTTTGCTCAAGATGATTCTTGAAGTCACCAACGAAGTTGTTTGTTCAGGATGATTCTTGAATTCCTCAGTAGAGTTTATTCGTCCAGGATGATTCCTGAATCCCCAGAGCAGAGTTACTTGATAGTTCTCCAGAATCCCCAGCAGAGATGTGTCATCCCCAGCAGGTTTCAAACAGAGAAGTTGAAATTTCCCTTACAGACTTGATGATTGAAGTCCGGCAGCAGTGCCAAGCTCCCTATGACTTACTGATGAAGTCCGACTGCGATGTCGAAGTAGTTCTCCTAGCTGACGCAGAGTGTCTGACGGCAAAAGATTAGATATCCTTATTGGTTCATGATTGATTAAGGATTCTATTTCCTGACTTACTGATGAAGTCCGTCTGCGATGTCAAAGCAGTTCTCCCAGCTGACGCGGATTTCCTGACGGCAAAAGTTTATATATCCTTATGGGTTCATGATTGATTAAGGATTCTATTCCCAGACTTACTGATGAAGTCCGGCTGTAACGTCGAAGGAGTTCCTCTAGCTGACGCAAAGTGCCTGACGATAAAAGATAAGATATCCCTATTGGTTCATGATTGACTAAGGATCTTGTTTTCGACTTACTAACAAAGTTCGACTGACGCCTGAGAATTTCCTTGAATGCCCGACGACATAATTAACTTGATTGTCAAACATCCAGTGACCTGACGAGTCGAAAGGAATTCTTCTACTATGGCGCAGAATGCCCGACGGCAAAATCAGCCATCCTTCACCAGTTGTCGTGCAAATGGTGATCCCTTATTGACTTACTGATGAAGTCCGACAAAGATGTTATCGAACGTTCCTAGAGAACTGACGAGTCCATAGGTGACGATAAGGAATTCTTCTGCTATGGCGCAGAATGCCCGACGGCATAACCGACCATCCTTTACCAGTTACCGTGTAACCAGTGATCCCTTATTGACTTACTAGCGGAGTTCGACAAAGATTTTCGAACGTTCCTAGCGACCTGACGAGTCTATAGGTGACGATAAGGAATTCTTCTGCTGTAGCGCAGAATGCCCGACGGCAAAATCATCTATGTGTCACCAGTTACCGTGTAACCGGTGATCCCTTGATGACTTGAGGACGTAGTTCTACAGTAAAATCAGATGATCATCCTGACGGATATTTGAGTTTAATCCTTCACCAGTTACCGTGTAACCGGTGATCCCTTGGTGACTTGAGGACAAAGTTCTACAGCGAAATTAGATGATCATCTTGACGGAGATTTGAGATTAACCATTCACTAGCAAGTTGCCGTGCAACTGTCATTTCATATTTCGAAGATTTTCCTACCAATCAGAGTGCGGTTGGCAAATTTCCGGGATTATTGGTATTCAACCGTCTTTTACCTTGATTGTTTGAGATCTGTTCGCTTCTCACCCAGTCAGGTCTAATCCGTTTGAATAGGGGCAGCTGTTGCACCCCAAAATTTGCCTAACCTTTTCTTTACTTAGCTTGTGTTTCATTGCATTCATTTTAGCATTATCATCTGCATTGCATTGACATGTGTGCAGGATATCAAGAGGTATGACTACCAACCAAAAGACTACCAAGGTTATGAAGCTATCTAAGAGTCTTTATTCAAATACTCAAGGGTTGATATCCTCATCAGAGAAGCCAAAGATCCTTAGAGAAGGGGTTGGATATAAGAGTGTGTATCTCCTAACTTGAGGGTTAGTGGGAAGTTGTTCAGGTGATTTTGGATCCATGAAGTTGGACTTTGAAGCCTTGAGAGATCTCATGAGAAGTATTGGAAGTCATTTTGAATCCTAGACAGGGCATCATGTGAAGTATATGAAGCTACAACCAAGATTAATGCAATTAGGGTTTCATCTGGTCAACCCCAGGTCAACTGATGATGTGAAGAAGGTTGAGACCTAATTCCAAGGCCATGTGTTCATTTTCCAACCATGACCCAAGAATTCATTGATATGGATTAGATTGAAGAGTGTATGAAGACATTTTCATGAATGTATAATTAAAAGGCATAAAATGAGAAAATTCCAAAATAAATCATTTTAGTTCAAAATGATACAAGTTTGTGCATTTTTTTGAAGGTAAATAACATTTGGAATAGATTGGCATCTTTACATTTCTAATTTGAAGCACATCTCATGGACAATTTTGAAGTTTCTTAAGATTGAAGTTACATAGCAAAGATCACTCATTGATTGGTATTAAGGAGCAAATCCTGACCCTTCATCCTCACCAACATCCAAGCAATGATTTTGAGTCAAATGGGAGGAAGAACAGAGTTGTTTCGTGGCTGCCATAGTGAGAAAAAGTAAGGAAAATTGAAAAAGTGAAATGGATGGAATGGGCTAGGAATGAGCCTGATATTGATCCAAACACCCTCTATATAAACTCAAGATGAAGTTCAGATGAAGTTAGTTGCAATTTGGAGGGAAAACAGTTAGAAACGGTTGAAACTTTGGAGCTTGAAGAGTGGAGTTCGAGTTTGGAGTTTGAAGCAATTTCAAGAGCAATTGAGTATTGAGATTGATCAGGCATCGTTCACTGATTGTTTCTGCACCTTTTGAAGCCAAAATTCACACTTGAGAGTGCCAAATTGGAAGCTTCTGAACAGGTTCTTGTTTTTCACCATTGCTCTTAATTTAGGCATGATTAAGTGAGAATAGATATATGGTTAGGTTGTTGATGTTACCTAGATGATTTTAGGATTGAAATTGTGGCTTATTGTGATAATTCTTGATGTGGTGCCAAAACTTTAGGGCTTCGGTTTAGGCTTGTTAATGGTTAATAATGAAAATGGAGTGTAGAATCGTGATCTATGAAGCAAGGCGAGGAGATTCGTATATTCAATTTTGCGTTTTGTTGAAATCGTGAGTGAGCTACAGTGCCTAACAGCCGGAGAAGACGACCGACGTGGCTCCGGCCACCGCCTGGTTCGTTCCCCCTTCGTCTCCATTTTAAAACCTCAATTTGAATCTAGGCCATTGGATCGTGTGGATAGACTTGACTTGGTATGAACATCTAACGTGTGAGAGCTGGCCTCAGATTAGGGTTTTACTTTTTAATGACGTGGCAAGGTAAGAGGCGTTGGATTAGCTTACTAAAACATTGCACGCATGAGATTAGAGAGCACGGTAGACATTAGTCAGCGCAAACTACCTTATCCCTAGTGAAACAATGCGTTTCACTTAGGGCACCCTCTGCGCGTACGTGGCGCTCTAGGGAGCGTGTGATCCGTTGACTGGTAGCTCCATCGTGTGGCTGTGACATATTCTTGCGTTTAATTTCTTTTATTCATTTTTCTTATTTTCTTTTAATGCTTTGATTGTGTTTAATTCATTAAAATTAGAAATAATTGTTAGGAAAATATGAGAAAAATCATGATTGATCTTTGGCTTGTCCCTGATTTTTGTATGCAATTTGATTGAGTTTTTGATAAAATTTCCATTTATTGTCTATTTTTCCATTTTTATTAGTTGATTAAAACTGTAAAAATGATTGATTTTCTTTCTGATTTTTGTGCTATCTCATATTTTAGAATTTAGTTCTAATTTTTTGCATGTGTTATCTAGACATCTTGATAATGTTGTATGATTTTTCTTGCATTTTTTAGAATCTTTTAGGTATAGGTTTGAGATAGATTTCTAGGACCCTTCCCCTTGTGGATTCCCTTGAGCATACCTTTAAGTGTAGAAATTGTTTAGACCCTTTAGATTTAGGTCTTGGCTCTGGATTTTGTACCATGATTCCTTAACACACTTAGGAAGGCTTAGGATTTTTCGTAGCCTTTTAGGATTGATTTTCCTATTTTAAGTAGATTTTACAAGTTGATTATGCTTTAGGTGATCCTAACTTAGCTTACCTCATAGATTAGTCTTTAAAGTGTACCTTAACTAACTCTTGGCTTCAAATTCCTTCTTGATAGAATAGAGCTTAGGTTGATACCTATTTAGAGCATTGATTAGGCCTTGATAGAGCTTTTGAATCCACTTAGTTAGGTGATCCTTGTAACTAACCTTTAGGGTTTCTTGGAAGTTTTTGTGATGGCTTCTTTCCCCTGTGTGGTTTCTTTCCTGGGCTTTGCCCTGTCCTCTTTCCTCCAAGTCATGATGGGGATCCCTCTTGGGAGAGCCTAATCCTTCCTTTGGGTTTATTCTATGCATTCCTCAAGAGGTTGAGCTTTGGATTGACATTCATCAACATAGTATATTCCTTTGGTTTATACTATCTTCCTCCTTCAAGTCATGATGAGGAGCCCTCTTGGGAGAGCCTAATCATTCCTTTGGTTGGATTCTGTGCATTCCTCAAGAGGTCAAGCCTTGGATTGACATTCATGGCATGGTATATTCCTTTGGTTTATACTGTCTTCTTTCTCTGTCCTATATTATGGGGATCCCTCTTGGGAGAGCCTAATCCTTCCCTTGGTTGGATTATGTGCATTCCTCAACAGGTTGAGCCTTAGATGGACATTCTGTGTTGATACACCTTAACCAGATACCTTAGATTGATATTTAGGACCAACACCCAGTTTCCATGTCCTATTGACATAGGATCCCTATTGGGAGAGCCTAATCCTTCCTTTCGTTGGATTCTGTGCATTCCTCAAGAGGTTGAGCCTCTGATGGACTCATGTGTTGATACACATCAATTGGATGTAGCCTTGGGATGACTTCCGTGTTGCTCTTCTAGTATATTCCTTCTCTCCTGATGGATTGTTGTGGGCCTGTTTGCCTGTTGCTTGATGCATTAGGATAGGTTCATATATAGAATATGTTAAGCTTAGGAGCATGACTGCACTGAAAGGTTGAGCTGAGCTCCCTTTGCTTGACTGCATTGAAAGGTTGAGGTGACCCTCCCTTTGCTTGTCTGTTTTGTTTGTTCTCTTTGCTTGTTTTTTTAGAGGTTGAGTTTCTCCCTCTGCTTGTATTGTTGCATTCCATTTGCATCTTTACTGTTTGCTTCTTTGTTTCATCTGCTTTATGATTTTTGCAGTTTGTTTTCTGTTTCCCATTGACATGATCCCATAGGATTCTCACTTCCTTTGATAAGGAAGTGATGACAGACTTTTAGGCTGAAACCTTTGCATGATAACATCTAGGAGTTCCCCGTTTCAAACTCAACCATAGGATGAATCCATGGCATGACAACATTAGGGCTTGATAGTCTCCCCTGTAGTCCTTTCTCCTTCTCATCTCCAAAACAACAGTAAAATACGTAATAAAGGCGTGTTGGTACAGTACGTTACATTCCTTAAGCCACTTGGGAAATGATAATTGAGCGGTCTCCTCTCAATCGTCTAGAGTGTTTAGTATACGTCCTTTGGACGATATGCGACGCATTCGTTCCCAAATCATTGTCTCTAGTGCAGTACGAACTACAGACATCCATAAAAAACACTTCTTCCATAAAAGACAAAAAACAAACACCAAATCTCTTTTTGCCCCGTGGGATTCCTTAATCAGGAAAATGTTTTCAGAAAAAGAATGTCGTTAACTCTCAGTTCACCATAAACGGTAACGCCTAAGTCTCTAAAGGTCGAGTTACATACACCAAAACTGCTAGAACCGTTTGTTAACCCTACTCGGGTTAAAACATAATGAACCAAACCTGTGGTCTTGTTTAGCCCGAAATACGATTGCTCTGATCTTTCATGCCGTATGAAAGTATGTAGGCACGAGATGCGATATCTCGGCGAGCAACCTTCCCCCCTTTTTCCCGTAGTTAGGCGAACTACGTTGACTCCGATTTCTCGTTCCAGACGAGAATACGTAGGCACAGAACTATTGTGTTCTGCCGAGTCACTTTTCTTTTCTTTTGTCCTTAAGCCTTTAGCTAGATAGTATTAATCAACCCTTCGAGATAAACAATTAAGCGTGGATCCCGTCGAGTACGACGGACGTGAGGGGTGCTAATACCTTCCCCTTGTGTAACCGACTCCCGAATCCAGGACTTGGTTGCGATGACCATTCCTTTCCTTTTTCGTTAGGTTTTCTCTGAGCGTTTCCTTTCCCTCCTTTGGGATAAATAACGCACGGTAGCGACTCTTCTGTCATTGTCGGCCTCGTTTTTCACAGTAGCGACAGCTGGCGACTCTGCTGGGGACTCCAACGGTTCCCTATGCGAGTCATTCCTAGCGCTTGTTTGTTTATCTTTTGGGTTTATATTTCTACTTTTATCTTTCATATTTTACTTTCCGCACTATATTATTTCTGTTGTGCTGTGGGAAGGGTTTCATTTTGAGAGATAAGTCGGACCTGGGCTTGAGCATAGATTTAGCATTAGAAGTGGAGATTAGTGGCAAGCCTGTATGCTTTGCATGCACCAGCTTGCCATGAAATCCACGCTCAGACGAGATTCTCTTTGATGATTTTCCTCCTGGCCCTTTGGGCTCGAAGGGATTTTGGATCCGGGGATTGTCGACTCTGGGAACCGATCATTTGGGATTTAGCTAAGTGAGGCCGCTTCAAGAGATGATGAAGCCACACCTTCTGGGTATCGTATCATCGTTCTTGAAAGTCTGTGACGCTGATGAACGCATAGGATGCCATACCTCGTCGGCGAATTAAGTCCATACCTGTGAGGGGAATTGGGTTATGCAGGAAACCGTAGCTCCATATCACCCGGTTTTCTCTACAGTGTGAACTTTTGGTTTGATATCAGAGGTCTTCAGTATCAGTGATCTATGTTGTGCAGTGATCTATGTTATGCAAATGCAGAGCTCTGATTATTCTCCGACAACAGCACAACTACCTTAATGGAGGTCTTCACGGAGGTACTGCTGCCAATTCTCCCCGCAATGATACAGAGATTCCTAATCCCACCGTTGTGCCTACCGGATGCACCCCAACTGCTGCAGGGGCTGGGAATGGTAGTGATATTGGCGTCTGCCACGCCGGTCTGGGTAATGCTGCTGGTAATGCAGGTTTTTGTAATACTGTTAACTTGGGTTGTGGTAATGGTGCTCATAATGATGGGTTTGGACCTGGTACTGCTAACCATGGTCTGGGTAACGCTGGTTATGGTTACACTGTCAATCGGAACGTCTATGGTCCGGAGGGTGCTTACGCTGGGTATGGCAATGGGGACCAATGATGGAATGAAGATCGTTAGGACAACGTGTTCTCTATGAGGGATATGGGTGCTGAGTTGCCCGCTGAAGCTGATCGTAGATTCAGAATGCTGGAGGAACAAATGAGGAATATAACAAATCAGGACTCCTTGGGGCTCGACATTGCCAATTTAGGGATGATCCTTGATTTACGAGTGTTGTACAAGTTCAAAGTTCCTACCTTCGATAAATACAAAGGTGTCACTTGCCCAAGGGTGCACATATGTTCATACTATAGAAAAATGTCAGCCTATTCAAATGATGAAAAGATGCTCATGCATTTTTTCCAGGATAGCCTGTCAGGGACGTCGCTCGAGTGGCATATGGGTTTGGAACCCTCTCAGGTTCGCAGTTGGAAGGGTTTAGCTGAAGCGTTCATAAAGCACTACTAGTATAATAGTGACCTTGCTCCCAACAGAGTCCAGGTTCAGAATGTCTTCCAGAAGAACGGGGAATCTTTTAAAGAGTACGCCCAGAGGTGGCGTGAGCTTGCAGCCAGGGTGCAACCCCCAATGGTAGAGAGAGAGTTGATTGACTTGTTTGTATCAATGTTATCTGGGATGTACTATGAAAAGCTCGTCAACTGTATGTCCGGGAGTTTTTCTGACCTTGTGATCACCGGTGAGCGTATAGAAAATGGCATTAAGATTGGGAAAATTCAGGCCATGGAAGTACCTTTATCAAGTGGAGGAAAGAAAGTGTTCGGAAATAAAAAGCATGAAGGCGACGCTAATTCCGTGTCAAGATCTCGGGGTAGAGACAAAGGCAGATATCAAGATCAGTATCATCATCATCAGGCTGCAAGTGTTATCATTCTGATACCACCACCGCAACAACAACAACAACCACAACAGTAGCAGAATCAACAGGGCTACAGGAAGTACCAGAATTCGAGAGGAGCAAATAGAGTATTCGATACGCCACCAATGCCGTACTCCCAGATGCTTCAGACATTACTACAACTGCGGTTAATCCATAAGAGAACCTTGGCCCCTCTGACAGGCCGACCACCACCTGGCTATGATGCAAATGCCCATTGCGAATTCCACTCGGGGGCACCCGGGCACAGCATTGACAATTGTAAGGCTTTTAAGCACAAGCTACAAGATTTGATTGACAGTAAAGCCATAGACTTCTCGCATGAAGCGCCCAACGTTGTGCAAAACCCCATGCCGAATCACGGACCGGCAGGAGTTAGTGCCATTCTAGAAGAGAAAAGCTTGAATCTAGTGACGAGGGTCGAAGAGTTGAAGACTCTGCTGGGTCAAGTGAAGAAAGAATTTTTGAAAGGGGGAGTGTTCCCTGGTTGTTCTGAAACTTGTGCCGATTGTGTGGACCATCCAGAAGGGTGCGAAGATCTGAAGAGACATATTCATACTTTGATGGATGAAGGAACGTTACAGTTTGATCGCACTTCAGAGGTTAGACCTGTTGAGGAAGTGAAAGAGGAGCGGGATGAAGTTGCGACGATTTCGATCCCTTATAAAACAATCACAATACCAGTGCCTCCTAAGAGGCCAACCGTCATCATAACTAAAGCCGGACCAGTCCCGTATGAGAGTACTAAAGCGATTCCGTGGAATTACGGAGCAGAAGTCTATTGTAACGGAGAGAAGGTGGAGTTGAAGAGTTCTTCAGCAGACTCAGTGGATAATCTGGTGGGTACAGGTGGCATGACCCGCAGCGGCAGAATCTTTGCGTCACCAGAAGTAGAGGCTGAAAGAGCTGCAAAAGGGAAGAATAAGCCTACGGTAGAAAGCAATCCTCAGGGGAAAGAGAAAGAGTCTTTGACGAAGGACGTGGAGGAATTCATGAGATTAATCCGGAAAAGCGACTATAAGATAGTCGAGCACTTGCAGCAGACACCGTCTAAAATCTCTATATTGTCATTACTACTGTGTTCTGAGGCCCACAGGAACGCCTTACTGAAAATCCTTGACACCTCGTATGTACCCCAAGAGATGTCGGTTAATCAACTTGAAGGGGTAATGGCCCATGTGAATGCGGGGCACGGGCTCGGCTTTACGGATCTTGATCTGACACCTAAAGGCCGTAATCATAACAGTGCACTTCATATTTCGGTTGATGCAGGGGCACACTTATGTCCCATGTGTTGGTTGACACTGGATCTTCTCTGAATGTTCTACCCAAGAAGGCCCTAATGAAGCTGGATACTCGAGGTATCATTTGTACACCTAGTGACTTGGTGGTGTGCGCTTTCGATGGGACACGCCGTTCAGTGTTCGGAGAGCTGACCTTACCCATCCAAGTGGGACCTGAAGTTTTCAATATTGTGTTCTATATAATGGATATATAGCCAGCCTACAGTTGTCTGCTGGGACGGCCCTGGATTCATGCAGCGGGGGCTGTGACGTCTACACTCCATCAAAAGGTGAAGTATATGGTCGGTGGCAGCATTGTCACCGTGTGCGGAGAGGATGACATATTGGTGAGCCATTTGTCGTCGTTCAAGTATATAGAAGTGGACGATGAGATCCACGAGACTCTGTGTCAGGCCTTCGAGGAGGTTCGAGTTAAAGATAAGTCTCCAGCTACGAGCAAAGCGCCGGAGGTAGCAATGTCGCCGTTCAAGGAAGCCCAGGCAGTGGTTCAGACTGGGGTAACGCAAGGTTGGGGCCAAGTTCTGGACATCCCCAACAAGCAAGACAAGTTCGGTTTGGGATACCCGTCCTGCGTCGTTGTTGCGGTGAAAATTGGATATCAAGCTATTAAGTTAACTTGAACCTTAATTCTTTTACAATCGAACATTAATTTATCCAAAGGAAAGGTCTAAAGAAAGAAAAACCCTTTTCGCGATGTAACGACAATGCTAAGAGATTCAGGGATCGGGGGTTGGTTATGCCTAAGGAAGGTGTTAGCACCCTAAGCATCTGTAGTACTCTACAGGAACCTTTTGTTTGTTTGTGTGCTAAGTTTGGTAAATGTTTGCTAAGGATTGGGAAAAGGTATAAGTTAAAACTTAAAGTTATGTACACTAAGTTTGCTCGCAAAGACGTCGCGTCTTCTGCCTACGTATCCTAACTAGGATAGAATCAAAGCAATCGTAGTTCTCCTCACAAGGGATGCAGAACATTTGATTATGATCAAGGTTCCAAGGGGAACAAACATGACAATGTTTTTGTGGATTTTGACAAAACTCCCTAATCTAAGTTGTAACGCTTAAAAGGGGAAGTAAGAAATCATGACAATGATTCTTACATAGAGTTGACAAACTCTATCCTAGGGTTCTAGTTGAAGAACACTCCTAGTACAGGTGGGTTTTTTAGACTTAAGGCAAAGTCTACTGGTTTCTAAACTAAGGTTAAAGTGACTTAACAAAGTCAAGAAGAGGGTTAATGAGCTATCCATGACATGAGGGTCAACGGAAAGACTTTTCCTTTGGAAGGAGAGAGGGGAGGCAACTTGGATGAGAACTAACAAGTTTCATCACTTGGGGAAAAGAAAACACTTAATCAAATTACTAAACATGATGAAAATAAAAGCATGGTGACAACCATTAAATGAACATGTTGAAAGTAAACACAAAACATGTATTGATGACAATCAAAGCAACTGATCAAGCAAGAAATGTGACGACAGATCAAGCTCAAGTAAATTCCTCAGGGGAAGCAGAATAAACATGGTAGCAACCAAAGACAAAATCCTAGCATGTTGACTAACATTAAGGGAAAGAGTGTAAGAAAATATTATAACACAAACAAGTATGGCAAGAAAAGAATTCATCAGCATACACGAAAACGATCATAAAACGTACTTAACTTGCAAGTGGTCAAAAGGGATGAAAAATTGGGCAAACGTGGAATTTTAAAATATGGCATGAAAGTAGACATAAAAATAAACACAACGCAAAAAGAATGGATGAAAAATGATGAAAAATGAGTGAGATGTGATTTTTGGAAGTTTGGATGAAAAATGGTAAAAAATAACAAAAGGGTTGCCCTCCTCAGGGGTCGAACCCAGGTTCATTTGGTACAAGGCGCTTTGGTGACAAGTTGATTACCACTGGGATGGCTTTACATCCATTGATGAAGTCACCCCATTAAACATATAGGGAGTATTTTCAAGGCAGGCTGGGCACAAAACACACCAAAACTCAGGATTTGCATTTTGTATCACAACTCAGTCAAATCTTCATGGATTTAAGTAAAATTTTAGTGTAAATTGTGTGTTTTTAAATGAATAACATGATGGCATTATTAGTTTTTCAAGATCATGCTTTAATTTGAAAACTCGATGGTACATGCTTGTCGCTACTGCGAAAATCGGCGCCGGCTTGACAGGAGAGTCGCCACCTTGCGTTATTTATCCCTCGGAGCGGGAAAGGAAACGCTCGAAGTAAACCTCGCAAAGACGGGAAAAGGTATGGTCATCGCAACCAAAACCTGGATTCGGGAGTCGGTTACGCAAGGGGAAGGTATTAGCACCCCTCACGTCCATCGTACTCGATGGGATCCACGCTTAGTGTTTATAAGGAAAAGGGTGTGTTTATCTATCTACGATAATGGTCGGTCTGAAAAGAAAGGAAAAGGACAGGACTCGACAGAACATACGCTGTTCTGGGCCTACGTACTCCCTCGTGCAATGGGAAAGTCAGAGTCAACGTAGTTCGACTACCTACGACTAAACAGGGAAAAGGTTGCTCGCCAGGACATCGCGTCCTGTGCCTACGTACTTCCACACAGCATGGAAGATCAGAGCAAACGTAGTTCGACTAACTACGACTAAACAGGGGGCTCTCACACAGCAGTGAGAAAACAAACTTGTTTCAGAGGTTCGGGAACCTACAACTACGATCTAGTCTCAAATGCACTCGGGCAATAGAAGGGGATAACAATTAGTCGTCAGCGGGAAAGTCTCGATCGCACAGCCGCGAGAGAACAAGGGTTAGTTGTTAGTGTGCTCGCTAGGATATCGCATCCTATGCCTACATATCCTCGTCTGACACAAGGAATCAGAGCAGCTGTAGTTCAGCTAACTACGGATCAAGCTACTCAAAAGCTCCTACTGAAAGGAAAGGGGAAAGACACCCTAAAACTATAGCTGAGAAAGGGGAATCTACCTACTGATCTCATGCCTGGTTGACCACCCTAATGTCTATCATAACAACTCCGCAGCGGAGAAGTCAGAGCTCCTAAGGGATCATGGCAACAGGACTAAACGGCAAACGGGAAATACTGCAAAGTAAAGGAATACTGAAAATATGCATGAATGCAACAACTAGAAAAACAAGGCACAAAGGCCGCAAACCACAAAGGCAAGGGAGCTCAGCTCTACCAAATACCAACAAGCAATGCCACTCAATAACAAACAAGCAGAAGGAGGACCACCTCGACTTCTCATGCACACAAAGCCTACTTCTAGGATGCACCTACCTCAGAATTATCTAGATGAATACCTAAGTCTAATGCAACACAACGCCACACAAGTCAAACAACACAAAGAGAAGGCTAGCTAACCAGATAAACCCCTATCTACAAAACAAGAAACTAACCCTGAGCAGGGCCCCTGAAACAAACTTCTGATCTCACCCTGAACAAAACTCTATGCAACCCCTTAAGCAAATATCTAAGCAAAACTCTAATCCAAACCCTAAGCAAGAGGAATCAATCCCAATCTCCAAGCTTCAGAACAAGCTTACCAAAGAAAGGGAGCTAAGCAGACAAACTCATAATGCCTTCCTCAGGAAAGTACCAGGAGGTTACTACTCAGGAGTCATACCCTATGTGGCTCAACCACTGTGATCAGTTTACATTCCTCCTCAGGAGAAACTAAACTCACAAGCAGGCTCCAACATCACTGGATATTTAGGAAATCCTATCTGAACTAGGGGATCTAAGTGAACAGACCCATAGGACCTTCCTCAGGAAAGTACTAGGAGGCTGCCACTTAGGAATCGTATCCTATGTGGCTCAACAACTGTGATCAGTTTACATTCCTCCTCAGGAGAAATTAAACTCACAAGTTGGCTCCAACATCATTGGATACTTAAGAAATCCTAGATGAACTAGAGGAACTAAGTGAACAGACCCATAGGACCTTCCTCAGGAAAGTACTAGGAGGCTGCCACTTAGGAATCGTATCCTATGTGGCTCAACAACTGTGATCAGTTTACATTTCTCCTCAGGAGAAATTAAACTCACAAGTTGGCTCCAACATCATTGGATACTTAAGAAAGAGGTGAGAAGAAAGAATGAAAGTCATTCATAGTGCCTTCCTCAGGAAAGTACCATGAACTTCCTTCAAACTTCAGGATCTCGAACCTCACAGACAGAGAACAAGCTCCTAGACTAAGCCTCAATCCACTGCATCCTTGCAAGCTCCAACAGGACTTCAACCAGCTCCCATCTTTGAGAAGAACCCACAGGCCATCAAACCACAAGAAACTATCTCTGAAGTTCAACCACAGTTGAACTTCAAAGTCAGAAGTCATCAAGACTTCTCCTATCCTCAAGCTCAGACTAAAACATATTAGAGCATCCTACAAAAATCTATCAAAAATCTATGGGAAACCTACATGGCTCTATGACAACATACTAAAAAAAAATCAGAGCAAAACTCATTACCAGATGATAGAACTAAAATCAACAAAAGCAGACATATCCACAAACCAATTATTAATATCCAAAACAATACAAAAAATGCACTTAAAATGAAAATGCATGATTGAGCTAATGTTTTTGTACTGTAAAATTCTACGTTGAATTACGAGTCTACAGAAAAAAGAACGGAATTATTTGGTCGAATCTACTATTTTTTATGAATTTTCTAATAATATGTATGCACTAAAAATATTAAAAAAGTCATGTAAATGGAAAATATACCAAAAATAGTAAACAAAAATAAAATGGCATTTTTATTTTTATTTAATTTTCTAGACATTTTCATGAAGTGGTAGAAAAAACAAGAAATTAAAAATCAATTGTTTTCATTTTATTATGAATTTTACAATATGCAAGAAAATAAAAGAAATTAAAAAAACAAAATTGAAATAAGAGAGGAGGGGGGTGCTAACAGCAATGCTTTTCAGTTAAAATCCTAAGGTGGGCCTGAGAGGGGGGTGCGCCTAGTAAAAGGCGCAGGCCCAATGTTATCAGAAATTCATTACAAAAAAAGAGGAAAGAAAAACGCCTGGGGGGGGGGGGGTGCAGTAAGCGAATTTTTCAGTTCATTCTAACATGGGCTTCATGCTGTGGGGGTGCAAATAACATTAAGGGCCTAAGGCCAAATATAATTCATCTGTCTCTCACACGAAGGGGGGGGGTACGAGTAAATGGGGAGTGTTTCAGCAACACGAATTGGGCTTAACCCAGCCCAGACCTAACCCTAATCTAAACCACAAAACCATTCCCCCTTCCCTAATCCCAGATCACTGTTCATCCACTCCCAACCAAAACCCTAGCTGCTTCGCTCATCTTCCTCACACCTTCTCTGCAATTCTTTTCCAGAAAATAGCTCAAAAACTCTCGAACGAAACACTCAAACAAAATGCCATAACATCACTACTAAACCTCTCAATCCACGCCTCAACCAACACCAAACCCTAGCCATAACTAAATTCCAACGAAACAACATAACCTGAAGTCATATCATCAAGGAGAAGAATCATGCAATGAGATTGAAGTGAGGCGTACCTGGCTTGAGCAAGAACCGGCGAAGATTTCTTGAAGCTCGTTGAAGTATCTTGACGCGCGGTTGAGGATCGTTGGAGAAGACGAAGGAAGCCTGAGGATTCTCACGATCTGGACACGGAGGGGAGATTGAGGGTGAAGATGTCCTTGCGCTCGTTGAAATTTCCTGGAAAGAAGCGAAGAATTGATGAAGACTTGAATTTCTGGACGAAGCTTCAAGTGAATCTGGAAAACCTCTTGAATGTTGATGAAGGTGGACGTGTTCTGGACACTTGTGATTGAAGAACAATGAAGGTGGATGTACTTTCTGGAAAAGATTTCTTGAAGAACGATGGAGACGGACGATGATCTGGGCAAGACGATGAAGTTTCCGGCGGTGTTGAATTCTCCGGCGAGGGCGTGTGGCTGGGGATCGGAGGAAAGAAGAGGAAGAAGATGAAGATCCTGAGGGTTTTCTGCAGTTTTGCAGTTTCCGGTGAGGGACGGCGGTGTTAAGGGTGGCCGGACAGGGTTTGCATGCCGGCCGGTGGCTTCTTCGGCGATGGGTGCAGTGGAGACAAGTGTCTCAGAGGAGGTCCTGCATGCAGGACGCGTGGCGTGCGGTTGAGGGAGTGGAGAGGTGGTGGGGCACGTGGCAGCAGGTGGTGAATTCAGAGTTGGTGTGGTGGGTGGTCCCATGGATGAACGTGTGGCGTGCCTTATATACTGACAAGTCTCCTCTGCTGGCCAAAAATAATGCAAAAAAAACTGAATTGGACTTGACTGCATTCTGGGCCTCCAACTGTGTACTCTGGCCCACGAAAAATGATTAAAAAAAACTTAAAAAACTGAATTAACAACTAATACTCAATTAAACACTAATCAGACATTAAACCTACTTAACCCTAAAAACAATTAACTAAATGAAAATCCTAATTAAAATCTAAATAGAATATTAAATCCTAATTAATCCTAATTACAATTAACTATCCTAACAAATTCAATTAAATCTAAACAAAAAAATAAATCCTAATTAGCCTAAAAATGATTAAAATCTAATTAACCCTATATTAATAAAACTTCTACTAATTTCTATAAAATTCCTATTAAAATCTAAAAGCTATTAAAATCCTATTTAAAATCTACCACTTATTTAAAATTCTATTAAAATCTATTATTAATAAAAGAAAAAACTATATTTTCCTATATTATCTAAAAACAATTAAAAACAACTTTAAAATCTATTATATTCTAAAAAATGATTAAAATGCCTATTTAAAATCCACAAAAGTCTATTAAACCCTGAAAATGCAGATAAATGCAAATGACCACCATGAAAGAGCGCGCGAGACCAGATCGAATTGAACAGAGAACCCCGGGCATCAGAATATCCCAAAATCACTATGCAAGCTAAAAATCACCGAGGAGCTCACAATTTCCCGAAAAATAAAACCCTGATGATCGGGACTGGATCTGCCATATCTGATAGACGAAAACTAAGTTGTAACCCTGATATCCTCTATCTGTGCACAAACGTCATGCGTCTGATTTGCGAATATGAATGTGAACCACGAGTCAGATAGGAGAATCGGTTGGTCAAATTTTAGGGTGCAACAGCTGCCCCTATTCAAGCGACTTGGACCTGAAGGGTTGAAGAGCGCTCAACCTTCAAACATTCAGAGGTACGAGACGGTTGAATACAAATAAAACCCGAAAATTTGCCAACCGCGAGAATATACTGTAAACTGCTTGGGGAATAAAGTCCTGAAAAACGAGTCCAGTCATTACGGCACCAAACTGATCAATCATCTGATAAGGCACTCCTGATTTGAATACCCATTACTTGTGATACCCCATATAACAAACCCTAGGGTTGCAACAAAACACCTGATCCTTTCACATTGCCTACTGATAGGCAGGAAGAGAAATATACTCACATCGTCCAAAGATGGACGGGAAGACACCCTGATTGAATACTCACCTCGTCTAATGATAGACGGAAAGACAACATTAATCTCCATACTCACATCGTCTAAGGATAGACGGAAAGACATTCATAATCTCCATGCTCACATCGTCTAATGATAGACGGGGAGAAACGATTAATCTCCATACTCACATCGTCTAAGGATAGACGGAAAGACACCATTAATCTCCATACTCACATCGTCTAAGGATAGACGGAAAGACACCATTAATCTCCATACTCACATCGTCTAAGGGTAGACGGAATCATCCTGATTGATGAAACAAATCAATATTCACATCGTCTAAGGATAGACGGGAAGAAATAATCTCCATACTCACATCGTCTAAGGGTAGACGAGATCATCCTGATTGATGAAACAAACTAATATTCACATCGTCTAAGGATAGACGGAAAGGAATAATCTCCATACTCACATCGTCTAAGGGTAGACGAGATCATCCTGATTGATGAAACAAACTAATATTCACATCGTCTAAGGATAGACGGAAAGGAAAGCCACTTGCTAGAGAAACCCCGTCTTGAACCCCACTGAAAATCACCCAAAACTTCACGTCGTCTACTGATAGACGGAAAGAAAACTACGTTCAAACTCAAGACGTCTAATGATAGACGGAGAAACCCACTTATTGGAGGAAC
The DNA here is from genome assembly GCA_963859935.3 of Lathyrus sativus. NCBI lineage: Eukaryota > Viridiplantae > Streptophyta > Magnoliopsida > Fabales > Fabaceae > Lathyrus > Lathyrus sativus. Next base: position 212,053,532 of record OZ012739.1, on the reverse strand, counting down.
ACATCGTCAATATGAATTGACGAGAAGAAAATACTGCCGATACCAGATGACCGACTGATCAAAGCATAACTGTTGTATGATCTGAGATACAAATAAACCGCTGAATCGTCTGAACACTGCTGCTGGATAAATGCCCCTGAACTGATCACAGAGTAATTCACGCGCCATGTGAGGCTGGTAGAAAACCTGACTTATGCTTCGTATGCATATGCATATGCTTTAATCTTTTCACGGCGTAATGCTCCATTCAGGATGGAAATGCTACGCATTTTGACAATGACATGCAATTATGATGCAAATATGATAATGCATGCAATATGCTAATGCAGGCTCGAGCTGCCGGAGAAAGCTGGGTAAAGAAAACCACTTCAGCAAAATAAATGATGAAGACGAAGCCAACTCTGCTAGGGATAAACCGGATATCACAGGATTATCCCAGCAAAATAAATGCTGGGAGAGTGAAATCAACTCCGTTGGGGAAATTGGGAACTTAACCACGCCCCTCGTTGAAGTAACACCCTGCTGGGGAATATAACTCCGCTGAGAAATAACAGATATGCTGAATATGATTGTACTCCTCTGGGGATAGCTGACCCGTACCAATGAAAAATTGGACTTTGCTGGAGTAAATAGAGGGAGCCTCCCTGCGTACTGATGAAGCTCGGGTCTGGAAACTGATGCGCCAACACGGATGGGCCTCACAGTGATTGCTAACATGGATTTGAACTCCTAGGCTATCTGTGATGGGTCAGGTACAACTGACGCTGGGAAACACTCTGTCTGAATACGCAACCTTTTAGCGGAAGAGTCAATGGATAGTAACACGACTTCTCGACATTCGCCTCGCACTCGAAAATGGGCTGAATTTGCTCGAATAACTCTGAAGGACCCCGCTGATGCGGAGAAGACCAATCCCCTCGCTTCCGATATGCCCCTGCCTACGGGACCTCTGTGGGGGATAGTTCTCGAAAGGAAATCTGCGAATTTGTTCCCTGCCGGTCTGATATGACATGCCCCAGCATTCTGAACTTCGGAGAGATGCTTCACCTCAAATACTTCTCGAATAACCTTTGTGCGCTTAAGATGGCCTGCCCCTGACGGCAATGACCTTGCCCCTGATTAGCTGATCTAGAGCAGTACCTCTGACTACGCCATATTTGCCAAATCTCTCACCTGATTGCCCCAGGATAACCGACTTCGAAAAGCTGACCTGACTGGGGATCACAATAATGGCTTGCCCCTACTCTCGGAACATTCGGGCGTTCTTCATTCTACCTTGACCATACTTTCCCTTGTAGGAAACTTTCCTGCTGTCAAGCGCTTACTTGCAAGTAAAACAAGTTGTTCTGCATAAAAGATGTATTAATGCAACACATATGACAGCTTTGACATCCAATCTGTTCATTGGGAAAAGGAAAAAACAATTTATGGCATGAAATGCACAAAACATTTATCAAGAATATCAACATCAGTACCAACGCGGTATGAAGAACCCTTTTAGGAGTCAGAATCGACGCGACCTTTACCGAAGCATGCTTTCGAAACACCCTGCTTCAATTAGGACTTTTGAAGGTTGTAACGTGGTCAGGTTCGCGGTTTTGAAGGAAAGAATAAAGTCTCAAAGTTTATTTTAACCCACCCGCTCTCCTTGATGTTCTCCGATCCTATGTTTAGCTAATTCGACCTTAGCGCTCACCTCTCAGAGGTTGAAAGATAGGAGTGATAGTTCGAGAAACTTTCGGATTTCGGAGTGACAGCCACTCACTTTTCGTCTTTGACACTTGAGGTCACACGACTCGTATTTCCTTTGAGGATTTTTCTTTTGTCATCCTCTCATCTTTTCTTTTCATATCCCTAACTTTTGCCTGGACTGACTCCTTTTGAGTTTCTTTTGATTTTTTTTTTTTTTTAAGTCCAGCGGGATGCCCTCATTTTTGCCTAAGTCATTCGTTTTGAAGTTTTCTTGACTTAGCGGGCTTTTGATTCTTTTTTTCTTTCGTTTTTTTTTTCTTTCGAACAAGTCGTGTGGCACTGGTTGTCTGACTCTTTGGGGAATGATGTGACTGCCCCACTCTTGATTGAACCATTATGGTCTTTTAGGCACGACCTCTAGGGGTGTGATTGATCCTCGAACGGACACTCCTTTTGCAATTTGGACGCTCGGTCAAATTAGCTAACACCTACCCTGCCCCAGGTTAAGATTGAGGGTTTTTCGCTTTCAGAAAGAACTCCTACTACAAGGCTCAAAGGGGTTGACAAGGGATTATCTTCCTTATAACTCCGGTATTTAGGGATTTGAAACAATTCCTGTACATCATCAACAGGTTTTATTTCAAAAGCATACAATCGGAATTTTGCACGTCGTTCATTTTCGTCATCCTCCCCAGATTCTTCTTAACCAAGCGTTGGACATTTGTAAAAACAATTAGTGAACACGAATGGATTCAATCAAAACATGCATATTTATTTCATTATCATCAAATGAAAACAACAAGTTTTACAAACAAGATTGCATTTTCAAACAAGAAAGAAACTACAAATGTAAAGACATGACAAGATAAAACAAGAAAAACGCTAGCTTCCGAGAACCGGGCTTTCACATTTGTCCTGCTGCTGAACCAGCTATCCTCGCAATCAGTTATTAGAGACAATTCAATGCTGTCCTAATCTGCTTTCAACGACTCAACCAAATTATAGAGCCCCTTCTCCTTCATTCAGATGATTTTGGGACCTTCCTGCCCGAAGCTGATTGCTGCACTATCAAGTAGATCCTGCACTTTGTGCTTGAAGGCCAGACAATCTTCAATGTTGTGCCCCTGTGCTCCTGAATGGAAATCACAGCGCTCCTTGATATCATAACCTGCCGGAGGTGTACCTGTCAGCGGAGCTAACTTCCTCTTCTCAACCAACTGCAATCGTAGCAACTCCTGAAGAAGTTCGACATACGGCATCGGAGGCACCTTAAATACCCTCAATGGCTTCTGATTTTGAGCTTTTCTCTGATTGGGATGCAGCTGCCTTTTCCACTGTTGAGATCGTTGTTGTTGTTGCTGGTATCGGGTTGACTCTTGAACACCCTTCGTAGCAAATACAACACCGGTTTCTTGACTTTCACTGTACTGATCAAGACACTCTTTATGCTTAGCCATTTTATTTCTCAGATCTGCCCCAGGAATAGGCAACAGTTGTGGGCAGGGAGATTCTGACATCATGGAGTCCAGGATACGCTTCTGACCCACTGCAGCTTTAGAAACATCTGTCATCTGAGCATCGGCTGGGATAGGAGCAATACGTACAGCTACGCCGCTCGGCGTGAATTCAATATCGTGCGAGTCAATCAGGTCTCAGACATTGTGCCTGAAAGCATGACAACCCTCGATGTCGTGTCTGAATGCCCCGGAATGAAATTCACATTGCTTGCTGGCATCGTACCCATGAGGAAGCGCTTTCGTGGGTGGTTCCAGCGTTCTCTTCTCAACCAGATTAAACCTCAATAAAGTCTGCAAGAGCTCAGCATATGTCATAGGCGGTGCCTCAAATATTCTCTTTGGCTTTTCCTCCTGAATCCTCCGTTGAGCCGGATGCACCTTTAGTTGTACTTGCTCAGGTTCCACAGGCACAGGTGGCGCGAGCTTCTTCATTGTGGCTTCAAATAGCTGATCATCCTCTTTCCTAAGCACGTTCTTGACTACTTCCATGATCAAGCTCATTTGGGTCTTCAGCTGACTGTTCTCCTCTTTGAGAATCTTCTGCTCCAAACGCATCTCTTGCATGTCTCTCATCATCTGCCCCAGCTGGCTTCGGACTTCAATCAATTCAATCTGATTCTGTTCCATATCTCTGAAGGAGTTCCTACAACAAACTGGATGACGAGGAAATAAGACTCGCGGTTCTGATGTACCTGTTAAACGATAACGCAATGCAGAAAGCAAACACATATTCGATACAAGATAAAGAGAAACTCAAGCTATCAGCACACAGACGAACATCTCCCACACGTGTACAACCAACAAAAGCAGCACGTAAGCACAAATGAGTACGAATATAATGACCCCAGCCAACAATCCTGGTGGTGGTCGGCAAACATTAGTGCACAAAATTTAAACGGATTATGCAGAGAAAACAAATGCGACACCCGGCACATAAACTTCTAGAAACTTCTCCCATATTCAACTGAACTCTCTGATTGACAATCTTCAGAGCACACACTTCCTGTGGAGTCTTCCATGACATTAACTGACGAACCCACACAACTGGATGATGGAAAATCATTAATCTGAACAAAACCCTGAGGCGTGATGCAAATCCGGTTAGAGTCTAACAGATCCTGAATCTGGCTTCTAAGCACCTTACAATCATTCGTTGAATGCCCCTGTACCCCAGCATGGTACTCACAACGGGCGCTGGCATCAAAACCTGGAGGATATGGTGGAATCACCGGCTTAGTCTCTTTCGGCACTATCAATCTGCTTCTGACCAGTTCTGGCAACAACTGACTGTACGACACCAGTAGTTGAGTAAACTGCCTTTCAGGTTTCCTTGGTCTCCGTGGGGCATGCTGACGCGATCGACGATAGGATGACCGTTGACTTGAAGTGTCTGAAAACCGATCCTGAGATGCTAGAGATTCTGATATGACGTCATTTCCTTCTTCCCACTCTTCTTGAGAACTAACAACCGACTCATTCTTGTCAACCGGGACGTGAGGGACATCTCGAAACTTTCCACTCTTGAGTCCTCTCTCAACAAGCTCACCCATTCTCATCAGGCCCACAAAGCTTGTGCAACCGAACAATTTGTCGAAATACTGGCCTTTCAGAGTACCCAAGAAGATGTCAACCATTTCTCTTTCCGGCAGCGGTGGTCGAACACTAGCAGCCAATTCTTTCCATCTTCGTAAATACCCTCTGATTGATTCATTCTTCGCCTGAGATAATTCTTGCAGATGTACGAGACTAGGAGCCAAATCCAGGTTGTAATCGTACTGCTTCATGAAAGCTCTGGCTAAATCCACCCATGATCGAATCTGATTACTCTCTAACTGCACATACCACCTCAAGGATGCCCCAGTCAGGCTATACTGAAAGCAATGGATCATCAACTTGTCATTTCGCACAAACGAAGTCATCCTTCGACAGAACATCATTAAATGCAGCTTCGGACAACTATCTCCCGTGTACTTTTCGAATTTCGGCACTTTGAACTTGTACGGCAACACCAGATCAGGAACCAGACACATGTCTACAGCATCCAGGTTAACGGCATCTTTTGCTTCTAAGGCTTTTATACCTTCTTCCAATGCTCGGAGTCTTCTACCATTTTCAAGAGCTCTTGGATCTACCATCCCGGCCATTGGAATATCTCTTCGGTAATTCATCACAGGGACAGCAACACCTTGATTGTTAGCAGGAGGAAGACGTTCATTTCGGGCAACAAACGGCTCATGCCGATCTCGGTTCTGGACAGTAGGTTGTACAACTTGGTCTGCAGTAAAGTTGTTCGCTTGCGGGAAGCCTTCCATAGAATCATACTGATGGTTGGACGCCATAGTAAACCTTGTCACAGTGTAAGGAGCCTGGAAATTGCCTTCAGACATAGCTACCAATTACCTGTAGCTGACTACACTGCTTGATTCTGCTCAAATCTGCTTCAGCCCCTTGGTCGTCTTCAACACTCCACTTTTGCCTCAAACAATTCCCCGAGAATCACTCTCTGGTGAAACAAAGGCTGGATAAGTACTCTGGCATGTTAGAGTAATGCTATGCAATATGATTTATGCAAACAGAAATACAAAAATGCTAACGTGCATGTGTGCATTGGAGATATTTCCCCTCCAATTCCAGTGTCAGTGGTAGCAAGACGAGATAAACCATAAAGACAATATTTAGAAAAACCCTCATATATTTATAACAGTCTTGTTAAGATGTTACATAACTATGCTCCATACAACTGATATGATAAAGGAGGATCCCAGCCAACATGCCTGGTGGTGATCTCAACACAACAGAATACAAGAGAGAAATCAAGTACGGGTACGGTTGCGGAAATCCTCGACCATCTTCTTCGTCTCTGCGTGATCCGGTCGATGAATCAAACCTTCTATCAGCTGATCCCTTTTTCTGACCGTTCCCTGGATGTCTCTGACAAAGTCTTCCCAAGCCTTATCATTGGCACCATCCCCAGGTTTGGGTCTCTTGGCGTCTGCTCTATGCTGAAAATCTTCCAAATTCTTCATGGCATCAATCAGCTTGCGCTCGGCCTCGTATCGGCGGCATGCTTCCTCTTCAAGCTCTTCAGTCTTCACTTTGACCTGTTCTTCTAGCTGAGCAACCTGTGTCTTCAACTCTTCTTCCCGCTCTTTGCGTTTGGCCATAGTGAGATCCCAGTGCTCTCTGAACTTAGCTAGCTTCGTGTAGGCCCTTTCCAGCTCTTGCTTCTTAGTAGCCAATACACTGCTAACTGAGTCTACATCTAACTCCAGACGCTTCTTGGTTTCAGTCAACTCCAATAACGTAGTCTTCAGATGTTTCAGATTTTCGGCCTGTTGCTTAGAAAAATATCCTGTTTCAATCCTTTCATGACGAAGCTGGGCATTCTCCTGCTCTAAAGCCTCTTTAGCCTTTGCTAGCTCTTCTTTCTCCGCCATCAGCTGCTTGAATACCTGTATGTCCACAGTGGTAGGCTCCTCCACCGGAGAAGGATGCAATGGCTGAACCGCTGGATAAGGCATAAGGAATTTCACAGCTCGCTCACGAATCCATTCCACATATGGGCCAGGAACTTGAGTATCCCCTCTGCCACCTGAAGGCTTCCCTCTCTTGTGCAGGTTCTTCCAGGCCTTCTCGAGCTTGGTCAGCATCTCTTTCCCTATTGCCCCAGTGAGATACAGAGATTCCTGTATCTCCTCGGGCTTCGGCGCTCCCTGAGGCACATACCCAAATTGCCTGATCAATAAGGAAGGATTATAGTTGACACACCCTTTCCTTCCTACTAACGGGACATTCGGGAATCCTTCGCATTTGAGTATGACCTCAACTCCGAATACCTCTTCGTTAACCCATACCACGCTCTCAGCAGTCAAACCCATCAAGCGCTCCGGCCATCCTAGAGAATCAATAGAGGTGACAAAAGGGCCTGACTTAGGCATATGACTCGTGAACCACCTGCACAGGAGAGGTACACAACAAGACACATTCCTTCCTCGCCGCTTTTCATTCTGGTAGTGAGTTGAATGGTGGATATCTCCCAGCAAAGTAGGAACTGGGTTCTTCGCAGCCAAAATATAGAAGGCATCTGAGTCAACAAAATCAGGAATGTTCGGGAACAACACGATGCCATAAACACATACAGCAAGGATGACGTCAAACACAACCCAGCCACCCTTCTGGGCATACTCCCGAGCCTTCTCCACCAAGACATCCAACGGAAATCCCCATACATCTCCTCTTCTGATCATCTTCCCGGACAGCTCAGACTCTCTTAAGTACAGGATGGCAGAAAGCTCAGCCAGATTAGGCTCAGCGTCCGTACGATAGAAGGGCATCTGCTCGCGGATAGGTATGTCCAAGAGTGCGGAATACTCCTCCAGGGTAGGAGCCAAAACAAAGTCGGGAAATACAAAACATCTGAGCTCCGCATCGTAAAACTGTAACAGGGTATAAATGCCGCTGATCTCGTAGGCCGATGGCTGATAAACATAGGTCAGAATCCTCCCATATCTCTTTCTGAAGTCACCCATTACCCTCTTCTTAGCAATAGTAATCAACTATAACAAAAGACTGATATCCGGAGACGGAAACTTGTAGGGCAATACTCTCTTCAGGGTTTCCATGTCTTGCTAGGAAACAGACACCAGAACTGGGAGGGAAAATATGTACCTGTAATACACACACGTTAGTTGAATGCAAATGGTAATGCAATGATGCAATGTGATAAATAATGCAATCTGTGAACACAGGGGCTATGCTGTAGCCTGAAGAGGAACGTCTCTGTGATCAAGAACAGAAAACCACCACAGTCACCAGAACTTCAGGACACTAACTATCATCTGATACTCAAAATACCAATCCCCTGGTAAGAAAACCATCTGAACCTCTGTATCTGACGAGAAAACCATCTGATAATAGCATCAACCTCAGATAAGAAACCCATCTGATCCAAACAACACACCTGGAGATGAACCAAGAACACCATCTGATAAAGGTACTGAATCATGGTTTCTGAAGGCCAGTTTTCCTGCAATAACCCAATCCCCCTCACAGGTATGATAAACCTAATCCACGGACAAAGGTACGGCATCCTATGCGGTCATCAGCGTCACAGACTTTCATGAATGATGATACGATTCCCAGAAGGAGTGGCATCATCAAGTCATGAAGAGGCCTCACTTAGCTGACTTCCAAATGATCGGTCCCCAGAGTCGACAATCCTCACGTCTGGACTCCCCTCAGATCCTCAGGACCGGAAAGGAGCACCTCTGCGAGAACCTCGTCTGAGCGTAGATTTCGTAGGGAACTGTGCCTGCTCAGCAGACAGGTTCGTCTACTACTCTCCACAACTATATCTAGGTGCATACTCAAGCCCAGGTCCGGCTTCTCACTCACAGTAACCTCCCTTGCCCACAGCAATAATCATAATAATATAATGCTGAAAATAAATGCGGAAAGGTAAAGGTGCAAGAAAGTAAAGTGCGGAAAAGTAAAACACAATATGCACAACACCCAACAAATAAACACCCAAGCGCTAGGATTGACTCGCGTAGGGGATGGGAAACGGTCCCAGCATAAGGGATGGGAAAAGTCCCTAGATGCTATAAGTCCCCAGCAGAGTCGCCAGCTGTCGCTACTGCGAAAATCGGCGCCGGCTTGACAGGAGAGTCGCCACCGTGCGTTATTTATCCCTCGGAGCGGGAAAGGAAACGCTCGAAGTAAACCTCGCAAAGACGGGAAAAGGTATGGTCATCGCAACCAAAACCTGGATTCGGGAGTCGGTTACGCAAGGGGAAGGTATTAGCACCCCTCACGTCCATCGTACTCGATGGGATCCACGCTTAGTGTTTATAAGGAAAAGGGTGTGTTTATCTATCTACGCTAATGGTCGGTCTGAAAAGAAAGGAAAAGGACAAGACTCGATAGAACATACGCTGTTCTGGGCCTACGTACTCCCTCGTGCAATGGGAAAGTCAGAGTCAACGTAGTTCGACTACCTACGACTAAACGGGGAAAAGGTTTCTCTCCAGGACATTGCGTCCTGTGCCTACGTACTTCCACACAGCATGGAAGATCAGAGCAAACGTAGTTCGACTAACTACGGCTAAACAGGGGGCTCTCACACAGCAGTGAGAAAACAAACTAGTTTCAGAGGTTCGGGAACCTACAACTACGATCTAGTCTCAAATGCACTCGGGCAATAGAAGGGGATAACAATTAGTCGTCAGCGGGAAAGTCTCGATCGCACAGCCGCGAGAGAACAAGGGTTAGTTGTTAGTGTGCTCGCTAGGATATCGCATCCTATGCCTACATATCCTCGTCTGACACAAGGAATCAGAGCAGCTGTAGTTCAGCTAACTACGGATCAAGCTACTCAAAAGCTCCTACTGAAAGGAAAGGGGAAAGACACCCTAAAACTATAGCTGAGAAAGGGGAATCTACCTACTGATCTCATGCCTGGTTGACCACCCTAATGTCTATCATAACAACTCCGCAGCGGAGAAGTCAGAGCTCCTAAGGGATCATGGCAACAGGACTAAACGGCAAACGGGAAATACTGCAAAGTAAAGGAATACTGAAAATATGCATGAATGCAACAACTAGACAAACAAGGCACAAAGGCCGCAAACCACAAAGGCAAGGGAGCTCAGCTCTACCAAATACCAAAAAGCAATGCCACTCAATAACAAACAAGCAGAAGGAGGACCACCTCGACTTCTCATGCACACAAAGCCTACTTCTAGGATGCACCTACCTCAGAACTATCTAGATGAATACCTAAGTCTAATGCAACACAACGCCACACAAGTCAAACAACACAAAGAGAAGGCTAGCTAACCTGATAAACCCCTATCTACAAAACAAGAAACTAACCCTGAGCAGGGCCCCTGAAACAAACTTCTAATCTCACCCTGAACAAAACTCTATGCAACCCCTTAAGCAAATATCTAAGCAAAACTCTAATCCAAACCCTAAGCAAGAGGAATCAATCCCAATCTCCAAGCTTCAGAACAAGCTTACCAAAGAAAGGGAGCTAAGCCGACAAACTCATAGTGCCTTCCTCAGGAAAGTACCAGGAGGTTACTACTCAGGAGTCATACCCTATGTAGCTCAACCACTGTGATCAGTTTACATTCCTCCTCAGGAGAAACTAAACTCACAAGCAGGCTCCAACATCACTGGATATTTAGGAAATCCTATCTGAACTAGGGGAACTAAGTGAACAGACCCATAGGACCTTCCTCAGGAAAGTACTAGGAGGCTGCGACTTAGGAATCGTATCCTATGTGGCTCAACAACTGTGATCAGTTTACATTCCTCCTCAGGAGAAATTAAACTCACAAGTTGGCTCCAACATCATTGGATACTTAAGAAATCCTAGATGAACTAGAGGAACTAAGTGAACAGACCCATAGGACCTTCCTCAGGAAAGTACTAGGAGGCTGCCACTTAGGAATCGTATCCTATGTGGCTCAACAACTGTGATCAGTTTACATTTCTCCTCAGGAGAAATTAAACTCACAAGTTGGCTCCAACATCATTGGATACTTAAGAAAGAGGTGAGAAGAAAGAATGAAAGTCATTCATAGTGCCTTCCTCAGGAAAGTACCATGAACTTCCTTCAAACTTCAGGATCTCGAACCTCACAGACAGAGAACAAGCTCCTAGACTAAGCCTCAATCCACTGCATCCTTGCAAGCTCCAACAGGACTTCAACCAGCTCCCATCTTTGAGAAGAACCCACAGGCCAACAAACCACAAGAAACTATCTCTGAAGTTCAACCACAGTTGAACTTCAAAGTCAGAAGTCATCAAGACTTCTCCTATCCTCAAGCTCAGACTAAAACATATTAGAGCATCCTACAAAAATCTATCAAAAATCTATGGGAAACCTACATGGCTCTATGACAACATACTAAAAAAAAATCAGAGCAAAACTCATTACCAGATGATAGAACTAAAATCAACAAAAGCAGACATATCCATAAACCAATTATTAATATCCAAAACAATACAAAAAATGCACTTAAAATGAAAATGCATGATTGAGCTAATGTTTTTGTACTGTAAAATTCTACGTTGAATTACGAGTCTACAGAAAAAAGAACGGAATTATTTGGTCGAATCTACTATTTTTTATGAATTTTCTAATAATATGTATGCACTAAAAATATTAAAAAAGTCATGTAAATGGAAAATATACCAAAAATAGTAAACAAAAATAAAATGGCATTTTTATTTTTATTTAATTTTCTAGACATTTTCATGAAGTGGTAGAAAAAACAAGAAATTAAAAATCAATTGTTTTCATTTTATTATGAATTTTACAATATGCAAGAAAATAAAAGAAATTAAAAAAACAAAATTGAAATAAGAGAGGAGGGGGGTGCTAACAGCAATGCTTTTCAGTTAAAATCCTAAGGTGGGCCTGAGAGGGGGGTGCGCCTAGTAAAAGGCGCAGGCCCAATGTTATCAGAAATTCATTACAAAAAAAGAGGAAAGAAAAACGCCTGGGGGGGGGGGTGCAGTAAGCGAATTTTTCAGTTCATTCTAACATGGGCTTCATGCTGTGGGGGTGCAAATAACATTAAGGGCCTAAGGCCCAATATAATTCATCTGTCTCTCACACGAAGGGGGGGGGGGTACGAGTAAATGGGGAGTGTTTCAGCAACACGAATTGGGCTTAACCCAGCCCAGACCTAACCCTAATCTAAACCACAAAACCATTCCCCCTTCCCTAATCCCAGATCACTGTTCATCCACTCCCAACCAAAACCCTATCTGCTTCGCTCATCTTCCTCACACCTTCTCTGCAATTCTTTTCCAGAAAATAGCTCAAAAACTCTCGAACGAAACACTCAAACAAAATGCCATAACATCACTACTAAACCTCTCAATCCACGCCTCAACCAACACCAAACCCTAGCCATAACTAAATTCCAACGAAACAACATAACCTGAAGTCATATCATCAAGGAGAAGAATCATGCAATGAGATTGAAGTGAGGCGTACCTGGCTTGAGCAAGAACCGGCGAAGATTTCTTGAAGCTCGTTGGAGTATCTTGACGCGCGGTTGAGGATCGTTGGAGAAGACGAAGGAAGCCTGAGGATTCTCACGATCTGGACACGGAGGGGAGATTGAGGGTGAAGATGTCCTTGCGCTCGTTGAAATTTCCTGGAAAGAAGCGAAGAATTGATGAAGACTTGAATTTCTGGACGAAGCTTCAAGTGAATCTGGAAAACCTCTTGAATGTTGATGAAGGTGGACGTGTTCTGGACACTTGTGATTGAAGAACAATGAAGGTGGAGGTACTTTCTGGAAAAGATTTCTTGAAGAACGATGGAGACGGACGATGATCTGGGCAAGACGATGAAGTTTCCGGCGGTGTTGAATTCTCCGGCGAGGGCGTGTGGCTGGGGATCAGAGGAAAGAAGAGGAAGAAGATGAAGATCCTGAGGGTTTTCTGCAGTTTTGCAGTTTCCGGTGAGGGACGGCGGTGTTAAGGGTGGCCGGACGGGGTTTGCATGCCGGCCGGTGGCTTCTCCGGCGACGGGTGCAGTGGAGACAAGTGTCTCAGAGGAGGTCCTGCATGCAGGACGCGTGGCGTGCGGTTGAGGGAGTGGAGAGGTGGTGGGGCACGTGGCAGCAGGTGGTGAATTCAGAGTTGGTGTGGTGGGTGGTCCCATGGATGAACGCGTGGCGTGCCTTATATACTGACAAGTCTCCTCTGCTGGCCAAAAATAATGCAAAAAAAACTGAATTGGACTTGACTGCATTCTGGGCCTCCAACTGTGTACTCTGGCCCACGAAAAATGATTAAAAAAAACTTAAAAAACTGAATTAACAACTAATACTCAATTAAACACTAATCAGACATTAAACCTACTTAACCCTAAAAATAATTAACTAAATGAAAATCCTAATTAAAATCTAAACAGAATATTAAATCCTAATTAATCCTAATTACAATTAACTATCCTAACAAATTCAATTAAATCTAAACAAAAAAATAAATCCTAATTAGCCTAAAAATGATTAAAATCTAATTAACCCTATATTAATAAAACTTCTACTAATTTCTATAAAATTCCTATTAAAATCTAAAAGCTATTAAAATCCTATTTAAAATCTACCACTTATTTAAAATTCTATTAAAATCTATTATTAATAAAAGAAAAAACTATATTTTCCTATATTATCTAAAAACAATTAAAAACAACTTTAAAATCTATTATATTCTAAAAAATGATTAAAATGCCTATTTAAAATCCACAAAAGTCTATTAAACCCTGAAAATGCAGATAAATGCAAATGACCACCATGAAAGAGCGCGCGAGACCAGATCGAATTGAACAGAGAACCCCGGGCATCAGAATATCCCAAAATCACTATGCAAGCTAAAAATCACCGAGGAGCTCACAATTTCCCGAAAAATAAAACCCTGATGATCGGGACTGGATCTGCCATATCTGATAGACGAAAACCAAGCTGTAACCCTGATATCCTCTATCTGTGCACAAACGTCATGCGTCTGATTTGCGAATATGAATGTGAACCACGAGTCAGATAGGAGAATTGGTTGGTCAAATTTTAGGGTGCAACAATGCTATGTGATGTGTGAGATGCATTTTGAAATACAAATCCAATTCCAGCTAGTTTTGCATCATACCAGTCACATACACACACCATATAAATGCTAATGAGTGAGTGTGAGCACAAGAAGTAGTTAAAATCAGGTTGTGGTGAAGAATGCTATGTAAGTTGTAAACTTGACATGAATGAAATGCATCATGGTGCAGGCTGAAATGCAGTTCAATTTCTATGCACATATTGGTCAAATTAATCACACATACACATTGAATACATGTTATTGGATGCAAATGGACACTAGATATGGCTTAAAGCTGACTGGTGTGAAATGTAGTGATCAAGATGCAAGTTTGTGTGTGTGAAGTGCATGATGATGAGCAATTTCAATTCCAAACATTTTCTGATCAAATTAATCACATACACACCACACATATATGATATTGAGTGAATTCAAACACCATTCGAAGTTAAAAAAAAACTGTCATGAGAAATGATACTCAAGTTGCAAATTGTCATGAATATGATGCATGATGATGTTCTGTTCTCATTCTATGCACATACAAGTCAAGTTAAACATATACACAAGTCACATACATGCTATTGAATGATTTTAAACACCAAGAATGGTTCAAAATGGACTGTGATAAAAAGTGGCATTCTAGGTGCAAGTGTCATGAATGTAATGCATAATAAGGTGCAGTTTCAGTTTTGGGCATGTTTGAACCAGATAGTTCACACATACAACTTGAAAACATGCTAAAAAGTGAAAATCAAGCAAAGGAGAGGTCCAAGACAGACTTCTGTGAAAAAAAGGCATGCAAGCTGTGGTTTTGTGCTTTGTACATACATGAAAAGTTCACAACTAGGTTCTAAGCATAATTAGTCTAATTAGATCACACATACACATCATATTCATGTAGGCAAAAGTGTCTTAGCAAGGAGAATGACTCAAAACAGGCTAGAATGTAAAATGAGATTCATGCTACCAATTGGTACTTTGATAAAACCAGCAGGATGTTTAAAGTAAGTTCTATGCACAACTTGATCAAGCAAGAATTTCAAACAGGTTATGTACATAGAAGCAAATGAGTTTATGCACAAGGATCATTCACAAGATCAGGGCAAATGAAAAAGGTATTCTTGATGCAAACAAACCAAAAATAGTTAGGTACATGTTGCAGCAGTAGGGTTGTTTCTTTTTAAATGGATGCAACTCATGCCAAAATAATGTTGTGTACATACCACAAACATATTAAGTGATGATTTCATAACAAACTCCAAGCATACTTCTTTCAAAATCTGAACTGGTACACAAATGGCATATTGATGCAAAATGATACACTTGAATGTGCAAAGCAAAGGATAATTGAAAACAGGTCATACCAATCACATGTACACATCATAATCAAGAGATTAAGTCTGATCCACCCCACAAATCAAGTACCTTACCTTTAAAGCAGAATTTGACACATTGATTGCTTATGAAAATGCAAAAGTTTTGGGACAGCATGAATGCATTCTTAGCACGTGACCTTAAATTTGTAAAACATGGTAAGGTAAAGTATGAGAGGAATTTTTAATGTCACATACCTCTTGTAGACAGTCTTGAACAAGTGAGAACACCAAGAAACCCAGAGGAACTTTCAAATGACACTAGCCTTGGAGCTTTCTTCCTCTTGAAGCAAAAGTGCAATCCTTAAGACAGTTGGAGAAATAAGTTGTACCAATGATCCTCAATGCTTTGGACAGTTGAGATATGATATATATGAGGTGTTTGAGTGATTAGAACATCAAGAAAATGTCTAGAACAAGTTTTGACTAATTTTGTGCATTGTGGTCAAAGTAGCTTGGTATGGAAGTTGACTTTTTGAATGGTGAGGTTTTTGAATGGTATAAGGTCTTGGACACCTTCTATATCATATTTATGGATTGTGTGGATGATTGTTGGTGAGTTTGAGTGTAGGGAAATGGTTTTGGCAGCTGTTCTACCAAGGCAGATTTTGTGGTATTTTGGTGGTTTTTGTGATTTTGTGAAAATGGGAGCAAAGAGTGAAAGAGTGGATGCTTGAACCTTCTCTGATTTTTAGAAGAGTTCTTGTGTATCAAATGAGGTGGAGAGTGCCTCTATTTATAGGCAAAGCAAGGGTAGTGGGTAGATTTGAGGTTTCCTTCCTAAGAAGGAAATGTTTTGCACTTTTGGATCCAACCTTTCAAAAAGGGCTTTCTTGTCTGATAGGTAAGCTTAAAGTCAAGCAAAATGATTAACTTAGAGTGGCTAAAGTGAGGCTAGAGAGAGTAGGAACATGGCTGGCTGCAGATTTTCACTTTCCACCTTTTACATATTTACATTATTTTAATGCAAGTTGTATTTGCAACTTGCAAGCCCACTTGCAAGCTTCTAACTTTCACTTACTCTGCATAATTCTCACAATCTAATGCTTCAAAACATCTAAATATCAGAAACAATGAGATCTAAGGGCTGAGAAGTGGTCCAAGTGATCAAAGAATGAATTTATGAAAAATTACCAATGTGGGACTCAAGTGTGAAAACACCATCTTGCCAAATCCATAACTCTCAACTCACAAATGCCATTGAGATGTTCTAGTACTTTTTAGAAAGCCCTCAAATAGATCTAAAACATTCATGTTTTCATGACTTTCAAATTCCCAAATGAACTTGGGCAAAAAGCCTCTCAAAGTTTCTAAAAAACAAGCTTAAAAGTGAAATTTCTCTAAGTCATTTTCCATTCTTGAAATGAATTTGATCATAACTCCAAATATATGCATTTTCTGATCATGGACCACTTTGATACTTTTGTAGGATTTGTCAAGAGCTTTCCAATGAGCTTTGAACCACTTCATTTGGATGTGTGGTTAAGGAGTTATGATCTTGCCCCTTTCGAAACCCTAATTCCTGACATTTGCGATTACTCCTCAAACCTTGATCCAATTGCCATGAAATTTTATGGGTAGATGCAATTTATCATTAGGAACATTTTTGATTCACATATTGAGGTCAGATTCTTTATTGTTGAAGAGTTCACTTTTCGGTCAACCGAACGATCGATCGGTGGCTACCGAGTCGACTGTTGATGCTCTGGACCTCTTGAGGCTTTGAAACTTCTTGAATGGACTTTATCAAGCCATATGAACATTATGGACCACAATCCCACCATTATAACACGTTTTAGATCAAAAGTCAAACCAAAGTTGACTTTTCCTGCTGGAAAAACCCTAATCGGGTATCCTGAATTTCACTGCTTTTGATTCCTGGGTAACAACCTCAAATTGGATTCATGATTGATCCAATGGAATACTCTTGGTTATGTGGAGACCCAATCTCAAAGAAACCAAACCAAAACATTGACCGGTCAACCCTCGAAACCTCGATTTCGGCTGTATAAAACCCTGAATCTCCTGTAACTTGACATAGACCACTTGGAAAGGGTTATGGTTAGATAAACATGTGAACATGCTCCTAAAATGATGATGAAGATCTAAGGGGTCAAAATTTGGGGTATGACAGTTGCCCCTATTTAAATATCTTTCACTGGATGGCGGCGAAAGATGACGATCTTCGCGGAATCATAGTGAAAGGTATTTAAATATAGCGAACCAAAAATTTGGTCCCTTAGATCCAATGGTATGAAAAGTGACAAATGCGGATATGCTATGAATCTAGATGATGCTTTATGATGTTTGAATGCAAGACAGATGCAGACACGCGAGCAAAGATAAAAGAACGACAATACAACGAGTAACTACTCATGGAGGACTCGCACACTGGGGAAATATCCAAGGAAAAGCAAACAAAAATAGTTCAAACGACCAAAGACGCTTCTCAGAGGACACCAACTTCAATAGGAAAGACAAAACTTCAATGAGGAAAAGGAGGTGTCACTCCGCTGGGAAAAAAGGAAATTCTCCACCGGGGAAATGAAAGAAAAGAGACGCAAACCTCACTGGAGATAATCAAATGAGGAATTTCCTATAACGAAGAGTTCGACCGTGATCTTCAGTAAAAACAGAAAAACAGACTTTGCATAGTGATAGCAAAATGGGACAAGATCGCCAAAGACAATTGGACTTTCAAGCAATGCCAGTCACCACTGGACTTTAACAGAAAACGCCAGTCACCACTAGACTTTAACAGAAAATGCCAGTCACCACTGGACTTTAACAGAAAACGCCAGTCACCACTGGACTTTAACAGAAAACGTCAGTCACCACTGGACTTTTAAAAGAAAGCTGCCAGTTACCACTGGACTTTAAATGAAAGCTGCCAGTCACCACTGGACTTTAAATGAACACTGCCAGTCACCACTGGACTTTAACAGAAAACGCCAGTCACCACTTGACTTTTAAAAGAAAACGCCAGTCACCATTGGACTTTTAAAAGAAAGCTGCCAGTTGCCACTGGACTTTAAATGAAAGCTGTCAGTCACCACTGGACTTTAAATGAACGCTGCCAGTCACCACTGGACTTTAACAGAAAACGCCAGTCACCACTGGACTTTTAAAAGAAAATGCCAGTCACCACTGGACTTTTAAAAGAAAGCTTCCAGTTGCCACTGGACTTTAAATGAAAGCTGCCAGTCACCACTGGACTTTAAATGAACGCTGCCAGTCACCACTGGACTTTAACAGAAAACGCCAGTCACCACTGGACTTTTAAAAGAAAACGCCAGTCACCACTGGACTTTTAAGAGAAAGCTTACCACTGGACTTTAAATGAAAGCTGCCAGTCACCACTGGACTTTAAATAAAAGCTGCCAGTCACCACTGGACTTTAACAAGAAATGCCAGTCACCACTGGACTTTAAATGAAATGCCAGTCACCACTGGACTTTAAATGAAATTCCAGTCACCACTGGACTTTAAATGAAATGCCAGTCACCACTTGACTTTAAAAGAAAACATCCAGTTACCACTGGACTTACCAGGGATCTCACCAAAAGATGTGGGACAAATGCTTTACAAGCCAAATTTTCTCAAACAAGGAGAAATAACCAACATAATTTCCTCAACTCCTCAAGGATATGCCATTTAAGCATAAAATCCAAAGAGAGGTCGTTACCACAACACTAATGGAGAAGGATTTTTCTTTGAATAGGATCTGTAAAAGATTCTTCCTGGGGGTATAGTGCATGATAAGCGTACACCCAACATAGATTTGGAAGCCACTTCCCAGGGATCAAAGTTCAATCTAGGAAAGAGCTAGAAAGAAACGGTCAAACAAGACTCCAACCATTGAGGGTTGAACTCAAATGGGAATTTATCTTATCCAGGCGTGGGAAAGATAACTGAAACAACCATCATCCACGAGGATTGAACTCTGTGGGGAAATTAGAATTGGCGGGAACTTTATGCCTAAGGGCTAACAACTCTATTGGAGAGAAGAGCAAACCCAATCGCTTGGTGAAAAACATCAAAGTGAAACAGGAACAGGTAATAACCGGAGATAGCAAAAATGCACGGATGTTATGCATATGCTTTATGCCATGCTTATGTTTATGTTGACAAAACAGACGAAACAAAACAGGAGATGAAATAAACATCTCGACACAGATACCTAGCCAACTTTACCAGATGGACCATCACTGGGGATGATCATGTTGAATCAACAGCTATACTTCAAGGTGACCACCTTCTTTGGGGAAAATAGTACTCCACTCAATATACAACACCAAGATTTACTTGAGGGTCTGGCAGAATGAGTCTGGTTTCTTTGTTGGAGGAGGAACCCATGGGAAACTTCCAATATCAACTGAAGTAACGACTTATTGGGGAACTGCCAGAAGACGCCATAAGAACCAAATAACTTTGTACCCTATCTTGCATAATGATCATCACAACGAGTAATGACCCTTGTAACCAATGATCTCTCAAACTTCTCTTCCCCAGAATACATGGTCTGTGAGAAGAAATCGCCAAGAGGATTTTACAGAAGAATTGACATACAAGATGCCCCAATATCTTCAAACTCTGAGAGATTCACGAATCTCGGCATAACTGCCCCAGTTTAACTGTCTTTGAGAGATTAATCTAATCTCGACTTGATTGCTTCTGATTAACTGGTCTAGAGTGGCCGGCCTTGAAAGAAGCTAAGAAACAACTTGTTTATAAGACCCCAAACGACGTGCCCCAGAACACATGGTCTGCAAGAAGAAATCACCAAGAGGATTTTACAGAAGAATTGACATACAAGATGCCTCAATATCTTCAAACTCTTGGGGAGGTTCACGAACCTCGACATAACTTCCCCTATTCAACGGTGCTTTCCCCACAAAGTCTCGGACTGGAAGTAACGACTGGGGAACAAACTTGCCCTGCAACAGAGTTGCCCCAGACTAAACTGTTCTTTGAGAGCTTCATCGGCTTCTGACCTGCGGTCGTGACAAGTGATGAACAAATCTTTTAGCTTGGTTGCCCCAGGCTAAGCCTCCTTTATCAAATCAAATTCCCTAGCTGACAGCGTTTGTTGGGATTCCTTTGACATTGGATTGTCTAGCGAACAATATTGTTCATTTAGAAATTGGCAAATTTCAATGTAAAATTCATGCAATCTTTTGAAAACATTTTGATGAAACACACGCAACAGAGTGATCAAACGATCAAAGTGAAAGCGATACAATCATTTTACGGGTGATGGATAAAGTGATGAACACACACAAACATCAAAGATCATTTAGGATTCAGGTTATCCAACCTTGCTGTAATATGCTTTCAAAACAACCTTACCTCAATTAGGTCTTTTAAGGATTGTAACGTGGTTTGGTTCACGGCTCATGAAGCAAAGGATAAAGGCTCAAAGTTATTTGTCCCACCCATTCTCCATGATGAACTTCAATCCTACGCTCGGTTAACTCAAACTATACATTCAGGTTCCCATAGGCTTTAAGAATTGAACTGATGATAGTTGGTGATGATTCACAAATCTAAGGTAGTCACAACTCCCTTACAGTATTTGATAGCTTTTTGCTAATTGAGGATTTCAAAGTGAAAGTTTTAAAGGTTTCCTCTTTTTATTATCCCTTACTTTTTGCCTGAACTGTTTTCTTTTGGATATACAGTCAGCGGGATGCCCCTTTTTGCCTAAGTCTCCTTCATAGGTTTTGACTTAGCGGGCTTTTCAATTTTATTTTTTTCTTCTTCTTCTTTTTCTTTTTTGAGAAAGGAGGTGACTACCTAGTTTAATGGCTACGACGGACCATCATCATCTTTTGAACTTCGACACTTGTTTGTTGTGTGCGAAGGAAAACCTGAACGCACCACTTTTAAAGTGTCTTGTATGCATATATCTCCGAGTTAACTGAGAACTACCCGCCTCAGGTTTGAGATTTAAGGTTTGTTTTTGTAGAGAAAGAAAAGACCTACTCCTAGGCTCGAAGGGGTTTACAAGGGATTATCTTCCTAACTTCTCCGGTGTTTAGGGATTGAAACAATGCCTTACATCATCAGCAAAGTTAAATTGAAAGCATATCAACAGCAGTTATGGATATAGTTCTCATCATCCTCCCCAATCTTTGCTTTAAACAACAGTTTAGTAAAGAAATTTCTTCATTTTTGTATTTCATAACAATGAAAGGAAGAAGAAAGAGTGAAACGAATGGACTTAATCAAAAGATGCACAAACATTTCATTAATATTGCCAATTCAAAATGAACAACAGCTTACAAGCAATTCAAATTAAACAACAAGGAAAATACTGAAACAAACAGAATACAGCTAGCTTAGGAGAATTGACTTAACAACTTTAGTTTCCAGGCCCAAACGGGGGGACCCCTCTATCACTGGTTACTTGCTCCTTGTGGTATAGAACTTTGAGAGGCCTCGTAGGTCCTTTGTCTTTTGCTTCGAGAACTGAGACACTGATACCTGGTTTACCTTCTTGAGGTTTTAACAGCTCCAACAAGCTTTACACCTTCAACCCAAAACCTTTGCACTCTTCCACCAAATGCCCCATTGTCCTAGTATGGTACTTGCATTCAACTTCTAGGTGATCTTCTTCAAAGATCAGTTTTTTGTCATAGACTAGCTCTTGCACCACAAATCCTAACGCCAAACAAGTGTCTAGTTCATGTCCTTCAGCCCCTTTGTGAAACTCACAAGTCAAGTTTGCATTATGCCATGGTCCTGGCACAAGGTTAAGAGCTCGTGGAGTCCCCAACGAATTCTGAATTAGTAGCGGATAAAGCTTACTTAGCGGCACAAGAACTGTCTTGTAGCATGCCTTGTTCCCCTTGACAAAATTCTTCTTATTCATGTTCTGGCTTCGAGAACTTTGAGGGGAAACAGCCAATGAATGTTGAGATGCTCTTTTTGTAACCACCTGACAAGGATGACATTTTGGCGCAGGCCCAAATGCTGGTTGACGATGGTCTGACCGTTGAAGCTCAGGAGGTCCTTGAGCTGAGAGAGTCACCGAAAGTGATGGACTTACGACCTCTCTAGGCGCAATAGTGGGAGAATACCCTTCATTTTTCATCAAATTCTGCAAAGTCTCCAAAACCCAATTCATCTGATCTTTGAGGACCCTGATTTCCTCCTTCAAGGCCTCTTGCCCTTTCAAAAGCTCTTTCATCGTTTCCATTGGTCCAGGATGCGTGCTAGGTATCCCTCTAGAGACAGGAAAAGGAACATGAGACTCAAGGCTGAGAAATGCAAATGCAAATGTGACAACATGCTCATGCAATGCAAAAAGTTTCATGGAACTCAAAATATTTATAAACATAAAGATAAACCAAATTTTTTTTTCATTAACCATCAATTTGAATTGCAACATGTCAGTACTTCTTACAAGAGTCTTAAACAGATAGCTAAATAAAAGCTAACAAAAGTCCTAAAAAGGTTCTCTGGACAGCTTCGAGTTGAGCTTCTTAAATCTCCTTTTCCATCTGGGCTTCTCGAGGATAAGCTTCTCCACAATTAGCCTCTACGGAGTCAACTGAGGAATAAATGAAGATAAATCAGCTGATACTTTCCTCTTCTTACAAGAGAGTACTTCCTCATTCTTCAACCATAGTTGTTTCTGAAATTCTGCATTTTTTTGACAACCACTTGATGCTTGTGCTTCAATGCTTCTTCTTGCTTGTTGTGCTTTGTTCAAAGCGATTCCTAAACGTGTAGCCTTAGTAATATCTTTCTCCATAGGGTCTTTCCCCATGATTGGAAAAGGAGATTCATCAAGAATGAGCAATCCCACCAAATAAGAGTTTTCCTTTAGTGGGTATTAGTTGATAGTCGGAAAAGTGAAACGATGATAGACTGGATCATAGAACTGGAGAAGCATGGAGAGGAGTGCATTATCCACCTTTATCTTCAACAATAACAACAGTTTCCCATATATTTTTGAATCCCTCTGGATCTGTCACCAAGGTACCCAATCTCTTTTGGTCATCCAAGTTAAAACTCTTGTAAGTGTACTTCAAAGTTTCTTTCTTTTACTATTCATAACAACCTTGATGTTTACAAACAAAAGTCTGAGTTCCATGAAACTTTATGATATGATGTTTATGAATGCAAAAATGCACAAACACAGGCAACTGCAAAGATCACATATGCGCAAACACAAGCCTAGGTTTAAAGAACGAGCATGGATCCAAGGTCTATCCATCCCCAAAAAGGTGTGCAATAGGGATTTCAAACCTGTAGAGCAGGGTTCTAAATGGTTCTCAGAGTCATAACCCATCTTTCGGATATTATCAATTTCCCAAATTACTTAGTAATCGATAATATTCTCAAGAGAGTCTCGTCTAAGTGTAGTATCGCGTATCAACTATTTCGGAAATACTTCCTTATAGCCATCACACTACGTCCTAGTAAGGCCAAAGTGGGGTAGAATGTAATCTAACAGTCCACAGTGTCATGGGCTCCTTCTTTGAAAGTAGCGTTGTTTTCACGAATACTCGATCAACAATACTAAACTCTCAAGAGGGCCTACACTGAGCGGTGGCTTCTCAAGTTAGCTTGGACGGGAATCAACTCCCTATAAGCCTTCTTGAATATACCACCATTCTATCATAATTGCATTCAAGTCCGGGTATAGGACCTTCTCACCACTCAAAAGGTCCCAAGATCCAACAATCAAACAAATATACACAAATATACATGTAAAGCAAATATTCACAAATATGGCACATAAACAAACAAAATAGGATAAACCCTCAAGTTCAATAAATCCACAGTGAAGTCGTCATTTCTGTTGCGGTGAAAATTGGATATCAAGCTATTAAGTTAACTTGAACCTTAATTCTTTTACAACCGAACTTTAATTTATCCAAAGGAAAGGTCTAAAGAAAGAAAAACCTTTTTCGTGATGTAATGACAACGCTAAGAGATTCGGGGATCGGGGGTTGGTTATGCCTAAGGAAGGTGTTAGAACCCTAAGCATCTGTAGTACTCTACAGGAACCTTTTGTTTGTTTGTGTGCTAAGTTTGGTAAATGTTTGCTAAGGATTGGGAAAAGGTATAAGTTAAAACTTAAAGTTATGTACACAAAGTTTGCTCGCAAAGACGTCGCATCTTCTGCCTACGTATCCTAACTAGGACAGAATCAGAGCAATCGTAGTTCTCCTCACAAGGGATGAAGAACACTTGATTATGATCAAGGTTCCAAGGGGAACAAACATGACAATGTTTGTGTGGAGTTTGACAAAACTCCCTAATCTAAGTTGTAACACTCAAAAGGGGAAGTAAGAAATCATGACAATGATTCTTACGTAGAGTTGACAAACTCTATCCTAGGGTTCTAGTTGAAGAACACTCCTAGTACAGGTGGTTTTTTTAGACTTAAGGCAAAGTCTAATGGTTTCTAAACTAAGGTTAAAGTTACTTAACAGAGTCAAGAAGAGGGTGAATGAGCTATCCATGACATGAGGGTCAATGGAAAGACTTTTCCTTTGGAAGGAGAGAGGGGAGGCTACTTGGATGAGAACTAACAAGTTTCATCACTTGGGGAAAAGAAAACACTTAATCAAAGTACTAAACATGATGAAAATAAAAGCATGGTGACAACCATTAAATGAACATGTTGAAAGTAAACACAAAACATGTATTGATGACAATCAAAGCAACTGATCAAGCAAGAAATGTGACGACAGATCAAGCTCAAGTAAATTCCTCAGGGGAAGCAGAATAAACATGGTAACAACCAAAGACAAAATCCTAGCATGTTGACTAACATTAAGGGAAAGAGTGTAAGCAAATATTATAACACAAACAAGTATGGCAAGAAAAGAATTCATCAGCATACGCGAAAACGATCATAAAACGTACTTAACTTGTAAGTGGTCAAAAGGGATGAAGAATTGGGCAAACATGGAATTTTAAAATATGGCATGAAAGTATACATAAAAATAAACACAACGCAAAAAGAATGGGTGAATAATGATGAAAAATGAGTGAGATGTGATTTTTGGAAGTTTGGATGTAAAATGGTAAAAAATAACAAAAGGGTTGCCCTCCTCAGGGGTCGAACCTAGGTTCATTTGGTACAAGGCGCTTTGGTGACAAGTTGATTACCACTGGGGTGGCTGTACATCCATTGATGAAGCCACCCCATTAAACATATAGGGAGTATTTTCAAGGCAGGCTGGGCACAAAACACACCAAAACTCAGGATTTGCATTTTGTATCACAACTCAGTCAAATCTTCATGGATTTATGTAAAATTTTAGTGTAAATTGTGTGTTTTTAAATGAAGAACATGATGGCATTATTAGTTTTTCAAGATCATGCTTTAATTTGAAAACCCGATGGTACATGCTATGTGATGTGTGAGATGCATTTTGAAATACAAATCCAATTCCAGCTAGTTTTGCATCATACCAGTCACATACACACACCATATAAATGCTAATGAGTGAGTGTGAGCACAAGATGTAGTTAAAATCAGGCTGTGGTGAAGAATGCTATGTACGTTGCAAATTTGACATGAATGAAATGCATCATGGTGCAGGCTGAATTGCAGTTCAATTTCTATGCACATATTGGTCAAATTAATCACACATACACATTGAATACATGTTATTGGATGCAAATGGACACTAGATATGCCTTAAAACTAACTGGTGTGAAATGTAGTGATCAAGATGCAAGTTTGTGTGTGTGAAGTGCATGATGATGAGCAATTTCAATTCCAAACATTTTCAGATCAAATTAATCACATACACACCACACATATATGATATTCAGTGAATTCAAACACAATTTGAAGTTAAAAAAAAACTGTCATGAGAAATGATACTCAAGTTGCAAATTGTCATGAATATGATGCATGATGATGTTCAATTCTCATTCTATGCACATACAAGTCAAGTTAAACATATACACAAGTCACATACATGCTACTGAATGATTTTAAACACCAAGAATGGTTCAAAATGGACTGTGATAAAAAGTGGCATTCTAGGTGCAAGTGTCATGAATGTAATGCATAATAAGGTGCAGTTTCAGTTTTGGGCATGTTTAAACCAGATAGATCACACATACAACTTGAAAACATGCTAACAAGTGAAAATCAAGCAAAGGAGAGATCCAAGACAGATTGCTGTGAAAAAAAGGCATGCAAGCTATGGTTTTGTGCTTTGTACATACATGAAAAGTTCACAACTAGGTTCTAAGCATAATTAGTCTAATTATATCACACATACAAATCATATTCAAGTAGGCAAAAGTGTCTAAGCAAGGAGAATGACTCAAAACAGGCTGGAATGTAAAATGAGATTCATGCTACCAATTGGTACTTTGATAAAAACAGCAGAATGTTTAAAGTCAGTTCTATGCACAACTTGATCAAGCAAGCATTTCAAACAGGTTATGTACATAGAAGCAAATGAGTTTATGCACAAGGATCATTCACAAGATCAGGGCAAATGAAAAAGGTATTCTTGATGCAAACAAACCAAAAACAGTTAGGTACATGTTGCAGCAGTAGGGTTGTTTCTTTTTAAATGGATGCAACTCATGCCAAAATAATGATGTGTACATACCAAAAACATATTAAGTGACGATTTCATAACAAACTCCAAGCATACTTCTTTCAAAATATGAACTGGTACACAAATGGCACATTAATGCAAAATGATACACTTGAATGTGCAAAGCAAAGGATAATTGAAAACAGGTCATACCAATCACATGTACACATCATAATCAAGAGATTAAGTCTGATCCACCCCACAAATCAAGTACCTTACCTTTAAAGCAGAATTTGACACATTGGTTGCTTATGAAAATGCAAAAGTTTTGGGACAACATGAATGCATTCTTAGCACGTGACCTTAAATTTTCAAAACATGGTAAGGTAAAGTATGAGAGGAATTTTTAATGTCACATACCTCTTGTAGACAGTCTTGAACAAGTGAGAACACCAAGAAACCCAGAGGAACATTCAAATGACACTAGCCTTGGAGCTTTCTTCCTCTTGAAGCAAAAGTGCAATCCTTAAGACAGTTGGAGAAATAAGTTGTACCAATGATCCTCAATGTTTTGGACAGTTGAGATATGATATATATGAGGTGTTTGAGTGATTAGAACATCAAGAAAATGTCTAGAACAAGTTTTGACTGATTTTGTGCATTGTGGTCAAAGTAGCTTGGTATGGAAGTTGACTTTTTGAATGGTGAGGTTTTTGAATGGTCTAAGGTCTTGGACACCTTCTATATCATATTTATGGATTGTGTGGATGATTATTGGTGAGTTTGAGTGTAGGGAAATGGTTTTGGCAGCTGTTCTACCAAGGCAGATTTTGTGGTATTTTGGTGGTTTTTGTGATTTTGTGAAAATGGGAGCAAAGAGTGAAAGAGTGGATGCTTGAACCTTCTCTGATTTTTAGAAGAGTTCTTGTGTATCAAATGAGGTGGAGAGTGCCTCTATTTATAGGCAAAGCAAGGGTAGTGGGCAGATTTGAGGTTTCCTTCCTAAGAAGGAAAAGTTTTGCACTTTTGGATCCAACCTTTCAAAAAGGGCTTTCTTGTCTGATAGGTAAGCTTAAAGTCAAGAAAAATGATGAACTTAGAGTGGCTGAAGTGAGGCTAGAGAGAATAGGAACATGGCTGGCTGCAGATTTTCACTTTCCACCTTTTACATATTTACATTATTTTAATGCAAGTTGTATTTGCAACTTGCAAGCCCACTTGCAAGCTTCTAACTTTCACTTCCTCTGCATAATTCTCACAATCCAATTCTTCAAAACATCTAAATATCAGAAACAATGAGATCTAAGGGCTGAGAAGTGGTCCAAGTGATCAAAGAATGAATTTATGAAAAATTACCAATGTGGGACTCAAGTGTGAAAACACCATCTTGCCAAATCCATAACTCTCAACTCACAAATGCCATTGATATATTCTAGTACTTTTTAGACAGTCCTCAAATAGCTCTAAAACATTCATGTTTTCATGACTTTCAAATTCCCAAAGGAACTTGGCCAAAAAGCCTCTCAAAGTTTCTAAAAAACAAGCTTAAAAGTGAAATTTCTCTAAGTCATTTTCCCTTCTTGAAATGAATTTGATTATAACTCCAAATCTATGCATTTTCTGATCATGGACCACTTTGAGACTTTTGTAGGATTTGTCAAGAGCTTTCCAATGAGCTTTGAACCACTTCATTTGGATGTGTGGTTAAGGAGTTATGATCTTGCCCATTTCGAAACCCTAATTCCTGACTTTTTCGATTACACCTCAACCCTTGATCCAATTGCCATGAAATTTTATGGGTAGATGCAATATATCATTAGGAACAATTTTGATTCACATTTTGAGGTCAGATTCTTTATTGTTGAAGAGTTGATTTTTAGGTCAACCGAACGATCGATCGGTGGCTACCGAGTCGACCGTTGATGCTCTGGACCTCTTGAGGCTTTGAAACTTCTTGAATGGACTTTATCAAGCCATATGAACATTATAGACCATAATCCCACCATTATAACACCTTTTAGATCAAAAGTCAAACCACAGTTGACTTTTCCTGCTGGAAAAACCCTAATCGAGTATCCTGAATTTCACTGCTTTTGATTCCTGGGTAACAACCTCAAATTGGACTCATGATTGATCCAATGGAATACTCTTAATGATGTGGAGACCCAATCTCAAAGAAAACCAATCCAAAACATTGACCGGTCAACCCTCGAAACCTCGATTTCGGCTGTATAAAACCCTGATTCTCCTGTAACTTGACACAGACCACTTGGAAAGGGTTAAGGTTAGATAAACATGTGAACATGCTCCTAAAATGATGATGAAGATCTCAGGGGTAAAAATTTGGGGTATGACAGTCGTCATCACAGAGCGCGCCTCGATTCAAGGGGCCGATTGTGTTCACCCCAGGAGGAGTCGTGTTTGAGCATATCAATACTCTGTCTGATGTTGAAGACGGAGAAAGCGGCCGTGACTTGGATTCATGGATAAAGCCCAGTTCCTAGAAGTTGGAAATTTTCATTTTATCATGTTATTTATTTGCATTTGTAGTTTCTTTCCTGTCTATGTGCAATTCTCACTTGTAAAAACTTGTTGTTTCTCAATTGATATTGAAAATGAAATAAATATGCATGTTTTGAATTAATCCATTCGTGTTCACTTTATTACTATCTTTTATTTCAAACGCTTGTTTAAGTGGAATCCGGGGAGGATGACGAAATCGAAACACGTGTAAGCTTCCGATTGTATGCTCTTGGATAGAAAAACTTATTGACGATATACATGCATTGTTTCAAATCCATAAACACCTGAGATATAAGGAAGATAATCCCTTGTCATCCCCTTTGAACCTTGTAGTAGGAGTTTCTTTCTGAAAATGAAAAACCCTCAATCTTAACCTGGGGCAAGGTAGGTGTCAGTTAATTTGACCAAGCGTTCAATTTGCAAAAGGAGCGTCCGTTCAAGGATAAATCACACCTGTATAGGTCGTACCTAAAGAACCACAATGGTTAAACCTTGCCGATAAGGAGTGAAACAGTCATAATCTCTTTTAACAAGTCAGACAAGCCGGTGTCACATGATTTGTTCAAAACAAAAAAACAAAAAAAAAGAGAGAAAAGAAAAAGCCTGCTAAGTCGAATCTTGTGAACAAGCGACTTAGGCAAAAATTAGGGTATCCGCTGGACTTCAAAATCAGAAACTCAAAAGAGTTAGTCCAAGCAAAAATTAGGGAACGAAAAAGCGAAAAAATGAAAAGGATTACAAGAGAAAAATCCTCAAACAAGAACGAAATCGTGTGACTCCAGGAACTATAAAGACAGAAAGTGAATGGCTGTCACTCCAAAAAGCAGGTGGTTTCCTGAACCATCACTCCTATCATTCCACCGTTAAGAGATGAGCGCTTGTGTCGAATTAGCTGGACGTAGGATTGGAGAACATCAAGGAGAATGGGTGGGTTAAAATGAATTTTGAGCCTTATATCCTTCCTTGTTAACCGTGAACCTGGCCACGTTACAACCTGCAAAAGTCCTAATTGAAACAGGTTTAGTTCGAGAGCATACTTCGGTAAAGATCGCATCGAAACTGACTCAAAAAAGGATTCCTCTTACAGCGTTGTATTAATTGTGACACTTTGATAATTGATTCGTTCATTATATGTCATAAATTTTTTCCAATGAACAGGATTGGGTTTTGAAAAAACTGGCATATGCATTGCATTTAATGTATCTTTTATGCAGAACAACTTGTTTTACTTGCGAGTAAGCGCTCGACCGCAGGAAAGTTTCCACAGTGGAAATTTTGATTAGGATAGATGTAAAATGCTTGAATACTCCGTAGAGTTGTGGCCAACTATATCAAATAACCCCCGGTAAGGTCATCCATCCAACGATCGGTTAACACGGGGCAATCAGGTCAAGATTCGGCAAATCTCTCGCGGCTAGAGGTACTGCTCCATGAATCAGTCAATCAGGGACAAAGCCATCTCAAGGCTGGGGCATATCGCCCTATGAGGAAAAGAATTGTTCCTCTCCATACCTCTAGAGCTTATCCTAACTTTTCAACCAAGGATCCTCTCACAGTCTAGATTCTGAGGCAAGCCATCTCGGGGTCGTCTCATGGCAAGCTATTTTCTTCTCAGCATAGACCTTCCCAAAAATCAGACTGGGGAAGGGGTATTACGCTTGGGGAAAATTCTCAGAAATATTTGGATGAAGCTCGTTTTTCCAACAATCGAAGATCATTCCCTAACAGATGGAAGTTACGTCTTTACCCCCAGCACTTGGTCAGGCGTACCCCTAATCCTCACAGAGTACGAGTATGGGTTTGTTCCCCAGCGAGTCGAGATCTGATTTCTCTCCACCAGGCATATGTGGAATATTCTCCAGCAGGTCGCTCGTGACCCAAACAGTGTAAGATGTGTTCCAGGGAGGTCATGTAGGACCTTTACCCCGTCCTTCAGCAAGAGTTGTTCATCACCAGCAGAGACTTGTTCATCTCCAGTAAAATTTGTAACTCCAGATTTGTTAGTATGCCCCTCAGCAGAGTTGGGATCGTATCTTCCAAAGTTGTTCAGAGTTCTTCTCCCCAACACGGAGCTGTAGTACTCAGACACCAGTTTACGTCAAGCACTGAGGCTCCGGTTAGTACGTTGAGTATTCAGACTCCGGTATAGTGAAAAGGTTCTTTCTACTCGGATGGTATCCAGACCATGGCAGGTTGTGATCGACTCGTCGAAACTAGTGGTATGTTTTCTTTGTAGCTCGAGAAGTATCCAGACCCTGGCTCTCGTTGTTCCCCGGTGGCATCGTCGAACTTCAGTTGTTTGTGTTAAGTTCAAATGGTATTCAGACCCCGATGAGTATATTTGTGATGTATTCCTTCATTCGTTGAGTGTTCAAACTCCGGCGTTTTCCCGATTCGTGATATGTTTACTTGAGTCGTTGAGTGTTCAGACTCCGATAAAATCAAGTGAAGGTCCAAACCCATATTATTGTGTGTGGCTATTCCGTCGAGTATCCAGGCTCCGGTAATCTCCAGTTTGTATTGATTCTTTCTCTCGTCGAGTATCCGGACTCCGGTAAAGACTTCGTGTTGTATTTGTGGTATTCTCTTTTAGTCCGATTTGTTCCGTCAAGTATCCAGGATCCAATTTGTTGCTTCATTGAGTATCCAGGCTCCGGTTTTTCATTTCGTTGAGTTTCCAGGTGTTGCACCCCAAAATTTGACCAACATTTATTTACCCATCAAGAGTTGTATGATACTTTGAAGCTAGCCAAGAGAGTTGTTCAAATGTTCAAGGATTGATATCCTTGTCAGAGAACTCAAGAGATCCTCAAAGGGATTGATTGAAACCAAGGTTGTGTGTCTCATGACTTGAGAGTTGTGGGAGCTCCTCAGATGATTCTGAGACTATGAGGATGGACTTGAAGCTTTGAGAAAGCTTGTGAGATGTCTTGGAAGCCATCATGAAGCCTAGAGAGGTCATTGTACAAGAATTCAGAAGATTCAGCCATGAGTGGTGGAATTAGAGTTTGACTGGGTCAACCCTAGGTCAACTGACGATTTGGAGAGGGTTGAGACCAAGAGCCATGTGATCATGTAATGATGCATTGAAGTGTTATAAAGATGATTCCTAGACCAACTCATCATGATTGTGGAGTTTGAGAAGTTTTAAGCTAGGGTTTCTAAGGATTGACAGTGTAAAATCCCCTAGTTTGATCCCTATCTTCAAGGCAGTTTTAGCTCAAGATGTGATGGTAATCTCATCTTCCCCACAACATGAATGTTGTAGAGCTTGTTCTTAGCTTTAATTTAAGTACTAGAAGTCCTTGATAGGATTTGTAGAGCTCAACTTATGGCTTTGACAAATTACAGGTCATCTGGGGTATGTGAATCTGGGTCCTTGAAAGTCACCCAACTTGCATCCAACTTTTGCCCTAGTAGGATGATTCCTATGAACTCTTGGTCAACATGAATGTTGTAGAGCATCTTCTTAGCTTTCTAGATATTACTAGAAGTCCTTGATAGGATTTGTAGAACTCAAAGTATGGCTTTGGCAAGTCAAGGGCATTTTGGTCATTTGGAGGTTATAGGTCATTTCAAGCATAAGGCCATATCTCCTATTTCCAAGCTTCAAATGGAAAAATCTTCAACATAAAACTTGCTTAGAATGATTTTTTAAGGCTGGTAGGGAGGTCATGAGGTGTTTAAAAGGCTTGTATCAAAAAGTGATAAAAATGGCCTAAAATGGAGGCATAAGTTAAATAAGTTGAAATTGAAAATTGGAAATCACAAGTTATACATCCAAACCATGTTATATAATAGGTCATTTTGACTCCAAAGGACATTCTAAGAACAATGGTTCAGCCACAATTTTGATTTGGGGCTTAGATCATAGGGCTACCTTGGAAATGGCTTACTTGCATCTTAAGGTACCAAAGCAAAACTCAAGAAAACTCAATAAACAAGTTGGTTATGCATTGTAACACATCATAAATCTCATGTGGGGAGAATTTCAAGTCAGTTACAAAGGTCACAAGAGGCTTGGCATGAGATAGCACATAAGGAGAATTGAAATCAAAATGTCATGACATGAGAAGTTCAAATACTCATTGGATGGTCCTAGATGGTTCTAGATGATTCTAAACCACTCTATATAACATGTATAACTTGCTCAGATGCAAGGTTGGTGAGAATTGGTGCAGAGAAGAGAGAGTGAGATCAAGAATCTTCCTTTGCAAGTCAAGTTTCATTTCTTCATTCTTCTTCATTTCCATTCCTTTTTTCTACACAAACACATTCCATAGATCATAGTGAAGCTGTGCAGATTGATTTGAGAGCAAATCCATGGTGAATTGAAGAGTTGGTGATTGAACTTTCAAGGTAGCAAGTCAGAATCGAATTCTGAGATTGAGGCTTCCTCCATCAAATTTGTTGCAAACAGTAGCAAGATTGGCATCTAAGGAAACTTTCTGAAGAGTTTCAAGGTCTGAATTGGAGGATTTCATCATCTGTTCATCAAGATTAACCAGGTTTGCAAATTCTTCATTACACCATGTTTTATGCATAATTAGGTTAGTTTGTTAGTGTAGAAAGGTTAGAGACACATAGGTGATGGATTTTGGAGAGTTTGAAGAGATTTAGTGATGATCAACATGATGACACCATTTCTGTTTGACCTTGTATCTTGCTGAATCTTAGGGGATAATCTTAGTTTAATAGCAAGAAATGTTCAGGGAAGCATGAGGATGAGATTAGGACCTTTAATTTTGAGAATTGTTAAGATTGGTTCTTGATCAATTATTGGAAGTTGCTATCGGGTTCTAGGTTTGAGAGGGTTTCAATAAATTCTGATGCCATGGCTAGATTCCTGATGAAATTTGGAGCAATCTAGGGTTTTTAATTGTTGCATTTGGTGAGGTATTAATGGAGTTCGTGTGTGAGGAAGATGAAGCTTATTGTTCTGCATTTCCATGGAGGTTCCAAGAACCCTAGCTGAAGGTTGAAGACAACCTCCCAGCCATTAGATCAAGCAAGACTCGTTGACTTTGGCCAGATCCAGCGGACACGATTTAATTTCATTTGAGAGGGAAATCTGAGAGGCGAAACGCAGCGTATCACTTAAGTCCTGGCTTGGGCTTAAGTGATCTTTTGATGTCCACACCCCCTTCACGAGGCCCATTGGATCTTGAACTGAAAATCATTGCTATTCTCACCGTGGTTTTTTCTTTTTCTTTATGTTTTTTGATTTAATTTCTGATTAATAAATGGGCCTAGCGCACTTACTTTTTGTACCCCCCATTCTAGGCCCATGCGCGTATTGAACTGCATCTGTTTGCTAGCTGCACCCCATCTCTTCATATTTCATTTTATTTTCCTCCATTTTATTTCAATCTTTGAAAAATCATATCAATTTGAAAACTAAAGATTTTTTAATGGCAATTTTTGCTCCCATTTCATATTCATGTCTAGAAAATTATCAAATAAAAACATTTTCATTTCATGCATTTTTGATATTTTTTTATGTATTTTCTACTTTTATGGCATTTCATTTCTTTTATGTTGATACATGAATTTGTAGAATTTTGTTTAGGTAGTTCCCTTAACATTTTCAGGCCATTCTTTTTAGGATAGTTAGATATAAGTTTTATCTTCCCCCTGGATTTATTCCATAATTTTGTGATGAATTTTAGGTTAGTTTTGATTAGATGACATTAGGTTGTGTAGAATTAGGTCAAACTTCAACATAGGTCCACAATAACATTAGAATTTTGGGTTTATAAATCAAGTTAGACATTGGGGAATATAAGGGTATTAAGGGTAGGTATGTAGGATCCCTTAGAAATTATATTAGGTTTTAATATGGTAGTATACTATTTTTAGATGATTTTTGTAGTTGATGATTGTTTGTGTTGCCCTTGTGGGCTTGTATTTTTATCTGCTTTGCTTTGTGGGTTTGGAGAGCTTGGTATTGTTCTAAGGAGCATTGAGGAGCATAGTAGAAGACTTGAAGATTGATTGATGAGCTTGAGAGCTTGATCTTGTTTGTTTTGTTTATTGTTTTAGGGTTAGGGATTAGGAAGAGTTTAGACCTAGTTAACTTCTTTCTTAAACATGGATGGTATCTTTCACCTCCATTCCTCCCTACGATTCAAAGTCCTTCCATGGTATACACCTCTCTCCTTTGGAGGGATAAGTGATTGTACATAGGAAGTAGAACTTTTGAGGGAACCATTCCTTTGATGTTGAACCCTTATAGGTCACCTTTGGTGGTCAATAAGCAGTTCAATATCCCCAGCTTATCCAGTAAGTGATTTCCTCTGGATTTATTTTCTTGAGAGATGTTGAACTTAAGCTTGAAGATGAAGACTTCATTGAAGAGTATGGAAGAGGATGAATCCTTAAGTATTGCCATTCCAGCTGAAGCTTGAAGAGCAACAAGAGCAAGTTGATACTTGAAGACCCCTGAAGATGAAGTAAAGACTGAAGGATGAAGTTGACACTTCTAAGTGATTGAGATTGATTCTGAAGAGCTGAAGCTTGAACAACAAAGGAAGTTGATACTTGCTTTGATACCTGGAGATCCTGAAGGAGCCAAGTTGATACTCATGATTGATGGTGAAGCCTGAAGGTGGAGCTGATCAAGAAGCTGAAGCTTAAAGGAGAGGATAAGTTGAAACTTATGTTGAAAGGTTGAAACCTGGAAAAGCAAATTGATATTTGTCAAGAGTGATTGAAGTCTGAAGACTGGGTTGCTGTTGGAAGAGCTGAAGCTTGAAGCTGAGAGAGGGGATCTGCTTTCTTCTTTTTCTTTTCTGTATTGATGTGTTTTGTTTGACTTGCTTGATGCATTAGAATAAGTTCATATCTAGAATAAGCAGAATCTAGGAGCATGATTGCACTAGAGGTTGAGTTGCTCCCTCTGCTTGTATTGTTACTGTGTGGCTTTGCTTGCGGGTATTCGGTAGACCCCAGCTCCCTTGCCCATGTGGTTTTTGTTTGCCTGATGGCATTTTATTTCATTTCTTTCTGTATGATTGTAGTTTACTATTCTTGCTTGATAGCATGTTGTTTATATTTCAGTATGATTGCTGTTATCCATTATGGCTTGAGGTTGAGATGAGCTTGTGGAGGCTGAAGCCCCACACACATTTCCTCCCTCACTTGCATTGCATGCATTTTACTGTTAAGCTGATGCTTTGTCTGTTTGGTGTATCATTGACATGATTCCTTAGGACTCTCATTTCCTTTGATAAGGAATTGATGATAGAACTTTAGGTTGAAACCTATGCATGACAACTTCTAGGAGTTCCCTGTTCAAACCTCAACCATAGGATGAATCCATGGCATGACAACAGTAGGACTTGATAGTCTCCCTCCTAGTTGGGCCTGTTCTCTTCTCATCTCAAAATAGTTTAAGATACAGTAATCATGAATGATTTCTTCCGTACGTTACGAGCCTTAAGCTATCTGAGAAAGGATTGTGGGAGAGTTTCTTTTCCACAGTCTGGATGTTTAGTATGGTACCCTTTGGGTGACATGCGACGCATTCACTCTCAGGTCATAGTCTCTAGTGCGATTGAAATCGCAAACACAATAAAAAATACTTCTTTCGTAAAAGACAGGAAATAAACCTTAGTTTCCCGAACTACGTGAGCTATGATCTCTCATGCCTGTTGAGAGTACGTAGGCACAATACTGAAGTATTGGCGAGCTACCTTCCCCCATAACCCTTCGTAGGCCGAACTACGTTGACTCTAATTTCTCGTTCTCTGATGAGAATACGTAGGCATAAATTGCGACGCTTTGCCGAGTCATTTTCTTTTCTTTTTAAGCCAGCCTTGATAGGTAGATAGAATAAAACCAACCCGTCCAAGTAAACACAACAAGCGAGGATCCCGTCGAGTACGACGGACGTGAGGGGTGCTAATACCTTCCCCTTGCGTAACCGACTCCCGAATCCAGACAACGGTTGCGACGACCTTGTTTTACCCTTTTTCGTCAGGTTTTTCCGATCGTTTCCTTTCCCGTTCTGAGGGATAAATAACGAAAGGTGGCGACTCATCTGTTTTGCCGGCACCTTATTTTCGCGCAAGCGACAGCTGGCGACTCTGCTGGGGACTTCAGCGGTTCCCTGCGAGAGTCAATCCTAACGCTTGTATGTTTACTTGTTGGGTTGCATTTATTTATCGCATTTTACTTCTCGCACTTCATTTCCTGCATTTTGTATTCAGTATAATATGATTATCTGTGCCGTTGTGGGATGGGAGTTCCGATGAGTGAGAAGCCAGACCCAGGCTTGAGTGCACCATAGAATTAGTTGTGGAAATTAATGGGCGCGTGCTTGCTTTGCAGGCACTAGTGTCTCATGAAATCCACGCTCAGACGAGGTTCATCCGGTTGGCTTCTCTTTCAACCCTTTGGGTTGAGACGGTTGCTGGTTTGGTGGATTGTCGACTCTGGGGACCGATCATTTGTGATTCAGCCGAGTGAGGCCGCTTCATGAGCTGGTGATGCCACACCTTCTGGGTATCGTATCACCCCTCTTGATTGTCTGTGACGCTGATAAACGCATAGGATGCCGAACTTGAGTCAGTTTAGGTCCATACCTGTGAGCAGGGTTGGGTTTATTGCAGGAAACCTTGACCTTCAGACTACCTGGTTTTCTTGACAGTGAATCAGTTTTGTTGGTACCAGGGTTTCTCAGTTGCAGATTTGTCTGTTCTTGATAGAGCAGGTTTTGATCACAGGATTTTATCATCAGGTGTATGTCTGTTCTTGATAGAGCAGGTTTTGATCAGAGGATCTTATCAGCAGATGTTGTTTGTTCTTGATAGAGCAGATTTTCGATTGGGGTTTGAAGATCTCATCAGCAGATGTTGTTTGTTCTTGATAGAGCAGATTTTTGAGTGGGGTCTGAAGATCTCATCAGCAGACGTTGTTTGTTCTTGATAGGGCAGATTTTTGGGTCTGAAGATCTCATCGGCAGATACTTCTTAATCCTACATCAGAGGTCCTTATTATCAGACATGTGTTCTTGACAGAGCAGAATTATGATCCTATGTATATGGTCCTATCAGATGGTTGTTCTTGGCAGATCAGATTTGTGGTCCTACACCGGGGTTTTCTTCTCATCAGATGCAGTGGTTGTTCTTGATAGAGCAAGATTATGGTTTTGTTGATACAGAATCTCCACAGCACCAGCTGCCTGGATCTCTTATTGCATGACTGCATTTTGCATTAGTTTGCATATTCATTTGCATTTCATTAACGTGTGTCTTTGTTGCAAGTACCGTTTTCCCCGATCCAGGATTTCTTGCCTCCTATTGTATTGTTATGGGCTCTCTGAGGAAGACCGTGGCTTACAAGTTCCCTGTCCCCGGTGTGGTTAAGTTGACTGGTTTGATAGCTCTAGCAGATGATTCTGTAAGGGATGAGTTCAGAAAATCTTATGGCAGGTTGCTCAGTTTGGTTTGTAAGCCTTCTGTGTTCGAGTTGAATGGGTTGCACGCTCTGTTGCAGTTCTACGACCCTCCGCTAAGATGTTTCACTTTTCAGGACTTTGTTCTCGCACCTACGCTGGAAGAGTATGCTGATTTGCTAGGTGTGCATATCAAGAGGCAGATGCCTTTTGTTCACATGGATGCTGAGCCCGATCTGGCTGGTTTAGCTCCTTCACTTCATCTGGACGCCTCCGAGTTAGTATTGACTAGTTGGAACAAGGTTCCTGGGTTCTCCTTGTAGTTTCTGGTGGGTAAGGCTCAGCAGTGTGCCAAGGACGGATGTTGGGCCGCGTTCAATGCCATCCTCGCTCTATGCATATATGGAATCATCCTGTTCCATAACATGCCCAATTTTGTAGACTTTGATGCATTTCACATCTTTGCTTCAGGGAATCCAGTCCCTACCTTGATAGGAGATGTCTATCACTCAGTCCACTACAAAAACGAGAACAGGAGGGGGAATAATGTCTCGTGCTGCGTACCCTTGCTGTACAAATGGCTTGATAGTCATCTTCCCAAGAGGGGTCCTTTTGTCTCGTCTGCAGCCACAACTGAGTGG
Organism: Lathyrus sativus; assembly: GCA_963859935.3. Lineage (NCBI taxonomy): Eukaryota > Viridiplantae > Streptophyta > Magnoliopsida > Fabales > Fabaceae > Lathyrus > Lathyrus sativus. The sequence goes on along the minus strand of OZ012739.1, from coordinate 212,014,250 downwards.
CCTGAGCGTCTGATGAGTTTATCTGCAGAGGATATTGACTGGTTTGACAGAGAAAGATTGGGTACTGAGGTGATCTTCAGTTGCAGCGGGTTTCCTAATGTGCCTTTGATAGGTAGGAAGGGTTGTTTAAACTACAATCCGTCGTTGCTGGTTCGACAGTTCGCGTATGCTTTGAGAACTCCGCCGAAGGATGAAGAGGTACAGGAATCTCTGTACCTCACCGGTCTTCTAGAGGGGGATCTGTTGTCCAAGCTTCAGCGCGCGTGGAATGGTATCAGTAAGCGAGGAAAGCCTTTGCTGGGAAAAACCAACAGTCAAACCTACCCTCCGTATTTGACTTGGATCAGAGCCAGGGCCGATGCTATAGGGATGCCGTTTCCTCATGCCAAGCCAGAAAGCCCTCCAATGATCGAAGAGCCTACTACTGTGCCCATTTAGCAGCATAATCAGGTGTTAGCCGAGCGGGATGAATTGAAGCGGGCGAACGAAGAACTGGAGAAGGAATTAGCTCAGCTCCGAAGCGAGTGGAACGAGGCCGTTCACTCTTTCAAAAGGCAGACAGAGTTGGTGAACCAGCTAGGTACAGACCTGACTAAGCAGATAGCCGAGCGTGAACGCATGGGGCGAGACTTCAAAGCTGTCAACGACGTACTGGCTACGAAGAAGCAGCACTTGGACGAGGCATATTGGAGGATATCCAAGTTCAACCAGCACTGGAAGACCTCCCTGGCCACCAGGAAAGAGCGGGAGGATAAGCTGATGCTGCAGATCTCCAAGCTGGAAGCCCAGATGAAGGACAGTGAGCAGAGGTTTGATGAAGAAACCGCCCGCAGATACGCCGCCGAAGGCCAGCTCAACAAAGCTCTCGCTAACCTGAAGGAACGCAAGCTGGCTTTTGAGTCCAAGAAGCGGAAGTTAGAAGATTGCTTCGGCGAAGGAGCATGGGAAGGTTCGGTTGAAGGACTTCAGTATACCATTGTGCAAAGGGAGTTACTCGTCGAGGGGTTGCTCACTCTGCCAGATCATCCAGAGACGAAAGAGTTGTTAGAAGAGTATCACGCCCGTGGCCGTACTTGACTATTTATATTCATTTTGTTTTGATTATTGTTGTATGCTGACCATCACCAGGCTTGTTGGATGAGGTCACACTGTTGATTCATCTTGTACTCGCTGATGCTATGTACTGCCTTGATAGGCTTTCTTTATATATGAGATTGTTGTTTCCATGATTGGACTCAGACTTCTTCTTCTTATTATTATCAGCACTAGCACTCAGGCACTAGGATCGGGGGGGATCTCCCTAACACACAGACACACGCATGCATTTGCATGACGAGCATTTTGTTGTTTTTCCTAACCCTTTTGTGTTTCCCAGGTTTTTTCAGGTTTACAGGTGTCCCAGGCTGTTCCCGGTGACTCCAGGATTGATCAGAGACTAATTCACCGTTATCCAACTAGAGCTAATCAGACCAGGATCATGGATCAAGTGCAAACAGATGTTCAGGAGCTCCGCGAGAGGATGGATCGCTTCATGGAGCTCATGCAAGTGGTCGCCAATGGCCAAGACCAGCTCAGAACTTTGGTCCAGCCTTTGATCTCCAGGGTTGATGGCAACGGCATACTCCACGGTGGGACCGTGCCTACTCCTCCACCAGTTGATACTCCACAGAATGGTGTCCCGTGGCCGGGGGCAACGGCAGTGCTAATGGTAATGTGATGGCCAACATCGGACTCAATACGGCGGGCGTCGGTAATGGGAGTCTGGGAGCTAATGTCAATATCGGGCCGGGCACCGACAATGCAGGCGTCGAGAATCTGTTGGTGCCTCAGCCGTGGCTTGAGGATCATCAGGATGATGTGTTCTCTCAAAGAGGCGTTGAGGGGGAGCTGAATGCTGAAGCACGACTCAGATTCAAAGCACTTGAAGATAAAATGAGAGATATTGAGAATCAGAATACTTTGGGCGTTGATATGTCCAAGCTGGGATTAATTGCTGATTTCAAGGTACCTCCTAAGTTCAGGGTGCCTGACTTTGAGAAATATAAGGGCACCACTTGCCCTCGTGTCCACCTGATATCGTACTACAGAAAGATGTCTGCTTATTCCGAAGACGAGAAGTTGCTGATGCACTTCTTCCAGGACAGTCTTTCCGGGCCATCCCTCGAGTGGTACATGGGCTTGGAGCCCGCTAGCGTGCGCACATGGAAGGATCTCACTGAAGCGTTTGTCCACCATTACCAGTACAATAGTGACTTGGCCCCGAACCGAGTCCAGCTGCAGAACCTATCACAGAGGAATAATGAATGATTTAAGGAGTACGCCCAGCGGTGGCGTGAGTTGGCATCTCGGGTTCAGCCGCCGATGGTTGAACGCGAACTCGTGCAGATGTTTGTTGCCACCCTCCCAGGGGTTTACTATGAAAAGTTAGTCAGCGGTATGTCTGGGACGTTCTCAGCTCTCATTATCATGGGCGAGCACGTCGAGAATGGAATTAAGATCGGGAAAATTCAAGGTGAGTCATCCTCAGATGGAGGAGGTGGAAAGAAACCTTATGCTGGTAAGAGGCGAGAAGGAGAAGCGAGCGCTGTGACCAATGCTCGAAGGAAGGGCAAGGGCCCTCAGCAGCAGATAGCCAGTATAAATATCCCAGCAGCTCCGCAGCAGCAGCAACAGCCGAATCAACAGGGATATAGAAAGTACCAGAACCGGGCATCTTTAGCAAACCGTCACTTCGAGGCACCGCCCATGTCATACGCGCAACTCCTGCAGACTTTGCTTCAGCTTCAGTTGGTTCAGAAGAGGACGATGGCTCCCTTGACAGGAGCACCTCCACCAGGGTACGACGCAAATTCCACTTGCGACTTCCACTCAGGGGCACCAGGCCACACGATCGAGAACTGCAAAGCCTTCAAGCACAAGGTGCAGGACCTGGTAGATGCCAAGATTATCAACTTCTCTGATAATGTGCCCAATGTCACGAAGAATCCTATGCCGAATCATAGGGGAGGCGGAGTGAACGCCATTATCGAAGAAGAGAGTGCAGATTTGTTGACTGATGTCAAAGACATAAAGACGCCGCTTAGCTTCGTTAAAGCTAAGTTGCTGAAAAAAGGGTTCTTTCCAGGGTGCGGAGAGTTATGTATGGACTGTGCCACACATTCTGATGGATGTGAGCAGTTGGTAGAAGGAATTCAAAGTCTGATGACTGAGGGGATTCTGCAGTTTAGCCGGAAGGCTGAATGTGTATCAGGAGAGGTAGTGTTGAAGCAGGCCGATGAAGTCGCCACCATCACCATCCCTCGCCAGCCAATAACCATTTCTGCGCCCAGACCGCCTACCATCACCATCACCAAAGCTGGACCGATACCATTCGAGAGCACTAACGTCATTCCATGGCACTATGGAGCTGAAGTCTATTGCAACGGACAGAGGTTGGAGCTGGAACTGTATGGGTCGACTGCGGAGAATCTCGCAGGAATCAGTGGTATTACCCGTAGCGGAAGAGTGTTTGCGCCACCAGAGGTTGTGGCAGATAAAGCGGTCAGGGCTGATGCGGCCGATAAGGGTAAAAGCAAAGTCGTCGAGGAGGTCCCGTGTGGGGTAGAGAAAGATTTGCTGGTTAAAGATGCCGAGGAGTTTATGCGGTTGATCAAAAAGAGCGACTACAGGATTGTAGACCATCTCCATCAGACGCCTTCGAAGATTTCTATTCTCAACCTGTCGCTGTGTTCTGAAGCGCACCGCAACGCGCTACTGAAGGTATTGAACGCTGCCTACGTACCGCAAGAGATATCGGTGAATCAGCTAGAAGAGGTGGTAGCCCACGTTAATGCTGGCAATGGGCTAGGTTTCACAGACTTGGAGCTGACGCCAAAAGGGAGGAATCACAATAGCGCCCTGCACATCTCGATAGAGTGTAGGGGCACAATCATGTCGCACGTGCTGGTAGACACGGGTTCGTCGCTTAATGTTCTTCCGAAGAAGGCATTAATGAAGTTGGACACTCGCGGATTGCTCTGCACACCCAGTGATCTGGTGGTGAAGGCGTTCGACGGAACTAAACGCCACGTTTTCGGAGAGGTGACCCTGCCAATCCAAGTCGGTCCGGAAACGTTCGACACGGTCTTTTATATCATGGACATCATGCCTGCCTACAGTTGTCTCTTGGGCCGGCCATGGATCCATGCTGCTGGTGCCGTGACCTCCACGTTGCACCAAAAGCTCAAATATGTTGTCGGGGGAAGCATCGTAACCGTGTGCGGTGAGGAGGACATAATGGTGAGCCATTTGTCATCCTTTAAGTATGTGGAAATGGATGGCGAAATCCATGAGACTCTCTGTCAAGCATTTGAAACTGTCAAGGTGAAAGAGGTAGCTCCTGTAGTCACAGAGAAGCCAGAGATGAATCTCTCCTCGTTCAAAGAAGCTCGGGCCGTTGTCCAAGCTGGATCTACCCCAGGCTGGGGGCGTATTTTGGAGATACCCAACAAGCAGGATAAGTTTGGGTTGGGATATTCTCTTGAAGCTGAAGCTTCTTCTTCTTTGTCTAGCAGTGCGTCACAGGGTAAGGGGCCGATCCTATTTACCAGTGGCGGAATGATTTTCGAAAGCATCAACGCGGTGTCTGAAGACAGCGGGGATAGTGATTGTGACCTCGACTCTTTGATTCAGCCAAGCAAGCCAGGCGAGGGCCTCAACAATTGGACCATCAAGGATATCATCCAGATGACAAGTGAAGAGTAATGATTTACTTTTTCCAATCATTATACAACCCTATGTCCTACCCGGGGCATAGTGGTTTTATTTTTAGGGCCTTGTTGGATTATGTACATGCATTTTGTTAATAAATCAAAGGCGTTTTCTTCGTATTCAAATATTGTGATCTCTGTTATTCCTGTTTTTATATTTGTTTTGAAAAACAGTAAAATGGCAATGGGGTTTGTGCTAACCTGCACATCCTTGTTTAAACTTAACCCTTGTTATTGCAGGATCCACATAACAGATGACATTGACTCTGGACCTTCTACGGCTCACTTCGACTTCGAATGCCCGATCTATCAAGCCGAGGAAGAGATTGATGAAGACGAAGACCTTCCTGAAGAGTTGGCCCGCTTGTCGAAACAAGAGGAGAAAGTTATTCTTCCTCATGAAGAGGAGATTGAGATCGTAAATCTGGGTTCTGAAGAGCTCGTCAGAAACGTCAGGATAGGGGTTGTGCTGCAGAGTGATGTCAAGCAGAGATTGGTCGAGATGCTTCGAGAGTATAGTGACGTCTTTGCTTGGTCATACAAAGATATGCCCGGACTTGACATGGACATTGTGGTCCACCACTTGCCGCTGCGAGAAGATTGCCCTCCCGTTAAGCAGAAGCTTAGGAGGACGAGACCAGACATGGCCGTCAAGATCAAAGAAGAAGTGCAGAAACAGCTTGATGCTGGCTTCTTAGCGGTCACCACTTACCCTCCGTGGGTCGCCAACATAGTGCCTGTACCGAAGAAGGACGGTAAGGTACGAATGTGCGTCGATTATCGGGATTTGAATAGGGCGAGCCCTAAAGATGATTTCCCGTTGCCTCATATCAATGTGTTGGTCGACAACACAACCCAGTTCTCCGTGTTTTCGTTCATGGATGGCTTCTCCGGTTACAATCAGATCAAGATGGCGCCGGAGGACATGGAGAAAACGACGTTTGTCACCCCCTGGGGAACATTTTGCTATAAGGTAATGCCCTTCGGTCTGAAGAACGCAGGGGCCACTTACCAACGAGCAATGGTGACTTTGTTTCATGATATGATTCATCATGAGATTGAGGTCTATGTTGATGGCATGATTGCGAAGTCCCAAACGGAGGAAGAGCATCTGGTCAACTTATTGAAGCTTTTTGAGAGGCTTAGGAAATTCAAGTTGAGGCTGAATCCTAACAAATGTACTTTCGGAGTACGGTCCGGAAAGTTACTGGGGTTTATCGTGAGTGAACGAGGCATCGAGGTTGATCCTGCGAAAATAAAAGCCATTCAAGAAATGCCAGCGCCGAAAACAGAAAAAGAAGTTCGTGGTTTCTTGGGTAGAATAAACTACATTGCAAGGTTTATCCCTCAGCTCACGGCCACGTGTGAACCGATGTTCAAGCTTTTAAAGAAAGATCAGGAAATTATCTGGAACGAGGATTGCCAGAAGGCATTCGATAAGATAAAGCAGTATCTTCAAGAACCCCCAATCTTGATACCCCAGTGGCTGGACGACCATTAATCATGTACTTGACAGTTCTTGAGAATAGTATGGGGTGTGTTCTCGGTCAGCACGAAGAGACGGGCAGAAAGGAGCATGCCATCTACTATTTGAGTAAGAAGTTCACGGACTGTGAATCTCGCTACTCGATGCTGTAGAAGACGTGTTGTGCACTAGCTTGGGCTGCCAAACGTTTACGACAGTACATGCTCAATCACACCACTATGCTAATTTCGAAGATGGATCCAATCAAGTACGTCTTCGAGAAGCAGGCTCTTTCGGGTAGGATTGCCAGATGGCAAATGGTGTTAACGGAATATGATATTCAGTACGTATCCTAGAAGGCCATCAAGGGAAGCGTATTGTCTGATTACCTTGCCGAACAGCCGATCGAAGATTACCAGCCGATGAAATTCGAATTCCCTGATGAGGATATTATATTTCTCAAAGCGAAGGATTGCGATGAGCCGTTGCCCGACGAGGGGCCAGATAGGAAATCCCAGTGGAAATTGATATTTGACGGGGCTGTTAATTCCTATGGAAGTGGCATCGGGGCTATCATCACGACTCCCCACGGATCCCATATCCCGTTTACTGCGAGACTGACGTTTCCAGTCACCAATAATGAGGCGGAGTACGAAGCATGCATCATGGGTCTAGAAGAGGCAATTGATTTGAGAATCAAGAATCTAGACGTATATGGTGACTCAGTGCTTGTGATCAACCAAATTAAGGGGGAGTGGGAGACTCGTCAATCGAATTTGGTGCCGTACATGAATTATGCCAGAAGGCTACTTCCGTTCTTTGATCGAGTGGAACTCCATCACGTGCCCAGGGCTGAAAATCAGATGGCTGATGCTTTAGCCACGTTGGCTTCAATGTATAAAGTCAATTTTTGGAATGAGGCTCCAAGAATTGTACTGTCTCGTCTTGATAGACCGGCATTTGTCTTTGCAATCGAGGAAGCCGCCGACGGCAAGACATGGTTCCATGACATCCAGACTTTCCTTATGACTAAGGAATATCCTGCGGGTGCGTCAACCCAGGATAAGAAGACTCTGAGGAGGCTGTCTGGAAACTTTTATCTCAATCCTGATGGAGTGTTGTATAAGAGAAATCACGATCTCGTGCTACTCAGATGTGTAGATGAGAAAGAGGCGAGTATGCTCATGGAAGAAGTCCATGAAGGCACATTTGGTACGCACGCCGACGAGCATGCTATGACGAGGAAGATCCTGAGAGCAGGATACTACTGGATGACGATGGAGTCAGATTGCTTCAGATTCGCGAAGAGATGTCATAAATGCCAGATTTATGCTGATAAAGTTCATGTGCCGCCGTGCCCGTTGAATGTCATGTCCTCCCCGTGGCCGTTCTCCATGTGGGGCATCGACATGATAGGCAAGATCGAGCCTACTGCATCTAACGGTCATCGCTTCATTCTGGTAGCTACCGACTACTTCACCAAGTGGGTGGAGGCAGCCTCGTATGCTAATGTGACCAAGCAGGTGGTAGCTAAATTCATAAAGAGGGACATCATCTGTCGTTACGGAATTCCCGAGCGGATCATTACTGATAATGGTTCGAACCTGAATAACAAGATAATGAAGGAGCTGTGCCAGAGTTTCAAGATTGAACACCACAACTCATCTCCTTACCGGCCGAAGATGAATGGTGCCGTTGAAGCGGCCAACAAGAACATAAAGAAGATTGTTCAGAAGATGGTTGTGACCTACAAAGATTGGCACGAGATGCTGCCGTTTGCACTGCACGGTTATCGTACGACGGTCCGTACGTCAACCGGGGCAACTCCTTTCTCCTTAGTGTACGGTATGGAAGCTGTCCTACCGTTAGAAGTGGAGATCCCTTCTTTGCGAGTTTTGGTTGATGTGAAACTCGACGAGGCAGAATGGATTACGAACCGACTGAACCAACTCAGCCTGATGGATGAGAAGAGGTTAGCATCGATTGCATTTGGTCGTCTGTACCAAAGCCGAATGAAGAAAGCTTATGATAAGAAGGTGCGTCCTAGAAGCTTTCAGACGGGTGATCTCGTCCTGAAGAAGATTCTTCCTCCACACTCCGATCACCGGGGCAAGTGGACTTCGAATGACGAAGGTTCGTACGTCGTCATCAAGGTCTTCTCGGGAGGAGCTTTGTTGTTATCCACGATGGATGGTGAAGATTTTGCATCCCCGGTGAACGCGGACGCAGTTAAAAAATACTTTGCTTGAAAGCGACCCGCTGGACAAAAAAGAGAGTCCAGGCAAAAAAGGGGCATCCCGGCGAACCAAAAACAGAATAAAAGGTTCGGGCAAAAATTAGGGATATAAATTGAAAAAGGTACACTCGCGAAGTCGAAAACCTACACTGGGCGGCTTCGGCAAAAAAGGGTATCCCGGTGAACTGAAAACCCGCAAAGGGCGCTTCACGCAAAAGTTAGGGATTTGAAAAAGCAAATGACTGCGTTCCGCGTGTGGACTTTCATTGTTTAGTGGTCTGGAGGACCTGAAGGCCGTTCATCTGAATCAATCTCTTCCGAAGCTGAAGCGTCGGAGAAGTACCGAAGTCGATGGGTCATAGAGGGATCAACTCACGGTGTTCGTCTACGCCTCGTTGCCGACATTTGTATATACTGATGTATATTTATGTTTTATTTTTGCGCGGCTTCCTCGTTCCAGGAGCTTGCATCTGTTGTAAAACATTTTTTACCCATTCAAGGGTTCGTTATCAATAAAAAGCATACTATTCAGCAATTCTGTTTGCCTGTTTAGCATTTATCTGTTTTGTTTGCGAAAAAGAACGCCGATGTTTTTGATAAAATGCGCATATATAAACTTACTGGCCTAGGCCACTGATTGTTGAAGCAATTAATTACTTGAATATTGTCACGAGATAATAACCTTGATAGGTCCCTTTGAAAAGGGTATCTTGTCTGTTTGTTTGTGTTGTTACAGGTATAGCATATTCCAGACAGTGCGCCGTGCGCATCCCTGAAGCAGGATGATTCCTCCTTCTCCAGCAGAGTTCAGTAGCCTCTCCCTGCAGAGTCTGAACGCGAGATAATGAGCATTGATATGTCTCCCCAGGCAGAGAAGATCCTCTCCCCAAGCAGATGCATCCTGAAGGAAAGGCACCCCCCCAGCTGAGTCGGGCGCCGAAGCACGTGTTCATCCCCCAGCACCGGGTCACAAGTGCAGGTTTCGTAGGAAACTATTCGTTCACCGAAGTATGCAACAACTAATAGACCAGACTGAAGTCTCCAGCGGAATTGAAATTCCTCATCAGAGTCGTACTCTCCCTCGAAGTCGGATGATTCCTTCTTCCCCAGGGGAATTGAAATTCCCCCGCAGAGTTGTACTCTCCAGCGAAGCAGAACGATTTCTCCTTCCTCAGCTGAGTTTGCAGATACCCAAGAGAGCCGAACCCTTGGAAGCTGCTCAAGCCATGATTGGTTTTCCCCTGTGGAGTGTTGATCAACTGAAGTTGTTTCCCCACAGAGTCGTCATCTCCAGAGAAGTAGCCATGCAGGCCATCCAGGTTACTCCCGCGATTGACATCGCTTTCCCTCAGCAGGTCCAAGTTCTCATAGAGCTTTGTTCCCCTGCAGCAATCAACTGAAGTTGTTTTCCCCACAGCAATCAACTGAAGTTGTGTCCCTTGCGGAGTCCAATTGATATTGGCATGACCATGTTCTCCTCAGCAGGATGATTCCTCTATCTGAGTAGTTCTTTCTCCTTGATAGGAGGATTCCCCTTCGGCATTTATTTTGCTGACGGGATCGCATCATTTTGCATGATTACATAGCATTTACGCATAGCATGTCCACCGTGTGGAGCCTTGTGCCATGGCCGAAGCATATGCATAATAAACATGATCTAGGTTGTTACCGTTCTTGTTTCGCAGGTGTTCCTCCGCAGAATTGACGGCTCAGGATGATTCCTGACATTCTCCCCAACGAAGTCGCTTGCTCAAGATGATTCTTGGATCCCCGGCGAAGTCTTCGGTTCAAGATGATTCTTGAATTCCTCAGCAGGGTCGTCTGCTTAAGATGATTCTTAAGTACCCAGTGTAGTCTCTAGAGTTGGTTGCTCAAGCTGATGCTAAGAGTCCCCAGTAAAGGTTTCCCAGGATGATTCCTGAAATCCCCAACAGAGTGTTCGCTCCGGATGATTCCTGAAACCTCCAGAATGGTTACCGGTGCAAGATGATTCGTGAAGGTCCCCGACGGAGTTACTTGTCTAAGATGATTCTTGAAGTCCTCAGCAGAGTTGATTCATCCAGAATGATTTCTGGACCCCCGGAGCGGAGTTACTTGATAGTTCTCCAAAATCCCCAGCGGTGAAGCGTCCTCCCCAGCAGGTTTCTAACGGCAAAGTTTAAACCTCCTTTGAAGACTCCATGATTGAAGTCCGACCGTGTTAATGAAGCAGTTCTCTCAGCGGATGCAGAGTGCCTGATGGCAGTGGTTTAGATATTCCCAGTTGGCTCATGATTGACCAAGAGTTCTATTCTTGACTTGCTGATGAAGTCCGACTGATGCCCGACAGTAATGCAGAATGCCTGATGGCATGATCAACCTGATGGTTGAAGTCTGGCTGATGCCCGACAGATGTCTTTGAATGCATGATGGCATGATCAACCTGAGGGTTGAAGTCCGGCTGATGCCCGACAGTTTCTTTGGATGCCTGATGGCATGATTGACTATGTATTACCGGTTACCGTGTGACCAATTCCCCAATGGAGTTTCTTCACCCTGACGGCGAGGTCAGACGATGTTGAGAGTTGACGGAGAAGTCAGATTATGTTGAGTACTTGACGGCGATGTCGGGTGTTTCTCAGAGTTATAGTTGGTTGACGGCGATGTCAGATTCTTTGATGTCCCAGCGGCGAGGTTGGATGTTTGGTTGACGGCGATGTCAGATTCTTTGACGCCCCAGCGGCGAGGTTGGATGTTTGGTTGATGGCGATGTCAGCTTCTTTGATGTCCCAGCGGCGAGGTTGGATGTTTGGTTGACGGCGATGTCAGATTTCTTTAGTTCTCCAGCAGCGATGTTGGATATTTGTTTCTGGCGGCGATGTCAGGTGATTTAGTTTTCCAGCGGCGATGTTGGGTGTTTTGGCCGTCCGACAGCGATGTCAGACGCTTTGTTTTCATGAGTACTTGACGGCGAGGTCAGGTGTCTGATGACAATGATAGAGGAATTTAATGTGGATAACTGACGACAAGGTTCAGATCAGTATGTCTCCAGCTAGTTGCCGTGCAGCTATTATTTCAGCGTTCGAAGATCTGTTCCCACCAGAGGACCGTGTACTTGTGCAGTTGGAAAATTTCCAGGTTTATCGGTATTCAACCGTCTCGCACCTTGATTGGCTGAGAGCCGTTCTCTCCTCACCCAGTCAGGTTCAAGCCGTTTGAATAGGGGCAGCTGTTGCACCCCAAAATTTGACCAACATTTATTTACCCATCAAGAGTTGTATGAGACTTTGAAGCTAGCCAAGAGAGTTGTTCAAATGTTCAAGGATTGATATCCTTGTCAGAGAACTCAAGAGATCCTCAGAGGGATTGATTGAAACCAAGGTTGTGTGTCTCATGACTGGAGAGTTGTGGGAGCTCCTCAGATGATTCTGAGACTATGAGGATGGACTTGAAGCTTTGAGAAAGCTTGTGAGATGTCTTGGAAGCCATCATGAAGCCTAGAGAGGTCATTGTACAAGAATTCAGAAGATTCAGCCATGAGTGGTGGAATTAGGGTTTGACTGGGTCAACCCTAGGTCAACTGACGATTTGGAGAGGGTTAAGACCTAATCCAAGAGCCATGTGATCATGGAATGATGCATTGAAGTGTTATAAAGATGATTCCTAGACCAACTCATCATGATTGAGGAGTTTGAGAAGTTTTAAGCTAGGGTTTCTAAGGATTGACAGTGTAAAATCCCCTAGTTTGATCCCTATCTTCAAGGCAGTTTTAGCTCAAGATGTGATGGTCATCTCATCTTCCCTACAACATGAATGTTGTAGAGCTTGTTCTTAGATTTAATTTGAGTACTAGAAGTCCCTGATAGGATTTGTAGTGCTCAACTTATGGCTTTGACAAATTACAGGTCATCTGGGGTATGTGAATCTGGGTCCTTGAAAGTCACCCAACTTGCATCCAACTTTTGCCCTAGTAGGATGATTCCTATGAACTCTTGGTCAACATGAATGTTGTAGAGAATCTTCTTATATTTATAGAGAGTACTAGAAGTCCTTGATAGGATTTGTAGAACTCAAATTATGGCTTTGGCAAGTCAAGGGCATTTTGGTCATTTGGAGGTTATAGGTCATTTCAAGCATAAGGCCATATCTCCTATTTCCAAGCTTCAAATGGAAAAATCTTCAACATCAAACTTGCTTAGAATGATGTTTTAAGGCTAGTAGGTAGGTCATGAGATGTTGAAAAGGCTTGTATCAAAAAGTGATAAAAATGGCCTAAAATGGAGGCATAAGTTAAATAAGTTGAAATTGAAAATTGGAAATCACATGTTATACATCCAATTCATGTCATATAATAGGTCATTTTGACTCCAAAGGACATTCTAAGAACAATGGTTCAGCCACAATTTTGATTTGGGGCTTAGATCATAGGGCTGCCTTGGAAATGGCTTACTTGCATCTTAAGGTACCAAAGCAAAACTCAAGAAAACTCAATAAACAAGTTGGTTATGCATTGTAACACATCATAAATCTCATGTGGGGAGAATTTCAAGTCAGTTACAAAGGTCACAAGAGGCTTGGCATGAGATAGCACATAAGGAGAATTGAAATCAAAATGTCATGACATGAGAAGTTCAAATACTCATTGGATGGTCCTAGATGGTTCTAGATGATTCTAAACCACTCTATATAACATGTATAACTTGCTCAGATGCAAGGTTGGTGAGAATTGGTGCAGAGAAGAGAGAGTGAGATCAAGAATCTTCCATTACAAGTCAAGTTTCATTTCTTCATTCTTCTTCATTTCCATTCCTTTTTTCTACACAAACACATTCCATAGATCATAGTGAAGCCATGCAGACTGATTTGAGAGCAAATCCATGGTGAATTGAAGAGTTGGTGATTGAACTTTCAAGGTAGCAAGTCAGAATCGAATTCTGAGATTGAGGCTTCCTCCATCAAATTTGTTGCAAACAGTAGCAAGATTGGCATCTAAGGAAACTTTCTGAAGAGTTTCAAGGTCTGAATTGGAGGATTTCATCATCTGTTCATCAAGATTAACCAGGTTTGCAAATTCTTCATTACACCATGTTTTATGCATAATTAGGTTAGTTTGTTAGTATAGAAAGGTTAGAGACACATAGGTGATGGATTTTGGAGGGTTTGAAGAGATTTAGTGATGATCAACATGATGACACCATTTCTGTTTGACCTTGTATCTTGCTGAATCTTGGGGGATAATCTTAGTTTAATAGCAAGAAATGTTCAGGGAAGCATGAGGATGAGTTAGGACCTTTAATTTTGAGAATTGTTAAGATTGGTTCTTGATCAATTATTGGAAGTTGCTATCGGGTTCTAGGTTTGAGAGGGTTTCAATAAATTCTGATGCCATGGCTAGATTCCTGATGAAATTTGGAGCGATCTAGGGTTTTTAATTGTTGCATTTGGTGAGGTATTAATGGAGTTCGTGTGTGAGGAAGATGAAGCTTATTGTTCTGCATTTCCATGGAGGTTCCAAGAACCCTAGCTGAAGGTTGAAGACAACCTCCCAGCCATTAGATCAAGCAAGACTCGTTGACTTTGGCCAGATCCAGCGGACACGATTTAATTTCATTTGAAAAGGAAATCTGAGAGGCGAAACACAGCGTATCACTTAAGTCCTGGCTTGGGCTTAAGTGATCTTTTGATGTCCACACCCCCTTCACGAGGCCCATTGGATCTTGAACTGAAAATCATTGCTATTCTCACCGTGGTTTTTTCTTTTTCTTTATGTTTTTTGATTTAATTTTTTATTAATAAATGGGCCTAGCGCACTTACTTTTTGTACCCCCCATTCTAGGCCCATGCGCGTATTGAACTGCATCTGTTTGCTAGCTGCACCCCATCTCTTCATATTTCATTTTATTTTCCTCCATTTTATTTCAATCTTTGAAATATCATATCAATTTGAAAACTAAAGATTTTTTAATGGGAATTTTTGCTCCCATTTCATATTCATGTCTAGAAAATTATCAAATAAAAACATTTTCATTTCATGCATTTTTGATATTTTTTATGTATTTTCTACTTTTATGGCATTTCATTTCTTTTATGTTGATACATGAATTTGTAGAATTTTGTTTAGGTAGTTCCCTTAACATTTTCAGTCCATTCTTTTTAGGATAGTTAGATATAAGTTTTAGCTTCCCCCTGGATTTATTCCATAATTTTTTGATGAATTTTAGGTTAGTTTTGATTAGATGACATTAGGTTGTGTAGAATTAGGTCAAACTTCAACATAGGTCCACAATAACATTAGAATTTTGGGTTTCTAAATCAAGTTAGACATTGGGGCATATAAGGGTGTTAAGGGTAGGTATGTAGGATCCCTTAGAAATTATATTAGGTTTTAATATAGTAGTATACTATTTTTAGATGATTTTTGTAGTTGATGATTGTTTGTGTTGCCCTTGTGGGCTTGTATTTTTATCTGCTTTGCTTTGTGGGTTTGGAGAGCTTTGTATTGTTCTAAGGAGCATTGAGGAGTATAGTAGAAGACTTGAAGATTGATTGATGAGCTTGAGAGCTTGATCTTGTTTGTTTTTTTTATTATTTTAGGGTTAGGGATTAGGAAGAGTTTAGACCTAGTTAACTTCTTTCTTAAACATGGATGGTATCTTTCACCTCCATTCCTCCCTATGATTCAAAGTCCTTCCATGGTATACACCTCTCTCCTTTGGAGGGATAAGTGATTGTACCTAGGAAGTAGAACTTTTGAGGGAACCATTCCTTTGATGTTGAACCCTTATAGGTCACCTTTGGTGGTCAATAAGCAGTTCAATATCCCCAGCTTATCCAGTAAGTGATTTCCTCTGGTTTGATTTTCTTGAGAGATGTTGAACTTAAGCTTGAAGATGAAGACTTCATTGAAGAGTATGGAAGAGGATGAATCCTTAAGTATTGCCATTCCAGCTGAAGCTTGAAGAGCAACAAGAGCAAGTTGATACTTGAAGACCCCTGAAGATGAAGTAAAGACTGAAGGATGAAGTTAACACTTCTAAGTGATTGAGATTGATTCTGAAGAGCTGAAGCTTGAAGAACAAAGGAAGTTGATACTTGCTTTGATACCTGGAGATCCTGAAGGAGCCAAGTTGATACTCATGATTGATGGTGAAGCCTGAAGGTGGAGCTGATCAAGAAGCTGAAGCTTAAAGGAGAGGATAAGTTGAAACTTATGTTGAAAGGTTGAAACCTGGAAAAGCAAATTGATATTTGTCAAGAGTGATTGAAGTCTGAAGACTGGGTTGCTGTTGGAAGAGCTGAAGCTTGAAGCTGAGAGAGGGGATCTGCTTTCTTCTTTTTCTTTTCTGTATTGATGTGTTTTGTTTGACTTGCTTGATGCATTAGAATAAGTTCATATCTAGAATAAGCAGAATCTAGGAGCATGATTGCACTAGAGGTTGAGTTGCTCCCTCTGCTTGTATTGTTACTGTGTGGCTTTGCTTGCGGGTATTCGGTAGAGCCCAGCTCCCTTGCCCATGTGGTTTTTGTTTGCCTGATGGCATTTTATTTCATTTCTTTCTGTATGATTGCAGTTTACTGTTCTTGCTTGATAGCATGTTGTTTATATTTCAGTATGATTGTTGTTATCCATTCTGGCTTGAGGTTGAGATGAGCTTGTGGAGGCTGAAGCCCCACACACATTTCCTCCCTCACTTGCATTGCATGCATTTTACTGTTAAGCTGATGCTTTGTCTGTTTGGTGTATCATTGACATGATTCCTTAGGACTCTCATTTCCTTTGATAAGGAATTGATGATAGAACTTTAGGTTGAAACCTATGTATGACAACTTCTAGGAGTTCCCTGTTCAAACCTCAACCATAGGATGAATCCATGGCATGACAACAGTAGGACTTGATAGTCTCCCTCCTAGTTGGGCCTGTTCTCTTCTCATCTCAAAACAGTTTAAGATACAGTAATCATGAATGATTTCTTTCGTACGTTACGAGCCTTAAGCTATCTGAGAAAGGATTGTGGGAGAGTTTCTTTTCCACAGTCTGGATGTTTAGTATGGTACCCTTTGGGTGACATGCGACGCATTCACTCTCAGGTCATAGTCTCTAGTGCGATTGAAATCGCAAACACAATAAAAAACACTTCTTTCGTAAAAGACAGGAAATAAACCGTAGTTTCTCGAACTACGTGAGCTCTGATCTCTCATGCCTGTTGAGAGTACGTAGGCACAATACTGACGTATTGGCGAGCTACCTTCCCCCATAACCCTTCGTAGGCCGAACTACGTTGACTCTGATTTCTCGTTCTCTGATGAGAATACGTAGGCATAAAGTGTGACGCTTTGCTGAGTCATTTTCTTTTCTTTTTAAGCCAGCCTTGATAGGTAGATAGAATAAAACCAACCCGTCCAAGTAAACACAACAAGCGAGGATCCCGTCGAGTATGACGGACGTGAGGGGTGCTAATACCTTCCGATGCGTTTTCGTCCGTCGAGTATCCAGGCTCCGGTTTATCGCGTCGTTGAATGTTCAGACTCCGGTGTGTTTTCGTTGAGTATCTAGGCTCCGGTTTATCGCTTCGTTGTGTTTCTAGACTCCAGTGTGTTTTCGTCGAGTATCCAGGCTCCGGTTTATCGCTTCGTTGAGTGTTCAGACTCTGGTGTGTTTTCGTTGAGTATCCAGGCTCCGCTTTATCACTTCGTTGAGTTTCCAGACTTCGGTGTGTTTTCGTTGAGTATCCAGGCTCCGGTTTATCGCTTCGTTGAGTGTTCAAACTCCGGTGTGTTTTCGTTGAGTATCCAGGCTCCAGTTTATCGCTTCGTTGAGTTTCCAGGCTCCGGTGTGTTGTCGTCGAGTATCCAGGCTCCGGTTTATCGCTTCGTTGAGTATTCAGACTCCGGTGTGTTTTCGTTGAGTATCCACGCTCCGATTTATCGCTTCGTTAAGTTTCCAGGCTCCGGTGTGTTTTCGTTGAGTATCCAGGCTCCGGTTTGTTGCGTTGAGTGTTCAGACGCCGATGTGTTACGTTGAGCGTTCAGGCCCCGGCTCCGCCGTTGAATACCCAGATTCCGGTGAAATTTTCAATTTATAATGTTTTGGTTTGTCCGTTGAGTGTTCGGACTCCGATAAAGGCTGTGGGATATACGGATCCTAGTAAGTGTTGGTACTCTCTCTCCGTTGAATGTCCAGATTCCGGTGAACATTCGTTTTGTGATGTATTGCTTCGTCCGTCGAGTATCCAGGCTCCGGTAAATCCCCAGTGAAGTCACCAGTCACGTCGAGCGTCCAGGCTCCAATCACGTCGAGCGTCCAGGCTCCGGTCATTACGTCGAGCACCCAGGCTCCGGTCAGTGTGTTGAGTATCCAGATTCCGACGATTCGAAAGATTCTTCTTTGGCTCATGTGGTGTTCAGACCATGGCCAGTTACGTGTTTCCTGAAGCAGAGTTACTTGATTAAGTTTCTCTTTCCTTGGCGAGGTGTTCAAGATGTTCATTATGTTCGGTTTCTCCAGAGATTCTATCCCAATCAGAGTTTGCAGTTTATTTCTGCGGTTGGCAAATTTCTGGGTTATTTTGGGTATCCAATCGTCTTTTACCTTGATTGATTGAAAGCTGTTCACTTTTCACTCATTCAGGTCCAAGTCGCTTGAATAGGGGCAACTGTTGCACCCCAAAATTTTCCCAACCTTTTCCTTCTTGCTTTTTGGTTCTTTGCATTACATTTAGCACTAGCATTAGCATTGCATTAGCATTTATGCAGAGGATCAAGTGTGATATATATCAAGAGGAACCTATCTAGAGGTTTTATTCAAGCTTGAGAAGTCACCAAAGTCATCAAAAAGTGGTTCATGCTCTTGAGAAGTTCAGTTGCGTGTATAGGGTTCATCTCCTAACTTGGAAGCCAATTGAAGACCATCAGTGGGTTGTAATACCTTGATTATGGATAGAGTATGTGAATATAGCTCATGGAGTTCCTTGATGGTCATGGTGGATCTCGGTCAACTCATTTTACTAAGTGCAAGCAGCTACAGTTGAAGGTGTTGCAATTAGGGTTTTCATCTGGTCAACCCTAAGTCAACTGTTGATTTCAAAGGAGACCCAAGCTCATTTCTAAGTCTTCATGGTCATGGAATAGTATGTAGAAGCATTTGAGATGTTGTTCCAAGGTCAAATCAAAAGAATCAAGAGTGTGAGGAGTTGCTAAATTAGGGTCCTCAGAGTAAAATCCCCTGTTTACTGCCTAACTTCAAGACCACACAAGTCAAGATAAAAGTCTCACATTGTTTCACCCCAAAATTTGCCCAACCTTTCTAACCTAGGTTTATGTTTCAATGGCATAATCATTTGCATTGTCATCATGTACATAGTGTATTCATCTGCATTACATAGCATGAGCAAGCTATCTTAATCAGGGAATCAAAGTGCTATTCCATCTCAAGAGGTATATCCAAGGGTTTCATTCATATTCAAGTCTACTCAGGTCACCAGGGAAGAATTTGAGCTTTGAAGAGCTGCCAGGTTGATCAGTGAATTCTCTCCTATCTTGAGGCTAGTGGGGGATCATCAGAGGAAATGTGAGCTATGAGCCAAGAGCATGAGGTGTGTATGGATGTTATGAAGAGTCTAGAGAATCATTTTTTAGGAGAACCAAGTCATTTGAATGATTACAAGAGCCTCAATTGAAGTCAGTCAACTAGGGTAAACACTGGGTCAATTCTAGGTCAAAGAAGTGTTTTGAAGGGCATCAAGGATCATTTGAAGAATGTGGGATTCATTATTTGCTAGGTGGATATGGATATGATGTTATGATAAAGAAAAATCAAGAGGAGTCAAGGAGAGTTGGAGTTACTAAATTAGGGTTTCAGTGTAAAATCCCCTGATTTAGGTCAAACTTCAAAGCAGTGTAACTCAAGATGCAAGCTTCATATGGATTCTTGGTCCACATGAAACTTGTAGAGTATCTTCATAGATTTAATTTGAGTGGTGGAAGTCATCAATATGATTTGTAGAACTCAAGTTATGGCTCTTGCAAGTTACAGGTCATCTGAGGACACTGAAATTTGTCTATGAAAATTGTCTGTCTTCCAAGCAACGTTTGACCTTCAAGGGTATTTCAAATGGATTTCTGGCCAACATAAGAATTGTTCCTTATTGTCTTATCTTTATATAATGGTATGGTATGCCTTAATATGATTTGTGGAACTCTACTTATGCCCTTGGCAAGCAAAGGGTATTTTGGTCATTTGAGAATTACAGGTCATTCTTAGTATATGCCTAAAACTCATACAAGGAAGCTTCAAATGAAAAACTTCACAACATCAAAGTTGTTCAAAATTGGATTTTAAGGCTATAAAAGAAGGTGTGAAAGTTTGGAAAAGCTTAGAGCATGGAATTTTAAAATTGGTGCAAATGACTTGAAAATGGCTTATAAGTTGAAAAAGTTAAAATGAAAAATTGGTTTGGGAGATCTACAAATCCAATATGGGTCATCCAATATACCAAATTGATTCCAAACATCATTTTAAAGACATTGGTTCAGCCACTTTTTTGAGTTAGGGTTTAAAAATTGGACTTGCTTTGTATTTTTGTTAGTTGCATAATAAGGCAAGTATAGAAAACTTGGCACAAGATGAATTTTCAAGGCAAGGAGCTTACATACACTTCCCATATCTCATGTAAGGAGATTTTGACATAAGTTTGGAAAGGTGCAAGCATGAGATAAGAGATATTCAAAGTATCATGGCATGAGAAGTTCATGAAATTTCCACAACTTTCTAGAATCCTCCAAGATTATTCTAGAAACCTCTAAGTTTGTTAATCATCATCTATATATTGGATTGAGATCATTAAGAGTAAAGGTTGGTGATAGTTGATGTTGAATCCATTTGCAAATCATATTGAATTTTTTTCTCTTCACCATTTTTTCCATTTTTCCCACATTTTTCTACACTTGAAAACTCAAATTTTCAATTCCATTTTTCTCCCACTTTTGGTTCATTCCACCATTGCAAATACATTCCTTATCATTCTTACAATTGATTCAACACTTTTTTGGCCATAATTGATGCATGAACCAAGCTACACAACTCCATTAAAGTGAGCTCCAAGTGAAAAATTGATTTTTTGTTTTCCATCAATTCACTCCTTTCTTTCCATCCAAACACCTTCCTCATCAATTATAGGACGTGTCCACATCATTTTCTCAAAGAATTGGTGATCGAGTGAAGCTCCATAAGCCATTTTTCGGAGGTATAAAGAATTCGACATAACTCATGATTTATGAGTCTTTCTTGCATTATTGTTGTTGCATTACATTGCTCTCATCTCCTACATGGATTCTAGTACAAAAAAGATGGGTTTTATGACAATTTTTGGTTCTTGAGTTTTTCTTGAGGTGCCACGTTTTGGGAGTTAGAGAGAGTTTCAAGAAAATCTAAGACCATATTTGGATTCCTTGATTTTTTTCCTTCAATTTTGACCAAAATTTTGTGCGAAACGGATAATTATTGATGAAGTTATGGTGCTTCAAAGTAGCAAAAAACTCATGTTCATGGGGCTGCGGGTTACTATTCACAAAGTTGAAAAATTTGATTTGGAGAAGAAGGTGTTAACACCGTCGGATGCATTTCCAAGTCAAGGTTTCTTCCATTCATCCAACGCCTCTCACTGCGCCACGTAATCGGCCACATAAGCCTCATGCCACTTTTATTTATTCATGTTATTTTCTTTTATTTTCCTATTGCCATGTTTCTTTTATTTTTTCTGTTTTATATGCTGACTTCAAATAATCATAAAAAATAGGAAAATTAGTCTTTTTGATCCCCATTTTTTTGTGCTGAATCTTTAAGATGTCTAGGATTTAATAAAACTGGAATTATAATTTTACCATTTTTTGACATTTTCTTTGGATTTTTTACATTTGGGTCGTCATAAAAAGGCCAATGCTGGTGCTATCATTTTGTTGAATTTCTTTGACCTATCAAAACACAATTTAAATGTCAATCCTTTTGCAGGGATCTCATACACATGTTGAGGTATTGTGATATATTTTTATGGGAATTTTATTGTACCATTTTAATTGGTTTTGGATGCTTTCTTTAACATGCTCCACTTTAATCTTTCCTTTGGTATACATGAGATATCTTGCAATGTTTTCATCTTGTTTGACCATTTATATTTGGATATTTTTGTGGTATCTCTCACCCCTGGTTTGTGGCTTGATGTAGGGCATTGGAGATTTTTATTTGATTTTTTTATCACCTTTTGCTATTTTTCTTATGTTTTGTATTCGAACTTGTAATTTGGACTTCCAAACGGACTTTATTTTTGTTAAGGCTCCAACGGCCGATTTGTGTTTGCATGGTGAACGCCGTGGTTTATATTTCTTATTATAGATAGGCTAGAGGTATTTGAAGACCCCTTAGGTGGCTGTTATTTGTATGTGTATCTTGCCCAATTATCGACTTGTTTGCATGATAGCACGTTGCGATTCCAAATAGTGGATTACGCGTTTCATTCGGAGTTTTCACTCGATTCTTTGCATATGATCACTTGATATTTTCTTATTCCATCCATGAATGGGCTTGAGGTTGAGACGGACCGTCCTCCCTCCTTTGCATTGCATTTACCATTGCTATATTCATGTTCACTTGTATGCGGTTATTACTTGTATTTCCGTTTCTTCCTTTCGTTTTCCTTTCCCGTAGGACTTCCATTCTTCCTTGTTCAAGGGAGGATGTGATAGACATTAGGAGCTAACCCATGTATGATAACATTAGGGTAGATTTTTTATCCCTTTTTGTAACCCTAGGAGTTTTTTAGAGTGCCATCTCTTCTTTCTTCAGAACGACAGAAAAACATTAATAAAGGTTATATCAACAATCAATTCACTTCTTCCGTCAAAAGATTTGAACAAACACAAACCTTTTTGCAATAAGAAAACCCTTGTTTAAGGTGAGATTTTTCATAAAAGACACTTGAACAGCTTGTGTCGCGCGTAGCCCGAACTACGTTTGCTCTGATCTTCCATGCCGTGTGGAAGTACGTAGGCATAGGATGCGATATCCTAGCGAGCAACCTTCACCCATCCTCCCCCGTAGTTAGGCGAACTACGTTGACTCTGATTTCTCGTTCCAGACGGGAATACGTAGGCATAAAGTGCGATGCTTTACCGAGTCATGTTTTCTTTTCTTTTCAGCCCTCATCCTTTAGTTTAGATAGAAGTGTAATCCGTACAAACCAAACCAAGCAAGCGTGGATCCCATCGAGTACGACGGACGTGAGGGGTGCTAATACCTTCCCCTTGCGTAACCGACTCCCGAACCCAGGTTTTGGTTGCGATGACCATACCTTTCCCTTTTTCGCGAGGTTTACTTCGAGCGTTTCCTTTCCCTCCGTTGGGATAAATAACGCACGGTGGCGACTCTTCTGTCAGCCGGCGCCGATTTTCGCAGTAGCGACACACATGACTTTGGCATCCACATGAATGTTGTAGAGGATGTTGATAGATTTAATTTGAGTACTAGAAGTCATCCATCAGATTCATAGAACTCAAGTTACAAGCCAGACAAGTTACAGGTCATCAGATGAATGTGAAATTTGTCTGCAAAAGTCAACCAGCTTGCATGCCACTTTTGCCCTAGAAGGAAGTTTGACATGACCTTTTGATAAACATGAAAGTTGTTCCTCATAATCATATCTTTCCAAAAAGTCCTAGAAGTCCTCCATCTGATTTGTGAAGCTCACGTTATTAGCTTTGCAAGGCAGAGGTATTTTGGGAAACTTTAATTACAGGTCATAAAATTACAGGTCAAGTTCACCACTTTGCCTAACTCAAATGAAATTTTTTCCAACATGAAAGTTTCTCCAAATGGGGTCATTTGGTCAACTAAACCTCAAGGTTTCAATGGGCTAGCTCATAGTTGAAGATTGGTGAAAGGAATTTTGGTAAAAGCATGTGAAAAGCCTAGTTTGTGATCTTGCCAAAATTTAATCAAACATGGTCATATTTGTGCTCGTTTTGAAGGGAAAATATGTTTTAAGAACATTGGTGGCAAAATCAATTGCATTTGAGGCATGGTTCATGGACTATTTCAAGCTTTCTTCATGTTTAAGCAACACTTTGGATTATAACCATTAAGATCCAAACAAGGAGGGATTTTGGGCACTTGATCTTTCTTACACTACAAAGAATGGAATGCAATCAAAAACAAGGAGAATTGATCATGGTTTCATGGTTGTTCATGGGCTTCCAACTTCACCAAAATCCAAAATTCAACTTGATCATTTTCTCACAATTGGGCCTCCAATTCATTGTAAACTTGTTCTATAAGTATTGTAGAGCAATTCCATAATTTTTTTGGATGAAATTGAGTGAGCAATAGAGATATAGCAATTGAAAAAGAGAGCTTCCAAGTCAAAAACGAGTTCTTCATTTTCCATCAATTCAAGTGTTCTCACCTATCCAAACACCTTCAACAACTATCATTGAGTGATTCCACACCATTTTCCAGAAGAATTCGTGGTTGGTTGAAGCACTACAACTCCATTTTCAGAGGTATAAGGAATTCAAGATAACTCCTTATTTATCTATCTTTCTTGCACCATTTTTGCATCATTACAACACCCTTGGTATGAATCACGTTTCTGGTAATGTTTGGGGAAGTTTCATGAAGAAATTGTGTTCTTGATATTTCTTGAGAGAGTCACGGTTTTTGAGTTTGAGAAGGTTTCACTTCATTTCATTGCCATATTATTAATCCTCATGAAATTTTCCACAAGATTGGTTCAAGAAGCATGCGTTTTCATGGAGTTTTGAGAGAGATAGAGGTTGGAGAAGTTTGTCGGTGTCAATTCCGATCACCGTCCGCGGCTGCACTGTTCACGGGCTGGTTTCCCTCTTTTCCAAATGTTCAAACGAAGAAGATAAACTCAGGACCATTGGATTAGATGGAAGGTCATGACAAAGTACTCCAATCCGAGGCTTCTGAATGCGCCACCTCACCGTTTCACTTAAGGTTCAGCTGGGCTTAAGTGAACTGCTAATCACACCCCTTACACGGGCCCAATCCAGAAATGCACTAATTATTTTTGCTATCCACCACACGTGTTTGTTTAATTTCTTTGTTTTCCTTATTTTTCTTATTTCTCGCTCATTTTCTTTAATTGCATAAAAATTAGAAATAAGCCTTATTAATTCATGAGATTTTTACCTGTTATTATTGGATATGTTAGGGATTTTTAGAAATTGAAATGGTATTTTTAGGATTAATTTTCATTTAGTTATGATTTTTCCCATTTTAATTGCCATTAAAATCATGAATTTGTACCTCTATTCTTGTAGAATTTCATTGGGGTATCAAAACAAAATATTTTTGCCCAATATTTTGTGGCATTCTTGTAGACATCTTGAGGGATTTGAATATATTTTTCTCTGGATTTTATACTACCATTTGTATAGTTTTTGAACACCATCTTTGGGCAGGCCCTAGATTGCCTTGTTTTGGGATATCTTTGGATGTTTACCCTCTGTTTGAACTCTTCCTTTTGGATTCTTTTTCTATCCTTTTAACATTTGATTGTTGACATATTGTATCTGCTGGGAGATTTTATTTGGAATTTTTAGATGCATTTTACTATTTTTGCCTTATTTTGCAAGTTGACCCATAATTTGGCACTTTCAATTGGACACTTGTATTGTTTTGGCTCCAAAAGCCTTGTATTGCTTGTGTGATGGACATTATAGTGATTGATTCTTATTGTGGATTCATTATAGGTCTTGTGGACCATTTGTTGGCTGTTTATATGTTACATAGCTTGCCCATTTGATGCTTTACTTTCATGCTTGTACATTGTGATTCCATATGGTGGTTTATGTACTCTCATTGTAGGTTTCTCTTGATTTCTTACCATTTTATCCTTGATATTCATTTGTACTATAGATTGTATGATTAGAATATGCTACCCTCTGTCCCATGACCTTGGTGTGCCATTTAAGGAAGTTTTAGGTCCCTCCTTTGGAGGTCCCTAAGGCATGCCTAAAGTGGTGGATCCTTGAGGACTTCCCTTTGTATGTTTTGTATGGTTTGCTCTTGTTGCATTTCCTTCTCCTATTCGCTTGAATTATTTCATGATTGGCTTGAGGTTGAGATGGGCTTGTGGAGGCTTCTTCCCCACACTATTTTCCTCCCTCACTTGCATTGCATCTTTGCTTTGTATACTTGCATTTCATATATGCATTCTTATGCTTGCTTTCTTCTTCTTCTTTTGTCTTCCTTCCCTTAGGATTTCCATTCCTTCTTGTTCAAGTTGGAATGTGATAGACATTAGGATTCTAACCATGCATGATAACATTAGGTAGTTCCCTCCTAACCTCAACCATAGGGTGAACTTTGCATGACAACTTTAGGATTGGATTAGTTCCCCTTTAGTGCGTCCTTTCTCTTCTCGTCTTCAAACATTCTTTAAAACACTTAATAAAGGATAAAACGTGTTGTGCGCTACAAGCCTTAAGCACTTGAGAAATGGTTGTTGGAGAGTTTCTTTTCAACAGCTTGGGTGTTTAGTATGGTACCCTTTGGGTGACATGCGACGCATTCACTCTTAAGTCCAAGTCTTTAGTGCGACACGAGTTACAAACAAAACTCAAAACACTTCTTCTGTAAAAGACACAAAAACAAATATTCGATTTCTTTTTGTCCTATTGGAACTTTAATCCTTAGAAACCATTTTCATAAGGAGAGTTTTGTTAACTCTCGGTTCTCCCGCAAATGGTAACGCCTAAGTCTCCAAAGGTCAAGCTGCATACACCAAAACTGCTAAAACCGTTTGTTAACCCTACTCGGGTTAAAACATAATGAACCAAACCTGTGGTCTTGTTTAGCCCGAACTCGCTAGCTATGATCTTTCATGCCGTATGAAAGTACATAGGCACGAGATGTGATATCTCGGCGAGCAACCTTCCCCCCTTTTTCCCGTAGTTAGGCGAACTACGTTGACTCTGATTTCTCGTTCCAGACAGGAATACGTAGGCACAAAACTGTTGTGTTCTGCCGAGTCACTTTTCTTTTCTTTTGTCCTTAAGCCTTTAGCTAGATAGTATTAATCAACCCTTCGAGATAAACAATTAAGCATGGATCCCGTCGAGTACGACTGACGTGAGGGGTGCTAATACCTTTCCATTGCGTAACCGACTCCCGAATCCAGGACTTAGTTGCAATGACCATTCCTTTCCTTTTTCGTTAGATTTTCTCTGAGCGTTTCCTTTCCCTCCTTTGGGATAATTAACGCACGGTGGCGACTCTTCTGTCATTGTCGGCCTCGTTTTTCGCAGTAGCGACACAATGGTCTTCTAGCCACTGGAGGCATCAGTATCGGAGGCTCCTGCGAATATTCTTTTATTTTTCCAAATTCCCTTTAGCAATTTTCATTCCAGACCACTGCTTGATCTTTCTTTAACAATTTGAACATTTGTTCACACGTGGTTGTGAGGTGAGATATGAACCCTGCAATGTAGTTCAATCTACCCAAGAAACCACAAACCTCTTTCTTAGTTTTCGGTGCTGGCATTTCCTGTATAGCTTTTATTTTTGCAGGATCGACCTCGATTCCTTTTTCAATGACTATAAACCCCAACAACTTTCCTGACCGTACACCAAAAGTGCACTTGTTCGGATTCAATCTTAGTATGAATTTCCTTAACCTCTCAAACAGCTTCAACAGATTCACCAGGTGGTTTTCCTCCGTTTGTGACTTTGCGATCATGTCATCAACATAGACCTCAATCTCATGATGAATCATATCATGAAACAAAGTCACCATTTCCCGCTAATAGGTTGCCCCTACATTCTTCAGTCCAAAGGGCATTACCTTATAGCAAAAAGTCCCCCACGACGTGATAAAAATCATTTTCTCCATGTCCTCCGGGGCCATCTTGATCTGGTTATATCCGGAGAAACCGTCCATGAAGGAAAACACTAAATACTTAGCAGTATTATCAACGAGCACATCAATATAGGGGAGAGGGAAATCGTCTTTCGGGCTCACTCTATTTAGATCACGGTAATCTACACACATTCTGACCTCACCTTCCTTCTTTGGTACAGGTACAATGTTAGCGACCCACAGAGGGTAGTTCGTCACGGAAAGAAATCCAACATCCAATTGCTTATGGACCTCTTCTTTGATCTTGACTGTCATGTTCGGTCTGGTTCTTCTTAGCTTTTGTTTCATAGGTGGGCACTCTTCTCGAAGAGGCAAGCGATGAACCACAATATTAGTATCAAGTCCGAGCATATCTTCCTATGACCAAGTAAAGACATCTTTATACTCTCGAAGCATTTCTACCAGTCTTTGTTTGACATCATCTTCTAAAGCAGCCCATATCCTGACTTTCTTTCTATCTTCCTATGTACCCAGGTTGACAACTTCAATCTCTTCTGATGAGGCAGAATAACCTTCTCTTCTTGTGTCAGCAACCTAGCGAGTTCTTCAGGCAAGTCTTCGTCTTCTTGAATCTCTTCTTCAGCTTGAAAGATTGGATTATCAAAGTCTTACTGAGTCATAGACGAGTCTGAATCGGTGGCATCTGCTATGTGAAACCTGCAATGATGATGATTTGATGCTTAAAATGATATGCAAATAATACAAACCACATTGCTACTTTACTGTTAAAAATAAAAACATGAAAAACAAGAATCACAATATTTGAATGCAAAAACGCCGTTTGATTAATGATAAAACAATTGTTCAAAACATAAACAAAAATAAGGCCCTACAGACAAAGACCGCTATGCTCCAGGTAGAACATAGGGCTGCACATAATTAAAAAAAAAAGATAATTACTCTTCATGCGTCACGTGGACAATTTCTTTGATAGTCCAATTGTTCAGGCTTCAGCCGGGAATACATGGCTGGATCCATGCATCCATATCTCACTCACTGTTACCTTCATCCTCGGACACATCGTTGATTCGATCAAATATCACCCTCACCACTTGTAAACTGGACTGGCCCTTTGTAGCGCGGTGCACTTTGTGAAGAAGACGACGACGGGCTGTACCTCAGTCCAAACTTATCTTGTTTATTGGGGATACTCAGCCCCTGCCCCCAACCTTGAGATGATCCAGATTTTACCAAAACTTGTGCTTCTTTGAATGATGACATAACAACCTCAGGAACCCTGCCCACAACTGACGCCTTCTCTCTGAGCTGTACTGTTTTAAACGCCTGGCACAAGGTCTCGTTTATCTCTCCATCAACTTCCACATACTTGAACGAGGATAAATGGCTAATCATAATGTCCTCCTCACCACAGACAGTGACACTTTTACCCCTCACCATATACTTTAATTTCTAATGTAAGGTCGACGTCACTGCCCCTGCTGAGTGAATCCAGAGTCGACCTAACAAGCAACTATATGCTGGTTGGATATCCATTATGTAGAAGACGACATCAAAAACCTCAGGACCAACCTGGATAGGAAGAGTTACTTCTCCAAACACGGACCTCCTTGTCCCATCAAATGCTCGCACAGTCAAATCGCTAGGCGTGCATATTACTCCCTGGGTGTCTAGCTTCATCAAAGCCTTTTTGGGCAACACATTAAGTGAAGACCCAGTGTCCACGAGCACGTGAGATAAAATAGCCCCTCTGCACTCAATGGAAATATGCAGGGCGTGATTGTGGTTTCTCCCTTTAGGGGTCAGATCTAGATCAGTAAACCCTAATCCATTTCTAGCGTTCACGTGCGCCACCACTCCTTCCAGTTGGTTCACAGATATCTCCTATGGGACATACGCAGTGTTCAGAATCCTCAGAACGGCATTCTGATGTGCCTCAAAGCACAATAGTAATGATAAGATTGATATTTTTGACGGGGTTTGTTGAAGATGGTCCACAATCTTGTAATCGCTTTTTCTAATTAGACGCATGAATTCCTCAGCGTCTTTCAATAAAACATTCTTTTTATCCTATCTTTCAGCATTAACTTCTGGAGGTGCAAACACTCTTCCACTTCTCGTCATTCTGCCTGTTCCCACCAAATTATCCACCGAATCAGACGTCGTTCCTTTCAGCTCTTGGTTTTTACTGTTACAAAAGACTTCAGCGCCATAATTCCACGGGATCGCCTTAGTGCTTTCGTAAGGTACAAGCCCTGCCTTGGTGATTATGACGGTAGCTGGCCTCGGTGGCGCAAATATATTAATGGTTCTAAATGGAATTGAGATTGTGGCAACCTCGTCCTGCTCTTGACCAATCACCCTCTCAGCCTTTTCTTCACCAATTTTGTCAAATTGTAGTACACCTTCATTCATTAATCTCTACACATGGTTTTTCAAGTCCTCACATCCCTCGGGACAAACCAAACAACCTTCACACTTATCCATACAACTAGGGAACACTCCACCCTTCAACATCCTGCTCTTAACAACACTCAAAGGAGTCTTTAGCTCTTCAACATTGGTCACCAAATTCAAACTCTCTCCTTCCACAATAGCATTTACTCCTGCTGCCCCATGATTGGGCATAGGATTTTGCACAACATTGGGTGCATCATTCATAAAGTTGATTGCCTTGCTATCTATAAGGTCCTGAACCTTATGCTTGAAGGCTTTACAGTTATCTATGTGATGGCCGGGAGCACCTGAGTGACAATCACATCTAGCAATTGCATCATACCCTGGGGGAGGTGCGCCAGTTGTAACACCCCCTTTCTATACCCCCAAATAAGCAATTAAATCATTTAGACACTCAATAAAAATCTTATCAGAGTATAAATGAACACATGGTATAAAAGAGGTACGCCACATTATCCAGGAAATTTGAAACATCATACAACACCTGCTCATAGAGATACGCAACAAAGGGTAAATCACCACAAAGGAACTTAGTCCTTAAAACCCACATATCAATATTTAGAATAAAAGCGGAAACATCTAAACATTGAATCACTTCATTCGTATAAACATTGTATGCATCAACAGTTTAATTCAAGTAAAAAGTTATGGTTATAAAACATTTCCAGCAGATACATACACATATATATATATATCACAAAGGAACCAAAAGAATTCCTAAACTACCCGGTGCTACATATCAGAGCCAACCGACCAAAAAGGAACGAAGCCACGCTTCGCAAAAGACCTCCAGCAAACCTACTATGTGATGCCTTGTAGAGCATTAAGAAATAACAGAAGGGTGAGAAACAATATCATAATAAACAATGCACACAATATATATATATATATATATATATATATATATATATATATATATATATATATATATATATATATATATATATATATATATATATATATATATATATATATATATATATATATATATATATATATATATATATATATATATATATATATATATATATATATATATATATATATATATATATATATATATATATATATATATATATATATATATATACACACACCAACATATAATACACATAACACATTCCTCACCGCAATACGTCACAATTCAATCATATATACATCGCAACACACATACAATTCACAAAGCATATCCACCAATATATCATATGAAGATAATAATGCACTCATAGAGACCGACTCACGACTCTATGCAGATGCAAATGCGGTACCGACTCATTCAGTAGGTTCAATTGATGAACCAAAGGAACCATCGCTCTTTAAGGAAGTAACTCCCCGTCGGGCCTACGATGTTCACCCATCGCTCACACCCCACATGGGCACACGATGTTTTAGGATTGCTCACACCCCACAAGGGCACACAATCATTCTGCAGATTCTCCACGGAATCAAAATAAATTATCGCTCACACTCCACAAGGGCACACGATGTTTCTGCAGATCCTCCTAGGGATCAAAATAAACTATCGCTCATACCCCACAAGGGCACGCGATGTTTCTGCAGATCCTACGCGGGATCAGACACACAAGAATGCAACATGATACTTCACAAACAAAACAACTCCATACATTCTTGACATGCATACTTATACACCATATATATTCATGTATATTTCATTCAATTCAAACAATTTCACAACATTGCCAAACGGCCACATTTCACACTCCACGATTCACAATCTAGGATTCACGCCATACGGCTACCCACAGCATAACATATCACAATATACATTATGCATAACCCGACAGGATTAATCATACTTGAATCGAAGAATCCATCATGGAAGTGAAAACACAATAAAATAACACTCTGCTACGCTCGCTACTTTGTTCGCCTAGCGAACTCCCAGCGAGTGCTCGCTACCTATTCGCCTAGCGAACAAGCTCGCGAGAGCAATCAGAAGTCTCTGACTTGCTTCGCTACCACACTCGCTTAGCGAAGGTCTAGCGAGTCGCTCGCTACCCCTTTTGCTACCAGCAAAGAGCACCACACACCATTCTGCCCAAGTCTGGGACCATTTGCTACTGGCTCGCCACAGCGAATGCCCAGCAAATGCTCGTGACCTGCTCACCTAGCGAACGTGCCAGCGAGGGTCTGCGAACTCAGAATTCACCTCTGCACAAAACTCCGAAACTCATTGAAATCTACCCGATTCAATCCCAACTCGTCTCAGCAGCTCCAACCCAACATTCCCGACTAAACTTAACCACTTATTCTCATTTCTAACCGTGAAAACTCGGTTTCTAACGATTTACTCAAAACCGACCTAAAACGGAAAATGAGCAAAACTCTCCCTAATCCAAAAACAAACCAATAGAAACATACATAATCATATACATCGAAAGAATAATAAAGTTTCACACCCTTACCCGATTAATCGAAGCTTAGAAGTTTGATTCTTGATGATTCTAGGTTTTCTCCTCTTTCTCTTCTCTTCTTCTTCTTCTTTCCTCTCTAATTCCACTTATATTCTTTCTATTCTATTTCTCTCAAATATCTACTGATCAAGGATTATCTAAAACATCCTCTAACTAATTCCCCAAAACTCTCCAAATAATAAAATAACTTAATAAGCACACATAACATATTCGAGTTCAAATTCCACAATTAAAAGAATAATTCAATTAAAATAAATTAAAAGACTCAACAACAATGGGAAATTCAGAATTGGGGCGTTACAACTCTCCCCTACTTAGACATTTTCATCCTCGAAAATATTACCTGATCCAAACAATTCCGGATGCGAATTCCGCATCTTAATCTCCAATTCCCAAGTCATGTTGCCCTCTGCAGCACCTCCCCATGCTACTTTCACGAGCGCAATATCTTTGCCCCTTAGCCTCTTAATCTCACGATCCAAAATCCTAATTGGTGAAACCTCAACCGTAAGATTATCTCTTACTTCAACGTCATCCATAGGAATAACATGTGACGGATCCGGAACATACTTCCGAAGTTGCGAAACATGGAACACATCATGCAAATTCGAAAGGTTCGGAGGCAACACCACACGATACGCCACAACACTCATTCGTGCAATAATCTGATACGGACCTATAAAACGAGAAGTCAACTTCTTCGACTTCAAGGCACGACCCACACCCGTAACCGGTGTGACTCTCAAGAACACATGGTCACCCTCTTTAAACTCAAGATTCTTCCTTATTTTGTCATGATAACTCTTCTGCCTACTCTGAGAAGCTCTCATCTTGTCACGAATAAACTTCACCTTCTCCGTCGTTTGTTGTACCATCTTCGGCCCAACAACTGATTTCTCACCAGTTTCATGCTAACACAAAGGTGTTCGACATCTCCGACCATATAAAGCCTCAAATGGTGCCATACCAATGCTTGAGTGAAAACTGTTATTGTAGGTGAACTCAATCAACGCTAAATAACTATCCCAAGCACCACCTTGCTCTAGTACACAAGCACACAACAAATCTTCCAACGAGTGAATCGTTCTCTCTGTTTACCATCTGTTTGCGGATGGTAAGCCGAATTCAATCTCATCTTAGAACCCAAAGCCTTTTGCAAACTCTCCCAAAACCTTGAAGTAAATCTAGGATCTCTGTCCGATACAATACTCTTAGGGACTCCATGCAGCTTCACAATCACGCGGACATAAATCTCGGCTAACTTCTCCAAAGGATAACTAATATCAATCGGAATGAAATGAGCAGATTTAGTAAGCCTATCAACAATCACCCAAATGGAATTATGACCTCTCAGCGTATTCGGCAACCCCGTAATAAAATCCATCGATATACTATCCCATTTCCACTCTGGGATATCCAATGGTTGCATCAATCCACTAGGCTTCTGATGTTCTACTTTAGACTTCTGACAAGTCAAACACGCATACATAAACTGAGCCACATCCCTTTTCAATCCGGACCACCAAAAGATTTTCTTCAAATCTTGATACATCTTATTCGCTCCCGGATGAATACTCTAGTTACTCCGGTGTCCTTCCTCCAATATCATCCTTTTCAATTCCGTATTGTCAGGAATACAAATACGACCACGAAATCTTAAAACTCCAAAATCATCAACTTTGAAATCTTCATTCCCATTTTTCATCAAATAAAAAAACTTCAAGTCCAACTTTTGCCTTTCACATATGGTAGCAAGAAAATCATTCGTAATACGAAGCATACCAAGCCTCACACTTATCGGCGTCATTTCACAAACCAAACTCAAATCTCTAAAGTCCTCCAAAAGTTCCCATTCTCTCATCATTAATGTAGACATGTGCAACGATTTCCGACTTAAGACATTGGCCACCACATTTGCCTTACCCGGATGGTAATTCAAACCAAAGTCATAGTCTTTCAAAAGCTCTAACCACCTCCTTTGCCTCATGTTCAATTCCTTCTGATCAAATAAATACCTCAAACTCTTTTGATCACTAAAAACTTCAAATCTCGCACAATAAAGATAATGCCTCCAAATTTTCAAAACAAATACCACGGCCGCTAATTCCAAATCATGCGTAGGGTAATTCTTCTCATGCACTCTTAATTGCCTCGAAGCATAAGCCACAGCTTTTCCCCCTTGCATCAACACACCACCTAAACCTGACAAGGAAGCATCACAATAAACTACGAAAGATTCCGTAGGATTCGGCAAAATCAAGATTGGCGCTGTTGTCAACCTTCTCTTTAACTCCATGAAACTTTCCTCACAACCAGCATCCCAAATGAAAGCCTTTCCCTTACAAGTCAACTGCGTTAACGGAAGTGCCATCTTTGAAAATCCTACAATAAACCTTTGATAATAGCCTGCCAAGCCCAAAAAGCTTCGAATCTCCGTAACTGATTTAGGAGTTTCCCATTGCATTACCGCATCAATCTTGGATGGATCCACACTAATACCACTACCAGAAATAATATGTCTGAGAAAACTCACTTCTAACAACCAGAATTCACACTTGGACAACTTAGCATACAATTTCTTTTCCTTCAAAACCTGTAACACAATCCTTAAATGCTCTTCGTGCTCCTCTTGAGACTTAGAGTAAATTAAAATGTCGTCGATGAACACAACCACAAAACGATCCAACTGCTCATGAAAAATACGATTCATGTATTCCATAAACACACCCGGCGCATTAGAAACTCCAAATGTCATTACGGAATATTCGTAATGACCATACCGTGTCCTAAAAGCCGTCTTTGGAATATCCTCCTCCTTAACCCGAATCTGGTGATAACCTGATCTCAAATCGATCTTGCTAAATACATGCGCTCCAACCAATTGGTCCATCAGATCATCAATCCTTGGAAGCGGATACTTATTCTTAATCGTCACCTTATTCAACTGTCGATAATCAATACATAACCTCATACTTCCATCCTTCTTTTTCACTAACAATACCGGTGCACCCCAAGGAGAAACACTTTGCCTTACAAACCTCTTATCCAACAAATCATTCAACTGCTCCTTTAGTTTTACCAATTCGGATGCTGACATGCGATATGGTGCCACCGAAATCGGTCTAGTACCAAGAACTAGATCAATAGAAAACTCGACTTCCCTTTCCAGTGGTACATCTGTAATCTCCCCCGAGAATACTTCTGGAAAATCACATACCACTAGAAACACATCAAGCTCAACCTCACTCTCCACCGACAATGATGCAAACAAGCCAAACAACTGAGCTTTATCCTCTAAAAGCTTCTTCAACTCTTTAGTGGATAGAAAA
The DNA here is from genome assembly GCA_963859935.3 of Lathyrus sativus. Classification (NCBI taxonomy): domain Eukaryota; kingdom Viridiplantae; phylum Streptophyta; class Magnoliopsida; order Fabales; family Fabaceae; genus Lathyrus; species Lathyrus sativus. The sequence goes on along the minus strand of OZ012739.1, from coordinate 211,978,708 downwards.
CTCTCACTTTCATCATCTCCCAAAGAAGGAAACCTTACCATCTTGTGATAGCAATCTAAATGAACTCTATTAAATTGTAATCAGTTCATACCCAAGATCACGTCTAAACCTTCCAAAGGCAAACACACCAAATCCATAATGAAGTCTTTACCATACATGGTCAAAGAACAACTTACACACACCAAAGAAGTAGTTACCCCGAAGCGGGAGTCTCAATAACCATGTCTCCACTCATAGACACCATGCACAAACCCAAACGCTTAGCACACTTAAGAGAAATGAACGAATGAGTCGCTCCGGTATCAATAATAGCAGCTAAAGGCATATTATTAATAAAGCATGTACCTTTAATCAAGCGATTCGCATTAGTAGTGTCTGAACCGACTAATGCAAATACTTTTCCATCCGACTGAGCTTGCTTTGGTTTGGTACACTTGGTGCTAATATGACCAACTTCTCCGCAAGTAAATCACTTTACCACATTCCTTCTACAACCAGAAGTGGCATGCCCAAGACTTCCACAATTAGCACACTTATCCACAGACTTCCCACATTCAAAAGATTTGTGGCCCATCACGCCGCACTTGTAACATTTGACCGCACCAGAACTTCCTCCTCCGAGTCTCCTATCAAAGTTTCCCTTATACTTGTCTTTATCAACAGGCGTCATATAAGATCCACTCCTTACTTGCTGCTTGCCTTTCTTCTCACTCAAACTCTTATAATAAGTAGATCGAGCCCTACTGTCTTCTTCAAAAATCCTATAACATTCGGTCAAGTCTGAAAATCTTCGTATCCTTTGGTATCCCACCGCTTGTTTTATCTCAGGACGCAAGCCATTCTCATACTTAATGCACTTAGAGAATTCCGCTGTAACCGCCGCATAATATGGATGAAACTGAACTAACTCCACAAACTTAGCCGTGTATTCCACCACTGACATATTGCCTTGCTTTAGCTCAAGAAATTCCATTTCCTTTTTCCCTTTTACACTCTCAGGATAATACTTTCTCAAGAATTCTGTGCGAAACAAATCCCAAGTTATTTCCTTGTCATCTACCTCAAGAACTTGTCTCATACTGACCCACCAGTTGTCGGCCTCTTCTCTCAACATGTGAGTTCCAAGTCTCACCTTGTTTCCCTCAGCACACCCCATAACTCTAAAGATTCTCTCAACTTCCTTCAACCAGATATGAGCACCGTCCGGATCAAACCTCCCCTTGAATACCGGCGGCTGATTCTTTCTAAACTCATCATTAGCGTTCGAATTCGGTGCGCCTTGCACCGCCCTAGCCATAGCCTCCAACGCCGCAGCCATAGCAGTGTCATTACGACCAGCCATATTTTGATGATTCCCAAAAATAATAATAAGGTTAAACAACCGTTCAACCAATACAACAACAAGACAGACATAACTGACTCAACACTGGCTCTGATACCACTTAGTGTAACACCCCCTTTCTATACCCCAAATAAGCAATTAAATCATTTAGACACTCAATAAAAATTTTATCAGAGTATAAATTAACACATGGTATAAAAGAGGTACGCCACATTATCCAGGAAATTCGAAACATCATACAACACCTGCTCATAGAGATATGCAACAAAGGGTAAATCACCACAAAGGAACTTAGTCCTTAAAACCCACATATCAATATTTAGAATAAAAGCGGAAACATCTAAACATTGAATTACTTCATTCGTATAAACATTGTATGCATCAACAGTTTAATTCAAGTCAAAAGTTATGGTTACAAAACATTTCCAGCAGATACATACACATATATATCACAAAGGAACCAAAAGAATTCCTAAACTACCCGGTGCTACATATTAGAGCCAACCAACCAAAAAGGAACGAAGTCACGCTTTGCAAAAGACCTCCAGCAAACCTACTCTGCGATGCCTCGTAAAGCATTAAGAAACAGAAGAAGGGTGAGAAACAATATCATAACAAACAATGCACACAATATATATATATATATATATATATATATATATATATATATATATATATATATATATATATATATATATATATATATATATATATATATATATATATATATATATATATATATATATATATATATATATATATATATATATATATATATATATATATATATATATATATATATATATATATATATATATATATATATATATATATATATATATATATATATATATATATATATATATATATATATATATATATATATATATATATATATATATATATATATATATATATATATATATATATATATATATATATATATATATAATACACATACCACATTTCTCACCGCAATACGTCACTGTTGTACCTCAAAATTTGCTCAACCTTTTCTTACCTGGTTTATGTTTCATTGCATTAGCATTTGCATAGTTATATCATTTGCATATCATGGTATCATTCATATACTAGGGGATCAAGTGTGATTATTTTCAAGGGAAGCCTAGCAAGAGGTCTCATTCAAGATTGAGGAGTGGTCAAAGTCATCAGAAGGTGGTTTGAGTGCCTAAGGGTTTAAATGTTTGAGTGTGAATCTTCTCCTAACTTGAGGATCAACTGAAGACCATCAGAGGGTTGTGAAGTGTTGAATGTGATAAGAGGATGTGTATGGATCTCATAGAATGCCTAGAGGGCCATGGGAGAGATTAATCAAGTCATTGGGTCAAATACAAGAGCCACATTTGAGGTGCAAGCAATTAGGGTTTCATCTGGGTCAATCCTAGGTCAACTGTGCAATTGAAGAGTATTAAAGCCTACTTTTAGGTCATGGAGTTCATGAAATGATATGATAAGACATTTTTGGTGTTGTGCAAATATCAAATCAAGAGGAGTCAAGAGTGTGGGAAGTTGCTAAATTAGGGTTTCAGTGCAAAATCCCCTATTTAGTGCCTAACTTCAAGACCACATAAGTCAAGATAAAATTTTCAAATGGATCTTTGGCCGAAATGAAACTTATAGAGAATCTCAATACCTTTAATTTGAGTACTAGAATTCCTCCATTGGATTTATAGAAATCAAGTTATGGCCCAGACAAGTTACAAGTCCTCAGATGCTTCTGAAATTTGTCTGTGAAAATCATCTGACTTCAAAGCTATTTTTGGCCTAGAAGGAGGTTTCACCTGAACTTTTGGCCAACATGAAAGTTGTTCCTCATGATCTTAGCTTTCTAGGTTGTACTAGAAGTCTTCCATCTGAGTTGTAGAATCCAAGTTATGAGGTTTACAAGTCAGGGGTATTTTGGGAAAGTGAGATTATAGGTCATTTTCAATCATAGGCCAAAATCTCCAACTTGCACTTGTCAAATACAATTTTGTTCAACATGAAAGTTGTTAAAAATGGGGTTTTTAGACTAGATAAGAGGTCATGATGGATTGATTGAGATCATAGCAAGACTTGGTTTGAAATGGTTTGAATAAGGGAGATTTTCAAAGGATTCAAAGTTGAAAAATTCAAAATTACTGGTTATGTGACCAAAACAAGTCAAATGAGTACTTGATTTCATCAGAAATCATGTTTTGGAAACATTGCTTCTTTTAAATATTTCAATTGACCCTTAATTCATGAGTTTTTTACTTGTTTCTTCACACTTAAGCAACCTCATGGCAAGTCATTCACAAAGGCAATGTGGAAGCTCTTATTGGTCTGAATACACTCCAAAGGTGGTATGCAAGTGATTCAAAGCTTCTAAGGCAAGCTATTTAAGCAAATTCGTGCACTTGCCATGTGAAAATTTTGGAGAGGTTGGATTTTTTGGATCTTCCAATTTGGGCCTGGGCTTGGACTCTAGAAGGTCCCAAACGATTCTATAAATGTTTAGAAGAAGAATTGAGCATGTGTTGGTGATTATTGGAGGCTGAGCAGAGAGATTGATATTGGAATTTTGGAGCTCCAACTCAAAATCGTATTTGAGATTCATAGAGGTTTTAGATCAAATTGAAGTTGCAAGAGGTTTCTATCATCATCAGTGAAGGATTCTAGAAGTTCTTGGAGCAAAGATCGAGTCAGAATCATCTCCATTTGAAGCTTGAAACAAGGTTAGTATAATTCAAAACTCCTCTTGATCTAGGGAGATATAGTCCATATTATGCATGTGGTTAGGTTCCTTGTGACTTGTAGAACGATTTAGGATCTATTTGTTAGCATTTGGTGATGATCAAGAAGGTGTCACGATTTCTGTTTGGATTCAGTTATGGTTGATCTTGAGGAATCAATGCAATTGTAATTGCTTAAGATGATTAGTGTAACTTGAGGAAGACATCTATACCTTTAGTTTAAGCTTTGGTGACATTCAATAATTTGACATAATTTAGATCTGGTATCGGTTTTGAAAATGCATAAGGATTTAGGAAATTCTAATCTCATAATTGTGATCAGCATCAAATTTGGAGTGAGATTGGTATGAGATTTGGAGTTTTTGGAAACCTGTAACTACCTGCTCGCCGGAGAAGACGACCAGAGGTATTCTCCGGCCACCACACCGAGTTCCCTCTGTTTTGACATTTGAATGGAGAAGATGATGATTGAGCCGTTGGATCTGCGTGGAAACAAGACTTTGTAATCCAATCCAGTGGCTGTGACTTATTTGTTTTGCTGACTTTGACTAGAGTGAAACGCAATCATTTCACTAATGCGCTGGCACAATCCTGAGCGCTAGATCCCTTGACTGGTCTCCTCATCTAACTGTCCACATTATTTTCTGAGTTTTTATTTCTTTTATTTGATTTGAATTATTTTAAATGCATTATTGATTCTAAAAATCACAATAATTCCAATTTTGATCCAAAAAATATTTTAAAAATACCTCCATGATCTTGAGAGAAATTCTGATTTTCTGAAATCAATAAAATGCATTTTCATGCATTTTTTCAATTTAATTTGATTTTTCTTATTTTTGTTAATTCTTTTAATTATGCATATTTGACCATCTGTTTTGCTGAATTTTATTCTTCCAATTGGTGATGAGTTTGGCTTTGATTTTTTAGTATGTGTTAGGGTAGACATTCATGTTCCCTTAGAATTATTTTTAGATTTTTATAACAAATTTAGGTTCTATTTTAGGTGTTGAGATTAGAGCCTTCCCAAACTTGTGGATTACCTTGATACCTTTCATTCTAGAAATTATTTAGGTGACATAGATGTTGAGTTAGGCTTTAATATTTTAACCCTAGGTTTTTCAAATATTCATGTTCCCCTAGGAATTTAATTATAATTTTACAACTTGGTTTTCTATTTTAGTTGAATTTTGCAAGTTACTTGTGCTTGTGGTGTCCTATTCTTTAGTGCCCTTGCTTGTTTGGTCTTGTTGGTGACTTTGGAGCTGGATTTGCTTGGATTCCTTTTTGAGAGGTCTTCTGGACTTGGTGTAGTTGATCTGGCTTGAAGATTGGAGCTTGGAGTTGAAGTTTCCTTTTCCTTTAGGGGTTGTTTTAAGAGTTTAGGAAATTAGGGTTTTAGGAAGAGCCATTAAAGCTAGTTTTGATTTCTTCATCAAACATAGAATGCATTGTGTGCTTCTATTCCATCCAATGACATGAAGTCCTCCTAGGGAAACTCCATCTCTCCTTTGGAGGGATGTGTGGTATGCCCATAGTTGAGTAGAACTTTGAGGATACCTTTCCATTTTAATGTTGGTACTTGATGATTTCCTTTGGTTTTCATTAAGTTTTCAACATTACAACCTTGATCTTGGTGATTAATCCTCTGCTTGGAGTGTGTTTGCTAGAGCTTGAAGATAGAGTTGATAAAGCTTGAAGATAGAAGCTAGCCTGAAGATGAAGTCTTGCTGTCAACTTTGCTGTCTTTTCAACTGTGCTGTTGAGTACTGAAGTTGCTGTCTGCTGTAGGAGTTTGTTGCTGCTGCTTGCGCTGCCTCCTCTGTATCTTTTGTTTTTTCTCTGTATTATCTGTTTGCTTGTGTTGATTACCTCTAGGTTTGAGGTGGAGCTTGTCTTCTCCTACCTGTTGTTTTCTCCCTTGCCTCTCTTGTACTGTTGCATAGCATGCATTTTGCTGTTTACTGTTTACTGCTTCCTTTCTTTTGCTGTTTCCCCTAGGATCTCTGATTTCCTCTGTGCAAGGGGGAATTATGACAGACATTAGGTTTTGACCCATGCATGATAAATATAGGTAGATTCCCCTTTAAACCATAGTTTTAGGGTGTCTCTGTTTTCTCATCTCAAAACAATTCAAAAATACAGTAATAAGGTTAATTGAAGTCGTATGTTATGAGCCTTAAGCTATCTGGGAAAAGGTTGGTGGAGGGTCTCTCTCCAGTAATCTGGATGTTAGTGTGGTACACTTTGGGTGACATACAAAGCGTTCACTCCTGGGTCATAGTCTCTAGTGCGACTGAGATTGCGAACATCCTAAAAAACAGTTCTTTCGTAAAAAACTCAAACAAACATTCAAACTCTGTTTTTGTCCTCTTGGACCTTTAATCAGGAAACCCTTTTCAGAAGGAGATAAAAAGTTGTCAGACAAACTTGTGTCTTCCGTAGCCCGAACTACGTTTGCTCTGATCTTTCATGCCATATGAAAGTACGTAGGCACGAGATGCGACATCTCGGCGAGCAACCTTCCCCCCCTTAACCCGTAGTTAGGCGAACTACGTTGACTCTGATTTCTCGTTCCAGACGGGAATCCGTAGGCATAAAGTGTGATACTTTGCCGAGTCATTTTCTTTTCTTTAACCCAGACCTTTAGAGTAGATAGGTAAACACACCCTTAGATAGAAAACAAGCGTGGATCCCATCGAGTACGACAGACGTGAGGGGTGCTAATGCCTTCCTCTTACGTAACCGACTGCCGAATTCAGGATTTGGTTGCGATGACCATTCCTTTCCCTCTTTGCGTTAGGTTTACTCTGAGCGTTTCCTTTCCCTCTTGTGGGATAAATAACGCACGGTGGCGACTCTTCTGTCATAGCCGGTGCCGATTTTCGCAGTAGCGACAGCTAGCGACTCTGCTGGGGATTCTGGTTCCCTATGCGAGTCAATCCTAGCGCTTGTTTTCCCGTCTGGGGTTGTGTATGTATTTATCTTTCTGTCTTTACTTTCAGTACTGTATATTATTGTTGTTGTGCTGTGGGTAGAGGGTTAGTTTGAGAGATAAGCCGGACCTGGGCTTGAGTGCACATAGACTTAGAAGTAGAGAGTAGTGGTTAGACTGCTTGCTTTGCTCGCACCAGCTAGCTACGAAATTTATGCTCAGACGAGATTCTCTTTGATGGCATCTTGCCTGGCCCTTTGGGCTCGACAGGTTGTTAGATTTGAGGGTTGTCGACTCTGGGGACCTATCATTTGGGATTCGGCTAAGTGAGGCCTCTTCAAGGAATGATGATGCCATACCTTCTGGGTATCATATCATCGCTCTTAAAAGTCTGTGACGCTGATGACCGCATAGGATGTTGTACCTCGTCTGCGAGTTAAGTACATACTTGTGAGAGGGTAGGTGGGTCTTTTTGCAGGAAAACTATGGCCTCAGAACACCTGGTTTGTCTCTGTCAATGAGAATCGGTTGTGAGGGTTCTTTTGTGGTTGGTTTGATTTGAGGAGAAGATCTGATGGTTCTCAAGTGGCAGTACAGCACAACACAGTTCTTCAGCATTGCACTTAATCCCCTGTCTGCATATGCATCTGCATTTTCATGTTTGCATTTCATTAACATGTATTTATGTTGCAGGTGTGCTTTTTTCCCCTCAAATTCTAGTGTTCTTCTTGCCAGACATGGAGTCCATGAAGAGAACAGTTGCTTACAGGTTGCCGTCTCCAGATATCAGTTCCTTATTGCAGTTGGTTGCTCTAGCAGATCAGAGAGTGAGGGCTGAGTTTAGAGAGTCTTATGGGAAACTGCTCAGTTTGTTGTGCAGACCTTCTGTGTTTGAGATGACGGGATTGTATACCTTGATGCAGTTTTATGAGCCTCAGTTGACATGTTTCTTGTTCCCTGACTTTATTATGGCTCCTACTTTGGAGGAGTATTCTGATATGCTGGGAGTTCCTGTGTTAGATCAGATGCCTTTTGTTCATGAGGATACTGAGCCTGAGTTGGCTAGGCTTGCTGAGATTGTCAGTTTGGATATCTCTGAGTTCCCTGGAGGTTTGGTCAAGCTGAATGGAGCTTATGGTTTTCATCTTTCTTGCTTGGTTGAGAAGGCTACGCAGTGTGCAAAGGATGGATGATGGATTGTCTTCAGTGCTATTCTGGCTGTTTGCATTTATGGGATTGTATTGTTCCCGAACCTGCCTGATTTTGTTGATTCAGATGCTTTCTTTATTCTGGCCTCGAAGAATCCGGTGCCTACTCTCTTGGGTGACGTTTATCATTCTGTTCACTATAATAATGAGAAGCGTCGGGGAAAGAATGTTTCTTGCTGTGTACCTCTTCTATCCAGGTGGTTTCAGGGACATCTTCCTAAGAAGGGACCTTTTGTTGATACTGCCGGTACTTTAGATTGGTCTTCTAGATTGATGGGATTATGTGCTGAGAACATTGTTTGGTTTGATCGAAACTTGCTCGGAAGGGATATTATATATAGTTGCAGTGGCTTTCTGAACGTTCCTTTGATTGGACGGAAAGGTTGTATTAACTATAACCCTTCTCTGCTTGTGAGACAATTTGGCTATGCTTTGAGGGACTCTCCGGTTGAAGATGAGATACAGGAATCTATGTATCTCACGGGTTTATTAAATGGAGATGTTTTGGTTAGATTGAGGCGTGCTTGGGGTAATATTCACAGAAGAGGAAAAACATTGCTTGGTAAGAGTGACAGTCGAGCTTATAATCCTTATCGGCTCTAGATCCATGAGAGAGTTAGGACTTCTTTGATGCCATATTCTGCTGCAGAGCCTTTGTATCTTCCGGTGATTGAAGAACCTACTTCAGTAGAAATTGAGAAGTATAACAAGTTGATGGCTGAAAAGGAAGAGTTGCAAAGAGCAAATGAAGAGCTAGAGAAAGAGATTTTCCAACTTAGGCATGAGAAGAATGAGGCAACCTTCACTTTGAAGAAGCAGACTGAGATGATTAATAGGTTGGTTTCAAATTTGACCGAAGAGACCAGCAAAAGAGAGAAATTAGGAGTAGACCTGAATGGTGTTAGTAGTGTACTTGCTACTAAGAAAGAACTTCTGAACAAGGCGTATTCTCGACTTTCCAAATGGGAACTTTTATGGAATGCCACGCTTACTAAACGGAAGGAGCGTGAAGATGAGTTGAAGCTTCAGATTTCCCAGTTAGAGGAGCAACTCAGTGCTAAGGATGCAAAGATTGCTGAAGAGGTATCTCTTAGACGTGACGCTGAGTCTAGAGTGAGCAACATGGTCAAAGAGACTAGGGGTGGTGAATTGAAGGCTGGCTCCAAAAGATGCAGGATTAATGAGTGTTCTGGCAGGGGAGCCTGTGAAGAGGACGCCAAAAAGCTGAGATCCATTGTTGAACGACATGCATTACTGATACAGGAGCTAATCTCCAAACTAGGTCATTCGGAGACTTTGAGGATACTAGAAGATGTCAGAGTGCGCAATTTGGCCTGATTTATTTTTACTTTGCTCTTGTTATTTGTATTTGTATTTTGACCATCGCCAGGCTTGTTGGCCGAGGTCTTTTCCAGTTGTATTCAGTTGTATCTCTGTACTCTGCCTCTTGGCATTTGTTTATGTATGAGGTTTCTGATTCTGCGTTTGCCTACTTGGGACTCCATTGTCGTTATGGCTTCTTCTCCGAAACTAGAATCGGGGGGGAAATTAACCTGTTGCATATTTACATGTGTGCATTTGCATATTCATATTGCATGGCAGGTACTTTTTTTAAGCTCGAATCTCAACTCCTGCGTCTTTCAGGGTGTTTCAAGATTAACGAATAGAGAATTCACCGGTACGCTACAAGAAGCAACAGTAAGAAGATCATGGATCAGGTACAGTCTGAGATGCAGGAGATCCGGGATAGGTTGGCCCAATTTATGCAGACTATGGAGGCTGTGGCTAAAGGCCAGAAACATCTTCAAACTTTGGTGCAACCGCTGCTGGCGCGAGCGGCTGGTAATACTGAATACAACTCTGCTCATGTTGAGACTCCTCGCAGGGAGGAAGTGATACCAAATGCTGGTGATACTGGTACTGGCAACGACAATGGCAACGCTGGTAATAGAAATGTTGATAATGTTAATGGGAATGTGGAAACCAACAGGAATGTTGGTATCAATACAGGTTTCGGTGACAACAATCAAGGTTTTGGTTTTGGCAATCGGGATGGCAATGATGGTTTCAATAATCAGGGCCTCGGCAACGGAGGGTTTGGTGATAATAATCAAGGTTTTGGTAATAATGGCTTTGGCAATGTGAATACCAATGGTACTGGGATGGGTCATTTCAATACTGGTTTTGGGACAGTGGCTGCTAATCAAGAGCTTGGCAATCTGAGGTATGATCCCAGGTTCTTCCAAAGTGGTCATGGTCATGGTCGTAATGCTGCTTATGACGGATATGGTAATGAGGGGCCATACTGGAATAGAGATCGTCAGGAAGATGCCTTTTCTGGGCAAGGCATGGGTTTTGAGGGTCCCACTGATAGTGATCGGAGGATTAAAATGCTGGAGGAACAGATGAGAGGTATAGCCAATCAGAATTCTGCAGGTTTGGACATGGCTACCATGGGGCTGGTTCCTGGGCTGAGAGTGCCATTGAAGTTCAAAGCTCCCATTTTCGATAAATATAAAGGGGATACATGCCCACGGGTTCATGTGCGTTCATACTACCGGAGGATGTCAGCTTACTCTGATGATGAGAAGATGCTTATGCATTTTTTCCAAGATAGTTTGTCAGGACCATCGCTGGAATGGTACATGGGACTAGAGCCTGCACAGGTCGGAAGTTGGAAAGAATTGGCTGATGCTTTCGTCAAACATTACCAATACAATAGTGACCTTGCACCAAATAGGGTCCAGCTTCAATGTCTTTCACAGAAGAATGGGGAAAGTTTCAAGGAGTATGCTCAGCATTGGCGCGATCTGGCGGAAAGAGTCCACCCCCTATGGTTGAAAGGGAATTGATTGATATTTTTGTTGGAACATTCTCTGGGATTTATTATGATAAATTGCTCAATTGCTCAATGGTTAGTTTCTCTGACATGATACTCATGGGAGAACGAATTGAAAATGGCATCAAAATTGGTAAGATTCAAGCCAGTGAATCAACCTCAGCTGGAGGTGCGAAAAAGGTCTTTGGTGGTAAAAGGCAAGGAGACGCCAGTGCAGTGTATGGTGGTCGAGGAAGAGGTAGAGGTCAGAATTAGTATCTTCAACAACAGTTTGCTAGTGTGACGATCCCTATACCATAGCAACGACAACAACGACAACAGCAGCAGCAGCAACAACAAAGGTATAATCCTGCTCAGAGAAGGATCCAGAATGGGAAGCCGAATAGGGTATTTGATACACCTCCGTCAACGTATGCAGAGCTGCTTCAGACGCTGTTAAGTTTGAATCTGGTTGAGAAGAGAACGTTGGACCCACCCACGGGAGCACTTCCTTACGGGTATGATACTAGTAAGCAGTGTGAATTTCATTCCGGGGCACCCGGACATGATGTCGAGAGTTGTCATGCTTTTAAGCACAAAGTCCAAGATTTGATTGATAGTAAAGTCATCAACTTCAGTAATGATGGTCCCAATATTGTACAGAAACCAATGCCGAATCATGGAGAAAATGTTGTTTTGACAGAGGAGGATTTGGATTTGGTTATGGACGTAAATGACTTGAAGACGCCTTTGAGCTATGTTAAAAGCAGATTGTTGAAAGGAGGGGTCTCCCTGGATGTGATGAGTACTGTTTGGATTGTTGGATCCGACCAGAGGGCTGTATTGATTTGAAGTGATGTATTCAGGCCATGATTGATGAGGGAACTTTACAATTCGACCGCACTGCTGTTGAGAAACCTGGTGAGGTAAGATCTGAAAAGCAGGGTGAGGTCGTAACAATTACAATTCCACGAAAGACTATTACGATATCAGTGCCCGCTAAGCGGCCAACTATTACGATAACGAAAGCAGGACCCGTTCCTTATGAGAGTACGAAAGCCATTCCATGGAATTATGGGTTGGAATCTTTTTGCAACGGGGAAAAGATTAATGTGGATAGCCAGCCAGCAGGGGCAGTGGGCAATATTGTTGAAGCAGGAGGTATGACCCGAAGTGGTAGAATCTTCACTTCACCTGAAATCGAGGCTGAAAGGATCGCTAGAGGCAAAGCCAAAGTGAATGAGGAAGGACCTTCCCAGTCGAAAGAGAAGGAAACATTGGTCAAGGATGTAGAAGAGTTTATGAGGTTGATTCGCAAAAGTGACTATAAGATTGTGGAACACTTGCAGCAGACGCCCTCCAAAATTTCAATACTATCCTTGTTGCTTTGTTCCGAGGCCCATCGGAATGCCTTGTTGAAAATCTTGGACACGTCTTTTGTACCTCAGGAAGTAACTGTTAATCAGCTTGAGGGGGTACTGGCGCATGTGAATGCTGGCCACAGCCTGGGATTTACTGACTTTGATTTGACTCCTAGAGGTCGGGACCATAATATGGCTTTGCACATTTCAGTGGAGTGTCGGGGCACTGTTATGTCGCATGTTCTTGTAGACACCGGATCATCCTTGAATGTGTTGCCAAAGAAGGCTATGATGAAGCTAGATGTCCGAGGAATCATATGCACGCCAAGTGATTTGGTCGTGAGGGCTTTTGATGGGACTAGAAGGTCGGTGTTTGGATCCATAACGTTGCCGCTCCAGATCGGGTCGGAAGTGTTTGACACTGTGTTCTATATCATAGACATACATCCCGCTTACAGCTGTTTACTTGGGCGACCATGGATACATTATGCAGGGGCTGTGACGTCCACGCTGCATCAGAAGCTTAAATACATGGTCGGTGACAGTGTTGTTACTATTTGCGGAGAGGAGGACATTCTGGTTAGTCATCTTTCGTCATTCAAGTACGTCGAAGTGGATGGGGAGATCCATGAGACGCCATGCCAAGCCTTCGAGGGGTTGCAGATCAAGGACAAGTCTCATGTTCCCGTCAAAGGGCCAGAAGTGGCCATGTCTTCGTACAAAGACGCTCAGGCAGTGGTTCAGGATGGAGAAACCAAAAGATGGGGCCAAGTCTTGGAAATTCCTGTCAAGATGGACAAGTTTGGGTTGGGGTATCGCCTGACATCGTCACCCTCCGCATCAGGTGTGCCAAAGTTCAAAGGACCAGTGGTGATCACTCCAGGTGGGATCTGCTATGAAACGATCAATGTTGTTTCCGATGCTGAAGGCGGAGATAGTGACTGCGATATGGACTCGTGGATCAAGCCCGGCGTGCCAGGACAAAATCCGTGCAACTGGTCTATCCAGGAACTTGTTCCAGTGACTACAAAACAGTAATGATTTGTTTTCTCAATTATTGTATGATCCTGTGTCCTACCCGGGGCATAGTGATTCTGTTTTTAGGGCTACCTGCTTATGTGTGTACTTTGTTTAATCATTAATAAAGGCGTTTTTCGCATGCAAATGTTGTGATCCTTGTTTTTCCTGTTTTTGTTTAACAATAAAATGGTAACGTGGTTATGTGCTTTGTTTGCATTATTTGAAACATTAACCATTCTCCTTGCAGGATTCATATTTCAGACGACATCGATCATGAACTTCCTATGACTCGCTTCGACTTCGAACACCCGATATTTCAAGCAGAAGAAGATATTGTTAAGGATAATGGCTTATCAGAAGAGCTGACTCGACTTTTGAAACAGGAAGAGGGAATCATTCTGCCTCATCAGGAGGAAATTGAAATTATCAACGTGGGGTCCGAAGAGGTTGTCAGGAATATCCGGATAGGGGCTGCACTGCAGAGTGATATCAAGCAAAGGCTTATCGAGATGCTTTGGGAGTACAGTGATATCTTTGCTTGGTCTTACAAAGACATGCCTGGTTTGGATACGGATATGGTGGTTCATCGTCTGCCATTACGCGAGGAATGTCCTCCGGTTAAGCAAAAACTCAGAAGAACTCGACCAGATATGACTGTGAAAATTAAAGAGGAAGTTCAGAAACAGTGGGACGCCGGTTTCCTAGCTGTCACAACTTATCCCTCATGGGTTGCCAATATAGTACATGTACCAAAGAAAGATGGTAAGGTGCGGATGTGCGTGGACTATCGAGATTTGAATAAGGCGAGCCCAAAAGATGACTTTCCGCTTCCTCATATTGATGTGTTGGTCGACAACACCGCTCAATTCTCCGTGTTTTCCTTCATGGACGACTTTTCGGGCTATAATCAGATAAAGATGGCGCTGGATGATATGGAGAAAACAACTTTTATTACCCCTTGGGGAACGTTCTGCTACAAAGTGATGCCCTTTGGTTTGAAGAACGTCGGGGCAACATATCAGCGAGCTATGACAACACTCTTTCATGACATGATGCATAAAGAGATCGAAGTCTATGTTGACGATACGATTGCCAAATCCCAGACGGAGGAAGAGCATCTGGTCAATCTTCTGAAATTGTTCAAGAGGCTTAGGAAATTCAGGCTGAGGCTGAATCCTAACAAGTGCACCTTCGGGGTGAGATCTGGTAAGCTATTGGGGCTTATTGTGAGAGAAAAAGGAATCGAGGTTGATCCTGCTAAAATAAAAGCCATACAAGAAATGCCTACGCCGAAAACAGAAAAAGAAGTTCGTGGCTTTTTAGGGAGGTTGAACTACATTGGCCGGTTCATATCTCATCTAACGGCCACGTGCGAGCAATTATTCAAGTTGTTGAAAAAAGATCAGGTTGTGACCTGGAATGAAGATTGTCAAAAGGCGTTTGAGAAAATAAAAGGATATTTGCAGGAACCTCCAATATTGATACCCCCAGTAGCCGGGAGACCATTGATTATGTATTTGACGGTTCTTGAGAAAAGTATGGGTTGTGTTCTCGGTCAGCATGACGAGACTGGACGTAAAGAGCATGCGATTTACTACTTGAGTAAAAAGTTCACAGATTGTGAGTCTCGTTACTCGATGCTCGAAAAAACGTGTTGTGCGCTAGCCTGGGCTGCCAAATGTTTGAGGCAATACATGCTAAACCATACAACCATGCTAATTTCAAAGATGGATCTGATCAAATACGTGTTTGAAAAGCAAGCACTTTCCGGAAGGATTGCCCGATGGCAGATGGTATTGACAGAATACGATATCCAGTATGTTTCTCAAAAGGCTATTAAAGGTAGTGTTCTGTCAGAATACCTAGCTGAGCAGCCAATTGATGATTACCAGTCGATGAGTTTTGATTTTCCTGACGAGGATATCATGTACTTAAAAATGAAGGACTGTGAGGAGCCGTTACCGGATGAAGGTCCAGAGTTGGGTTCCAAATGGCAATTGATATTTGACGGTGCCGTCAATTCATATGGAAGTGGAATAGGGGCAATCATTACTACTCCCCATGGGTCGCACATCCCATTCACTGCTAGATTGACCTTTCCAGTTACCAACAATGAGGCCGAATATGAAGCGTGCATTATGGGGCTCGAAGAAGCTATTGATCTGAGAATTAAAAATCTTGATGTGTACGGAGACTCTGCTCTAGTTGTGAACCAGATCAAGGGAGAGTGGGAGACTCGTCAGCCCAATCTGATACCCTATATGAATTATGCAAGAAGGTTGTTGCCTTTCTTTGACACGGTGGAATTGCACCATGTACCACGAGCAGAAAATCAGATGGCAGACGCTCTCGCGACTTTGTCTTCGATGTATAAAGTTAACTTCTAGAATGAGGCTCCCAGGATAGTTATTTCTCGCCTTGATACGCCCGCTTTCATGTTCACCATTGAGGAAGCTTTCGATGGTAAACCGTGGTATTATGATATCCAGAATTTCCTGAAGAACTAAGAGTATTCGGCTGGGGCATCCAGTCGTGATCAAAAGACTCTTAGGAGATTGGCTGGCAATTTCTATCTGAATCCGGATGGGGTTTTGTATAAGAGAAACCACGACTTAGTGTTGTTGCGGTGTGTGGACGAGAAAGAGGCTAAGTTGCTAATGGAAGAAATCCATGAGGTTACATTTGGCACGCATGCCGGCGGACATGCAATGACAAGAAAGCTATTAAGAGCAGGGTATTATTGGCTAACAATGGAAAAAGATTGTTTCAAATTTACAAAGAAGTGCCATAAATGCCAGATTTATGCGGACAAGATTCATGTACCTCCGAGCCCTCTGAACGTTATATCGTCACCCTAGCCATTTTCCATGTGGGGAATTGATGTGATTGGGAAAATTGAGCCCACGACACCCAACGGACATCGTTTTATCTTGGTAGCTATTGATTACTTCACCAAATGGGTTGAAGCGGCATCATATGCTAATGTTACCAAGCAGGTGGTGGCCAGATTTATCAAGAAGGATATTATCTGCAAATATGGAATCCTGGAGCGGATTATCACTGACAACGGCTCAAATTTGAATAACAAGATGATGAAGGAATTGTGCCAGAATTTCAAAGTTGAACATCACAACTCTTCTCCTTATCGGCCCAAGATGAATGGCGCTGTTGAAGCGGCCAATAAAAACATAAAGAAGATCGTTCAGAAGATGGTTGTGACCTACAAGGACTGGCATGAGATGTTGCCTTTTGCTTTGCATGGTTATTGTACGACGGTACGCACATCAACCAGGGAAACTCCTTTTTCACTTGTGTATGGTATGGAGGTTGTCCTACCATTGGAGGTTGAGATTCCTTCTCTGAGGGTTTTGTGTGATGTCCAATTAGATGAGGCAGAATGGGTGAATGATAGATTGAATCAGCTCAGTTTAATGGATGAGAAGAGACTGGCTTCTCTACCATATGGTCGGCTGTATCAGAGCCGGATGAAGAAAGCTTATGATAAGAAGGTGTGCCCTCGAAGCTTTCAGACGGGAGATCTTGTACTGAAAAAGATTCTCCCACCACACTCAGATAACAGGGGCAAATGGACTCCCAATTATGAAGGTCCGTATGTCGTTAGAAAAGTTTTCTCTAGAGGAGCCTTATTGTTGTCCACCATGGATGGCGAAGATTTTTCATCCCTTGTGAATTCGGACGCAGTTAAAAAATACTTTGCTTAAGGAGACCCGCTGGACAAAAAAAAAGAGAGTCCAGGCAAAAATGGCATCCCGGCAAACCATAAAAAGGAATAAAAGGTTCGGGCAAAAGTTAGGGATAAAATTGAAAAAATGTACACCCGCGAAGTTGAAAACCTGAAAAGGGCAACTTCGGCAAAAAAGGGTATCCCGGTGAATTGAAAACCCACAAAGGGCGGTTCACGCAAAAGTTAGGGATTTGAAAAAGGAAATGACTGCGGTCCGAGTTTGATGCTGCATTGCTTAGTGGTTTGTGAGTACCTAAGAGTCGTATATCCGAAATAATCTCTTCCGAAGATCGAGTATCAGGAAAGCGTCAGAGTCAGGCGAGTCATAGGAAGATCAACTCATGGTGTTCGTCTGTACCACGTTGCCAACATGTATACAAATTTTCTTTGTATTTCTGTATCTTTGTATTTTGTTTGTCCGTGACTTCCTCTTTTCATGAGTTGCATCCAGTGTACAAAATTTTGCCTATTTACAGGCCCGTTATTAATAAAGCATGTTATTCAGTACTTGATGCTTGTTCTTTACTGTTTTGTTCGTGAAAAATGCCGACATTTTTGATAAACTTGCATGCGCATAAATTTGCTGGCCCTTGCCAATAATTGCTAAAACTTCGAATTGACTGAATGAACGTCACGGATACTAATCGGAATAGATCTTGTTGTATATATTTGTTTTTGTCTCGTTTGTGTTTTGCAGCGTTCTCACCTTTGGAGCAAACAAGTAGGGAAGTTGTGTTCCCCAGCCGGTGTCCTGTGACAAAATGATTGTATCACTCCTCAGCAGATGGAGGTCACATCTTATCTCAGAAGATTGGAGAGAGCAATTACCTCTATTGGATGTGGGTGGTTCTCCCCAGAAAAGTATCCCCAGGAAAGCTTCCAAGAGAGTATCCTCAGTGGATTTTGATGTCCCTAACAGAAAGTGCATTTCCAGCAGTGAGTATGTGCACACTCCATCCCCAGCATGGGTAACTCCCGCAGAGTATAATCAAGTCGTCTTTGGTTCAGAAGGATTATCCCCGCGCAGGATTGTTTCTCCTTCTCCCCAGTAGTTTGTTTTTCCTCCGACAGGATGAACATCATTAACCGGGCTCGTAATTTCAAACTTGTGAGCTATTCCCCCGACAGGAGGGTTATCCCCAGCGGAGTTGGTTTCACCGTTCCAACATTTATTTTGTTGGAATGCTTTGAGATACCCGGTTATCCCCAGCGGATTGGGTATTGTCTTCGGCATTTATTTTGCTGAAGCGCCTCTTAGCATCTTTGCATTTTACATATATCATCATGTTTTGCATCTACCCAAACGCGTAGCATTTCCATGCCGTATGGAGCATTACGCCATTGTCGAGCATACGCATTTTGAAACATAAGCTAGGTTGGTTACCTTTTTGGTTTCAGGTGTTATCCCTTGCAGAGGAGTAGGATTCTTGCTCAGAAAGATTTCTAGATATTCAAATTCTCAGCGTGAGATAGGTGATGATAACATTCGTCCCCTAATAGGGTTGCTTGGTTAAGTAACTTTTCAACCTCAGTAAGATTATTCTCAGGTTGCTGTTACGTCAGCATTAGAAGATTTCATGCCTTAAACTTCCGGAGTTGTTACTAGTGATTTCCCCACAGAGTTGTTTGGTTATGTTTCTCGTAGTCTCCAGCAAAGTATTCTGCAAATTATTACCTGTGATGGACAGAGTTTGTTATTCGTGTTGACGGAATTGTACCTGTGTTGACAGTGATTGTTGTCCGTGCTAACGGAATTCTTCCCTGTGTTGACAGTGATTATTACTTGTGATGGACAGAGATCGTACCTGTGTTGACAGAGTTTGTTATCCGTGTTGACGGAATAGTACCCGTGCTGACGGTGATTGTTCTCCGTGTTGACGAAATTGTACCTGTGTTGACAGTGATGTTTCCCCGTGCTGACGGTGATTTTTGTCCGTATTGACGGATTGTACCTGTGATGGACAGAGATTGCGCCTCTGTTGACCGAGATTGTACCCGTGCTGACGGTGATCATTATCCGTATTGACGGAATTGCTCCCCTGTGTTGACAGTGTTTGCTACCCGTGCTGACGGTGATTGTTATCCGTATTGACGAATCGTACCTGTGGTTGACAGAGATTGTTATCTGTAATGGACAGAGATTGCGCCTGTGTTAACATAGATGTTTACCTGTGGCTGACAAAGATCGTACCTGTGTTGAAGGAGTGACGGAGTCGTTACCCGTGATTGACGGAGTTGTCCTAGTGAAATCGCCGTAGATTGTTATCCGTGTTGACGGATTTGTTACCTGTGTTGACAGTGATTGTTGCCCGTGTTGACGGAAGTGTTCCCTGTGTTGACAATGATTGTTACCCATGTGGACGGAGTTATTACCCGTAATCGACAGATTGTCCCCAGTAGAGTTGTTACCTATGACTGACAGAGATCGTTATTCTGGTTATGGACGGAATCGTACCCATGGTGATGAAGTCTTTCCTCGTGTTGACGAAGTTTAGTCCAGTGGTGGACGGAGTTGTTTCTGGAAAATTTGATTTGATTCCTGTGACGTTACATAGGAGGTGAATGTTGAAATCAAAAGTTTTATTGGATGATTGATCAGTTGTTGCCGTAACAACTGGGTTCAGCATAACGGATGTTGTTCCCCAAGCAGTTTTTGTTGTGTATTTCTGCGGTTGGAAAATTTCGGGGTTTCTTTGTATTCAACCATCTTCCACCTTGATTGTTTGAAGGCCGTTCTCTCTTCACCCAGTCGGGTCCAAGCCGTTTGAATAGGGGCAGCTGTTGTACCTCAGAATTTGCTCAACCTTTTCTTACCTGGTTTATGTTTCATTGCATTAGCATTTGCATAGTTATATCATTTGCATATCATGGTATCATTCATATACTAGGGGATCAAGTGTGATTCTTTTCAAGGAAGCCTAGCAAGAGGTCTCATTCAAGATTGAGGAGTGGTCAAAGTCATCAGAAGGTGGTTTGAGTGCCTAAGGGTTTAAATGTTTGAGTGTGAATCTTCTCCTAACTTGAGGATCAACTGAAGACCATCAGAGGGTTATGAAGTGTTGAATGTGAGAATAGGATGTGTATTGATAGAACGCCTAGAGGGCCATGGGAAAGATTAATCAAGTCATTGAGTCAAATACAAGAGCCACAGTTGAGGTGCAAGCAATTAGGGTTTCATCTGGGTCAATCCTAGGTCAACAGTGCAATTGAAGAGTATCAAAGCCTACTTTTAGGTCATGGAGTTCATGAAATGATATGGTAAGACATTTTTGGTGTTATGCCAAGATCAAATCAAGAGGAGTCAAGAGTGTGGGAAGTTGCTAAATTAGGGTTTCAGTGCAAAATCCCCTGTTTAGTGCCTAACTTCAAGACCACATAAGTCACGATACAAGTTTCAAATGGATCTTTGGCCAACATGAAACTTGTAGAGAATCTCAATACCTTTAATTTGAGTACTAGAAGTCCTCCATTGGATTTATAGAACTCAGTTTATGGCCCAGACAAGTTACAAGTCCTCAGATGCTTCTGAAATTTGACTGTGAAAATCATCTGACTTTAAAGCTATTTTTGACCTAGAAGGATATTTCACCTGAACTTTTGGCCAACATGAAAGTTTTTCCTCATGATCTTATCTTTCTAATTTGTACTAGAAGTCTTCCATATGATTTGTAGAACTCAAGTTATGAGGTTTACAAGTCAGGGGTATTTTGGGAAAGTGAGATTATAGGTCATTTTCAATCATAGGCCAAAATCTCCAACTTGAACTTGTCAAATGCAATTTTGTTCAACATGAAAGTTGTTCAAAATGGGGTTTTTAGGCTATCCAAGAGGTCATGATGGATTGATTGACTCATAGTAAGACTTGGTTTGAAATGGTTTGAATAAGGGAGATTTTCAAAGGATTCAAAGTTGAAAAATTCAAAATTATTGGTTATGTGACCAACACAAGTTAAATGAGTACTTGATTTGATCAGAAATCATGTTTTGGAAACATTGGTTCTTTTAGATTTTTCAATTGACCCTTAATTCATGAGTTTTTTACTTGTTTCTTTACACTTAAGCAACCTCATGGCAAGTCATTCACCAAGGCAATGTGGAAGCTCTTATTGGTCTGAATACACTCCAAAGGTGGTATTTAAGTGATTCAAAGCTTCTAAGGCAAGCTGTTTAAGCAAATTTGTGCACTTGCCATGTGAAAATTTTGGAGAGGTTGGATTTTTTGGATCTTCCAATTTGGGCCTGGGCTTGGACTCTAGAAGGTCCCAAACGATTCTATAAATGTTCAGAAGAAGAATTGAGCATGTGTTGGTGATTATTGGAGGCTGAGCAGAGAGATTGATATTGGAATTTTAGAGCTCCAACTCAAAATCGTATTTGAGATTCAGAGAGGTTTTAGATCAAATTGAAGTTGCAAGAGGTTTCTATCATCATCAGTGAAAGATTCTGGAAGTTCTTGGAGCAAAGATCAAGAAGGTGTCACGATTTCTGTTTGGATTCAGTTATGGTTGATCTTGAGGAATCAATGCAATTGTAATAGCTTAAGATGATCAGTGTAACTTGAGGAAGACATCTATACCTTTAGTTTAAGCTTTGGTAACATTCAATAATTTTACATAATTTAGATCTGGTATCGGTTTTGAAAATGCATAAGGATTTAGGAAATTCTAATCTCATAATTGTGATCAGCATCAAATTTGGAGATTGGTATGAGATTTGGAGATTTTGGTAACCTGCAACTACCTGCTCGCCGGAGAAGACGACCAGAGGTCTTCTCCGGCCACCACACTGAGTTCCCTCTGTTTTGACATTTGAATGGAGAAGATGATGATTGAGTCGTTGGATCTGCGTGGAAACAAGACTTTGTAATCCAATCTAGTGGCTGTGACTTATTTGTTTTGCTGACTTTGACTAGAGTGAAACGCAGTCGTTTCACTAATGCGCTGGCACAATCCTGAGCGCTAGATCCCTTGACTGGTCTCCTCATCTAACTGTCCACATTATTTTATGAGTTTTTATTTCTTTTATTTGATTTGAATTATTTTAAATGCATTATTGATTCTAAAAATCACAATAATTCCAATTTTGATCCAAAAAATATTTTAAAAATACCTCCATGATCTTGAGAGAATTTGTGATTTTCTGAAATCAATAAAATGCTTTTTCATGCATTTTTTCAATTTAATTTGATTTTTCTTATTTTTGTCAATTCTTTTAATTTTGCATATTTGACTATCTGTTTTGCTGAATTTTGTTCTTCCAATTGGTGATGAGTTTGGCTTTGATTTGTTTAGTATATGTTAGGGTAGACATTCATGTTCCCTTAGAAGTTTTGTTAGATTTTTAGAACAACTTTAGGTTATGTTTTGGGTGTTGAGATTAGAGCCTTCCCAAACTTGTGGATTACCTTGATACCTTTCATTCTAGAAATCATTTAGGTGACTTAGAAGTTGAATTAGGCTTTAATATTTTAATCCTAGGTTTTTCAAACATTCATGTTCCCCTAGGAATTTAATTAAAATTTTACAACTTGGTTTTCTATTTTAGTTGAATTTTGCAAGTTGCTTGTGCTTGTGGTGTCCTATTCTTTAGTGCCCTTGCTTGTTTGGTCTTGTTGGTGACTGTGGAGCTGGATTTGCTTGGATTCCTTTTTGAGAGGTCTTATGGACTTGGTGTAGTTGATGTGGCTTGAAGATTGGAGCTTGGAGTTGAAGTTTCCTTTTCCTTTAGGGGTTGTTTTAAGAGTTTAGGAAATTAGGATTTTAGGAAGAGCCATTAGAGCTAGTTTTGATTTCTTCATCAAACATAGAATGCATTGTGTGCTTCTATTCCATCCAATGACATGAAGTCCTCCTAGGGAAACTCCATTTCTCCTTTGGAGGGATGTGTGGTATGCCCATAGTTGAGTAGAACTTTGAGGATACCTTTCCATTTTAATGTTGGTAATTGATGATTTCCTTTGGTTTTCATTAAGTTTTCAACATTACAACCTTGATCTCGGTGATTAATCCTCTGTTTGGAGTGAAGATAGAAGCTAGCTTGAAGATGAAGTCTTGCTGTCAACTTTGCTGTCTTTTCAACTGTGCTGTTGAGTACTGAAGTTGATGTCTGCTGTAGGAGTTTGTTGCTGTTGCTTGGGATGCCTCCTCTGTATCTGTTGTTTTTCTCTGTATTGTCTGTTTGCTTGTGTTGATTACCTCTAGGTTTGAGGTGGAGCTTGTCTTCTCCTGCCTGTTGTTTTCTCCCTTGCCTCTTTTGTA
Organism: Lathyrus sativus; assembly: GCA_963859935.3. NCBI lineage: Eukaryota > Viridiplantae > Streptophyta > Magnoliopsida > Fabales > Fabaceae > Lathyrus > Lathyrus sativus. The sequence goes on along the minus strand of OZ012739.1, from coordinate 211,955,287 downwards.
CTGTTGCATAGCATGCATTTTGCTGTTTACTGTTTACTGCTTGCTTTCTTTTGTTGTTTCCCCTAGGATCTCTGATTTCCTCTGTGCAAGGGGGAATTATGACAGACATTAGGTTTTGACCCATGCATGATAACTATAGGTATATTCCCCTTTCAACCATAGTTTTAGGGTGTCTCTCTTTTCTCATCTCAAAACAATTCAAAAATACAGTAATAAGGTTAATTGAAGTCGTACGTTACGAGCCTTAAGCTATCTGGGAAAAGGTTGGTGGAGGGTCTCTCTCCAGTAATCTGGATGTTAGTGTGGTACCCTTTGGGTGACATACGAAGCGTTCACTCCTGGGTCATAGTCTCTAGTTCGACTGAGATTGCGAACATCCTAAAAAACAGTTCTTTCGTAAAAAAACTCAAACAAACATTCAAACTCTGTTTTTGTCCTCTTGGACCTTTAATCAGGAAACCCTTTTCAGAAGGAGATAAAAAGCTGTCAGACAAACTTGTGTCTTCCGTAGCCCGAACTACGTTTGCTCTGATCTTTCATGCCGTATGAAAGTACGTAGGCACGAGATGCGACATCTCGGCGAGCAACCTTCCCCCCCTTAACCCGTAGTTAGGCGAACTACGTTGACTCTGATTTCTCGTTCCAGACGGGAATACGTAGGCATAAAGTGCGATACTTTGCCGAGTCATTTTCTTTTCTTTAACCCAGACCTTTAGAGTAGATAGATAAACACACCCTTTGATAGAAATCAAGCGTGGATCCCGTCGAGTACGACGGACGTGAGGGGTGCTAATACCTTCCCCTTGCGTAACCGACTCCCGAATCTAGGATTTGGTTGCAATGACCATTCCTTTCCCTCTTTGCGTTAGGTTTACTCTGAGCGTTTCCTTTCCCTCTTGTGGGATAAATAACGCACGTTGGCGACTCTTCTGTCATAGCCGGCGCCGATTTTCGCAGTAGCGACAGTCACAATTCAATCATATATACATCGCAACACACATACAATTCACAAAGCATATCCACCAATATATCATATGAAGATAATAATGCACTCATAGAGACCGACTCACGACTGTATGCAGATGCAAATGCGGTACCGACTCATTAAGCAGGTTCAATTAAAGAACCAAAGGAACCATCAACATAACATATCACAATATACACAATCTAGGATTCACGCCACATTTCACACTCCATGATTCACAATCTAGGATTCACGCCATATGGCTACCCACAACATATCATATCACAATATACACTATGCATAACCCGACAAGATTAATCATACTTGAATCGAAGAATCCATCATGGAAGTGAAAACACAATAAAATAACACTCTGCTACGCTCGCTACTTTGTTCGCCTAGCGAACTCCCAGCGAGTGCTTGCTACCTGTTCTCCTAGCAAACAGGCTCGCGAGAGCAATCAGAAGTCTCTGACTTGCTTCGCTACCACACTCGCTTAGCGAAGGTCCAGCGAGTCGCTCGCTACCCCTTTCGCTACCAGCGAAGAGCACCACACACCATTCTGCCCAAGTCTGGGACCGTTCGCTACTGGCTCGCCACAGCGAATGCCCAGCGAATGCTCGCGACCTGCTCGCCTAGCGAACGTGCCAGCGAGGGTCTGCGAACTCAGAATTCACCTCTGCATAAAACTCCGAAACTCATCAAAATCTACCCGATTCAATCCCAACTCGTCTCAGCAGCTCCAGCCCAACATTCCCGACTAAACTTAACCATTTATTCTCATTTCTAACCGTGAAAACTCGGTTTCTAACGATTTACTCAAAACCGACCTAAAACGGAAAATGAGCAAAACTCTCCCTAATCCAAAAAACAACCAATAGAAACATACATAATCATATACATCGAAAGAATAATAAAGTTTCACACCCTTACCCGATTAATCGAAGCTTAGAAGTTTGATTCTTGATGATTCTAGGTTTTCTCCTCTTTCTCTTCTCTTCTTCTTCTTCTTTCCTCTCTAATTCCACTTATATTCTTTCTATTCTATTTCTCTCAAATATCTACTGATCAAGGATTATCTAAAACATCCTCTAACTAATTCCCCAAAACTCTCCAAATAATAAAATAAAATAATAAGCACACATAACATATTCGAGTTCAAATTCCACAATTAAAAGAATAATTCAATTAAAATAAATTAAAAGACTCAACAACAATGGGAAATTCAGAATCGGTGCGTAACACCAGTCAGGGGTGCCAACGTTCTCTTCTAAACTAATTGCAGCTGTATCAAATGTTGTAACAATTGTGAGTATGGCATTGGTGGTGCATCAAAATGTCTGTTCATCATCCTCCTACGATCTTGGAACTGCCGCGGAGCGTAATTTTGTTGTTGTGGACGTTGTTGCTATTGTTGTGGTTGCACTGCCGGAATAGCAATACTCGCAATCTGAGGTTGTTGTTGGTCATACTGTTGATTTTTGTTTCTCTTTCTGTTGTTACCTTTGTATCCTGAGACTGCGTTCGTCTCCCTTTCTCTTTTCTTGTTACCAAAATTCTTTCTACCTCCTCCAGACGAGGACCCTTCTCCCGCTTGGATCTTTCCCAACTTAATCCCGTTTTCAACTCGTTCACCTGTAATGATTAAATCTGAGAAGCTACCAGACATATTTCCAACCAATTTCTCATAGTACACGCCAGGCAGTATAGCTACAAAAAGATCAATAAGTTCCCTCTCTACCATAGGAGGTTGAACCCTCGCAGCAAGTTCGCGCCACCTCTGGGCGTACTCCTTAAATCCTTCATTATTTCGTTGCGACAAATTCTGCAACTGCACATGGTTAGGCACCGGATCACTATTATACTGATAGTTTCTGACGAAAGCTTCTGCCAAATCTCTCCAACTTCTGATGTTCACCGGCTCTAAACCCATATACCATTCCAAGGACGGACCAGAAAGGCTATCTTGAAAGAAGCGCATCAGCAACTTCTTGTCATCGGAGTACGCAGACATTTTTCTGTAATATGAACGATGATGCACCCTGGGACAGGTCGTCCCCTTATACTTGTCAAAGTCTGGGACTTTGAACTTTCGTGGGATCCTTAAACCTGGGATCAGCCCCAAGTTTGACATGTCCAGACCAAGAGAGTTATGGTTTTCAAGGTTCCTCATCTTTTCTTCTATCAGCTTAAACCTCCTGTCTGCATCCGACTGCATTCCTGCTCCCAGATCTCCCATGGAGAAAATATCATCTTGCTCGTCCTCCTCCCATTGAGGATCAGCGTTTCCATGTACATCGCATGTTGGTGCGGGAATATGGACTCCAGTCTGATTACCTCCGCCCGGAGGGATAACAACTATTGGAATGGCAGTGGCATGAGGAATGCCATTGTCAGTTGTTGGAGGAATATCAGCAGTCCCTCCATGCAGAACCCCACTTCTGTTAACCCTAGCAATCAGAGGTTGAACGAGTATTCTTAGCTGTTCCTGGCCATTGGCGACCCCATGCATCAGATCCATAAATTGTGCCATACGGTCACGGAACTCCTGCAGCTCAAGTTGAATTTGGTCCATGGCTTTTTGTTGATTCCCCCTTGTTGAGTAGCGGTGGATGGTGCGGTCTTCAATCCTGAAATAGTGCTGAGACAACCACAAAAAGGAATAAGGTCAACGGAACTAGAACACCTGCAATGCAGTATGAAAAATGATGCAAAATGCAGACATGTAAATATGGTTCAGGGAAATATTCCCCTTGATTCTAGTTCCACAAGAACAAAAGGAGAATGAAGAGCCAACAGATGGAGCCACAGAAACCCTCTCTCATAAGATAGGATAAGGAACAGAGTATCAACACATAATACATCACCACAGAACCTACAAATGAGTCAATACGACCTCATCCAACAATCTTGGTGATGGTCGGAACACAAAACAACAAAATACAAAAGAGAAAATACATCAAGTACGACAACGAGTCTGAAACTCCTCCAACAACTCCTTCATATCAGGGTGATCAGGCCTAGCAATCAATCCTTGGATAAGCAACTCCCTCCTACTGATGGTGGTTTGTAAACCTTGAGCATAATCTTCCCAGGAGCCTTCCCCAAATGAATCTTCAAGTTTAGGCCTCTTCAGATCTGCTCTCAACTTATATTCCTCCAACGTTGCAAGAGCTTCGCGTAGCTTGCGGTCGCATTCATAATGACGAGAAGACTCACCTGGGTCTTTCTCATCTTTCACATGGAGTTGAGTCTTCAACTTGACAATCTGTTGACGGAGTTCATCTTCTCTTTCTTTGTTGTTAGTCAGGATAGCGTTTCATTGGGCGTTGAATTTTGATATCTCTAAATGTGCTCTTTCTAGATCCTTCTTTTTATCTTTGAGAGTATCACTAGCACTCTTCAAGTCTCGACCTACTCGCTCTTGGGCGCGAATCTCTTCTGTTAATTCCCTACCCATCTTGTTCACTATCTTTGTCTGCTTCTTTGATAAGTGGGTGGCCTGATTCTTTTCCCTTCTAAGTTGATTGATTTGCTCTTCCAACTCTTCGTTCGCCTTGCGTAGTTCTTCCTTTTCGGTCCACAGTTGATTGCATTTCTGAACGTCAACTGTCGTTGGTTCTTCAACTACCAAGGGGTATAAAGGTTCTATGACTGGAAAGGGTAGCATTAGTCTCTCAACTCTCTCTTGGATCCATTCCACATGTGGTCCATAGGCTTTGCAATCTCTCTTGCCTAAAGAAGATTTTCCTTCACGGTGAATTTTACCCAAAGCCTTTTCCAATTTGATTAAGGTCTCAAGATCAATTGAACAGGTGAAATACAAAGATTCCTGTATTTCTTCTTCCTTCGGAGGTTCTCTTAGAGCATAACCAAACTGTCTGACTGCGAGAGTAGGGTTATAACTAATGCCCCCCTTTCTCCCAATCAAAGGAACATTGGGAAAACTACCACATTTGTAGACAAACTCCACACCCAAAAGATCCCTATTGAACCATACAATATTCTCAGAAGTTAGACCCATAAGTCTTTCTGACCAATCAGCAGTATCAGAGATGTCAACAAAAGGACCAGACTTAGGCAGATGCGAAATAAACCATCTGTACAGGAGAGGCACACAGCAGGAAACATTCTTCCCTCTTCTGTTCTCATTCTTATAGTGGACAGAATGATAAACATCTCCTAAGAGTGTTGGAACAGGATTCTTGGAGGCAAAGATGTGAAAGGCATCCAGGTCAACAAAATCAGGGATATTGGGAAATAATATTATGCCATAGATACAAAGAGCCAAAATGGCATTGAAGACAATCCAGCATCCTTCTTTTGCAAAATGCTAAGCTCTGGCTACCAAGAAAGTTAATGGGAATCCAAATACTCCACTCCTCCAACTCATCTTTCCATCTAACTCAAAAACATCTAAGTGAAGAGAATTTTCTAACTTTGTCAAGTTGAGCTCTGCCTCAGAATGGTAGAAAGGCATCTGTTTAAGAACTGAGATTCCTGGAAGCAAGGAAAATTCTTAAAGAGCAGGCATCAACACATATCCTGGGAAGGTAAAACATCGCATCTGAGGATCATAGAATTGAAGCAATGTATAAAGACCTCCTAACTCAAACAATGAAGCTTTACAGACATAACTCAGAATCATCCCATAGTCTTTCTTGAAATCCTCCATCACACTGTGATCACCTATAGAGATCAAACTGAGTAAGGACCCTATATCTGGTGTTGGAAACTTCTACACTACTGTTCTCTTCAAGCTGGGCTTCATCCTGACATTGGATTAGATTACTAGAATCAAGGAGAAAATGTGTGCTGTACCCCAAAATTTGCCCAACCTTTTTCTAACTTGGTTTATGTTTCATCTCATTGTTCTAGCATTTGCATATCATTGTTCATTTGTAGGGGATCAGGAGAGGTGTGCATAACAAGAGAAGTTTACCAATGGTTCTAAGCCTAAGCAAGAGGTTTTATTCAAGTGGACAAGTGCTTATCACTAGCAGGAGAAGATCAAAACTCTTTGAGAAAGGAGATGGACAGTTGTGGTTTACTTCCTATCTTGGAGGCCAATTGAAGATCATCATAGGATCATGAGTCCATGGTTATGGATAGGGGATGTTGTGGAAGCTCATTGAGTGCCTTGAGAGCCATTTTGGGGCTTATCCAAGTTGTTACATCATGTACAAGAGGTTGCAGTCAGAGGATTGTACACATAGGGTTTCATCTGCCTAGTGCAAAGTCAACTGGAAATTTGAAGTGGTTTGAGACTTAGTTCCAAGTCATTGTGATCATGGAAAGTTATGTTGAAGCATCTAGGATGTTATTTCAAGATCAATTTAAGAAGAATCAAGAGTGTGAGAAGTTGCTAAATTAGGGTTTCTAAGCTTGTCAGTGTAAAATCCCCTATTTGGTGCCCAACTCCAAGACCACATATCTCAAGATACAAGTTTCATCTCACTTTGGTGCAAACATGAAACTTGTAGAGAATGATCTTAGCTTTCTTTTGAGTACTAGAACTCATCCATCTGATTTGTGGAGCTTAAGTTATGATGCTGAAAAGTTATGGGTCCTCAGATGAATGTGATTTTAGTCAACAAAAGTCAACCAACTTCCAAGGCATTTTTGGCCTAGAATCATGTTTCATCTCACTTTTACCCAAACATGAAAGTTGTCCCTTATAATCTTATGTTTCCAAAAATTCCTAGAAGTCCTTCATCTGATGTGTAGAACTCAAGTTATGAAGCTTGCAAGGCAAAGGTATTTTGGGAAAGTAAGATTATAGGTCATTTTCATTATAGGTCCATTTCATCCATTTGGATACTTCAAATAGAACTTTGTCCAACATGAAAGTTGCTTCAAAGGACAAATGGCATAATGAAACACCAAATTGTCATGGAGTATGGTTGGATAGGAAAATTGGTGAAGAAATTTCATGAAAAAGTCTTTAAAAGGGGAAATTCAATTAATTTGATTTTTGAACTTTTACAAGGCACGTTTGTGCATATTTTGAGTCACAAGAACATGACAAGCAAGATGCACAAATTGGATTTGAGTTTTGAGGCCAATTTCACGTGCAAATTCATGGTTACTTCAAGTGTAAGTCACACATTCAATTTCCACCATGGGATCAATTCAAGGATTCATTTCCATCCACATGATCAAAGTAAAGCACCAGTAACTAGTTTGAATGAGAATCAAGGGATTTGGAGCCAAAATGCACGTGGAGATGAAGCTTCCATTTCCAAACTTTGGATTTTTCAATTCCTCATAACCAGGCCAAATTGGGCCTCCAATTGATCATGGATCCATAATATATAAGTTTCTGATGAAGAACAAACTCTCATTCAGGCATTTTGGTGAAGATTTGAGCAAATTACAGTTGGAGTTTTTCAAGAACAAGGTGATATCGTGAATCCCAATTCAAGCAAATTCAAGGCAAATCAAGATCAGCAACATCTTCAGGGAGCTTCATTGATTGTTTCTGAATCATTTTGCACAAGGTTAACAGCATTACAAGACCCAACAGAGAAGTTCCATTAGGTAATCTTCTTGCTCATAATTCTCACTCTATACGCATCCATTTCATGCCATTTTTTGCTGCATATTGAAGTCCTACCTACGTAGGAAAATTATGGATAAGATAGAATCATGTTCTTGATGATTGCAGTTATGAGCTTGAAACTTCTTGCTTTCGAAACTCTTTATTCTTGCATGAAAAATGAAATTAAAACATAGGTTCATGATCTATGTTGCATGAGGATCAGTTTAGACCTAAATTTTGCTTGACTTGGTGATGATTTGCATCTGCGATGTCGGACGTGTGATCGGAGAAGACGACCAGAGCACAGTGGCTCCGGCGTCTAGTTTTTCTTCTCCGTTGCCAGCGTGGATTGCCACACAAGCGCTGACCATTTGACTGAACTGAGATGAACGGGTAGGATCTTATTTGACTGCCCACGTGTGTCAGCTTTGATTGCCTACACATAAATGAAACGCAGAGTTTCATGTGTGGCTCAGCTGACTTTTTTTATTGGGCCTAACCTCGCTACTCACACCCCCTCTTCATGCAAGCCCAGTAAAATGAACTACAATTGTTGCTATTTACCACGCCCTTGCTTTCTTTTATTTTTCTTTTTCATTTTAACATCTGTTTTGATTTTGAATCAAGAAAAATACTTCTAAGTGTTGTAAAATCCCTAGAAAAATACTTTTAGATACGTTAGGATATTAACTAATTTCTAGAAATTTTTATTTTCATTTTCCATATATTTTTCAATTAAAGAGGGATTTTCCATTTGGATGTGTTTTTAATTGATTTAAAATTGTTTCTTTTTTATTCTTGATTTGTTTTTTGATCATCCTTTTGGTCCAATGAGTGAAATTTTTTCCTCATATTCATGATGAGTTGAAGAAATTTTGAGGACCATTTTTCCCCTGGTTTGATAATTTTTGGTTGGGCTTTTGTGGCATTTTTTGTTGACCCTCATTTCTTCCCTTTCAAAGTGGTACGCCTTAGGGATTTGTTTCTTTTGGTGGTACTTTGATGGAACATTACTCTTGACCTTTTGGCCTATGGTTTTCAACTCCCCTAGGGTCATTTGAGATTTTACTTGGAATTAATTGAGCATTTTTCTTGTTTTTGAGATAGCATGCAAGTTAGGTTGTTTCTAAGGGAGGCTCATACATACAAGTGACCTAGTTTGATTTGGAAATGACTTTTATGGATCCATTGAAATCCTAACTCTTCTTGATTTATGTTACTAACATATTTTTGGGTTTGGATGTTCATTTTTAGATCATAAACTTGTGCATTGCTTGTTGAAGTTTGCCATTCTTTTTAGGCTTTCCACTTGTGCTTCAAGTGTTGAACATGCTTAAGACTTAGGTCTTATGCCTTGCCTATCTTTGCATTCTCTTTGGTGCTTTTATTTCTTTGGTTTATGCATATTCTCCTCTCATCCCTACCTCTGTCCAATGATTTTGGGATCCCATTTAAGATAGCTTAGTCCCTCCTTTGGAGGTACTTGAAGCACGTCATGAATGTTGCTTCCTTGAGGACTTCTTTTATTTCTTTCTTGCATAATCATTGAGTTTGCTTATGGTTGAGTTGCCCTTATGAGTTCCCTTAGTTCTCATATTGCCTCCCATGCTCTCATTGGTTTGTGTCCTCATTTCTTTTCATTTGGTTTTCCTTTGGACATTGTGGTTGATGTTTGAATGGTTGTAGGGTTTATTCTCCCATTTTCATCCCATTGTTGTGTGCAATTGTGTGCTTTCTTTTGGATTTCTTTCTTCTTTGATTTTGCATTTATTTCTTGCATTAATAAATTTTGAGACGTTCTTGTGGAGGTATTCACCCCACACTTTTTCCTCCCTTTTCTTGTGTGTTGCATTGCATATGCATACTTGCATCTTTTTATTTTATGCTTACTTCTTCTTCTCTCTTCTTTGCCATGTTCCCTTAGGATCTCTAATCTCTCTTATTCAAGAGATGATTATGATAGACCTTAGGCTTGAGCCCATGGATGATAACATTAGGTAGAATTCCCTTTTACCTTAAATATAGGTACACTTTGCATGACAACTATTAGGTTTGAGTTAGTCTCCCTTTAGTGTGTCCTTTCTCTTCTTATCTTCAAATTTTCTTAAAACACGTAATAAAGGCTAATGAATTTTGTACGCCACGAGCCTTAAGTACTTGGGAAATAGTGATTAGGAGGCCTCCTCTCAATTGCTTAGAGTGTTTAGCGTATGTCCTTTGGACGATATGCGACGCATTCGCTCCTAGGTCATAGTCTTTAGTGCAACATGAATTACAAATAATAATCAATGCACTTCTTCTTTAAAAAAACACCAAAACAAACTTCAAATCTTTTTCATCCTTCGGGATCTTAATTTGGAAAACCTTTTTCATAAAAGATAGTTTTGTTAACTCTTAGTTCTACCGCAAACAGGTAACGCCTAAGTCTCCAATGGTCGAGTTGTATACACCTAACTGCTAGAACTAAGTTTTAACCCTACTCGGGTCTAAAACATTTTGAACCAACCGGTGTTCTTGTTAAACCGAAATACGTTTGCTCTGATTTCTCGTACAAGATGAGAATAAGTAGGCACAAGAGGGCGATGTCTTAGCGAGCAACCTTTCCCCACTTTCACCCTCAGTTAGCCGAACTACATTGACTTTGACTTTCCCATTACACGAGGGAATACGTAGGCCCAGAGCGGAGATGCTCTGCCGAGTTTCTTTTCTTTTCTTTTGTCCCTGATCCGTAGCTTAGATAGTAAACACCCTTTTAGATAGAAAACAAAGTGTGGATCTCGTCGAGTACGACGGACGTGAGGGGTGCTAACACCTTCCCCTTGCGTAACCGACTCCCGAACCCGAGACATGGTTGCGATGACCTGTCTTTTCCCGTTTTTGTTAGGTTTTCTCTGATTGTTTCCTTTCCCTCTTTTGGGATAAATAACGAACGGTGGTGACTCTTCTGTCATTGTCGGCCCCTCTTCGCAGCGATGCGACAATGTACACCTGAAACACAAATACATGTCAATGTTAAAATGCAAATGAGTATAAAAATGCAACAGGGGATCAAGATTGTTGTGCTGCTGACTGAGATGAACCAGCGCTTCGCTTTGACCAAAATATAGAAACCTCATAGCATTAGAGATCAATGGTTCGCCCAGATAAGAAATTTGGGTAGGTTGGAGGTCTAGTTTCCTGGATAACCCTCCCAACTCACAGGTATGAACCTATCTCTAACAAGGTCTCGCATCCTATGCGGTTGTCAGCGTCACAGACTTTCGAGAAACGATGATACGTTCACCATTTTTGGTTTGACATCATAGTCTAATGAAGCGGCCTCACTTAGCTGACTCCCAAATGACCGGTCCTCAGAGTCGACAATCCTTAGATCCAACATCCTCTTAACTGTTCGAAATAGACTAGAAAGGTAGTCATCAAAGAGAATCTCGTCTGAGCGTGAATTTCGTGAGGACTAGTGCATGTCTTCATACAGGTCCATCACTAATTTCAACTTCTAATGCTAAGGTTATACTAAAGCCTGGGTTTTGGCTTATCACACAATGGAACAATCCCACCCCAACAACACATCAATAATCATGATACAATGCGGGAAATTAAAACACAAATACGATAAAATACAGATACAACATAAATGCACATATATACACACCCAAAGATAAAACACACAATCGCTAGAATTTACTTGCATAGGGGATGGGAATGCTCCCCAGCAGAGTCGCCAGCTGTCGCATCGCTGTGAAGAGGGGCCGGCAAAGACAGAAGAGTCACCACCGTTCGTTATTTATCCCAAAGAGAGGGAAAGGAAACAATCAGAAAAAACCTACGAAAAAGGGAAAAGACAGGTCATCGCAACCAAGTCTCGGGTTTGGGAGTCGGTTACGCAAGGGGAAGGTATGAGCACCCCTCACGTCCGTTGTACTCAACGGGATCCACACTTGTTGTCTATCTAAAAGGGTGTTAATCTATCAAAGGTTGGCTCACAGGGAGAAAAGAAAAGAAAAGAGACTCGATAGAGCATCGCCGCTCTATTCCTACTTACTCCCTCGTGCAATGGGAAAAGCACAGTCAACGTAGTTCGGAAAACTAAGGGTGAAGGTGGGGAAGGTTGCTCGTCAAGACATCACCGTCTTGTGCCTACCTATCCTCATCTGGTATGAGAAATCAGAGCAAACGTAGTTCGGGCTGACACGACCACAAGTTGGTTCAAGTGTTTTAACTGAGTAGGGTTAGATGGTGGTTCCAGCAGTTAGGGAGAATGCTTATTTGCGGTAGAACCAAGACATAACACACTCTTTATGAAAATGATTTTCCAAACAATCTCGAAGGATAAAAAGGTTTGATGTTTTATTTTGTGTTTTTTATGAAGAAGTGAATTGAGTTAAGATTTGTAACTCATGTTGCACTAAAGACTATGACTTGAGAGCGAATGTGTCGCATATCGCCCAAAGTGCATACGCTAAACATTCTAGACATATTGAGAGGAGGCCCCCCAACTATAATTCCTCGTAGCGTACAACACTTATTATCCTTTATTAGGTGTCTTAAGAGATTATGAGATGAGAAGAGAAAGATACAAACTCTAAGGGGAAACTAATCATCCCTAATGTTTTCATGCAAGATGCTCCTAATGTTGGGATTAAGAGGGAAGAAACTATCCTAATGTTATCATGCAAAGGATTGAAAACCTAATATCTCTCATACTCCCATCTTAAAAAGAGGGACTAGGAATCCTAAGGGATCATGGCAAAGGAACCAAGTAAACAACAGATAAATCAATCACAAATGAAATGCAAGAAAGAGATGAAGTTGACTTAAACAAGTCAAGGAAAAAGTAAACATGATATGCAAGACTTAAATGATGCAACACAAACAAATGAAGGCAAGATGACTTGAACAAGTCAAAGAAAAAGTGAGATGAAATGGGAGAAGTTATAACTCCTACAACCATTCATACATCAATCACTTAAACCAAAAGATAAACTATAATTCATAAGCAAAGATCATGATCAAAGTGTAGATGGGAGAAAGAGGCTTGGGCAGAAAGCACATGAAGAAATATCTCAACCAAACACAACACATTGATCATGCAAAAGAAGAGAGCAAACAAGTGCTAAAATTGATCCATCATTCAAGACAAACTCAAAGTATGAACATGGATACCAAATTGTCTTAAATGATGATCAAAACCCAAGGGACAAAAGTGAAAACATATGAGAAAGGTCTCAAATCAAGATGGAAAGCAAAGCATAAACAAGTACCAAGTCAAGGCAAGAGGAAGAAACAAAGTTCAAATCCATGTTCAACACTTAAAATCAAGTGGAATACCTTAACTTCCAAGTAACTTGTAACACAAGTTACACAAGTGTATGACCTAAAAATGCAAGACCAGCACCTTAATCATGTCAAGAGTCAGTATCAAGACTCATAGGGTGCATATGGGATCCATCAAAGTCATTTCCCAAATGAACTAGGTCAAACTAGTTTGTATGAACTTCCTCTAAGATGACTTGACTTGCAAGTTTCATCAAAAATAAAAGAAATGTTCAACAAATTCCAAATAAAATGCAAAAACTAACCAAGCACAATGGCAAATAGAAGCCAAAGTTTCAAATCCAAACTCAATTTTAGGCATCACCAAATAGTTTGATTAAATAGGGTGCTCCACCTTTTTGAGTATTTATTGAGGGTCAACAAAAAATCAACTCAAATTCAAACATAAAATGATCAAAATGAACCAAAATCAGCCTCAAAGGTACCTCAATCCATCCTCTAAATGGAGAAGAAACCTCATTCATAGGTGATGTGAATTGGTAGTTCAAATGTATATGATTGAGCAAAGGCAACATTAAAAACACCTCCAATTGCAAAATTGAAATAAAATTGCAAAATAAAATAAAATCAGAAATAAAAAATATGAAAAATTAATTAAGGTTTGAAATGATTGAAGATATTTTTATAGAATTTTTTGACAATTGGAGTTATTTTTAATCAAATAAAATCAAAACAGAAAAAGAAAATAAAATAAAAAAATGAAGCAAGGCCATGGGGGGTGTGTTAGCAATTCCAAGAACGAACTGAATCACGTTATAAATTGATCTGGGATGCAAACAGAGGGGGTAGGATTAGCAAGCGAAGCCCAATCCAAGACCATCCCTCAGACTTAATGAAATGTTACGTTTCATTAAGTCCAGTCAGATTCAAACCATACGTGTGGCCTGGTCAAACCAATAACAATGTGCCAAACAAACAAGTCAACAAGTCCAACCATGTGAGTCTGCTTCCAACAGACAAATGAATGGAACGCCGAAACTAGGGCTCCGGTCGTCTTCTTCGGCCAGTTCGCCGGAGACCAGTCATCAAAACTCAACGAAAATGAGCAAATCCGGTATGGTTCGAAAGCTCTACTCACAAGGACTATGGATCCACCATTAGATTTTTAAAAAGGATCATAAATGAAGAGAATCGAAGACTTGAAAATCAAGATGCACATGTTAAATCTTCATTAAACAAGCATGAAAACATATCAAACATTGCATATGTAGCATAGGTCTTCAGATGCACCCAGTATGAAGCCTATTAGATGCCTAACATGAGAGAAAAATGGAAAGGAAGCTTACTGAATGGAGCAACTCCGTTGGTTCTTTAAATGCGTGCAAGCTCTACTTTCTTGCTTCAAACACACTCCAATTGCTCCCAAGAAGAGAATGGAAGCTTCAATTTCAGTTGATTTGAGGTGAAAACTCATATTCAAAGATGAAGAATGTTTGGAAAATTTGAATTCTCTCTGCTCTCCTTTCATGCAAACCAGCTCCTCTGAGCATTAGGGCAGATCAAAGAACTTATATATGATGGGTAATGACACTCCATGCAGGCCCATGTTGGTTGTTTAGTGATATTTGAAGAAATGACCAAAAATGAATCCCTTACTCATGCACACGCATTTTGACTATTTCACACCACATGAGCTCATCAATTTGAAGTGTGTGAAGTGTACTTCTGATTTGAATTGATTTAGGCTTTGGATTTGATCCATATCTCAAGTTTGAAGTGAAAATTCTTATGGAAGAAAATTTGAAAATGATGCATCTCATGGCATTTTGTGTTGGTCCAATTGTGGTAAGTTCTTTTATGATCACATATTGGTGTAATAGGTTCAAAAGTGAGACAAAATAAGACCTATAATGTACCAAGTTCATGTTATGACCCAAAGTCCAAATTTTACTTTAAAAGTCTTCCACATGGCCATGTAATTCCACAATTCAAATGAATTTTGGGTTCCATGATGTAAATAAAGCTCTTAGGTACAATTTCCATGTTGGTTGGTCATGCATTTGAGGTACATAAGTTCATGAACTTGACCATTGAAACAAGTGACCTATAATGAAACTTTCCCAAAATACCCTTGCCTTGTGAGGTCCATAACTTGAGTTCCCCACATGATAAATAGGACTTCTAGAATTTTTTGGAAAGCTAAGATCATGAGGAACAAATTTCATGTTCCCTTGAAGTTGAAGGGAAACTTGCTTCTAGGTCAAAAATGCCTTGGAAGTGAGTTGACTTTTTGTTGACCAAAATTCCATTCATCTGAGACCCCTAACTTGTTGGCATCATAACTTGAGATGTACAAACCCAATGAATGAGTTCTTGTACTCAAAAGAAATATGATAAAATGCTCTACAAGTCTCATGTTTTCATGAAAATGAGATTGAGCTTGCAACATAGGTGAAAATGGCCTTGAAGTTGGGCACTAAAGAAGGGGATTTTACATTGAAATCATCTGAAACCCTAATTTAGTAACTTCTTCCACTCTTGATTCCTCTTGATTTTATCTTTCATGACATATTAGATGATTAAAAATGACTTCCCATGGCCTGTATGACTTGAAGACCAGTTTGGAAACCTCTCAAGTCCACAGTTGACCTTGAGTTGGCCAGATGGAACCCTAACTCCAAGTTCTTTGCCTGAGGCTCTTGCAGATGAACTAAATGATTGCACAAACTCCATAATGACCCTTAAGGTACTCAATGAGCTTATAGGCCATGTCCTCTTCAAGATAAAGACCTCATGAACCCTTTATGACCCCCAAGATAGGAAGTAACAGCCTCACACCAATCTCTCCCTTCAAAGGGCTTTGAAACTTCTCCATGATGATGAAACCCTTGATGGCTTGCACAAATACCTCTTGCTTAAGCTTGAAACCAAAGATACCCTCCTCTTGAATGTCACAAGACACCTCTTGATCCCATGTAAAGAAAAAATTCTATGCAAATGCAAATGCTAGAATGCAATGAAACACAAGCCAAGTTAAGAAGAAAAGGTTGGTCAAATTTTGGGGTACAACAGACTCAAAAACTCAAAACTTGCAGAAATGTTGATTTTGATATCTTTAGCTATTTCTAAGTGTTCCTAATGCATATCTAACTCAACCAACATGATAAAACTAACACAAAACACATATAGTGCTTTTTTCTATATGAACTAAGACACATTCTTTTATAAATGCTTGACACTAGAAAAATAACGGATGCATATGCGACCCGATGATACCGTCCAAAGTACACGCTCTAACTATATATGTTTTGACATCATTAAAACAAGTATAATCAAGTATTGAGACACTTTTCCCTCACATACTCCCCCTTTTTGATGATGGCAAAACAGTAGCAAAACAATTGATCACAATGTGTAATATCATCCTCCCCCTCACTTTATGCATTTATCTAGAAACAATCTGCATGTTTGATCAGTCTTGTAAAGTCATTTGTTGTTTAGGCTTGGTCTCTTCTCCCCCTTTGACAACATAAAAAATAAAGAATATATATGTCAACGAAAGAAATAATATATTGAGATAAGCATATTCACTGAATTTCCAACAGGATAGCATTAACAAACATTCACCTATAATGAAGTTAATGAAAACATATAAAAGGATAAATAGAGAGCACAACAAATGACCAAAAGAAGTAAGTGCCATTACCAATACTAAAGTTTAACATAACTTCATGTCTTAGTAATTCAAACAAAGATAATATGAAATAAATATTAAAATGCACAATAATACACAAAAACTCCTCAAGGCCATCTCCCCATAACATGATGGCCCCTTCCACGAAATTGATAGTCATCAGGTGGAGGAAGTTGTTGCTCATCTATCCGCTCCGTCAGTTCTTGTAAAACTCGAGTAAGAACCTTGAAGCTAGTAGTGAGAGCATGGTTTTGACCTGCAGCAGATTCAACCATGCTATCAAAATGATCCATCACTGTTGTGGCGAATGTGTTGAAGTTATTTGTGTTATCCTCAAGTTGGTTCTACAGATTTGTGAATCGTTCATCCTGAGCAGTGACAAAGTTTTGTTGTTCGAGTTGCATGTTCCTCATCATTTCGAGGAGTTCTTCATTATTTTGTTAAGGAGGCGGAGGAGATGGAGGCATGTAATTCCAATCAGGTGTCTTTTGATATTCCCAGTTCGTTGTCTATGGCATGTAATTTGAACCAAGTGTGGTATAACCCGTATGTTTCCAGGCACCCCATCCTTGATTTCTAGATGAGTCCAAAGGGGGTGATTAATCTAGCCAACCACTATTATCTTGTTCATTAGTATCAATTTGATTTCCACCCTCTTCTCCTTCTTCTTCTTCTTCTTCTTCGTCTTTTTCACTCTCATCAGATTTCTGAAGACGAGAATTGGTTGCCTTAACAATAAACCTGTAGCGCGTCTCGCGAGGATCCCGAATACAACCCACCATACTTAGAATCTTTTGACAAAACTCTTGGTCGGATGTCAAGGTTTTGTATGGGATACCGGGTACGACCACTTCAGCATTATTTAGGACAGATTGGATGAAGGAACCATATGACAATGTTGTCCCTTGGCCAGAGTCTTCCAAAGAGTAGATTCTACTCGCAATGTAGTAAAGCCAATTAATTTTGATCTTCTATTTCAGGATGTAAACCAAGTGAACCTCTGCTTGGTCAACCTGAGAATAACCTCCTTTCTTGGGTTGAAGAATGTGAGAGACAATCCATTGCAAAACTCTGTCAACAGGTTTCAACCTACTGGTTATGACCGATTTTGGAAAAAGATCGCTAGCGACAATTTTGTTAACATATGGTTTCTTTAGCATGGAGTTCAAGGCTTCCTTGAACTCATACCCGTCCACGATTCTAGTATCCGTAACCTTAACCAGTGGATCATTTACATAGACTTTATTATTTCCAATCTTAGTATTGAACTCAAAACCTTTGAACTTTCCTTGAAGACCAGTGTAGTAAATTCTAACCAAATCCTCATTATATTTATTATCGCATTCCAAAAACTATTTGAGTTTCTGAGCATCCAGAAGTTCAAGGACTTCTTGGATATGCATTTTTTCAGTAGCTTTTTGATAATAAACAAATTGTTTTACAATTGATTGCTTGCTTAGATTTTTCTCAAAAATTTCAATATATTCAGGAGGTAATAAAGAGAGAGCGGTTATCGATAGAATAGCTCTTGAAGTGCCATCTTGAGCGGATGGAGCTCTGGTTGTTCTCTTCCCTGTGACTCTTCGTGTAGCCATGAGAGTAATTTTTGAGGAATATGAACAATAAATAGAGTTTTTTGGTGTTGAAGAGAAACTCACTAGACTCCTTGAATATATGATGAAATTAGGTTTTGATAGGGATTTTTGGAAGAGGCGATATAGAGAGTAGCTCTGTGTAGATGCAAAGTACCAATGCTAATGCTAATGATGATGTTTAAATACATAGAAAGAGTGAAAGCATTAAATGGGTCAAAGAATTTTGAACGTTTCATCAAAAACAAGGATTTTTTTAGAAAAATCGAGTGACGCGTCGACCTATACAGTCTTTGCGTCATCGCATACTGATAAAATATAGACAATGAGGAATTTTCAAAACTCAAGTCGATCTTAGCAGACCCGCTTTTAAATCATGAAAAATTGTCATTTTATGAGTCAACTGGTGTCCTGTTTAGGTCGACTCAACCAGTAAGAATCAGCACAAATCATCATTTTGAGTCATACATGCATTAAAAAGAGATAAATAGATAACCTACATATATTTTAATTATTCAAAAGGATAAAACATGCTTAATTATGCAATAAACATCAATATTAACACACAACTTGGTACACCAACTTATACATATGAAGTGATCAAGAAAATTTGATAAAGAGGAATGATATTACCTCAACCGCAATCGATGATAGATGCCTTGACATATGGCTTAGTTACTTCTTCATTTTGTTAGATAAAGACATAGAAAATCACATATATAGAAAGCATGCAATAATAAACTCCTAAACACGATCCGAGATGTCGAGAACGCCTAGTTCCCTAAGGATGTGAAAGAAAGGCTCTGTAGCGAGTGGTTTTGTAAAAATATCCGCAAGTTGATTTTTGGTATCAACGTGCTCAAAGACCACATCACCCTTATCCACATGATCCCTAAGGAAATAATGATGTATTTTGATATGCTTGGTGCGTGAATGTAATACGGGGTTCTTGGTTAGATTAATGGCACTTGTATTATCACATAAAATAGGAATATACTCAAGTTTTACATTGAAGTCGAGTGATTTTTGCTTAAGCCCTAAGACTTGAGTGTAACAACTATCGGCCGCAACGTATTCCACTTCGGCTGTTGACAAAGCAACAGAAACCTGCTTTTTGTTATGCCAACTCACCAAAGAATTTGAAAAGAAATGACAAGTACCACTTGTGCTTTTCGTATCCGATTTGCAACCGGAAAAGTCGGAATCAGAATAGCCAACCAAGGAACAATCACTACCCTTGGAATACCTGAGAGGTATATAAGTATACATTTTACGGCTTTCAGATGAGATATCTTAGGACATGATTGATACCTTGCACACATATAAACACTAAACATTATGTCGGGTCGAGATGTGGTAAGATAGAGGAGAGAGCCGATCATACCTCTATACTTCTTCACCTCCACATCCTTACCATTCTCATCTCAATTAAGATTTGCACACGTCGACATCGAAGTGTCAATCGCCTTGGAGTTTGCCAAGTCAAAACACTTGAGAAGCTCAAGGCAATACTTTGTTTGGATCACAAACGTACCCTTTTCGAGTTACTTGATTTGCAATCCGAGGAAATAGTTGAGCTCCCCCATCATGCTCATCTCAAACTCTCTCTGCATTAATCTAGAAAACTCCTTGATCATATTCATGTTAGCTGATCAGAAAATGATATCATCAACATAAATTTATACCAAAATTAAGTGTTTTCCTTGACGTTTAATAAAGAGAGTTGGGTCAACCTTTCCTCTTGAATACCCTTGATCAAGTAGAAATTTTCTAAGACGGTCATACCAAGCCCTAGGGGCTTGTGTGGGTCCGTACAAAGCTCATTTTAGCTTGTAGACAAGATCAGGATACTCATGGAATTCAAACCTATTGGGCTACATAAACCTCTTCATTGATATATCCGTTGAGGAAAGCGCTTGTTACATCCATTTGAAATAATTTGAATTTTTTTGCACATGCCAAGCAAGCAAAAGTCGTATAGCCTCGAGTCGGGCAACTGGTGCATAAGTTTCCTCATAGTCGATTCCCTCCTCTTGGTTATACCCTTGCGCAAATAAGCATGCCCTATTATGTGTTATAACTCCATTTTTGTCCATTTTGTCCCTAAACACCCATCGGGTGCCAATTACTCGATGACCTCACAGAGGAGGGACAAGGTCCCAAACCTCATTTCTTTTAAACTGATTCAATTCCTCTTGCATTGCTAAGAACCAATATTCATCGAGTAATTCCTCTTTAGGGTTTTTAGGCTCAACTTGAGAGACGAAAGAAAAGTGATAATAAAAGTTACTTAGCTTAGATCTTGTGGTCACTCCCTTTGAAATGTCACCCAGAATGTTGTCGATAGGATGGTCTTTAGAAGACTTCCAAGCTGGAGCAAGGCCATCGGTGTTAGTTGATGATCCTCCTCAATCTCCTCATGATGGTAATATTTTTCCTCCTCAACTTTCACTGGTTCAGGTTGATCAATTCCTTTCTTAGTGTCTTTGAGTATGTCTTCAGAAGATACACCTGCACTATGAAACGAAATACCTTTTCAGGCACTTTTCAGATAAGTTTCATCAAAAGTGACATGAAAAAATTCCTCAACTATCAGTAACCTCTTATTATATATCCTATATGGTTTACTTGACTGAGAGTATCTAAGAAAGATACCTTCATCTGCCTTGGAGTCAAATTTACTAAGACTCTCCTTACCATTGTTCAACACGAAACACTTAAAATTGAAAACATAAAGGTGAGACACATTGGGCTTCCTCCCTTTCAAAAGTTCATACGAAGTTTTTTAAGAATAGGATGAATGAGCATCCTATTCAAAACATAACCAGTCGTATTAATGACATCGGCCCAAAAATATTTAGGAAAGCCACTTTCATTGATCATAATTCTTCCTAACTCTTCCAAAATTCGATTTTTACGTTCCATGACCCTGTTTTATTGAGGGGTACGCGGAGCGGAGAAATTATGATCAATTCCATTCCTACCACAATGTTCTTCAAAGAGATGATTGTTGAACCCCAAAATTTGCCCAACCTTTTTCTTTAGCTGGCTTTTGTTTCTTTTGTTTCTTTGCATTGTTCTAGCATTTGCATTGCATATCATTATTCATTTAACAAGGGATCAAGAGGGTGTACCTAGAAAGAGAAGGTTACCAAGGGTTTTGAGCTTAATCAGGAGGTTACTCAAGCATGAATGATCATCAAGTCACCAGGAAGTGGTCAAAGTCTTGTGAAAGAGTTGATGGATGTATGTGGGTCAGATCCTAACTTGGAGGCCAGTTGAAGATCATCAGAGGGTTCTGAATTCATGATTATGGATATGGGATGTTGAGAAATCTCATTGAATGCTTTGAGAGCCATGTTGGAGCTTATTCAAGTTGTTGTGTGATGGGGAGGAAGCCACAGTCAAGAATGTTGCATCTAGAGTTTTCATCTGGTCAACCCTCAGTCATTTGTGAAATTAAAGGATATTAAGACTCAATTCCAAGTCTCTATGGTCATGTAATATTGTGCTGAGATGCCTAATATATTATTTCAAGATCAAGTCAAGAAGAATCAAGAGTATGAGAAGTTACTAAATTAGGATTCTCAGTGTAAAATCCCATGTTTAGTGCCCAACTTCAAGACCACCTATCTCAAAATAGAAGCCTCATCTCATATTTACCCTCACATGGAACTTGTAGAGAATTTTTCTAGCTTTCTTTTGAGTACTAGAAGTCATTCATCTGATTTCTAGAACTCAAGTTATGACGCTGACAAGTTACAGGTCCTCAGATGAATGTGATTTTGGTCAACAAAAGTCAACCAACTTCCAAGCCACTTTTGACCTAGAAGGATGTTTCTCCTAACCTTGACCAAAACATGAAAGTTGTTCCTCATGATCTTAGCTTTCCAAAGAGTACTAGACGTCCCTCATCTGATTTGTAGAACTCAAGTTATGAGGCTTGCAAGTCAGGGATATTTTGGGAAAGTAAGATTCCAGGTCATTTTCATTATAGGTCCATTTCACCACTCTGCTTACTTCAAATGAAAATATTTCCAACATGAAACTAGCTCAAAATGGGTTCATTTGGTCAACCAAACATCAAGGAACCATTGATTTGGTTTAGAAGGAAGATTGGATGAAGGAATTTCATGAAAAAGGCATTAAAAGGAGAAAATCCAATTAAATTTATTTGGGATCAATTTTGTGCAAATATGTGCATTTTTTGAGTGCAAATTACATCCTAAACATAATGGAAATTTTAGAATTTGAATTTGAGGAGCTTTGGTATTCCATTTACAAGTTTGCTTCACCATGAAGTAACAAATGCAAGTCATGCCATTGAGATCAAATAAGGGATCAATCTTAGCCATTGAGATGCCCTACACCATGCGCAAGCTACCTGAGCTGATTTTCAATCCATAGAAGTGCTATTTCGTGTGAATTTGAAGGCTCCATGTGCAAAAAAATTGATTTTCATTTTGGACTTAAACCACTGGAATTGGGCTTTCTCTTCCTCAAAATCCATTGTATATAAGTTTAGGAAGCTTCACAAACCCTCAGAAGGCGTTTTGGTAAAGATTTGGCAGAGAACACACTTGGAAAAAGCTCAATAAAAGTGAAATACAATTTCCCGGATTCAATCATTTTCAAGCCAAATTAAGCATTTAAATAGCTTCAGTGAAGATCATGGAGTGATTCTGGTTTATTTACAGCAAATTTCATCAAGGTTTGAAGGCTCAGTGGAAGCTTTCCACTAGGTAACCTTCAATTCAAACTTACTCGCTGTTTGTGATCAAATTGAATGCCATTTTTGTATGTTTATGATCCTTGAGCTATGTAGATCATTTCTGGTTCATACTTGTTGTTGTTCGTGACATTTTGTGATTTGAACTTCCAACTTGTTGCTTTCGATCTGGCTTTTTTATGGACTAAAACTGAAAACTAAATGCATATTTGGATTCTATGTGAGTTGTAGATTTTTTTTTACCTAAATTTTGTAAGTTTTGGTTGAGTTTGAACATGGCCTTGCCGGAGCTTCGTCGGAGAAGACGACCAGAACAGTGTTTTCGGCCGTCTGGTGTGGTTCCCTCTGTTTTCCATATTTAAATGATGAAGATGACCACGTGTGCATGTTTTATCCGTTTGATCTGCTTACTTTCCATTCTACGTGCCAGATTAAGACGCACCGTGTACACTCTTTGACCATACCACACACAACATCCTTAAGTGCTGCGTTTCACTTAATTTGTAGGCCTGAGCGACGTGTGCTCTCCTTTGTCCTCTGATTTGTTGACTGCTTGATCCTATGGCCATTAATGCGTTCCACCATGCACGCGCCTTGACCTAACCATATCCAATCATTGTGAGTCCAATGCTATGTTTGGGACCTGGGCTTTTAACTGCTATTGGAACCCCTCTGAGCTGGCCCAACTGGATTTACACGCTTTCTCATTGCTTTTTGCACCATGTTTTTATTTTGTTTTGTTTCGTTTCCTTTTCATTTTTATTTTGTATTTGTTTTGATTTAATTGCATTTAAAACACTTCCAAGCTTGATAAAATTCCACAAAAATATGTTTTATATATTTTGGGATGTCTTTTATTTTTAGGAAATTTTATTTTATTTTTTTGGTTTAGTTTTCAATTAAAAAAAGAATTATCAATTGGAAGTGTTTTAAGTGAGTTAAATCTTGACTTTGTGTGATTCTTGTTTTGTTTCTCTCATTTCCTTTTGATCCAATGACTAAAATTGAATCCTCATATCCATCATGAGTTGATTAAATTTTGAGGACCATTTTGCCCTTGTTTTGTTGACTTTAGGGTTGACTTTGGTTGCTTTTCTTTTGACCTTCAATTCTCCCATTTCAAAGTGGTACATCTTGAGGATTATTCTCTTTTGTTGGTGCTTTGAGGGAATATTGCCTTGATGTTTTGCCTCTGTTTGCCAACATGTTTGGGTACCTCTTGCATTTTATTTGATCATTTTTGAACCATTTTCCTAATTTTGAGGTAACTTGCAAGTCAAGTTACCTCCAAGGGAGGTTCATACAAGTGCATGACCTAGTTTGAGTTGGAAATAACCTTTGTGGATCCAATAAGCTCTCAACTCCTCTTGTTTCATATAATAAACATACTGAGCTTGCTGTATGCTCATTTTTAGGTCCAAATTATGTTCATTGCTTGTTCATTTGTGTGCTTCTTTTGTTGCTTCCCTTTAATGTTTCCATATGTGACTTGTTTGTATCCTTTTGTGTGGTTGCCTCTTGTGCATTTCTTCTTCTCCTTTCTTCTTTGTTTTATTTCATATGTGCATGCTTGGTTGAGATGAGCTTGTGGAGGCTACTTCCCCACACTATTTTACTCCCACTTCCATTCTACTTGTGCATCTTATGTTTGCATTTTCATTTGCATGTTCTTTCTTCTTCTTCTTCTTCTTTTGCTTTTCTTTGCCATGCTCCCCATAAGTTCTCTAACCTATTGAGGTTATGATAGACTTTAAGTTCAAACCATGCATGATAACATTAGGTAGTTCCCTTTTGTATCCCAACTTTAAGTCCACTTTGCATGATAACTTTTAGGACTGATTAGTCTCCCATTAGTGTCCTTTCTTCTCTTCTCATCTTCAAACATTCATAAAACACTTAATAAAGAATGACAAGTGTTGCACGCTATGAGCCTTAAGCTACTTGGGAAATGATGATTGAGTGGTTGCCTCTCAATTGTCTAGAATGTTAGTATATGTCCTTTGGACGATATGCGGCACATTCGCTCCTGAGTCATAGTCTTTAGTGCAACATGAGTTAAAAATCAAATTCAAAACTCTTATTCTCTAAAAAAACACAAAAACCTTTCAAACCTTTTTCATCCTTCGGGATCTTAATCAAGAAAATCTTTTCAGATAAAAGAGTGTTGTTAACTCTTAGTTCTATCGCAAATGGTAACGCCTAAGTCTCCCATGCTCGAGATGCATACACCAACTGCTAGAATTGATTATTATCCCTACTTGGGCCTAAAAAAAATTTTGAACCAAAGCGGTGTTCTTTTCAGCCCGAACTATGTTTGCTCTGATCTTTCATACCAGATGAAAGTACGTAGGCACAAGACGCGATGTCTTGGCGAGCAACCTTCCCCCTTTCACCCGTAGTTAGCCGAACTACGTTGACTCTAATTTCTCGTACCAGACGGGAATACGTAGGCCCAGAGCAGTGATGCTCTGTCGAGTCCTTTCTTTTTTTCTTTTGTCCCTTAACCTTTAGCTAGATAGATTGATCACCCTTTTAGATAGACAACAAGCGTGGATCCCGTCGAGTACGACGGACGTGAGGGGTGCTAATACCTTCCCCTTGCGTAACCGACTCCCGAATCCAGAACTTGGTTGCGATGACCTTGTCTTTTCCTTTTTTCGTTAGATTTTTCCGATCGTTTCCTTTCCCTCTCTTTGGGATAAATAACGAAAGGTGGCGAATCTTCTGTTTCCCGCCGGTTGTTTTTCGCAGTTGCGACAACTGGCGACTCTGTTGGGGACTCTGGTTCCCTATGCGAGTCAATCCTAGCGATTGTTTGTTTATCTTTGGGTGTTGTATATATGTGCTATATTTTTTCCCGCATTTATTTTTCGCATCATATATCATTATTGTTGTGCTGTGGGGAGGGAAGTTCCGCTGAGTGATAAGCCGGACCCGGGCTGGAGTATAAACATAGCATTAGAAGCGGAAAGTAGTGGTGAACCTATATGTTAGGCATGCACTAGTTCCCATGAAATTCGCGCTCAGACGAGATTCTCTTTGATGACTTTCTTTCCAGCCCAGTGGGTCGTTGAGAGGATTTCAGATCTGAGGATTGTCGACTCTGGGAACCGATCATTTGTGAGTCAGATAAGTGAGGCCTTATTGGGAGATGATGGCGCCAAACCAGAAATGGTGAACGTATCATCATTTCTTGAAAGTCTGTGACGCTGATGAACGCATAGGATGTCATACCTTATCAGTGAATAGGTCCATACCTGTGAGTGGGACTTGGGTTATGTAGGAAATTTTTACCTTCAGATTACCCGGTTTTCTCTAAAGTTTGAATCTGGATTATTGGTATCAGTTGGTTTCTATTGCAGCAGTGCTATATTCTTGCTGAAGCAGAGCTCTGATCTTTCTCAGTCTGTAGTACAACAGTCTTGGTCCCTTGTGTGTGCATTAGCATTTTGCATTTAGAATTGTTTGCATTTCCATTTTTGCATATCCATCCTCAGCCGGGATAGGGAGCTCACCCATCTTTTGTCTGCTTCGTTAGTTGGTTTCCCGACATTCGCTTTGGATTTGAGTTAGCTTCTGGAAGAATCATGAACTCAGGAAAGCAGAATTTGGTTGTTATGAGGGCAGAGTTTGAGTTGATGAAGAATCAGTTGGGTCAGCTCATGGAATCCATGTCAACTATGACTAGAGGAGAGGCCGGTATTCAGAGGACTCCAGCGAACAGTGTTGCTCAAGCTCAGCCTGTGCCAATTCTTGTTGAAGAGCATCCCATTGCCAGAGATAGAGATTCTTCTTCTCTCCATGACACAGAATATCAGAGTTTTACTTTCCATGTGCCATATTCTTAGAGGGCTGTTCCGAAGGCTAATGCTGAAGACCCACAGACTGTTGAATTTATGGGAAAATGTCAGCTGTTGGAGGAAAATCTTGATGCCCTGATGAGTCAGGATACTCTTAATCTGAATGCTTCGAGCATGTGTCTGGTGCCCGGTCTTGTGATGCCGCTGAAGTTCAAAATGCCGAATTTTGAGAAGTTCAAAGGGGATAGTTTTCTGAAGCAGCATTTGGTAATGTTCTGCAGGAAAATGACTTCACATGTCCATAATGATGAGCTTATGATTCACTGTTTTCAGGACAGTCTGAGTGGAGTATCATTGAATTGGTATATGCAGTTGGAAAGTAGTTGCATCCGATCATGGTAAGATTTAGCCAATGCCTTTGTGAAGCAATACAACTACAATCTCAACATGGCTCCTAGTTGCATGCAGTTGCAAGAATTATCTCAGGCGGACAATGAATCCTTCAAAGGGTATGTGCAGAGATGGAGAGAGTTAGCTGCTCGTATTCAACCTCCACTTCAGGACAAAGAGTTGATTGATATATTCTTGGGTACCTTGAATGGCCATTACTTTGACAAGTTGATCAGCGGTGGAATGTCAAACTTTGCTGATTTGGTGATAATGGGTGAACGTATTGAGAGCGGACTCAAGAGCGGGAAGATCCGAAGCATCCCTTATATCTTAGTTGATGAGAATGAATCAGTTGTGAGTTCTCAAGAAGAATGGGAATGAGGAAGTGATATTCTTTCAGAATCTCCTGTATCTCAGGTTCAATTTTCAGATACTTCGAGTGTTCGGAGTCAGCGGTCTGTTGGGTCTATGTATCAGGTATTTGTTTCTCGCCAGAGTCAACAGCCATACCGTCACCAGCCGCGTTAGCATGCTAGACGAAGACCCAAGAAACTAGAAAGGCATTTTACTCAGTTGTCGGTTGTCGCTACCGCGAAAATAAGGTGCCGGAAAAACAGAAGAGTCGCCACATTTCGTTATTTATCCCACAGAAAGGGAAAGGAAACGATCGGAAAAACCTGACAAAAAGGTATAAGACAAGGTCGTCACAACCATGTCTGCGTTCGGGATTCGGTTACGCAAGGGGAAGGTATTAACACCCCTTACGTCCATTGTACTTGATGGGATCCATGCTTGTTGTGTTTATCTGACGGGTGGGTTTATCTATCTACCTATCAAGGTTGGTCTGAAAAGAAAAGAAAATTGACTCGACAAAGCATCGTGCTTCATGCCTACGAATTCTCGTTAGAGAACGAGAAATCAGAGTCAACGTAGTTCGGCTAACTACGGGTAAACGGATGGGGGAAGGTGGCTCGCCAATACGTCAGTATTGTGCCTACGTACTCTCAACAGGTGTGAGAGATCAGAGCTTACGTAGTTCGGGATAATACGGATTTAGATTCATTTGTTTTTCTGAGTAGGGTTAACAAACAGTTCCAACAGTTTGGTGTATGCAGCTTGCTCGTCGGAGACTCGTGTGTTACCGTTTGCGGTAGAACTGAGAGTTAACGATGCTCTTTTCATCAAAAAAGTTTTCCTTGAATTATGGGCCCACAAGGCAAAAGAGGTTGGAAGTTTGTTTTCTGTCTTTTATGGAAGAAGTGTTTTTTATGGAAGTTTGCAATTCATATCGCACTAGAGACTATGACCTAGGAGTGAATGCGTCGCATGTCACCCAAAGGGTACCATACTAAACATCCTGATTATTGGAAGGAAACCCTCCAATAACCATTTCCTAAGTAGCTTAAGGCTCGTAATGTACGATATCAATTAACCTTTATTACTGTATTTTGATTTGTTTGAAGATAAGAAAGAGAAAGGACACAACTAAGAGGAAACTGTCAAGTCCTAACAGTTGTCATGCACATTTTCCTATGGTTGAGTTTGAAACAGGAAACTCTTAGATGTTATCATGCAAAGTCTTCAACCTAAAGTCTAATCATCACTTCCTTAAACAAGGAAGTGAGAATCCTAGGGGATCATATCAATGGGAAACAGACAACAGACAAAAACATATTCTAAACATCAGTAAAGCAGATAAACATAAAAGAAAACAGTAAAGATGCAAATTCAATGCGGCAATACAAGCAGAGGGAGAAGCTCAACCTCTAAGAAATTAAGTAAAGAACACAAACAAAACAGACAAGCAAAGGGAGGGTCCCCTCACCTTTTAATGCAAACACATCAGATAGAAAGAGAAAAACAACACACAAGCAAGAGGAGGATCACCTCAACCCTTAATGCAAGCAAGCAGAGGGAGACCCACTCAACCTCTTAACGCAGTCATGCACCTACACTTAGACTACCCTAAACATGAGCTACCCTGATGTAACACACCAATCAATCATGAATGAAGGAAAGGAATTATGACAAATAAGGAATTCATTCCACAAGTAATCAATCAAGGCATCTATCCTAAAGAATGGAATTGATGATGGGATGCATGGTGTATACCAAGGGTATCCACCATGATGTTCAACCAATCATGGATAATCAGGAAATGAGGTGATACATGGTGTATACCAAAGGTATCCACCATGATATTCAACCATTCATGGGAGATTAGAAATGAAGGGAAGCATGGTGTATGCCAAAGGCATCCACCATAACACTCTACCATTCATGGGAGATTGAAATGAAGGGAAGCATGGTGTATGCCAAAGGCATCCACCATGACACTCTACCATTCATTGGGAGAAGCATCTTCCTAGGAGGCTTCAGGAGGAACCCTAAGGAATAGTTAAGGATCACCTAAACTAAAAGGGACTCAAGGCTCTATCAAGGCCTAATCTAGGTTCTAAAGAAGTATCTACCTACATTCTACTCTATCAAGAATGGATTTGAAACTTAGAGTTAACTAATGTTCACTTAAAAGACTAATCTCTGAAGTAAGCCTAGTTAAGGTCACCTAAACCATAATCAACCTGTAAAATGAGGGAATAATAGAAGACCACTTCTATAAATGCTAAGAAAAATCCTAGATGATCTTAAATGTGTTAGGGAACCATAGTAGAAAATTCAGGATCAAAACCTAAATCTAAGGGGTCTAAACAATTTCTACATTTCAAGGTGTACTAAAAGGAATCCATAAGGGGAAAGCTCCAAAACCTATCTCAAACTCCAACTTAGAATTATCTAAAAAATACAATAAAAATCACACAAACCTATCAAGGAGTCTATAACAAGCATGCAAAATTTCAGCACCAAATTCCAATCCTAGCAATAGTACTAAAATCATAAAGTAAACTAGTCATTTTGAACATTTTTAAACATGTAATAAAAATGGAAAAATAGCACTAAAATGGAAAATTAACCAAAATTCCAAATAAATGGCATACAAAAATCAGAAATAATCCATGGAGCAGACATGCTTTTTTTCACATTTTTCTGACAATAATTTATATTTTTAATGAATTAAAAATGATTAAAACATTAAAAGAAATTTACAAAATAAATTAAAGAAATTAAAAGGCAAGAATAAAACGTGGCCATTGGATCAGGAGACTAGTCCACTCATCTAAAGGGCTAGCGCGTGCCACGTATCTCAGAAATCCCTTTAATGAAACGCAGCGTTTCATGAGTGCTCAGGTGTGGCTGGTTGACTAGGGTTCATCCTACGTTCTAATCAGGAGCGTTCATCCTAAAAGTATACCAATCCAATGCCTGATAGCGCGCCACCTCAGCAAGTCAAGAGTCAATCTTCTCAGAACACATCTCACGCGTTAGATCCTCATACTAAGTCCATGGCTTCAAACGTATCCAACGGTGTACAAGTCTTCTTCTTCGTTTTGAACTGAACATCAAAAGGGGGGAAATCAGGGTGGCCGGAGAAGACTCCGGTCGTCTTCTCCGGCGAGTGCACGGTGGCCAAATCACCAGACGACACCAATCCTCACCAAATTATCCAGATTTGTTCGTCTCCTCACAAGGAACATCATGACAACCTTCATTTTTCCATTCTTTCGAAGATCACGCAGATACGCACATGAACAGAAAATACGTGTTTTGGAAAATCATCGCCAAATGCCAAATTCTTTCTATCAATCTATTCTACATTCATCACTGATCAAGAATCCATGTTCAATCTTAAAAATCCATCAAGATACAGCCCTAACCGAACCTCTAAACATTTCATCCATGATCAAGAACCTTCACCATTGGCTTCCAAACCTTGCCTAAATCCATCTATGGTTCATACTCTACCTAACCACATGCAATTTCTATCCTAATTCAATCTCAACAGAGCATAATTATGAAAAGATGAAAACCTGGATTGAGCTTTGGCAGAGAGTGCTATAGCCTCCAAACCTTGATCAAACTTGCTCAGACACGTTAGGTGATGCTTGTTGAAGATTCTTGAAACTCCAATTCCTTCTGAAATGGCCTCTAAGATGAAAAACTATTTTCACTTTGTAACTAACTTTTTCAAGTGCTTCTTACCTCATTCAAGCTCTTCCAATCACCAAACCTATTCTGAAATCCATCTATGCAATATATAGAATTGTTTTGGATCCTTATCTGGCCCAGTTATGGCCCAATTCACCCAATTCCATTTTTCAATTTTCCTTCAAAACTCCTTCATGACAGAGCACAAATTCACCTCTATTTCAGCTTCATTCTCACCCAAATCCATTGCTGGTGTGTTCAGGAAGATGTAGGGCTAGGATTTGTTCCTTGAATCCAACCAATGGTGGATCTTTATTATGTAACTTCATCTTTAAGCAACTTGGAATTATGCCATGAAACCAACTTTAACTCAAAAATGTGAGAATGCCAAAGTGCTCCAAATCCCTTTTACCTTCAAAAAATGCACAAACTTGCCAAGTTTTGCACAAAAATGAATTGTTTTAGAATTTTCTCTTTTTTATGCCTTTAATTATTCATCCATGGTATTTCCTTCATACACTTCCATATTTAATCCATATCAATGAATCTTTGGGTCGTGGTTGGACAAATAACACCATTTTGAAAAACTTGCAAGTTGATAAAAAGTCCATTTGAGATGTCTAAGTTGATGAAATTGACCCATAATCAAAAATGACCTATAATTCCAAATTCCCAAAATACCCTTATCTTGCAAAGCTCATAACTTGATTTCTACACATCCAATCATGGACTTCTAGTACTTTCTAGAAATCTAAGAAGATAAGGAACAACATTAATGTTGGCCAAAAGTTCATGAGAATCATATTTCTAGGTCAAAAATGTCATGCAAGTTGGTTGACTTTGAAGCTCCAAATTCACATTCATCTGGTGACCTGTAATTTGTCTGACTCATAACTTGAGTTCTAGAAACCCTATCAAGGACTTGTAGTACTAAAATTAAAGCTATGATCATGATCTACAACAATCATGTTGGGGTCAAGGTGAGATGAAAATGACATCTTGAGTTATGTGGTCTTGAAGTTAGGCACCAAACCAGGGGATTTTACACTGTCAAGCATAGCAACCCTAGCTTAGGAACTCCTCACACTCTTGCTTCATGATGAGTTGACCTTGGAATCATCCCTTAGGCATCTTAATACATCAATCCATGATAACATGGCCTTAGAATTAGGTCTCAACCTTCTTCAAATCATCAGTTGACCCAGGGTTGACCAGATGAAAACCCTAGTTGCACCCATCTTGGTTGTAGCTTCTTATCCTTCTCATGATGACCTGTCTAGGCTTCAAAATGATCTTCCATACTTCTCATGAGCTCTCTCAAGGTCTCAAGTCCAACTCCATGGATTCAGAATCATCTGATGACTTCCCACAACTCTCAAGTTAGGAGATATACACACTTGGCTTCAACCACCCTCTCTGAGGCTCTTTAACTTCATTGATGAGGATATAAACCCTTGAACACTTGAATAAACCTATTAGATAGCTTCATAACCTTGTGTAGTCATTTGTTGGTAGTCATACCTCTTGATCCCCTACATACATATCAATGCAATGCAAATGAAAATGCTAAAATGAATGCAATGAAACACAAGCTAGGTAAAGAAAAGGTTGGGCAAATTTTGGGGTGCAACAGCTGCCCCTATTCAAACGGCTTGGACCTGACTAGGTGAGAAGCGAACGACTCTCAAACAATCAAGGTAAAAGACGGTTGAATACCAATAAACCCAGAAATTTTCCAACCACACAAGTAAACGATACTCTGATGGGGAAAAATCTTCGGAAACTGAAGTGATAGTTGCACGGCAACTTGCTGGAGAATTACTGATCTGACGTATCTGATTTCACTGTAGCATTTTGCCCACAAGTCCTCAAGGGATCACCGGTTACACAGTAAATGGTAAAGGATATCTGATATTGATAGTTGCACGACAATTTGCTGGTGAATGCTTAATCTCAAATCTCTGTCAGGGTGATCATCTACGTCCTCAAGTCATCAAGGGATCACCGGTTACACGGTAACTGGTGACTTGCCAACCGCACAAGTAAACGATACTCTGATTGGTAGGACAATCTTCGAAATCTAAAATGACAGCTGCAAGGCAACTAGCCCAAATCTCCGTCAGGATGATCATCAGATTTCGCTGCAGCTTCTTCCTCAAGTCATCAAGGGATCACTGGTTACACGGTAACTGGTGACACATAGCTGATATTGCCGTCAGGCATTCTGCGGCACGGCAACACAAGAATTCCTTTGGAGTCATCGGGTCCTTAGGAACTTTTGACAATCAAGTTAATTATGCTGTCGGGCATTCAAAGAAGTTCTCGAACGTCAGCCGAACTTCGTCAGTAAGTCGGAAATAGAATCCTCAATCAATCATGAACCAATAGGGATATCTAATCATTTGCCATCAGGCACTCCGCGTCAGCTAGGAGAACTGCTTCGACATCGTAGTCGGACTTCATCGGTAAGTCAGGGGGGCTCGACACTACTGCCAGACTTCAATCATCAAGTATTCAAGGAAATTTCAACTCCTCTGTTCAAAACCTGTCGGGGATGACACATCTCCGCTGGGGATTCTGGAGAACTATCAAGTAACTCTGCTCTGGGGATTCCGAAACCATTCTGAACGAATAAACTCTGCTGAGCAATTCAAGAATCATCCTGAACAAACAACTCCGCTAGGGAACTCAAGAATCATCCTGAACAAACAACTCCGCTGGGGAACTCAATAATCATCCTGAACAAACAACCCTGTTGAGGAACACCTGCACACAAGAATGATATCGACCTAGCTCATGTTTCACATGCATATGTTGGATGATGGCGTAATGCTCCCCACGGTGGAAATGCTACGCGTTTAGGGTAAATGCTATGCAATCATGCAAAATGCTATAACCAAATCAGCAAAATAAATGCTGAAGGAAGCCCTCTTGTCAAGGAGAAAGAACCATTCTGATGGGAAGAAAGAATCATCCTGCCGAGGATAAGAATTCACACCAATCTCAACTGGACTTAACCTGGGGAAACAAACCACAAATTGTTGAGGAAACGATATCAATCGCAGAAATAAACTGCACGGCCTTCGCGGCTAGAATCTTCATGGAGAAACGGACTCCGATGGGGTAGTATAGCAACAGCTATTCAACACTCTCCACTGGGGAAAACTGGTAATGGTTTGAACGACTTCCAAGGACTCGGCTCTCTTGGGGAACTGCAAACTCGACTGAGGATACGCAACCAGACGCTGGAATTAATCCTACCTTCCAGGGAGCACACAACTCTGCGGGGAATTTCAATTTTGCCAGAGACTTCAGTCTGAACTAACGGAAGTTGAACACTTACAAATAGTCTTCTACGAGAAAACTGCATGTTGACCCGCTGCTGGGAATGAGTATACACCTCTGCGCACGACTCAGCTGGGGAAATGATGATCCTGCCTAGGATACATCTGGTTGGGGAGAATCTATCTCTGCTCGGGGAAACACATCAATGCTCACAGTCTCATGTTCAGACTCCGTGGGGAAACACTGCTGAACTCGCTGGGGAGGAAGGAATCATCCTGTTGGGCAACATCTGGCATACTGCCTGGAGGGTGACGTCCCTGCAACAACATGAACAAACAGACAAGATACCCTTCACAAAGGGACCTATCAAGGTTATCCCCCTGTGATAATGTTCAGGTAATTCCATGTTTCAACAATTATCGGCTTAGGCCAGCAAGTTTATGTGTGCGCATTTTATCAAAAACATTGGGCGTTCTTTTTCGCAAACAAAATAGATAAAAGCTAAAACAGACAAACAAAAATACTGAATAGTATATGTTTAGTGATAACAACCCCATGAATATGCGAAATGTTTTACAACAGATGCAAGCTCCTGAAACGAGGAAGTTGCGCAAGCATAATAACATAAATATACATCAGTATACACGAATATCGGCAATGCAGCGTAGACGAACACCATAAGTTGATCCCTCTATAACCCACTCGACTTCGATACTTCTCTGACGCTTCAGCTTTAGAAGAGATTGATTCGGATAAACATCCCTCAGGTCTTCCCAAACCACTAAACAATGAAAGTTCGCACGCGGAACATAGTCATTTGCTTTTCTTAATCCCTAACTTTTGCCTGAACCGCCCTTTCGGGTTTTCGATTCACCGAGAGACCCTTTTTTGCCAAAGTCGCCCTTTCAGGTTTTCGACTTTGCGGGCGTACATTTTTCATTTATATCCCTAATTTTTGCCCGAACCTTTTTCCTTTTTTATGGTTCGCCGGGATGCCCCATTTTTGCCTGGATATTCTTTTTCTTTCCAGCGGGTCGTTTTTTAAGCAAAGTATTTTTTAACTGCGTCCGTGTTCACCGAGGATGCAAAATCTTCGCCATTCATCGTGGATAACAACAAGGCTCCTCCCGAGAAGACCTTGCTGGCGACATATGGACCTTCGTAGTTAGGAGTCCACTTGCCCCTGTGATCAGAATGTGGTGGAAGAATCTTCTTCAGGACGAGATCACCCGTCTGAAAGCTTCTAGGACGCACCTTCTTATCATAAGCTTTCTTCATTCGGCTCTGGTATAGACAACCATATGCAATCGATGCTAATCTCTTCTCATCCATCAGACTGAGTTGATTCAATTGGTTCTTAATCCATTCTGCCTCATCGAGTTTCACGTCAACCAAAACTCGCAAAGAAGGAATCTCAACTTCTAACGGTAGGACAACCTCCATACCGTACACTAGTGAGAAAGGAGTTGCTCCGGTTGATGTCCATACCGTTGTACGATAACCGTGCAATGTGAAAGGCAACATCTCATGCCAATCTTTGTAGGTCACAACCATCTTTTGTACTATCTTTTTAATGTTCTTGTTGGTCGCTTCAACCACACCATTCATCTTCGGCCGGTAGGGTGATGAGTTGTGATGTTCAATCTTGAAGTTCTGGCATAACTCCTTCATCATCTTATTATTTAGATTTGAACCATTGTCAGTAATGATCCGCTCGGGAATTCCATATCGACAGATGATGTCTTTCTTTATGAATCTAGCCACCACTTGCTTGGTCACATTAGCGTACGAGGCTGCCTCCACCCACTTGGTGAAGTAGTCGATGGCTACCAAAATGAAATGGTGACCGTTAGATGCAGTGGGCTCGATCTTTCCTATCATATCAATGCCCGACATGGAGAACGGCCACGGGGATGACATGACATTCAACGGGCACGGCAGCACATGGATCTTATCAGCATAAATCTGGCATTTATGACATCTCTTCGTGAATTTGAAACAATCTGACTCCATCTTCAGCCACTAATATCCTGCTCGTAATATTTTCTGCGTCATAGCATGTCCGCCGGCGTGCGTACCAAATGTGCCTTCATGGACCTCCTCCTTAATCAAACTAACTTCTTTTTCGTCCACACATATGAGTAGCACGAGATCGTGATTTCTCTTATACAGCACTCCATCAGGATTGAGATAGAAGTTTCTAGACAGCCTCCTTAGAGTCTTCTTATCCTAGGTTGACGCTCCCGTAGGATACTCCTTAGTCATAAGGAAAGTCTGGATGTCATGGAATCATGGCTTGCCATCAGAGGCTTCCTCAATTCCAAAAACGAATGCAGGTCTGTCAAGACGGGAAATGACAATTCTTGGTGCTTCATTCCAAAAATTGACTTTGTACATCGAAGCCAACATGGATAAGGCATCAGCCATCTGATTTTCAGCTCTAGGCACATGATGGAGTTCCACTCGATCAAAGAAAGGAAGCAGCCTTCTGGCATAATTCATGTACGGGACGAAACTCGACTGACGAGTCTCCCACCCCCCTTTAATTTGGTTAACAACGAGTGCCGAGTCACCGTATGCATCCAGGTTTTTGATTCTTAAATCAATGGCTTCTTCTAAACCCATGATGCATGCCTCGTATTCTGCTTCATTGTTGGTGATCGGAAAAGTCAATCTGGCCGTAAACGGGATGTGGGATCCTTGGGGAGTCGTGATGATTGCCCCAATACCATTCCCATACGAATTAACTGCACCGTCGAATATCAATTTCCACTAGGACTTCCTATCTGGCCCCTCGTCTGGAAACGGTTCATCACAATCTTTCACTTTGAGAAACATGATATACTCGTCAGGGAATTCAAATTTCATCGGCTGATAATCTTTGATTGGCTGTTCGGCAAGGTACTCAGACAAAACACTTCCCTTGATGGCCTTCTGGGAAACGTATTGAATGTCATACTCCGTCAATACCATTTGCCACCTGGCAATCCTGCCTGAAAGCGCTTGCTTCTTGAAGACGTACTTGATTGGATCCATCTTCTAAATTAACATGGTCGTGTGATTGAGCATATACTGTCGTAAACGTTTGGCAGCCCACGCGAGTGCACAACACGTTTTTTCCAGCATTGAGTAACGAGACTCACAATCTGTGAACTTTTTACTCAAGTAATAAATGGCGTTCTCCTTTCTGTCGGTCTCGTCGTGCTGACTGAGAACGCAACCCATGCTATTCTCAAGAACTGTCAAGTACATGATTAAGGGTCTTCCGGCCACTGGGGGTATCAGAATTGGAGGTTCCTGTATATATTGTTTTATCTTGTCAAATGCCTTCAAGCAATCCTCATTCCAGATAATCGCCTGATCTTTTTTCAATAATTTGAACATCGGTTCACACGTGGCCGTGAGCTGAGATATAAACCGTGCGATGTAGTTTATTCTCCCTAGGAAACCACAAACTTCTTTTTCAGTCTTTGGTGCTGGCATATCTTGAATTGCTTTTATCTTAGCAGGATCAACCTCAATTCCTCTTTCGCTCACAATAAACCCCAGTAGTTTTCCAGACCGTACTCCGAAAGTACACTTGTTAGGATTCAGCCTCAACCTGAACTTCCTAAGCCTCTCAAAAAGCTTCAGCAAATTGACCAAATGTCCCTCCTCCGTTTGGGACTTCGGAATCATGTCATCAACATAGACTTCAATCTCATGGTGAATCATGTCATGAAACAAAGTGACCATTGCCTGCTGGTAAGTTGCCCCTGCTTTCTTCAGAACGAAAGGCATTACCTTGTAGCAGAACGTCCCCCACGGTGTAATGAACGTGGTTTTCTCCATGTCTTACGGCGCCATCTTGATTTGTTTGTAGCCGGAGAAGCCATCCATGAACGAAAACACGGAAAATTGAGTTGTATTGTCGACCAACACATCAATATGAGGGAGCGGGAAATCATCCTTAGGGCTCGCCTTATTCAAATCCCGATAATGAATGCACATCCGCACCTTACCGTCCTTCTTCGGTACAGGTACTATGTTGGCGACCCACGGAGGGTAAGTAGTGACCGCTAAAAAGCCAGCATCCAGCTGCTTTTGTACTTCTTCTTTGATCTTAACGGCCATATATGGCCGCGTCCTTCTAAGCTTCTACTTAACGGGAGGACAATCTTCTCGCAGTGGTAGATGATGAACCATTATGTCAGTGTCGAGCCCGGGCATATCTTCATACAACCAAGCAAAGATGTCACTATACTCTCGAAGCATCTCGACCAATCTTTGCTTAACATCGCTCTGTAATGCAGCCCCTATCCTGACATTTCTGACAAGTTCCTCAGAACCCAGATTAACAATCTCAATCTCTTCCTCGTGAGGCAGAATGATCTTATCTTCTTGTTTCAACAATCGGGCCAACTCTTCCGGAAGGTCTTCATCTTCATCAATCTCTTCTTCAGCTTGATATATCGAGCAATCAAAGTCGAAGTGAGTCGTAGAAGGTTCAGAGTCGATGTCATCTGTAGTGTGAATCCTGCGATAACAAGGGTTAAGCTTAAGAAGAGGATATGCAGGTTAGCACAAACCATATTGCCATTTTATTTTCAAAATAAAAATAAAATAGGAATAACAGAGATCACAAAATTTGAATGCAAAGAAAACGCCCTTTGATTTATTGATAAATTGTACATGCATAAGCAATCAAGGCCCTGACAATAAAACCATTATGCCCCGGGTAGAGCATAAGGTTGTACAATAATTGGAAAAGGCAAAGCATAATTCTTTACGCGTCACTTGGATGACACCCTGGACGGACCAGTTGTTGAGGCTCTGGCCTGGTTTGCACGACTAACTCCAGGAGTCCAGGTCACAATCACTATCCTCGTCGTCTTCAGACACGACGTTGACATTCTCAAATATCACCCCACCTTTTGTGAACTGAATCGGCCCTTTGACGCACGACGCACTACGAGAGGAGGACGCATCAGCAGAAGGATAATACCCTAATCCAAACTTATCATGCTTGTTAGGGATTTCCAGAACTTGCCCCCAGCTTGGGGCAGAACCGACTTGAACAACAGCTCGAGCTTCCTTGAAGGAAGAGAGATTCATCTCAGGTTTCTCGATCATCGTCGGAATCGCATCCTTGACCTTAACGGCCTCAAATGCCCGACACAAAGTTTCATGGATCTCTCCATCCACCTCAACATATTTGAAAGATGACAAGTGGCTCACCATTATGTCCTCTTCTCCAAAGACGGTCACGATGCTGCCACCCACATCATACTTCAGTTTTTGGTGCAATGTGGAAGTCACTGCGCCCGCAGAATGGATCCAAGGCCGACCCAACAGGCAGCTATAGGCTGGCATGATATCCATGATATAAAAAACCGTGTCAAAGGTTTCTGGCCCAACTTGAATAGGTAGAGTTATCTCTCCAAAAACGGTCTGCTTAGTTCCATCAAAAGCTTTTACCACTAAGTCACTGGGTGTACATATCATCCCTCTCGTATCCAACCTCATCAGAGCTTTCTTAGGGAGAACGTTCAGGGATGATCCCGTGTCCACCATCACATGGGACATGACCGTTCCTCGACATTCTATCGAGATATGCAAGGCGCTATTATGGTTCCTTCCTTTCGGCGTCAACTCTAAGTCAGTAAACCCTAATCCATTCCATGCATTCACATGAGCAACCACACCCTCTAGCTGATTGACGGAGATCTCTTGCGGTACATAGGCTGCATTTAGAACCTTCAGCAGGGCGTTGCGATATGCCTCGGAACACAACAACAGATTCAGAATAGAGATCTTAGACGGAGTTTGATGAAGATGATCAACGATCTTATAATCACTTTTCTTGATCAGTCTCATAAATTCTTCGGCGTCTTTCACAAGCAGGTCTTTTCCTACCTCACGGGAGGTTTCTTCGACGACCTTAATTTTACCTCTGTCAGTCCTCTCAGCCTTGTCAACTTTGTCAGCCACAATATCTGGTGGAGAAAACACTCTTCCGCTACACGTTATTCCCCCAGTCCCAACTAGGTTGTCAACAGATTGCCTGGGTGGCTCCAACTCCAACTTCTGTCCATTGCAATAGACATTTGCCCCATAGTTCCATGGAACAGCGTTAGCACTCTCAAATGGTATAGGCCTAGCCTTCGTTATGGTGATCGTAGGTGGCCTTGATGCAGAAATGGTAATTGTTTTATGAGGGATGGTGATAGTGGAAACCTCATCCTTCTACTTCAACATTACTTCCCCTGATCTGTTCTCAGCCCTCCGACTAAACTGCAAAATTCCCTCGTTCATCAAACTCTGAATCCCTGCTACCAACTGCTCACAACCGTTTGAACGATTCGCACAATCCGTACACAACTTTCCACAGCCCGGGAAAATACCTTTCTTCATCAACTTGGCTTTAACGAAACCAAGTGGTGTTTTCAGGTCTTAGACATCAGTCAATAAGTCCGAGTCTTCCTCTTCAATGATGGTATTAACCCCTCTCCCACATGGTTAGGCATAGGGTTCTTTGTAACATTTGGAGCATTATCAGAAAAGTTGATTATCTTGGCGTCAACCATATCTTGAACTTTGTGCTTGAATGCCTTACAATTGTCAATCGAGTGGCCAGGTGCCCCCGAATGAAACTCACATCTCGCATTTGCATCGTAGCCCGGTGGAGGTGTCCCTGTTAAGGGAGCCAAAGTTCTCTTCTGAACTAGCTGCAACTGAAGCAAAGTCTGCAAAAGCTGGGAATATGACATAGGTGGGATTTCAAGATGACGACTTGACAATGGTGCTTTATTCTGGTACCTCCGGTACCCTTGATGGTTCTGCTGCTGCTGCTGAGGTTGCTGGATAGTAGGAATAGTAATGCTAGCGACCTGCTGGCGCTGGCCTTTTCCTTTTCTCTAAGCATTAGACACTGAGCTCGTCTCACCTTCACGTCTCTTACCATTGTAAGGCTTTTTTCCCCCTCCAGCTGAGGATACATCTATACCCTGAATCATTCCAAGTTTAATGCCATTCTCTACATGTTGTCCAGTGATGATGAGGTCGGAGAAGCTTCCCGACATACCATTGATGATTTTCTCATAACAAACTCCTGGGAGAGTAGCCACGAACATCTCGACGAGTTCCCGCTCAACCATCGGTGGCTGAACTCTTGCTGCCAGTTCACGCCACCTCTGGGCGTACTCTTTAAATCCTTCGTTGTTCCTCTGAGACAAATTTTGTAGCTCAACCCGGTTGGGATTCAGATCGCTGTTATACTGATAGTGGCGTACGAATGCTTCAGAAAAGTCTTTCCAGCTATGTACACTTGTGGGTTCCAAACCCATGAACAACTCCAGCGAGGGGTCTGACAGGCTGTCCTGGAAGAAGTGCATCAACAACTTCTCATCTTCAGAATGTGCGGACATCTTTCGATAGTATGACCTCAGATGGACATGGGGGCAAGTGGTG
Organism: Lathyrus sativus; assembly: GCA_963859935.3. Lineage (NCBI taxonomy): Eukaryota > Viridiplantae > Streptophyta > Magnoliopsida > Fabales > Fabaceae > Lathyrus > Lathyrus sativus. The sequence continues at coordinate 211,913,525 of OZ012739.1, read as the reverse complement.
CCCTTATACTTCTCGAAGTTAGGTACCTTAAACTTGGGAGGCACCTTGAAGTCTGAGATCAGTCCCAGCTTGGTCATGTCAACGCCCATGGTATTCAAGTTCTCAAAACTCTTCATCTTGTCTTCGAGTGCTTTGAACCTTAAGCGGGCTTCAGAATTCAGTTCGCCCTCAGCTCCTTTCATTGAGAATAAGTCCTCTTGACGATCCTCTTGCCATGGCTGATGGCCATTACCCTGAGCAAACCCAGCGGCATCAAGACCATACAGATTACCAACACCAGCGTTCCCAGCATTACCCGTTCCTCCAGTATTACCATTGCCTATACCAGCATTACCAATGGCCTCAAAGTTTCCATTTTGGGCTCTAGTCGTATTCCCATTAGCTCCAACATTAGTAACAACATTACCATTCCCACTTCCATTCCCTCCGGTAACAGGGATGCCAGCATGAGGGGTCTCAACAAGTGAAGGGTTTACAACATTTCCACAGTGTAGCACACCGTTACTGTCGACGCGTGCAATCAGAGGTTGCACCAGAGTTCTGAGCTGGTCCTGGCCATTAGCGACCAATTGCATGAGATCCATAAAACGATCCATCCTCTCCCTGAGCTCTTGAATGTTAGTCTGAACCTGTTCCATTACTCTAACTTGATTTGCTCTGGTAGAATACCGGTGAATCTGCCTTCGTTCAATCCTGAAATAACCTGCAAACACAAGGGGTTAGAAAAACAGCTCAAGGTACCTGTTATGCAAATGATTCAAGCAAATGCAAATGTGTGTCTGTTCCTTAGGGAGATTTCTCCCCCGATTCTAGTGCCAGAGTGCCAGTGCTGATAATAAGAAGTTCGGATCCAGTCATGGAAATAACGTCTCATATATATATAAAGCCCAACAAGGCAGCATACAATGTCACTGAATACATGGAGAATCAACAACATGACCTCGACCAACAAGTCTGGTGATGGTCAGCATGTAGCAATGATCAGAAAATATAAAGGATTACAAGATAGTCAAGTGCGGCAACGGGCGCGAAACTCTTCTCGCAACTCCTTCCTTTTGGGATGATCAGGCTGAGCGAGTAACCCTTCGACAAGTAACCCCCTCTGCATAACAGTGTACTGAAAACCTTCAATGGAGTCCTCCCACTCTTCTTTGCCAAAACAGTCTTCTATCCTTCGCTTCTTAGACTCCGAACTCTGTTTGCAATCCTTCAGGTTTGCAATAGCCTTGTTCAGCATGTCTTGAGTGGCGTACCTACAAGAAGTTTCATCATCAAACTTCTTCTCACTGGCCTTCAACTGAGCCTTTAACTTGGAGATCTGTTGCTTCACCTTGTCCTCCCGCTCTTTGTTGTTAGCTATAGTGGCATTCCACTACTGGTTGAATTTGGAGATTCTCAGGTAAGCATTGTCCAAGTCCTTCTTTTTGGTGGCAAGCACATCGTTGACAGCCTTGAAGTCCAAACCTAAACGTTCACGTTCAACCCTTTGTTTGGTCAAGTCTGTGCCTAGCCGGTTCACCAGCTCTGTCTGTTTTTTGAAGGAATAGACGGCTTCGTTCCTCTCGCTTCTAAGCTGAACAAGTTCTTTTTCCAACTCCTCGTTGGCCTTCTTCAACTCTTCCTTTTCAGCCAATACCTGGTTGTATTTCTGAATGGACACCATAGTAGGTTCTTCAACCACTGGAGGGCAATCTTGCCTAGCAGGTGGAAAAGGCATCCCTACTGTTTCTGCCCTGCTTCGAATCCAAATCACATAAGGAGCATAAGCCCGGCTGTTGCTCTTACCCAACAGTGTTTTCCCTCGCCTGCTGATGTCGTTCCAAGCATGCTTAAGCTTGGCCAACATATCCCCCTCTAGAAGCCCCGTGAGGTACAGAGATTCCTGCACCTTCTCGTCCTTCGACGGACCTCTCAAGGCGTACGCAAACTTCCTGGCAAGTAATGAGGGATTGTAGTTAATACAACCTTTTCTTCCGATCAAGGGAACATTAGGAAAACCACTGCAGCTGTAGATGAATTTAGTACCTAGCATATCCCGATCAAACCAAATGATGCTCTCCGCTGATAAACCCATCAAGCGTTCAGACCACTCAGCTGTGGCTGCAGAGGAAACAAAGAAACCCTTCTTAGGCATGTGGCTATCAAACCATCTGTAGAGTAAGGGCGCACAACACGACACATTTTTACCCCTTCTATTTTCATTCTTGTAATGGACAGAATGGTATACATCACCAATCAAGGTGGGCATCGGATTTCCTAATGCAAAGATATGGAAGGCGTCCAAATCTATAAAGTTTGGCATGTTGGGAAACAAGACAATGCCATAGATGCAGAGGGTGAAAATAGCGTTGAATACGATCCAACAACCATCTTTAGTGCACTGTCGGGCCTTCCCAACCAGAAACTGTAGAGAAAAACCAGGAACTCCATTCCATGAGGTTAGAAGCAGCTCTGAAGCATCCATATGAAGAGCAGCAGCTAGGTTAGCCAGATTAGGCTTAGCATCCATGTGAACAAACGACATCTGATTCTTAACAGGTACTCCCAACAACTCAGCATACTCTTCTAAGGTAGGCGCAAGAATGAAATTTGGAAAAGTGAAGCACCTCAACGGAGGTTCATAAAACTGTAGCAATGCATACAACCCATTCAACTCATAGACTGAAGGTTTACGAACCAGACTGAGCAACTTCCCATAAGATTTCCTGAATTCACCTTTCACTGTATCATCTGCCAAGACAGTCAAACTAAGCAGCAAAGTAACATCTGGGGTAGGTGTTGCACCCAAAATTTTGACCCCTTAGATCCTCATCATCATTTTAGGATCATATTCAGTTGATTAACTAACATTAACCCATTTCAAGTTTATCTTTGTCAAGATGCAGATGAATCAGGGTTCCGTACCGTCAAAATCGAGGCTTCGATGGGTTGATCAATCAATGTTTTGGATTTATTCAACTTTAAACAAGATCAAGGATACTACTTTGGATCAAGTATGAATCCAATTTGAGGTTGTCAGCCAAGAATCAAGAACAGTGCAGTTCAAGATACCTGATTAGGGTTTTTGATCAGGAAAAGTCAACCGTAGTTTGACTTTTAATTTAAAAAGTGTTTCAATGGTGGGATCTTGGTCCATTAAGTTCCTATGGCTTAGTAAAGTCTATCCAAAGAGTTTCAAGGCCTCAGAATACCCGGAACATAAACAGACGGTCCGATAGACATCGATTGATCGAACGGTTGACCGAAACGTCAACTCTTCAACAATAGGGAATTTGACTTCAAGATGTGAATCAAAGATGTTCCTTATGTCATATTACACCTCCCCATAAAATTTCATGACCATTGGATCAAGGGTTAATAAGTAATTGCAAAAATCGGGAATTAGGGTTTCAAAAGGGGCAAGACCATAACTCCTCAACCACACATCCAAATGAAGTGGTTCAAAGCTCATTGGAAAGCTCTTGACAAGTCCTACAAAAGCCTTAAAGTGGTCCATGATCAAAAAATTTATAGATTTGGAGTTATGACAAGATTCATTTTAAGAAGGGAAATAACTTAGAAAAATTCTAAGTTATTTAGCCTTTTTAAGTGATTTTTTCAGCAACTTGGAAGGGTTTTTCAACCTAGTTCCATCTAGAATTTGGAAATATCCAAAACATGAAAGTTATAGAGCTACTTAAGGGCTTTCTAAATTGTGGTAGAACTCCTCAATAGCATGTGTGAGAAGAAAGTTATGAACCATGGAAGTTAGGGCTGCCAACACTTGAAACCACTATGTCAAGACTTCTCAAAATTCAAGTTTCCACAACTTGAACTATTCTTGACCCTTGGATCATGATCCAATCTGATAACTAGATGTGTGGATGAAGGAAAATGCAGAAAAATGAGAGGTTTGAAGAGAGAGGCAAGTTGCAAGCAACTTGCATTAAAATATTCAAATGTGTAAGAGGAAAGAGAAACTTTTCCTCCAAGGACTGTGCAGCTGCTCACTCTAAACCCTAATCTCACCCCATTCAGTTCATGTCCATCATTCCATTTAATTTTCTGACCTTCTTTGAGCCACAGAACTGATAGGAAGAGATCTTGGCAAGATTCATTTGAAAACCTCATAAAACTCCCTCCAAAATTGAAAAATACAAAGCTGCCCTCACCCTTGCTTTCACTATAAATAGAGGCATCCTCATTGATGTTAGATACACCAGAGCAATCTCCAAAACCAAGAGAAACAATAGCTCTCAACCCTCTTTCATTTCTTCAAGAATCTCATTTTTCAAAAACTTCCATTTTCACTAAAAAGCTGTCTTAAGCAAAACTCTGCTCAAACTCACTTTTACCATTTCCAAGCCACCCAAAACCACTTACACAATCCATAAAAATTGTGTAGAAGGTGTCCATACATTCAAACCACTCAAAAACCTCATTTTCCCAAAAGTCAACCTTCACACCTTAGTAAATTAACTTTCTTGCACTTTGAAAGCCAAATCCTTACTTGAGGCACTTCCCACTATTCTAACACTCCCAACACCCCAAATACATCATATCTCAACTCTCCAAACTCCAAAAAAAACCAGCTGGAAACTACACAACTCCAACTGTCTTGAAAAGTGGTTTATTGCTTCAAGAGGAAGCAAGCTTCAAATCTTTGCCAAGAAAGAAGGTCTTTGGGTTTCTCAGCTTCTTAGCTTGCTCAAGACTTGTCTACAAGAGGTATGTGATATTCAAACTCTTTATTGATCATACATTGTCATGTTTTATCATTTTGAAGTGATTTTATGGAAATGTAGTCTTGCTGCCCCATTTTAGTTCTTTGTCAAGAACTCATGTCTTATGGTTATGATACTTGCTTTTGTTAAAGTGTTTCATTTGTGAATGACATGTTGATGATGTGTTACCAATATGGTACTTTGATGTTATGTTTAACTTGTTTATGAAGATTTTTGTCTATATGGTAGGTTTAAGGATCTAAACATTCAAATATGGTGTGCTTGCTTTAGAACTGTCAAACCTTGTTCATTGGTGATATTTGGATGATTTGTAAATTGTCCATGAGATCCCCCTGCCCTGATCTTGTTTGAATCTATTGTGGCACTTGTTTTCACACTTATGTTATTTCACTTTTACCGTTACCATGAGTTTGGTGTTAAGAGGTTTGTGCTTGACATGTTGTGTGGTAAATGTTCCAAACTGTTGATATATGTTTATGTGATTTGGTTTGTCCATTTAAGCTTGTTAAAATGATGAAAACATGAGATATGTTTATTAAGGCTTGTTATGAGATTTCATGAGTTTTTGCTGTCAAAATGTTTTGAACCAATATATCATATTCTGTTTCAACTGATTTCTACTTGATCCATGTATCTAGAATCAATGCCTTACATGTTTGAAACTTGTATGTCATGTCAAATCTTCCCAACTGCTATGAGCTTGCTTGTTGCATAATTGAGTTTGGTTCTTTGCATATTCATGAGCTTCAAATGTCATATTCTATTTGGTAGGGTTTTAATCCATTTCTTGAGCATGTTCTCATTTTTTAGTATCATTATGGTATGTGTATAACATTGGTTTCATCAAAAAACTCATTGCTTGCCAAAATGCCCTGTTGGGCTAAGTTTATGCCAAGACAGTTTTTCTTTTCTAGCCATCACTATACCAATTTTGCTCCAGCTATCATATTCCTGATCTTTGAGTTGAAACTCATCCATATTCATGATTTTAATGTGTGTAGATGTTTGGTTTGATCTATGTTTACCTGCTTTCTCATTTCACCCTCAAATTGCTTTTTCAAGCCAAAACACACCACAACCATACCAAATTTTTTCCTGCTTGTAATATGATGGTTTTTGAGTTGTAACTCATTCATTTCTACATTTATGATATGTGTGTGCTGTGTTTGTCAACATGAGACCACTTGATCATAGTTAGACCAGCTTGTACCTTATTGCTGCCAAACTATTTTGAAACCAACTGCACACACTTCCCTTTTTTCTGTTTGATTTGTTTTAGGGTAGCTCATTTAGCATTAGACCTATAATAATATTTAGGATTGGTGTGTGCATGAATCAACAGCTTTGTGTGTGATATGCTTCTCTGTCATGACAGTCTGTTACCATGTATGGTACAAATTGCAACTTGATCACCTTGTTTTTATTATGTGCATTCCATGATCATTTTTAAGTGCTAGACTCATTCACATTCATGTTTATGACTTGTATGTGGCTTCTCTTTGATCTCATTCTGTTCCAATTATGATATGTGTCAATTTGTGCATTTTTATGCCTAAATGAGCAGCTGACTTGTGAATTCCATTTTTATGATGTTGGTGAATATTTTTGAAGTATAGACACACCTTATATGATGTTTTGAGGATGTATGCAGGTTCTGTTCATTTCAATTATGTCTGCTACTTGATCTAGCTTTCAAACTTGCAATTTTTTCTCCAATCTCACTTGTTAGGGCATAACAGTCATGTTGATTGTGTTTAAGTTTTGGTATGGTGTTTGTTATAAGCTTGCTTATCATTGCCTTTCAAGTATGTTGGTGGAGGTCTCATTGATCTTTTTTCTTGTTCTGGTTGATCAACTTTGGTATGCATACATGTTGGCCTGTTGCTTTAACTTTCCACTTACTGTCATCTCTGCACCTTGCTTACCCCTTCTGCCAAAGTTTTGTTTTGGTTTGTAAAACTTTTAAAAACATCAACTGACATGAGTAGAACTGTTAGGCCATATATGCATGATCATAAATGCCATCTGTTATGACAGCCTGCTTGTTTTTTCATGTTATCTTTGCAACTCATGTGCTATTTCCCATTCTTTTGGTTTATGTTTGAGCCCTAGATGTGCAATACTTCTGTTATGGTATATATGTTGTGTGTGCAATACCTTTTACATGTATATGAGCTCAGATTGGTTGGTAGTTTTCAAAATGCAACTCAAATGTCCATCTTGCATCTTGCATCGTGTTTTTAGTTGGAGGCATTAAATCAAAATTTCATTGGCACTATCATTATCCTTGTTAAAAAACAGTCTAGTTAGGCTAAAATTTCACCAAAAAAAGATTAAGTATTGACATAGTTATGAATCAAAACGTATGTTGCATCTTCACTTGTTCTTGCTTCCTTTAACTTGCCCAGAAATCCATGAAAACATATCTTTTGTATTTATGGGGGTGGCTTTGTACTTGGATTTACAGCCACCCCAGTGGTAATCAACTTGCGCGCATATCACCTTTCACTTGCCAGTCCTGGGTTCGATCCTTGGGATCAACCTTTTTTGGTATTTTATTTTCCAATTGTAATTGAATTATTTTATTCTTTTCTTCCATCTTCATTACCAACGCGCGTGCAGTCGCCCATTGGTTGGTTGTTGTGTTTGTGAACACAAAGGCATGGGTTCAATCCCCACCCATGCCACTTTATTTTTTATATGTGTGTTTGTTATTTTATTGTCATATAAAATCAATCAAACTTCAAAATTTCATAACTTATTCATCGTTCATTATTTTCAACCCGTTCTTTTTACAACTCTTTCATTGTGATGTCTAGTTGTATTAATTGGATTGTAATTTCATAGTTGCTTGTTTTCACAATGCTTTTTGCCTACTTGTTAGTAGATTCGTTCTTAGGTCGTTACCGTACGTTTCGATTAAATTTTCTTCATACCATGCTTTTTTTATCTTGTGAGATTTATTGGAATTTGACTTCTTTATGTTTGCTAACATGTTGAGATTTCATTTTCTTGTTGGTGGTTACCAGGAATTATTGTTCCTTTCCTAAAATCTTGAGTTTAACTGTTGTGATCAGTCCTTGTGTACTTGATTGTCATCAATGCCTAATTGTTGTTACATTTGAACTTATAACATGATCATCTTTAAGTTGTAACTTATTTGTATGGTTGATGTGTTTCATATTTGATAATATGGCTTTGGGGTTTGTTACCTTTATCTTTGTTAAGATATATGATTTTTGGTCATAACTGTTGGTCTTATTTGATCCTTGCCTATTGTGATATGCATGCTTACTTGATTGTAATCTTATTCATCTTGCTCATTTCTTCATTTTCTTTGTTAAGAATTTCTTCCCCAAGTGATGGAACTTTTTAGTTCTCATCCAAGTTTCCTTCTCTTTTCCCTTCCAAAGGAAAAGTCTCTCTATTAATCCTTGGGTCATAGATAGCTCATTAAAACATAGGTCTGGATAGAACCTTCCCCCTCCTTTTGGTCTGGATATAACCAATAGGATTTAAACTCATAGGTCTGGATAGAACCTTCCCCCTCCTTTTGGTCTGGATAGAACCTTCCCCCTCCTTTTAGTCAGGATAGAACCAATAGGATTTAAAACATAGGACTGGATAGAACCTTCCCCTTCCTTTTGGTGTGGATAGAACCAATAGGATTTAAACTCATAGGTCTGGATAGAACCTTTCCCTTCCATTAAACTAGGTAGTCACCTCCTTTCTCAAAAAAAAAAAGAGAAGAAGAAAAAAGAAAATTGAAAAGCCCGCTAAGTCGAAACCTATGAAGGAGACTTAGGCAAAAATGGGGCATCCCATTGACTGTATATTTGAACAAAGAAGTTCAGACAAGAAGTCAGGGATAAAAAGAGAGGAATTTTGTAAGATTCTTCACTTAAAAATCCTCAATTAGCAAAAAGTTATCTAATACTGTAAGGGAGTTGTGACTACCCTAGGTTTGTGAACCATCGCCAACTATCATCAGTTTAATTCTTAAGTCTGTAAGAACCTGAATGTGTAGTTTGAGTTAATTGAGCGTAGGATTGGAGTTCATCATGAAGAGTGGGTGGGGCAAATAACTTTGAGCCTTTATCCTTTGTTTCATGAACCATGAACCAAGCCACGTTACAACCCATAAAAGACCTAATTGAGGTAAGGTTATTTTGAAAGCATATTACATCAAGGTTGGATAACCTGGCTCCTAATGATCTTTGATGTTTGTGTGTGTTAATCACTTTATCCATCATTTGCAAGATGATTGGATCACTTTCACTTTGATCACTTAATCACTCTGCCGTGTGTGTTTCATCAAAAAATGTTTTTCAAAAGATTGCATGAATTTTACATTGAAAATTGCCAATTTTAATGAACATCATTGCGTGCAAAACAATCCAATATCAAAGGAATCCCAACAAGCGCTGTCAGCTAGGGAATTTGACTTGGTAAAGGAAGCTCAGCCTGGGGAAACCAATTTGAAGGATTTATTAATCATTTATCATAACGTTCAGCTAATCAGAGCTGACCAGGTCAAGATCAGATGAAGCTCTTAGTGAACAAGTTTAGTCTGGGGCAGATCTTTTGCAGTTACCAGCAAGCAGGGGCCAGTTTGTTATCCAGTCGTTACTTCCACAGTCCGAAGACTTTGTTGTATAAGCACCGTTAAACTGGGGCAATCACGTCGAGATTTGTAAATCTCTCTCTATAAGAGTTTGAAGACTTTGAGGCATCTTTATGCTAGTTCTCTCGATGGTTTCTTCCCACAGACCATGTAGTCTGGGGAAGAAAAGGTTAAAGACTGTTCGTTGCAAAAGTCGTTGCTCACTAAAGAGGATCGATATACTATCAATGGGGAAGAAAGATTTTGGTCTCATGATACCCTTTGTCAGCTCTCCAGTTAAGTTGTTACTTTGGTTGATCTGGGAATCTCTCGATATAGTTTTCATCCAACAAAGAATTCAAATTCATGATGGAAATCCAAGTGAAGTCATGATGTTTTGGCCTAAGAAGATTACTCTCTCCCAAGAAAGTGGTAACCTTGAGGAGGAATTGTTGTTCTTCATGATCATCCCTTTGATGTCCAATTTTGAAGTTGGTTGGGTCTCTGTGTCGAGATGTTTATTTCATCTCTAGTTTTGTTTTGTCTGTTTCGTCAGCATAAGCATAAGCATGGCATAAAGCATATGCATAGCATCAGTGCATTTTTATCTCTGGTTGTTACTTGTTCTTGTTTCACTTTGGTTCCTTCCTCATTGATTGGGTGTGTTGTCTCTCTCCAATAGAGTTGTCAGCCTTAAGCATAAAATGTCCATCCTTTCTCAAATTCCCCACAGAGTTTAATCCTCGTGGATGATGGTTGCTTCAGTTTTTCTTTTGTCCATGATTGGATAAAGTAAGTCACCATTCGAGTTCATTTCTCAATGGGAGGAGTCCTGTTTGACAGTTTCTTTCTGGCTATATTCTAGATTGAACTTTGGTCCCTGTCAGTCGCTGAACCTACCTGGACGTGCATTTATTTTGCACTATCTATCAAGAAGGACATTTTTGTATCATCAAAGATAAATGGCAGTCTCTTCGGAGAAGTTTAATCGTCATCAGCGATAAATGGCAGTCTCTTTGGAGAAGTTTAATCGTCATCAGCAATAAATGGCAGTCTCTTCGGAGAAGTTTAATCGTCATCAGCGATAAATGGCAGTCTCTTTGGAGAAGTTTAATCGTCATCAGCGATAAATGGCAGTCTCTTCAGAGAAGTTTAATCATCCTCAACGATAAATGGCAGTCTCTTCGGAGAAGTTTAATCGTCTTCAGCGATAAATGGCAGTCTCTTGGGAGAAGCTTAACCATATTCAACGATAAATGGAAGTCTCTTCGGAGAAGTTTAATCGTTTTCAGCGATAAATAGCAGTCTCTTCGGAGAAGTTTAATCGTTTTCAGCGATAAATGGCAGTCTCTTCGGAGAAGTTTAATCGTCTTCAACAAATAAGTGGCAATCTCTGAGGAGAAGCTTATCACCATCAACAATAAGTGGCAGTCTCTTTAGAGAAGCTTATCATCCCAACAATAAATGGCGGTCTCATTTGAGAAGTTTATCTTAAGGATGCCGCCGCACGGTTGTAACCAGCATTGTTTGAAAATCCAGTGGATACTGATATAAGTAATTTGGTGGTGACCAATCATATTTAAGGCCCGTTGGTAATTGACATCATGAAAATCCATGGACAACAAATACTGAAAATTTGGTTGTGTATCATTCCAAATTAAGTCACGATGGTTGCCATCTCAAGCTCAGGTTTTGTACCTTTGGAGATGTATTGTTTGATTCCAAGCACATGTTTCATACCTTTGGAAGAGGTTCGTTTCTATCCCGAGCACAGGTTGTGTACCTTTGGAGATAGATGTTTGTTGCCATCCCAAGCTCAGGTTTTGTCCTTTGGAGATGTATTATTTGATCCCAATCTCAGGTTTTGTACCTTTGGAGATGTATTATTTGATCCCAAGTGTCATACCCTAAATTTGTCCTACCCTTTTATAAATATTTTCGCATTTATTATTTCATGCCGTTTGGACAGGTGTCCACCCGAAATTTGGCGTTTTTTTTTAAATTTTTTTTCTTTCTGACCAATTAAGGCGTGACACATGGCTTAATACTTCTTGTGAAGATTTGTTTCTTAATTACTTAAACTTTTTCTTTTTAAAAATGTTACTAATAATTTTGTTAATAACCTTTTTTATTTTATTTATAAATTTTAGTTTATTTTTATTAAATTTTAATAGTTATTTAACTAATGATATTTTGATATTAATTAGTTATTAATAATAATTTAGATTTAATTATCATTTTTTGTTAATATTTATTATTTATATATTTGTTAACATTTTCAAGTAGTTGTTAATAAGTTAAATGAAGAGAAAGCATTTTAAAAAAATACTGAGAGGATCAGAATTTGTGGGAGAGAGCCCATGGTGGATGGCCCATCGAGAGAGGGAGAGCTTCATCGTTTTAAAAGGGGCTGGGTAGGAAAACCCTAGGAAAAAAAACTGTTCATCATCCCTCAAAACATTCAAAGCGCCGCCAACCCTAACCCTAAAACTTCATTTCCTGCAAATCAAACCGCCGCCGCAAATCTTTCACCGATCATCGTCATCGACCTTTGAATTCTCCTCCAAAACCGACCACCCTTCGTCTCCCTCTTCGACAATCACCAAACCCTAATCTTCTTCCTCAAAAGTCTCCACCGCCGTCATATTTCGATCCCCCGTCCTCAATCTCACTACCTCCAACCTTCTACGCCACGATTACGAAGAACGCCACCGCAAGTCCAGCTCCCTTCGCCTCAACAACGACGCGGTATCCTCAGCCCTCTCACGGATTCGACATAACAACGCGGTATCCTCAGCCCTCTCGCGGATTCGACTTAACAAGCCTCAAAAGAGCAACCCAATGTTTACATAATTTTATCTCATTTTGGTTGGTCTTCATCCCTAATTCTCATCTGTTTCGTTTTTCTGGTTTGATTTGCTACTGTTGCTTTTCATTTTGAGTCTTTGCTGCTAAGATTTGATTTGAGATTTTTCGTTTCGGTTTTGACGGTTAGTATTATACTTGAGCATTGAGTTAATACGGGATGTAATGCTGTTGATTTTTTATTTTTTGTTGTTCATCATAGTAACAATTATATCGTGTTAGTTTAAAGTCTGAAGCTGCTATGAGTTTGTGTCCTACGCATATAGTTATGATTTCAGTTGGTGATATTGTTTGAAGAGGACTTTCTCTGCTTTGTTTTTTTTATAATGATCATGTTAAAGTTGGTAAGCCCAAATGGATTTGTCTTCGATTTTAATTTTCAATAAAAGTTTGGAAGAAGGAGATGGTATGTTAATGGGTGATGGTGTCAATATCCTATGTTTTGCTTCCATTGTGACAGTCTGTTACTTCGATAGGATTTAGTTCAACAGGATATGAACAAGTTTTTTTTAAGGATAAAAACGGGATTTGTATTATGATGAGTGTTTTACTGGGGTTAAAGTAGGTAGTTTGTATTATTATGATTACTAGTTGTCTTTTTTTTCAAATTATGATGTTTATCTCAAGAATGTGTCTATCGCATATATTAATTCCATCAAGTAGATAGAGACTCAGTCACCCCCTTTATATGTGTTATGCTCACTTTTACTTTGTGGTGAGCTTGAGGATTAATGTTATTGTCAATTGATCATGACGTTTTCGCTTTGGTTTAATAAAGTCTCGCCAACACGTTTTTATTTTCGATAAAATGAATAGTCGGTTCCAGTTGTGCTTTTGATTTGTAACTAGTTGGATGTTCAGTTAATTGTTGACGCTCATAATGCATTAGCTAGTGTAAACAAATATCAAGCCATTGTCTTTCCCTTCGCCGACAAGTCCACGTCGCTTATACCTTCAAATTGGGTGTGATCATCGTGTATGACATTTTCTTTTATGTTATCACACAATTTAAATGCAAGGATGTTCTATCACAATATCCAAATCTCCATAATTATCAAAAGCATTTTTATTAAATATGTTTTTTTTAATTCAAAAGAAACAATTTTCTATACAAAAGTTGGGACCATTACTAATTTTATTTTTCAAAACACGGTCAATCAATATCCCTTTAATTAAGTACGAAAATAGTGAATATTTTGGATTCTTGAATGATCACTATTTAGGCGTACGCCTTGGATAGTGGCATTGGACTTTTCGTTTCAAAATACACCTTTTAATTATTTGGACAAGAAAATGTCATAGGAGTCTAGCACTCTGTGTGATATTTTCTTAGTTTATTCAAACAATATTTCCTAAATTAAATCAAAACCATTCCTCTGTTTATTTAGTAATTATTTTTTTTAAGATAATTTCAAAATACTTTTTTTTTAAAAAAATAAAACTTTAGAATATTTTCAAAGTTTATTTCTAAAATTTAAGTAGATATTTTTTTCAAATCTTGATGGAATCTATTTCTAGTATCAAAATTCTTTTTATTTAAGATATTTTAATAGTCCATTTTCAAATCAACTTTATAAACAAAAGTCTAGAGTTATTTTTATTATTTTTCTTTCTTTCAAATTTGAGTTGTTGAATCATTTTCAAAATTAAGAATTTTCCTAACTTTTATTCAATTTATGTTCTTTAACCAAATTATTTTTCTAATCAAATCACAAAAGACTAAATCCTTGAAGTCTAGCACTTCTTGGATTTTTGGACAATCATTATTGAGGTGTACACCTTAAATAATGTATTATTCGACTTTTCGTTTTTTAAAATACACTTTTTTCAACAAAGAAATATCATAGGAATCAAGCATTCTGCGTGATATTTCTGTCGTTTATCCAATCATTTTTTCAAATGAAAAAAGGCGTTGTCGAGATCTAGCATCTCGATGATACCCCAATTAATTGGTTGTGAGGCCTACGTCTCATTTACTAAATAATTGTCATTTTTTCAAATTCAAATTCATATCCCTATCTCATACATTCACAAATTATTTTCATACCGCATTTCGCTTCAAATCATTTTTAAAATATTTTCTCGATCAAACTTCGAAAGGAGGAAGGTTCTTAGAATCTAGCATTCTTTGAATTTCCGAGTAAATAGCTTTTGAGGCACGCTCTCGAGTTGTTATTCACTCAACCTTTCGACTCTTTCAAACTCAGTCATTTTTCCCATCATTCTCCTAAGTCGAATGCTCGTCCGCATTCGCAACCCATTTCATTCACAACTCCTCGCGGTTTTTGATATTAAGGGAACCCTCAGGGACTAATATCGTTTCTCACAACCTAACACTTGACACGTCGTCAAGTCGGTTCCATTTTCAAACAAATCCTCGACACGTCGTCGAGCTACTTCAAAACAACTTCCTTTTGGCCTCACATGCCATTTTTTCGATTCGATCCTTTCACAAACATTTTTAAAACTTACGAAAGAGGGATATTCTCAGAATCTAGCATTCTTTGGATATTCGAATAAGTAACTCTCGAGGCGCGCCTTTGAGTTGTTATTAGTTCATTCTTTCGATTTCAAAACATCCAACTCTTCATCTTCAATTTATTCAGTCAATTCCCGAAAGAATTGAGTTCTTGGAATCTCGCATTCTTTGAATTCTTGAGTGACAAGCTCTCGAGGCACGCTCTTGGTTTGCTTGTCAGTCACCCTTTTCGTCTCTTTCTCAAACTTCAACCCTTTTCGAACATCATCTTTTCGTGGTTGTCTCCACGAACTACGACTGCTCTGATTCTTCATTCTCGTCCGAATGTAAGATACGTAGGCACGAGATTGCGATGATCTTGGCGAGCACATTTCCCATTTTCTCCTCTATTCCACACTTCTATCCATCTCCCACTTCCCCCATCCTTTCCCGTAGTCGAACTACGACGCTCTGATTTCTCATTCTCGTCCGAATGAGCATACGTAGGCACAAGGGCCCCAATCCTTGGCGAGCACCCTATCTTCTAAACCGCCACCCATCTCTCCTTTGCGTCTTTAACCTTTTACCTTACCAATTCTACCTTTAACAACGAGGAAAAACAAGTAAACCTAAACAACACTCCCCACATTTACCTTAAGAGGTTCCCGTCGAGTACGACGGACGTGAGGGGTGTTAATACCTTCCCCTCACGTAACCGACTCCCGAACCCGGAACATGGTTGCGACAACCCTGTTCCTATCCCTTTCGTTTTAAGAGGTTTTCTCGATATTTTCCTCTCCCATTTATCCGGAAAAAATAAATTTCGGTGGCGACTCTGTCGAACCGCATTTCCGCGCCTTTCGCGCGAGGGTCGTATGTTCGAATGAATTTTCGAGGTGCGACAGCTGGCGACTCTGCTGGGGACAATTTGCTCCATGCAAAGAGAGAGTCGAGCCTATCTTTTGGTTTGTGAGGAGTGTTTGTTTTTTATTCTGTTTTCTTCTTGTTTATGTATTTGTTCTCTTGTGGATTTATTTGTGCTTGTTATCGGGGCCTGTTGGTTTTTTGGGATGACATCATGAGTAAAGCTCTACGCCCGAGCTTTGGTAAAAGCAGAGAGAACACATAGTTGAGAATTGGTAGTCGAGTAGTGTTAGTCTCCAAGGATTTGCTCCTTGAGGGCCTAGCATGAAAGCTCCTCTAGAGGAGACCTATTCGTAGATCTCGTTGTAACGCAGCTAGCCTGTTGCACGACTTGATTAATGAAGGGTCCGTGATTCTGGGAACCTTTTGTTAGCACCAATTCTGATATTGGTGGTCGTGTAGTGTTAGTCTCCAAGGACTCGCTCCTTGTGCGCCTAGCATGAGGACCCCGCTCAGGAGAGACCTTATCGTCATTATCGTCGCAATACAGCCAGCCTGTTGCGTGACGCTAATACGACTAGTGTCCGTGATCCTGGGAACCAAACATAGAAACCATCCCGTGAGTGGGTTTATGGGTAGAATGTTTAGACCTTCCCGTATAGGTCGTACCTGTCAATTTTCTTTGAGAAGGAATTGTGGTTACTTATCTATCACAGTTATCAGCTGCATGAGCTGTTCGAACTATGATCTTGGGATCCTGGATCTTGTATCTTGCATTGCATCTTGCATATCATTCGCATTGCATTTCATATGTTGTGCATTTTGCATTTCCAGTCCTCCAATAGAATCTTATGTCTCCGTTCCTTCTTCTCCAGTAAATCAAGCTGATTCCCCGACACTAGTACGCAACTAGAGCCAATACCAGACGAATGATGGAGCAGATTCAACAGGAGCAAGTCGCCTTCAGGGAAGAATTGGATTCTATGAAAGGAAAGATCGACCAGATCCTCGAAGCCATCCTCGCAGCCAGGAGAGAGGAAGAACAGCGCGAAGCCGCTACTATCGTCAACAATGGCCAAGGACAAGGGTCTACTGCCATCCCTTTGGTTCCAATTCCAAATTCTCATGGGATGCCGTTGAACTTCAACAACACAGTCGAAGGAAACACTTCTCAGCCAATCCCAGCGCCTGGAGTTACCATTGGAGTTGTCCCGCACGCCCAGCCTGCTGCTGTGCAAATCCCGGTTCCTCATGTTGAAGATACTCTAATGGATCAGTATGACGACGTTCAGAACTATCATGCTGCTATCCCCATTGCCAGTCCTGTTGCCGCTCAAGATTCTGAAGCCATGAAGATGTGCCGAGATCTAGCCGAGAAACTCCGCGCCATGGAGGGGCATAACTCAAATTCCTTCAGTGCTTTGGAATTATGCTTGGTGCCTGATGTTGTCATTCCTCCCAAGTTCAAGGTGCCTGAGTTTTCGAAATACAAAGGTCTCAGTTGCCCAAACATTCATTTGAAGATGTATTGTCGCAAGATGGCTGCCTATGCCAGAGATGAAAAGCTCATGATCCACTGCTTCCAAGACAGCATGTCTGGGGCATCACTCGAATGGTATATGCAGCTGGAGCGTAATAGTGTGCATACTTGGGCCGAGCTAGCTGATGCATTTGTCAAGCAGTATAAATATAACACCGATCTTGCTCCGAATCGTACTCAGCTTCAGAGTATGACTCAGAAGGACAACGAATCCTTCAAGGAGTACGTGCAACGATGGAGAGAGTTAGCCGCAAGGGTTCATCCACCTCTTGTTGACCGTGAACTTATTGACATCTTCACGGGAACTTTACAAGGCCAGTACTACGAAAAGCTGATCGGAAGTGTCTCCGCTGGATTTTCTGACTTAGTGATCGTTGGTGAGAGAATTGAAGAAGGGTTGAAGAGCGGAAAGATACCGGGAGGTTCCAACAACCAGGCCAATGCCAAGAAGCCTTTCAACGGATACAAGAAGAAAGAGGGCGAAACAAATGCCATCTTTTTGCAGAAAGGGCAAGCTTCTCAACAAGCTCCCGCTCCTATGCCTTATCAAGTTCCCTACTATCAGTATCCATATGTTGCTGCTATGCAATATGCTCCAATGCCTTATCAGCCAGCTGTTCAAGCAGCGCAAGCTCAGATGCCAAGGCAACAGGCTCCTCAGCAACAAGCTTACAACCATCAAGGATATCAGTATCCTCCTCAGCAACAGCAGATGCAAGCTACTCAGCAACGACAAGGCACTCGCCCACAGCGTCCGCAGAGAACATGGAGACCAGATAGAGTCTTTGATCGTCTACCAATGACATATGCCAAAATCTTCGCTCAGTTGATGGAGAAGAAAGTTGTTGTTCCGAGAGATTTAGCTCCTCCAACTGTCATTCCTGCCGACTACGATGCAAATGCTCATTGTGAGTTTCATAAGGGCGCTCTAGGTCATACCATTGAGGACTGCAGGGCTTTCAAGCACATAATTCAAGACATGATCGACAGAGATGCTATCAACTTCAATGGGAAGTCTCCAAATATCATCAACAATCCGATGCCACCAGTCAACTAGTGCCAACATCAGATCGATTCCAGCCAAGTTCATTCCTTGAAGAAGGCAGTCATGTTGCCATTTCATTATTCGCAATTCTTATATTTTGTCTTTGTTTATTTAAGTATTGTATGCTTTGAACAATTGCCATTCGTATTTGGTTTTCATTAATGTATCGTTTACGCATGTTTTGAATTAGTTATGTTGTATTCACTCATTTTTCACTTGTCACCGACACATTTATTCATTGTTGTTTAGCTTGATTTGAGGGAGGATGATGAAAATGAGATACCCATAATTGCAAACCGTATGCTTTCAGACAGAATCTCGTCAATGATGTACAGGCATTGTTTCAATTCCCCATACACCGGAGATATAAGGAGTTAATCCCTAGTAAGCCTCTTCGAGCCTAGGAGTAGCAGTTTCCTTCGGATTCTCAAACCTTTTACATTTAACCTGGGGTAGGGTAGTGTTCAGTTAATCCAACCTCGCATTCAAACCAACCAAGTAAATCCAAAAGACGGTTGTTTATTAATGACCCACGACATGGCAGTCACAACCTTCCAACAAAATCAAAAAAAAATTAAAAAATAAAATCAAAATCCTGCTAAGTCAAACACCGTAGAGGGGACTTAGGCAAAATCAAGGCAATCCCAATGGATCTGACAAGCAAAGTCAATCCATGCAAAATTTAGGGATCAAAACAAAAGCAAAAGAGGACCCCGAAACCCTTAACAAAAACAAAAGGATTCAGTGGCCACCCAGATCAAAGGGGCACTGGCATCCATCAAAATAAGGTGACTGCCACGTCGAGCAAACCTTGAACCTTCAAGCTTACACCATCCAAGCAAGTGTAGAATTAACTGAGCGTAAGACTGGAGATCATTAAGAAGAAGGGGTGGGTACAAATCATACTTTGAGCCTAATATCCTTTGTTTCATAACCGTGAACCAGACCACGTTACAACCCTCGATAGACCTAATTGAGGCGAGGTTTATTCTGAAAGCATACTATCGCAAGGTTGCGTAACCTGTCTCCTCACATGATTTCTAATCACCAGCATTGGTGTCGTTATCCTTACAATATCTTTTACACCAATCAAACAGCACAATGTTTGGGCTAATGGTCCATTCGTCTCAATATCACGACACTTCAATAAAAGACAGTTTTTTCAAACTTTGCATCGAACTTTGCATTAATGTTACCATTTATGAATGTACAATTTTAATTCGAAAGCAGTGTTAGGTATTCGAAGATATTTCAACAAAAGGCAATCAAAGAGGAACTTGACTTTTAGTGGCGTACACGAAGCAAGATTATTTCAAAGCCGACAGGCTGGGGCAAACCATTCAACAGCTCAATCTGAGGCATACCATTGCCAAGTTCCGACTGGGGCTAGACCAGGTCGTCCTGACCATCAAGCAGAGTTGCAACCTTCTCTGAAGGAAATTCACAAACAAATCACCAAGTACCCAGACTTGGGGCATCCAGGGCGTTATCTTTTACTTCAATCATGGCATCTTCAACAAGCTGCGTGTCGAGGAAGTCAATCCCTCCCACCACCCGGAGTCCAATCCGCATTGGCAACTACCAGAGTCCACCATGCTGGCATCTCCACCTGCATTTCCAATTACCCGTCTGCAATCTTGTGCATCATACGTATCTCATTCGCTATCATAAGCATCTTGCATCATATGCATACCCAACCATATCATACTTCCCCGGCTCTTGTATCTTCGCGTGTCAGCATTTGCATTTGCACTTCCACTCGTATGGAATATCGTTTATCATCCAGCATTCCTATATGCAAGTCAAGGTCCAGGATCAATCTTGAAGGTTTCCAATACCATCATCAGCCCGGTCAGGGGCATCCTCCCCAAAGGTCGTGGATTTCCCCCACGAATATCAGGAGCTTCAAAGCAATCATCAGCCCAATCAGGGGCAATCTTCTGCAATTGTGGGTCTCTCCCATCGAAATTCAAAGACATTCAAATCAAGATTCAGCCTAGTCAGGGGCATTCTTTTCAAGACCATGGGTATTTCCCATGACGTATTTCAACCTCGTGGTTGATCAAATCTTCAAATCAACATTCAGCTCAGCCAGGGGCATACCATTCAAGACCGTGGGTGTTCTCCACGAAGCTGTTCAACCGTTTGTTGGGCAGATTCAAGAAGTTCAGTGCAAGGTTCGGCCCGAGCAGGGGCATCTTCAGCAAAGCCGTGAGTGTTCCTCATGAAGCTGTTCGACCTTTTGTTGAGCAAAACAAAACATTTCAAGACAAACTCAGCCCAGTCAGGGGCATCCTCTTCAAAATTCATGGGCGTAACCATGAAATCATTTCAGCAAAACTATGATCTCCAAACAAAGACGGTGGGCGTACCCCGTTGACTCATTTCAATCCAATCCTCCTCTTGGGGGATCCCCCATTGAGTTGTACCCAGCAAGCGTGACCGTTGTCAATTGCCTTACTATCATCCTTTTGGTGATAGTCGAACTCCGTCAGTTCAACCTAGCCTGTATCCTTTTGGTGTTGGTAAACCTCAAATCTGTGTTTGTCCTATCATCCTTTTGGTGATAGTGACTGGTCGTGTTTCGCTCTGCCATCCTTTTGGTGGTGGATCTGGCATTTCGTCGATGTCATATTGCACGATGTTTTGTTTATGTTTTCGCTCCATCATCCTTTTGGTGGTGGGTCTGACATTTCGTCGATGTCAGATTGTGCAATATTTTGTTTGTATTTCGCTCCGTCATCCTTTTGGTGGGGGGTCTATCATGGTCATAAATGATAGATTGTGCGATGTGTTTTGTGTTTCTCTCCGTCATCCTTTTGGTGAGGGGTCTATCATGGTCATAAATGATAGATTGTGCGATGTGTTTTGTGTTTCGCTCCGTCATCCTTTTGGTGAGGGGTCTATCATGGTCATTAATGATAGATTGTGCGATATTGTTTGGCGTGTGTTTCGCTCCGTCATCCTTTTGGTGAGGGGTCTATCATGGTCATTCATGATAGATTGTGCGATATTGTTTGGCGTGTGTTTCGCTCCGTCATCCTTTTGGAGGTGGGTCTGGCATTTCGTCGATGTCAGATTGCGCGATGTTTTGTTTGTGTTTTCGCTCCATCATCCTTTTGGTGGTGGGTCTGGCATTTCGTTGATGTCAGATTGCGCGATGTTTTGTTTATGTTTTTGCTCCATCATCCTTTTGGTGGTGGGTCTGGCATTTCGTCGATGTCAGATTGTGCGATATTTTATTTGTGTTCGCCCTATCATCCTTATGGTGGTAGTGGCTGGTGTGAGTTTCGCTCCATCATCCTTTTGGTGGTGGGTCTGGCATTTCGTCGATGTCAGATTGCGCGATGTTTTGTTTGTGTTTTCGCTCCATCTTCCTTTTGGTGGTGGGTCTGGCATTTCGTCGATGTCAAATTGCGCGATGTTTTGTTTATGTTTTCGCTCCATCATCCTTTTGGTGGTGGGTCTGGCATTTCGTCGATGTCAGATTGTGCAATATTTTGTTTGTATTTCGCTTCGTCATCCTTTTGGTGGGGGGTCTATCATGGTCATAAATGATAGATTGTGCGATGTGTTTTGTGTTTCGCTCCGTCATCCTTTTGGTGAGGGGTCTATCATGGTCATAAATGATAGATTGTGCGATGTGTTTTGTGTTTCGCTCCGTCATCCTTTTGGTGAGGGGTCTATCATGGTCTTTAATGATAGATTGTACGATATTGTTTGGCGTGTGTTTCGCTCCGTCATCCTTTTGGTGAGGGGGTCTATCATGGTCATTAATGATAGATTGTGCGATATTGTTTGGCGTGTGTTTCGCTCCGTCATCCTTTTGGTGGTGGGTCTAGCATTTCGTCGATGTCAGATTGCGCGATGTTTTGTTTGTGTTTTCGCTCCATCATCCTTTTGGTGGTGGGTCTGGCATTTCGTCGATGTCAGATTGCGCGATGTTTTGTTTATGTTTTCGCTCCATCATCCTTTTGGTGGTGGGTCTGGCATTTCGTCGATGTCAGATTGTGCGATATTTTATTTGTGTTCGCCCTATCATCCTTATGGTGGTAGTGGCTGGTGTGAGTTTCGCTTCATCATCCTTTTGGTGGTGGGTCTGGCATTTCGTCGATGTCAGATTGCGCGATGTTTTGTTTGTGTTTTCGCTCCATCATCCTTTTGGTGGTGGGTCTGGCATTTCGTCGATGTCAGATTGCGCGATGTTTTGTTTATGTTTTCGCTCCATCATCCTTTTGGTGGTGGGTCTGGCATTTCGTCGATGTCAGATTGTGCGATATTTTGTTTGTATTTCGCTCCGTCATCCTTTTGGTGGGGGGTCTATCATGGTCATAAATGATAGATTATGCGATGTGTTTTGTGTTTCGCTCCGTCATCCTTTTGGTGAGGGGTCTATCATGGTCATAAATGATAGATTGTGCGATGTGTTTTGTGTTTCGCTCCGTCATCCTTTTGGTGAGGGGTCTATCATGGTCATTAATGATAGATTGTGCGATATTGTTTGGCGTGTGTTTCGCTTCGTCATCCTTTTGGTGAGGGGGTCTATCATGGTCATTAATGATAGATTGTGCGATATTGTTTGGCGTGTGTTTCGCTCCGTCATCCTTTTGGTGGTGGGTCTGGCATTTCGTCGACATCAGATTGCGCGATGTTTTGTTTATGTTTTTGCTCCATCATCCTTTTGGTGAGGGGTCTATCATGGTCATAAATGATAGATTGTGCGATGTGTTTTGTGTTTCGCTCCATCATCCTTTTGGTGAGGGGTCTATCATGGTCATTAATGATAGATTGTGCGATATTGTTTGGCGTGTGTTTCGCTCCGTCATCCTTTTGGTGGTGGGTCTGGCATTTCGTCGATGTCAGATTGCGCGATGTTTTGTTTGTGTTTTCGCTCCATCATCCTTTTGGTGAGGGGTCTATCATGGTCATAAATGATAGATTGTGCGATGTGTTTTGTGTTTCGCTCCGTCATCCTTTTGGTGAGGGGTCTATCATGGTCATAAATGATAGATTGTGCGATGTGTTTTGTGTTTCGCTCCGTCATCCTTTTGGTGGGGGGTCTGTCATGGTCATTAATGTCAGATTGTGCGATTGTGCTTTGCTCTACCATCCTTTTGGTGGTAGTAGCCGTGTGTGTTTCATCCCATCATCCTTTTGGTGATGATGACCTTTTTGCCAGTTACTTACCGTTGGTTCAGAGGTTTACTTCATCCGGCATTCCAACCCCCCTGAGCATCTTTTTCTTTTCGGACAAATTCAGGGTTTACTTTATATCTAATTGTCTCGTACTTCGAAAGAATGAACTCCCTAATATTTCATCTTACAAGTATCAAGCCAATTAGATAGGGGCATCTGTCATACCCTAAATTTGTCCTACCCTTTTATAAATATTTTCGCATTTACTGTTTCATGCCGTTTGGACACGTGTCCACCCGAAATTGGGCGTTTTTTTTTAAATTTTTTTCCTTTCTGACCAACTAAGGCGTGACACGTGGCTTAATACTTCTTGTGAATATTTGTTTCTTAATTACTTAAACTTTTTCTTTTTAAAAATGTTACTAATAATTTTGTTAATAACCTTTTTTATTTTATTTATAAATTTTAGTTTATTTTTATTAAATTTTAATAGTTATTTAACTAATGATATTTTGATATTAATTAGTTATTAATAATAATTTAGATTTAATTATCATTTTTTGTTAATATTTATTATTTATATATTTGTTAACATTTTCTAGTTGTTAATAAGTTAAATTAAGAGAAAGCATTTTAAAAAAATACTGAGAGGATCAGAATTTGTGGGAGTGAGCCCATGGTGGATGGTCCATCGAGAGAGGGAGAGCTTCATCGTTTTAAAAGGGGCTGGGAAGGAAAACCCTAGGAAAAAAAAACTGTTCATCATCCCTCAGAACATTCAAAGCGCCGCCAACCCTAACCCTAAAACTTCATTTCCTGCAAATCAAACCGCCGCCGCAAATCTTTCACCGATCATCGTCATCGACCTTTGAATTCTCCTCCAAAACCGACCACCCTTCGTCTCCCTCTTCGACAATCACCAAACCCTAATATTCTTCCTCAAAAGTCTCCACCGCCGTCATATTTCGATCCCCCGTCCTCAATCTCACTACCTCCAACCTTCTACGCCGCGATTATGAAGAACGCCACCGCAAGTCCAGCTCCCTTCGCCTCAACAACGACGCGGTATCCTCAGCCCTCTCGCGGATTCGACATAATGACGCGGTATCCTCAGCCCTCTCGCGGATTCAACTTAACAAGCCTCAAAAGAGCAACCCAATGTTTACATAATTTTATCTCATTTTGGTTGGTCTTCATCCCTAATTCTCATCTGTTTCGTTTTTCTGGTTTGATTTGCTACTATTGCTTTTCATTTTGAGTCTTTGCTACTAAGATTTGATTTGAGATTTTTCGTTTCGGTTTTGACGGTTAGTATTATACTTGAGCATTGAGTTAATACGGGATGTAATGCTGTTGATTTTTTATTTTTTGTTGTTCATCATAGTAACAATTATATCGTGTTAGTTTAAAGTCTGAAGTTGCTATGAGTTTGTGTCCTGCGCATATAGTTATGATTTCAGTTGGTGATATTGTTTGAAGAGGACTTTCTCTGCTTTGTTTTTTTTATAATGATCATGTTAAAAGTTGGTAAGCCCAAATGGATTTGTCTTCGATTTTAATTTTCAATAAAAGTTTGGAAAAAGGAGATGGTATGTTAATGGGTGATGGTGTCAATATCCTATTTTTTGCTTCCATTGTGACAGTCTGTTACTTCGATAGGATTTAGTTCAACAGGATATGAACAAGTTTTTTTTAAGGATAAAAACGGGATTTGTATTATGATGAGTGTTTTACTGGGGTTAAAGTAGGTAGTTTGTATTATTATGATTACTAGTTGTCTTTTTTTTTCAAATTATGATGTTGTTCTCAAGAATGTGTCTATCGCATATATTAATTCCATCAAGTAGATAGAGACTCAGTCACCCCCTTTATATGTGTTATGCTCACTTTTACTTTGTGGTGAGCTTGAGGATTAATGTTATTGTCAATTGATCATGACTCTTTCGCTTTGGTTTAATAAAGTCTCTCCAGCACGTTTTTATTTTCGATAAAATGAATAGTCGGTTCCAGTTGTGCTTTTGATTTGTAACTAGTTGGATGTTCAGTTAATTGTTGACGCTCATAATGCATTAGCTAGTGTAAACAAATATCAAGCCATTGTCTTTCCCTTCGCCGACAAGTCCACGTCGCTTATACCTTCAAATTGGGTGTGATCATCGTGTATGACATTTTCTTTTATGTTATCACACAATTTAAATGCAAGGATGTTCTATCACAATATCCAAATCTCCATAATTATCAAAAGCATTTTTATTAAATATGTTTTTTTTAATTCAAAAGAAACAATTTTCTATACAAAAGTTGGGACCATTACTAATTTTATTTTTCAAAACACGGTCAATCAATATCCCTTTAATTAAGTACGAAAATAGTGAATATTTTGGATTCTTGAATGATCACTATTTAGGCGTACGCCTTGGATAGTGGCATTGGACTTTTCGTTTCAAAATACACCTTTTAATTATTTGGACAAGAAAATGTCATAGGAGTCTAGCACTCTGTGTGATATTTTCTTAGTTTATTCAAACAATATTTCCTAAATTAAATCAAAACCATTCCTCCGTTTATTTAGTAATTATTTTTTTTAAGACAATTTCAAAATACTTTTTTTTTAAAAAAATAAAACTTTAGAATATTTTCAAAGTTTATTTCTAAAATTTAAGTAGATATATTTTTCAAATCTTGATGGAATCTATTTCTAGTATCAAAATTCTTTTTATTTAAGATATTTTAATAGTCCATTTTCAAATCAACTTTATAAACAAAAGTCTAGAGTTATTTTTATTATTTTTCTTTCTTTCAAATTTGAGTTGTTGAATCATTTTCAAAATTAAGAATTTTCCTAACTTTTATTCAATTTATGTTCTTTAACCAAATTATTTTTCTAATCAAATCACAAAAGACTAAATCCTTGAAGTCTAGCACTTCTTGGATTTTTGGACAATCATTATTGAGGTGTACACCTTAAATAATGTATTATTCGACTTTTCGTTTTTTAAAATACACTTTTTTCAACAAAGAAATATCATAGGAATCAAGCATTCTGCGTGATATTTCTGTCGTTTATCCAATCATTTTTTCAAATGAAAAAAGGCGTTGTCGAGATCTAGCATCTCGATGATACCCCAATTAATTGGTTGTGAGGCCTACGTCTCATTTACTAAATAATTGTCATTTTTTCAAATTCAAATTCATATCCCTATCTCATACATTCACAAATTATTTTCATACCCCATTTCGCTTCAAATCATTTTTAAAATATTTTCTCGATCAAACTTTGAAAGGAGGAAGGTTCTTAGAATCTAGCATTCTTTGAATTTCCGAGTAAATAGCTTTTGAGGCACGCTCTCGAGTTGTTATTCACTCAACCTTTCGACTCTTTCAAACTCAGTCATTTTTCCCATCATTCTCCTAAGTCGAATGCTCGTCCGCATTCGCAACCCATTTCATTCACAACTCCTCGTGGTTTTTGATATTAGGGGCACCCTCAGGGACTAATATCGTTTCTCACAACCTAACACTTGACACGTCGTCAAGTCGGTTCCATTTTCAAACAAATCCTCGACACGTCGTCGAGCTACTTCAAAACAACTTCCTTTTGGCCTCGCATGCCATTTTTTCGATTCGATCCTTTCACAAACATTTTTAAAACTTACGAAAGAGGGATATTCTCAGAATCTAGCATTCTTTGGATATTCGAATAAGTAACTCTCGAGGCGCGCCTTTGAGTAGTTATTAGTTCATTCTTTCGATTTCAAAACATCCAACTCTTCATCTTCAATTTATTCAGTCAATTCCCGAAAGAATTGAGTTCTTGGAATCTCGCGTTATTTGAATTCTTGAGTGACAAGCTCTCGAGGCACGCTCTTGGTTTGCTTGTCAGTCACCCTTTTCGTCTCTTTCTCAAACTTCAACCCTTTTCGAACATCATCTTTTCGTGGTTGTCGCCACGAACTACGACTGCTCTGATTCTTCATTCTCGTCCGAATGTAAGATACATAGGCACGAGATTGCGATGATCTTGGCGAGCACATTTCCCATTTTCTCCTCTATTCCACACTTCTATCCATCTCCCACTTCCCCCATCCTTTCCCGTAGTCGAACTACGACGCTCTGATTTCTCATTCTCGTCCGAATGAGCATACGTAGGCACAAGGGCCCCAATCCTTGGCGAGCACCCTATCTTCTAAACCGCCACCCATCTCTCCTTTGCGTATTTAACCTTTTACCTTACCAATTCTACCTTTAACAACGAGGAAAAACAAGTAAACCTAAACAACACTCCCCACATTTACCTTAAGAGGTTCCCGTCGAGTACGACGGACGTGAGGGGTGCTAATACCTTCCCCTCACGTAACCGACTCCCGAACCCGGAACATGGTTGCGACAGCCCTGTTCCTATCCCTTTCGTTTTAAGAGGTTTTCTCGATATTTTCCTCTCCCGTTTATCCGGAAAAAATAAAGTTCGGTGGCGACTCTGTCGAACCGCATTTCTGCGCCTTTCGCACGAGGGTCGTATGTTCGAATGAATTTTCGAGGTGCGACACCAAGCTCAGGTTTTGTACCTTTGGAGATGTATTGTTTGATTCCAAGCACAGGTTTCGTACCTTTGGAAGAGGTTCGTTTCCATCCCGAGCACAGGTTGTGTACCTTTGGAGATAGATGTTTGTTGCCATCCCAAGCTTAGGTTTTGTACCTTTGGAGATGTATTATTTGATCCCAAGCTCAGGTTTTGTACCTTTGGAGATGTTTTGTTTGATTCCAAGCATAGGTTGTGTACCTTTGGAGAAAGATGCTTGTTACCATCCCGAGCACATGTTGTGTACCTTTAGAGGTGTATACTTTGAATCCCGAGTTCAGAAGTTACCAGAGACTAAAGTGGAAGCATTTGCATGAAGTATTCTATATCCTAATGTGTTGAGGATGTTCAGCTTTCATTCCTAATGTTTTGAGGGTCTTCGTCCAATCCTAATGTGTTGAGGGTTGTGTCTCTTCTATATCCTAATGTATTGAGGATGTTCAACTTTCGTTCCAAATGTTTTGGGAGCCTGGGTACAATCCTAATGTGTTGAGGGTTGTGTCTCTGCTGTATCATAATGTATTGAGGGTATTAGCTTTTGTTCCTAAAGTATTGAGGGATATATTTATGCTTCCTGTTTGCAGACCTGGTCGTCACCAAACTCTTTGAAAATCCAGTTCTTTCTAAATCCAGTGGTTACTGGCTTTGCTTGAAAACTAATTGTTATTAGTCGGTTGTTACCAATTCCACTAGCCGAAATCCTGTATTTTATCAATGTTGTTTGGAAATTCCCAATTGAAATTGGAACTTCGATTTGGTTGTCACCATCATCCCCAGTAAGTCTAGTGGAAACTAGCACTGTTTGAAGCTATTTGTTATTCTGGTCGTCACCAATGTTCCCAGCAAAGTCGTTTCTTTCCCCAGTCGAGTCTCGGAGAATTAGTGGATACTAACCTCCCCGGCACACCCGGTCTTGTTTCTAACCTTTTCCTAAAGATCCCGTTTGAACTCTTCGTTATAGGAAATTTTCTCATCTGGTTATCCCTAGTGAGATTCGTGTCTTCGTTCCGTCTTTTCCCCGGTGAAGCTTTGCTTCCCCGGTGATTTTGTTCCCCAGCAAAGTTTTCCCCAATGGGTTTCTTCCCCAGTGTGGTTTGCATTTTTTTGTTTCCCCAGTGAAGAATTGTCATCTTCCTCGGTGGGCTTCCTCATCTGGCTATCCCCAGTGAGGTTTGTATCTCCTTTCCCCAATGAAGATGTGTCTTCCCTAGTAGAATTTGTGTCCCATGTGTGAAAGATTTCCTTGAACAAGCGTCTTTAGTCATGTTTGAACTATCTTACTTACTTAGTCTTGAACCTTTCCCCAGTGTGATGGGTCTTCGTGAGTGGTTACTCATTGTATTGCCGTTCTTTTATATTTGTTCATGTGTCTGCATCTGTCTTGCATTCAAGCATCATATAACATCATTTAGATTCATGGCATATTTGCATTCGTCCTTTTGCATGCTATCGGATCTAAGGGACAAAATTTCTGGTTTGCTATATTTAAATACCTTTCACTACGATTCTATGAGGATTGTCATCTCTCATTACCATCTAGTGAAGATATTTAAATAGGGGCATCTGTTGCACCCCAAATTTTAAACCCTTAGATCCTCATCATCATTTTAGGATCATATTCAGTTGATTAACCAGCATTACCCGTTCCTCCAGTATTGCCATTGCCTATACCAGCATTACCATTGGCCTTAAAGTTGCCATTTTCGGCTCTAGTCGTATTCCCATTAGCTCCAACATTAGTAACAACATTACCATTGCCACTTCCATACCCTCCGGTAACAAGGATGCCAGCATGAGGGGTCTCAACAAGCGGAGTGTTTACAACATTTCCACCGTGTAGCACACCGTTACTGTCGACGCGTGCAATCAGAGGTTGCACCAGAGTTCTGAGCTGGTCCTGGCCATTAGCGACCACTTGCATGAGATCCATAAAACGATTCATCCTCTCCCTGAGCTCTTGAATGTTAGTCTGAACCTGTTCCATTACTCTGACTTGATTTGCTCTGGTAGAATACTGGTGAATCTGCCTTCGTTCAATCCTGAAATAACCTGCAAACACAAGGGGTTAGAAAAACAGCTCGAGGTACCTGTTATGCAAATGATTCATGCAAATGCAAACGTGTGTCTGTGCCTTAGGGAGATTTCTCCCCCGATTCTAGTGCCAGAGTGTCAGTGCTGATAATAAGAAGTCCGGATCCAGTCATGGAAATAACATCTCGTATATATAAAGCCCAACAAGGCAACATACAATGTCACTAAATACATGGAGAATCAACAACATGACCTCGACCAACAAGTCTGGTGATGGTCAGCATATAGCAATGATCAGAAAATACAAAGGATTACAAGATAGTCAAGTGCGGCAACGGGCGCGGAACTCTTCTAGCAACTCCTTCCTTTTGGGATGATCAGGCTGAGTGAGTAACCCTTTGACAAGTAACCCCCTCTGCATAACAGTGTACTGAAGACCTTCAACAGAGTCCTCCCGCTCTTCTTTGCCAAAACAGTCTTCTAACCTTCGCTTCTTAGACTCCGAACTCTGCTTGCAATCCTTCAGGTTTGCAATAGCCTTGTTCAGCATGTCTTGAGTGGCGTACCTACGAGCAGTTTCATCATCAAACTTCTTCTCACTGGACTTCAACTGAGCCTTCAACTTGGAGATCTGTTGCTTCAGCTTGTCCTCTCGCTCTTTGTTGTTAGCTATAGTGGCATTCCACTGCTGGTTGAATTTGGAGATTCTCAGGTAAGCATTGTCCAGGTCCTGCTTTTTGGTGGCAAGCACATCGTTGACAGCCTTGAAGTCCAAACCTAAACGTTCATGTTCAGCCCTTTGTTTGGTCAAGTCTGTGCCTAGCTGGTTCACCAGCTCTGTCTGTTTTTTGAAGGAATAGACGACTTTGTTCCTCTCGCTTCTAAGCTGAACAAGTTCTTTTTCCAACTCCTCGTTGGCCTTCTTCAACTCTTCCTTTTCAGCCAATACCTGGTTGTATTTCTGAATGGACACCGTAGTAGGTTCTTCAACCACTGGAGGGCAATCTTGCCTAGCAGGTGGAAAAGGCATCCCTACCTTTTCTGCCCTGCTTCGAATCCAAGTCACATAAGGAGCATAAGCCTGGCTGTTGCTCTTATTCAACAGTGTTTTCCCTCGCTTGCTGATGTCGTTCCAAGCATGCTTAAGCTTTGCCAACATATCCCCCTCTAGAAGCCCCGTGAGGTACAGAGATTCCTGCACCACCTCGTCCTTCGGCGGACCTCTCAAGGCGTATGCAAACTGCCTGACAAGTAATGAGGGATTGTAGTTAATACAGCCTTTTCTTCTGATCAAGGGCACATTAGGAAAACCACTGCAGCTGTAGATGACGTCAGTACCCAGCATATCCCATCAAAGCAAACAATGCTCTCCGCTGATAAACCCATCAGGCGTTCAGACCACTCAGTTGTGGCTGCAGAGGAAACAAAGAGACCCTTCTTAGGCATGTGGCTATCAAACCATCTATAGAGTAAGGGCGCACAACACGACACATTTTTACCCCTTCTGTTTTCATTCTTGTAATGGACAGAATGGTATACATCACCAATCAAGGTGGGCACTGGATTTCCCGATGCAAAGATATGGAAGGCGTCCAAATCTATAAATTTGGCATGTTGGGAAACAAGACAATACCATAGATGCAGAGGGCGAAAATAGCGTTGAATATGATCCAACAACCATCTTTAGCACACTGTCGGGCTTTCCCAACCAGAAACTGTAGAGAAAAACCAGGAACTCCATTCCATGAGGTCAGAAGCAGCTCTGAAGCATCCATATGAAGAGCAGCAGCTAGGTTAGCGAGATTAGGCTTAGCATCCATGTGAACAAACGACATCTGATTCTTAATAGGTACTCCCAACAACTCAGCATACTCTTCTAAGGTAGGCGCAAGAATGAAATCTGGAAAAGTGAAGCACCTCAACGGAGGGTCATAAAATTGTAGCAATGCATACAACCCATTCAACTCATAGACTGAAGGTTTACGAACCAGACTGAGCAACTTCCCATAAGATTTCCTGAATTCACCTTTCACTGTATCATCTGCCAAGGCAGTCAAACTAAGCAGCAAAGTAACATCTGGGGTAGGTGTTGCACCCCAAATTTTGACCCCTTAGATCCTCATCATCATTTTAGGATCATATTCAGTTGATTAACTAACCTTAACCCATTTCAAGTTTATCTTTGTCAAGATGCAGATGAATCAGGGTTCTGTACCGTCAAAATCGAGGCTTCGATGGGTTGATCAATCAATGTTTTGGATTGATTCAACTTTAAACAAGATCAAGGATACTACTTTGGATCAAGTATGAATCCAATTTGAGGTTGTCGCCCAAGAATCGAGAACAATGCAGTTCAAGATACCTGATTAGGGTTTTCCATTAGGAAAAGTCAACCGTAGTTTGACTTTTAATTTAAAAAGTGTTTCAATGCTGTGATATTGGTCCATTAAGTTCCTATGGCTTAGTAAAGTCTATCCAAAGAGTTTCAAGGCCTCAGAATACCCGGAACATGAACAGACGATCCGATAGTCATCGATTGATCGAAGAGTTGACCAAAAAGTCAACTCTTCAACAATAGGGAATTTTACTTCAAGATGTGAATCAAAGATGTTCATTATGTCATATTACACCTCCCCATAAAGTTTCATGACCATTGGATCAAGGGTTAATAAGTAATTGCAAAAATCGGGAATTAGGGTTTCAAAAGGGGCAAGACCATAACTCCTCAACCACACATCCAAATGAAGTGGTTCAAAGCTCATTGGAAAACTCTTGACAAGTCCTACAAAAGCCTCAAAGTGGTCCATGATCAAAAAATGCATAGATTTAGAGTTATGACAAGATTCATTTTAAGAAGGGAAATAACTAAGAAAAATTTTAAGTTATTTAGCCTTTTTAAGTGATTTTTTCAGCAACTTGGAAGGGTTTTTCAACCTATTTCCATCTAGAATTTGGAAATCTCCAAAACATGAAAGTTATAGACCTACTTAAGGGCTTTCTAAATTGTGGTAGAACTCCTCAATAGCATGTGTGAGCAGAAAGTTATGAACCATGGAAGTTAGGGCTGCCAACACTTGAAACCACTATGTCAAGACTTCTCAAAATTCAAGTTTCCACAACTTGAACTATCCTTGACCCTTGGATCATGATCCAATCTGATAACTAGATATGTGGATGAAGGAAAATGCAGAAAAATGAGAGGTTTGAAGAGAGAGGCAAGTTGCAAGCAACTTGCATTAAAATATTCAAATGTGTAAGAGGAAAGAGAAACGTTTCCTCCAAGGACTGTGTAGCTGCTCACTCTACACCCTAAGCTCACCTCAGTCACTTCATGTCCATCATTCCATTTAATTTTCTGACCTTCTTTGAGCCATGGAACTGATAGGAAGAGATCTTGGCAAGATTCATTTGAAAACCTCATAAAACTCCCTCCAAAATTGAAAAATACAAAGCTGCCCTCACCCTTGCTTTCACTATAAATAGAGGCATCCTCATTGATGTTAGATACACCATAGCAATCTCCAAAACTAAGAGAAACAATAGCTCTCAACCCTCTTTCATTTCCTCAAGAATCTCATTTTCAAAAACTTCCATTTTCACTAAAAAGCTGTCTTGAGCAAAACTCTGCTCAAACTCAGTTTTACCATTTCCAAGCCACCCAAAACCACTTACACAATCCATAAACATTGTGTAGAAGGTGTCCATACATTCAAACCACTCAAAAACATCATTTTCCCAAAAGTCAACCTTCACACACTTTCTTGCACTTTGAAAGCCAAATCCTTACTTGAGGCACTTCCCACCATTCTAACACTCCCAACACCTCATATGTAACACCCCCTTCTATACCCCAAATAAATGCATATAAAACAATTAAGCACATACAAATTCATCAGAGTAAAAATTATAGGATAAGGTATAAAGGAAGAATGTCACAACTTTACCAATAAAACATTTTCACATTTTTGCTCCATAAAAATATGTAACATTTTCGTAGTTTTAGAAATCACATTTCAACATTAAATTTAAGCGAAAGATAACATCATTTAATCAGTTCCAAAATATTAATTTAAATGCACATAAGTCATCCAGATTAGTACATCATATCAGTTAGATTACAAAACCCCATCAGCTGATACATCGCAATGTATCACAAAAGAATGACTATACTAGTCTAACTACCCGGTGTTACATATCAGAGCAGCAGACTCAAAAGAATGAAGACTAATCTTCACAAAAGGACTCCAGCATCCTAATCTGCAATGCCTCATAGAGCATTATAAAACAGCAGAAGGGTGAGAAATATAACCATAATAATCAAGGCATGAGATTATATATATATAGGTAATCATATAACACATATTCACATTTCTCACCACACTTCATTCTCTTAATCATATATATTTACCACACATATATAGACAAACACGGATATTCACAAAGCATTCCCACATCATGCATACTCTCACAATTTCACAATCTCATCATTCATACATAAGCATTACTTCATGCATATGTCATATATTAATGTGACTCAACAACTCAATGCAACTCATGCAATGCGGTACCGACTCTCGTTATCTTTTTTCGGTTTTTACATTAAACCGGGTCCACACTTCTAGACCGATAACCCGTTATCTTTTTTCGGTTTTTACATTAAACCGGGTCCACACTTCTAGATCGATAACCACAAAGGCCCGTCCTCTAAGCCTTCAAACCCACACTTCTAGGTTTGGGACAAGCCACTAGTTTCCACGAAACTAACAGACATTTCCTCTTGACTAAATGATCCATGTACAACCAACCACAACAAATGCACTTAAGACCGACATCTTAATCTCATGCATTCGAATAATTCACCCCTTCGAGAATTTCATCATGATTGCACATACAACATATATCAAACATTTATCAATGTATTCATTTCACACATCATCATATTCAACAACAATGCACACATATCACATATGTTCCCATGCATTCACACCACAATTGCATACATATATGCACTCACAATTCATTAGACGATACACATACATTTCTCATTGTATTCCCATGTATCTCTAATTATCACAATCAATCAAGGTATTCTCATTACAATACCAATCATACCATTATAAGTTATGCACACATATTCAAAATGTTCTCATGCATACTCATTACATAATTGTACTCAACAATCAAACATCCACAACTCATCAATTAATACACACATAATCATCATTATGTTCTCATGTGTTTTAACCGATTACAATTAATCATTTATATCACAACTCTAGGATTCACGCCCGGAGGCTACTCACAGCACATGTTATCATAATAGTTCACATACTCATTCATAACATAGAAGTATTAACATATGCGAATCAACCAAACAATCACCATTTGGATAACACAGCAAAGAAAATATACTGTCACATTCGCCTTCATTCGCCTGGCGAACCCCCGTAGCGAACCTTCGCCTGGCGAACACCCTCAGCGAACACTCGCTAGGCTTCGCCTGGCGAGACTTCCTAGCGAGCCCAAGTCAGTAGCTACTGACTTCATTCGCCACCATTCGCCAGCACCTTCGCTGGGCGAACCTTCGCTATCCACCTTCGCCTGGCGAACCCACCAGCGAAGTCCACTGGGACTTAAATATAATTACTCGCCAACATTCGCTAGGCTTCGCCTGGCGAAGCTTCGCCTTCGCTCGCCTGGCGAGAGCCAGCGAACCTGCGCAGAACAAAACCCTATTCTGTTCCACCTCCACCATCCACCACCATCCAACTTCTCACACAACAAAATCAGTACAAACAGCATCAACACATGTTACGCGACTATTCTACGGCATTATTACTCGATTTCAACCGATTAAATCATCAATCTACCGATTATCCAACATTTTTCCCTAAATGGAAAGTGATGGAAACTCTACCAAAACCCCAACGCAACATACATAACATCATACAATGATCAAATAGAAACATTTCTCACCCTTACCTCGATTTAATCGAAGCTTTGATTTTGGTTCTTGATGATTTCCACTTTTCCTCTTCTTCTCTTCTCTTTCTCTCCTTTCTTCTTCTTTCCTCTTTCTTTCCAAAATGTTTTTCTATCTTTCTTTTCTTTCTTCCTTTATTTATATAATTCCTTTATTTTCCTTCCTTCCAATTTCCTTCTCAATTCTCTATTAATCCCAATTAATAAAAATTAATTTCCAACATTAATAAAATCCCACTAAATAAATTAATTACTACAATTAATTATTTAATGAAATTTGGGTTGTTACATCATATACATCATATCTCAACTATCCAAACTCCAAAAAAAATAGCTGGAAACTACACAACTCCAACTGTCTTGAAAGGTGGTTTATTGCTTCAAGAGGAAGCAAGCTTCAAATCTTTGCCAAGAAAGAAGGTCTTTGGGTTTCTCAACTTCTTAGCTTGCTCAAGACTTGTCTACAAGAGGTATGTGATATTCAAACTTTTTATTGATCATACATTGTCATGTTTTATCATTTTGAAGTGATTTTGTGGAAATTTAGTCTTGCTGCCCCATTTTAGTTCTTTCTCAAGAACTCATGTCTTATGGTTATGATACTTGCTTTTGTTAAAGTGTTTCATTTGTGAATGACATGTTGATGATGTGTTATCAATATGGTACTTTGATGTTATGTTTAACTTGTTTATGAAGATTTTTGTCTATATGGTAGTTTTAAGGATCTAAACATTGAAATGTGGTGTGCTTGCTTTAGAACTGTCAAACCTTGTTCATTGGTGATATTTGGATGATTTGTAAATTGTCCATGAGATCCCCCTGCCCTAGATCATGTTTGAATCTATTGTGGCACTTGTTTTCACACTTATGTTATTTCACTTTTACCATTACCATGAGTTTGGTGTTAAGAGGTTTGTGCTTGACATGTTGTGTGTTAAGTGTTCCAAACTGTTGATATGTGTTTATGTGATTTGGTTTGTCCATTTAAGCTTGTTAAAATGATGAAAACATGAGATATGTTTATTAAGGCTTGTTATGAGATTTCATGAGTTTTTGTTGTCAAAATGTTTTGAACCAATATATCATATTCTGTTTCAACTGATTTCTACTTGATCCATGTATCTAGAATCAATGCCTTACATGTTTGAAACTTGTATGTGATGTCAAATCTTCCCAACTGTTATGAACTTGCTTGTTGCATAATTGAGTTTGGTTCTTTGCATATTCATGAGCTTCAAATGTCATATTCTATTTGGTAGGGTTTTAATCCATTTCTTGAGCATGTTCTCATTTGTTAGTATCATTATGGTATGTGTATAACATTGGTTTCATCACAAAACTCATTGCTTGCCAAAATGCCATGTTGGGCTAAGTTTATGCCAAGACAGTTTTTCTTTTCTAGCCATCACTATACCAATTTTTCTCCAGCTATCATATGCCTGATCTTTGAGTTGAAACTCATCCATATTCATGATTTTAATGTGTGTAGATGTTTGGTTTGATCTATGTTTACCTGCTTTCTCATTTCACCCTCAAATTGCTTTTTCAAGCCAAAAGACACCACAACCATACCAAATTTTTTGCTGCTTGCAATATGATGGTTTCTGAGTTGTAACTCATTCATTTCTACATTTATGATATGTGTGTGCTGTGTTTGTCAACATGAGACCACTTGATCATAGTTAGACCAACTTGTACCTTATTGCTGCCAAACTATTTTGAAACCAACTGCACACACTTCACTTTTTTCTGTTTGATTTGTTTTAGGGTAGCTCATTTAGCATTAGACCTATAATAATATTTAGGATTGGTGTGTGCATGAATCAACAGCTTTGTGTGTGATATGCTTCTCTGTCATGACAGTCTGTTACCATGTATGGTACAAATTGCAACTTGATCACCTTGTTTTTATTATGTGCATTCCATGATCATTTTTAAGTGCTAGACTCATTCACACTCATGTTTATGACTTATATGTGGCTTCTCTTTGATCTCATTATGTTCCAATTATGATATGTGTCAATTTGTGCATTTTTATGTCTAAATGAGCAGCTGACTTGTGAATTCCATTTTTATGATGTTGGTGAATATTTTTGAAGTATAGACACACCTTATATGATGTTTTGAGGATGTATGCAGGGTCTGTTCATTTCAATTTTGTCTGCTACTTGATCTAGCTTTCAAACTTGTAATTTTTTCTCCAATCTCACTTGTTAGGGCATAACAGTCATGTTGATTGTGTTTAAGTTTTGGTATGGTGATTGTTTTAAGCTTGCTTATCATTGCCTTTCAAGTATGTTGGTGGAGGTCTCATTGATCTTTTTTCTTGTTCTGGTTGATCAACTTTGGTATGCATACATGTTGGCCTGTTACTTTAACTTTCCACTTGCTGTCATCTCTGCACCTTGCTTATCCCTTCTGCCAGATTTTTGTTTTGGTTTGTAAAACTTTTAAAAACATCAACTGACATGAGTAGAACTGGTAGGCCATATATGCATGATCATAAATGACATCTGTTGTGACAGCCTGCTTGTTTTTTCATGTTATCTTTGCAACTCGTGTGCTATTTCCCATTCTATTGGTTTATGTTTGAGCCCTAGATGTGCAATACTTCTGTTATGGTATATATGTTGTGTGTGCAATACCTTTTACATGTATATGATCTCAGATTGGTTGGTAGTTTTCAAAATGCAACTCAAATGTCCATCTTGCATCTTGCATCGTGTTTTTAGTTGGAGGCATTATTTCAAAATTTCATTGGCACTATCATGATCCTTGTTAAAAAACAGTCTAGTTAGGCTAAAATTTCACCAAAAAAGATTAAGTATTGACATAGTTATGAATCAAAACGTATGTTGCATCTTCACTTGTTCTTGCTTCCTTTAACTTGCCCAGAAATCCATGAAAACATACCTTTTGTATTTATGGGGGTGGCTTTGTACTTGGATGTACAGCCACCCCAGTGGTAATCAACTTGCGCGCATATCACCTTTCACTTGCCAGTCCTGGGTTCGATCCTTGGGATCAACCCTTTTTGGTATTTTATTTTTCAATTGTAATTGAATTATTTTATTCTTTTCTTCCATCTTCATTACCAGCGCGCGTGCAGTGGCCCATTGGTTGGTTGTTGTGTTTGTGAACACAAGGGCATGGGTTCAATCCCCACCCATGCCACTTTCTTTTTTATATGTGTGTTTGTTATTCTATTGTCATATAAAATCAATCACACTTCAAAATTTCATAACTTATTCATCGTTCATTATTTTCAACCCGTTCTTTTTACAAATGTTTCATTGTGATGTCTAGTTGTATTAATTGGATTGTAATTTCATAGTTGCTTGTTTTCACAATGCTTTTTGCCTGCTTGTTAGTAGATTCATTCTTAGGTCATTACCGTACGTTTCGATTAAATTTCCCTCATACCATGCTTATTTTATCTTGTGAGATTTATTGGAATTTGACTTCTTTATGTTTGCTAACATGTTGAGATTTCATTTTCTTGTTGGTGGTTACCAGGAATTATTGTTCCTTTCCTAAAATCTTGAGTTTAACTATTGTGATCAGTCCTTGTGTACTTGATTGTCATCAATGCCTAATTGTTGTTACATTTGAACTTATAACATGATCATCTTTAAGTTGTAACTTATTTGTATGGTTGATGTGTTTCATATTTGATAATATGGCTTTCGGGTTTGTTACCTTCATCTTTGTTAAGATATATGATTTTTGGTCATAACCGTTGGTCTTATTTGATCCTTGCCTATTGTGATATGCATGCTTACTTGATTGTAATCTTATTCATCTTGCTCATTTGTTCATTTGCTTTGTTAAGCATTTCTTCCCCAAGTGATGGAACTTTTTAGTTCTCATCCAAGTTGCCTCCTTTTTTCCCTTCCAAAGGAAAAGTCTCTCTATTGATCCTTGGGTCATAGATAGCTCATTAAAACATAGGTCTGGATAGAACCTTCCCCCTCCTTTTGGTCTGGATAGAACCAATAGGATTTAAACTCATAGGTCTGGGTAGAACCTTCCCCTTCCTTTTGGTCTGGATAGAACCAATAGGATTTAAACTCATAGGTCTGGATAGAACCTTCCCCCTCCTTTTGGTCTGGATAGAACCAATAGGATTTAAAACATAGGTCTGGATAGAACCTTCCCCCTCCTTTTGGTCTGGATAGAACCAATAGGATTTAAAACATAGGTCTGGATAGAACCTTCCCCCTCCTTTTGGTCTAGATAGAACCAATAGGATTTAAACTCATAGGTCTGGATAGAACCTTCCCCCTCCTTTTGGTCTGGATAGAACCAATAGGATTTAAACTCATAGGTCTGGATAGAACCTTCCCCCTCCTTTTGGTCTGGATAGAACCAATAGGATTTAAACTCATAGGTCTGGATAGAACCTTCCCCCTCCTTTTGGTCTGGATAGAACTAATAGGATTTAAAACATAGGTCTGGATAGAACCTTCCCCCTCCTTTTGGTCTGGATAGAACCAATAGGATATAACCTCATAGGTCTAGATAGAACCTTTCTCCCATATTAGGTCTGGATAGGACCAATAAGACCTAAACTCATAGGTCTGGATAGAACCTTCTCCCCCTTTTGGTCTAGATAGAACCAATGGGATTTAACTCATTAGGCCTGGATAAAGCCTTCTCCCTCTTTTTGGTCTGGAAAGAACCAATAGATCCTTATTCTGTAGTTCGTGCCCAAACTACGACCGCTCTGATTTCTCATTGCACAATGAGAATACGTAGGCACAAGATACGATATCTTGACGAGCAACCTTCCCCCTTCTCCCACCTTTTGGTCGGGATAGAACCAATTGGCCTTACAACGTAGAACTTTAGGATATAATTTGGTTAACTCTATGTAAGAATCATGGATATGATTACTTACTTCCCTTTCTTGAGAGTTCAACATAGATCTAGAGAGTTTCGTAAAACTCTACACAAGCATGGATATGTTTGTTCCCCTTTGAACCTTGATCATAATCAAGTGTTCTTCATCCCTAGTGAGGTGAACTACAATTACTCTGATTCTATCCTAGTTAGGATACTTAGGCAGAGGACACGACGTCTTTGCGAGCAAACTTAGAAACTATCTTTAGGTTTTAACCTACACCTTTTACCCAATCCCAATCCATAGCAAACATTTAGCAAACTTAGCATGCAAACAAACAAAAGGTTCCTGTAGAGTACTACAGATGTTTAGGATGTGAAATACCTACTCTATGCATAACCAACCCCCGATCCCCGAATCTCTTAGCGTTGTTGTTACATCGCGAAAAGGGTTTTTCTTTCTTTAGACCTTTCCTTTAGATAAATTAAAGTCCGGTTGTGAATTTAAGAATTAAAGATTCAAGTTAATCAATAGCTTTGTATCACGATTCTCACCGCAACAGTAGGGAGTTTGTAAGCCACATTCTTCTTCAATGATTCCATGCTAGCAAAACAGAGGGCAAGATTACTGGAACCGGGGGATAGTATATGCACCTGCAACACAGACACACGTTAATGATATGCACATGGGTATGCAAAAATGCAAGATGCAATCATGCAGCAGGAGATCAAGAGTGTGCTGTTAAGGAGACCAAGGCTCTGTTTCAACATAATCACAGCTATGCTCTGATAATAAGACCCTGAAGAGGACCATAATTATGCTCTGTCAAGAACAAACACATCTCTGATGATAAGAACCCTCTGATACCAACAATACTGATTCACTGTCAAGAAAACTAGGTTGTCTGAAGGTTAAGGTTTCCTGCAATAACCCGACCCTGCTCACAGGTGTGGACCTAATCACTGACAAGGTATGGCATCCTATGTGTTTCCTAGTGTCACAGACTTTCACGAAATGATGACACTTCACCATTTCTGGTTTGGCATCATCACTCCCTAAAGAGGCCTCCCTTAGCTGAGTCACAAATGATCGGTCCCCAGAGTCAACAACCCCTCAAGCCCAAAGGGCTGGAAAAGAAGTCAACCGGGAGAATCTCGTCTGAGCGTGGATTTTGTGGGACACTATTACATGCAAAGCATGCACGCGCCCACTACTTTCCATAACTAATGTTGGGCATACACTCAAGCCTGAGTCTGGCTTATCACTCATCAGAGCCCCCCTCCCACAACAGCACAACAAATAATCATATTATACTGAAAATAAAATGCGGAAAGTAAAGTGCAATAAATAAATGCAAACCCAACAGATAAACACGCAAGCGCTAAGACTGACTCGCATAGGGGATGTGAAGTCCCCAGCAGAGTCGCCAGTTGTCGCTACCACAAAAATAAGGTGTCGTCAAAATAGAAGAGTCGCCACATTTCGTTATTTATCCCACAGAAAGCGCAAGGAGACGATCGAAAAAACCTGACAAAAAGGTATAAGACAAGGTCATCGCAACCATGTCTGGGTTCGGGAGTCGGTTACGCAAGGGGAAGGTATTAGCACCCCTCACGTCCATCGTACTTGATGGGATCCACGCTTGTTGTGTTTATCTGATGGGTGGGTTTATCTATCTACCTATCAGGGCTAGTCTGAAAAGAAAAGAAAATTGACTCGGCAAAGCATCGCGCTTCGTGCCTACATATTCTCGTCAGAGAATAAGAAATCAGAGTCAACGTAGTTCGGCTAACTACGGGTAAACGGATGGGGGAAGGTGGCTCGCCAAAATGTAAGTATTGTGCCTACGTACTCTCAACAGGTGTGCGATATCAGAGCTTACGTAGTTCGGGATAATACGGATTTAGATTCATCTGTTTTTCCGAGTAGGGTTAACAAACAGTTCCAGCAGTTGGTGTATGCAGCTAGCTCGTTAGATACTCATGCGTTACCGTTTATGGTAGAACTGAGAGTTAACGACACTCTTTTCATCCGAAAAGGTTTCCTTGAATTATGGGCCCACGGGGCAAAAGAGGTTGGAAGTTTGTTTTCTGTCTTTTACGGAAGAAGTGTTTTTTATGGAGGTTTGCCATTCATATCGCACTAGAGACTATGACCTAGGAGTGAATGCGTCGCATGTCACCAAAAGGGTACCATACTAAACATCCTGATTATTGGAAGGAAACCCTTCAATAACCATTTCCTAAGTAGCTTAAGGCTCGTAACATACGATATCAATTAACCTTTATTACTGTATTTTGATTTGTTTGAAGATGAGAAGGAGAAAGGACACAACTAAGGGGAAACTGTCAAGTCCTAACAGTTGTCATGCACATTTGTCCTATGGTTGAGTTTGAAACAGGGAACTCTTAGATGTTATCATGCAAAGGCTTCAGCCTAAAGTCTAATCATCACTTCCTTAAACAAGGAAGTGAGAATCCTAGGGGATCATATCAATGGGAAACAGACAACAGACAAAAACATATGCTAAACATCAGTAAAGCAGATAAACAGAAAAGAAAACAGTAAAGATGCAAATGCAATGCGGCAATACAAGAAGAGGGAGAAGCTCAACCTCTAAGCAATCAAGCAAAGAACACAAACAAAACAGACAAGCAAAGGGAGGGTCCCCTCACCTTTCAATGCAAACACATCAGATAGAAAGAGAAAAATAACACACAAGCAAGGGGAGGATCACCTCAACCCTTAATGCAAGCAAGCAGAGGGAGACCCACTCAACCTCTTAATGCAGTCATGCACCTACACTTAGACTACCCTAAACATGAGCTACCCTGATGTAACACACCAATTAATCATGAATGAAGGAAAGGAATTATGACAAATAAGGAATTCATTCCACAAGTAATCAATCAAGGCATCTATCCTAAAAAATGAAATTGATGATGGGATGCATGGTGTATACCAAGGGTATCCACCATGATGTTCAACCAATCATGGATAATCAGGAAATGAGGTGATACATGGTGTATACCAAAGGTATCCACCATGATATTCAACCATTCATGGGAGATTAGAAATGAAGGGAAGCATGGTGTATGCCAAAGGCATCCACCATAATACTCTACCATTCATGGGAGATTGAAATGAAGGGAAGCATGGTGTATGCCAAAGGCATCCACCATGACACTCTACCATTCATTGGGAGAATCATCTTCCTAGGAGGCTTCA
The DNA here is from genome assembly GCA_963859935.3 of Lathyrus sativus. NCBI lineage: Eukaryota > Viridiplantae > Streptophyta > Magnoliopsida > Fabales > Fabaceae > Lathyrus > Lathyrus sativus. Next base: position 211,869,627 of record OZ012739.1, on the reverse strand, counting down.
GGAGGAACCCTAAGGAATAGTTAAGGATCACCTAAACTAAAAGGGATTCAAGGCTCTATCAAGGCCTAATCTAGGTTCTAAAGAAGTATCTACCTACGTTCTACTCTATCAAGAAGGGATTTGAAATTTAGAGTTAACTAATGTTCACTTAAAAGACTAATCTCTGAAGTAAGCCTAGTTAGGGTCACCTAAACCATAATCAACCTGTAAAATGGGGGAATAATAGAAGATCACTTCTATAAATGCTAATAAAAATCCTAGATGATCCTAAATGTGTTAGGGAACCATAGTAGAAAATTCAGGATCAAAACCTAAATCTAAGGGGTCTAAACAATTTCTACATCTCAAGGTGTACTAAAAGGAATCCATAAGGGGAAAGATCTAAAACCTATCTCAAACTCCAACTTAGAATTATCTACAAAATACAATAAAAATCACACAAACCTATCAAGGAGTCTATAACAAGCATGCAAATTTTCAGCACCAAATTCCAATCCTAGCAATAGTACTAAAATCAGAAAGTAAACTAGTCATTTTGAACATTTTTAAACATGTAATAAAAATGGAAAAATAGCACAAAAATGGAAAATTAACCAAAATTCCAAATAAATGGCATACAAAAATCAGAAATAATCCATGGAACAGACATGATTTTTTTCACATTTTTCTGACAATTATTTATATTTTTAATGAATTTAAAATGATTAAAATATTAAAATAAATTTACAAAATGAATTAAAGATATTAAAAGGAAAGAATAAAACGTGGCCATTGGATCAGGAGACTAGTCCACTCATCTAAAGGGCTAGCACGTGCCACGTATCTCAGAAATCCCTTTAATGAAACGCAGCGTTTCATGAGTGCTCAGGTGTGGCTGGTTGACTAGGGTTCATCCTACGTTCTAATCAGGAGCGTTCATCCTAAAAGTATACCAATCCAATGCCTGATAGCGCGCCACCTCAGCAAGTCAAGAGTCAATCTTCTCAGAACGCATCTCACGCGTTAGATCCTCATACTAAGTCCATGGCTTCAAACGTATCCAACGGCGTATAAGTCTTCTTCTTCGTTTTGAATTGAACATCAAAAGGGGGGAAATCAGGGTGGCCGGAGAAGACTCCGGTCATCTTCTTCGGTGAGTGCACGGTGGCCAAATCACCAGACAACACCAATCCTCACCAAATTATCCATATTTGTTCGTCTCCTCACAAGGAACATCATGACAACCTTCATTTTCCCATTCTTTCAAAGATCACGCAGATACGCACATGAACAGAAAATACGTGTTTTGGAAAATCATCGCCAAATGCCAAATTTTTTCTATCAATCTATTCTACACTCACCACTGATCAAGAATCCATGTTCAATCTTAAAAATCCATCAAGATACATCCCTAACCTAACCTCTAAACATTTCATCCATGATCAAGAACCTTCACCATTGGCTTCCAAACCTTGCCTAAATCCATCTATGGTTCATACTCTACCTAACCACGTGCAATTTCTATCCTAATTCAATCTCAACAGAGCATAATTATGAAAAGATGAAAACCTGGTTTGAGCTTTGACAGAGAGTGCTACAACCTCCAAACCTTGATCAAACTTGCTCAGACACGTTCAGTGATGCTTGCTGAAGATTCTTGAAACTCCAATTCCTTCTGAAATGGCCTCTAAGATGAAAAATGATTTTCACTTTGTAACTAACTTTTTCAAGTGCTTCTTACCTCATTCAAGCTCTTCCAATCACCAAACCTATTCTGAAATCCATCTATGCAATATATAGAATTGTTTTGGATCCTTATCTGGCCCAGTTATGGCCCAATTCACCCAATTCCATTTTTCAATTTTCCTTCAAAACTCCTTCATGACAGAGCACGAATTCACCTCTGTTTCAGCTTCATTCTCACCCAAATCCATTGTTGGTGTGTTAGGGAAGATGTAGGGCCAGGATTTGTTCCTTGAATCTAACCAATGGTGGATCTTTATTATGTAACTTCATCTTTAAGCAACTTGGAATTATGCCATGAAACCAACTTTAACTCAAAAATGTAAGAATGCCGAAGTGCTCCAAATCCCTTTTACCTTCAAAAAATGCACAAACTTGCCAAGTTTTGCACAAAAATGAATTGCTTTAGAATTTTCTCTTTTTTATGCCTTTAATTATTCATCCATGGTATTTCCTTCATACACTTCCATATTTAATCCATATCAATGAATCTTTGGGTCGTGGTTGGACAAATAACACCATTTTGAACAACTTTCAAGTTGATCAAAAGTCCATTTGAGATGTCTAAGTTGATGAAATTGACCCATAATCAAAAATGGCCTATAATTCCAAATTCCCAAAATACCCTTATCTTGCAAAGCTCATAACTTGAGTTCTACACATCCAATCATGGAATTCTAGTACTTTCTAGAAAGATAAGAAGAGAAGGAACAACATTCATGTTGGCCATAAGTTCATGAGAATCATCTTTCTAGTTCAAAAATGTCATGCAAGTTGGTTGACTTTCAAGCTCCAAATTCACAATCATCTGATGACCTGTAACTTGTCTGACTCATAACTTGAGTTATATAAACCCTATCAAGGACTTCTAGTACTAAAATTAAAGCTATGATCATGCTCTACAACAATCATGTTGGGGTCAAGGTGAGATGAAAATCACATCTTGAGTTATGTGGTCTTGAAATTAGGCACCAAACCAGGGGATTTTACACTGTCAAGCATAGCAACCCTAGCTTAGGAACTCCTCACACTCTTGCTTCATGATGAGTTGACCTTGGAATCATCCCTTAGGCATCTTAATACATCAATCCATGATCACATGGCCTTAGAATTAGGTCTCAACCTTCTTCAAATCATCAGTTGACCCAGGGTTGACCAGATGAAAACCCTAGTTGCACCCATCTTGGTTGTAGCTTCTTGTCCTTCTCATGATGACCTGTCTAGGCTTCAAAATGATCTTCCATACTTCGCATGAGCTCTCTCAAGGTCTCAAGTCCAACTCCATGGATTCAGAATCATCTGATGACTTCCTACATCTCTCAAGTTAGGAGATATACACACTTGGCTTCAACCACCCTCTCTCAGGCTCTTTAACTTCATTGATGACGATATAAACCCTTGAACACTTGAATAAACCTCTTAGATAGCTTCATAACCTTGTGTAGTCATTTGTTGATAGTCATACCTCTTGATCCCCTGCATACATGTCAATGCAATGCAAATGAAAATGCTAACATGAATGCAATGAAACACAAGCTAGGTAAAGAAAAGGTTGGCAAATTTTGGGGTGCAATACCGGTATCATACAGTCAGTTGTTGTCGGACTTGATCAGGGGGGTTGATAGTGCCGAAGAAGATTAATACAGAGATCCCTCCATATCCTCCAGGCTTCGATGTCAGTGCCCGCTGTGAGTACCATGTTGGGGCACAGGGGCATTCAACTGAAGATTGTAAGGTGCTTAGGAGCCAGGTTCAGACTTTGCTGGATTCCAACAAGATCTCAGTCACGTCTCAGGGTATTCATATCAATGGTCTTCTTTTATCTAGTCAAGCGGGTGTTTCAGTTCATGTTATGGAAGAGTTCACCGAGAGCATTTGTTCAGAAGAGTATCAAACTGAAGACTCATTGGAGGGTTGTATCCCTGTGTAGGATTTGTTCATTACTGTATGCTGACCATCGCCAGGCTTGTTGGTCGAGGTCATTCTGTTTGTATTCAGTTACTCCTGTATGGTGGATATATGTATGATGGTTATCCCTGATTGGATCTTGGGTTCTTTTTTGCCTTGGTGCTATTCTGAAATTTCCCTGTTGCATACTTGTCTGCATCTTGCATATTATTTTTGTATAACAGGTACCTCGGAACTGTTAATCTGACTTGATGTACTTCACTAGTTTGTTGCAGGTTATACAATCAGATAGATCACAAGAATCCCTGCAAATTTATGGAGCAAGTTCAAGCAGAGCTGAGAGAAGTTAAGAGCCAGATGGGGCATTTCATCGTGGACATGCAAGCGTTGCGCTTGGACCAGAATGCGCTCAGGGAGGAAAACCAGCAGTTGAAAACTCAGGTGGGCTTCATCATGGAAGTGATAAGGAGCGTGCTCAGGAAAGAAGGTGAACAAGTGCCTGAGGCTGCAGCAAAGATACTTGTTCCACTTCTGTCTGTGGAACCTATCCCAGAGCGTAATGTGTGTCAGAAGTCTACTGCACAACCGGAGGTTCCAAAATTCCCGTGTCATCAGCTGCGTCCCGTTTCTCAGGAGAATCCCAGGATTAGAAGATATGGTCAAAGGACAAAATCTCAAGATAGAATCTTCGATCAAATCCTCATGGATTATGCTCAGTTGGTGCAACTCTTGCTCCAGCTTCAGCTGGTTAAACCTCGGACTTTGGCTCCACTTACTGGCCAACCACCACCGGGCTTTGATATCAATGCTTATTATGATTTCCACTCTAGGGGACAGGGGCACAATGTCGCGAACTGTAAAGCTTTTAAGCATAAAGTTCAAGACCTGATTTATTCGAAGACAATTGAATTCACGCCGGGCGGCATGAATGTATCAGGCAAAGTTATTCCCTATCGTGGAACAGAGATGGATGTTCCTATTCCTTCGCCTAAATTTGCAGTAGGTCAAGAGTATATCCTACAATCTTTGGCATCAGAATCCCCTTGCCCACAGTTGCTGCCTGTTCCTGGGTCAAGTTTAAGAACGAAAGCGCCTGAACAAAGAGAGTTCTCAAGAATTCAAACCCAGTCGCTGGACGTTTCTGTTGTTCAGAGTCCATGACCTTTTGGGTCTTCACATCAAAATTATCAGTACCAGAATCAGAATAGGCCTCACAACAATTTGAAAAGAAGGAATGCTTCTCTACGTCTGGTGCCTATGGCGTACAGTCAGCTGCTGCCGCACCTAGTTCGGAATTCTTTGGTAGAGCCCAAAGCTCTCAAACCGGATCCAGAACCTTACCCTCCCGGGTATGATCCCAGTGCTCGATGTGGATATCAAGGAGGATCCACGGGGCACTCAACTGAAGATTGCGAGGTTTTTCAAGCCAGGGTACAACAGTTGATGGACCAAAGGTGCATATCTTTTCCAGGAGGAAGTTTGGTCGTACATCACTCGTCTGGCTGAGTTTGAAGACTTCAAGGGTCGCATTCTCACAGCCGCTAATCAGTGTGAAAGCCCAGTTCCCAGAAGCTGGCAATTTTCGTTTTATCTTGTTATTTCTTTATGTTTGTAATTTTCTCTCCTGTTTAAAGTGCAATCTCATTTGTAAAACTTGTTGTTTCCATTTATTGATATTAATGAAATGAATATGCATGTTTTGATTTAATCCATTCGTGTTCACTAATTGCTTTTTACAGATGTCATACGCTTGTTTAAGCGGAATCCGAGGAGGATGACGAAGTTTAAAGACGCGCAAGCTTCCGAAAGTATGCTTTTGAAATAAAACTTGCTGATGATGTACAGGCATTGTTTCGAATTCCCAAACACCAGAGATATAAGGATGATAATCCCTTGTCAACCCTTTTGAGCCGAGTAGTAGGAGTTTCTTTCTGAAAACGAAAACCCCTAAATCTTAACCTGGGGCCGGGTAGGTGTCAGTTAATTTGACCAAGCGTCCAAACTACAGAAGGAGTGTTCTTATTCGAGGATCAATCACACCTGTATAGGTCGTGCCTCAAAAATCACAGTGGTTAAACCTTGCCGATAAGAAGTGAAACAATCGCAATCCTCTAAACAAGTCAGACAAGCCGGTGTCGCACGATTTGTTCAAAAAAGAAAGAAAGAAAAGAACAGAAGGAAAAAAAAGAAAAGGAACAAAGCCCGCTAAGTCGAATCTTGCGAACAAGCGACTTAGGAAAAAATTAGGGCATCCCGCTGGACTTCAAAATCGAAGGAACTCAAAAGAGTCAGTCCAAGCAAAAATAGGGAAATCTGAATCAGAAAAAGAATGATGAAAGACAAGTCGTGGGATTCAGGCACCAAAGACGAAAAGTGAGTGACTATCACTCCAAAAAACGTGTGGTTTCCCGAACCATTACTCCTGTCATTCAACCTTTGAAAGGTGAGCGCTAGCGTCGAATTAGCTGAATATAGGATTGGAGAACATCACGGAGAATGGGTGGGTTAAAATAAATTTTGAGCCTTTATCTTTTCCTTGTACACCATGAACCTGACCGTTACAACCTGAAAAAGTCCTAATTGAAGCAGGTTTATTTTGAAGGCATACTTCGGTAAAGATCGCATTGAAACTGACTCCTAAAAGGGTTCCTCTTACAATGTTGTACTAATGTTGACACGTTGGTGTTTGATTTCACATACTATATGTCACAAATTTTTCCAGTGAACAGATTAGATTTCGAAAACTTTCATATGCATTGCATTTAATATATCTTTTATGCAGGACAACTTGTTTTACTTATGAGTAAACGCTTGACAGCATGAAATTTTCCACAGTGGAAAGATTGATCAAGATAGAATGCGGATTGCTTGGATATTCTGGTGAACCAGGGCAAGTTATATCAAATGATCACAGCATGTGAGTCAGCCATCTAAAAGTCAGTTGATCTGAGGCAGTCAAGTCGAGATTCAGTGAATGTCTCGCAGCCAAGAAGCACTTTCCCCACAAGTCGCCAATCAGGGGCAAAGTCATTGTAATGCTGGGACACGCCACCCTAAGAGCACATAAGCTATTCTTATCTGTGGGGCAAGCACCTCTCAGAGGTTCAAGGTGTTTAGGTAATGCTTATCAAATCGTCGGGGTATAGAAATTTCTAGGTTTCCTTTCGAGGAATATCCCTACACAGATCCCACAGGCTGGGGCAAATTCGGAAGCGCAGAAATTGTTCCTCTCCACATCCTCAGAGCTATTCAAGCAGGTTCAGTCAACTTTCAAGTGCAAGACGAATGTTGGGAAGTCACGTTACTATCCCTTGACCCTTCAACTAAAAACCTTGGGATTCAGACAGGATATTTCTAGTTTCAGTCGTACCTGACCCTTTGCAGATCATTCCTAAAATCCAATTCCCTTTGGTACACAAGAAGACTTCGTCTGTTTTCCCCAACAAAAGTCCAATCATCATTGGCACGTGTAATCTATCCCCAGTAGAGCCCGATCATACTGGGCACATCCGGTTATCCCCAGCGGAGTTGGCTACACCTCTTCAGCATTTATTTTGTTGGAGTGGTTCTTTTCGTTTTCTATCAGCTTTCCCCGGTAGCCCGAGCCTGCATTTGTATCTTTGCATATAGTTATCATATTTGCATCATCCTTGCATTTCATCCTCAAATGCGTAGCATTTCCATTTCGTATGGAGCATTACGCCATATTCAAACATGCACATATGCATACGAAGCATAAGCTAGTTTTCTATCAGCTTTCCATGGCAGCTTAAATCACTCTTCAATCAGTACAGGGGCATTTATCCAGCAGTTTTGTTCAGGCAGCTCAACGGTTTATTCTGGTTTCAGATCGTACATCGGTTATGCTTTGTCCATCAGTCCTCTGGTGATGACATCCCCAAGCAAATTTTCTTTCCGTCAATCCCTATTGACGACGTGTTTTCCCAGCAGGTTTTTCTCTCCGTCTATCCTTAGACGGTGTGAGCTTCAGATATGGTTTTCTCTCTGTCTATCCTTAGACGACGTGAGTTTCGAACGTGGTTTTGTTTCTGTTTATTGGATGAGATGGCGTTGTAGTAGGGTTTGCGTGTTGTCAATTCCTATTGACGTTGTGACTCTTTGAAGAATGATTGGTTTCCCTTGTTGGCAATTCCTATTGACGACATGGCTCTTTGAAGATTATTTTCTTTCTGGAAATTCCTATTGACGACATGGCTCTTTGAAGATGGTTTTCTTTCTGTCAATTCCTATTAACGATGTGGCCCTTTGAGGATATTTTCTTTCCATCAACTGTTATGGACGAAAGAATTCGGCAATTCGATGAACGATTTTGAAGTGCGGTTTTGGTGTCTTGCCGTCTACCATTAGATGACATGAGTATTTGGTGTCTTCCCGTCTATCATTAGAGGACGTGAGTATTTGGTGTCTTTCCGTCTACTTTTAGATGATGTGAGTATTTGGTGTCTTTCCGTCTACCATTAGACGATGTGAGTATTGTTTTTCTGTCTATCCTTAGACAATGTGAACGTTGGATATTGTTTGTCTTTCTGTCTACTTTTAGACGACGTGAGTATTGGTGTCTTTCCATCTACTTTTAGACGATGTGAGTATTTGGAGTCTTTCCGTCTACCAGTAGACGACGTGAGTATTAGGTGTCTTTCCGTCTACCTTTAGACGATGTGAGTATTATTCTCTTCCTAAGGTGAAGTTACCCACTGCGTGTTGATCTAGCCTTTGGTTTTGATGTCTGTGGCATTACACAGATGATTGGCGGCGATGTCATTTGTTCTCTATCGGATGATCAGTCAGCTGGTTGCCATTGCAACTGTCTGTATTCAGTTTTTCTAGAGAGTGTTTTCCCAATCAGGGTTGCAGTTTATTTCTGCGGTTGCTATATTTTCAGGTTTCTTTGGTATTCAACCGTCTTTTACCTTGATTGTTTGAAAGCTTTTCGCTTTTCATCCAGTCAGGTCCAAGCCGTTTGAATAGGGGCAGCTGTTGCACCCCAAAATTTTCCCAACCTTTTTCTTTAGCTGGCTTTTGTTTCTTTTGTTTCTTTGCATTGTTCTAGCATTTGCATTGCATATCATTGTTCATTTAACAGGGAATCAAGAGGGTGTGCCTAGCAAGAGAAGGTTACCAAGGGTTTTGAGCTTAATCAGGAGGTTACTCAAGCATGAATGGTCATCAAGTCACCAGGAAGTGGTCAAAGTCTTATGAAAGAGTTGATGGATGTATGTGGGTCAGCTTCTAACTTGGAGGCCAGTTGAAGATCATCAGAGGGTTGTGAATTCATGATTATGGATATGGGATGTTGAGAAATCTCATTGAGTGCTTTGAGAGCCATGTTGGAGCTTATTCAAGTTGTTGTGTGATGGTGAGGAAGCCACAGTCAAGAATGTTGCATCTAGGGTTTTCATCTGGTCAACCCTCAGTCATTTGTGAAATTAAAGGAGATTAAAACTCAATTCCAAGTCTATATGGTCATGGAATATTGTGTTGAGATGCCTAATATATCATTTCAAGATCAAGTCAAGAAGAATCAAGAGTGTGAGAAGTTACAAAATTAGGGTTCTCAGTGTAAAATCCCATGTTTAGTGCCCAACTTCAAGACCACCTATCTCAAGATAGAAGCCTCATCTCATATTGACCCCAACATGGAACTTGTAGAGCATGTTTCTAGATTTCGTTTGAGTACTAGAAGTCATTCATCTGATTTCTAGATTCAAGTTATGATGCTGACAAGTTACAGGTCCTCAGATGAATGTGATTTTGGTCAACAAAAGTCAACCAACTTCCACGCCACTTTTAACCTAGAAGGATGTTTCTCCTCACCTTGACCAAAACATGAAAGTTGTTCCTCATGATCTTAGATTTCCAAAGAGTACTAGAAGTCCTTCATCTTATTTGTAGAACTCAAGTTACGAGGCTTGCAAGTCATGGGTATTTTCGGAAAGTAAGATTACAGGTCATTTTCATTATAGGTCCATTTCACCACTCTGCTTACTTCAAATGAAAATATTTCCAACATGAAACTTGCTCAAAATGGGTTCATTTGGTCAACCAAACATCCAGGAACCATTGATTTGGTTTAGAAGGAAGATTGGATGAAGGAATTTCATGAAAAAGGCATTAAAAGGAGAAAGACCAATTAAATTCATTTGGGATCAATTTTGTGCAAATGTGTGCATTTTTTGAGTGCAAATTACATCCTAAACATAATGAAAATTTTAGAATTTGAATTTGAGGAGATTTGGTATGCCATTTCCAAGTTTGCTTCACCATGAAGTAACAAATGCAAGTCATGCCATTGAGATCAAATAAGGGATCAATCTCAGCCATTGAGATACCCTACACCATGTGCAAGCTACATAAGCTGATTTTCAAGCCATAGAAGTGCTATTTTCATGTGAATTTGAAGGCTCCATGTGCAAAAAAAATGATTTTCATTTTGGACTTAAACCACTACAATTGGGCATTCTCTTCCTCAAAATCCATTGTATATAAGTTTAGGAAGCTTCACGAACCCTCAGAAGGCGTTTTGGTGAAGAATTGGCAGAGAACACACTTGGAAAAAGCTCAATAAAAGTGAAATATAGTTTCCCAGATTCAATCATTTTCAAGCCAAATTAAGCATTCAAATAGCTTCAGTGAAGATCATGGAGTGATTCTGGTTTATTTCCCGCAAATTTCATCAAGGTTTGAAGGCTCAGTGGAAGCTCTCCACTAGGTAACCTTCAATTCAAACTTACTCGTTGTTTGTGATCAAATTGAATGCCATTTTTGTATGTTTGTGATCCTTGAGCTATGTAGATCATTTCTGGTTCATACTTGTTGTTGTTCATGACATTTTGTGATTTGAACTTCCAACTTGTTGCTTTTGATTTGGCTTATTTGTGGACTAAAACTGAAAACTAAATGCATATTTGGATTCTATGTGAGTTGTAGATTTTTTTTGACCTAAATTTTGTAAGTTTTGGTTGAGTTTGAACATGGCCTTGCTGGAGCTTCGTCGGAGAAGACGACCGGAACAGTGTTTCCGGCCGTCTGGTGTGGTTCCCTCTGCTTCTATATTTAAATGATGAAGATGACCACGTGTGCATGTTTTATTCGTTTGATCTGCTTACTTTCCATTCTACGTGCCAGATTAAGACGCACCGTGTAAACTCTTTGACCACACCACACACAATCTCCTTAAGTGATGCGTTTCACTTAATTTGTAGGCCTGAGCCACGTGTGCTCTCCTTTGTCCTTTGATTTGTTGACTGCTTGATCCTATGGCCATTAATGCGTTCCACCATGCGCGCGCCTTGACCTAACCACATCCAATCATTGTGAGTCCAATTCTATGTTTGGGACCTGGGCTTTTAACTGCTATTGGAACCCCCCCTGAGCTGGCCCAACTGGATTTACACGCTTTCTCATTGCTTTTTGCACCATGTTTTTATTTTATTTTGTTTCATTTCCTTTTCATTTTTATTTTGTATCTGTTTTGATTTAATTCCATTTAAAATACTTCCAAGCTTGATAAAATTCCACAAAAATATGTTTTAAATATTTTGGGATGTCTTTTATTTTTAGGAAATTTTATTTTATTTTTTTGGTTTATTTTTCAATTAAAAAAGGAATTATCAATTGGAAGTGTTTTAAGTGAGTTAAATCTTGACTTTGTGTGATTCTTGTTTTGTTTCTCTAATTTCCTTTTGATCCAATGACTAAAATTTAATCCTCATATCCATGACGAGTTGATTAAATTTTGAGGGCCATTTTGCCCCTGTTTTGTTGACTTTAGGGTTGACTTTGGTTGTTTTTCTTTTGACCTTCAATTCTCCCATTTCAAAGTGGTACATCTTGAGGATTATTCTCTTTTGATGGTGCTTTGAGGGAATATTGCCTTGATGTTTTTGCCTCTATTTGCCAACATGTTTGGGTACCTCTTGCATTTTATTTGATCATTTTTGAACCATTTTCCTAATTTTGAGGTAACTTGCAAGTCAAGTTACCTCCAAGGGAGGTTCATACAAGTGCATGACCTAGTTTGAGTTGGAAATGACCTTTGTGGATCCAATAAGCTCTCAACTCCTCTTGTTTCATATAATAAACATGTTGAGCTTGTTGTATGCTCATTTTTAGGTCCAAATTATGTTCATTGCTTGTTCATTTGTGTGCTTCTTTTGTTGCTTCCCTTTAATGTTTCCATATGTGACTTGTTTGTATCCTTTTGCGTGGTTGCCTCTTGTGCATTACATCTTCTCCTTTCTTCTTTGTTTCATTTCATATGTGCATGCTTGGTTGATATGAGATTGTGGAGGCTACTACCCCACACTATTTTCCTCCCACGTCCATTCTACTTGTGCATCTTATGTTTGCATTTTCATTTGCATGTTCTTTCTTCTTCTTCTTCTTTTGCTTTTCTTTGCCATGCTCCCCATAAGTTCTCTAACCTCTTGAGGTTATGATAGACTTTAAGTTCAAACCATGCATGATAACATTAGGTAGTTCCCTTTTGTATCCCAACTTTAAGTCCACTTTGCATGATAACTTTTAGGATTGATTAGTCTCCCATTAGTGTCCTTTCTTCTCTTCTCATCTTCAAACATTCATAAAACACTTAATAAAGAATGACAAGTGTTGCAAGCTACGAGCCTTAAGCTACTTAGGAAATGATGATTGGGTGGTTGCCTCTCAATTGTCTAGAATGTTAGTATATGTCCTTTGGACGATATGTGACGCATTCGCTCCTGAGTTATAGTCTTTAGTGCAACATGAGTTACAAATCAAATTCAAAACACTTCTTCTCTAAAAAACACAAAAACATTTCAAACCTTTTTCATCCTTCAGGATCTTAATCAAGAAAATCTTTTCAGATAAAAGAGTGTTGTTAACTCTTAGTTCTATCGCAAACGGTAACACCTAAGTCTCCCATGCTCGAGCTGCATACACCAACTGCTAGAACTGATTGTTAACCCTACTCGGGCCTAAAAAACTTTTTGAACCAAACCGGTGTTCTTTTCAGCCCGAACTATGTTTGCTCTGATCTTTCATACCAGATGAAAGTACGTAGGCACAAGACGCGATGTCTTGGCAAGCAACCTTCCCCCCTTCACCCGTAGTTAGCCGAACTACGTGGACTCTAATTTCTCGTACCAGACGGGAATACGTAGGCCCAGAGCAGCGATGCTCAGTCGAGTCCTTTCTTTTTTTCTTTGTTCCCTTAACCTTTAGCTAGATAGATTGATCACCCTTTTAGATAGACAATAAGCGTGGATCCCGTCGAGTACGACGGACGTGAGGGGTGCTAATACATTCCCCTTGCGTAACCGACTCCTGAATCCAGGACTTGGTTGCGATGACCTTGGCTTTTTCCTTTTTTCGTTAGGTTTTTCCGATCGTTTCATTTCCCTCACTTTGGGATAAATAACGAAAGGTGGAGACTCTTCTGTTTCCGGCCGGTTGTTTTTCGCAGTTGTGACAATGATTTTCAAACTCACCTCCATGATCACTTTTAATTGATATAATGTTTGTGTTCAACTTGTTTTGAGAAAGTTTGGCAAAATTTTCAAAGGAGGATAAAGTATCACTCTTGCTAGTTGTTACACCCTAATTTTGACCCTGAATTTCTATACCATACATTTCATAGCATTTTCATCATCTGTGTATCATACCCTTTATTCATGTCATCTAACCATTGCACATTTAGAATTTGTACCTTTTGTTTCTGTATTGTCTAAGCTCAAGTTTTGCGAGATTGAATTGAGGATCATGCAAAGTTATCAAGTAAAGTACGTGTGCAACCTTGGTTGGAATTTAGTGGAAGTTTGATCTAATCTTGGTCAAACAAATGATTTGCTTCAATATCAGGCTATCAAGTTGTGGCAAAGATTCTGAATCATGGATTTGGTTCTCAGTAAGTCATTGTTTCATCGGTGTGTATTCAAGGAGGAGATTAGGGTTTCTCAGCCTTTGTGTTTAAGATGACAAAATATCATTCAGTTGAGTTTCCTTCGAGGCTAGCAGGTTCAACTATCAAATTATTGGGCCGTGGCAAAGGCAGTTTGTTTCAAGGTGAATAATCATTAGGGCCAGTTCCCTTTCGATTAGGGTTTTGGTGCAGTGGTAGCATATTTCATGTCTCAGGTCATCTGTGTTATGAAAGTTTGTGAGGACAAAGAAGTGTCATATTCAAGTGGTATATGTTTGAAATTGTCAAGTGGTCAGGATTAGGGTTTTGTGTGAGATCACAAATTTTCAGATGAAGTCCAGTTGTGAATATTTGGCCTCATATTTGGAGTTGTTGCGAGTCTTGATTACATGGTCCATGTTCTAGTCACAGAAAAATTCAAGCTCTCTAGATAGAATCAACATGTGGTGTTATTTGTTTCAAAGTTTCAATGCATTTATGGCTCTAGATCGGGTCATGCTTGATTCTATTTCTCAAAGAATTGATTTAAGATGTTAAGATTATTTCATGTGGAAGGTGTAAGGATTATCATAGTTTAATTTTCAAACACCAAATGGGAAGTTCATTTTTTAATTCCCCTTTCGAGTCATCATTTCCAAATCACAACTCACTGTGTCAAAATTCGCATCCCAAGTCCATTTTGAAATTTCCATTTAAATTCTTTCCAAAATCCAATTTCAAAGTCCATTCAAAATTCTAATTTCCTTTCAACTTCTTTCAAATCCAAATGTCTATTCATTTTTCTTTCTAATTTTCAATTCAAATCAAGTTTCAATTCCATTTTTATCCATCTCAAGTTGCAAATCCATTCTAAGTCACTAGTTCGAATATTAAATTCATGCTAAAAAAAATCAAATCCATGTCAAGTTGCAAATTCATGACCATATTTTAATTTATTTCAAGTTCAAATTCATTTTAATTTAATTCAAGAAAGAGTCCATAAATAAATTTGTTTTGTTACCTTTTTCGAAGCCCATTTGTCCATGCCCATGTTACAAAATTGCAAAAATAAGTAGCCAAAACCTAATTCATGGAAGTATATATACATGAGTGGCATTGATGTGTGGGGGACACCAATCCACACTAATCCTAGCAGCCGCACCAATCCATAGAAAAAAGGGAACCATTTCCTTCAGTAAAGAAAAAAATCAAAAAAATAAGTTGAAACTTTGAAGAAGTTTTGATCTTCTTCATTCTTTAAGAAATCCGCTGTACATGAAACTTTTCTTACAAAACCCCACCCATCACACTAAAAGATACTACTTACCTTTATCCTATTTACCGTCTCACAACAATCCATTAGCTTCTTTCCTATGATTTTTTCATCATTCTTCATAACCACCTAAAATACACACTCAATCAACAACAAAGATTTCTACACCACCGCCCTTCGTCAATCGCTTTTCTTCCGCCCTTGTTCCCTCCGATAACCATCATTTTTCTAGTATTTTTCTTACCTCTGCTCCTCCATGAGCAACAACTTCACAACACCCTTTCATTTTCAAACTTCAAACACCCTTAAACTCACTCAAAACAATAAAACCACTCACCTTTGGTACCACCGTTAACAACGCTCAAACCCTTCTCATAACAACCACCATGTGACTTTCCATTATCTAACCTTCCACCAACAGTACACCACAAACCATAAAAAGTCTCCTTGAAAATTGCTACTAATCACATCAACAACCTCGATAGAGCTTTCTTTCCTAGATAATCACATCACTAAACATCCATCAAACTCCCTCCATCAAGTTCAGATCCCATGCTCCACAAAATATGCAAACAAAAATGTCATTGTAATCAACCTCAAGACCATTCTTTCTTAAACACTATGACCATATAAGTAACACAAACTTTGTACCTCTTCGACAAAGTTATGCCGTCACCACTAAGTACAGTGAAAGCAAAGACCGACATTCCCATCTCATATAACTGAGCCGTAATTCAAAGAGGAAAAATAGAAGTAGCTCGATGATGAGAACATTCTCCAGCGGCAAGAATTCTCTTGGTTAATATGTTGTTCAATAGTTTCCAAGCAGTATATGAAACCTTAAAAGGTTTGTTTCGGAATGACTAAATATTTCCATTGCATTGGTTTCGACACATACTTGGAAACCATCCAAATAGCGTGTATCTTCATGAGATTGGTTCCCAAGAAGACAACCTCACCAAAGATGAAGTAGCTTCAGCATACACTAGTCATGATTCAATGTGTTATTCATTCTGCAACCATTGTAGAATGACAATTTAAGGTATGTATTGTTTCCTCTATTAGAGATTAGTACGAAGAACCAACTATGCACAAGTGTCTTTGGATAATTGAAAGAGATCATCAGCAAATATGATACCTCTTGGCATCCACTAAATTTGATTGAAATAAAACAAGTCCAACACGGATCTTCGCCGGAACCTCGCCGCATACCATCCATAGCAGCCACAATGTACCTCATATGAACACCATAGAACCTATACTTAAATAACCACAACTTTTCTTTAGACAATACAAATCACTATGACATACTTCCTTCAACTTTATTCAGCATCGCGCTGACAATTTCAACATAAAACAACAACATCAAGCATCAAACGACAACACCAAACTCACTCCTCACACCGGTAAACATCCAACAACTTCATAAACGTCTTGATCGAGCTCCAATCACCACCAAACAACAACCTTGCAACTAAACCACTCATAATCACGCGAAGAGCATTTTCGCATCGCCGTCGCCAAGAAACTCGCACAGCCACCACAGTTTCCTCCACCACCTACAACATTGTTCAGAAGAGGGATTTATAAAGGCAAAATGAAGAAGGGAAGTTATTTTTTCCCGCACGTGAAGGGAGAGGAATCAAGGAAAATAAATGTTCTTGTCTCCATAACGGAAGATAATCTCTTTCTTAATGAAGCAGACAACCACTTGCTTGGTTACATTGGCATAAGAAGCAGCTTCAACCCATTTTGTGAAATAATCAATGGCAACTGCGAAAATACCCGGCAGAAAAATAGAAGAGTCGCCAACAAACGTTATTTATCCTAAAGAGAGGGAAAGGAAACGATCGAACAAAACCTAAAGAATGGGAAAAGACAAGGTCATAGCACCCCTCACGTCCGTTGTACTCAACGGGATCCATGCTTGTTGTCTAATCAAAGGGTGTCTTTATCTATAAGCTAAAGCTAAACGGAAACGAGAACAAAAGAAAAAAGAAAGAGACTCGATAGAACATCTCTTCCCTATGCCTACATATTCCCTCGTGCAATGGGAAAGTCAGAGTCAACGTAGTTCGGAAAACTACGGGCGATGGGAAAAGTTTGCTCGTCAAAACATCGCCGTCTTGTGCCTACGTATCCTCATCTAGTATGAGAAAACAGAGAAAACATAGTTCAGGTAAACAAAACCACATGTTGGTTAAGTGTTTTTTATGAGTGATATTAAACTCCCATTCCAGCAGTTAGAGTCGATGCCTTTTTGCGGTAGAACGGAAAAGTAACGTACTCTTTTTTAAAAATAAAGTTTGAAACACGAATCCTGAAAGATAAAAGGTTTGACTTTTGTTTGTGATTTTTAGTGAAGTGAATTGAGTTTGCTTTGTGATTCACATTGCACTAAAGACTATGACATAGGAACGAATGTGTCGCATATCGCCCAAAGGGCATACACTAAACACTCTAGACAAGTGAGGAGAAACCCCCCACTCATCACTTCCCATGTGCTTAAGGCTCGTGGCACACAATGTTCATCATATTTATTAAATGAGTTAGAATGTGTTTTGAGATGAGAAGAGAGACGCACGGAAGGTCTAAGGGAAAACTGGGCCCTAACATTGTCATGCAAAGTGGTCCTAAAGTTGGGATGCGAAAGGAGGTTCTATCCTAATATTAGCATGCAGAAGATGGACCTAAGATTGAGATTAAAAGGGACTAGACAACTTGTTATCATGCATGGATTAAACTCCTAATGTCTATCTTACTCACAATTTAATCGGAAATTAAATTGGAATAAGAATCCTAAGGGAGCATGCAAAGACAAAGCAAAAAGCAAGAAAACAAGGTAAAAACAGCAGCTACAACAACGCCTTCTGCACAAGATAGCAACAAAATCTAGCACACAAGTAAGACAGTATATAAGAACACATGTTTCAGCACAAAACATAGGTGTGAAAAGCCAGGCAGCAAGCAAGCTTGAATGCAATTAATCAAGAATAAACACCAATCATGGGTAGATATCATGCAACAATGCACATGCTTCAATAATCAAACATAATTGATCAACAACAATGCATTAACAAGAATCATCAAGATCTACATGTTCTTTTCAAATTAAAATGGACGATCAACCGATCAAACAAACATGCAACGAAGCGAAAATAGGAACAAATGCAATCATGCATCACAATATTCAACAACCTAATCATCAATTAACATGCTATAAACAAAAAGTGAAATAATCATTCACCAAACAAATCACATGAACATGTTAAACATTCAAAATGGAAACCAAAAGTTGCGCATCAAAGAATTGATATCAAACATTCAAGAACGATGAAATATGTCCAAAACAAATCACATAAATGCATCATATCAATCCATGAAATTGACATGTGAAAAGGAACTCAAACAAGCAAAAACAAATGCAAAACAAAATGCAAAAAATGAAAAAAAATAGGCAATCTTCCCAGAGTAATAGGTTACTCCATATCAGGTAACCAGTTACCCTATTAAAAAAATGCCAATTTTGGCGCCAAATGGAGGGAATCCTGCATGATCACTCGTTGCCACCTGTTTTGAGCTCTGTTAAGCCTCTGAAACTTGCCCTTGGATATTATGATTGTGAGAATGCCTGAGATAGCCTGTGCACCGTCTCTTGAGCCAAAAATGACCTGCTGAAAAGAAAAACTAACTGCTCGATCGCTAGGCAAAATAAATGCCAGAGCATCTGACGCTCGCTATTTTAACTCTGGCAATAAAAGGGAACCCTGAGCCACAGAAATACCTTGATCCCATGTCTTGAGAACCAATGCTATGATATGTAGAAATGCAAAAATGCAGAGAAACAAAAGCCAATTACGGTTAAAAAGAAAAGGCAAATTTTGAGGTGCTACAGTTGCCCTTATTCAAACAACTTAGATCTGAAGGGATGAAAAGCATCAGCTTTCAAACATTCAAAAGGTGATTGAATACAAAAAGAACTCGGAAATTTGCAGTCTGCGGGGATGCAAAAGAGAGAATACCAACCAAAAGTTGGGATGCGATACGTTAAGGATAACAATCCGATATAAACAAAACTTCAACCAAAAGTTGGAACGAAATTTCTGGATACCATCCAAAGGATACCAACCAAAAGTTGGGATAACCACCAAACGATACCAACCAAAAATTAGGATAACAACCAAAAGTTAAAACCAAGAGTTGGGATAACAATCAATGATACCAACCAAGAGTTGGGATAACAATCCAAGGATACCAACCAAGAGTTTGGATAACGATAATGTCGCCCAAAGATAACCTTCTAGGGGACAAAAACTCAAATCAAGAACCTGAAGGATTTATAATCAACAGACTTACAACCTGAGGGAAAGGCAACTCCCATGGGGGAAATAAAGAGAAACCTAACCAGTCAACTCTGTGGGGAACAAGCGCCTACCAGAAGATAATAATCAAAGGATACCATTAAAAATATGCGATGATCAGCAAAGGGGTGTCAACCAAGAGTTGGGATAACGGTCAAAGGATACCCACCAAGTCATACAGGAAGTGAACTCAACGACTTTACGACTTGAAGATGACTCCACTGGGGAAAGAGTAGACTAACCAGACAGTTCTGTATGGGATAAACATCCACCAAACATATTAAAATAAAGGATACCAACCAAAAAACAAAGATTACCAACCAAGAGTTGGAACTCAAAGGCTACGAACCAAAAGTTGGAATCACCACAACACCGACCGAAGGTGAAATGATGGCGACTTCACTGGGGAGTATACTGACCAAAAGTCAGAATGCAACAAAAGGTAATAAACACAAGCTACCAACCAAAAGTTGGGATCACCGCAATACCGAACAAAGTTGAATATAAGTTACAAACCAAAAGTTGAAATCACCAGATGAGACAAAACCAAACACAAGCTACCAACCAAAAGTCGAAATTACTTCCAATCCGCAACGGATAACCTCCAGCCCAAAAGCTGAAGAACAAGGTTACTAACCAAAGGTTAGAATCACTAGAACGCCGACCAAAGGCGAACCCCGCGGGAGAAAAGTACCAACCTCAATAGTTGAACCAACAAAAGAAGACTACCAATCAAAAATTAGAATCATCAACCCAAAACAAAGACTACCAACCAGGAAACGAAGATTACCAACCAAGAGTTGGGATAACTTCAACAAGATGACTAAGCTGGGGGATTACCAACCAAGAGTTGGAATAACGTCCCACAAGCGACAGATTACCAACCAAAAGTTGGGATAACGACTCCGCCGGGGAATAAAAGAGGACTACCAACCAAAAGTTGGGATAACAATCAACAACCAACGAATTACAAACCAAAAGTTGGAATGAAGCAAAGGTTACCAACCAAAAGTTGGGACAACATACCCAAGAATTACCAACCAAAACTTGGAACAACGACTCCGCAGGGGGAACCAAAGGCTACCAACCAAGAGTGGGATAACACACCCAAGGATTATCAACCAAAAGTTGGAATACCAATCACAAGACTTCGGACTACGCTGGGGATTATCAACCAAAAGTTGGGATGACACACCCATAATAGACTATTTCAGAATATTTGATAAGAACACTCTATAAAAGAAACTCTGAGTCTCCCAGATCATTTGTCTTTTATCAAACTCTGAATCTTATATCTGCAAGACATTCTGACCCTAAAATGTTATAAGAACAAACAAGATCTAGCTCTGAAGATTACTCAAGACAAAAGGGAAGTTTCTATTCCTTTTTCATATTTAACTCAGGGGGAGATTCATCAACTCAGGGGGAGTTATAATTCTTTATGTTCAGTTAAATAAAATTTCTGATACTTTTTGTCATCATCAAAAAGGGGGAGATTATTAGAACACAGATTGGTTCTTAATAATAACTCTTTGTTTTGATGATAACTGTTAGGAAATTTTAAATTTAAGAATTATATACTCTAAAATTTGTTTGAGAGTTTTACTGCAGATTGAAATGAAATTAACTCTCTAGAAGCAAATCTGTTTTGAATACAAGAAGTTATCCTGACTCTGAAGCGCCAGATGCATTTTACAGAAGATCCTGAGCGTAGTCTCCAGAAGGATCTGAAGCAAGAAGCTCCAGAACATTCTGAGTCAGAAGCATCTGAAGCTAGTCATAATCATCTGAAGCTGAAGCATCTGAAGCAAAGAAGAATATTGTTTGAAGAGTTTCTCAAAGCATAATTCTACAGAAGTTTCTTAAAGTACCAACGCTGCCAAGTACTGAAGTTCTGTGTCAAATAGCCTCTGATGATCAACACGCTGAAAGCACACATGCTGCAGAAGACTCTGATATAGCAAAGTTCTGAATATCATTAGAAGACTCTAATCCATTCAGACTCTGAAGAACTTGCTGAAAACTGAAGAAGAAATATTCAAGAATATATCCGTTGGAGTAAATCAACGTCTCTTTCCTTATTTGTGCTAGACACAATTACACAGACAAAAAGGATTTTTCTGTGTTATCTACTTTAAGAAAAGGTCACTTGATGTGAAGACAAAAAGGCTCAGACCTTTTTGGGACTCTCTTTTCAACGCTCAGCATCCTTGGATCAGCTGCCTATAAAAGGAGAACTCCACCACATTCTTCAGTTTCACAATTTGCTGAAAAGAAATCATATTATTCTAAGCTCTCATTATTTCATATTCTTCTTAGAATCTTTTGTACTTAAACTTAAGAGAAAAATCACTGTTGTGATAAAAGCTTTATAGAAGCATTAATACTCTTGTATTTAATTTACATTGATTGTAAAGGTGATTCCTTAAGAGGATTCAGTTGGAATCAGTAGCTCTTGAGAAGACTAAGAACAGTTGTTCTTAGGTGTTACTATTGTAATCAGTTTGATTTAATAGTGGATTAAGTCCTTGTTGAGAAAGGCAAATCACTCTAGGAAGGGTGGACTAGAGTAGTTGTTTAAACAAACCAGGATAAAAATAATTGTGTGATTATTTTTTTTTAAGTCTTAATCTTTCATACTTATTCAACCCCCCCCCCCCCCCCCCTTCTAAGTATTATCTCACCTTCAGTTGGCATCAGAGCTCCGGTTCTGAGTGTGCTACCACTTAACAGTGTCAGTAAAGATCCAGAGAGAAATACTTTGATATATATTTATTTGTTACCATGGCTGATAATTGAATGTCCAATATTAACAATAAATATGAAGAGAGGGATAGGATCAGCACCAAACCCCCAATGTTTGATGGGGAGAAATTTGACTACTGGAAATACAGAATTGGGAGTTTTTTCCTAGGATATGATGCTGATCTATGGGATCTAGTCATAGATGGATATGTCCATCCCACAGATGGGAATGGCAAGAGGATTGACAGAAAATCTATGACAGATGCTCAGAAGAAAGATTTCAGAAATCACCACAAAGCCAGGACTATATTATTGAATGCAATTTCACATACAGAGCATGAGAAAATTACAAGCAGGGAGACTGCTTTTGATATGTTTGAATCCCTAAAAATGACTCATGAGGGAAATTCTCAAGTTAAGGAGACAAAAGCTCTGGCTCTGATCCAGAAGTATGAGGCCTTCAAAATGGAAGACTCTGAATCTGTTGAAGCCATGTTCTCTAGATTTCAGATACTCACTGCTGGGCTGAAAGTTCTGGACAAGGGATACTCTACATCAGATCATGTAAAGAAAATCATCAGAAGTCTGCCTACCAGATGGAGACCAATGGTGACTGCCTTGAAGATGGCTAAAGATCTGAACAAGATCTCTCTAGAAGAACTCATCAGCTCACTGAGGAGACATGAGATTGAGCTTGAGGAAGATGAACCTCATAAGAAAGAAAAAGGTAAATCTGTTGCATTAAAATCTAACAAAACTGCTAAAGCTTTGCAGGTCATTCAAGAAAGCTCTGAAGAATCTTCTTCTGAAGAAGAAGATGAGTTATCCATGCTATCCAGAAGGATTAACAGACTCTGGAAGCACAAGGGAAAGAAGTTCAACAACTTCAGAAGATCTGATAATAGAAAGGAATCTTCTGGACACAGAAGATCTGCCAAGAAAGAAGTTGTGTGCTATGAGTGCAAAGAACTTGGGCACTACAAGAATGATTGCCCCAAACTTCAGAAAGAAAAACCCAAGAAGAAGTTTAACAAAAAGAAGAAGGTTCTGATGGCAACATGGGATGACTCAGATGAATGTGAATCATCTTCTGAATCAGAAGAAGAATGTGCAAATGTTGCACTGATGGCCAGCACAGAGGATCAAGAGGAAGGTACCTCAGGATATGAATCAGAATATGAATCTGATGATGACGCAGAAGAGGTAATGGCTAAACTTACCAAAGAAGAACTCATAAAAGTTTTAACAGAAGTTCTTAAAAGTTATAACAATATCAAACTCAAATACAAGAAGCTGAAAAGCAATCTTGAATCTGAGATTGATCTTCTGAAAATAGAACTTGTTGAGCAAAAAGAAATAAATCTGAAAATCAAAAATGACTTTGAAATAACTCAACAAGAATCTGAATCTGAGACTAAGTCATGTGAAAATATTTTAGAAAAATATGACTCTAGCTTTCAGAGATTTCTCACTAAGAGCATAGACAGAAGCAAGATGGCTTCTATGATCTATGGTGTTAGTGGAAACAACAGAAGAGGTATTGGATATGAATCTTCATCTGGAAGCAATCCAAAACCTGTTGACAAACTTTTCATCAAGAAGACGCCTCTGTATTCTCAATTTAAATTCGGTCACTTGAATGACATTAAACACACAAGCTCTGAGAAGAATACTTATGTGTTTAAACCCAAGGCAAGTCAGAATAAACATTATGTTGAAAAACAGAAGTTTAGACAAACCTACAAACCAACTAACCCCAAAGGACCCAAGAAGATCTGGGTACCTAAAAACAAAATAATTCCTGTTGCAGATGTTCTTAGCAGCAAGGTCAGGACACCAATCATGGTACCTGGACTCTGGATGCTCACGACACATGACAGGAGAAAAGTCTATGTTCCAAAGCCTGGAACTTAGATCTGGAGGTGACGTGAAGTTTGGAGGGAACCAGAAGGGCAAGATCATTGGATCTGGCACTATTGGAAATGGTAAACTTCCCTCTATTACTAATGTTTTACTTGTTGAAGGGTTAAAGCATAACTTATTGTCCATAAGTCAATTAAGTGACAATGGTTATGATATTACCTTTAATCAAAAATGTTGTAAAACTATTAGTCAGAAGGATGGCTCTATCCTATTTAGTGGTAAGAGGAAAAACAACATTTATAAAATAAATCTTTCAGAACTTAAAGTTCAAAATGTTAAATGCCTCTTGTCTGTTAATGAAGAGAAATGGGTCTGGCATAGAAGATTGGGCCATATTAATATAAGACGTATATCTCAGATTAATAAACTTAATCTTGTCAGAGGACTCCCTAATCTGAAGTTCACTTCAGATGCTCTTTGTGAAGCATGCCAGAAAGGGAAGTTTTCAAAAACATCTTTCAAATCAAAAAATGTTGTTTCTACTTCTAAACCACTAGAACTACTTCATATTGATCTGTTTGGACCAGTGAAAACTGCATCCATCAGAGGCAAGAAGTATGGATTAGTCATTGTTGATGACTTTAGCAGATGGACATGGGTAAAGTTCTTAAAACACAAGGATGAGTCACATTCTGTGTTCTTTGACTTCTGCAAGCAAGTCCAGAATGAAAAGAATTTCAAAATTATAAAAGTCAGAAGTGATCATGGTGGTGAATTGAAAATAAATATTTTGAAAAATATTTTTCTGAAAATGGCATTGCTCATGATTTTTCCTGTCCTAGAACTCCACAACAGAATGGGGTTGTAGAGAGGAAAAACAGAACTTTGCAAGAAATGGCCAGAACCATGATCAATGAGACAAATCTGGCAAAACATTTTTCGGCAGAAGCAATCAATACAGCATGTTACATTCAGAACAGAGTGTCTGTTAGACCTCTTCTGAAGAAGACTCCTTATGAACTGTGGAAGAACAAAAAGCCCAACATTTCATATTTTCATCCTTTTGGATGTATTTGCTATATGTTAAACACTAAGGAAAATCTGAGCAAGTTTGATTCCAAAGAACAGAAGTGTTTCATGCTTGGATATTCTGAACGCTCTAAAGGCTACAAAGTATACAACACTGTGACACAGATTGTGGAAGAATCCATTCATGTCAGATTTGATGATAAGCTTGGCTCTGAAAAGCCAAAGCAGGTTGATAACTCTGTAGATAGGGAAGTAGTCTTTATTGACTCTGAAGTTCCAGAAGCAGACGAATTTCAAGTGAAGGAACTAGAAGCAACTCCAGATGCTACTCCCTTAACTTCTCAGATGAATAATCTAAACATTTCTGAAGAGTCAACTATCAGAGGATCGTCATCCAGAATTAAAGCTTCTCATCCAGAGGATGTCATTATTGGAAAGAAGGATGATCCCATCAGAACAAGATCCTTTCTAAGATCATCTGAAGCATCGCTATTTGGACTAGTGTCAGAAATTGAACCATCTTCTGTAGAAGAAGCTCTGCAAGACAATGATTGGATTATTGCCATGCAAGAAGAACTAAATCAATTCAGCAGAAATGATGTATGGGATCTAGTTCAAAGACCTCAAGGATTCAATATAATTGGTACAAAATGGGTCTTCAGAAATAAGCTAAATGAGAAAGGAGAAGTTGAGAGGAATAAGGCAAGGCTGGTTGCTCAAGGGTACAGTCAGCAAGAAGGTATTGATTACACTGAGACATATGCTCCAGTGGCAAGGTTAGAATCTATACGCCTTCTTATTTCCTTTGCTGCACAAAATAACATCACTCTGTATCAGATGGATGTTAAAAGTGCCTTTCTTAATGGTATTATAGAAGAAGAAGTTTATGTCCACCAACCTCCTGGTTTTGAAAATGAAAAATTTCCAGATCATGTTTTCAAATTAAAGAAATCTCTATATGGATTAAAACAAGCTCCCAGAGCTTGGTATGAGAGATTGAGCAATTTTCTTCTGGAGAAGAATTTCATCAGAGGCAAAGTGGATACAACTCTATTCTGTAAAACAATTAAGAAAGATCTTCTAATTTGCCAAATTTATGTAGATGATATTATTTTTGGATCAACAAATATTATGCTTGGAAAGGAGTTTGCTACATGTATGCAGGCAGAATTTGAAATGAGCATGATGGGAGAACTCAGATTCTTTCTAGGAATCCAAGTTAATCAAACTCTAGAGTGCACCTACATACATCAGACAAAGTATGTTAAAGAACTTCTGAAGAAATTCAACATGTCTGACAGCAAGCTGGCAAAGACTCCAATGCATCCTACTAGCTCACTTGGCAAAGAAGAGGTAAGTAAGAAAGTAGACCAGAAGCTCTACAGAGGTATGATTGGATCTCTTCTTTATCTTACTGCTTCTAGACCTGACATATTGTTCAGTGTTTGTCTGTGTGCTAGATTCCAATCAGATCCTAGAGAATCACACTTGACAGCTGTCAAGAGGATTCTAAGGTATCTGAAAGGTACTTCTAATGTGGGTTTGTGTTACAGAAAATCTGATGATTTCAAATTAGTTGGATTCTGTGATGCTGACTACGCTAGAGACAGAGTGGAAAGAAAAAGTACTTCTGGAAGTTGTCAATTTCTAGGAAGAAATTTAATCTCCTGGTACAGCAAGAAGCAACCCACAATTGCACTTTCAACCACAGAGGCTGAATACATTGCTGCTGCTGGATGTAGTACGCAGATGCTCTGGATGAAGAGTCAACTAGAAGATTATCAAATTTTTTAAAGTAACATTTCTATCTTTTGTGATAATACTTCTGCTATATGTTTGTCCAAGAATCCCATTTTACATTCTAAGGCAAAACATATAGAAATTAAGCATCATTTCATCAGAGACTATATTCAGAAGGGAATCATAAATTTAGCCTTTGTTGATACAGATCATCAATGGGCAGATATTTTTACAAAACCCCTTGTTGAAGATAGATTCAATTTTATTCTGAAAAATATTGGTATGGATTTTTGTCCAGAATGATATTTATCAGAAGCAAATTGTTACATATGCAAAAATGCTTAAATACTCTGAAGTATTTCTTCTGTTTATTTATTCTATTCTGATCAATATTTCTGATGTGAAACTCTGAACTAACCATCTTTAGAAGATCTGAACGTTGGCTAACGTTTCATTTCTTAAGAGAATTCAGAACAGCATGCAAGTAAACACGTGTCACACAAAATCTGAAGAGGTGGCGTGTACATAACTGAAGAGACGTTTGAGGTGAAGTTTGAATAGTAAGAATCTTGGTTTTCCCCCCAAATTGTCAGAAGCATTTATTGTTTTGAAATGATTTTTATTCTCTTCATTTAATGCTTGCTCAAACGTGCATTTTTTTCTGACTGTTGATGTGCCTAAGTGTTTAGTATAAATACTTGTCTTGTATTCACTTTCACACTTTTCACTCTCTCAGAATTTACATGCATTTTCATCTCCTATTCTCTCTGCATAAAAACCCAAAACCTAAGTGTTTGACTAAGCATTCTTCAATGGCGTCTTCATCATCAACAACTGCTCAGTTCCAATCTACTATGGCTTCTGTGACTTCAGAAAACTTGGGTGTTGCTCCATATTCTCCTCCCAAAAGAACACTTCTAACGCCTGTTGATAAACTAGAAGTTCTGTGTGAATCTATGGTTGAGTTTGATTCTCTGGCAGATAATGGGTTTGAGTTTCGTTCCATAATTAGAGTTCAAGGATGGGTTAAGTACTTTGATACGCTTTTTGGACCAGTTTACCCTCTCCTTGTGAAAGAATTCTGGATTCATGCATCAGTTTATCCCAAGTTCATCTTATCTTTTGTGCTGGGAAAAGAGATTATCATCACAGAGGATCTGATAAGAAGATTGATAGGATATGAAGAAACAGATGGTGTTTCCCACTTGCCAGCTGGGCGTGTGGACATGGATGAGGTTTATGAAGAAGTTATGACTGCTGGTCAAGCTTCTAACAGATTCAAAGATCTGAAGCCTGATTACAAGATCTGGGCCAAGATCTTCATGGGATACATCCACCACAGGAAGTCAACCAATTCTCCAGACTATGTCAATAATGAACAGATCTATTTCATGTATTGCCTTAGTCAGAGTACCAAGGTAGATCTTCCATATATTCTGTTCATGCATCTGTGGAACCATATTAATGCATCTAGAGAATCTGTGAAAGAGAAAGGCCAGAAGATCAGGACTTGGATCCCCTTTGGAAGGTTGATCTCAGATCTTCTTACTCAGAATGGTTTAGTGACTGCTCTGTACGTTGCTGGGGTTATAGAGGAATTAGAGTTTATTATGGGAAAGCCTCTGAACGCTAAAAGTCTTCTGAGACTCAAAATTGTTGATGAACTCACTACAGCTCCCAAGAAGCTGAATATGTCTGAATTGAATAAGAGGGTTCCTGTAGCTGACTTTCCTCTATTCTTTGCTGAAGAACCCATACATATAGTGCTTATGTATATAGAAGAATGCAAGAAGGAAGGAATACCTGTTCCAGCCAATGTGTTTCAGCTAGTTAAACAACCACTACCAAATGCAGGAGAAGAAGAAGAAGCACCACTTCAGAGGAAAAGGACTCAGCCCGTAGAAGAATCTGAACCTGTCCAGAAGAAGGTCAAGATTGCTGAGAAGCCCAAGAAGCTCTTGAAGAGAAAAGATTCTGAAGAAGCTGCCTCTGTACCTACCAAGAGGATTAAAGTAAAAGGTACTAAATCATCTGTAACTTCTGCAAATCTTGTTATTAATGATTCAAATATTAAGTCTGTTCCAAAACCACCTGTTACTCAAACCACTTCTGTTACTGCCCCCAGTTCTGTTTCACCTCAAAAACAAACAACAGGTTCTGTATCAAAACCATCTCAACCCAAAATACACATCAAACACTTTGTTCCACGTCCACAACCATCAGAACAACAACCATCAGAAAAACAAACATCTGTTCAACAACAAACCTCAGAACATCCAGAAAACCAACCAAAAGAAGTTCAACCAGAAAAACCCTCTGACAATCCACCATCAAATAATCCACCTTCTGAACCTATTGCACCTGTTACTTCTGAACCTACAAAAGTAACCTCTGCTCCTGTTTCATCAGAACCACCATCCCAACAATCTGATATTCCTTCAGAACCTACTCACATCCCTGAGATAGAAGTTCTTGATGTCACTCCACTAAAAACAGTGTTTCAAGTATCTTCTACCTCTTGTACACCTACAACATCCTCCAATTCATCTGAATCAGAAATCCACCCAGATTTTCTAATCTCTCCATCTGACAAATACTCTGGGATGAACCAACCTGAACCTGAACCTGAATCAACCATACCTTCTAAAACTCCCATTCCAGACCCTATGCCTCCACCTGCACCATCATCTGAGATGTTAATCCCCAATTTCAACCCAACATCTTCAATGTCTTGTGCCCAAGTTTCTTCTCTTTATCATAATCTATCTTATGGTTTCAAACTGAAAGATTTTTATGATAGAGTTGAACCTTCTGAACCCCTCCACTCTCTGAAACCAAAACTCAGACAGGCTCTTCCATCTGTGATTCTTTCATATATTCAATCAATGAACAATGTAGGATCCTTAGCAACAATATCTGCTACATCTGGTAAAGCTGTTGTTTCAGCTCTGCAACCTGCATCTGATAACACAGTTGCATCTGCTGAATCACCAAACTCTGCTTTCATACCATACTCTAATGAACCCTTTGATGATGTTTACCCTCGCACAAGACCAAAACCTCATTTGCTTAATGCTTTAAACAGATCCCTACCTCAAAAACCAGAAATTCCTTTCTTTCCATATTATCCGCCTCCTCTGATTTCCATCCAAAAATCACTTTTTCCACCAACTCCCAAACCTAAACATATAACTCTGGAAACCTTGCTTAAACCACAGCCCAGACTTAATATTGATCATTTATTTCAAACCTTTTTGCAAGAAATTCAGATGTCTTTAGGTACTGTTCAGAAGAAATGCTCTGAAACAATGGATGCAAATGAATCTGACATCATCTGGAAAGGATTCATCAATAGATTCAACACTGTAACTTCAAATCTGAAGAACGTCTGTTCTGATGATGCAAAGCTCAGAGCTGAAAGGACTCTATTCTGGACTGTCAACAAAACTGAACCTCTGCTTCGTTTAGATGTTCCTCCACCTCCAACAGAATCTACTGCCAATGCATTGACTATGACTCTGGTAGAACCCTCTTCAGGATCTACAGAACCAATGGCAATTGACTCTGTTCAGGCTGCAGAACCTCCACCTTCTTCATCTGAGATAAAGACAGAGCATCCAGACTTTGAAGACAAGATTGCTGCTCTGGAGGCTGGACAGTCAGAGATAAAATCCTGGATGGCTAAGCAGGATAAGAAGTCTGAGGATATGACAGAATGGATGTCAAAACAAGATGAGAAGAATGAAACTATGACTAAGTGGATGTCCAAGTAAGAGCAATCCTCCTTTGAGATTACAGATCTATTGAAGATGCTTTTGTCCAAACACTCTTAGATTTTTTTTCATTCTAATGTTTTTGCATCTGTTGTTTGCATCTGAACTTTATTGCTATATCTTCTGATGCTTACCTATGTACTCTTGCTCTGTTATTTGAATAAATCAGTTTTCTCCATTGAATTATCTTATTTATTGTTCCTTTTATTTGTCTTTTTTAAAAGTTTTTACTTTTTGCTTATGACAAAAAAGGGGGAGAAAATATAGATCTGAACTGTTTAATATAACTTCACCAGAATGAATCTTCAGACATATCTATTCTATCTAACATTTAACTTGACTATTTCAGAACATTTGATAAGAACACTCTATAAAAGAAACTCTGAGTCTCCCAGATCATTTGTCTTTTATCAAACTCTGAATCTTATATCTGCAAGACATTCTGACCCTAAAATTTATAAGAACAAACAAGATCTAACTCTGAAGATTACTCAAGACAAAAGGGAAGTTTCTATTCCTTTTTCATATTTAACTCAGGGGGAGATTCATCAACTCAGGGGGAGTTATAATTCTTCATGTTCAGTTAAATAAAATTTCTGATACTTTTTGTCATCATCAAAAAGGGGGAGATTGTTAGAACACAGATTGGTTCTTAATAATAACTCTTTGTTTTGATGATAACTGTTAGGAAATTTTATATTTAAGAATTATATACTCTAAAATTTGTTTGAGAGTTTTACTGCAGATTGAAATGAAATTAACTCTCTAGAAGCAAATCTGTTTTGAATACAAGAAGTTATCCTGACTCTGAAGCGCCAGATGCATTTTACAGAAGATCCTGAGCGTAGTCTCCAGAAGGATCTGAAGCAAGAAGCTCCAGAACATTCTGAGTCAGAAGCATTTGAAGCTAGTCAGAAGCATCTGAAGCTGAAGCATCTGAAGCAAAGAAGAATATTGTTTGAAGAGTTTCTCAAAGCATAATTCTACAGAAGTTTCTTAAAGTACCAACGCTGCCAAGTACTGAAGTTTTGTGTCAAATAGGCTCTGATGATCAACACGCTGAAAGCACACATGCTGCAGAAGACTCTGATATAGAAAAGTTCTGAATATCATTAGAAGACTCTGATCCATTCAGACTCTGAAGAACTTGCTGAAAACTGAAGAAGAAATATTCAAGAATATATCCGTTGGAGTAAATCAACGTCTCTTTCCTTATTTGTGCTAGACACAATTACATAGACAAAAAGGATTTTTCTGTGTTATCTACTTTAAGGAAAGGTCACTTGATGTGAAGACAAAAAGGCTCAGACCTTTTTGGGACTCTCTTTTCAACGCTCAGCATCCTTGGATCAGCTACCTATAAAAGGAGAACTCCACCACATTCTTCAGTTACATAATTTACTGAAAAGAAATCATATTATTCTAAGCTCTCATTATTTCATATTCTTCTTAGAATCTTTTGTACTTAAACTTAAGAGAAAAATCACTGTTGTGATAAAAGCTTTATAGAAGCATTAATACTCTTGTATTTAATTTACATTGATTGTAAAGGTTATTCCTTAAGAGGATTCAGTTGGAATCAGTAGCTCTTGAGAAGACTAAGAACAGTTGTTCTTAGGTGTTACTATTGTAATCAGTTTGATTTAATAGTGGATTAAGTCCTCGTTGAGAAAGGCAAATCACTCTAGGAAGGGTGGACTGGAGTAGTTGTTTAAACGAACCAGGATAAAAATAATTGTGTGATTATTTTTTTTTAAGTCTTAATATTTCATACTTATTCAACCCCCCCTTCTAAGTATTATCTCACCTTCAGTTGGTTTTTTATTAGAGTGCTCGCCAAGGATTGTGGCCCTTGTGCCTACGTATCCTCACTTAAAAGAAGTGAAGAATCAGAGCTCCGTAGTTTGGAGGCTTGTGAAATGGTTGTTTGTTGGCTGATTTTATACCTTGAAAAAGGGTTTTCGGATTGATGTATTAAGGCGAAAAGAAGTTTGATGAGTTGATGTTATTTTTTAGGTTTTTTGAGAAGAAATTATTTTTGATTAGGATCACACTAAAGACTTTAGATAAAGATGAATGTCTCAAATAACCAAGTCAAGCGTCTTGTAGTCAAAGCATTCGGAACGAGTGTAGGAGAGTTCCATTCTCATTCCTTCTCCACCACTTTAAAGCTCGTGGCATGTAAACCTAATCGTATATTTATTGTTTTTTTTGGATTTTTTATCAGAAAAATACCACTTGATGTTGGATCAAGGGTTTTATTGTATGTAAAAGATATTTGAAGTGATGCGAACAAGGTCGATAGCGACGCACAAGGCAATCGACTTACAAGGGTGAAAATGGCTCGATAAAATCGAGAGTTTATTTTTGAAAATAGTTTTTTGAACCAAAAGTCAAAAATGACCATAACAATACCCATATACAAAGGCCATACAACCACATCGAATTTGTCGGCTTGAAAAAACACAAGACATGAAAAAAAACATGAAATGCATCAAGAGTTCTCCGTGCGAACTCCTTGAAAAATATTTAAAATAAAATAAAAACTAAGGGAAGTTCGCTGTACGAACCCTGCAACGAAGTTGCCCCGAAAACAATAAGAAGTTCGTTGTGCGAACTTCCCAGCGAACGTGCACTATTCACAAACAGAGGCGAAAGACACTGAAGCTCGCTGTGTGAACCTTGCAGCGAAGCTGCCCAGAAAAAACAGCAAGAAGTTCTCTATGCGAACAACTCGCTGGCTAAAAACAAAGGAAAAATGGCATTTTGAGTGCCACGAACTGATGTTCACTAGGCGAAGGAGATGTCCGTAGTGCGAACATGACAGGAAAATGAGTATTAACTCATTTCACTATGAGGACTACACTATGTTTTTTTTTCCTTTTTTTCTTACTTTCTACAACACTTCTTGGTCTCTCTGAGACCTTATTACAACATATAACACAAACATCACTTAAAAATAAAACATGCAAAATGTAAAGAGATGAGAGTTTGAGAGGAAGGATACCCAAGAGATACTATCTTCCTTCACCAATGGCTTTTGTTGGGTGTGCTTTATGGTTCACCTCCTTCTTCTGGTTTTCTAACACTCTTTTGTTCTCTCAATGGTTAGTGAATGCTCTCAATGTTTCTCTCCTTTTTTATGTTTTTTCTTTCAATGTTTCTCTTGTGCTTTTCTCACTCTATATTTTTCTGGTTTTTCTCTCTATCTCTTGCTCTACATATGCCTCCCCCTTTTTGCTATTGCTCCTTTTCCTTTTAAGCTCAGCACATTAGGGTTTTCCCTCCTTTCAAAACTTCATATTTTTACTTGGAAATGTCTAATGCCACTTTCTTCATGTCCCTCTATTTCTTTCCATTTTCATGTGTGCTGCGATGCTGTATTTTGCTGCTGCACTTTGCCTAGCCTGCCTTTTTTCTGCTGCACCTTGCATTGCTCTCAAATCTTGTACCCATTTGTTGGCTTGTGCTTGGACTACCCTTGTGGTCAATGTTACTACCTTTGACAGAAGTTTTAAATTCTGATATTTGATGTGTAGATGCATCACCATGAGTTTATCCCTTTGGTTTTGTGACATGAATTGTTTGGCTACGAGGCAAATTGTCACTTCTACATGGGACAGTTTTTTATCACATTAAAATGGCCCATGACTAAGCATGCATAGTTTTGATCTTGACATGTTCCAATGTTAATTTTTATGTTAATTATTTTCCTTGGATGTTTGTAGGCATAATGAAGAACATGTGGACTTAATGGGGCATGAAGGGTACCATAGCATGAAGTTGGTTAGAAACTTGAATTAAGATTATAAGAAACTTAATTTTCTAAGCATTACTTAGGGTTTGGAAACTCTGTAACAAATGTGATATTCTTGCAACGTCATGAAATTTCCCTTTGTAACATTCTTGAATATAATCTTGAATTCATGAATCTTGAATTTGGAATGATGGATCTCCCTTATGCCATTGAATTTGAAGTGGATGAAGTCTTGAATTATGAACTTGTGATCTTGACTTATGCCTTGCAAATTTGAATTCCACTTGAACATAGAATTTGAAACAAAGTTGGATAAAGAAATCTTGAATTAGGCTTTGCACTTCATGTTCATTAGGAATATTGATCTTGAATATCTTAATATTCTTCAAGTAACTTCTCCTTGAAGGAATCTACATGAGTAGACTTTCCAACTTGAACCAAACCTTAGATGATGAACCTTTTCTTCCATGTAGCCCATGATAGGTAATTTCTCTTATTTGAAATGGAAAACAATGAACCGACCCAATCCTTACCTTGTGAACCCACATGCTCGATATGCAATAGAATGATGTATGATATGACGAACGTATGATATGAAAGGCTATGGTGAAAATGAGGGTGTGACAGGATAAAATGAAAAACCAAAAGATCCACTCTGGTGGGGATAACACGAAAATCTCCTGAGTAAAACATCATCTGCCGAAAAGACAACTGAGACTAAAGGTATCAAACCTGGATTATGCTTCAGATGCATATGTTTGAAAATGGCTTAATGCTCCATACTAAATGGAAATGCTACGCATTTAGGAGGATGCTATGGAAATGCAAATGCAAAGGAATACAACTCGCAGGAGTGCTGAAAATACCAACAACCATCTCTGCTAAGGAATACGCCCTGGATGGCTCTCCGAAAAACTTTACCCTGCTGGGGAAAACACCAAAACTCCACTCAGTTGGGAATTAAGACTAAAAATCCGCCCTGCTGGGGACATACAAGTAACAATCCACCCTACTAGGGATTTACAAATAACAATTCACTCTGCTGGGGATATCAGAGACTTCTACTGGGAACTCCACTCTATTGGGGAATAAATAAGCTCTGCTTAAACATCTGCCCTGAGGACAATGAGAATACCATCTGTTAGGAGCTCGTCCCGAAAACTGATCCAGAAAAAATGCCAATGATCGTTGGACTTTGTTGGAGACATCAATCTGTCGTTGATATACTTGTCGAGGGAACTAGCACTAAACTCTACTTGGGGAAGAAATTCACGAATACTGATCTTGTCGGGGAGAGACACCAGAGTGTCGACTCTGTTGGGGGAGGACGTCAAGGACGTTCCCTCTGCTGGAGAGTAACACTGAATTGAAACTTACCCTGTCGCCGAGGGAATATCCTTCA
This sequence comes from Lathyrus sativus, assembly GCA_963859935.3. NCBI lineage: Eukaryota > Viridiplantae > Streptophyta > Magnoliopsida > Fabales > Fabaceae > Lathyrus > Lathyrus sativus. Next base: position 211,834,153 of record OZ012739.1, on the reverse strand, counting down.
ACCTTACTTTGCTAAATATGCTGAGAATAAATCCACCCTGTTGAGGATTAGCCTCTTTGGGGAGACAGAAATTCTGCTCCGCTGGAGATACGCGACATCTCTGCTGGTGACAGTCCTTCTGATTTGATAATAGGATTATGTGGGGAAGACAAAACCTCTGTTGTGGGGAAACAAAATCTTCATTGAACAAAATGTCGGCAATAAAAGGCCTATAAATAGGCGAATTACAATTTAGATGCAATTCCTGAAAAGAGGTAATTATGTAAAAAGCAAAAAGAATATATACAAATGTCGGCAATGTGGAAACAGACAAGCACCATGTGTCGATTCAGCTATGACATGTATGTCTTCGATGTTCCCCCTGTTTTGTAACACCCCGCTCCCCAAAATAAAATAAATAACAATTTAAATCAAATTAAAATCAGAGTCATCGCAACACAACATGATGTCACAGAAGAAACTCAACAAACCTTTCATTAACTGGATTTTCAACAACTAAGCAGCGGAAATATATACATATATTCACGTCATATACATAAATGTCATATTCATCATATACGGCCAACGCCCAAATTATACAAGATATATATATATATATATATATATATATATATATATATATATATATATATATATATATATATATATATATATATATATATATATATATATATATATATATATATATATATATATATATATATATATATATATATATATATATATATATATATATATATATATATATATATATATATATATATATATATATATATATATATATATATATATATCCACCACCAGGATTCAACAAAACATGATATGCCACACACATAAACATCTTTCATCATATAGCAATCCGGACCTACTGTCCCACACCAACACAGCACACAAACAATGCAACATATGCAACTCGATACAATGATATGCGGTACCGACTCAAACTCAGGATAAATCGCATACACTCCATCCGAGCAACGATCTATCCCTACGACGCTCCTCCTGAGCCCATATAATCAATCTCAGGATAGATCGCATACACTCCATCTGAGCAACGATCTATCCCTACCACGCTCCTCCTGAGCCCATATAATCAATCTCAGGATAGATCGCATACACTCCATCTGAGCAACGATCTATCCCTACCACACTCCCCATTTGGAGCACGGGTGAATCACATACGCCTCATCTGAGCAATGATTCAAATCCCGTCCACGCTCCCCATTTGGAGCACGGGTGAATCACATACGCCCCATCTGTGAAATGATTCAAATCCCTTCTACGCTCCCCATTTGGAGCACGGGTGAATCGCATACGCCCCATCTGAGCAACTATTCAATCCCGTCAACATGCTATGCATACACCAAGGCATCACACCCAACATCAAGCACACTAGGTGCACGCGATCCTCCCGATCACATCACCATACATCATATATATATATATATACACACGCACACACACACACCAATCAATAAAACACAAGCACACTAAGTGCACACGATTCTCCTGATCACATTTATACATTACACCTATATATATCTCACACATCACCAAACATCATATATATTACACAACAAATAAACACAAGCACACTAAGTGCACACGATCCTCTTGATCACCACACCAAACATCATATATATTACACAACAAATAACACATGCACACTAAGTGTACACGATCGTCCTGATCACCTCACCACACATCATACATACACATTGCTCATCAACCAATTATTTTATTTAAAGTTACACGATCCCCCTGATCCCATCACCATACTCCATACATATCTCACACACCAATTTAATTAAACAATGTCTCTCCGACATATTGGATATAAAAATATTTGGCAAATAATTACATTATCTATACTATGTTATAGATCTATTCATTAGCTTTCCAACACTTCGAACAGGGACTAAAATTGACTTACGGATTAAAAGTTATGACCGAAATTGTCGGAATAGAAATTTCCAGTTTTCAGTTGTCAAACAGCATGCAATCGATTGTTGTACTAGTGCAATCGATTGCTTGACCCAATTTTTCACATTTTAGCCACTGTTTTGATGTGCAATCGATTGCTCACATGGTGCAATCGATTGCTTACTGTATGTCTTCGAAAAATTATGCAGAAAATGGTATTTTTCACCAACCCTTCCCTCTTTGCTACCAAAATCAATCCCCACATGTTAGGGTATTTACCAAACTCGAAAATCCACTAAATCATGAGTGGTCTATGGGTTTTCTTCCTATATAAACTTCTACTCATTCATCTATCCTCTGCCCTATGATTACTACAACTATCACACACTACTCTAACCATTTTCTCCCTTAAACTTTCTCTCCGGAACCAATATTCTACAACTTAGTTACAAAGTCTATTCTCAATTCTCCCCGATAACACCTCAGCTCTACTAATTAAATCGATTTCGGCTTAAAATATCCAACTACTCGAAATCTCTAAAACATCCATACAATTGCTCTACAATCACATGCAACAAGCTTAGGATACCAGCAACATATCAGAATCACAACAGCACATCAAACAACTCGAAACCCATAAATCACCCGAACAATCCCTCTACCAACACATGCAACAGGTTCATCATGCTAACAACAAATTCAGAATTCAACAACATATCAAACAACTCGAAACCCTCAAATCATCCAAAAAATTCACATGCAAGGGTTTTAACACGTCAGCAACAACTCAGAATCACAACAATATATCGATTAAATTCATCAAAACCTATGGGGTTATGGAAATCCCCTTCTACCTAGAATTCATTCAAATACCAATTGACTCGTTTCTCCCCCTCCCCCCCCCCCCCCCTTTACCTTGATAACTCGATCAAGCTGTAGAAACTCTTGAAGAATCGATAATCTAAGCTTTTCTTCTCTTCCTCCTTGATTCTTCCCTTCAATCTTGTTCCAATTGACCTTGTGCTTCTCCTTCCAATTTTCCTCTTTGATCGTGTTCTCCTCTTTCCTCTTCTCTTCACCGTGTTTTCTCATCTTTTTCTCCTTCTTTCCCCAAACAGCCCCTAAGACCCCTCATTCCAATTTCTTTTATTCCATTTTATTAATAATAATAATAATAATAATAATATTAATAATAATAATAACACTAATAATAATATTAATAATATTACTATTATTCATTAAATTTCCATTTTCGTCAACTTAAGGTCCGAAATTATCGATTAATCTCCAACTTAAGGGCTACACGCTAACGCACTCCACCACACCCCCACACAGAAGGCACACCGAAAATAAAATAACACACAAAAACTAGATAATTAAAATGGGCGTTACAACTCTCCCCCACTTTAATTATTTTCGTCCTCGAAAATTACCTAATGGAAACAATCTGGATACGCATCCCGCATCCTGCTTTCCAATTCCCAGGTCACACTGCCTCTTGCAGCACCTCCCAAACCACTTTCACCAAGGATATCTCCTTCCCTCGGAGTTGTTTCTCGTTCATCATTCCGAACTAGCAACGCCTCAACAATCAAATTATTTCTCACTTGAACATCATTCATCTGAATCACCATATTCCTTCAACGGAGACACATGAAACACACCATGCCAATTCATAAGCGACAGTGGCAAAACAGTCTAACATGCTACTTCTCCCACGCTTTCGCTGCGTCACCCTGATACAAATCACATAACACAGTGCGAGTTTCTGAGACTTCAAAGCTTGACCAACTCCGGTCACCGGCGTAACTCTCAAAACACATTTTTTTTCTTGGATCCCCTTGACCTTCTCAGCCGTCTCATGCACACTTCTCATATCGGAGCACCACACTCTCGCTCGAATCATTCCAACACAAGGGAGTCCTACACCTCCTATCACACAAAGCCTCATGCAGCGCCATTCAGATACTAGAATGGTAACCGTTATTGTAGGTAACTCAATTAGCGGTAATTAGCCATCCCACGATCCACCTTGGCCCAACATACAAGCTCTCCACCAATCTTCTAAAGACTGAATAGTTCTTTCTCTCTCTGTCCATCCTTCCACGGATGATAGGCAGAGTTCAACTTCAACATGGTACCTAAAGCGTCTGCAAACTCTCCCAAAATCTCGATGAAAACTCAAATTCCCATTTGGCACAATATTTGACGACATCTCATACAACTTCACAACTTCATCGATATATATCTCAGTCAGCTTCAACATAGGCTGATTAATCCTCATTGGTAAGAAAATAGCCAATCTAGACAATTTATCCAAAATCACCCAACTAGAATCATATCCCTTAAATTGTTCGGAAAACCCAACACAAAATCCATGTAACTACTACCCAATTTCCACTCTGGAAGATTCAACGGCTGCATCAGACTCAACAGTTTCTGATGTTCAATCTTTGACTTCCGACAATTCTAACCAGCATATATAAACTCAACCACTTCTCTCTCCGTCTATAGCCATCAAAATAATTTCCTCAAGTCCGGTTACCTCTTCATAGCACCGGGATGGATGCTTTATCTACCTCAATGTACTTCTTCAAGAGTACCCTTACTCCACCCATCAATATCTGGAACACAATTCCATCACGACATATCATCGTATCATTTCTACTAATCCGAAAATCAACTCTTCGACTTTGATTCGTCAAATCTAACTAATCTACCAACTCAACCCAGAGTTCCGACCTTCTCGTATCTTCTCAAGAATACCACTAGTAAAGTCCAACATACAAGCTCAACTCCATAAGAAGTCTCTTCACAGACCAAACTCATGTCACAAAATTGCTCAAGCAGTTCTAACTCCTCTCACAACCATCATCGGTATATGCCAAGATTTCCAAATCAATGCATCAGCTACCACGTCCACTTTAGCCGAATGGTAATTCAACCCAAAACCATAATCCTTCCGAAATCCCAATTATTTTCTCTACCTCATTTCAACAGTTTCAAATCAAAGAAACACCTTAAGCTCTTAATATCACCAAACACCTCAATCTCAGACTAAACGATTGAAGCCTCTAAACTCCGGCACAACCACAACAGCATCCAACTCTAAATCACTTGTCAAATTATTCTTCTTATATACTTCAAGTTGCCGTAAAGCATAACTAAAACTCGCCGAAGATGCACTTAACATATCTCCTAGTCATATCAACAAGGCATCACGACACACAACAACTAGTCTTGTCGGGTTCGGCAAAAATCAACACACGAGCTGTTAACAGCTCTCCCAAACTCTTTGAAACCCTCTTCGGAGTGGCATGTAACTGCTTCTTCTCCAACACTAATAACTCAATTTCCCAATGCTCAACATAATCCTCTATACTCTTCGAATATATCAAAATATCATCGGTTAACACCATCGTTGCCTCGCTCAAATAAGTATGGAAAATCCCATGCCAAACGGACACTCAATTCGTGAGCTATGGCGGAAACCCGAACCACACTTTCCGCCCTTACTACAACATCCAAACATATTCCATCAATAAATAACTTAATTCCATGTCATTACTTCACCATCACCTAGAGCATTGTAATAGCTTCTCGCGCTCCGAATCGTGCGTCCTTCCGAGTTACGATTCTCCCATTACGTCAAAAATACGACAATAACATTTTCGCACTCGAAAGGCCATTTAACACACCTTCAACTCTTGAAATGTTTAAAGGTCTAATTATATCAATATCATATTCCACATCTTACTTTCTTTAGCATTCACCAAGAGTCACCATCTACCCTTTACATACTCGACCTTACATTATGTTACTGTAGCACACACACCAGACACAAGTCGCAAAACTACTCTCTCAAATTAATTTCTTGACCATCCGAACAGACATACAATACGGAGCTCTCAATATCGGGCTAGTTTTCGCAACTAAGTTGATCACAACTCCACTTTACGTCCCGACTGTATATCACTGTCTTGTCAGGATAACTTCTAGACAACCACACTTAGTCGGCAACCCGTCAACTTCCCCACTTTCATTATAACTCGAAAATTTCCATCAAAGTTAAACATCCCAACACTGTCCTGCACCGACTCACCAAAATAATTCTTAAGCACTTAACTCAAGACGATTCACTGCTCATGCCATCTAAGCTTGCAAGACACGTCTATCCCATCCAACACAATCCCAACTACTATTAACAAGAGATTAAGGGTGATCAGTTCCTCAATTTGTCAATAGACAGCCGAAAATCATGTTGGGGCATAAACCATCTTTACCAAACTATAAGAGCGTTCCACCATACATCGAACTACAACTCCACACTTACAGCATCCTAGAGAAGCACAAGATTCTCCCCCACTTGAATCATTCCCACTTCTACAGAAAAAGGTTAGACAACCAACATGTACCGATAGTGTTTTCACACACATGTCACATACAAGGGAACAAACAACATTAGACAACTTGGCCGGACAGACCGACCTGCTCTGATACCAACTTGTAACACCCCGCTCCCCAAAATAAAATAAATAGCAATTTAAATCAAATTAAAATCAGAGTCATCACAACACAACGGGATGTCACAGAAGAAACTCGACAAACCTTTCATTAACTGGATTTTCAACAAGTAAGCAGCAGAAATATATACATATATTCACGTTATATACATAAACGTCATATTCATCATATACGACCAATGCCTAAATTATACAATATATATATATATATATATATATATATATATATATATATATATATATATATATATATATATATATATATATATATATATATATATATATATATATATATATCCACCACCAGGATTCAACAAAACATGATACGCCACAGGGGCACACAAAATCGTCAGATAAACAAATAAACATAAAACTCCCCAAAGCCCCCGATGTTACGTATCAGAGCATCCCTACGACTCGCCACAATCCAAAGAAGCACAGACCACAACAAAAGCAAGGGGTGAGAAATCACGATCAACATATAACGGTATTAATGTACATGAATAAAAGGCAGATAACACATAAACATATTTCATCATACAGCAATCCAGACCTACTGTCCCACACCAACACAGCACACAAACAATGCAACATATGCAACTCGACCCAATGATATGCGGTACCGACTCAAACTCAGGATAGATCACATACACTCCATCCGAGCAACGATCTATCCCTACCACGCTCCTCCTGAGCCCATATAATCAATCTCAAGATAGATCGCATACACTCCATCTGAGCAACGATCTATCCCTACCACGCTCCTCCTGAGCCCATATAATCAATCTCAGGATAGATCGCATACACTCCATCTGAGCAACGATCTATCCCTACCACGCTTCCCATTTGGAGCACGGGTGAATCACATACGCCCCATCTGAGCAATGATTCAAATCCCGTCCACGCTTCCCATTTGGAGCACAGGTGAATCGCATACGCCCCCATCTGAGCAACGATTCAATCCCGTCAACATGCTATGCAGACACCAAGGCATCACACCCAACATCAAGCACACTAGGTGCACACGATCCTCCTGATCACATCACCATACATCATATATATATATATATATATATATATATATATATATATATATATATATATATATATATATATATATATATATATATATATATATATATATATATATATATATATATATATATATATATATATATATATATATATATATATATATATATATATATATATATATATATATATATATATATATATATATATATATATATATATATATATATATATATATATATATATATATATATATATATATAAACATATATATATATATATATATATATATATATATATATATATATATATATATATATATATATATATATATATATATATATATATATATATATATATATATATATATATATATATATATATATATATATATATATATATATATATATATATATATATATATATATATATATATATATATATATATATATATATATATATATATATATATATATATATATATATATATATATATATATATAACACCAATCAATTAAACACAAGCACACTAAGTGCACACGATTCTCCCGATCACATTTATACATTACACCTATATATATATATATCTCACACATCACCAAACATCATATATATTACACAACAAATAAACACAAGCACACTAAGTGCACACGATCCTCTTGATCACCTCACCAAACATCATATATATTACACAACAAATAACGCAAGCACACTAAGTGCACACGATCGTCCTGAATACCTCACCACACATCATACATACATATTGCTCATCAACCAATTATTCTATTTAAAGTTACATGATCCCCCTGATCCCATCACCATACTCCATAAATATCTCACACGCTAATTTAATTAAACAATGACTCCCCGACATATTGGATATAAAAATATTTGGCAACTAATTATATTACCTAAACTATGTTATAGATCTATTCATTAGCTTTCTAATGCTTCAAACGGGGACTAAAACCGACTTACGGATTAAAAGTTATGACCAAAATCGTCGGAATAGAAATTTCCAGTTTTCAGCTGTCAAACAGCATGCAATCGATTGTTGTACTAGTGCAATCGATTGCTTGACCCAACTTTTCACATTTTAGCCACTGTTTTGATGTGCAATTGATTGCTCACTTGGTGCAATCGATTGTTTAATGTATGTCTTCAAAAAATTATGTAGAAAATGGTACTTTTCACCAACCCTTCCCTCTTTGCTACCAAAATCAATCCCCACATGTTAGGGTATTTACCAAACTCGAAAATCCACTAAATCATGAGTGTTCTATGGGTTTTCTTCCTATATAAACTTCTACTCATTCATCTATCCTCTGCCCTATCATTACTACAACTATCACACACTACTCTAACCATTTTCTCCCTTAAACTTTCTCTCCGGAACCAATATTCTACGACTTGGTTACAAAGTCTATTCTCAATTCTCCCCGATAACACCTCAGCTCTACTAATTAAATCGATTTCGGCTTAAAATAGCCAACTACTTGAATCTCCAAAACATCCACACAATTTCTCTACAATCACATGCAACAAGCTCAACATACCAGCAAGATATCAGAATCACAACAGCACATCAAAAAACTCGAAACCCCCAAATCACCCGAACAATCCCTCTACCAACACATGCAACAGGTTCATCATGCTAACAACAAATTCAGAATTCAACAACACATCAAACAACTCGAAACCCCCAAATCATCCAAACAATTCACATGCAAGGGTTTTAACACATCAGCAATAACTCAGAATCACAACAATATATCGATTAAATTCATCAAAACCTATGGGGTTAGGGAAATCCCCTTCTACCTAGAATTCATGCAAATACCAATTGACCCATTTCTCCCCCCTTTACCTGGATAACTCGATCAAGCTGTAGAAACTCTTGAAGAATCGATAATCTAAGCTCTTCTTCTCTTCCTCCTTGATTCTTCCCTTCAATCTTGTTCCAATTGACCTTGTGCTTCTCCTTCCAATTTTCCTCTTTGACCGTGTTATCCTCTTTCCTCTTCTCTTCACCGTGTTTTCTCATCTTTTTCTCCTTCTTTCTCCAAACAGCCCCTAAGACCCCTCATTCCAATTTCTTTTATTCTATTTTATTAATAATAATAATATTATTAATAATAATAATAACAAAATAATAATATTAATAATAATAATATTAATAATATTACTATTATTCATTAAATTACCATTATCATTAATAATTTTATTATTAATCTTAAGGTCCAAAATTATCGATTAATCTCCAATTTAAGGGATACACGCTAACACACTCCACCACACCCCCACACAGAAGGCACACCGAAAATAAAATAACACACAAAAACTAGATAATTAAAATGGGCGTTACATATTTCGCCTTCTGAAAAGACTGATTGAGATGATTCTTTTCCTTCGGGATAACCATGTATCAACTAAGTTCACAGATCGAACGCATACCGCAGTCGTTTGCTTTTAAATCCCTAACTTTTGCCTGGATCGCCCTTTCGGGTTTTCAATCCACCGGGATACCCATTTTTGCCAAAGTTGCCTTTTCAGATTATCAATTTTGTGTGTTCATTCTTTTTCTTTTTATCCCTAATTTTTTCCTGAACCTTTCCTTTTTATGGTTCGCCTGGATGCCCCATTTTTGCCTGGACTTTTTCTTTTTCTGTCCAGCGGGTCTCTTTTAAGCAAAACATTTTTTAACTAAGTCTACGTTCACAGGGGACGAAGAATCTTCCCCATCCATGGTTGATAGTAACAAGACTCCACCAGAGAAAACCTTTCTTACCATATGTGGACCTTCATAGTTGGGAGTTCATTTGCCCCTGCAATCTGTCTGAGGAGGAAGGATCTTTTTCAACACCAAATCACCTGTCTGGAAGCACCGAGGACGCACTTTCTGATCAAAGGATTTCTTCATCCTACTCTGGTACAACCGGCCATGAGCAATGGCTGCCAATCTCTTCTCGTTAATCAAGCTCAGCTAATTCAACCTGGTCTGCACCCATTTAGCTTCGTCAAGCTTCACATCAGACAATACCCTCAAAGAAGGAATCTCAACTTCTAATGGTATGACTGCTTCTGTATCATACACTAGTGAGAAAGGAGTTGCCCCGGTTGACGTACGTACCGAAGTACAATAATCGTGTAGAGAAAAGGGCAACATCCCGTGCCAATCCTTATAGGTTACAACCATCTTCTGCACAATCTTCTTGATATTCTTGTTAGCTGCCTCAACAGCGCCATTCATCTCCAGACAATATGGAGAAGAGTTGTGATGCTCAATCTTGAAACTCTGGAACAGTTCCTTCATCATCTTATTATTCAAATTTGAACCATTATAAGTAATGATTCTCTCTGAAATTCCATAACGACAAATGATGTCCTTCTTTATGAATCGGGCGACCACCTGTTTCGTGACATTGGCAAAGGAAGCTGCTTCTGCCTACTTTGTAAAGTAATCAATCGCCACCAGAATGAAGCGATAACCATTGGAAGCAGTCGGCTCGATCTTTCCAATCATATCGATGCCCCCACATAGCAAAGGGCCAAGGAGATGTTAACAAACTCAGAGGGGTCGGTGGTATATGTACCTTATCAGCATAAATTTGGAATTTATGGCATTTTCTGGCGTATTTGAAGCAATCGGATTCCATAGTCATCCAATAATACCCAGCTCTCAACAGTTTCCTGGCCATTGCATGTCCACCGGAATGAGTATCAAAAGAACCCTCATGGACCTCCTCCATCAACAAGTTTGCTTCATGTTCGTCAACACAGTATAACAAGACCATGTCAAAGTTTCTCCTATATAACACCTCATCCTTTTTCAGATGAAAATTATCGGCTAACCTCCTCAAAGTCTTCTTATCTTTACTGGACCCCCCAGATGGATACTCTTGAGCCTTGAGAAAATGCTTGATATCAAAATACCAAGGCTTTCCATCTAATACCTTCTCAATAGAAAACACAAAAGTGGATCTATCAAGACGCATAATGGTGATAGCTAGAGCTTCATTCTAGTAATTCACTTTGTACATCGATGATAACATGGCCAAGGCGTCTGCCATCTGATTCTCAGCCCTAGGCACATGATGGAACTTGAACTTAAATTTATCAAAGAATGACAACAGTCTCCTTACGTAATTCTTGTATGGCACCGGGTTGGCCTGACTAGTTTCCCAATCTCCTTTGATTTGATTCACGACTAGCGTTGAATCACCATACACATTAAGATTCTTGATCTACAGATCAATGGCCTCTTCTAAGCCAATAATGCATGCTTCGTACTCGGCTTCATTATTGGTGCAGACGAATGTCAATCGGGCAGTGAACGGTATGGGAGAACCGTGAGGAGTTGTAATGATTGCACCAATTCCATTACCGTATCAATTAACACCTCCGTCGAAAACCAATTTCCACTGAGACCCAATCTTAGAACCTGTTGCTTCCGCGAAAATAAGGTGCCGGCAAAACAGAAGAGTCGCCACCTTTCGTTATTTATCCCTCGGAACGGGAAAGGAAACGATCGGAAAAACCTGACGAAAAGGTATAAGACAAGGTCATTGCAACCATTGTCTGGGTTCGGGAGTCGGTTACGCAAGGGGAAGGTATTAGCACCCCTCACGTCCATCGTACTCGATGGGATCCACGCTTGTTGTGTTTATCTGACGGGTTTGTTTTTATCTATCTACCTATCAAGGCTGGCTTAAAAAGAAAAGAAAATGACTCGGCAAAGCGTCGCGCTTTATGCCTATGTATTCTCATCAGAGAATGAGAAATCAGAGTCAACGTAGTTCGACTAACTACGGGTGATGGGGGAAGGTGGCTTGCCAATACATCAGTATTGTGCCTACGTACTCTCAATGGATATGGGAGATCAGAGCTTACGTAGTTCGGGATAATACGGATTACGAGAATTCAGATTCATCTGTTTTATCGAGTAGGGTTAACAAACAGTTCCAGCAGTTTGGTGTACGCAGCTCGACCCTTGGAGACTTAGGCGTTACCGTTTGCGGTAGAACTGGGAGTTAACGACACTCTTTTCTTCAGAAAAGCTTTCCTTTGAATTACGGGCCCACGGGGAAAAAAGGTTTGAAGTTTGTTTTCTGTCTTTTACGGGAGAACTATTTTTTATGGTTGTTTGCAACTAGCATCGCACTAGAGACTATGACCTGAGAGTGAATGCGTCGTATGTCACCCAAAGGGTGCCATACTAAACATCCAGACTGTTGGAAAGAAACTCTCCAACAATCCTTTCTCAGATAGCTTAAGGCTCGTAACGTACGACATCAGTTAACCTTTATTACTGTATTTTAATTTGTTTTGAGATGAGAAGAGAAAGGGACAACTACGGGGAGACTATCAAGTCCTAATGTTGTCATGCCAAGGATTCATCCTATGGTTGAGGTTTGAAACAGGGAATTCCTAAATGTTATCATGCATAGGTTTCAACCTAAAGTTCTAATCATCACTTCCTTATCAAAGGAAGTGAGATTTGTCAATGATAAACAGAAACAGATAAAGCATCAGCTTAAACAGTAAACAGTAAACGATTGTAAAATGCATGCAATGCAAGTGAGGGAGGAAATGTGTGTGGGGCATCAGCCTCCACAAGCTCATCTCAACCTCAAGCCAGATATGAATAATAGTAATCATACAGAAGAAATGACATGCTATCAAGCAAACACAATAATTGCAATCATACAGAAGAAGTAAAATGCTATCAAGCAAATAACAAACCACATAGGCAAGGGAGCTGGGCTCTACTGAATACCCGCAAGCAAAGCCATACAGTAAAAATACAAGCAGAGGGAGCAACTCAACCTCTAGTGCAATCATGCTCCTAGCTTAAATCAGTCTACATATGAGCTTATTCTAATGCATCAGGCAAATCAAACAAGTCACATCAATACAGTTGCACAGCAAACAAACAGACAGGAAAGAAAGCAGATCAACAGCTCCTACAACTTCACAGCAAAGCAAGTATGACATCAGCTCAGTCCTCAGACTTCAACTGCTCTTCAAGGCTATCATCTTCAATAGCAAGTGTCAACTTGCTTCTTCCAGTTTTCAATACATCAAACATAAGTATCAACTTATTCCCTCTTCTCCAAGCCTCAGCTCCTCAGTCAATTCCACCTTCAGGCTTCACTCCTAACTGCAAGTCTCAACTTAACTCCTTCAGGCTCTCAATGCATCAATATAAGTATCAACTTATCTTTTATTCCTCAAGCCTCAGCTCTTCACTCAATCTCAATTGGATCCTCTTCACAAGTGTCAACTTGGTCTTCAAGCTTCAGCTCTCCCCTCCTTACAAGTATCAACTTGGTCCTCTTCATCTATAAGCTTCAGCTTCAAAAGGTAATCTCCAACCACAAAGAAGTATCAACTCCATCCTTCAATCTTCTTCAAGCAAGGAACTCCATCTTCTAACAAGGAAGAAAGATGCATCTATCAAGAGCAAAGTTTGGATGATTGGTAGCAGAGTGAAGACCAAAGGTCACCACTAAGCCTCCTGTTATCAGAGAAAGGGACCCTCAAAGGTTCTACCAACTTGTAGAGAGCCACACATCCTACCAAAGGAGGGATGAGGCCTTTACAAGGGGACCTTACATCATAGGGAAGAATGGAAGTGATCAACATCATCCATGTTTATGAAGGAAGAGAATCTATCTAGAGCTCTGCCTACAAAACCCTAATCTTAATACCTAATCAATACTACACCAAAAGAAGGGAAGATATTCACACCAAAGCCTCTTCAAGCAATCCAATGCATCTTCAACTTGTCTTCATCATCATCCAAGAACAAGCAAAGCAAAACCCTAATCTAAGGGAACTAAAGAAGTTAATCTAGTTGAATTGGTGCATTAGAATCATCTAAAACTAGCACTTAAACTAAAATCAATCAAAAATAGTAAACTTCATTGAAAATTTATACAAAAATTCCTAAGGGATCCTAATTCGATCATGAATCTACCATACAAAAATCAGAAGTTGAATCACACACCTAGTTGCAAGAATAAAACCTAAACCACAAGGTATCAACCATAAACCCTAAAAATGGAGCTCTTAAAGGTTTCAACCTAAACTACCACTTACATTCATCACAAAAATGTGAGAAAAATCTATGGGGAGCATGCATATCTATGCTAACTACTCACAAAAAACCAAGGCCAAAATCATCATCACATGATCAAACCAAATTCACCAATATCAAGCATCAAACATGATCATTTTAATATCAATTAAAATGTAAAAATTCCCATAAAATCAGAAAATGCATGAAATAATAATATTTTTTATCTAAAAAATACTAGATCTTATCATGAATCCAATGCAAAAAGAATGGGGTCAATTGAATCATTTTTCCATTTTTTATGATTTTATCAAGAACCATGAATAAAATGAAAGAATAAAGAAAATCCAAATAAAATGAACAAGCGCGTGGTGCAGATAGCAATAGAAATCAGTTCATTTTATGGATTGGGCCACAAAGGGGGTGCAGGTATCACTTATATCACAAAGCCCAAAATCAGCAAATAAATGAAACGCATCGTTTCATTAAAGTTCTGAAATCCTTCACAAAATGAGAAGCACGCGTGGCCGTTGGATAAGGTCTTTGGTCCAAGTCAAACCACGATTCAATGGTCCTGGGATCATCTTCCCCAATTCAAACCTCTGCAACTCAGGCCATCTGCGCGCCCAAAGTCACCGCCGGTGACATTCTCCGGTCATCTTCTCACAACCCTAGTTTGCCATAGAGTCCACCATAGGCCACGATTCCTTGATCAAACTTGTCCCAAATTTCACAAGGGACTCAATCATACCATTAATTCACTCTGAAACCTCAAGATTCGCAAGAACCAACTTTCAACCGAAAATGGTAACATCCGTAATTGGTCGCTAATTCTCAAATTAATAATCTGAAAACCTCCCTACACCATTCTACAATGCATCTAACATCCTAATTCCTCTTAATTATAACTAAATCAAGCTGGAGATGGAAAGTTACCAACCTGAAAATTTCGTGTGCACAGAAGTAGCAAGCCTTCAAATCAAGCCCTCTAATGCTCCAGCTCCTTCAGTGAATCACTTCCAAGCTTCTGTATGCAATAGAATTGATTGAAATGGCTTCAATTCTTGGAACCAACTCTGAGTTGCAGATGGAAAAAACTGAGATCAAGAACACCAATCAGCCACGAATTTCCCTTGATTATGATCTGGAATCATTCCCTAACATCCATGGAAGAGATTGCAATCAAGAAAATGGATGGAAAGTGAGTGAAATGATGTAACCGAATTCAGTTGCAAGCAAGAATTTTCCAAACTCAATCTCTGCTCTCTCCTTCAATCATCACCAACCCTGGCCTTGGATCACCTCTACTCAATATATAGAAGACGTATGGATGATCTAGAAACCTCTAGATCCTTCTAAGGAGAAGTTCAATCTCTCATGTCATGAGAATTTCAATCACATGCCATGGTATGCATAGTTCTGCTAACAGCTTGAAATCACACTCATTATCTTCCAATTTCTCCCCTAATGACATTTTGGGTTTGTTTAGCTTGCAAGGGGCCTTGGTCATGCCTTGAATTGTGGTTTGGCAAATGTTACTTAAGATGTAAGTAACTACTTTTCAAAGCAAGTCCACAAATTACACTTCAATTCAAAATTGTGGCTAAACCAATGTTCTTAAAAATATGTTTTAGAATCAAAATTACATATTACATGCCTTGGTTTGGACATGTAGATCACAAATACCAATTTCCATCTTTGGTTCATTTAACTTATACCCTTATTTTAGGTCATTTTTGCAACTTTGGGCTACAAGCAATTCCAACCTCTCATGACCTCTTGACTAGCCTTAAAACATCATTTTGAACAAGTTTGATGTTGAACATTTTCTCATTTGAAGCTTGGAAATGGGAGTTATGGCCTTATGGTTGAAATGACCTATAATCTCCAAATGACCAAAATGCCCTTGACTTGTCAAAGCCATAACTTGGGTTCTACAAATCCTATCAAGGACTTCTAGTACTCTCTAGAAAGCTAAGTGGATAAGGAACACCATTCATGTTGGCCAAAAGTTCATAGGAATCATCCTTCTAGGGCAAACGTTTCATGCAAGTTGGACCACTTTCAAGCCCCCAAATTCACATACCTCAGATGACCTGTAACTTGTCAAAGTCATAACTTGAGTTCTACAAACCCTATCAAGGACTTCTAGCACTCAAATTAAATCTAAGACCATGCTCTACAACATTCATGTTAGGGGCAAGATGAGATGACAATCACATCTTGAGCTAAACTGCCTTGAAGATAGGGGCCAAACTAGGGGATTTTACACTGTCAAGCCTTAGAAACCCTAGCCTGAAACTTCTCAAACTCTTAAATCATGATGAGTTGACCTTGGAATCATCCTTATAAAATCTCAATGTATCAATACATGATCACATGGCTCTTGGATTAGGTCTCAACCTTCTCCAAATCATCAGTTGACTTAGGGTTGACCCAGTCAAACCCTAATGGCACCACTCATGGCTAAGGCTTCTCAATCTTGCACAATGACCTGTCTAGGCCTCAAAGTGATATTCAAAACTTCTCATGAGCTCTCTCAAGGCTTCAAGTCTAACTTCATGGCTTCAGAATCATCTGATGACTTCCCACAACTCTCAAGTTAGGAGACACACCCTCTTGGCTTCAACCACTCTCTCTGAGGATCTTTTGCTTCTTTGACAAGGATATCAACCCTTGAACACTTGAATAACCTCCTTAGCTAGCTTCAAAGTCTTGTATAGCTCTTGATTGGTAATCATACCTCTTGATCTCCTGCATACATGTCAATGAAATGCAAATGATAATGCTAATGTGAATGAAATGAAACACAAGCTAGGTAAAGAAAAAGTGAGCAAATTTTGGGGTGCAACAGCTGCCCCTATTCAAACGGCTTGGACCTGACTGGGTGAGAAGCGGATGGCTCTCACACAATCAAGGTAAAAGACGGTTGAATACCAACAAACCCGAAAATTTGCCAACTGCACCAGTACACGGTACTCTGATGGGAACAGATCTTCGGAAACTGAAATATTAGTTGCACGACACCTAGCTGGGGAATTGGTCACACGGTAACCGGTGATACATGGTCGATCATGCCGTCAGGCATCAAGGTTCTTCGGGACTCGTCAGGTTAACAATCAAGTTGATCATGCCATCGGGCATTCAAAGAAATTTTTGGTCGTCAACCGATTTCATTACTAAGTTGGGAATATAATTCTCAGTCAATCATGAACCAATTGGGGATATCCAAACTTCTGCCATCAGGCGCTCCGCATCAGCTGAGAGAACTGCTTCGTTAATACGGTTGGAATTCAATCATCAAGTCTTCAAGGGAAGTTTCAACTTCGCTGTTCAGAAACCTGCTGGGGATGACACATCTCTGCTGGGGATTCTGGAGAACTATCAAGTAATTCTGCTTCGGGATCCAGAAATCATTATGGGTGAATCATCTCTACTGAGGAAATCAAGAATCATCTTTGTTGCACCCCAAAATTTGACCAACATTTATTTATCCATCAAGAGTTGTATGAGACTTTGAAGCTAGCCAAGAAGGTTATTCAAGTGTTCAAAGTTTGATACCTTTGTCAGAGAACTCAAGAGATCCTCAGAGAGATTGGTTGAAACCAAGGTTGTGTGCCTCATAACTTGAGAGTTGTGGGAGCTCCTCAGATGATTCTGAGACTATGAGGATGGACTTGAAGCTTTGAGAAAGCTTGTGAGATGTCTTGAAAGCCATCATGAAGCCTAGAGAGGTCATTGTACAAGAATCCAGAAGATTCAGCCATGAGTGGTGGAATTAGGGTTTTGACTGGGTCAACCCTAGGTCAACTGATGATTTGGAGAGGGTTGAGACCTAATCCAAGAGCCATGTGATCATGGATTGATGCATTGAGATGCTACAAGGATGATTCCTAGACCAACTCATCAGGATTGAGGAGTTTGAGAAGTTTTAAGCTAGGGTTTCTAAGGATTGACAGTGTAAAATCCCCTAGTTTGATCCCTATCTTCAAGGCAGTTTAGCTCAAGATGTGATTGTCATCTCATCTTCCCCACAACATGAATGTTGTAGAGCTTGTTCTTAGCTTTAATTTTAGTGCTATAAGTCCTTGATAGGATTTGTAGATCTCAAGTTATGACTTTGACAAATTACAGGTCATCTGAGGTATGTGAATCTGGGTCCTTGAAAGTCACCCAACTTGCATCCAACCTTTGCCCTGGTAGGATGATTCCTATGGATTCTTTGTCAACATGAATGTTGTAGAGAATCTTCCTAGCTTTCTATAGAGTACTAGAAGTCCTTGATAGGATTTGTAGAACTCAACTTATGGCTTTGACAAGTCAAGGGCATTTTGGTCATTTGGAGGTTATATGTCATTTCAAGCATAAGGCCATATCTCCTAGTTCCAAGCTTCAAATGGAAAAATCTTCAACATAAAACTTGCTTAGAATGATGTTTTAAGGCTAGTATAGAGGTCATGAGATGTTGAAAAGGCTTGTATCAAAAAGTGATAAAAATGGCCTAAAATGGAGGCATAAGTTAATTAAGGTGAAATTGAAAAATGGAAATCACAAGTTATAAATCCAAACCATGTCATATAATAGGTCATTTTGACTCCAAATGACATTCTAATAACAATGGTTCAGCCACAATTTTGATTTGAGGCTTGGATCATAGGGCTGCTTTGGAATTGGCTTACTTGCATATTAAGGTACCAAACCAAAACTCAAAAGAACTCAATAATCAAGTTGGTTATGCATTGTAACTCATCCAAAATCTCATGTGGGGATAAATTCAAGTCAGAATTGGTAGTTACAAGGAGCTTGGAATGAGATAGCATGTAAGGAGAATTGGATTCAAAATGTCATGACATGAAAAGTTCAATTTCTCATTGGATGATCCTAGATGGTTCTAGATGATTCTAAACCACTCTATAAGATGATTGTAACTTGCTCAGATGCAAGGTTGGTGTGAATTGGTGTAGAGAAGAGAGAGTGAGATCCAAATTCTTCCATTGCAAGTCAAGTGTCAATTCTTCATTCTTCTTCATTTCCTTTCATTTTTTTCACACAAACACCTTCCATACATCATAGTGAAGCTGTGCAGATTGAATTGAGATCACATCCATGGAGAATTGAAGAGTTGGTGATTGAGATTTCAAGGTTGCAATTCAAAATCGGATTTCAAGAATCAAGCTATTTCAACCATTCTTTTTGCATACAGAAGCTAGAAGATTGCTCAGTGAAGGAATTGGGAAAGATTGAAGGCCTGAATTGAAGAATTTCTCTATCTGTTCACAAGATTTTACCAGGTTTGCAACTTTCTTCGTGCACCTTAATTTATGCATAATTAGGTTGAGTTATTAGTGTAGAATTGTTAGAAACCAATAGGTGATGGATTTTGGATAGTTTGAAGAGAATTGGTGAAGGTTGGATAGTGGTCACCATTTCTGTTTGGCCTTGTATCTTGCTGAATTTTGAGTGATGAGCTTAGTTCAATATCAAGAAATGTTCAGGGAAGCATGAGGATAAGATTAGGACCATTAGTTTCAAGAATTGTTAAGATTGATGACTGAGTATATTTTGGATCTTGGATCCGGTTCATTGATTTAGGAGGTTTCAGTGGATTTTGAGATTGTAATCATGGTCAGCATGAAATTTAGA
The DNA here is from genome assembly GCA_963859935.3 of Lathyrus sativus. Lineage (NCBI taxonomy): Eukaryota > Viridiplantae > Streptophyta > Magnoliopsida > Fabales > Fabaceae > Lathyrus > Lathyrus sativus. The sequence goes on along the minus strand of OZ012739.1, from coordinate 211,813,954 downwards.
GCATGTTAGGGTTTTACATTTTGAGAATTGATGAGGAATTGAGGGAGTTCGTATGGAGGAGGATGAAGCTTCATGGTTCTGTTTCCATGGTGGTTTCTGCAAACCCTAGTTGGAGGTTAGGGATGAAGTCTCAGCCATCAGATGCAAGCAAGACCTTTGACTCTGGCCAGATCCAATGGACACGATTTGATTTCAGTTTTGGAGGGAAGCCAGAAACGAGTGAAACGTTGCGTTTCATTAAAAGGGAATTCTGGGCTGAATTGATAATCCCACCCCCCATCAAGGCCCATGTAGGATTTGAACTGAAATCCTTTACTCTTTGCACCGCTTGTTTTTCATTTTTCTTTGGTTTTTTAATTGTTTTTTCTGATGAAATGGGCCCAGCACGCTTGCTGTTTAAACCCCCCATTCTGGGCCCATGTGTGAATTGCATTGCATATGTTTGCTTCCTGCACCCCAGTCTCATCATTTCAATTTTATTTTCTCCATTTTCTTTCATACTTTGAAAATTCATATTAAATGGAAAATTAAAGTTTTTTCATGGGAGTTTTTTCTCCTATTTCATATTTTTGTCAAGAAAAATATAAAATAAAAATATTTTCCTTTCATGCATTTTTAGTATTTTTTGTATATTTTCTACTTTTATTGCATTTTATTTCTTTTATGTTGGTATATGAATTTGTAGAATTTTGTTTAGGTAGTTCCCTTAGTATTTTTAGGTCATTCCTTTTAGGATAGTTAGATATATGTTTTAGCTTCCCCCTGGATTTATTCCATAATTTTGTGAGGAATTTTAGGATAGTTTTGATTAGATGACATTAGGTTGTGTAGAAATAGGTTAAACTTCAACATAGGTCCATAATAACTTTAGAATTTTGGGTTTTTTAGGACAAATTAGACTATGGGGCGTATAAGGGTATTAAGGGTAGGTATGTAGGATCCCTTAGAAATTATTTTAGGATTTAATATAGTAGTATACTATTTTTAGTTGATTTTTGTATTGGTTGGTTGTTTGTGTTGCCTTTAGGGCATTTTTGCTTTAGTTGCTTTGCTTTGGAGTTTTCCCTTGGCTTGGTGGGATTGGTATCTCTTTGTGGAGCATTGAGGAGCTTGCTAGAAGACTTGAAGATGGATTGAGGAGCTTGAGAGCTTGTTCTTATTTCTTTTTTGTTGTTTTAGGGTTAGGGATTAGGAAGAGTTTAGACCTAGATAACTTCTTTCTTAAACATGGATGGTATCTTCCACCTCCATTCCTCCCTATGATTCAAAGTCCTTCCATGGTATACACCTCTCTCCTTTGGAGGGATAAGTGATTGTACCTAAGAAGTAGAACTTTTGAGGGAACCATTCCTTTGATGTTGAACCCTTATAGGTCACCTTTGGTGGTCAGTAAGCAGTTCAATATCCCCCATCTTATCCAGTAAGTGATTTCATCTGGTTTGCTTATCCTGAGAGATGCAGAGCTTGAGTTTGAAGATGAAGAGTGTAGAAGAGGATGAATCCTTGAGCATTGCCATTCTAGCTGAAGCTTGAAGAGCAACAAGAGCAAGTTGATACTTGAAGACCCCTGAAGATGAAGTAAAGACTGAAGGATGAAGTTGACACTTCTAAGTGATTGAGATTGATTCTAAAGAGCTGATGCTTGAAGACCAAAGGAAGTTGATATTTGCTTTGATACCTGGAGATCCTGAAGGAGCCAAGTTGATACTCATGATTGATGGTGAAGCCTGAAGGTGGAGCTGATCAAGAAGCTGAAGTTTAAAAGACAAGATAAGTTGAAACTTATGTTGTAGGGTTGAAACCTGGAAAAGCAAATTGATGTTTGTCAAGAGTGATTGAAGTCTGAAGACTGAGTTGCTGTTGGAAGAGCTGAAGTTTGGAGTTGAGAGAGGGGTAGATCTGCTTTCTTTTTCTTTTCTGTATTGATGTGTTTTGTTTGACTTGTTTGATGCATTAGAATAAGTTCATATCTAGAATAGGTAGAATCTAGGAGCATGATTGAACTAGAGGTTGATTTGCTCCCTCTGCTTGTATTGTTACTGTGTGGCTTTGCTTGCGGGTATTCGGTAGAGCCCAACTCCCTTGTGTTGCACCCCAAAATTTGACCAACAATTATTTATTCATTGAGTGTTTGAAAGTTGATACCCTCATCAGAAAGTTCAAGAGATCATCAGAGGAGTTGGTTGAAACCAGGGTTGTGTGCTTCATAGCTTGAGAGTTGTGGGTGCCCCTCAGATGATTCTGAGACCTTGAGAATGAACTTGATGTTTTGAGGAAGCCTATGAGATGTCTTGATAGCCATCATGAAGCCCAGAGAGGTCATTATGCAAGAATTCAGAAGATTCAACCATGAATGGTAGAATTAGGGTTTTGACTGGGTCAACCCTAGGGTAACTGAAAATTTGGAGAAGGTTGAGACCTAATCCAAGGGCCATGATATCATGGAATGATGCATAGAGATGTTATAAAGAGGATTCCTAGACCAACTCATCATGATTGAGGAGTTTGAGAAGTTTCAAGTTAGGGTCTCCAAGGATTGTCAGTGAAAAAACCCTAATTTGACCCCTATCTTCCAGGCAGTTTTAGCTCTAGATGTGATTGATATATCATCTTCCCCACAACATGAATGTTGTAGAGCTTGTTCTTAGCTTTAATTTGAGTGGTGGAAGTCCTTGATAGGAGTTACAGAGCTCAAGTTATGGTTTGGACAAATTACAGGTCAGCTGAGGTGTGTGAATCTAGGTCTTTGAAAGTCACCCAACTTGCAGACAACTTTTGCCCTAGTAGGATGATTCCTATGACTTCTTGGTCAACATGAATGTTGGAGGGAATCTTCGTAGCTTTAATTTGAGTGGTAGAAGTCCTTGATAGGATTTGTGGAACTCAACTTATGGTTTGAACAAGACAGGGGTATTTTGGTCATTTGTCAGTTATAGGTCATTTTTAAGCAAATGCCATATCTCCTACTTCCAAGCCTCAAATGGAAAAACTCAAAACATGAAAGTTGTTCAAAATGTGATTTTAAGTCTAGAAAGAAGGTCATGAATTGTTGGAAAAGCACATAGCATGGATTTGCATGATTGGTCAAAAATGAACTAAAAATGGCTTATAAGTTTGAAAAGTTGAATTTGAAAAGTGGTTTGGAAGATCTATAAATCCAAATGGGGTCATCCAATATATCATTTTGATTGGAAAAACCATTCTAAATACAATGGTTCAAGCACATTTTTGAGTTTAGTGGAAAAAATAAAAGTTACTTAAGGTTACTTATGATTAAAGAAACATAACAAAATGGATCAAGCTTGGAATGCAAGGAAAAGTGCAAGATGGTTCTGGAAACTTCCATTGAGTGCTATATAATCATGAAATGAAGATTGAGCAAGGGTTGGATTCTCATTTTTTGGCAAACACTTCACAAATTCTCTCATTCTCTCTTATTGCAACTTCATCCCAATTTCACAAAACCTTCATCAATCATCATCAATATTGATTTCACCATATTCAATCATCATCATGGAGTAGAATTCAGCCAAGTTTGGATTGCAATTGGTTCAGTTTCGTGCACTTTCTTCATCAAGATACAAGTTGCAAGTTCAAGTGGATCTCAAGATTCAAGGCAAGATTCATCAAGGTTTTGCAAACAGAATTGAGTGTAGCAATAGTAGATCAAGATCCAAGCATCCAAAGCCTCAGATCCACGAGTTTCATCAGCCTCTCCAAGATTTTGCTTCAGGTGCAATTTACTTTCATTAGCTTGATTTAGATAGTTTTACATTAGGTTGTTAGTTTAGATGTGATGTAGAATGATAGAGGATCATTTCTGGTTAGTTTAGTGCCAATTGGTGATAGTTCATAGCAGGGTGTTAGAACTGTTTGGATCTGAAACTCATAGGTTAGTGCATGATGAACTTAGCTTTGTGGTTTAGGAGGATCACCATAACGTGTAGGTTAGATTAGTATAGGTTGGAGCAAGAATTATGATGATGAGTTGCAATGCATTTCAAGTGAACCAAGGACTTGTCACGATCGGATTGAGAGTTGCGTTGAGTTTTAAAGCATGCTATGACTACAGTCTTGTAGAGGGAGAAATTCTGAACAATTTTGGTGTTTACATCGTGCTGAATGATGGCTTGTGGAGAGAGAACAGAAAGCTTGAAGTATATGCGTGCATGGCTTCCATGGAGGTTCCAAACCCTAGCTTTTGTCTTAAGGTTGAAGACGCATGTGCACCGTTGGATCAGGCTGGCAAGTGTTGACTGAGGACCTCATCGGATGGCTGGAAATCAAACTCAGAAACGAAGGGAAAAATTCAAAGCTGAGCGACGTCGTTTGATTTAATGAAAGAATTATGGGCTTACCCGTGTTCTATTTGCACCCCACCCTGATATGGCCCAAGCGAAATGAACTGGCGCGTACTGCTATTTCCACCCCCCCTCCCTTTTATATTGTTTTAAATTCTTTTTGATTCTTTTAATATTTTTGCCACCTTTAAAAATTTATAAGTAATTGATAGATAATGATTTTTTGTTCCCTCTTTTTTCTATGTTTAGATAATAATGTGTAGAAAATTATAAAAATAAAAATAGGATTTTATTTTTAATGTAGAATTTTTAGTGATATTTTCTTTTAAATAGGGCAATTATTTTCTTTTAGTTGATATCTCATTTTCTATGAATTGTTTTAGGACTTTCCCTTAGGATTTTTGAGCCATTCTTTTTGGCATAGTTAGATATTGAACCCTAGTTTCATGTAGGATTTATCTCTTGATTTGTAGATTAAAATTTGATGTAGTTTGATTGTTGGACATTTAGGTTCTCTAATTAGGGTTTTAAGTTGTATAGGTAGACTTGAACAAAATTGTTTTGGGGTTTATAGGCCAAATTAGTGTATGGGGAATATATGGGTTAAGGGTAAGTATGTATAGAATCCCCTAGAATTTTACTAGAATATTGCATGGTGTTTTAGTATTTTTCATTGATTTTTGAATGTATGGATAGTATGTGTGTTGCTTAAAGGCATAAGTTGTATTGTTGTGTTTTCTTTCCTTCTCTTTTGAGTGTGTGAGTTTTGAAGATTGAGTTGAAGACCTTGTGGATCATCATGGAAGCTTTGAAGACCTTGCAGAGGAGTTTAGCATAGCTTTTGTTGTTTGGTTTGTAGGTTTATAGGTGCATAGGCAGAGCCCTAGATAGAATATTTTGTTCAATAAACAAGGAGTGTCTTGTTCACCTCCTTTCTTCTCTATGACACAGAGTCCCTTAAGGGTATTCACCTCTCTCCTTTGGAGGGATTAGTGACCTTGCCCTATAAGGTAGAACTTTGAGAGAGCCTTTCCTTTGATGTTAAGTTCTCAATGGCATCCTTTGGAAGTCAGTGAGCACTGTAACATCCCCCACTCATCTTGTTGACTGAATCTTGTTTGCTGGAGAATTGGAGCCATTGAAGATAGAAGCTAAGGCCTTGAAGAGGATGATTTCTTGAAGATTATTGGAGTCTGAAGACTTTGTGAAGATCAAGTTGATGCCTGAAGATCCCTGAAGATAGTGAAGCCTGAAGGTAGAGCTGATCAAAGGAGCTGAAGCTCAAGGGAGAAGATGAGTTGATACTCATGGTGTAGGGTTGATACCTGGAAAGCAAGTGATCTCTGAAGTCTGAAGACTGGGTTGCTGCTGGAGGAGCTGAGGCTTTCTTCTGTTTTCTTTGATGTATTGTGTGTTTTGTCTGATTTGTCTGTTGCATTAGACTAAGCCCATTTAGAATAAGTTCAGTCTAAGAGCATGAGTGCATCTGCTTGTACTGTTACTGCTTGGCTTTGCTTGCGGGTATTCGGTAGAGCCCAGCTCCCTTGCCCATGTGTTTATTTTGCTTGATAGCATGATCTCATTTTCTGTCTGTATGATTACAGTTTACTGTTTGTGCTTGATATCATGTTGTTTATTTCAGTATGATTACTGTTATTTCATGACGGGCTTGAGGTCGAGACGAGCTTGTGGAGGCTGAAGCCCCACACACATTTCCTCCCTCACTTGCATTGCATGCATTTTACCGTTAAAGCTGATGCTTTCGTCTGTTTTGGTGTATCATTGACATGATCCCTTAGGACTCTCATTTCCTTTGATAAGGATTTGATGATAGACTTTTAGGTTGAAACCTATGCATGACAACATCTAGGAGTTCCCTGTTCAAACCTCAACCATAGGATGAATCCATGGCATGACAACAGTAGGACTTGATAGTCTCCCTCCTAGTTGGACCTGTTCTCTTCTCATCTCGAAGCAGTTTAAGACACAGTAATCATGAATGATTTCTTTCGTACGTTACGAGCCTTAAGCTATCTGAGAAAGGATTGTGGGAGAGTTTCTTTTCCACAGTCTGAATGTTTAGTATGGTACCCTTTGGGTGACATGCGACGCATTCACTCTCAGGTCATAGTCTCTAGTGCGGTTGAAATCGCAAACATAATAAAAAACACTTCTTTTAGGAGATAACCCGTAGTTTCCCGAACTACGTTTGCTCTGATCTTCCATACAGTGTGGAAGTACGTAGGCATAGGATGCGACGTCCTAGCGAGCAACCTTTCCCCCATAACCCGTAGTTAGCCGAACTACGTTGACTCTGATTTCTCATTCTCTGATGAGAATACGTAGGCATAAAGCGCGACGCTTTGCCGAGTCATTTTTCTTTTCTTTTTCAGCCAGCCTTGATAGGTAGATAGATTAAAACCAACCCGTCCGAGTAAACAAGCAAGCGAGGATCCCGTCGAGTACGACGGACGTGAGGGGTGCTAATACCTTCCCCTTGCGTAACCGACTCCCGAACCCAGACAATGGTTGCGATGACCTTGTCTTACCCTTATTCGTCAGGTTTTTCCGATCGTTTCCTTTCCCGCTCTGAGGGATAAATAACGAAAGGTGGCGACTCTTCTGTCATGCCGGCACCTTATTTTCGCGCAAGCGACAGCTGGCGACTCTGCTGGGGACTCCAACGGTTCCCTGCGAGTCAATCCTATCGTTTGTATGTTTGCTTGTTGGGTTGCGTTTATTTATCGCATTTTTACTTCTCGCACTTTATTTCCCGCATTTTATATTCAGTAAAATATGATTATTTGTGCTGTTGTGGGATGGGAGTTCTGATTGAGTGAGAAGCCAGACCCAGGCTTGAGTGCACCATAGACTTAGAGTGGAAATTAGTGGGTGCGTGCTTGCTTTGCAGGCATTAGTGTCTCATGAAATCCACGCTCAGACGAGGTTCATCCGGTTGGCTTCACTTTCAACCCTTTGGGTTGAGACGGTTGCTGGTTTGGTGGATTGTCGACTCTGGGGACCGATCATTTGTGATTCAGCTAAGTGAGACCTCTTCAGGACTTGATGATGCCACTCCTTCTGGGAATCGTATCATCAGTTTTGAAAGTCTGTGACGCTGATGAACTAATAGGATGCCGTACCTTGAGTCAGTCTAGGTCCATACCTGTGAGTGGGACTGGGTTTATTGCAGGAAACTTAGACCTTCAGACTACCTGGTTTTCTTGACAGCAAATCAGTTATGTTGGGTTCTCAGTTACAGATGTGTTCTTGATAGAGCAAGAGTTTGGTCGGAGGATCTTATCATCGGGTGTTCGTCTGTTCTTGATAGAGCAGGCTTTGATCAGTGTATTATCGTCAGTGGTTTGTTCTGGATGGAGCAGATTTTGAGTGGGGTCTGAAGATCTCACCGGCAGATGTTATTTGTTCTTAATAGGGCAGATTTTGAGTGGGGTCTGAAGATCTCATCAGCAGCTGTGTGTTTGTTCTTGATAGGGCAGATTTTTGATTTGGGGTCTGAAGACTTCAACGGATGTTCCTTGATCTTGCGCCCGGGGTCTTTATTATCAGTCACTTACTCTTGTCAGAACAGAATTTTTGGTCCCATCAGATGGTTATTCTCATCAGATCAGATTAGTGGTCTTACACCGGGGTTTCCCTCTCATCAGTGACTGTTAATACCGAATCTCCGCAGCAGCCACCTGGATATAGTATTGCATACCTGCATTTTGCATTAATTTGCGCATTCATCTGCATTCCATTAACGTGTGTCTGTGTTGCAGGTACCGTTTCCCCGATCCCGGATCTCTCGTCTTCTGCTGCTATTATGGCTTCTCTCAGGAAGACTGTTGCGTATAAATTCCCAACCCCTGATGTGTCGAAGCTGACTGGTTTGATAGCCCTGGCAGGGGATTCTGTGAAGGATAGGTTCAGGAAGTCTTATGGCAGGTTGCTTAGTCTGGTTTGCAAACCTTCTACGTCCGAGTTGAATGGGTTACATGCTCTTCTGCAATTTTATGACCCTCCCTTGAGGTGTTTCACCTTTCATGACTTCATTCTCGCGCCGACATTGGAAGAGTATGCTGATATGCTGGGTGTGCCTATCAAAAGGCAGATGCCTTTTGTCCACATGAATGCTGAACCTGATCTGGTTAGCTTGGCTTCCTCACTCCATTTGAGCGCTTCTGAGTTAGTAATGACGAGCTGGAACAAGGTACCAGGGTTCTCTCTGCAGTTTCTGATAGCTAAGGCCCAGCAGTGTGCTAAGGACAAGTGTTGGGACGCGTTCAACGCCGTCCTTGCTTTGTGCATATATGGCGTTATCCTATTTACCAGCATGCCTGATTTCGTAGATTTTGATGCATTCCATATCTTTGCCTCAGGGAATCCAGTCCCTACTCTGATCGGAGACGTCTACCATTCAGTGCATTACAAGAATGAGAACCGGAGAGGGAAGAATGTTTCATGCTGCGTACCGTTGTTGTACAAGTGGTTTGATAGTCATTTGCCTAAGAAGGGTTCTTCTGTCTTGTCTGCAGCCACGGCTGAGTGGCCTGAGCGTCTGATGAGTTTGTCGGCAGAAGACATTGTTTGGTTCGTTGACAGAGGCAGGTTAGGCACCGAGATGATCTTCAGTTGTAATGGGTTTCCTAACGTACCTCTGATAGGTAAGAAGGGTTGCATAAACTACAACCCATCATTGCTAGTTCGTCAGTTTGCATATGCTTTGAGGACTCCACCGAAGGAAGAAGAGGTATGGGAATCTCTGTACCTCACGGGTATTCTAGAGGGGGATTTGTTGTCCAAGCTTCAGTATGCATGGAACAACATCAGCACGAGAGGAAAGCCTTTGTTGGGGAAGAGCAACAACCAAGCTTACCCTCCTTATTCGGATTGGATCAGAGCCAGAGCCAACACTATAGGGATGCCATTCCCTCATGTCAGACCAAAGAGTCCTCCACCAGTCGAAGAGCCTACCACTATGTCCATTCATCAGCACAACCAGGTATTAGCTGAGCGTGATGAACTGAAGAGGGAAAATGCAGAATTAGAGAAGGAGTTAGCTCAGCTTCGAAGTGAGAGGAACGAAGCCGTGCATGCTCTCAAAAGGCAAACAGAGTCGGTGAGCCAGCTGGGTGCAGACTTAGCAAAGCAGATTGCTGATCGGGAACGCTTAGGTCAAGACTTCAGAGCTGCCAATGATGTGCTAGCTACGAAGAAGCAGCATTTGGAGGAAGCATACCGGAGAATATCTAAGTTCGACCAGCATTGGAAGACTTCCATGGCCACCAGGAAGGAGCGAGAAGACAAGCTGATGCTGCAGATTTCTAAGCTAGAGACCGAAGTGAAAGACAGTGAGCGGAGGTTTGATGAAGAGACCGCCCGCAGGTACTCCGCTGAAGCCCGTCTCAACAAAGCCATTGCTAGCCTGAAGGAGCATAAGCTGATGTTTGAGTCTAAAAAGCGGAAGCTGGAGGATTGCTTTGGAAAAGGCGCTTGGGAGAGTTCAGTTCAGGGGCTTCAGCATACCATCAGGCAGAGGGAACTACTCGTCGAGGGGTTGCTCACTTCGCCAGATCATTCAGAGACAAGGGAGTTATTAGCAGAGTATCGCGCCCGTGGCCGTACTTGACTAGTTATATCCCTGTTATTTTTGATCTTTGATGTATGCTGACCATCACCAGACTTGTTGGCTGAGGTCATGCTGTTGATTTGTACTCGCTGATACTGTGTACTGCCTCGACAGGCCTTTCCATATATGTATGAGATTGATGTTTCCATGATTGGGCTCGGATTTCCTCTTCCTCTTATTATCATCAGCACTGTCACTAAGGCACTAGGATCGGGGAAAGATCTCCCGCGCACACAGACACACGCATGCATCTGCATGAAGCATATTTGCATGGTGTATATCTTATTGCTTTTCCTAACCTTTATTATTTTCAGGTTTTTCAGGTTCCGAGCTGCTTTCGATCTCCAGGATTGATCAAAGACTCATCCACCGCTATTCAACTCGCGCTAATCGGACGAGAATCATGGACCAGGTGCAGTCAGATGTTCAAGAACTCCGTGAGCGGATGGATCGTTTTATGGAGCTGATGCAGGTGGTCGCGAATGGTCAAGACCAGCTTCGTACTCTGGTTCAACCGCTGATCTCCAGGGTCGACAGTAATGGCATACTTCATGGAGGGGCCGTGCCTACTCCTCATCCAGGGGACACTCCATAGAACGTTGTCCCTGCTGCTGGGGGCAACGGCAGTGCTAACGGCAATCTGATGACTAATCTCGGACTCAACGCGGCTGGCGCCGTCAATGGTAGTTTGGGAGCCAATGTTAACATAGGGCCGGTCAACGGCAATGCTGGTGCAGGAAATCTGGTGGTGCCTCAACCGTGGCTGGAGGACCATCAGGATGACATATTTTCTCAGAGAGGCATAGAAGCAGAGTTGAATGCTGAAGCTCGACTCAGGTTCAAGGCGCTGGAAGACAAGATGAGAAGCATAGAAAATCAGAACACACTAGGCGTTGACATGTCCAACCTCGGGTTGATTGCTGACTTCAAAGTACCTCACAAGTTCAAGGTGCCTACCTTCGAGAAGTATAAGGGTACTACTTTCCCCCGGGTCCACCTCCGGTCTTATTATAGAAAGATGTCCGCCTATTCTGACGATGAGAAGTTGCTGATGCACTTCTTTCAGGATAGTCTTTCTGGTCCATCACTCGAATGGTATATGGGTTTGGAGCCCGCTACTGTGCGCACCTGGAAAGATCTTGCAGAAGCGTTTGTTCTCCACTATCAATACAATAGCGACTTGGCTCCCAACCGAGTTCAGCTTCAGAATCTTTCACAGCGGAACAATGAAAGCTTCAAAGAGTACGCCCAGCGGTGGCGTGAATTGGCTGCTCGGGTTCAACCGCCGATGGTCGAGCGTGAGCTAGTGCAAATGTTCGTGGCTACCCTTCCTGGAATCTATTATGAAAAGCTGGTCAGTGGCATGTCTGGAACATTCTCGGCTCTCATCAATTTGGGCGAGCATGTTGAGAACGGTATAAAGATCGGAAAAATTCAGGGCGAATCATCCTCAGCTGGAGGAGGTAGTAAGAAACCCTACGCTGGCAAGCGTCGAGAGGGGGATGCAAGTGCTGTCACTAATGCTCGGAGAAAGGGCAAGGGCCCTCAGCCTTAGATTGCTAGCATAAACATTCCAGCTGCTCCACCGCAGCCGTAGCAGCAGCCGCCGCCTCAGCAGCAGAATAATCAGGGGTATAAAAGATATCAGAATCGGGCTCCCCTGGCAAGCCGTCATTTTGATACTCCACCTATGTCATATGCACAGCTTCTGCAAACGCTGCTTCAGCTCCAATTAGTTCAAAAGAGGACGTTGGCTCCCTTAACAGGGGCACCACCACCGGGGTATGATGCCAACGCTACTTGTGAATTCCATACTGGGGCACCAGGCCATACGGTTGAGAATTGTAAAGCTTTTAAGCACAAAGCCCAGGACTTGGTGGACGCCAAGGTTATCAACTTTTCTGACAATGTGCCCAACGTCACCAAAAACCCGATGCCTCATCATAAGGGGGGCGGAGTGAATGCTGTTATCACCGAGGAGAGTACGGACTTGCTGACTGATGTCAAAGACCTGAAGACGCCGTTGAGTTTTGTCAAGGCTAAGTTGCTGAAGAAGGGCTTCTTTCCTGGATGCGGAGAATTATGTATGGCTTGTGCTACACTTCCTGACGGATGTGAGCAGCTGATCGAAGGTATCCAAAGTCTGATGTCCGAGGGTATTTTACAGTTCAGCCGGAGCTTTGAGAGTGCATCAGGGGAAGTCGTGCTAAAGCAGGCATATGAAGTTGCTACCATTACTATTCCTCGTCACCCTATTACTATCTCGGCACCCCGTCCGCCTACTATCACCATCACCAGGGCCGGACCAATCCCATTCGAGAGTACCAATGCCGTTCCATGGCATTATGGCGCCGAAGTTTACTGCAATGGTCAGAAGATAGAGCTTGAGCCGTTCGGATCAACTGTGCAGAATCTTACCGAAGTCAGTGGTGTCACCAGAAGCGGTAGAGTGTTTGCGCCAGCAGAGGTTGCAGCGGAGAAAGTGGTCCGAGATGACGCTGTGGATAAGGGTAAAGGTAAAGCTGTTGAAGAGGTCCCTGCAGGGGCAGAGAAGGACTTGCTGGTTAAAGATGCTGAAGAGTTCGTGCGACTAATCAAGAAGAGTGATTACAAGATTGTAGATCATCTTCATCAGACTCCGTCAAAGATCTCGATTCTTAACTTGTTGCTGTGCTCTGAGGCGCACCGCAATGCATTACTGAAAGTATTGAATGCTGCATACGTGCCGCAGGAGATATCAGTAAATCAACTCGAGGAAGTAATAGCCCATGTTAATGCTGGTAATGGGCTGGGATTTACAGATCTGGAGCTGACTCCTAAGGGAAGAGATCACAATAGCGCCTTGCACGTCTCGATAGAGTGCAGAGGCACGATTATGTCACATGTCCTGGTGGATACGGGTTCCTCGCTTAATGTGCTTCCGAAGAAGGCACTGATGAAGTTGGATACCCGTGGATTGCTGTGCACGCCCAGTGATCTGGTCGTGAAAGCCTTTGATGGGACCAAGCGCCACGTCTTCGGAGAATTGACCCTGCCAATTCAAGTTGGTCCAGAGACGTTCAATGCGGTTTTCTATATCATGGATATCATGCCCGCCTATAGTTGCCTCTTAGGTCGGCCATGGATCCATTCTGCTGGTGCCGTGACGTCCACGCTGCATCAGAAGCTTAAATATGCTGTTGGGGGCAGCATAGTGACAGTCTGTGGAGAGGAGGACATCATGGTGAGCCACCTGTCGTCCTTTAAATATGTTGAAATGGATGGCGAGATCCATGAGACTCTCTGCCAAGCATTTGAAACCGTCAGGGTGAAAGAAGTAGCTCCTGTCGTCGCAGAGAAGCAAGAGTTGAACCTCTCCTCGTTTAAGGAAGCTCGGGCCGTTGTCGAAGCCGGCTCCACCCAAGGCTGGGGGCATGTCTTGGATATACCAATAAAACAGGATAAGTTTGGATTGGGATATTCTCCTGGAGCCGAAGCTTCATCTTCTTCTGGCAGCTCATCTCGTGGGAAAGGGCCGATCTTATTCACCAAGGGGGGAGTAATTTTCGAGAGTATCAACGCTGCGTCGGAGGACAGCGGAGACAGTGATTGCGATCTTGACGCCTGGATTCAACCGAGCAAGCCAGGCGAGCGCCTCCACAATTGGACCATCAAGGAGATTATCAAGCTGACAAGTGAAGAGTAATGATTTGCTTTTTACAATCTTTGTACAGCCCTATGTCCTGCCCGGGGCATAGTGGTTTTACTGTCAGGGCCTTGTTGGATTATGTGTATGCATTTTGTTAATAAATAAAAGGCGTTTTCTTCGTAATCAAATATTGTGTTCTCTGTTATTCCTATTTTATGTTTATTTCGAAAAAACAGCAAAATGGCAACGAGGTTCGTGCTAACCTGCATATTCCTGCTTTAAACTTAACCCTTGTTATTGCAGGATCCACGTAACAGATGACATCGACTCTGGACCCTCTACGGCTCACTACGACTTTGATTGCCCGATCTATCAAGCCGAGGATGAGATTGATGAAGACGAAGACCTTCCGGAAGAGTTGGCTCGCTTGTTGAGACAAGAGGAGAAGGTTATTCTGCCTCACGAGGAGGATATTGAGATTGTAAATCTGGGTTCTGAGGAGCTCGTCAGAAATGTCAGAGTTGGGGCTGCGCTGCAGAATGATGTCAAGCATAGACTGGTCAAGATGCTTCGGGAGTATAGTGACGTATTTGCTTGGTCATATGAGGATATGCCCGGACTTGACACTGATATTGTGGTTCATCGCTTGCCGTTGCGGGAAGATAGCCCTCCAGTCAAGCAGAAGCTCAGGAGGACGAGACCAGACATGGCTGTAAAAATCAAAGAAGAGGTCCAGAAGCAGTTGGACGCAGGATTTCTAGCCGTTACCACTTACCCTCCGTGGGTCGCCAACATAGTGCCTGTACCGAAGAAGGACGGTAAGGTACGCATGTGCGTCGATTATCGGGATTTGAACAGGGCAAGCCCTAAAGATGATTTCCCGTTGCCTCATATCGATGTGTTGGTCGACAATACAGCCCAGTTTTCCGTGTTTTCGTTCATGGATGGCTTCTCCAGTTACAATCAGATTAAGATGGCACCGGAGGACATGGAGAAAACGACATTCATCACCCCCTGGGCACATTCTGCTATAAGGTAATGCCCTTCGGTCTGAAGAACGCAGGGGCCACTTACCAGCGAACAATGGTAACTTTGTTTCATGATATGATTCATCATGAGATCGAAGTCTATGTTGATGACATGATTGCAAAGTCCCAAACGGAGGAAGAGCATCTGGTCAATTTGTTGAAGCTGTTTGAAAGGCTTAGGAAGTTCAGGCTGAGGCTGAACCCTAACAAGTGCACTTTCGGAGTGCGGTCCGGAAAGTTATTGGGGTTTATCGTTAGTGAACGAGGGATTGAAGTTGATCCTGCAAAAATAAAAGCTATCCAAGAAATGCCAGCGCCGAAAACAGAAAAAGAAGTTCGTGGTTTCCTGGGCAGAATAAACTACATCGCAAGGTTTATCTCTCAGCTCACGGCCACGTGTGAACCGATGTTCAAACTACTGAAAAAAGACCAGGCGATTATCTGGAATGAGGATTGCCAGAAGGCATTCGATAAAATAAAGCAGTATCTTCAAGAACCTCCAATCTTGATACCCCCAGTGGCTGGACGGCCACTGATCATGTACCTGACGGTTCTGGAGAATAGTATGGGGTGTGTTCTCGGTCAGCACGACGAGACGGGCAGGAAAGAGCATGCCATCTATTACTTGAGTAAGAAGTTCACTGAGTGTGAATCTCGATACTCGATGCTGGAGAAGACGTGTTGTGCACTAGCTTGGGCTGCCAAACGTCTACGACAGTATATGCTCAACCACACCACTATGCTCATTTCGAAGATGGATCCGATCAAGTACGTCTTCGAGAAGCAGGCTCTTTCAGGCAGGATTGCCAGGTGGCAAATGGTGTTAACAGAATATGATATCCAGTATGTCTCTCAGAAAGCCATTAAGGGAAGCGTATTGTCTGATTACCTTGCTGAACAGCCAATCGAAGACTACCAGCCGATGAAGTTCGAATTCCCTGACGAGGACATTATGTTTCTCAAAGCAAAGGATTGCGATGAGCCATTGCCCGATGAGGGGCCAGATAGGAAGTCTCAGTGGAAGTTGATATTCGACGGAGCGGTTAATTCCTATGGAAGTGGTATCGGGGCTATCATCACGACTCCTCACGGATCCCACATCCCTTTCACTGCGAGACTGACGTTTCCAGTTACCAACAATGAAGCCGAGTATGAAGCATGTATTATGGGTCTAGAAGAGGCAATTGATTTGAGAATCAAGAATCTAGACATATATGGTGACTCAGCGCTTGTAATCAATCAGATCAAAGGGGAGTGGGAAACCCGTCAAGCGAATTTAGTGCCGTACATGAATTATGCCAGGAGGCTGCTTCCGTTCTTCGACCGAGTGGAACTTCATCATGTACCCAGGGCTGAAAATCAAATGGCTGATGCCTTAGCCACGCTGGCTTCAATGTATAAAGTCAATTATTGGAATGAGGCTCCAAGAATTGTGCTTTCGCGTCTTGATAGACCGGCATTTGTGTTTGCAATCGAGGATGCCAACGACGGCAAGCCATGGTTCCACGACATCCAGACCTTCCTTATGACTAAGGAGTATCCTGCGGGTGCGTCAACCCAGGATAAGAAGACTCTGAGGAGGCTATCTGGAAACTTTTATCTCAATCCTGATGGAGTGCTGTATAAGAGAAACCACGATCTCGAGCTACTCAGATGCGTAGATGAGAAAGAGGCAAGTATACTCATGGAAGAGGTCCATGAGGGCACATTTGGTACGCACGCCGGCGGGCATGCCATGACGAGAAAGATCCTGAGAGCAGGGTATTACTGGCTGACTATGGAGTCGGATTGCTTCAAATTCGCGAAGAAATGTCACAAATTCCAGGTTTATGCTGATAAAGTTCATGTGTCGCCGTGCCCATTGAATGTCATGTCCTCCCCTTGGCCGTTCTCCATGTGGGGCATCGACATGATAGGCAAGATCGAGCCCACTGCGTCTAATGGTCATCGTTTTATTCTGGTAGCTATCGACTACTTCACCAAATGGGTGGAGGCAGCCTCGTACGCTAATGTGACCAAGCAGGTGGTAGCTAAATTCATAAAGAGGGACATCATCTGTCGCTATGGAATTCCCGAGCGGATCATTACCGATAATGGTTCGAATTTCAATAACAAGATGATGAAAGAGCTGTGCCAGAGCTTCAAGATTGAACACCACAACTCATCTCCTTACCGGCCGAAGATGAATGGCGCTGTTGAAGCCGCCAACAAGAACATCAAGAAGATTGTTCAGAAGATGGTTGTGACGTATAAAGATTGGCACGAGATGCTGCCGTTTGCCTTGCACGGTTATCGTACGACGGTGCGTACATCGACCGGGGCAACTCCTTTCTCCTTGGTGTACGGTATGGAAGCTGTCCTACCGCTAGAAGTGGAGATTCCTTCTTTGCGAGTTTTGGTTGATGTGAAACTCGATGAGGCAGAATGGATTACGAATCGCTTGAACCAGCTCAGCCTGATGGACGAGAAGAGGTTAGCATCGATTGCATTTGGTCGTCTGTACCAAAGCCGAATGAAGAAAGCTTATGACAAGAAGGTGCGTCCTAGAAGCTTTCAGACGGGTGATCTCGTCCTGAAGAAGATTCTTCCTCCACACTCCGATCACCGGGGCAAGTGGACTCCGAATTACGAAGGGCCGTATGTCGTCAGCAAGGTCTTCTCAGGAGGAGCTTTGTTGTTATCCACGATGGATGGTGAAGATTTTGCATCCCCGGTGAACGCGGACGCAGTTAAAAAATACTTTGCTTGAAAGAGACCCGCTGGACAAAAAAGAAAGAAAGAGTCCAGGCAAAAAAGGGGCATCCCGGCGAACCAAAAACAGAATAAAAGGTTCGGGCAAAAATCAGGGATATATTGAAAAATGTACACCCGCGAAGTCGAAAACCTACACTGGGCGGCTTCGGCAAAAAAGGGTATCCCGGTGAACTGAAAACCCGTAAAGGGCGGTTCACGCAAAAGTTAGGGATTTGAATAAGCAAATGACTGCGTTCCGCGTGTGGACTTTCATTGTTTAGTGGTTTGAGGGCCGTTTTTCTGAATCAATCTCTTCCGAAGCTAAAGCATCGGAGAAGTATCGAAGTCGAGTGGGTCTTAGAGGGATCAACTCATAGTGTTCGTCTACGCCTCGATTGCCGACATTTGTATATACTGATGTATATTTATGTTTTATTTTTGCGCGGCTTCCTCATTTCCGGAGCTTGCCTCTGTTGTAAAACGTTTTGCCCATTCAGGGGTTCATCATCAATAAAATGCATTATTCAGCAATTCTGCTTGCCTGTTTAGCATTTGTCTGTTTTGTTTGCGAATGAAAACGCCGATGTTTTTGATAAAATGCGCATACATAAACTCACGGGCCTAGGCCCATTGATTGTTGAAACAATTAATTAACTGAATATTGTCACGAGATAATAACCTGGATAGGCCCCTTTGAGGAGGGTATCTTGTCTGTTTGTTTGTGTTGTTGCAGGTGTAGCACCTTCCAGAAGACGTGTCGTGCGCATCCCCGAAGCAGGTCGAGCCCTCCTTCTCCAGCAGAGTTCAGTAGTCTCTCCTCCGCAGAATCTGAACGCAGAATAGTGAGCATTGATATGTCTCCCCCAGGCAGAGAGGATTCTCGTCCCCAAGCAGGCGCATCCTGAAGGAGCGTCACCTCATCAGCTGAGTAAAGCACCGAAGAATGATGTCGTCTTCCCCCAGCACCGGGTCACAAGTGCAGATTTCATAGGAATGTTCGGGTGCCGAAGCTCGTGTTTGCCCCAGTAAAGCCGCTGAAGCAGGTGTCTCCCCAGCACCGGGTCACAAGTGTAGGTTTCGCAAGAAGCTATTCGTACACCGGAGTATGCAGTAACTGATGGTGCCAGACTGAAGTCTCCCGCGGAATTGAAATTCCTCACCAGAGCCGTATTCTCTCCCGAAGTCGGATGATTCCCTCTTCCCCTAGTAGAGTATTGGAACAACCGATGTAGTATTCCCTTGCAGGGTTGTCCTCCCCCCGAAGTCAGATGATTCTTTCTTCCCCGGCGAAGTTGAAATTCCGCACCAGAGTCGTACTCTCCAGTGAAGTAGAATGATTTCTCTCCCCGACTGAGTCCGCAGAAAAGCAGAATCCTTGGAAGCAGTTGAGACCGTGAGTGGTTTCCCTAGCAGAGCGTGGGGCAGCTGATGCTGTATTTCCCCAGAGTTGCAGTCTCTCCAATGAAGCAGAATGACTTCTCCTTCCTCAGCCGAGTTTGCAGATGCCCAAGAGAGCCGAGTCCTTGGAAGTTGATCAGATCATGGTTGATTTTCCCCAGCGGAGTGTGGAGTAGCTGAAGTTGTTTCCCCCCAGAGTGATCATCCCCAGAAGAGTTAGCCGAGACGGCCACACAGTTCACTCCCGCGATTGACATCGCTTTCCTTCAGCAGGTTCGGGTTCTCGTAGAGCTTCGTCCCCTGCAGCAGTCAGCTGAAGTTGTTTGCCCTGCAGCAGTCAACCGGAAGATCATTTCCCCAGGCGGAGTCCAATTGATATCGGCGTGCCCACGGTCTCCTCAGCAGGATGATTCCTCTACCTGAGTAGTTCTTGTCTCCTTGACAGGAGAATTCCCCTCGACATTTGTTTTGCTGACGGGATCGCATCCTCGTGCATGACTGCATAGCATCTAGCACTGCATAGCATAGCATTGCATAGCCTTGTGCATGATTGCATGGCATTTAGCATAAGCGCATATCATTCCCACCGTGCGGGGCATGGCGCAGAAGCATATGCATCATAAGCATGATCTAGTTCATTATCATTCTTGGTTTACAGGTGTCCCACCAAGAGACCAGTTGCTCAGGACGATTCCTGATATTCTCTCCAACGAGGTCGTTTTCTTAAGATGATTCTTATGACCCCGGTGTGATCCCCACGGTCGCTTGCTCAAGATGATTCTTGAGATCCCCAGCGAAGTCTTCAGTTCAAGACGATTCTTGAATTCCTCAGCACGGCCGTTTGCTTAAGGTGATTCTTAAGACCTCAGCGCAATTTCCCGAGTTGTTTGCTTAGTATGATGCTTGAGCTCCCCAGTAGCGTCCCCAGCAAGAGTTGCCCAGGAAGGTTCCTGGAATGCCCCGAAGAATAAAGTCTCCAGAATGGTTATCGGTTCAAGATGATTCTTGAAGGTGCCTGACGGATTTGTTTGTTCAAGATGATTCTTGAAATCCTTAGCAGCGTGATATGTCTGCTCCAATAGTGATGTCTAATCTGGAGATTGACTGCGTAAATGCCTGAGGGCAGTATCAGAAGGTTCCTGTGAGTTCAGATGTCCTTGTTGATGAATCAACGTGTGGCTGAAGACAAGGTTCCAAATTTTGTATTCAAGATGGTCCGTGTTGGTCTGAAGGCCAAGTCAGTTATCCTGAGGTGATGATTGATCGCGATCAAGTGAATAGTTTTTCTTCTGACTGAAGTCGAAGATGTTTCTCCAGCTGAAGCAGAGTTTTGCCTGAAGGCAAAGTGTTTGAATCCCCGTAGAGTCATGAATGGCTCAGGATACCGATTCTCTGACTGAAGTCACAGATTTCCCGAGCTGAAGCGAAGGTGCCTAAGGGCAAGGTTATCCCCAAGGTCATGAATGACCTAGGATTCATTTTTCGGACTGAAGGCCGAAGTATATCCCTGACTGAAGTCTCGGATGCTCTATAGCAGAGGTGGGGTTGCTTGAAGGCAGATCCATGTATCCTTGAAGGCCAAGGACCATTTCTTCATACTGAAGTCGAAGATACCTCCTGCAGAGTTGCTGATGGGCAAGGTTTATATCCTTGAAGGCCAAGGATGTCTATCTTCAGAAGAACTTGAAGATTCTCCAGCGGATCTGAAAGTGGCCAGGGGCCAGGGTTTCATCCATATTCAGAAGTACTTGAAGATCTTTTCTAGCTGAAGCTGGAAGTGGCCAGGGGCCAGGGTGTCATATATCTTTAATGTGGAAGTTCTACGGTGGGCAGTGTGCAGCAGTATTCCGATGATTCGTCATGGTTCTGAGGGTGACCCCCAGATCAGAGTGTGATCGGTTAAGTCTCTCATTCCCAGCGGAGTAGTTGCAAATACGCAAGTGTACCTTACCAGGGGTGAACCCCAGGTCAGATTTGTTCAGATAATGTTTGTTCGACGGCGAGGTTGAACGCTTGGATTTGACGGCGAGGTCAGATCATCATTTGTCCAGCGGCGAGGTTGGATGTTTGTTCGACGACGAGGTTGAACGTTTGGATTTGACGGCGAGGTTGAATGTTTGTTTGACGGTGAGGTCAGACTCTTTAAATCCCCAGTAGAGATGATGTTTGACGGCGATGTCGAGTGTCTCTAAGGGGATGTTTGTTTCCGACGGCGATGTCAGATACAGTTTTCCAGCGGCGATGTTGGGTATTTTGGTGGTTCAGGTTTAGGTCTCCGGCGGCGATGTGGGGCGCTTGTTTCCCCGAGTTATGGTTGTTCTTGACGACGATGTCAGATGATTTGGTGTTCCAGCGGCGATGTTGGGCGTTCCTCAAAATCTGGTTTGACGATAATATCAGGTGGTTTGGTCTTCCAACGGCGATGTTGGGTGATGTGGTTGTCTGAAGGCAATATCAGAAGAAGTTAACGAGGATAACTGGCGGCGATGTCAGATCGATATTTCTCCAGCTAGTTGTTGAGAAGCTAGTGTTGCAGTGTTCGAAGGTTTGTTCCCCGCAGAGTGTCGTGTGCTCGTGCAGTTGGCAAATTTTCGGGTTTACCGGTATTCAACCGTCTCGCACCTTGATTGGCTGAGAGTCGTTCGCTTCTCACCCAGTCAGGTTCAAGCCGTTTGAATAGGGGCAGCTGTTGCACCCCAAAATTTGACCAACAATTATTTATTCATTGAGTGTTTGAAAGTTGATACCCTCATCAGAAAGTTCAAGAGATCATCAGAGGAGTTGGTTGAAACCAGGGTTGTGTGCTTCATAGCTTGAGAGTTGTGGGTGCCCCTCAGATGATTCTGAGACCTTGAGAATGAACTTGATGTTTTGAGGAATCCTATGAGATGTCTTGATAGCCATCATGAAGCCCAGAGAGGTCATTATGCAAGAATTCAGAAGATTCGACCATGAATGGTAGAATTAGGGTTTTGACTGGGTCAACCCTAGGGTAACTGAAAATTTGGAGAAGGTTGAGACCTAATCCAAGGGCCATGATATCATGGAATGATGCATAGAGATGTTATAAAGAGGATTCCTAGACCAACTCATCATGATTGAGGAGTTTGAGAAGTTTCAAGTTAGGGTCTCCAAGGATTGTCAGTGAAAAAACCCTAATTTGACCCCTATCTTCCAGGCAGTTTTAGCTCTAGATGTGATTGATATCTCATCTTCCCCACAACATGAATGTTGTAGAGCTTGTTCTTAGCTTTAATTTGAGTGGTGGAAGTCCTTGATAGGAGTTACAGAGCTCAAGTTATGGTTTGGACAAATTACAGGTCAGCTGAGGTGTGTGAATCTGGGTCTTTGAAAGTCACCCAACTTGCAGACAACTTTTTCCCTAGTAGGATGATTCCTATGACTTCTTGGTCAACATGAATGTTGGAGGGAATCTTCTTAGCTTTAATTTGAGTGGTAGAAGTCCTTGATAGGATTTGTGGAACTCAACTTATGGTTTGAACAAGACAGGGGTATTTTGGTCATTTGTCAGTTATAGGTCATTTTTAAGCAAATGCCATATCTCCTACTTCCAAGCCTCAAATGGAAAAACTCAAAACATGAAAGTTGTTCAAAATGTGATTTTAAGTCTATAAAGAAGGTCATGAATTGTTGGAAAAGCTCATAGCATGGATTTGCATGATTGGTCAAAAATGAACTAAAAATGGCTTATAAGTTTGAAAAGTTGAATTTGAAAAGTGGTTTGGAAGATCTATAAATCCAAATGGGGTCATCCAATATATCATTTTGATTGGAAAAACCATTCTAAAGACAATGGTTCAAGCACATTTTTGAGTTTAGTGGAAAAAATAAAAGTTACTTAAGGTTACTTATGATTAAAGAAACATAACAAAATGGATCAAGCTTGGAATGCAAGGAAAAGTGCAAGATGGTTCTGGAAACTTCCATTGAGTGCTATATAATCATGAAATGAAGATTGAGCAAGGGTTGGATTCTCATTTTTTGGCAAACACTTCACAAATTCTCTCATTCTCTCTTATTGCAACTTCATCCCAATTTCACAAAACCTTCATCAATCATCATCAATATTGATTTCACCATATTCAATCATCATCATGGAGTAGAATTCAGCCAAGTTTGGATTGCAATTGGTTCAGTTTCGTGCACTTTCTTCATCAAGATACAAGTTGCAAGTTCAAGTGGATCTCAAGATTCAAGGCAAGATTCATCAAGGTTTTGCAAACAGAATTGAGTGTAGCAATAGTAGATCAAGATCCAAGCATCCAAAGCCTCAGATCCACGAGTTTCATCAGCCTCTCCAAGATTTTGCTTCAGGTTCAATTTACTTTCATTAGCTTGATTTAGATAGTTTTACATTAGGTTGTTAGTTTAGATGTGATGTAGAATGATAGAGGATCCTTTCTGGTTAGTTTAGTGCCAATTGGTGATAGTTCATAGCAGGGTGTTAGAACTGTTTGGATCTGAAACTCATAGGTTAGTGCATGATGAACTTAGCTTTGTGGTTTAGGAGGATCACCATAACGTGTAGGTTAGATTAGTATAGGTTGGAGCAAGAATTATGATGATGAGTTGCAGTGCATTTCAAGTGAACCAAGGACTTGTCACGATCGGATTGAGAGTTGCGTTGAGTTTTAAAGCATGCTATGACTACAGTCTTGTAGAGGGAGAAATTCTGAACAATTTTGGTGTTTACATCGCGCTGAATGATGGCTTGTGGAGAGAGAACAGAAAGCTTGAAGTATATGCGTGCATGGCTTCCATGGAGGTTCCAAACCCTAGTTTTTGTCTTAAGGTTGAAGACGCATGTGCACCGTTGGATCAGGCTGGCAAGTGTTGACTGAGGACCTCATCGGATGGTTGGAAATCAAACTCAGAAACGGAGGGAAAAATTCAAAGCTGAGCGACGTCGTTTGATTTAATGAAAGAATTCTGGGCTTACCCGTGTTCTATTTGCACCCCACCCTGATATGGCCCAAGCGAAATGAACTGGCGCGTACTGCTATTTCCACCCCCCCTCCCTTTTATATTGTTTTAAATTCTTTTTGATTCTTTTAATATTTTTGCCACCTTTAAAAATTCATAAGTAATTGATAGATAATGATTTTTTGTTCCCTCTTTTTTCTATGTTTAGATAATAATGTGTAGAAAATTATAAAAATAAAAATAGGATTTTATTTTTAATGTAGAATGTTTAGTGATATTTTCTTTTAAATAGGGCAATTATTTTCTTTTAGTTGATATCTCATTTTCTATGAATTGTTTTAGGACTTTCCCTTAGGATTTTTGAGCCATTCTTTTTGGCATAGTTAGATATTGAACCCTAGTTTCATGTAGGATTTATCTCTTGATTTGTAGATTAAAATTTGATGTAGTTTGATTGTTGGACATTTAGGTGCTCTAATTAGGGTTTTAAGTTGTATAGGTAGACTTGAACAAAATTGTTTTGGGGTTTATAGGCCAAATTAGTGTATGGGGAATATATGGGTTAAGGGTAAGTATGTATAGAATCCCCTAGAATTTTACTAGAATATTGCATGGTGTTTTAGTATTTTTCATTGATTTTTGAATGTATGGATAGTATGTGTGTTGCTTAAAGGCATAAGTTGTATTGTTGTGTTTTCTTTCCTTCTCTTTTGAGTGTGTGAGTTTTGAAGATTGAGTTGAAGACCTTGTGGATCATCATGGAAGCTTTGAAGACCTTGCAGAGGAGTTTAGCATAGCTTTTGTTGTTTGGTTTGTAGGTTTATAGGTGCATAGGCAGAGCCCTAGATAGAATATTTTGTTCAATAAACAAGGAGTGTCTTGTTCACCTCCTTTCTTCTCTATGACACAGAGTCCCTTAAGGGTATTCACCTCTCTCCTTTGGAGGGATTAGTGACCTTGCCCTATAAGGTAGAACTTTGAGAGAGCCTTTCCTTTGATGTTAAGTTCTCAATGGCATCCTTTGGAAGTCAGTGAGCACTGTAACATCCCCCACTCATCTTGTTGACTGAATCTTGTTTGCTGGAGAATTGGAGCCATT
Source organism: Lathyrus sativus (assembly GCA_963859935.3). Taxonomy (NCBI): domain Eukaryota; kingdom Viridiplantae; phylum Streptophyta; class Magnoliopsida; order Fabales; family Fabaceae; genus Lathyrus; species Lathyrus sativus. Next base: position 211,789,191 of record OZ012739.1, on the reverse strand, counting down.
GAAGATAGAAGCTAAGGCCTTGAAGAGGATGATTCCTTGAAGATTATTGGAGTCTGAAGACTTTGTGAAGATCAAGTTGATGCCTGAAGATCCCTGAAGATAGTGAAGCCTGAAGGTAGAGCTGATCAAAGGAGCTGAAGCTCAAGGGAGAAGATGAGTTGATACTCATGGTGTAGGGTTGATACCTGGAAAGCAAGTGATCTCTGAAGTCTGAAGACTGGGTTGCTGCTGGAGGAGCTGAGGCTTTCTTCTGTTTTCTTTGATGTATTGTGTGTTTTGTCTGATTTGTCTGTTGCATTAGACTAAGCCCATTTAGAATAAGTTCAGTCTAAGAGCATGAGTGCATCTGCTTGTACTGTTACTGCTTGGCTTTGCTTGCGGGTATTCGGTAGAGCCCAGCTCCCTTGCCCATGTGTTTATTTTGCTTGATAGCATGATCTCATTTTCTGTCTGTATGATTACAGTTTACTGTTTGTGCTTGATAGCATGTTGTTTATTTCAGTATGATTACTGTTATTTCATGACGGGCTTGAGGTCGAGACGAGCTTGTGGAGGCTGAAGCCCCACACACATTTCCTCCCTCACTTGCATTGCATGCATTTTACCGTTAAAGCTGATGCTTTCGTCTGTTTTGGTGTATCATTGACATGATCCCTTAGGACTCTCATTTCCTTTGATAAGGATTTGATGATAGACTTTTAGGTTGAAACCTATGCATGACAACATCTAGGAGTTCCCTGTTCAAACCTCAACCATAGGATGAATCCATGGCATGACAACAGTAGGACTTGATAGTCTCCCTCCTAGTTGGGCATGTTCTCTTCTCATCTCGAAGCAGTTTAAGACACAGTAATCATGAATGATTTCTTTCGTACGTTACGAGCCTTAAGCTATCTGAGAAAGGATTGTGGGAGAGTTTCTTTTCCACAGTCTGAATGTTTAGTATGGTACCCTTTGGGTGACATGCGACGCATTCACTCTCAGGTCATAGTCTCTAGTGCGGTTGAAATCGCAAACATAATAAAAAACACTTCTTTTAGGAGATAACCCGTAGTTTCCCGAACTACGTTTGCTCTGATCTTCCATACAGTGTGGAAGTACGTAGGCATAGGATGCGACGTCCTAGCGAGCAACCTTTCCCCCATAACCCGTAGTTAGCCGACCTACGTTGACTCTGATTTCTCATTCTCTGATGAGAATACGTAGGCATAAAGCGCGACGCTTTGCCGAGTCATTTTTCTTTTCTTTTTCAGCCAGCCTTGATAGGTAGATAGATTAAAACCAACCCGTCCGAGTAAACAAGCAAGCGAGGATCCCGTCGAGTACGACGGACGTGAGGGGTGCTAATACCTTCCCCTTGCGTAACCGACTCCCGAACCCAGACAATGGTTGCGATGACCTTGTCTTACCCTTATTCGTCAGGTTTTTCCGATCGTTTCCTTTCCCGCTCTGAGGGATAAATAACGAAAGGTGGCGACTCTTCTGTCATGCCGACACCTTATTTTCGCGCAAGCGACACCTTGCCCATGTGGTTTGTTTGTCTGATGGCATTTTATTTCATTTCTTCCTGTATGATTGCAGTTTACTGTCATTGCTTGATAGCATGTGGTTTATATTTCAGTATGATTACTGTTATCCATTCTGGCTTGAGGTTGAGATGAGCTTGTGGAGGCTGAAGCCCCACACACATTTCCTCCCTCACTTGCATTGCATGCATTTTACTGCTAAGCTGATGCCTTGTCTGTTTTGGTGTATCATTGACATGATCCCTTAGGACTCTCATTTCCTTTGATAAGGAATTGATGATAGAACTTTAGATTGAAACCTATGCATGACAACTTCTAGGAGTTCCCTGTTCAAACCTCAACCATAGGATGAATCCATGGCATGACAACAGTAGGACTTGATAGTCTCCCTCCTAGTTGGGTCTGTTCTCTTCTCATCTCAAAACAGTTTAAGATACAGTAATCATGAATGATTTCTTTCGTTCGTTACGAGCCTTAAGCTATCTGAGAAAAGATTGTGGGAGAGTTTCTTTTCCATAGTCTGGATGTTTAGTATGGTACCCTTTGGGTGACATGCGACGCATTCACTCTCATGTCATAGTCTCTAGTGCGATTGAAATCGCAAACACAATAAAAAACACTTCTTTCGTAAAAGACAGGAAATAAACCGTAGTTTCCCGAACTACGTGAGCTCTGATCTCTCATGCCTATTAAGAGTACGTAGGCACAAGATGGCGATGTCTTGGCGAGCTACCTTCCCCCATAACCCTTTGTAGGCCGAACTACGTTGACTCTGATTTCTCATTCTCTGATGAGAATACGTAGGCATAAAGCGCGACGCTTTGCCGAGTCATTTTTTCTTTTCTTTTTAAGCCAGCCTTGATAGGTAGATAGAATAAAACCAACCCGTCCAAGTAAACACAACAAGCGAGGATCCCGTCGAGTACGACGGACGTGAGGGGTGCTAATACCTTCCCCTTGCGTAACCGACTCCGGAATCCAGACAATGGTTGCGACGACCTTGTCTTACCCTTATTCGTTAGGTTTTTCTGATCGTTTCCTTTCCCGCTCTGAGGGATAAATAACGAAAGGTGGCAACTCTTCTGTTGTGCCGGCACCTTATTTTCACGCAAGCGACAGCTGGCGACTCTGCTGGGGAGCTTAACGGTTCCCTGTGAGAGTCAATCCTAACGCTTGTATGTTTACTTGTTGGGTTGCGTTTATTTATCGCATTTTACTTCTCGCACTTTATTTCCCGCATTTTATTTTCAGTATAATATGATTATCTGTGCTGTTGTGGGATGGGAGTTCTGATGAGTGAGAAGCCAGACCCAGGCTTTAGTGCACTATAGACTTAGAGTGGAAATTAGTGGGCGCGTGCTTGCTTTGCAGGCACTAGTGTCTCATGAAATCCACGCTCAGACGAGGTTCATCCGGTTGGCTTCACTTTCAACCCTTTGGGTTGAGACGGTTGCTGGTTTGGTGGATTGTCTACTCTGGGGACCGATCATTTGTGATTCAGCTAAGTGAGGCCGCTTCATGAGCTGGTGATGCCACACCTTCTGGGTATCGTATCACCCCTCTTGAAAGTCTGTGACGCTGATGAACGCATAGGATGTCGTACCTTGAGTCAGTTTAGGTCCATACCTGTGAGTGGGGTTGGGTTTATTGCAGGAAACTTTGACCTTCAGACTACCTGGTTTTCTTGACAGTGAATCAGTTTTGTTGGTACCAGGGTTTCTCAGTTGCAGATTTGTCTGTTCTTGATAGAGCAGGGTTTGATCAGAGGATCTTATCATCAGACGTGTGTTTGTTCTTGATAGAGCAGATTATTGGGGTCTGAGGATCTTATCATCAGATGTGTGTTTGTTCTTGATAGAGCAGATTTTTGGGGTCTGAAGATCTCATCAGCAGATGTTGTTTGTTCTTGATAGAGCAGATTTTGGGGTCTGAAGATCTCATCAGCAGATGTTGTTTGTTCTTGATAGAGCAGATTTTTGGGGTCTGAAGATCTCATCAGCAAATGTTTTTTGTTCTTCATAGAGCAGATTTTGAGTGGGGTCTGAAGACCTCATCAGCAGCTGCATGTTTGTTCTTGATATGGCAGATTTTCGATTTGGGGTCTGAAGACCTCATCAACAGATATTTCTTGATCCTACATCAGAGGTCCTTATTATCAGACATTTGTTCTTGACAGAGCAGGGTTATGATCCTATATATATGGTCCTACCAGATGGTTGTTATTGGCAGATCAGATCTGTGGTCCTACACCGGGGTTTTCTTATCAGTGATCGTGGTTTTGTTGATACAGAATCTCCACAGCAGATGCCTTGGCCTCTTATTGCATGATTGCATTTTGCATTAGTTTGCATGTTCATTTGCATTTCATTAACGTGCGTCTGTGTTGCAGGTACCGTTTTCCCCGATCCAGGATTCCTTGCCTCCTATTGTATTGTTATGGGCTCTTTGAGGAAGACCGTGGCTTACAAGTTCCCTACCCCCGATGTGGTTAAGCTGACTGGTTTGATAGCTCTAGCAGATGATTCTGTGAGGGATGAGTTCAGAAAATCTTATGGCAGGTTGCTCAGTTTGGTTTGTAGGCCTTCTTTGTTCGAGTTGAATGGGTTGCACGCTCTGCTGCACTTCTACGACCCTCCGTTGAGATGTTTCACTTTCCAGGACTTTGTTCTCGCACCTACGCTAGAAGAGTATGCTGATTTGCTAGGTGTGCCGATCAAGAGGCAGATGCCTTTTGTTCATATGGATGCTGAGCCTGATCTGGCTGGTTTAGCTCCTTCACTTCATTTGGACGCCTCCGAGTTAGTATTGACTAGTTGGAACAAGGTTCCTGGGTTCTCCTTGCAGTTTCTAGTGGGTAAAGCTCAGCAGTGTGCCAAGGACGGATGTTGGGTTGCGTTCAATGCCATCCTCGCTCTATGCATATACGGCATTATTATGTTCCCTAATATGCCCGATTTTGTAGAGTTTGATGCATTTCACATCTTCGCTTCAGGGAATCCAGTCCCTACCTTGATAGGAGATGTCTATCATTCAGTTCACTACAAAAACGAGAACAGGAGGGGGAAGAATGTCTCATGCTGTGTACCCTTGCTGTACAAATGGCTTGATAGTCATCTGGCCAAGAGGGGTCCTTTTGTCTTTTCTGCAGCCACAGCTGAGTGGCCTGAGCGTCTGATGAGCTTATCTGCAGAGGATGTTGATTGGTTCGACAGAGATAGGTTGGGTACTGAGGTGATCTTCAGTTGCAGCGGGTTTCCAAATGTACCTTTGATAGGTAGGAAGGGCTGTATAAACTATAATCCGTCATTGCTGGTTCGACAGTTCGCGTATGCTCTGAGAACTCCGCCGAAGGAGGAAGAGGTACAGGAATCTCTGTACCTCACTGGTACTCTAGAGGGGGATCTGATGTCCAAGCTTTAGCGCGCATGGAATAGTATCAGTAAGCGAGGGAAGCCTTTGCTGGGAAAAAGCAACAATCAAGCCTACCCTCCGTACGTGACTTGGATCAGAGCCAGAGCCAATGCTATAGGGATGCTGTTTCCTCATGCCAAGCCAGAAAGTCCTCCAATGACCAAAGAGCCTACTACTGTGCCCATCCAGCAGCATAATCAGGTGTTAGCTGAGCGGGATGAATTGAAGCAGGCGAACGAAGAACTGGAGAAGGAGTTAGCTCAGCTCCGAAGCGAGAGGAACGAAGCCGTTCATTCTTTTAAAATGCAGACAGAGTTGGTGAACCAGCTAGGTACAGACCTGACGAAGCAGATAGCCGAGCGTGAACGCATGGGTCAAGACTTCAGGGTCGTCAACGACGTACTGGCTACGAAGAAGCAGCACTTGGACGAGGCATATCGGAGGATATCCAAGTTCAACCAGCACTGGAAGGCTTCCCTGGCCACCAGGAAAGAGCGGGAGGATAAGCTGATGCTACAGATCTCCAAGCTGGAAGCTGAGGTGAAGTGCAGCGAAAAGAGGTTTGATGAAGAAACCGCCCGCAGATACGCCGCCGAAGGCCAGCTCAACAAAGCTCTCGCTAACCTGAAGGAGCGCAAGCTGATGTTTGAGTCCAAAAAGCGGAAATTAGAAGATTGCTTTGGCGAAGGAGCATGGGAAAGTTCAGTTGAAGGACTTCAGTATACCATCGTGCAGAGGGAATTGCTCGTCGAGGGGTTGCTCACTCTGCCAGATCATCCAGAGACGAAGGACTTGTTAGAAGAGTATCGCGCCCGTGGCCGTACTTGACTATTTGTATTCCTTTTGTTTTGATCATTGTTGTATGCTGACCATCACCAGGCTTGTTGGCTGAGGTCACGCTGTTGATTCATCTTGTACTTGCTGATGCTATGTACTGCCTTGATAGGCTTTCCTTTATATATGAGATTGATGTTTCCATGATTGGACCCAGACTTCTTCTTATTATTATTATCAGCACTAGCACTCAGGCACTAGGATCGGGGGAAATCTCCCAAACACACAGACACACGCATGCATTTGCATGAAGCATTTGCATGACGAGCATTTTGTTGTTTTTCCTAACCCTTTAGTGTTTACAGGTTTTTCAGGTTCACAGGTCCTAGGCTGTTCCCGGTGGTTCCAGGATTGATCAGAGACTAATTCACCATTATCCAACTAGAGCTAATTAGACCAGGATCATGGATCAAGTGCATATAGATGTTCAGGAGCTCCGCGAGAGGATGGATCGCTTTATGGAACTTATGCAAGTGGTCGCCAATGGTCAGGACCAGCTCAAGACTTTGGTTCAGCCTTTGATCTCCAGGGTTGATAGCAACGGTATACTCCATGGCGGGGCCGTGCCTACTCCTCCACCAGTTGATACTCCGCAGAATGGTGTCCCTGTGGCCGGGGGCAACGGCAGTGCTAATGGCAATGTGATGGCCAACCTCGGACTCAATACGACGGGCGTCAGTAATGGGAGTCTGGGAGCTAATGTCAACATCGGGCCAGGCAACGGCAATGCAGGCATCGGGAATCTGTTGGTGCCTCAACCATGGCTTGAGGATCATCAGGATGATGTGTTCTCTCAAAGGGGTGCTGAGGGGGAGCTGAATGCTGAAGCGCGGCTCAGATTCAAAGCACTTGAAGATAAAATGAGAGATATTGAGAATCAGAATACTTTGGGCGTTGATATGTCCAAGCTGGGGTTAATTGCTGATTTCAAGGTACCTCCTAAGTTCAGGGTGCCTGACTTTGAGAAATATAAGGGCACCACTTGCCCTCGTGTCCACCTGCGATCGTACTACAGGAAGATGTCTGCTTATTCCGAAGACGAGAAGTTGCTGATGCACTTCTTCCAAGATAGTCTTTCCGGGCCATCCCTCGAGTGGTACATGGGCCTGGAGCCCACTAGCGTGCGCACATGGAAAGATCTTGCTGAAGCGTTTGTCCACCATTACTAGTACAATAGCGACTTGGCCCCGAACCGAGTCCAGCTCCAGAACCTTTCGCAGAGAAATAATGAAGCATTTAAGGAGTACGCCCAGCGGTGGCGTGAGTTGGCTGCTCGGGTTCAACCGCCGATGGTTGAGCGCGAGCTCGTGCAGATGTTTGTAGCTACCCTCCCAGGGGTCTACTATGAAAAGTTAGCCAGCTGGTATGTCTGGGACGTTCTCAGCTCTCATTACCATGGGCGAGCACGTCGAGAATGGTATCAAGATCGGGAAAATTCAAGGCGAGTCATCCTCAGTCGGAGGAGGCGGAAAGAAACCTTATGCTGGTAAAAGGCGAGAAGGAGATGCGAGCGCTGTGACCAACGCTCGAAGGAAGGGCAAGGGCCCTCAGCAGCAAATAGCCAGTATAAATATCCCAGTAGCTCAGCAGCAGCAGCAGCAACCGAATAAGCAGGGATATAGAAAGTACCAGAACCGGGCACCTTTGACAAACCGTCACTTCGAGGCACCGCCCATGTCGTACGCACAGCTCTTGCAGACGTTGCTTCAGCTTCAGTTGGTTCAGAAGAGGATGATGGCTCCTTTGACAGGGGCACCTCCACCAGGGTACGATGCAAATGCCACTTGCGATTTCCACACAGGGGCACCAGGTCATACAATCGAGAACTGCAAAGCCTTTAAGCACAAGGTGCAAGACCTGGTAGATGCCAAGATTATTAACTTCTCCGATAATGTGCCCAATGTCACGAAAAACCCTATGCCAAATCATAGGGGAGGCAGAGTGAACGCCATTATCGAAGAAGAGAGCGCAGATCTGTTGACTGATGTCAAAGATCTCAAGACGCCGCTTAGCTTCGTTAAAGCTAAGTTGCTGAAAAGAGGGTTCTTTCCAGGATGTGGAGAGTTATGCATGGACTGTGCTACGCATTCTGATGGATGTGAGCAGCTGGTAGAAGGAATCCAAAGTCTGATGGCTGAGGGGATTCTGCAGTTCAGCCGGAGGGCTGAAAGTGTATCAGGAGAGGTAGTGTTGAAGCAGGCCGATGAAGTCGCCACCATCACCATCCCTCGCCGGCCGATAACCATTTCTGCACCCAGACCGCCTACAATCACTATTACCAAAGTTGGGCCGATACCATTCGAGAGCACTAATCCTGTTTCGTGGCATTATGGGGCTGAAGTCTACTGCAACGGACAAAAGTTGGAGCTGGAGCCGTATGGGTCGACTGTAGAGAATCTCGCAGGAATCAGTGGTATTACTCGCAGCGGAAGAGTATTTGCACCGCCGGAAGTCGTGGCAGAGAAAGCGGTCAGAGTTGATGCAGCCTGTTGCACCCCAAAATTTGACCAACAATTATTTATTCACTGAGTGTTTGAAAGTTGATACCTTCATCAGACAGTTCAAGAGATCCTCAGAGGAATTGGTTGAAACCAGGGTTGTGTGCTTCATAGCTTGAGAGTTGTGGGTGCTCCTCAGATGATTCTGAGACTTTGAGAATGAACTTGATGTTTTGAGAAAGCCTGTGAGGTGTCTTGAAAGCCATTATGAAGCCCAGAGAGGTCATTATGCAAGAATTTAGAAGATTCACCCATGAATGGTAGAATTAGGGTTTTGACTGGGCCAACCCTAGGATAACTGAAAATTTGGAGAAGGTTGAGACCTAATCCAAGGGCCATGAGATCATGGAATGATACATAGAGATGTTATAAAGATGATTCCTATGATTTCTGGGTCAACATGAATGTTGAAGGGCATATTCTTAGCTTTAATTTGAGTGGTGGAAGTTCTTGATAGGAGTTGCAGAGCTCAAGTTATGGTTTTGACAAATTACAGGTCATCTGAGGTGTGTGAATCGGGGTCCTTGAAAGTCCCCCAACTTGCAGACAACTTTTGCCCTAGTAGGATGATTCCTATGATTTCTTGGTCAACATGAATGTTGAAGGGCATCTCCTTAGCTTTAATTTGAGTGGTAGAAGTCCTTGATAGGATTTGTGGAACTCAACTTATGGTTTGAACAAGACAGGGGTATTTTGGTTATTTGGCAGTTATAGGTCATTTTAAGCAAAGGCCATATCTCCTATTTCCAAGCCTCAAATGGAAAAACTCAAAACATGAAAGTTGTTCAAAATGGGATTTTAAGTCTAGAAAGAAGGTCATGAATTGTTGTAAAAGCTTGTATCAAGGATTTCCAAAGTTTGGTAAATTTGAACTAAAAATGGCTTATAAGTTTAAAAAGTTGAAATTGGAAATTGGTTTGGAAGATCTAGGAATCCAAAATAGGTCATCCAATATATCATTTTGATTGGAAACATCATTTTGAGAACATTGGTTTAAATATAATTTTCATTTGAGGCTTTAAAATGGGACATGCTTTGTAATATTGAAGCTTGCATAATAAGGCACCTAAACAAAACCTCACAAAGAGCAAAGTTTAGCTTGTTTTTCACTCATTCTTTCTCAATTTCTCTTGTAATGAGATTTTAAAGTCCATTTGGCAAGGCTAAGGCATGAGATAATGGATCTCCAATGTATCATTCCATGAGAAGTTCTCAAACTTTCTAGCATTTTCCACAAGTTTCTAGAGGGATCTAGATCATTCTCTTGATTGTTATAAGAAGGGTGAATGACCATATGGCCAAGGTTGGTGATCATTGTTGATGAGAGGTGAGATTAGAGTGTGAAAAGTGAATATTCTTCCATTTGCAATTTCACATCAAACCTTCATTCTCTTCAATCTCCATTCATTTCTCCTCCACAAACCTATTTCTCTGATCATTGTGACTGATTGCATGCTGAGGTAGAAGAAGATCCATGGAAGTTTGAAGCTGTTTGGAGGAAATTGCAAGAAGTGCATTTTGATATCAAACACAGGATTCAAGCCTTGTTCATCCATCTTGTTTCATACAGAATCCATATTGGCCCCTGAGTATCAAACAAGGAAGGTTTCAGGCACTGAATTGTAGGGAAACCATAGCCACCATTAAAGATTGACAGGTTGGTAATCGTGCTCAAATCTCCTAATTTATGTGCATTCTACCATAGTTATAGGTTTAGACTGGTTAAGCTAGGGTAGAGGACCATTTTCTGAGAATTAGGGGGAAGATCATGAGGTTTCGAGGCAGGGTACAATTTCTTGCAGAATGAATAACAAGCAATTTTGTGTGCATCAATGGATATGAGATGGTGTAGAATGGTTAGGGAAACGTGTAGAATAATTCTGGATCATTAGTTTGAAGTTCCATTAAGTTTGATAGCATAGGAAAGAAATGGAACCTTGATGATGAAGCTTTCTGTTAGGATGATTCAAGAGGTTTCAGTGAAAACTATGGATAGTATTGTGTTCAGGGTGATTGATAGTGCAACTTTGCTTTTGGAAGCTCATGAATTCATGGAGAAATCAGTGAGAACGATCAGGTCGAAGATCCTTGCATGGGGTTAGGGTTTCTGCAAACCCTAGGGTCCAGTTGGGGACGATGAAGCTCCATCGTTGGATCATCCAGAAGGCTTGACCAATTCAATCCATCGCACGGCCCATATTTGATTTCAAAACGGAGGGAAGACTGAAGCATCAAAACGCAGTGTACCACTTAACCAAACGCACCGTTTTGGTTCTTTGACAAACCTGGGCCTCAACATTCATTTCTATTCCCACCCCCAGTGTTGGCCCAATGATCATAAATAACTGTGGCGCTTTACTTTTCTCACCCCCTCCCCTTTATTTCTTATTCTTTTATTTTTTAATTTCCTTTAATTCTTTGCATTTTATAAAATTCATAAAAAATATAAAAATCAATATTTTTCATTTCTTCTTTTTTTCACATAATCATGATTTTGTCTAGAAAATTAATAAAAAATAAAATTCCATTTTATTTTTAGTTTAATATTTTTTAGCATATTTTCTTGTAAATGGTACATTTAATTGATTTTGGTTAACCCTTGATTTTGTACAATTTGTTTTAGGACTTTCCCTTAGGGTTTTTGAGCCATTCTTTTTGGCATAGCTAGGTATTGAACCCTAGTTTCATGTAGGATTTATCTCTTGATTTGTAGATTTAAATTTGATGTAGTTTGATTGTTAGACATTTAGGTGCTCTAATTAGGGTTTTAGGTTGTATAGGTAGACTTGAACAAATTTGTTTTGGGGTTTATAGGCCAAATTAGTGTATGGGGAATACATGGGTTAAGGGTAAGTATGTATAGAATCCCCTAGATTTTTGCTAGAATATTATATGGTGTTTTAGTATTTTTCATTGATCTTTGAATGTATGGATGGTATGTGTGTTGCTTAAAGGCATAAGTTGTATTGTTGTGTTTTCTTTCCTTCTCTTTTGAGTGTGTGAGATTTTAAGATTGAGTTGAAGAACTTGTGGATCATCATGGAAGCTTTGAAGACCTTGCAGAGGAGTTTGGCATAGCTTTTGTTGTTTTGTTTATAGGTTTATAGGTGCATAGGCAGAGCCCTAGATAGAATATTTTGTTCAATAAACAAGGAGTGTCTTGTTCACCTCCTTTCTTCTCTATGACACAAAGTCCCTTAAGGGTATTCACCTTTCTCCTTTGGAGAGATTAGTGACCTTACCCTCTGAGGTAGAACTTTGAGAGAGCCTTTCCCTTTGATGTTAAGTCCTCAATGGCATCCTTTGGAAGTCAGTGAGTACTGTAACATCCTCACCTCATCTTGTTGATTGAATCTTGTTTGCTGGAGCAGTTGAGCCATTGAAGACAGAAGCTGAAGCTTTGAAGAGGATGATTCCTTGAAGATTGTTGAAGTCTGAAGGCTTTGTGAAGATCAAGTTGATGCCTGAAGATCCCTGAAGATAGTGAAGCCTGAAGGTAGAGCTGATCAAAGGAGCTGAAGCTCAAGGGAGAAGATGAGTTGATACTCATGTTGTAGGGTTGATACCTGGAAGGTAAGTGATCTCTGAAGTCTGAAGACTGGGTTGCTGATGGAGGAGCTGAGGCTTTCTTCTGTTTTCTTTGATGTATTGTGTGTTTTGTCTGATTTGTATGTTGCATTAGACTAAGCTCATCTAGAACAAGTTCAGTCTAAGAGCATGAGGGCATCTGCTTGTATTGTCACTGCTTGGCTTTGCTTGCGGGTATTTGGTAGAGCCCAGCTCCCTTGCCCATGTGTTTATTTTGCCTGATGGCATTTTCATTTTCTTTTGTCTGTATGATTGCAGTTTACTGTTATTTGCTTGATAGCATGCTGTTTATTTCTCAGTATGATTACTGTTATTTCATGACTGGCTTGAGGTCGAGACGAGCTTGTGGAGGCTGAAGCCCCACACACATTTCCTCCCTCACTTGCATTGCATGCATTTTACTGTTAAAGCTGATGCTTTTGTCTGTTTTGGTGTATCATTGACATGATCCCTTAGGACTCTCATTTCTTCTGATGAGGATTTGATGATAGACTTTTAGGTTGAAACCTATGCATGACAACTTCTAGGAGTTCCCTGTTCAAACCTCAACCATAGGATGAATCCATGGCATGATAACAGTAGGACTTGATAGTCTCCCTCCTAGTTGGGCCTGTTCTCTTCTCATCTCGAAACAGTTTAAGATACAGTAATCATGAATGATTTCTTTCGTACGCTACGAGCCTTAAGCTATCTGAGAAAGGATTGTGGGAGAGTTTCTTTTCCACAGCCTGGATGTTTAGTATGGTACCATTTGGGTGACATGCGACGCATTCACTCTCAGGTCATAGTCTCTAGTGCGGTTGAAATCACAAACACAATAAAAGACACTTCTTTTAGGAGATAACCCGTAGTTTCCCGAACTACGTTTGCTCTGATCTTCCATGCTGTGTGGAAGTACGTAGGCATAGGATGCGATATCCTAGCGAGCAACCTTCCCTACCTTCACCCGTAGTAGGCCGAACTACGTTGACTCTGATTTCTCATTCTCTGATGAGAATACGTAGGCATAAAGTGCGACGCTTTGTCGAGTCATTTTTCTTTTCTTTTTCAGCCAGCCTTGATAGGTAGATAGATTATAACCAACCCGTCCAAGTAAACAAACAAGCGAGGATCCCGTCGAGTACGACGAACGTGAGGGGTGCTAATACCTTCCCCTTGCGTAACCGACTCCCGAACCCAGACAATGGTTGCGATGACCTTGTCTTACCCTTTTTTGTCAGGTTTTTCCGATTGTTTCCTTTCCCGCTCTGAGGGATAAATAACGAAAGGTGGCGACTCTTCTGTTTTGCCGGCACCTTATTTTCGCGCAAGCGACAGCTGGTGACTCTGCTGGGGACTCCAACGGTTCCCTGCGAGTCAATCCTATCGTTTGTGTGTTTACCTGTTGGGCTGCGTCTATTTATCGCATTTTTACTTCTCGCACTTTATTTCCCGCATTTTATTTTTCAGTATAATATGATTATTTGTGCTGTTGTGGGATGGGAGTTCTGATTGAGTGAGAAGCCAGACCCAGGCTTGAGTGTACCATAGACTTAGATTGGAAATTAGTGGGCGCGTGCTTGCTTTGCAGGCACTAGTGTCTCATGAAATCCATGCTCAAACGAGGTTCATCCGGTTGGCTTCACTTTCAACCCTTTGGGTTGAGACGGTTGCTGGTTTGGTGGATTGTCGACTCTGGGGACCGATCATTTGTGATTCAGCTAAGTGAGGCCTCTTCAGGACTCGATGATGCCACTCCTTCTTGGAATCGTATCATCAGTTTTGAAAGTCTGTGACGCTGATGAACGCATAGGATGCCGTACCTTGAGTTAGTCTAGGTCCATACCTGTGAGCGGGACTGGGTTTATTGCAGGAAACTTAGACCTTCAGACTACCTGGTTTTCTTGACAGCGAATCAGTTATGTTGGGTTCTCAGTTACAGATGTGTTCTTGATAGAGCAAGAGTTTGGTCAGAGGATCTTATCATCGGGTGTTTGTCTGTTCTTGATAGAGCAGGCTTTGATCAGTGTATTATCATCAGTGGTTTGTTCTGGATGGAACAGATTTTGAGTGAGGTCTGAAGATCTCATCGGCAGATGTTATTTGTTCTTGATAGGGCAGATTTTGAGTGGAATCTGAAGATCTCATCAGCAGCTGTGTATTTGTTCTTGGTAGGGCAGATCTTGATTTGGGGTCTGAAGACTTCATCAACAGACATTCTTTGATATTACACTCGGGGTCCTTATTATCAGGCACTTATTCTTGTCAGAGCAGAATTTTGATCTCGGTCCTATCAGATGGTTATGCTCAGCAGATCAGATTAGTGGCCTTACACCGGGGTTTCCTTCTCATCAGTGACTGTTGATACTGAATCTCCACAGCAGCCACCTGGATACATTATTGCATGCCTGCATTTTGCATTAGCTTGCGCATTCATCTGCATTCCATTAACGTGTGTCTGTGTTGCAGGTACTGTTTCCCCGATCCTGGATTTCTCGCCTTCTGTTGTTATTATGGCCTCCCTCAGGAAGACTGTTGCGTACAAGTTCCCGACCCCTGATGTGTCGAAGTTGACTGGTTTGATAGCCCTGGCAGGGGATTCTGTGAAGGATAGGTTCAGGAAGTCCTATGGCAGGTTGCTTAGTCTGGTTTGCAAGCCGTCTACATCCGAGCTGAATGGGTTACATGCTCTTCTGCAGTTTTATGATCCTCCCTTGAGGTGTTTCACTTTTCATGACTTCATCCTCGCGCCGACATTGGAAGAGTATGTTGATATGCTGGGTGTGCCTATCAAAAGGCAGATGCCTTTTGTCCACATGGATGCTGAGCCTGATCTGGTTGGTTTGGCTTCCTCACTCCATTTGAGCGCTTCTGAGTTAGTGGTGACGAGTTGGAACAAGGTCCCAGGGTTCTCTCTGCAGTTTCTGATAGCTAAGGCTCAGCAGTGTGCTAAGGACAAATGTTGGGACACCTTCAACGCCATCCTTGCTTTAGGCATATATGGCATTATCCTATTTCCCAGCATGCCTGATTTCGTGGACTTTGATGCATTCCACATCTTTGCCTCAGGGAATCCAGTCCCTACTCTGATCGGAGACGTCTACCATTCAGTGCATTACAAGAATGAGAACCGGAGAGGGAAGAATGTCTCATGCTGTGTACCGTTGTTGTGCAGGTGGTTTGATAGTCATTTGCCCAAGAAGGGTTCTTCTGTCTTGTCTGCAGCCACGACTGAGTGGCCTGAGCGTCTGATGAATTTGTCAGCAGAAGACATTGATTGGTTCGTCGACAGAGACAGGTTAGGCACCGAGGTGATCTTCAGTTGTAGTGGGTTTCCTAACGTACCTCTGATAGGTAGGAAGGGTTGCATCAACTACAATCCATCATTGCTAGTTCGTCAGTTTGCATATGCTTTGAGGACTCCACCGAAGGAAGAAGAGGTACGGGAATCTCTGTACCTCACGGGTATGCTAGAGGGGGATTTGTTGTCCAAGCTTCAGTATGCGTGGAACAATATCAGCACGAGAGGAAAGCCTTTGTTGGGGAAGAGCAACAGCCAAGCCTACCCTCCTTATTCAGATTGGATCAGAGCCAGAGCCAGCGCCATAGGGATGCCATTCCCTCATATCAGACCAGAGAGTCCTCCACCGGTTGAAGAGCCCACCGCTGTATCCATTCATCAGCACAACCAGGTATTGGCCGAGTGTGAGGAGCTGAAGAGGGCAAATGCAGAATTAGAGAAGGAGTTAGCTCAGCTTCGAAGTGAGAGGAACGAAGCCGTGCATGCTCTCAAAAAGCAAACAGAGTCGGTGAACCAACTGGGTGCAGACTTGTCAAAGCAGATTGCTGATCGGGAACGCTTAGGTCAAGACTTTAGAGCTGCTAATGATGTGCTAGCTACGAAGAAGCAGCATTTGGAGGAAGCATATCGGAGAATATCTAAGTTCGACCAGCATTGGAAGACTTCCATGGCCACCAGGAAGGAGCGAGAAGACAAGCTGATGCTGCAGATTTCTAAGCTAGAAGCCGAAGTGAAGGATAGTGAGCGGAGGTTTGATGAAGAGACCGCCCGCAGGTACTCCGCTGAAGCCCGTCTAAACAAAGCTATTGCTAGCCTGAAGGAGCATAAGCTGATGTTTGAGTCTAAGAAGCGGAAGTTGGAGGATTGCTTTGGCAAAGGAGCTTGGGAGAGTTCAGTTCAGGGGCTCCAGCATACCATCAGGCAGAGGGAACTACTCGTCGAGAGGTTGCTCACTTCGCCAGATCATCCGGACACGAAGGAGTTATTAGCAGAGTATCGCGCCCGTGGCCGTACTTGATTAGTTATATCCCTGTTTGTTTTGATCTTTGATATATGCTGACCATCACCAGACTTGTTGGCTGAGGTCATGCTGTTGATCTGTTTGTACTCGCTGATACTGTGTACTGCCTTGACAGGCCTTTCCATATATATATGAGACTGATGTTTCCATGATTGGGCTCGGATTTCTTCTTCCTCTTATTATTATCAGCACTGGCACTAAGGCACTAGGATCGGGGAAAATCTCCCACGCACACAGACACACGCATGCATCTGCATGAAGCATATTTGCATAATGTATATCTTATTGCTTTTCCTAACCTTTATTGTTGACAGGTTTTTCAGGTTCTGAGCTGCTCTCGATCTCCAGGATTGATCAAAGACTCATTCACCGCTACTCAACTCGCGCTAATCAGACAAGGATAATGGACCAGGTGCAGTCAGACGTCCAAGAGCTCCGGGAACGGATGGATCGTTTTATGGAGCTGATGCAGGTGGTCGCGAATGGTCAAGACCAGCTTCGTACTCTGGTTCAACCTCTGATCTCCAGGGTTGACAGTAATGGCATACTGCATGGAGGGGCCGTGCCTACTCCTCCTCCAGTGGACGCTCCACAAAACGTTGTTCCTGTTGCCGGGGGCAACGGCAGTGCTAACGGCAATCTGATGACTAACCTCGGACTCAACGCGGCAGGCGCCGACAATGGTAGTTTGGGAGCCAATGTTAACATAGGGCCGGTCAACGGCAATGCTGGTACAGGAAATCTGTTGGTGCCTCAGCCATGGCTGGAGGACCATCAGGATGACGTATTCTCTCAGAGAGGTGTAGATGCAAAGTTGAATGCTGAAGCTCGACTCAGGTTCAAGGCGCTGGAAGACAAGATGAGAGACATAGAAAATCAGAACACATTGGGCGTTGACATGTCCAACCTCGGATTGATTGCTGACTTTAAAGTACCTCACAAGTTCAAGGTGCCTACCTTTGAGAAGTATAAGGGTACTACTTGCCCCCGTGTTCATCTCCGATCTTATTATAGAAAGATGTCCGCCTATTCTGACGATGAGAAGTTGCTGATGCACTTCTTTCAGGATAGTCTTTCTGGTCCATCACTCGAATGGTATATGGGTTTGGAGCCCGCTACTGTGCGCACCTGGAAAGATCTTGCAGAAGCGTTCGTCCTCCACTATCAATACAACAGCGACTTGGCTCCCAACCGAGTCCAGCTTCAGAATCTCTCACAGCGGAACAATGAAAGCTTTAAAGAGTACGCCCAGCGGTGGCGTGAATTGGCTGCTCGGGTTGAACCGCCGATGGTTGAGCGCGAGCTAGTGCAAATGTTCGTGGCTACCCTTCCTGGAATCTATTATGAAAAGCTGGTCAGTGGCATGTCTGGAACATTCTCGGCTCTCATCACTATGGGCGAGCATGTTGAGAACGGTATAAAAATCGGAAAAATTCAGGGAGAATCATCCTCAGCTGGAGGAGGTGGCAAGAAACCTTACGCTGGCAAGCGTCGAGAGGGAGATGCCAGTGCTGTCACTAATGCTCGGAGAAAGGGCAAGGGCCCTCAGCCTCAGATTGCTAGCATAAATATCCCATCTGCCCCGCAGCAGCAGCAGCAGCCTCAGCAGCAGAATCAGCAGGGGTATAAAAGATATCAGAATCGGGCTCCTATGGCAAACCGTCATTTTGAGACTCCACCTATGTCGTACGCACAGCTTTTGCAAACGTTGCTTCAGCTCCAATTAGTTCAAAAGAGGACGTTGGCTCCCTTAACAGGGGCACCACCACCGGGGTATGATGCCAATGCTACTTGTGAATTCCACACTGGGGCACCTGGCCATACGATTGAGAATTGTAAAGCTTTTAAGCACAAAGTCCAGGACTTGGTGGACGCCAAGGTTATCAACTTTTCTGACAACGTGCCCAACGTTACCAAAAACCCGATGCCTCATCATAAGGGGGGCGGAGTGAATGCTGTTATCACTAAGGAGAGTGCAGACTTGCTGACTGATGTCAAAGATTTGAAGACGCCGTTGAGTTTTGTCAAGGCTAAGTTGCTGAAGAAGGGCTTATTTCCTAGATGCGGAGAGTTATGTATGGCTTGTGCTACACTCCCTGATGGGTGTGAGCAGCTGATCGAAGGTATCCAAAGTCTGATGTCCGAGGGTATTTTACAGTTCAGCCGGAGCGTTGAAAGTGCATCAGGGGAAGTCGTGCTGAAGCAGGCAGATGAAGTTGCTACCATTACTATTCCTCGTCACCCTATTACTATTTCTGCACCCCGACCGCCTACTATTACTATCACCAGGGCCGGACCGATCCCATTCGAGAGTACTAATGTCGTCCCATGGCATTACGGCGCCGAAGTTTATTGTAATGGTCAGAAGATAGAGCTAGGGCCATTCGGATCAACTGTGCAGAATCTTACCGGAGTCAGTGGCATCACTCGAAGCGGTAGAGTATTTGCGCCAGCAGAGGTTGCAGCAGAGAAAGTGGTCCGAGCTGACGCCGTGGATAAGGGTAAAGGTAAAGCTGTTGAAGAGGTCCCTTCTGGGACAAAAAAAGATTTGCTAGTTAAAGATGCTGAAGAGTTCATGCGACTAATCAAGAAGAGTGACTACAAGATTGTAGATCATCTTCATCAGACTCCGTCAAAGATCTCTATTCTTAACTTGTTGCTGTGTTCTGAGGCGCACCGCAACGCATTACTGAAAGTATTGAATGCTGCATACGTGCCGCAGGAGATATCAGTAAATCAACTCGAAGAGGTGGTAGCCCATGTTAATGCCGGTAATGGGCTGGGATTCACAGATCTGGAGCTAACATCTAAAGGAAGAGATCACAATAACGCCTTGCACGTCTCGATAGAGTGCAGAGGCACGATTATGTCGCATGTCCTGGTGGATACGGGCTCATCCCTTAATGTGCTTCCGAAGAAAGCACTGATGAAGTTAGACACCCATGGATTGCTTTGCACGCCCAGTGATCTGGTCGTGAAATCCTTTGATGGGACCAAGCGCCACGTCTTCGGAGAATTGACCCTGCCAATTCAAGTTGGTCCAGAGACGTTCAATACAGTTTTCTATATCATGGATATCATGCCAGCCTATAGTTGCCTCTTAGGTCGGCCATGGATCCATTCTGCTGGTGTCGTGACGTCCACGCTGCATCAAAAGCTTAAATATGCTGTCGGGGGCAGCATAGTAACCGTCTGTGGTGAGGAGGACATTATGGTGAGCCACTTGTCGTCCTTTAAATATGTTGAAATGGATGGAGAGATCCATGAGACTCTCTGCCAAGCATTTGAAACCGTCAGGGTAAAAGAGGTAGCTCCTGTCGTCGCAGAGAAGCAAGAGATGAATCTCTCCTCGTTTAAGGAAGCTCGGGCCGTCGTCGAAGCCGGTTCCACCCCAGGCTGGGGGCATGTCTTGGATATACCAATCAAGCAGGATAAGTTTGGATTGGGGTATTCTCCTGGAGCTGAAGCTTCATCTTCTTCTGGCAGCTCGTCTCGTGGGAAAGGGCCGATCCTATTCACCAAGGGGGCAGTAATTTTCGAGAGCATCAACGCTGCGTCGGAGGACAGCGGGGACAGTGATTGTGATCTTGACGCCTGGATTCAACCGAGCAAGCCGGGCGAGCACCTCCGCAATTGGACCATCAAGGAGATTATCAAGCTGACAAGTGAAGAGTAATGATTTGCTTTTTACAATCTTTGTACAACCCTATGTCCTGCCCGGGGCATAGTGGTTTTACTGTCAGGGCCTTGTTGGATTATGTGTATGCATTTTGTTAATGAATAAAAGGCGTTTTCCTCGTACTCAAATATTGTGTTCTCTGTTATTCCTGTTTTACGTTTATTTCGAAAAACAGTAAAATGGCAACGAGGTTTGTGCTAACCTGCATATTCTTGCTTTAAACTTAACCCTTGTTATTGCAGGATCCACGTAACATATGACATCGACTCTGGACCCTCTACGGCTCACTACGACTTTGATTGCCCGATCTATCAAGCCGAGGATGAGATTGATGAAGACGAGGACCTTCCGGAAGAGTTGGCCCGCTTGTTGAGACAAGAAGAAAAGATTATTCTGCCTCACGAGGAGGATATTGAGATTGTAAATCTGGGTTCTGAGGAGCTCGTCAGAAATGTCAGAGTGGGAGCTGCGCTGCAGAATGATGTCAAGCATAGACTGGTCGAGATGCTTCGAGAGTATAGTGACGTCTTTGCTTGGTCATATGAGGATATGCCCGGACTTGACACTGACATCGTGGTTCATCGCTTGCCGTTGCGAGAAGATTGCCCTCCAGTCAAGCAGAAGCTCAGGAGGACGAGACCAGACATGGCTGTAAAAATCAAAGAAGAAGTCCAAAAGCAGTTGGACGCAGGATTTCTAGCCGTTACCACTTACCCTCCGTGGGTCGCCAACATAGTGCCTGTACCGAAGAAGGACGGTAAGGTACGCATGTGCGTCGATTACCGGGATTTGAATAGGGCGAGCCCTAAGGATGATTTCCCGTTGCCTCATAGCGACGTGTTGGTCGACAACACAGCCCAGTTTTCCGTGTTTTCATTCATGGATGGCTTCTCCGGTTACAATCAGATTAAGATGGCACCGGAGGACATGGAGAAAACGATGTTTATTACCCCCTGGGGAACGTTCTGCTATAAGGTAATGCCCTTCGGTCTGAAGAACGCAGGGGCCACTTACCAGCGAGCAATGGTAACTTTGTTTCATGATATGATTCATCATGAGATCGAGGTCTATGTTGATGACATGATTGCAAAGTCCCAGACGGAGGAAGAGCATCTGGTCAACCTGTTGAAGCTGTTTGAGAGGCTTAGGAAGTTCAGGTTGAGGCTGAATCCTAACAAGTGCACTTTTGGAGTGCAGTCCGGAAAGTTATTGGGGTTTATCGTTAGTGAACGAGGTATTGAAGTTGATCCTGCGAAGATAAAAGCTATCCAAGAAATGCCAGCGCCTAAAACAGAAAAAGAAGTTCGTGGTTTCTTGGGCCGAATAAACTACATTGCAAGGTTTATCTCTCAGCTCACGGCCACTTGTAAACCGATGTTCAAGCTTTTAAAGAAAGATCAGGCGATTACTTGGAATGAGGATTGCCAGAAGGCATTCGACAAAATAAAGCAGTATCTTCAAGAACCTCCAATCTTGATACCCCCAGTGGCTGGACGGCCGTTAATCATGTACCTGACGGTTCTGGAGAATAGTATGGGGTGTGTTCTCGGTCAACACGACGAGACGGGCAGAAAAGAGCACGCCATTTATTATTTGAGTAAAAAGTTCACTGAGTGTGAATCTCGATACTCGATGCTGGAGAAGACGTGTTGTGCATTAGCTTGGGCTGCCAAACGTCTACGACAGTATATGCTCAATCACACCACTATGCTAATTTCGAAGATGGATCCGATCAAGTACATCTTCGAGAAGCAGGCTCTTTCGGGCAGGATTGCCAGATGGAAAATGGTGTTAACGGAGTATGATATTCAGTACGTCTCTCAGAAAGCCATTAAGGGAAGCGTATTGTCTGATTACCTTGCCGAACAGCCAATCGAAGACTACCAGCCGATGAAGTTCGAATTCCCTGACGAGGATATTATGTTTCTCAAAGCGAAGGATTGCGATGAGCCATTGCCCGATGAGGGGCCAGATAGGAAGTCTCAGTGGAAGTTGATATTCGACGGAGCGGTTAATTCCTATGGAAGTGGTATCGGGGCTATCATCACGACTCCTCACGGATCCCACATCCCGTTTACTGCGAGACTGACGTTTCCAGTTACCAACAATGAAGCCGAGTATGAAGCATGTATTATGGGTCTAGAAGAGGCAATTGATTTGAGAATCAAGAATCTAGACATATATGGTGACTCAGCGCTTGTAATCAATCAGATTAAGGGGGAGTGGGAAACTCGTCAAGCGAATTTAGTGCCGTACATGAATTATGCCAGGAGGCTGCTTCCTTTCTTCGACCGAGTGGAACTTCATCATGTGCCTAGGGCTGAAAATCAGATGGCTGATGCCTTAGCCACGTTGGCTTCAATGTATAAAGTCAATTATTGGAATGAGGCTCCAAGAATTGTACTTTCGCGTCTTGATAGACCGGCATTTGTCTTTGCAATCGAGGATGCCAATGACGGCAAGCCATGGTTCCACGACATCCAGACCTTCCTTATGACTAAGGAGTATCCGACGGGTGCGTCAACCCAGGATAAGAAGACTCTGAGGAGGCTGTCTGGAAACTTTTATCTCAATCCTGACGGAGTGTTGTATAAGAGAAACCACGATCTTGTGCTGCTCAGATGTGTAGATGAGAAATAAGCAAGTATGCTCATGGAAGAAGTCCATGAGGGCACATTTGGTACACTCGCCGGCGGGCATGCCATGACGAGAAAGATCCTGAGAGCAGGATATTACTGGTTGACTATGGAGTCGGATTGCTTCAGATTCGCGAAGAAATGTCACAAATGCCAGATTTATGCTGATAAAGTTCATGTGCCGCCGTGCCCATTGAATGTCATGTCCTCCCCTTGGCCTTTCTCCATGTGGGGCATCGACATGATAGGCAAGATCGAGCCCACCGCATCCAATGGTCATCATTTCATTCTGGTAGCTATCGACTACTTCACCAAATGGGTGGAGGCAGCCTCGTACGCTAATGTGACCAAGCAGGTGGTAGCTAAATTCATAAAGAGGGACATCATCTGTCGCTATGGAATTCCCGAGCGGATCATTACTGATAATGGTTCGAATTTGAATAACAAGATGATGAAGGAGCTGTGCCAGAGCTTCAAGATTGAACACCACAACTCATCTCCTTACTGGCCGAAGATGAATGGCGCTGTTGAAGCGGCCAACAAGAACATCAAGAAGATTGTTCAGAAGATGGTTGTGACATACAAAGATTGGCACGAGATGCTGCCGTTTGCCTTGCACGGTTATCGTACGACGGTGCGTACGTCGACCGGGGCAACTCCTTTCTCCTTGGTGTACGGTATGGAAGCTGTCCTACCGTTAGAAGTGGAGATTCCTTCTTTGCGAGTTTTGGTTGATGTGAAACTCGACGAGGCAGAATGGATTACGAATCGTTTGAACCAACTCAGCCTGATGGACGAGAAGAGGTTAGCATCGATTGCATTTGGTCGCCTGTACCAAAGCCGAATGAAGAAAGCTTATGACAAGAAGGTGCGTCCTAAAAGCTTTCAGACGGGTGATCTCGTCCTGAAGAAGATTCTTCCGCCACTCTCCGATCACCGGGGCAAATGGACTCCGAATTACGAAGGGCCGTATGTCGTCAGCAAGGTCTTCTCAGGAGGAGCTTTGTTGTTATCCACGATGGATGGTGAAGATTTTGCATCCCCGGTGAACGCGGACGCAGTTAAAAAATACTTTGCTTGAAAGAGACCCGCTGGACAAAAAAGAAAGAGTCCAGGCAAAAAAAGGCATCCCGGCGAACCAAAAACAGAATGAAAGGTTCGGGCAAAAAATAGGGATATATTGAAAAAGTGTACACCCGCGAAGTCGAAAACCTACACTGGGCGGCTTCGGCAAAAAAAGGTATCCCGGTGAACTGAAAACCCGTAAAGGGCGGTTCACGCAAAAGTTAGGGATTTGAATAAGCAAATGACTGCGTCCCGCGTGTGGACTTTCATTGTTTAGTGGTTTGGAGGACCTGAGGGCCGTTTATCTGAATCAATCTCTTCCGAAGCTGAAGCATCGGAGAAGTATCGAAGTCGAGTGGGTCTTAGAGGGATCAACTCATGGTGTTCGTCTACGCCTCGTTGCCGACATTTGTATATACTGATGTATATTTATGTTTTATTTTTTGCGCGGCTTCCTCATTCCAGGAGCTCGCCTCTGTTGTAAAACATTTTTGCCCATTCAGGGGTTCACCATCAATAAAATGCACATTATTCAGCAATTCTGTTTGTCTGTTTAGCATTTATCTGTTTTGTTCGCGAATGAAAACGCCGATGTTTTTTGATAAAATGCGCATACATAAACTTGCGGGCCTAGGCCCATTGATTGTTGAAACAATTAATTAATTGAATATTGTCATGAGATAATAACCTGGATAGGCCCCTTTGAGGAGGGCATCTTGTCGGTTTGTTTGTGTTGTTGCAGGTGTGGCACCTTCCAGAAGATGTGTCGTGCGCATCCCCGAAGCAGGATGAGTCCTCCTTCTCCAGCAGAGTTCAGTAGTCTCTCCTCCGCAGAATCTGAACGCAGGATAGTGAGCATTGATATGTCTCCCCGGGCAGAGACGATACTCTTCCCCAAGCAGAAGCATCCTGAAGGAGCGTCACCCCCATCAGCTGAGCCAAGCACCGAAGAATGATGTCGTCTTTCCCCAGCACCGGGTCACAAGTGCAGATTTCATAGAAGTGTTCGGGTGCCGAAGCTCGTGTTTCCCCAGTAAAGTCTCCAGCGGAATTGAGGTTCCCCCACCAGAGTCATGTTCTCTCCTGAAGTTGGATGATTCCCTCTTCCCCAGTAGAGTGTTGGAACGGCTGATGTTGTATTCCCCTGCAGATTTGTACTCTCCCCCGAAGTCAGATGATTCTTTCTTCCCCAACGAAATTGAAATTCCGCACCAGAGTCGTGCTCTCCAGTGAAGTAGAATGATTTCTCTCCCCGGCTGAGTCCGCAGAAAAGCAGAATCCTTGGAAGCAGTTGAGACCTTGAATGGATGTTCCCTAGCAGATATTGAACAGCTCATGCTGTATTTCCCCGGAGTCGCACTCTCTCCAATGAAGCAGAATGACTTCTCCTTCCTCAGCCGAGTTTGCAGATGCCCAAGAGAGTCGAGTCCTATGAAGTTGATCAGATCATTATTGAGTTTCCCCAGTGGAGGGTGGAGCAGCTGAAGTTGTTTCCCCATAGAGTGGTTATCCCCAGAAGAGTAGCAATGGCGGCCGCGCAGTTCATTCTCACGATTGATATCAGCAAGTCCAGGTTCTCGTAGAGCTTCGTTCCCCTGCAGCAGTCAGCTGAAGTTGTTTGCACTGCAGCAGTCAACCGGAAGATCAATTCCCCAGACGGAGGCCAATTGATACCAGCGTGTCCACGTTCTCCTCAGCAGGATGATTCCTCTACCTGAGTAGTTCTTGTCTCCTTGACAAAAGGGTTTCCTCCTCCGAGCATTTATTTTGCGGACGGGATCGCATCATTGTGCATGACCGCATAGCATTTAACACCGCATAGCATTTAACACTGCATAGCATTTAACGTTGCATAGCATTGTGCATGATTGCACAACATTTAGCATAAACGCATATCATTCCCACCGTGTGGGGCATAGCGCAGAAGCATACGCATCATAAACATGACCTAGGTCGTTGTCATTCTTGTTTTACAGGTGTTCAGCCGAAAGACCAGTTGCTCAGGATGATTCCTGACGTTCTCTCCAACAAGGTCGCTTTCTTAAGATGATTCTTAAGACCCCGGTGTAATCCCCGCGGTCGCTCGCTCAAGGTGATTTTTGAGATCCCCAGCGAAGTTTTCAGTTCGAGATGATTCTCGAATTCCTCAACAGAGCCGTATGCTTAAGATGATTCTTAAGATCTCAGTGCAGCTTCCCGAGTTGTTTGCTCAGGATGATTCTCGAGCTCCCCAACGGCGTCCCCAACAAGAGTTGCCCAGGAAGATTCCTGGAATACCCAGCAGAATAAAGTCTCCAGAATGGTTATCAGTTCAAGATGATTCTTGAAGTTGCTCGACGGAGTTGTTTGTTCAAGATGATTCTTGAAGTCCTTAGCAGCGTGATATGTCTGCTCTAATGGTGATGTCTAATCTGAAGATGGACTTCGTAAATGCCTGAAGGCGATATCAGAAGGTTCCTGTGAGCTCAGATGTCCTTGTTGATGAATCAACGTGTGGCTGAAGATAAGGTTCCAAAGTTTGTAGATATAACAAGATGATCAGTGTTGGTCTGAAGACCAAGTCAGTTGTCCTGAGGAGATGATTGATTGCGATCAAGGGGATAGTTTTTCTTCTGACTGAAGTCGAAGATGTTTCTCCAGCTGAAGAGGAGTTTTGCCTGAAGGCAAAGTGTTTGAATCCCCGTAGAGTCATGAATGGCTCAGGATACCATTTCTTTGATTGAAGTCACAGATTTCCTAAGCTGAAGCGAAGGTGCCTAAGGGCAAGGTTATCCCCAAGGTCATGAATGACCTAGGATTCATTTTTCGGACTGAAGGCCGAAATATATCCCTGACTGAAGTCACGGATGCTCTATAGCAGAGGTGGAGTTGCCTGAAGGCAGATCCATGTATCCTTGAAGGCCGATGACCATTTCTTTAGACTGAAGTCGAAGATACCTCCTGCAGAGTTTCCGACGGGCAAAGTTTACATCCTTGAAGGACAAGGATGTTTTTTCTAGCTGAAGCTGGAATAGCCGACAAGCAGGGTTTCATCTTTCTTCAGAAGAACTTGAAGATTCTCCAGCGGATCTGGAGTGGCCAGGGGCCAGGGTTCCATCTATCTTCAGAAATACTTGAAGATTTTTTCTAGCTGAAGCTGGAAATGGCCAGGGGCCAGGGTTTCATATATCTTTAATGTTGAAGTTCTGCGGCGGGCAGTGTGCAGCAGTGTTCCGATGTTCGTTATGGTTCTGAGGGTGAACCCCGGACCAGAGTGTGCTCGGTTAAGTCTCTCATTCCCAGTGGAGTAGTTTCAAATACGCAAGTATACCTTTCGCCCCATTTACCAGGGGTGAACCCCAGGTCAGAGTTGTTCAGTGTTGCATTTGTCCAGCGGCGAGGTTGGATGTTTGTTCGACGGCGAGGTTGAACGTTTGGATTTGACGGCGAGGTCAGATCATGTTTGTTCGACGGCGAGGTTGAACGTTTGGATTTGACGGCGAGGTCAGATCATGTTTGTTCGACGGCGAGGTTGAACGTTTGGATTTGACGGCGAGGTCAGATCATGTTTGTTCGACGGCGAGGTTGAACGTTTGGATTTGACGGCGAGGTCAGATCATGTTTGTTCGACGGCGAGGTTGAACGTTTGGATTTGACGGCGAGGTCAGATCATGTTTATTCGACGGTGAGGTTGAACGTTTGGATGTGACGGCGAGGTCAGATCATCATTTGTCCGGCGGCGAGGTTGGATGTTTGTTCGACGGCGAGGTTGAACGTTTGGATTTGACGGCGAGGTCAGATCATGTTTGTTCGAAGGCGAGGTTGAACGTTTGGATTTGACGGCGAGGTCAGATCATGTTTGTTCGACGGCGAGGTTGGATATTTGTTTGACGGCGAGGTCAGACTCTTTAAATCCCCAGTAGAGATGATGTTTGTACGACGGCGATGTCCAGTGTCTCCAAGTGATGTGTGTTTCCGACGGTGATGTCAGATTCAGTCCTCCAGCGGCGATGTTGGGTGTTGTGGTTGTCTGAAGGCAATATCAGAAGAAGTTAATGTGGATGACTGACGGCGATGTCAGATCGATATTTCTCCAGCTAGTTGTTGAGCAGCTAGTGTTGCAGTGTTCGAAGATTTGTTCCCCGCAGAGTATCATGTGCTCGTGCAGTTGGAAAATTTTCGGGTTTATCGGTATTCAATCGTCTCGCACCTTGATTGGTTGAGAGTCGTTCGCTTCTCACCCAGTCAGGTTCAAGCCGTTTGAATAGGGGCAGCTGTTGCACCCCAAAATTTGACCAACAATTATTTATTCACTGAGTGTTTGAAAGTTGATACCTTCATCAGACAGTTCAAGAGATCCTCAGAGGAATTGGTTGAAACCAGGGTTGTGTGCTTCATAGCTTGAGAGTTGTGGGTGCTCCTCAGATGATTCTGAGACTTTGAGAATGAACTTGATGTTTTGAGAAAGCCTGTGAGGTGTCTTGAAAGCCATTATGAAGCCCAGAGAGCTCATTATGCAAGAATTTAGAAGATTCACCCATGAATGGTAGAATTAGGGTTTTGACTGGGCCAACCCTAGGATAACTGAAAATTTGGAGAAGGTTGAGACCTAATCCAAGGGCCATGAGATCATGGAATGATACATAGAGATGTTATAAAGATGATTCCTATGATTTCTTGGTCAACATGAATGTTGAAGGGCATCTTCTTAGCTTTAATTTGAGTGGTGGAAGTCCTTGATAGGAGTTACAGAGCTCAAGTTATGGTTTTGACAAATTACAGGTCATCTGAGGTGTGTGAATCTGGGTCCTTGAAAGTCACCCAACTTGCAGAAAACTTTTGCCCTAGTAGGATGATTCCTATGATTTCTTGGTCAACATGAATGTTGAAGGGCATCTCCTTAGCTTTAATTTGAGTGGTAGAAGTCCTTGATAGGATTTGTGGAACTCAACTTATGGTTTGAACAAGACAGGGGTATTTTGGTCATTTGGCAATTATAGGTCATTTTAAGCAAAGGCCATATCTCCTATTTCCAAGCCTCAAATGGAAAAACTCAAAACATTAAAGTTGTTCAAAATGGGATTTTAAGTCTAGAAAAAGGTCATGAATTGTTGGAAAAGCTTGTAGCAAGGATTTCCAAAGTTTGGTAAATTTGAACTAAAAATGGTTTATAAGTTTAAAAAGTTGAAATTGGAAATTGGTTTGGAAGATCTAGGAATCCAAAATAGGTCATCCAATATATCATTTTGATTGGAAACATCATTTTGAGAACATTGGTTTAAATAGAATTTTCATTTAATGCTTTAAAATGGGACATGCTTTGTAATATTGAAGCTTGCATAATAAGGCACCTAAACAAAACCTCACAAAGAGCAAAGTTTAGCTTGTTTTTCACTCATTCTTTCTCAATTTCTCTTGTAATGAGATTTTAAAGTCCATTTGGCAAGGCTAAGGCATGAGATAATGGATCTCCAATGTATCATTCCATGAGAAGTTCTCAAACTTTCTAGCATTTTCCACAAGTTTCTAGAGGGATCTAGATCATTCTCTTGATTGTTATAAGAAGGGTGAATGACCATATGGCCAAGGTTGGTGATCATTGTTGATGAGAGGTGAGATTAGAGTGTGAAAAGTGAATATTCTTCCATTTGCAATTTCACATCAAACCTTCATTCTCTTCAATCTCCATTCATTTCTCCTCCACAAACCTATTTCTCTGATCATTGTGACTGATTGCATGCTGAGGTAGAAGAAGATCCATGGAAGTTTGAAGCTGTTTGGAGGAAATTGCAAGAAGTGCATTTTGATATCAAACACAAGATTCAAGCCTTGTTCATCCATCTTGTTGCATACAAAATCCATATTGGCCCCTGAGGATCAAACAAGGAAGGTTTCAGGCACTGAATTGTAGGGAAACCATAGCCACCATTAAAGATTGACAGGTTGGTAATCTTGCTCGAAGCTCCTAATTTATGTGCATTCTACCATAGTTATAGGTTTAGACTGGTTAAGCTAGGGTAGAGGACCATTTTCTGAGAATTAGGGGGAAGATCATGAGGTTTCGAGGCAGGGTACAATTTCTTGCAGAATGAATAACAAGCAATTTTGTGTGCATCAATGGATATGAGATGGTGTAGAATGGTTAGGGAAACGTGTAGAATAATTCTGGATCATTAGTTTGAAGTTCCATTAAGTTTGATAGCAGAGGAAAGAAATGGAACCTTGATGATGAAGCTTTCTGTTAGGATGATTCAAAAGGTTTCAGTGAAAACTATGGATAGTATTGTGTTCAGGGTGATTGATAGTGCAACTTTGCTTTTGGAAGCTCATGAATCCATGGAGAAATCAGTGAGAACGATCAGGTCGAAGATCCTTGCATGGGGTTAGGGTTTCTGCAAACCCTAGGGTCCAGTTGGGGACGATGAAGCTCCATCGTTGGATCATCCAGAAGGCTTGACCAATTCAATCCATCGCACGGCCCATATTTGATTTCAAAACGGAGGGAAGACTGAAGCATCAAAACGCAGCGTACCACTTAACCAAACGCACCGTTTTGGTTCTTTGACAAACCTGGGCCTCAGCATTCATTTCTATTCCCACCCCCAGTGTTGGCCCAATGATCAGAAATAACTGTGGCGCTTTACTTTTCTCACCCCCCTCCCCTTTATTTCTTATTCTTTTATTTTTTAATTTCCTTTAATTCTTTGCATTTTATAAAATTCATAAAAAATATAAAAATCAATATTTTTCATTTCTTCTTTTTTTCACATAATCATTATTTTGTCTAGAAAATTAATAAAAAATAAAATTCCATTTTATTTTTAGTTTAATATTTTTTAGCATATTTTCTTGTAAATGGTACATTTAATTGATTTTGGTTAACCCTTGATTTTGTACAATTTGTTTTAGGACTTTCCCTTAGGGTTTTTGAGCCATTCTTTTTGGCATAGTTAGGTATTGAACCCTAGTTTCATGTAGGATTTATCTCTTGATTTGTAGATTTAAATTTGATGTAGTTTGATTGTTAGACATTTAGGTGCTCTAATTAGGGTTTTAGGTTGTATAGGTAGACTTGAACAAATTTGTTTTGGGGTTTATAGGCCAAATTAGTGTATGGGGAATACATGGGTTAAGGGTAAGTATGTATAGAATCCCCTAGATTTTTTCTAGAATATTATATGGTGTTTTAGTATTTTTCATTGATCTTTGAATGTATGGATGGTATGTGTGTTGCTTAAAGGCATAAGTTGTATTGTTGTGTTTTCTTTCCTTCTCTTTTGAGTGTGTGAGCTTTTAAGATTGAGTTGAAGACCTTGTGGATCATCATGGAAGCTTTGAAGACCTTGCAGAGGAGTTTGGCATAGCTTTTGTTGTTTTGTTTATAGGTTTATAGGTGCATAGGCAGAGCCCTAGATAGAATATTTTGTTCAATAAACAAGGAGTGTCTTGTTCACCTCCTTTCTTCTCTATGACACAAAGTACCTTAAGGGTATTCACCTTTATCCTTTGGAGAGATTAGTGACCTTACCCTCTGAGGTAGAACTTTGAGAGAGCCTTTCCCTTTGATGTTAAGTCCTCAATGGCATCCTTTGGAAGTCAGTGAGTACTGTAACATCCTCACCTCATCTTGTTGACTGAATCTTGTTTGCTGGAGCAGTTGAGCCATTGAAGACAGAAGGTGAAGCTTTGAAGAGGATGATTCCTTGAAGATTGTTGAAGTCTGAAGGCTTTGTGAAGATCAAGTTGATGCCTGAAGATCCCTGAAGATAGTGAAGCCTGAAGGTAGAGCTGATCAAAGGAGCTGAAGCTCAAGGGAGAAGATGAGTTGATACTCATGTTGTAGGGTTGATACCTGAAAGGTAAGTGATCTCTGAAGTCTGAAGACTGGGTTGCTGATGGAGGAGCTGAGGCTTTCTTCTGTTTTCTTTGATGTATTGTGTGTTTTGTCTGATTTGTCTGTTGCATTAGACTAAGCTCATCTAGAACAAGTTCAGTCTAAGAGCATGAGTGCATCTGCTTGTATTGTCACTGCTTGGCTTTGCTTGCGGGTATTTGGTAGAGCCCAGCTCCCTTGCCCATGTGTTTATTTTGCCTGATGGCATTTTCATTTTCTTTTGTCTGTATGATTGCAGTTTACTGTTATTTGCTTGATAGCATACTGTTTATTTCTCAGTATGATTACTGTTATTTCATGACTGGCTTGAGGTCGAGACGAGCTTGTGGAGGCTGAAGCCCCACACACATTTCCTCCCTCACTTGCATTGCATGCATTTTACTGTTAAAGCTGATGCTTTTGTCTGTTTTGGTGTATCATTGACATGATCCCTTAGGACTCTCATTTCTTCTGATGAGGATTTGATGATAGACTTTTAGGTTGAAACCTATGCATGACAACTTCTAGGAGTTCCCTGTTCAAACCTCAACCATAGGATGAATCCATGGCATGATAACATTAGGACTTGATAGTCTCCCTCCTAGTTGGGCCTGTTCTCTTCTCATCTCGAAACAGTTTAAGATACAGTAATCATGAATGATTTCTTTCGTACGCTACGAGCCTTAAGCTATCTGAGAAAGGATTGTGGGAGAGTTTCTTTTCCACAGTCTGGATGTTTAGTATGGTACCCTTTGGGTGACATGCGACGCATTCACTCTCAGGTCATAGTCTCTAGTGCGGTTGAAATCACAAACACAATAAAAGACGCTTCTTTTAGGAGATAACCCGTAGTTTCCCGAACTACGTTTGCTCTGATCTTCCATGCTGTGTGGAAGTACGTAGGCATAGGATGCGATATCCTAGCGAGCAACCTTCCCTACCTTCACCCGTAGTAGGCCGAACTACGTTGACTCTGATTTCTCATTCTCTGATGAGAATACGTAGGCATAAAGTGCGACGCTTTGCCGAGTCATTTTTCTTTTCTTTTTCAGCCAGCCTTGATAGGTAGATAGATTATAACCAACCCGTCCAAGTAAACAAACAAGCGAGGATCCCGTCGAGTACGACGGACGTGAGGGGTGCTAATACCTTCCCCTTGCGTAACCGACTCCCGAACCCAGACAATGGTTGCGATGACCTTGTCTTACCCTTTTTCGTCAGGTTTTTCCGATCGTTTCCTTTCCCGCTCTGAGGGATAAATAACGAAATGTGGCGACTCTTCTGTTTTGCCGGCACCTTATTTTCGCGCAAGCGACACAGCCGATAAGGGTAAAAGCAAAGTCGTCGAAGAGGCCCCGTGCGGGGTAGAGAAGGATTTGCTTGTCAAAGATGCCGAGGAGTTTATGCGGTTGATCAAAAAGAGTGACTACAAGATTGTAGATCATCTCCATCAGACGCCTTCGAAGATTTCTATTCTCAACCTGTTGCTGTGTTCTGAAGCACACCGCAACGCGCTACTGAAGGTATTGAACGCTGCCTACGTACCGCAAGAGATATCGGTGAATCAGCTAGAAGAGGTGGTAGCCCACGTTAATGCTGGCAACGGGCTAGGTTTCACAGACTTGGAGCTGACACCAAAAGGGAGAAATCACAATAGCGCCCTGCACATCTCGATTGAGTGTAGGGGCACAATCATGTCGCACGTGTTGGTAGACACGGGTTCGTCGCTTAATGTTCTTCCGAAGAAGGCATTAATGAAGTTGGACACTCGCGGGCTGCTCTGCACACCCAGTGATCTGGTGGTGAAAGCATTCGACGGGACTAAACGCCATGTTTTCGGGGAGGTGACCCTGCCGATCCAAGTTGGTCCGGAAACGTTCGACACGGTCTTTTATATCATGGACATCATGCCTGCCTACAGTTGTCTCTTGGGTCGGCCATGGATCCATGATGTTGGTGCCGTGACCTCCACGTTGCACCAAAAGCTCAAATATGCTGTCGGGGGAAGCATAGTAACCGTGTGCGGTGAGGAGGACATAATGGTGAGCCATTTGTCATCCTTTAAGTATGTTGAAATGGATGGCGAAATCCATGAAACTCTCTGCCAGGCATTTGAAGCCGTCAAAGTGAAAGAGGTAGCTCCTGTAGTCACAGAAAAGCCAGAGATGAATCTCTCCTTATTCAAAGAAGCTCGGGCCGTCGTCCAAGCTGGATCTACCCCAGGCTGGGGGCGTATTTTGGAGATACCCAACAAGCAGGATAAGTTTGGGTTGGGGTATGCTCCTGGAGCTGAAGCTCCTTCTTCTTCGTCTAGCAGTGCGTCACGGGGTATGGGGCCGATCCTATTTACCAGTGGCGGAGTGATCTTCGAAAGCATCAATGCGGCGTCTGAAGACAGCGGGGATAACGATTGTGATCTCGACTCTTGGATTCAGCCAAGCAAGCCAGGCGAGGGCCTCAACAATTGGACCTTCAAGGATATCATCCAGCTGACAAGTGAAGAGTAATGATTTACTTTTTCCAATCAATGTACAACCCTATGTCCTACCTGGGGCATAGCGGTTTTATTGGCAGGGCCTTGTTGGATTATGTACATGCATTTTGTTAATAAATCAAAGGTGTTTTCTTCGTATTCAAATATTGTGATCTCTGTTATTCCTGTTTTATATTTGTTTTGAAAAACAGTAAAATGGCAATGGGGTTTGTGCTAACCTGCATATTCTTGTTTTAAACTTAACCCTTGTTATTGCAGGATCCACATAACAGATGACATCGACTCTGGACCTTCTACGGCTCACTTCGACTTTGATTGCCCGATCTATCAAGCCGAAGAAGAGATTGATGAAGACGAAGACCTTCCTGAGGAGTTGGCCCGTTTGATGAAATAAGAGGAGAAAGTTATTCTGCCTCATGAAGAGGAGATCGAGATCGTAAACCTGGGTTCTGAAGAGCTCGTCAGAAATGTCAGGATAGGGGCTGCGTTGCAAAATGATGTCAAGCAGAGATTGGTCGAGATGCTTCGAGAGTATAGTGACGTCTTTGCTTGGTCATACGAGGATATGCCCGGACTTGACACGGACATCGTGGTCCACCACTTGCCGCTACGAGAAGATTGCCCTCCCGTTAAGCAGAAGATTAGGAGGAGGAGACCAGATATGACCGTTAAGATCAAAGAAGAAGTGCAGAAACAGCTCGATGCTGGCTTTTTAGCGGTCACCACTTACCCTCCGTGGGTCGCCAACATAGTGCCTGTACCGAAGAAAGACGGTAAGGTACACATGTGCGTCGATTATCGGGATTTGAATAGGGAGAGCCCTAAAGATGATTTCCCGTTGCCTCATATCGATGTGTTGGTCGACAACACAGCCCAGTTCTCCGTGTTTTCGTTCATGGATGGCTTCTCCAGTTACAATCAGATTAAGATGGCGCCGGAGGACATGGAGAAAACGACGTTTATCACTCCCTCGGGAACATTTTGCTATAAGGTAATGCCCTTTGGTCTGAGGAACGCAGGGGCCACTTACCAGCGAGCAATGGTAACTTTGTTTCATGATATGATTCATCATGAGATCGAGGTCTATGTTGATGACATGATTGCGAAGTCCCAAACGGAGGAAGAGCATCTGGTCAACTTATTGAAGCTTTTTGAGAGGCTAAGGAAATTCAGGTTGAGGCTGAATCCTAACAAATGCACTTTCGGAGTGCGGTCCAGAAAGTTACTGGGGTTTATCGTTAGTGAACGAGGCATCGAGGTTGATCCTGCGAAAATAAAAGCCATTCAAGAAATGCCAGCGCCGAAAACAGAAAAAGAAGTTTGTGGTTTCTTGGGCCGAATAAACTACATTGCGAGGTTTATCTCTCAGCTCACGGCCACATGTGAACCGATGTTCAAGCTTTTAAAGAAAGATCAGGCGATCATTTGGAATGAGGATTGCCAGAAGGCATTCGACAAGATAAAGCAGTATCTTCAAGAACCTCCAATCTTGATACCCCCAGTGGCTGGACGGCCATTAATCATGTACTTGACAGTTCTTGAGAATAGTATGGGGTGTGTTCTCGGTCAACACGACGAGACAAGCAAAAAGGAGCATGCCATTTACTACTTGAGTAAAAAGTTCACTGATTGTGAATCTCGATATTCGATGCTGAAGAAGACGTGTTGTGCACTAGCTTGGGCTGCCAAACGTCTACGACAGTACATGCTCAATCACACCATTATGCTAATTTCGAAGATGGATCCGATCAAGTACGTCTTCGAGAAGCAGGCTCTTTCGGGCAGGATTGCCAGATGGCAAATGGTGTTAACAAAATATGATATTCAATACGTGTCCCAGAAGGCCATTAAGGGGAGCGTATTGTCTGATTACCTTGCCGAACAACCGATCGAGGATTATCAGCCGATGAAGTTTGAATTCCCTGACGAGGATATTATGTTTCTCAAAGCGAAGGACTGCGATGAGCCGTTGCCCGACGAGGGGCCAGATAGGAAATCCCGGTGGAAATTGATATTCGATGGGGCGGTTAATTCCTATGGAAGTGGCATCGGGGCTATCATCATGACTCCCCACGGATCCCACATCCCGTTTACTGTGAGACTGACGTTTCCAGTCACCAATAATGAGGCGGAGTACGAAGCATGCATCATGGGTCTAGAAGAGGCAATTGATTTGAGAATCAAGAATTTAAACGTATATGGTGACTCAGCGCTTGTGATCAACCAAATTAAAGGGGAGTGGGAGACTCGTCAATCGAATTTGGTGCCGTACATGAATTATGCCAGAAGGCTACTTCCGTTTTTGATCGAGTGGAACTCCATCATGTGCCCAGGGCTGAAAATCAAATGGCTGATGCCTTAGCCACGTTGGCTTCAATGTATAAAGTCAATTTTTGGAATGAGGCTCCAAGAATTGTCCTTTCGCATCTTGATAGACCTGCATTTGTCTTTGCAATCGAGGAAGCCGCCGACGGCAAGCCATGGTTTCATGACATCCAGACTTTCCTTATGACTAAGGAGTATCCTGCAGGTGCGTCAACCCAGGATAAGAAGACTCTGAGGAGGCTATCTGGAAATTTTTATCTCAATCCTGATGGAGTGTTGTATAAGAGAAACCACGATCTCGTGCTACTCAGATGTGTAGATGAGAAAGAGGCGAGTATGCTCATGGAAGAAGTCCATGAAGGCACATTTGGTACGCACGCCGGCGGACATGCTATGAAGAGAAAGATCCTGAGAGCAGGATACTACTGGCTGACAATGGAGTCGCATTGCTTCAGATTCGCGAAGAGATGTCATAAATGCCAGATTTATGCTGATAAAGTTCATGTGCCGCCGTGCCCGTTGAATGTCATGTCTTCCCCGTGGCCGTTCTCCATGTGGGGCATCGACATGATAGGTAAGATCGAACCCACTGCATCTAACGGTCATCGTTTCATTCTGTTAGCTATCGACTACTTCACCAAGTGGGTGGAGGCAGCCTCGTATGCTAATGTGACCAAGCAGGTGGTGGCTAAATTCATAAAGAGGGACATCATTTGTCGTTACGGAATTCCCGAGCGGATCATTACTGATAATGGTTCGAACTTGAATAACAAGATGATGAAGGAGTTGTGCCAGAGTTTCAAGATTGAACACCACAACTCATCTCCTTACCGGCCGAAGATGAATGGCGTTGTTGAAGCGGCCAACAAGAGCATAAAGAAGATTGTTCAGAAGATGGTTGTGACCTACAAAGATTGGCACGAGATGCTGCCATTTGCATTGCACGGTTATCGTACGATGGTACGTACTTCAACCGGGGAAACTCCTTTCTCCTTGGTGTACGATATGGAAGCTGTCCTACCGTTAGAAGTGGAGATCCCTTCTTTGCGAGTTTTGGTTGATGTGAAACTCGACGAGGCAGAATGGATTACAAATCGTCTGAACCAACTCAGCCTGATGGACGAGAAGAGGTTAGCATCGATTGCATTTGGTCGTCTGTACCAAAGCCGAATGAAGAAAGCTTATGATAAGAAGGTGCGTCCTAGAAGCTTTCAGACGGGGGATCTCGTCCCGAAGAAGATTCTTCCGCCACACTTCGATCACCGGGGCAAGTGGACTCCGAATTACGAAGGTCCGTACATCGTCAGCAAGGTCTTCTCGGGAGGAGCTTTGTTGTTATCCACGATGGATGGTGAAGATTTTGCATCCCCGGTGAACGCGGACGCAGTTAAAAAATACTTTGCTTGAAAGTGACCTGCTGGACAAAAAAAAAGAGAGTCCAGGCAAAAAAGGGGCATCCCGGCGAACCAAAAACAGAATAAAAAGGTTCGGGCAAAAATTAGGGATATAAATTGAAAAAATGTACACCCGCGAAGTCGAAAACCTACACTGAGCGGCTTCGGCAAAAAAGGGTATCCCGGTGAACTGAAAACCCGCAAAGGGCGGTTCACGCAAAAGTTAGGGATTTGAAAAAGCAAATGACTGCGTTCCGCGTGTGGACTTTCTTTGTTTAGTGGTTTGGAGGACCTGAGGGCCGTTTATCTGAATCAATCTCTTCCGAAGCTGAAGCGTCGGAGAAGTATCGAAGTCGAGTGGGTCATAGAGGGATCAACTCATGGTGTTCGTCTACGCCTCGTTGCCGACATTTGTATATACTGATGTATATTTATGTTTTATTCTTGCGCGGATTCCTCATTCCAGGAGCTTGCATCTATTGTAAAACATTTTTACCCATTCAGGGGTTCGTTATCAATAAAGTGCATACTATTCAGCAATTCTGTTTGTCTGTTTAGCATTTATCTGTTTTGTTTGCGAAAAAGAACGCCGATGTTTTTGATAAAATGTGCATACATAAACTTACTGGCCTAGGCCACTGATTGTGGAAACAATTAATTACTTGAATATTGTCACGAGATAATAACCTTGATAGGTCCCTTTGAGAAGGGTATCTTGTCTGTTTGTTTGTGTTGTTACAGGTGTAGCATATTCCAGACAGTGCGCCGTGCGCATCCCTGAAGCAGGATGATTCCTCTTTCTCCAGCAGAGTTCAGTAGCCTCTCCCTGCAGAGTCTGAACACAAGATCGTGAGCATTGATATGTCTCCCCAGGCAGAGATGATTCTCTCCCCAATCAGATGCGTCCTGAAGGAACGTCACCTCCTCAGCTGAGTCACGCGCCGAAGCATGAATTCATCCCCCAACACCGGGTCACGAGTGCAGGTTTCGTAGGAAACTATTCGTACGCCGAAGTATGCAGCAACTGATGGTGCCAGACTGAAGTCTCCAGCGGAATTGAAATTCCTCATCAGAGTCGTACTCTTTCCAGTGAAGTAGAATGATTTCTCCTTCCTCAGCCGAGTTTGCAGATGCCCAAGAGAGCCGAATCCTTGGAAGTTGCTCAGACCATGATTGGTTTTTCCCCAGTAGAGTGTTGAACAGCTGAAGTTGTTTCCCCACAGAGTCCTACCTCCAGAGAAGTAGCCGAGAAGGCCATGCAGTTTATGTCCGTAATTGACATCGTTTTCCCTCAACAGGTCCAAGTTCTCGTAGAGCTTCGTTCCCCCGCAGCAGTGAACTGAAGTTGTGTCCCCCGCGGAGCCCAGTTGATATTGGCGTGACTATGTTCTCCTCAGCAGGATGATTCCTCTATCTGAGTAGTTCGTTCTCCTTGACAGGAGGACTCCCCCTTTAGCATTTATTTTGCTGACGGGATCGCATCATTGTGCATGATTGCATAGCATTTATCATAAACGCATAGCATTTCCACCGTGTGGAGCATTGTGCCATTGCCGAAGCATATGCATAATAAACATGATCTAGGTTGCTACCGTTCTTGTTTTGCAGGTGTTCTACCGCCGAATTGATTGCTCAGGATGATTCCTGACATTCTCCCCAACGAAGTCACTTGCTCAAGATGATTCTTGAGATTCCCAGCGAAATCAAGGGTTCAAGATGATTCTTGAATTCCCCAGCAGGGGCATTTGCTTAAGATGATTCTTAAGATCCCCAGTAGAGTCCCCAGTGAAGGTTGCCCAGGATGAGTCCTGAAATCCCCAACAGAGTGTTCGCTCAGGATGATTCCTGAATTCTCCAGAATGGTTATCGGTTCAAGATGATTCTTGAAGGTCCCCGGCGGAGTTATTTGTCCAAGATGATTCTTGAATTCCTCAGCAGAGTTGATTCATCCAGAATGATTTCTGGACCCTCGGAGTGGAGTTACTTGATAGTTCTCCAGCGGCGAAGCGTCCTCCCCAGCAGGTTTTCTAACGGCGAAGTTGAAATCTCCCTCGAAGACTCCATGATTGAAGTCTGACCGTGTTAATGAAGCAGTTCTCTCAGTTGATGCGGAGTGCCTGATGGCGGTGGTTTAGAGGTTCCCAGTTGGCTCATGGTTGACCAAGAATTCTATTCCCGACTTGCTGATGATGACCGGCTGATGCCCGACAGTAATGCGGAATGCCTGATGGCATGATCAACCTGATGGTTGAAGTCCGCCTGAAGCCCGACAATTCCTTTGAATGCCTGATGGCATGCTCAACCTGATGGTTGAAGTCCGGCTGATGCCCGACAGTGTTCTTTGAGTGCCTGATGGCATGATCGACTACGTATTACCGGTTACCGTGTGACCAATTCCCCAATGGATTTCCTTCATCCTGACGACAAGGTCAGATTATCTTGAGTTCTCCAGCGGCGATGTTGGACGTGTGTTTTTGACGGCGAGATCAGATTATTTTGAATTCTCCAGCGGCGATGTTGGATGTTTGTTTCTGGCGGCGATGTCAGGTGATTTAGTTTTCCAGCGGCGATGTTGGATGTTTGTCTATGACGGCGATGTCAGATCCTTTGTAGCTCTAGCGGCGATGTTGGATGTTTGTTTTTGGCGGCGAAGTCAGATTATGTTGAGTACTCGACGACGATGTTGGGTGTTTCCCAGAGTTATGTTTGGTTGACGGCGATGTCAAGTGATTCAGTTCTCCAGCGGCGATGTTGGATGTTTGCTTTTGACGGCGAG
Source organism: Lathyrus sativus (assembly GCA_963859935.3). Classification (NCBI taxonomy): domain Eukaryota; kingdom Viridiplantae; phylum Streptophyta; class Magnoliopsida; order Fabales; family Fabaceae; genus Lathyrus; species Lathyrus sativus. Next base: position 211,748,812 of record OZ012739.1, on the reverse strand, counting down.
GTCAGGCGATGCTTGGTTTTGACGGCGAGGTCAGATTATTTTGAGTTCTCCAGCGGCGATGTTGGATGTTTGTTGCTGGCGGCGATGTCAGGCGATTTAGTTCTCCAGCGGCGATGTTGGATGTTTGTTGCTGGCGGCGATGTCAGATTCTTTAGTTCTCCAGCGACGATGTTGGGTGTTTTAGTTGTTCGACGGTGATGTCAGATTCTTTAGTTCTCCAACGGCGATGTTGGGTGTTTTGGTTGTTCGACGGCGATGTCAGATTCTTTAGTTCTCCAGCGGCGATGTTGGGTGTTTTGGTGGTTCGACGGCGATGTCAGATTCTTTAGTTTTCTAGCGGCGATGTTGGGTGTTTTGGTTGTTCGACGGCGATGTCAGACGCTCTATTTTCATGAATGCCTGACGGCGATGTCCAGTGTCTAATGACAATATCAGGGGAATTTAATGTGGATAACTGACGACAAGGTTCAGATCAGTATGTCTCCAGCTAGTTGCCGTGCAACTATCATTTCAGTTTTCGAAGATTTGTTCCCGCCAGAGTACCGTGTACTCGTGCAGTTGGCAAATTTCCAGGTTTATCAGTATTCAATCGTCTCGCACCTCGATTGGCTGAGAGTCGTTCGCTCCTCACCCAGTCAAGTTCAAGCCGTTTGAATAGGGGCAGCTGTTGCACCCCAAAATTTGACCAACATTTATTTACCCATCAAGAGTTGTATGAGTCTTTGAAGTTAACCAAGAAGGTTATTCAAAGGTTCAAAGGTTGATACCTTTGTCAGAGAACTCAAGAGATCCTCAGAGGAATTGGTTGAAACCAAGGTTGTGTGTCTCATAGCTTGAGAGTTGTGGGAGCTCCTCAGATGATTCTGAGACTATGAGAATGGACTTGAAGCTTTGAGAAGGCTTATGAGATGTCTTGAAAGCCATCATGAAGCCTAGAGAGGTCATTGTACAAGAATTCAGAAGATTCAGCCATGAGTGGTGGAATTAGGGTTTGATTGGGTCAACCCTAGGTCAACTGATGATTTGGAGAGGGTTGAGACCTGATCCAAGAACCATGTGATCATGGAATGATGCATTGAAGTTTTATAAGGATGATTCCTAGACCAACTCATCATGATTGAGGAGTTTGAGAAGTTTTAAGCTAGGGTTCCTAAGGATTGACAGTGTAAAATCCCCTAGTTTGATCCCTATCTTCAAGGAAGTTTAGCTCAAGATGTGATTGTCATCTCATCTTCCCCACAACATGAATGTTGTAGAGCTTGTTTTTAGCTTTAATTTGAGTACTAGAAGTCCTTGATGTCGCTACTGCGAAAATCGGCGCCGGCTGAACAGAAGAGTCGCCACCGTGCGTTATTTATCCCAAAGGAGGGAAAGGAAACGCCCGAAGTAAACCTAACGCAAAGACGGGAAAGGAATGGTCATCGCAACCAAATCCTGGATTCGGGAGTCGGTTACGCAAGGGGAAGGTATTAGCACCCCTCACGTCCGTCGTACTCGACGGGATCCACGCTTGTTTTCTAGTACGGATTGTTATTATATCTATTCTACAGGTCTGGGGTTAAAAGAAAATAAAATGTGACTCGGAAAAGTATCGCACTTTATGCCTACGTATTCCCGTCTGGAACGAGAAATCAGAGTCAACGTAGTTCGCCTACCTACGGGAAAGGAGGGGAAAGTTGCTCGCTAGGATATCGCATCCTATGCCTACGTACTTTCATACAACATGAAAGATCAGAGCAAACGTAGTTCGGGCCACGTACGACACAAGCGGACAAAAAATAACGTTTTTGATTGGTTTACAGTCTTTTACGCAAGAACTGTCTTTTATTGTGTTTGAAATGTTTATTGTGTTTTTCTGATTGTTTTGAGAAAGAAGAGACAGAACTCTAAAACCTATGGTTTAAAAAGGGAATCAAAATCTAACCTAATGTTGTCATGCATGGATGAAAGCCTAATGTCTGTCATATTTCTCTCCTGCGCAGAGAGAAACAGAGATCCTAAGGGGATAAACGGAAAAGAAACAGCATATATACAGTAAAGCAGTAAAATGCATGAACGCAGCAGTACAAGCGAGGCAAGGGAGTCCCACTCAACCTCGAACCTAGAAAACAACAGGCAAAGTGAAACAACTTCACTTCAACCTCAAGGGGAAAAATTAACAAACAATACAGTCAAGAAACTCAAACAATACATCAGCAGCTCTACATAACATCAGCAGCTCTAAACAGCAAAACCTGACAGCACAAGCTTCTTCTTCTATCAGTCTTCAAGGCAATGAAATTCATCTTCCATCCTCAAGGGATTCTTCAAAGCAAGCTCTCCTAAATGAGTAATAGTTCACAAGATGATTTGGGATGTTAAACAGTCAGTTAACCACCAAAGGTGGCATACAGACTGTTAACAAAATACAGACTGTTTCTCTTAAAAGTTCTATCTCCTAGATACTGTCACTAAGCCTTCCAAAGGAAGGAGGTGAGTATCAAAGAGAGACTTTGAATCATAGAGAAGAATGGAGGCAACAAAAGCCATCCATATTTGTGAAGAAATTTTCTATTCTAAAGCTCTCTCTAGCTCCTAGGTCCTAGGTCTTCAATCAATCTTCAAGCAAGCCTAGCATCTTCATCAAGCTTTGATCTTCAGCTTCAACTTTGTCTTTAATATGCTTCATCATCATGCTCTTCAAACCAAGCCCACACCCCAAGCAAAGCCCAATAAGCCCACACAACCAAAATAAACCCCAAAAGGGCACACCAAACAAGCATACAATTGCAAAATATACTAAAAATATTAATATAGTACAGAAAATTCTAATATTATTTCTAGGGGATCTACTAAACCTACCCTTAATACCCATATATGCCCCATAGCCTAACTTGTCCTAAAAAACCCAAAATCTAAAGTTATTGTGGACCTATGTTGAAGTTTAACCTAATTCTACACAACCTAGAATTATCTAATCAAAACTATCCTAAAATCATCACAAAAATATGGAATTAATCCAGGGGGAACCTAAAACATATATCTAACTAACCTAAAAATATTGACCTAAAAATACTAAGGGAACTACCTAAAATAAAATCTACAAATTCATGTATCAACATAAAAGAATTAAAAAGCAATTAAAAGTAAAAATATGCAAAAAATATTAAAATGCATGATATGCAAAGTGTTTTTATTTTATATTTTTCTAGACAAAAATATGAAAAGGTAGAAAAAACTCCCATTAAAAAATATTGATTTTTCATTTTATTATGAATTTCCAAAGTATGAGAAAAAATGGAGAAAAAATGAAATGAAAATTAAGAACATGGGTGCAGGAAGTAATATAATGCAGTACAATTCCAAGCGTGGGCCCAAACTGGGGGTCTGAATATCAATGCGCTTGGGCCCTGTTTTTAATCAGAAAAACCATTAAAACCAAAGGGAAAAAAAAGAAAAAAAAGAAAAGAGCGGTGCAGAAAGAAACGAATTATAGTTCAAATCATGATTGGGCCTCACAGGGGGGTGGGAATAGAAGTTTCACTAAGCCCAGGATGCGTTTAAATGAAACGCGGCGTTTCATGGTTCAGCTTTCCCTCTCATTTTCGTTTTGAACGCAAGCCGTTGGATCCAGTCTTGAGTCAAGGTCAGCGCGTGCATCTGACGGTAGCGAGGTCTTCTTCAACCTTGAGACTAGGGTTTCACCTGAAACTCCATGAAATTACAGCTTCCATGCACCAACTTCCTCTCACTCGTGTTCCTTCATATCATCATCAATTTCCAAGATGTAAAACCCTAACTTGATCAGAATTTCACGCTGAATACGACTATGGCATTGGTTTGCATTGAAACAATCTCTATACTCAAACCCGACGGTGAAACCAACCTAATCTAAAAAATGTCATCAATCTTCGACCTCAACCAAATTCAACTTTCTTGGTATCAAAATGATCCTCACCTTATACTAATCAAAATCAGCCAATAATCTTGCATTGAAACTCACTAAATCACACGTTCTAGCTCCATCAAGAATTGACATCCATGAATGAAACTTCACCAATTACTCTCAAACTCATCAGAATTGGTCACCTAATTGTCTCTAACACGTCTACACTAATAAATTACCCTAGCCATGCCTAGATTATGAGGTAGAGATGATTTTGCAAACCTGGCTTCTTGGATTGGTAGTGATGGTAGATCTTCAATTCAGGCCTTGCAACTCTTCAAGAACACTCCTTGGATGATGAAAACTCTTCTGTATGCAGAAGATTGGATGTAGCAAGCTTGTATCCTTGAATTCGAATGTGATTTGCTTTCTTGCAATTTCCAATGGCAACCTTCAATCTTCCATCAATGGAGCTTCAACTCAATATGAACACACTCAGAAATATCTATGGAGAAGGTTTGTGGAGAAAAAAAGGATTGCAATGAAGAAGAATCAAGAGATTGAATGTGACTTGCAATGGAAGCTTTTTGATTTCACTCTCTCTTCTCTACACCAATTAACACCAACCTTGCATCTGAGCAAGTCACAATGGTTATATAGAATGGTTTAGAACAGTCTAGAATCATCTAGGACAATCCAATGAGAAATTCATCTTTTCATGCAATGGTATTTTGAATTCTCATTCTCACCACATGCTATCTTATGCAAAAACCCTTGAAACCTTTGTAACCAACTTGATTTTATCCCCACATGATATTTTGGATGAGATACAATGCATATCTTCCTTGTTTGTTAAGTTTTTCCTTGTTTTGGTTTGGTACCCTAATATGCAAGTAATCCAATTACAAGGCAGCCCTATGATGCAAGCCTCAAATCAAAATTGTGGCTGAACCATTGTTCTTAGAATTTCATTTGGATTCAAAATGACCTATTACATGACATGGTTTGGACTTATAACTTGGGATTTCCATTTTTCAAATTCACTTTAATTAACTTATGCCTCATTTTTAGGCCATTTTCATCACTTTTTGATACAAGCCTTTTCAACATATCATGACCTCCCTACTAGCCTTAAAACATCATTCTAAGCAAGTTTTATGTTGAAGATTTTTCCATTTGAAGCTTGGAAGTAGGAGATATGGCCTTATGCTTGAAATGACTTATAACCTCCAAATGACCAAAATGCCCTTGGCTTGTCAAGATCATAAGTAGAGCTCCACAAATCAGATTGAGGCATACCATACCTTTCTAGAAATCTAAGATCATGGGGAACAACTTTAATGTTGTCCAAAAATCCATTTGAAAACTCCTTAAGGGGCAAAAGTTGCTTGGAAGTCAAGTAACTTTCACAGACAAATTTCAGATGCCTCTAATGACCTGTAACTTGCAAGAACCATAACTTGAGTTCTACAAATCTCCTTGATTCCTTCCACCACTCAAATTAAAGGTATTGAGATACTCTACAAGTTTCATGTTGACCAAGGATCCATTTGAGATTTGAATTTTGAATTACTTTGCTTGGAAGTTTGACCTAAATCAGGGAATTTTACTCAGAAACCCTAATTTAGAAACTTCTCTTCTTCTTGATTTCTTTTGATTTCTCCTTGGCACAACACCACATCCATATCCACATATAAAATTATGAATCCCACATCCTCCAAATAGGCCTTGATGCCCTTCAATCAAGCATTTGACCTAGGGTTGACCCAGGGTTGACCCATATGACACCCTAGTTGACTGTACTTCAACTCTGACTCTTGTAATCACACCAATGACTTGTCTTACTTTCAAAAGGACCCTCTAGGTCTTCCATCCCCTCAATTTATAACCCATAACTTCTCTGATGATCTTCACACACCCTCAAGATAGGAGAGGAACCCACTGCTTGGCCTTTAAACTTCCCAAAGCTTCAATTTCTTTCTTGGTGATTTGAATAGGCTTGAATCTTGATAAGAGCTTCTTGAATACATTCCTTGAGATTAAAAATATCACTTGATCCCTTGTAAGATGACTTGTTATGCTATGCTATGCAAATGATTAGACTATGTACATGACTTTTTATGCAAATGACAATGCAATTGAAACATAAACCAAGTGAAGTAGGTTGAGCAAATTTTAGGGTGCAACAGCTGCCCCTATTCAAATGGCTTGGACCCGACTGGGTGAAACGCCCGGAGCCTTCAGACAATCGAGGTACGAGACGGTTGAATACTAAGAACCCGAAAATTTGCCAACTGCAAAAATAGATTGAGAAATAAACTGCACAACTGTTTGGGGGACAAAATCCATCACTTGAACCTGATTGTTACGGTAACAACTGATCAACCACCTGATACCGATCTGATTTCAACACTAACCATCTGTGCAACATCAAACTTGTCAATATATGAATAACCTGGACGACTTCACTGGGGAAGTACTTCTGTCAACAAAACATGACCCTGCCAATGATACAGGAAAATAACCCCGCAATCACTACGGGAAATCACTCCGCCACCACTACGGGTAATAATCTAGGAAAATAACACCGCCATCGCTATGGGAAATAACTCTGCCACCACTACGGGAAAATAACACCGCCATCACTACGGGAAATAACTCCGCCACCACTATGGGAAAATAACACCGCCATCACTACGGGAAATAACTCCGCCACCACTACGGGAAAATAACACCGCCATCACTACGGGTAATAACTCCGCCACCACTACGGGAAATAATCTGGGAAAATAACACCGCCATCGCTACGGGAAATAACTCCGCCACCACTACGGGAAATAACACCGCCATCACTACGGGTAATAACTCCGCCACCACTACGGGAAAATAACACCGCCATCACTACGGGTAATAACTCCGCCACCACTACGGGAAAATAACACCGCCATCACTACAGGTAATAACTCCGCCACCACTACGGGAAAATAACACCGCCATCACTATGGGTAATATCTCCGCCACCACTACGGGAAAATAACACCGCCATCACTACGGGTAATATCTCCGCCACCACTACGGGAAATAACTCCGCCACCACTACGGGAAAATAACACCGCCATCACTACGGGTAATATCTCCGCCACCACTATGGGAAAATAACACCGCCATCACTACGGGTAATATCTCCGCCACCACTACGGGAAAATAACACTGCCATCACTACGGGTAATACCTCTGATACGGCTTCTCTGCCTATCTTTGCAGCAGCTAGCTCCATCAATCACATGGGTAACACAATATGAGTCTAGTCTTCCAATTTTCAGTGCTGACATGGCAGCAAATCTGAGAAGGACTCTACTGGGGATCTTCTGAATCCACACTGCCAGACACCTACTTTAACATAGGCGGCAACTTCCAAAAAATCGATTCACGAAATCTTTTGATAACGACCTAACAACAACCTTGAAGAAATACTCCGCTGGAGGGGTAAGAGAAACTTAAACAAGCAACTCTGTGGGGAATAATGCCAAAACTGACATTATCATTACATATCTCACGCCGAGATCTTGAATGTTTGGTAATTAATTTGAGCAAGAGCTCCCTCCACCTGCAAGGGAAACAACACTAGAAAACAAAAGGTTAACCAACCTGGCTTATGTTTCAAAATGCATATGTTTGACAATGGCGTAATGCTCCATTCGACAAGGAAATGCTACGCGTTTTTTATTTGGTGGATGCAGGTATGACACTATATGCCGATGCAAATGCAGGCTCGAACTGCTGGGATAGCTCTAACAAGCTTGCTTCCTCAATCTTGGCCGTCGAGGATAAATATCACCCTGTTGGGGAGTGAACGGGTATCACGCGGTATTCCGGCAAAATAAATGCCAGGACACACAACCAACTCTGTCGGGAAGAGTTTTAACCTTCGAGTTCCACTGGGAGGAAAGAAAAAACTTGTTGAAAAGAGAGAACTCCGCTGGGGACGAAACGACCCTCTTGGGGAAAATCAACTGTCTCCGCTGGGGGAGAGTAAATGACCCTACTGGGAAGGGAATCTCTACTGGGAAGAGTAGACTGTCTGGGTACAGCTCACAAGTTGGAAATATTAATCTTCTGAGGCTAAACCACTCTGCTCGGGATGGGGGATCCTTTTGGGGGACACCACACTATCTGAATACAACCTTCGATCTTGGAATCGTCAATTCTGCTGAGGGTAAACGACCTTGCTGGAGAATGCCCTTTGGATAAGCTGCGACTAGCTGGGGAATTTGATCCTTCTTTGGTAAGGAACATTGTCATCTCAGCTTCAGGGAATGAAGCGCGACCTGGATGGGGATTCACTTCACGTAACGATCAAGCCTTTCCGTTACGAGCTTCTGGTTAGTACTGCAATCTTTTGATCGTCCACTTTGTATGGTCAAGAACCCTGCAACACCACAAACGAGACAAGACAAGTCTATGCAACCAAATCTATTCAGGTTAGCGTTAGTGACATCATTTTCAGTCAATTCAAAGTTTTAGCAATTATTGGCAAGGGCCAGCGATGTTATACACTTGCTAGTTTTATTAACCATTGGCGTTTGTCATGTACAAAACAGTAAAGAACAAGCATCAAATACTGAATAACATGTTTTATTGATTTGCCCCCTGAATGGGCAGAGTTTTGTACACGGGATGTAACTCCTGAAAAGAGGAAGCTACGCACAACAAATATACAAGTATGCACAAGAAGCATAGATACAATGACAAATCAAATTTGCACACATGTCGGCAATGTGATGCAGACGACCATCATGAGCTGATCCTCCTATGACTCGCCTGACTCTAGTGCTTTCCCGGTATTCACACTTCCGAAGAGATTGTATCTGATAATCGACCCCTCAGGTATATTCTCCCGCACCAATGTGCACCGTAGTATCAAATTCGGACCGCAGTCATTTGCTTTTCAAATCCCTAACTTTTGCGTGAACCGCCCTTTGCGGGTTTTCAGTTCACCGGGATACCCCTTTTTACCGAAGCCGCCCAGTGTAGGTTTTCAACTTCGCGGGTGTACATTTTTTAGTTTTATCCCTAATTTTTGCCCGAACCTTTCATTTTGTTTTTGGTTCTCCAGGATGCCCCATTTTTGCCTGGACTCTCTTTTTTCTGTCCAGCGGGTCAATTTCAAGCAAAGTATTTTTTAACTGCGTCCGAATTCACAGGCGACGTAAAGTCTTCACCGTCCATGGTGGACAACAACAAAGCTCCTCCTGAAAAGACTTTTCTGACAACGTATGGCCCTTCGTAGTTGGGGGTCCACTTGCCCCTGTGATCTACCTATGGCGGGAGAATCCTCTTTAGCACAAGGTCGCCCGTCTGAAAGCTCCGAGGGTGTATCTTTTTATCATACGCTTTCTTCATTCGGCTCTGGTACAACCGACCATATGCTAGAGAAGCTAACCTCTTCTCATCTATTAAACTCATCTGGTTCAACCTGTCTTTCACCCATTCTGCCTCGTCTAGTTGGACATCTCGTAACACCCTCAAGGAAGGAATCTCAACTTCCAGTGGTAACACTGCTTCCATTCCATATACCAACGAGAACGGGGTTGCCCCGGTTGATGTGCGTACCTTCGTACGGTAACCGTGCAAAGCAAAAGGTAGCATCTCATGCCAGTCCTTATAGGTCACCACCATCTTCTGAACAATCTTCTTTATGTTCTTATTGGCCGCTTCAACAGCGCCATTCATCTTGGGTCGATAAGGAGAAGAGTTGTGATGCTCGATCTTAAAATTCTGACACAGCTCCTTCATCATTTTGTTATTTAAGTTCGAACCGTTGTCGGTAATTATCCGCTCGGGGATTCCATACCTGCAAATGATATCTCGCTTGATAAACCTGGCTACCACCTGCTTGGTCACATTTGCATAGGATGCCGCTTCCACCCATTTGGAAAATAATCGATTGCTACCAAAATGAACCGGTGTCCGTTAGATGCCGTCGGCTCGATCTTTCCAATCATGTCGATTCCCCACATTGAGAATGGCCACGGTGACGACATCAAGTTCAGAGGACTCGGAGGCACATGGATCTTATCTGCATAGATCTGGCACTTATGACACCTCTTCACAAACTTGAAACAATCGGTTTCCATAGTTAGCCAGTAATAACCTGCCCGCAGCAGCTTCCTTGTCATAGCATGCCCACCAGCATGCGTACCAAACGTACCCTCATGTATTTCCTCCATGAGCAACTTCGCCTCTTTCTCGTCTACACAACGTAATAGCACCAAGTCGTGATTTCTCTTGTATAGGATACCGTCTGGATTCAGATAGAAATTACCCACCAATCTCCTGAGAGTCTTCTGATCGTGACTGGATGCCCCAGCCGAATATTCTTTGTTTTTCAGGAAATTATGGATATCAAAATACCAGGGTTTATCATCAGATGCTTCGTCAATGGCAAATACGAAGGCGGGTCTGTCAAGCCGAGAGATAACAATTCTGGGAGCCTCATTCCAGAAGTTGACTTTATACATGGAAGACAATATGGCCAGGGCGTCAGCCATCTGATTCTCTGCTCGCGGTACATGATGCAACTCAACCTTGTCAAAGAAGGGCAACAATCTCCTCGCGTAATTCATGTATGGTATCAAATTAGGCTGACGTGTCTCCCATTCTCCTTTTATTTGATTCACCACCAGAGCTGAGTCTCCATATACATCCAGATTTTGGATTCGCAAATCAATGGCTTCTTCAAGCCCCATGATGCAAGCTTCGTATTCGGCTTCGTTATTGGTAACTGGAAAGGTCAATCGAGCGATAAATGGGATGTGTGACCCATGTGGAGTAGTGATGATTGCCCCTATTCCGCTACCATAGGAGTTTACAGCTCCGTCAAAGATCAACTGCCATTTGGAACCCAATTCTGGTCCTTCGTCCGGCAACGGTTCTTCACAATCTTTCATCTTTAGGTACATGATATCCTCGTCAGGAAAATCAAACCTCATCGATTGGTAGTCCCCAATAGGCTGCTCTGCCAAGTACTCAGATAATACACTCCCCTTTATAGCCTTCTGTGAGACATACTGGATGTCGTATTCGGTCAAAACCATCTGCCAACGGGCAATTCTCCCCGATAATGCCTGCTTTTCAAATACGTATTTGATAGGATCCATCTTCGAGATGAGCATGGTTGTATGGTTCAGCATGTATTGCCTCAAACGCTTGGCGGCCCAGGCTAGCGCGCAACAAGAGTTTTCGAGCATTGAGTATCGAGATTCACATTCAGTAAACTTCTTACTCAAGTAGTATATCGCATGCTCTTTTCTTCCTGTCTCGTCGTGTTGACCGAGAACACAACCCATACTTCCCTCAAGAACCGTCAAATACATAATCAAGGGTCTCCCTGCCACTGGAGGTATCAAAATAGGAGGTTCCTGCAAATACTGTTTTATTTTATCGAACGCCTTTTGACAATTGTCATTCCATGTTACAGCCTGGTCTTTTTTCAACATCTTGAATAACGGATCACACGTAGCTGTTAGGTGAGATATGAACCGAGCGATGTAGTTCAGCCTCCCTAAAAACCCGCGCACCTCTTTCTCTGTTTTAGGCGTCGACATCTCTTGTATTGCTTTTATTTTTGCATGATCAACCTCTATTCCTTTTTCGCTCACGATAAACCCCAGCAGTTTACCCGACCTCACCCCGAAGGTGCACTTGTTAGGGTTCAGTCTCATCCTGAACTTCCTAAGCCTCTTGAATAGCTTCAGCAGATTCACCAAATGTTCTTCCTCCGTCTGGGATTTGGCAATCATATCATCGACATAAACTTCGATCTCCTTGTGCATCATGTCATGAAAAAGAGTCGTCATTGCACGCTGATACGTTGCCCCAACATTCTTTAATCCGAAGGGCATCACTTTGTAGCAAAATGTTCCCCAAGGTGTAATAAAGGTAGTCTTCTCCATGTCTTCTGGCGCCATTTTAATCTGATTGTAGCCCGAGAAGCCATCCATGAAGGATAATACGGAGAATTGAGCAGTGTTGTCAACCAGCACATCGATGTGAGGAAGCGGGAAATCATCTTTCGGGCTCGCTTTGTTCAAATCACGGTAATCTACGCACATTCTCACTTTACCGTCTTTCTTTGGCACTGGTACAATATTAGCGACCCATGAGGGATATTTTGTAACAGCTAGGAAACCAGCATCCCACTGCTTTTGGACCTCCTCCTTAATTTTCACTGCCATATCAGGCCTAATTCTGCAAAGCTTCTGCTTAACCGGCGGGCATTCTTCTTTTAGCAGCAGACGGTGCACAACCATATCCGTATCCAGCCCAGGCATGTCTTCGTATGACCAAGCGAATACATCACTGTACTCTCTGAGCATTTCAACCAGTCTTCGCTTGACGTCGCTATGCAGCGCGGCTCCTATACGGATGTTCCTTTCAACCCCTTCCGACCCCAGGTTAACAATCTCAATGACCTCCTCATGAGCGGGATGATTCGTTCTTCTTGCTTTACCAACCAAGACAACTCTTCTGGAACGTCGCCATCTTCAACAATCTCTTCTTCGGCCTGAAATACCGGGTGCTCAAAGTCGAAATGAGTCATAGGCGGTTCAATGATGTCATCTGAAAATATCATCCTGCAAAAGGAATGGTTAAATGCTTCAAAATGTGCATAAAGCGAATAACCACGTTGCCATTTTATTGTAAAACACAAAAACAGGAAAAACAGAGATCGCAATATTTGTACATGAAAAACGCCTTTTATTTAATGATTAAACAATGCAATGTACATAACAGCACGACCCTAAGCACAATCACGATGCCCCGGGTAAGACACCGGATTGTTCAACAATTAAGAAAACAAGGTATTACTATTTGGTAGTCACAAGAACAGTCTCCTGAATAGACCAATTGCATAATCCTTGTCCTGGCACGCTCGACTGAATCCAGGCGTCCATGTCGTAGTCACTGTCTCCTTCTTCAGAATCTGAAACAGCGTTGATGGCCTCGTGATACACTCCACTAGCCGTGATTGTTATTGGTCCTTTGAAACGAGGTGCCCCAGCAACAGGCGTTGATGACGATGGTTAATATCCCAACCCAAATCTGTCCATCTTCACGGGAATATCCAGGACCTTGCCCCAGCCTTTTGTCTCACCAGTCTTCACTAGAGCCTGAGCCTCCTTGTATGACGAGACGGCCACCTCTGACGCTTTACTCGGCCCTGGAACTTTGTCTTTGATGCGCAACCCTTCAAAGGCTTGACAGGGTGTTTCATGAATCTCGCCGTCGACTTCTACGTACTTGAATGATGACAGATGGCTGACCAATATATCTTCTTCTCCACAGACCGTGACCACACAGAAACATCTTGGGGCACAAATGACGTATCCAGGATTTTCAACAATGCATTCCTATGAGCTTCGGAACACAATAACAGTGACAATATGGATATCTTCGATGGCGTCTGTTGAAGGTGCTCAACAATCTTATAGTCACTCTTACGAATAAGGCGCATAAACTCTTCTACATCTTTCAGTGACGTTTCTTTTTCGTTCCTCTGCACAGGGACATCCTCATTCATTTTTCCTTTTCCTTTCGCCAATCGTTCAGCCTCTACCTCAGGCGATATAAAAATTCTCCCACTTCTCGTCATCCCTCCGGTCCCGACAACGTTGTCTACAACCTCAACTGGCTGTTTACTAATATCAATTTTCACCCCATCACAGTATGCTTCCAACCCATAAGTCCAGGGTACTGCCTTAGTGCTCTCATAAGGGGTTGGTTCTGCCTTGGTGATAGTGATTGGAGGTCGCCTGGCTGGTGCTGTTATAGTTATTGTTTTTCGGGGGATGGTCACGGTTGCTACATCACTTTGCTCATCCGCTAATACCTCTGTAGGTTTCTCAACTGTCGTTCTGTCGAATTGCAACGTGCCTTCATCTATCAAGGTCTAAATACCCTTCTTCAATTCAGCACAACCGCCAGCTTGGGCCTAGCACTCTAGACAAAACTCATCGCAGCCCGGATACACACCTCCTTTCAACAACCTGCTCTTTATCTCACACAACGGTGTCTTTAGTTCATCAACATTCATGATCAAGTTCAAACCCTCCTCAGTTAAAATAGCATTTGCCCCATGGTTGGGCATGGGCTGTTGTACTATGTTCGGACCTGCTTGTCCGAAATTGATGGCCTTGCTATCCAACAGATCTTGCACCACATGCTTGAACGCGTGGCAATTCTCTATGTCGTGGCCAGGAGCTCCGGTGTGGAAATCGCAGTGCTTGTTCGCATCAAAACCGAACGGAGGAGTTCCTGTCATTGGCGCCATAGTCCTCTTTTCCACCAAGTTCAAACCCATTAACGTCTGTAGCAATTCTGCATACGTTGAAGGAGGCGTTTCAAACACCCTCCTTGGTTTGCCCCCCAGGATTCTGCGTTGGGCAGGATGTAACCTTTGTTGTGGCTGCTGTTGCTGTGGTGGTATCTGCTGTAGTGGTATTGGTTGTTGATGAAATGGAATTGTGACACTTGCCACCTGTTGCGGATGATTGTACTGATTCCTCCCTCTGCCCCGGCCTCGGCCTCGGCCCCCGAATACTGCACTTGCATCACCTTGACGGCGACCACCGAAAGCTCTTTTGTTACTGCCAGCTGAAGTAGATTCCTCAGCTTGGAATCTCCCCATTTTAATATTGCTTTCGATTTTCTCACCCATCAAGATTAGGTCCGAGAAACTGCCCAAGGAAGTATGAAACAGCTTATCATAAAACACACCAGTAAATGTTCCTATGAACATATCATTCATTTCTTTGTCATCCAAAGGAGGATGAACTCGTGCAGCCATGTCGCGCCACCTCTGCGCATATTCTTTGAAGCTCTCGTCTTTCTTCTGGGACAACCCCTGTAATTGGACCCGGTTGGGTGCCAAGTCACTATTGTACTTATAATGAGCCACAAACGCTTCAGCCAGCTGCTTCCAAGTTTTTATCTGAGTAGGCTCCAATCCCATGTACCATTCAAGGGAAGGACCAGACAAGCTGTCTTGAAAGAAATGCATCAGCATCCTCTCATCATTTGAATAAGCCGACATCCTTCTATAGTATGATCGCACATGCACCTTTGGACAGGTATCCCCCTTATATTGGTCGAATGTGGGAGCTTTAAACTTTAGCGGTACCCTCAGGCCTGGCACCAGACCCATTGTGGTCATATCTAAACCAACAACACTTTGGTTCACAACACCTTTCATCTGCTCCTCGAGCATCTTGATTCTCTGAGAGTCATCTACAGGACCTTCAAAACCTCCACCAGAGAAAGCATCTTCTTGCTGATCTTCTATCCAATTACCGTTCCCATTTCCGTATCCATCATACCCGTTGTTACGGCCAAATCTAGTCTGATTCATTACAGGGCCCCACCCCTGTTACCATACCCTGGAGCGACTCCGGCAGGTCCAAAAGACATCACTCCAGCGCCATTCCCGTTACCGAATCCGCCATAACCCTGACTGGTATTACCAAATCCATCCTGTCCGAAGCCCTGAGCGTTGAAGCCGTACTTCCCATCTTGATTAGCATGATCAAACCCCTGGTCGTTATAGCCAAATCCGTTGTTACCGAAGCCATTACCTCTAATATTATCACCACCCAGATTGGCATCTCCGAACCCAATGTTGTTGACGACAGTCTCGTTACCGATTCCTGCATTACTGTTCCCGACGCCAGCGCCGTTGTTCGCATTCACAGCAGGTATGTTCACCACAGGTGGGGCTACCGGTGTAGGAGTACCATCCCCGTCAACACGCACATAATTATGGTCTTCGTTTCCGTGCCCAGCATTTCTCATCAGCAAAGGCTGCACCAAAGCCTGCAAGTTTTCCTGGCCTTTCACAATGGTCTCCATTGTCTGCATGAATAGCGCCAGCTTCTCACGCATGTCCTGCATTTCATTCTGCATCTGATCCATAACTCTTCTGCAGTTGGTACGAGTAGAGTATCGGTGCGGGCGTTGACTTTCAATCCTGAAAAGACCTGTACGGTGCAGGAAATGAGATACAGTTCAATAATCACCTGTAATGCAATATGAATGTGAATGCAAATGCGACATGTGTCTGTGCATTAGGGAATATCACTCCCCAATTCTAGTGCGAATGTGTCAGTGTAGTGACAGTGACAGCAACACGAAGTTCGGAGCCGAATCATAGAAAACACCTCATACATTACAGAGAAACCCATCAAGTCAGGAATACAATATCAATGAGCGTACAATAAGAAGGCATGACCTCAACCAACAATCCTGGTGATGGTCAGCACAATGCAAATAAAGCATACACATTAATACATGAAATAGTCAAGTGCGACCATACGCCTGATACTCCTCTAATAACCTCTTAGTCTCTGGATGACTTGGTCGGGTAAGCAAACCCTCAACGAGTAGATATCTTCGCTTGAGAACACGTCGTAAATCACCAGCAGATCCCTCTCGTGCCCCTTCTCCGAAGCGATCCTCTAGCTTCCGTTTCTGAGACACAACCTCTTTCTTGCACTCGATGGCCTTGTTCAATGAGTTCTGAAGACTATATCTTGCCATCACCTCCTCTTCATACTTTTTATTGCTAGCCTTCAACTGATCTTCGAGTTCAGAAATTTGCTGCTTCAATTTGTCTTCCCTCTTTTTGTTGTTGGTTAGCGTAGCATTCCACATTTTGTTGCAAGACGAGATTTCCCGGTGGGCGGCATCGAGTGCCTTCTTCTTGGACTCTAACATATCATGAGAGCTTCTGAATTCTTTCCCCAGGCGTTCACGCTTCTTTTTCTCTTCGGTCAGTTCAGCACCTAGCCTGTTTACTAACTCAGTATGCTGTTGGAAAGAATGCACAACCTTGTTCTTCTCACTACGCATCTGAGCCAGTTCCTTTTCTAACTCTTCATTGATCTTTATCAAGTCCTCTTTTTCTTTCACGACCCGCTCATAGACCTCAACAGCTACAGTAGTGGGTTCCTCCACTGGAATGGGAACAGGACGTGATACTGCTGGAAAAGGCATCTGTACCTGTCTTACCCTCTCTTGGATCCACACCTTGTATGGCATATAGGCTTGACAATCATTCTTGCCTAGCAATGGTTTCCCTCTTCTGCAGATATGATTCCAAGCGCGCTGAAGCTTGGCCAATAATTCCCCACTCAAGTCACCGGTGAAATACAGAGATTCCTGTATTTCTTCCTCCTTTGGCGGGCTTTTCAGAGCATAACCGAATTGCCTGATCAATAATGATGGATTGTAATTAATGCACCCTTTCCTCCCAATCAGAGGAACATTAGGATATCCGGCGCAGCTGTAGATAATCTCAGATGCCAATAGAGCTCTGTCAAACCAGCCAACATCTTCTGAAGAAAGTCCCATCAGATGCTCAAACCAATCCACCGTATCTGCAGACTCAGCAAAGATACCCTTCTTGGGCAGATGACTCTCAAACCACATATACAACAAGGGTACACAACAAGAGACGTTCTTGCCTCTCCTATTCTCATTTTTGTAATGCAACGAATGGTAGAAATCCCCGATCAATGTGGGTACAGGGTTGCCAGCAGCAAACAAATGAAATGCGTCAAAGTCCACAAAATTCGGGAAGTTGGGAAACAACACTATCCCATAGATGCACAGAGCCAAAACAGCATTAAAGACTATCCAGCATCCACTCTTGGCGTATTCCTGGGCTTTACCAATCAGAAACTGGAGGGAGAAGCCTGAAACCCCGCGCCAAGAAGTCACCAATAGCTCAGAAGCGTCCATGTGTAAAGCCACTGCTAAGTCCTCTAACTTGGGCTTAGCGTCAAAGTGAATGAAAGGAACCTTATTCTGTACTGGCAGCTCAATAAACTCTGCGTACTCTTCCAAGGTGGGCCCCAAAAGAAAGTCCTTAAAAGTGAAGCATCTCAATGCAGGGTCATAAAATTGCATCAAAGTATACAGCCCATTCAGCCCCACATCAGTTGGTTTGCAAACCAATCTCAATAGTCTTCCGTAACTCATCCTGAAGCTTCTCCGGACATCCTCATCAGCAAGGGAAATCAAACCAAGCAGGGGAGTAACATCAGGGGTAGGTAACTTGTATGCAACTGTCCTTCTCAAACCAGCCATGACCAATAATCAGAAGTCCGGACACTAGAATCAGGGAATATGCAAATGCACCTGCAGCACAGACACACGTTAATGAAATGCGATGATAATGGTTATGCAAACAATGCAATGCAAATAAAATGCAACAAAGGACCAAGTGCCCCGACTGAGAAGCCCAAATCACACCAAGAACAAAGTCTCCAACAGACCCTCCAATATTCTTCAAACCATGGTCTTAGACAGACCCCATACATAAACTCCAATCAAGTCTCTGACAGACCCAATAATAACTCCAACTTGGTCTCTGATAGACCCTTCAACTGTCCATAAGTAGCCTGAATCTCAAATCAAGAAACAAACCGGTATCTGGAGGTCTAGTTACCTGCATACCCCAAACCCCCTCACAGGTAGGTGTCCTAGCAACTGACGATGGTACGGCATCCTATGCGGTCGTCGGCATCACAGACTTTCAGGGTTGATGATACGATTCCCAGAAGGAGTGGCATCATCAAATCCTGAAGAGGCCTCACTTAGCCAACTTCCAATTGATCGGTTCCCAGAGTCGACAATCCAACTAACCAGCAACCCATGCCACCCAAAGGGTGGGACAAGAGGCCACCAGAAGAACCTCGTCTGAGTGTGAATTTTACGGGACACTAGGACATGCAAAGCATGTGCGCGCCCGTTACTTTCCACTCTAATTCTAAGTACGCTCAAGCCCAGGTCCGGCTTATCTCTCAATAATAGAACACCCGACACCCAATAAACAACAATAATCAAAAATATAGTGCTGAAGGTAAATGACATAAATGTAAATCCATACAAATTCCTCGACGGGAAAACAAGCGTTAGGATTAACTCGCTTAGGGGACGTTGGATCCCCAGCAGAGTCGCCAGCTGTCGCTACTGCGAAAATCGGCGCCGGCTGAACAGAAGAGTCGCCACCGTGCGTTATTTATCCCAAAGGAGGGAAAGGAAACGCCCGAAGTAAAACTAACGCAAAGACGGGAAAGGAATGGTCATCGCAACCAAATCCTGGATTCGGGAGTCGGTTACGCAAGGGGAAGGTATTAGCACCCCTCACGTCCGTCGTACTCGACGGGATCCACGCTTGTTTTCTAGTACGAATTGTTATTCTATCTATTCTACAGGTCTGGGGTTAAAAGAAAATAAAATTTGACTCGGCAAAGTATTGCACTTTATGCCTACGTATTCCCGTCTGGAACGAGAAATCAAAGTCAACGTAGTTCGCCTACCTACGGGAAAGGAGGGGAAAGTTGCTCGCTAGGATATCGCATCCTATGCCTACGTACTTTCATACAGCATGAAAGATCAGAGCAAACGTAGTTCGGGCCACGTACGACACAAGTCTGTCTTGATTGTTTTTATCTGCTTCTGAAAAAGGTTTTCCTGATTATGGGTCCAAGCGGACAAAAATGACGTTTTTGATTGGTTTACAGTCTTTTACGCAAGAACTATCTTTTATTGTGTTTGAAATGTTTATTGTGTTTTTCTGATTGTTTTGAGAAAGAAGAGACAGAACTCTAAAACCTATGGTTTAAAAAGGGAATCAAAATCTAACCTAATGTTGTCATGCATGGATGAAAGCCTAATGTCTGTCATATTTCTCTCCTGCGCAGAGAGAAACAGAGATCCTAAGGGGATAAACGGAAAAGAAACAGCATATATACAGTAAAGCAGTAAAATGCATGAATGCAGCAGTACAAGCGAGGCAAGGGAGTCCCACTCAACCTCAAACCTAGAAAACAACAGGCAAAGTGAAACAACTTCACTTCAACCTCAAGGGGAAAAATTAACAAACAATACAGTCAAGAAACTCAAACAATACATCACCAGCTCTACATAACATCAGCAGCTCTAAACAGCAAAACCTGACAGCACAAGCTTCTTCTTCTATCAGTCTTCAAGGCAATGAAATTCATCTTCCATCCTCAATGGATTCTTCAAAGCAAGCTCTCCTAAATGAGTAATAGTTCACAAGATGATTTGGGATGTTAAACAGTCAGTTAACCACCAAAGGTGGCATACAGACTGTTAACAAAATACAGACTGTTTCTCTCAAAAGTTCTATCTCCTAGATACTGTCACTAAGCCTTCCAAAGGAAGGAGGTGAGTATCAAAGAGAGACTTTGAATCATAGAGAAGAATGGAGGCAACAGAAGCCATCCATATTTGTGAAGAAATTTTCTATTCTAAAGCTCTCTCTAGCTCCTAGGTCCTAGGTCTTTAATCAATCTTCAAGCATGCCTAGCATCTTCATCAAGCTTTGATCTTCAGCTTCAACTTTGTCTTCAATATGCTTCATCATCATGCTCTTCAAACCAAGCCCACACCCCAAGCAAAGCCCAATAAGCCCACACAAACAAAATAAACCCCAAAAGGGCACACCAAACAAGCATACAATTGCAAAATATACTAAAAATATTAATATAGTATGGAAAATTCTAATATTATTTCTAGGGGATCTACTAAACCTACCCTTAATACCCATATATTCCCCATAGCCTAAATTGTCCTAAAAAACCCAAAATCTAAAGTTATTGTGGACCTATGTTGAAGTTTAACCTAATTCTACACAACCTAGAATTATCTAATCAAAACTATCCTAAAAATCATCACAAAAATATGGAATTAATCCAGGGGGAACCTAAAACATATATCTAACTAACCTAAAAATATTGACCTAAAAATACTAAGGGAACTACCTAAACTAAAATCTACAAATTCATGTATCAACATAAAAGAATTAAAAAGCAATTAAAAGTAAAAATATGCAAAAAATATTAAAATGCATGATATGCAAAATGTTTTTATTTTATATTTTTCTAGACAAAAATATGAAAAGGGAGAAAAAACTCCCATTAAAAAATATTGATTTTTCAATTTATTATGAATTTCCAAAGTATGAGAAAAAATGGAGAAAAAATGAAATGAAAATTAAGAACATGGGTGCAGGAAGTAATATAATGCAGTACAATTCCAAGCGTGGGCCCAAACTGGGGGGTCTGAATATCAATGCGCCTGGGCCCAGTTTTTAATCAGAAAAACCATTAAAACTAAAGGAAAAAAAAAAAGAAAAGAGCGGTGCAGAAAGAAACGAATTATAGTTCAAATCATGATTGGGCCTCACAGGGGGGTGGGAATAGAAGTTTCACTAAGCCTAGGATGCGTTTAAATGAAACGCGGCGTTTCATGGTTCAGCTTTCCCTCTCATTTTCGTTTTGAACGCAAGCCGTTGGATCCAGTCTTGAGTCAAGGTCAGCTCGTGCATCTGACGGTAGCGAGGTCTTCTTCAACCTTGAGACTAGGGTTTCACCTGAAACTCCATGAAATTACAGCTTCCATGCACCAACTTCCTCTCACTCGTGTTCCTTCATATCATCATCAATTTCCAAGATGTAAAACCCTAACTTGATCAGAACTTCACGCTGAATACGACTATGGCATTGGTTTGCATTGAAACAATCTCTATACTCAAACCCGAAGGTGAAACCAACCTAATCTCAAAAATGTCATCAATCTTCGACCTCAACCAAATTCAACTTTCTTGGTATCAAAATGATCCTCACCTTATACTAATCAAAATCAGCCAATAATCTTGCATTGAAACTCACTAAATCACACGTTCTAGCTCCATCAAGAATTGACATCCATGAATGAAACTTCACCAATTACTCTCAAACTCATCAGAATTGGTCACCTAATTGTCTCTAACACGTCTACACTAATAAATTACCCTAGACATGCCTAGATTATGAGGTGGAGATGATTTTGCAAACCTGGCTTCTTGGATTGGTAGTGATGGTAGATCTTCAATTCAGGCCTTGCAACTCTTCAAGAACACTCCTTGGATGATGAAAACTCTTCTGTATGCAAAAGATTGGATGTAGCAAGCTTGTATCCTTGAATTCGAATTTGATTTGCTTTCTTGCAATTTCCAATGGTAACCTTCAATCTTCCATCAATGGAGCTTCAACTTAATATGAACACACTCAGAAATATCTATGGAGAAGGTTTGTGGAGAAAAAAAGGATTGCAATGAAGAAGAATCAAGAGATTGAATGTGACTTGCAATGGAAGCTTTTTGATTTCACTCTCTCTTCTCTACACCAATTAACACCAACCTTGCATCTGAGCAAGTCACAATGGTTATATAGAATGGTTTAGAACAGTCTAGAATCATCTAGGACAATCCAATGAGAAATTCATCTTTTCATGCAATGGTATTTTGAATTCTCATTCTCACCACATACTATCTTATGCCAAAACCCTTGCAACCTTTGTAACCAACTTGATTTTATCCCCACATGATATTTTGGATGAGATACAATGCATATCTTCCTTGTTTGTTAAGTTTTTCCTTGTTTTGGTTTGGTACCCTAATATGCAAGCAATCCAATTACAAGGCAGCCCTATGATGCAAGCCTCAAATCAAAATTGTGGCTGAACCATTGTTCTTAGAATGTCATTTGGAGTCAAAATGACCTATTACATGACATGGTTTGGACTTATAACTTGGGATTTCCATTTTTCAAATTCACTTTAATTAACTTATGCCTCATTTTTAGGCCATTTTCATCACTTTTTGATACAAGCCTTTTAAACATCTCATGACCTCCCTGCTAGCCTTAAAACATCATTCTAAGCAAGTTTGATGTTGAAGATTTTTCCATTTGAAGCTTGGAAGTAGGAGATATCGCCTTATGCTTGAAATGACTTATAACCTCCAAATGACCAAAATGCACTTGGCTTGTCAAGATCATAAGTAGAGCTCCACAAATCAGATTGAGGCATACCATACCTTTCTAGAAATCTAAGATCATGGGGAACAACTTTCATGTTGTCCAAAAATCCATTTGAAAACTCCTTAAGGGGGAAACGTTGCTTGGAAGTCAAGTAACTTTCACAGACAAATTGCAGATGCCTCTGATGACCTGTAACTTGCAAGAACCATAACTTGAGTTCTACAAATCTCCTTGATGCCTTCCACCACTCAAATTAAAGGTATTGAGATACTCTACAAGTTTCATGTTGGCCAAGGATCCATTTGAGACTTGCATTTTGAATTACTTTGCTTGGAAGTTTGACCTAAATCAGGGAATTTTACTCAGAAACCCTAATTTAGAAACTTCTCTTCTTCTTGATTTCTTTTGATTTCTCCTTGGCACAACACCACATTCATATCCACATATCAAATGATGAATCCCACATCCTCCAAATAGGCCTTGATGCCCTTCAATCAAGCATTTGACCTAGGGTTGACCCAGATGACACCCTAGTTGACTGTACTTCAACTCTGGCTCTTGTAATCACACCAATGACTTGTCTTACTTTCAAAAGGACCCTCTAGGTCTTCCATGCCCTCAATTCATAACCCATAACTTCTCTCATGATCTTCACACACCCTCAAGATAGGAGAGGAACCCACTGCTTGACCTTTAAACTTCCCAAAACTTCAATTTCTTTCTTGGTGATTTGAATAGGCTTGAATCTTGATAAGAGCTTCTTGAATAAATTCCTTGAGATGAAAAATAGCACTTGATCCCTTGTCAGATGACTTGTTATGCTATGCTATGCAAATGATTAGACTATGTACATGACTTTTTATGCAAATGACAATGCAATTGAAACATAAACCAAGTGAAGTAGGTTGAGCAAATTTTAGGGGGCAACACTTGATAGGATTTATAGAGCTCAAGTTATGGCTTTGACAAATTACAGGTCATCTGAGGTATGTGAATCTAGGTCCTTGAAAGTCACCCAACTTGCATCCAACTTTTGCCCTGGTAGGATGATTCCTATGAACTCTTGGTCAACATGAATGTTGAAGAGCATCTTCTTAGCTTTCTAGAGAGTACTAGAAGTCCTTGATAGGATTTTTAGAACTCTACTTATGGCTTTGACAAGTCAAGGGCATTTTGGTCATTTGGAGGTTATAGGTCATTTCAAGCATAAGGCCATATCTCCTATTTCCAAGCTTCAAATGGAAAAATCTTCAACATCAAACTTGCTTAGAATGATGTTTTAAGGCTAGTAGGGAGGTCATGAGATGTTGAAAAGGCTTGTATCAAAAAGTGATAAAAATGGCCTAAAATGGAGGCATAAGTTAATTAAGGTGAAATTGAAAAATGGAAATCACAAGTTATAAGTCCAAACCATGTCATGTAATAGGTCATTTTGATTCCAAATGACATTCTAAGAACAATGGTTCAGCCACAATTTTGATTTGAGGCTTGGATCATAGGGCTGCTTTGGAAACGGCTTACTTGCATATTAAGGTACCAAACCAAAACTCAAAAGAACTCAACAAGCAAGGTGGTTATGCATTGTAACTTATCCTAAATATCATGTGGGGATAAATTCAAGTCAGAATCAAGGGTTATGAGATGCTTGGCATGAGATAGCATGTAAGGAGAATTGGATTCAAAATGTCATGACATGAAAAGTTCAATTTCTCATTGGATGATCCTAGAGGGTTCTAGATGATTCTAAACCACTCTATAAGATGATTGTAACTTGCTCAGATGCAAGGTTGGTGAGAATTGGTGTAGAGAAGAGAGAGTGAGATCCAAATTCTTCCATTACAAGTCAAGTGTCAATTCTTCATTCTTCTTCATTTCCTTTCATTTTTTTCACACAAATACATTCTATACATCATATTGAAGCTGTGCAGATTGAATTGAGATCACATCCATGGAGAATTGAAGAGTTGGAGATTGAGATTTCAAGGTTGCATTTCAAAATCAGTTTCCAAGAATCAAGCATTTTCAGCCATTCTTTTTGCATACAGAAGCTAGAAGATTGCTCAGTGAAGGAATTGGGAAAGATTCAAGGCTTGAATTGAAGGATTACTACCTCTGTTCACTTGATTTTACCAGGTTTGCAAATTCTTTCCTACACTATGTTTTAGGCATGATTAAGTTAATTTGTTAGTGTAGAATGGTTAGAGACCAATAGGTGATGGATTTTGGATAATTTGAAGAGAATTGGTGAAGATTGGATAGTGGTCACCATTTCTGTTGGGCCTTATATCTTGCTGAATATTGAGTGATGAGCTTAGTTTAATATCAAGAAATGTTCAGGGAAGCATGAGGATGAGATTAGGACCATTAGTTTCAAGAATTGTTAAGATTGATGACTGAGTATATTTTGGATCTTGGATCGGGTTCATTGATTTAGGAGGTTTCAGTGGATTTTGAGATTGTAATCGTGGTCAACATGAAATTTATAGCATGTTAGGGTTTTACATTTTGAGAATTGATGAGGAATTGAGGGAGTTCGTATGGAGGAGGATGAAGCTTCATGGTTCTGTTTCCATGGTGGTTTCTGCAAACCCTAGCTGGAGGTTAGGGATGAAGTCTCAGCCATCAGATGCAAGCAAGACCTTTGACTCTAGCCAGATCCAATGGAAACGATTTGATTTCAGTTTTGGAGGGAAGCCAGAAACGAGTGAAACGTTGTGTTTCATTAAAAGGGAATTCTGGGCTGAATTGATAATCCCACCCCCCATCAAGGCCCATGTAGGATTTGAACTGAAATCCTTTACTCTTTGCACCGCTTGTTTTTCATTTTTATTTGGTTTTTTAATTGTTTTTTCTGATGAAATGGGCCCAGCGCGCTTGCTGTTTAAACCCCCCATTCTGGGCCCATGTGTGAATTGCATTGCATATGTTTGCTTCTTGCACCCCAGTCTCATCATTTCAATTTTATTTTCTCCATTTTCTTTCATACTTTGAAAATTCATATTAAATGGAAAATTAATGTTTTTTCATGGGAGTTTTTTCTCCTATTTCATATTTTTGTCAAGAAAAATATAAAATAAAAATATTTTCCTTTCATGCATTTTTAGTATTTTTTGTATATTTTCTAATTTTATTGCATTTTATTTCTTTTATGTTGGTATATGAATTTGTAGAATTTTGTTTAGGTAGTTCCCTTAGTATTTTTAGGTCATTCCTTTTAGGATAGTTAGATATATGTTTTAGCTTCCCCTGGGATTTATTCCATAATTTTGTGATGAATTTTAGGATAGTTTTGATTAGATGACATTAGGTTGTGTAGAAATAGGTTAAACTTCAACATAGGTCCATAATAACTTTAGAATTTTGGGTTTTTTAGGACAAATTAGACTATGGGGCATATAAGGGTATTAAGGGTAGGTATGTAGGATCCCTTAGAAATTATATTAGGATTTAATATAGTAGTATACTATTTTTAGTTGATTTTTGTATTGGTTGGTTGTTTGTGTTGCCTTTAGGGCATTTTTGCTTTAGTTGCTTTGTTTTGGAGTTTTCCCTTGGCTTGGTGGGATTGGTATCTCTTTGTGGAGCATTGAGGAGCTTGCTAGAAGACTTGAAGATGGATTGAGGAGCTTGAGAGATTGTTCTTATTTCTTTTTTGTTGTTTTAGGGTTAGGGATTAGGAAGAGTTTAGACCTAGATAACTTCTTTCTTAAACATGGATGGTATCTTCCACCTCCATTCCTCCCTATGATTCGAAGTCCTTCCATGGTATACACCTCTCTCCTTTGGAGGGATAAGTGATTGTACCTAAGAAGTAGAACTTTTGAGGGAACCATTCCTTTGATGTTGAACCCTTATAGGTCACCTTTGGTGGTCAGTAAGCAGTTCAATATCCCCCAGCTTATCCAGTAAGTGATTTCATCTGGTTTGCTTATCCTGAGAGATGCAGAGCTTGAGTTTGAAGATGAAGACTTCATTGAAGAGTGTAGAAGAGGATGAATCCTTGAGCATTTCCATTCCAGCTGAAGCTTGAAGAGCAACAAGAGCAAGTTGATACTTGAAGACCCCTGAAGATGAAGTAAAGACTGAAGGATGAAGTTGACACTTCTAAGTGATTGAGATTGATTCTGAAGAGCTGAAGCTTGAAGAACAAAGGAAGTTGATACTTGCTTTGATACCTGGAGATCCTGAAGGAGCCAAGTTGATACTCATGATTGATGGTGAAGCCTGAAGGTGGAGCTGATCAAGAAGCTGAAGTTTAAAAGAGAAGATAAGTTGAAACTTATGTTGTAGGGTTGAAACCTGGAAAAGCAAATTGATGTTTGTCAAGAGTGATTGAAGTCTGAAGACTGAGTTGCTGTTGGAAGAGCTGAAGCTTGGATTTGAGAGAGGGGTAGATCTGCTTTCTTTTTCTTTTCTGTATTGATGTGTTTTGTTTGACTTGTTTGATGCATTAGAATAAGTTCATATCTAGAATAGGTAGAATCTAGGAGCATGATTGCACTAGAGGTTGAGTTGCTCCCTCTGCTTGTATTGTTACTGTTTGGCTTTTCTTGCGAGTATTCGGTAGAGCCCAGCTCCCTTGCCCATGTGGTTTGTTTGTCTGATGGCATTTTATTTCATTTCTTTCTGTATGATTGCAGTTTACTGTCATTGCTTGATAGCATGTGGTTTATATTTCAGTATGATTACTGTTATCCATTCTGGCTTGAGGTTGAGATGAGCTTGTGGAGGCTGAAGCCCCACACACATTTCCTCCCTCACTTGCATTGCATGCATTTTACTGCTAAGCTGATGCCTTGTCTATTTTGGTGTATCATTGACATGATCCCTTAGGACTCTCATTTCCTTTGATAAGGAATTGATGATAGAACTTTAGGTTGAAACCTATGCATGACAACTTGTAGGAGTTCCCTGTTCAAACCTCAACCATAGGATGAATCCATGGCATGACAACAGTAGGACTTGATAGTCTCCCTCCTAGTTGGGCCTGTTCTCTTCTCATCTCAAAACAGTTTAAGATACAGTAATCATGAATGATTTCTTTCGTACGTTACGAGCCTTAAGCTATCTGAGAAAGGATTGTGGAAGAGTTTCTTTTCCACAGTCTGGATGTTTAGTATGGTACCCTTTGGGTGACATGCGACGCATTCACTCTCACGTCATAGTCTCTAGTGCGATTGAAATCATCCTGCTTACTAGGGAGAGTACGACTCTGTGGGGAATCTCAATTCCGATGGAGACTTTAGTCTGGACTATCGAGTGCTGTACACTTTAGTGTATGACTCAGCTGGGGAGATGGTGATCCTTCAGGATGCATCTGATTGGGGAGAGGACCTTCTCTGCTTGGAGAGACATATCAATGCTTATGATCTCTAGTTCAGACTCCGCGGGGAGGTGCTGCTGAACTTGCTGGAGAAGAAGGAATTCATCCTGCTTGGGGGCGCATACGGCGTACTACCTGGAATGCTATACCTGCAACAACACAAACAAACAGACAAGATACCCTTCTCAAAGGGACCTATCAAGGTTACGATCTTGTGACAATACTCAAGTAATTCATTGTTTCAATAATCAGTGGCCTAGGCCAGTAAGTTTATGTATGCGCATTTTATCAAAAACATCGGCGTTCTTTTCCGCAAACAAAACAGATAAATGCTAAACAGACAAACAGAATTGCTGAATAGTATACATTTTATTGATAACGAACCCCTGAATGGGTAAAAATGTCTTACAACAGATGCAAGCTCCTGGAATGAAGAAGTTGCGCCAATATAAAAACATAAATATACATCAGTATATACACATGTCGGCAACGAGGCGTAGACGAACACCATGAGTTGATCCCTCTATGACCCACTCGACTCCGATACTTCTCTGACGCTTCAGCTTCAGAAGAGATTGATTCGGATAAACGGCCCTCAGGTCTTCCAAACCACGAAACAATGAAAGTCCACACGCGGAACGCAGTCATTTGCTTTTTCAAATCCCTAACTTTTTCCTGAATCGCCCTTCTGGGTTTTCGATTCACCGGGATACCCTTTTTTGCCAAAGTCGCCCTTCCAGGTTTTCGACTTCCCGGGTGTACATTCTTTTCTTTATATCCCTAATTTTTGCCCGAACCTTTTTCCTTTTTTATGGTTCGCCGAGATGCCCCTTTTTGCCTGGATATTCTTTTTCTTTCCAGCGGGTCATTTTTAAGCAAAGTATTTTTTAACTGCGTCCGCGTTCACCGGGGATGCAAAATCTTCGCCATCCATCGTGGATAACAATAAGGCTCCTCCCGAGAAGACCTTGCTGACGACGTACGGACCTTCGTAATTGGGAGTCCACTTCCTCCGGTGATCGGAGTGTGGAGGAAGAATCTTCTTCAGTACAAGATCACTCGTCTGAAAGCTTCTAGGACGCACCTTCTTATCATAAGCTTTCTTCATTCGGCTTTGGTACAGACGACCATACGCAATCGATGCTAACCTCTTCTCGTCCATCAGGCCGAGTTGGTTTAGTCGGTTCTTAATCCATTCTGCCTCATCGAGTTTCACATCAACCAAAACTCGCAAAGAAGGGATCTCCACTTCTAACAGTATGACAACTTCCATATCGTACACTAAGGAGAAATGAGTTGCCCCGGTTGATGTACGTACCGTTGTACGATAACCGTGCAGTGCAAATGGCAGCATCTCGTGCCAGTCCTTATAGGTCACAACCATCTTCTGTACAATCTTCTTAATGTTCTTATTGGGCGTTTCAACGGCGCCATTCATCTTCGGCTGGTAAGGAGATGAGTTGTGGTGTTCAATCTTAAAACTCTGGCACAGCTCCTTCATCATCTTGTTATTCAGGTTTGAACCATTATCAATAATGATCCGCTCGGGAATTCCGTAACGACAGATGATGTCCCTCTTTATGAATTTAGCCACCACCTGCTTGGTCACATTAGCATATGAGGCTGCCTCCACCCACTTGGTGAAGTAGTCGATAGCTACTAGAATGAAGCGATGACCGTTAGACGCAGTGGGCTCGATCTTGCCTATCATGTCAATGCCCCACATGAAGAACGACCACGGGGAGGACATGACATTCAACGGGCACGGCGGCACATGAATTTTATCAGCATAAATCTAGCATTTATGACATCTCCTCGCGAATTTAAAGCAATCTGATTCCATCGTCAGCCAGTAATATCCTGCTCTCAGGATCTTTCTTGTCATAGCATGCTCACCGGCGTGCGTACCAAATGTGCCTTCATGGACTTCTTCCATGAGCATACTCGCTTCTTTCTCATCTACGCATCTGAGTAGCACAAGATTGTGGTTTCTTTTATACAAAACTCCATCAGGATTGAGATAAAAATTTCCAGACAGCCTCCTCAGAGTCTTCTTATCCTGGGTTGACGCTCCCGCGGGGTACTCCTTAGTCATAAGGAAGGTATGGATGTCATGGAACCATGGCTTGCCGTCGGAGGCTTCCTCGATTGCAAAGACGAATGCAGGTCTATCAAGATGAGAAAGGACAATTCTTGGAGCTTCATTCCAAAAATTGACTTTATACATCGAAGCCAACGTGGCTAAGGCATCAGCCATCTAATTTTCCGCTCTGGGCACATGATGGAGTTCCACTCGATCAAAGAACGGAAGCATCCTTCTGGCATAATTCATGTACGGCACCAAATTCGATTGACGAGTCTCCCACTCCCCTTTAATCTGGTTAATCACAAGTGCCGAGTCACCATATACATCTAGGTTCTTGATTCTCAAATCAATTGCCTCTTCTAGACCCATGATGCATGCTTCGTACTCCGCTTCGTTATTGGTGACCGGAAACGTCAGTCTCGCAGTGAACGGGATGTGGGATCCGTGGGGAGTCGTGATGATCGCCCCGATACCACTTCCGTAAGAATTAACCTCCCTGTCAAATATCAATTTCCACTGGGATTTCCTATCTGGCCCCTCGTCGGGCAACAGTTCATCGCAATCTTTCGCTTTAAGAAACATGATATCCACATCAGGGAATTCAAATTTCATCGGCTGATAATCCTTGATCGGCTGTTCGGCAAGGTAATCAGACAATACGCTTCCCTTGATGGCCTTTTGGGACACGTACTGAATGTCATATTCCGTCAACACCATTTGCCATCTGGCAATCCTGCCCGAAAGCGCTTGCTTCTCGAAGACGTACTTGATCGGATCCATCTTCGAAATTAGCATGGTGGTGTGATTGAGCATGTACTGTCGTAAACGTTTGGCAGCCCAGGCTAGTGCACAACACGTTTTCTCCAGCATCGAGTAGCGAGATTCACAATCCGTGAACTTTTTACTCAAGTAGTAAATGGCATGCTCCTTTCTGCTCGTCTCGTCATGCTGACCGAGAACACACCCCATACTATTCTCAAGAACTGTCAAGTACATGATTAAGGGTCTTCCGGCCACTAGGGGTATCAAGATCGGAGGTTCCTGCAGATACTGTTTTATCTTATCGAATGCCTTCTGGCAATCCTCGTTCCAGATAATCGCCTGATCTTTCTTTAACAGTTTGAACATCGGTTCACACGTGGCCGTGAGCTGAGAGATAAACCTTGCAATTTAGTTTGTTCTGCCCAGGAAACCACGAACTTCTTTTTCTGTTTTTGGCGATGGAATTTCTTGTATTGCTTTTATCTTCGCAGGATCAACCTCGATGCCTTTTTCACTCACGATAAACCCCAGTAACTTTTCGGATCGTACTCCGAAAGTACACTTGTTAGGATTCAGCCTCAACCTGAATTTCATAAGCCTCTCAAAAAGCTTCAGCAAATTGACCAGATGTCCTTCTTCCGTTTGGGACTTCGCAATCATGTCATCAACATAGACTTCAATCTCATGATGAATCATATCATGAAACAAAGTGACCATTGCTCGTTGGTAAGTGGCCCCTGCGTTCTTCAGACCGAAAGGCATTATCTTGTAGCAAAATGTTCCCCAAGGGGTGATAAACGTAGTTTTCTCCATGTCCTCCGGCGCCATCTTGATCTGATTGTAAACGGAGAAGCCATCCATGAACGAAAATACGGAGAACTGAGCTGTATTGTAGACCAGAACATCGATATGAGGCAGTGGGAAATCATCTTTAGGGCTCGCCCTATTCAAATCCCGATAATCAACGCACATTCATACCTTACCGTCCTTCTTCGGTACAGACACTATGTTGGCGACCCACGGAGGGTAGGTAGTGACTGCTAAGAAGCCAGCATCAAGCTGCTTCTGCACTTCTTCTTTGATCTTAACGGCCATATTTGGTCGTGTCCTCCTAAGCTTCTGCTTGACGGGAGGACAATCTTCTCGCAGCGGCAAGTGGTGGACCACAATGTCAGTATCAAGCCCGGGCATATCTTCGTATGACCAAGCAAAGATGTCACTATACTCTCTCAGCATCTCGACCAATCTCTGCTTGACATCACTCTGCAATGCAGCCCCTATCCTGACGTTCCTGACAAGTTCTTCAGAACCCAGATTCACGATCTCGATCTCTTCTTCGTGAGGCAGAATAACTTTCTCTTCTTGTTTCAACAAGCGGGCCAACTCTTCAGGAAGGTCTTCGTCTTCATCAATCTCTTCTTCGGCTTGATAGATCGGGCAATCAAAGTCGAAGTGAGTCGTAGAAGGTCCAGAGTCGATGTCATCTGCTATGTGGATCTCTTTGCTTGTCATCTGGATGATATCCCTGACGGACCAGTTGTTGAGGCTCTCGCCTGGCTTGCTTGGCTGGATCCAAGAATCTAGGTCACAGTCGCTGTCTTCGCCGTCTTCAGACACCGCGTTGACGCTTTCAAATATCACCCCGCCACTGGTAAACTGGATCGGCCCTTTACCTCGCGACGCACTGCTGGAAGAGGAGGCTTCAGCCGCCGGAGAGTATCCTAACCCAAACTTGTCTTGCTTGTTAGGTATCTCTAGAATTCGCCCCTAGCCTGGGGTAGATCCGGCTTGAACAACGGCCCGGGCTTCCTTGAAGGAGGAGAGAGTCATCTATGGGTTTTCAGTGACTACAGGAGCTACGTTCTTGACTTTAACAGCTTCGAACGCCTAGCATAGGGTTTCATGGATTTCCCCATCCATCTCAACATACTTGAAGGACGACAAATGGCTCACCATTATATCTTCCTCGCCGCAAACGGTTACAATGCTACCTCTGACAGCATACTTGAGCTTCTGGTGCAACGTGGAGGTCACGGCACCCACAGAATGGATTCGTGGCCGGCCCAAGAGACAACTGTAGGCAGGCATGATGTCCATAATGTAGAAGACCGCGTCGAATGTTTCCGGCCCGACTTGGATTGGCAACGTCACCTCCCCGAAAACATGGCGTTTGGTTCCATCGAATGCTTTCACAACCAGATCACTGGGTGTGCAAATCACTCCGCGAGTATCTAACTTTATCAATGCCTTCTTCGGAAGAACATTGAGCGACGACCCTGTATCCACCAACACATGAGACATAATTGTTCCCCTACACTCTATCGAGATATGCAGGGCGCTATTGTGGTTCCTCCCCTTCGGCGTCAGCTCTAGGTCAGTGAACCCTAACCCATTTCCAGCATTCACGTGGGCTACGACCCCTTCCAACCGGTTTACTGATATTTCCTGTGGTACGTACGCAACATTCAACACCTTCAGCAGCGCGTTGCGGTGTGCCTCAGAACACGGCAACAAATTCAGGATGGAAATTTTCGAGGGTGTTTGATGGAGATGATCCACGATCTTGTAGTCACTCTTTTTAATCAACCTCATAAATTACTCAACGTCTTTAACAAGTAAGTCTTTTTCTACCCCATGAGGGATCTCTTCAACGACTTTACTCTTCCCTTTATCAGTTGCGTCAGCTTTGTCCGCTTTGTCCGCCACGACCTCAGGTGGAGCAAATACTCTTCCGCTGCGAGTGATTCCGCCAATGCCCACTAGGTTATCCACAGACGACCCAGATAGTTCCAGTTCCAACTTTTGTCCGTTGCAGTAGACCTCTGCCCCGTAATGCCATGGGACAGCATTGGTGCTTTCGAAAGGTATCGGCCCAGCTTTGGTGAAGGTAATTCTGGGCGGTATGGGTGCAGAAATAGTTATCGTCCGACGAGGGATGGTGATGGTGGCAACCTCATCATCTTGCTTCAGCATTACCTCTCCCGATCTGCCTTCGGCCCTTCGGCTAAACTGCAGGATTCCTTCAGTCATCAGACTTTGAATCCCCTCTGTCAACTGTTCACATCCATCAGGACTTGTCGCACAACCCATACACAGTTCTCCACAGCCCAGGAAGAAACCCCTTTTTCATCAGCTTAGCTTTAACGAAGCCAAGCGGTGTCTTCAGATCTCTGACGGCAGTCAACAAATCCAATCTCTCGTCTTCAATAATGGCATTTACTCCACCTCCCCTATGATTCGGCATAGGGTTCTTCGTGACGTTTGGCACATTATCTGAGAAGTTGATGATCTTAGCGTCCACCATGTCCTGCACCTTATGCTTGAAGGCTTTGCAATTTTCTATTGTGTGGCCTGGTGCCCCTGAGTGAAACTCACATGTCGCATTCGCATCATAACCTGGCGGAGGTGCCCCTGTCAAGGGAGCCAAGGTTCTCTTCTGGATCAGCTGTAACTGGAGCAGAGTCTGTAACAACTGCGCATACGACATGGGCGGTGTCTCGAGGTGACGGCTCGACAGAGGTGCCCTGTTTTGATACTTTCTGTACCCTTGTTGATTCGGCTGCTGCTGCTGCTGTGGCTGCTGTGGCTGAGGTTGTTAAACAGCGGGGATAGTTATACTGGCCACCTGCGGGTGCTAGCCCTTGCCTTTCCTTCGAGCGTTGGACACGACGCTCGTCTCTCCTTCCCTCCTTTCCATGGAGTACGCCATTGCTATCAACCCTTGAAATTAGAGGCTGAACCAAGGTTCTGAGTTGATCCTGGCCATTGGCGACCGCTTGCATGAGCTCCATGAAGCGGTCCATCCTTTCTCGGAGTTCCTGAACGTCAGTTTGCATTTGCTCCATAATTCTGGTTTGATTTTCTCTGGTCGGATAGCGGTGGATAGGTCTCTGATCAATCCTGGAATGACCTGAAATAACCTACATACACAAAAGGGTTAGGAAAAACGACAAAGTGCTCATTATGCAGATGCTTCATGCAAATGCAAACGTGTGTCTGTGTGTTAGGGAGGTATCCCCCGATCCTAGTGCCTGAGTACCAGTGACGATAATAAGAAGTCTGAGTCCATTCATGGAAATAACATCTCATATATATAAAGAAAGCCCATCAAGGCAGTACACAACGTCACTGAGTACAAGCAGAATCACTAGCATGACCTCGACCAACAAGCCTGGTGATGGTCAGCATACAACAATGATCAAAACAAAAGGAATACAAATAGTCAAGCACGACCACGGGCGCAAAACTCTTCTAACAACCCCTTCGTTTCTGGATGATCAGGCCGAGTGAGCAACCCTTCGACGAGTAACTCTCTCTGCATAATGGTGTACTGAAGACCTTCGACCGAATCTTCCCATGCTCCTTCGCCGAAACAATCTTTTAACTTCCGCTTCTTGGATTCAAACGTCAGTTTGCGCTCCTTCAGGTTAGCAAGAGCTTTGTTGAGCTGGCCTTCAGTGGCATATCTGCGAGCGGTTTCTTCATCAAACCTCTTCTCACTAGCCTTCACCTGGGCTTTCAGCTTGGAGATCTGTTGTTTCAGCTTATCCTCCCGTTCTTTCCCGTTGGCTAGGGTGGCCTTCCAATGCTGATTAAACTTGGATATTCTCCGGTACACTTCATCCAAGTGCTGCTTCTTAGTGGCCAGTACATCGTTAACAGCTTTGAAGTCTCGACCCATGCGCTCGCGCTCGGCTATCTGCTTAGTCAAATCTGTCCCCAGCTGGTTCACCAGCTCTGTCTGCCTCTTGAAGGAATGAACAGATTCGCTTCTATCGCTTTTGAGTTGCGCCAATTCTTTCTCCAGTTCTTCATTTTCCCTTTTCAGCTCATCTCTCTCATCTAACACCTGATTGTGCCGCTGAATAGGCACGGTGGTAGGCTCTTCAATCACTGGAGGGCTTTCTAGCTTGGCAGGAGGAAACGGCATCCCTATAGCATCTGCTCTGGCCCTGATCCAAGTCACATACGGAACGTAGGCTTGGCTATTACTTTTCCCCAGCAATGGTTTTCCCCGCTTACTGATACCATTCCAAGCGTGTTGAAGCTTAGATAACATATCCCCCTCTAGAAGACCAGTAAGGTACAGAGATTCCTGCACCTCTTCATCCTTTGGCGGAGCTCTCAAAGCATAAGCAAACTGTCGGACCAGCAGAGATGGATTATAGTTTATGCAGCTGAAGATGATCTCGGTACCCAACCTATCTCTTTCAAACCAGGCAATATCCTCCGCTGACAGACTCATCAAACGCTCGGACCACTCAGCTGTGGCTGCAGACGAAGCAAAGGGACCCCTCTTGGGTAGATGACTATCAAGCCATCTATAAAGCAGGGGCACACAACACGAGACATTCTTACCCCTTCTGTTCTCGTTTTTGTAGTGGATGGAATGGTAGACATCTCCTATCAAGGTAGGGACTGGATTCCCTGAAGCGAAGATGTGGAAGGCATCGAACTCTAAAAAGTTCGGCATGTTGGGGAACAGAATGATGCCATATATGCACAGAGCGAGGATGGGGTTGAACACGACCTAACATCCGTCTTTGGCGCACTGCTGGGCCTTTCCCACTAAGAACTGCAAGGAGAAACCAGGAACCTTGTTCCAGCTAGACAAGACCAACTCGGAGGCGTCCAAATGAAGTGAGGGAGCTAGACTAGCCAGATTAGGCTCAGCATCCATATGAACAAAGGGCATCTGACTCTTGATAGGCACACCTAACAAATCAATATACTCCTCTAGCATGGGTGCGAGAACAAAGTCCTGGAAAGTAAAGCATCTCAACGGAGGATCGTAGAACTGCAGCAAGGCGTGCAACCCATTCAACTCAAACACAGAGGGTTTACGAACCAAACTGAGCAGTTTACCGTAAGACTTTCTGAATTCATCTCTCACAGAATCATCTGCTAAAGCTATCAAACCAGTCAGCTGAACAACATCCGGAGTGGGGAGCTTGTAAGCCACGGTCTTCCTCAGAGAACCCATAATAGCACAATAGAAGGCAAGAAATCCTGAATCGGGGGAAACAGTATCTGCAGTACAGACACACGTTAATGAAATGCAAATGAGTATGCAAAGCAATGTAAAATGCGATCATGCAGCAGGAGATCAAGACGACTGCGCTGTTGAAGAGATGAAGGTGAAGATTCTGTATCAACAAAACCACAATACTGCTCTGTCAAGAACAACCACAATCTCTGATAATAAGAAAACCCTGATATCGGACTATAAATTCTGCTCTGTCAAGAACAAACACACATCTGACAATAAGGACCTCTGATACAGGACCATAAATCTGCTCTATCAAGAACAAACATACATCTGATAATAAAGACCTCCGTCACAAGACCCTAAATCTGTTCTGTCAAGAACAAACATACATCTGCTGATGAGATCCTCTGATCCCAACCATAAATCTGCTCTGTCAAGAACACACATACATCCCTGAAGATAAGGTCCTCTGATACAGGACCATAACTCTGCTCTATCAAGAACACATATCTCTGAAAATATGGACCTCTGATACAGGACCATAACTCTGCTCTGTCAAGAACAATCATATATCTGATGATGAGAACCTCTGATACCAACAAAATTGATTCACTATCAAGAAAACCAGGAAGTCTGAAGGTTAAGGTTTCCTGCAACAAACCCAACCCTGCTCACAGGTATGGACCTAAACTGACACAAGCTCGGCATCCTATGCGGTCATCAACGTCACAGACATTCAAGAGGGGTGATACGATACCCAGAAGGTGTGGCATCACCATCTCCTGAAGCGACCTCACTCGGCTGAATTCCAAATGATCGGTCCCTAGAGTCGACAATCCTCCAAACCAACAACCCCCTCAACCCAAAGGGTTGAAAAAGAAGTCAACCGGGAAAACCTCGTCTGAGAGTGGATTTCATGAGACACTAGTGCCTGCAAAGCAAGCACGCGCCCACTAATTTCCACAACTAATGCTAAGTACACTCAAGTCTGGGTCTGGCTTCTCACTCATAAGAATGCCCCTCCCACAACAGCACAGATAATCATATCATACTGAAAATAAATTGCGGGAAATAAAGTGCGATAAATAAACACAACCCAACAAGTAATCATACAAGCGCTAGGATCGACTCTCGCAGGGGACGTTGGATCCCCAAACTGACTCGCATAAGGGACGTTGGATCCCAGGAAACTATCAGGTCCCCAGCAGAGTCGCCAGCTGTCGCTTCCGCGAAAATAAGGTGCCGGCAAAACAGAAGAGTCGCCACCTTTCGTTATTTATCCCTCGGAACGGGAAAGGAAACGATCGGAAAAACCTGACGAAAAGGTATAAGATAAGGTCATCGCAACCATTGTCTGGGTTCGGGAGTCGGTTACGCAAGGGGAAGGTATTAGCACCCCTCACGTCCATTGTACTCGATGGGATCCATGCTTGTTGTGTTTATCTGACGGGTTTGTTTTATCTATCTACCTATCAAGGCTGGCTTAAAAAGAAAAGAAAATGACTCGGCAAAGCGTCGCGCTTTAT
Source organism: Lathyrus sativus (assembly GCA_963859935.3). Classification (NCBI taxonomy): domain Eukaryota; kingdom Viridiplantae; phylum Streptophyta; class Magnoliopsida; order Fabales; family Fabaceae; genus Lathyrus; species Lathyrus sativus. Next base: position 211,710,371 of record OZ012739.1, on the reverse strand, counting down.
GCCTACGTATTCTCATCAGAGAATGAGAAATCAGAGTCAACGTAGTTCGACTAACTACGGGTGATGGGGGAAGGTGGCTCATACATCAGTATTGTGCCTACGTACTCTCAACGGATATGGGAGATCAGAGCTTATGTAGTTCGGGATAATACGAATTACGAGAATTCAGATTCATCTGTTTTATCGAGTAGGGTTAACAAACAGTTCCAGCAGTTTGGTGTACGCAGCTCGACCCTTGGAGACTTAGGCGTTACCGTTTGCGGTAGAACTGGGAGTTAACGACACTCTTTTCTTCAGAAAAGCTTTCCTTTGAATTACGGGCCCACGGGGCAAAAAGGTTTGAAGTTTGTTTTCTGTCTTTTACGGGAGAACTGTTTTTTATGGTTGTTTGCAACTAGCATCGCACTAGAGACTATGACCTGAGAGTGAATGCGTCGTATGTCACCCAAAGGGTGCCATACTAAACATCCAGACTGTTGGAAAGAAACTCTCCAACAATCCTTTCTCAGATAGCTTAAGGCTCGTAACGTACGACATCAGTTAACCTTTATTATTGTATTTTAATTTGTTTTGAGATGAGAAGAGAAAGGGACAACTACGGGGAGACTATCAAGTCCTAATGTTGTCATGCCAAGGATTCATCCTATGGTTGAGGTTTGAAACAGGGAATTCCTAAATGTTATCATGCATAGGTTTCAACCTAAAGTTCTAATCATCCTTTCCTTATCAAAGGAAGTGAGATTCCTAGGGGATCATGTCAATGATAAACAGAAACAGATAAAGCATCAGCTTAAACAGTAAACAGTAAACGATTGTAAAATGCATGCAATGCAAGTGAGGGAGGAAATGTGTGTGGGGCATCAGCCTCCACAAGCTCATCTCAACCTCAAGCCAGATATGAATAATAGTAATCATACAGAAGAAATGACATGCTATCAAGCAAACACAATAATTGCAATCATACAGAAGAAGTAAAATGCTATCAAGCAAATAACAAACCACATAGGCAAGGGAGCTGGGCTCTACCGAATACCCGCAAGCAAAGGCATACAGTAAAAATACAAGCAGAGGGAGCAACTCAACCTCTAGCGTAATCATGCTCCTAGCTTAAATCAGTCTACATATGAGCTTATTCTAATGCATCATGCAAATCAAACAAGTCACATCAATACAGTTGCACAGCAAACAAACAGACAGGAAAGAAAGCAGATCAACAGCTCCTACAACTTCATAGCAAAGCAACTATGACATCAGCTCAGTCCTCAGACTTCAACTGCTCTTCAAGGCTATCATCTTCAATAGTAAGTGTCAACTTGCTTCTTCCAGTTTTCAATACATCAAACATAAGTATCAACTTATTCCCTCTTCTCCAAGCCTCAGCTCTTCAGTCAATTCCACCTTCAGGCTTCACTCCTAACTGTAAGTCTCAACTTAACTCCTTCAGGCTCTCAATGCATCAATATAAGTATCAACTTATCCTTTATTCCTTAAGCCTCAGCTCTTCACTCAATCTCAATTGGATCCTCTTCACAAGTGTCAACTTTGTCTTCAAGCTTCAGCTCTCCCCTCCTTACAAGTATCAACTTGGTCCTCTTCATCTATAAGCTTCAACTTCAAAAGGTAATCTCCAACCACAAAGAAGTATCAACTCCATCCTTCAATCTTCTTCAAGCAAGGAACTCCATCTTCTAACAAGGAAGAAAGCTGCATCTATCAAGAGCAAAGTTTGGATGATTGGTAGCAGAGTGAAGACCAAAGGTCACCACTAAGCCTCCTGTCATCAGAGAAAGGGACCCTCAAAGGTTCTACCAACTTGTAGAGAGCCACACATCCTACCAAAGGAGAGATGAGGCCTTTACAAGGGGACCTTACATCATAGGGAAGAATGGAAGTGATCAACATCATCCATGTTTATGAAGGAAGAGAATCTATCTAGAGCTCTGCCTACAAAACCCTAATCTTAATATCTAATCAATACTACACCAAAAGAAGGGAAGATCTTCACACCCAAGCCTCTTCAAGCAATCCAATGCATATTCAACTTGTCTTCATCATCATCCAAGAACAAGCAAAGCAAAACCCTAATCTAAGGGAACTAAAGAAGTTAATCTAGTTGAATTGGTGCATTAGAATCATCTAAAACTAGCACTTAAACTAAAATCAATCAAAAATAGTAAACTTCATTGAAAATTCCTACAAAAATTCCTAAGGGATCCTAATTCAATCATGAATCTACCATACAAAAATCAGAAGTTGAATCACACACCTAGTTGCAAGAATAAAACCTAAACCACAAGGTATCAACCATAAACCCTAAAAATGGAGCTCTTAAAGGTTTCAACCTAAACTACCACTTACATTCATCACAAAAATGTGAGAAACATCTATGGGGAGCATGCATATCTATGCTAACTACTCACAAAAAACCAAGGCCAAAATCATTATCACATGATCAAACCAAATTCACCAATATCAAGCATCAAACATGATCATTTTAATATCAATTAAAATGTAAAAATTCCCATAAAATCAGAAAATGCATGAAATAATAATATTCTTTATCTGAAAAATACTAGATCCTATCATGAATCCAATGCAAAAAGAATGGGGTACATTGAATCATTTTTCCATTTTTTATGATTTTATCAAGAACCATGAATAAAATGAAAAAATGAAGAAAATCCAAATAAAATGAACAAGCGTGTGGTGCAGGTAGCAATAGAAATCAGTTCATTTTATGGATTGGGCCACAAAGGGGGTGCAGGTATCACTTATTTCACAAAGCCCAAAATCAGCAAATAAATGAAATGCATCGTTTCATTAAAGTTCTGAAATCCTTCACAAAATGAGAAGCACGCGTGGCCGTTGGATAAGGTCTTTTGTCCAAGTCAAACCATGATCCAATGGTCCTGGGATCATCTTCCCCAATTCAAACCTCTGCAACTCAGGCCATCTGCGCGCCCAAAGTCACCGCCGGTGACATTCTCCGGTCATCTTCTCACAACCCTAGTTTGCCATAGAGTCCACCATAGGCCACGATTCCTTGATCAAACTTGTCCCAAATTTCACAAGGGACTCAATCATACCATTAATTCACTCTGAAACCTCAAGATTCGCAAGAACCAACTTTCAATCGAAAATGGTAACATCCCTAATTGGTCGCTAATTCTCAAATTAATAATCTGAAAACCTCCCTACACCATTCTACAATGCATCTAACATCCTAATTCCTCTTAATTCTAACTAAATCAAGCTGGAGATGGAAAGTTACCAACCTGAAATTTTCGTGTGCACAGAAGTAGCAAGCCTTCAAATCAAGCCCTCTAATGCTCCAGACTCCTTCAGTGAATCACTTCCAAGCTTTTGTATGCAATAGAATTGATTGAAATGACTTCAATTCTTGGAATCAACTCTGAGTTGCAGATGGAAAAAACTGAGATCAAGAACACCAATCAGCCATGAATTTCCCTTGATTATGATCTGGAATCATTCCCTAGCATCCATGGAAGAGATTGCAATCAAGAAAATGGATGGAAAGTGAGTGAAATGATGTAACCGAATTCAGTTGCAAGCAAGAATTTTCCAAACTCAATCTCTGCTCTCTCCTTCAATCATCACTAACCCTGGCCTTGGATCACCTCTACTCAATATATATAACATGTATGGATGATCTAGAAACCTCTAGATCCTTCTAATGAGAAGTTCAATCTCTCAAGTCATGAGAATTTCAATCACATGCCATGGTATACATAGTTCTGCTAACAGCTTGAAATCACACTCATTCTCTTCCAATTTCTCCCCTAATGACATTTTGGATGTGTTTAGCTTGCAAGGGGCCTTGGTCATGCCTTGAATTGTGGTTTGGCAAATGTTACTTAAGATGTAAGTAACTACTTTTCAAAGCAAGTCCACAAATTACACTTCAATTCAAAATTGTGGCTAAACCAATGTTCTTAAAATATGTTTTAGAATCAAAATGACATATTACATGCCTTGGTTTGGACATGTAGATCACAAATACCAATTTCCATCTTTGGTTCATTTAACTTATACCCTTATTTTAGGTCATTTTTGCAACTTTGGGCTACAAGCAATTACAACCTCTCATGACCTCTTGACTAGCCTTAAAACATCATTTTGAACAAGTTTGATGTTGAACATTTTCTCATTTGAAGCTTGGAAATGGGAGTTATGGCCTTATGGTTGAAATGACCTATAATCTCCAAATGACCAAAAGGCCCTTGACTTGTCAAAGCCATAACTTGGGTTCTACAAATCCTATCAAGGACTTCTAGTACTCTATAGAAAGCTAAGAGGATAAGGAACACCATTCATGTTGACCAAAAGTTCATAGGAATCATCCTTCTAGGGCAAACGTTTCATGCAAGTTGGACCACTTTCAAGCCCCCAAATTCACATACCTCAGATGACCTGTAACTTGTCAAAGTCATAACTTGAGTTCTACAAATCCTATCAAGGACTCCTAGCACTCAAATTAAATCTAAGACCATGCTCTACAACATTCATGTTATGGGCAAGATGAGATGACAATCACATCTTGAGCTAAACTGCCTTGAAGATAGGGGCCAAACTAGGGGATTTTACACTGTCAAGCCTTAGAAACCCTAGCCTGAAACTTCTCAAACTCTTCAATCATGATGAGTTGACCTTGGAATCATCCTTATAACATCTCAATGTATCAATCCATGATCACATGGCTCTTGGATTAGGTCTCAACCTTCTCCAAATCATCAGTTGACTTAGGGTTGACCCAGTCAAACCCTAATGGCACCACTCATGGCTGAGGTTTCTCAATCTTGCACAATGACCTGTCTAGGCCTCAAAGTGATCTTCAACACTTATCATGAGCTCTCTCAAGGCTTCAAGTCTAACTTCATGGCTCAGAATCATCTGATGACTTCCCACAACTCTCAAGTTAGGAGACACACCCTCTTGGCTTCAACCACTCTCTCTGAGGATCTTTTGCTTCTTTGACAAGGATATCAACCCTTGAACACTTGAATAACCTCCTTATCTAGATTCAAAGTCTTGTATAGCTCTTGATTGGTAATCATACCTCTTGATCTCCTGCATACATGTCAATAAAATGCAAATGATAATGCTAATGTGAATGAAATGAAACACAAGCTAGGTAAAGAAAAAGTGAGCAAATTTTGGGGTGCAACAGGACCCTCGTCAGGCAAAGGCTCATCACAGTCTTTCATCTTCAAAACCATGACGCCTTCATCTGGAAAATCAAACTTCATCGGCTGATAATCCTTAATCGGATATTCAGCAAGATATTCTGAAAGAACGCTTCCCTTAATGGCTTTCTGGGAAACATACTGAGTATCATACTCTGTTAAAACCATTTGCCATCGGGAAATCCTTCCAGAGAGTGCTTGTTTTTCAAAGACATACTTGATAGGATCCATCTTCGAAATCAACAGGGTTGTGTGGTTTAACATGTACAATCTCAATCGCTTAGCAGCCTAAGCGAGTGCACAACATGTTTTTATAGCATTGAGTATCTCGACTCACAATCAGTGAACTTTTTACTCGGGTAGTAGATGGCATGCTCTTTCCTACCTGACTCGTCCTGTTGACCGAGCACACATCCCATTGAATTCTCAAGAACCGTGAGATACGTGATTAGAGGTCTCCCTGAAACTGGATGCATGAGCATTGGAGGTTCCTATAGATACTCTTTTATTCTTTCAAACGCCTTTTGGAAATTTTCATTCCACCTGAATGTCTGATCTTTTCTTAACAATTTGAATATTGGTTCGCAACTGGCTGTAAGATGAAATATGAACCTTGCAATGTAGTTCAATATTCCCAGGAAACCACGAACCTCTTTTTCCGTTCTCGGCTCAAGCATTTCTTGTATAGCTTTTATTTTGGCAGGATCTACCTCAATACCCCTTTCACTGACAATGAACCCCAGTAGCTTTCCAGATCTCACCCCGAAGGTGCACTTCTTAGAATTCAGCCTCAGCTTGAACTTCCTTAACCTTTCAAACAACCTCAGAAGTTTGACCAGATGTACTTCCTCCGTCTGTGACTTAGCAATCATGTCATCAACATATACCTCGATCTCATGATGAATCATATCATGAAAGAGAGTCACCATTGCCCTCTGATAAGTTTCCCTAGCATTCTTCAATCTAAAAGGCATCACCTTATAACAAAAAGTTCTCTACAGTGTAATGAAAGTAGTTTTCTCCATGTCCTCTGGGGCCATCTTGATCTAGTTATACTCAGAGAATCCATCAATGAAGGAAAACACAGAATATTGAGCAGTGTTATCAACTAACACATCAATGTAGAGGAGCGGGAAATCATCTTTCGGGCTCGCTCTATTAAGATATCTGTAATTAACATACATCCTTACCTTTCCATCTTTCTTAGGTACAGGAACAATATTAGCGACCCACGGAGGGTAATTTGTGACAGCAAGAAAACCAGCATTCAACTGCTTCTGCACTTCTTCTTTGATCTTGACTGCCATGTCAGGTCTCGTCTGTCTGAACTTCTGTTGACTGGCAGGAATTCTTTTCTGAGAGGCAACAGTTGTACCACAATATTTGTATCCAGCCCAGGTATGTCTTGGTAAGACCAAGCGAAGATACCCTTATACTCACAGAGCATTTCAACCAATCTTCTCTTGATACTGTCTTCCAATGCATCCCCAACTCTAACCTCTTTCTTGTCATCTTCGGTACCCAAAATGATAACTTCAATATCCTCCTGATGAGGCACAATGACTCTTTCCTCCTGCTTGAGAAGTCTGGCTAACTCTTTGGGTAGTTCACAGTCTTCATCAGTTTCTTCTTCAGCTTGATAAATGGGATTATCAAATTCATACGAAGCCATAGCTGAATTTGAACCGATGGTGTCTGATAGAAAAGACCTGCATGATGATGTTTATGTTTATTACACGATGCAACAAACAAAACACATTTCCATTTTTCTGTTTAATATAGTGCAAACACAAAACAAGAAAAACAAGGATCACAATATTTGAATGTGAAAAACGTCCTTTATTTATGATAAAGTGAAAACGACAAGAGAGCCCCATAGATTGGGTCACTACGCCTTAGGCAGAACGTAGGACTAAAAATAATTAAAAAAATGAACATTACTCTGCAGTAGTAACATGAATGACTTCTTCAGTACTCTAGTTGCGCAGCTTCTGGCCAGGAGTACATGGACGAATCCAGGCATCCATATCGCAATCACTGTCACCTTCGTCATCTCCAACGACATTAATTCTGTCAAATATCACACTATCCATGGTGAACTGAATAGGTCCCCTGTATCTCGGAACATCTTAAGAAGAACTAGAGGGTTTGTATCCCAGACCAAACTTGTCCTTCTTGACGGGAAAATTAAGAACTTGGCCCCACTTTTGTGATGAACCATATTCTACAATAGCACGGGCTTCCTTGAATGATGACATGGAAACCTCTAAGCTTTTGGTTTCTACAGGAGACTTCTCCTGAATCTGCATTGTTTCAAACGCCTGGCAAAGTGTTTCGTGGATCTCCCCATTCACTTCCACATACTTGAAGGATGACAAATGGCTAACCATGATATCTTCTTCACCGCATACTGTAACAACTTTCTCTTCCATCATATATTTCAGCTTCTGATGCAATGTTAAAGTGATTGTTCCCACAACGTGTATCCAAGCCGGCTAAGCAAATAGTTGTATGTTGGCTAGATATCCATAATGTAAAAAGTTGCATCAAAGATCTCTGGTCCAACCTGAATGGGCATGGTGATCTCCCCAAACACTAATCTTTTAGATCCATCGAAAGCCCTCACAACCAAATCACTTGGCGTGCATATCAAACCTTGAGTATCTAATTTCATCAACGCCTTCTTCGACAGCACATTGAGGGATGATCATGTATCAACTAGGACATGCAACAGCAAGGACCCTCTACATTCTACAAATATGTGTAAAGCATGGTTGTGGTTTCTCCGGGCAAGAGTCAAATCCAAATCAGTATAACCTAAACCATTACCGGCGTTTACATGAGCTACTACCCCCTCCAACTGATTAGCAAAAATCTCTGGGGTGCATATGCTGAATTCAAGATTTTTAATAAAGCGTTGCGATGTGCCTCCGAACACAACAATAATGACAAAACGGAAATATTCAAAGGAGTCTGATTTAAGTGATCCACAATCTTGTAGTCACTTTTTTGAATGAGTCTCATAAATTCCTCTGCGTCTTTCGAAAAAGAATCATTACCAACCTGTTGTTGGATGTTTTCCTTAATCACCGCCTTACCTTTCCCTTTGTCATTCCTATCAGTATTAACTTCCGATGAGGAAAAGATCCTGCCACTTCTAGTGATACCACCGACACCAACTATATTCTTAACTGAAGAACCCCGCATGAAGATCCTGTCAATTCTTGTCTTTGCCCATTACATAACACCTATGCCCCATAGTTCCATAGGATGGCTTTAGTGCTCTCGTACGACACAGGTCCAGGTATAGTAATGATAACCGGCATTGGCCTAGCAGGCGCTGAAATATTGATTGTCCGGTATGGAATAGAGATTTTAGCAACCTCGCTTCCATCATTACTCACCTTATCCTCAACGTCTTCTCTCACAACCTTGTCAAATTGTAAACAATCGTCATCAATCATTCTCTGAATACCCCTCTTCAAAAGATCACAACCCTCAGGTTGTGCTTCACATTCTGAGCAGTCAGTAGAACATCCCAGAAACACTCCATTCTTTACCAAACTAGCCTTCACGAAACTCAAAGGAGTCTTCAAGTTCTCAACATCAGTTATTAGATTCAACTTTTCTCCCTTAATAACAACATTAGCTCTGGCCACCCCATGATTCGGCATCGGGTTTTGATTCACATTAGGCCCCTCGTTGGTGAAGTTGATAGCCTTTGAGTCAAGCAAGTCCTGAACTTTGTGCTTGAAAGCTTTGCAGTTGTCAATATTATGGCTCGGGTGCCTGAATGAAAATCGCATTTGGCATTCGCATCGTAACCAGAAGGCGGTGTACCAGTGAGAAGAGCCAAAGTCCTCTTTTGAACAGTTGCAACTGCAACAGATGTTGTAAAACTGAGAATACGACATCGGAGGAGTCTTAAACTTTCTATCATCCATTCTGGGTCTAGCAGCGTAAGGTCGTGGTGCATTAACTCGTTGTTGAGGTGCAGACGGGATAGCTATAGTAGCAACTTATTGATGATAACGAGATTGCGCTCTACCTTTACCCTTGTGAGAAATAGCATTTGCATCCCCTTCCCTCCTCTTAGGGTTTGCTGAATATGGTTTCTTTACAATTGTATCCAGCTGCGGATATGAGTTCTCTCAAGCCCCATATACCATTCCAAAGACGCTCCTGCCAGACTGCCTTGGAAAAATTCATTAACAACTTTTCGTCATCGGAGTATGCAGACATTGTTTCTGAAATACGCTCGAATGTTTACTCTAGGACAAGTTGTCCTTTTGTACTTGTCAAAATCTGGTACCTTAAACTTGGGGGGGAGGGGAATCCTAACCCCGGGAATTAGACCAATATCTAACATATCAAGACCTAGAGAGTTCTGATTCTCGAAAGACTTCATCTTCTCCTCGATCAGTTTAAACCTTCTATCAACTTTAGTTGGCAAACCACCCTCCATATCTTTCATGGAAAAGACATCATCCTGGTGATCTTCCCACTGAGGGCCAGCAGCCTCGTGCATAGCGCACACACTTCCACCAACAACATTACCATTTTCATTCGCAGCACCTCTGCCCGGAGGTATGACAACAGTAGGAATAACCTGTGGAGCAGACCTACCAACCAGTGGAGGAATAACACCAGATCCTCCATGAAAAACGCCCTCTTTATCGACACGTGCTATCAACGGCTGGACCATAGTTCTTAATTGTTCCTGCCCACTAGCAACATTCTGCATCAGCTCCATCAACTAGGCCTTGCAAGCTCTGACTTCCTACAATTCAGCTTGAACCTGATCCATTACTTTTTGCTGATTCCCCCGAGTTGGATATCTATGGAAACTGAACTCCTCAATCCTGTCACTGAAGAAAACCAAGCAGAGATAAGAACAAAAGGCCACTAAGAACACCTGCGATGCAAATGAAAATGCAAGATGCAAAATACAAACATGTCTATATATTTACAGGGATATCTCCCCCTTGTTTCTAGTTTCAATAAATAAGAACAGCGGAGATGGACGAGAATACCACCAAAATCATCTCATATATCAAGTGAAGTTGAGACAAAACACAACAACAAATGAGAAAGATATGAATAGAAAAAGTATTGATCTCATCAACAGATCTGGTAATGATCAAGATGCAAAAGCAAAGAAACTACTGTGACATATCAGAAGATAAACCTCCCCAGCAATCATGCTCTTTGTATCTGGATGATCTGGTTTGACAACCAACTCTCCAATGAGGATGTCCATTTTGTGTATCACATCTCGGAGACAATGACAATAATCTTCCCAAGCCTCTTCGCCAAAGGCATCTTCCAACTTGGGTTTCTTCACACCTGCTCGGATCTTGAGCTCTTCAAGCACTGATAAAGTCTCATGGTATTTCTGCTCAATCGTGTATCTGCGGGACGATTCCACCATTACTTCTTTCTCCTTTACTTTGAGTTACGCCTTCAGCTTATCAATCTGAGTGCAAAGATGGTCCTCCCTATTCTTGTTGGCATTTAAAGTATCATTCCATTTCTCATTAAATTTGGATATCTCTAGATACACTCTGTCTAAATCCTCCTTCTTGTGCTTCAAAATGTTGCATGTGCTTTTTAGATACTTCCTTTAATAGCTTTTTGAGTCACGTATTGGATGTCATATTCGGATAACAACATGTGCCAACGGGCAACTCTCCCGGTCTGAGCTGGCTTCTCAAAAATATACTTTATTGGATCCATCTTCGAGATTAACAAAGTAGTGTGACAGATCATATATTTTCTGAGACGCTTAGCAGCCCACACTAACACACAACAAGCATTTTCCAAAAGTGAATACTGGCTTTCATAATCAGTAAACTTCTTGCTCAAGTAGTAGATGACGTGTTCTTTTCGTCCAGCCTCATCATGTTGGCCTAATGCGCAACCCATAGACTTCTCGAGAACAGTCAGGTACATGAAGAGCGGTCTTCCAGGAATAGGAGGAATCAAGATAGGAGGTTCTAGCCAATAACCCTTAATATTTTCAAACACTTGTTGACAATCAAAATTCTAGTCAATAATCTGACCCTTGCAAACTAACTTGAATATTGGTTCATAGGTAGCAGCCATATTGGAAATGAATCTAGAATTATAATTCAGGCGTCCAAGAAAACCTCAGACTTGTGTTTCAGTTTGTGGAGCAGGATTTCTTGAATGGCTCAGACTTTATCAAGGTCTACTTCAATCCCTCGTTGGCTAACGATGAATTCAAGTAACTTTCCAGATCTAACTCCAAAAGTACACTTAGAAGGATTCAGTTTCAACTGGTATTTTATGAGTCATTCAAATAATTTCAGCAAATGATCCAAATGGTCCTCTTCACTTTGTGATTTGGCAAACATATCGTCATTGTACACCTCGATCTCTTTATGCATCATGTCATGAAAGAGAGTGACCATCGCTCTTTGATATGTTGCCCCTATGTTCTTCAGACCAAAAGGCATAACCTTATAACAATAGGTTCCCCAAGGAGTAATGAATGTAGTCTTTTCTCTATCAGCAAGGTCCATCTTAATCTAATTATAACCGGAGAAGCCATACATAAAAGATAAAATTGTGACACGGGTTGTATTATCCACAAGCATATTAATGTGCGGTAGAGGGAAATCATCTTTTGGGCTTGCTTTGTTCAAATCCCTATAGTCTATGTACATTTTAACTTTACCATCCTTTTTAGGCACTGGCACAATGTTGGCTACCCACTCAAGATACTTCGAAACTATTAGAAAACCTGTATCAAGTTGTTTCTTAACCTCGTCATGAATCTTCAAAGCCATGTCAGGTCTAGTTCTTCAAAGTTTCTGCTTTACAGGTGGGCACTCTAGTTTAAGTGGCAACTTGTGAACAACAATATTAATGTCTAAATCGGGCATATCTTGATACGACCATGCAAACACATCAACATATTCCTCTAGAAGCTTTATTAATCTCTGCTTGACATTAGCCCCAAGTGTTGTACCAATATTGACCTCTTTCGTTTCCTCATCGGTGCCAAGATTAATCAAATCCACTTTCTCTTTGTGCATTGAAGTTCAGTGTACTCATACTCAACCAACCTCGCCAGTTCAGCGGGAACTTCGAAATCTTCCTCACCCTCATCTTCAGCTTGATAAATGGGTGAATCAAAGTTAGGAGTGAAAGTATGGTTGTTAGATTCATCGCGGTTTGGGATTATTCTGCATGTTTGAAAGGACTTATTTTATTAAAAGCACAAAGAAAAATGCAAGAGAAGATGTTCTTTTTTTTGGTTTTGAAAGATTGTCAATTTCTTTTAAAAGGTAAAAGCAAAAAAACAGTAAATAAAACGACAAGAATTTTAAAAAATGCATTTATTGATAATCATTTGAAAGTGAAAAAGGGACACCCTACAAATTAATCCAATAGTCTTGGGCATAGTTATAGAATTTTTGAAAACAATAACAAAAGAAAATAAATTACTTTGATGAAGGAAAAAACATTGGGGTCTCTATTGCTTCCCAATTGTCTGAAGCTGCATCACACTTGAATACCAGATTACTCAAGTCTTCGTCCTCATTAACATTATCAACAACATTGATCTGGAAACCTCCACTGACAAACACTTCTTGGATAGTCTTCGGACTACCTTTGGCATATGTCGATGCTCCATTTTTAGTTGGTTTGTAACCCAACCCATGTCGATCCATCTTTGTCTTGACATTTAACACTTTTCCCCAATTTTTGGGTACACCTCCTTCAATTGTTGATCTAGTACTCTTGAAAGATGCGAAATATGGATTACTCTTGCCCACTATTTCTTCAACTTCCAACACGACAGTGTTGGCTATCTCGAGTGCTAGGAAAGAAGTTTCTAGAGCATCTTTGTCAGCTTCTATATAACGAAACAAAGATAAGTTACTAACCATGAATTCCTCCTCACCATGCACAATTACCAACTTATCATCAATCACAAATTTCATATTCTGATGTAATGTTAAAGTTACAGCATCAGCAGTATGGATCCACGGGCTTCCAAGTAAACAACTATAAGTGGGGTTTATATCCAGCACTTGGAATGTGATGTCAAATACATGCGGGTCAATTAAGATCGGTAGCTCTACTTCTCCAATTACAATTCTACGAGAACCATCAAAAGCCTTGACTATCAAAGAAGTAGGTATCATCTCAGTCTCTTTGTAAGCTAAGTTTGTAAGAGTCCTCTTAGGTAAATCATTTAAAGATGAACTGATATCCATAAGCACCCTTGATAAAGTATCTTCCTGACATTTCACGAACACGTGTAAGGCACAATTGTGATTCTGACCTTCTCTTGGTAACTCCTCATTACTAAAGCTAAGAGTATTACTAGTAGTAATGTTCGCAATCACACTATTAAATTGGCCGGTAGTAATATCTTGGCGACATGTGCTTGAGCCAACAACTTTTGCAATGCAGTTTGGTGAGCAGGCGAACTCATCAAAAGCGACAAAATTGAGATCTTAGAAGGAGTCTGGTGAAGCTGATCGATGACTTTATAATCACTTTTTCAGATAATCCTTAGGAACTCAGCATCTTCATCATTTGTGACCATTTCTTTCTCTTTGTCCTTGGCAGCCCCAGTGGTAACAATTTCCTTAGGCGGAGCCTCAATGAAACGGGGAGTATAAATACGACCACTTCGTGTCATCTTGCTTGCCCCAGCTATATTAGTCACATCTTCACTAACATTCTTCAATTCTTCCCTCGGAATAACCTTCCCTGATTCTTTGTCAATCATGGTCACGTCGTATTTCCAAGGTACAACTTTGGAGTCTCTGAAATGAAAAGGACTTGGCTTTTGAATGATTATCGGCTTTGGTGGATTAACTGCAAAAGCAACAACAAATTCTGGTAGGTTGAACACAAGTTTTAGTGCAAAAAAATAGGTATTGCAGAGCTTGATTCTAGCAAATTAAAAACGGGAACTTTATCACCTGGTTCTGGAAAGTTGAAGATGGGTTCAATCACGACAACTTCATCCTTTTTTACTTTGCTACTTACCTGTAGAAAACCATCATTGATCAAATTATGAATATCCTCCTAAACCAACATACATCCTTTGACACTGACATCACAACCTTTAGAATCATCATCGCAAACATTCGCCAAACCTTCCTCAAACAGCTTTGAATGGAAGACTCGGAGAGGAATTTTAATCTCGGAGACATCAAGAATTAAACTCTCATAAGATACCTCATCAATAGCATTAACCGACCCATGGGTGGGAAAAGGATTGTTCTTAACATTAGGCTGAGATTCATCGAAAGACAAAATCTTCTTTTCTATCAACTCGCTTACAAGATGCTTGAGAGTATAACAACTTTCTAGATCATGGTCGGGTGCACCTTCGTGAAACAAACAATGAGCATTAGGATTGTAATTAGGTGGAAGTGGATTAGGAGGTGGACCCAAAGCCCTTGTAGTTATCAAACCTTGTTGCACTAATGAATGGTACAACTCGGTATAGGTCATCGAATAGGAGGAACCGAAGGCTTATATTGTTTTCTGTTAGAAGCATTTTGGCGAGGTGCCTGATTCTTTGGTTATTGGTAGGCAGGAATGTTGGGCGCTCGTTGATAATTGCGTGGAGCTTGGGCAGGCTGATAACTAGGAGGTGGTTGATAGACCGGTGGTTGATAAATAGGAGTCGGTTGCACAGGTTGGTATGCAGAAACTTGTTGATTAAAAGTAGGTGTAATAGCAGCCACATACGGTTGTTGAGAAAACTGGATAGGGTAACCTTGTTGTTGAACATAGCTTTGTTGATGTTGCCAAGGTTGACTTATTTTTCTGCTTGATATCATGGCATTAGTTTCACCCTCTTTTATCTTGTGAGAACTAAATGAAGGCTTCTTAGCATGGTCTTTGTTGGAGCTTGAACTATCAGCAGTACTTGACAATTTTCCACTTTTCAAACCCAATTCTACCTTCACGCCTACAACAACAATATCAGAAAAATTTGCAGTCATACTACCAACCATTCTTTCATAAAACTACGGACGAACAGTGTCGACGAACCAATCAGCTAGGTCATTTTCATCCAAAGGAGGTTCCACTTGCGAAGTAATTTCTCTCCATCTCTAAGCGTACACCTTGAACAATTCAGAATTCTTCTAGGACATACTTAGCAGTTACCTTCGGTCGGGAGCCAAGTCCATGTTGTATTTATAATGTTTGATGAAAGC
Source organism: Lathyrus sativus (assembly GCA_963859935.3). Lineage (NCBI taxonomy): Eukaryota > Viridiplantae > Streptophyta > Magnoliopsida > Fabales > Fabaceae > Lathyrus > Lathyrus sativus. Next base: position 211,694,950 of record OZ012739.1, on the reverse strand, counting down.
ATCTGATAGATCTTGGAAACTCTTAATGCGAGACTGATCCATACTTAAATACCACTTCGACGAAGCGCCTTTCAAACTATCTTGGAAATAGTGGATCATCAGCTTATCATTATCAACATGAGAGACCATTTATAGTACATACTCAGATGTCTCTTTGGGCATGTAGCTCCTTCGTAGTGATCGAAGCTAGGAGTTTTGAAATTTGGAGGGATAACCAGACCAGATACAAGACACACTTCTCTGGCAGCAGCACCAAAGACTTGATCTCCTTCCATCATTCTCAACCTCTTATTAATAATTTCCACATTTTCTCTGAGTTTCTCATGATGTTCATTTTCATCCTCCGTCATATCAGGGACATCATATAATGGTTGATGCTCACTGAAGTATGGTTGCACATGGGTATGCACAGTAGCTGGTGCAAAAGTTGGAATCACGTGAGGAGCTTCAGTAACCAAAGGAACAACTTGTTGGAATTGTTGAATAATGGGAACTGCAGTAGGTGCAGGCACAAAACCTGGTGGAAGACCGTATGGAGGCACACTTATTGTAGTAGCAATAGATGGCTGAGGTTCCACAATTATATTGACAATCTCAGAAACAACAGTGGGTTGAGTATCCATCTTCGCGCGTATAACCTGTAATATCTCCATAATTTTCCCTACACTTCCCTGCAAGTCTTTTAATTCATTGTTGACACGATCAAGCTCTTGACTATGTTTCTCCATCCTTCTACAAGCTTGAGCTCTGGTGTTGTATGGGTGCAGAGGATTCAGGGTGAAAGAAAATGAAGATGAGACAACATAATGAGCAAAACGCGACAAGAAAACACACATGCAAAGACATGAATTCAATGCAATGCAATGATTTCAAGGAAATTCAAAAGCAAACTGCAAATATTTTGAAAAGGCTGAAAAAGTTTCATATTAAAATCTATGATTTTTATTGAATTTAAAAAGGAATAAACAATTGAATTCCTTGAGACCAAAGGGTCATGAATGCATGAATGGATGAATGCACAAACACACGTATACAGATATACACATATATACGGGAAAGCAAACAAAGGCCTAGGTTTAAAGATCATGAGCATGGAGTCATGGTCTACCCATCCTGAGGGTTATGTACTAAGGGTTCTTGTACATGTAGAACAAGGGTTCTAAGAGGTTCCCAAAGTCATCAGTTCGTCTTTCGAATATTACAAATTTCTCGAGTACTCTGTGGTTAATAATACTCTCAAGAGAACCTCTTTTGAGTGTAGCGTCGCGTATCAACTATTTTGGAACTACTCCCTCATAGTCATCGCACTACGTCCTAAGAAAGACCAAAGTGGGTGAAAAGGTAACTAAAGTTTCTTAGTGTCACGGGCTCCTAGGTCGAAAGTAGTAATGTTTTCACAAATGCTCGTTCAGCAACACTACTCTCAAGAGGGCAGCAACTGAGTGGTGATTTCTCAAGTCAGCTTGGTCGGGAATCAACTCCCTATAAGCCTCCTTGAATATATCACCTTCCTATCATAAGCACACTCAAGTCCAGGTATAGGACTTACCTCACCATACAAAGGTAACAACCCAAATATATATATATATATATATATATATATATATATATATATATATATATATATATATATATATATATATATATATATATATATATATATATATATATATATATATATATATATATATATATATATATATATATATATATATATATATATATATATATATATATATATATATATATATATATATATATATATATATATATATATATATATATATATATATATATATATATATATATATATATATATATATATATATATATATATATATATATATATATATATATATATATATATATATATATATATATACACACACACACACATATTCAACAAATAACACCAATCAAACAAGTTAGGGGTAACCCTCGAAAGCTATTTAATCCCCAGTGAAGTCGTCATTTCTGTTGTGGTGAGAATCAGATATCAAGCTATTTATCAACTTGAATCACACATCTTTAAATATTCACCACCGAGCTTTAATTTATCCAAAGGAAAGAGTAAAAATCAAAGAAACCCGAATTACACTGTAAAAAAAAATGCAGGAGATCTAAGTTTCAGGGGTTGGTTATACCTAGGGAAGGTGTTAACATCCTAAGCATATGTAGTACTCTACAGGAACCTCTTGTTTAATATTGTGTTATTTGTGATTTGTTATTTGTCTACCAAAGGGTTGAAAGAAGACCTAAGGGGTTAGTCCTAAGTATGCTCTCCAAGACATCGCATCTCATGCCTAGTATCCTAACATGAATGGAATCAGAGCATTCGTAGTTCCCCTCAATGAGGGTGAGGAACTCTTGACTGTGGTCAAGTTTCCAGGGGGAAGTAAGTGTTCATAGTGAGACACTTACATGGAGTACGGCGACTCCAAGTCTAAATTTAAGTTGAAAGATAGGTAAGTATCCATGGTAGGAACTTACAGGGAGTACGGCGACTCCGATCCTAAGGCTAGGATGAAAGCAAGGAAAAATGAATACATTTCCATGGCAGGGAATTATAGGGAGCATGAAGACTCCAATATTAAGGCTAGGATGAGGGGAAGATGAGTGAGTGTCCATGGCAGGACAACTGCTTAGAGTGCAGTGACTCTGATCCTAAGGCTAGGATGAAAGGGAAGGACCTAAAGATATGCTATGTGTGACATGGAAGTCAATGGGGAGGATCCTTTCCTTTGGAAATGATTAAAGGGAAAATTCTAAACTAAAATTGTCGTGCAATAGTTTATACTAACATCTACGCGTCTATCCAAACCTAATTTATCAAAGATACAATCGAATCAGGAACTTAAGGGAATATGGAAAATTATAAAGTGGTGCACACTGCGAGAAGGGGCCGACGGAAACAAACAGAAGAGTCGCCACCAAACGTTTTTTATCCCAAAGAGAGAGAAAGGGAACGATTGAAGAAAACCTAAAAGAACGGGAAATACAAGGTCATCGCAACCAAATCTTGGGTCCGAGAGTCGGTTACGTAAGGGGAAGGTATGAGCACCCCTCACGTCCGTTGTACTCAACGGGATCCATGCTTGTAGCTAATCAAAGGGTGAGATATCTAAAAGCTACTGTTAAACGGGGGAGGGAAAATAAAAAGGAGACTCGATAGGATATCGCTTCCTTATGCCTACGTATTCCCTCGTGCAATGGGAAAGTCAGAGTCAATGTAGTTCAGAAAACTACGAGTGATGGGGGGAAGGTTGCTCGCTAAGACATCATCGTCTTGTGCCTACGTATCCTCATCTAGTATGAGAAATCAGAGCAAACGTAGTTCGGGTGAACTACACCACTGGTTGGTTAAAAGAAATTTTATGAGTGACATTAAATTCTCATTCCAGCAGTTAGGGTCGATGCCTGTTTGCGGTAGAACAGAAAAATAACTTACTCTTTTCTGGAAAAAAATATTTGAGACAATCCCGAAGGATAAAGAAGTTTGAATTTGGTTCAAGAGTTTTAAAGAATTGAATTGAAGTGGTTCGAGATTCACCTTGCACTAAAAACTATGACATAGGAGAGAATGCGTCGCATATTGCCTAAAGGGCATACACTAAACACTCTAGACAAGCAAGGAGAAACCCCACAATCATCATTTCCCAAGTACTTAAGGCTCGTGGCACACAATGGTCATCGTTATTTATTAAATGTCTTAGAATTGTTTGAGATGAGAAGAAAAGACACAGAGATAGCTCTAAAGGGAAACCAAAAGTCCTAATGTTATCATACAAAATGGTCCTAAAATTGAGATGAAGTGGCTATCCTAATTGTTATCATGCAAAGGATTGAAAGTATAATGTCTCCCCTACTCCCACCTTAAACAGAGGGACTAGGAACCCTAAGGGATCATGTGAGCAAACACAAGCAAATACTATCCAATTCAATCACAAATGGAAACAAAAATCAAGACTTAAACAAGTTTCAAGGCAAAAGAAAGAGAAACAGAAGAAAGAGATGGAGGAGAAGAAGCAACAACAAGCGACTTCTCAAGGAAGTTCAACTCAAATGACAAGATAAACACAAAATTAAGCACACACACAAAGCATACATCAACATCATGTCAAAGTGAAATAAAAATGCATACATGTCAAGTCACACTCAAAGATTAGAGGTTAAAGCAAAGTGGAAAAACAAGGTGCCCAAACACACACAAGTGACTCAATGTCCAACAATAGGCATCATCAATCATCAAATAAAATGGGATAAACTCAAATGAGATATAAAACAAGGTATGGAAGTAGAAACATTATATCTTGTTCAATTCAATTCAAAGATTAGAAAATGAGCACAAGAGTGTCAAGCACATATCTTATCAAAACACAATCAATGGCCACACAAAACAAACATGTAACAAACACACCTCACAAGAATAAACATGTAAACTCAAGGCATGAATCCAAATGGTCAGCAACATGAACATGTATATCAACACATCATTAGCATATGAATCACAAAAGAAAATTCAAACATCAGGTTCAAAACATGCATCAAGACTAGACAAACACCAACTATGATCATCTTCATGTATACAAGAATGGTTCAAGGCATAAATATTCAATTAATGCACATCACAAAATCAAGGCCATAAGCAAACTCAAATGATTCACATAACATTCATTCTTGAGATATCACACAAGTTTAACAAGCAACATGCTCAAAAAGTTGGGCAAACATCGCACAAATCATTCATAACAAGGGCAAAGTGTTCATGTAAAGAGAAAGATGAAAAATAATCACACAATGGACATCACATCATGCAAATAAAACCCTCAAAAATGTCATATAAATCATACATGTTTTTACAAACATCCATTAAGTCACACAAAAAATCAACTCAAGGAATTAGATCAAAAACAACCAAGGAGCAAGCTCAAAACAACCTCGCCTTAAGAATTCAATCATAAATTGAAAAAATTATCAAATGGAAGTGAAACCAAAGCTCAAACCAATTTAAGACAGCATGTTATCACATCAACAAATAAATTTAAAACTCATTCAAACACAAGTAGGTAAAGTAGACTCAAACTAGGTCAAACCTCATGCATGCACAACCTAAAGTCAAGTCACAATTAAGCATCAATTAAAAATAGGAAAGTGACTTAATAAAATCTAAATAAATTCCCAATATTATGTCATGTGTGTTATGAATCAAACAGAAAAACATCAAAACAAGAATAACAAGAGAACCTCATCAAATGCACCAAACAAGGCAAAGCAAGCAACTAGTCGAGCAACAATCGAGGGCCAAGCAAAATCAAATGGAAATCATGCAAAGGGTAGTCATGAAAGCTTTCAACCAGCATGTAAACATTCATCAAATAGATGTCTAAGTGTGTGCAAAAGATTGGGTCAAGAATCAATTGGGAAAGGCAAAAATTGGAGCCATGTCTCAAACTAGGTTAAACACAAACACACAAAATCAAAAGTTCAAAATAAAATATTTAACTAAAATAAAAATGAAAATAAAATATCAAAAATTAAATAAGACATGAAAATATCTGAAAAGTATTTTTGTGGGATTTTAGAACATTTGGAACTATTTAAATAAAATCAAAATAGAAACTAAAAAGAAAATGAATAAAGTAAAACAAAACAAAGGGAGAGGGGTGCATTAGTAATAACTGGAAGAACTGGTTTCCAATTATCATGCAAATGGGCTCAATAACTGGGGGTGCGAATATCATAAGGGACTAAGCCCAGTCCAACTTCAGAAACAAAAATGAAAAGAAAAAAAAAAGCCACGCACGCAGGTCACTTATCCATGTCATCACCACGTAGGCTCCATGCAGTGCCCACCTCAGCAAAGTCAAGTATTCAACATAATAACACATTAGACGCTGGAGCTAGGGCTCCAGTCATCTTCTCTTGTTGACTCCACCCGAGCTGAAATAAAACCTCACCAAATCGAGCAAAACAAGACATTGACTTCAAGGATTTTTCATGCTGATTAAGAATATGACCTCCATTTTCATTTTTAAAAGCTCTAACACCATGAAAACTTGACATGAACAAAACACGTGATTTCTACAACTTACTCAAACCAACACAAGATTAATGCAAGCATGACCCTACAATGGGTAGGGATTCAGATGCAACTAGTAATGAGCCTATAGAGCTTCTAGAATGAGAGAAACGAGTTGGAGAAAAATGCCTAGTGGAGGGTGTCCACTGTACCTTGTTCTTTCTCAAAACACCTTAGAAATCCCTTTTCCAAGCTCCTTAACGCCTTAAGGATGATGAATAAGGCAAGGAAATATGAAAACTTGGAAAAACATATGAGTTTCAAAACTAGAAATTTGAGAGAGAAAAAGCTTCCTTGGTTCTGATTTTCACACAATAAGGCTGGTTTCCCTTCTCATTAGGGTTTAGAGGCTTAAATATGATGGTTGACACGTGAGAAAAAAGTTTATGATGGTAAAAACTGATGGTAACACTTGGTGAAAAGTTTGAAAAATGAAAAGAAAGTGGCACGAGTTATGGCACTTGGTGAGGTGTTTTTTGTGTGGTTTTGTTGTGTTCTTAATGTGGTTTTGGTATTCAAAATAAAGGAGTGGAAAGGAGAAAAAATGTTGTGCAAGTTTGGAGGTTTTCTTCTTATAGAAAAAAATGGCTCAAAAATGATACACATGGTACATGACTTGTCTAACTTAATTGGGTAATGTGTGGTGACAAAGAAAAGAGTTATTGGTGTGTAAGAATTGGAAGCAAGAACATGCTTCCATCTATGGTTCATGGTGTGCACCAAATGGTAAGATATCATGCCTTGGAAATATGTTCATATGGCTACCTTTAAGACAAAATAACTTCATGAATAAGGCTTCATTTCATGAGCTCTTGTGCTTGAGAAAGAGTTTGGAAGATAAGGAACAAGTTCTACATTGATGGAATGATGAAATAAACCTCACATGATCATGAAAAAGTGGCTAGAAGTTCATGTCTTGAAAAATGTCCAAGATAACTTAGAAAATTCTAAGTTATGAGCTTTTCACATCATTGAAACCTCAACTTTGAAGCTACCTATCTTGCTGAGTTCTGAACCAATAGGGATGATCTAGTAATAAATGGAAATCTTGAATAACAAACTTCAACTTTCATGTTGTAGGAAAATCCATTTGAAGTCAACAACTTGGTGAAATATGCCTTGGAAGTTGGGTTGAAAAATCTGTCTAACCACTTACCATTTTTAACAACTTTGAATCCCTAAGTTGGGAGCATCATAACTTGAGCTCTACACATCCAATGGAGATGATCTAGTAATCAAAAGAAAGCTCAGAGGACTCTCTACAACTTTCATTTTTAGGAAATTTCAAATTAAGCTTGTATCAGCATGGAAAATGGGCTTGAAAGTAGGCACATGAAATTGAATTTCTATACTTAGAAAATTTTCTAAGTGTAGAAATGTCATAATCTCGTTTTTTCAAACTTTGACTCATCATATCTCTCTAACCATGAATAGTTTGAACATGCTTTCTTCTACAACCTTGTAGTTCATGATGTCCTCTTCAATTTTATAGCTAGTTTTCCCATATTGGATAAAAATGAGAAAGTTATGGAAGTTGCAAAATGGCTAGAATTTGGGTTTTTCACACTTAGAAAAATCTCTATCAAAACCCTAATTCACCCAGTCTCTTGATTTTATGCTTCCTCTTGATTTGTCTTGTTCCAAACACATGAAATCCCTTGAAAACAACTAGCATGCCCTTAGTTGACCTTGAGATCCAAGATTTAGGTTCCTTTGAATGACAGATGACTTTTGTTGACCAGATGAAATCCTAAGACCAATCCTACTGATTGAGGTTCTTGTGATGGTTTGTAATGGTATATAATCCATATAAGGAACCCCTATGGTGTATGTTGATCTTTAGAATTTCTCACAGAGTCCCATGAATTATGTGGTTATCTGCTGGGGAGGCGTCTGGCTACAAAGGTATCAAACCTGGCTTATGCTTCAGATGCATATGTTTGAATATGTCGTAATGCTCCATACGAAAAGGAAATGCTACATATTTGGGAGGATGTAATGCAAATGATATGAAAAAGAACACCACCGAGAAAGGTGTTGGGAAGAAAATCAACAAACAAACTGGCTTCCATGGAAATATTTTCCACTCTGCTTGGAATTGGGAAAAACATCTTTCGAGAAGTCGTCTCAAAGATCTAACTTCGAAGAATGCCGATGACCATTGGACTTTGTTGAGGATACCAGAAATTGTTGGTTTACTCATTGAGGGAATCAACGTCAATCTCTGTTTGGGGAGAGAAGTCAATGACATAGATCCTGTCGGGGAACAACGCTGAGCTTACCCTGCTGCTGGGGAATAATCTCAATCTTATCCTATTGAGGATAAGTGCACATCACTGTTAGTGAGATACTTCTGATTTGAAAACAATATTCTATGGAGAAAGCCATGTTCAGAAAAGGATCGATCATCCTATAAATGACACATAAACAAATAACGTGTCCTATATGCAAAAATGGCTATTTTGGTCACCATACATGACACCGCTCAAGTAAATAATTGTTTTTAATATGATTGGAAAAGCTCCAAAATTTTCGAATGCAAAGTTTTATCAAATATATCGGACGCCTTTTTCGCAAACAAAACAGTAAAAGTAAAAAACAAGAAAAGGAAAGCTCTTTGTGAAAAATACTTCATTGATTGGAAAGGCCTGTAAGTAGGCAAATTACAACGGATGCAATTCCTGGAAAGAGGAAATTGCGCAAAAAGTTCAAAAATAAAATATACAAATATCGGCAATATGGAAACAGACAACCACCATGTGTCGATTCGGTTATGACACGCATGTCTTTGATGCTTCACAAATGTTATGCCTTCTGAGGAGACTGATTTGACTGATTTTTACCCTTCAGGATCTTCAAGAATTAAAACACATTCACAGATCAAACACAGACCGCAATCATTTGCTTTTAAATCCCTAACTTTTTCCTGGACCGCCCTTGTGGGTTTTCGATCCACCAAGATGCCAATTTTTTCCAAAGTCGCCTTCTCAAGTTTTCAACTTTGCGGGTTTGTTCATTTTTTCTTTTATCCCTAATTTTTTCCCAAACCTATTCTTTTTATGGTTCGTCGGGATGCCCCATTTTTGCCTGGACTTCCTTTTTATGTCCAGCAGGTCTATTTTTCAAGCAAAGTATTTTTTGACCATGTATGCGTTTACAGGTGACGTAAAATCTTCACCGTCCATGGTTGATAGTAATAAGGCTTCGCCAGAGAAAGCCTTCCTTACTATTTATGGACCTTCATAATTGGGAGTCCATTTGCCCCTGTGATTTGTTTGTGGAGGGAGAATCCTCTTCAACACCAAGTCACCTAATGACGAGGGTGCTCCTTCTGATCAAATGCCTTCTTCATTCTGCTATGGTATAGCCGGCCATGGGAGATAGCTTCCAATATCTTTTCATCAATTAGACTAAGTTGATTCAACCTAGCCTTTACCCATTCTGCTTCATCAAGCTTCACATCAGACAATACTCTTAAAGAAGGAATCTTGACTTCTAATGGTAGAACAACTTACATACCATATACCAGCGAGAAAGGTGTTGCCCCAATAGATGTACACACCGAGGTACGATAACCATGTAAAGCAAAGGGCAACATCTCATGCCAATCTTTATAAGTCACCGTCATTTTCTGCATGATCCTCTTGATATTCTTATCTGCTGCCTCAACAACATCATTCATCTTCAGACGGTACAGAGAAGAGTTGTGGTGTTCAATTTTAAAAGTCTGGCACAACTCCTTCATCATCTTATTATTCAAATTCAAACTATTGTCAGTAATGATTCATTTTGGTATTCCATATCGACAGATGATGTCCTTCTTTATAAAATGAGCAACCACTTGCCTGGTGACATTGGCAAAGAAAGCTGCCTCTACCCACTTGGTGAAGTAATCAAATGCTACCAAGATAAAGCGATGCCCATTAGAGGCAATCGGTTCAATCTTCCCAATCATGTTGATGCCCCATATTGCAAAGGGGCAAGGAGATGTCAATATGTTTAGAGGGCTTGGTGGTACATGCATTTTGTCGGTATAAATTTGACACTTATGGCATTTCCTAGCATACTTAAAACAGTCGGACTCCATGGTCATTCAATAATACCCTGCTCTCAATAATTTTCTAGATATTGCATGCCCACCAGCATGAGTACCAAAAGAACCTTCATGGATCTCTTCCATCAGCGAACTTGCTTCATTTTCATCCATGCAACACAAGAACACCATATCAAAGTTTCTCTTATACAACACATCATCCTTGTTTAAGTAAAAATTACCTGACAGCCTCCTCAGAGTCTTCTTGTCTCTACTTGATGCCCTAGGCGGATACTCTTGGGACTTGAGGAAATGTCTAATGTCAAAATACCAAGGCTTCCCATCTGACACTTCTTTAACTACAAATACAAAGGTTGGCCTGTCAAGGCGCATGATAGTGATAATGTTGCCAAAGCATCTGCCATTTGATTTTCAGCCCTCGGTACATGATGAAATTCAACCCTGTCAAAGAAAGGCGGCAGTCTTCTTGCATAGTTCTTATAAGGCACCAGGATGGTTTCACAGGTTTCCCACTCTCCTTTGATTTGATTTACGACTAAGGTTAAATCACCACACACATCTCGATTCTTGATATTCAAGTCAATAGCTTCTTCTAGACCCAAGATGCATGCTTCATATTCAGCTTCATTGTTCGTGCAAGCGAACATTAATCGGGCAGTGAACGGTATGTGAGAACTGTGGGGAGTTGTAATAATTCCCCCGATTTCATTGCCATATGAGTTAACAGCACCGTCAAAAACCAATTCCACTGAGACCCAATCTCGGGACCCTGGTCAGGTAGAGGCTCATCATAGTCCTTCATCTTCAAAAACATTATATCTTCATCAGGGAATTGAAACCTCATTGTTTGATAATCCTCAATCGGCTGTTCAGCAAGATATTCTGACAAAACACTCCCTTTGATGGCTTTTTGGGAGACATATTGAATGTCGTACTCTATTAAAACCATCTGCCATCTAGAGATTCTTCCAGAAAGCACTTGTTTCTTAAATAATGTGAACTTCTTACTCAAGTAGTCAATAACGTGCTCTTTTCTACCTGTCTCGTCGTGTTGACTGGGCACACAACCCATTGAATTCTCAAGAACCATCAAATACATAATCAGAGGTCTTCCTGCAACTGGAGGCATCAATATCGGAGGTTCCTGCAAGTACTCTTTTATCTTCTCGAAAGCCTTCTAACAGTTCTTGTTCCAAACAACCGCTTGATCCTTTCTTAACAATTTGAAAATAGGCTCACAAGTAGTTGTAAGGCGAGATACGAATCTCACAATGTAATTCAATCTCCCAAGAAAACCACGGACCTCTTTCTCTGTTCTCGGCTCAGGCATTTGTTGCATAGCTTTTATCTTTGCAAGATCCACCTCAATTCCTCTTTCACTGACAATAAAACCCAAAGACTTCCCTGATCTTACCCCAAAGGTGCACTTGTTAGGATTCAACCTCAGCTTGAACTTCCTTAACCTTTCAAATAACTTTAGAAGATTGACCAGATTTCCTTCCTCCGCCTGTGACTTCGCAATCATGTCATCAACATACACTTCAATCTCATGATGAATCATATCATGAAAGATAGTCATCATTGCCCACTGGTAAGTTGCCCCTGCATTTTTCAATCCAAAAGGTATAACTTTGTAGCAAAAAGTTCCTCACTGTGTGATAAAAGTAGTTTTCTCCATGTCCTCTAGGGCCATTTTGATTTGGTTATACCCAGAGAAACCATCCATGAAGGAAAATACAAAGTATTGAGCAATGTTATCAACCAAAACATCAATGTGGGGGAGTGGGTAATCATCCTTCGGGCTCGCTCTGTTCAGATCTCGATAATCGACGCATATCCTGACCTTCCCATCTTTCATAGGTATAGGAACAATATTGGCGACCCACGGAGGGTAATTAGTGAAAGCAAGAAAGCCATCATCCAACTGCTTCTGGACTTCTTCTTTGATCTTGACTGCCATATCAAGTATGGTTCTTCTCAAATTTTTCTTTACAGGCATACATTCTTCTTGAAGAGGTAGACGGTGCACCACTATATCAGTATCCATCCCTGACATATCCTCATAAGACCAAGCAAAGACATCTCTAAACTCACGGAGCATTTCTATAAATCTTCCCTTGACATCGTCTTCCAATGCAGCCCCAACTCAGACTTCTTTCTAGTCGTCCTCAGTGGCTAAGTTGACGACTTCAACATCCTCCTGATGAGGCATAATAACCCTTTCCTCTTGTTTCAAAAGTCTGGCCAGTTCTTCAGGTAGGTCACAATCTTCATCAGTATCTTCTTCAGCTTGGTAAGTAGGGTTATCAAAGTCATATCGAGCCATAGCTGAATCTGAATCGATGGTATCTGAAATGTGAAACCTACATGATTGATGTTTTATGTTTATTATGATATGAAAACAAACACAAACATATTTCCATTTTTTCTGTTTTATTTTAAATAAAACGTAAAAAGGAAGAACAAGCATCAAAATATTTGAATGCAAAAAGGACATCTTTTCATTTATGATAAAAGTTTGAAAATAAACAAAGGGGCCCTACAAGGAAAAGTCACTACGTCTTGGGCAGAACATTGGACCAGACATAATAAAAAACAAACGAAAATTACTCTTCTGATGTAACTTGGATGATTTCCTCCACAGTCCAGTTGCAAAGCTTTTGCCCAAGGACACACGGACGAATCCAAGCATCCATATCATAATTGAAGGTGAGAAAATTACTTAGAAGGGGGGGTTGAATAAGTATGACAAATAATCAAAGATTTAAACACAGTTATTTTTATCCTGGTTCGTTGAACTCAACTACTCCAGTCCACCCTCTCAAGAGTGATTTGCCTTTCTCAGTCAAGGACTTAATCCACTATTTAATCAAACAGATTACAATAGTAACACCTAATAACAATTGTTCTTAGTCTTCTCAAGAGCTACTGATCCCAACTGGATCCTCTTAAGGAAAACCTTTTACAATCAATGTAAAACTATTACAAGAGTAAGAATGCTTCTAAGAAGTTGTTATCACAACTGTGATATTTCTCTTAAGTTAAGAACAATGTTACAGCAAAATAAAATATAAGAGCTTTGAGAGATTTGCTTTGATGAGTGATTTTTGCAAGTAGTTCGTTGCTGAAGAAGATGGAGTGGACTTCTTTATATAGGCACTTAGATCCATGAAGTCTTCTCAACATTGAAGACTGTGCTGAAAAGCCTGGAGCCTTTTGTCTTTATATTGGAGGTTGTGCTGAAAAAGCCTGATGCCTTTTGTCTTCACTTTGCAGAAACTTTCCTTAGAATGGAATGCACAGATAAAACCTTTTTTTCTGTGTTCTTGTGTCTAGCACAAAAGAGGAAAGAGCTGTTGAGATATGCCAACGTACATATTCAAATCTTCTTCACTAAATAAGTTCAGCTATCAACATTAGAGTCTGGATCTTCAGAATCTCCAGAGTAGAGATCTTCTGGATCTTCAGAGTCTTGGGATGTTCTTCAGATTGTGCTGAATCAGAGTATGTGCAGCTTGTGTGCTTGAGCGTGTAATTCTGTCAGAGCAGAGTCTTCTATATCAGATTCTCAATACTTATGCAGCGCAGTATCTTCAGAGTCTTCTGATGACTAAGCTTCTGATCTCTCAGAGTCTTCTATTCGTTAGAGGCTTCTGCTTCAGAATCTTTAGTAAATAGCACTCAGATTCTTCTTGAGGCAGCGTTCAGATCTTCATTTAAAATGCTCTTGAACCTTTGAAGCCTTTCATAATATCATTGTTCAGATCCAAATTTGCTCTTTTAAGAATATTTTCTTTAGTACCTGTAGCAAACAGTCTAGAACAAATTTAGAGTATATAATTCTTGCATACAAAATTCATAAGTGTTATCATCAAAACATAGAGATATTACTAAGAAACAATCTGTGTTCTTACAATCTCCCCCTTTTTGATGATGACAAAACATGAGAAATTTTGTTCAATAAAAAAATATGAATTATAACTCCCCCTGAGATTAACAATCTCCCCCTGAAATAAATACTCTAATAGAGGAAAACACTTCCCTTTTTGATTAAGTATATCTCAGATTCAGAGCCTGATGCAAGAGGTTTGACTTTCAGAGTCAAATGTTGATACCAGATAATTAAGACTTTCTTCAGTCAGAGCGCCTGGTTATCATCTTGCTTGAATTATATTTTAGAGTAAAGGTATCAGAGTAAGCTATCAGAATTGATTGAATACTCAGATTTGTTTTGAAGATCAGGTTCGGGTTGGAAAATTCTCAGGGTAACTTCTATGAATTATGTCAGATATATCAATGTAATCTGAAAGACTTAAATTCAAAGTAAGTTAATAAAATGTCTGAATTTCAATTTTAGTAATTGCTTATAGTTTGAACAATCAGATTCTCTTTTTCTCCCCCTTTTTGTCATAATCAAAAAGATTTTTAAAGACATAAAGATACAGAAGAAAAGAAGCATATAGAAGTAAAAACATCAACATGCAATTAAACATACCAAAGTTCACAGTCAAACAGGCAGATGACAAAACACATAACACAACAATAAGAAAACAACAAAAACAATAACTTGTGCAAAAACGACAGATAAAACTAAGTCTGGCGTGAGGCAATAAGGGTCAGAAGCTCTGTCATTTTGGCAGTTGACTCTTCTTGCTTAGACATCCAGGTCTTGATCTCATCAGTTGTCTTCTCTTGCTTGATCATCCAATCTTTTATTTCCTTAACATCATTCACAAGCTCTGTGACCACAGATGAAGAAGGAGCAGCAGGGTTCTCTTCAGATTGGTTCTCTTCAGGGTCTTGTTCAACCACTTCAGATTCAAGAACCTCTGGAGGAGCAGCTTCCAAAAGTAACACAGGAGGAGGAGGAGGCATGTTCATCAGAGTTACCTTAATTAATTCTGCAAACTTAATCTTAGCAAGCTTAGAGCATTTAACTCTAACTTTTAAGGCAGCTTTGTTGAACATCCAGATGAAACGCTTCCAAGCAGCATTTGAAACAGTTGGATCCAAACTTGACATGCACACATCCTTAACACGAGTATATTCAGAATCTATCTCCTTTTTGAAAATTTCAAACATAGCATTAACACATGATCCTAGATCTGACTGCTCAGACTATTCAGAGGGATTAAGATTAGGAGTGTTAACAGGAGTAGGTTCAGATGGTGTAGGTTCATATGGTTGTGGTTGAGGTGATGTTGGTTGAGATGTTTGGGTGTCAGATTGAGGGAGTTCAGGTGGTTGAGGAATGGTTTGGGTTTCAGATGGTTGAGTTTCAGATGGTTGAATCTCAGATGGTTGAATTTCAGATGGTTGTGGTTGAGGTGGAGAGTTTGGTGGAGTATGAAACATGGAAATGTTAAGATGTTCCTTCATAGCACTTTCAGAACGTGCTTGTTTGAGTGACTCTGGTTCAAAATCAGATGAATCAGATGATTCACTATCAGAAGATTCATCTGAGTGAACAGATGTTGAAGAAATTATAATGGATTGATTGAGGGGTTCTATATCCAGAATATTGTCAGAAAGATTTGGATCTTCTAATGGAATTGGTTGTTTAGAGTGTTCAGTTTGAACAGTCTCTGGTTGGTTTGGTTCTGAGATGATTATTTCTGGTTGGAGAATCTCTAACTGGGGATTATCTGGTTGTGACATTGCTGGTTGTGGAATTTCTGTTTGAGGAATATCTGGTTGAATTGTTTCTGTTTGTGGAATTTCAGGTTGAATTGATTGAGTTTGTGGAATTTCTGATTGAAGTGTTTAAGGTTGTGGAATTTCTGTTTGAATTGATTGAGGGGGTTCAGATATAATATGAGGTTGGGGTTCAGAGAGAATTGGTACAGAAAATGGTTGTGAATGTACTGGTTCAGATGAGGGTGGTTCAGATGAAAGATTTGTAGATTGTTTGGGTTTTGAAGTTCTTTGTCTAAGGTTTGGAGAGAGTTGTGGTGATGAAAGGGGTGAATGAACAACAGGTGTAGGATACTTTCTTTGCTCCTTTCTTCCAGAGTGGCATCTCTAGAACTGATTCTGGCTTTCTTTGCTCCTTTCTTCTTCTTCCTTGGAACTTCAGATACTTTCTTTTTCTTCTGAACCGATCCTTCTTCAGCTTTCCTCTTACTACGCCTTTCCTTCATCAGATTGGGCATTTCTTCTCCTTGTTTCTGAACAAGATTGGCAGGTAGAGGAATTCCTTCCTTCAGACACTCTGCAATGTAAGTCCAGACAAATTCCTTTGGTTCATCTGCACTGAACATTGGAAAGTCTTCTAAGGGGAATCCTTCTGCCATTGACCTCCTCAGAGTTTATCTTCCTTAGTTTTCCATTCAGTTCTGAAATGATTTTCATCCTTTTCAGATTGAGTCCATTTATCTCAGATCCAATGATGTATGACGGATCTTCTGTTATCTTTGCATCTGTCAGATGCTTTACCAGCTTGTTTTCAACAAGGATGTCTGAAATCAATCTTCCCAGAGGTATCCAAGTTCTAACTTTCCCAGCTTTAGCTCTGACCTCTTCTCTAGTCTCTTTGACATGAGTTAGAAGATGACTGAAGATCAGATAGGGCAGATCCACCTTAACATTATGGCTGATGCAGTACATGAAATACAGATGTTCTGAACTCACATAGTCTGGTGAGTTGGATGACTTTCTGTGAAAGATTGTACTCATAAATATCTTTGCCCAGATCCTATAGATAGGTTTCAGATCTTTAACCTTACTTGATGGTGTCCCAGCTACAGTGATTTCTTAATATACCTTAGCCATATCAATACGTGAAGAGGCAAGGTTTGAAACTCCATCAGATTCTGTATAACTGAACAGTTGCCTGATCAGTTTCTCAGTAATCACTATCTCCTTCCCAAGGACAGATGAGTGAATAAACTTAGGACCAGCGCTAGCGTGAATCCAGAATTCCTTTACAAGAGTTGGGTACACAGGACCCACCAATCTCTCAAAGTACTTCTCCCAGCCTTGAGCTTTAATGGCAGTTGTTAGGTCAAACCCATTTTCCTTTAATGATTCAAGATCAACGAAGCTCTCACACAGAACCTCATGATCTGCTACTGGAGTAAATAGGGTGCATTCTGGTTTCTTGTACATTATAGTTTTGTTGGAGATTTCAGCAGCATTTGATGTAGAAGCCATTGATGAAGAAGAAGATCTTGATTTGGGTTTAGGGTTTTTGTAGAGGTTGAAGAGAGAACAGAAACGCATAGGTGTAGTGAGTGTGAAAAATGTGAAAATAGTGTGATAGGTGGTATTTATAGACAACTAAAAATCAAGCATTGGGCACATCAAAAGACACATACGCACGTTTGTACAACATTTAATAAAAGTAATCATTTCACATTAAAATTATGACAACTGGGGGGAAATCCAAGAAAAGTGAGATTTTCAAAGCAATACCTCAAACGTCAATTCAGTTGAGCACTCCATCATTTCAGATACTGAGTGACACGTGTTTGCTTTGTATGTGCATCTGATGTCTCTCAAGAAATGAAACGTTTCCAACTTTCAGATCTTCTGAGTTTGTTAGTTCAGAGTTTCACACAAATAAATTAATTAAAAAATAAAAGAACAATTAGTCAGATGAAATACTTCAGATCATTAAACATTTTGCATCTGAGAAGTTACCTCTGATAAATATTACTCTGGACAAAAATCCATACAAATATTTTTCAGAATGAACTTAAATCTATCTTCAGCAAGGGGTTTTTTGAAAATATCAGCCCATTGATGCTCTGTATCAACAAAGGCTAGATTGATTACACCCTTCTAAACATAGTCTCTGATGAAGTGATGTTTAATTTCTATATGTTTAGCCTTAGAATGCAAGATTGGATTATTTGACAAACATATAGCAGAAGTATTATCACAGAAGATAGAAAGATTACTCTCATAGATCTGATAATCTTCTAACTGACTCTTCATCCAGAGCATCTGCGTACAACATCCAGCATCAGCAATGTATTCTGCCTCTGTAGTTGATAGTGCAATAGTGGGTTGCTTCTTGCTGTACCATGAGATCAGATGACTTCCAAGAAACTGACAGCTTCCAGAAGTGCTTTTACGTTCAACTCTATCTCCAGCATAATCAGCATCACAGAATCCAACTAATGAAAATTCATCAGATCTTCTGTAACACAAACCCATGTTTGTAGTACCTTTCAGATACCTTAGAATCCTCTTAACAGCTGTTAAGTGTGATTCTCTAGGATCTGATTGGAATCTTGCACATAAGCAGACACTAAACAGAATATCTGGTCTAGAAGCAGTCAAGTATAGAAGAGATCCTATCATACCTATGTAGAGTTTCTGATCTACCTTCTTACTTACCTCTTCCTTACCTAGAGTGCTTGTAGGGTGCATTGGAGTCTTTTCCATTTTACTATCAACCATGTTGAACTTCTTCAGAAGCTCTTTTACATATTTGGTTTGATGTATGTAGGTGCACTCTGGAGTCTGGTTGACTTGGATTCCCAAAAAGAATCTCAATTCTCCCATCATGCTCATTTCAAACTCTGCCTGCATACATTTAGCAAACTCCTTTCCAAGCATAATATTTGTTGATCCAAAAATAATATCATCTACATAAATTTGACAAATCAACAAATCTTTCTTAACAGTTTTACAGAATAAAGTTGTATCCACTTTTCCTCTGATAAAGTTTTTCTTCAGAAGGAAATTGCTCAACCTCTCATACCAAGCTCCGGGAGCTTGTTTTAAGCCATAAAGAGATTTCTTTAGTTTAAAAACATGATCTGGAAAGTTTTCACTTTCAAAACCAGGAGGTTGGTGGACATATACTTCCTCTTCTATAATACCATTAAGAAAGACACTTTTAACATCCATTTGATACAGAGTGATGTTATTCTGTGCAGCAAATGAAATAAGAAGGCGTATAGATTCTAACCTTGCCACTGGAGCATATGTCTCAGTGTAATCAATACCTTCTTGTTGACTGTATCCTTGAGCAACCAGCCTTGCCTTATTCCTTTCAACTTCTCCCTTTTCATTCAACTTATTCCTGAAGACCCATTTTGTTCCAATAACATTGAATCCTTTAGGTCTAGGAACCAGATCCCAAACATCATTTCTGGTGAATTGATTTAGCTCTTCTTGCATGGCAATAATCCATTAATTATCTTTCAGAGCCTCATCCACAGATGTTGGTTCAATTATTGACACTAAGCCAAACAATGAAGATTCAGATGTTCTGAGATAGGATCTTGTCCTGATTGGATCATCTTTCTTTCCAATAATCACATCTTCTGGGTGAGATGCCTTGATTCTGGAAGAAGATCCTCTAACATTTGATCTTTCAGAAATGTGTAAGTTGTCCAATTGAGAAGATAGGGGAATAACATCTAGAGTTGCTTCAGATTCCTTTTCTTTAGCCTTTTCTGCCTCTGATCCTACAGTGTCTGTGAGAATTACTTCTCTATTTGCAGAATTCTCAAACTGCTTTGGCTTTTCAGAGCCAAGCTTATCATCAAATCTTACATGAATAGATTCTTCCACAATCTGTGTTTCAGTATTGAATACTCTGTAGCCTTTAGAGCGTTCAGAATAACCAAGCATGAAACACTTCTGTGCTTTGGAATCAAACTTGTTAAGATTTTCTTTAGTGTTAAGTATATAACAAGTACATCTAAAAGGATGAAAATATGAAATGTTAGGCTTTCTGTTCTTCCACAGTTCATATGGAGTCTTTTTCAAAAGAGATCTTACAGACACTCTGTTCTGAATGTAACAAGCTGTGTTGATTGCTTTTGCCCAAAAGTGTTTTGCCAGATTTGTCTCACTGATCATGGTTCTGGACATTTCTTGCAGAGTCCTATTTTTCCTCTCTACAACCCCATTTTGTTGTGGAGTTCTAGGACAGGAAAAATCATGAGCAATGCCATTTTCAGAAAAATATTTTTCAAAATATTTATTTTCAAATTCACCCCCATGATCACTTCTGACTTTTATAATTTTGAAATCTTTTTCAATCTGGACTTGCTTGCAAAAGTCAAAGAACACAGAATGTGACTCATCCTTGTGTTTTAAGAACTTTACCCATGTCCATCTACTATAGTCATCAACAATGACTAATCCATACTTCTTGCCTCTGATGGATGCAGTTTTCACTGGTCCAACCAGATCAATATGAAGTAGTTCTAGTGGTTTGGAAGTAGAAACAACATTTTTTGACTTAAAAGATGTTTTTGAAAACTTCCCTTTTTGGCATGCTTCACAAAGAGCATCTGAAGTGAACTTCAGATTAGGGAGTCCTCTGACAAGATTAAGTTTATTAATCTGAGATATAGGTCTCATATTAATATGGCCCAATCTTCTGTGCCAGACCCATTGCTCTTCATTAACAGACAAGAGGCATTTAACATTTTGAACTTTAAGTTCTGAAAGATTTATTTTATAAATGTTGTTTTTCCTTTTACCACTAAATAGGATAGAGCCATCCTTTTGACATATAGCTTTACAACATTTTTGATTAAAGGTAATATCATAACCATTGTCACTTAATTGACTTATGGACAATAAGTTATGTTTTAGGCCTTCAACAAGTAAAACATTAGTTATAGAGGGAAGTTTACCATTTCCAATAGTGCCAGATCCAATGATCTTGCCTTTCTGGTTCCCTCCAAACTTCATGTCACCTCCAGATCTAAGTTCCAGGCTTTGGAACATAGACCTTTCTCCTGTCATGTGTCGTGAGCATCCAGAGTCCAGGTACCATGACTGGCGTCCGGATCTTGCTGCTAAGAACATCTGCAACAGGAATTATTTTGTTTTTAGGTACCCAGACCTTCTTGGGTCCTTTGGGGTTAGTTGGTTTGTAGGTTTGTCTAAACTTCTGTTTTTCAACATAATGTTTATTCTGACTTGCCTTGGGTTTAAACACATAAGTATTCTTCTTAGAGCTTGTGTGTTTAATGTCATTTAAGTGACCAAATTTAAATTGATAATACAGAGGTGTCTTCTTGATGAAAAGTTTATCAACATATTTTGGATGACTTCCAGATGAAGATTCATATCCAATACCTCTTCTGTTGTTCCCACTAACACCATAGATCATAGAAGCCATCTTGCTTCTGTCTATGCTCTTAGTAAGGAATCTCTGAAAGCTAGAGTCATATTTTTCTAAAATGTTTTCACATGACTTAGTCTCAGATTCGGATTCTTGTTGAGTTATTTCAAAGTCATTTTTGATTTTCAGATTAATTTCTTTTTGCTCAACAAGTTCTGTCTTCAGAAGATCAATCTCAGATTCAAGATTGCTTTTCAGCTTCTAGTATTTGAGTTTGATATTGTTATAACTTTTAAGAACTTCTGTTAAAACTTTTATAAGTTCTTCTTTGGTAAGTTTAGTCATTACCTCTTCAGCGTCATCATCAGATTCAGAATCTGATTCATATCCTGATGTTCCTTCCTCTTGATCTTCTGTGCTGGCCATCAGTGCAACATTGGCACATTCTTCTTCTGATTCAGAAGATGATTCAGATTCATCTGAGTCATCCCATGTTGCCATCAGAACCTTCTTCTTTTTGTCAACCTTCTTCTTAGGTTTTTCTCTTTGAAGTTTGGGGCAATCATTCTTATAATGCCCAGGTTCTTTGCACTCATAGCATACAACTTCTTTCTTTTCAGATCTTCTGTACCCAGAAGATTCCTTTCTATGATCAGATTTTCTGAAGTTGTTGAACTTCTTTCCCTTGTGCTTCCAGAGTCTGTTGATCCTTCTGGACAGCATGAATAATTCATCTTCTTCTTCAGAAGAAGATTCTTCAGAGCTTTCTTCAATAACCTGCAAAGCTTTAGCAGATTTATTAGATTTTAAAGCAACAGATTTACCTTTTTCTTTCTTCTGAGGTTCATCTTCCTCAAGCTCAATTTCATGGCTCCTCAGTGAGCTGATGAGTTCTTCTAAAGAGATCTTGTTCAGATCTTTAGCCATCTTCAACGCAGTCACCATTGGTCTCCATCTGGTAGGTAGACTTCTGATGATTTTCTTTACATGATCTGATGTAGAGTATCCCTTGTCCAGAACCTTTAGACCAGCTGTAAGGATCTGGAATCTAGAAAACATAGTTTCTATATTTTCAGATTCTTCCATTTTGAACGCTTCATACTTCTGTATAAGCGCCAGAGCCTTGGTCTCCTTCACTTGAGAATTTCCTTCATGAGTCATTTTAAGTGACTCAAACATTCCATGAGCTGTTTCTCTGTGAGTAATCTTTTCATACTCAGTATGAGAGATTGCATTAAGCAATATTGTCCTAGCCTTATGGTGATTTTTGAAATCCTTCTTCTGGGCTTCTGTCATTGATTTTCTGTCAACTTTCTTGCCATCCTCATTTGTAGGATGTTCATAGCCATCAATAACCAAGTCCCACAAATCAGCATCATACCCCAGGAAGAAACTTTCTATCTTGTCCTTCTAGTAATCAAACTTTTCTCCATCAAACATGGGAGGCTTTGTGTTGATTCTATCCCCTTCATATTTGTTACAGTTGGATGTAGATGTGTCACCCATAATGACAAACAGATATTTATCAAAGTAACTTTTCTCACTGGATCTTTACTGACACGGTTAAGTGGTAGCTGTTGCACCCTAATTTTTGACCACAAGATCCCACCTCCCTGAGCATTCCCTTTGCATATCAGTCATCCATGCATAACTAACCATGTTAACCATTTGTTCGTTTTGTTTTGTGAAGTTAGGATTACTACCGGAGGTTTAAAAGTCATGAGAGTTATATGCATTCCCACCAGATTTTTATCCCTCTGCAAATTATGTGGATACAAAAGAAGGATATGTCCCTACTCTTCTAGTCCATTGATCAACACAAGGTCTATCACTCCAAGATTTCTCAGGGACTTCCCAAGAAGGATTAGGGCCTCCCGTTCATTGAGTGTCAAAAATATTAATTTGAGAACCGGTGTGAATTGAGGTCTATTAATGGAGTGAAAATTGAAACTTTGAAGAAGAATACGTTTGAATTCAAGAAGGGATTTATGACACGAAGCTTTTCGCCTTAGTTCTAAAATCCAAGTCCAGACATGGTTCACGAGTGAAATTTTTTTCCCCAATTCAAACACCAATTCAGGACATTACATTCAAAGTCACTCAATATGGAAGGTTAATTCATCACATTAGAAAGGTCCAAGTTTGTTCAGGCTTCAAGATTGGAAATTTAGAAGTGTGCATATTAAAGAAAACTCAGCCATTCAACTGTAACGCTGCTACTATATTCATGGGACAGGGTTTACAATAAACGTCAAAAGCATAATACTATATCCAGAGATTTACATTGAAAAACTTGAAAATAAGTCAAAATTCAACCGAAGTTCAAAGTTCACTACTCAATAATACAAGTTCACTGATAATACTACATGCTACCTCAAAGTTCAAATGATATAAAAGCTCCAAATTCAAATTTATTCTAAACTCAGGAGGGGATACAGAGTTCATGACATCAACATTAAAGCTTTACGAGACTTGTGCACCGTCATCGCAACAGCTAAACGTTATAACTTCAACTTTATTTGAACATTTTGCTTCAAACTTGCTCAGTACAGTAATGGAAGTCCTACCAGCTCTCAGATTGATGTTGCCTTCTCTTGAATATCCTCAATTTCAACTCCAGCCCATACATGTCTCGGTTTCCCTACGTAAAACAACTCACAAATCAGATAAAGTTATCAGGACTTCACAAAGCTATTCTTGGCAATGTTTGGACATAAAATATAAGAAACTCGACTCACCAAACGCTGTCAAACGTAACCGAGCTTATTTAACTGAATTAAAAAGGCGGTTACGGTAGCTTCAAGACAAGTTTCAAACATGTTAGGGTAAGTTCAATTTCTTTCTGATAACATACATGTTCGATTGGAAATAGAAGGTACCTTCGCCATTCCGGAATCATAATCTCAGCAAGCCCAGAAAACCGACGCCTGGAGTTGCTTGCGTTGAAAGGTCTATTCTTGATATGAAAGAATCGGGAGAAGGTGAAAATAACGCGCATTCCAATAGTGTGAGTGTACCTGCAGCATTGAACAAACATCACATTAGCGGAAATTCTCAAACATATTTCGCAGGCCTTGATCAAGATAAGGCTGCACCCTTAACGAGTACAAGCTTCTTGGAGACGGGAAGACCTTACATTTTGAATACTAACAAGGCAGTTTCAACTCAGGATGTGCATGGTTTAGAGTTATCATCTGTTAGCATCAAATCTTAAAGAGTCATATTTCACTCGGGATTCAGACAGATTACCTTTCACTCTTAACTCAATCAATTCCTCTCCAGGGAAGCATTTTCCTCAAGATAGTGAATATTGTAAAGATCATTCAACCACACCAGCATTTTGGGGAGATATAATCATGGATGATATGCTAAATAAAGACTTGGATCAACAACAATTTTGCAAAGGCATTAACAATTTAGTATCAGAATCTGAACTAATCAAACCAACAACTGAAGCATCAAAATCAAATTTGTAACCAGAATCATTTAATGAAACCTTCTGAAACTTTTACTAAACCCTTGGGGGGCAGGATTTGAGAAGATTGTGGAGAGCGAAGACACTGGTTTATATGTTGCTACAGACACGGGAGAAAACAACATCATATCTAATATTTTGTCTTTAGAACGAGATGCACAGGTCTCACGCATAACACCCGTTAATATCAACTGCAACCATCGCTCTAGCACTCCAACCAACTCTGGTGATGTTTCGGCTTCTCATTCACCCGCTTTTACCAAAGGGAATCCCTACAACATTAGCACAATTAACACCACTCAGCAACAACAGTTAACTTAGCAGGAATGCAGCATCACCAAAACAAGAAAGAAAAGTTCTACAACAAGTCGGTGGTTCATTACCATATCGATGTGATATACTTTTCTGCAGCGCGTTCGCGGTCTGGAGGCACCATCCCATGAAGTAATGACAACCATATCTTCACATAATTCCAATTCATCACAGAAGAATACCTGCAATCAAGTCGGCACATGCTTTAGGGTGTGATTTGAGGATTGTGACTGATGCAAGCATGTTTTACATTTGAAACTATTTTGGGGCAGTTGGGAATAATTGAATGCTCTTCAAAGATTAATGCTAATGAACAAGGAAAGGTTAAGATCTTCACCTTATCATGACTTCAACAAAAATTCACATGGTTGTACTAATCCCTGCCCTCCAAACATGTGCAACGGTTCAATCATTGATAGGATCCAAAATGCAGTTAGTGAATTGGATGACAAGAGATTTATCTATCTTGGTAATGGTTTTGGTGATTACTGTCCTGGCATGAGAGTAGGGAAAGCTACTTTGTGATTCCATGAAGACGAGAGCTCCCTATGCTGCACTATTCCAACCGCGAGATACGATCATCTCGTATCCAACCTCCAAACTGACCAAACCTGTTGCTTTATCAAATCCTGTTGCAATAAGAGCCGAGAACATGATACTCAAAACAGAAGGTAATTGAGAAATTCACATACACCACACACGAGAAGCATAACGTGAGTAACAGTCACTACAGTCATAAACAGAGCTCACAGTTTTTACAGCCAATGGGCAGCACGTACAAGAGATTGAAAGGAGAGTTTGACATGTTACCATAGTTTTGCACTCCTGTCATGGTCCAAGCCTGCATTAACTTGAACCTACGATTCGTCATCCTTGCTAATCCCATGCTGAAAACTCTCAGGATGATCTAGGCAGTGAGTACTATATCGAACTGAGCAAACCTGCCATAAGGGACAAACCATATGTATTGAAAGTTGAAAGAAAATCAACGCACAAGGAACCACATTGGTCCGTCATGCCACCAGTCCTAGTATCATATGCTTCCAAATGCATACAAGGCCATCACCTGCGAAAGAAGAATAACACATTCAAAAGAGGGGTATAAAGCCATTTCGAGTGAAACTGATGTTACCATCTTCAGAGATCTGAGTTTGTGAAGCATAAGAATCGTCAAAACAGAACTCAGTAATGGTTTTACAAACAAGCTCCCGGACACTTGATTCATCACTAGAGTTATCATCACTAGCACCGTCTCCAAACTCACCGACCATCCACTGCGACAATCATGAGTAGTAACGAAGAATTGAGCCGCAGCCATAACTATTACCAAACCTGTAGAGCAAGAGCAGACCCGGAAGTTTTGAAGTTAGCAAAACACAACCAAACATCCTAGAATCTACCAATTCAAGCATGCGTAAGTTCAAAGAAAATGAAACCAAAGGAATAGAGATTGAGCTTGGAAGGAGTATACCCTGTGAACAATTGAGAAATCAATATCTTCACCACCAGCCTCATTCTTCGTAAAACTCCCACTGCACACATCAAACACGAACTTCCCTTCTGGGCTTCCAACCCGCCTCCTAGCCCAAGCCCTTCGCCACGTGTACCCGCCAGATCACCTTCAGAAGATTAAAAAAAAACCGTTAGAGGATATTCTTTGAAGCAACAGAAGATTCTACTCAAAATAGACCAAATCAAATCCTATCATAATCAGAGATTGAAATAGCAACTAAACGAATCATCATGGCAATCAGGCAGAAGAGGAAAGAATTCAAATTTTCGTATAAACTAAATTGGAAAGATCCAATCTCAGTTTAAACCGCAAAATCAAAGAGGAAAGGATTCGAATTTTGCATAAACAGAAAAGGAAGGTTCAAATCCACATTCAAGGCAGCAATCAATTTTCGTTTAGCATATTTGAGGTTATAAAAGGAGGGATTCGAATCGAAGAAGGACGGCTCTTTTTCTGAGAAAAAAATTCGAAACTCAGCAAGAAAACCACAAAAAACCCTAAGTAGATCAAATCAAAAGGAAAGAGAGAGAACTACTCATCTTCCACGCTAAGTCTTCGAAGGTTGACGACTCGGAGGCTTGCCACAAGACCTCCGGAGGGAACCGCTCACGCTCCGCATCCTTTCGCCTCCCACCTTCGGTAAAATCCCTTGCATATGTTAAAATTATTGAACGTTTGATGCCTTGATTTATGTTTCAGGAACAATCGTGGAGATGAAAGATCCAGAGAGATGGCCAACGAGTGAATGGCGTTGGGGATTAGGGTTCTCCGCCGTCGTTGGTTTGCTTTGTTTCTTTCATTTCAATTGTTGTCGCTTCCATATCAATATGAATCATGTATGCGCATGACCATGGTAGTACCATGGTCCGTCACCATTATCACTCACTTAACACACACATAACCCCTTATTAACCCGTTTAAATCTCAATTAACCTTTTAATTATAATCAGTTTTTTTTAAAACCCTTTAAAACTTATTTCAAAATAAATTTTATCTAAACCTAGTCCTATTGAAAAGCTTTTTTTGAATTATTAATATAATAATTAAATTTTATCTTTAACTAATAGTTGATATTAATTATAATTAATTTAATTATCAATTTTATAATTTGTAATCTGTTCTTTTTTTCTTAATAAAAATCTCTAATTCATTTAATCTTATTTCTTATTTATTTCAAATCTCACTAAAAAAAACTCACTTTTAAATAAATAACAGTTTTTAAAAAAAAAATGATTTCCACACTTAAAACAACTTCTAAATAAATTATTTTATTTTCTTCTTATCCTAAAACCTTTTGCTAATAAAATCAAGTTAACATTTTCGAAAATCAACTTCATCAACTAACTTTCTTTAGAATCAATTCTCGCTAATATTCAACCTTTTAAATCAACCTCCCAAGAATTATTCAACGTTCGCTTAAAACCAAATCTCATCAAAATAAAACATTTTCTCATAAACCAATTCGATTTCTCCTAATATAAATCGTGCACACTCACATCCACGACACAATGCACACACTCACCTAGCGCTTTCATGCGTTCGTGTATGGTTTATATTTCTGTATTTACTTTCTGCAATTTATCTTTACCGCAAGTCATTATATCTTGTTGCATCGCATTGCATCCGTCCAAAGGAAAAACCTACACATAATTCAACGTTGTGTGTAGTTGCACATCATTTGCACCATTTCCCCACGATCCTTGATCCCATTCAAGTTGATCGCTTAAGATAGATCCTACCCCATAGGAAGGACCATTATCTTTACAACTTACACAAACAAAACAATCAACACAATACAACTTTTTCAAACACATTAGAGAATAGATGTTAATCATCTTAAGCGAGATATAATCTCCACCCCCACAACAATACAATCAAACATGTAGGAACTTTGTCTTAAGAGCGATAAAGGCATACTTGGCGACCATCCGAGTATGTAAGACCTTTTCTTAAGACGATGCAAAGACCATTTCCTACAAACCCCTTTACATTTGTGGCGGTTATCTCTCCCTTAAAATGAAGACTCGTCTCTTCTCCTAAACCCAATCAAAACAACTACCCTAAACCCGTAGGAACTTTGACCACAGTCAAAGAGCTCCTCTAACCCTTTAGGGTGAACTACAAGTACTCTGATTCCACTCCCGTAAGGATATGTAGGCATAAGATGCGACATCTTATCGAGTATACTTAGAAATAAACCCCTAGGTCTTTAAACCATTAAGCAGATAAACACTTAGCAGTAAACGATATAAAACAAGAGGTTCCTGTAGAGTACTACAGAAACTTAGGATGCTAGCACCTTCCCTAAGTTTAACCAACCCCCGAACCTATAACTCTCTAAACCTTGCATTTGCATTGCATTGTGGGAATTTCGATCTTTATCCCTTCCTTTGGACAAATCAAAGTTCGGTTGCAAATTGAATTAACGATTCAAACTAATCAATAGTTTGGTATCCAAATTTCACCGCGACAGAAATGGCGACTTCACTGGGGACCTCTCTAGTGGGTTTCCCTATCTTATTTTATTTTGTTTACTGCTTTATATATCTGCCTACTTGATTAATTGTTTACATGCTTTTTTTCTTGTATTTCTTTTGGGGTTATTATCCTTGAGTGGTGAGATAAAGTTCTACACCCGAACTTGAGAGAAATTAAGATAGGATGGTGATATAGTCGAGGAGGCTTATAGGGAGTTGAATCCCTACTAAGTTGAATCGAGAATCCCGCTCAGTTGAGGCCCTTTCGAAATAGTACTGTTGAACGAGCAATCGTGAAGACACTCATTATTTTCGACTTTGGAGCCTATGATATTGAGGATCGTAGTTACCTTAACCCAACTTTGGCCTTTATTAGGATGTAGTGCGAGACTATGAGGAAGTACTTCCGAAATAGTGTTACGCGAAGCTATACTCAAAAGAAGTTCTCTTGAGAATATTATTAATCCTCGAGTAATTGGGAAATTGATAATATCTGATAGATGGGCTGATGATTCTGAGTCCCTTTAGAACCTTGTTCTGCAGGTACAAACAACCTTTAGTCCTTAAACCTTTGGGAAGGGTACACCTTTTCTCCATGCTTGTTGCAAACCTAGGGTGCCCCTTTGTTTGTTTATCTTTGTGTCCTTATGTGAATACTTGTGCTTGCTGCATTCATATAACATCATTCTGCATTGGACTTCATGGGATTTACCTTCGTTTATGAACATTGTAGGTCACTATGACTTCAAATAAAAGACATACTGTGAAATATACTTTTAAGAGTCCCAAATTGGATGACCTAAAGAAGTTGTGGGGTTTCATCAAAGATCAAGAAGAATTCAAGAACAAGTATGGGAAGCTGATATCTTTGTTGGGTTGCTCAGTAAATGAAGGACTTATTGCCACTCTGCTACAGTTCTATGATCCTCTCTACCATTGTTTCACCTTTCCAGATTTCCAGTTGCTACCTACATTGGAAGAGTATTCTTTTTTGGTTGGTCTACCTGTCCTTGAGGAATCTCCTTTTCCCTTCTTGGAAAAGGACCCTGATGAGAAAGATATTGCTAAAGCTCTCCGTTTGAAGGTATCTGACGTCAAAGCCAACCTAGTTACTAAGGATGGAATTATTGGTTTAAAGACAGGTTTCCTAATCGAGAAGGCTTCATTCTATGCTGATTATTCTAATAAGGCTCCGTTTGAGGCAATTTTTGCTTTGCTTGTTTATGGGTTGTTTCTATTCCCAAGTTTTGAAGGTTTCATCGATCTCAAAGCATTCAAGATCTTTATGAAGAACAACCCAGTGCCAACTCTGTTGGGAAATGCATATCACTCTATACATCTCCGAAACCTTCGTGGTGGAGGGATGATTACTTGCTGTGTACCTTTACTTTACAAGTGGTTTATTTCGCACTTGCCAAAGTCTAGCTCTTTTACAAACATTGGCAAAGAGCATTGGTCTCCAAGAGTTATGGCTCTGACCCATTCTGACATTGATTGGTACAACCGAGTGTATGATGGAGTATTGATCATTGATAGTTGTGGTGACTTCGCTAATGTACCGTTGCTCAGCTTTGATGGAGGAATCAACTACAATCCTATTTTAGCTCGTCGACAGTTGGGATACCCGTTGAAGGAACCTCCCAAGAGTGTTCAAGTAGAGGGTATGTTCTTCAAAGATGATATGGAACTCCGAGGAAAGATTCTACATGCATGGCGTAATGTACACAAAAAGGGGAAGAGAAGTCTAGGGAAGCCTGACTGTGTGTCTTTAGAACCATACCTCCAGTGGGTCAGAAAAAGGGCAACCAAGCTAAAGATGCCCTATTCCCGTCAAGATCCCATAGCTCCAAGGAGAGAGCCCACTTATGTCTTTATGTCTGAAGCTGAGGAGTTAGAGGTGTCTTTAAGGAAGTCTCAACATGAGCTGGAATCTTGGAAGAACAAGTACCATGTAGCAATGGCAGAAAATGATGAGTGTCAAAAGCAGAAGGCTGAACTTCAAAAGCAGAAGGCTGAACTTCAAAAGGAGAGGGATGAACTTCAGAAACAGCTACAATTGAAGGATGAAGAGCTACTCCCCTGCAAGAAGAGGAAGGTCATGGAGGATTTATTTTTCTCCGACCCACAATGCACTATTTGGAAATTAATTGTGGACAACCTTATCCGTGAGAAGACGCAACTAGAAGAACAGCTCAAGCAGCAGCATTCAAAGCTTCTTTAGTGTCTTTACTAGCTTTTATTTAGCTTTTATTTGGGACTCTTCAAAAGAATATTTATGTAGTCCATTTCAAATTTAATAAAACGTTTCCTTTTACCGCAATGCTTATAAATAAGAGGAATCTCATGAAGTCCTAATCATCTTGCATTGCATCCTTTTCCCTTGTTCACTTCAAGAAACTCAATTTCGTTCTGTAGGTGTTGTAATCATGGATTTCAAAAGAGAAACCCTGAAGTACACTTTTCAGAGTCACAACATCGAAAGCTTGAGAGAACTAGCCGAACTCGTCGAGGATCGCTTTGCCTTCGCAGCAGAGTATGGAGGAGTCTTTCGTTTCCTCGAGCTAAGGATGAAAGAAGGATTGTTGGAAACATTGGTTCAATTTTATGACCTGATGTATCACTGCTTCACTTTTCCAGACTACCAATTGACGCCGACCTTGGAAGAGTACTCAGAACTCTTGAGGATGCCTGTGACTGTTCGACCCCTATTCACCGGAAGAGAAGACACGCCTAGTCACCAAGAAATTGCAAATGCTACTCATCTCAGCCTTGAAGATGTTCAAGCACACCTGATCACCAAGGAAGGAGTCCTTGGGTTCCCCGCTGACTTTTTTGATCGAAAAAGTCCGTTACCATGCTGAAAGAAAGGAGGTTCTCATCTTGGAAGCCAATTTTGCTTTGTTGGTCTATGGGACTTTCTGGTTCCCTAAAATTGACAATTTTGTTGATATGGATGCAATCAAGTTGTTCATACTCAAGAATCCAGTACCCACCTTGCTTGCCGATACGTACTTTTCGATTCACTCGAGGAATGCTGAAGGAGGAGGATACATTGTATGTTGTATCGCCTTGCTGTACTCATGGTTCATCGCTCGTTTGACCTGGTATCCCTCCCTTTGGGATGAAGTAGCAACACCTCGATGGTCCGAGATACTTATGGCCCTCACCCATTCGGACATTGTTTGGTATGATCCCGCCTATGGAGGCGTGCCTATGATTCCTAGCATCGGAGGATTCCCCAACGTACCGCTTATTGGAAGAGAAGGATGTATAAGTTACAATCCCGCTTTGGCCCGTAGACAGTTTGGACACCCTATGATCCAAATACCTGACCCGACTTCGTTGGAAGAGATCTATTTCAAGGGAGAAGAGGATCTAGATCTAAAGACTGTCATCATTTATGCATGGAAATATATTGATATGGAAGGAACAACTGCTTCAGGATATCCCAGCTGTGCTGTTTCTGAGGATTATCTACATTGGGTGCGAGAAAGGGCTCTCGATCTCAAGATGCCTTTTCCTTTTCATGAACCTATGGTATTGCCTGCTCATGACCCCAAGTGGTTCGATGTGGATGAAATTGAACAAGTAAGGATTGCTTTAGATGAAGCCCGGAAATTGAAGACTGCTTGGAAGAACAAGTTCCTCACCCTCAAGGTAGAGAAGGAAAGACTTCAAAAGACTCCGGAAATAGAAGTTGCCAGAAAGAGAAAGGCACAAGGAGATTTATTTTCTCCTCATGCCTCTTCAAGTGCTATCACCAGTGATGATCTCCCCTCAACTACCATGGCTTGGAAGGAGT
Organism: Lathyrus sativus; assembly: GCA_963859935.3. Lineage (NCBI taxonomy): Eukaryota > Viridiplantae > Streptophyta > Magnoliopsida > Fabales > Fabaceae > Lathyrus > Lathyrus sativus. The sequence goes on along the minus strand of OZ012739.1, from coordinate 211,662,200 downwards.
GTGTGGAACGACTCATCATCGAGAAAGCGGCGCTGCAGGAGCGCATTGATCAGCTAACCGAGGAGCTCCGCACAAAGGAGAGGACTGTGGGATAGAGTTCTAAGTTTTCTTTTTGCTTTCGATGTAATAAACTCTTAAAAAGAGTACTTTGCTTTACATTGTTTCTCAAGAATAAAAAGTTTTTCAGTTATTCTACATTATAATACTGAAAAACACTTTGAGTTTCTTGAAGTCTCCTCTTACATCTGCATTTTCGCATTAACATTCTGCATTTAGCATGGCATTTTACATTTGTGCATGTGTCTTTCCTTTGTTGTGGCTCATTTCGGTTTTCCATCTTTTTGCCTGTCAGTCGCCGTCTCGACCATCTGACCAAGCCAGAAGTATCATTAAAAGGTAGTAAGGAGAACAAAGACATGGATCGCACGACTAACTTCAGAGTAAGGTCTAAACCAACATTTCACCGTCCCTCTGATGACTTTGTACCCGCGCAACTTCAGCCTGTGCAAGACAACCCGTTTGCTGACTTACGGAATATTCATGCTGAGAAAGAAGTGGACGATCCTGGGCTTATAGCATTTGAGAACGAGTTTCGTGACTTCAAGGAACGATGGAAGATGATGAAGAGGAACCGTACATCTGATTTCTATGCTCGTGACTTGCGCCTAGTTCCAAACTTAGTTATCCCCCCAGGATTCCAGATGCCCGCCTTCGAAGTGTACAAAGGTACAATTTGTCCAAGGTATCATTTGATGATGTTTTGTCAGAAGATGACTGCTTACCTTGGGAACGACAAACTAATGGTTCACTACTTTCAAGAAAGCTTGGGTGGAGCACCATTAACATGGTATATGAAGCTACAAAGGAATCACATTCAGTCCTGGGAAGACTTAGCTGTTGCTTTTGTAAAGCAATACCATTACAATTTGGGTATAACTCCAGACAATAAAGATGACAAAGGATCTCCCAGAGAATCCACAGCTTCTGTATCCTGTCCTCAACATGAGTATGCAATGCCCGCGCAGCGCGAACAACAATTACCTCCTAAGCGAAAGATGACATTTCCAGATCAGCATCGACATGATCAAAGACAGTTTCCGAATCAGAAAGTACCTCTGAACACTCTGAAAGAAGAAACTCATTGGTTTGATCTTATCCCATTGACTTACCGTTAATTATGGTTTTATTTCGTCCGAAACTCGGTAATGACGCCTAGAAAGACTAGAACCATGAACTCTCACCCACCGTGGTTCAACCCAAACACCAGCTGTGAATTTCATGATGGAGTGTTGGGGCATTCGATCGAAGATTGCAAAGTTTTTCAAGGGAAAGTTCAAGAAATGATCGATAATGAAGTGCTAACATTCAAAGGAGAAAGACCGATCCTGAATGGAATACCATTACGCTGATATAAGCGAAAACCTCAGAAGAACTTTTTATTTCTTTCGTTTGTTTGTGTGTTTATTTCTTTGGTTAAAGGTATTTTTGGCATGTAAGAACTTTCTGTTTTGAATAAGTAATGTAATAACTGTTTGTCTTGAAGAAATCCATTCGTTTTCACTCAAATAGTTTTTCAAAATTATTTATAATGCCGACTTTTACCCGATCTCTTGCTCTGACAGAGAATTGGAAGGAGGATGATGAAGTAAAACATATGATCTCTTGTTGTATGCCTCGAATAAAAAAACCCTACTGATGATGTAAGGCATTATTTTAAACCTCCTAAACACCAAAATAGTCAACCCTTTCTTTTAAGCCTCGAGAAAAGACCTGTTTTTTTCCCAAACCGAAACCTCATTTTCTTAACCTGGGGCAAAATGACAAACATCTTTCAAAATTGGGTGGGCACAAATATACTAACCCTTTCTTCCTCCATTCTACAAGTCATAAATTAAACCCATATACAACCTTCAAAGTCCTAATTGAAGTAAGGTTTAATTCGAAAGCATACTCAATGAGATATTGTTTCCTGACTCCTTGAGCTATGCTCAAATTTAAATCGGCTTTATAAATAATGATTCAATTTGTATCCTAACTAGTGGTTTCGATCACAAGTTATTGCGATACCCCTTTTCAAAACTTCAAGACAAACGCGTGTTGCACTTCAAAATGGATATTTCAAACATGCTAAATACGCTTGACATCTTAGAAAGACCACATACAGACATTGATGATGATAGTTGAAGACTTTGCTGACTTGGGGTAAGTCATTCTTCCCAAGAAAATTTCATCTGCGCAAGTCTTGGGTTCAACTGAAAGAAATTCAAGGACTCACTTACCACCAATCAGGGGCAGTTACGTCGAGATTCGGCAAATCTCTAGAGAGTTTGAAAACAATGGGGCATTTAGACATCATGTTTTCTATAAAATCCTCTCAAGACGTTTTTTCTCTTAAACCATGTGACTTGGGGCATTTGAAGATTGGAGCAGAAAATGTATATTTCATCCTCAGGAAGTTCAACCCCAACATGTTCAACAACCACGACGACCCAGGATGTTTATTTTATCCCCTATGAAACTTCGGTTTGGGTACCTCTGTCTACAATTTCATACAACATGTCAAACTTATCAAGATGTTACATCCCCAAATGGATTGACCACTTTTCCTCAAGAGAAATTTTGAAGTTTTGAAGCAGGATCGGGACCCTACATTTGGATTCTACATCTACCCTCAGTGGTACTTCTACCTTTGAAGATTGGTCAGATGTTTGTTTCGAGACGTTTATCCCGTATTCGGTCGTTGCTTTCATCTGTTTTGTCAGCATAAGCATACTCATATCATATAAGTAGATAGCATAACATTTGCATTTGTGCATCCTTTGTATGTTTTACTCTATCTCTTCGATCGCGTTTACCCTTGGGTATTTGGGCGTGTCTTATTCCTTCCAAATAGAATTGTCAGCCCTAAGCAAAAACTCAATATTTCTATTTCCCCACGAAGTTCGATCCTCGTGGAAGACAGTTGCTTCAGTACATTCCCATTGGAGTTTATGCCTCTATGGTTGAGTCTTGCTTGACAGTTTCTCTTCGGTTATTTCTCGAATTGAACTTCGGTCTTTGGCAATCATGCTATGAACATCTCCAGCTTTTGAGCATGGATCAAGAGTGCATTTATTTTGCACTTTGACATCATAAGGATCACCATTTGAAGACACAACGTTTCTTCAACAACATTACAAGATCTCCTCAACAACTTACAGTCGAAAAACAGAAGATCTCTTTATTTGAGCAACTCGTTTTGGGCAGACTTATTCTCAAAACGACAAACAACAAGTTCCTCAGGACAATCTGTCCTTCCCCAGTGGATTATTTCAAGACTATCAAGACAAAACAAGGGACATTACAGATACTTCCCCATTTGAGGATTTCTACTACTACAATTTCACATATCTTACAATTACAGCAGAGATACTCCTCAGAAATGATCTTCCCCAGAGAGTTCATTACGAGTACAATCAACGATATATCTCCTTACAAGAGGACCCTCCACAGATCAACCGGTTTACAACTCCCTTGAATATCCCCGGTGCATATTCTACATCTACAAGATTTACATCTACAAGTTTCACATTTACAAGATTACATATACCAATTCTACATTTACAAGATTTACCTCTACAAACTCTACATTTACGAGATTACATCAACAAATTACAATTTACAGTTCTTCAACAACAAATTACATCTACATTTACAATCACATTTACAACAGAGTACATTACAGACTACATCAACAACATCTACAATCTACAAAATCACAACCCCCTATGAAGATGCTCTCACGAGTTTTCATCATTTCGGGAAGGGACCGAGACCAGCTCATGATTCCTATATCATGATGCTAGGGGAAGTTCTACATCAGGAACCGAGACCAGTTCGTGGTTCCCATACCACGATACTAGGGGAAGTTCTACATCAGAGACTGAGACCAGTTCGTGGTTCCCATACCACGATACTAGGGGAAGTTTTACATCAGGAACCGAGACCAGTTCGTGGTTCCCATACCACGATGTTTGGGGAAGTTCTGCATCAGAGACTGAGACCAACTCATGATTCCCATATCGTGATGCTCGGGGAAGTCCTACGACATCAACTGCATTCACAACGACATTTACATCTACATCTACAAAGTTTTGACATTTCAGACAGAGACCGAGACCAGCTCATGGTATCCTTATCATGATGCTCGGGGAAGTCATACATTTTATTATTTCAAGTTGAGTTCCAAAAGAAAAGATATACAGAAAAAAAAAGAGAAAAAGAAAAAAATAAAGATGAATCATCAACTCAATTCACTTGGATTGTTACCAACCAACATTATGATAAGTACATCCCTCGACTACAAACTTCTTTCTCATCACCATGTCCCTGATATATGAGATACTGTTTTACCTCTGAGGATTCCCCAGTGATGTTTGTTTCCTGTCTCCTTGGAGTCTCCTTTTGTTGAGTGTGTCCTTCCCATGTGTCGTGTCTAGTTTCCCCTTTTGTGGCGCAATTTCTCCACAGGATTGTTTGTCTTGCATTCTCATATCATTGCCTATCATTTGCGTTCGGTGGTTTCTTATGGCCAAAAATTCGTGCAATGTTTGTATTTAAGTTCCTCTTATCTCGTCGAGACAGAGATTTCAATCTCCATATCTCCGAATAGGAGTAACTTAAATAGGGGCATCTGTTGCACCCTAATTTTTGACCACAAGATCCCACCTCCCTGAGCATTCCCTTTGCATATTAGTCATCCATGCATAACTAACCATGTTAACCATTTGTTCGTTTTGTTTTATGAAGTTAGGATTACTACCGGAGGTTTAAAAGTCATGAGAGTTATATGCATTCCCACCAGATTTTTATCCCTCTGCAAATTATGTGGATACAAAAGAAGGATATGTCCCTACTCTTCTATTCCATTGATCAACACAAGGTCTATCACTCCAAGATTTCTCAGAGACTTCCCAAGAAGGATTAGGGCCTCCCGTTCATTGAGTGTCAAAAATATTAATTTGAGAACCGGTGTGAATTGAGGTCTATTAATGGAGTCAAAATTGAAACTTTGAAGAAGAATACGTTTGAATTCAAGAAGGGATTTATGACACGAAGCTCTTCGCCTTAGTTCTAAAATCCAAGTCCAGACATGGTTCACGAGTGAAATTTTTTTCCCCAATTCAAACACCAATTCAGGACATTACATTCAAAGTCACTCAATATGGAAGGTTAATTCATCACATTAGAAAGGTCCAAGTTTGTTCAGGCTTCAAGATTGGAAATTTAGAAGTGTGCATATTAAAGAAAACTCAGCCATTCAACTGTAACGCTGCTACTATATTCATGGGACAAGGTTTACAATAAACGTCAAAAGCATAATACTATATCCAGAGATTTACATTGAAAAACTTGAAAATAAGTCAAAATTCAACCGAAGTTCAAAGTTCACTACTCAATAATACAAGTTCACTGATAATACTACATGTTACCTCAAAGTTCAAATGATATAAAAACTCCAAATTCAAATTTATTCTAAACTCAGGAGGGGATACAGAGTTCATGACATCAACATTAAAGCTTTACGAGACTTGTGCACCGTCATCGCAACAGCTAAACGTTATAACTTCAACTTTATTTGAACATTTTGCTTCAAACTTGCTCAGTACAGTAATGGAAGCCCTACCAGCTCTCAGATTGATGTTGCCTTCTCTTGAATATCCTCAATTGCAACTCCAGCCCATACATGTCTTGGTTTCCCTGCGTAAAACAACTCACAAATCAGATAAAGCTATCAGGACTTCACAAAGCTATTCTTGGCAATGTTTGGACATAAAATATAAGAAACTCGACTCACCAAATGCTGTCAAACATAACCGAGCTTATTTAACTGAATTAAAAAGGCGGTTACGGTAGCTTCAAGACAAGTTTCAAACATGTTAGCGTAAGTTCAATTTCTTTCCGATAACATACATGTTCGATTGGAAATAGAAGGTACCTTCGCCATTCCGGAATCATAATCTCAGCAAGCCCAGAAAACCGACGCCTGGAGTTGCTTGCGTTGAAAGGTCTATTCTTGATATGAAAGAATCGGGAGAAGGTGAAAATAACGCGCATTCCAATAGTGTGAGTGTACCTGCAGCATTGAACAAACATCACATTAGCGGAAATTCTCAAACATATTTCGCAGGCCTTGATCAAGATAAGGCTGCACCCTTAACGAGTACAAGCTTCTTGGAGACGGGCAGACCTTACATTTTGAATACTAACAAGGCAGTTTCAAATCAGGATGTGCATGGTTTAGAGTTATCATCTGTTAGCATCAAATCTTAAAGAGTCGTATTTCACTCGGGATTCAGACAGGTTACCTTTCACTCTTAACTCAATCAATTCCTCTCCAGGGAAGCATTTTCCTCAAGATAGTGAATATTGTAAAGATCATTCAACCACACCAGCATTTTGGGGAGATATAATCATGGATGATATGCTAAATAAAGACTTGGATCAACAACAATTCTGCAAAGGCATTAACAATTTAGTATCAGAATCTGAACTAATCAAACCAACAACTGAAGCATCAAAATCAAATTTGTAACCAGAATCATTTAATGAAACCTTCTGAAACTTTTACTGAACCCTTGGGGGGCAGGATTTGAGAAGATTGTGGAGAGCGAAGACACTGGTTTATATGTTGCTACAGACACGGGAGAAAACAACATCATATCTAATATTTTGTCTTTAGAACGAGATGCACAGGTCTCACGCATAACACCCGTTAATATCAACTACAACCATCGTTCTAGCACTCCAACCAACTCTGGTGATGTTTCGGCTTCTCGTTCACCCGCTTTTACCAAAGGGAATCCCTACAACATTAGCACAATTAACACCACTCAGCAACAGCAGTTAACTTAGCAGGAATGCAGCATCACCAAAACAAGAAAGAAAAGTTCTACAACAAGCCGGTGGTTCATTACCATATCGATGTGATATACTTTTCTGCAGCGTGTTCGCGGTCTGGAGGCACCATCCCATGAAGTAATGACAGCCATATCTTCACAGAATTCCAATTCATCACAGAAGAATACCTGCAATCAAGTCGGCACATGCTTTAGGGTGTGATTTGAGGATTGTGACTGATGCAAGCATGTTTTACATTTGAAACTATTTTGGGGCAGTTGGGAATAATTGAATGCTCTTCAAAGATTAATGCTAATGAACAAGGAAAGGTTAAGATCTTCACCTTATCATGACTTCAACAAAAATTCACATGGTTGTACTAATCCCTGCCCTCCAAACATGTGCAACGGTTCAATCATTGATAGGATCCAAAATGCAGTTAGTGAATTGGATGACAAGAGATTTATCTATCTTGGTAATGGTTTTGGTGATTATTGTCCTGGCATGAGAGTAGGGAAAGCTACTTTGTGATTCCATGAAGACGAGAGCTCCCTATGCTGCACTATTCCAACCGCGAGATACGATCATCTCGTATCCAACCTCCAAACTGACCAAACATGTTGCTTTATCAAATCCTGCTGCAATAAGAGCCAAGAACATGATAGTCAAAACAGAAGGTAATTGAGAGATTCACATACACCACACACGAGAAGCATAACGTGAGTAACAGTCACTACAGTCATAAACAGAGCTCACAGTTTTTACAGCCAATGGGCAGCATGTACAAGAGATTGAAAGGAGAGTTTGACATGTTACCATAGTTTTGCACTCCTGTCATGGTCCAAGCCTGCATTAACTTGAACCTACGATTCGTCATCCCTGCTAATCCCATGCTGAAAACTCTCAGGATGATCTAGGCAGTGAGTACTATATCGAACTGAGCAAACCTGCCATAAGGGACAAACCATATGTATTGAAAGTTGAAAGAAAATCAACGCACAAGGAACCACATTGGTCCGTCATGCCACCAGTCCTAGTATCATATGCTTCCAAATGCATATAAGGCCATCACCTGCGAAAGAAGAATAACACATTCAAAAGAGGGGTATAAAGCCATTTCGAGTGAAACCGATGTTACCATCTTCAGAGATCTGAGTTTGTGAAGCATAGGAATCGTCAAAACAGAACTCAGTAATGGTTTTACAAACAAGCTCCCGGACACTTGATTCATCACTAGCATTATCATCACTAGCACCGTCTCCAAACTCACCGACCATCCACTGCGACAATCATGAGCAGTAACGAAGAATTGAGCCGCAGCCATAACTATTACCAAACCTGCAGAGCAAGAGCAGACCCGGAAGTTTTGAAGTTAGCAAAACACAACCAAACATCCTAGAATCTACCAATTCAAGCATGCGTAAGTTCAAAGAAAATGAAACCAAAGGAATAGAGATTGAGCTCAGAAGGAGTATACCCTGTGAACAATTGAGAAATCGATATCTTCACCACCAGCCTCATTCTTCGTAAAACTCCCACTGCACACATCAAACACGAACTTCCCTTCTGGGCTTCCAACCTGCCTCCTAGCCCAAGCCCTTCGCCACGTGTACCCGCCAGATCACCTTCAGAAGATAAAAAAAAACCGTTAGAGGATATTCTTTGAAGCAACAGAAGATTCTACTCAAAATAGACCAAATCAAATCCTATCATAATCAGAGATTGAAATAGCAATTAAACGAATCATCATGGCAATCAGGCAGAAGACGAAAGAATTCAAATTTTCGTATAAACTAAATTGGAAAGATCCAATCTCAGTTTAAACCGCAAAATCAAAGAGGAAAGGATTCGAATTTCGCATAAACAGAAAAGGAAGGTTCAAATCCACATTCAAGGCAGCAATCAATTTTCGTTTAGCATATTTGAGGTTATAAAAGGAGGGATTCGGATCGAAGAAGGACGGCTCTTTTTCTGAGAAAAAAATTCGAAACTCAGCAAGAAAACCACAAAAAACCCTAAGTAGATCAAATCAAAAGGAAAGAGAGAGAACTACTCATCTTCCACGCTAAGTCTTCGAAGGTTGACGACTCGGAGGCTCGCCACAAGACCTCCGGAGGGAACCGCTCACGCTCCGCATCCTTTCGCCTCCCACCTTCGGTAAAATCCCTTGCATATGTTAAAATTATTGAACGTTTGATGCCTTGATTTATGTTTCAGGAACAATCGTGGAGATGAAAGATCCAGAGAGATGGCCAACGAGTGAATGGCGTTGGGGATTAGGGTTCTCCGCCGTCGTTGGTTTGCTTTGTTTCTTTCATTTCAATTGTTGTCGCTTCCATATCAATATGAATCATGTATGCGCACGACCATGGTAGTACCATGGTCCGTCACCATTATCACTCACTTAACACACACATAACCCCTTATTAACCCGTTTAAATCTTAATTAACCTTTTAATTATAATCAGTTTTTTTTAAAACCCTTTAAAACTTATTTCAAAATAAATTTTATCTAAACCTAGTCCTATTGATAAGCTTTTTTTGAATTATTAATATAATAATTAAATTTTATCTTTAACTAATAGTTGATATTAATTATAATTAATTTAATAATCAATTTTATAATTTGTAATCTGTTCTTTTTTTCTTAATAAAAATCTCTAATTCATTTAATCTTATTTCTTATTTATTTCAAATCTCACTAAAAAAACTCACTTTTAAATAAATAACAGTTTTTTTATAAAAAAAAATGATTTCCACACTTAAAACAACTTCTAAATAAATTATTTTATTTTCTTCTTATCCGAAAACCTTTTGCTAATAAAATCAAGTTAACATTTTCTAAAATCAACTTCATCAACTAACTTTCTTTAGAATCAATTCTCGCTAATATTCAACCTTTTAAATCAACCTCTCAAGAATTATTCAACGTTCTCTTAAAACCAAATCTCATCAAAATAAAACATTTTCTCATAAACCAATTCGATTTCTCCTAATATAAATCGTGCACACTCACATCCACGACACAATGCACACACTCACCTAGCGCTTTCATGCGTTCGTGTATGGTTTATATTTCTGTATTTACTTTCTGCAATTTATCTTTACCGCAAGTCATTATATCTTGTTGCATCGCATTGCATCCGTCCAAAGGAAAAACCTACACATAATTCAACGTTGTGTGTAGTTGCACATCATTTGCACCATTTCCCCATGATCCTTGATTCCATTCAAATTGATCGCTTAAGATAGATCCTACCCCATAGGAAGGACCATTATCTTTACAACTTACACAAACAAAACAATCAACACAATACAACTTTTTCAAACACATTAGAGAATAGATGTTAATCATCTTAAGCGAGATATAATCTCCACCCCCACAACAATACAATCAAACATGTAGGAACTTTGCCTTAAGAGCGATAAAGGCATACTTGGCGACCACCCGAGTATGTAAGACCTTTTCTTAAGACGATGCAAAGACCATTTCCTACAAACCCCTTTACATTTGTGGCGGTTATCTCTCCCTTAAAATGAAGACTCGTCTCTTCTCCTAAACCCAATCAAAACAACTACCCTAAACCCGTAGGAACTTTGACCACAATCAAAGAGATCCTCTAACCCTTTAGGGTGAACTACAAGTACTCTGATTCCACTCCCGTAAGGATATGTAGGCATAAGATGCGACATCTTATCGAGTATACTTAGAAATAAACCCCTAGGTCTTTAAACCATTAAGCAGATAAACACTTAGCAGTAAACGATATAAAACAAGAGGTTCCTGTAGAGTACTACAGAAACTTAGGATGCTAGCACCTTCCCTAAGTTTAACCAACCCCCGAACCTATAACTCTCTAAACCTTGCATTTGCATTGCATTGTGGGAATTTCGATCTTTATCCCTTCCTTTGGACAAATCAAAGTTCGGTTGCAAATTGAATTAACGATTCAAACTAATCAATAGTTTGGTATCCAAATTTCACCGCGACAGTAGCACACGCAGAACCGGAGCTCTGATGCCAACTGAAGGTGAGAAAATTACTTAGAAGGGGGGGTTGAATAAGTATGACAAATAATCAAAGATTTAAACACAGTTATTTTTATCCTGGTTCATTGAACTCAACTACTCCAGTCCACCCTCTCAAGAGTGATTTGCCTTTCTCAGTCAAGGACTTAATCCACTATTTAATCAAACAGATTACAATAGTAACACCTAAGAACAACTGTTCTTAGTCTTCTCAAGAGCTACTGATCCCAACTGGATCCTCTTAAGGAAAACCTTTTACAATCAATGTAAAACTATTACAAGAGTAAGAATGCTTCTAAGAAGCTGTTATCACAACTTTGATATTTCTCTTAAGTTAAGAACAATGTTACAGCAAAATAAAATATAAGAGCTTTGAGAGATTTGCTTTGATGAGTGATTTTTGCAAGTAGTTCGTTGCTGAAGAAGATGGAGTGGACTTCTTTATATAGGCACTTAGATCCATGAAGTCTTCTCAACGTTGAAGACTGTGCTGAAAAGCCTGGAGCCTTTTGTCTTTACATTGGAGGCTGTGCTGAAAAAGCCTGATGCCTTTTGTCTTCACTTTGCAGAAACTTTCCTTAGAATAGAATGCACAGATAAAACCTTTTTGTCTGTGTTCTTGTGTCTAGCACAAAAGAGGAAAGAGCTGTTGAGATATGCCAACGTACATATTCAAATCTTCTTCACTAAATAAGTTCAGCTATCAACATTAGAGTCTGGATCTTCAGAATCTCCAGAGTAGAGATCTTTTGGATCTTCAGAGTCTTGGGATGTTCTTCAGATTGTGCTGAATTAGAGTATGTGCAGCTTGTGTGCTTGAGCGTGTAATTCTGTCAGAGCAGGGTCTTCTATATCAGATTCTCAATACTTATGCAGCGCAGTATCTTCAGAGTCTTCTGATGACTAAGCTTCTGATCTCTCAGAGTCTTCTGATGACTAAGCTTCTGATCTCTCAGAGTCTTCTATTCTTTAGAGGCTTCTGCTTCAGAATCTTTAGTAAATAGCACTCAAATTCTTCTTGAGGCAGCGTTCAGATCTTTATTTAAAATGCTCTTGAACCTTTGAAGCCTTTCATAATATCATTGTTCAGATCCAAATTTGCTCTGTTAAGAATATTTTCTTTAGTACCTGTAGCAAACAGTCTAGAACAAATTTAGAGTATATAATTCTTGCATACAAAATTCATAAGTGTTATCATCAAAACATAGAGATATTACTAAGAAACAATCTGTGTTCTTACAATAATCATTGTCTCCTTCGTCATCCCCAACAACATTTATCCTGTTAAATATTACCCCACTGCTGGTAAACTGAACAGGTCCTCTGTACTTTGGAGAATCCCATGCAGAAGAAAATGGGCTATATCCCAGACCGAACTTGTCATGCTTAGTAGGAACATCAAGCACTTGGCCACATTTATGGGAATACCCAGATTCCACTATAGCACAGGCTTCCTTGAATGACGGCATCGAGACCTCTGGACCTTTAGCATTTACAGTAGGTTTCTCTTGAATCTACACAGTTTCAAAAGCTTGATAAAGCGTCTCGTGGATTTCATCGTCCATTTCCACATACTTAAAGGATGATAACTGACTGACCATAATGTCTTCCTCTCCCCAAACGGTAACCACCTTCCCCTCCACCATATATTTCAATTTCTAATGCAACGTGTAAGTAACTGCCCCAGCAGATTGTATCCAAGGTCGGCCAAGAAAACAGCTGTAAGCTGGCTGGATATCCATGATATAAAACATTGCATCAAAAATCTTTGGCCCCGCCTGTATGGGCATAGTGATATCACCAAACACCGACCTCTTAGAACCATCAAAAGCTCTCACAACTAAGTCACTTGGCGTGCAAATCAGCCCTTGAGTATCCAACTTTATCAAGGCCTTCTTTGACAGTACATTAAGGGATGAACCTGTGTCTATCAAGACATGAGACAACATACCCCCTCTGCATTCCATAGATATATGTAGAGCATGATTATGGTTCCTCTTTGCAGGGGTCAAATCCAAATCTGTAAAACCCAACCCATTTCCAGCATTCACATGAGCCACCACTCCTTCTAGCTGATTCACCGAAATCTCTTGCGGCACAAATGGTGAATTCTGAATTCTTAACAGCGCATTCTGGTGCGCATCAGAGCACAATAACAGCGAGAGAATAGAAATCTTTGAGGGTGTCTAGTGTAAATGATCTACAATCCTGTAATCACTTTTACGGATAAGCCTCATGAATTCTTTAGTATCCTTTGCAAAAGAATCTTTGTCAACTTGTTGATGCATGTCTTCTTCTACCACAGCCTTACCTTTACCCTTATCATATCTATCAACATTAGCTTCAGGTGGAGCGAAAACTCTGCCACTTCTGGTTATTCCCCCTGCTTCGACAATGTTTTCAGCAGAAGTGCCTCCGAACGATGCCCCCGTCAGCTCTTGTTTTTTCCCGTTGAAAAACACCTCTACCCCATAATTCCAAGGAATGGCCTTAGTGCTTTTTCATAAGGTACTGGTTCTGGAGTAGTAATAATCACAGGAGCTGGCCTTGGTGGCGCTGAGATGTTAATTATCCGGTATGGAAATGAAATTGTTGCAACCTCATCCTGTTCATTATTAATCTCCTCAATCACTTCTTCTCCCACAATCTTGTCGAACTGTAAAATTTTGTCATCAATCAAACTCTGAATATGACTTCTCAAAGAAACGCAACCCTCTAGATGCACAACACACTCTACACGACCCTCTAAATAACCTGGATATACACCTTCCTTTAGCAGTTTATCTTTTACGAGGCTCAAAGGCATCTTCAATTCTGCAATGTCAGTTATCAAGTTTAGTCTCTCTCCTTCAATAAAAGCATTGGTTCTAGCCACCCCATGATTTGGCATCGGGTTTTGACTTACATTGGGGGTCTCATTTGTGAAATTTATTGCTTTTGAGTCAAGTAAATCCTGAACCTTATGTTTGAATGCTTTGCATTTGTCAATATTATGGCCTGGAGCTCCATAGTGGAACTCACACCTAGCGTTTACATCATAACCTAGTGGAGGTGTACTAGTGAGTTGCGCCAGAGTTCTCTTCTAAATAAGCTGTAATTGTAACAGGTGTTGCAAAAGCTGAGAGTAAGGCATGAGAGGCGTGTCAAACTTCCTGTTGGCCATCCTTCCTCTATCCTGGTAACGACGAGGTGCAGTAGTTTGTTGTTACGGTACAGATGGAATAGCTATACTGGCAGCTTGTTGTTGATGTTGATGTTGATAATGATGTTAAAGTTGATGTGGCACTCGGTCTCTACCTCTATAGGCTGATACAACATTCATATCCCTTTCTATCTTCTTTGGGTTTCCATTGTATACTTTCTTCATTCCTCCTGACGAAGGTCCTGCCCCACTCGGTATCTTTCTTGTCTTTATCCAGTTCTCTACCCTCTCTCCTGCCATTACCATATTCGGAAAGCTTCCAGACATACATCCAATCAATTTTTTATAATATGTTCCTGGCAAGGTCACCATGAACAAGCCAATCAATTCACGCTCCACCATTTGAGGCTGCACTCTGGCTGCTAACTCTCGCCACCTCTGGGTGTACTCCTTGAATCCTTCATTATTCCTCTGTGATAAATTTTGTAATTGCACCCTATTAAGCACCAAGTCACTGTTGTACTAATAGTGATGCACAAATGTTTCTCCCAATTCTCTCTAGTTTCTTATATGTGTCCTTTCTAGACCCATATACCACTCCAAAGAAGGACTCGGCAGACTATCCTGAAATAAATGCATCAAAAGTTTCTCATCATCCGAGTATGCTGGCATTTTCCGAAAATAAGCCCTGAGGTGTACTCTAGGATAGGTCGTCCCTTTTTGTACTTATCAAAATCTAGTAGTATAAACTTTGGGGGAATCTTGACCCCTGGCACCTGTTGCACCCCAAAATTTGCCCAATCGGTTTTATTGTTAGTGGCTTTTGTTTCATTGCATTTTGCATTTTTTACATATCATGACATTTGTCCTCGAGGCAGGGGATCAAGGTATTCCTGTGGCTCAAGCTCATTTCAGCGCAAAGATTGAACAACGAATAGCGAGCACCAGAGGCTCGGGCATTATTTTGTCCGGCGGTTAGGCGGCCGATTTTATTTTGCAGGAGGACAACAGTTCAGAAAGCAGCACTCAGACTCATGTCAAGCATTTTTACAAGAATGAGGTTCAGCAGCTTAACAGAGCACCAGATAGTTGAAACAGGGAAAAGGGACAGATTTCCCTCCAAAAGGTGCCAAAATTCAAGATTTGAAGGTGTTAATCGGTTAACCTATATGGTTAATCGATTAACCAAAGGGAAATTAGCCCAGATGTGAAATTTTAACAGTGTTAACCGGTTAACGCATATGGTTAACCGGTTAACCATAGCAGATTTTGCCCTGTACATAATTTTGCAAGCCAATTGCACTTGGGGTCCAATTTTGATCACCTTGGAATTCAAATTCTCACTTGGGAAGGATCTAGAACATCTTTAAATTTCAAATTTCTCTCCAAAAACCCATTCCACATTCCAAACCTTGATTTCCAATCCAAATTTCCAAACCTAGCTTTGGATCCCAACCTAATTGGTATTTAAGTGATCCACACCAAACCAACACATTCTAACCTTCATTTTTCACTCTCACTTCAGATTTGATCTCAAATTCTCTCAATTCTCCAAATTCTCTCCATAACCAAAACTCACTCAAAGCTCTTTTTCATTGGAATCAATGAATTCTTGAGCATAAACCTCCATTTACCATCATCATTGGATCAATTTTCATAATCAATTTTCGTGCAAATGGAGATCTGATTTTGGAGCTTGAGTTGGAAGTGCATATTTGGAGTAATTTGGCTTAAAAGTGTTTGATCTTCATTCATACAACAACAATTGGCTTGGATCTTGAAGTTTTCCGGATAATCTTGTTTGGACCTGCTCAAATTCAGTTGATCAACACTTACCGAAGCAAATTTCCGCTTCGAAGGTTGGAATTCTCGATCCAATTTAATTTTTGAACTTATCATGTTAATCTTCATATTCGATTGAAGTTGTGTTGATTTAATCCATGTGATATGTGAATCGACTGTGATAATCTGTTTCCATGCTGTTGGATCTCTAATTTTTGTTGTTAATTTCGTGCTTAATTGATAAGTTGATATGTTGGAACCTTGGATAAGTTGTTTTTGTGCTGGAAGTGATTCTCTGCTGTTGTTTTTAGCTTCTGGTGCAGTGTTAATCGGTTAATCTATATGGTTAACCGGTTAACCATTTCAAACTTTCAAAAAATTTTCAAACTTTAACAGTGTTAATCGGTTAACGCATATGGTTAACCGATTAACCTGTTCAAAATTCTAGATTTTTTGAACTTTTTAAGGTGTTAACCGATTAACCCCAGGGGTTAACCGATTAACACTGTACCAAAATGTTGCTGTTTTGCTTGCTTGTTTGCATACCGATTCACATTGAATCATCATAAATCAATTCGATGCATTAGGAGTGAATTATTCTGGAGTTTTGGTTGTTGTTCTCGATTATTTTAATCGAGACTTCCTTGGCATGTGCTTGCATTTGGATTTCTTTTCAGTTTTTCATCTTTATTGTTTGCATCAATTGAAGGTCGAGATGAGCTTGTGGTGGTGTCTACCCCACACTAATTTTCCTCCCTTGCTTGTGTGCTGCATTTTCTGTTTGCATCCTTATTTTCATACTTGTTTGTGCTTGGTTCCTTCTTCTTTTGTCTTTCTTCCCTTAGGATCTCTAATCTCTTTTGAGATTATGATAGAAATTAGGTTCCTAACCATGCATGACAACATTAGGTAGATGTTTCCCTTTTGTATCCTAACCTTAGGTCCACTTTGCATGCTAACACTAGGATTTATCTAGTCCCCCCTTAGACCTTTCGCGCGTCTTCTCTCTTCTCATCTTCGAACGATTCTAAATCATCTTATAAAGGAGATAAACGTTGCACGTTACGAGCCTTAAGCTACATGGGGAATGATGAGTGGGGGGTCTCCTCTCGCTTATCTAGGGTGTTTAGTATACGTCCCTTTGGGGGCGATATACGATGTATTCGCCTCCATGTCATAGTCTTTTGTGCAACGTGAATCACAAACCGAATTAATTCATTTCACTAAAAAACACAAAACAAATTACAAACCTTTTTCCTTCGGGATTAATCAAACCTTTTTTTCAAAAAAGAGTGTTGTTAAGCTTTGGTTCTACCGCAAACAGGCTTTGTCCCTAATTGCTAGAACGGAGGTTTAACCCTACTCGGTTAAAACACTTAATCCACATGTGGTTTCGTGTCGTCCTAAACTACGTTTGCTCTGATCTTTCATACCAGATGAAAGTACGTAGGCACAAGACGCAATGTCTTGGCGAGCAACCTTCCCCCTTCTCTCCCGTAGTTAGCCGAACTACGTTGACTCTGACTTTCCCATTGCACAAGGGAATACGTAGGCACAGAGCTGCAATGCTCTGCCGAGTCTCTTTTTTCTTTTCTTTTTGTCCCGCAAGCCTGTAGCATAGATAGTTAAACACACCCTTAGATAGACAACAAGCGTGGATCCCGTCGAGTACGACGGGCGTGGGGGTGCTAATACCTTCCCCTTGCGTAACCGACTCCTGAATCCAGGACTTGGTTGCGATGACCTTGTCTTACCCTTTTTCATCAGGTTTTTTTGATCGTTTCCTTTCCCTCTCTTTGGGATAAATAACGAAAGGTGGCGACTCTTCTGTTTTTCGCCGGGTGTTTTTCGCAGTTGCGATAGCTGGCGACTCTGCTGGGAACTGGGATGGTTCCCTATGTGAGTCACTCCTAGCGCTTGTCTGGTTGCATCTTTGGGTGTTTACTTTTGTACATTTTTTTCTTTATGTACATTATCTGTTGTATATTATTGCATTTGTATTTTATTATCATATTATGCTGCTGTGTTGTGGGTTGGGTTGTTCCATTGAGAGATAAGCCGGACCTGGGCTTGAGTATACACATAGGATTAGAGTGGAGATTAGCGGGAGCTTGTGTGGTGTTTGGCTGCGCAATAGCTCACGTGAAATTCACATTCAGACGAGGTTTTCCTTTGGAAATATTCTATCTTGCGCGTCTGGTGTAGTTGAGGGAATATTGACTTAGAGAGACTGTCGACTCTGAAGACCATTCATTTGGGGAGTCAGCTAAGTGAGGCCGCTTCGTTAGACTATGATGCTAAACCAGAAATGGTGAACGTATCATCGTTTCTCGAGAGTCTATGACGCTGACCATCCGCATAGGATGTCGTGCCTTTCAAGACTAGAACCCACATGTGAGAAGGGATGGGTTTTGCAGGAGACCTGACCTTCAACCAACCTTGGTTTTCTTGTTAGTGCAGACTATTAATCCTGAATGTTCCGTCCAGTGTGTTGTCTCAGGGTTTTAATCAGAGCAGAGCTATTGTTGAATTCAGTCAACGGTACAGCAGCTAGTTTGAGCATTGGATACTTTGATCCCATGTCTGTTGCATTAGCATTCTACATTTTGCATCTCATTTTTGCATATCCATCCTCAGCCGGAACAGGGAGCTCACCCATCTTTTGTCTGCTTCGTTAGTTGATTTCCTGACATTCGCATTGGACTTGAATTAGCTTCTGGCAAAATCATGAACTCAGCAGAGCAGAATATGGTTGTTACAAGGGCAGAGTTTGAATTGATGAAGAATCAGCTAGATCAACTCGTGGAAGCCGTGACAGCTATGACCAGACGAGAGGTCGATATTCAGAGGACTCTAGTGAACAATGTTGCTCAAGCTCAGCCTGTGCAGATTCCTATCAAAGTTCAAGAGTATCCTATTTCCAGAAATAGAGATTTATCTTCTCTCCATGACACGGACTATCAGAATTTCACCTTCCCTGTGCCAGATTCTCAAAGGGTTATTCCGAAGGTTAATGCTGAGAACCTGCAGACTGTTGAATTTATGGAAAAATGTCGTCTGTTGGATGAAAAGCTTGACGCCCTAATGAGTCAGAATACTCTCGATCTGAATGCTTCGAGCATGTGTTTGGTGCCCGGTCTTGTGATGCCTCTGAAGTTTAAAATGCCGAATTTTGAGAAGTTCAAAGGGGAAAGTTGTCTGAAGCAACATTTGGTAATGTTCTGCAGGAAAATGACTTCACATGTCCATAATGATGAGCTTATGATTCACTGTTTCCAGGAAAATCTAAATGGAGCATTGTTGAGTTGGTATATGCAGTTGGAAAGTGGTTGCATCCGATCATGGTCAGACCTAGCCAATGCCTTCGTGAAGCAGTACAACTACAATCTCAACATGGCTCCTAGTCGTGTGCAATTGCAAGAACTATCTCAGGCGGACAATGTAACACCCTTCTAAACCCCACGGAGAATATATACATAATCAGAGTAAATTTTACATGCATCCACAAAAGGGCGTCACACATAACTTCCAAAACATCAAAATCACCTGCCATGCTCATTGACATTTCAATATAAAATCATGCTTTACAAAACTTCACTTTGCATATAGCAGCGGATACATTTTATAACATAATACCCTTAACAGAAGCATTTCTTTTCATCACGTAAACCAACATCATTTAGGCACTAAGGCCAACATCATAACATTCCGATGAATAAAACACATGATATAGAATATATAATGCACATCTGAAACATAACCCGAGCGATCCCAGTGTTACATGACCAGAGCATGACTCGACCCAACATAATTAAATTACTAAACAGTTGCACCAATGGCGACCTCGAAACTACAAGCAATACTACTCCTTGATACCTGCACGATATCATGTAGGACAGCATTCCAGCAGAAGGGTGAGAAATATTATCTTAATAATCAATGCATATAATTATGTATAAAAACAATCATAAATACATGTATGCCACATTTCTCACCACATCCCATAAACACTTCACACATACTCCTCAATTTACATATTCATATAAACTATCATGGTTAATCATCAGACATATTATCATGCACATATCCATAGTTCTTATTATTCCATATTTTCATACACCTAATCACCTTTGTATACATCAATTACATGTTCACAACTTTTACAAAACACTATGGTCATACACATAGCATACTTTCATATAACATTCATATATTCACCATTCTTAAATCAACATATCATGTATATACGTACACTCCTCCTAACAATCACATATTCATCATTTCCAATTATACAAGTCATGTACATACACGTAGGCACAACTTTAATCAACAATCTTATCCATGTCATATGGCTCACATAAAGCCCATCAATTCCACCAATTCCCGTTCGGGATTATGGGTACACCACTTATACCCCACCAGGAATAACACATAGTCATTCTACCCGGGTGATCACTCCACTGGAAACGACATCTTGTCATTCTACCCCAGCGTATGCGACTATATCATTATACCTCACCTGGAACAACACCCCAAATGTTCTACCCCGGTGATTGCCCCATTAGGAACGACATCATGTCATTCTACCCTAGTGTTCACGAGCCTTACATGCATTCATTATTTTCAACATCATCATCACATTTTACTAAGCAATACACATAGGTTCATAACATATTTTCATGCACTCTTCACTTACAATTGCATACAAACAACATGCATTACAGCATTTATCAAGCAACGCACACAATATATTTATTTCAACACCAATTCACATAAACATCAATATATACATTATCTACACATATATATATATATCATTTAGCATATTCAATCATGCCTTTCATCATAATTCATATCAATCCACATAAACATACACATATAGCATCCAATATGCATCTTTCGTATTCTCACCGCAACTCACCTTAACTACACCATATATTGCAATGTATCCATAACGTATCTATATAATCATAAAACACCAAGCATATACAATATGCATTCAACAAGGTATATGTCAATCTACATAAACATTCACCGAGGAATCAATCGACACAAGAATGCATACCATGATGCTTCACATGCAACATGACTCATGACACTCTTGAAATGCACACATGTTTACAAACATACTCATGCATTCTACACATTCATCGCATATATTCATACAAACATCATAAATTTTTAATCAAGCTAAACAATGCACATAATTGCCCAAACGGCCACAATTCATAATCTAGGATTCACGCCATACGGCTACCCACAACACATCACAAACCAGCATATAAGCTACTCAACTCAAGAAGAGGTCGATCGCAACCGAAGCCCCAAGCCACAACAACACCACGCAACAGGGAAAACTCATCCTACCATGTTCGCTACACGCTCGCCTAGCGAGCTGCTAGCGAGCGTTCGCTACATGCTCGCCTAGCGAACTGCTAGCGAGCAATAACAGAAGCTACAGACTTTGTTCGCTACCTCGTTCGCCACAGCAAACCTCCAGCGAGCCATTCGCTGCCAGCGAGGGACATCAGAACCTCACTGTCCCAAGTCTGGGACCGTTCGCTGCATGCTCGCCTAGCGAGCGTTCGCTGCGTGCTCGCCTAGCGAGCTGCTAGCGAGTCGCCTGCGAACAGCAACATTCAGTTCTGCTCCAGCACCTCCAAACTCACCAAAATCACCCGATTAAATCCAAAGTTGTTCCAGTAGCCTTAGTCTAACATATATCGTCTAACCTACATCATCTAATCACGATTCTAACCGTTAAACAATGATTCCTTTCGATTAAACCAAATTCAACCTAAAATGGAAAGTGTAGAAAAACTACCAACAATCCAAAACAATCCAACAAAATCATACATGATTATACACATTGATAGAATAATAAAGTTTCACACCCTTACCTTGATTCAATCGAAGCTTGAGTTGCTCTTGATGATTTCCACACTTTTCTTCTTCTTCTTCTTCTTCTTCTCTTTTCTCCTCTTTTTCCTTCTTTCTCCATTCTTTCCTTTTCTTTTTCCTTACCAACTTTTATTCCCTTTTTCTTTCTATTTTTATTTTCCTCCATAATATTTTACCAATCCTTTTCCCATAAAACATCCACTTAACCATTAATTAAGAATATCCAAAATATTCCCAACTTAATTTTCCAACACTCTCCAAATAATAAAATAGCAGAATATGCAAACTTAACATATTATCTCATAATCCCATAATTAAAATAATTCCAACAAATCAATTATTTAGTTAATCAAAATTGGGTTGTTACAAACAACAAATCTTTCAAAGGATATGTGCAGAGATGGAGAGAATTAGCTACTCGTGTTCAACCCCCGCTTTTGGAAAGAGAGTTGGTTGACATATTTTTTGATACCTTGAAAGGCCATTTCTTTGACAAGGTGATCAGTGGTGGAATGTCAAACTTTGCTGACTTGGTGATAATGGGTGAACGTATCGAGAGTGGAATCAAGAGCGAAAAGATTCGAGACATCTCAGATACCTCAGTTTATAAAAATGAATCAGTTGTTAGTTCTCAAGAAGAATGGGAGAAAGAAAGTGATGTTATCTTGGAATCTCCTGTACCTCAGATTCAGTTTTCAGATACTTCGAGTGTTCAGAGTCAGCAATTTGTTGGGTCTGAATATCAGAAATCTGTTTCCCTTCAAAGTCAATAGTCATACCATCATCAACCGCGTCAGCACGTTAGATGAAGACCAAGGAAACCAGAGAGGCATTTTACTCAGTTGCCGGTATCGTACAGTCAGTTGTTGCCGAATTTGATCAGAGGTGGGTTGATAGTGCCAAAGAAGATTAATCCAGAGATTCCGCCATATCCTCCAGGCTTCGATGTCAGCGCCCGCTGTGAGTACCATGCTGGGGCACAGGGGCATTCAACTGAAGACTATAAGGTGCATAGAAGCCAGGTTCAGGCTTTGCTGGATTCCAACAGGATCTCTATCACGCCTCAGAGTATTCAAATCAATGGTTTTCCTTCATCCATCCAAGCGGGTGTATCAGTTCATGTTATGGAGGAATTCACCGAGAGCAGTTACTCGGAAGAGTATCAAACTGAAAGACTTATTTGATGGTTGTATCCCTATGTAGCATTTGTTCATTACTATATGCTGACCATCGCCAGACTTGTTGGTCGAGGTCACTCTATTTGTATTTTGTTGCTCCTGTGCGGTACATATGTATGTGATGGTTATCCTTGTTTGGATCTTGGGTTTCCTATTTGTCTCGGTGCTATCCTGATATTTCCTTATTGCATGCTTGTCTGCATCTGGCATATTATTTTTGCATAACAGGTACCTCAGAGCTGTCAATCTGACTTCGTGTACTCCACAAGTTTGTTGCAGGTTATACAATCAGATAGATCACGGGAATCAACGCAGAATTATGGAGCAAGTTCAAGCAGGCTGAGAGAAGTCCAGGGCCAAATGGGACAGTTCATCACGGACATGCAAGCGTTACTTCTGGATCAGAATGCACTCAGAAAGGAGAACAATTAGTTGAAAACTCAGGTGGGCTTAATCATGGAAGTGATAAGGAACGTGCTCAGAAAAGAAGGTGACCAAGTGCCTGAGGCTGCAGCAAAGATGCTTGTTCCATTTTTGTCTGTGGAACCTATACCAGAGCGTAATGTGTGTCAGAGATCTGCTGCACAACCGGAGGTTCCGAAATTTCTGTGTCGTCAGCTGCGTCCCGTTTCTCAGGAGAATCCCAGGGTTAGAAGATATGGTCAAAGGATAAAATCACAAGACATAATGTTCGATCAAATTCCCATGGATTATGCTTAGTTGGTGCAACTCTTGCTCCAACTTCAGTTGGTTAAGCCTCGGATTTTGGCTCCATTTACTGGCCAGCCACCACCGGGCTTTGATATCAATGCTCATTACGATTTCCACGTTGGGGGACAAGGGCATAATGTCGCGAACTGTAAAGCTTTTAAGCATAAGGTTCGGGACTTGATTAATTCGAAGACAATTGAATTCACGCGGGGCGGCATGAATGTATCAGGCGAATTTATTCCCTATCATGGAAAAGGGATAAATGTTCCTATTCCCTCACCTAAAGCTGCAGTAGGTCAAAAGTATATCCTACAATCTTTGGTGTCAGAATCCCCCTACCCACAGTTGCTGCCTGTTCCTGGATCAAGTTTAAGGATGAAAGCGCCTGAACAAAGAGGGTCTTCAAGAGTCCAAACCCAGTCGCCGAACGTTTCTGCTGTTCAGAGTCCACGACCTTTTGGGTCTTTGCAGCAAAACTGTCAGTACCAGAATCAGAATAGGTCTCACAACAATTTGAAAAGAAGGAATGCTCCTCTTCGTCCAGTGCCTATGTTGTACAGTCAGCTGCTGCTGCACCTAGTTCAGAACACTTTGGTGGAGCCCAAAGCTCTCAAACCGGTGCCAGAACCTTACCCTCCCGGGTATGATCCTAGGACCCAATATGGATATCATGGAGGATCCGCGGGGAACTCAACTGGAGATTGCGAGGCTTTTCAAGCCAGGGTACAACAGTTGATGGACCGAAGGTGCATATCCTTTCCAGGAAGAAGGTTGTTCGTACATCACTCGTCTGATTGAGTTTGAAGACTTCAGGGGTCGCATCTCCCTAAGCAGCTAATTAGTGTGAAAGCCTAGTTCCCGAAAGCTGGCAATTTTCGTTTTATCCTGTTATTTCTTTACGTTTGTAATTTCTTTTCTGTTAAAGTGCAAACTTATTTGTAAAACTTGTTGTTTTTGATTGATATTAATGAAATGAATATGCATGTTTTGATTAAATCCATTCGTGTTCACTAATTGCTTTTTACAGATGTCATACGCTTGTTTAAGCGGAATCCGGGGAGGATGACGAAATTGAAAGACGCGCAAGCTTCCGAATGTATGCTTTTGAATAAAACCTGCTGATGATGTGCAGGCATTGTTTCAAATCCCCAAACACCAGAGATATAAGGATGATAATCCCTTGTCAACCCCTTTGAGCCTAGTAGTAGGAGTTTCTTTTTTGAAAACGAAAAACCCTCAATCTTAACCCGGGGCAGGATAGGTATCAGTTGATTTGACCGAGCGTCCAAATTGCAATAGGAGTGTTCCCGTTCGAGGATAAATCACACATGTATAGGTCCTGCCTAAAGAACCTCAATGGTTATCCCTTACCGACCAAGGAGTGAAACAGTCACAATCCCTTTAACAAGTCAGACAAGCCGGTGTCACACGATTTTTTCAAAAAAAAAATAAGAGAAAGAAAAAGAAAAAGCCTGCTAAGTCGAAGCTTGAAAACGAGCGACTTAGACAAAAATTAGGGCGTCCCGCTGGACTTTGAAATCAAAAGATACTCAAAAGAGCTAGTCCAGGCAAAAGTTAGGGAAATTAAAAAAATGATGATGAAAAATAAGTCGTGTGATTCAGGCACCAAAGACGAAAAGCGAGTGACTGTCACTCTGAACACTTGTGGTTTCCTGAACCATCACTCATGTCATTCAACCTTTGAAAGGTGAGCGCTAGTGTCGAATTGGCTGAATATAGGATTGGAGAACATCACGGATAATGGGTGGGTTAAAATAAACTTTGAGCCTTTATCCCTTCTTTCAAACCGTGAACCTGACCACGTTACAACTTGAAAAAGTCCTAATTGAAGCAAAACTGACTCCTAAAAGGGTTCCTCTTACAGTGTGGTACTAATGTTGACATTCTGATAAGTGATTTGTTCACCCTATGTCACAAATTTTTCCAATGAACAGATTTGGATTTCAAAACTGTCATAGGCATTGCATTTAATATATCTTTTATGCAGGACAATTTGTTTTACTTGTGAGTAAGCGCTTGACAGCAGGAAAGTTTCCACAGTGGAAAGATTGATTAGGATAGAATGCGGAATGCCTGAATACTCCGTCGAACTGGGGCAAGTTATATCAAATGATCACAACATGGGAGCCAGCCAACCAAAAGACAGTTAATGGGGGAAATCAGGTTGAGATCTGGTAGATATCTCGCAGCTATAGGTGTCATCCCCAGTGAAGTCTCCAATCAGGGGCAAAGTCATTGTAGGCTGGGGCAGGCCACCCTAAGAGCGCAGAAGTCATTTCTTGTCCAAGGGGCAACTAATGAAGCACCTCTCTGAGGATTCGAGACGCTTGGGCAGTTCATTTCAAACCGTCAGGGTACAGAGATTTCAGATTTCCGTTCGAGGAACATCCCCACAGAGATCCCACGGGCTGGGGCAAATTCGGAAACAAAGGAATTGTTCCTCTTCGTGTCATCAGAACTATTCAAGAGCTATCAACTGGCAAGTTCAAGACGAATGTCGGGAAGTCATGTTACTATCCCTTGACCCTTCGCAGACAACCCAAAGTTCAGGAAGACTTCGTATGTTTTCTCCAGCAAAGTCCAATCGTACTTGGCACATCTGGTTATCCCCAGCAAAGTTGGCTTCGTCTTCAGCATTTATTTTGCTGGAGCGGTTCTGTTATCCAGCTTTCTCCGGCAGCCCGGGCCTGCATTTGCATTATTGCATATAGTTATCATATTTGCATCATCTTTGCATTTCATCCTCAAATGTGTAGCATTTCCATTTTGTATGGAGCATTACGCCATATTCAAACATACGCGTATGCATGAAGCATAAGCCAGTTTCTGTCAGCATTCCGCGGTAACTTGAATCACTCTTCAATCAATACAGGGGCATTTATCCAACAGCTTTGTTCAGATAGCTTGTCGGTTTACTCGGGTTTCAGATCATTCGTCGGTTATGCTTTATCCATCAGTCCTCTGATGATGACATCCCAGCAAATTTTCTTTCCGTCAATTCTTATTGACGATGTGTTTCTCCAAGCAGATTTTCTTTCTTCCAATTCATATTTGTTGCACCCTAAAATTTGCTCAACCTTATTCACTTGGTTTATGTTTCAATATCATTAGCATTTGCATATAGAGGCATGTACATAGTCTAATCATCTGCATAGCATAGCATAGTAAATCATCCAACAGGGACCAATCATTATTCTCATCCCTAGAGGCCTATCAAGAGGTTATTATCCTAATTCAATATCATTCAAGTCATCAGAAAAGAATTTGAAAGCTGAGAAGTCAATGGATCAATCAGTTCATCTATCTCCCATCTGAGGGTATCTGGGGATCAACAAGTAAGTTGTGAGCTGTGGGTTGAGCATGGAGAGTATATAGACATCATGGGAGACTTAGAAAGTCATTTGGAGAAGGAGACAAGTCATTGGTATAGTCACAGGAGTTGTGAATGAAGACAGTCAACTAGGGTTTCATCTGGGGTCAACTCTAGGTCAACTTTAGGTCAATTGACTGATTGTAAGGCATTAAGGGCTATTGGAGAGATGGGGGGTTCATCATTTGACATGAAGAAGAGGATATGGTGATATGCCAAGAAGAATTCAAGAGAAATCAAGGAGAAGAGGAGTTTCTAAATTAGGGTTTCTATGTAAAATCCCCTGGTTTAGGTCAAATTTCCAAGCAAGATAAGTCAAAATGCAAGCTTAAAATGGATCCTTGGACAACATGAAACTTGTAGAGGATCTCAAGACCTTTAATTTTAGTGGTGGAAGACATCAAGGAGATTTATAGAACTCAAGTTATGGTCCTTGCAAGTTACAGGTCATCTGAGGTATCTGAAATTTTGTCTGTGAAAATGACTTGACTTCCAAGCCATTTTTACCCCTCAAGGAGATTTCAAATGAATTTCTGGTCAACATAAGAATTGTTCCTCATTGTCTTAGCTTTCTAGAATGGTATAGTATGCCTTCATATGATTTGTGGAACTCTACTTATGGTCTTGGCAAGCAAAGGGTATTTTGGTCATTTGAGAATTACAGGTTATTTCAAGCCTATGCCCAAAAATCCTACAAGGAAGCTTCAAATGGAAAACTTTACAACATAAAACTTGCTCCAAATGACATTTTGAGTCTAGAAAAGTGACCATGAGAGATTCGAAAGATTCATAGCACAAGGTTTCAAAATTGTTGGATTTAATGAATAAAAATGACCTAAAAAATGAGATTTTTCATATTTTGGCCAAATGAAGCAAAATTATAGGTCATTTTGAATGGAAAGATCATTTTGAGAACATTGGCTAAATTAGAATTTTGAGCTTGGTTCACATTTTGGAAGTTATTCATGGTTACTTGTAATGGAAGATACATAAGCCAAGTCCAAAGGAAAAAGTGCAAGGGAAGTTTCTCCAAGCTTCTAGGAGTTTCTAACCTCACCTATATATTGATATGAGTAACTCCATGCCAGGGTTGGTGAATCATTGTGATCAAAACACAAGTTATACATAATTCTTCCATTTTTGCAAAACCTCTCAAACTTCATCAAATCTCTCTCAATTTCCATTTTTCTTGATCTGATCATCATCAACATCATTCATAGATCACAATTCACACAAGAACTTGGTTGAATTGAAGAGAACTCGTGCCATACAACTTCATCATCCAAGGAGCAAGAATTTGGTGATTGCAAGATTCAAGAACTTGGAGCAAGATCTTTTGCATACAGAACTCATAATCAAGTTCCCTGATCCATTTCCACTCATTGCAAGCATTGGATCAAGAGAATTCAGCACCTGTTTTCACCATTTACACCAGGTTGGTAATCCATTCGATTTGCTTGATTTAGTTAGAATTATAGAGAATTGTTAGCATAGAACTGTTAGGATAGGTTAGATGATTAATTTTGGTGAGTTTGAGGAAGTTTCATGAAGGTTAACAATGGTGTGCCAAAACTGTTAGAGCTTAGAACATCAAGGATAATGCATGATAATCTTGGATCCATAGCTTAGATTGGTCAGCATAAGGTGTAGATTAGGTTAGGGTAAAAATTAGAAAGAATTCTCATGGTTGATAACAGGTGAAAATGGTGGAACCGAGTTATTGCACCTATCGGGTTTGATTGTTAGTTGAGTTTTAGAGGAAGATAATGGTATGGCTTGTAGAGGGGAAGAAGTAGATCACTTTTGGTCTTGGAATCGTGTGAATTCATGGAAAGTTGAAGGAGAACAGAATGGTGGAAAGTTCATGCACGATGGTGAAGTTTCAGAAACCCTAGGGTTTCTAAGGTTGAAGACGAAGCGAGAGCCACACGATCCAGGGTTTGACTTGGACTTGGGATGCAATCCAATGGCTGTGGTTTAAACTGAAAAACGGAGGGAGATTCCAAGGGGTGCTACGCACCGTTTCATTAAAACCTTTCTGACTGGGCTCAAATTTCCTTGCTAATCCCACCCCCAAAGGCAGGCCCAAACTAAAATGAACTAAAATTATTGCTAACTGCACCGTTCCAGCTTTTTTTTGTTTTTTGTTGTGATTTCTGATTGCATTGGGCCCAGACGCGCTTGCTATGCGCGCCCCCCAGTCTGGGCCCATCCTTTCTTTTAACTGATTTTAATTTCTCCCTGCACCCCTCATCTCACTTAATTCCCATTATTTTCTTTTAATTCTTTTAATTCTTTGAAAATTCATAAAAAATTGGAAAATGCATGATTTTAATTGGTTCTTTTTGCATATTGTTCATAATTTTGTTAAGAAAAATATCACATAAAAATTTTTAGCATTTAATTTCATTTTATATTTTTGGCATATTTTTCTTTTAAATAGGTGTAAATAATGGTTTTGTTTGGTGCATAAAATTGTTAATTTTAGTTTGATTAGATGCTTTTACATTTTTAATCCATTCTTTTTAGGTTGTTTAGTTTAGACATCCAACTTGTACATACAATTTAGTTCACATTTTTAGGACTCAATTTTAGGTGTTTAGTTTAGGTGTGAACAACATGAACAAAATTAGGGTTTAAGTGATGACTTAGGTGAATTAGTTCATTTCCCTTAGGATTTAGAGATTGAATACTTTAGATATGGGACTATAGGGACTATGGGTAGTTATTAGATCCCTTAGAAAATATTAGGATTCCCCTACTGCTATTAGTACTATCTGTATTTGTGTGACTGGTGTGGTGTGCCCTCTCTGGGGATTATTGTTTGTCTGTGTGGGTATTGGGATTGGTTGGGGATTGGGAGAGCTGAAGACTTGGGATGATGGAGCCATTGGAGATCCAGAGACTGAAGACCAACTTCCAGAGTTGAAGAGGAGATTCTTGCTAGCAGCTGTTGAGGAGACTAGGGTTTAGGAGCTAGGCAGAGCTCTAGATTAGAAAGCTTGTTTCTCAAACATGGAGTGCCTTGTTTGCATCCATCCTTTCCCTATGATTCAAAGTCTCTTTCAAATATCCACCTCCTTCCTTTGGAAGGATCAGTGAATGTATTTGAAGGATAGAACTTTTGAGGGAAAACTGTCTGTATAATGTTAACAGTTAATGAACCACCCTTGGTAGGTAATTGACTGTCTAACATTCGTTCACTTCATCTTGTTGATTGATGTTCATCCTGAAGATCGGAGACTTGAAGAAAAGCCATTGTATATGGAAGACTGATAATCAAAGCCCTTGCTTGAAGGCGGTGGAGATGGAGATTGATGCTTGCTGAAGCTTGTAGCTGATTGGAGATGACTTGAAGACTGATGTGGTGCAGAGCTGCTGTGGCTGTTTATTTTTGCTGTATTTCATTTCCGATGTATTGATTGGTTTTCTGGACTGTATTGTTTGTTGTTTACCCTGTTGGGTGGAAAGTGAAGTCTGTTCACTTTTGCCTATTGTTTTCTAGGTTCGAGGTTGAGTGGGACTCCCTTGCCTCGCTTGTATTGCTGCATCCATGCATTTTACCGCTTTACTGTATATATCTGCTATTGTTTTTGTTTCCGTTTATCCCTTAGGATCTCTGTTTCTCTCTGCGCAAGAGAGGAGCATGATAGACTTTAGGTCTTAACCCATGCATGATAACATTAGGTTAGTTTGATTCCCTTCGCAACCGTAGGTTAGAGTTCTGTCTCTTCTTTCTCAAAACAAACAGAAAACACAATAAAATTTCAAACACAATAAAAGACACTTCTTCCGTAAAAGAATGTGGACTCATCAAAACGTCATTTTTGTCCGCTTGGACTGCTAATCAGAAAAACCTTTTTCAGAAGGAATAAAAATCAACCAAGACAGACTTGCGTCGTACGTGGCCCGAACTACGTTTGCTCTGATCTTCCATGCTGTGTGGAAGTACGTAGGCATAGGATGCGACATCCTAGCGAGCAACCTTCCCCTCCTTTCCCGTAGGTAGGCGAACTACGTTGACTCTGATTTCTCGTTCCAGGCGGGAATACGTAGGCATAAAGTGCGATGCTTTGTCGAGTCATGTTTTCTTTTCTTTTTTACCCTTAACCCTTTAGTTCAGATAGAATAACAATCCATACCCGAAAACAAGCGTGGATCCCGTCGAGTACGACGGACGTGAGGGGTGCTAATACCTTCCCCTTGCGTAACCGACTCCCGAATCCAGGTTTTGGTTGCGATGACCATACCTTTCCCGTCTTTGCGGTAGGTTTACTATGAGCGTTTCCTTTCCCTCCTGTGGGATAAATAACGCACGGTGGCGACTCTTCTGTTCAGCCGGCGCCGATTTTCGCAGTAGCGACAGCTGGCGACTCTGCTGGGGATCCAACGTCCCCTGGCTGCTAAGGACTGCGATAGTTCTTATGCATTTGGGATCCAACGTCCCTTAAGAGAGTCAATCCTAACGCTTGTTTTCCCGTCGAGGATTTTGTATGGATTTATATTTCTGACCTTTATTTTCAGCATTATATATATTGATTATTATTGCTGTATTGGGGTGTGATGGGTGGTTCTATGATTGAGAGATAAGCCGGACCTGGGCTTGAGTGCACCTAGAATTAGAGTAGAAAGTAGTGGGCGCGTGCCGGCTTTGCTTGCATTAGTGTCTCATGAAATCTACACTCGGACGAGGTTCTTCTGGTTGGCTTCTTTTTCTACCCTTTGGGTCGAAGGGGTTGTTGGTCAGCTGAATTGTCGACTCCGGGGACCGATCATTTGGAAGTTGGCTAAGTGAGGCCTCTTCAGGATTTGATGATGCCACTCCTTTTGGGAATCGTATCATCAACCCTGAAAGTCTGTGACGCCGACGACCGCATAGGATGCCATACCTTTGTCAGTTACTAGGACATCCACCTGTGAGAGGGTTTGGGGTTATGCAGGTAACTAGACCTTCAGATACCGGTTATTTCTTGATCAGAGATCCTGGGTATTTATGGAGAGTTCTGAGGTCTGTCAGAGACCATTTAGAGATGTGATTTGAGGTCTGTTAGAGACTAGTTGGAGATGGGATTTGAGGTCTGCCAGAGACCAGTTGGAGATATGATGTGAGGTCTGCCAGAGACTATTCGAGGTTATGATTATGGGGTTTATCAGAGACCAGTATTGGAGCTTTGTATGAGGTCTATCTGAGACCAGGGTTTGAGGACTTCTAAAGAGTCTATTTGAGACCTCTTGATATGGTTCAGGCTATTCAGCTACGGCATTTGGTCCCTGTTGCATGTTACTTGCATTGCATTGTTTGCATACCCATTATCATTGCATCCCATTAACGTGTGTCTGTGCTGCAGGTGCATTTGCATATCCTCCGATTCTAGTTCCCAGACTTCTGAGTATTGGTTATGGCTGGTTTGAGGAAAACAGTTGCGTATAAGCTGCCTGCACCTGATATTACTTCTTTGCTTGGTCTGATATCTCTCGCTGATGAGGAGGTTAGGAGAAGCTTCAGAATGAGTCATGGGAGGTTACTGAGATTAGTCTGCAAGCCCACTGCTGATGAGATGAACGGGCTGTACACCTTGATGCAGTTCTACGACCCCGCATTGAGATGTTTTACGTTTGCTGACTTCATTCTAGGGCCCACCATTGAGGAGTATGTGGAGTTTACTGAGCTACCCGTGCAGAACAAGGTTCCCTTTATTCACTCCGCTGCTGAGCCCAAGTTGGAGGACTTAGCCAAAGCCTTGCATATGGACGCTGCAGAACTGTTAGTGACTTCTTGGCTTGGGGTTTCAGGTTTCTCTCTTGATTTCCTGGTTGGCAAAGCTCAGGAGTATGCCAAGAGCGAATGTTGGGTGGTTTTCAATGCTATTTTGGCTCTATGCATTTATGGAATTGTGCTGTTTCCTAACTTGCCCAATTTCGTAGACTTGGACGCTTTCCATCTATTTGCTGCTGGCAATCCAGTGCCAACGTTGATCGGAGACTTCTACCACTCCTTGCACTACAAGAACGAAAACAGAAGGGGAAAGGTTGTTTACTGCTGTGCTCCTTTGTTGAATATGTGGTTCAAGAGTCATCTTCCCATGAAGGGGTCTTTTGTGGAGAGTGCAACCACCGCTAGCTGGTCAGAGCGCCTGATGAGGCTATCTTCCGAAGACGTTGAGTGGTTTGATCGAGACCTGCTAGGGGCTGAGCTTATATTCAGTTGTTCGGGGTACCCTAATGTCCCGCTGATAGGCAGAAAAGGGTGTATCAACTACAACCCATCGCTGTTGATCCGTCAGTTCGGATATGCGCTAAAGAACCCACCCGCAGAGGAGGAAGTACAGGAATCTCTGTACTTCACCGGAGACTTGAAGGGGGAGTTATTGGCCAAGCTGCAGCATGCCTGGACGCGTATTAACCGAAGAGGGAAGCCGTTGTTAGGGAAGAATGACTGTCAGGCCTACGCACCTTACAGAGTTTGGATCCAGGAGAGAGCAAGTCAGTTGCGAATGCCATTTCCAGACGCACCAGTCCTTGTTCCTATTCCGGTAGCAGAGCCAACTACTGTTTCTCGGGAAGCCTACGAGCAAGTTGTGAAAGAAAAAGAAGCCTTGATGAAGATCAACGAAGGGTTAGAGCAAGAGCTAGCCCAGATACGCAGTGAGAAAAACAAGGTCGTGCATGCTTTCCAACAGCAGATTGAGCTAATGAACAGACTAGGGGCTGAGTTGATTGAGGAGAAGAGGAAGCGCGAACGTCTGGGGCAAGAGTTCAGAAGCTCCCACGACATGCTCGAATCCAAAAAGAAAGCGCTCGACGCAGCTCACCGAGAAATCTCTTCTTGCAATAAGACTTGGAATGCCACGCTCACCAACAATAAGAAGAGGGAAGATAAGTTGAAGCAGCAAATCTCCGACCTCGAAGAGCAGTTGAAGTCCAGCATCAAGAAGTGTGAAGAAGAAGTGATGACCCGGTATAGTCTCCAGAACGCACTGAACAAGGCCATCAAAGGCAGGGATGAAGCTGTGTCTCAGAAGCGTAAACTAGAGGATCGCTTCGGAGAAGGGGCATGGGAGGAAACTGCTGAAGACGTGCGACGCATTCTCAAGAAAAGAAACCAACTTGTTGAAGGGCTGCTTGCTCGACCAAGTCATCCGGAGACCAAGAAGTTGCTAGAAGAGTATCAGACTTATGGGAGTGTTTGATCTTTTCATGTAGTAACTTGTATGCTTTATTTGCATAGTGCTGACCATCACCAGGATTGTTGGTTGAGGTCATGCCTTCTTATTGTACTCTCAGTGATATTGTACTCTGGGCTTATTGGTTTCTCTGCAATATATGAGGCTTTCTGTGATTCAACTCCGATCTTTGTATTGCTAGCACTGTCATTGCACCAGCACCTTCACACTAGAATCGGGGAATGAATTTCCCTAATGCACAGACACACGTTGCATTGCATTCATATTCATATTGCATTACAGGTAATCTTTGGATGGTGTCTTATTTCCTGCTCTGTATCAGGTACTTTCCAGGATTGCAGATCAGCACCCGCACCGCTATTCCACTCGCACCAACTGTCGAAGAATCATGGATCAAATGCAGAATGAGATGCAAGATGTGCGCAAGAAGCTAGCTCTCTTTATGCAGACCATGGAAGCTATTGCAAAAGGTCAGGAGAATTTGCAAGCCATGGTGCAGCCTCTGTTGGTCAGAAACGCTGGTCACGGTAACGAGGATCATCAGTCTGTGCGAGTCGATACTGTTCAGGGAGAGGGCACTCCCACGCCAGTGGCTCCACCTGTAGTCAATATACCTGCTGCTAATGTCAACAACACTACCGCTACTGTGAACGGTAACGTCGGAGTTGGGAACGAGACTGTTGTCCATAACGTTGGGCTTGGTGATGTCAATTTGGGTGATAATATGGGAGGCAACGGCTTCGGCAATGCCGGATTCGGGTTCAACGATCAGGGATTCGATAACACTGGGAAATATGGTTTCAATGCTCAAGGCTTTGGGCAAGATGGTTATGGTGTGGCCAATCAGGGTTACGGAGGTTTCGGAAATGGAAACGGCGCTGGGTTAATGGCTTTTGGGCCTGCTGGAGGTGTTCAGGGATACGGCAACAGAGGCCGAGGCCCGGTGATGAATCAGATTAGAGTTGGCCGCAATAATGAATATGATGGGTATGGAGCTGGGAATGGTATGTGGCAAGAAGATCAGCAGGAGGACGCTTTCTCCGGCGGAGGCTTTGAAGGGCCGATGGATAACTCCCAGAAGATCAGAATGCTAGAAGAGCAGATGAGGGGGGTCCTGAACCAAAGTGCTGTGGGCTTGGACATGGCAACAATGGGCCTGGTACCTGGCTTGAGGGTGCCGATCAAATTCAAAGCTCCTACGTTTGATAAGTAT
The DNA here is from genome assembly GCA_963859935.3 of Lathyrus sativus. NCBI lineage: Eukaryota > Viridiplantae > Streptophyta > Magnoliopsida > Fabales > Fabaceae > Lathyrus > Lathyrus sativus. Next base: position 211,626,790 of record OZ012739.1, on the reverse strand, counting down.
AAAGGGGACACCTGTCCGAAAGTGCACGTGCGGGCTTATTACAGAAAGATGTCTGCGTACTCAACTGATGAGAGAATGCTAATGCATTTCTTTCAAGATAGTCTGTCGGGTCCTTCCTTAGAGTGGTACATGGGGTTGGAGCCGACCGATATAAATACATGGAAGCAATTGGCAGAGGCATTTGTAGCTCACTACAAGTATAACAGCGACTTGGCGCCCAATCGGGTCCAATTGACAGGGTTGTCTCAAAAGAAGGGTGAGAGCTTTAAAGAGTACGCGCAAAGGTGGCGCGATATGGCTGCCAGGGTCCGTCCTCCTTTAGAAGACAAGGAAATGAACGACATGTTCATCGGCACGTTCACAGGCATGTTTTATGACAAGTTGTTTCACACATCTTTGGCCAGCTTCTCAGACTTAATTCTGATGGGAGAAAAGATTGAAAACAACATTAAGCAAGGCAGGTTCCAGGCTGAGGAATCAACTGCATCTGGCAGTAATAGGAAGGCTTTTGGGGGGCGCCGTCAGGGCGAGGCAAGCGCAGTATTTAGAGGCCGAGGCAGGGGTCGAAACCAATATCATCAGCCGCAGCAGGTGGCGAGCGTTACTATTCCATATCAACAGCAACCGTTTCAGCAGCAGCCAATGCAACAACAGCAACAGCAGCAGCAGCAGCAGCCACCGCAGGGGGCACAGCAGGCTCAGCGAAGATTCCAGGGCGGTAAACCAAGAAGAGTGTTTGAGAAGCCTCCCTCAACGTATGCTGATTTGTTGCAGACATTGTTGGGTTTGAACCTGGTAGAAAAGAGAACTCTGGCACCGATAACGGGAACTCCTCCGTATGGTTATGATGCAAGCAGACATTGCGAGTTCCACTCTGGGGCTCCGAGCCACGATGTAGAGGGTTGCCATGCTTTTAAGCATGTTGTGCAGGATCTTTTGGACAATAAGGCTATCAATTTCGGAACGGCAGGTCCGAATATAGTGCAGAAGCCCATGCCTAATCATGGGGCAAACGCCATTCTGACTGAGGAAGGGTTGAATCTGATTATGAATGTCGACGATTTAAAAACGCCGCTGAGCAAGATAAAAAGCAGATTGTTGCAAGGGGGTGTTTATCCAGGATGTGACGAGTATTGCTTAGAATGCTGGACCCTAGCTGGGGGGTGTGATGATTTGAAGAAAGGCATCCAGACTTTAATTGGTGGAGGCACATTGCAGTTTGACCGAGCAGCAATTGAAGAGCCTGCAGGGGCAGTAGCAGATGATCAGAATGATGTGGCCACTGTAACGATTCCTCGAAAGACAATCACTATTGCAGCACCGATCCAGCGACCACCGATCACCATAACTAAGGCCGGACCGATCCCGTACGAGAACACAAAAGCAGTCCCATGGTCATATGGGTTGGAGGTGTATTGTGACGGGATAAAGATTGATGTTAATAAGCAGCCAGCCGAGACTGTAGACAACGTTGTTGGTTCAGGAGGTATGACAAGGAGTGGTAGGATCTTTATATCACCTGAAGTGGAGGCCGAAAGACTAGCGAAAGGAAAGGGGAAGATGGTTGAGAATGTCCCAGTGCAAGCAAGCGGCAAAGAAGCGGCATCGAAAGACGTAGAAGAGTTCATGCGCTTGATTCGAAAAAGTGATTATAAGATTGTGGAGCATCTGCAACAGACGCCGTCCAAAATATCCATCTTGTCATTGCTCTTGTGTTCGGAAGCTCACAGAAATGCTTTGTTGAAAGTCCTCGATACTTCCTTCGTACCCCAAGACGTCTCTGTAAATCAGCTGGAAGGAGTGTTGGCACATGTGAATGCAGGCCACAGCTTGGGCTTTACTGACTTTGATTTGACCCCAAAAGGGAGAGATCATAATATGGCGCTGCACATATCTGTCGAGTGTAGAGGATCAGTAATGTCGCATGTATTGGTCGACACCGGATCGTCTTTGAATGTGATGCCCAAGAAAGCGATGATGAAGCTAGATGTCAGAGGAATCCTGTGCACGCCCAGTGACTTGGTAGTCAGAGCGTTTGATGGCACGCGAAGAACAGTCTTTGGATCGATAACATTGCCTCTACAGGTGGGGCCGGAGGTGTTTGCAACGGAATTTTATATCATGGATATACAGCCCGCCTATAGCTGCCTGCTCGGAAGACCCTGGATTCACGGGGCTGGGGCAGTCACGTCTACCCTGCATCAGAAGTTGAAATATATGGTCGGAGACAGCGTAGTCACCGTATGCGGAGAAGAAGACATCCTGGTCAGCCATCTGTCGTCATTTAAATATGTGGAGGTCGACGGAGAGATCCACGAAACACCCTGCCAGGCATTTGAAGGGTTGCGTATCAAGGACAAAGGTACCGGGCCGAGCAAAGTGTCGGAGATAGCCGTCTCGTCGTATAAAGAAGCTCAAGCTCTGGTGGAGGCAGGAGAAGCAAATGGCTGGGGTAAAGTGCTGGATATCCCTGTGAAGATGGACCGGTTCGGGCTAGGGTACCAACTGTCGTCATCAACTCCTGCTGTGGGGGCACCCCGTTTCAGAGGGCCAATAACCATCTCTGCCAGTGGAGTATGTCATGAAACCATCAATGCTGCTTCGGATTCTGAAGAAGGAGATAGTGATTGCGACATGGACGCTTGGATTCAGCCAAGCGTGCCAGGACAAGGATTATGCAATTGGTCTATTCAGGAGATTGTTCCTGTGACTCACAAACAGTAATGCTTTGTTTTCTTAATTGTTGAACAATCCGGTGCCTTACCCGGGGCATCGTGATTTTGCTTAGGGTCGTGCTGTTATGTACATTGCGTTGTTTAATCATTAAATAAAAGGCGTTTTTCATGTACAAATATTGTGATCTCTGTTTTTCCTGTTTTTGTGTTTTACAATAAAATGGCAACGTGGTTATTCGCTTTATACAGATTTTGAAGCACTTAACCATTCCTTTTGCAGGATAATACTTTCAGATGACATCCTTGAACCACCTATGACTCGTCCCGACTTTGAGCACCCGGTATTTCAGGCCGAAGAAGAGGTTGTCGAAGATAGTGACGTTCCTGAAGAACTGTCTTGGTTGGTGAAGCAAGAGGAAAGAGCCATTCTGCCTCACGAAGAGGTCATCGAAATTATCAACTTGGGATCGGAAGGGGTTGAGAAGAATATTCGTATCGGGGCCGCACTGCAGGGCGATATCAAGCGAAGACTGGTTGAAATGCTCCGAGAGTATAGTGATGTATTCGCTTGGTCGTATGAGGATATGCCAGGGCTCGATACAGATATGGTTGTGCACCGTCTGCCACTGAAAGAAGAATGCCCGCCGGTCAAACAAAAGCTCCGCAGAACTCGACCAGATATGGCAGTGAAGATCAAAGAGGAAGTTCAAAAACAGTGGGACGCTGGTTTTCTGGCTGTGACAAAATATCCCTCATGGGTTGCTAACGTCGTACCAGTGCCAAAGAAAGACGGCAAGGTTCGAATGTGCGTGGATTATAGAGATTTGAATAAAGCAAGCCCAAAAGACGATTTTCCACTTCCTCATATCGACGTGCTAGTTGACAATACCGCTCAATACTCCGTATTCTCCTTCATGGATGGCTTTTCAGGCTATAATCAGATTAAAATGGCGCCAGAGGATATGGAGAAGACCACTTTCATAACGCCTTGGGGAACATTTTGCTACAAAGTGATGCCCTTTGGTTTGAAAAATGCTGGGGCAACATATCAGCGTGTTATGACGACTCTTTTCCATGATATGATGCATAAAGAGATCGAAGTTTATGTTGACGATATGATTGCCAAATCCCAGACGGAGGAAGAGCATCTGGTGAATCTGCTGAAGTTATTTAAAAGGCTTAGGAAGTTTAGGCTGAGACTGAACCCTAACAAATGCACCTTCGGGGTGAGATCGGGTAAACTGCTGGGGTTTATCGTAAGCGAACGAGGAATAGAGGTCGATCCTGCTAAGATAAAAGCGATTCAAGAAATGCCGACGCCTAAAACAGAGAAAGAGGTGCGCGGGTTTTTAGGGAGGTTGAACTACATCGCCCGGTTCATATCTCACCTAACGGCCACGTGCGAACCATTATTCAAGCTGCTGAAGAAAGACCAAGCTGTAACGTGGAACGAAAATTGTCAAAAGGCGTTCGATAAAATAAAGCAGTATTTGCAGGAGCCTCCTATTTTGATACCCCCAGTGGCAGGGAGACCCTTGATTATGTATTTGACGGTTCTTGAGGGAAGCATGGGTTGTGTTCTCGGTCAACACGACGAGACAGGAAGAAAAGAGCATGCGATCTACTACTTGAGTAAGAAATTTACAGATTGTGAATCTCGATACTCAATGCTTGAGAAAACTTGTTGCGCGCTAGCCTGGGCCGCCAAGCGTTTGAGGTAATACATGCTGAATCATACAACCATGCTCATCTCGAAGATGGATCCTATCAAATATGTATTCGAAAAGCAGGCGTTGTCAGGAAGAATTGCCCGTTGGCAGATGGTCTTGACTGAATATGACATTCAATATGTCTCGCAAAAGGCTATAAAGGGGAGTGTGCTGTCTGAGTATCTGGCGGAGCAGCCTATTGAAGATTACCAATCAATGAGGTTTGATTTTCCTGACGAGGATATCATGTACCTAAAGATGAAAGATTGTGAAGAGTCGTTGCCAGACGAAGGGCCAGAGTTGGGTTCCAAGTGGAAGATGATATTTGACGGAGCTGTGAATGCTTACGGTAGCGGAATAGGGGCAATCATCACTACGCCACACGGGTCGCACATCCCGTTTACTGCCCGATTGACCTTTGCCGTCACCAATAATGAAGCCGAATACGAAGCTTGTATAATGGGGCTTGAAGAAGCCATTGATTTGCGAATCAAGAATTTAGATGTATACGGAGACTCAGCTCTGGTGGTGAATCAAATAAAAGGGGAATGGGAGACACGTCAGCCCAATTTGATGCATTACATGAATTATGCAAGGAGATTGTTGCCTTTCTTCGACAAGGTTGAATTGCATCACGTACCGCGGGCAGAGAATCAAATGGCTGACGCTCTCGCCACGTTATCTTCCATGTACAAAGTCAACTTCTGGAACGAGGCTCCTAGAATCATTATCTCTCGGCTCGACAGACCAGCTTTCGTATTTGCTATTGATGAAGCATTCGACGATGAACCGTGGTATTTTGATATCCTTAATTTTCTGAAGAATAAAGAGTATCCGGCTGGGGCATCCAGTCAAGATCAGAAGACTCTCAGGAGATTAGCGGGTAATTTCTACTTGAATCCGGACGGCGTCTTATACAGAAGAAACCACGACTTGGTGCTGTTGCGTTGCGTAGATGAAAAAGAGGCAAAGCTGCTCATGGAGGAAATACACGAAGGTACTTTTGGTACGCATGCTGGTGGGCATGCTATGACGAGAAAGCTGCTGCGGGCAGGTTATTTTTGGCTGACTATGGAAACTGATTGTTTCAAGTTTGCGAGGAAGTGCCACAAGTGCCAAATCTATGCTGATAAGATCCATGTGCCTCCGAGTCCTCTGAATGTGATGTCATCGCCATGGCCATTCTCGATGTGGGGAATCGACATGATTGGAAAGATCGAGCCGACAGCTTCTAACGGGCATCGGTTCATCCTAGTAGCAATCGATTACTTCACCAAATGGGTGGAGGCGGCATCATACGCAAATGTAACGAAGCAAGTGGTGGCTAGATTCATCAAGAGAGATATCATTTGCCGATATGGGATCCCCGAGCGGATAATCACGGAAAACGGTTCAAACTTGAATAACAAGATGATGAAGGAGCTCTGTCAGAATTTCAAGATCGAACATCACAACTCCTCCCCTTACCGACCCAAAATGAATGGCGCTGTCGAGGCGACCAATAAGAATATCAAGAAGATCGTTCAAAAAATGGTGGTGACCTATAAGGATTGGCATGAGATGCTACCTTTCGCTTTGCACGGTTATCGTACGACGGTACGCACATCAACCGGGGCAACCCCGTTCTCGTTAGTATACGGAATGGAAGCGGTATTACCATTGGAAGTTGAGATCCCTTCTCTGAGGGTATTGCGAGACGTTCAGCTAGACGAGGCAAAATGGGTGAAAGACAGATTGAACCAATTGAGTTTGATGGATGAGAAAAGGCTAGCTTCTCTAGCATACGGTCGTTTGTACCAGAGCCGAATGAAGAAAGCATATGACAAGAAAATACATCCGCGAAGCTTTCAGACGGGCGACCTTGTGTTGAAAAGGATTCTCCCGCCGCAGGCAGATCACAGGGGCAAGTGGACCCCCAACTACGAAGGGCCATACGTTGTCAGGAAAGTCTTTTTAGGAGGAGCGTTGTTGTTGTCCACCATGGACGGTGAAGACTTTACGTCGCCTGTGAATTCGGACGCAGTTAAAAAATACTTTGCTTAAAATTGACCCGCTGGACAGAAAAAAGAGAGTCCAGGTGTTGTACCCCAAATTTTGACCCCTTAGATCCTCATTATCATTTTTAGAAGCATGATCATGAATTATCTAACCCTAAATCAAGTGCAAGTTTATTATTGTCAAGTTACAAACGAACCAGGGTTCGCACCGACAAATTCAAAGAAACCAAGGAATGATTAGCCAATGATTTGGGCCAATTCAATCATGGAATGAAATCAAAGATAATATCAAAGTCAAATGGGAAGTCAATTTGAAGAAATCGTTTCAGAATCAAGAACAGTGCAGTCAGGAGGCCCCGATTAGGGTTTTTAACTAGTGGAAAGTCAACTGTGGTTTGACTTTGATGTTGGAAAAGGTTTTAATGGTGGGAGTGAGGTCCATGAAGTTAATATAGGCTATTAAAGACTATTCAAGAAGTGTCAAGGTCCCAGGATGTCCAGAATATCAACAGGCGACTCGATCGGCACCGATCGATCGTACGGTTGACCGAAAAGTCAACTCCTCGAATTTTGAGAATTGGAATCCAAGTTGTGAATCAAAGTTGTTCCTTATGTCATAATGGACTTGCATATCAATTTTCATGATCATTGGATCAAAGATGAGAGAGTAATCGAGAAATCGGGAAATTAGGGTTTTGAAAAGGGCTAAACCGTATCTCCTTAACCGCACATCCAATTGAGTTGGTTCTAGTCTCATTTGAAAGCTCTTGACAAGTCCTACAAAAGTCCCATACTAGTCCACAACCAGAAAATGCATACTTTTTGAGATATAAGCAAAAACATTCCTAGAAGGGAAAATAACTTAGAAAATTTCTAAGTTATTTTCACTTTAGAAGCTAAAATCAGCCAACTTCAAGGGGGTTTTTCACCTAGTTTCAAATAGAATCAAGATTTCTGGCCAACATGAAAGTTTTAGTACTATGTGAGGGCTTTCTAAATTGTACAAGAACATCTCAAGGTGAGTTATGAGCTGAGAGATACATGTGTTCAAAGTTGGTATTTTGTCATGCTAGTCCCACATTGACCAATATTGCAAAAGCACCTCTATCACTCAAGTGGGCCAATTCTAACTTGTCAAAATCATACTATCTGATATATTTAACATCTCAAGCAAGTTGAAGCAAAGAAATTGCATGGAGATAGCATAGAATTAAAGATTGGAAGTTCATTGCCTAAGTTGTCATTTTTGACTTTTCCAAGCATGAGGTGGAAAGTGATTCTGCTCCAGCCACTCTACCAAGCACCTAGGCTGCAATTTATCAGTAGAAACATCATTTAAACTTGCCCATTGGGTTAAAGAAGTAGCCAATGATCAGAAAAAGCAGAGCAAGTTGGCAAGTGGTTGAAAATATCAAGTTTGCTTCATGGTTGAGCAAGACTTCATAGCAAGCACCTCAATCACTTTCTCTATAAAAGGAGAGCTTCCTCACCTCATTTCCAACACATCTTATCTGATAGAAACCACAAATAACCTCTGTCATCACAATTCCATCATCTTGCTTCAATTTCTCAAAAATCACAAAGTTCACCAAAACACTCAAAAATGGCCTTGAAGTGAAATCTCTACCACATCAAGTTCTACATGTTCCAGCACCCAAACTATCATCCATACACTTTATAAATAACATATATAAGGTGTACAAACCATTGAACCACCAAAAATCACAAGGAATCAAAAAGTCAACATTGCATTTGGCTTACTTTGACCAAAATCCACCAAAAACACCAAACTGAGTTCCAAACATCTTCTTGAGGTTTTGATCACTCATACACCTCACATATAACATATATCAACTGTCCAAACACTCACCAACCATTAGAAGTTCATATCTTTTCATTTGGCATTTAAAGTGTGTTATTGCTTAAAGTGGAAGAAAACTCAAAAGCCAACAATTGAAGCAAGGAGTCTCTGGTTTTCTCAACATTTCTTGGCTTGCTAAATAGGATCATTAACAGGTAAACAATTTGGAAAAACTAACACCACCATCCTCTTCCTCTCATTTTTCTACCCAAGATCCATATAAAATTTGCCTCGATCCGATGAGCGGTTAGTGAGATACGGTATGAAACGTATTTGGTTTCGATTATGTTTCCATGTCATTATGCATTCAAAGCACATACACACACCAGCTATCGTTTTTTTCACTAGGTAAACAATTTGGAAAAACTAACACCACCATCCTCTTCCTCTCATTTTTCTACCCAAGATCCATATAAAATTTGCCTCAATCCGATAAGCGGTTAGTGAGATACGGTATGAATCGTATTTGTGTTGATTATGTATTTTTGCCCAGCCATGGAACCAAACAAGGCATGTATATTTATGGTTTCCATTTGATTAATGGATGTAACAGCCGCCCCAGCGGTAGAGACTCGCGCGTGTATTAGTCTTGGCATGGGTTCGATCCCTTGTGATAACCCTTGCTGCCACTTTTCCTCATTTTTGTACATAAACTTCAAAAAATCGTAACTCTCTCATATTTTATCGTTTTTCGTCCGTTTTTTTTTCATTGTGTTTGTTTTTATATGTAATTTCATGCCATGTAATTATTTCCCATGTTTGATTATTTTTTCACCATGTTTGATTACGCGCGATCCGCGCGTCAACGGTATTAACCCTATTTGGTTGCAGATGAAAATTAAAAAGGTTCCTCTTGTGTTTTCTCAAGAAAATTGATTGTTATCATGTCTATATATGTTTATCAACATGTTAGAATTTTTACCTCGAATTATTTTTATGTTTATCTCATCTGTCTGTTAACGGTATTCCAGGTGCGAACTGTCGTCACGGTTCTCGTACCAAAACAATTGCTCTGATTGTCATCATTGCTTTCCGTCTTTAATCTTTGTATTGGTTGTCACCATGAATGTTTGAATAATGTTTGTATTTTATTTTATCCCCAAGCGACGAAGCTCGTTAGCTTTCGTCCAGTTGCCGACAATACTGTTCCTCCAAAGGAAGGTCTGTCCACTTGACTGTCAATGTCTTGGACCAAAATCTCTGTTTTCCCTTTGACTTTGTTAAGTCACTCTAACCCTAGTTTAGAAGCCTTTAGACTTTGCTTGAAGTCTAAGAAACCCACCCATACTAGGAGTGTTCTTCAACTAGAACCCTAGGAAAGAGTTCGTCAACTCTGTGTAAGAATCATCATCATGATTTCTTACTTCCCCGTTTACAATTTAGTTTAGGGAGTTTTGTCAAACTCCACACAAACATGGTCATGTTTGTTCCCCCTTGAACCTTGATCGTCATCAAGTGTTCTTTTCCCTGGTGAGGTGAACTACGATTGCTCTGATTCTATCCTAGTCAGGATACGTAGGCAGAAGGTGCGATACCTTTGCGAGCAAACTTAGAAAACCACTTAGGCCTTTATTTTACTTTTATTCCCTCCTTAAACCATAGTGCACGATTCACAAACTTAGCAAGTAATTAAACAAAAGGTTCCTGTAGGGTACTACAGATATTTAGGGTGCTAATACCTTCCTTAGATATAACCAACCCCCGAATCCCCGAATCTCTTAAGCGTTGTCGTTACATCGCGCAAAAGGTTCTTTCTTTCTTTAGACATATCCTTTGGATAAATTAAAGACCGGTTGTAAAAGAAATAAGGTTCAAGTTAATTAATAGCTTGATATCCAATTTTCACCGCAACAGAAATGGCGACTTCACTGGGGATTCTTTGCTTTTGCTTTTATTTTGAGGGTTCAACCTATTTTGTTTAACTAATTGCTATCTGTGAATACTTGTATATATTTGTGCTCTGATGGTTTGGGAAACTTGAAATGGTGAGACGACACTACACCCGTGCTCAAGCGTACTTATGATAGGAAGGTGATATATTCAAGAAGGCTTATAGGGAGTAGATTCCCGACCAAGCTGTCTTGAGAAAATCACCACTCAGTAGAGGCCCTTTTTGAGAGTTAGTATTGTTGATCGAGTATTCGTGAAAACAATGCTACTTTCTGCATAGGTGCCCATGACACTGAGGACCTTTAGATACCTTTTCCCCCACTATGGCTTTATTAGGATGTAGTGCGATGACTATAAGGAAGTAATTCCAAAGTAGTTGATACGCGATACTACACTTGGACGAGACTCTCTTGAGAATATTATCGACCACCAAGTATTTGGGAAATTGATAATATCCGAAAGATGGGTCGAGGACTCCAGGAACTCTTTTAGAACCTTGTTCTGCAGTTATGGAAACCTTAGTACATACCTTTGGGGAGGGTAGACCTTGACTCCTTGCTCATATTTTCCAAACCCGAAACCTTGTCTGTTTACTTGTGTAAATCTGTGAATATGTGATTACCTGTGTTTGTGCATTCATGCATCCATAAACATCATGTCATAAAAGTTTTATAGAACTCAGATTCGTTTATTTATAAAATATCAGGAAAATCATGGACAACGGAAAAAAGAAAACTATAAAGTACACTTACAAAAGCCCTAATATAGATGAGATTGAAAGGTTGAGCACTCTGATCACAGATGTAGAAGGATTCAAGAGCAGGTACGGGAATTTGTTGTCTCTACTGAAAACGAGGAAGAAAATGGATTCGGGACTCCTTTCCACATTACTCCAGTTCTATGATCCACTTTATCACTGCTTCACATTTCCGGATTATCAGTTAGTGCCAACACTTGAAGAGTATTCCTGTCTGATTGGGTTACCCATCCTTGATGCATCTCCTTTTCCCGTCATGGAGAAGGACCCTAAAAAGGAAGAAATTGCTAAAGCCACACGTATCGGGTTGGTAGACATTCAGAAGAACATGGTTACTAAAGGAGGAATCTTTGGGCTGACTGCAAAATTCTTGATTGGGAAGGCTCAGTATTATGCCGATCACTTGAGTATGGATGCTTTTGAGGCTATTATAGCCTTACTTATTTATGGGATCTTTCTTTTTCCGAGCTTTGACAACTTTGTGGATCTCAATGCCATCAAAATATTCTTGAAGAAGAATCCAGTACCTACTCTACTAGCTGATGCTTACCACTCTGTTCATCAAAGAAATCTTCACAAAGGAGGAATGATCGTCTGTTGTGTTCCGTTGTTGTATAAATGGTTCGTTTCTCGTCTACCCAAAGCCCATACTTTTTGGAGCAAAGGATGGTGGTCTGAAAAGATTATGGCTCTTACTCACTCCGATATTGACTGGTACAGCCGTAGTTATGATGGGATCAAAATCATTGATAGTTGTGGAAGCTTCGGGAATATACCTCTCCTTGGTACAAATGGGGGAATCAGCTATAACCCCGTGCTTGCTCGTCGACAACTTGGTTATCCGCTGAAAGACAAACCCAGCAGTGCTCACGTAGAAGGTATTTTCTTCATAGGAGTTTCAGAATTAAAAGATGAAATTCTCAAAGCATGGGGGCATATACACAGGAAAGGAAAAGAGGACTTGGGAAGACCTAACTGCATCTCTTTTGAACCTTATCTCCAATGGGTACGAAAGAGGGCCATTCAGTTGAAAATGCCTTATCCTCCACAAAAGCCTATGGTATTAATAGAAGAACAACCATTGATTTTCATGTCTGAGGAAGAGAAGCTGAAGATCGCTCTGAGGAAGTCACAGCAGACTGAGGTATCCTGGAAGTACAAATATCAGGTGGCTATGGAAGAAAACGAGGAACTCCGCAAACAACTTCAGTCAAAAGAAGAGGAAGCAGTTGCAAGCAAGAAGAGGAAGGCACAGGAAGATGCATTTTATTCCAACCATCAATCAACCCCTTGGAAGGCTATGGTAGACAAACTCATCCTTGAGAAAGCACAGGTAGAAGAAGAGCTCAGAAGAATCAAGAAGAGAGAGGATTTTCTTTGAGAGCATATTAAGTTGTAATATTAGGGCTTTTGTAAGATGTACTGAAATCTTTTTGTAATACCCTTTTTGAAAAATCAATGAAATGAAAGGATATTTTGGTAAAATTGAGTTCCATAAAACTTTTGCATTTAGGGTTGCATTCTTGTTATTTTAAACATTCAAGGAACTAAAAGATTATTTTGCAGATATTATAGGATGGATTCTGGAAAGAAAGAAGAGGTTGTGTTCCGAAGACCGAGACTAGAGAACCTGAAGAAACTGGTAAGTTTGGTAGAAGACCCCGAGGCGTTCAGAGGAAGACATGGGAATATGCTGTCATTACTGGAAGTTCAAGTGTACGAAGAAATGTTATCCGCGCTCGTGAAATTCTATGATTCAACCTATCATTGCTTCACGTTTCCAGATTATCAGTTGCTACCAACCTTGGAGGAGTATTCCGCCCTAATGGGGGTGGGCGTTACCCCCAGTCCCTTTTCTGGAAGGGAGGGGACTCCTAATGAAAGAGCAGTTGCAGAGGCCGCGTATTTGGAATTGGACGAAGTGCGATCTCATATGGGTGCTAAGGGAGGGTTGTACGGAATTGCAGCTATGTTCCTATATGAAAAAGCTCAGAGCTATGCCTTGTCACAAAATACTGAAGCATTTGAAGCCATCCTGGTGTTGCTTATTTACGGACTATTCCTGTTCCCAACTGCTAGTGATTTTGTGGAAGCAGATGCGATCAATCTTTTCTTGATCAAAAATCCTGTACCCACCTTGCTGGCCGACACTTATTTTACCCTCCACCGAAGGAACCGCTATGGGGTTGGACGAATTGAATGTTGCACCGTTCTCCTGCACAAATGGTTTATTTCACACTTGTCAGAAATTCCCGCCATTTGGGATAAGCAAAATGGACTCTCATGGACGGAAAAGTTGTTGTTGCTCAAACACTCAGACATTAAATGGTTTGATCCTATGTATGGAGGAATTTCCATGATCCAAAGCTGTGGAGATTTCCCGAATGTACCGCTCATCAGCGTCAATGGGTGCATCAGCTATAATCTTATTCTGGCCCGTCGACAGTTGGGGCACCCCATGGAAGATGAACCAGATCCAGACTATTTGAGGAAATTTTACTTGGAGGAAAGGAAGAACCCCGCTTATAGGGCTCGAATTGCGTATGCTTGGCGTTATGTCCACACAAGGGGAGTAACTGCCCTATGCCCCCACAATGCTACTGTTTCAGAATCTTACCTATCATGGGTAAGAGAAGCGGCAATGAATATGTTCTATACCCGCTTTGAGCCTGACTCGCCCAAGCCTACCCTCGTAGAAGAGTTGAAGGCCGCCTTGGCAAAAGCTGAGAAAGAAGGGAAAATATGGAGAGATAAGTATTTCAAGGCTATGCAAGAGAAAGAAGAACTTCAAGAATTGGTACGTCAAGGTGGAAGAAAGAATCAGTCTGAAGATGAAGGACCATCCAGCAGAAGAATCTAGAATCTATTGTTGTTGATTTTCGTATTTTGTAGAAGCTTGTATTTTCATTTCCCGTTTGATGTTGTAAACTCTCCAGATATTATCAATGAAGATTTGGATGTTTTTCCTATTTATTGTTATAATATTCGCAAATAAAGCTTTTATTCCCTTGAATGTTTAAAATCTGCATTTTGCATGTCCGCATTTCATAAACATTGCATATACATGTTCCTGAGTCAAGTCTCATCCCTCTGTCTTGTCAACAGAATCACACTGAAACCTCGCCATCAGTACAACACACGAGCCCAAGCTCGCTTAAGGATGGAAGAGCAGAACTTGGATGTAAATAGAATCGACAATGAACTCGGAGAGCTCCGAGGAGGCATGGGACAGATCAAAGAAGCCTTACAAGTCATCCGGGCAATGTTGGACACTCAAGCCACCGTTGTCTCTGAAATCACTGTAGAACCAATCCCGACAGCTGTTACTATTGCCAATGTGCCAACCTATGGGTTACCTCCAGGCTTTGTGCCACCGCCGAGAGTCACTCAACAGACAATTCCCTTGGGAGGTGAGATTCCACAAGTTATTCCCACCTACACTCCAGCTACAGTTCAGGTTCAAGCACGCCCCATCTTTCATAATCCACCACCGGTATACGAAGGACCCGAAGGGTATGAAGAGGAAAATGAATCACATGAGAGGTTGAGGGAGAGTGTTGAAACGATAGGGAGAAAGATCCGAGCAATGGAAGGAAATGATACCTTTGGCACTGACGCCAGAGAAATGTGTTTGGTATCTGGACTAGTAATACCACCAAAGTTCAAAATCCCAAATTTCGATCAGTACTCAGGAGCTACTTGCCCACGAACTCACTTAATCATGTACTATAGAAGAATGGCAGCACATGTCGAATACGACAAGTTAATGATCCATTGCTTCCAAGACAGTCTGAAAGGAGCTCCAGCAAAATGGTATCTAAGTCTAGATCAGTCCAGAATCCACAGTTTTCAAGATTTGGCAGATGCATTCATGAAACATTACAAATATAATATGGATATGGTACCTGACCGAAGGCAGTTGTTGAACATGTCCCAGAAAAGCACAGAGTCATTCAAAGAATACGCTCAGCGGTGGAGAGAAACAGCATCCCAGGTAGAGCCACCCCTAAGTGAGAAGGAACTGACAGACTGGTTTGTTGACACAGTAAGACCAGAATTCTATGAGAAAATGATCAGCAGTGTGTCTGCAAGTTTTTCAGACATTGTAGCCGTGGGAGTAAGGGTAGAATTGGGGATGAAAAGTGGAAAGGTAGCCAGCGGCTCCGGCAGTTCTAACAACAGCAGTATTAAGAAGGTCAGCAGTGGGTTTCACAAGAAGAAAGAAGGTGAGACAAATGCCATAATGGGGAGAAGAATCCGTACCATGAGACCTCCATATCAGCAATATCAACCGCCTCAACAAAGTTTCTTCCATCCAATCCAGCCTAATTATGTTCAACAGTTTCATCAACAAAGACCCATGTACCCGGTACAGTATGCCCCTCAGCAATATGTGGCAGCTGTGACCCCAGCATTCAACCATTCCACTGCAAACTATCAACCAGGGCGACCAGCGCCCATGTATCAGCAAAACCAGCAAGGGTATCAACGAGCGCCCAACGCTCCGCCCTTTCAACAAAATCAGTAGCAGAGGGTACCACAGCCCAGGCAACAATACCAGAACCGGAGGCCAACAACAAAACCTCCATTTCCACAAATACCAATGACGTACACTGAGTTATATCCATCTTTGGTCCAACAGGGGTTGATCACGACAAGACCACTTAATCCAGATACCACATCTCCATATTATAACCCAAATGCTCATTGTGCTTTCCATGAAGGTGCTGCCGGCCATGACTTAGAAGGTTGCTTTGCCTTAAAACATCTGGTAAGAGAGTTGATGGAGAAGAAAATCTTGTCCTTTGATGATGTACCACCTAACGTCAAAAGTAACCCACTGCCAAACCATGGAGGGGTCAATGCCATTGAAAAGTCAGATGAAGAGATAATTAATGATGTGTCAAAAATCAGAACGCCATTGAAGACATTGCATGATAAGCTGACCAAAGCAGGGTTGTTAGGAGATATTCATAACCAATGTGAAAAACGTACCGTTAGTTCCAGTGGATGTAATGGGATACGGGAAGATATACAAAGATTGATAAATGAGGGGATGTTACAAGTATGTGGTAAGGAAAGGAAAGAAGAGGTTTCTGTAATAGAGCCAGTTTTCGACCTATCCAGGAAAAAAGAGAAAGTTCCAGTGTTTAACAGGGGTGCAAGGCCAGTTTTCAACAGAGCTGCTATAGGTCAACCACGACCAATCGTAGTTCAGAAACCAAGACCGTTCCATTATGACAATACAAAAGCTGTTCCGTGGAAATACGATGTGACCGTGGTAGACCAAGAAACGGGAAAGATTGTTCAGACAGATAATCAGAAAGATGTGACCAATATTGCCGGCACTAGCAAGATGACCCGCAGCGGTCGGATCTATCAGCCAAAAGAATCAGTAGCTATTCCAAAAGAAGTTATTCCTGCTGTGGTAATCAAAGAAAAATAAGCTCCGAGCACAGAAGAAGAAAATGATGAATTTTTGAGGATTATCCGAAGAAGTGATTACAAGGTAATAGATCAGCTTCATCAGACGCCATCAAAAATATCAATCTTGTCACTCTTGATAAATTCTCCAGCTCACAGGGAAGCATTACAGAAAGTATTGAGACAAGCACATGTAACTAAGGACATTTCACTTGGGCAGTTTGATTCAGTAGTGGCTAACATCACGGCATGCAATACTTTAAGCTTCAGTGACGCCGAGTTACCCAAAGAAAAACGTGATCACAATCGTGCACTACACATATCCATCAAATGCCAGGAAGATACTTTGGCACGAGTACTGGTCGACACAGGATCCTCGTTAAACGTGTTACCCGCAAGATCACTGGCCAGACTAGCCTATGTCGGGGCAGAGATGAAACCAACCTCATTAATTGTAAAAGCCTTTGATGGTTCGAGGAGAACGGTCATCGGAGAAGTAGAATTACCAATCTTGGTGGGACCCCATGAGTTTAACATTGTATTTCAGGTGATGGACATAAATCCAGCTTATAGCTGCTTACTGGGACGTCCCTGGATCCATGAAGCAGGGGCAGTAACTTCTACCCTACACCAAAGAATGAAGTTTGTGGTAAATGATAAGCTGGTGATTGTTCATGGTGAAGAAGAATTAATGGTCAGTAATCTTTCATCATTCCGGTACATTGAAGCAGAAGAGAATGCACTAGAGACATCATTCCAAGCACTAGAAATAGCAAACGCAGTGATGATAAAGGAGACGGTGGCAAAAAGTAGTCCAACTTTCGCATCTGCTCAAGGCGCCAAAGCTACAATGGAAGAAGGCACTCCCGCAGGATGGGGAGAAGTCATTGAGGTAAAGCCGAAGATGAACCGCCAGGGGTTGGGTTACAAACCAACTCAAAGCGAAAAACCAAGGCATGACAACAGCCGACCAAAGGCTATTCAAGAAATATTTATCAGTGGCGGTTTTCCAATTAACGCCGTGGAAGGAAATCTTGAAAGTGAAGACATAGAAGCACTAGTGTATCATGACGAAGCTACTCTGAACAACTGGGAGGCTATCGAAGTTCCTGTAGTTTTTCCCGAGTTAAAGTAATTTGTTGTTTTTCTTTGTTATTTTTAAAATCTCCATAGTCGTGCCCAAGGCTATAGGAATGTTTTGTAAGGGCCCCATGCTTTCAAAGAAATATCAATGAGAATGGACTATTTTGTTAAAAATCCTCGTGTTGTTTCTTTACCGTCTTTTGCTTTTACTTTGAAAGAAAAATGGCAATACAAAGAAAACCAAAACAATTTTCTCTTTCTCTGTGTGTGTTGCATTTTGTTGATTGTGTGTTTTGATAAAGTAAACCCTTCAAACATGCAGTGATGACCATAACCCCGTTGAATCCTGTGACCATGCATCTCCTCCTGACCTTGATTCACCAATTTACCAAGCTGAAGACGAGGATGAAGACTGTGAAATTCCCGATGAACTGGTAAGACTGGCCCAAAAAGAGGATGCAGAGCTTCAACCCCATAAGGAACAGGTAGAAGTTATCAACCTTGGTACCGAAGAAGATAAAAAAGAAGTCAAAATTGGGACAGCCCTAGGGGCAGAGGTAAAACAGCAGTTAAAGGAACTCTTAAGAGAATATGTAGATGTGTTTGCTTGGTCTTATCAGGATATGCCTGGTTTGGATACAGACATAGTGGTTCACAAGTTACCACTCCGACCTGAATGCCCACCGGTTAAACAAAAACTCAGAAGAACCAGACCCGACATGGCTCTCAAAATCAGAGATGAGGTAAAAAAAGCAAATTGATGCAGGCTTCCTTGCAGTGGCCAAGTATCCAGAATGGGTAGCCAACATTGTTCCTGTACCAAAGAAAGATGGAAAGGTAAGGATGTGTGTGGATTATCGAGATTTAAACAAAGCCAGTCCAAAGGACGACTTCCCTCTACCACATATTGATACTTTGGTAGATAATACAGCTCGGTTTGCAGTGTTTTCCTTTATGGACGGGTTCTCTGGTTACAATCAAATCAAAATGGATCCTGACGACATGGAAAAGACAACCTTCATCACTCCATGGGGCACCTATTGTTATAAGGTTATGCCATTCGGTTTGAGAAACGCAGGCGCAACTTATCAAAGAGCTATGGTGGCTTTGTTCCACGACATGATGCACAAAGAAATAGAAGTATATGTGGATGACATGATCGCCAAGTCTCAAAATGAAGAAGACCATCTAGAACATTTGTTGAAGTTATTCAAAAGACTCCGGAAATATCAGTTGAGGTTGAATCCCGCAAAGTGCACTTTCGGAGTCAGATCAGGAAAATTACTCGGTTTTATTGTCAGCCACAAGGGGATTGAGGTAGATCCAGACAAAGTCCGTGCCATTCAAGACATGCCAGCTCCGCGGACCGAAAATCAGGTTAGAAGTTTCCTTGGAAGGTTGAATTACATATCCAGGTTCATTTCCAATATGACCCCCACCTGTGAACCGATCTTCAAGTTGTTACGAAAGGATCAAACGGTCGTATGGAATTCTGATTGTCAAACAGCGTTCGATAAAATCAAAGGTTATCTCCAAGAACCTCCAATTTTGATACCACCTGTTCCGGGAAAGCCTCTCTTTATGTATTTGACAGTGCTTGAAAACTCAATGGGTTGCGTTCTGGGTCAACAAGACAAATCTGGACGGAAAGAACATGCCATTTATTATCTGAGCAAGAAGTTTACTGATTGCGAAAGCAGATACTCACTCCTAGAAAAGACTTGTTGTGCTTTAGCATGGGCCGCTATGCGTTTGAGGCAGTATATGATTTGTCACACCACTTTATTGATCTCGAAAATGGATCCAATAAAGTACATCTTTGAGAAACCTGCACAAACCGGAAGACTCGCCCGGTGGCATATGTTACTATCAGAATATGATATTCAATATGTGGCTCAGAAATCTATCAAAGGCAGTGTGTTATCAGAATATCTCGCAGATCAACCTGTCGAAGATTATGAACCTCTGAAGTTTGATTTTCCGGATGAAGATATCATGTTAGTAAAAGATTATGAAGAAACAAGTTCTGACAAAGGTCAACAGACAGAGAATTGGTGGAAAATGATGTTTGACGGTTCCTCCAATTATAGCGGACATGGCGTAGGTGCAGTTTTAATAAATCCTGAAGGTGGTTACACTCCGTTTACAGCCAGATTAGACTTTGATTGTACAAACAACATTGCTGAATACGAAGCATGTATCCTTGGTCTCGAAGCAGCCATTGATCTCCAAATCAAAAATCTCGAAGTCAGTGGAGACTCAGCTTTGGTTATCTACCAAGTCACGGGTGAATGGGAGACAAGACATGAAAACCTGATCCCTTACAGAACTTATATCATTGAAATGATCAAGTATTTTGACGAAATCACCTTTAAACATGTTCCAAGAGCAGAGAATCACATCGCCGACGCCTTAGCCATGCTGGCCTCAATGTGGAAAACTAGAGATGTCAACGATGGCACACTTATCAAAATTGAACGCAAGACAGAGCCTGCTTACTGTCAAATGATTGAAGAAGAAACCGATGGCAAGCCCTGGTATCATGATATAAAGAATTATCTGTTGAAGCAAGAATATCCCACAGATGCTACGACACTTGACAAGAAAACACTAAGACGATTAGCATCCAAATTCTTCCTCAGCAATGGTGTACTTTACAAAAGAAATCATGATATGGTCTTACTCAGATGTGTTGACAAAAGAGAAGCGGACTTGTTAATGAAAGATGTTCATGAAGGAATGTTTGGTACTCACGCCAACAGATACGCCATGTCCAGAAAGATCTTGAGAGCTGGTTACTATTGGTTAACTTTAGAAACCGACTGCATTCAGTACGCCAGAAAATGTCACAAATGTCAGATCTACGCGGACAAAATGCATGTGCCTCCAACACTGTTGAATGTATTGTCGTCGCCATGGCCTTTCTCTATGTGGGGGATTGACATGATTGGGGCAATTGAGCCAAAAGCTTCAAATGGACACCATTTCATTCTGGTTGCCATCGACTATTTCACCAAATGGGTTGAAGCTGCATCCTACACCAATGTTACACGTCAAGTGGTGGCTCGTTTCATTAAAAAGGAGATCATCTGTCGCTACGGGATCCCAAGCAGAATTATAACAGACAACGGAACCAATCTGAACAACAAAGTTATGAAAGAATTATGTGATGACTTCAAAATCGAACACCACAACTCTTCCCCTTACCGTCCAAAGATGAATGGAGCTGTGGAAGCTGCAAATAAAAACATCAAGAAGATCTTGCAGAAAATGGTTAAAACCTACAAAGATTGGCATGAAATGTTACCATTTGCCCTGCACGGATACAGAACCTCCGTCCGCACTTCCACAGGGGCAACCCCCTTTTCTCTGGTATATGGAATGGACGCAGTTCTTCCCATCGAGGTCGAAATACCATCCCTCAGAGTTATCATGGAAACCAAGTTAGAAGAGGCAGAATGGATTCAAGAAAGATTTGATCAGCTGAATCTCATCGATGAAAAGCGCATGTCTGCGATGTGTCACGGCCAGTTGTATCAAAAAAGAATCAAGAGGGCGTTCGATAAAAAGGTCCGTATCAGAGAATTCCGCGAAGGAGAACTTGTGCTCAAGAAGATCTTACCAGTTCACAAAGACGCAAGAGGGAAGTGGATGCCTAATTATGATGGCCCCTTTATTATGAAGACAGTATTCTCCGGAGGTTCACTGATCCTTACTACCATGGACGGAGAACAACTTACACACCCGATAAACTCTGACGCAGTTCGGAAATATTACGCCTAAAAAGTACCCGATAAACCGGAAAATCCAAAAGAACGGTTTATGCAAAAGTTAGGGTAGAAAAGAAAAAAGAGAAGGAAAGGAAAAAGAGAAAAGAAATCAAAAAGCTCGCTAAGTTGAAAACCCGAAAGGGCGGCTTAGGCAAAAATGAGCGTCCCGGTGGATTGAAAACCCGAAAGGGCAATCCAGGCAAAAATTAGGGACAAAGGCGTTTCGCTGCATCAGACGAAGGCATCAACACTGCAGATTCAACAAAAATTCATCTCAACAGCTCTCGTCAGAAGCAAGGATCTTGGAGAATTCTAGTCTTTAGGGATAGTTAGGTCACAGGATTCAATGTAACCTTATCCACTTTTGTCATTTTACTTGTAAAAATTTCCATGGAATATTGTCATTGGCAAGATTTCGTCCTTTAAATAAAATCAGCCTTTTGAGCCTCTCTTTCTTGTGCAAATTATCAGTTCCTTATTTTCTTTATTATGCAAAATACCGTTCGTTAATCAACGTTTATTTTTGAAAACATTAAAATCCAGATTTTTGAAAAAAATAATAACTTGGAAATAGTTTACAAAATGTTTTAACTTGTGGAAAAACTCGAGGGAAATCATACATTCCCCGAAACTTCAGGGTAGCAGGAGTCTTGATACACAGTCAGAATTTACATTCCCCAATGAAATGCTAGCAAATTGGGCAACGAAGAGTCCTTTGGCCATGTATGGTTATCAAAGATTGAAGACTATCCCTCAGGATTTCTTGTGATGATATGAAGGTTCCTCCCCCAGCAAAGTATTTTTGGACATCTGTTTGAATTCACCTCAGCAAAATCTACCTACAGGCTTTATTCCCCAGTAGGTCTTCGGGTTTATTTCCCAAGTCTACGTACACCCCTCATCGTGGGATCAGTGTGATTCGTTTGTTCCCCGAGTTAGTGACATCTATTAATCCCCGCAAAGTCTAAGTTGTTACTCACTTTGTTTCCAAGTAAGTCCAGTCGTCACTGGCACTAAATAAAAGTCCAATTGTCATTGGCGCCTCTTGGTTTGGTTGTTACCAACCTTTCCCCGGTAAATCCAGTCATCACTGGTATTGTTCCAATTATTATTGGTATCTTGTTAGTTGTCACTAACTTTCCCCATGAAGTCCAGTCGTCACTGGCACTGCCTAAATCCAATCGTCATTGGTATCTTGAGGTTTTAACCAATTTTTCCTTTTGAAACCCAGTCGTAACTGGTATCATCATCTAGAGTCCAATCGTTACTTGGAAGTCTATTTCAGTTTGGTTATCACCAACCTCCAGCTAGAAGATCTGGTGATCCCTAGCATTTTTGTATAACCAATTGTCATTGGTATTCCCCAGAATAGTCGTCACCATCTTCATTAAAAATCCAGTCGTAACCGGCATTGTTTAAAACCAATCGTTATTGGAACCCTGATTTGGTCGTCACCAATCACCATTAAAAGACCAGTTGTCACTGGCATCGCTTGGAATTCTGGTCGTTACCAATTCCCCAGGAAGTCTATTGATTACCAGCACTGTGTGAACTATTTGCAGAAACTGAGGATGTATCCCTAGTGATCCATGTTCCCAGTCAAGGCTCGGAGATCTAGTCGTCACTAGTATCTTCCATGTGTGATTAGTCTTGTTTCTAGTCCACTCCTGAAGATCCCGCTTGAACTCTTCGCTATAGGAAGTTCCTCATCTGATCATCCCCAGTGAGGTTGTATCCAGTCTTTCGCTTCCCCAATGAATCCTGATTCTCTTTTCCCGATGGAATTAATTTTTCATTTCCCCAGTAGAAGTCTATTCTTCTCCCCGGTGGAGTACCTCTGTTCCAATAAGATTGTCATCTTTATTGGATTTGTCTCTTCCCCATGTGAAGTTTTCCTTCTTACGCTAGCAGTCATGTCTGAACTGTTAATTTAGTTTTTCAGTAACGAGTCCCCAGTGTCGAGTCCTTGTGTTTGTCACTGTTTGTTTACTGTTTCTTTTATCATTATCGTTGCGTCTATGTTGTTTGCATTCAAGCATCATAAAACATCATTTAGAGTGCATGGCATATCATAACTTGTCCTTTAGCATGGCATCGGATCTAAGGGACAAAATTTTTGGTTATCTATATTTAAATACCTTTCACTGCAATTTTCCGAGAATTGTCATCTCTCAGTCATCTCGTGAAGATATTTAAATAGGGGCAACTGTTGTACCCTAAATTTTGACCCCTTAGATCCTCATTATCATTTTTAGAAGCATGATCATGAATTATCTAACCCTAAATCAAGTGCAAGTTTATTATTGTCAAGTTACAGACGAACCAGGGTTCGCACCGACAAATTCAAAGAAACCAAGGAATGATTAGCCAATGATTTGGGCCAATTCAATCATGGAATGAAATCAAAGATAATATCAAAGTCAAATGGGAAGTCAATTTGAAGAAATCGTTTCAGAATCAAGAACAGTGCAGTCAGGAGGCCCCGATTAGGGTTTTTAACTAGTGGAAAGTCAACTGTGGTTTGACTTTGATGTTGGAAAAGGTTTTAATGGTGGGAGTGAGGTCCATGAAGTTAATATAGGCTATTAAAGACTATTCAAGAAGTGTCAAGGTCCCAGGATGTCCAGAATATCAACAGGCGACTCGATCGGCACCGATCGATCGTACGGTTGACCGAAAAGTCAACTCCTCGAATTTTGAGAATTGGAATCCAAGTTGTGAATCAAAGTTGTTCCTTATGTCATAATGGACTTGCATATCAATTTTCATGATCATTGGATCAAAGATGAGAGAGTAATCGAGAAATCGGGAAATTAGGGTTTTGAAAAGGGCTAAACCGTATCTCCTTAACCGCACATCCAATTGAGTTGGTTCTAGTCTCATTTGAAAGCTCTTGACAAGTCCTACAAAAGTCCCATACTAGTCCACAACCAGAAAATGCATACTTTTTGAGATATAAGCAAAAACATTCCTAGAAGGGAAAATAACTTAGAAAATTTCTAAGTTATTTTCACTTTAGAAGCTAAAATCAGCCAACTTCAAGGGGGTTTTTCACCTAGTTTCAAATAGAATCAAGATTTATGGCCAACATGAAAGTTTTAGTACTATGTGAGGGCTTTCTAAATTGTACAAGAACATCTCAAGGTGAGTTATGAGCTGAGAGATACATGTGTTCAAAGTTGGTATTTTGTCATGCTAGTCCCACATTGACCAATATTGCAAAAGCACCTCTATCACTCAAGTGGGCCAATTCTAACTTGTAAAACTCATACTATCTGATATATTTAACATCTCATGCAAGTTGAAGCAAAGAAATTGCATGGAGATAGCATAGAATTAAAGATTGGAAGTTCATTGCCTAAGTTGTCATTTTTGACTTTTCCAAGCATGAGGTGGAAAGTGATTCTGCTCCAGCCACTCTACCAAGCACCTAGGCTGCAATTTATCAGTAGAAACATCATTTAAACTTGCCCATTGGGTTAAAGAAGTAGCCAAGGATCAGAAAAAGCAAAGCAAGTTGGCAAGTGGTTGAAAATATCAAGTTTGCTTCATGGTTAAGCAAGACTTCATAGCAAGGACCTCAATCACTTTCTCTATAAAAGGAGAGCTTCCTCACCTCATTTCCAACACATCTTATCTGATAGAAACCACAAATAACCTCTGTCATCACAATTCCATCATCTTGCTTCAATTTCTCAAAAATCACAAAGTTCACCAAAACACTCAAAAATGGCCTTGAAGTGAAATCTCTACCACATCAAGTTCTACATGTTCCAGCACCCAAACTATCATCCATACACTTTATAAATAACATATATAAGGTGTAAAAACCATTGAACCACCAAAAATCACAAGGAATCAAAAAGTCAACATTGCATTTGGCTTACTTTGACCAAAATCCACCAAAAACACCAAACTGAGTTCCAAACATCTTCTTGAGGTTTTGATCACTCATACACCTCACATATAACATATATCAACTGTCCAAACACTCACCAACCATTAGAAGTTCATATCTTTTCATTTGGCATTTAAAGTGTGTTATTGCTTAAAGTGGAAGAAAACTCAAAAGCCAACAATTGAAGCAAGGAGTCTCTGGTTTTCTCAACATTTCTTGGCTTGCTAAATAGGATCATTAACAGGTAAACAATTTGGAAAAACTAACACCACCATCCTCTTCCTCTCATTTTTCTACCCAAGATCCATATAAAATTTGCCTCGATCCGATGAGCGGTTAGTGAGATACGGTATGAAACGTATTTGGTTTCGATTATGTTTCCATGTCATTATGCATTCAAAGCACATACACACACCAGCTATCGTTTTTTTCACTAGGTAAACAATTTGGAAAAACTAACACCACCATCCTCTTCCTCTCATTTTTCTACCCAAGATCCATATAAAATTTGCCTCGATCCGATAAGCGGTTAGTGAGATACGGTATGAATCGTATTTGTGTTGATTATGTATTTTTGCCCAGCCATGGAACCAAACAAGGCATGTATATTTATGGTTTCCATTTGATTAATGGATGTAACAGCCGCCCCAGCGGTAGAGACTCGCGCGTGTATCAGTCTTGGCATGGGTTCGATCCCTTGTGATAACCCTTGCTGCCACTTTTCCTCATTTTTGTACATAAACTTCAAAAAATCGTAACTCTCTCATATTTTATCGTTTTTCGTCCGTTTTTTTTTTCATTGTGTTTGTTTTTATATGTACTTTCATTCCATGTAATTATTTCCCATGTTTGATTATTTTTTCACCATGTTTGATTACGCGCGATCCGCGCATCAACGGTATTAACCCTATTTGGTTGCAGATGAAAATTAAAAAGGTTCCTCTTGTGTTTTCTCAAGAAAATTGATTGTTATCATGTCTATATATGTTTATCAACATGTTAGAATTTTTACCTCGAATTATTTTTATGTTTATCTCATCTGTCTGTTAACGGTATTCCAGGTGCGAACTGTCGTCACGGTTCTCGTACCAAAACAATTGCTCTGATTGTCATCATTGCTTTCCGTCTTTAATCTTTGTATTGGTTGTCACCATGAATGTTTGAATAATGTTTGTATTTTATTTTATCCCCAAGCGACGAAGCTCGTTAGCTTTCGTCCAGTTGCCGACAATACTGTTCCTCCAAAGGAAGGTCTGTCCACTTGACTGTCAATGTCTTGGACCAAAATCTCTGTTTTCCCTTTGACTTTGTTAAGTCACTCTAACCCTAGTTTATAAGCCTTTAGACTTTGCTTGAAGTCTAAGAAACCCACCCATACTAGGAGTGTTCTTCAACTAGAACCCTAGGAAAGAGTTCGTCAACTCTGTGTAAGAATCATCATCATGATTTCTTACTTCCCCGTTTACAATTTAGTTTAGGGAGTTTTGTCAAACTCCACACAAACATGGTCATGTTTGTTCCCCCTTGAACCTTGATCGTCATCAAGTGTTCTTTTCCCTGGTGAGGTGAACTACGATTGCTCTGATTCTATCCTAGTCAGGATACGTAGGCAGAAGGTGCGATACCTTTGCGAGCAAACTTAGAAAACCACTTAGGCCTTTATTTTACTTTTATTCCCTCCTTAAACCATAGTGCACGATTCACAAACTTAGCAAGTAATTAAACAAAAGGTTCCTGTAGGGTACTACAGATATTTAGGGTGCTAATACCTTCCTTAGATATAACCAACCCCCGAATCCCCGAATCTCTTAAGCGTTGTCGTTACATCGCGCAAAAGGTTCTTTCTTTCTTTAGACCTATCCTTTGGATAAATTAAAGACCGGTTGTAAAATAAATAAGGTTCAAGTTAATTAATAGCTTGATATCCAATTTTCACCGCAACACCAGGCAAAAATGGGGCATCCTGGTGAACCAAAAACAGAATGAAAGGTTCGGGCAAAAATTAGGGATAAAATTGAAAAAATGTACACCCGCGAAGTTGAAAACCTACACTGGGCGGCTTCGGCAAAAAAGGGTATCCCGGTGAACTGAAAACCCGTAAAGGGCGGTTCACGCAAAAGTTAGGGATTTGAAAAGCAAATGACTGCGGTCCGGATTTGATACTGCAGTGAGCATCAGCTCGGGAGAATATACCTGAGGGGTCGATTATCAGATACAACCTCTTCGGAAGTGTGAATACCAGGAAAACATTAGAGTCGGGCGAGTCATAGGAGGATCAGTTTGTGGTGTTCGTCTGCATCCCGTTGCCGACATGTGTACAAATTTAATTTGTCAAAACATTTATGCTTCTTGTGCATACTTGTGTATTTGCTTTGCGTAGCTTCCTCTTTTCAGGAGTTACATCCCGTGTACAAAAAAAATTTTTTCCGCCCATTCAGGGGCCCAATCTATAAAATATGTTATTCAGTACTTGATGCTGGTTCTTTACTGTTTTGTGCATGATAAAACGCCTAAGTTTACTGAAACTAGCAGGTGTATAACATCACTGGCCCTTGCCAACAATTGCTAAAGCTTTGAATTAACTGAAAATAACGTCACTAACCTGAATCGATTTGGTTGTATAGGCTTGTCTTGTCTTGTTTGTGTTGTTGTAGGTTTCATAGCCGTACGAGGAAGATGATCAAAAGATTGCAATAACGAAAGGCTCGACCCCCACGCAGGTCATGCATGTGCTTCCCGAAGAAGGATCGAATTCCCCAGCTAGTCGTGGCTTATTCAAAGGACATGCTCCAGCGAAGTCGTCTATCCTCAGCAGAATTGACAATTCAAAGATTATAGGCTGTATTCAGGCAGTATGGGGTCTCCCGGAAGGATTCCCTATCTCAAGCAGAGTGGTTTAGCCGCAGAAGATTAACATTTATGAGCTGTATTCAGGCAGTTTACTTTTCCCCGCAGGGTCAGTTACTCTCCCCCAGCGGAGTCAGTTGATTTTCCCCAAGAGAATCGTCCCATCCCCAGTGGAGTTCTCTTCTCAGAAAATATTTTCATTCCTCCCAGTGGAACTCGAAGATTAAGACTCTCCCCGGCAGAGTTGGTGGTGCGCCCAGGCATTTATTTTGTCAGAACACCGTGTGATACTGGTTCACTCTCCAGCATAAGTCCAATCATACTAGGCGCAGCTGTTATTCTCCAGCAGAGTTATATTCCCCAGCAGGGTGTTACCTCAACAAGGTGCTTGGTTAAGTTCCCGATTTCCCAGCTGAGTCGACTTCACTCTTCCAGCATTTATTTTGTTGGAATAATTTTGTAGCATCTGGCTATCCCCAGCGGAGTTGGCATTATCTTTAGCGTTTATTTTGCTGAAGCAGCTCCTGTATCTCAGCAGTTCGAGTCTGCATTTGCATTGGCATATAGTATCATCCACTAAATGAAAAAAGTGTAGCATTGCCATGTCGAATGGAGCATTGCATCATTGTCAAACGCATGCATTTTGAAACATAAACTAGGTTGGCTAACCGTTGGTTTCAAGTATTGTTTCTCATGCAGGTAGAGAGAGCTCTTGCTCAAATGAATTATCAAGCATTCAAGATCTCGACGTGAGACATTTAACGAAAGTGTCCGTGTTGGCATTATTCCCCACAGAGTCAGCAGGATAAGTTTCTCTTTGTCCCCAAGCAGAGTTACTTATTTCCCCGCCAGGATTTCGTGTTGAAGTTCCTCTAGTCCGACCAGCGGATTGTTTCCTTCAAAGTTGTTGTTACGTCAGCATTAAAAGGTTTTCAGAGGCTACCGCCGGTTATCAGAACAGGCGTCCGGAAGTTTGGTTTCCAAATATCCCCAGTAGAGTCAGCCTCAAAGCTGCTGTAATGTCAGTGATAAGAAGTTTGCGGACCAATAGAAGGATGAGTCCTAACGTGGACAGTTTTATTGACAGGTTTTTTGTGCTAAGAGAAGTGGGAGTCCTGACGTGGACATTTCCTCAAGTTGACGATATGTGCTAGTCCTAACGTGGACCGATTTGATTTCTCCGTATTGATTGAATGTGCGGTCCTGACGTGGACAAGATTGGTTACTCTTCATGTTGATGTTCTGATGTGGACAATTTATTTCCAGCAAGTGTCTTTCTTCTTAATGGTGAACTACGTGTCCTGACGTGGGCAAAGTTATAGTTTTTCGCGATGACAAGATACGAGAGTCCTGATGTGGACGAATTTATCCGTCTTCGTGTTGTCGGCAGAGTGTGTGTCCTGACGTGGACAGGGTCTTATTTCCCCAGCAAGTCGAAGACGCACAAGTCCTGACGTGGACAGGTTCTATTACTTCAGTAGGTTGAGATATGAGTCCTGACATGGACAAGTCTCACTTCCCCAATGGGCCGAAGGTGCACGAGTCCTGACGTGGACAAGGTTTTACTTCCTCAGTAAGCGAGTCCTGACGTGGACAAATCAAGACGAAACGTGAGTCCTGACGTGGACAGGTCTATTCCTTACGTGGAAAGAGAAGTTGTTTCCTTACGGGGAAAAGTTCAGTCCTGACGTGGACAGATCAAAGTTATTCCTAACGTGGAAAGATTGATTCCTTACGTGGAAAGTTGCATTCCTAACGTGGAAAGAGGTGATTCCTTACGTGGAAAGATTGAGTCCTTACGAGGACATATCAGATTGATTCCTTACGTGGAAAGATAGCATTCCTGACGTGGAAAGATTGATTCCTTACGTGGAAAGATTGAGTCCTTACGTGGACATATCAAGATGGGAGTCCTTACGTGGACAAATCAGAAAGAGTGGTTTCCTTACGTCGAAAGCTGGGATTCCTTACATGGAAAGATTGAGTCCTTACGTGGACATATCAAGTTGGAGTCCTGACGTGGACAGATCGAGGTTATGTTTCCTTATGCGGAAAGATTGGAGTCCTGACGTAGACAAACTAAGATAAGATTGTGTTTCCTTACGTGGAAAGAAAAGAAGTTTGTTTCCTTACGTGGAGGAAGATGGCATTCCTTACGTGGAAAATTGTGCTCCTTATGTGGACAGAGATGCATTCCTTACGTGGAAAAGTGGAGTCCTCACGTGGACAGACCAAGACAATGGATGGTTTCCTTACGTGGAAAGATAGTATTCCTTACGTGGAAAGAGGCTTGTATTCCTGATGTGGAAAGAAAGAGTGTGTTCCTGACGTGGAAGGAGTTTAGTCCTGACGTAGACAGATGCAGAAGAGATGATTCCTTACGTAGACGATGTTATTCCTAACGTGGAATGGTTATTCCTAACGTGGAAGAGTTTATTCCTAACGTGGACGATTTATTTCTGACGAGAAGGCAGACGAGCCATCCCCAGCAAAGTTGTTGAAGTTTTCCGAATTGACGAAGCAGGTGTCCTGACGTGGACAGTGTTCTATCTTTGCAATGATAAAGTCTTTTTCAGGCCGATAAAAATAATCCCCGCACGGGATCAGTTGGTTGCCGTAACAGTCAAATTCAGTCGATGAATGTCGTTACCCAAGCAGAAGTGCAGTTTATTTCTGCGGTTGGCAAATTTCCGGGTTCTTAGTATTCAACCGTCTCGTACCTCGAATGTTTGAAGGTCGTTCGCTCTTCACCCAATCGGGTCCAAGTCGCTTCAATTGGGGCAGCTGTTGCACCCTAAAATTTGCTCAACCTTATTCACTTGGTTTATGTTTCAATATCATTAGCAGTTGCATATAGAGGCATGTACATAGTCTAATCATCTGCATAGCATAGCATAGTAAATCATCCAACAGGGACCAATCATTATTCTCATCCCTAGAGTCCTATCAAGAGGTTATTATCCTAATTCAATCTCATTTAAGTCATCAGAAAAGAATTTGAAAGCTGAGAAGTCAATGGATCAATCAGTTCATCTATCTCCCATCTGAGGGTATCTGGGGATCAACAAGTAAGTTGTGAGCTGTGGGTTGAGCATGGAGAGTATATAGACATCATGGGAGACTTATAAAGTCATTTGGAGAAGGAGACAAGTCATTGGTATAGTCACAGGAGTTGTGAATGAAGACAGTCAACTAGGGTTTCATCTGGGGTCAACTCTAGGTCAACTTTAGGTCAATTGACTGATTGTAAGGCATTAAGGGCTATTGGAGAGATGGGGGGTTCATCATTTGACATGAAGAAGAGGATATGGTGATATGCCAAGAAGAATTCAAGAGAAATCAAGGAGAAGAGGAGTTTCTAAATTAGGGTTTCTATGTAAAATCCCCTAGTTTAGGTCAAATTTCCAAGCAAGATAAGTCAAAATGCAAGCTTCAAATGGATCCTTGGCCAACATGAAACTTGTAGAGGATCTCAAGACCTTTAATTTTAGTGGTGGAAGACATCAAGGAGATTTATAGAACTCAAGTTATGGTCCTTGCAAGTTACAGGTCATCTGAGGTATCTGAAATTTTGTCTGTGAAAATGACTTGACTTACAAGCAATTTTTACCCCTCAAGGAGATTTCAAATGAATTTCTGGTAAACATAAGCATTGTTCCTCATTGTCTTAGCTTTCTATAATGGTATAGTATGCCTTCATATGATTTGTGGAACTCTACTTATGGTCTTGGCAAGCAAAGGGTATTTTGGTCATTTGAGAATTACAAGTCATTTCAAGCCTATGCCCAAAACTCCTACAAGGAAGCTTCAAATGGAAAACTTTACAACATCAAACTTGCTCCAAGTGACATTTTGAGTCTAGAAAAGGGACCATGAGAGATTGGAAAGATTCATAGCACAAGGTTTCAAAATTGTTGGATTTAATGAATAAAAATGACCTAAAAAATGAGATTTTTCATATTTTGGCCAAATGAAGCAAAATTATAGGTCATTTTGAATGGAAAGATCATTTTGAGAACATTGGCTAAAGTAGAATTTTGAGCTTGGTTCACATTTTGGAAGTTATTCATGGTTACTTGTAATGGAAGATACATAAGCCAAGTCCAAAGGAAAAAGTGCAAGGGAAGTTTCTCCAAGCTTCTAGGAGTTTCTAACCTCACCTATATATTGATATGAGTAACTCCATGCCAGGGTTGGTGAATCATTGTGATCAAAACACAAGTTATACACAATTCTTCCATTTTTGCAAAACCTCTCAAACTTCATCAAATCTCTCTCAATTTCCATTTTTCTTGATCTGATCATCATCAACATCATTCATAGATCACAATTCACACAAGAACTTGGTTGAATTGAAGAGAACTCGTGCCATACAACTTCATCATCCAAGGAGCAAGAATTTGGTGATTGCAAGATTCAAGAACTTGGAGCAAGATCTTTTGCATACATAACTCATAATCAAGTTCCCTGATCCATTTCCACTCATTGCAAGCATTGGATCAAGAGAATTCAGCACCTGTTTTCACCATTTACACCAGGTTGGTAATCCACTCGATTTGCTTGATTTAGTTAGAATTATAGAGAATTGTTAGCATAGAACTGTTAGGATAGGTTAGATGATTAATTTTGGTGAGTTTGAGGAAGTTTCATGAAGGTTAACAATGGTGTGCCAAAACTGTTAGAGCTTAGAACATCAAGGATAATGCATGATAATCTTGGATCCATAGCTTAGATTGGTCAGCATAAGGTGTAGATTAGGTTAGGGTAAAAATTAGAAAGAATTCTCATGGTTGATAACAGGTGAAAATGGTGGAACCGAGTTATTGCACCTATCGGGTTTGATTGTTAGTTGAGTTTTAGAGGAAGATAATGGTATGGCTGTGTAGAGGGGAAGAAGTAGATCACTTTTGGTCTTGGAATCGTGTGAATTCATGGAGAGTTGAAGGAGAACAGAATGGTGGAAAGTTCATGCACGATGGTGAAGTTTCAGAAACCCTAGGGTTTCTAAGGTTGAAGACGAAGCGAGAGCCACACGATCCAGGGTTTGACTTGGACTTGGGATGCAATCCAATGGCTGTGGTTTAAACTGAAAAACGGAGGGAGATTCCAAGGGGTGCTACGCACCGTTTCATTAAAACCTTTCTGACTGGGCTCAAATTTCCTTGCTAATCCCACCCCCAAAGGCAGGCCCAAACTAAAATGAACTAAAATTATTGCTAACTGCATCGTTCCAGCTTTTTTTTATTTTTTGTTGTGATTTCTGATTGCATTGGGCCCAGACGCGCTTGCTATGCGCGCCCCCCACTCTGGGCCCATCCTTTCTTTTAACTGATTTTAATTTCTCCCTACACCTCTCATCTCACTTAATTCCCATTATTTTCTTTTAATTCTTTTAATTCTTTGAAAATTCATAAAAAATTGGAAAATGCATGATTTTAATTGGTTCTTTTTGCATATTGTTAATAATTTTGTTAAGAAAAATATCACATAAAATTTTTTAGCATTTCATTTCATTTTATATTTTTGGCATATTTTTCTTTTAAATAGGTGTAAAGAATGGTTTTGTTTGGTGCATAAAATTGTTAATTTTAGTTAGATTAGATGCTTTTACATTTTTAATCCATTCTTTTTAGGTTGTTTAGTTTAGACATCCAACTTGTACATACAATTTAGTTCACATTTTTAGGACTCAATTTTAGGTGTTTAGTTTAGGTGTGAACAACATGAACAAAATTAGGGTTTAAGTGATGACTTAGGTGAATTAGTTCATTTCCCTTAGGACTTAGAGATTGAATACTTTAGATATGGGACTATAGGGACTATGGGTAGTTATTAGATCCCTTAGAAAATATTAGGATTCCCCTACTGCTATTAGTACTATCTGTATTTGTGTGACTGGTGTGGTGTGCCCTCTCTGGGGATTATTGTTTGTCTGTGTGGGTATTGGGATTGCTTGGGGATTGGGAGAGCTGAAGACTTGGGATGATGGAGCCATTGGAGATCCAGAGACTGAAGACCAACTTCCAGAGTTGAAGAGGAGATTCTTGCTAGCAGCTGTTGAGGAGACTAGGGTTTAGGAGCTAGGCAGAGCTCTAGATTAGAAAGCTTGTTTCTCAAACATGGAGTGCCTTGTTTGCATCCATCCTTTCCCTATGATTCAAAGTCTCTTTCAAATATCCACCTCCTTCCTTTGGAAGGATCAGTGAATGTATTTGAAGGATAGAACTTTTGAGGGAAAACTGTCTGTATAATGTTAACAGTTAATGAACCACCCTTGGTAGGTAATTGACTGTCTAACATTCGTTCACTTCATCTTGTTGATTGATGTTCATCCTGAAGATCGAAGACTTGAAGAAAAGCCATTGTAGATGGAAGACTGATAATCAAAGCCCTTGCTTGAAGGCTGTGGAGATGGAGATTGATGCTTGTTGAAGCTTGTAGCTGATTGGAGATGACTTGAAGACTGATGTGGTGCAGAGCTGCTGTGGCTGTTTATTTTTGCTGTATTTCATTTCCGATGTATTGATTGGTTTTCTGGACTGTATTGTTTGCTGTTTACCCTGTTGGGTGGAAAGTGAAGTCTGTTCACTTTTGCCTATTGTTTTCTAGGTTCGAGGTTGAGTTGGACTCCCTTGCCTCGCTTGTATTGCTGCATCCATGCATTTTACCGCTTTACTGTATATATCTGCTATTGTTTCTGTTTCCGTTTATCCCTTAGGATCTCTGTTTCTCTCTGCGCAAGAGAGGAGCATGATAGACTTTAGGTCTTAACCCATGCATGATAACATTAGGTTAGTTTGATTCCCTTCGCAACCGTAGGTTAGAGTTCTGTCTCTTCTTTCTCAAAACAAACAGAAAACACAATAAAATTTCAAACACAATAAAAGACACTTCTTCCATAAAAGAATGTGGACTCATCAAAACGTCATTTTTGTCCGCTTGGACTGCTAATCAGAAAAACCTTTTTCAGAAGGAATAAAAATCAACCAAGACAGACTTGCGTCGTACGTGGCCCGAACTACGTTTGCTATGATCTTCCATGCTGTGTGGAAGTACGTAGGCATAGGATGCGACATCCTAGCGAGCAACCTTCCCCTCCTTTCCCGTAGGTAGGCGAACTACGTTGACTCTGATTTCTCGTTCCAGGCGGGAATACGTAGGCATAAAGTGAGATGCTTTGCCGAGTCATGTTTTCTTTTCTTTTTTACCCTTAACCCTTTAGTTCAGATAGAATAACAATCCATACCCAAAAACAAGCGTGGATCCCGTCGAGTACGACGGACGTGAGGGGTGCTAATACCTTCCCCTTGCGTAACCGACTCCCGAATCCAGGTTTTGGTTGCGATGACCATACCTTTCCCGTCTTTGCGGTAGGTTTACTCTGAGCGTTTCCTTTCCCTCCTGTGGGATAAATAACGCACGGTGGAGACTCTTCTGTTCAGCCGGCGCCGATTTTTGCAGTAGCGACAATATTGATGACGTGTTTCCTCAGCAAGTTTTTCTCTCCGTCTATCCTTAGACGATGTGAGATTTGGATAGGGATTTCTTACCATCTATCCTTAGACGACGTGGGTTTCGGATATGGTTTTTCTCTCCGTCTATCCTTAGACGACGTGGGTTTTGGATATGGTTTTCTTACCGTCTATCCTTAGACGATGTGAGATTTGGATATGGTTTTCTCTCCGTCTATCCTTAGACGACGTGAGTTTGGATATGGTTTTCTCTCCGTCTATCCTTAGATGACGTGAAGTTCGAACATGGTTTTCTTTCCGTTTATTGGAGGAGATGACGTTTTAAAAGGGTTGTCGTGTTGTCAATTCCTATTGACGTCGTGGCTCTTTGAAGAATGTTTGGATTTCCTTGTTGGCAATTCCTATTGACGACATGGCTCTTTGAAGATGGTTTTCTTTCTGTCAATTCTTATTGATGATGGGGCCCTTTGAAGATATTATTTCCATCAATTCTTATGGACGAAAGAATTCTGCAATTCGATAAATGGTTTTGAAGTGTGGTTTTGGTGTCTTTCCGTCTATCCTTAGACGATGTGAGTATTTGGTGCCTTTCCGTCTATCCTTAGACGATGTGAGTATTGATATTTTTTCTGTCTATCCTTAGACAATGTGAACCTTGAGTATTGGTATCTTTCCGTCTATCCTTAGACGATGTGAGTATTGGTTGTTCTTTCCGTCTATCCTTAGACGAGGTGAGTATTGGGTGTCTTTCCGTCTATCCTTGGATGATGTGAGTATTGGTATCTTTCCGTCTATCCTTAGACGATGTGAGTATTGGTTGTTCTTTCTGTCTATCCTTAGACGATAGAAATGTTTTGGTGTCTTTCTGTCTACCTTTAGACGATGTGAGTATTTGGTGTCTTTCCGTCTACCATTAGACGATGTGAGTATTGATTTTTTTTCCTGTCTATCCCTAGACAATGTAAACGTTGGATATTGTTTTTCTTTCCGTCTACTTTTAGACGATGTGAGTATGATGGGTGTCTTTCCATCTATCCTTGGACGATGTGAGTATTGGTATCTTTCCGTCTACCTTTGGACGATGTGAGTATGATTTTCTTCCTGGGATTTCTTTATCAGATGATCAGTCAGCTTAATGCAGTTGCAACTGTCTGTATTCAGTTTTCGGAGACGTTTCCCCAATATGTTTTGCATTTTATTTCTGCGGTTGGAAAATTTCTGGGTTTCTTTGGTATTCAACTGTCTTTTACCTTGATTGTCTGAAATTCGTTCGCTTCTCACCCAGTCAGGTCTAAGTCGTTTGAATAGGGGCAGCTGTTGCACCCCAAAATTTTCCCAACCGGTTTTATTGTTACTCGCTTTTGTTTCATTGCATTTTGCATTTTTTTTGCATATCATGACATTTGTTCTCGAGGCAGGGGATCAAGGTATTCCTGTGGCTCAAGCTCATTTCGGCACAAAGATTGAACAATGAATAGCAAGCACCAGAGGCTCGGGCATTTATTTTGTCCGGCGGTCAGGCGGCTGATTTTATTTTGCAGGAGGACAACAGTTCAGAAAGCAGCACTCAGGCTCATGTCAAGCATTTTTACAAGAACGAGGTTCAGCAGCTTAACAGAGCTCCAAACAGTTGAAACAGGGCAAAGGGATAGATTTCCCTCCAAAAGGCGCCAAAATTCAAAATTTGAAGGTGTTAATCGGTTAACCTATATGGATAATCGATTAACCAAAGGGAAATTAGCCCAAATACGAAATTTTAACAGTGTTAACCGGTTAAC
Source organism: Lathyrus sativus (assembly GCA_963859935.3). Classification (NCBI taxonomy): domain Eukaryota; kingdom Viridiplantae; phylum Streptophyta; class Magnoliopsida; order Fabales; family Fabaceae; genus Lathyrus; species Lathyrus sativus. The sequence goes on along the minus strand of OZ012739.1, from coordinate 211,589,629 downwards.
GCATATGGTTAACCGGTTAACCATAGCAGATTTTGCCTTGTACATGTGTTTGCAAGCCAATTGCACTTGGGGTCCAATTTTGATCACCTTGGAATTCAAATTCTCACTTGGGAAGGATCTAGAACATCTTTAAATTTTAGATTTCCCTCCAAAAACTCATTCCACATTCCAAACCTTGATTTCCAATCCAAATTTCCAAACCTAGCTTTGGATTCCAACCTAATTAGTATTTAAGTGATCCACTCCAAACCAACACATTCTAACCTTCATTTTTCACTCTCACTTCAGATTTGATCTCAAATTCTCTCAAAGCTCTTTTTCATTGGAATTCTTGATTCTTCATTGGAATCAATGAATTCTTGAGTATAAACCTCTATTTACCATCATCATTGGATCAATTTTCATAATCAATTTTCATGCAAATGGAGATCTAATTTTGGAGCTTGAGTTGGAAGTGCTTATTTGGAGTAATTTGGCTTAAAAGTGTTTGATCTTCATTCATACAACAACAATTGGCTTGGATCTTGAAGTTTTCTGGATAATCTTGTTTGGATCTGCTCAAATTCAGTTGATCAACACTTACCGAAGCAAATCTCCGCTTCGAAGGTTGGAATTCTCGATCCAATTTAGTTTTTGAGCTTATCATGTTAATCTTCATATTCGATTGAATTAGTGTTGATTTAATCCATGTGATCTGTGAATCGACTGTGATAATCTGTTTCCATGCTGTTGGATCTCTGTTTTCTGTTGTTAATTTCGTGCTTAATTGATAAGTTGATTTGTTGGAACCTTGGATAAGTTGTTTTTGTGCTAGAAGTGATTCTCTGTTGTTGTTTTTAGCTTCTGGTGCAGTGTTAATCGGTTAACCTATATGGTTAACCGGTTAACCATTTCAAACTTTCAAAAAAATTTCAAACTTTAACAGTGTTAATCGGTTAACGCATATGGTTAACCAATTAACCTGTTCAAAATTCCAGATTTTCTGAACTTTTTAAGGTGTTATCCGATTAACCCTATGGGTTAACCGATTAACACTGTGCCATAATGTTGCTGTTTTGCTTGCTTGTTTGCATATCGATTCACATCGAATCATCGTAAATCAATACGATGCATTAGGAGTGAATTATTCTGGAGTTTTGGTTTCTGTTCTCGATTATTTTAATCGAGACTTCCTTGGCATGTGCTTGCATTTGCATTTCTTTTAATTTTTGCATCTTTATTGTTTGCATCAATTGAAGGTCGAGATGAACTTGTGGTGGTGTCTACCCCACACTAATTTTCCTCCCTTGCTTGTGTACTGCATTTTCTGTTTGCATCCTTATTTTCATACTTGTTTGTGCTTGGTTCCTTCTTCTTTTGTCTTTCTTCCCTTAGGATCTCTAATCTCTTTTGAGATTATGATAGACATTAGGTTCCTAACCATGCATGACAACATTAGGTAGATGTTTCCTTTTTTTATCCTAACCTTAGGTCCACTTTGCATGCTAACACTAGGATTGATCTAGTCCCCCCCCCCTTAGACCTTCCGTGCGTCTTCTCTCTTCTAATCTTCGAACGATTCTAACTCATCTAATAAAGGCGATAAACGTTGCATGCTACGAGCCTTAAGCTACATGGGGAATGATGAGTGAGGGGTCTCCTCTCGCTTATTTAGGGTGTTTAGTATACGTCCCGTTTGGGGGCGATATACGATGCATTCGCCTCCATGTCATAGTCTTTAGTGCAACGTGAATCACAAACAGAATTAATTCACTTCACTAAAAAACACAAAAAAAATTGCAAACCTTTTTCCTTCGGGATTAATCAAACCTTTTTTTTCAGAAAAGAGTGTTGTTAAGCTTCGGTTCTACCGCAAACAGGCTTTATCCCTAACTACTGGAACGGAGGTTTAACCCTACTCGGTTAAAACACTTAATCCACATGGGGTTTCATGTCGTCCTGAACTACGTTTGCTATGATATTTCATACCAGATGAAAGTGCGTAGGCACAAGACGCAATGTCTTGGCGAGCAACCTTCCCCCTTCTCTCCCGTAGTTAGTCGAACTACGTTGACTCTGACTTTCCCATTGCACAAGGGAATACGTAGGCACAGAGTTGCGATGCTCTGCCGAGTCTCTTTTTCTTTTCTTTTTGTCCCGCAAGCCTGTAGCATAGATAGTTAAACACACCTTTAGATAGACAACAAGCGTGGATCCCGTCGAGTACGATGGACGTGAGGGGTGCTAATACCTTCCCCTTGTGTAACCAACTCCCGAATCCAGGACTTGGTTGCGATGACCTTGTCTTACCCTTTTTCGTCAGGTTTTTCCGATCGTTTCCTTTCCCTATCTTTGGGATAAATAACGAAAGGTGGCGACTCTTCTGTTTTCCGTCGGGTGTTTTTCGTAGTTGCGACAACACCATTCCCATATCTGACATATGAAGTCCCAAAGAATTTTGGTTCTCGAAGACTTTCATATTTTCTTTAAGAAGTTTAAACCTCTTATCAGCTTCTGTGGGGAGACCCATATCCAAGTCCCTCATTGAAAACACATCCTTCTGATCATCCTCTTCCCAATGGGGGCCTCCAGCTCCGTGTACAGCGCCCACACTGCCTTCAGCACCAGCTATGTGAATTCCTCCCTGATGACCTCTGCCCGGATGGTTAACTACATTTGGAACACCATTGACTTGAGGAACATTGCCATCGACTGGAGGAGGGATAACAGTAGTCCCTCCATGTAGAACACCATTTCCATCCACCTGTGCTATCAGTGGTTGAACCAAAGTTCTCAATTGCTCCTTCCTATTGGCTACAACTTGCATCATCTCCATAAACTATGCAATTATGTCCCTGACCTCCTGCAGCTCTTGTTATACTTGATCCATAACTCTCCATTGATTCCCTCTTGTAGAATACCTGTGGAAAACTGGATCTCCAATCTTGTTAACTGTTGAAGAAAACTAAGCAGAGATAAGATTGAAAGCTCCAAGAACACCTGCTATGCGAATGAAAATAATGATGCAAAATGAAGACATGTATATGTGGTTCAGGGAGATCTCCCCCTTGATCTAGTTTCACAAATAAATAATAAAACAAGTGAAGTACATGGAAAAATCACAAGCTTCTCTCATATATAAAATGAGAATGAAAGTCAGCATATACAAAACATCAGTAGGAAATACAACTGCATAAAATCTTACGACCCCATCCAACAAACCTGGTGATGGTCAACACACAGGGTAAGAAAGAAGAAATACTATTGGAATATTGTATCAGATAACTTTCTTCAATCACTGTCACTCCTGTGTCGAGTATGAACTTCTTTTAGCAACTCCTTTGTGTTTGGATGTTCAGGTCTTGTAATCAACTCATGTATGAGAAGGTCTCTTCTGCAGATAACCTCCTTCAAGGCTTGAGCATAGTCCTCCCAAGCATCCTCTCGAAAGGCATCTTCAAGTCTTATTTTCTTCAATTTTGCCCTCACCTTGAGCTCCTCCAGTGCTGACAAGGTTTCTTGTAGTTCCTGATCACTTGCATACCTGCGGGATCATTCTGTTGAAACTTCTTCATCTTTAACCTTGATATGTATCTTCAATCTGTCTATGAAGTTCATCCTCCCTTCCCTTGTTAGCAGTTAATGCAGCATTCCATTGATCATTGAACTTAGATATTTCCCAATAAGATTTATCCAATTCTTTCTTCTTATGCTTAAGGATACTATCAGTACTCTTCAACCAACTCCTTTTCCACCTTAGCCAAAGCTTATGTCTTTATCTTTGCTAAGTAAATAGCTTCATTCGTATCACTCTTTAGTTGATTGATTTATTTTTTCATCTCTTCATTTTCTTTACGCAATTCTTCCTTTTCTGCCCATAGTTTATTGTAACTCTGAATGTCAACCGTTGTAGGCTTTTCAATCACCAATGGGTATAAGGGTTCTTCAGCAGGAAATGGCAATAAAATCTTCTCCACCCTCCTATGAATCCAATCGAAGTAAGGGTCATAAGCCCTGCAATCACCTTTGCCCAAGGAAAGTTTTCCCTTTTTATGAACTCTTCCTCATGCTTCTTCTATTCTTGACAGGATATCATAGTCAGCCACGCCTATGAAGTATAGAGATTCCTGCACTTCCTCTTCCTTCGGGGATCCTCTGAAAGTGTATCTGAATTATCTAACAGCAAGAGAAGGGTTGTAATTAATTCCCCCTTTTTCTTCCCATCAGAGGTACATTGGGAAAGCTTCCACAACTAAAGATGATCTCCATACCAAGCAGATCTCGATTAAACCGAACAATATCTTTAGCTTCCAAACCCATAATCCTCTTTGACCATTCCGATGTAACCCTTGTATCGATAAAAGCTCCAACACGAGGAAGATGATCCATGAACTACTTGTGGAAAAGCGGCATACAACAAGAAATAGTCTTCCCTCTCCACTTTTCATTTTTATAGTGCACTGAGTGATATAGGTCTCCGATAAGAGTGGGTACATGATTCTTTGAAACAAAAATACCAAAAGCATCCATATCAATAAAGTTTGGTATGTTGGGGAACAAAACAACTCCATATATGCACAGAGCCAGAACAACGCTGAAAACCACCCACCCAACAACCCTCTTTCGCATATTTATGAGCTTTACCCACCAAGAAAGATAGGGTGAAGCCAGAAGTTCCATTTCTACGAACCACATTATCCACCAAGTCATACTTGCTCAAATAAAGAGCATTGGAAAATTTCTCCAGGTTGGGCTCTTCTTCTGTATGATAGAATGACACTTCATCTCGGACCGAAACCCCCAAAATGAAAGTGAACTCCTCCAAAGTAGGTACTAAGACATAATCAGGAAAGGTGAAGCAGCATAATGGATGGTCATAGAACTGTAGCAAAGCATGGATAGCCCCTTGTTCATAGTTTGTAACTTTGCAGACAAGGCTTAGAATTATCCGATAATCTTTTCTAAAATCTTCAAGAATGCCAGGATCAACCATAGAAATCAGACCAAATAAAGGTCCTAACTTCAATAGTGGAAATTTGTAGGTGATGGTCTTTTTCAACTCAGGCTCCATATTGATAGCAGATCAGATTACTAGAATCAAAGGGAAGATGAGAACCTGAGAACACACATACATGTAAATGTTAACATGCAATATGAATATGTAAATGCAGACATGGATCAAGGTATCAAGAGCTGTTGTACTGCTGACTGGATTAGACCAAATTTTTGCTCCAATAAGAAAACCCATAAACTTTAACAAAAATTCATGGTACCCAAGGTCAAAGGTCTGCTCTGACAAGAAACCCAGAAAACTGGGTTGGTTGAGGGTTAAAGTATCCTGCAAAACCCATCCCTTTCACAGGTAGGTTCTAGTCTTGAAGGGTACGGCATTTATGCAGGTCATCAGTATCACGGACTCTCAGGTCGAGAAACGGTGACACGTTTACCATTTCTGGGTTGGCATCATGGTCAATCAAGGAAGTCTCAGCTGACTTCCCAATGATCAGTCTCTAGAGTCGTTAGCTTTCAGATCCAACACCCCCTCAACTGTTCAAGATGCACAGGGTAAGATGTCTCAAAGAAAACCTCGTATAGATGAAAATTTCATGTAGACTCTTGCGTGCCAAGATGCCACGCAAGTCCATACTACTCTCCACTCTAATCCTATGTGTATACGTAAGCCTGGGTATTGGGCTTATCTCTCACGGGACATCCCACCCAACAGTACAGCAGCAATACAATATGATAACAATGATAAAGTATGGAAAATAAAATGCAAATGCAATGATATACAATAAAAATCATATAACATACTTATACACAAATATAAACACCCAAAAATATGAACAGAGAAGCGCTAGGATTGACTCACGTAGGGAAATTACCTCCCCAACAGAGTCGCCAGTTGGTGGATACTGCGAGAAGGGGCTGGCGGAAACAAACAGAAGAGTCGCCACCGAATGTTATTTATCCCAAAGGGAATGATCGAAGAAAACCTAAAAGAACGGGAAAGAAAAGGTCATCACAACCAAATCTTGGGTTCGAGAGTCAGTTACACAAGGGGAAGGTATGAGCACCCCTCACGTCCGTTGTACTCAACGGGACCCATGCTTGTTGTCTAATCAAAGGGTGACTTATCTAAAGCTATTGCTAAACGGGGGAGAGAAAAGAAAAAGGAGACTCGATAGTACATTTCCGCCCTATGCCTACTTACTCCCTCGTGCAATGGGAAAGTCAGAGTCAACATAGTTCGGAAAACTACAGGTGATTGGGGGAAGGTTGCTCGCCAAGAAATCGTCGTCTTGTACCTACGTATCCTCATCTGGTATGAGAGGTTAGAGAAAACGTAGTTTGGGTAAACTAGACCACTGATTGGTTAAATGTTTTTTATGAGTGACGTTAAATTTCCATTCCAGCAGTTAGGGTTGATGCCTGTTTGCGATAGAACAGAAAAATAACATACTCTTTTTTGAAAAAAATGATTTGAGACAATCCCGAAGGATAAAGAAGTTTGAATTTGGTTCAAGAGTTTTAAAGAAATGAAATGAAGTGGTTTGAGATTCACGTTGCACTAAATACTATGACATAGGAGCGAATGTGTCGCATATCACCCAAAGGGCATACATTAAACACTCTAGACAACCAAGGAGAAACCCCTCACTCATTATTTCCCATGTAGTTAAGGCTCGTGGTGTACAACGTTCATCGTTCTTTATTAAGTTTCTTAGAATTATTTAAGATAAGAATAAAAGACACAGAGAAAGCTCTAAAGGGAAACCAAAAGCCCTAATGTTATCATACAAGTGGTCCTAAAATTGAGATAAAGGGACTATCCTAATTGTTATCATGCAAAGGATTGAAAGCCTAATGGCTCCCCTACTCCCATATTAAATAGAGAGACTAGGAACCATAAGGGATCATATGAGAAAACACAAGTAAACACTATCCAATTCAATCACAAATGGAAACAAAACTCCAGACTAAAACAAGTCTCAAGGCAAAATAAAGAGAAACAGAAGAAAGAGATGGAAGAGAAGAAGCAACAACAAGCAACTTCTCAAGGAAGTTCAACTCAAATGACAAGATAAATACAAAAGTAAGCACACACACAAAGAATACATCAACATCATGTCAAAGTGAAATTAAAAGCATACATGTCAAGCCACACTCAAAGATTAAAGGTTAAAGCAAAGTGGCAAAACAAGGTGCCCAAACACACACAAGTGACTCAATGTCCAACAATAGGCATCATCAATCATCAAACAAAATGGGATAAAGTCAAATGAGATATAAAACAAGGTAGGGTAGTAGTAACCTCATATCATGTTCAATTCAATTCAAAGATTAGAAAATGAGCACAAGAGTGTCAAACACATATCTTATCAAAACACAATCAATGGCCATACAAAACAAACATGTAACAAACACACCTCACAAGAATAAACATGTAAACTCAAGGCATGAATCCAAATGAGCATAAACATGAACATGTATATCAACCCATTATTATTATATGAATCATAAAAAGAAAACTCAAACATCAACTTCAAAACATGCATCAAGACTAGACAAACACAAACTATGATCATCTTCATGTATACAAGAATGGTTCAAGGCATAAACGGTCAAGTAATGCACATCACAACATCAAGGTCATAAGCACACTAAAATGATTCACATCACATTCATTCTTGAGATATCACACAAGTTCAACAAGCATCATGCTCAAAAAGTTGGGAAAACATCACTCAAATCATTCATAACAAGGACAAAGAGTTAATGTAAAGAGAAAGATGAAAAATAATCACACAATGGACATCACATCATGCAAAGAAAACCCTCAAACATGTCATATAAATCACACAAGTTTTCACAAATATCCATTAAGTCACACAAAAAATCAACTCAAGGAATTAGGTCAAAAACAACCAAGGAGCAAGCTCAAAACAACCTCACCTTAAGAATTCAATCACAAATTGAAAAAATTATCAAATGGAAGGGAAACCAAACCTCAAACCAATTTAGTACAGCATTTTATCACATCAACAAATAAATTAAAAACTCATTCAAACACAAGTAGGCAAAGTAGGCTTAAACTAGGTCAAACCTCATGCATGCACAACCTAAAGTCAAGTCACAATTAAGCATCAATTAAAAATAGGAAAGTGACTTAATAAAATCCAAATAAATTCCCAATATTATGTCATGTGTGTTATGAATCAACCAGAAAAACATCAAAACAAGAATAACAAGAGAACCTCATCAAATGCACCAAACAAGGCAAAGCAAGCAACTAGTCGAGCAACAATCAAGGGCCAAGCAAAATCAAATGGAAATCATGCAAAGGGTAGTCATGAAAGCTTTCAACCAGCATGTAAACATTCATCAAATAGATGTCTAAGTGTGTGCAAAAGATTGGGTCAAGAATCAATTGGGAAAGGCAAAAATTGGAGCCATGTCTCAAACTGGGTTAAACACAAACACACAAAATCAAAAGTTCAAAATAAAATATTAAACTAAAATAAAAATGAAAATAAATATATCAAAAATTAAATAAGACATGAAAATATCTAAAAAGTATTTTTGGGGGATTTTAGAACATTCAGAACTATTTAAATAAAATCAAAATAGAAACTAAAAAGAAAATGAATAAAATTAAACAAAACAAAGGGAGAGGGGTGCATTAGTAATAACTGGAAGAACTGGTTTCCAGTTATCGCAAATGGGCTCAATAACCGGGGGTGCGAATATCATAAGGGACTAAGCTCAATCCAACTTCAGAAACAAAAATGAAAAGAAAAAAAAGCCACGCACGTAGGTCACTTATCCATGTCATCACCACGTAGGCTCCACGCAGTGCCCACCTCAGCAAAGTCAGGTACTCAATATAGTAACACATCAGACGCCGGAGCTAGGGCTCTGGTCATCTTCTCCGGTAGACTCCACCGGAGCTGAAACAAAACTTCACCAAATCGAGCAAAATAAGACACTATCTTCAAGGATTTTTCATGCTGATTAAGAATATGACCTCCATTTTCATTTTTAAAAGCTCTAACACCATGAAAGCTTGACATGAACAAAAAACGTGATTTCTACAACTTACTAAAACCAACACAAGATCAATGCAAACATGGCCTACAATGTGTAGGACTTCAGATGCAACCAGTAATGAGCCTATAAAGCTTCTAGAATGAGAGAAACGAGTTGGAGAAAAATACCTAGTGGAGGGTGTCCACTGCACCTTGTTCTTGCTCAAACCATCTTAGAAATCCCTTGTCCAAGATCTTTAGCACCTTTAGGATGATGAATAAGACAAGGAAAGATGAAAACTTGGAGAAAAATGTGAGTTTCAAAATTGGAAATTTGAGAGAGAAAAAGCTTCCTTGGTTATGGCTTTCACACGATGAGGTTGGATGCCCTTTTAATTAGGGTTTAGAGGCTTAAATATGATGGTTGGCACGTGAGAAAAAAGGTTATGATGGTAACACTTGGTGAAAATTTTGAAAAATGAAAAGAAAGTGACACGGGTTATGACACTTGGTGAGGTGTCTTTTGTGTGGTTTTGTTGTGGCCTTGATGTGGTTTAGGTATTCAGAATAAACGAGTGCAAGGAGCAAAGTGTAAGTTTGGAGGTTTTCTTCTTATAGAAAAATGGCTCAAAAATGATACACATGGTACATGACTTGTCTAGCTTAATTGGGAAATGTTTGGTGACAAAGAAAAGAGGTATTGGTGCGTGGGAATTGGAAGCAAGAACATGTTGCCTGTAACACCCTTTTCTACCCCACAATTATTATGCAAAATTACACAGATTTCAGAGTAAAATATTAACTTTCATAAAAAGCCACAAAAGGGCGTACATTTCTCAATGTCTCAAAATAAGTCAATGCTCCGTAACACACGGGTTTTCTCAAAATACATCCATTTGCACAAAGCAGCGGAACTCAAACCATAACTCAAGGTTTTCCTCATAAGGGAAAGTTAGTAAAATAACCCACTGATATAAAATCAACTCAAAGAACCCAACCCGATGTTACATATCAGAGCAAGACCCTCTAAGTTAACCATAAAGGCTAACGACTCTAAAACTTCAAAGTACTCCTCGACGACATCCACGGCTAAACTGGATCATCTGCACATTACTCACGTGGAGGTAACATTCAAACAGGCAGGGTGAGTACAACAATTCATAATCATCAATGTATAACAATTAATGCATAAACATCGTCGTATTCATATTCAACACATTCATATCCTTCAATAGGCCTCGAAGGCCACAACGTCATAATTTATACACAAAGGCTCATAAATGCAAATGCAACATAGACTCAATGCATGTGGTACCAATCATCACAGCGCGATGGACACTGGGCCATCAACCCTCCATAGATCCCCATCAATAGGATCGATTCTACTTGAGAACTGGAGCACATCAAAATACTTCACATCCGCACAGTGGGATTAAAGTCAAAGTAATCGAGGTCCTAAACCGAAGTCTGGATGCACATGAATGCATAATGCACACGTCACAATAATCCTCATAATAACAACATATGGTGCATCATCATTCATCATATTCATCATACGTCATAACTCATCAACATAGTCATCATCATCACATGAATCGTCATATCTCATGTTATCACATAATTCATCATAACAATCATCATCATCACATAAATCATCATATCCCATGTTATCACATAATTCATCATAACAATCATCATCATCACATAAATCATCATATAATCACGTCCAAATCACATATTAGCTCATAGTCATCCTCATGTTAGCCCATCCTATTATCACATATTAATTCATAATGCTACCTTATGTTATCTCATATTAATTCATAATATTATCCCATATCATCTCATATTACATCATAATATTATCCCATATTATCTCATATTACATCATAATATTATCCCATATTATCACATATCACATCATAATATTATCCCATATTATCACATATTAATTCATCAACTTATACCCGCGGTACTCCTCACACTATAGCCTATCAATCACATAATTCCTCAATGTCATACTCATGTTAACTCATCTCCAAAATCTCAGAATCAAACATCAAGGCATCGCTGCACACGATCAATCATTCGCGAACTCTGCTACGTTCGCTGGCGTGCTCGTTAGGCGAGTAGGTAGCAAGTCTTCGCTGGCTTGCTCGCTAGGCGAGTCTGTGGCGAGCCTTCACTGGCTTGCTCGCTAGGAGAACAGAGCGATGACAACAAAAACCTGTTACGACCAGAACTGATTCTTGTCCAAATACTCTTACGATTCACTTACCCAATGCCCCCAAAACATCCCTAAAACATTCCTACGGTCATACGGCGATAATGACACAAACTCTATGGTCTATTAGGCCAATCTGACAACATTTTCACTATCTAAATCACTATTTTTCTGCAATTGCTCTGAGTGCATCAGAGTTACTCACATTGAACATTCTTATTCCTACAGGGTCAAACACATAACGATCCAAGGTTTTGGCCACGAAGGCTTAAGATTTCCCTTTCTCATATCAATATTCAGTGTTACATACCATTACCATAATCTCAGAGTCGTACAATCAATTTCCCTAATTCTCCCCAATCAACCCCAAAATACCTTAAATCATAAACCAACCATAAACACATCTAAAGGCATACATAGAAAATCATGAACAACGATACTCCCCATACCTAAGTCGATTCGCAGCTTTCACGATTAACTTTGGGATCTTATGCCTCCAACCTTTCCTTCAGAGCTCTGGCCACGAAACATTCCACGGTTAACAAATGAATTCTAAATCTCTTCAAAATTCTATTTTTTCAATCTTAGACTTGAGCCACACAATTGGGCTTTTCCCATAATATCCTTACTACTCTAATTGCCCAATTTACCCTTACTCCTCTTATATTTATTTTAATTCATAATAATATTAATAAATCCATATTACATACTATTATTCCAAAATAAATACTCCAAAAATTGTAATTCCTCAATAATTCACAAAGCCACCGAAAACACCAAAATATGAATATTCTCAATTAAAATATTCCGATTAAATTTGAGGTGTTACATTGCTATCTTTGGTTCATGGTGTGCACCAAATGGTAAGATATCATGCCTTAGAAATATGTTCATATGGCTACCTTTAAGACAAAATAACTCCACGAATAAGGCTTCATTTCATGAGCTTTTGTGCTTGAGAAAGAGTTTGGAATATAAGGAACAAGTTCTATGTTGATGGAATGATGAAATAAACCTCACATGATCATGAAAAAGTGGTTAGAAGTTCATGTCTTGAAAACTGTCCAAGATAACTTAGAAAATTCTAAGTTATGAGCTTTTCACATCATTGAAACCTCAACTTTGAAGTTACCTATCTTGCTGAGTTGTGATCCAATGGGGATGATCTAGTAATGAATGGAAAGCTTGAAGAACAAACTTCAACTTTCATGTTGTAGGGAAATCCATTTGAAGTCAAGAACTTGGTGAAATATGTCTTGGAAGTTAGGTTGAAAAACCTGTCTAACCATTTACCATTTTTGACAACTTTGAAACCCTAAGTTGGGAGCATCATAACTTGAGCTCTACACATCCAATGGAGATGATCTAGTACTCAAAAGAAATATCAGAGGATGCTCTACAACTTTCATTTTGTAGGAAAATTCAAATGAAGCTTGTATCACCATGGAAAATAGGCTTGAAAGTAGGCACATGAAATTGAATTTCTATACTTAGAAAAATTTCTAAGTGTAGAAATGTCATAATCTCTTTTTTTCAAACTTTGACTCATCATATCTCTCTAACCATGAATCTTTTGAACATTCTTTCTTCTAAAAACTTGTAGTTCATGATGTCCTCTTCAATTTGATATCTAGTTTTTCCTCATTGGATAAAAATGAGAAAGTTATGGAAGTTGCAAAATGACTAGAATTAGGGTTTTTCACACTTAGAAAAATCTCTATCAAAACCCTAATTCACCCAATCTCCTGATTTTATGCTTCCTATTGATTTTTCTTGTTCCAAACACATGAAATACCTTGAAAACAACTATCATTCCCTTAGTTGACCTTGAGATCCAAGATTTAGGTTCCTTTGAATGACAATTGACTTTTGTTGACCAGATGAAATCCTATGACCAATCCCACTGATTGAGGTTCTTGTGATGGTTTGTGATGGCATATAATCCATATAGGGAACCCCTAGGGTGTGTGTTGAGCTTTAGAATCATGTTTTGTCTAAAGAACTAACCACAAACCTCCCTCGAACCAAAGCCCTAACTAATTATCCATGAGATAGGAGGAGGAGAACAAATGCTTGTGTTCTTGATCCAAGTGGTTGATTAACATGTCTTGATGATGATAAAGGCCTTGAGATTTTCACAAAGTTGATCTTGAAGCCTTGATTGTTGGATAAGATACCTTGATCCCCTAAAATCAATGATATGTATAAATGCCAATGCAAGATGGTGTTAAACATAAGCCAAGCTATAAGAAGAGAAGATGGACAAATTTTGGAGTGTTACATAAAGGTATACAATCACCCATATGCAATAGTATCACTGGCTATTGAAAAGCTAATTTCGAATTAACTAAAAAAATCAATGACAAACTTAAACCAACATCAATAACTTAATCATGAATTTTAATTAAAATTTAATCAACAATTTTAATTAAAAATTAATCACAAGTTATAAATCAACTAATCACAAATTATAAAAAATAATCATGCAAAAACTAATCACCAAATAATAAATAAAAATTGATAAAATCTACTTAAAAAATAAAATAAAAAAATAGGGTAAGAAAAATGTGTGGGCTGGGGCACCCAAGGCCCACCCAAGTCTTATGGCCCATGAGAGAGTTTCAGCATACTCCCCTCATTCTCTCCTCTCGTTCCATTCTAATTCTCTCTTTCTTTCTCACACGTCTTTCCTTTCCTTCTTCCCTCATTCTCGCTACTGTTCCTCTCCACATCTCTGTCTCACCCTTCTTCCTTATTTCAAACAACATCAATAAGTTCATATTAATCTTTCTCATCTCCAACATTCAAACATAACTCAAGATGAAAAAGAAATAATAACGAACAAAAGGAAGGGTACCGTCAGAACCAAAAATTGACGACTTGCGGTGGATGATGGTCTGAACGGTGGCGTGAGGAGATTGAAGCGGTGATCCTTGGGCGATGCCTAGAGGGCGTCAGAGACGTGTGTGCGTCGGATTGCAGATCCACGGCGGCCGAAATGGTGACGCTCACAGGTGGCAGACAGAGTGGTGGTTTTGATCTTTGTTGTTCGTCTTGATGCACTACAGGTACGTGATTACGCATAAATATTTTTCTCTGCTTTCATCTTTTTCGATTCTGATATTGTTGTTGTTGTGTATGGTTGGACTGTAGCTTTGAATTTGGGCGTGTGTTTTGTGAATTTACTGATATGATCTTCTACTCTTTTCTTTCCGTGGACTTTTTCTGTTCTGGTGTGTGTATGTTTTTTGAAACTTTGTGAATATGTATATGTGTGGGAGTTTTTGTTTAAATTTCCTTCGATTGGCTTTGAATCGTGTTGCTCTGCTTTTTCTATTGTGTCTGAATGTGTTAGTTGTCTTGGTATTCCAACCTTTGTGTTAGTTGTCTTGGTTTTGCAGCATCAAGAATCAAGTTTCATGTCGCACTAAAGGCTACGTATGTGTGATTATGGCTTGTACTGATTTGGTAGTCTAACATCCTCTTTTCTTTTCTTGTACGTGATGAGAGCAACTGAGCAAGGTTATCTTGGAGGAGCATCAAGGCTTATCATGAAAGCAATGGCTGTTACCAGAATGCTTAGCTGTGTTATTTCATTTGGCTTGACATGGATGAAGAAGAAAATTTCATAACTTTAATCCTTTAGGCATTGTGGAATCCTTCATGTAAATCTCTTTCAAGACTTGTATTCCTTTAGGTGTAACAACTTCATCCTTTGTACTTTTCACACTAAAAAATTTATTAAATCTTGTATCATTTCTTGTACACTTTGAGTTTTATTTTTATTTTTAAGTGAGGTGAATTATTTGACTTGGTCGAACTTTGAACTCATTTGAAATTGGATGGAATTCATCTTCCTTAAAGAAAAGAATCACCCTTGAATTTTGAGTGGTGAAGAATGACATGAACTTTGGTATATTTTGAATCTTGGAATTCCAACTTGCAAATCTTGTAATGATATCTTGTATTTGAATTTTTCATCTTAGAATGGGTTTAAAATATAAGGCTTGAATCTCGGTATGCTTTGGAACTTGTAATCCCTTGGGTTTGCTTTGTATGAATGGGAACTTCTTCTCTCCATGATCATTCCTTGAATTTTGAAATTGGTTTTGTATGAAACTCTTGAATTTTGTGAACCCAATCATGCTTAGGCTTGAAATTAACATATGCTTGAATTTGTGATCATATCTTGAACCTTGTATTTAAAACCATGAATCCTGAAATCAATGTGAACTTTTATATGAATATGATCATAAGATTTGAACTTCTGATTTATGACGCAAATGGACTTGAATCCCTTGTAACACTTCCTTGGCCGTAGCTTTTCATGGATGGATTGTGGCTTGAAAAATGGTTTAAAACATCTTGAGACAAGACTTGAAAAGTGAATCGCAATAGCTTTCAAAACAAAATCTTAACCACATGGCTTGGCTCAAAAGTAACTTAGAGTCAATAATTTTGCTCAAACTTCTAACGCGTCCAAGACCTCTTGAAACATTATATTGTAACCAAATCTTAAAGTACCATAAACCATGGCCCTATTTCAAAACATAGCTAAGGTCCACCAAGTTCAAATTTGAAATTTTTATACAAGCTTATAACGATATTCTGAACCACTAAAATCATAGCCCGTCCTAACTTTAACAAGATATGGCCACAAAATTCAACCAAATCAACTGAAGGTGAGAAAATACTTAGAAGGGGGGGGGGGGGGGGTTTGAATAATTATAGAGAAAAATATTATGGCAATAAAGACTCAAAGATTTTTATCCTGATTCGTTGAACTCAACTACTCCAGTCCACCCTATCAAGAGTGATTTGCCTTTCTCAACAAGAATTTAATCCACTATTAATCAAACTGATTACAATAGCAAGCACTAAGAACTTGTTCTTAGTCTTCTTAAGAACAACCGATCACTACTGGATCTTCTTAAGGACTTTTACAATCAATATGTAAAACTAAACAAGTGTTTAAATGCTTCTAAGTAAGATATATCACAACTGTGATTTTACACTTAAGTTTAAAAACAATGAAATAAATTAAGCAATGAGAATAAATTGTATGAGAGCTTTCTTTGAATTCTTTCAATATTTCGTCTCTTGAAGAAGAGTGATGGAGTCTTGCTTTTATAGGCACAGAAGTCCAAGTTGTTTTCACGTTGAAGGTTGTGTACTGAAAATGGCTGTAGCCTTTTTGTCTTCACATCACATGACCTTTCCTAGAAGTAGAATGCACAAATAAATCTTTTTTGTCTGTGTTCTTGTGTCTAGCATAAATGAGGAAAGAGTCGTTTGGCCAAACCAACAGACATAACTTTGAATTCTTCTTCAACAAGTTTCTAATACTTCAGCAGATAACATCAGAGCCTTGAATGATCAGAGTCTTTAATGTTCATTAGAGTTTGCTGAATCAGAGCATTGCAGCAAGTGTGCTTTCATCGTGTAATTTCATTAGAGCAGAGTTTTAGGAATCAGATCCTCAGTATTGGCAACGTAGTACTATCAGAGTCTTCTGAAATAAACTAAGCTTGAAACTCTTCATACAAAAGTCTTCAATGCTTCAGATGCTTCTGTAGCTTCTGCTTCAGATGCTTCTGTAGCTTCTTGTTGCACCCCAAAATTTGACCAACATTTATTTACCAAGTTTGTGGTTCATCTCATTCATCATCTGCTTCTCATTGATATGGGTGCAGTAGATCAAGAGGAATGATTACCCAGAAAGAGTTATATGAGCGTTTGAAGCTAGCCAAGAAGGTTATTCAAATGTTCAAAGGTTGATACCTTTGTCAGAGAACTCAAGAGATCCTCAGAGAGATTGGATGAAACCAAGGTTGTGTGTCTCATAACTTGAAAGTTGTGGGAGCTCCTCAGATGATTCTGAGGCTATGAGGATGGACTTGAAGCTTTGAGAAAGCTTATGAGGTGTCTTGAAAGCCATCATGAAGCCTAGAGAGGTCATTGCACAAGAATTCAGAAGATTCAGCCATGAGTGGTGGAATTAGGGTTTGATTGGGTCAACCCTAGGTCAACTGATGATTTGGAGAGGGTTGAGACCTAATCCAAGAGCCATGTGATCATGGAATGATGCATTGAGATGTTATAAGGATAATTCCTAGACCAGCTCATCATGATTGAGGAGTTTGAGAAGTTTTAAGCTAGGGTTTCTAAGGCTTGACAGTGTAAAATCCCCTAGTTTGATCCCTATCTTCAAGGCAGTTTAGCTCAAGATGTGATTGTCATCTCATCTTCCCCACAACATGAATGTTGTAGAGCATCTTTTTAGCTTTCTAGAGAGTACTAGAAGTCCTTGATAGGATTTGTAGAGCTCAAGTTATGGCTTTGACAAGTCAAGGGCATTTTGGTCATTTGGATATTATAGGTCATTTCAAGCATAAGGCCA
This sequence comes from Lathyrus sativus, assembly GCA_963859935.3. Classification (NCBI taxonomy): domain Eukaryota; kingdom Viridiplantae; phylum Streptophyta; class Magnoliopsida; order Fabales; family Fabaceae; genus Lathyrus; species Lathyrus sativus. The sequence goes on along the minus strand of OZ012739.1, from coordinate 211,571,997 downwards.
TATCTCCTATTTCCAAGCTTCAAATGGAAAAATATTCAACATCAAACTTGCTTAGAATGATGTTTTAAGGCTATTAGGGAGGTCATGAGATGTTGAAAAGGCTTGTATCAAAAAGTGATAAAAATGACCTAAAATGGAGGCATAAGTTAAATAAGTTGAAATTGAAAATTGGAAATCCCAAGTTATACATCCAAACCATGTCATATAATAGGTCATTTTGACTCTAAAAGACATTCTAAAAACAATGGTTCAGCCACAATTTTGATTTGAGGCCTAGATCATAGGGCTGCCTTGGAAATGGCTTGCTTGCATCTTAAGGCACCAAAGCAAAACTCAAAGAAACTCAATGAACAAGTTAGTTATGCATTTCAACACATCATACATCTCATATGGGGAGAATTTCAAGTCAGAATCAAAGGTTACAAGAGGCTTGGCATGAGATAGCACATAAGGAGAAGTGAATTCATAATGTCATGACATGAGATTTCCATTTTCTCATGGGAAGGCTCTAGATGGTTCTAGATGATTCTAAACCACTCTATATAACATGTATAACTTGCTCAGATGCAAGGTTGGTGTAAGATTTGAGAGAAGAGAGAGTTGGTCATTTCAATTGCTTCCATTGCAAGTTGAAAGTGAATTCCCTATTCTGAACCATTTCCATTCATTCTTTCCATCTAAACACATTCCATAGATCATAGTGAAGTTGTGCAGATCAATTTGAGAGCAAATCCATGGTGATTTGAGAAGTTGGCAATTGAATTTTCAAGGTAGCAAGTCAGAATCGAATTCTGAGATTCAAGCACTCTCCCTCAAATCTTTTGCAAACAGTAGCAAGATCCTCGTCCAAGGAAGCTTTCTGAAGAACTTCAAGGCTTGAAGTGGAGGTTTTCACCATCTGTTGATCAAGAAATACCAGGTTTGCAAATTCTCCATTACACCATGATTTATGCATCTTTAGGTAGAATTGTTAGGGTAGAAATGTTAGAGACCAATAGGAGATGGATTTTGGAGAGTTAGAGAGCAATTGATGAAGATTGAGTTATGGACACCATTTCTTTGATGATCAAGAACTCGAGCTATGGTGAGTTATAGAATGAACTAGACATCAAGAATCAATCAGTGTGAGTTGGTGATTAATCTAAGGTAGTTAATTGCAAGAATGGTTGAAGTTGATGATTGAGCATATCTTTGATATTGGATCGGGTTTGAGGATTTAGGATGTTTCAATTGATTTTGAGATCATGGTTAGATTCAGCATGAAATTCTGGACAAGATAGGGTTTTAAATTTCTATTTTCCATGAAGAATTGATGAAGTTCGTGTTTGAGGAAGATGAAGCTTGGTGCCCTGCATTTTCATGGCTTCTCCAAGAACCCTAGCCAGAGGTAGAAGATAAACGCGTGGCCATTGGATTATGGGCTGACTCTTGACCAAGACCAAGATCTCACGGTTGAGATTTAATTCCAATTTGAAGAGGGAAACCCTGAGTATGATGAAATGCGGCGTTTCATTAAAAGAACTTTGGGCTGGATTGCTTCTCACACCCCATCTTCGTGGCCCACTTGGTTTTGAACTATATTTCATTGCTTTTCACACCGTTTCATTTTCTATTTTCTTTTCATTTTCTAATTGATTTTCTGATAATGATTGGGCCTAACACGTATGACTATTAACACCCCCATTTTTATCCCATTGATGAAATGAACTGCATCTGGTTACTATCTGCACCCCAGTTTCATATTTTAATTTCATTTTCTTCCATTTTATGTTAAACTTTGAAAAATCATAATAAATGGAAAAATAATAATTTTTAAGTGGGAATTTTTGCTCCCATTTCATATTCATGTCTAGAAAATTATCAAATAAAAATATTTGTATTTCATGCATTTTTATTAATTTTTTGTATATTTTCTCTTTTAATAGCTTTTTTATTTCTTTTATGTTGATACATGAATTTGTAGAACTTTGTTTAGCTAGTTCCCTTAGTATTTTTAGGCCATTCTTTTTAGGAAAGTTAGATTAGGACTTTAGCTCCCCCCTGGATTTATTCCATAATTTTGTGATGAAATTTAGATTAGTTTTGATTAGATGACATTAGGTTGTATAGAATTAGGTTAATCCTTAACATAGGTCCACAATAACACTAGAATTTTGGGTTTCTAGGTCAAGATAGACATTGGGGCATATAAGGGTATTAAGGGTAGGTATGTAGGATCCCCTAGAAATTATATTAGGTTTTAATATAGTAATATACTATTTTTAGATGATTTTTGTAGTTGATGATTGTTTGTGTTGCCCTTGTGGGCTTGTATTTTTGTTTGCTTTGCTTTGTGGGCTTGGAGAGCTTGGTATTGCTTGGAGGAGTACTGAGGAGCATAGTAGGAGCATTGAGGAGCTTGAGAGCTTGATCTTATTTGTTTTGTTGATTGTTTTAGGGTTAGGGATTAGGAAGAGTTTAGACTTAGTTAACTTCTTTCTTAAACATGGATGGTATCTTTCACCTCTATTCCTCCCTATGATTCAAAGTCCTTCCATGGTATTCACCTCTCTCCTTTGGAGGGATAAGTGATTGTACCTAGGAAGTAGAACTTTTGAGGGAACCATTCCTTTGATGTTGAACCCTTATAGGTCACCTTTGGTGGTCAATAAGCAGTTCAACATCCCCAGCTTATCCAGTAAGTGATTTCCTCTGGTTTGAGTATCTTGAGGGATGTTGAGCTTGAGTTTGAAGATGAAGACTTCATTGAAGAGGAGTGTGGAAGAGGATGAATCCTTGAGTATTGCCATTCTAGCTGAAGCTTGAAGCATGTTGATACTTGAAAACCCTTGAAGATTAGGTGAAGCCTGAAGGTGGAATTGATCAAGAAGCTGAAGCTTAAAGGAGAAGATAAGTTGAAACTTATGTTGAAGGGTGGAAACCTGGGAAAGCAAATTGATATTTGTCAAGAGTGATGGAAGTCTGAAGACTGAGTTGCTGTTGGAAGAGCTGAAGCTTGGAGTTGAGAGAGAAGTTGATCTGCTTTCTTCTGTTTTCTTTTACTGTATTGATGTGTTTTGTTTGACTTGTTTGATGCATTAGAATAAGTCCATATCTAGAATAGGTAGAATCTAGGAGCATGATTCCACTAGAGGTTGAGTTGTTCCCTCTGCTTGTATTGTTACTGTGTGGCTTTGCTTGCGGGTATTCGGTAGAGCCCAGCTCCCTTGCCCATGTGGTTTGTTTGCCTGATGGTATTTCATTTCATTTTTTCTTTATGATTGCAGTTTACTGTATTTTGCTTGATAGCATGATGTTTTATATTTCAGTATGATTACTGTTATCCATTCTGGCTTGAGGTTGAGATGAGCTTGTGGAGGCTGAAGCCCCACACACATTTCCTCCCTCACTTGTATTGCATGCATTTTACTGTTGAGCTGATGCTTTGTCTGTTTTGGTGTATCATTGACATGATCCCTTAGGACTCTCATTTCCTTTGATAAGGAATTGATGATAGAACTTTAGGTTGAAACCTATGCATGACAACTTCTAGGAGTTCCCTGTTCAAACCTCAACCATAGGATGAATCCTTGGCATGACAACAGTAGGACTTGATAGTCCCCCTCCTAGTTGGGCCTGTTCTCTTCTCATCTCAAAACAGTTTAAGATACAGTAATCATGAATGATTTCTTTCGTACGTTACGAGCCTTAAGCTATCTTAGAAAGGATTGTGGGAGAGTTTCTTTTCCACAGTCTGGATGTTTAGCATGGTACCCTTTGTGTGACATGCGACGCATTCACTCTCAGGTCATAGTCTCTAGTGCGATTGAAATTGCAAACACGATAAAAAAAACACTTCTTTCGTAAAAGACAGGAAATAAACCGTAGTGTCCCGAACTACGTGAGCTCTGATCTCTCATACCTGTTGAGAGTACGTAGGCACAATACTGATGTATTGGCGAGCTACCTTCCCCATAACCCGTCGTAGGTCGAACTACGTTGACTCTGATTTCTCGTTCTCTGATGAGAATACGTAGGCATAAAGCGCGATGCTTTGCCGAGTCATTTTCTTTTCTGTTTAAGCCAGCCTTGATAGGTAGATAGATAAAACCAACCCGTCCAAGTAATCACAACAAGCGTGGATCCCGTCGAGTACGACGGACGTGAGGGGTGCTAATACCTTCCCCTTGCGTAACCGACTCCCGAACCCAGACAATGGTTGCGACGACCCTGTCTTACCCTTTTTCGCTAGGTTTTTCCGATCGTTTCCTTTCCCGCTCTGAGGGATAAATAACGAAAGGTGGCGACTCTTCTGTTGTGCCGGCACCTTATTTTCGCGCAAGCGACAGCTGGGGACTCTGCTGGGGACTCCAACGGTTCCCTGCGAGAGTCAATCCTAACGCTTGTATGTTTACTTGTTGGGTTGCGTTTATTTATCGCATTTTACTTCTCGCACTTTATTTCCCGCATTTTATTTTCAGTATAATATGATTATCTGTGCTGTTGTGGGAAGGGGCATTCTGATGAGTGAGAAGCCAGACCCAGGCTTGAGTGCACCATAGCATTAGTTGTGGAATTTAGTGGGCGCGTGCTTGCTTTGCAGGCACTAGTGTCTCATGAAATCCACGCTCAGACGAGGTTCACCCGGTTGGCTTCTCTTTCAACCCTTTGGGTTGAGACGGTTGCTGGTTTGGTGGATTGTCGACTCTGGGGACCGATCATTTGTGATTCAGCCGAGTGAGGCCGCTTCATGAGCTGGTGATGCCACACCTTCTGGGTATCGTACCACCCCTCTTGAATGTCTGTGACGCTGATGAACGCATAGGATGCCGAACTTGAGTCAGTTTAGGTCCATACCTGTGAGCAGGGTTGGGTTTATTGCAGGAAACCTTGACCTTCAGACTACCTGGTTTTCTTGACAGTGAATCAGTTTTGTTGATACCGAGGTTTCTCAGTTGCAGATTCGTCTGTTCTTGATAGAGCAGGTTTTGATCAGAGGATCTTATCAGCAGATGTGTATTTGTTCTAGATAGAGCAGAGTTTTCATCATCAGTTGTTTGTTCTTGATAGAGCAGATCTTTGATTGGGGTCTGAAGATCTCATCAGCAGATGTTGTTTGTTCTTGATAGAGCAGATTTTTGATTGGGGTCTGAAGATCTCATCAGCAGCTGTACGTTTGTTCTTGATAGAGCAGGTTTTTGATTGGGGTCTGAAGACCTCATCAGCAGATATTTCTTGGTCCTACATCAGAGGTCCTTATTATCAGACATTTATTCTTGACGGAGCAGAATTATGATCCTATGTATATCAGATGGTGGTTCTTGGCAGATCAGATTTGTGGTCCTACACCGGGGTTCTCTTATTATCAGATGCAGTGGTTGTTCTTGATAGAGCAAGATTATGGTTTTGTTGATACAGAATCTCCACAACACCAGCTACCCGGACCTCTTATTGCATGATTGCATTTTTGCATTTGTTTGCATATTCATTTGCATTTCATTAACGTGTGTCTGTGTTGCAGGTACCATTTTCCCCGATCCAGGATTTATTGCCTCCTATTGTATTGTTATGGGTTCTCTAAGGAAGACCGTGGCTTACAAGTTCCCTGCCCCCGATGTGGTTTAGTTGACTGGTTTGATAGCTCTAGCAGATGATTCTGTGAGGGATGAGTTCAAAAAATCTTACGGCAGGTTGCTCAGTTTGGTTCATAAATCTTCTGTGTTCGAGTTGAATGGGTTGCACGCTCTGCTGCAGTTCTACGACCCTCCGCTGAGATGTTTCACTTTCCAGGATTTTGTCTTCGCTCCCACGCTGGAAGAATATGCTGATTTGCTAGGGGTGCCTATCAAGAGGCAGATGCCTTTTGTTCATATGGATGCTGAGCCTGATCTGGCTGGTCTAGCTCCTTCACTTCATCTGGACGCCTCCGAGTTAGTATTGACTAGTTGGAACAAGGTTCCTGGGTTCTCCTTGCAGTTTCTAGTGGGTAAGGCTCAGCAGTGTGCCAAGGACGGATGTTGGGTCACATTCAATGCCATCCTCGCTCTGTGCATATATGGCATTATTCTGTTCCCTAATATGCCCGATTTTGTAGACTTTGATGCATTTCACATCTTTGCTTCAGGGAATCCAGTCCCTACCTTGATCGGAGATGTCTACCATTCTATCCACTATAAAAACAAGAACAGGAGGGGGAAGAATGTCTCGTGCTGCGTACCCTTGTTGTACAAGTGGCTTGATAGCCATCTGCCCAAGAGGGGTCCTTTTGTCTTGTCTGCAGCCACAGCTGAATGGTCCGAGCGTCTGATGAGTTTATCTGCAGAGGATATTGACTGGTTCGACAGAGATAGGTTGGGTACTGAGGTGATCTTCAGTTGCAGCGGGTTTCCAAATGTGCCTTTGATAGGTAGGAAGGGCTGTATAAACTACAATCCATCGTTGTTGGTCCGCCAGTTCGCATATGCTTTGAGAACTCCGCCGAAGGATGAAGAGGTACAGGAATCTCTGTACCTCACTGGTCTTCTAGAGGGGGATCTGTTGTCCAAGCTTCAGCGCGCGTGGAATGGTATCAGTAAGCAAGGGAAGCCTTTGCTGGGAAAAAGCAACAGTTAAGCCTACCCTCCGTATTTGACTTGGATCAGAGCCAGAGTAGATGCTATAGGGATGTCGTTTCCTCATGCCAAGCCAGAAAGCCCTCCAATGATTGAAGAGCCTACTACTGTGCCCATTTAGCAGCATAATCAGGTGTTGGCTGAGCGGGATGAATTGAAGCGGGCGAATGAAGAACTGGAGAAGGAATTAGCTCAGCTCCGAAGCGAGAGGAACGAAGTCGTTCATTCTTTCAAAAGGCAGACATAATTGGTGAACCAGCTAGGTACAGACCTGACTAAGCAGATAGCCGAGCGTGAGCGCATGGGTCGAGACTTCAAAGATGTCAATGACGTACTGGCTACGAAGAAACAACACTTGGACGAGGCATATCGGAGGATATCCAAGTTCAACCAACACTGAAAGGCTTCCCTGGCCACCAGGAAAGAGCGGGAGGATAAGCTGATACTACAGATCTCCAAGCTGGAAGCCCAGGTGAAGGACAGTGAGCAGAGGTTTGATGAAGAAACCGCCCGCAGATACGCCGCCGAAGGCCAGCTCAACAAAGCTCTCTCTAACCTGAAGGAGCGCAAGCTGACGTTTGAGTCCAAGAAGCGGAAGTTAGAAGATTGCTTCAGTGAAGGAGCATGGGAAGATTCGGTCGAAGGCCTTCAGTATACCATTGTGCAAAGGGAGTTACTCGTCGAGGGGTTGCTCACTCTGCCGGATCATCCAGAGACGAAGGAGTTGTTAGAAGAGTATCGCGCCCGTGGCCGTACTTGACTATTTGTATTCCTTTTGTTTTGATCATTGTTGTATGCTGACCATCACCAGGCTTGTTGGCTGAGGTCACGCTGTTGATTCATCTTGTACTCGCTGATGCTATGTACCGCCTTGATAGGCTTTCTTTATATATGAGATTGTTGTTTCCATGATTGGACCCGAACTTCTTCTTATTATTATCAGCACTGGCACTCAGGCACTAGGATCGGGGGAGATCTCCCTAACACACAGACACACGCATGCATTTGCATGATGAACATTTTGTTGTTTTTCCTAACCCTTCTGTGTTTACCAGGTTTTTCAGGTTTACAGGTTGTCCCAGGTTGTTTCCGGGGGTTCCAGGATTGATCAGAGACTAATTCACCGTTATCCGACTAGAGCTAATCAGACCAGGATCATGGATCAAGTGCAAACAGATGTTCAGGAGCTCCGCGAAAGGATGGATCGCTTCATGGAGCTCATGCAAGTGGTCGCCAACGGCCAGGACCAGCTCAGAACTTTGGTTCAGCCTTTGATCTCCAGGGTTGATAGCAACGGCGTGCTCCACGGTGGGACCGTGCCTACTCCTCCACCAGTTGAAACTCCGCAGAATGGTGTCCCCGTGGCCGGGGGCAACGGCAGTGCTAATGGCAACATGATGGCCAACATCGGACTCAATACGGCGGGCGTCGGTAATGGGAGTCTGGGAGCTAATGTCAATATCGGGCCGGGCAACGGCAATACAGGCGTCGAGAATCTGTTGGTGCCTTAGCCATGGCTTGAGGATCATCAGTATGATGTGTTCTCTCAAAGAGGTGCTGAAGGGGAGCTGAATGCTGAAGCGCGACTCAGATTCAAAGAACTTGAAGATAAAATGAGAGATATCGAGAATCAGAATACTTTGGGCGTTGATATGTCCAAGCTGGGATTAATTGCTGATTTCAAGGTACCTCCTAAGTTCAGGGTACCTGAATTTGAAAAATATAAGGGCACCACTTGCCCTCGTGTCCACCTGAGATCGTACTACAGGAAGATGTCTGCTCATTTCGAAGACGAGAAGTTGCTGATGCACTTCTTCCAAGACAGTCTTTTCGGGCCATCCCTCGAGTGGTACATGGGTCTGGAGCCCACTAGTGTGCGCACATGGAAGGATCTCGCTGAAGCGTTTGTGCACCACTACCAGTACAATAGCGACTTGGCCCTAAACCGAGTCCAGCTGCAGAGCCTGTCACAGAGGAATAATGAAGGATTTAAGGAGTACGCCCAGTGGTGGCGTGAGTTGGCAGCTCGGGTTCAGCCGACGATGGTTGAACGAGAGCTCGTGCAGATGTTTGTAGCCACCCTCCCAGGGGTCTACTATGAAAAGTTAGTCAGCGGTATGTCTGGGACGTTCTCAGCTCTCATTATCATGGGCGAGCACGTCGAGAATGGAATCAAGATCGGGAAAATTCAAGGTGAGTCATCCTCAGCTGGAGGAGGTGGAAAGAAACCTTATGCTGGTAAAAGGCGAGAAGGAGATGCGAGCGCTGTGACCAACGCTCGAAGGAAGGGCAAAGGCCCTCAGCAGCAGGTAGCCAGTATAAATATCCCGGCAGCTCCGCCGCAGCAGCAGTAGCAACCGAATCAACAGGGATATAGAAAGTACCAGAATCGGGCATCTTTGGCAAACCGTCACTTCGAGGCACCGCCCATGTCGTACGCGCAACTCTTGCAGACTTTGCTTCAGCTACAGTTGGTCCAGAAGCGGACGATGGCTCCCTTGACAGGGGCACCTCCACCAGGGTACGACGCCAATGCCACTTGCGATTTTCATTCAGGGGCACCAGGCCACACAATCGAGAACTGCAAAGCCTTCAAGCACAAGGTGCACGACCTGGTAGATGCCAAGATCATCAACTTCTCCGATAATGTGCCCAATGTCACGAAGAATCCTATGCCAAATCATAGGGGAGGCGGAGTGAACGCCATTATCGAAGAAGAGAGTGCAGATCTGTTGACTGATGTCAAAGATCTAAAGACGCCGCTTAGCTTCGTTAAAGCTAAGTTGCTGAAAAGAGGGTTCTTTCCAGGGCGCGGGGAACTATGCATGGACTGTGCCACACATTCTGATGGATGTGAGCAGTTGGTAGAAGGAATTCAAAGTCTGATGACTGAGGGGTTTCTGCAGTTTAGCCGGAGGGCTGAAGGTGGATCAGGAGAGGTAGTGCTGAAGCAGGCCGATGAATTCGCCACCATCACCATCCCTCGTCGGCCAATAACTATTTCTGCGCCCAGGCCGCCTACAATTACTATTACCAAAGCTGGGCCGATACCATTCGAGAGCACTAACACCGTTCCGTGGCATTATGGGGCTGAAGTCTATTGCAACGGACAGAAGTTGGAGTTGGAACCGTATGGGTTGACTGTGGAGAACCTCGCAGGAATCAGTGGCATTACTCGCAGCGGAAGAGTGTTTGCACCACCAGAGGTTGTGGCGGATAAAGCGGTCAGAGCTGATGCGGCCGATAAGGGTAAAAGCAAAGTCGTCGAAGAAGTCCCATGTGGGGTAGGAAAAAACTTGCTTGTCAAAGATGCCGAGGAATTTATGCGGTTGATCAAAAAGAGTGACTACAAGATTGTAGACCATCTCCATCAGACGCCCTCGAAGATTTCCATCTTGAACCTGTTGCTGTGTTCTGAAGCACACCGCAACGCGCTGCTGAAGGTGTTGCACGCTGCCTACGTACCGCAAGAAATATCGGTGAATCAGCTAGAAGAGGTCGTAGCCCATGTGAATGCTGGCAATGGGCTAGGGTTCACGGACTTAGAGCTGACGCCAAAAGGGAGGAATCACAATAGCGCCCTGCACATCTCGATAGAGTGTAGGGGCACAATCATGTCGCACGTGCTGGTGGACACAGGTTCGTCGCTTAATGTTCTTCCGAAGAAGGCGTTAATGAAGTTGGACACTCGTGGAGTGCTCTGCACACCCAGTGATCTGGTTGTGAAGGCGTTCGACGGAACTAAACGCCACGTTTTCGGGGAGGTGACCCTGCCGATCCAAGTCGGTCCGGAAACGTTTGACGCGGTCTTTTATATTATGGACATCATGCCTGCCTACAGTTGTCTCTTGGGTCGGCCGTGGATCCATGCTGCTGGTGCCGTGACCTCCACGTTACACCAAAAGCTCAAATATGCTGTCGGGGGAAGCATAGTAACCGTGTGTGGCGAGGAAGACATAATGGTGAGCCATTTGTCGTCCTTTAAGTATGTGGAAATGGATGGCGAAATCCATGAAATGCTTTGTCAAGCGTTCGAAGCTGTCAAGGTAAAAGAAGTAGCTCCTGTAGTCACAGAAAAGCCAGAGATGAATCTCTCCTCCTTCAAGGAAGCTCGGGCCGTCGTCCAAGCTGGATCTACCCCAGGTTGGGGGCGAATTTTGGAGATACCCAACAAGCAGGACAAGTTTGGGTTAGGATATTCTCCTGGAGCTGAAGCTTCTTCTTCTTCTAGCAGTGCGTTACGAGGTAAAGGGCCGATCCAGTTTACCAGTGGCGGGATGATTTTCAAAAGCGTCAACGCGGTGTCTGAAGACAGCGGAGATAGCGACTGTGACCTCGACTCTTGGATCCAGCCAAGCAAGCCAGGCGAGGGCCTTACCAACTGGTCCGTCAAGGATATCATTCAGATGACAAGCGAAGAGTAATGATTTACTTTTTCCAATCATTGTACAACCCTATGTCCTACCCGGGGCATAGTGGTTTATTGTCAGGGCCTTGTTGGATTATGTACATGTATTTTGTTAATAAATCAAAGGTGTTTTCTTCGTATTCAAATATTGTGATCTTTGTTATCCCTGTTTTATATTTGTTTTGAAAAACAATAAAATGGCAATGGGGTTTGTGCTAACCTGCACATCCTTGTTTTAAACTTAACCCTTGTTATTGCAGGATCCACATAACAGATGACATCGACTCTGGACCTTCTACGACTCACTTCGACTTCGATTGCCCAATCTATCAAGCCGAAGAAGAGATTGATGAAGACGAAGACCTTCTTGAAGAGTTGGCCCGCTTGTTGAAACAAGAGGAAAAAGTTATTCTGCCTCATGAGGAGGAGATTGAGATCGTGAATCTGGGTTCTGAAGAGCTCGTCAGAAATGTCAGGATAGGGGCCGCATTGCAGAGTGACGTCAAGCAGAGATTGGTCGAGATGCTAAGAGAGTATAGTGACGTCTTTGCTTGGTCATACGAAGATATGCCCGGACTTGACACGGACATCGTGGTCCACCACTTGCCGCTGCGAGAAGATTGCCCTCCCGTTAAGCAGAAGCTTAGGAGGACGAGACCAGATATGGCCGTTAAGATCAAAGAAGAAGTGCAGAAGCAGCTTGATGCTGGCTTCTTAGCGGTCACCACTTACCCTCCGTGGATCGCCAACATAGTGCCTGTACCGAAGAAGGACGGTAAGGTACGAATGTGCGTCGATTATCAGGATTTGAATAGGGCGAGACCTAAAGATGATTTCCCGTTGCCTCATATCGATGTGTTGGTCGACAACACAGCCCAGTTCTCCGTGTTTTCGTTCATGGATGGCTTCTCCGGCTACAATCAGATCAAGATGGCGCCAGAGGACATGGAGAAAACGACGTTTATCACTCCCTGGGGAACATTTTGCTATAAGGTAATGCCCTTCGGTCTGAAGAACGCAGGGACCACTTACCAACGAGCAATGGTAACTTTGTTTCATGACATGATTCATCATGAGATTGAAGTCTATGTTGATGACATAATTGCGAAGTCCCAAACGGAGGAAGAGCATCTGGTCAACTTATTGAAGCTTTTTGAGAGGCTTAGGAAGTTCAGGTTGAGGCTGAATCCTAACAAATGTACTTTCGGAGTACGGTCCGGAAAGTTACTGGGGTTTATTGTGAGTGAAAGAGGCATCGAGGTAGATCCTGCGAAAATAAAAGCAATTCAAGAAATGCCAGCGCCAAAACCAGAAAAAGAAGTTTGTGGTTTCTTGGGCAGAATAAACTACATTGCAAGGTTTATTTCTCAGCTCACGACCACGTGTGAACCGATGTTCAAGCTTTTAAAGAAAGATCAGGCGATTATCTGGAATGAAGATTGCCAGAAGGCATTCGACAAGATAAAGCAGTATCTTCAAGAACCTCCAATCTTGATACCCCCAGTGGCTGGACGGCCTTTAATCATGTACTTGACAGTTCTTGAGAATAGTATGAGGTGTGTTCTCGGTCAGCACGACGAGACGGGCAGAAAGGAGCATGCCATTTACTACTTGAGTAAAAAGTTCACGGACTGTGAATCTCGCTACTCGATGCTGGAGAAGACGTGTTGTGCACTAGCCTGGGCTGCCAAACGTCTACGACAGTACATGCTCAATCACACCACCATGCTAATTTCGAAGATGGATCCGATCAAGTACGTCTTCGAGAAGCAGGCTCTTTCGGGCAGGATTTCCAGATGGCAAATGGTGTTAACGAAATACGATATTCAGTACGTGTCCCAGAAGGCCATCAAGGGAAGCGTATTGTCTGATTACCTTGCCGAACAGCCGATCGAGGATTACTAGCCGATGAAATTTGAATTCCCTGACGAGGATATTATGTTTCTCAAAGCGAAGGATTGCGATGAGCCGTTGCCCGACGAGGGGCCAGATAGGAAATCCCAGTGGAAATTGATATTCGATGGGGCGGTCAATTCCTATGGAAGTGGCATAGGGGCGATCATCACGACTCCCCACGAATCCCACATCCAGTTTACTGCGAGACTGAAGTTTCCAGTCACCAATAATGAGGTGGAGTACGAAGCATGCATCATGGGTCTAGAAGAGGCAATTGATTTGAGAATCAAGAATCTAGACGTATATGGTGACTCAGCGCTTGTGATCAACCAAATTAAAGGGGAGTGGGAGACTCGTCAATCGAATTTGGTGTCGTACATGAATTATGCCAGAAGGCTACTTCCGTTCTTTGATCGAGTGGAACTCCATCATGTGCCCAGAGCGGAGAATCAAATGGCTGATGCCTTAGCCACGTTGGCTTCAATGTATAAAGTCAATTTTTGGAATGAGACTCCAAGAATTGTACTATCCCGTCTTGATAGACCTGCATTTGTCTTTGCAATCGAGGAAGCCACCGACGGCAAGCCATGGTTCCATGACATCCAAACTTTCCTTATGACTAAGGAGTATCCTGCGGGTGCGTCAACCCAGGATAAGAAGACTCTGAGGAAGCTGTCTGGAAACTTTTATCTCAATCCTGATGGAGTGTTGTATAAGAGAAACCAGGATCTCGTGCTACTCAGATGTGTAGATGAGAAAGAGGCGAGTATGCTCATGGAAGAAGTCCATGAGGCACATTTGATACGCACGCCGGCGGGCATGCTATGACGAGAAAGATCCTGAGAGCAGGGTACTACTGGCTGACGATGGAGTCGGATTGCTTTAAATTCGCGAAGAGATGTCATAAATGCCAGATTTATGCTGATAAAGTTCATGTGCCGCCGTGCCCGTTAAATGTCATGTCCTCCCCGTGTTCGTTCTCCATGTGGGGCATCGACATGATAGGCAAGATCGAGCCCACTGCATCTAACGGTCATCGCTTCATTCTGGTAGCTATCGACTACTTCACCAAGTGGGTGGAGGCAGCCTCGTATGCTAATGTGACCAAGCAGGTGGTGGCTAAATTCATAAAGAGGGACATCATCTGTCGTTACGGAATTCCCGAGCGGATCATTACTGATAATGGTTCAAATCTAAATAACAAGATGATGAAGGAGCTGTGCCAGAGCTTCAAGATTGAACACCACAACTCATCTCCTTACCGGCCGAAGATGAATAGCGTCGTTGAAGCGGCCAACAAGAACATAAAGAAGATTGTTCAGAAGATGGTTGTGACCTACAAAGATTGGCACGAGATGCTGCCATTTGCATTGCACGGTTATCGTATGACGGTACGTACGTCAACCGGGGCAACTCCTTTCTCCTTGGTGTACGGTATGGAAGTTGTCCTACCGTTAGAAGTGGAGATCCCTTCTTTGCGAGTTTTGGTTGATGTGAAACTCGACGAGGCAGAATGGATTACGAACCGACTGAACCAACTCAGCCTGATGGACGAGAAGAGGTTAGCATCGATTGCGTGTGGTCGTCTGTACCAAAGCCGAATGAAGAAAGCTTATGATAAGAAGGTACGTACTAGAAGCTTTCAGACGGGTGATCTCGTCCTGAAGAAGATTCTTCCTCCACACTCCGATTACCGGGGCAAGTGGACTCCGAATTACGAAGGTCCGTACGTCGTCAGCAAGGTCTTCTCGGGAGGAGCTTTGTTGTTATCCACGATGGATGGTGAAGATTTTGCATCCCCGGTGAACGCGGACGCAGTTAAAAAATACTTTGCTTGAAAGTGACCCGCTGGACAAAAAAAAGAGAGTCCAGGCAAAAATGGGGCATCCCGGCGAACCAAAAACAGAATAAAAGGTTCGGGCAAAAATTAGGGATATAAATTGAAAAATGTTCACCCGCGAAGTCGAAAACCTACACTGGGCGGCTTCGGCAAAAAAGGGTATCCCGGTGAACTGAAAACCCGCAAAGGGCGGTTCACGCAAAAGTTAGGGATTTGAAAAAGCAAATGACTGCGTTCCGCGTGTGGACTTTCTTTGTTTAGTGGTTTGGAAGACCTGAGGGCCGTTTATCTGAATCAATCTCTTCCGAGGCTGAAGCGTCGGAGAAGTATCGAAGTCGAGTGGGTCATAGAGGGGTCAACCCATGGTGTTTGTCTACGCCTCATTGCCGACATTTGCATATACTGATGTATATTTATGTTTTATTTTTGCGCGACTTCCTCATCCCAGGAGCTTGCATCTGTTGTAAAACATTTTTACCTATTCAGGGGTTCGTTATCAATAAAAGCATATTATTCAGCAATTCTGTTTGTCTGTTTAGCATTTATCTGTTTTGTTTGCGAAAAAGAACGCCGAGGTTTTTGATAAAATGCGCATACATAAACTTACTGGCTTAGGCCACTGATTGTTGAAACAATGAATTACTTGAATATTGTCACGGGATAATAACCTTGATAGGTCCCTTTGAGAAGGGTATCTTGTCTGTTTGTTTGTGTTGTTACAGGTGTAGCATATTCCAGACAGTGCGCCGTGCGCATCCCGAAGAAGGATGATTCCTCTTTCTCCAGCAGAGTTCAGTAGCCTCTCCCCGCAGAGTCTGAACGCGAGATCGTGAGCATTGATATGTCTCCCCAGGCAGAGATGATTCTCTCCCCAATCAGATGCATCCTGAAGGAACGCCATCTCCTCAGCTGAATCAGGCGCCGAAGCGTATGTTCATCCCCCAGCACCGGGTCACAAGTGCAGGTTTCGTAGGAAACTATTCGTTCACTGAAGTGCACAGCAACTGATAGTCCAGACTGAAGTCTCCAGCGGAATTGAGATTCCCCCACCAGAGTCGTACTCTTCCCCGAAGTCGGATGATTCCTTCTTCCCCAGCGGAATTGAGATTCCCCCACCAGAGTCGTACTCTCCCCCGAAGTCGGATGATTCCTTCTTCCCCAGCGGAATTGAGATTCCCCCGCAGAGTCGTATTCTCTCCAGCGAAGCAGAATGATTTCTCCTTCCTCAGCCCAGTTTGCAGATCCCCAAGAGAGCCGAATCCTTGGAAACTGCTCAAGCCATGATTGGTTCTCCCCAGTGGAAGGTTGAACAGCCGAAGTTGTTTCCCCATAGAGTCGTATCACCAGGGAAGTAGCCGAGAAGGCCATGCAGTTTATTCCCGCAATTGACATTGCTTTCCCTCAGCAGGTCTAAGTTCTCGTAGAGCTTCGTCCTCCCGCAACAGTCAACTGAAGTTGTGTCCCCTGCGGAGTCCATTTGAGATTGGCGTGACCATGTTCTCCTCAGCAGGATGATTCCTCTATCTGAGTAGTTCTTTCTCCTTGACAGGAGGATTCCCCCTCGACATTTATTTTGCTGACGGGATCGCATCATTTTGCATGATCGCATAGCATTTATCATAAACGCATAACATTTCCACCGTGTGGAGCATTGTGCCATTGCCGAAGCATACGCATAATGAACATGATCTAGGTTGTTACCGTTCTTGTTTTGCAGGTGTTCCGCCGCAGAATTGATTGCTCAGGATGATTCCTGACATCCTCACCAACGAAGTCGCTTGCTCAAGATGATTCTTGAGGTCCCCAGCGAAGGCTTCGGTTCAAGATGATTCTTGAATTCCCCAGCAGGGCCGTTTGCTTAAGATGGTTCTTAAGATCCCAGTGCAGTCACCAGAGTTGGTTTCTCAAGTTGATACTTAGAGTCCCCAGTAAAGGTTGCCCAGGATGATTCCTGAAATCCCCAACAGAGTGTTCGCTCAGGATGATTCCTGAAATCTCCAGAATGGTTACCGATGCAAGATGATTCTTGAAGGTCCCCGGCGGAGTTATTTGTCTAAGATGATTCTTGAAGTCCTCAGCAGAGTTGATTCATCCAGAATGATTTCTGGACCCCCGGAGCGGAGTTACTTGACAGTTCTCCAGAATCCCCAGCGGCGATGCGTCATCCCCAGCAGGTTTCTAACGGCGAAGTTGAAACCTCCCTTGAAGACTCCATAATTGAAGTCTGACCGTGTTAATGAAGCAGTTCTCTCAGCTGATGCGGAGTGCCTGATGGTAGAGGTTTAGATGTTCCCAGTTGGCTCATGATTGACCAAGAATTATATTCCCGACTTGCTGATGAAGTCCAGCTGATGCCCGACAGTAATGCGGAATGCCTGATGCCCGACAGTTTCTTTGAATGCCTGATGGCATGATCAACCTGATGGTTGAAGTCCGGCTAATGCCCGACAGATGTCTTTGAATGCCTGATGGCATGATCAACCTGATGGTTGAAGTCCGGCTGATGCCCGATAGTTTCTTTGAATGCCTGATGGCATGATCAACCTGATGGTTGAAGTCCGGCTGATGCCCGACAGTTTTCTTGGAATGCCTGATGGCATGATCAACCTGATGGTTGACCTGAAGAGTCCCGAGGAATCGTGATGCCTGATGGCACGATCGACTATGTACTACCAGTTACCGTGTGACCAATTCTCCAGCTAGTTGCCGTGTAACTATTATTCCAGTTTTCGAAGATTTGTTCCCATCAGAGTATCGTGTACTGGTGCAGTTGGCAAATTTCTGGGTTTATCGGTATTCAACCGTCTCGCACCTTGATTGGCTGAGAGTCGTTCGCTCCTCACCCAGTCAAGTTCAAGCCGTTTGAATAGGGGCAGCTGTTGCACCCCAAAATTTGACCAACATTTATTTACCAAGTTTGTGGTTCATCTCATTCATCATCTGCTTCTCATTGATATGGGTGTAGTAGATCAAGAGGAATGATTACCCAGCAAGAGTTATATGAGCCTTTGAAGCTAGCCAAGAAGGTTATTCAAATGTTCAAAGGTTGATACCTTTGTCAGAGAACTCAAGAGATTCTCAGAGAGATTGGCTGAAACCAAGGTTGTGTGTCTCATAACTTGAGAGTTGTGGGAGCTCCTCAGATGATTCTGAGGCTATGAGGATGGACTTGAAGCTTTGAGAAAGCTTATGAGGTGTCTTGAAATCCATCATGAAGCCTAGAGAGGTCACTGCACAAGAATTCAGAAGATTCAGCCATGAGTGGTGGAATTAGGGTTTGACTGGGTCAACCCTAGGTCAACTGATGATTTGGAGAGGGTTGAGACCTAATCCAAGAGCCATGTGATCATGGAATGATGCATTGAGATGCTATAAGGATGATTCCTAGACCAACTCATCATGATTGAGGAGTTTGAGAAGTTTTAAGCTAGGGTTTCTAAGGCTTGACAGTGTAAAATCCCCTAGTTTGATCCCTATTTTCAAGGAAGTTTAGCTCAAGATGTGATTGTCATCTCATCTTCCTCACAACATGAATGTTGTAGAGCATCTTCTTAGCTTTCTAGAGAGTACTATAAGTCCTTGATAGGATTTGTAGAGCTCAAGTTATGGCTTTGACAAGTCAAGGGCATTTTGGTCATTTGGATATTATAGGTCATTTCAAGCATAAGGCCATATCTCTTATTTCCAAGCTTCAAATAGAAAAATCTTCAACATCAAACTTGCTTAGAATGATGTTTTAAATAAGTTAAATAAGTTGAATAAGTTGAATAAGTTGAAATTGAAAATTGAAAATCCCAAGTTATACATCCAAACCATGTCATATAATAGGTCATTTTGACTCTAAAAGACATTCTAAAAACAATGGTTCAACCACAATTTTGATTTGAGGCCTAGATCATAGGGCTGCCTTGGAAATGGCTTGCTTGCATCTTAAGGCACCAAAGCAAAACTCAATGAACAAGTTAGTTATGCATTTCAACACATCATACATCTCATATGGGGAGAATTTCAAGTCATAATCAAAGGTTACAAGAGGCTTGGCATGAGATAGCACATAAGGAGAAGTGAATTCATAATGTCATGACATGAGATTTCCATTTTCTCATGGGAAGGCTCTAGATGGTTCTAGATGATTCTAAACCACTCTATATAACATGTATAACTTGCTCAGATGCAAGGTTGGTGTAAGATTTGAGAGAAGAGAGAGTTGGTCATTTCAATTGCTTCCATTGCAAGTTGAAAGTGAATTCCCTATTCTGAACCATTTCCATTCATTCTTTCCATCTAAACACATTCCATAGATCATAGTGAAGCTGTGCAGATCAATTTGAGAGCAAATCCATGGTGATTTGAGAAGTTGGCAATTGAATTTTCAAGGTAGCAAGTCAGAATCGAATTCTGAGATTCAAGCACTCTCCCTCAAATCTTTTGAAAACAATAGCAAGATCCTCGTCCAAGGAAGCTTTCTGAAGAATTTCAAGGCTTGAAGTGGAGGTTTTCACCATCTGTTGATCAAGAAATACCAGGTTTGCAAATTCTCCATTACACCATGATTTATGCATCTTTAGGTAGAATTGTTAGGGTAGAAATGTTAGAGACCAATAGGAGATGGATTTTGGAGAGTTAGAAAGCAATTGATGAAGATTGAGTTATGGACACCATTTCTTTGATGATCAAGAACTCGAGCTATGGTGAGTTATAGAATGAACTAGACATCAAGAATCAATCAGTGTGAGTTGGTGAATAATCTGAGGTAGTTAATTGCAAGAATGGTTGAAGTTGATGATTGAGCATATCTTTGATCTTGGATCGGGTTTGAGGATTTAGGATGTTTCAATTGATTTTGAGATCATGGTTAGATTCAGCATGAAATTCTGGACAAGATAGGGTTTTAAATTTCTATTTTCCATGAAGAATTGATGAAGTTCGTGTTTGAGGAAGATGAAGCTTGGTACCCTGCATTTTCATGGCTTCTCCAAGAACCCTAGCCAGAGGTAGAAGATAAGCGCGTGGCCATTGGATTATGGGCTGACTCTTGACCAAGACCAAGATCTCACGGTTGAGATTTAATTCCAATTTGAAGAGGGAAACCCTGAGTATGATGAAACGCGGCGTTTCATTAAAAGAACTTTGGGCTAGATTGCTTCTCACACCCCATCTTCGTGGCCCACTTGGTTTTGAACTATATTTCATTGTTTTCCGCACAGTTTCATTTTCTATTTTCTTTTCATTTTCTAATTGATTTTCTGATAATGATTGGGCCTAACACGTATGACTATTAACACCCCCATTTTTAGCCCATTGATGAAATGAACTGCATCTGGTTACTATCTGCACCCCAGTTTCATATTTTAATTTCATTTTCTTCCATTTTATGTTAAACTTTGAAAACTCATAATAAATGGAAAAATAATGATTTTTAAGTGGGAATTTTTTCTCCCTTTTCATATTCATGTCTAGAAAATTATCAAATAAAAATATTTGTATTTCATGCATTTTTAATATTTTTTGTATATTTTCTCTTTTAATAGCTTTTTTATTTCTTTTATGTTGATACATGAATTTGTAGAATTTTGTTTAGCTAGTTCCCTTAGTATTTTTAGGCCATTCTTTTTAGGATAGTTAGATTAGGACTTTAGCTCCCCCTTGGATTTAGTCCATAATTTTGTGATGAATTTTAGATTAGTTTTGATTAGATGAAATTAGGTTGTATAGAATTAGGTTAATCCTTAACATAGGTCCACAATAACACTAGAATTTTGGGTTTCTAGGTCAAGATAGACATTGGGGCATATAAGGGTATTAAGGGTAGGTATGTAGGATCCCCTAGAAATTATATTAGGTTTTAATATAGTAATATACTATTTTTAGATGATTTTTGTAGTTGATGATTGTTTGTGTTGCCCTTGTGGGCTTGTATTTTTGTTTGCTTTGCTTTGTGGGCTTGGAGAGCTTGGTATTGCTTGGAGGAGTACTGAGGAGCATAGTAGGAGCGTTGAGGAGCATTGAGGAGCTTGAGAGCTTGATCTTATTTGTTTTGTTGATTGTTTTAGGGTTAGGGATTAGGAAGAGTTTAGACTTAGTTAACTTCTTTCTTAAACATGGATGGTATCTTTCACCTCCATTCCTCCCTATGATTCAAAGTCCTTCCATGGTATTCACCTCTCTCCTTTGGAGGGATAAGTGATTGTACCTAGGAAGTATAACTTTTGAGGGAACCATTCCTTTGATGTTGAACCCTTATAGGTCACCTTTGGTGGTCAATAAGCAGTTCAATATCCCCAGCTTATCCAGTAAGTGATTTCCTTTGGTTTGAGTATCTTGAGGGATGTTGAGCTTGAGTTTGAAGATGGAGACTTCATTGAAGAGGAGTGTGGAAGAGGATGAATCCTTGAGTATTGCCATTCTAGCTGAAGCTTGAAGAGCAACAAGAGCAAGTTGATACTTGAAAACCCTTGAAGATTAGGTGAAGCCTGAAGGTGGAACTGATTAAGAAGCTGAAACTTAAAGGAGAAGATAAGTTGAAACTTATGTTGAAGGGTGGAAACCTGGGAAAGCAAATTGATATTTGTCAAGAATGATGGAAGTCTGAAGACTGAGTTGCTGTTGGAAGAGCTGAAGCTTGGAGTTGAGAGAGAAGTTGATCTGCTTTCTTCTGTTTTCTTTTACTGTATTGATGTGTTTTGTTTGACTTGTTTGATGCATTAGAATAAGTCCATATCTAGAATAGGTAGAATCTAGGAGCATGATTGCACTAGAGGTTGAGTTGCTCCCTCTGCTTGTATTGTTACTGTGTGGCTTTGCTTGCGGGTATTCGGTAGAGCCCAGCTCCCTTGCCCATGTGGTTTGTTTGCCTGATGGTATTTCATTTCATTTTTTCTGTATGATTGCAGTTTACTGTATTTTGCTTGATAGCATGATGTTTTATATTTCAGTATGATTACTGTTATCCATTCTGACTTGAGGTTGAGATGAGCTTGTGGAGGCTGAAGCCCCACACACATTTCCTCCCTCACTTGCATTGCATGCATTTTACTGTTGAGCTGATGCTTTGTCTGTTTTGGTGTATCATTGACATGATCCCTTAGGACTCTCATTTCCTTTGATAAGGAATTGATGATAGAACTTTAGGTTGAAACCTATGCATGACAACTTCTAGGAGTTCCCTGTTCAAACCTCAACCATAGGATGAATCCTTGGCATGACAATAGTAGGACTTGATAGTCCCCCTCCTAGTTGGGCCTGTTCTCTTCTCATCTCAAAACAGTTTAAGATACAGTAATCATGAATGATTTCTTTCGTACGTTACGAGCCTTAAGCTATCTGAGAAAGGATTGTGGGAGAGTTTCTTTTCCACAGTCTGGATGTTTAGCATGGTACCCTTTGGGTGACATGCGACGCATTCACTCTCAGATCATAGTCTCTAGTGCGATTGAAATTGCAAACACGATAAAAAAAAACTTCTTTCGTAAAAGACAGGAAATAAACCGTAGTGTCCCGAACTACGTGAGCTCTGATCTCTCATACCTGTTGAGAGTACGTAGGCACAATACTGATGTATTGGCGAGCTACCTTCCCCATAACCCGTCGTAGGTCGAACTACGTTGACTCTGATTTCTCGTTCTTTGATGAGAATACGTAGGCATAAAGCGCGATGCTTTGCCGAGTTATTTTCTTTTCTGTTTAAGCCAGCCTTGATAGGTAGATAGATAAAACCAACCCGTCCAAGTAATTACAACAAGCGTGGATCCCGTCGAGTACGACGGACGTGAGGGGTGCTAATACCTTCTCCTTGCGTATCCGACTCCCGAACCCAGACAATGGTTGCGACGACCCTGTCTTACCCTTTTTCGCTAGGTTTTTTCGATCGTTTCCTTTCCCGCTCTGAGGGATAAATAATGAAAGGTGGCGACTCTTCTGTTGTGTCGGCACCTTATTTTTGCTCAAGCGACACTTCTGCTTCATAATCTTCTGTAGACAGTGCTTAGAATCTTCTGTAGGCAGCGTTCAGATTATTCTAGGAGATGCTTCTGATGCTTCAGAGCCTTGCATAATTCCATGTTCAGATCTAATTTGCTTTTAGAATAATATTCACTTTAATATCTGCAACAAACATACTTGAACAAATTTTAGAGTATATAATTCTTTAATACAAAATTTCGTAAGAGTTATCATCAAAACATAGAGATATAATTAAGAACCAATCTGTGTTCTAACACCAACTTCAAGGTTTTATTTGAAAAAAACAGTCCATGAGAAAGATTTCTAGGAGCGGAACCTAGATCAAATAAAAACCTTAGGTATACCCTGAATAGCTTGACTGAGAGAAACAATTCCATCCACACTTGAAATAAATTGTTCCTGAATCTCAAGAAATTTTCGCGAACATCTTTTCATGCTTAAGAACTGGGATGCCACTCGAAATAATCTTGAATCAATGAGTTCTTAATCTTCAGTTTAATCACCAATCGATCACACTCCCTCCCACAGTTTAATCAGCAAGAATCACCTTGACATGATAGAGCTAACATGTATTGGCTAAGGGACCATGGGAATAAGGGTATATCTTTTCTTCATCTCCACAGGAATTCAATACAACTTCTAGGGGACTATGAGCACACACACAAAGCCTTCATGACCTTTAAATCTTTTGCAATAAACCTAACTCCACAATATGAAAACAAACAAACAAAGTCTAGTGAGTTGGTTAGATATGCATGGATGATCGAGTTAAGATGATATGTAAAGACCAAAGAATCTAAGGGTAAATTTTGGGGTATAACAGTACTCTATAGGATCTGTTGTACCCCAAAATTTGACCAACCATTTCTTGTACTTGGTTTATGTTTCATTCTCATTTTAGAATTTGAATTTTTCATAGCATTGTTCTTAGCAGGGGATCAAGATTTTTTTTGTGCCATTTAAGAGGAAAGTTGCATTGCTCAAGCTCAAGCCATGCTCACCATCATCATAGAAGGGTTCCATAGCTCCTTGAGAAGAGGTTTGGGTGTGGGTGTCCTCTCTTATCTTGGGGGTCATCTGAGACTCATCAGAGAATCATTCAGAAGTTCATGAGGTCATGGTTTTGAAGTTCATTGAGTACTTTAGAGGCTATTGGGAAGTTCGAGTGGTCATTTAATTCATCTGCAAAGGGCGTTGAAATTAGGGTTTCACATATAATCAGCTTAGACTTAATTCTTTGATCAAGACTTGGTTCCTTGACCCTTCACATTCCCTAAGGTGTTTAGGGGAAAAGGATTGGTCATCAACTTCAACCAGAAGAGCTTCAATTGGTCAGTTAATTGCAAAATAGGAGGATTTGGGGAAAAGTCAATTGTGCAGAGAAAGAGTCAACTCCTGACTTTTTGAGATCAAAATCATGTTCCTCAAGTTCAATATGGCCAATTGGTGAAATTTAACCAATAAATGTCAAAAGGATCATAAAAAATCAAGAAGTGTGAAACTTGCAATTTTTGGAAATTTAGGGTTTTAGAAACTTTCCATTTATGGAAAGTTTCATGGTTGAATCAGCCATCTTCAAAGCCATTTTACTTCATGATCAAAGTTCCAAATGAAATTTTGTCCAACATCAAAATTGTTCCTCATACTCTAAGCTTTCTTTTGAGTACCAATTCATCATCATGTGATGCTTGAAGCTCAAGTTATGATGTTCAAAAGTTAGGGTTTTCAAGGACCTCAAATTTAGCAACTTTGGACAGATTTTTGGACCAATTTTCCAAGCCAAGTTTCCTCAATTTTTTGATGCCAAATGGAATTTTGTCCCACATGAGAGTTGTAGGTCTTGTTCCAAGCTTTTCATCCATTACTAGGAGTTTCTCATGTGATACTTGAAGCTCAAGTTATGGAGGTTCAAAGTTAGGGTTTCAAGTGAATTAAAACTCATAACTTAGAAATTTTCTAATTAATTTCAAGACAGATTTTATGTCATGGTTTTCAAGCACAATTTTCATGACTTTCCAAGTTGCAAACCAAGATTTCTTCAACATCAAAGTTGTTCCTTACCATGCAAGCTTTCATTTGAGCCCCATTTTCAATCAAGAGGAGCCTTGTGCATCAAGCTACAATGTTTCAAAGTAGGTGATTTGGAAAGCATTGCAATGCATGATTCATAGTTGATTTTAGCTTGTCTCTCAATTGAGTTTTGCAGCATTGTTTCACTATATATATCATGCGCAAGATGTCCCTTTCCACATTCTAAAACATTGCCAAAATGAGACCAATAAGGCATGTACCATTGTGGTAGGATTTTGAAAATCTTGGCCAAAGAAGGAAAGGGACAAGTAGCCACAAGCCTGACCATTTCACACTCCCTCTAATTCTTCTTTCCACTAAAGCAAACAACCACAATGCAAGGAAACCCGTGTATGGTTCATCATCAACCATTGAATCCAAATTCTCCATTTGATCATAACATCTGTTACCATTGAATTGTTACCAAAGTTAAAGTCTTTAACCTCATCTTTACTTCATACGTAAGCAAAGGAAAAAAACCTAGCAAGAAGTAGCCTCCATTTGAGTGAGAAATCATACCTAGCTCTCTTTGGTTCTCTCTGATTTTTTTCTTCGAAACACACACCTCATTGAGCTTTTCATCAAGATTTTTCTCACAACCTCTTCACCATTACCTTCTCTACCTACTGTTTGCAAGAAAAGCCATCTTTGAGCATTGTGCTTCACACCTGCTCAAACTTGTTTGGAAGATTAAGGGAACTTTCAAGGCCATTCAAGCTCAGCTCAAGCTTCTACAAGCTTCAAGGAAGTATTCTGCATCTTTTAGAGGCTTTTCAACAGGCTGTGAAGAAGTAGTGGACATACTCCACTAGGTAACTCTTTGAATCTTTTCCTCCCATTTTAGGCACCTATTAGGAGCATGTTGTGTACATCTGAAGTCCTACATAAGTAGGCAACGTTTGCATATCATTTTGGTTTAGTTTGGTTGAATTTCAATTTGTGGTATCCAAACTTTTTGCCTTCGATTCACCATGAAAACGGGCTTGTTTCTAAAATGTGAGCTTGGATTTGAGATCCCCTTGAATTTCTGAGTCGAGGGGTGTCTTTGTTTTGCATTTCTGGGGATTTTTGGGTCAGCTCCGGTGCGGTGTCGCCGGAGAAGACGACCGGAACCAGGGTTCCGGCGTCTGAAGAGGGAGAAGAAGCTAAGGTGGCCTTTGGCGCCCTCATTTGAATTAAAAAAATTTTGATGTCTTGTTCCCATTCTCCCATGTGTGTGAATCATTTCCACATCAATTAATGAAATTCCAGCATGGCATCTGAGCTTGGTCTAGGCCTGGCTCCTATAGATATTTTCACCCCATGTTATTTGGCCCATTTGCGTTTGTTAACTGAGTTTCAATTCATGTTCACATTGTTGCTACAACCCTAACCCATGTGTATTATTTTATTTTATTTTTAATTGCTGTTTTCATTTTATTTAATTAAAAATGCCTCTGGTCATCCAAAAATTTCACAAAAAATATTTTCTTAAACTTTGGCATGTTATATAATTTTTCATGTTTTTTATTCCTTATTTTATTTTATTTTTGATTATATTTGGAATTTACAGTTAAAAGGTTTTTATGGTGTGTATCTTGTGATGTCTTGATCTATTGGACCTCCAATTCAAATCTCCAATGACCGTGGCCTCTCCCTCACCTAGGTAAGGGATTGAGGCACTCTTGAGGATGATTTTGGTTCATTTTTGATTATTCCTTGATTAACTTTGCTTTGACTTTTGTTTCCCCTCGATAAACCCTCGATAAGGTGGAGAACCCTTAACATTTGAATTGTTTGGTGAAGCCTTGAGGTGAGTTTAACTTTGAAACATTGGCCTTTATTTTCCATTAGCCTTAGCTACTTTATGCATTTTATTTGAGATTTATTGAGTTACCCTTCTATTTTTAGTGAATCTTGCAAGTCAAGTCACTTTTGAAGGTGCTCATACAAGCTAGTTTGACCTAACTTCTTTGGGAAATGACTTTCATGGATCCCATATGCACCCTATGAGTCTTGTTTCTCATTCATGACATGATTAAGGTGCTGGTTTTGCTTTTTTTGGTCATTACATTTGTGTGACTTGTGTTACAAGTTACTTTGAAGTTAGGGCATTCTACTTGATTCTTAAGTGTTGATGATAGCTTTGAACTTTGGCTCTTTTCTCTTGCCTTGATTTGTTCATTGTTTGAGTTTGTCTTGAGTGATGGTTTACTTTGAGCACTTGTTTGATCTTTGATCTTTCATGATCAATGTGATTTGGTTGGTTGAGATACTTTTCGTGTGCTTGCTGCCCAAGCCCATTTCTCCAATCTACACTTTGGTCATGGTTTTAGCTTTGTGCTTTGTGTTTATCTTTTGGTGTAAGTGATTGAGGTATGAATGGTTGTAGGAGTTGAAACTTCTCCCATTTCATCTCACTTTTTCTTTGACTTGTCCAAGTCATTTTGCTTTAATCTTTTGTTTGTGTTGCATCATTTGAGTATTGCATATCATGTTTGGATTGCATTTGACTTGTCTAAGTCAACTTCATCTCTTTCTTTCATTTCATTTGTGATTGAATTATCTTGTGTTTACTTGGTTCTTTTGCCATGATCCCTTAGGATTCCTAGTCCCTCTGTTTAAGATGGGACTAGGAAAGACATTAGGTGTTCAATCCTTTGCATGCTAACGTTAGGATAGCTTATCCCTTTTCAATCCCAACTCTAGGAGCACATTGCATGAGAACATTAGGGTTGGTCAGTTCCCCTTAGAGTGTTGTGTCTTCTCTTCTCATCTCATAATTTTCATAAGACACTTAATAAACGTTAACACTTGTTGTATGCTACGAGCCTTAAGTACTTGAGGAATGATAGTCGGGGGGCCTCCTCTCAATATGTCTAGAGTGTTTAGCGTATGCCCTTTGGGCGATATGCGACACATTTGCTCTCAAGTCATAGCTTTTAGTGCAACATGAGTTTCAAATCTAACTCAATTCACTTCTCCTTATAAAAAACACAAAACAAAACATCAAACCTTTTTATCTTTCGAGATTGTTTGGAAAATCATTTTCAGAAAGAGTGTGTTAAGTCTTGGTTCCACCGCAAACAGGAATCGTCCCTAACTACTAGAACAAAGGTTTAACCCTACTCAGTTAAAACACTTGAACCAATCTGTGGTCGTGTCAGCCCGAACTACGTTTGCTTTGATTTCTTATACCAGATGAGGATACGTAGGCACAAGACGGTGATATCTTGGCAAACAACCTTCCCCCTTCACCCGTAGTTTTCCGAACTACGTTGACTCTGACTTTCCCATTACACGAGGGAATACGTAGGCATAGAGCCATCCTTTTGATAGATTAACACCCTTTTAGATAGACAACAAGCATGGATCCCGTTGAGAACAACAGACGTGAGGGGTGCTCATACCTTCCCCTTGCGTAACCGACTCCCGAACCCAAGATTTGGTTGTGATGACATGTCTTCTCCCTTTTCGTAAGTTTTCTCTGATCATTTCCTTTCCTTCTCTTTGGGATAAATAACGAACGGTGGTGACTCTTCTGACCTTGTCGGCCCCTCTTCACAGCGATGCGACAACTAGAGACTTTGCTGGGGATTCTTCCCATCCCCTATGCGAGTCAATCCTAGCGCGTGTGTGTTTTATCTTTAGGTGTGTATATATGTGCATTTGTTTTGTATCTGTATTTTATCGCATTTTCATTTTAATTTCCTGCATTGTATCATGTTATTATTGTGCTGTTGGGTGGGTCTGTTCCATTGAGAGATAAGCCAAAACCCAGGCTTGAGGACATACATAGCATTAGAGCGGAAAGTAGTGATGGACTTGTATGTTTCAGCATGCATTAGTCCCCATGAAATTCGCGTTCATACAAGGTTTTCTTCGAAGACATCCTATCCTGTACATCAGTCGGGAGGGGTGTTGGATCTGGAAGTTGTCAACTCTGGAGACCGATCATTTGGGAGTCAGCTAAGTGAGGCCGCTTCGTTAGACTATGATAGGTTCATACCTATGCGTTGGGAGGGTTATGCAGGAAACTTGACCTCCAATCTACCCGGATTTCTCATCAGTGTGGACCTTTGATTTCTGATGTTATGAGGTTCCTATACTTTGGTGTACCGGTATTTTCTCGCCAAAGTGAAGTGCTGGTCCATCTCAGTCAGCAACACAACAATCTTGATCCCCTGTTTCATTTTCATTTTCATTTGCATTTTAACATTGACATGTATTTATGTTTCAGGTGTATATTTTCTCCTTGATTCTAGTCATCTGATCCACGGTCATTATGGAACCTAGTTTGAAAAAGAGTGTGTTGTATAAGTTCCCGACACCGGAGATAAGACCTCTACTCAAGCTAATTTTTGTGGCCGAACGTAGTGTGATGGAAGATTTCAGGAAGGAGTATGGGAAAATTCTGAGTTTTGTCTGTAAAGCCTCCAAGTCTGAGTTAGATGGTGTTTATGCACTGTTGCAATTTTATGATCCTCAATTGCGTTGCTTCATGTTCCCAGGATATGTCTTATTGCCCACTCTAGAAGAGTTTGCTCAGCTAATAGAAATTACTGTGTTGGAAGAGGTGCCTTTTGTGCACTCTGAGAAGGAGTCTTAGTTATCTAAGTTGGCCGATGCTCTTCATCTTGATGCTTCTGAGTTGGAGGGTAATTTGGTACAGAGAATTGGAACTTCTGGCTTTCCACTTCCATTCTTGATAGGTAAAGATCAACATTTCGCTAAGGAAGGATGTTGGATGGTTTTCAACGCTATCTTGGCCTTGTGAATCTATGGGATAGTCATGTTTCCCAACCTGCTTGACTTTGTCGACTTGAATGCCTTTTATATCTTCGCCTCTAGGAATCCTTCTCCAATGCTCTTATGAGATGTTTATCATTCTATCCACTATAAGAATGAGAACAGAAGAGGGAAGAATGTTTCCTGCTGTGTGCCTCTCCTGTACAGATGGTTTATTTCACATCTGCCTAAGTCTGGTCCTTTTGTTGATGTTGCAGACACTGTTGATTGGCCGAGAAGACTTATGGGTTTGAGGTCAGAGAATATTGTATGGTTTAGCAGGGATTTCTTGGGTATAGATATTGTCCACAGCTGTAGAGATTTCCCCAACGTTCCTCTGATTGGGCGCAAAGGTGGCATCAATTATAACCCTGCTCTTGCAGTCAGACAGTTTGGTTATCCTCTAAGAGAACCTCCAAGGGAAGAAGAAATACATGAATCTCTGTATTTCATAGGTTTAATTGACAGTGAGACTTTAGTCAGGTTGGAAAAGGCTTGGGGTAAAATCCAGCGT
Organism: Lathyrus sativus; assembly: GCA_963859935.3. Taxonomy (NCBI): domain Eukaryota; kingdom Viridiplantae; phylum Streptophyta; class Magnoliopsida; order Fabales; family Fabaceae; genus Lathyrus; species Lathyrus sativus. Next base: position 211,541,950 of record OZ012739.1, on the reverse strand, counting down.
AAAGGAAAATCTTCTTTGGGTAAGAGCGATTGCAGAGCGTATAGACCATACATGGAATGGATCCAGGAGAGAGTTGATAGACTATTGCTGCCCTTTCCAATCAGAGAACCTTTATACCCCGTGGTAGTTGAAGAACCAACGACAGTTGATATTCATAAGTACAATCAACTGTGGGTTGAAAAAGAAGAACTATGCAGGGTGAATGAGGAATTGGAGAAGGAGATTATCCAGCTTAGAAGTGAGAAGAATCAGGCCACTCACTTATCCAATATGCACACGGAGACAGTGAACAAGATGGGTAGGGAACTGACTGAAGAAATTCGCATCAGAGAACGACTTGGTCAGGATATGAGGAGCTTGGGTAATGCTCTGAAAGGCAAGAAGAAAGAGTTGGAGAAAGCACACCTTGAGATATCCAAGTTCAACGCTCAATGGAACGCCATCTTAACCAACAACAAAGAAAGAGAAGATGGACTTCGTCAACAGATTGTCAAGTTGAAGACTCAACTCCGTGTAAGAGATGATAAAGATCCAGGTGAATCTTCTCATCATTACAAATGCGACCGCAAGCTACGCGAAGCTCTTGCAACATAGAAGGAGTATAAGTTGAGAGCAGATTTGAAGAGGTCTAAACTTAAAGACGCATTTGGGGAAGACGCTTGGGAAGATTATGCTCAAGGCTTACAGGCTACCATCAGCAGGTGGGAGTTTCTTATCCAGGGATTGATTGCCAGGCCCGATCACCCCGATACTAGAGAGTTGTTAGAGGAGTTTCAAACTTGCTGTTGCACTTGATGTATTTTCTTTTTTGTATTTTGTTGTTTTGTTTTTCGACCATCACCAGGATTGTTGGATGAGGTCGTGTTGACTCAGTTGTTTTTTCCTTGGTGATGTATTGTGTGTTGCTACTCTAGTCCTTATTCTACTCTATGAGAAAGGTTTTGTGGATTCATCTGTTGGCTCTTCATTCTCTTATTGTTCTCGTGGAACTAGAATCAAGGAGAAGATTTTCCTGAACCATATTTACATGTCTGCATTTTGCATCATTTTTCATATTGCGTTGTAGGTGTTTTAGTACCGTTGACCTTATTTCCTTTTTGTGGTTCCACTAGCGTTATTTTAGGATTGAAGACCACACCATCCACCGCTACTCAACAAGGGGGAATCAACAAAATGCCATGGACCAAATTCAACTTGAACTGCAGGAGTTCCGTGATTGTATGGCACAATTTATGGAATTGATGCAAGGAGTTGCCAACGGTCAAGAACAGCTAAGAACACTCGTTCAACCTCTGATTGCTAGGGTTGACGGAAGCGTAGTTTTACATGGAGGAACTGTTGCTGTGCCTCCTACAGCTGACAACGCCACTCCTCATGCCACTGCCATCCCAACAGTTGTTATTCCTCTGGGTGGAGGTAATCAGGCTGGAGTCCATATTTCCGCACCAAATGGAAACGCTGGTCCTCAGTGGGAGGAAGACTAGCAATGCAATATTTTCTCTATGGGAGATTTGGGATCAGGCGTGCAACCAAACGCGGATAGAAGGTTTAAAATGATAGAAGAGAAGATGAGGAATCTTGAAAATCAGAACTCCTTGGGTCTGGATATGTCAAACTTGGGGCTGATCCCAGGTTTAAGGATCCCACCAAAGTTCAAGGTCCCAGACTTTGATAAGTTTAAGAGGACAACCTGTCCCAGGGTGCATCTCCACTCCTATTATAGAAAAATGTCTGCGTACTCCGACGATGAGAAGTTGTTGATGCACTTCTTTCAAGATAGCTTGTCTAGCCCGTCCCTGGAATGGTATATGGGTTTAGAGCCGGTGAACATCAGAAGCTGGAGAGATTTGGCAGAAGCTTTTGTCAGACACTATCAGTATAATAGTGATCTGGCCCCTAACCGGGTGCAGTTGCAGAATTTGTCGCAACGAAACAATGAAGGATTTAAAGAGTACGCCCAGAGATGGCGCGAACTTGCTGCAAGGGCTCAACCTCCTATGGTGAAGAGGGAACTTATTGATTTTTTTGTAGCTACATTGCCTGGTGTGTACTACGAGAAGTTAGTCGGCAATATGTCTGGTATCTTTTCAGACCTAATCATTACAGGTGAACGAGTTGAAAATGGGATAAAGCTGGGAAAGATCCAAACAGGAGAGGGGTCCTCATCAGGAGGAGGTAAGAAGAACTTTGGTAATAAGAAAAGAGAGGGGGAGACAAACGCGGTCTCAGGATATAGGGGTAACAACAGAAACAGAAACAGGAATCAATATCATCAACAACAACCTCAAATTGCGAGTATTGCTATTCTGGAAGTACAACCACAACAACAACTGCAACAACGACCACAACAACAACAACAATAGGATTACGCTCTGCGAAGGTTTCAAGATCGTGGGAGAGTAATGAACAGACAGTTTGATTCACCACCCATGCCATACTCACAGCTCTTACAACACTTGTTACAACTTCAGTTGGTACAAAAAAGGACAATGACACCTATGACTGGCGCGCCACCCCCAGGGTATGACGCAAATGCCAGATGTGACTTTCACTCAGGTACTCCTGGCCATCAGGTTGACAATTGTAAAGCTTTCAAGCATAAGGTTCAGGACCTTATAGATAACAAGGCAATCAACTTTACGAATGATGCGCCCAATGTTGTGCAAAATCCTATGCCCAACCATGGGGCAACAGAAGTAAATGCTATTATGAAGGGGGAAAGTTTGAATTTGGTGAGCAATGTTGAAGAGCTGAAGACTCCTTTAAGTGTTGTTAAAAGCAGACTGTTGAAGGGTGGAGTGTTTCCAGGCTATTTGGAAAGTTGTGGAGGTTGTTTGGCGTGTCCGGAGGGATGTGAGAACTTGAAAAACCATGTGCAAAGATTAATGGATGAAGGCATACTACAATTTGACATAATTGGTGAAGAAAAAGCTGAAAAGGTGATTGATCAAGAGCAGAATGAGGTTGCTACAGTCTCAATTCCATTCAGAACCATCAATATCTCTGCACCGTCGAGGCCGGCTACCGTCATAATCACCAAGGCTGGGCATGTACCTTACGAAAGCACTAAGGCGATCCCGTGGAATTACGATGCTAAAGTCTTTTGTAATGGTAAAAAAGAAGAGCTGAAAGGAACAACGTCTGATTTGGTGGATAATTTGGTGGGAACAGGTGGAATGACGAGGAGTGGGAGAGTGTTTGCACCTCCAGAGGCTAATGCGGAAAGACAGGATAAGGGAAAGGAGAAAGCTGTCGTTGAAGAGAGTTCTCAAGGGACTGAAAAGAACACTTTGTTGAAAGACGCTGAGGAATTCACATGTCTAATTAGAAAAAGTGATTACAAGATTGTGGACCATCTTCAACAAACACCGTCAAAAATATCAATTTTATCATTACTACCGTGCTCTGAGGCACATCGGAATGCCCTTCTGAGGATTCTGAACACCGCATATGTGCCACAAGAGATATCTATGAACCAGCTGGAAGGAGTGGTGGCACACGTGAATGCAGGAAATGGGTTAGGATTTACTGAACTGGATTTGACCCCTAAAGGGAGAAACCACAATCATGCTCTGCACATTTCCGTTGAGTGCAGAGGAGTTATATTATCTCACGTGCTGTAGACACTGGGTCTTCACTTAATGTGCTGCTTAAAAAGGCTTTGATGAAGCTCGATACCCAAGGAATAATATGCACTCCTAGTGACCTGATTGTGCGAGCATTTAATGGGACAAAGAGGTCTGTGTTTGGAGAAGCAACTCTTCCTATCCAGGTTGGTTTTGAGGTTTTTGGTGCCGTCTTCTACATAATGGATATCCAACCAGCATACAGTTTCTTGTTAGGTCGTCCCTGGATTCACTCGGCAGGGGCAGTAACATCGACCTTGCATCAGAAATTAAAATATATGATGGGGGGTAACATTGTCACCGTCTGTGGTGAAGAGGACATTGTGATTAGCCACTTATCCTCGTTCAAATATGTGGAAGTTGATGGAGAGATACATGAGACTCTTTGTCAGGCGTTTGAGGCAGTCAAGATTAAAGAGAAGGCATCAGTTGTGGGCGGAGTTCTTGAGGTTGCTATGTCATCATTCAAGGAAGCGCAAGTTGTGGTAAAATCTGGAGCATCGCAAGGTTGGGGGCAGGTGTTGAACATCCCCAATAAACAAGACAGGTTTGGACTGGGGTACATCCCATCGTTGTCTTCTTCGCAGAGCACGCCACGCTACAAAGGGCCAATCCAGTTCACAAGTGGTGGGGTGATATTTGACCGGATCAATGCTATGTCTGAGGATGAAGGTGATAGTGACTGCGATATGGATGCATGGATCCAGCCATGTATTCTCGATCGAAACCTGAACAACTGGACTATCGAGGAAATTGTCCAAGTGACGCATGAAGAGTAATTATCTTGTTTTTGATTATGTGTAGCCCTATGTTCTACTCGGAGCCTAGCGATCTTTGTCTGTAGGGACTTATCCTTGTTTATGTTTCGAACACTTATTTTATCATTAATCAAAGGGTGTTTTTGCATTCAAATTTTGTGATCCTTGTTTTTCTTATCTTTATTTTTAACAATAAAATGGCAATGTGGTTTGTGTTCGTCTGCATATCATTTTGAGCATCAAATCATCATCATTGCAGGTTTCATATTGCAGATTCCACCAATTCAGACTCGTCTATGACTCGGTATGACTTTGATAATCCAATCTTTCAAGCCGAAGAAGAGGTTGAAGAAGACGAAGACCAGCCTAAAGAGCTCGCCAGGCTGTTAAGACAAGAAGAGAAGGTTATTCTGCCTCATCAGGAGGAAATCGAAGTCGTCAACCTGGGCACAGAGGAAGATAGAAAGGAAGTCAGAATAGGGGCTGCTTTAGTGGACGGTGTCAAACAAAGACTGGTAGAAATACTCCGAGAGTATAAAGATGTCTTTGCTTGGTCCTATGAAGATATGCTCGGAATTGATACATACATTGTGGTTCATCGCTTGCCTCTTCGAGAAGAGTGTCCACCTGTCAAGCAGAAGCTAAGAAGAACCAGACCGGACATGGCGGTAAAAAATCAAAGAAGAGGTCCAGAAGCAATTGGATGCCGGATTTCTTGCCGTGAAAAATTACCCTCTGTGGGTTGCTAACATCGTACCTGTGCCTACGAAGGATGGTAAGGTAAGGATGTGTGTAGATTACCGTGATCTAAATAGAGCGAGCCCGAAGGATGACTTCCCGCTCCCCCACATTGATGTGCTTGTTGATAATACTGCTCAGTATTCAGTGTTTTTCTTCATGGACGGTTTCTCCAGATATAACCAGATCAAGATGGCCCTGGAGGACATGGAGAAAACAACTTTTATTACACCGTGGGGGACTTTTTTCTACAAGGTAATGCCCTTTGGATTGAAGAATGCAGGGGCAACCTATTAGCGGGTAATGGTGACTTTGTTTCATGATATGATTCATCATGAGATTGAAGTTTATGTTGATGACATGATCGCAAAGTCACAAACGGAGGAAGGCCATTTGGTGAATCTGTTGAAGCTGTTTGAGAGGCTAAGAAAGTTCAGACTAAGGTTGAATTCGAACAAGTGCACATTTGGTGTACGGTCAGGAAAGCTGTTGGGGTTTATAGTCAGTGAAAAAGGAATCGAGGTTGATCCTTCAAAAATAAAAGCTATACAGGAAATGCCAGCACCGAAAATTGAGAAAGAGGTTCGTGGTTTCTTGGGTTCGTGGTTTCTTGCAAGGTTCATATCTCACCTCACAGCCACGTGTGAACCAATGTTCAAATTGCTAAATAAAGATCAAGTGGTGGTCTAAAATGAAAACTGCCAAAGGGCATTTGAAAAAATAAAAGAGTATTTGCAGGAGCCTCCGATACTGATGCCTCCAGTGGCTGAAAGACCGTTGATAATGTACTTAATGGTTCTTGAGAACTCCATGGTTTGTGTTCTCGGTCAACACAACGAGACAGGAAGAAAAGAACATGCCATCTACTACTTGAGTAAAAAGTTCACAGATTGTGAGTCTAGGTACTCAATGTTAGAGAAGACGTGTTGTGCACTTGCTTGGGCCGCCAAACGCCTAAGACAATATATGCTGAATCATACAACCATGCTGATTTCAAAGATGGATCCGATTAAATACGTGTTCGAAAAGCAAGCGCTTTCGGGAAGGATTGCCAAATGGCAGATGGTTTTGTCAGAATACGACATTCAATACGTCTCCCAAAAGGCTATCAAGGGGAGTGTTCTGTCAGAATACCTTATAGAGCAACCAATCGACGACTATTAGCCGATGAAGTTTGAATTTTCTGATGAGGATATTATATTCTTGAAGATGAAAGACTGCAATGAGCCGCTACCTGTCGCTACTGCGAAAATCGGCGCCGGCTATGACAGAAGAGTCGCCACCGTGCGTTATTTATCCCAACGGACGGAAAGGAAACGCTCGAAGTAAACCTACCGCAAAGACGGGAAAGGAATGGTCGTCGTAACCAAATCCTGGATTCGGGAGTCGATTACGCAAGGGGAAGGTATTAGCACCCCTCATGTCTGCCGTACTCGACGGGATCCACACTTGTTTTCTGGTACGGATTGTTATTCTATCTACTCTAAAGGTCTGGGGTTAAAAAGAAAAGAAAATGACTCGGCAAAGTATCGCACTTTATGCCTACGTATTCCCGTCTGAAACGAGAAATCAGAGTCAACGTAGTTCGCCTACCTACGGGAAAGGAGGGGAAGGTTGCTCTCTAGGATATCGCATCCTATGCCTACGTACTTTCATACAGCATGAAAGATCAGAGCAAACGTAGTTCGGGCTACGGAAGACACAGACTTGTCTGAATGTTTTTTTATCTCCTTATGAAAGGGTTTTTCCTGATTAAGAGTCCAAGCGGACAAAAATGACGTTTTGATTGGTTTTCAGTCTTTTACGCAAGAACTGTCTTTTATGATGTTTGCAATCTCTGACGCACTAGAGACTATGACTTGAGGGTGACTACGTCGTATGTCACCCTAAGGGTAACACACTAAGCAATCAGGTTACTGAAGAGTAACCCTCCAGTAACCTTTTCTCAAATAGCTTAAGGCTCGTAACGTACGACATCGATGAACCTTATTACTGTGCTTTTTGAGTTGTTCTGAGATAAAAGAGAAAGAAGTCTAAAAACCTAGGGTTGAAAATGGGAATCAAAACTACCCTAATGTTGTCATGCATGGATTACAACCTAATGTCTGTCATAATTCCCTCCTGCACAGAGGAAATCAGAGATCCTAGGGGATAAACGGAAAAGAAACAGCAGATATACAGTAAACAATAAGATGCATGAGATGCAGCAAAACAAGCGAGGCAAGGGAGTCCCACTCAACCTCGAACCTGGGAAAACAATAGGCAAAGTGAAATAGCTTCACTTTAAACCTAAGGGGAAAGCTGAACAAGCCAACAAACAATACAGAAAAAGAACTAAAATCCAACACCAGCTCTGACAGCAACACCAGCTCCTACAGTAAGCAGTTCAAACAACACCAGTTCTGGCAGCTATAGTTGATTAACAACAAAAGGTTGACAGTAACAACTTCAAGCAAGATCCCATCTTCACTCTTCAATGATACCCAAGCTTTAGATAATCTCCTATCTCCAATAATCTTCAGCTTTAGCAAGCACTGAACCCCAATAAGTAGACAGCTTCAGTCAGCAGCAAAACCCTAATTTTCACAGTTAACCAGCTTTGACAGGCACAAGCTTCCTCTTATCCAGTCATCAATACCCTTCTTATTTTAAATAGGCTCCCAATCTTCAATGCAAACATTCACAGGAGAGAATCAACTAATAGATGAAGTTGGAATGTTAAGAGGCTTAATGATAACCCAGGGAAATCATTAAGATCTTATCATAGCAAGTGAGAGGTATCCTCAAGGTTCTACCCAATCAAAGCATGCTCTACATCCCTCCTAAGGAGAGATGGAACTTCTTTGGGGGACCTTATGTCATAGGATGGAATAGAGGCACAAGAAGCTCTCTATGTTTGACAGAAGAAATCAGTCTACTCTAAAGCTCTCCCTATATCTCCTACCTCCTAAGTCTTCACAAAGCATCTTCAAGCACAAGAAACTTCAAGCTCCAAGCTCCATCATTTGTCTTCAATCTTCTTCCATGTCTTCACATACTCCTCAAGCTAAGCACAAACCCCAACACCCAAAGAAATACCCAAAAAAAACCCAAGCAAACAACTCAAAAGCCCAAAATGGCAACACACAAACAACATACAATTTGCAAAATCTAATAAAATAGTAATATACTATATAAAATCCTAAATTTAATTCTAAGGGGACCTATTTATCTACCCTATAGCCCATATATTTCCCAGAACCTAAATCAAACTAAAAAACCCAAAAACTATGTGTTGAAATGCACCTATGTTAAGGTAAAACCCTAATCCTAGCACCCTAAAGTTTAATGTTCAAAACTAACTAAAATTAAATCAAAAAAATGTGATAAAATTCCAGGGGGAACCTAATACTCTATACTAACTATAGCAAAAAGAATTACACCAAAAATCAAAGTGAAATGATCATACTAAATTCAGCAAGTTGGATATACACAATGGAAGTAAAATAAAAAGCAATTAAATGTAAAATGCACCAGAATTAGAAAAATGAATGAAATTCTATTTTTATTGTTTTATAATTTTCTTGATGTTTTAATGAAGATGGGAAAAAAACTCCCAATCAAAAATAACCATTTTCCATTTTATTATGATTTTTTAAAGAACCTAAAATAAATGTGAAAATAATAGCAAAATATGATAAAAAGAAAATAGCGTGTGTCTAATAGCAATCCAATGCAGTGTAAAACAAAGATGGGCCCAGGAAGGGGGTGCAAGAAGAAAAGCGCTACTAGGCCCAGTTATTAATCAGAAATTATAATGAAAATAGAAGAAAAATGGGAAAAACTTGGTACAAATAACAATGCAGTCACGTGTGTTTTTAGTGGGTGTCGCTTCGCGAAAATAAGGTGCCGGCAAAACAGAAGATTCGCCACCTTTCATTATTTATCCCTCAGAACGGGAAAGGAAACGATCGGAAAAACCTGACGAAAAGGTATAAGACAAGGTCATCGCAACCGTTGTCTGGGTTCGGGAGTCGGTTACGCAAGGGGAAGGTATTAGCACCCCTCACGTCCGTCGTACTCGACGAGATCCACGCTTGTTGTGTTTACTGGACGAGTTGGTTTATCTATCTACCTATCAAGGCTGGCTTAAAAAGAAAAGAAAATTACTCGGCAAAGCATCGCACTTTATGCCTACGTATTCTCATCAGAGAATGAGATATCAGAGTCAACGTAGTTCGACTAACTACGGGTTACGGGGAAGGTGGCTCGCCAATACATCAGTATTGTGCCTACATACTCTCAACAGGTATGAGAGCTCAGAGCTTACGTAGTTCGGGATAATACAGATTACGGGAATTCAGATTCATCTGTTTTATCGAGTAGGGTTAAACAGCAGTTAGGGACAAAGCCTGTTTGCGATGGCGCTGAAGTTTAACGACACTCTTTTCTTCAGAAAAGCTTTCCTTTGAATTATGGGCCCACGGGGCAAAAAGGTTTGAAGTTTGTTTTCTGTCTTTTACGGAAGAAGTGTTTTTTTATTGTGTTTGCAATTTCAATCGCACTAAAGACTATGACCTGAGAGTGAATGCGTCGCATGTCACCCAAAGGGTGCCATACTAAACATCCAGACTGTTGAAAAGAAGCTCTCCAACAATCCTTTCTCAGATAGCTTAAGGCTCGTTGTACGAAAGAAATCATTCATGATTACTGTATCTTAAGCTGTTTTTGAGATGAGAAGAGAAGGGGCTCAACTAATGGGAGACTATCAAGTCCTACTGTTGTCATGCCAAGGATTCATCCTATAGTTGAAGTTTGAAACAGGGAACTCCTAGAAATTATCATGCATAGGTTTCAACCTAAAGTTCTAATCATCACTTCCTTATCAAAGGAAATGAGAGTCCTAAGGGGATCATGTCAATGATACAGAAACAGATAAAGCATCAGCTTAAACACTAAACAGTAAACAGCTGTAAAATGCATGCAATGCAAGTGAGGGAGGAAATGTGTGTGGGGCAGCAGCCTCCACAAGCTCATCTCAACCTCAAGCCAGATATGAATAACTGCAATCATACAGAAGAAATAAAACATGCTATCAAGCAAAATACAGTAAACTGCAATCATACAGATAAAATAAAATCATGCTATCAAGCAAAATAAACCACATGGGCAAGGGAGCAGGGCTCTACCGAATACCCGCAAGCAAATCCATACAGTAACAATACAAGCAGAGGGAGCAACTCAACCTCTAGTGCAATCATGCTCCTAGCTTAAATCAGTCTACATATGAGCTTATTCTAATGCATCAAGCAAGTCAAACAAGGCACATCAGCAATACAGAGAAGAAATAGACAAGAAAGTAGACCAACCCCTCTCTCAACTCCAAGCCTCAGCTCTTCTGACAGCCACTCATTCTTCAGACTTCAACCACCCTTCAAGGTTATCCTCTCTCATGACAAATATCACTTGCTTCTCCAGGTTTCAACCTTTCAACATAAGTTTCAACTTAATCTTCTTCTTCAAGCTTCAGCTTTCCAGTCAATTCCACCCTCAGGCTTTGCTCTTAACAACAAGTATCAATTTGATTCCTTCAGGCTCTCAAGTCTCAGTGTAAATATCAACTCATCATTTATCCCTCAAGCCTCAGCTCTACACTCAATCTCAACTGAATCCTCTTCACAAGTACCAACTTAGTCTTCAAGCTTCAACTCTCTTTGCTTTACCAGTTTCAACTTGGCCTTCTTCATTTACACGCCTCAGCTTCTCAGAGTAGTCTTCACTTATGGAAGTATCAACTTCATCCTTCAATTATTTAAGCCTTAGCTCTTCATTCAGTCTTTATTGGATCTTCAAGTATCAACCTGCTCTTCTTGTTCTTCAAGCTTCAGCTGCAATGGCAATGCTCAAGGAATCATCCTCTACCACACTCTTCAATGAAGTCCTCCTCCTCAAACTCAAGCCCAACATCTTTCAAGATACTCAAACCAGAAGATAATTGATTGAACAGGATGACGAGATGATAAACAAGCTTACTGACAACCAAAGGAAGCCTGTAAGGGTTCATCATCATGGGAGACTGGTTCCCTCAAAGTTCTACTTCCCAGATAAAGCCACTCATCCTTCCAAGGGAGGGATGTGAATATTTGAGAAGTACTTTTAGTCATTGGGAGGAATGGAAGCACAAGATGCTTTCCATGTTTGTGAAAGAAATCATTCTAACTACAAGGCTCTCCCTATGTCCTATCTCCTAGCCTTCATCAGACACCTTCAGGCACAAACAATCCAAAGCTCCAAGCAACTTCAAGCATCCTCCTCTTGTCTTCAACTTGTCTTCAACCTCAACCAAAGGCAAACCAAGCACAAACCCTAATCTAAGGGAACTAGGGAAGTTAAACTAGTTGAATTAGTAAATTAGGATCACCTAAAACCTAGTACTAAAGTTAGTCCTAACTAAAATACTAAAATCAATTGTAAAATCCTATAAATGTTACTATGGGACCCTAGGTCAATCATGACTCTACCACATTAATTTCAAAGCTCAAACCATCAAATTGGACCTAGAACTAAATTCTACATTCTAAGGCATCAAACCTAAAGCCCTAAAAGGAGGCACCTAAATATCAATCTAGAAAGCACACCTATTTTCATCACAAAAATGTGAGAAAAATTCTATGGGATCATACATGTCTAAAATAATCACACACAAAAAATTAGGCTTAAAATCATCACCATGAGTTCAAACAAAATTCCACAAAATTATGCTTCAAACATGAACATTTTAATATCAATTAAAATGCAAAATTCCAATTAAATCAGAAATTACATGAAATGAAAATATTTTTTCTCTAAAATATAATAGACTCAATCATGAGTAATATGCAAAAAGAATGGGTTTAATTGGATTAATATTCAATTAATTATGATTTTTACAAAAACCATGAATTAAATGGAAATTAAATGAAAATCAAATAAAAATGAACAAGCGCGCGGTGTGGATAGCAATCATTTACAGTTATAAATATGGGTTGGGTTCGCTGGAGGGTGCGCATAGTGATTCATCACTTAAGCCCAAAACTGAAATTAAGTGATACGCAGCGTTTCATGCTTCAGAATCCTTCACAACTCAATTTTAAAACACAACCGTTGGATCCTCTCCCAGTCAAAGGTCAAGCTCTCATCCAATGGTGAAAACTTCATCTCCTACCTCTGGCCATGGAAATGGAGGGAAGAACCAGAGTTCAAACATGGTTCTTGCTCAATTTGAACTTCATCATATCTCCATCAAAACACATGGTTTAAAGCACTAACACACTCCAAATTCCACACTGATCACAATCATGGTCTTAGATTCAATTGAAACATCCTCTAACCCTAAACACGATCGGGGATCAAAATTCTGACCAAGAATCAATTGTCTCCAATCTTGAAATTGCTTGGTCTAAAATGCTCATCACATTACACTGATCAGTTTCCCCTATAGAATTCATATTATTGCTCACTATACACCAAGTTCTTGATCCCAACTGAAATGGTGTCATCACCTTGAACATAACCAAATGCTCTCAAACTCTCCAGAAACCATCCCCTAGCTGTCTCTAACCATTCTAACCTAACAATTTGACTTAACAATGCTTAAATTAAGGTGTATGGTGAAAGTTACAAAACTAGGATTTCTTGAATAACAGATGCACCAAATCTTCACTTCAACACTTCAATCCTTCCAGAATCGTTCCTTGTATCAAGATATAGCTTCTGTTTGCAAAAGAATTGATGGAAGATGCTTGCAACTCCAAACCCGATAGTGACTTGCAGCAGGTGGAACTCAAAAGCTCATGCACGATTCAGCCATGTTCTTGCTCTCAATTTGCTATGGAATCACTCAGTAACTCATAAGGAAGAGATTGCAATAGAAAGAATCAATTGAAATGGTGTAGAAATGAAGAATGGATTTCAATTTGCAATGAACAAATTTGGAATCCCAACTCTCTATCCTTCCTCAACTCTCACCAACCCCTTCCATGGACAGCTTCTAAATCATATATAGAATGATTCTAAACCCTCTAGCACCTTCTGGAACCATCCAAGGAGATTTTGAAAATCTCATGTCATGGTTTCTCATTTCAAGCCATACTCACACCAGTCCATGTTTCCCTTGTTCTTATCTTCAATTCTGAATTGAAAATCTCCTTAGATGAGATGTATGAGATGTTAGGATGCTTGGATAGCTTGTACATTGATCTCTCTTATGTTTTGCAAATGTAACTTAGATTACAAGTAACTTATGATAAGTCCCTTAATTTGACCTCAAATCAAAATTGTAATAATGCCATTGTTTCTAAAATGATTTTTCCATTCAATTTGGTAGGTCACTTTCATTGTTTTGGTTGTGTATTGAAAATTCCCAAAAATAGGTCACTTTAATACATTAAATCCTCCTTTATTTTGACCATTTTGATAAGTATGAGCTACAAACATTTCCAACATGTCATGACCTACTTACTAGCGTTAAAACATCATTTTGAACAAGTTTGATGTTGAAGATTTTTCCATTTGAAGCTTGGAAATAGGAGTTATGGCCTTATGCTTGAAATGACCTGTAATCTCTAAATGACCAAAATGCCCTTGACTTGTCAAAGCCATAACTTGAGTTCTACAAATCATATCAAGGACTTCTAGTACTCTCTAGAAAGCTAAGAAGATAAGGAACAACATTCATGTTGACCAAAAGTTCATAGGAATCATACTTCTTTGGCAAAAATTTGATGCAAGTTGGGTAACTTTCAAGGCCCCAGATTCACATACCTCAGATGACCTGTAACATGTCAAAGTCATAACTTGAGCTCTACAAATCCTATCAAGGACTTCTAGTACTCAAATTAAATCTAAGAACAAGCTATACAACATTCATGTTGGGGGTAAGATGAGATGACAATCACATCTTGAGCTAAACTGCCTTGAAGATAGGGGTCAAACTAGGGGATTTTACACTGTCAAGCCTTAGAAACCCTAGCTTGAAACTTCTCAAACGCTTCAATCATGATGAGTTAACCTTGGAATCATTCTTATAGCATCTAAATGCATCAATCCATGATCACATGGACTTTGAATTAGGTCTCAACCTTGTTCAAATCATCAGTTGACCTAGGGTTGACTCAGTCAAACCCTAATTATACCACTCATGGCTAGGTCTCTTTAATCTTGTACCATGGCCTATCTAGGCTTCATGATGGATTTCAAGACATCTCATAAGCTCTCTCAAGGCTTCAAGTCTAACTACATGGCTTCAGAATCATCTGAGGACTTCCCACAACTCTCAAGTTAGGAGGCACACAACCTTGGTTTCAACCACTCTCTCTGAGGATCCTCTAACTTTTCTGACAAAGATATCAACACTTGAACACTTGAATAGCCTTCTTGGCTAGCTTCATAGTCTTATATAGCTCTTGATTGGTACTCATACCTCTTGATCTCCTGCATACATGTCAATGAAATGCAAATGATAATGCTAATGTGAATGAAATGAAACATAAGCTAGGTAAAGAAATGTTGGTCAAATTTTAGGGTGCAACAGCTGCCCCTATTCAAACAGCTTGTACCTGACTGGGTGAGAAGCAAACGAATCTCAACCAATCAAGGTGTGAGACGGTTGAATACCGACAAACCCGAAAATTTGCCAACTGCACAAGTACACGGTACTCTGATGAGAACAAATCTTCGAAAACTGAAATATTAGCTGCGCGGCCACTAGCTGGGGAATTGGTCACACGGTAACCGGTAATACATGGTCGATCATGCCGTCAGGCATCAGGTCAACAATCAAGTTAACCATGCCATCGGGCATTCGAAGAAATCTTTGGGCGTCAGCCGAACTTCATTAGTAAGTCGGGAATAGAATTCTCGGTCAATCATGAACCAATTGGGGATATCCAAACTTTTGCCATCAGGCACTCTGCATCGGCTGAGAGAGCTGCTTCGTCAATACGATTGGACTTCAATCATCAAGTCTTCAGGGGAAGCTTCAACTTCACTGCTCGGAACCTGCTGGGGACGACACATCTCCGCTGGGGATTCTGGAGGACCATCAAGTAACTCTGCTCCGGGGATCCAGAAATCATTCTGGGTAGGTCAACTCTGCTGAGGACTGCAAGAATCATCTTGAACAAATAACTCCGTGGAGACTTCAAGAATCATCCTGAACCGATAACTCTGCTGGAGATTTCAGGAATCATCCTGAGCATATGCTCTGCCGGGGACTCTAAGCATCAACTTGAGCAACCAACTCTGGAGACTGCACTGGGGATTTTAAGAATCATCTTAAACAAACGACTTCGCTGGAGAATTCAAGAATCATCTTGGGCAAACGACTTTGCTGGGGAGAATTCAAGAATCATCTTGGGCAAACGACTTTGCTGGAGAATTCAAGAATCATCTTGGGCAAACGAATTTGCGGAGGAACACCTGCAAAACAAGAACGGTAACGACGTAGCTCATGTTTGGTATGCGTGTGCTTTGACAATGACGCAATGCTCCACACGGTGGAAATGCTATGCGTTTATGATAGATGCTATGCAATCTTGCAAAATGCTACGGCCTCGTCAGCAAAATAAATGCCAAAGGGAAAGTCCTCCTGTCAAGGAGGAAGAACCACTCTGGTGGAGAAAAGGTCACGCCGATCTCAATCGGACTCTGCATGGGGAAGCAAACTTCAGTTGACTGCTGCAGGGGGATGAAGCTCTACGAGAACCCGGACATGCTGAGGACAGCGATGTCAATCGCGGAAATAAACTGCACGGCCTTCACGGCTAACCCTCCTGGAGACAACGACTCCGGTGGGGAAATACAACATCAGCTATTCAACACTCTACTGGGGACAACCAATCATGGTCCCAACTACTTCCAAGGACTCGGCTCTCTCGGGGATCTGCAAACTCGGTTGGGGAAGAAGGAATCATCCTGCTTACAGGGGAGAGTACGACTCTGTGGGGAATCTCAATTCCGCTGGGGACTTCAGTCGGGACCTACCAATTGCTGCACCCTTCAGTATATGACTTGGCTGGGGAGATGCCGCTCCTTCAGGATGCACCTGGTCGGGGAGAGAATCTTCTCTGCCTGGGGGACGTATCAGCGCTTACGATCTCACGTTCGGACTCTGCAGGGAGAGACTGCTGAACCTTGCTAGAGAAGGAGGAATCATCCTGCTTGGGGACGCGTACGGCGTACTGCCTGGAATATGCTACACCTGTAACAACACAAACAAACAGACAAGATGCCCTTCTCAAAGGGACCTATCAAGGTTATCATCTTGTGACAATGTTCAAGTAGTTCATTTTTTCAACAATCAGTGGCCTAGGCCAGTAAGTTTATGTATACGCATTTTGTCAAAAACATCGGCGTTCTTTTTCACAAACAAAACAGATAAATGCTAAACAGACAAACAGAATTGCTGAATAGTATACATTTTATTGATAACGAACCCCTAAATGGGTAAAAATGTTTTACAACAGATGCAAGCTCCTGGAATGAGGAAGCTGCGCAAAAAAAGTAAAAGCATAAATATACATCAGTATATACAAATGTCGGCAACGAGGCGTAGACGAACACCATGAGTTGATCCCTCTATGACCCACTCGACTTCGATACTTCTCCGACGCTTCCGCTTCAGAAGAGATTGATTCAGATAAACGGCCCTCAAGTCTTCCAAACCACTAAACAATGAAATTCCACACGCGGAATGCAGTCATTTGCTTTTTCAAATCCCTAACCTTTGCGTGAACCGCCCTTTGCAAGTTTTCAGTTCACTGGGATACCCTTTTTTGCCAAAGTCGCCCATCCGGGTTTTCGACTTCGCGGGTGTACATTTTTAAGATTTATATCCCTAATTTTTTCCCGAACCTTTTTCTTTTTTATGGTTCGCCGGGATGCCCCATTTTTGCCTGGACTCTCTTTTTTCTTTCCAGCGGGTCATTTTTAAGCAAAGTATTTTTTAACTGCGTCCGCGTTCAACGGGGATGCAAAATCTTCGCCATCTATCGTGGATAATAACAAGGCTCCTCCCGAAAAGACCTTGCTAACGACGTACGGACCTTCGTAATTGGGAGTCCACTTTCCCCGGTGATCGGAGTGTGGAGGAAGAATCTTCTTCAGGACGAGATCACCCGTCTGAAAGCTTCTAGGACACACCTTCTTATCATACGCTTTCTTTATTCAGCTTTGGTACAGACGACCATGTACAATCGATGCTAACCTCTTCTCGTCCATCAGGCTGAGTTGGTTTAGTCGGTTCTTAATCCATTCTGCCTCGTCGAGTTTCACGTCAACCAAAACTCGCAAAGAAGGGATCTCCACTTCTAACGGTAGGACAACTTCCATACCGTACACCAAGGAGAAAGGAGTTGCCCCGGTTGACGTACGTACCATCGTACGATAACCGTGCAGTGCAAATGGCAGCATCTCGTGCCAATCTTTGTAGGTCACAGCCATCTTCTGAATAATCTTCTTGATGTTCTTATTGGCCGCTTCAACGACGCCATTCATCTTCGGCCGGTAAGGAGATGAGTTGTGGTGTTCAATCTTGAAACTCTGGTGCAGCTCCTTCATCATCTTGTTAGTCAGATTCGAACCATTATCAGTAATGATCCGCTCGGGAATTCCGTAACGACAGATGTTGTCCCTCTTTATGAATTTAGCCATCACCTGCTTGGTCACATTAGCATATGAGGCTGCCTCCACCCACTTGGTGAAGTAGTCGATAGCTACTAAAATAAAGCGATGACCGTTAGATGCAGTGGGCTCGATCTTGCCTATCATGTCGATGCCCCACATAGAGAACGGCCACGGGGAGGACATGACATTTAACGGGCACGGCGGCACATGAATCTTATCAGCATAAACCTGGCATTTATGACATCTCTTCGCGAATTTAAAGCAATCTGATTCCATCGTCAGCCAGTAATATCCTGCTCTCAGGATCTTTCTCGTCATAGCATGCCCGCCGGCGTGCGTACCGAATGTGCCTTCATGGACTTCTTCCATGAGCATACTCACTTCTTTCTCATCTACACATCTGAGTAGCACGAGATCGTGGTTTCTCTTATACAACACTCCATCAGGATTGAGATAAAAATTTCCAGACAGCCTCCTCAGAGTCTTCTTATCCTGGGTTGATGCACCCGCAGAATACTCCTTAGTCATAAGGAAAGTCTGGATATCATGGAACCATGGCTTGCCGTCGGAGGCTTCCTCGATCGCAAAGACGAATGCAGGTCTATCAAGACGAGAGAGGACAATTCTTGGAGCTTCATTCTAAAAATTGACTTTATACATCGAAGCCAACGTAGCTAAGGCATCAGCCATCTGGTTTTCAGCTCTGGGCACATGATGAAGTTCTACTCGATCGAAGAACGGAAGCAGCCTTCTGGCATAATTCATGTACGGCACCAAATTCGATTGACGAGTCTCCCACTCCCCTTTAATCTGGTTGATCACAAGTGCCGAGTCACCATATACGTCTAGGTTCTTGATTCTCAAATCAATTGCTTCTTCTAGACCCATAATGCATGCTTCGTACTCCGCCTCGTTATTGGTGACTGGAAACATCAGTCTCGCAGTGAACGGGATATGGGATCCGTGGGGAGTCGTGATGATCGCCCCGATACCACTTCCATAAGAATTAACCGCCCCGTCGAATATCAACTTCCACTAGGATTTCCTATCTGGCCCCTCGTCGGGCAACGGCTCATCGCAATCCTTCGCTTTGAGAAACATAATATCCTCATCAGGGAATTCAAATTTCATCGGCTGGTAATCTTCGATCGGCTGTTCGGCAAGGTAATCAGACAACACGCTTCCCTTGATGGCCTTCTGGGACACGTACTGAATATCATATTCTGTCAACACCATTTGCCATCTGGCAATCCTGCCCGAAAGCGCTTGTTTCTTGAAGACGTACTTGATCGGATCCATCTTCCATATTAGCATGGTGGTGTGATTGAGCATGTACTGTCGTAAACGTTTCGCAGCCCAAGCTAGTGCACAACACGTCTTCTCCAGCATCGAGTAACGAGATTCACAGTCAGTGAACTTTTTACTCAAGTAATAGATGGCATGCTCCTTTCTGCCCGTCTCGTCGTGCTGATCGAGAACACACCCCATACTATTCTCAAGAACTGTCAAGTACATGATTAGTGGCCGTCCAGCCACTGGGGGTATCAAGATCGGAGGTTCCTGAAGAGACTGCTTTATCTTATCGAATGCCTTCTGGCAACCCTCGTTCCAGATAATCGCCTGATCTTTCTTTAAAAGCTTGAACATCGGTTCACACGTGGCCGTGAGCTGAGAGATAAACCTTGCAATGTAGTTTATTCTGCCCAGGAAACCACAAACTTCTTTTTCTGTTTTTGGCACTGGCATTTCTTGTATCGCTTTAATCTTCGCAGGATCAACCTCGATGCCTCTTTCACTCATGATAAACCCCAGTAACTTTCCAGACCGTACTCCGAAAGTACATTTGTTAGGATTCAGCCTCAACCTGAACTTCCTAAGCCTCTCAAAAAGCTTCAGCAAATTGACCAGATGTCCCTCCTCTGTTTGGGACTTCGCAATCATGTCATCAACATAGACTTCAATCTCATGATGAATCATGTCATGAAACAAAGTAACCATTGCTCGTTGGTAAGTGGCCCCTGCGTTCTTCAGACCGAAAGGCATTACCTTGTAGCAAAATGTTCCCCATGGAGTGATAAACGTAGTTTTCTCCATGTCCTCCGGCGCCATCTTGATCTGGTTGTAACCGGAGAAGCCATCCATGAATGAAAACACGGAGAACTGGGCTGTATTGTCGACCAACACATCAATATGAGGCAGCGAGAAATCATCTTTAGGGCTCGCCCTATTCAAATCCCGATAATCGACGCACATGCGTACCTTACCGTCCTTCTTCGGTACAGGCACTATGTTGGCGACCCACGGAGGGTAAGTGGTGACCGCTAAGAAGCCAGCGTCAAGCTGCTTCTGCACTTCTTTGATTTTAACGGCCATATCTGGTCGTGTCCTCCTAAGCTTCTGCTTGACGGGAGGACAATCTTCTCGCAACGGCAAGTGGTGGACCACAATGTCAGTGTCAAGTCCGGGCATATCTTCGTATGACCAAGCAAAGACGTCACTATACTCTCTTAGCATCTCGACCAATCTCTGCTTGACATCAATCTGCAATGCAGCCCCTATCCTGACGTTCCTGACCAGTTCTTCAGAACCCAGATTAACGATCTCGATTTCCTCTTCATGAGACAGAATAACTTTCTCTTCTTGTTTCAACAAGCGGGCCAACTCTTCAGGAAGGTCTTCGTCTTCATCAATCTCTTCTTCGGCTTGATAGATCGGGCAATCGAAGTCGAAGTGAGCCGTAGAAGGTCCAGAGTCGATGTCATCTGCTATGTGGATCCTGCAATAACAAGGGTTAAGTTTAAAACAAGGATGTGCAGGTTAGCACAAACCCCATTGCCATTTTATTGTTTTTCAAAACAAATATAAAACAGGAATAACAGAGATCACAATATTTGAATACGAAGAAAAACGCCTTTTGATTTATTGATAAAATGCATGTACATAATCCAACAAGGCCCTGACAATAAAACCATTATGGCCCGGGTAGGACATAGGGTTGTACAATGATTGGAAAAAAGTAAATCATTACTCTTCGCTTGTCATCTGGATGATATCCTTGACGGACCAGTTGGTAAGGCCCTCGCCTGGCTTGCTTGGCTGGATCCAGGAGTCGAGGTCATAGTCGCTATCTCCGCTGTCTTCAGACACCGCGTTGATGCTTTCAAATATCACCCCGCCGCTGGTGAACTGGATCGGCCCTTTACCTCGAGACGCGCTGCTAGAAGAAAAAGCTTCAGCTCCAGGAGAATATCCCAATCCAAACTTGTCTTGCTTGTTAGGTATCTCCAAAATTCGCCCCCAGCCTGGGGTAGATCCGGCTTGGACAACGGCCCAGGCCTCCTTGAATGAAGAGAGAGTCATCTCTGGCTTGTTAGTGACCACAGGAGCTACGTCCTTCCCTTTAACGGCCTCGAACGCTTGGCATAGGGTTTCAAGGATTTCCCCATCCATCTCAACATACTTGAAGGACGACAAATGGCTTACCATTATGTCTTCCTCGCCACAAACAGTCACGATGCTACCTCCGACAACATACTTGAGTTTCTGGTGCAACGCGGAGGTCACGGCTCCAGCAGCATGGATCCACGGCCGGCCCAAGAGACAACTGTAGGTGGGCATGATGTCTATAATGTAAAAGATTGCGTCGAACGTTTCCGGCCCGACTTGGATTGGCAGGGTCACCTCCCCGAAAACATGGCGTTTAGTTCCATCGAACGCCTTCACAACCAGATCACTGGGTGTGCAAATCACTCCACGAGTATCCAACTTCATTAATGCCTTCTTCGGAAGAACATTGAGTGACGACCCCGTGTCTACCAGCATGTGCGACATAATCGTTCCCCTACACTCTGTCGAGATGTGCAGGGCGCTATTGTGATTCCTCCCTTTCGGCGTCAGCTCTAGGTCAGTGAACCCTAGACCATTTCCAGCATTCACGTGGGCTACGACCTCTTCTAGCTGATTTACCGATATTTCCTGCGGTACATATGCGGCGTTCAACACCTTCAGCAGCGCGTTGCGGTGTGCTTCAGAACACAGTAACAAGTTCAGAATGGAAATCTTCGAGGGCGTCTGATGGAGATGATCCACAATCTTGTAGTCACTCTTTTTAATCAACCGCATAAATTCCTCGGCGTCTTTAACAAGTAAGCCTTTTTCTGCCCCACGCGGGACCTCTTCAACGACTTTACTTTTACCTTTATCAGTTGCATCAGCTCTGACCGCCTTGTCCGCCACGACCTCAGGAGGTGCAAAAACTCTTCCGCTGCGAGTGATTCCGCTGATGCCTGCCAGGTTCTCCACGGACGACCCAAATGGTTCCAGCTCCAACATCTGTCCATTGCAGTAGACCTCAGCCCCATAATGCCATGGGACAGCATTAGTGCTTTCGAAAGGTATCGGCCCAGCTTTGGTGATGGTAATCATGGGCGGTCTGGGTGCAGAAATAGTTATCGTCTGGCGAGGGATGGTGATGGTGGCGACCTCATCATCTTGCTTCAGCATTACCTCTCCTGATCCACTTTCAGCCCTCCGGCTAAACTGTAAAATCCCTTCAGTCATCAGACTTTGAATTCCTTCTACCAACTGTTCACATCCATCAGGACTAGTCGCACAGCCCATACACAGCTCTCCGCAACCTGGAAAGAAACCTCTTTTCATCAGCTTAGCTTTAACGAAGCTAAGCGGCGTCTTCAGATCTCTGACATCAGTCAACACATCCAAGTTCTCGTCTTCGATAATGGCGTTTACTCCACCTCCCCTATGATTCGGCATAGGGTTCTTCGTGACATTTGGCACATTATCTGAGAAGTTGATGATCTTGGCATCCACCATGTCCTGCACCTTGTGCTTGAAGGCTTTGCAATTCTCTATTGTATGGCCTGGTGCCCCTGAGTGAAACTCACAAGTTGCATTCGCGTCATAACCTGGCGGAGGTGCCCCTGTCAAGGGAGCCAAGGTTCTCTTCTGGATCAACTGTAGCTGAAGTAAAGTCTTCAATAGTTGCGCGTACGACATGGGCGGTGTCTCGAGGTGACGGCTCGACAGAGGTGCCCGATTCTGATACTTTATGTACCCTTGCTGATTCGGTTGCTGCTGCTGCTGTGGCTGTTGATGTGCCGGGATAGTTATACTGGCCACCTGTTGGTGAGGACCTTTACCCTTCCTTCGAGCGTTGGTCACGACGCTCGTTTCTCCTTCCCGTCTTTTGCCACTATAAGGTTTCTTTCCGCCTCCTCCAGCTGAGGACGACTCACCTTGAATTTTCCCGAGTTTGATCCCATTTTCAATGTGCTCACCCGTAATAATGAGATCCTAGAAGGTCCCAGACATACCGCTGACCAACTTCTCATAGTAAACCCATGGGAGGGTGGCTACGAACATCTGCACGAGCTCACGTTCAACCATTGACGGCTGAACCCTGGCTGCCAATTCACGCCACCGCTGGGCGTATTCCTTAAACCCTTCGTTGTTCCTTTGCGACAGATTCTACAGCTGGACTCGGTTCGGAGCCAAGTCGCTATTGTATTGGTAGTGGTGCACAAATGCTTCAGCAAGGTCCTTCCACGTGCGCACACTGGTAGGTTCCAGACTCATGTACCATTTGAGAGATGGCCCGGATAGACTGTCCTGAAAGAAGTGCATCAACAACTTCTCGTCATCAGAATGAGCTGACATTTTCCGGTAGTATGATCTCAGGTGGACGCGAGGGCAAGTGGTGCCCTTGTACTTTTCAAAGTCAGGTACCTTGAACTTGGGAGGCACCTTGAAATCAGCAATTAATCCCAACTTGGACATATCAACACCCAGGGTGTTCTGATTCTCGATATTCCTCATCTTATCCTCGAGTGCCTTGAACCTTAGACGTGCTTCAGCATTCAGCTCTCCTTCAGCACCTCTCTGAGAGAACACATCGTCCTGACGATCTTCTAACCATGGCTGAGGCCCAAACAGATTCCCAACACCTGCATTGCCGTTGCCCAGCCCAACATTGACATTAGCTTCCAGACTCCCATTACCGACGCCCGTCGTATTACCATTGAGTCCCATGTTGGCCATCACATTGCCGTTGGCACTGCCATTCCCCCCGGTCACGGGGACGCCATTCTGCGGAGTTTCAACTGGTGGAGGGGTTGGAACAGTCCCACCGTGGAGTATGCCGTTGCTATCGACCCTTGAAATCAGAGGCTGAACCAAGGTTCTGAGCTGATCCTGGCCATTGGCGACCGCTTGCATGAGCTCCATGAAGCGATCCATTCTTTCGCGGAGTTCTTGAACATCAGTTTGCACTTGCTCCATGATCCTGGTTTGATTAGCTCTGGTCGGATAGCGGTGAATAGGTCTCTGATCAATCCTGGATCAACCTGAAACAACCTGAAAACACAAAAGGGTTAGGGAAAAACGACAAAGTGCTCGTTATGCAAATGCTTCATGCAAATGCAAACGTGTGTCTGTGTGTTAGGGAGATCTCCCCCGATCCTAGTGCCTGAGTGCCAGTGCTGATAATAAGAAGTCCGAGTCCAGTCATGGAAATAACAATCTCATATATAAAGAAAGCCCATCAAGGCAGTACACAACATCAGTGAGTACAAGCAGAATCAATAGCATGACCTCGACCAACAAGCCTGGTGATGGTCAGCATACAACAATGATCAAAACAAAAGGAATACAAATAGTCAGGCACGGCCACGGGCGCAATACTCTTCTAACAACTCCTTCGTTTCTGGATGATCAGGCAGAGTGAGTAACCCTTCGACGAGTAATTCCCTCTGCACAATGGTGTATTGAAGACCTTCGACCGAATCTTCCCATGCTCTTTCTCCGAAACAATCTTCTAGCTTCCGCTTCTTGGACTCAAACGTCAGTTTGCGCGCCTTCAGGTTAGCGAGAGCTCTGTTGAGCTGGCCTTCAGCGGCATATCTGCGAGCGGTTTCTTCATCAAACCTTTTCTCACTAGCCTTCACCTGGGCTTCCAGCTTGGAGATCTGTTGCATCAGCTTATCCTCCCTCTCTTTCCTGGTGGCTAGGGAGGCCTTCCAGTGCTGGTTGAACTTGGATATCCTCCGATATGCTTCGTCCAAGTGCTGCTTCTTCGTAGCCAATACGTCGTTGACAGCTTTGAAGTCTTGACCCATGCGCTCACGCTCAGCTATCTGCTTAGTCAAGTCTGTACCTAGCCGGTTCACCAGCTCTGTCTGCCTCTTGAAGGAATGAACGACTTCGTTTCTCTCGCTTTGGAGTTGAGCCAATTCTTTCTCCAGTTCTTCGTTTGCCTTCTTCAATTCATCTCGCTCAGCTAGCACCTGATTATGCTACTGAATAGGCACGGTGGTAGGCTCTTCAATCATTGGAGGGCTTTCTGGCTTGGCCGGAAGAAACGGCATCCCTATAGCATCTGCTCTGGCTCTGATCCACGCCATATACGGAGGGTAGGCTTGATTATTGCTTCTCCCCAGCAATGGCTTTCCCCTCTTACTGATGCCATTCCAGGCGCGCTGAAGCTTAGATAACAGATCCCCCTCCAGAAGACCAGTGAGGTATAGAGATTCCTGCACCTCTTCCTCCTTCGGCGGAGCTCTCAAAGCGTAAGCAAACTGTCGGACCAGCAAAGACGGATTATAGTTTATACAGCCCTTCCTGCCTATCAAAGGCACGTTCGGAAACCCGCTGCAGCTGAAGATAATCTCGGTACCCAACCTATCCCTGTCAAACCAGTCAATATCCTCTGCTGATAGACTCATCAAACGCTCGGACCACTCGGCTGTGGCTGCAGACGAAATAAAGGGACCCCTCTTGGGTAGATGACTATCAAGCCATCTATAAAGCAGGGGCACACAGCATGAGACATTCTTACCTCTTCTGTTCTCGTTTTTGTAGTGGATAGAATGGTAGACATCTCCTATCAATGTAGGGACTAGATTCCCTGAAGCAAAGATGCGAAAGGCGTCGAAGTCCACAAAGTCGGGCATATTAGGGAATAGAATGATGCCATATATGCACAGAGCGAGAATGGCGTTGAACACGACCCAACATCCGTCTTTGGCGCACTGCTGAGCCTTTCCCACTAAGAACTGTAAGGAGAAACCGGAAACCTTGTTCCAACTAGACAAAACCAACTCGGAGGCATCCAGATGAAGTAACGGAGCTAGACTAGCCAGATTAGGCTCGACATCCATATGAACAAAGGGCATCTGACTCTTGATAGGCACACCTAACAAATCAACATACTCCTCTAGCGTGGGTGCGAGAACAAAGTCCTGGAAAGTAAAGCATCTCAACGGAGGGTCGTAGAACTGCAGCAGAGCGTGCAACCCATTCAACTCAAACGCAGAAGGTTTACGAACCAAACTGAGCAATTTTCCGTAAGATTTTCTGAACCCATCTCTCACAGAATCATCTGCTAAAGCAATCAAACCAGTCAGCTGAACAACATCAGGAGTGGGGAGCTTGTCAGCCACGGTCTTCCTCAGAGAACCCATAACAATACAAAAGAAGGGCGGAATTCCTGAATCGGGGGTAAACGGTACCTGCAACACAGACACACGTTAATGAAATGCAAATGAATATGCAAAACAATGTAAAATGCAATCATGCAGCAGGAGATCAAGACGACTGTGCTGTTGAAGAGATGAAGGTTCTGTATCAACAAAACCACAATACTGCTCTGTCAAGAACAACCACTATCTCTGATAAGAAGAAAACCCCGGTATCGGACCACAAATCTGCTCTGTCAAGAACACACATCTGATAATAAGGACCTCTGATACAGGACCAAAAACTCTGCTTTGTCAAGAACAAACATCTGATAATAAGGACCTCTGATACAGGACCAAAACTCTGCGCTGTCAAGAACAAACATCTGATAATAAGGACCTCTGATACAGGACCAAAACTCTGCTCTGTCAAGAACAAACATACATCTGCTGATGAGACCCTCTGGTCCCAATCAAAAACCTGCTCTGTCAAGAACAAATGCACATCTCGGAATATAAGGTCCTCTGATACAGGACCAAAGCTCTGATCTGTCAAGAACAATCATATATCTGATGATGAGAACCTCCTGATCCCAATCAAAAACCTGCTCTGTCAAGAACAAATGCACATCTCTGAATATAAGGTCCTCTGATACAGGACCAAAGCTCTGCTCTGTCAAGAACAATCATATATCTAATGATGAGAACCTCCGGTATCAACCCAAAACTGATTCACTGTCAAGAAAACCAGGTAATCTGAAGGTCAAAGTTTCCTGCAATAAACCCAACCCTGCTCACAGGTATGGACCTAAACTGACTCAAGTTCGGCATCCTATGCGTTCATCAGCGTCACAGACATTCAAGAGGGGTGATACGATACCCAGAAGGTGTGGCATCACTAGCTCATGAAGCGGCCTCACTCGGCTGAATCACAAATGATCGGTCCCCAGAGTCGACAATCCTCCAAACCAACAACCCCCTCAACCCAAAGGGTTGAAAAAGAAGCCAACCGGGAGAACCTCATCTGAGCGTGGATTTCATGAGACACTAGTGCCTGCCAAGCAAGCACGCGCCCACTAATTTCCACAACTAATGCTATGTTCACTCAAGCCTGGGTCTGGCTTCTCACTCATCAGAATGCCCCTCCCACAACAGCACAGATAATCATATCATACTGGAAATAAAGTGCGGGAAATAAAATGCGATAAATAAACACAACCCAACAAGTAATCATACAAGCGCTAGGATTGACTCTCGCAGGGGACGTCGGATCCCCAAACTGACTCGCATACGGGACGTTGGATCCCAGGAAACTATCAAGTCCCCAGCAGAGTCTCCAGCTGTCGCTTCCGCGAAAATAAGGTGTCGGCAAAACAGAAGAGTCGCCACCTTTCGTTATTTATCCCTCGGAGCGGGAAAGGAAACGATCGGAAAAACCTGACGAAAAGGGTATAAGACAAGGTCATCGCAACCATTGTCTGGGTTCGAGAGTCGGTTACGCAAGGGGAAGGTATTAGCACCCCTCACGTCCATCGTACTCGATGGGATCCACGCTTGTTGTGTTTACTGGACGAGTTGGTTTATCTATCTACCTATCAAGGTTGGCTTAAACAGAAAAGAAAATGACTCGGCAAAGCGTCGCACTTTATGCCTACGTATTCTCATCAGAGAATGAGAAATCAGAGTCAACGTAGTTCGACCTACTACGGGTTACGGGGAAGGTGGCTCGCCAATACGTCAATATTGTGCCTACGTACTCTCAACAGGTATGAGAGATCAGAGCTTACGTAGTTCGGGATAATACGGATTACGGGAATTCAGATTCATCTATTTTATCGAGTAGGGTTAAACAGCAGTTAGGGACAAAGCCTGTTTGCGATGGCCCTGAAGTTTAACGACACTCTTTTCTTCAGAAAAGCTTTCCTTTGAATTATGGGCCCACGGGGCAAAAAGGTTTGAAGTTTGTTTTCTGTCTTTTACGGAAGAAGTGTTTTTTATTGTGTTTGAAATTTCAATCGCACTAAAGACTATGACCTGAGAGTGAATGCGTCGCATGTCACCCAAAGGGTGCCATACTAAACATCCAGACTGTTGAAAAGAAGCTCTCCAACAATCCTTTCTCAGATAGCTTAAGGCTCGTAACGTACGAAAGAAATCATTCATGATTACTGTATCTTAAGCTGTTTTTGAGATGAGAAGAGAAGGGGCTCAACTAATGGGAGACTATCAAGTCCTACTGTTGTCATGCCAAGGATTCATCCTATAGTTGAAGTTTGAAACAGGTAACTCCTAGAAATTATCATGCATAGGTTTCAACCTAAAGTTCTAATCATCACTTCCTTATCAAAGGAAATGAGAGTCCTAAGGGGATCATGTCAATGATACAGAAACAGATAAAGCATCAGCTTAAACAGTAAACAGTAAACAGCTGTAAAATGCATGCAATGCAAGTGAGGGAGGAAATGTGTGTGGGGCAGCAGCCTCCACAAGCTCATCTCAACCTCAAGCCAGATATGAATAACTGCAATCATACAGAAGAAATAAAACATGCTATCAAGCAAAATACAGTAAACTGCAATCATACAGATAAAATAAAATCATGCTATCAAGCAAAATAAACCACATGGGCAAGGGAGCAGGGCTCTACCGAATACCCGCAAGCAAAGCCATACAGTAACAATACAAGCAGAGGGAGCAACTCAACCTCTAGTGCAATCATGCTCCTAGCTTAAATCAGTCTACATATGAGCTTATTCTAATGCATCAAGCAAGTCAAACAAGGCACATCAACAATACAGAGAAGAAACAGACAAGAAAGCAGATCAACCCCTCTCTCAACTCCAAGCCTCAGCTCTTCTGACAGCCACTCAGTCTTCAGACTTCAACCACCCTTCAAGGCTATCCTCTCTCAAGACAAATATCACTTGCTTCTCCAGGTTTCAACCTTTCAACATAAGTTTCAACTTAATCTTCTTCTTCAAGCTTCAGCTTTCCAGTCAACTCCACCCTCAGGCTTTGCTCTTAACCACAAGTATCAATTTGATTCCTTCAGGCTCTCAAGTCTCAGTGTAAATATCAACTCATCCTTTATCCCTCAAGCCTCAGCTCTACACTCAATCTCAACTGAATCCTCTTCACAAGTACCAACTTAGTCTTCAAGCTTCAGCTCTCTTTGCTTTACCAGTTTCAACTTGGCCTTCTTCATCTACACGCCTCAGCTTCTCAGAGTAGTCTTCACTTATAGAAGTATCAACTTCATCCTTCAATTATTTAAGCCTTAGCTCTTCATTCAGTCTGTATTGGATCTTCAAGTATCAACCTGCTCTTCTTGTTCTTCAAGCTTCAGCTGCAATGGCAATGCTCAAGGAATCATCCTCTACCACACTCTTCAATGAAGTCCTCCTCTTCAAACTCAAGCCTAACATATTTCAAGATACTCAAACCAGAAGAAAATTGATTGAACATGATGAGGAGATGATAAACAAGCTTACTGACAACCAAAGGAAGCCTGTAAGGGTTCATCATCACGGGAGACTGGTTCCCTCAAAGTTCTACTTCCCAGATAAAGCCACTCATCCTTCCAAGGGAGGGATGTGAATATCTGAGAAGGACTTTTAGTCATTGGGAGGAATGGAAGCACAAGATGCTTTCCATGTTTGTGAAAGAAATCATTCTAACTACAAGGCTCTCCCTATGTCCTATCTCCTAGCCTTCATCAGACACCTTCAGGCACAAACAATCCAAAGCTCCAAGCAACTTCAAGCAACTTCAAGCATCCTCCTCTTGTCTTCAACTTGTCTTCAACCTCAACCAAAGGCAAACCAAGCACAAACCCTAATCTAAGGGAACTAGGGAAGTTAAACTAGTTGAATTAGTAAATTAGGATCACCTAAAACCTAGTACTAAAGTTAGTCCTAACTAAAATACTAAAATCAATTGTAAAATCCTACAAATGTTACTATGGGACCCTAGGTCAATCATGACTCTACCACATTAATTTCAAAGCTCAAACCATCAAATTGGACCTAGAACTAAATTCTACATTCTAAGGCATCAAACCTAAAGCCCTAAAAGGAGGCACCTAAATATCAATCTAGAAAGCACACCTATTTTCATCACAAAAATGTGAGAAAAATTCTATGGGATCATACATGTCTAAAATAATCACACACAAAAAATTAGGCTTAAAATCATCACCATGAGATCAAACAAAATTCCACAAAATTATGCTTCAAACATGAACATTTTAATATCAATTAAAATGCAAAATTCCAATTAAATCAGAAATTACATGAAATGAAAATATTTTTTCTCTAAAAAATAATAGACTCAATCATGAGTAATATGCAAAAAGAATGGGTTTAATTGGATTAATATTCAATTAATTATGATTTTTACAAAAACCATGAATTAAATGGAAATTAAATGAAAAGCAAATAAA
This sequence comes from Lathyrus sativus, assembly GCA_963859935.3. Taxonomy (NCBI): domain Eukaryota; kingdom Viridiplantae; phylum Streptophyta; class Magnoliopsida; order Fabales; family Fabaceae; genus Lathyrus; species Lathyrus sativus. The sequence continues at coordinate 211,511,274 of OZ012739.1, read as the reverse complement.
AATGAACAAGCGCGCGGTGTGGATAGCAATCATTTACAGTTATAAATCTGGGTTGGGCTCGCTGGGGGGTGCGCATAGTGATTCATGACTTAAGCCCAAAACTGAAATTAAGTGACACGCAGCGTTTCATGCTTCAGAATCCTTCACAACTCAATTTTAAAACACAGTCGTTGGATCCTCTCCCAGTCAAAGGTCAAGCTCTCATCCAATGGTGAAAACTTCATCTCCTACCTCTGGCCATGGAAATGGAGGGAAGAACCAGAGTTCAAACATGGTTCTTGCTCAATTCGAACTTCATCATATCTCCATCAAAACACATGGTTTAAAGCACAAACACACTCCAAATTCCACACTGATCACAATCATGGTCTTAGATTCAATTGAAACATCCTCTAACCCTAAACACGATCGGGGATCAAAATTCTGACCAAGAATCAATTGTCTCCAATCTTGAAATTGCTTGGTCTAAAATGCTCATCACATTACACTGATCAGTTTCCCCTATAGAATTCATATTATTGCTCACTATACACCAAGTTCTTGATCCCAACTGAAATGGTGTCATCACCTTGAACATAACCAAATGCTCTCAAACTCTCCAGAAACCATCCCCTAGCTGTCTCTAACCATTCTAACCTAACAATTTGACTTAACAATGCTTAAATTAAGGTGTATGGTGAAAGTTACAAACCTGGGATTTCTTGAATAACAGATGCACCAAATCTTCACTTCAACACTTCAATCCTTCCAGAATCGTTCCTTGTATCAAGATATAGCTTCTGTTTACAAAAGAATTGATGGAAGATGCTTGCAACTCCAAACCCGATAGTGACTTGCAGCAGGTGGAACTCAAAAGCTCATGCACGATTCAGCCATGTTCTTGCTCTCAATTTGCTATGGAATCACTCAGTAACTCATAAGGAAGAGATTGCAATAGAAAGAATCAATTGAAATGGTGCAGAAATGAAGAATGGATTTCAATTTGCAATGAACAAATTTGGAATCCCAACTCTCTATCCTTCCTCAACTCTCACCAACCCCTTCCATGGACAGCTTCTAAATCATATATAGAATGATTCTAAACCCTCTAGCACCTTCTGGAACAATCCAAGGAGATTTTGAAAATCTCATGTCATGGTTTCTCATTTCAAGCCATACTCACACCAGTCCATGTTTCCCTTGTTCTCAGCTCCAATTCTGAATTGAAATTCTCCTTAGATGAGATGTATGAGATGTTAGGATGCTTGGATAGCTTGTACATTGATCTCTCTTATGTTTTGCAAATGTAACTTAGATTACAAGTAACTTATGATAAGTCCCTTAATTTGACCTCAAATAAAAATTTTAATAATGCCATTGTTTCTAAAATGATTTCTCCATTCAATTTGGTAGGTCACTTGCATTGTTTTGGTTGTGTATTGAAAATTCCCAAAAATAGGTCACTTTAATACATTAAATCCTCCTTTATTTTGACCATTTTGATAAGTATGAGCTACAAACATTTCCAACATCTCATGAACTACTTACTAGCCTTAAAACATCATTTTGAACAAGTTTTATGTTGAAGATTTTTCCATTTGAAGCTTGAAAATAGGAGTTATGGCCTTATGCTTGAAATGACCTGTAATCTCCAAATGACCAAAATGCCCTTGACTTGTCAAAGCCATAACTTGAGTTCTACAAATCCTATCAAGGACTTCTAGTACTCTCTAGAAAGATAAGAAGATAAGGAACAACATTCATGTTGACCAAAAGTTCATAGGAATCATCCTTCTTGGGCAAACATTTGATGCAAGTTGGGTAACTTTCAAAGCCCCAGATTCACATACCTCAGATGACCTGTAACTTGTCAAAGTCATAACTTGAGCTCTACAAATCCTATCAAGGACTTCTAGTACTCAAATTAAATCTAAGAACAAGCTCTACAACATTAATGTTGGGGGTAAGATGAGATGACAATCACATCTTGAGCTAAACTGCCTTGAAGATAGGGGTCAAACTAGGGGATTTTACACTGTCAAGCCTTAGAAACCCTAGCTTGAAACTTCTCAAACTCTTCAATAATGATGAGTTAACCTTGGAATCATTCTTATAGCATCTAAATGCATCAATCCATGATCACATGGCCTTTGAATTAGGTCTCAACCTTGTTCAAATCATCGGTTGACCTAGGGTTGACTCAGTCAAACCCTAATTATACCACTCATGGCTAGGTCTCTTTAATCTTGTACCATGGCCTGTCTAGGCTTCATGATGGCTTTCAAGACATCTCATAAGCTCTCTCAAGGCTTCAAGTCTAACTACATGGCTTCAGAATCATCTGAGGACTTCCCACAACTCTCAAGTTAGGAGGCACACAACCTTGGTTTCAACCACTCTCTCTGAGGATCCTCTAACTTTTCTGACAAAGATATCAACCCTTGAACACTTGAATAGCCTTCTTGGCTAGCTTCATAGTCTTGTATAGCTCTTGATTGGTACTCATACCTCTTGATCTCCTGCATACATGTCAATGAAATGCAAATGATAATGCTAATGTGAATGAAATGAAACATAAGCTAGGTAAAGAAATGTTGGTCAAATTTTAGGGTGCAACAGCTGCCCCTATTCAAACAGCTTGGACCTGACTGGGTGAGAAGCGAACGACCTGACTGGGTGATCAATCCTGGAACAACCTGAAACAACCTGAAAACACAAAAGGGTTAGGAAAAACGACAAAGTGCTCGTTATGCAAATGCTTCATGCAAATGCAAACATGTGTCTGTGCGTTAGAGAGATCTCCCCCGATCCTAGTGCCTGAGTGCTAGTGCTGATAATAAGAAGTCCGAGTCCAGTCGTGGAAATAACATCTCGTATATAAAGAAAGCCCATCAAGGCGGTACACAACATCAGTTAGTACAAGCAGAATCAATAGTGTGACCTCGACCAACAAGCCTGGTGATAGTCAGCATACAACGATGATCAAACAAAAGGAATACAAATAGTCAAGCACGGCCACGGGCGCGAAACTCTTCTAATAACCCCTTCGTTTCTGGATGATCAGGCCGAGTGAGCAACCCTTCGACGAGTAACTCCCTCTGCATAATGGTGTATTAAAGACCTTCGACCGAATCTTCCCATGCTCCTTCGCCGAAACAATCTTCTAACTTCCGCTTCTTGGACTCAAACATCAGTTTGCGCTCCTTCAGGTTAGCGAGAGCCTTGTTGAGCTGGCCTTCAGCGGCATATCTGCGAGCGGTTTCTTCATCAAACCTTTTCTCACTAGCCTTCACCCGGGCTTTCAGCTTGGAGATCTGTTGCATCAGCTTATCCTCCCGCTCTTTCCTGTTGGCTAGGGTGGCCTTCCAGTGCTGGTTAAACTTGGATATCCTCCAATACGCTTCGTCCAAGTGCTGCTTCTTCGTGGCCAGTACATTGTTGACAGCTTTGAAGTCTCGACCCATGCGCTCGCGCTCAGCTATCTACTTAGTCAGATCTGTCCCCAGTTGGTTCACCAGCTCTGTCTGCCTCTTGAAGGAATGAACGACTTCGTTTCTCTCGCTTCTGAGTTGAACCAGTTCTTTCTCCAGTTCTTCATTTGCCCTCTTCAATTCATCTCGCTCAGCTAACACCTGATTATGCTGCTGAATGGGCACGGTGGTAGGCTCTTCAATCACTGGAGGGCTTTCTGGCTTGGCAGGAGGAAACGACATCCCTATAGCATCTGCTCTGGCTCTGATCCAAGTCATGTATGGAGAGTAGGCTTGACTATTGCTTTTCCCCAGCAATGGTTTTCCCCTCTTACTGATACCATTCCAAGCGCGCTGAAGCTTAGATAACGTATCCCCCTCTAGAAGACCAGTGAGGTACAGAGATTCTTGTACCTCTTCATCCTTCGGCGGAGCTCTCAAGGCGTAAGCAAACTGTCAGACCAGCAAAGACGGATTATAGTTTATGCAGCCCTTCCTGCCTATCAAAGGCACGTTCGGAAACCCGCTGCAGCTGAAGATGATCTCGGTACCCAACCTATCTCTATCAAACCAGGTAATATCCTCCGCAAATAGACTCATCAAACGCTCAGACCACTCAGTTGTGGCTGCAGACGAAACAAAGGGACCCCTCTTGGGTAGATGACTATCAAGCCATTTATAAAGCAGGGGCACACAGCATGAGACATTCTTACCCCTTCTGTTCTAGTTTTTGTAGTGGATGGAATGGTAGACATCTCCTATCAAGGTAGGGACTGGATTCCCTGAAGCAAAGATGCGGAAGGCGTCGAAGTCTACAAAATCGGGCATATTGGGGAACAGAATGATGCCATATATGCACAGAGCGAGAATGGCGTTGAACACATCCCAACATCCGTCTTTGGCACACTGCTGAGCCTTTCCCACTAAGAACTACAAGGAGAAACCGGGAACCTTGTTCTAACTAGACAACACCAACTCGGAGGCATCCAGATGAATTGAAGGAGCTAGACTAGCCAAATCAGGCTCAACATCCATATGAACAAAGGGCATCTGCCTCTTGATAGGCACACCTAACAAATCAGCATATTCCTCTAATGTGGGCGCGAGAACAAAATCCTGGAAAGTAAATCATCTCAACGGAGGATCGTAGAACTGCAGCAGAGCGTGCAACCCATTCAACTCGAACGTAGAAGGTTTACGAACCAAACTGAGCAATTTGCCGTAAGATTTTCTGAACTCATCTCTCACAGAATCATCTGCTAAAGTAATCAAACCAGTCAGCTGAACAACATCAGGAGCAGGGAGCTTGTAAGCCACAGTCTTCCTCAGAGAACCCATAACAATACAATAGGAGGCAAGAAATCCTGGATCGGGGAAAACGGTACCTGCAACACAGACACACATTAATGAAATGCAAATGAGTATGCAAAGCAATGTAAAATGCAATCATGCAGCAGGAGATCAAGGCAACTGTGCTGTGGAGATTCTGTATCAACAAAACCATGATGCTGCTTTGTCAAGAACAAACACTATCTCTGATAAGAAGAAAACCCTGGTATCGGACCACAAATCTGCTCTGTCAAGAACACACACACACATAGGACCATAAATCTGCTCTGTCAAGAACAAACATCTGATAATAAGGACCAAAACTCTGCTCTGTCAAGAACAAACATCTGATACAGGACCTCTGATACAGGACCAAAACTCTGCTCTGTCAAGAACACACATCTGATGCAGGACCTCTGATACAGGACCAAAACTCTGCTCTGTCAAGAACAACCATACATCTGCTGATGAGACCCTCTGATCTCAATCATAAACCTGCTCTATCAAGAACAAATACACATCTCTGAATATAAGGTCATCTGATACAGGACCAAAGCTCTGCTCTGTCAAGAACAATCATATATCTAATGATGAGACCCTCTGATCCCAACAAAACCGATTCACTATCAAGAAAACCTGGTAGTCTGAAGGTCAAAGTTTCCTGCAACAAACCCAACCCTGCTCACAGGTATGGACCTAAACTGACTCACGTTCGGCATCCTATACGGTCATCAGCGTCACAGACATTCAAGAGGGGTGATACGATACCCAGAAGGTGTGGCATCACCAACTCATGAAGCGGCCTCAGTCGGCTGAATCCCAAATGATCGGTCCCCAGAGTCAACAATCCTCCAAGCCAACAACCCCCTCAACCCAAAGGGTTGAAAAAGAAGTCAACCGGGAGAACCTCGTCTGAGCGTGGATTTCATGAGACACTAGTGCCTGCCAAGCAAGCACGCGCCCACTAATTTCCACAACTAATGATATGTTCACTCAAGCCTGGGTCTGGCTTCTCACTCATCAGAATGCCCCTCCCACAACAGCACAGATAATCATATCATACTGGAAATAAAGTGCGGGAAATAAAATGCGATAAATAAACACAACCCAACAAGTAATCATACAAGCGCTAGGATTGACTCTCGCAGGGAACGTTGGATCCCCAAATTGACTCGCATACGGGACGTTGGATCCCAGGAAACTATCAAGTCCCCAGCAGAGTCGCCAGCTGTCGCTTCCGCGAAAATAAGGTGCTGGCAAAACAGAAGAGTCGCCACCTTTCGTTATTTATCCCTCAGAACGGGAAAGGAAACGATCGGAAAAACCTGACGAAAAGGTATAAGACAAGGTCATCACAACCGTTGTCTGGGTTCGGGAGTCGGTTACGCAAGGGGAAGGTATTAGCACCCCTCACGTCCGTCGTACTCGATGGGATCCACGCTTGTTGTGTTTACTGGACGAGTTGGTTTATCTATCTACCTATCAAGGCTGGCTTAAAAAGAAAAGAAAATGACTCGGCAAAGCATCGCACTTTATGCCTACGTATTCTCATCAGAGAATGAGAAATCAGAGTCAACGTAGTTCGACTAACTACGGGTTACGGGGAAGGTGGCTCGCCAATACATCAGTATTGTGCCTACGTACTCTCAACAGGTATGAGAGATCAGAGCTTACGTAGTTTGGGAAACTACGGCTTACGGGAATTCAGATTCATCTGTTTTATCGAGTAGGGTTAAAAAGCAGTTCCAGCAGTTAGGGACAAAGCCTGTTTACGGTGGCGCTGAAGTTTAACGACACTCTTTTCTTCAGAAAAGCTTCCTTTGAATTACGGGCCCGCGGGGCAAAAAGGTTTGAAGTTGGTTTTCTGTCTTTTACGGAAGAACTGTTTTTTATTGTTGTTTGCAATTTCAATCGCACTAAAGACTATGACCCGAGAGTGAATGCGTCGCATGTCATCCAAAGGGTGCCATACTAAACATCCAGACTGTTGAAAAGACGCTCTCCAACAATCCTTTCTCAGATAGCTTAAGGCACGTAACGTACGAAAGAAATCATTCGTGATTACTGTATTTTAAGCTGTTTTGAGATGAGAAGAGAGAACAGGCTCAACTAAGGGGAGACTATCAAGTCCTAATGTTGTCATGCCAAGGATTCATCCTATAGTTGAAGTTTGAAACAGGGAACTCCTAGAAATTGTCATGCATAGGTTTCAACCTAAAGTTCTATCATCACTTCCTTATCAAAGGAAGTGAGATTCCTAAGGGATCATGTCAATGATAAACAGAAACAGATAAAGCATCAGCTTAAACAGTAAACAGTAAACAGTAAACAGTAAAAGGCATGCAATGCAAGTGAGGGAGGAAATGTGTGCGGGGCAACAGCCTCCACAAGCTCATCTCAACCTCAAGCCAGATATGAATAATAGTAATCATACAGAGGAAATAACATGAAGTGCTATCAAGCAAGATATAAGTGACTGTAATCATACAGAAGAAATGAAATAAAATGCTATCAAGCAAACACAAACCACATAGGCAAGGGAGCTGGGCTCTACCGAATACCCGCAAGCAAAGCCATACAGTAACAATACAAGCAGAGGGAGCAACTCAACCTCTAGTGCAATCATGCTCCTAGATTAAAGTCAGTCTAGATATGAACTTATTCTAATGCATCAAGCAAGTCAAACAAGGCACATCAATACAGGGAAGAAAACAGATCAACAGCTCTTGCAGCTCCAAGCTTCAGCTCTTCTGACAGCAATCCAGTCATCAGACCTCAACCACCCTTCAAGGCTATCATCCTCCATGACACGTATCAACTTGCTCCTCCAAGGTTTTAACACATCAACCATAAGTATCAACTTATCCAAGCTTCAGCTCCTTAGTCAATTCCACCTTCAGGCTTCACTCTTAACTACAAGTATCAACTTGATTCCTTCAGGCTCTCCAAGCATCAATGTGAGTGTCAACTCATACTTTATTCCTCAAGCTTCATCTCTATACTTAATCTCAATTGAATCTCCTTCATAAGTATCAACTTAGTCTTCAAGCTTCAGCTCTCTTTGCTTTACCAGTATCAACTTGGTCTTCTTCTCCTACAAGCTTCAGCTTCTCAGAGTAGTCTTCAATCACCTGGAAGTGTCAACCTCATCCTTCAATTCTTTTTCAAGCCTCAGCTCTTCACTCAAACTCAATTGAATCTTCATCACAAGCATCAACTTGTTCTTCAAGCTTCCAGCTTCAGCTGCAATGGCAATTCTCAAGGAATCATCCTCTTCCACACTCTTCAATGAAGCCTCATCTTCAAACTCAAGTCCAACACCTTTCAAGATACTCAAACCAGAGGACAATTGATTTAACAGGATGAGTGGGAATGATAAACAACTTATTGACAACCAAAGGAAGCCTGTAAGGGTTCATCATTATGAGAGACTGGTTCCCTCAAAGTTCTACTTCCCAGATAATGCCACTCATCCCTCCAAAGGAGGGATGTGAATATCTTAGAAGGACTTTTAGTCATTGGTAGGAATGGAAGCACAAGATGCTTTCCATATTTGTGAAAGAAATCATTCTAATTCTAAGGCCCTCCCTATGTCTCCTACCTCCTAAATCTTCATCAGACACCTTCAGGCACAAGCAACTCCAAGCTCCAATCCACTTCAAGCATCCTTACCTTGTCTTCAACTTGTCTTCAATCTCAACCAAAGGCAAACAAAACAAAACCCTAATCTAAGGGGACTAAAGAAGTTAATCTAGTTGAGCTAGTAAGTTAGGATCACCTAAAACCTAGTACTAAAGTTAGTCCAAACTAAAATACTAAAACCAATTGTAAAATCCTACAAAAATGACTATGGGAACCTAGGTCAATCATGACTCTACCATATTAATTCCATAGATCCAATCATCTAATAAGACCTAGAAATAAATTCTACACTATAAGGTACTAAACCTAAACCCCAAAAGGAAGCACCTAAATCTCAATCTAGAAAGCACACTTATTTTCATCAAAAAAATGTGATAAAAATTCTATGGGATCATACATGTCTAACCTAATCACACACAAAAAATTAGGATCAAAATCATCACCACATGATCACACAAAATTCCTCAAAATTAAGTATCAAACATAACCATTTTAATATCAATTAAAATATAAAAATTCCCATAAAATCATAAAATGCATGAAATGAAAATATTTTTTTTCTAAAAAATACTAGACTCAATCATGAGTATAATGCAAAAAGAATGGGATTAATTGGATTATTTTTCAATTTTATATGATTTTTTCAAGAACCATGAACAAAATGAAAAAATAATGAAAATCATAATAAAATAAACACACGCGCGGTGCAAATAGCAATGACAATCAGTTCAATCTATGGGTTGGGCCATCAGGGGGTGTGGATATCAGTTATTTCACTAAGCCCAGCATCAGCATTAAATGAAACGATGCATTTCATTAAATCAGATCCTTCACAACTTGAAATTAAAACGTGGTCGTTGGATCATGCCTTCAGTCAAAGTCCTCAACCCATCCAATGGCTCTAGAGTCATCTTCTACCTTTTGAACCTCTGAGCTTCGCGCACAGCTCCGGCCACCACCGGTGGTGCTCCAGTCATCGTCCCCAACCCTAACTCTCTCTAGGATCCTCCATTGCAAATGGTCTATACATGAAACTTGTCCCAAATTCCCTCACGAATTCATTCATGCCCTTAGTTCTCTCTGTAACCTCAAGATTCACCATAACCAACTTTCAACCGAAAATGGTAACATCCTAGATTGGTCACTAATTCTCAAATTAACTATCTGAAAACCTTCCTACACCGTTCCACAATGCATCTAACACCCTAATTCATCTTGATTCTACCTAATTCATGCTGGAGGAAGAAAGTTACCAACCTGAAAATCTTGGATGAACAGATGCACTAAACCTTCAAATCAAGCTCTCCAACCTTCCAAACACGATCAATGGATCCTTTCCTTGCTTCTGTATGCAATAGAACTGGTTGAAAGCACCTAAATCTTGAAATCCGATGGTGAGTTGCAGGTGGAAAAGTTCAATTGCTCATGCACGATTCAGCCACAAATTCTCTTGGATTATGATCTGGAATCAATCCCTAGCATCCATGGAAGAAGTTGCAATCAAGAAAATGGATGGAAAGTGAAGAAATTGGTGAAACCGAATTCAGTTGCAAGCCAAGAAATCTCAATCTCAATCTATGCTCTCTCCTTCAATCATCACCAACCTCTGCATTGGATCACCTCTACTCAATATATAGATGATGTTTGGATGATCTAGAACCCTCTAGATCCTTCTAATGAGAGTTTCAATCTCTCATGTCATGAGATTTTCAATCACATATCATGGTATGCATAACTCCGCAAACAGCTTGAAACCAACCTCATTCACTTCCAATTTCTCCCCTAGTGACATTTTGAAGGTGTTTGGCTTGCAAGGGATCTTGCTCATGCCTTGAATTTAGGTTTTGCACATGTTACTTAATGTGCAAGTAATCACTTTTCAAAGCAAGTCCACAAATTAGACCTCAAATCAAAATTGTGTCTAAACCAATGTTCTTAGAATGCTTTCTAGAGTCAAAATGATATATTACATGCCATGGTTTGGATGTGTAGGTCAAAAATATCAATTTCCAACTTTGATTCATTTAACTTATACCCTTATTTTAGGTCATTTTTGCAACTTTGAGCTACAAGAATTTCCAACATCTTATGACCTCCTTACTAGCCTTAAAACATCATTTTGAACAAGTTTTATGTTGAACATTTTCCCATTTGAAGCTTGGAAATAGGAGTTATGGCCTTATGCCTGAAATGACCTGTAATCTCCAAATGACCAAAATGCCCTTGACTTGTCAAAGCCATAAATTGAGTTCTACAAATCCTATCATGGACTTCTAGTACTCTCTAGAAATATAAGAGGATAAGGAGAAACATTCATGTTGACCAAAAGTTCATAGGAATCATCCTTCTATGGCAAAAGTTTGATGCAAGTTGGGTAACTTTCAAGCCCCCAAATTCACATACCTCAGATGACCTGTAACTTGTCAAAGTCATAACTTGAGTTCTACAAATCCTATCAAGGACTTCTAGTACTAAAATTAACTCTAAGCTCATGATCTACAACATTCATGTTGGGGGTGGGATGAGATAACAATCACATCTTGAGCTAAATTGCCTTGAAGATAGGGGTCAAACTAGGGGATTTTACACTGTCAAGCCTTAGAAACCCTAGCCTGAAACTTCTCAAACTCTTCAATCATGATGAGTTAACCTTGGAATAATCCTTATAGAATCTCAATGCATTAATCCATGATCACATGGCCTTAGAATTAGGTCTCAACCTTGTTCAAATCATCAGTTGACCTAGGGTTGACCCAGCCAAACCCTAATTACACCACTCATGGCTGAGGCTTCTCAATCTTGCACCATGACCTGTCTAGGCTTCAAAGTGATCTTCAACCTTCTCATGAGCTCTCTCAAGATCTCAAGTCCACTTTCCTGGCTTCAGAATCATCTGAGGAGCTCCCACAACTCTCAAGTTAGAAGGCACACACTCTTGGTTTCAACCATTCTCTCTGAGGATCTTTTAACTTCTCTGACAAGGATATCAACCCTTAAGCACCTGAATAACCTTCTTAGCTAACTTCCTAGTCTTGTGTAGCTCTTGATTAGTAATCATACCTCTTGATCTCCTGCATACATGTCAATGAAATGCAAATGATAATGCTAATGTGAATGAAATGAAACATAAGCTAGGTAAAGAAATGTTGGGCAAATTTTGGGGTGCAACAGTGGGCCTTGGCAAAGGGGTTGTGGGTATCATAATGAACACTTAAGCCCAACTAGTTCAACTAAATGAAATGCTCTGTTTCATTTTCAGACTCTCTTAACAATTAAAACGCATTCGTGGCCATTGGATCCTGCTCTTGGTCAAAGTCTGGTGATGATCCTAGGGCTACCAATTCATCTTCTTCGTTCAAACATTATTAAGAGGGAAAAAAGCCATGGAAACAGAGTGAAGAACATCATCTTCCTCAATTCGCAACTCCATTAATCCTTCACCAAAAATCAAAACTGAACACCCTAATTCAATCTAAATTTCGCCAGCAATTCAACTATGCTACTCATAATCCTTGAATCCCTTTCCTCCTCCAAACACGATACACTCCTCAGAAATTGGTCAATAATCAAATCTCACTAAACTTACAATTGAATGGCTCAATCTCTTCACCACTTCACCCTGATCATTTCTATCTATCAAACTAAAGATCTAGCATCAAGGACACGAAGCTATGAGGAAGAACAGAAATCATGTCATCTTCCTAATTGTCTCTAAACCTAACCAAAAGCTACCAGAAAGCTTCCTATGATCATCTATATCCTATCTAACCTAACAAAACCTAAAGATTATGCCTATACCAAGCTGTGGATTGAAATTTACATACTTGGAAAATTCGTGTGAACAGAGTAGCCAAATCTTCAAATCAACCTTCAATAAGCTCCAGATTCCTTCAATGGAGTATGACCTAGCTTCTGTATGCAACAAACTTTATTGAAATGCCTTGAATTCTTGAACCCGATTCTGAGTTGCAGATGAAGAATTCCAAGTGCCAACTCCCAATTCTTCCATGATATTGCCTTGGATTCAATCTGGGATCAATCACTAACACTAGAGCAAGCTATTGAAATCAATAAAATGGATGGAAATGGAGTGAAATGCTGTAACCGATTTTGATTTGCCAATGGAAATTTCAAAACTCAATCTCTCTTTTCTCCCTCAATTCTCACCAACCAGTGTTCTGAATCACTTCATATGTATATATAGAGCATGAATGAATGTTCTGGAAAGTTCTGGATCTATCCAATGAGAAGATCAAATTCTCATGTCATGAAAATCTCCTTTCATGCTATCTTACACCAGTTCATGCAGCAGCTTGCAATTCACTATGCTTTGTGTTCAAATTTTCCTTAGATGAGATTTTGGATGTGTTTGGATGTGTTAGCACCTTGCATTTGATCTTGTGAAAGACTTGGCATATGTAACTTACATCATAAGTAACAAAATGCAATTCCATGAAATTGACCCTAAATGAAAAAAGTGACAATGCCAATGTCTTTAAAATGCCATTTACAAGCAATTTGATATGTCATATGTGTTATTTTGGCCTTGGAATGAAAAATCACAAAATTGGTCATTTTAATGAACTTTAATTCCTTCTTTTTAGGCCATTTTTGCAATTTTGAGTTACAAGCAATTCCAAGCTCTCATGACCTCTTACCTAGCCTAAAAACATCATTTTGAACACATCTCATGTTGAACATTTTTTCATTTGACGAGTGGAAGGTGGAGATTTTGAACTATGTTGAAAAATAACCTATAATTCAACTTTCCCAAAATACCCCTGGATTGCCAAGACCATAACTTGAGTTCTACAAATCCTCTTGAGGACTTCTAGTACTCAAATTAAAGCTAAGATCAATATCTACAACTCTTATGTTGGCCAAGAATCCATTTGAGAACTCCTTGATGGGAAAAAGTTGCTTGGAAGTCAAGTGACTTTTACAGATAAATTTCAGTGTCCTCTAGAGACCCATAACTTGCAAGAACCATAACTTGAGTTCTACAAATCTTATTGAATACTTATAATACTCAAATTAAATCTATTGAGAAGATCTACAAATTTCATGTAGACCACGAATCCATTTGAAATTTGCATTTTGACTTATCTGGCTTGGAAGATAGGCCTAAATTAGGGGATTTTACACTGAAACCCTAATTTGGCAACTCCTCCTACTCTTGATTCTATTTGATTTATCCTTGGCACAACACCACACATGTATCCACATATCAATTCATGAATCCCACATCCTTCAACTAAGCCTTGATGCTCTTCAATCACTCAGTTGACCTAGGGTTGACCCAGATTAAACCCTAGTTGACTGTACTTCAACTCTGGCTCTTGTACTTGTATCAATGACTTGTCTCATCTTCAAAATGACCCTCTAGGTCTCCCATGATCTTTGTACACATTCCATACCCTCAATTCATAGCTCATACTCCATTGATGATACTCAATATACCTCAAATTAGGAGAGAAATCCACTGGTTGACCCTCAAACTTTTCAAAGCTTCAACTCATTTCTTGATTACTTGGATGATCTTGAGCTTGAATAAAAACCCCTTGATGTGCCTCTTTTGATAAGAATGGCACTTGATCTCTTGTTAGATGACTTGTTATGCTATGCTATGCAAATGATTAGACTATGTACATGACTTATTATGCAAATGATAATGCAATTGAAACATAAACCAGGTGAAATAGGTTGAGCAAATTTTAGGGTGCAACAACTGCCCCTATTCAAACGGCTTGGACCCGACTGGGTGAAGAGAGAACGGCCTTCAAACATTCGAGGTACGAGACAGTTGAATACCAAGAACCCAGAAATTTGCCAACCGCAGAGATAAACTGCACCACTGTTTGGGGAACAAAAACCCACCAAAATATTCCATATTGCCATGGACTAATTCTATCCATACAGACAATACCACCTCTCTGCCGATCGTAGCAGTACTTGACTCTAGCGAATCAAGCTTTGTAGCGTCTCTATCCATTTACAGTATCTTATCCTTCTATGCAAACGCAATTGATCGTTATTTTTTCACGTGACTCCATCAACCAAATGGGTATGATTAACTCTACTAACATCATACAATCTTTCTGACGCTTTTGCTAGGGAAATAACTCTGCCAACAAAACACGACTTTGCCCATGATATAGGAAAATAACTCTGCTACCACTACGAGTAAATAACACCGCCATCGCTACGGGTAATACTCTGTCATTGCTACCGGAAAATAACACTGCCATCGCTACGGGTAATACTATGTCATCACTATAGGAAAATAACACCGCCATCACTACGGGTAATACTCTGTCATCACTACCGGAAAATAACACCGCCATCGCTACGGGTAATACTCTGTCATCACTACAGGAAAATAACACCGCCATCGCTACGGGTAATACTCTGTCATCACTACAGGAAAATAACACCACCATCACTACGGGTAATACTCTGTCATCACTACAGGAAAATAGCACCGCCATCGCTACGGGTAATACTCTGTCATCACTACAGGAAAATAACACCGCCATCACTACGGGTAATACTCTGTCACCACTATAGGGAAATAACACCGCCATCACTACGGGTAATACTCTGTCACCACTACAGGGAAATAACACCGCCATCACTACGGGTAATACTCTGTCACCACTACAGGAAAATAACACCGCCATCACTACGGGTAATACTCTGTCATCACTACAGGAAAATAACACCGCCATCGCTACGGGTAATACTCTGTCATCACTACAGGAAAATAACTCCGCCACCACTACGAGAAATAACTCCGATACAGCTTCTCTGTCGATTCTTTGCAGCAGCTGACTCCATCAATCAAATGGGTAACACAATACGAGTCTAGTCTTCCAATTTTTAGTGCGGACATGGCAGCAAATCTGAGAAGGACTCTACTGGGGATTTTCTGAACCCAAACTTCCAGACACCTACTTCGACATACGCGGCAACTTCCAAAAATTGATTCTCGAAATCTTTTGATAACGACATAACAACAATCTTGAAGAAATACTCCGCTGGAGGGGTAAGAGAAACTTAAACAAGCAACTTTGTGGGGAATAATGACAAGACGAACATTATCATCTCATGCTGAGATTTTTAATATTTGGTAATTGATTTGAGCAAGGGCTCCCTCCACCTGCAAGGGAAACAACACTTGAAAACCAAAGGTTAACCAACCTGGCTTATGTTTCAAAATGCGCATGTTTGAGAATGGCGTAATGCTCCATACAGCACGGATATACTACGCGTTTTTGGGTAAATGCAACTATGACACTATATGAAAATGCGAATGCAGGCTCAAGCTGCTGGGGAAACTCTGACAAGCTTGCTTCAACACGGCTGTTGAGAGCAAATACCACCATGTTGGGGATGAACGGGTATCATAAAGTCCTCCGGCAAAATAAATGTCGGACATACAACCAACTCCACTGGGGAGAGATTAAACTTCGATTTCCATTGGGAGGAACGAACATCCTCGGCTGGGGAGAGTAACCCAGCTGGGGAAGAAACGACTCGGCCGGGGAAACATGAACCTTTCGGGGAAACGCACTGTCTGGGCACAGCTTACAAACTCGGAGCTACCACTCCGCTGAGGATAATCCTTCTGAACCAACTATGACTTGGTTAAACACTACGGGAATTCTCCCAGCTGGGGATTGATCATTCACATACTCGACTCTCTGGGGAGTGCAACCTCTGCAGGGGATACTGATTTTGACTGGCTGGGGATATCTCTTGGACAGCTTCCATAGGAATACTCTTATGGGGAAAATAATCCTTCCTTCGGTAAGGGATAACATCATCTCAACCTCTGGGGATGAGGTACGACCTGCGAGGGGATTAGCATCGCACAAAGTCAAGTCTTTCACCACGAACCTCCGGCTGGGGCCACAATCTCTGATTGTCCGCTTTAAAGGTGAGAACCCTGCAAAACACAAACGAGACAACACAAATCTGTACAACCAAATCTATTCGGGTTAGTGTCCGTGACATTACTTCAGTCAATTTGAAGTTTTATCAATCATTGGCAAGGGCCAGCAAAGCTGTGCACATGCAAGTTCATCGGAACATTGGCGTTTTCCACATACAAAACAGTAAAGCACAATCATCAAATACTGAATGACATGTTTTATTAATAACAGGCCTCTGAATAGGCAAAGCTTTGTACATCGGATGCAACTCCTGAAAAGAGGAAGTTACGCACACACACATACATATATGCACAAAAAGCATAAAAATACAAATACAACTCGAATTTGTACACATGTCGGCAACATGGTGCAGACAAACATCGTGAGCTGATCCTTCTATGACTCGCCTGACTCTGGCGCTTTCCCGGTATTCAATTTTCGGAAGAGATTGTGTTGGATAAACGAACCCTCAGGTGCTCCCAAACCACTAAGCAATGCAGTATCAGACCCGGACCGCAGTCATTTGCTTTTTCAATCCCTAACTTTTGCGTGAATCGCCCTTTGCGGGTTTTTAATTCACCGGGATACCCTTTTTTGCCGAAGTCTCCCAATGCAGGTTTTCGACTTCGCGGGTGTACATCTTTTCAATTTTATCCCTAACTTTTGCCCGAACCTTTTATTCATTTTTTACGGTTCGCCAGGGTGCCCCATTTTTGCCTGGACTCTCTTTTTACTGTCCAGCGGGTCACTTTCAAGCAAAGTATTTTTTAATTGCGTCTGAATTCACAGGCGACGTAAAGTCTTCACCGTCCATGGTGGACAACAACAAAGCTCCTCCTGAGAAGACTTTTCTGACAATGTATGGACCTTCATAGTTCGGCGTCCATTTTCCCCTGTGATCTGTTTGTGGCGGGAGAATCCTTTTCAGCACAAGGTCACCCGTCTGGAAGCTTCGTGGACATATCTTCTTATCGTATGCTTTCTTCATCCGGCTTTGATACAACCAACCGTATGCGAGAGAAGCTAGCCTCTTCTCATCCATTAAGCTGAGCTGATTCAGTCTATCTTTAACCCATTCTGCCTCGTCAAGTTGGACATCTCGTAAAACCCTCAATGAAGGAATCTCCACTTCCAACGGTAATACTGCCTCCATTTCGTATACCAATGAAAAAGGAGTTTCCCCGGTTGATGTGCATACCGTCGTATGATAACGGTGCAAAGCGAAAGGTAGAACCTCGTGCCAGTCCTTATACGTCACGACCATCTTCTGAACAATCTTCTTTATGTTCTTATTGGCCGCTTCAACAGCGCCATTCATCTTGGGTCGATACGGAGAAGAATTGTGATGCTCAATCTTAAAATTCTGACACAACTCTTTCATCATCTTGTTATTCAAATTCGAACCGTTGTCGGTGATAATCCGCCCAGGGATTCCATATCTGCAGATAATATCCCGCTTGATAAATCTGGCGACCACTTGTTTGGTGACATTGGTATATGATGTTGCTTCCACCCACTTGGTGAAGTAATCAATTGCCACCAAAATGAACCGCTGTCCGTTTGATGCCGTAGGCTCAATCTTGCCAATCATATCAATTCCCCACATCGAGAACGGCCACGGTGATGACATCACGTTCAGAGGACTTGGGGGTACATGGACCTTGTCCGCATAAATTTGGCATTTATGACACCTCTTTGCAAACTTGAAACAGTCTGTCTCCATAGTTAGCCAGTAATAACCTGCTCGCAACAGTTTTCTCTTCATAGCATGCCCACCAGCATGTGTACCAAACGTACCCTCATGTATCTCTTCCATGAGCAACTTTGCTTCTTTCTCATCTACACAGCGTAGCAACACCAAGTCGTGGTTTCTTTTGTATAGGACACCGTCAGGATTCAAATAGAAGTTGCCAGCCAATCTCCTGAGAGTTTTCTGATCTCAACTGGATGCCCCAGCCGGGTACTCCTTGTTCTTTACGAAATTCTGGATGTTAAAGTACCAGGGTTTATCATCAGATGCTTCGTCAATAGCAAATATGAACGCAGGCCTATCTAGCCGAGAGATAACAATCCGGGGAGCCTCGTTCCAGAAGTTAACTTTATACATGGAAGACAATGTCGCCAGGGCGTCAGCCATTTGATTTTCTGCTCGCGACACATGATGCAATTCCACCTTGTCAAAGAAAGGCAACAATCTCCTTGCATAATTCATATATGGTATCAAATTGGGCTGCCGTGTCTCCCATTCTCCTTTTATCTGATTCACCACTAGAGCTGAGTCTCCGTATACATCCAGATTCTTAATTCACAAATCAATGGCTTCTTCAAGACCCGTGATGCAAGCCTCATATTCAGCTTCATTATTGGTAACCGGAAAGGTCAATCGAGCAGTAAATAGGATGTGCGACCCATGAGGAGTAGTAATAATTGCACCTATTCCGCTACCATAAGAATTCACAGCTCCATCAAATATCAACTGCCATTTGGAACCCAATTCTGGTCCTTCATCCGGCAACGGTTCTTCACAATCTTTCATCTTCAGGTACATGATATCCTCGTCAGAAAAATCAAACCTCATTGATTGGTAGTCCTCCACAGGCTGCTCCGCAAGGTACTCTGACAAAACACTACCTTTAATAGCCTTTTGCGAGACATACTGAATATCATATTCGGTTAACACCATCTGCCATCGGGCAATTCTTCCGGAGAGCGCTTGCTTCTCAAACACGTATTTGATTGGATCCATCTTTGAAATTAGCAGGGTTGTATGATTTAGCATGTATTTGTTGCACCCCAAAATTTGACCAACAGTTATTTATTCACTGAGTGTTTGAAAGTTGATACCTTCACCAGACAGTTCAAGAGATCCTCAGAGGAATTGGTTGAAACCAGGGTTGTGTGCTTCATAGCTTGAGAGTTGATGGTGCTCCTCAGATGATTCTGAGACTTTGAGAGTGAACTTGATGTTTTAAGAAAGTGTATGAGATGTCTTGATAGCCATCATGAAGCCCAGAGAGGTCATTATGCAAGAATTCAGAAGATTCAACCATGAATGGTAGAATTAGGGTTTTGACTGGGTCAACCCTAGATTAACTGAAAATTTGGAGAAGGTTGAGACCTAATCCAAGGGCCATGAGATCATGGAATGATGCATAGAGGTGTTATAAAGATGATTCCTGGACCAACTCATCATGATTGAGGAGTTTGGGAAGTTTCAAGTTAGGGTTTCTGAGGATTGTCAGTGAAAAAACCCTAATTTGATCCCTATCTTCCAGGCAGTTTTAGCTCAAGATGTGATTGATATCTCATCTTCCCCACAACATGAATGTTGTAGAGCTTGTTATTAGATTTAATTTGAGTGGTGGAAGTCCTTGATAGGAGTTGCAGAGCTCAAGTTATGGTTTTGAAAAATTACAGGTCAGCTGAGGTGTGTGAATCTGGGTCCTTGAAAGTCACCCAACTTGCAGACAACTTTTGCCCTAGTAGGATGATTCCTATGATCTCTTGGTCAACATGAATGTTTAAGGGCATCTCCTTAGATTTAATTTGAGTGGTAGAAGTCCTTGATAGGATTTGTGGAACTCAACTTATGGTTTGAACAAGACAGGGGTATTTTGGTCATTTGTCAGTTATAGGTCATTTTAAGCAAAGGCCATATCTCCTATTTCCAAGCCTCAAATGGAAAAACTCAAAACATGAAAGTTGTTCAAAATGTGATTTTAAGTCTAGAAAGAAGGTCATGAATTGTTGGAAAATCTCATAGCATGGATTTGCATGATTGGTTAAATTTGAACTAAAAATGGCTTATAAGTTTAAAAAGTTGAAATTGGAAATTGGTTTGGAAGATCTAGGAATCCAAAATAGGTCATCCAATATATCATTTTGATTGGAAACATCATTTTAAGAACATTGGTTTAAATAGAATTTTCATTTAAGGCTTTAAAATGGGACATGCTTTGGAAAATTGAAACTTGCATATTAAGGCACCCTTGCAAAACTTAACATAAGCCAAAGGTGAGCTTGTTTTTCACACATATCTTCTCAATATCTCATGTGAGGATATTTTTACACCAAATTGTAAGGCATAAGGCATGAGATAATGGATGTTCAATGTATCATTCCATGAGAAGTTCTCAAACTTTCTAACACTTTCTAGCTCATTCTAGAAAGATCTAGGAGTTTCCATTGATCATTATAAGAAGAGTGAATCATGGAGGGTAAAGGGTTGGTGATCATTGTTGATGAGAGGTGAGATTGGAGTGTGAAAAGAAAGATTCTTACATTTGCAATTTCACATCAAACCTTCATTCTCTTCAATCTCCATTCATTTCTCCTCCACAAACCTATTCTTCTGATCATTGTGATTGACTACATGCTGAGGTAGAAGAAGATCCATGGAAGTTTGAAGCTGTTTTGAGGAAATTGCAAGAATTGCATTTTGATATCAAGCACAAGATTCAAGCCTTGATCATTCATCCTGCTGCATACAGAAGTCATAGTGGGCATTGGAGAGTAATCAAGGAAGGTTTCAGGCACTGAATTGCAAGGAAACCATAGCCTCCATTAAAGTGTGACAGGTTGATAATCTTGCTCGAATCTCCTAATTTATGTGCATTCTACACTAGTTATAGGTTTAGACTGGTTAAGCTAGGATAGAGGACTTTATTCTGAGAATTAGGGGAAGGATCATGAGGTTTCGAGGCAGGGTACAATTTCTTGCAGAATGAATAACAAGCAATTTTGTGTGCATCAATGGATATGAGATGGTGTAGAATGGTTAGGGAAACGTGTAGAATAATTCTGGATCATTAGTGGGAAGTTCCATTGAGTTTGATAGCAGAGGAAAGAAATGGAACCTTGATGATGAAGCTTTCTGTTAAGATGATTTAAGGGGTTTCAAGGGAATCTATGGATAACATCGTGTTCAGGGTGATTGATAGTGCAACTTTGCTTTTGGAAGCTCATGAATTCATGGAGAAATCAGTGAGAACGAACAGGTTGAAGGTCCTTGCATGGGGTTAGGGTTTCTGCAAACCCTAGGGTTCAGTTGGGGACGATGAAGGTCCACCGTCGGATGATCTCAAGACCTTGACTTATTCTCATGATCCAATGGCCCATATTTGATTTCAAAATGGAGGGAAGACTGAAGCTTGCGAAACGCAGCGTATCATTTAGCCAAACGCACCGTTTTAATTGAATGAGAGAACTGGGCTTAGCAAGTTGTTCCTATTCCCACCCCCAGACTTGGCCCAATGTTCAAAATCAACTGTGGCGTGTTACTTTTCTCACCCCTCTCCCATTTATTTCTTATTCTTTTTTCTTTTTAATTTCTTTTAATTCTTGGCATTTTATAAAATTCATAAAAAATATAAAAATCAATATTTTTCATTTCTTCTTTTTTTCACATAACCATGATTTTGTCTAGAAAATTAATAAAAAATAAAATTCCATTTTATTTTTAGTTTAATATTTTTTAGCATATTTTCTTGTAAATAGCACTTTTAATATGTCTTGGGGTAGACTTGAACAAATTTGTTTTGGGGTTTATAGGCCAAATTAGTGTATGAGGGATATATGGGTTAAGGGTAAGTATGTATAGAATCCCCTAGAATTTTACTAGAATATTGTATGGTGTTTTAGTATTTTTCATTGATTTTTGAATGTATGGATAGTATGTGTGTTGCTTAAAGGCATATGGTGTATTGTTGTGTTTTCTTTCCTTCTCTTTTGAGTGTGTAAGCTTTGAAGATTGAGTTGAAGACCTTGTGGATCATCATGGAAGCTTTGAAGACCTTGCAGAGGAGTTTAGCATAGCTTTTGTTGTTTTGTTTATAGGTTTATAGGTGCATAGGCAGAGCCCTAGATAGAATACTTTGTTCAATAAACAAGGAGTGTTTTGTTCACCTCCTTTCTTCTCTATGACACAGAGTCCCTTAAGGGTATTCACCTCTCTCCTTTGGAGGGATTAGTGACCTTGCCCCATAAGGTAGAACTTTGAGAGAGCCTTTCCTTTGATGTTAAGTCCTCAATGGCATCCTTTGGAAGTTAGTGGGTATTGTGACATCCTCCCCTCATCTTGTTGACTGAATCTTGTTTGCTGGAGCATTTGAGCCATTGAAGATAGAAGCTGAAGCTTTGAAGAGGATGACTCCTTGAAGATTATTTAAGTCTGAGGATTTTGTGAAGATCAAGTTGATGCCTGAAGATCCCGGAAGATAGTGAAGCCTGAAGGTAGAGCTGATCAAAGGAGCTGAAGCTCAAGGGAGAAGATGAGTTGATACTCATGTTGTAGGGTTGATACCTGGAAAGCAAGTGATCTCTGAAGTCTGAAGACTGGGTTGCTGCTGGAGGAGCTGAGGCTTTCTTCTGTTTTCTTTGATGTATTGTGTGTTTTGTCTGATTTGTCTGCTGCATTAGACTAAGCACATTTAGAATAAGTTCAGTCTAAGAGCATGAGTGCATCTGATTGTATTGTTATTGCTTGGCTTTGCTTGCGGGTATTCGGTAGAGACCAGCTCCCTTGCCCATGTGTTTATTTTGCTTGATAGCACTTCATTTCTTTTGTCTGTATGATTACAGTTTACTGTTTTTGCTTGATAGCATGTTGTTTATGTTTCAGTATGATTACTGTTATTTCATGACTGGCTTGAGGTCGAGACGAGCTTGTGGAGGCTGAAGCCCCACACACATTTCCTCCCTCACTTGCATTGCATGCATTTTACTATTTAAAGCTGATGCTTTTGTCTGTTTTGGTGTATCATTGACATGATCCCTTAGGACTCTCATTTCCTCTGATGAGGATTTGACGATAGACTTTTAGGTTGAAACCTATGCATGACAACATCTAGGAGTTCCCTGTTCAAACCTCAACCATAGGATGAATCCATGGCATGACAACAGTAGGACTTGATAGTCTCCCTCCTAGTTGGGCCTGTTCTCTTCTCATCTCGAAGCAGTTTAAAATACAGTAATCATGAATGATTTCTTTCATACGTTACGAGCCTTAAGCTATCTGAGTAAGGATTGTGGGAGAGTTTCTTTTCCACAGTCTGAATGTTTAGTATGGTACCCTTTGGGTGACATGCGACGCATTCACTCTCAGGTCATAGTCTCTAGTGCGGTTGAAATCGCAAACGCAATAAAAAACATTTCTTTCAGGAAATAAGCCGTAGTTTCCCGAACTACGTTTGCTCTGATCTTTCATACCAGATGAAAGTACGTAGGCATAGGATGCGACATCCTAGCGAGCAACCTTTCCCCGTGACCCGTAGTTAGCCGAACTACGTTGACTCTGATTTCTCGTTCCAGACGGGAATACGTAGGCATAAAGTGCGACGCTTTGCCGAGTCATTTTTCTTTTCTTTTTCAGCCAGCCTTGATAGGTAGATAGATTATAACCAACCCGTCCAAGTAAACAAACAAGCGAGGATCCCGTCGAGTACGACGGACGTGAGGGGTGCTAATACCTTCCCCTTGCGTAACCGACTCCCGAACCCAAACAACGGTTGCGATGACCTTGTCTTACCCTTTTTCGTCAGGTTTCTCCGATCGTTTCCTTTCCCGCTCTGAGGGATAAATAACGAAAGGTGGCGACTCTTCTGTTTTGCCGGCACCTTATTTTCGCGCAAGCGACAGCTGGCAACTCTGCTGGGGACTCCAACGGTTCCCTGCGAGTCAATCCTATCGTTTGTGTGTTTGCTTGTTGGGTTGCATTTATTTATCGCATTTTTACTTCTCGCACTTTATTTCCCGCATTTTATTCTCAGTATAATATGATTATTTGTGCTGTTGTGGGATGGGAGTTCTGATTGAGTGAGAAGCCAGACCCAGGCTTGAGTGCACCATAGACTTAGAGTGGAAATTAGTGGGCGCGTGCTTGCTTTGCAGGCACTAGTGTCTCATGAAATCCACGCTCAGACGAGGTTCATCCAGTTGGCTTCACTTTCAACCCTTTGGGTTGAGACGGTTGCTGGTTTGGTGGACTGTCGAGTCTGGGGACCGATCATTTGTGATTCAGCTAAGTGAGGCCTCTTCAGGACTTGATGATGCCACTCCTTCTGGGAATCGTATCATCAGTTTTGAAAGTCTGTGACGCTGATGAACGCATAGGATGCCATACCTTGAGTCAGTCTAGGTCCATACCTGTGAGCGGGACTGGGTTTATTGCAGGAAACTTATACCTTCAGACTACCTGGTTTTCTTGACAGTGAATCAGTTATGTTGGGTTCTCAGTTACAGATATGTTTGTTCTTGGCAGAGCCAGTTTTTGATCAGAGGATCTTGTCGCCGGGTGTTTGTCTGTTCTTGATAGAGCAGGCTTTGATCAGTGTGTTATCATCAGGGGTTTGCTCTGGATGGAGCAGGTTTTGAGTGAGGTCTGAAGGCCTCATCGGCAGATGTTATTTGTTCTTGATAGGGCAGATTTTGAGTGGGGTCTGAAGATCTCATCAGCAGCTGTGTGTTCGTTCTTGATAGGGCAGATTTTTGATTTGGGGTCTGAAGACTTCATCAACAGATGTTCCTTGATCTTGCACCCGGGGTCCTTATTATCAGTCACTTACTCTTGTCAGGACAGAATTTTGATCTCGGTCCTATCAGATGGTTATTCTCAGCAGATCAGATTAGTGGTCTTACACCGGGGTTTCCCTCTCATCAGTGACTGTTGATACCGAATCTCCACAGCAGCCACCTGGATATATTATTGCATACCTGCATTTTGCATTAGTTTGCGCATTCATCTGCATTCCATTAACGTGTGTCTGTGTTGCAGGTACCGTTTCCCCGATCCCGGATTTCTCGTCTTCTGCTGCTATTATGGCTTCTCTCAGGAAGACTGTTGCATACAAGTTCCCGACCCCCGATGTGTCGAAGCTGACTGGTTTGATAGCCCTGGCAGGGGATTCTGTGAAGGATAGGTTCAGGAAGTCTTATGGCAGGTTGCTTAGCCTGGTTTACAAACCTTCTACGTCCGAGTTGAATGGGTTACATGCTCTTCTGCAGTTCTATGACCCTCCTCTGAGGTGTTTCACTTTTCATGACTTCGTTCTCGCGCCGACATTGGAAGAGTATGCTGATATGCTAGGTGTGCCTATCAAAAGGCAAGTGCCTTTTGTCCACATGGATGCTGAGCCTGATCTGGTTGGTTTGGCTTCCTCACTCCATTTGAGCGCTTCTGAGTTAGTAGTGACGAGTTGGAACAAGGTCCCAGGGTTCTCTCTGCAGTTTCTGATAGCTAAGGCTCAGCAGTGTGCTAAGGACAAATGTTGGGACGCCTTCAGCGCCATCCTTGCTTTATGCATATATGGCATTATCCTATTTCCCAGCATGCCTGATTTCGTAGACTTTAATGCATTCCATATCTTTGCCTCAGGGAATCCAGTCCCTACTCTGATCGGAGACGTCTACCATTCAGTGCATTACAAGAATGAGAACCGGAGAGGGAAAAATGTTTCATGCTGTGTACCGTTGTTGTACAAGTGGTTTGACAGTCATTTGCCTAAGAAGGGTTCTTCTGTCTTGCCTGCAGCCACAACTGAGTGGCCTGAGCGTCTGATGAGTTTGTCGGCAGAAGACATTGATTGGTTCGTTGACAGAGACAGGTTAGGCACCGAGGTGATCTTCAGTTGTAGTGGGTTTCCTAACGTACCTCTGATAGGTAGGAAGGGTTGCATAAACTACAATCCATCATTGCTAGTTCGCCAGTTTGCATATGCTTTGAGGACTCCACCGAAGGAAGAAGAGGTACGGGAATCTCTGTACCTCACGAGTATTCTAGAGGGGGATTTGTTGTCCAGGCTTCAGTATGCGTGGAACAATATCAGCACGAGAGGGAAGCCTTTGTTGGGGAAGAGTAACAGCCAAGCCTACCCTCCTTATTCCGATTGGATCAGAGCTAGAGCCAGCGCTATAGGGATGTCATTCCCTCATGTCAGACCAGAGAGTCCTCCACCAGTCGAAGAGCCCACCACTGTGTCCATTCATCAGCACAGCCAGGTATTAGCTGAGCGTGATGAACTGAAGAGGGCAAATGCAGAATTAGAAAAGGAGTTAGCTCAGCTTCGAAGTGAGAGGAACGAAGTCGTGCATGCTCTCAAAAAGCAAGCAGAGTCGGTAAACCAGCTGAGTGCAGACTTGGCAAAGCAAATTGCTGATCGAGAGCGCTTAGGTCAAGACTTCAGAGCTGCTAATGATGTGCTGGCTACGAAAAAGCAGCATTTGGAGGAAGCATATCGGAGAATATCTATGTTCGACCAGCATTGGAAGACTTCCATGGCCACCAGGAAGGAGCGGGAAGACAAGCTGACGCTGCAGATTTCTAAGCTAGAAGCCGAGGTAAAAGACAGTGAGCGGAGGTTTGATGAAGAGACCGCCCGCAGGTACTCCGCTGAAGCCCGTCTCAACAAAGCTATTGCTAGCCTGAAGGAGCATAAGCTGATGTTTGAGTCTAAGAAGCGGAAACTGGAGGATTGCTTTGGCGAAGGAGCTTGGGAGAGTTCAGTTCAGGGGCTTCAGCATACTATCAGGCAGAAGGAACTACTCGTCGAGGGGTTGCTCACTTCGCCAGATCATTCAGAGACAAAGGAGTTATTAGCAGAGTATCGCGCCCGTGGCCGTGCTTGACTAGTTATATCCCTGTTGATTTTGATCTTTGATGTATGTTGACCATCACCAGACTTGTTGGCTGAGGTCATGCTATTGATTTGTACTCGCTGATACTGTGTACTGCCTTGACAGGCCTTTCCATATATATATGAGATTGATGTTTCCATGATCGGGCTCAGATTTCTTCTTCCTCTTATTATTATCGGCACTGGCCCTAAGGCACTAGGATCGGGGGAAAATCTCCCACGCACACAGACACACGCATGCATCTGCATGAAGCATATTTGCATGGTGTCTATCTTATTGCTTTTCCTAACCTTTATTGTTGACAGGTTTTTCAGGTTCCGAGTTGCTTTCGATCTCCAGGATTGATCAAAGACTCATTCACCATTACTCAACTCGCGCTAATCAGACAAGGATAATGGACCAGGTGCAGTCAGATGTTCAAGAACTCCGTGAACGGATGGATCGTTTTATGGAGCTGATGCAGGTGGTCGCGAATGGTCAAGACCAGCTTCGTACTCTGGTTCAACCTCTGATCTCCAGGGTTGACAGTAATGGCATACTGCATGGAGGGGCCGTGCCTACTCCTCCTCCAGTGGATGCTCCATAGAATGTTGCTCCTGTTGCCGGGGGTAACGGCAGCACTAACGACAATCTGATGACTAATCTCGGACTCAATGCGGCAGGCGTCGACAATGGTAGTTTGGGAGCCAATGTTAACATAGGGTCGGCCAACGGCAATGCTGGTACAGGAAATCTGTTGGTGCCTCAACCATGGCTGGAGGACCATCAGGATGACGTATTCTCTCAGAGAGGTGTGGATGCAGAGTTGAATGCTGAAGCTCGACTCAGGTTCAAGGCGCTGGAAGACAAGATGAGAGACATAGAAAATCAGAACACATTGGGCGTTGACATGTCCAAGCTCGGGTTGATTGCTGACTTTAAAGTACCTCACAAGTTCAAGGTGCCTACCTTTGAGAAGTATAAGGGTACTACTTGCCCCCGGGTTCACCTTCGATCTTATTATAGAAAGATGTCCGCCTATTCTGACGATGAGAAGCTGCTGATGCACTTCTTTCAGGATAGTCTTTCTGGTCCATCGCTCGAATGGTATATGGGTTTGGAGCCCGCTACTGTGCGCACCTGGAGAGATCTGGCAGAAGCGTTCGTCCTCCACTATCAATACAATAGCGACTTGGCTCCCAACCGAGTCCAGCTTCAGAATCTCTCACAGCGGAACAATGAAAGCTTCAAAGAATACGCCCAGCGGTGGCGTGAATTGGCTGCTCGGGTTCAACCGCCGATGGTTGAGCGTGAGCTAGTACAAATGTTCGTGGCTACCCTTCCTGGAATCTATTATGAAAAGCTGGTCAGTGGCATGTCTGGAACATTCTCGACTCTCATCACTTTGGGCGAGCATGTTGAGAACGGTATAAAGATCGGAAAAATTCAGGGCGAATCATCCTCAGCTGGAGGAAGTAGCAAGAAACCCTATACTGGCAAGCGCCGAGAGGGAGATGCCAGTGCTGTCACTAATGCTATGAGGAAGGGCAAGGGCCCTCAGCCTCAGATTGCTAGCATAAATATTCCAACTGCTCCACCGCAGCCGCAGCAGCAGCAGCCTCAGCAGCAGCAGAGTCAGCAGGGGTATAAAAGATATCAGAATCGGGCTCCTATGGCAAACCGTCATTTGGAAACTCCACCTATGTCATATGCACAGCTTCTGCAAACGTTGCTTCAGCTCCAACTAGTTCAAAAGAGGACGTTGGCTCCCTTAACAGGGGCACCACCACCGGGGTATGATGCCAATACTACTTGTGAATTCCACACTGGGGCACCTGGCCATACGATTGAGAATTGTAAAGCTTTTAAGCACAAAGTCCAGGACTTGGTGGACGCCAAGGTTATCAACTTTTCTGACAACGTGCCCAACGTCACAAAAAACCCGATGCCTCATCATAAGGGGGGCGGAGTGAATGCTGTTATCACTGAGGAGAGTGCGGACTTGCTGACTGATGTCAAAGATTTGAAGACGCCGTTGAGTTTTTTCAAGGCTAAGTTGCTGAAGAAGGGCTTCTTCCCTGGGTGTGGAGAGTTATGTATGGCTTGTGCTACACTTCCTGATGGGTGTGAGCAGCTGATCGAAGGTATCCAAAGTCTGATGTCCGAGGGTATTTTGCAATTCAGCCGGAGCATTGAAAGTGCATCAGGGGAGGTCGTGCTAAAGCAGGCAGATGAAGTTGCTACCATTACTATTCCTCGTCACCCTATTACTATTTTTGCGCCCCGTCCGCCTACTATCACTATCACCAGGGCCGGACCAATCCCATTCGAAAGCACCAATGCCGTTCCATGGCATTATGGCGCCGAAGTTTATTGTAATGGTCAGAAGATAGAGCTAGAGCCATTCGGATCGACTGTGCAGAATCTTACCGAAGTCAGCGGTATCACTAGAAGCGGTAGAGTGTTTGCGCCAGCAGAGGTTGAAGCAGAGAAAGTGGTCTGAGCTGACGCCGTGGATAAGGGTAAAGGTAAAGCTGTTGAGGAGGGCCCTGCAGGGGCAGAGAAGGACTTGCTGGTTAAAGATGCTGAAGAGTTCATGCGACTAATCAAGAAAAGTGACTACAAAATTGTAGATCATCTTCATCAGACTCCGTCAAAGATCTCGATTCTTAACTTGTTGCTGTGCTCTGAGGCGCACCGCAATGCATTACTGAAGGTATTGAATGCTGCATACGTGCCGCAAGAGATATCAGTAAATCAACTCGAGGAGGTAGTAGCCCATGTTAATGCTGGTAATGGGTTGGGATTTACAGATCTAGAGCTGACTCCCAAAGGAAGAGATCACAACAGCGCCTTGCACGTATCAATAGAGTGCAGAGGCATGATTATGTCACATGTCCTGGTGGATACGGGTTCCTCGCTTAATGTGCTTCCGAAAAAAGCACTGATGAAGTTGGATACCCGTGGACTGCTGTGCACGCCCAGTGATCTGGTCGTGAAAGCCTTTGATGGGACCAAGCGCCACGTCTTCGGAGAGTTGACCCTGCCAATTCAAGTTGGTCCAGAGGCGTTCGATACAGTTTTCTATATCATGGATATCATGCCCTCCTATAGTTGCCTCTTAGGTCGGCCATGGATCCATTCTGCTGGTGCCGTGACGTCCACGCTGCATCAAAAGCTCAAATATGTTGTCGGGGGCAGCATAGTGACAGTCTGTGGTGAGGAGGACATCATGGTGAGCCACCTGTCATCCTTTAAATACGTCGAAATGGATGGCGAGATCCATGAGACTCTTTGCCAAGAATTTGAAACCGTCAGGGTGAAAGAGGTAGCTCCTGTCGTCGCAGAGAAGCCAGAATTGAATCTCTCCTCGTTTAAGGAAGCTCGGGCCGTTGTCGAAGCCGGTTCCACCCCTGGCTGGGGGCATGTCTTGGATATACCAATCAAGCAGGATAAGTTTGGATTGGGATATTCTCCTGAAGCTGAAGCTTCATCTTCTTCTGGCAGCTCGTCTCGTGGGAAAGGGCCGATCCTATTCACCAAGGGCGGAGTCATTTTCGAGAGTATCAACGCTGCGTCGGAGGACAGCGGGGACAGTGAGTGCGATCTTGACGCCTGGATCCAACCGAGCAAGCCGGGCGAGCGCCTCCACAATTGGACCATCAAGGAGATTATCAAGCTGACAAGTGAAGAGTAATGATTTGCTTTTTACAATCTTTGTACAACCCTATGTCCTGCCCGGGGCATAGTGGTTTTACTGTCAGGGCCTTGTTGGATTATGTGTATGCATTTTGTTAATAAATAAAAGGCGTTTTCTTCGTAATCAAATATTGTGTTCTCTGTTATTCCTGTTTTATGTTTATTTCGAAAAACAGTAAGATGGCAACGAGGCTTGTGCTAACCTGCATATTCTTGCTTTAAACTTAACCCTTGTTATTGCAGGACCCACGTAACAGATGATATCGACTCTGGACCCTCTACGGCTCACTACGACTTTGATTGCCCGATCTATCAAGCCGAGGATGAGATCGATGAAGACGAAGACCTTCCGGAAGAGTTGGCCCGCTTGCTGAGACAAGAAGAGAAGGTTATTCTGCCTCACGAAGAGGATATTGAGATTGTAAATCTGGGTTCTGAGGAGCTCGTCAGGAATGTCAGAGTAGGGGCTGCGCTGCAGGTTGATGTCAAGCATAGACTGGTCGAGATGCTTCGAGAGTATAGTGACGTCTTTGCTTGGTCATACGAAGATATGCCCGGACTTGACACTGACATCGTGGTTCATCGCTCGCCGTTGCGAGAAGATTGCCCTCCAGTCAAGCAGAAGCTTAGGAGGACGAGACCAGACATGGCTGTAAAGATCAAAGAAGAAGTCCAGAAGCAGTTGGACGCAGGATTTCTAGCCGTTACCACTTACCCTCCGTGGGTCGCCAACATAGTGCTTGTACCGAAGAAGGACGGTAAGGTACGCATGTGCGTCGATTATCGGGATTTGAATAGGGCGAGCCCTAAGGATGATTTCCCGTTGCCTCATATCGATGTGTTGGTCGACAACACAACCCAGTTTTCCGTGTTTTCATTCATGGATGGCTTCTCCGGTTACAATCAGATTAAGATGGCACCGGAGGACATGGAGAAAACGACGTTCATCACCCCCTGGGGAACATTTTGCTATAAGGTAATGCCCTTTGGTCTGAAGAACGCAGGGGCCACTTACCAACGAGCAATGGTAACTTTGTTTCATGATATGATTCATCATGAGATCGAGGTCTATGTTGATGACATGATTGCAAAGTCCCAAACGGAGGAAGAGCATCTGGCCAATTTGTTGAAGCTGTTTGAAAGACTTAGGAAGTTCAGGCTGAGGCTGAATCCTAACAAGTGCACTTTCGGAGTGCGGTCCGGAAAGTTATTGGGGTTTATCGTTAGTGAACGAGGTATTGAAGTTGATCCTGCAAAGATAAAAGCTATCCAAGAAATGCCTGCGCCGAAAACAGAAAAAGAAGTTCGTGGTTTCTTGGGCCGAATAAACTACATTGCAAGGTTTATCTCTCAGCTCACGGCCACTTGTGAACCGATGTTCAAGCTTTTAAAGAAAGATCAGGCGATTACTTGGAATGAGGATTTCCAGAAGGAATTCGATAAAATAAAGCAGTATCTTCAAGAACCTCCAATCTTGATACCCCCAGTGGCTGGACGGCCATTAATCATGTACCTGACGGTTCTGGAGAATAGTATGGGGTGTGTTCTCGGTCAGCACGACGAGACGGGCAGAAAAGAGCATGCCATTTATTATTTGAGTAAAAAGTTCACTGAGTGTGAATCTCGATACTCGATGCTGGAGAAGACGTGTTGTGCATTAGCTTGGGCCGCCAAACGTCTACGACAGTATATGCTCAATCACACCACTATGCTAATTTCGAAGATGGATCCGATCAAGTACGTCTTCGAGAAGCAGGCTCTTTCGGGCAGGATTGCCAGATGGCAAATGGTGTTAACAGAATATGATATTCAGTACGTCTCTCAGAAAGCCATTAAGGGAAGCGTATTGTCTGATTACCTTGCCGAACAGCCAATCGAAGACTACCAGCCGATGAAGTTCGAATTCCCTGACGAGGACATTATGTTTCTCAAAGCGAAGGATTGCGATGAGCCATTGCCCGATGAGGGGCCAGATAGGAAGTCTCAGTGGAAGTTGATATTCGACGGAGCCGTTAATTCCTATGGAAGTGGTATCGGGGCTATCATCACGACTCCTCACGGATCCCACATCCCGTTTACTGCGAGACTGACGTTCCCAGTTACCAACAATGAAGCAGAGTATGAAGCATGTATCATGGGTCTAGAAGAGGCAATCGATTTGAGAATCAAGAATCTAGACATATATGGTGACTCAGCGCTTGTAATCAATCAGATTAAAGGGGAGTGGGAAACTCGTCAAGCTAATTTAGTGCCGTACATGAATTATGCCAGGAGGCTGCTTCCGTTCTTCGATTGAGTGGAACTTCATCATGTACCCAGGGCTGAAAATCAGATGGCTGATGCCTTAGCCACGTTGGCTTCAATGTATAAAGTCAATTATTGGAATGAGGCTCCAAGAATTGTACTTTCGCGTCTTGACAGACCGGCATTTGTCTTTGCAATCGAGGATGCCAATGACGGCAAGCCATGGTTCCACGACATCCAGACCTTCCTTATGACCAAGGAGTATCCTGCGGGTGCGTCAACCCAGGATAAGAAGGCCCTAAGGAGGCTATCTGGAAACTTTTATCTCAATCCTGATGGAGTGCTGTATAAGAGAAACCACGATCTCGTGCTGCTCAGATGTGTAGATGAGAAAGAGGCGAGTATGCTCATGGAAGAAGTCCATGAGGGCACATTCGGTACGCACGCCGGCGGGCATGCCATGACGAGAAAGATCCTGAGAGCAGGGTATTACTGGCTGACTATGGAGTCGGATTGCTTCAGATTCGCGAAGAAATGTCACAAATGCCAGATTTATGCTGATAAAGTTCATGTGCCGCCGTGCCCATTGAATGTCATGTCCTCCCCTTGGCCGTTCTCCATGTGGGGCATCGACATGATAGGCAAGATCGAGCCCACTGCATCCAATGGTCATCGTTTCATTCTGGTAGCTATCGACTACTTCACCAAATGGGTGGAAGCAGCCTCGTACGCTAATGTGACCAAGCAGGTGGTAGCTAAATTCATAAAGAAGGACATCATCTGTCGATATGGGATTCCCGAGCGGATCATTACTGATAATGGTTCGAATTTGAATAACAAGATGATGAAGGAGCTGTGTCGGAGCTTCAAGATTGAACACCACAACTCATCTCCTTACCGGCCGAAGATGAATGGCGCTGTTGAAGCGGCCAACAAGAACATTAAGAAGATTGTTCAGAAGATGGTTGTGACGTACAAAGATTGGCACGAGATGCTGCCGTTTGCCTTGCACGGTTATCGTACGACGGTGCGTACGTCGACCGGGGCAACTCCTTTCTCCTTGGTGTACGGTATGGAGGTTGTCCTACCGTTAGAAGTGGAGATTCCTTCTTTGCGAGTTTTGGTTGATGTGAAACTCGACGAGGCAGAATGGATCACGAACCGCTTGAACCAACTCAGCCTGATGGACGAGAAGAGGTTAGCATCGATTGCATTTGGTCGCCTGTACCAAAGCCGAATGAAGAAAGCTTATGATAAGAAGGTGCGTCCTAGAAGCTTTTAGACGGGTGATCTCGTCCTGAAGAAAATTCTTCCGCCACACTCCGATCACCGGGGCAAATGGACTCCGAATTACGAAGGGCCGTATGTCGTCAGCAAGGTCTTCTCAGGAGGAACTTTGTTGTTATCCACGATGGATGGTGAAGATTTTGCATCCCCGGTGAACGCGGACGCAGTTAAAAAATACTTTGCTTAAAAGAGACCCGCTGGACAAAAAAGAAAGAGTCCAGGCAAAAAGGGGGCATCCCGGCGAACCAAAAACAGAATAAAAGGTTCGGGCAAAAATTAGGGATATATTGAAAAAATGTACACCCGCGAAGTCGAAAACCTACACTGGGCGGCTTCGGCAAAAAGGGGTATCCCGGTGAACTGAAAACCCGTAAAGGGCGGTTCACGCAAAAGTTAGGGATTTGAATAAGCAAATGACTGCGTTCCGCGTGTGGACTTTCATTGTTTAGTGGTTTGGAGGACCTGAGGGCCGTTTATCTAAATCAATCTCTTCCGAAGCTGAAGCATCGGAGAAGTATCGAAGTCGAGTGGGTCTTAGAGGGATCAACTCATGGTGTTCGTCTACGCCTCGTTGCCGACATTTGTATATACTGATGTATATTTATGTTTTCTTTTTGCGCGGCTTCCTCATTCCAGGAGCTTGCCTCTGTTGTAAAACATTTTTGCCCATTCAGGGGTTCACCATCAATAAAATGCACATTATTCAGCAATTCTGCTTGTCTGTTTAGCATTTATCTGTTTTGTTTGCGAATGAAAACGCCGATGTTTTTTTATAAAATGCGCATACATAAACTTGCGGGCCTAGGCCCATTGATTGTTGAAACAATTAATTAACTAAATATTGTCACGAGATAATAACCTGGATAGGCCCCTTTGAGAAGGGTAGCTTGTCTGTTTGTTTGTGTTGTTGCAGGTGTAGCACCTTCCAGAAAATGCGCCGTGCGCATCCCCGAAGCAGGGCGAGTCCTCCTTCTCCAGCAGAGTTCAGTAGTCTCTCCTCCGCAGAATCTGAACGCAAATAGTGAGCATTGATATGTCTCCCCATACAGAGATGATTCCCTTCCCCAAGCAGACGCGTCCTGAAGGAATGTCACCTCATCAGCTGAGCCAAGCACCGAAGAATGATGTCGTCTTTCCCCAGCACCGGGTCACAAGTGCAGTGTTCGGGTGCCGAAGCTCGTGTTTCCCCAGTAAAGTCTCCAGCGGAATTGAGATTCCCCACCAGAGTTGTACTCTCTCCTGAAGTTGGATGATTCCCTCTTCCCCAGTAGAGTATTGGAACAGCTGATGTTGTATTTCCCTGCAGAATTGTACTCTTCCCCGAAGTCAGATGATTCTTTCTTCCCCAGCGGAATTGAAATTCCTCGTCAGAATCGCGCCCTCCCGTTGAAGTAGAATGATTTCTCTCCCGGGCTGAGTCCGCAAAACCCCAAGTCCGCTGAATCCTTGGAAGCAGTTGGGACCACGGATGAATGTTCCCTAGCAGATATTAAGCAGCTGATGTTGTATTTCCCCCCAGAGTCGCACTTTCCCCAGTGAAGTAGAATGACTTCTCCTTCCTCAGCCGAGTTTGCAGATGCCCAAGAGAGCCGAGTCCTTGGAAGTTGATCAGATCATGATTGAATGTGGAGCAGCTGAAGTTGTTTTCCCACAGAGTGGTTATCCCCAGAAAAGTAGCCATGGCGGCCGCGCAGTTCATTCCTGCGATTGACATCGTTTTCCTTCAGCAGGTTCGGGTTCTCGTAGAGCTTCGTCCCCTGCAGTAATCAACTGAAGTTGTTCCCCATGCAGCAGTCCGCGGAAGATCAATTCCCCAGACAGAGTCCGATTGATATTGGGGTATAGTTTTCTCCTCAGCAGGATGATTCCTCTACCTGAGTAGTTCTTGTCTCCTCGACAGGAGAATTTCCCCCCAGCATTTATTTTGCTGACGGGATCGCATCATTGTGCATGACTGCATAGCATTTAACACTGCATAGCATTTAGCGTTGCATAGCATTGTGCATGATTGCACAGCATTTAGCGTAAACGCATAGCATTCCCACCGTGTGGGGCATAGCGCAGAAGCATATGCATCATAAGCATGATCTAGGTCATTATTATTCTTGCCTTACAAGTGTTCGGCCGAAGGATCGGTTACTCAGGATGATTCCTGATGTTCCCTCCAACAAGGTCGCTTTCTTAAGATGATTCTTAAGTTCCCGGTGTAATCCTCACAGTCGCTCGCTCAAGATGATTTTTGAGATCCCCAGCGAAGTCTTCAGTTCGAGATGATTCTCGAATTCCTCAGCAGAGTCGTTTGCTTAAGATGATTCTTAATACCTCAGTACAGCTTCCCGAGTTGTTCGCCTGGTATGATGCTTGAGTTCCCCAGTAGCGTCCTCAGCAAGAGTTGCCCAGGAAGATTCCTGGAATACCCAGCAGGATAAAGTCTCCAGAATGGTTATCAGTTCAAGATGATTCTTGAAGTTGCCCGACGGAGTTGTTTGTTCAAGATGATTCTTGAAGTCCTTAGCAGCGTGATATGTCTGCTCCAACAGTGATGTCTAATCTGAAGATTGACTTCGTAAACGCCTGAGGGCGGTATCAGAAGGTTCCTGTGAGTTCAGATTTCCCTGTTGATGAATCAACATGTGGCTGAAGACAAGGTTCCAAATTTTGTATTCAAGATGATCCGTGCTGGCCTGAAGACCAAGTCAGTTGTCCTGAGGTGATGATTGATTGCGATCAAGTGAATGATATTTCTTCCGACTGAAGTCGAAGATGTTTCTCCAGCTGAAGCAGAGTTTTGCCTGAAGGCAAAGTGTTTGAATCCCCGTAAGAGTCATGAATGGCTCTGGATACCATTTCTTTGACTGAAGTCACAGATTTCCTAAGCTGAAGCGAAGGTACCTAAGGGCAAGGTTATCCCCAAGGTCATGAATGACCTAGGATTCATTTTTCGGACTGAAGGCCGAAGTATATCCCTGACTGAAGTCTCAGATGCTCCATAGCAGAGTCGGAGTTGCCTGAAGGCATATCCATGTATCCTTGAGGGCCAAGGACCATTTCTTCAGACTGAAGTCGAAGATACCTCCTGCAGAGTTGCCGACGGGCAAAGTTTATATTCTTGAAGGTCAAGGATGTCTATCTTTAGAAGAACTTGAAGGTTCTCCAGCGGATCTGGAGTGGCCAGGGGCCAGGGTTTCATTCATATTCAGGAGTACTTGAAGATTTTTTCTAGCTGAAGCTGGAAATGGCCAGGGGCCAGGGTTTCATATATCTTTAATGTTGAAGTTCTACGGCAGGCAGTGTGCAACAGTATTCCGGTGTTTGTTATGGTTCTGAGGGTGAACCCCAGATCAGAGTGTGCTCGGTTAAGTCTCTCATTCCCAGCGGAGTAGTTTCAAATACGCAAGTATACCTTTTGTTCCATTTACCAGGGGTGAACCCCAGGTCAGATGTTGAATGTGTCCAGCGGCGAGGTTGGATGTTTGTTCGACGGCGAGGTTGAACGTTTGGATTTGACGGCGAGGTCAGATCATATTTTGTCCGGCGGCGAGGTTGGATGTTTGTTCGACGGCGAGGTTGAACGTTTGGATTTGACGGCGAGGTCAGATCATATTTTGTCCGGCGGCGAGGTTGGATGTTTGTTCGACGGCGAGGTTGAACGTTTGGATTTGACGGCGAGGTCAGATCATATTTTGTCTGGCGGCGAGGTTGGATGTTTGTTCGACGGCGAGGTTGAACGTTTGGATTTGACGGCGAGGTCAGATCATATTTTGTCCGGCGGCGAGGTTGGATGTTTGTTCGACGGCGAGGTTGAACGTTTGGATATGACGGAGAGGTCAGATCATCAGTTGTCCGGCGGCGAGGTTGGATGTTTGTTTGACGGCGAGGTCAGACTCTTTAAATCCCTAGTAGAGATGATGTTTGTGCGACGGCGATGTCGAGTGTCTCTAAGAGGATGTTTGTTTCCGACGGCGATGTCAGATTCAGTTTTCCAGCGGCGATGTTGGGCATGTCAAGGTGATCCAGTCTTCTGACGGCGATGTTAGGTGATGCAGATCCTTTAGTTTCTCCAGCGGCGATGCGGGGTATTCTGTCATATGTGTTTCTCCAGCGGCAATGCGGGGTATGTGGATTGTCCGGCGGCGATGTCAGATGCAGTTCTCCAGCGGCGATGCGGGGTACTTTGTTCAGAGATGTATTTTCTCCAGCGGCGATGCGGGGTATTTTGTTCATTGTTGTATTTTCTCCAGCGGCGATGTTGGGTATTTTGGTGATTCAGGTTTAGGTCTCCGGCGGCGATGTTGGACACTTGTTTCCCCGAGTTATGGTTGTTCTTGACGGCGATGTCAGGTGATTTAGTCCTCCAGCGGCGATGTTGGGTGTTGTGGTTGTCTGAAGGCAATGTCAGAAGAAGTCGATGTGGATAACTGACGGCGACGTCAGATCGATATTTCTCCAGCTAGTTGTTGAGCAGCTAGTGTTGCAGTATTCAAAGATTTGTTCCCCGCAGAGTAACGTGTGCTCGCGCAGTTGGCAAATTTTCGGGTTTACCGATATTCAATCGTCTCGCACCTTGATTGGTTGAGAGTCGTTCGCTTCTCACCCAGTTAGGTTCAAGCCGTTTGAATAGGGGCAGCTGTTGCACCCCAAAATTTGACCAACAGTTATTTATTCACTGAGTGTTTGAAAGTTGATACCTTCACCAGACAGTTCAAGAGATCCTCAGAGGAATTGGTTGAAACCAGGGTTGTGTGCTTCATAGCTTGAGAGTTGTGGGTGCTCCTCAGATGATTCTGAGACTTTGAGAGTGAACTTGATGTTTTGAGAAAGTGTATGAGATGTCTTGATAGCCATCATGAAGCCCAGAGAGGTCATTATGCAAGAATTCAGAAGATTCAACCATGAATGGTAGAATTAGGGTTTTGACTGGGTCAACCCTAGATTAACTGAAAATTTGGAGAAGGTTGAGACCTAATCCAAGGGCCATGAGATCATGGAATGATGCATAGAGGTGTTATAAAGATGATTCCTGGACCAACTCATCATGATTGAGGAGTTTGGGAAGTTTCAAGTTAGGGTTTCTGAGGATTGTCAGTGAAAAAAACCCTAATTTGATCCCTATCTTCCAGGCAGTTTTAGCTCAAGATGTGATTGATATCTCATCTTCCCCACAACATGAATGTTGTAGAGCTTGTTCTTAGCTTTAATTTGAGTGTTGTAAGTCCTTGATAGGAGTTGCAGAGCTCAAGTTATGGTTTTGACAAATTACAGGTCAGCTGAGGTGTGTGAATCTGGGTCCTTGAAAGTCACCCAACTTGCAGACAACTTTTGCCCAAGTAGGATGATTCCTATGATCTCTTGGTCAACATGAATGTTGAAGGGAATCTCCTTAGCTTTAATTTGAGTGGTAGAAGTCTTTGATAGGATTTGTGGAACTCAACTTATGGTTTGAACAAGACAGGGGTATTTTGGTCATTTATCAGTTATAGGTCATTTTAAGCAAAGGCCATATCTCCTATTTCCAAGCCTCAAATGGAAAAACTCAAAACATGAAAGTTGTTCAAAATGTGATTTTAAGTCTAGAAAGAAGGTCATGAATTGTTGTAAAAGCTCATAGCATGGATTTGCATGATTGGTTAAATTTGAACTAAAAATGGCTTATAAGTTTAAAAAGTTGAAATTGGAAATTGGTTTGGAAGATCTAGGAATCCAAAATAGGTCATCCAATATATCATTTTGATTGGAAACATCATTTTAAGAACATTGGTTTAAATAGAATTTTCATTTGAGGCTTTAAAATGGGACATGCTTTGGAAAATTGAAACTTGCATATTAAGGCACCCTTGCAAAACTTAACATAAGCCAAAGGTGAGCTTGTTTTTCACACATATCTTCTCAATATCTCATGTGAGGATATTTTGACACCAAATTGTAAGGCATAAGGCATGAGATAATGGATGTTCAATGTATCATTCTATGAGAAGTTCTCAAACTTTCTAACACTTTCTAGCTCATTCTAGAAAGATCTAGGAGTTTCCATTGATCATTATAAGAAGAGTGAATCATGGAGGGTAAAGGGTTGGTGATCATTGTTGATGAGAGGTGAGATTGGAGTGTGAAAAGAAAGATTCTTCCATTTGCAATTTCACATCAAACCTTCATTCTCTTCAATCTCCATTCATTTCTCCTCCACAAACCTATTCTTCTGATCATTGTGATTGACTACATGTTGAGGTAGAAGAAGATCCATGGAAGTTTGAAGCTGTTTTGAGGAAATTGCAAGAATTGCATTTTGATATCAAGCACAAGATTCAAGCCTTGATCATTCATCCTGCTGCATACAGAAGTCATAGTGGGCATTGGAGAGTAATCAAGGAAGGTTTCAGGCACTGAATTGCAAGGAAACCATAGCCTCCATTAAAGTGTGACAGGTTGGTAATCTTGCTCGAATCTCCTAATTTATGTGCATTCTACACTAGTTATAGGTTTAGACTGGTTAAGCTAGGATAGAGGACTTTATTCTGAGAATTAGGGGAAGGATCATGAGGTTTCGAGGCAGGGTACAATTTCTTGCAGAATGAATAACAAGCAATTTTGTGTGCATCAATGGATATGAGATGGTGTAGAATGGTTAGGGAAACGTGTAGAATAATTCTGGATCATTAGTGGGAAGTTCCATTGAGTTTGATAGCAGAGGAAAGAAATGGAACCTTGATGATGAAGCTTTCTGTTAAGATGATTTAAGGGGTTTCAAGGGAATCTATGGATAGCATCGTGTTCAGGGTGATTGATAGTGCAACTTTGCTTTTGGAAGCTCATGAATTCATGGAGAAATCAGTGAGAACGAACAGGTTGAAGGTCCTTGCATGGGGTTAGGGTTTCTGCAAACCCTAGGGTTCAGTTGGGGACGATGAAGGTCCACCGTCGGATGATCTCAAGACCTTGACTTATTCTCATGATCCAATGGCCCATATTTGATTTCAAAATGGAGGGAAGACTGAAGCTTGCGAAATGCAGCGTATCATTTAGCCAAACGCACCGTTTTAATTGAATGAGAGAACTGGGCTCAGCAAGTTGTTCCTATTCCCGCCCCCAGACTTGGCCCAATGTTCAAAATCAACTGTGGCGTGTTACTTTTCTCACCCCTCTCCCATTTATTTATTATTCTTTTTTCTTTTTAATTTCTTTTAATTCTTGGCATTTTATAAAATTCATAAAAAATATAAAAATCAATATTTTTCATTTCTTCTTTTTTTCACATAACCATGATTTTGTCTACAAAATTAATAAAAAATAAAATTCCATTTTATTTTTAGTTTAATATTTTTTAGCATATTTTCTTGTAAATAGCACTTTTAATATGTCTTAATTGATACTTGATTTTGTCCAATTTGTTTTAGGACTTTCCCTTAGGGTTTTTGAGCCATTCTTTTTGGCATAGTTAGATGTTGAACCCTAGTTTCATGTAGGATTTATCTCTTGATTTGTAGATTAAAATTTGATGTAGTTTGATTGTTAGACATTTAGGTGCTCTAATTAGGGTTTAGGTTGTATGGGTAGACTTGAACAAATTTGTTTTGGGGTTTATAGGCCAAATTAGTGTATGAGGGATATATGGGTTAAGGGTAAGTATGTATAGAATCCCCTAGAATTTTACTAGAATATTGTATGGTGTTTTAGTATTTTTCATTGATTTTTGAATGTATGGATAGTATGTGTGTTGCTTAAAGGCATATGGTGTATTGTTGTGTTTTCTTTCCTTCTCTTTTGAGTGTGTAAGCTTTGAAGATTGAGTTGAAGACCTTGTGGATCATCATGGAAGCTTTGAAGACCTTGCAGAGGAGTTTAGCATAGCTTTTGTTGTTTTGTTTATAGGTTTATAGGTGCATAGGCAGAGCCCTAGATAGAATACTTTGTTCAATAAACAAGGAGTGTTTTGTTCACCTCCTTTCTTCTCTATGACACAGAGTCCCTTAAGGGTATTCACCTCTCTCCTTTGGAGGGATTAGTGACCTTGCCCCATAAGGTAGAACTTTGAGAGAGCCTTTCCTTTGATGTTAAGTCCTCAATGGCATCCTTTGGAAGTCAGTGGGTACTGTGACATCCTCCCCTCATCTTGTTGACTGAATCTTGTTTGCTGGAGCATTTGAGCCATTGAAGATAGAAGCTGAAGCTTTGAAGAGGATGATTCCTTGAAGATTATTTAAGTCTGAGGATTTTGTGAAGATCAAGTTGATGCCTGAAGATCCCGGAAGATAGTGAAGCCTGAAGGTAGAGCTGATCAAAGGAGCTGAAGATCAAGGGAGAAGATGAGTTGATACTCATGTTGTAGGGTTGATACCTGGAAAGCAAGTGATCTCTGAAGTCTGAAGACTGGGTTGCTGCTGGAGGAGCTGAGGCTTTCTTCTGTTTTCTTTGATGTATTGTGTGTTTTGTCTGATTTGTCTGCTGCATTAGACTAAGCACATTTAGAATAAGTTCAGTCTAAGAGCATGAGTGCATCTGATTGTATTGTTATTGCTTGGCTTTGCTTGCGGGTATTCGGTAGAGACCAGCTCCCTTGCCCATGTGTTTATTTTGCTTGATAGCACTTCATTTCTTTTGTCTGTATGATTACAGTTTACTGTTTTTGCTTGATAGCATGTTGTTTATGTTTCAGTATGATTACTGTTATTTCATGACTGGCTTGAGGTCGAGACGAGCTTGTGGAGGCTGAAGCCCCACACACATTTCCTCCCTCACTTGCATTGCATGCATTTTACTATTTAAAGCTGATGCTTTTGTCTGTTTTGGTGTATCATTGACATGATCCCTTAGGACTCTCATTTCCTCTGATGAGGATCTGACGATAGACTTTTAGGTTGAAACCTATGCATGACAACATCTAGGAGTCCCCTGTTCAAACCTCAACCATAGGATGAATCCATGGCATGACAACAGTAGGACTTGATAGTCTCCCTCCTAGTTGGGCCTGTTCTCTTCTCATCTCGAAGCAGTTTAAAATACAGTAATCATGAATGATTTCTTTCATACGTTACGAGCCTTAAGCTATCTGAGTAAGGATTGTGGGAGAGTTTCTTTTCCACAGTCTGAATGTTTAGTATGGTACCCTTTGGGTGACATGCGACGCATTCACTCTCAGGTCATAGTCTCTAGTGCGGTTGAAATCGCAAACGCAATAAAAAACATTTCTTTCAGGAAATAAGCCGTAGTTTCCCGAACTACGTTTGCTCTGATCTTTCATACCAGATGAAAGTACGTAGGCATAGGATGCGACATCCTAGCGAGCAACCTTTCCCCGTGACCCGTAGTTAGCCGAACTACGTTGACTCTGATTTCTCGTTCCAGACGGGAATACGTAGGCATAAAGTGCGACGCTTTGCCGAGTCATTTTTCTTTTCTTTTTCAGCCAGCCTTGATAGGTAGATAGATTATAACCAACCCGTCCAAGTAAACAAACAAGCGAGGATCCCGTCGAGTACGACGGACGTGAGGGGTGCTAATACCTTCCCCTTGCGTAACCGACTCCCGAACCCAGACAACGGTTGCGATGACCTTGTCTTACCCTTTTTCGTCAGGTTTCTCCGATCGTTTCCTTTCCCGCTCTGAGGGATAAATAACGAAAGGTGGCGACTCTTCTGTTTTGCCGGCACCTTATTTTCGCGCAAGCGACAGTATTGCCTCAAACGTTTGGCGGCCCAGGCTAGCGCACAACACGTTTTCTCGAGCATTGAGTATCTGGACTCACAGTCAGTAAACTTCTTACTCAAATAGTAGATTGCATGCTCTTTACGTCCTGTCTCGTCGTGTTGACCGAGAACACAACCCATACTTTCCTCAAGAACCGTCAAATACATAATCAATGGTCTCCCGGCCACTAGGGTATCAAAACAGGAGGTTCCTGCAAGTATTCTTTTATCTTATCGAACGCCTTTTGACAATTTTCATTCCAGGTCACAACCTAGTCCTTTTTCAACAGCTTGAATAACGGCTCGCATGTCGCAGTCAGGTGAGATATGAACCGAGCGATGTAGTTCAACCTCCCTAAGAACCCGCACACTTCTTTTTCTGTTTTAGGCGTCGACATTTCTTGTATTGCTTTTATTTTCGCAGGATCAACCTCTATTCCTTTTTCGCTCACGATAAACCCCAGCAGTTTACCCGATCTCACCCCGAAGGTGCACTTGTTAGGGTTCAGTCTCAGCCTGAACTTCCTAAGCCTCTTGAACAATTTCAGCAGATTAACCAAATGCTCCTCCTCCGTCTGGGATTTGGCAATCATATCATCAACATAAACCTCGATCTCTTTATGCATCATGTCATGAAAGAGAGTCGTCATAGCATGCAAATTAACAAAATGTTCCCCAAGGAGTAATGAAAGTAGTCTTCTCCATGTCTTCTGGCGCCATTTTGATCTGATTATAGCCTGAGAAGCCGTCCATGAAGGAGAATACAGAGAACTGAGCAGTGTTATCAACCAGCACATCAATGTGAGGAAGTGGAAAGTCATCTTTCGGGCTCGCCCTATTCAAA
Source organism: Lathyrus sativus (assembly GCA_963859935.3). Lineage (NCBI taxonomy): Eukaryota > Viridiplantae > Streptophyta > Magnoliopsida > Fabales > Fabaceae > Lathyrus > Lathyrus sativus. The sequence goes on along the minus strand of OZ012739.1, from coordinate 211,466,558 downwards.
TCACGGTAGTCTACAAACATTCTCACTTTACCGTCTTTCTTCGGTACTGGCACAATATTAGCGACCCACGAGGGATATTTTGTAACAGCTAGGAAACCAGCATCTCACTGTTTTTGCACTTCCTCCTTCATCTTCACAGCCATGTCCGGTCTAGTTCTTCGGAGTTTCTACTTAACAGGCGGATATTCCTCTCGCAGCGGCAGACGGTGAACAACCATATCCGTATCCAACCCAGGCATATCCTCGTACGACCAAGCAAATATATCACTGTACTCTTTGAGCATCTCAACCAACCTTTGCTTGATGTCGCTCTGCAGCACAGCCCCTATACGAATGTTTCTCACAACCTCTTCCGACCCCAAATTGATAATCTCAATGACTTCCTCATGAGGCAGAATGATTCTTTCTTCTTCTTTCGATAACCAAGTCAACTCTTCTGGCACGTCGCCATCTTCAACAATCTCTTCCTTAGCCTGAAATATCGGGTGCTCGAAGTCGAAGTGAGTCATAGGCGGTGCATAGATGTCATCTGAAATAGTAATCCTGCAAAGGAAATGGTTAAATGCTTCAAAACGCATACAAAGCAAATAACCACGTTTCCATTTTATTGTAAAAGATAAAAACAGGAAAAACAGGGATCACAATATTTGTATATGAAAAAACGCCTTTATTCATGATTAAACAATGTAATGTACATAACCAAATGGCCCTAAGCAAAATCACTATGCCCTGGGTAAGACACAGGATTATTCAACAATTAAGAAAACAAATCATTACTGTTTAGTTGTCACAGGAACAGTTTCCCGGATAGACCAATTGCAGAGACTTTGTCCTGGCACGCTTGGCTTGATCCACGCGTCCATATCACAGTCGCTATCTCCTTCCTCAGAATCGGAAACAACTTGATAGTCTCGAAGCTCACCCTGCTTGGTGTAATGGTTATCGGCCCTCTGAACTTGGGCGTTCCTGAAGAGGATGCTGATGACGAAGGATGATATCCAAGCCCGAACCTGTCATTCTTCACGGGAATCTCCAACACCTGACCCCAGCCCTTGGTTTTGCCTGCCTGCACTAGAGCCTGAGCCTCTTTGTACGATGACACTGCCACATCTGATATCTTGGGTACTGGAGCTTTGTCTTTAATCTTTAGCCCTTCAAACGCTTGACAGGTGTCGCTACTGCGAAAATCGGCGCCGGCTGAACAGAAGAGTCGCCACCGTGTGTTATTTATCCCACGGGAGGGAAAGGAAACGCTCAGAGTAAACCTCACACAACACGGGAAAGGGATGGTCATCGCAACCAAAACCTGGGTTCGGGAGTCGGTTACGCAAGGGGAAGGTATTAGCACCCCTCACGTCCGTCGTACTCGACGGGATCCACGCTTGTTTTCGGGTATGGATTGTTATTCTATCTACACTAAGGGTCGAGGGTTAAAAAGAACAGGGAATGAAAATAAAATGACTCGGCAAAGTATCGCACTTTATGCCTACGTATTCCCGTCTGGAACGAGAAATCAGAGTCAACGTAGTTCGCCTACCTACGGGAAAGGAGGGGAAGGTTGCTCGCTAGGATATCGCATCCTATGCCTACGTACTTTCACACGGCATGAAAGATCAGAGCAAACGTAGTTCGGGCCACAGAAGACACAAGCTTGTCTTGGTTGATTTTATTCCTTCGGAAAAAGGTTTTCTTGATTAACAGTCCCGGCGGACAAAAATGACGCTTTGATGAGTTCACCTTCTTTTACGGAAGAAGTGTCTTTTATTGGGTTTGAAATCTTTATGTGTTTTTCTGTTTGTTTTGAGGAAGAAGAGACAGAACTCTAACCTATGGTTGCGAAAGGGAAACAAACTAACCTAATGTTATCATGCATGGGTTAAGACCTAGTGTCTATCATGCTCCTCTCTTGCACAGAGAGAAACAGAGATCCTACGGGATAGGCGAAAACAGAGACAATAGCAGATATATACAGTAAAGCAATAAAATGCATGGATGCAACAATACAAGCGAGGCAAGGGAGTCCCACTCAACCTCGAACCTAGAAAACAATAGGCAAAAGTGAACAGGCTTCACTTTCAACCCAACAGGGTAAACAGCAAACAATACAGTCCAGAAAACCATTCAATACATCAACAATGAAATACAGCAAGAAAATAAACAGCTTCAGCAGCTCTGGATCAACATCTGGCTCCAAGTAATCTCCCATCAGCTATAGGCTTCAACAAGCATCAATCTCCATCTTCATGGCCTTCAGGCAAAGGCTCTGATCATCAGTCCTCTATCTGCAATGGCTTTTCTTCAAGCTCAAACCTCCAGGGTGAGGGATCAGTCACAAGAGTGGATTGGGTGTTAAGCAATCAGTTGACTACCAAAGGTGGTGAACAGACTGCTTCTAACACATATGACATTTTCTCTCAAGAGTTCTATCTCTTAGACACTATCACCAAGCCTTCCAAAGGAAGGGGGTGAGTGTCTTAGAGAGACTCTGAATCACAGAGAAGAATGGATGCAGACAAGGCAATCCATGTTTGAGAAACAAGCTTTCTAATCTAGAGCTCTGCCTAGCTCCTAAACCCTAGTTCCTCAGCATCTGCTAACAAAAATCTCTTCTTCAACTCTGGAAGTTGATCTTCAATCTCTGGATCTTCAATGGCTTTCATCTCCTCAAGTCTTCAGCTCTCCCAAGTCCCTAGACAATCCCAATACCCACACATACAAGCAATAATCCCCAGAGGGCACACCACACCAGTCAATCAGATATATACAGTACATTAATAGCAGTAGGTGAATCCTGACTTTTTCTAAGGAGATCTAATAACTACCCATAGCCCCTATAGTCCCATAGCTAAACTATTCAAACCCTAAGTCCTAAGGGAAATGAATTGATTCTCCTAAGTCATCACCTAAAACCCTAGTTTATTCATGTTGTTCACACCTAAACTAAACACCTAAAATTAATTTCTAAAAAATGGGAACTAAATTGTATCTACAAGTTTAATGTCTAACCTAAGCAACCTAAAAAGAATGGGCAAAAAATATTGAAGCAATTAATAGAACAAAAAATAACAAAATCATGTATGAAATGAAACTATTAAAATGTTATTTATTTAGAAAATATGGGAAAAATACCAAATAAAAAATAAAATGCAATTTTTATTTTTTATAATTTTCTAGACATCCTAAAGAAAAATATGCAAAAAGAATGAATTAAAAATAATGTTTTTTTTCCATTTATTATGAATTTTAGAAGATGCATGAAAAAATGTAAAGAAAATTAAATGAAATATAATGGAAATGAAGGGAGGGGGTGAAAATAGCAAGCATATCATGTTCAGCGCGTTGGGCCCATTAAATTGGGGGGTGCGAATAGCTGTCTGAGCCCAATTCCCCCCAATAAATGAAACGGTGCGTTTCATCTTTTAAAATTTCCCTCCGTTTCTCAGAATGCACGTGGACCGTTGGATGGCAATTATAGTCAAAGGTCAAGGCTTCATCGTGTGGTCTAGCCTTCATCTTCAACCTTGAGCTCTCCTAGGGTTTCAGAAATCCCTAACCATGCATGACCTTCTCTCCCTCTGTTCTCTCTCCACACGCCATGGATTCACACGATATAAAAAGCAAAATTCATCAATTTCTTTCCCTCTACAAGTCTATATCCTTAGTTTACCTTAAAACTCAAACAATCAGCCAATTCGAAGAAGGTAACAGATGGAAACCACCATTGGTATCTGATATGAAACCTCTCCAATTCTCCACAAAACTCATCCTAAACTGATCTACACTTCACCCTGATCATAGCATGCTACTCTACTAACAATCTCAGGCCTTATCTTAGCAATTACAAACCTCAACAGTTTTGATGCATCATGCTCAAACTTCATGAAACTTCTCCAAAATCATCCCAATCAATCTTCTATCCTAGCTTAACCATTCTACTCTATCAAAACCCTAAAATTCTAAATAATTCATGCCATACGAAGAGAAAACAAACCTGGTGCAATTCCTTGATACAGGTGCTAAGATCTTCAAATCAACTGCTTGTGATGAAAGGAAAGTGATCAAGAGGCTTGGTAATTACTTCTGTATGCAACAAGTATGGTTCTAAGGCCTTGAATCACTCACTTCCAAAGTTCATGCTTCTTGAATGATAATGATGAATGACACAATTCCTTCCTCAATTTGACAAATGAAGGTATGGATTCTGATCCTTGTGTGGTGAAGATGAAGATTCAATCAAGAATAATGAAGATTGATGGAGATTATAGAGGTTTTGGGAAGCTTATGCAAATTGAAGAAAGTGTGGAAAAGTTGGGGTTTTGAACAAATGGGAGCACCAACCCTTGCATGAACCAACTTGTATGAATATATAGATGGGATTAGAACTTCCTAGAAGCTTGGAGAAGTTTCCCTTGCACTTTTCCTTTTCAATTTGGTTTATGTAACTTTCAATTCAAGCAACCATGGATAACTCTTAAATCTTGAACCAAACTCAAAATTCTACTTTAGCCAATGTCTTTAAAATGATCTTTCCATTCAAAATGACCTATAATTTTGCTTCATTTGGCCAAGATATGAAAAATCTCATTTTTAAGGCCATTTTTCTTCATTAAATTCAACAATTTTGAAACCTTATGCTATGAATCTTTCCAATCTCTCATGGTCACCTTTCTAGACTCAAAATGTCATTTGGAGCAAGTTTGGTGTTGTAAGTTTTTCCATTTGAGGCCTCCTTGTATGAGTTTTGGGTATAGGTTAAAATGACCTGTAATTCACAAATGACCAAAATACCCTTTGCTTGCCAAGATCATAGGTTGAGTTCCACACATCATATGAAGGCATACCATACCATTATAGAAAGCTAAGACAACAAGGAACAACTCTTATGTTGACCAGAAGTTCATTTGAAATCTCCTTGAGGGGTACAAATTGCTTGGAAGTCAAGTCACTTTCACAGACAAAAATTCAGATACCTCAGATGACCTGTAACTTGCAAGGACCATAACTTGAGTTCTATAAATCTCCTTGATGTCTTCCACCACTAAAATTAAAGGTCTTGAGATCCTTTACAAGTTCCATGTTGGCAAAGGATCCATTTGAAGCTTGCATTTTGATTTATCTTGCTTGGAAATTTTACCTAAACTAGGGGATTTTACATAGAAACCCTAATTTAGAAACTCCTCTTCTCCTTGATTTCTCTTGATTCCTTATTAGCATAACAACATATCCTTATTCTCCATGTCAAATGATGAACCCCACATCTCTTCAATAGCCCTTAATGCCCTCATATCAATCAATTGACCTAGGGTTGACCCAGATGAAACCCTAGTTGACTGTCTTCAACTGTAATTCTTGTGACTTCACCAATGACTTGTCTCCTTCTCCAAATGACTTTCTAAGTCCTCCAAGATGTCTAGATACCCTCCATGCTCAACTCACAGCCCATAATTTCCTTGTTGATCCTCAGATGCCCTCAGATAGGAGATAGACTCAAAGCTTGATCCACTGACCTCTCTGCTTTCAAATTCTTTTCTGATGACTTGAATGAGATTGAATTAGGATAATAACCTCTGGATAGGCCTCTAGAGATGAGAATAATGCTTGGTCCCTGCTGGATGACTTGCTATGCTTATGCTATGCAGATGGTTAGGCTATGTACATGACTCTATATGCAAATGCTAATGATATTGAAACATAAACCAAGTGAATAAGGTTGGGCAAATTTTAGGGTGCAACAGTTGCCCCTATTCAAGCGACTTGGACCCGATTGGGTGAAGAGCCCGGAGCCTTCAGACATTCGCGGTACGAGACGGTTGAATACCAATGAAACCTGAAATTTGCCAACCACAGAAATAAACTGTGCTCCTGCTTGGGGAATGACATTCATCAGCTGAATCTGACCGTTATGACAACCCCCTGATCTCGCACGACCGTGCTAGGGATTATTTTCATCGTTCTGAAAAAGATTCTATCATCGCCGAGACAGAACACTGTCCACGTCAGGACGCCTGCTTCGTCGATTTGGGAAAACCTCAATAACTTTGCTGGGGACGGCTCGTCTGCCTTCCCGTTAGAACTAAATCTTCCCCGTTGGGAATAAACTCTTCCACGTTAGGAATAACACCGTCCACGTTAGGGCTCACCTTTCCATGTAAGGAATGACTTCTTCTTCGTCAAACCCTTCCACGTAAGGAATACGTCTTCTTTCGAATCTGTCCACGTCAGGACCAAACTCCTTCCACGTCAGGAACACACTCTTTCTTTCCACATCAGGAATACAAGCCTCCTTCCACGCAAGGAATACTATCTTTCCACGTGAGGAATATAATCTCAACCTGAATCTGTCCACGTCAGGACTGACTTGATATGTCCGCGTAAGGACTCACTTTTTCCACGTAAGGAATCACATCTTGGTATGTCCGCGTAAGGACTCAATTTTTCCACGTAAGGAATAAACTCGTCTTTCCACGTAAGGAAACCATTTCTCTTCCACGTGAGGAACGCTCTTGATATGTCCACGTAAGGACTCTAATCTTTCCACGTAAGGAATCATCATCTCCGAACTTTCCGCGTAGGGAAACTTCATCTTTAAACTTTCCGCGTAAGGAATCTTCACCTTTAAACTTTCCGCGTAAGGAATCTTCATCTTTCCCCGTTAGGAATACATCTGCTCCACGTAAGGAATCAGCTTTTTCTTTCCACGTAAGGAATAACTCTTTCCACGTAAGGAATCATATTTTGATATGTCCGCGTAAGGACCCCTCACTTTCCACGTAAGGAATACAATCTCTTTTCTGAATCTGTCCACGTCAGGACTGCACTTGCTTTTCCCCGCAAGGAACTGAAGCTTCTCTTTCCTCGTAAGGAATAAGCTTGTCCACGTCAGGACTCACATTTCGTCTTGATTTGTCTGCGTCAGGACTCCGCTGAGGAAATAAAACTTGTCCACGTTAAGATCCATGCACCTTTGACCCACTGGGGAAATGAGACTTGTCCACGTCAGGACTCACATTTTGCTCTCAACACAAAGAGGGATAAACTTGTCCACGTCAGGACTCTCGCATCTTGTCATCACGAAGAACTATAAACTTGTCCACGTCAGGACGTACATTTCACCATTACAAATAAAGCTATCTGCTGGAAATAAATTGTCCACGTCAGGACTCCAACACGAAGAGTAATCAACCTTGTCCACGTCAGGACTCCACACTCAATCAATACCGAGAACTCGCAGCTGTCCACGTTAGGACTAACACGCATCGTCAACTCGAGGAAATGTCCACGTTAGGACTCCACATTCCAACAATCTTCTCTAGCACACAGAAAACCCGTCAATAAAATTGTCCACGTTAGGACTCATCCTTCCATTGGTCCGCAAATTTCTTATCACTGACGTTACAGCAACTTTGAGGCTGGCTCTACTGGGGATATTTGGAAATCATACTTTCCGGACGCCTGTTCTAATTCATGAATCCTTTGATGATCAATAGCTCTGCTTGGGGATAAGGAGAAACTTATCCTGCTGACTCTGTCGGGGGAACACAAGAAATTCATAAATAACTCTGCTCGGGGACAAAGAGAACTTCATCTTGACAACTCTGTGGGGAGCAGTGCCAAAGCTGACCCTTCGTGAGATATCTCACGTCGCGGTCCTGAATGTTTATTGATTCACCTGAGCAAGGGCTCTCTCTACCTGCAAGAGAAACAATACTTGGAACAAACGGTTAGCCAACCTAGCTTACGTTTCAAAAATGCGTATGTTTGACGGCGATGCAATGCTCCATTTGACATGGAAATGCTACACTTTTATTTGGTGGATGCAAGTACGACCCTATATGCCAATGCAACTGCAGACTTGAACTGCTGGGTACAGAAACTGCTTCAGCAAAATAAATGCTGAAGATAATGCCAACTCCGCTGGGGATAGCCAGGTGCTACAGAATCATTCCAGCAAAATAAATGCCGGAAGAGTGAAGTCGACTCAGCCGGGGAATGGGGATTTAAACCAAACACCTCACTGAAGTAACATCCTGCCGGGGGATGTAACTCTGCTGGAGAATAGCAGATGTGCCTGGTATGATTAAACTTCTGCGGGAAAGTGAATGGATATCACACGGTATTTTGACAAAATAAATGCCATGATCCACACCAACTCTGCCGGGGAGAGCCTTAATCTTCGAGTTCCACTGGGAGGAATACTTGCTGAGAAGAGAATTCCGCGGGGGATAGGATGATGCTCTTGGGAAAAATCAATTGCATCCGCTGGGGGAGAGTAAATGACCCTGCGAGGAAAGGTGAACTTGTCTGAATACAGCTCACAACTACTAATCTTCGGAGGCTAAACCAACTCGGCTTGATATAAGGAATCCCTCTGGGGGAGCACCATACTGTCTGAATACAGCCTTACGATCTTGGAGTCATCAATTCTGCTGAGGGTAAACGACTCTGCGGGAGCACGTCCTTTTGGATAGATTACGACTAGCTGGGGAATTTTGTCCTTCTTCAGTAAGGAACATGCATGACCTGCGTGAGGGTCGAGTCCTTCGTTATTGCAATCTTTTGATCATCTTCCTCGTACGGCTATGAGACCTGCAACAGCACAAACAAAACAAGACAAATCTACGCAACCAAGTCGATTCAGGTTAGTGACGCTATTTTCAGTTAATTCAAAGCTTTAGCAACTGTTGGCAAGGGCCAGTGACGTTATGCACATGTTAGTTTCATCAAACTTAGGCGTTAATCATGCACAACCGTAAAGAACAGTGTCAAGTACTAAATAACGTATTTTATTGATTGGGCCCCTGAATGGGCGGAGTTTTTGTACACGGGATGTAACTCCTGAAAAGAGGAAGCTACACAAAGCAAATATACAAGTATGCACAAGAAGCATAAATATATTGACAAATGAAATTTTGTACACATGTCGGCAACGGGATGCAGACGAACACCACGAACTGATCCTCCTATGACTCATCCGACTCTAACGCTTTTCCCGGTATTCATATTTCTGAAAAGGTTGTACCAGATAACCGATCCTCCCCGTTATATTCTCCCGCATTGATGCTCAGTGCAATATCAAATTCGGACCGCAGTCATTTGCTTTTCGAATCCCTAACTTTTGCGTGAACCGCCCTTTACGGGTTTTCAATTCACCGGGATACTCCTTTTTGCCGAAGCCGCCCATTGTAGGTTTTCAACTTCGCGGGTGTACATTTTTTTAATTTTATCCCTAATTTTTTGCCCGAACCTTTCATTCTGTTTTTGGTTCGCCAGGATGCCCCATTTTTGCCTGGACTCTCTTTTTTCTGTCCAGTGGGTCTATTTTAAGCAAAGTATTTTTTAACTGCGTCCGAATTCACAGGCGACGTGAAGTCTTCTCCGTCCATGGTGGACAACAACAATGCTCCTCCTGAAAAGACTTTCCTGACAACGTATGGCCCTTCGTAGTTGGGGGTCCACTTGCCCCTGTGATCTGCTTGCGGCGGGAGAATCCTTTTCAGCACAAGGTCGCCCGTCTGAAAGCTTCGCGGATGTATCTTCTTGTCGTACGCTTTCTTCATTCGGCTCTGGTACAAACGACCGTATACTAGAGAAGCTAGCCTCTTCTCGTCCATCAAACTCAGTTGATTCAACCTGTCTTTCACCCGTTCTGCCTCGTCCAGCTGAACGTCTCGCAATACCCTCAGAGAAGGGATCTCGACTTCCAATGGTAATACCGCTTCCATTCCGTATACTAACGAGAACGGGGTTGCCCCGGTTGATGTGCGTACCGTCGTACGATAACCGTGCAAAGCGAAAGGTAGCATCTCATGCCAATCCTTATAGGTCACCACCATTTTCTGAACGATCTTCTTGATATTCTTATTGGCTGCCTCGACAGCGCCATTCATCTTGGGTCGGTAAGGGGAGGAGTTGTGATGCTCGATCTTGAAATTCTGACAGAGCTCCTTCATCATTTTGTTGTTCAGGTTCGAACCGTTGTCCGTGATTATCCGCTTGGGAATCCCATATCGGCAAATGATATCTCTCTTGATGAATCTGGCCACCACTTGCTTCGTTACATTTGCATAAGACGCCGCTTCCACCCACTTGGTGAAATAATCGATTGCTACCAGAATGAATCGATGCCCGTTAGAAGCTGTAGGTTCGATCTTTCCAATCATATCGATTCCCCACATCGAGAATGGCCATGGCGATGACATCACATTTAGAGGACTCGGAGGCACATGGATCTTATCAGCATAGATTTGACATTTGTGGCACTTCCTCGCAAACTTGAAACAATCAGTTTCCATAGTCAGCCAAAAATAGCCTGCCCGCAGCAGCTTTCTTGTCATAGCATGTCCACCAGCATGCGTACCAAAGGTACCTTAGTGGATTTCCTCCATGAGTAGCTTTGCCTCTCTTTCGTCTACACAACGCAACAGCACCAAATCGTGGTTTCTTCTGTATAAGACGCCATCTGGATTCAAATAGAAATTACCCGCTAATCTCCTGAGAGTCTTCTGATCTTGACTGGATGCCCCAGCCGGATACTCTTTATTCTTCAGGAAATTAAGGATATCAAAATACCATGGTTTGTCATCAGATGCTTCATCAATAGCAAATACATAAGCTGGCCTGTCAAGCCGAGAGATGACGATTCGGGGAGCCTCGTTCCAGAAGTTGACTTTGTACATGGAAGACAAAGTGGCCAGGGCGTCAGCCATTTGATTCTCCGCCCGCGGTACGTGATGCAATTCAACCTTGTCGAAGAAAGGCAACAATCTCCTTGCATAATTCATGTAATGTATCAAGTTGGGCTGACGTGTCTCCCATTCCCCTTTGATCTGATTCACCACCAGAGCTGAGTCTCCGTATACATCCAGATTTTTGATTCGCAAATCAATGACTTCTTCAAGCCCCATAATACAAGCTTTGTATTCGGCTTCATTATTAGTAACGGCAAAGGTCAATCGGGCAGTAAACGGGATGTGCGACCTGTGTGGCGTAGTGATGATTGCCCCTATTCCGCTACCGTAAGCATTCACAGCTCCGTCAAATATCATCTTCCATTTGGAACCCACCTTTGGTCCTTCGTCTGGCAACGGCTCTTCACAATCTTTCATCTTTAGGTACATGATATCCTCGTCAGGAAAATCAAACCTCATCGATTGGTACTCTTCAATAGGCTGCTCCGCCAGATACTCAGACAGCACACTCCCCTTTATTGCCTTTTGCGAGATGTATTGGATGTCATATTCAGTCAAGACCATCTGCCAACGGGCAATTCTACTCGACAACGCCTGCTTTTCGAATACATATTTGATAGGATCCATCTTCGAGATGAGCATGGTTGTATGATTCAGCATGTACTGCCTCAAACGCTTGGCGGCCCAGGCTAGCGCGCAACAAGTTTTCTCCAGCATTGAATACCGAGATTCGCAGTCTGTAAATTTCTTACTCAAGTAATAGATTGCATGCTCTTTTCTCCCTGTCTCGTCATGCTGACCGAGAACACAACCCATGCTTCCCTCAAGAACCGTCAAATACATGATCAATGGTCTCCCTGCCACTGGGGGTATCAAAATAGGAGGCTCCTGCAGATACTTCTTTATTTTATCGAACGCCTTTTGACAATTTTCGTTCCATGTTACAGCTTGATCTTTCTTCAACAGCTTGAATAATGGTTCACACGTGGCAGTTAGGTGAGATATGAACCTAGCAATGTAGGTCAACCTCCCTAAAAACCCGCGCACCTCTTTCTCTGTTTTAGGCGTCGGCATTTCTTGAATTGCTTTTATTTTAACAGGATCGACCTCTATTCCTCTTTCGCTTACGATAAACCCCAGCAGTTTACCCGATCTCACCCCGAAGGTGCATTTGTTAGGGTTCAGTCTCAGCCTGAACTTCCTAAGCCTTTTGAATAACTTTAGCAGATTCACCAGATGCTCTTCCTCTGTCTGGGATTTGGCAATCATATCGTCAACATAAACTTCGATCTTTTTATGCATCATGTCATGGAAAAGAGTCGTCATCGCACGCTGATATGTTGCCCCAGCATTTTTCAGACCAAAGGGCATCACTTTGTAGCAAAATGTTCCCCATGGCGTTATGAAAGTAGTCTTCTCCATATCCTCTGGCGCCATTTTAATCTGATTATAGCCTGAAAATCCATCCATGAAGGAGAATACGAAGTATTGAGCGGTATTATCAACTAACACGTCAATATGAGGAAGTGGAAAATCGTCTTTTGGGCTTGCTCTATTCAAATCCCTATAATCCACGCACATCCGCACCTTGCCATCTTTCTTTGGCACTGGTACGATGTTAGCAACCCAGGAGGGATACTTTGTCACAGCCAGGAACCCAGCGTCCCACTGTTTTTGAACTTCCTCTTTGATCTTCACTGCCATATCTGGTCGAGTTCTGCGAAGCTTTTGCTTGACTGGCGGGCATTCTTCTTTCAGTGGCAGGCGATGCACAACCATGTCTGTATCAAGCCCTGGCATATCTTCATATGACCAAGCGAATACATCATTATACTCCCTGAGCATTTCAACCAGTCTTCGCTTGATATCACTCTGCAGTGCGGCTCCGATACGAATATTCTTCTCAACCCCTTCCGACCCCAAGTTGATAATTTCGATGACCTCATCGTGAGGCAGAATGGCTCTTTCCTCTTGCTTCACCAACCAAGACAGTTCTTCAGGAACGTCGCTATCTTCGACAACCTCTTCTTCGGCCTGAAATACCGGGTGTTCAAAGTCGGGACGCGTCATAGGTGGTTCAAGGATGTCATCTGAAAATGTTATCCTGCAAAAGGAACGGTTAAGCGCTTCAAAATGCGTATAAAGCGAACAACCACGTTGCCATTTTATTGAAAAATATAAAACAAGAAAGACAGAGATTACAGTATTTACACATGAAAAAAAAACGCCATTTATTTAATGATTGACACGCAATGTTCATAACAACACAGCCCTAAGCAAGTCATGATGCCCCGGGAAAGACATTAGATTATTCAACAATTAATAAAGCAAAGCATTACTGTTTAAGAGTCACAGGAACAAGCTCCTGAATAGACCAGTTGCACAGTCCCTGTCCTGGAGTGCTTGGCTGAATCCAAGCATCCATATCACAGTCGCTGTCTCCTTCGTCAGACTCCGAAGCGGCATTGACGGTTTCATGACATACTCCACTGGCAGAGATGGTGATTGGCCCTCTGAAACGGGGTGCCCCCACGGAAGGAGTTGATGACGACGGTTGGTATCCTAGCCCGAACCGGTCCATCTTCACAGGAATGTCCAGCACTTTGCCCCAGCCCTTTCCTTCTCCTGCTTCCACTAGAGCTTGAGCTTCTTTATACGATGAGACGGCTATCTCTGGCACTTTGCTCGGCCCGGGACCTTTGTCCTTGATGCGCAACCCTTCAAATGCCTGGCAGGGTGTTTCGTGGATCTCTCCGTCGACTTCCACATATTTAAATGACGATAGATGGCTGACCAGGATGTCTTCTTCTCCACATACAGTGACTACGCTGTCTCCGACCATATATTTCAACTTCTGATGCAGGGTGGACGTGACTGCCCCTGCCCCATGAATCCAGGGTCTTCCAAGCAAGCAGCTGTCTGCAGGCTGTATATCCATGATATAAAACTCAGTTGCAAACACCTCCGGCCCCACCTGTAGAGGCAATGTGATCGATCCAAAGACTGTTCTCCGCGTACCGTCAAACGCTCTGACTACCAAGTCGCTGGGCGTGCACAAGATTCCTCTAACATCCAGTTTCATCATCGCCTTCTTGGGCAGCACATTCAAAGATGATCCGGTGTCGACCAACACATGCGACATTACTGATCCCCTACACTCAACAGATACGTGCAGCGCCATATTATGATCTCTCCCTTTCGGGGTCAAATCGAAATCAGTAAAGCCCAAGCTGTGGCCTACATTCACATGTGCCAACACTCCTTCCAGCTGATTCACGGAGACGTCTTGAGGTACAAAAGAAGTATCCAAGACCTTCAGCAAAGCATTTCTGTGAGCTTCCGAACACAAGAGCAATGACAGGATAGATATTTTGGACGGCGTCTGCTGCAGATGCTCCACAATCTTATAATCACTTTTTCGAATCAAACGCATGAACTCTTCTACGTCTTTCGATGCCGATTCTTTGTCACTCGCTTGCACTGGAACATTCTCAACCGCTTTCCCTTTTCCTTTTGCTAGTCTTTCGGCCTCCACTTCAGGGGAGATAAAGATCCTACCACTCCTTGTCATACCTCCTGAACCAACAACATTATCCACAGTCTCGGCTGACTGCTTATTAACATCAATTTTTATCCCGTCACAATATACCTCCAACCCATATGACCATGGGACTGCTTTCGTGTTCTCGTACGGGATCGGCCCGGCCCTAGTTATGGTGATCGGTGGTCGCTGAGCTGGTGCTGCGATAGTGAATGTCTTTCGAGGAATCGTTACCGTGGCCACATCACTCCGATTATCTGTTACTGCCCCTGCAGGCTCTTCAGTTGCTGCCCGGTCAAACTGCAATATGCCTTCATCAATTAAAGCCTGAATGCCTTTCTTCAAGTCATCACACCCCCCAACTAGGGTCCAACAGTCTAAGCAATACTCGTCACATCCCGGGTAAACACCCCCTTGCAACAGTCGGCTTTTTATCTCGCCCAGCGGCGTCTTTAAATCGTCGACACTCACAATCAGATTCAACCCCTCCTCGGTCAGAATGGCGTTTGCCCCGTGATTAGGCATGGGCTTCTGCACTATATTCGGGCCTGCCGTTCCAAAATTGATAGTTTTATTGTCCAAAAGATCCTGCACAATGTGCTTAAAAGCATGGCAACCTTCTATATCGTGGCCTGGAGCCCCAGAATGAAACTCACAGTGCCTGCTTGCATCGTAACCAAACGGGGGAGCTCCCGTTATCGGTGCCAGAGTTCTTTTCTCTACCAGGTTCAATCCCAACAATGTCTGCAATAAATCAGCATATGTTGAAGGGGGCTTCTCAAACACTCTTCTCGGTTTGCCACCCTGGAATATTCGCTGAGCCTGCTGTGCCCCCTGCTGAGGCTGCTGCTGCATTGGCTGCTGCTGAGACGGTTGCTGTTGTTGAAGTGGTTGTTGTTGATACGGAATAGTAACACTCGCCACCTGCTGCGGCTGACGATATTGGTTTCGTCCCCTGCCTCGGCCTCGGCCTCGGCCTCCAAATACTGCGCTTGCCTCGCCCTGACGGCGCCCACCAAAATCCTTCCTATTACTGCCAGATGCAGCTGATTCCTCAACCTGGAATTTTCCTTGCTTAATGTTACGCTCAATCTTTTCTCCCATCAGAATTAGGTCTGAAAAACTGGCCAGAGACGTATGAAACAGCATGTCATGAAACAAGCCTGTGAATGTGCCGACGAACATGTCATTCATTTCCTTATCTTCCACAGGAGGACGGACCCTGGCAGCCATATCGCGCCACCTTTGCGCGTACTCTTTAAAGCTCTCCCCCTTCTTCTGCGACAGTCCCGCCAATTAGACCCGATTGGGCGCCAAATCGCTATTATACTTGTAGTGAGCTACAAACGCCTCCGCCAATTGCTTCCATGTCTTGATATTGGTTGGCTCCAACCCCATATACCACTCTAAGGAAGGACCCGACAGACTATCTTGAAAGAAATGCATTAGCATTCTTTCATCAGTTGAGTATGCAGACATCTTTCTGTAATAAGCTCGTACGTGCACTTTCGGACACGTGTCCCCTTTGTACTTATCGAACGCAGGAGCTTTGAATTTGATTGGCACCCTCAAGCCAGGTACCAAACCCATTGTTGCCATGTCCAAACCCACAACACTTTGGTTCAGGACTCCCCTCATCTGCTCTTCCAGCATTCTGATCTTCTGGGAGTCATCCACCGGCCCTTCGAAACCTCCTCCGGAGAAAGCGTCCTCCTGCTGATCTTCTTGCCACATACCATTTCCCGCTCCATACCCATCATATCCATTATTACGTCCGGCCCTGATCTGATTCATGCCCGGACCTCGGCCTCTGTTGCCGTACCCTTGAACTCCTCCAGCAGGACCAAAAGCCATAAATCCAGCGCCGTTTCCATTTCCAAAACCTCTGTAACCCTGATTGGTCGCACCATAACCATCTTGCCTAAAGCCTTGAGCATTAAAGCCATATTTCCCAGTGTTATCGAATCCCTGATCATTGAACCCGAACCCAGTATTGACAAAGCCGTTGCCTCCCATATTATCACCCAAATTGATATCACCAAGCCCAACGTTATGGACAGCAGTCTCATTCCCAACTCCGACGTTACCATTCACAGCAGCGGTAGAGTTGTTGACATTAGCAGCAGGTATATTGACTACAGGCGGAGCCACTGGCGTGGGAGTGCCGTCTCCATGAACAGTATCGACCCGTACAGACTGATGATCCTCGTTACCGTGACCAGCATTTCGGGCCAACAGAGGCTGGACCATGGCTTGCAGATTCTCCTGCCCTTTTGCAATAGCTTTCATGGTCTGCATAAAGAGAGCGAGCTTCTCGCGCACATCTTGCATCTCGTTCTGCATTTGATCCATGATTCTTCGACAGTTGGTGCGGGTAGAATAACGGTGCGGGTGTTGATCTGCAATCCTGGAAAGTACCTGGTACAGAGCAGGAAATAAGATACTATTCAAAGATTACCTGTAATGCAATATGAATATGAATGCAATGCAATGTGTCTGTGCATTAGGGAAGCTCATTCCCCCAGTTCTAGTGTGAAGGTGCCAGTGCAGTGACAGTGCTGACAATAGGAATATCGGGGCTGAATCATAGAAAGCCTCATATATTGCTGAGAAAACCAGAATACAATGTCGCTGAGAGTACAACAAGAAGGCATGACCTCAACCAACAATCCTGGTGATGGTCAGCACTATGCAAATAAAGCATACAAGTTACTACATGAAATGATCAAATCCTCCCAAAAGTCTGGTACTCTTCTATCAACTTCTTGGTCTCTGGATGACTTGGTCGATCAAGCAGCCCTTCAACAAGTTGATTTCTTTTCTTGAGAACCCGGCGCACGTCTTCAGCAGTTTCTTCCCATGTCGCTTCTCCGAAGCAGTCCTTTAGCTTTCGCTTTTGAGACACCGCTTCATCTCTGCATTTGATTGCCTTGTTCAGTGCATGCTGGACACTATACCGGGTCATCACTTCTTCCTCACACTTCTTGATGCTAGACTTCAACTTCTCTTCGAGGTCGGAGATTTGCTGCTTCAGCTTATCTTCCCTCTTCTTGTTGTTGGTGAGCGTAGCGTTCCAAGTCTTATTGCAAGAAGAGATCTCTCGGTGAGCGATGTCAAGCGCCTTCTTCTTGGATTCCAGCATGTCATGGGAGCTTCTGAACTCTTGCCCCAAACGCTCGCGCTTTTTCTTTTCCTCGGTCAACTCAGCCCCTAACCTGTTTAACAGCTCGATCTGTTGTTGGAAAGCGTATACGGCCTTGTTTTTCTCGCCGCGTACCTGAGCTAGCTCTTGCTCTAACCCTTCGTTGATCTTCATCAAGGCTTCTTTTTCTTTCACAACTTGCTCGTATGCTTCTTTAGAAACAGTAGTCGGCTCTTCTGCCGGAATAGGAACAATGACGGGTGCAGCTGGAAATGGCATTAATAACTGACTTGCTCTTTCCTGGATCCAAACCCTGTAAGGTGCATAGGCCTGGCAATCGTTCTTACCCAACAGTGGCTTCCCTTTGCGGTTAATACGTGTCCAGGCATGCTGCAGCTCAGCTAGCAATTCTCCCTTCAAATCACCTGTGAAGTACAGAGATTCCTGTACTTCTTCCTCCTGAGGTGGATTCTTCAGTGCATATCCGAACTGGCGAATGAATAGAGAAGGATTGTAATTGATACACCCTTTTCTTCCTATCAACGGCACATTAGGTTACCCAAAACAACTGAAGATGAGCTCAGATCCCAACAGGTCTCGATCAAACCACTCCATATCTTCCGACGATAACCTCATCAGGCGCTCTGGCCATCCAACAGGGGTTGTAGTCTCTGCAGCAGATCTTCTCTTAGGAAGGTGGCTCTCAAACCACATACTCAACAAGGGTACACACAGATGAACATTCTTTCCTCTTCCTTTCTCATTCTTGTAATGCAGTGAGTGGTAGAAATCTCCGAGTAAGGTAGGTACAGGATTACCAGCGGCAAACAAGTAGAAAGCATCGAAGTCCACAAAATCCGGTATATTGGGAAACAAGACTATGCCATAAATGCACAAGGCCAACACAGCATTGAAAGCAACCCAGCACCCGCTCTTGGCATACTCCTGGGCTTTTCCCACTAAGAACTGAAGTGAGAAGCCTGGAACTCCACGGGAAACAGTAGTCAATAGTTCAGAAGCATCAATATGCAAAGCTTTTGCCAAGTCCTCCGGTTTGGGCTTGGCGCCAGAATGGATGAATGGAACTTGGTTCTGCACGGGCAGCTCAACATACTCAGCGTATTCCTCCAGGGTTGGCCCCATAATAAAGTCAGAGAACGTAAAGCACCTCAAAGCAGGGTCGTAGAATTGCATCAGAGCACACAACCCATCTAACTCTACCTCTGTAGGTTTACACACCAATCTCAGTAATCTACCATAGCTCATCCGGAAGCTCCTACGAACACCCTCATCAGCAAGAGAGATCAACCCCAGTAAAGGAACAATGTCAGGAGTAGGCAATTTGTAAGCAACTTTTCTCCTTAAGCTAGTCATGATCAAACACTCAGAAGTCCGGGCACTAGAACTAGGGAAATGCAAATGCACCTGCAGCACAGACACACGTTAGTGAAATGCAAATGGTAATGGATATGCAATAATGCAATGCAAGCAGCATGCAACAGGGACCAAAGCTGTAGCTGAATAATCTGGACCGTATCAAGAAGTTTCAGATAGATTCTCTAGAAGTCCTCAAACCCTGGTCTCAGATAGACCTAAAACAAAGCCCCAATATTGGTCTCTGATAGACCCCATGATCACAACCTGAATGGTCTCTGACAGACCTCAAATCATATCTCCAACTGGTCTCTGACAGACCTCAGAACACATCTTCAAATAGTCTCTGACAGACCTCGGAACACACCAACTGGTCTCTGACAGACCTTAGAACACATCTCCACCTGGTCTCTGACAGACCTTAGAACCCTCCAACTGGTCTCTGATAGACCTTAGAACACATCTCCACCTGGTCTCTGACAGACCTTAGAACCCTCCATAAATATCCAGGATCCTGATCAAGAAACAAACCGGTGGTCTGAAGGTCTAGTTACCTGCATAACCCTGAATCCCCTCACAGGTGGGTGGCCCTATAACTGGCACAAGGTACGGCATCCTATGCGGTCGTCGGCGTCACAGACTTTCAGGGTTGATGATACGATTCCCAGAAGGAGTGGCATCATCAATCCCTGAAGAGGCCTCACTTAGCCAACTTCCAAATGATCGGTCCCCAGAGTCGACAATCCAACTAACCAGCAACCCACGCCAACCAAAGGAAGGGGCAGGAGGCCAACCAGAGGAACCTCGTCTGAGTGTAGATTTCATGGGACACCAAAGCAAGCAAAGCAAGCAGGCACCCACTAATTTCTACTCTAATTCTAGGTGCACTCAAGCCCAGGTCCGGCTTATCTCTCAATATCAGAACACCCATCACACCCCAACATACAGCAACAATAATCAATATACAAAGCTGAAAATACAGGGTTAGAAATATAAAATAACTCCATACAACATCCTCGACAGGAAAGCAAGCGTTAGGATTGACTCTCTTAAGGGACGTTGGATCCCAAATGCATAAGAACTATCGCAGTCCTTAGCAGCCAGGGGACGTTGGATCCCCAGCAGAGTCGCCAGCTGTCGCTACTGCGAAAATCGGCGCCGGCTGAACAGAAGAGTCGCCACCGTGCGTTATTTATCCCACGGGAGGGAAAGGAAACGCTCAGAGTAAACCTCACACAACACGGGAAAGGGATGGTCATCGCAACCAAAACCTGGGTTCGGGAGTCGGTTACGCAAGGGGAAGGTATTAGCACCCCTCACGTCCGTCGTACTCGACGGGATCCACGCTTGTTTTCGGGTATGGATTGTTATTCTATCTACACTAAGGGTCGAGGGTTAAAAAGAACATGGAATGAAAATAAAATGACTCGGCAAAGTATCGCACTTTATGCCTACGTATTCCCGTCTGGAACGAGAAATCAGAGTCAACGTAGTTCGCCTACCTACGGGAAAGGAGGGGAAGGTTGCTCGCTAGGATATCGCATCCTATGCCTACGTACTTTCACACGGCATGAAAGATCAGAGCAAACGTAGTTCGGGCCACAGAAGACACAAGCTTGTCTTGGTTGATTTTATTCCTTCGGAAAAAGGTTTTCTTGATTAACAGTCCCGGCGGACAAAAATGACGCTTTGATGAGTTCACCTTCTTTTACGGAAGAAGTGTCTTTTATTGGGTTTGAAATCTTTATGTGTTTTTCTGTTTGTTTTGAGGAAGAAGAGACAGAACTCTAACCTATGGTTGCGAAAGGGAAACAAACTAACCTAATGTTATCATGCATGGGTTAAGACCTAGTGTCTATCATGCTCCTCTCTTGCACAGAGAGAAACAGAGATCCTACGGGATAGGCGAAAACAGAGACAATAGCAGATATATACAGTAAAGCAATAAAATGCATGGATGCAACAATACAAGCGAGGCAAGGGAGTCCCACTCAACCTCGAACCTAGAAAACAATAGGCAAAAGTGAACAGGCTTCACTTTCAACCCAACAGGGTAAACAGCAAACAATACAGTCCAGAAAACCATTCAATACATCAATAATGAAATACAGCAAGAAAATAAACAGCTTCAGCAGCTCTGGATCAACATCTGGCTCCAAGTAATCTCCCATCAGCTATAGGCTTCAACAAGCATCAATCTCCATCTTCATGGCCTTCAGGCAAAGGCTCTGATCATCAGTCCTCTATCTGCAATGGCTTTTCTTCAAGCTCAAACCTCCAGGATGAGGGATCAGTCACAAGAGTGGATTGGGTGTTAAGCAATCAGTTGACTACCAAAGGTGGTGAACAGACTGCTTCTAACACATATGACATTTTCTCTCAAGAGTTCTATCTCTTAGACACTATCACCAAGCCTTCCAAAGGAAGGGGGTGAGTGTCTTAGAGAGACTCTGAATCACAGAGAAGAATGGATGCAGACAAGGCAATCCATGTTTGAGAAACAAGCTTTCTAATCTAGAGCTCTGCCTAGCTCCTAAACCCTAGTTCCTCAGCATCTGCTAACAAAAATCTCTTCTTCAACTCTGGAAGTTGATCTTCAATCTCTGGATCTTCAATGGCTTTCATCTCCTCAAGTCTTCAGCTCTCCCAAGTCCCCAGACAATCCCAATACCCACACATACAAGCAATAATCCCCAGAGGGCACACCACACCAGTCAATCAGATATATACAGTACATTAATAGCAGTAGGTGAATCCTGACTTTTTCTAAGGGGATCTAATAACTACCCATAGCCCCTATAGTCCCATAGCTAAACTATTCAAACCCTAAGTCCTAAGGGAAATGAATTGATTCTCCTAAGTCATCACCTAAAACCCTAGTTTATTCATGTTGTTCACACCTAAACTAAACACCTAAAATTAATTTCTAAAAAATGGGAACTAAATTGTATCTACAAGTTTAATGTCTAACCTAAGCAACCTAAAAAGAATGGGCAAAAAATATTGAAGCAATTAATAGAACAAAAAATAACAAAATCATGTATGAAATGAAACTATTAAAATGTTATTTATTTAGAAAATATGGGAAAAATACCAAATAAAAAATAAAATGCAATTTTTATTTTTTATAATTTTCTAGACATCCTAAAGAAAAATATGCAAAAAGAATGAATTAAAAATAATGTTTTTTTTCCATTTATTATGAATTTTAGAAGATGCATGAAAAAATGTAAAGAAAATTAAATGAAATATAATGGAAATGAAGGGAGGGGGTGAAAATAGCAAGCAGATCATGTTCAGCGCGTTGGGCCCATTAAATTGGGGGGTGCGAATAGCTGTCTGAGCCCAATTCCCCCCAATAAATGAAACGGTGCGTTTCATCTTTTAAAATTTCCCTCCGTTTCTCAGAATGCACGTGGACCGTTGGATGGCAATTCTAGTCAAAGGTCAAGGCTTCATCGTGTGGTCTAGCCTTCATCTTCAACCTTGAGCTCTCCTAGGGTTTCAGAAATCCCTAACCATGCATGACCTTCTCTCCCTCTGTTCTCTCTCCACACGCCATGGATTCACACGATATAAAAAGCAAAATTCATCAATTTCTTTCCCTCTACAAGTCTATATCCTTAGTTTACCTTAAAACTCAAACAATCAGCCAATTCGAAGAAGGTAACAGATGGAAACCACCATTGGTATCTGATATGAAACCTCTCCAATTCTCCACAAAACTCATCCTAAACTGATCTACACTTCACCCTGATCATAGCATGCTACTCTACTAACAATCTCAGGCCTTATCTTAGCAATTACAAACCTCAACAGTTTTGATGCATCATGCTCAAACTTCATGAAACTTCTCCAAAATCATCCCAATCAATCTTCTATCCTAGCTTAACCATTCTACTCTATCAAAACCCTAAAATTCTAAATAATTCATGCCATACGAAGAGAAAACAAACCTGGTGCAATTCCTTGATACAGGTGCTAAGATCTTCAAATCAACTGCTTGTGATGAAAGGAAAGTGATCAAGAGGCTTGGTAATTACTTCTGTATGCAACAAGTATGGTTCTAAGGCCTTGAATCACTCACTTCCAAAGTTCATGCTTCTTGAATGATAATGATGAATGACACAATTCCTTCCTCAATTTGACAAATGAAGGTATGGATTCTGATCCTTGTGTGGTGAAGATGAAGATTCAATCAAGAATAATGAAGATTGATGGAGATTATAGAGGTTTTGGGAAGCTTATGCAAATTGAAGAAAGTGTGGAAAAGTTGGGGTTTTGAACAAATGGGAGCACCAACCCTTGCATGAACCAACTTGTATGAATATATAGATGGGATTAGAACTTCCTAGAAGCTTGGAGAAGTTTCCCTTGCACTTTTCCTTTTCAATTTGGTTTATGTAACTTTCAATTCAAGCAACCATGGATAACTCTTAAATCTTGAACCAAACTCAAAATTCTACTTTAGCCAATGTCTTTAAAATGATCTTTCCATTCAAAATGACCTATAATTTTGCTTCATTTGGCCAAGATATGAAAAATCTCATTTTTAAGGCCATTTTTCTTCATTAAATTCAACAATTTTGAAACCTTATGCTATGAATCTTTCCAATCTCTCATGGTCACCTTTCTAGACTCAAAATGTCATTTGGAGCACGTTTGATGTTGTAAGTTTTTCCATTTGAGGCCTCCTTGTATGAGTTTTGGGTATAGGTTAAAATGACCTGTAATTCACAAATGACCAAAATACCCTTTGCTTGCCAAGATCATAGGTTGAGTTCCACACATCATATTAAGGCATACCATACCATTATAGAAAGCTAAGACAATAAGGAACAACTCTTATGTTGACCAGAAGTTCATTTGAAATCTCCTTGAGGGGTAAAAATTGCTTGGAAGTCAAGTCACTTTCACAGACAAAAATTCAGATACCTCATATGACCTGTAACTTGCAAGGACCATAACTTGAGTTCTATAAATCTCCTTGATGTCTTCCACCACTCAAATTAAAGGTCTTGAGATCCTATACAAGTTCCATGTTGGCCAAGGATCCATTTGAAGCTTTCATTTTGATTTATCTTGCTTGGAAATTTTACCTAAACTAGGGGATTTTACATAGAAACCCTAATTTAGAAACTCCTCTTCTCCTTGATTTCTCTTGATTCCTTCTTAGCATAACAACATATCCTTATTCTCCATTTCAAATGATGAACCCCACATCTCTTCAATAGCCCTTAATGCCCTCATATCAATCAATTGACCTAGGGTTGACCCAGATGAAACCCTAGTTGACTGTCTTCAACTGTAATTCTTGTGACTTCACCAATGACTTGTCTCCTTCTCCAAATGACTTTCTAAGTCCTCCAAGATGTCTAGATACCCTCCATGCTCAACTCACAGCCCATAATTCCCTTGTTGATCCTCAGATGCCCTCAGATAGGAGATAGACTCAAAGCTTGATCCACTGACCTCTCTGCTTTCAAATTCTTTTCTGATGACTTGAATGAGATTGAATTAGGATAATAACCTCTGGATAGGCCTCTAGAGATGAGAATAATGCTTGGTCCCTGCTGGATGACTTGCTATGCTTATGCTATGCAGATGGTTAGGCTATGTACATGACTCTATATGCAAATGCTAATGATATTGAAACATAAACCAAGTGAATAAGGTTGGGCAAATTTTAGGGTGCAACAACAGGGTGTCTCGTGTATTTCGCCGTCGACCTCCACATATCTGAATGAAGACAGATGGCTAACCAGAATATCTTCTTCTCCACAAACAGTGACGACACTATCCCCCACCATATACTTCAACTTTTGGTGCAACGTGGATGTGACTTCCCCAGCAGCATGAATCCATGGGCGTCCAAGAAGGCAACTATACGCTGGCTGGATGTCCATTATATAGAATTCAGTTTCAAAAATTTCTGGCCCCACTTGCAACGGTAACGTTATCGATCCGAAAACCGACCTCCTCGTTCCATCGAACGCTCTTACCACTAAATCACTGGGCGTGCAGATAATCCCTCTGATATCCAATTTCATCATTGCTTTCTTCGGCAGCACATTCAGGGAAGACCCGGTATCCACTAAAACATGGGACATGACCGTGCCCCGGCATTCTACTGATACATGCAGCGCCATGTTGTGCTCCCTCCCTCTTGGAGTCAAATCAAAATCTGTAAAGCCCAAACTGTGCCCTGCATTAACATGCGCCATCACCCCTTCTAATTGATTAACCGAAACATTTTGAGGAACGAATGACATGTCTAGGATCTTCAGCAAAGCGTTCTGATGGGCCTCGGAACATAATAGTAGTGACAAGATCGAGATCTTTGATGGCGTTTACTGGAGGTGCTCCACAATTTTGTAATCACTCTTACGAATGAGCCTCATAAATTCCTCCACATCTTTAACCGACATTTCCTTTTCCTTTATCTGCGAGGGGCCACTCTCGTCTACCTTGGCTTTCCCCTTTGCCAATCTTTCTGCCTCTACCTCAGGCGATGTGAAGATTCTCCCACTTCTAGTCATACCTCCTGTTCCGACAACATTATCTACGACCCCAGCTGGTTGTCTATTTACTTCAATTTTCTAACCGTCACAATATACCTCCAACCCGTAAGTCCATGACACTGCTTTGGTACTTTCAAAAGGGACTGGCCCTGCTTTGGTAGTAGTGATCGTCGGCCGTCTGGCGGGCGCCGTTATTGTTATTGTTTTCCTTGGAATCGTCACCATTGCAACATCGTTCTACTTTTCACATGACGCCTCTTCAGGCTTTTCAACTGCAGTTCGATCGAATCGCAACGTGCCTTCATTCATCATAGCCTGAAGGCCCTGCTTTAACTCATTACAACCCTCTGGCTGTATCCAACAATCCAAGCAAAATTCATCACACCCCGGGAATACACCCCCTTTTAACAGCGTGCTTTTAATCTCACCCAACGGTGTCTTCAGCTCGCTGACATCCATCACTAGATTCAAATTCCCTTCCATCAATATGGCATTTGCCCCATGATTGGGCATAGGCTGTTGTACTATATTTGGACCCGCCTGTCCAAAGTTGATAGCTTTGTTGTCCAACAAGTCTTAGACTTTATGTTTAAACGCATGACAGCCTTCAATATCATGTCCGAGCGCCCCGGAGTGAAACTCACAGTGTTTACCAGCATCAAAGCCAAACGGAGGAGTGCCCGTTAACGGCGCCATGGTCCTTTTCTCGACCAACTTTAACCCTAGCAGTGTTTGAAGCAGTTCGGCGTATGTTGAAGGAGGCGTTTCAAATACTCTCCTTGGCTTGCCTTCTAGGATTCTGCGTTGGGCGGGGTGTTGCCTTTGTTGTTGCTACTACTGCGGCTGATGTTGCTGCTGTTGCGGCTGTTGTTGCTGCTATTGTTGTTGTGGTGGAAAAGGGATGGTAACACTAGCGACCTGTTGATGCTGAGCATACTGACTTCGTCCTCTGCCCCGGCCCCTGCCACTAAACACGGCACTAGAATCACCTTGTCGTCTACCACCGAATGCTTTCCTGGCACCTCCTGCGGGGGTAGACTCACCTGCTTGGAATCTTCCAACCTTAATCCCGTCTTCGACCATCTCACCCATAAGAATCAAATCTGAAAAACTGTTCAACGAAACATTAAACAATTTTTCGTAATATATCCCCGTAAATGTCCCAATGAACATACTATTCATTTCTCTTTCAGCTAACGGAGGATGTACTCTTGCTGCCATATCGCGCCATCTCTGCACGTACTCTTTAAAGCTTTCCCCGCTCATCTGCGACAAACCTTGCAATTGAACTCAGTTCGGTGCCAGATCACTATTATATTTATAATGCATGACAAAAGCATCCGCCAATTGCTTCCAGGTTTTGATTTTAGTGGGCTCCAACCCCATATACCATTCGAGTGATGGTCCTTGTTGCACCCTAAAATTTGCCCAACCTTATTCCTTGGGTTTATGTTTCAATATCATTAGCATTTGCATATAGAGTCATGCACATAGATTAACCATCTGCATAGCATAAGCATAGCAAGTCATTCAACAGGGGACCAATCATTATTTTCATCTCTAGAGGCCTATCAAGAGGTTATTATCCCAATCCAATCTCATTCAAGTCATCAGGAAAGAATTTGAAAGCAAAGAGCTCAGCAGATCAAGCCTTGAGTCCATCTCCTAGCTGAGGGTATCTGAGGGTCAACAAGAGGGTTGTGAGCTGTGAATTGGAGGCATGGAGAGTATTTAGACATTATGAGAGACTTAGAAAGTCATTTGGAGAAGGAGACAAGTCATTGATGAGAGCACAAGAGCTATAGTTGAAGGCAGTCAACTAGGGTTTCATCTGGGTCAACCCTAAGTCAACCCTAGGTCAATTGACTGATTTAAGGGGCATTCAAGTCTAGTGGAGAGATGTGGGGTTCATCATTGGATATATGAAGAAGGATATGGAGATATGCCAAGGAGAATTCAAGAGAAATCAAGGAGAAGAGGAGTTTCTAAATTAGGGTTTGTGTAAAATCCCCTAGTTTAGGTCAAATTTCCAAGCAAGATAAGTCAAAATGCTAGCTTCAAATGGATTCTTGGCCAACATGAAACTTGTAGAGGATCTCAAGACCTTTAATTTGAGTGGTGGAAGACATCAAGGAGATTTATAGAACTCAAGTTATGGTCCTTGCAAGTTACAAGTCATCTGAGGTATCTGAAATTTTGTCTGTGAAAGTGACTTGACTTCCAAGCAATTTTTACCCCTCAAGGAGATTTCAAATGAATTCTTGGTCAACATAAGAATTGTTCCTCATTGTCTTAGCTTTCTAGAATGGTATAGCATGCCCTCATATGATGTGTGGAACTCAACTTATGGTCTTGGCAAGCAAAGGGTATTTTGGGCATTTGTGAATTACAGGTCATTTTAACCTATGTCCAAAACTCATACAAGGAGGCCTCAAATGGAAAAACTTACAACATCAAACTTGCTCCAAATGGGATGTTAAGTCTAGAAAGAAGGTCATAAATTGTTGGAAAAGCTCATAGCATGAAGTTGCATGATTGGTCAAAATTTGAACTAAAATGGCTTATAATTTGAATAAAGTCAAAATGAAAAATGGTTTGGGAGATTTCTAAGTCCAAATGGAGACTTCCAATATATGATTTTGAATGGAAAAGACATTCTAAAGACAATGGTTCAAACACTTTTTTGAGTTTAGTGGAAGATTTCAAAGTTATCCTTGGTTGCTTGCATTTTAAGAAACATAGCCAAAATGAATCAAAGTTGGAAGGCAAGGGAATGTGTAAGAGGGATCTAGAATGTTCATGTGAGCCCTATATATTCATGAAATGAAGATTGATCAAGGGTTGGCTTCATTTTTCACCAAGAATCTCCCAAATTCTCTCATTCTTTTTCATTGAATTTTCACTCCAATTCCTCAAATTCTTCACCAATCATCATCAAAATCAACTTCATTATACTGTTTCATCATCATAGATCAGAGTTCAATCAAGAACAAGGTGTGATTAATCCATTTTCGAGCACTTCCATCATCAACATCAAAATTACAATTGCAAGTGGATAGCACAATTCAAGTCAAGAATCATCAAGGTATTGCATACAGAATCAATCACTGAGTTAATTGATCAAGATCCAAGCCTTGGAAGCCTCAGATCCACGAGTCTCCATAGCTGTTTTCAAGATTTCACACCAGGTACATTTCCTCTGCCACAGCTTGAATTAGCTAGTTTAGCATGATTTTGTTAGTTTAGATATGATGTAGGATGTTAGTAGAGCAATTAGGTTGAGTTTGGAGTGGTTTGGTGATGATTGTTAGCAGGTTGTAGAAACTGTTAGGGCTTGGAACTCGTGGCTTAGTGCATTAGAATTTTAGGTTGTTAGCGCAGGTTAATCACCATTAGTCATGGAAGAGTTTAGTCTAGGTTTGATGGAGAATTGTGATGATGAGTTGCAGAGTATATTCATGGTGACCAGGACTTGTTGCTATCGGGTTGAGTGATCTATTGAATTTCAGACTGAATTAAGACCATAGGCTTGTAGAGGGAGGAATTTAGAATGTTTTTCATGTTTGCATCGAGGCGTTTCATGGCCTGGAGAGGGAGAACTGAGAGCTTGAATTTTGCTCGTGCATGGCTGCCATGGGAGAGGAAACCCTAATTCATTTGAACTGATGAGGAAGACACAATCTGGAACGTTCATTTCACGTTGGACCCTTGACTTGTAGAGCCATCGTGTGGCTAGCATTTAATCTGATTTTGGAGGGAAGCTGTGAAGCCCTAAACGCACCGTTTCATTAATTGAAACGGGCGGGCCTAAATGTTGATATTCCCACCCCCAGTGCATGAGCCCAACTTCATCTGAACATGATTTTGTTTCTTTTTTCACCCCCTGCGCTGTTTCTTATTTTTTATTGTTTCTGAATGATGCTGGGCCTTAAGCCAACTTGCTGTTCGCACCACCTCATTGCTTGGCCCATCCAATTATTAACTGGGCGCATATTCTATTCAAACCCCCCTCCCTTTATTTCATTATTAATCCTTTTATTTTCTTTAACTCTTTTATGCATTTTCCAAAATTCATAATAAATACATAAAAATTCATTTTTAATCCATTCTTTTTACATCATTTTCATTAGAGTGTCTAGAAAATTATAGAAAAATAAAATTGCATTTTTATTTTTATTTCATATTTTTTCCATATTTTCTAAATAAATGTCATTTTAAATAGATCCATTTCATGCATGATTTTAGTAATTTTTGTTCTATTAAATGCTTTCATATTTTTTGTTCATTCTTTTTAGGTTGTTTAGATTAGATGTTGAACTTGTAGAAACAATTTAGTTCCCATTTTTAGAAATTAATTTTAGGTGATTAATGTAGGCTTGAACAACATGAACAAATTAGGGTTTTTTTAGGTGATGACTTAAGAAGTTTGATTCTTTCCCTTAGGACTTAGGGTTTGACTAGTTTAGTTATGGGACTATAGGGGCTATGGGTAGTTATTAGATCCCTTAGAAAAGTCAGGATTCCCCTACTGCTATTAATACTGTCTGTATATCTGATTGACTGGTGTGGTGTGCCCTCTGGGGATTATTGCTTGCTTGCTTGGGTATTGGGTTTGTCTGGGGACCTGGGGAAGCTGAAGACTTGAGGAGATGAAGACCATTGGAGATCCAGAGATTGAAGATCAACTGCCAGAGTTGGAGAGGAGGTTCTTGCTAGCAGATGCTGAGGAGACTAGGGTTTAGGAGCTAGGCAGAGCTCTAGATTAGAAAGCTTGTTTCTCAAACATGGCATGCCTTGTCTGCATCCATCCTTTCTCTATGATTCAAAGTCTCTTTCAAATATCCACCTCCTTCCTTTGGAAGGATCAGTGAATATATTTGAAAGATAGAACTTTTGAGAGGAAACTTTCTGTTTAATGTTAACAGTTGATGAACCACCCTTGGTAGGTAATTAACTGTCTAACATTCATTCACTTCACTCTTGTGATTGATCCCTCATCCTGGAGGTTTGAGCATGAAGAAAAGCCATTGCAGATAGAAGAATGATGATCAAAGCCCTTATCTGAAGGCCATGAAGATGGAGATTGATGCTTGTTGAAGACTGTAACTGATTGGAGATTGCTTGAAGCTAGATGGTGATTCAGAGCTGCTGAAGCTGTTTGTTTTATTGCTGTATTTCATTTGCTGATGTATTGATTGGTTTTCCTGGTTGTATTGTCTGTTGTTTACCCTGCTGGGTTGAAAGTGAAGCCTGTTCACTTTTGCCTATTGTTTTCTAGGTTCGAGGTTGAGTGGGACTCCCTTGCCTCGCTTGTACTGTTGCATCCATGCATTTTACTGTTTTACTGTATATATCTGATATTGTTTCTGTTTCTGCCTATCCCGTAGGATCTCTGTTTCTCTCTGTGCAAGAGAGGAGCATGATAGACACTAGGTCTTAACCCATGCATGATAACATTAGGTTAGTTTGTTTCCCTTCGCAACCGTAGGTTAGAGTTCTGTCTCTTTCTTTCTCAAAACAAACAGAAAAACACATAAAGATTTCAAACACAATAAAAGACACTTCTTCCGTAAAAGAATGTGAACTCATCAAGACGTCATTTTTGTCCGCTTGGACTGCTAATCAGAAAAACCCTTTTCAGAAGGAGTAAAATCAACCAAGACAGACTTGTGTCGTCCGTAGCCCGAACTACGTTTGCTCTGATCTTCCATGCAGTGTGGAAGTACGTAGGCATAGGATGCGATATCCTAGCGAGCAACCTTCCCCTCCTTTCCCGTAGGTAGGCGAACTACGTTGACTCTGATTTCTCGTTCCAGACGGGAATACGTAGGCATAAAGTGCGATACTTTGCCGAGTCATTTTTATTTTCATTTTATTTTCTTTTTCACCCTTGACCTATAGTTTAGATAGAATAACAATCCATACCCGAAAACAAGCGTGGATCCCGTCGAGTACGACGGACGTGAGGGGTGCTAATACCTTCCCCTTGCGTAACCGACTCCCGAATCCAGGTTTTGGTTGCGACGACCATACCTTTCCCGTGTTGTGCGAGGTTTACTCTGAGCGTTTCCTTTCCCTCCCGTGGGATAAATAACGCACGGTGGCGACTCTTCTGTTCAGCCGGCGCCGATTTTCGCAGTAGCGACAGCTGGCGACTCTGCTGGGGATCCAACGTCCCCTGGCTGCTAAGAACTGCGATGGTTCTTATGCATTTGGGATCCAACGTCCCTTTGAGAGAGTCAATCCTAACGCTTGTTTTCCCGTCGAGGATTTTGTATGGAGTTATTTTTATATTTCTAACCTTGTATGTTCAGCTTTATATATTGTTTATTATTGCTGTATTGGGGTGTGACGGGTGTTCTGATATTGAGAGATAAGCCGGACCTGGGCTTGAGTGCACCTAGAATTAGCGTAGAAAGTAGTGGGCGCGTGCCGGCTTTGCTTGCATTAGTGTCTCATGAAATCTACACTCGGACGAGGTTCTTCTGGTTGGCTTCTTTTTCTACCCTTTGGGTCGAAGGGGTTGTTGGTCAGCTGAATTGTCGACTCCGGGAACCGATCATTTGGAAGTTGGCTAAGTGAGGCCTCTTCAGGAATTGATGATGCCACTCCTTCTGGGAATCGTGTCATCAATCCTGAAAGTCTGTGACACCGACGACCGCATAGGATGCCGTACCTTTGCCAGTTATAGGGCCGTCCACCTGTGAGGGGATTTGGGGTTATGCAGGTAACCAGACCTTCAGATACCTGTTTGTTCTCGATCAGAGATCCTGGTTATTTATGGAGAGTTATGAGGTCGGTCAGAGACCATTTGGAGATGTGTTCTGAGGTCTGTCAGAGACCAATTAGAGATGTGATTTGAGGTCTACCAGAGACCAGTTGGAGTTATGGTTTGAGGTCTGTCAGAGACCAGTGTTGGAGCTTTGTTTTAGGTCTATCTGAGACCAGGGTTTGATGACTTCTGGATGGTCTATCTGAGACCTTTCTTGATTGGGTTCAGGCTATTCAGCTACAGCTTTGGTCCCTGTTGCATGTTACTTGCATTGCATTGCCTGCATATCCATTACCATTTGCATTTCACTAACGTGTGTCTGTGCTGCAGGTGCATTTGCATTTCCCTAGTTCTAGTGCCCGGACTTCTGAGTATTGATTATGGCTGGTTTGAGGAAAACAGTTGCGTATAAGCTGCCTTCACCTGATATTACTTCTTTGCTTGGTCTGATATCTCTTGCCGATGAGGAGGTTAGGAGAAGCTTCAGAATGAGCCATGGGAGATTACTGAGATTAGTCTGTAAGCCCACTGCTGATGAGATGAATGGGCTATACACCTTGATGCAGTTCTATGACCCCGCATTGAGATGCTTTACTTTTACTGACTTCATTCTAGGACCTACCATTGAGGAGTATGTGGAGTTTACCGAGCTTCCTGTGCAGAACAAGGTTCCCTTTATTCACTCTGCTGCTGAGCCCAAGTTGGAGGACTTAGCCAAAGCCTTGCATATGAACGCTGCAGATCTGTTATTGACTTCTTGGCTTGGGGTGTCAGGTTTCTCTCTGGATTTCTTAGTCGCCAAAGCTCGAGAGTACGCCAAGAACGGTTGTTGGGTGGTTTTCAATGCTATTCTGGCTCTATGCATTTATGGAATTGTGTTGTTTCCTAACTTGCCCAACTTTGTGGATTTGGATGCTTTCTATCTGTTTGCTGCAGGCAACCCAGTGCCAACTTTGATTGGAGACTTCTATCATTCATTGCACTATAAGAATGAGAACCGAAGAGGAAAAGTTGTTTACTGCTGTACTCCTCTGTTGAATATGTGGTTCAAGAGTCATCTCCCCACGAAGGGACCATTTGTAGACAGTGCAACCACTGCTAGCTGGTCAGAGCGCCTGATGAGGCTATCTTCCGAAGACGTTGTATGGTTTGATCGAGACCTGTTGGGATCTGAGCTCATCTTTAGTTGTTCTGGGTACCCTAATATGCCGCTGATAGGAAGAAAAGGGTGTATCAATTATAACCCTGCTCTATTCATTCGCCAGTTCGGATATGCGCTGAAGAATCCACCTCAGGAGGAAGAAGTACAGGAATCTCTGTACTTCACGGGTGACGTAAAGGGGGAGTTATTAGCCAAGTTGCAACATGCCTGGGCGCATATTAACCGCAAAGGGAAGCCACTGTTAGGTAAGAACGATTGCCAGGCTTATGAACCTTACAGGGTTTGGATCCAGGAACGAGCAAGTCAGTTATTAATGCCATTTCCAGCTGCACCAATTCTTGTTCCCGTCCCGGTAGCAGAGCCAACTACTGTTTCTAGGGAAGTCTATGAACAGGTTGTGAGAGAAAAAGAAGCCTTGATGAAGATTAACGAAGGGTTAGAGCAAGAGTTAGCCCAGGCACGCAGTGAGAAAAACAAGGCTGTATATGCTTTCCAACAACAGATCGAGCTGGTAAACAGGTTAGGGGCTGAGTTGACTGAGGAAAAGAAAAAGCGTGAACGTCTGGGGCAAGAGTTCAGAAGCTCCCATGACATGCTGGAAGCCAAAAAGAAAGCGCTCGACGCAGCACACCGAGAAATATCCTCTTGCAATAAGACTTGGAATGCTACGCTCACCAATAACAAGAAGAGGGAAGATAAGCTGAAGCAGCAAATTTCCGACCTCGAAGAGAAGTTGAAGTCTAGCATCAAGAAGTGTGAGGAAGAAGTGATGACCCGGTATAGTGTCCAGCATGCACTGAACAAGGCAATCAAACGCAGAGATGAAGTTGTGTCCCAAAAGCGAAAACTAGAAGATTGCTTCGGAGAAGCAACATGGGAAGAAACTGCTGAAGACGTACGCCGTGTCCTTAAGAGGAGAAACCAGCTTGTTGAAGGGTTGCTTGATCGACCAAGTCATCCGGAGACCAAGAAGTTGATAGAGGAGTACCAGGCTTTTGGGAGGATTTGATCATTTCATGTAGTAACTTGTATGCTTTATTTGCATAGGGCTGACCATCACCAGGATTGTTGGTTGAGGTCATGCCCTCTTTGTACTCTCAGCGATATTGTACCCTGGGCGTATTCATTTTCCCTGCAATATATGAGGCTTTCTATGATTCAGCTCCGATATTCCTATTGTCAGCACTGTCACTGCACCGGCACCTTCGCACTAGAACTGGGGGAATGAACTTCCCTAATGCACAGACACATTGCATTGCATTCATATTCATATTGCATTACAGGTAATCTTTGGATGGTGTCTTATCTCCTGCTCTGTACCAGGTACCTTTCAGGATTGCAGATCAGCCTTCGCATCGCTATTCTACACGCTCCAACTGTCGAAAAGTCATGGACCAAATGCAGAACGAGATGCAGGATGTGCGCGAGAAGCTCGCCCTCTTCATGCAGACCATGGAAGCTATAGCAAAAGGGCAGGAGAATTTGCAGGCCATGGTCCAGCCTCTGTTGGCTCGCAACGCTGGTCATGGTAATGAAGATCATCAGTCTGTCCGGGTTGATACTGCTCATGGAGACGGCACTCCCACGCCAGTGGCTCCGCCCGTAGTCAATATACCTGCTGCTAATGTCAACAACGCTACCGCTGCTGTGAATGGTAACGTCGGAGGGGGGAATGAGACTGCTGTCCATAATGCTGGGCTGGGTGATGTCAATTTGGGAGATAATCTAGGAGGCAATGGCTTTGTCAATACTGGATTCGGATTCAATGATCAGGGATTCGATAACACTGGCAAGTACGGCTTTAATGCTCAAGGCTTTGGGCAAGATGGTTATGGCATGGTCAATTAGGGTTACGGAGGCTTTGGAAACGGAAACGGTACTGGATTTATGGCTTATGGTCCTGCTGGAGGTGTTCAAGGGTACGGCAACAGAGGCCGAGGTTCGGGAATGAATCAGATCAGAGCTGGACGTAATAATGCATACGATGGGTACGGAGCTGGAAATGGTATGTGGCAAGAAGATCAGCAGGAGGACGCCTTCTCCGGAGGAGGTTTTGAAGGGCCGATGGATGATTCCCAAAAGATTAGAATGCTGGAAGAGCAGATGAAGGGAGTCTTAAATCAGAGTGCTGTGGGATTGGACATGGCAACCATGGGTTTGGTACCTGGCTTGAGGGTGCCAATTAAATTCAAAGCTCCTGCGTTCGACAAGTACAAAGGAGACACATGTCCGAAAGTGCATGTACGAGCTTATTACAGAAAGATGTCTGCATACTCCACTGATGAAAGAATGCTAATGCATTTCTTTCAGGATAGTCTATCGGGCCCTTCCCTAGAGTGGTACATGGGGTTGGAGCCAACTGATATCAAGACTTGGAAGCAATTGGCGGAGGCATTTGTAGCCCATTACAAGTATAACAGCGACCTGGCACCCAATCGGGTCCAATTGGCCGGGCTTTCGCAGAAGAAGGGGGAGAGTTTTAAAGAGTACGCGCAAAGGTGGCGCGATATGGCTGCCAGAGTCCGTCCTCCGGTGGAAGATAAAGAAATGAATGACATGTTTGTCGGCACATTCACAGGGTTGTTTCATGATATGCTGTTTCATACGTCTCTGGCCAGTTTTTCAGACCTGATTCTGATGGGGGAAAAGATTGAGCGTAATATTAAGCAAGGAAAGTTCCAAGTCGAGGAATCAACTGCATCTGGCAGTAATAGGAAAGCTTATGGTGGGCGCCGTCAGGGCGAGGCAAGCGCGGTATTTGGATGCCGAGGCCGAGGCCGAGGCAGGGGACGAGGTCAATATCGTCAGCCGCAGCAGGTGTCGAGTGTTACTATCCCATATCAACAACAACCAATCCAGCAACAACAACCGATTCAGCAGCAACCAATGCCACAGCAGCAGCAGCCTCAGCAGGGGGCACAGCAAGCTCAACGAAGATTCCAGGGCGGTAAACCGAGAAGAGTGTTTGAGAAGCCTCCCTCTACCTATGCTGATTTATTGCAGACATTGTTGGGATTGAATCTGGTAGAGAAAAGAACTCTGGCGCCGATAACGGGAGCTCCCCCGTTCG
This sequence comes from Lathyrus sativus, assembly GCA_963859935.3. Lineage (NCBI taxonomy): Eukaryota > Viridiplantae > Streptophyta > Magnoliopsida > Fabales > Fabaceae > Lathyrus > Lathyrus sativus. The sequence continues at coordinate 211,430,288 of OZ012739.1, read as the reverse complement.
GCTATGATGCAAGCAGGCACTGCGAGTTTCATTCTGGGGCCCCGGGCCACGATATAGAAGGTTGCCATGCTTTTAAGCACGTTGTGCAGGATCTTTTAGACAACAAGACTATCAACTTCGGAACGGCAGGTCCGAATATAGTCCAGAAACCCATGCCTAATCATGGGGCGAACGCCGTTCTGACTGAGGAAGGTCTGAATCTTATTATGAATGTTGAAGATTTAAAGACGCCGCTGAGCGAGATAAAAAGCCGACTGTTGCAAGGAGGTGTTTACCCAGGATGTAATGAGTATTGCTTAGATTGTTGGACCCTAGCTGGGGGGTGTGAGGATTTGAAGAAAGGCATTCAGGCCTTAATCGATGAAGGCATATTGCAGTTTGATCGAGCGGCAACTGATGAGCCTGCAGGGGCAGTAGTGGATGATCAGAGTGATGTGGCCACGGTAACGATTCCTCGGAAGACGATCACTATTGCAGCACCAGCTCAGCGACCACCGATTACCATAACTAAAGCCGGGCCAATCCCGTACGAGAACACGAAAGCAGTCCCATGGTCATATGGGCTAGAGGTGTATTGTGACGGGATAAAGATTGATGTTAACAAGCAGCCAGTGGAGATAGTGGATAATGTGGTGGGCTCAGGAGGCATGACGAGGAGCGGCAGGATCTTTATATCTCCTGAAGTGGAGGCTGAAAGGCTAGCGAAAGGAAAAGGGAAAGCGGTTGAAAATGTTCCGGTACAAGAAGCAGCATCGAAGGATGTAGAAGAATTCATGCGCTTAATTCGAAAAAGTGATTATAAGATTGTGGAGCATCTTCAGCAGACGCCGTCCAAAATATCTATCCTGTCATTGCTGTTGTGTTCGGAAGCTCACCGAAACGCTTTGCTAAAAGTCCTGGACACTTCTTTTGTACCCCAGGATGTCTCCGTAAATCAGCTAGAAGGAGTATTGGCACATGTGAATGCAGGCCACAGTCTGGGCTTTACTGATTTTGACTTGACTCCGAAAGGGAGAGATCATAATATGGCATTACACGTATCGGTTGAGTGTAGAGGATCGGTAATGTCGCACGTATTGGTTGACACCGGATCATCTCTGAATGTACTGCCCAAGAAGGCGATGATGAAGCTGGATGTTCGAGGGATTTTGTGTACACCCAGTGATTTGGTAGTCAGAGCGTTTGATGGCACGCGGAGAACAGTCTTCGGATCGATTACCTTGCCTCTGCAAGTGGGGCCGGAAGTGTTTGCAACGGAGTTTTATATCATGGATATACAGCCTGCGTACAGCTGCTTGCTTGGAAGACCCTGGATTCATGGGGCAGGGGCAGTCACGTCTACCCTGCATCAAAAGTTAAAATATATGGTTGGGGACAGCGTAGTCACCGTGTGCGGAGAAGAAGACATCCTGGTCAGCCATCTATCTTCATTTAAATATGTGGAAGTCGACGGAGAGATCCACGAGACGCCATGCCAGGCATTCGAAGGTTTGCGCATCAAGGACAAAGGTCCCGGGCCGAGCAAAGTGCCAGAGATAGCTGTCTCATCGTATAAAGAAGCTCAAGCTCTAGTGGAGGCAGGAGAAGCAAAGGGCTGGGGCAAAGTGCTGGACATTCCTGTGAAGATGGACCGGTTCGGACTGGGGTACCGACCGTCGTCATCAACTCCTTCCGTGGGGGCCCCCCGTTTCAGAAAGCTGATTGTCATCTCTGCCAGTGGAGTATGTCATGAAACTGTCAATGCTGCTTCAGAGTCTGATGAAGGAGACAGCGACTGTGATATGGATGCCTGGATTCAGCCAAGCACGCCAGGACAAGGACTGTGCAACTGGTCTATTCAGGAGCTTGTTCCTGTGACTTTTAAACAGTAATGCTTTGCTTTATTAATTGTTGAATAATCTGATGTCTTGCCCGGGGCATCAGGATTTGCTTAGGGCTGTGTTGTTATAAACATTGCGCGTTAATCATTAAATAAATGGCGTTTTTTTTCATGTGCAAGTACTGTAATCCCTGTCCTTCTTGTTTTGTATTTTTCAATAAAATGGCAACGTGGTTATTCGCTTTATACGCATTTTGAAGCACTTAACCATTCCTTTTGCAGGAGAACATTTTCAGATGACATCCTTGAACCACCTATGACTCGTCCCGACTTCGATCACCCAGTGTTTCAGACTGAAGAAGAGGTTGTCGAAGATAGCGACGTTCCTGAAGAACTGTCTTGGTTAGTGAAGCAAGAGGAAAGAGCCATTCTGCCTCACGACGAGGTCATCGAAATTATCAATTTGGGGTCGGAAGGGGTTGAGAAAAATATTCGTATCGGAGCCGCACTGCAGAGTGATATCAAGCGAAGACTGGTTGAAATGCTCCGAGAGTATAATGATGTATTCGCTTGGTCATATGAGGATATGCCAGGGCTCGATACAGATATGGTTGTGCATCGCCTGCCACTGAAAGAAGATTGCCCGCCGGTCAAACAAAAGCTTCGCAGAACTCGACCAGATATGGCAATGAAGATCAAAGAGGAGGTTCAGAAACAGTGGGACGCTGGTTTCCTGGCTGTGACGAAGTATCCTTCATGGGTTGCCAACATCGTACCAGTGCCAAAGAAAGATGGCAAGGTTCGAATGTGCGTGGATTATAGAGATTTGAATAAAGCAAGCCCAAAAGATGATTTTCCACTTCCTCATATCGACGTGTTAGTTGATAATACCGCTCAATACTCTGTGTTCTCCTTCATGGATGGCTTTTCAGGCTATAATCAAATTAAAATGGCGCTAGAGGATATGGAGAAGACTACTTTCATAACGCCTTGGGGAACATTTTGCTACAAAGTAATGCCCTTCGGTTTGAAAAATGCTGGGGCAACATATCAGCGTGCGATGACGACTCTTTTCCATGACATGATGCATAAAGAGATCGAAGTTTATGTTGACGATATGATTGCCAAATCCCAGACGGAGGAAGAGCATCTGGTGAATCTGCTGAAGTTGTTTAAAAGACTTAGGAAGTTCAGGCTGAGGCTGAACCCTAATAAATGCACCTTCGGGGTGAGATCGGGTAAACTGCTGGGGTTTATCGTAAGCGAAAGAGGAATAGAGGTCGATCCTGCTAAAATAAAAGCGATTCAAGAAATGCCGACGCCTAAAACAGAGAAAGAGGTGCGCGGGTTTTTAGGGAGATTGAACTACATTGCTCGGTTCATATCTCACCTAACGGCCACGTGTGAACCATTATTCAAGCTGTTGAAGAAAGATCAAGCTGTGACGTGGAACGAAAATTGTCAAAAGGCGTTCGATAAAATAAAGAAGTATCTGCAGGAGCCTCCTATTTTGATACCCCCAGTGGCAGGGAGACCCTTGATCATGTATTTGACGGTTCTTGAGGGAAGCATGGGTTGTGTTCTCGGTCAACACGACGAGACGGGGAGAAAAGAGCATGCGATCTATTACCTGAGTAAGAAATTTACAGACTGTGAATCTCGATACTCAATGCTGGAGAAAACTTGTTGCGCGCTAGCCTGGGCCGCCAAGCGTTTGAGGCAGTACATGCTGAATCATACAACCATGCTCATCTCGAAGATGGATCCAATCAAATATATATTCGAAAAGCAGGCGTTGTCAGGTAGAATTGCCCGGTGGCAGATGGTCTTGACTGAATATGATATTCAATACGTCTCGCAAAAGGCTATAAAGGGGAGTGTGCTGTCTGAATATCTGGCGGAGCAGCCTATTGAAGAGTACCAATCGATGAGGTTTGATTTTCCTGACGAGGATATCATGTACCTCAAGATGAAAGATTGCGAAGAGCCGTTGCCAGACGAAGGACCAGAGTTGGGGTCCCAGTGGAAAATGATTTTTGACGGAGCTGTGAATGCTTACGGTAGCGGAATAGGGGCAATCATCACCACGCCGCACGGGTCGCACATCCCGTTTACTGCCCGATTGACCTTTGCCGTTACCAATAATGAGGCCGAATACGAAGCTTGTATAATGGGGCTTGAAGAGGCCATTGATTTGCGAATCAAACATCTAGACGTATACGGAGACTCAGCTTTGGTGGTGAATCAGATCAAAGGGGAATGGGAGACACGGCAGCCCAATTTGATACATTACATGAATTATGCAAGGAGATTGTTGCCTTTCTTCGACAAGGTTGAATTGCATCACGTGCCGCGGGCAGAGAATCAAATGGCTGACGCCCTTGCCACTTTGTCTTCCATGTACAAGGTCAACTTCTGGAACGAAGCTCCCCAAATCACTATCTCTCGGTTGGACAGGCCAGCTTATGTATTTGCTATTGATGAAGCATCTGATGACAAACCATGGTATTTTGATATCCTTAATTTCCTGAAGAATAAAGAGTATCCGGCTGGGGCATCCAGTCAAGATCAGAAGACTCTCAGGAGATTAGCGGGCAATTTCTACTTGAATCCGGATGGCGTCTTGTACAGAAGGAACCACGATTTGGTGTTGCTGCGTTGCGTAGACGAGAAAGAGGCAAAGCTGCTCATGGAGGAAATTCACGAGGGTACCTTTGGTACGCATGCTGGTGGGCATGCTATGACAAGAAAACTGCTAAGGGCAGGTTATTTTTGGCTGACTATGGAAACTGATTGTTTCAAGTTCGCGAGGAAGTGCCACAAGTGCCAAATCTATGCTGACAAAATACACGTGCCTCCGAGCCCTCTAAATGTGATGTCATCTCCATGGCCATTCTCGATGTGGGGAATCGATATGATTGGAAAGATCGAGCCGACGGCTTCTAACGGGCATCGGTTCATCCTAGTAGCAATCGATTATTTCACCAAGTGGGTGGAAGCGGCGTCTTACGCGAATGTAACGAAGCAAGTGGTGGCCAGATTCATCAAGAGAGATATCATTTGCCGATATGGGATCCCCGAGCGGATAATCACGGACAACGGTTCTAACCTGAACAACAAAATGATGAAGGAGCTCTGTCAGAATTTCAAGATCGAACATCACAACTCCTCCCCTTACCGACCCAAGATGAATGGCGCTGTCGAAGCGGCCAATAAGAATATCAAGAAAATCGTCCAGAAAATGGTGGTGACTTATAAAGATTGGCATGAAATGCTACCTTTCGCTTTGCACGGTTATCGTACGACGGTACGCACATCAACCGGGGCAACTCCGTTTTCGTTGGTATACGGAATGGAAGCGGTATTACCATTAGAGGTTGAGATCCCTTCTCTGAGGGTTTTGCGAGACGTTCAGCTGGACGAGGCAGAATGGGTAACGAATAGATTGAACCAACTGAGTTTGATGGATGAGAAGAGGCTAGCTTCTCTGGCATACGGTCGTTTGTACCAAAGACGAATGAAGAAAGCGTACGACAAGAAGATACTTCCGCGAAGCTTTCAGACGGGCGACCTTGTGCTGAAAAGGATTCTCCCGCCGCAAGCAGATCACAGGGGCAAGTGGACCCCCAACTACGAAGGGCCATACGTTGTCAGTAAAGTCTTTTCAGGAGGAGCTTTATTGTTGTCCACCATGGACGGAGAAGACTTTGCGTCACCTGTGAATTCGGACGCAGTTAAAAAATACTTTGCTTAAAATAGACCCGCTGGACAGAAAAAGAGAGTCCAGGCAAAAATGGGGCATCCTGGCGAACCAAAAACAGAATGAAAGGTTCGGGCAAAAGTTAGGGATAAAATTGAAAAAATGTACACCCGCGAAGTTGAAAACCTACACTGGGCGGCTTCGGCAAAAAAGGGTATCCCGGTGAACTGAAAACCCGTAAAGGGCGGTTCACGCAAAAGTTAGGGATTTGAAAAGCAAATGACTGCGGTCCGAATTTGATATTACAATGAGCCTCAATACGGGAGAATATGTTGGAGGAGCCAGTTATCGGATACAATCTCTTCAGAAGTGGGGATACCGGGAAAGCATTAGAGTCGGACGAGTCATGGGAGGATCAGTTCGTGGTGTTCATCTGCATCCCGTTGCCGACATGTGTACAAAATTTAATTTGTCAAAATATTCATGCTTCTTGTGCATACTTATGTATTTGCTTTGCGTAGCTTCCTCATTTCAGGAGTTACATCCCGTGTACAAAACTCCGCCCATTCAGGGGCCCAATCAATGAAATATGTTATTCAGTACTTGATGCTGGTTCTTTACTGTTTTGTGCATGATTAACGCCTAAGTTTAGTGAAACTAGCATGAGTATAACATCGCTGGCCCTTGCCAACAATTGTTAAAGCTTTGAATTAACTGAGTGTAACGTCACTAACCTGAATTGATTTGATTGCATAGGCTTGTCGTGTCTTGTTTGTGTTGTTGCAGGTTTCATAACCATACGAGGAAGATGATCGAAAGATCGCGATAACGAAAGACTTAGTCCCCACGCAGGGCATGCATGTTCTTCCTGAAGAAGGATAGAATTCCCCCAGCTAGCCGTAGCTTACTCAAAGGGAGCAAAAAAGTTATTCACCCTCGACAGAGTTTGGTGATTCCAAGATCGTAAGGCTGTATTCAGACAGGTTCATCTTTCCCCGCAGGGTCATGCACTCTCCTCCAGCGAAGTCAGTGGATTTTCCCCAAGAGAATCATCCCATCCCCAGCGGAATTCTCTTTGCAAGTGTTCTCATTCCTTCCAGTGGAATTCGAAGATCAAGACTCTCCCCAGCAGAGTTGGTGGTGGTTCCTGTCATTTGTTTTATCAGAGATACTGGTGATATCAGTTCACGTTCCAGCAGAAAGTCCAATCATAATATGCGCATCTGCTATTCCCCAGCAAAGTTATATTCCCCAGCAGGGGGTTACATCAACAAGGCGTTTGGTTTGAGTTCCTAATTTCCCAGCTGAGTCGGCTTCACCCTTCCAGCATTTATTTTGCTGGAATAATTCTGTAGCATCTGGCTATCCCCGGCGGAGTCGGCATTAACCTTCCAGCATTTATTTTGCTGAAGCAGTTTCTGTACTCTAACAGTTCAGGTGGAGAGAGCTCCTGCTCAAGTGAACTACCAAACATTCAAGATCTCGGCATGAGACATCCAATGATAATGTCAGTTTCGGCAGTATTCCCCCACAGAGTTAGCATGATGAGATTCTCTTTGTCTCTAACAGAGTCATTTATGCAAATGTCTCTTATTTTCCCCGCCAGAGTTACCAGGATAAGTTTCTCTTTGTTCCCAGGCAGAATTTAGTTGTCATCAGGGGTTCCATGAATCAGAATTTCAGAAGTCACCGCCGGTTATCAGAGCAGGCGTCCGATAGTTGGTTTCCAGACATCCCCAGTAGAGTTCATCTCAAAGTCGCTGTCACGTCAGTGCTAAGAAGTTTGTGGGTGGGGATCATTGGAGAACTAAGTCCTGACGCGGACAATTTATTCCTAGATTGACGGGATTTCTTCAGAAGTGGGCGTCCTAACGTGGACAGATTTATTTCCTCGGGTCGATGAGATGTGCTAGTCCTAACGTGGGCAGATTCGGGTTCTCGGTATTAGTGGAATGGGAGGTCATGACGTTGACAAAAGTGATTACTCTTTGTGTTGGTGTCCTAACGCAGACAAATCAGACCAGGGTGTGAGTCCTTACGTGGACAAGTCTTATTTCCTCAGCAGGTCGAAGACGCCTGAGTCCTGACGTGGACAGATCAAGACGAGGTCAGTGCCCTGACATGGACAAATCAAAGAAATTATTATTCCTAACGTGGACGATGTAGTCCTTACGCGGACATATCAAAAGAAGTGTATTCCTAGCGTGGAAAGAGGAGAGTCCTTACGTAGACAGATTAAGATTGTGTTCCTGACGTGGAAAGATGGAGATTCCTAACGTGGAAAGAGTGAGTCCATACGCGGACATATCAGAAGCGGATTCCTTACGTGGAAAGAGGTGATTCCTAACGTGGAGATGGCATTCCTTACGTGGAAGAAGGTAGTCCTGACGCGGGCAAATCGGAAGGAATTGGTTGCCTTATGTGGAAAAGTTATGTTTCCTTGCGTGGAAAACGGATAGCATTCCTTACGTGGACAGATGCAAGAAAAGTTGATTCCTGACGTGGAAGAATGATATACTCCTTATGTGGAAAGTTGAGTCCTGACGTGGACAGGTTCAGAACCAAAGTTGGATTCCTTACGTGGAAAGAATGGAGTCCTGACGCGGACATGTCAAGTGGTATTGGAGTCCTTACGTGGACAGATTGATATAGTTCTCCTTATGCGGAAAGAAGATTGCTTCCTGACGGGAAAAGATGAAAGGGTTAGTCCGGACGTGGACAGATACAGAAGAAATGATTCCTAACGTGGACAGATGATTCCTAACGTGGGCGATGTGATTCCTAACGTAGACGGGTGTTACTCCTAACGTGGAAGGGTTTTATTCCTAACGTGGACGATGCAGTTTATAGAAATGCAGACGAATTATCCCCAGCAGAGTTGCCGAGATTTTTCTGGGTTAACAGCAAGTGGAGTCCTAACGCGGACAGGTTTTAGTTGAGATTTCTTCATATTGATGACAGACAGAGTCCTAACGTGGACAAGCAAGCAATCTGTTATGACAGAATCCTCTTCAGAACGATGAAGACAATCCCCAACACGGTCGCACGAGATCAGTGGGTTACTGTAACAGTCAGATTCAGCTGATGAATGTCGTTCCTCAAGCAGGAGCGCAATTTATTTCTGCGGTTGGCAAATTTCTGGTTTCACTAGTATTCAACCGTCTCGTACCGCGAATGTCTGAAGGCTCCGGGCTCTTCACCCAATCGGGTCCAAGCCGCTTGAATAGGGGCAGCTGTTGCACCCTAAAATTTGCCCAACCTTATTCCTTGGGTTTATGTTTCAATATCATTAGCATTTGCATATAGAGTCATGCACATAGATTAACCATCTGCATAGCATAAGCATAGCAAGTCATTCAACAGGGGACCAATCATTATTTTCATCTCTAGAGGCCTATCAAGAGGTTATTATCCCAATCCAATCTCATTCAAGTCATCAGGAAAGAATTTGAAAGCAAAGAGCTCAGCAGATCAAGCCTTGAGTCCATCTCCTAGCTGAGGGTATCTGAGGGTCAACAAGAGGGTTGTGAGCTGTGAATTGGAGGCATGGAGAGTATTTAGACATTATGAGAGACTTAGAAAGTCATTTGGAGAAGGAGACAAGTCATTGATGAGAGCACAAGAGCTATAGTTGAAGGCAGTCAACTAGGGTTTCATCTGGGTCAACCCTAAGTCAACCCTAGGTCAATTGACTGATTTAAGGGGCATTCAAGTCTAGTGGAGAGATGTGGGGTTCATCATTGGATATATGAAGAAGGATATGGAGATATGCCAAGGAGAATTCAAGAGAAATCAAGGAGAAGAGGAGTTTCTAAATTAGGGTTTCTGTGTAAAATCCCCTAGTTTAGGTCAAATTTCCAAGCAAGATAAGTCAAAATTCTAGCTTCAAATGGCTTCTTGGCCAACATGAAACTTGTAGAGGATCTCAAGACCTTTAATTTGAGTGGTGGAAGACATCAAGGAGATTTATAGAACTCAAGTTATGGTCCTTGCAAGTTACAGGTCATCTGAGGTATCTGAAATTTTGTCTGTGAAAGTGACTTGACTTCCAAGCAATTTTTACCCCTCAAGGAGATTTCAAATGAATTCTTGGTCAACATAAGAATTGTTCCTCATTGTCTTAGCTTTCTAGAATGGTATAGCATGCCCTCATATGATGTGTGGAACTCAACTTATGGTCTTGGCAAGCAAAGGGTATTTTGGGCATTTGTGAATTACAGGTCATTTTAACCTATGTCCAAAACTCATACAAGGAGGCCTCAAATGGAAAAACTTACAACATCAAACTTGCTCCAAATGGGATTTTAAGTCTAGAAAGAAGGTCATAAATTGTTGGAAAAGCTCATAGCATGAAGTTGCATGATTGGTCAAAATTTGAACTAAAATGGCTTATAATTTGAATAAAGTCAAAATGAAAAATGGTTTGGGAGATTTCTAAGTCCAAATGGAGACTTCCAATATATGATTTTGAATGGAAAAGACATTCTAAAGACAATGGTTCAAACACTTTTTTGAGTTTAGTGGAAGATTTCAAAGTTATCCTTGGTTGCTTGCATTTTAAGAAACATAGCCAAAATGAATCAAAGTTGGAAGGCAAGGGAATGTGTAAGAGGGATCTAGAATGTTCATGTGAGCCCTATATATTCATGAAATGAAGATTGATCAAGGGTTGGCTTCATTTTTCACCAAGAATCTCCCAAATTCTCTCATTCTTTTTCATTGAATTTTCACTCCAATTCCTCAAATTCTTCACCAATCATCATCAAAATCAACTTCATTATACTGTTTCATCATCATAGATCAGAGTTCAATCAAGAACAAGGTGTGATTAATCCATTTTCGAGCACTTCCATCATCAACATCAAAATTACAATTGCAAGTGGATAGCACAATTCAAGTCAAGAATCATCAAGGTATTGCATACAGAATCAATCACTGAGTTAATTGATCAAGATCCAAGCCTTGGAAGCCTCAGATCCACGAGTCTCCATAGCTGTTTTCAAGATTTCACACCAGGTACATTTCCTCTGCCACAGCTTGAATTAGCTAGTTTAGCATGATTTTGTTAGTTTAGATATGATGTAGGATGTTAGTAGAGCAATTAGGTTGAGTTTGGAGTGGTTTGGTGATGATTGTTAGCAGGTTGTAGAAACTGTTAGGGCTTGGAACTCGTGGCTTAGTGCATTAGAATTTTAGGTTGTTAGCGCAGGTTAATCACCATTAGTCATGGAAGAGTTTAGTCTAGGTTTGATGGAGAATTGTGATGATGAGTTGCAGAGTATATTCATGGTGACCAGGACTTGTTGCTATCGGGTTGAGTGATCTATTGAATTTCAGACTGAATTAAGACCATAGGCTTGTAGAGGGAGGAATTTAGAATGTTTTTCATGTTTGCATCGAGGCGTTTCATGGCCTGGAGAGGGAGAACTGAGAGCTTGAATTTTGCTCGTGCATGGCTGCCATGGGAGAGGAAACCCTAATTCATTTGAACTGATGAGGAAGACACAATCTGGAACGTTCATTTCACGTTGGACCCTTGACTTGTAGAGCCATCGTGTGGCTAGCATTTAATCTGATTTTGGAGGGAAGCTGTGAAGCCCTAAACGCACCGTTTCATTAATTGAAACGGGCGGGCCTAAATGTTGATATTCCCACCCCCAGTGCATGAGCCCAACTTCATCTGAACATGATTTTGTTTCTTTTTTCACCCCCTGCGCTGTTTCTTATTTTTTATTGTTTCTGAATGATGCTGGGCCTTAAGCCAACTTGCTGTTCGCACCACCTCATTGCTTGGCCCATCCAATTATTAACTGGGCGCATATTCTATTCAAACCCCCCTCCCTTTATTTCATTATTAATCCTTTTATTTTCTTTAACTCTTTTATGCATTTTCCAAAATTCATAATAAATACATAAAAATTCATTTTTAATCCATTCTTTTTACATCATTTTCATTAGAGTGTCTAGAAAATTATAGAAAAATAAAATTGCATTTTTATTTTTATTTCATATTTTTTCCATATTTTCTAAATAAATGTCATTTTAAATAGATCCATTTCATGCATGATTTTAGTAATTTTTGTTCTATTAAATGCTTTCATATTTTTTGTTCATTCTTTTTAGGTTGTTTAGATTAGATGTTGAACTTGTAGAAACAATTTAGTTCCCATTTTTAGAAATTAATTTTAGGTGATTAATGTAGGCTTGAACAACATGAACAAATTAGGGTTTTTTTAGGTGATGACTTAAGAAGTTTGATTCTTTCCCTTAGGACTTAGGGTTTGACTAGTTTAGTTATGGGACTATAGGGGCTATGGGTAGTTATTAGATCCCTTAGAAAAGTCAGGATTCCCCTACTGCTATTAATACTGTCTGTATATCTGATTGACTGGTGTGGTGTGCCCTCTGGGGATTATTGCTTGCTTGCTTGGGTATTGGGTTTGTCTGGGGACCTGGGGAAGCTGAAGACTTGAGGAGATGAAGACCATTGGAGATCCAGAGATTGAAGATCAACTGCCAGAGTTGGAGAGGAGGTTCTTGCTAGCAGATGCTGAGGAGACTAGGGTTTAGGAGCTAGGCAGAGCTCTAGATTAGAAAGCTTGTTTCTCAAACATGGCATGCCTTGTCTGCATCCATCCTTTCTCTATGATTCAAAGTCTCTTTCAAATATCCACCTCCTTCCTTTGGAAGGATCAGTGAATATATTTGAAAGATAGAACTTTTGAGAGGAAACTTTCTGTTTAATGTTAACAGTTGATGAACCACCCTTGGTAGGTAATTAACTGTCTAACATTCATTCACTTCACTCTTGTGATTGATCCCTCATCCTGGAGGTTTGAGCATGAAGAAAAGCCATTGCAGATAGAAGAATGATGATCAAAGCCCTTATCTGAAGGCCATGAAGATGGAGATTGATGCTTGTTGAAGACTGTAACTGATTGGAGATTGCTTGAAGCTAGATGGTGATTCAGAGCTGCTGAAGCTGTTTGTTTTATTGCTGTATTTCATTTGCTGATGTATTGATTGGTTTTCCTGGTTGTATTGTCTGTTGTTTACCCTGCTGGGTTGAAAGTGAAGCCTGTTCACTTTTGCCTATTGTTTTCTAGGTTCGAGGTTGAGTGGGACTCCCTTGCCTCGCTTGTACTGTTGCATCCATGCATTTTACTGTTTTACTGTATATATCTGATATTGTTTCTGTTTCTGCCTATCCCGTAGGATCTCTGTTTCTCTCTGTGCAAGAGAGGAGCATGATAGACACTAGGTCTTAACCCATGCATGATAACATTAGGTTAGTTTGTTTCCCTTCGCAACCGTAGGTTAGAGTTCTGTCTCTTTCTTTCTCAAAACAAACAGAAAAACACATAAAGATTTCAAACACAATAAAAGACACTTCTTCCGTAAAAGAATGTGAACTCATCAAGACGTCATTTTTGTCCGCTTGGACTGCTAATTAGAAAAACCCTTTTCAGAAGGAGTAAAATCAACCAAGACAGACTTGTGTCGTCCGTAGCCCGAACTACGTTTGCTCTGATCTTCCATGCAGTGTGGAAGTACGTAGGCATAGGATGCGATATCCTAGCGAGCAACCTTCCCCTCCTTTCCCGTAGGTAGGCGAACTACGTTGACTCTGATTTCTCGTTCCAGACGGGAATACGTAGGCATAAAGTGCGATACTTTGCCGAGTCATTTTTATTTTCATTTTATTTTCTTTTTCACCCTTGACCTATAGTTTAGATAGAATAACAATCCATACCCGAAAACAAGCGTGGATCCCGTCGAGTACGACGGACGTGAGGGGTGCTAATACCTTCCCCTTGCGTAACCGACTCCCGAATCCAGGTTTTGGTTGCGACGACCATACCTTTCCCGTGTTGTGCGAGGTTTACTCTGAGCGTTTCCTTTCCCTCCCGTGGGATAAATAACGCACGGTGGCGACTCTTCTGTTCAGCCGGCGCCGATTTTCGCAGTAGCGACAGTCCTGACAGGCTGTCTTGAAAGAAATGCATAAGCATCCTTTCGTCATCTGAATATGCGGACATCCTTCTGTAATAAGAGCGGACATGCACCTTAGGGCAAGTGTCCCCCTTATATTTGTCGAAAGTGGGAGCTTTGAATTTTAGCGGTACCCTCAGCCCAGGCACCAAGCCCATAGTAGTCATGTCTAATCCGGTATCATTCTGATTAGCCATACCCTTCACCTGTTCTTCAAGCATTTTGATCCTCTGAGTATTGTCAACGGGTCCCTCAAATCCCATGCCTCTTCCCGAAAAGGCGTCCTCTTGACAGTCTTCGCCCTAGTTCACATTTTCATTTTCGTACCCGTCATAACCAGTTTTGCGACCAAACCCTTGCTGATTAGTCATGGGACCTCGTCCCCCATTACCAAAACCTTGGTTGACCCTAACAGGTCCAAAACCAGTGTTGACAGGAATCACCCCAACACCATTTCCACCATAACCCTTGTTAGCGTTACCAAAACCGTCGTAGCCGAAACCCTGAGTGTTGAAGCCGAACTTTCCGCCTTGATTTCCATACTCAAACCCCTGGTCATTATAGCCGAACCTATTGTTACCAAAACCATTACTGCCATTGTAGTTACCACCGCCCAGATTGGCATCTCCCAATCCAACATTGTTAACAACAGTCTCATTTCCATTCCCTGTGTTACCATTGCCAGCGCCAGCGTCATTGTTTACAACCACAACAGGTGGGGTCACCACAGGAGGAACCACAGGCGTAGGGGGCCCATCCTCTGGAATAGTCTCAACGTGCACAGAGTTGTGGTCATTGTTGCCATTCTCATTAGTCCGTGTCAGCAGTGGCTGTACCAAAGTCTGGAGATTCTCTTGGCCCTTAGCAATGTTCTCCATTGCTTGCATGAACAGATTCTGCTTCTCGCGAATTTCCTGCATCTCCACTTGGACTTGATCCATGATTGTCTTGCAGTTGTTTCGGGTCAAGTAGCGGTGAACTCTTTGTTCGTCAATCCTGACAACCTGAAGATGCAGGAAATAATATACGGATTCAAGAATACCGGTCATGCAATATGAATGCAGATGCAAATGTGTAAATATGCTACAGGTTATATTCCCCCCGATTCTAGTTTCGGAGAGTATGCCATCATGACAATGGAGTCCCCATCAAGCAAGCAAAGAATCAGAAAATCCTCATATATAACCAAATGCCAAGAGGCTGAGTACAAGAGTACAACTGAATACAACTGAAGAGACCTCGGCCAACAAGTCTGGCGATGGTCCAAATACAAGTACAAATAACAAAGGTAAGGCAAAGATAAATCAGGCCAAATGGCGCGCTCTGACGTCTTCCAATATCCTCAACATCTCCGAGTGCCCTAGTCGGGAGATCAGCTCCTGGATAAGTAAGGCATGCCGCTCGGTAGTGGATCTCAGCTTTTTGGCGTCGTCTTGGTGGGTTCCTTTGCCAGAACTCTCGTCAAGTTTGTACCTCTTGGAACCGGCCTTCTCTTCATAACCTCTCGGCTTCTCGTCAATGTCACTTACTCTGAGCTCAGCAGCGCTCCTAAGTGATGTCTCTTCAGCAATCTTTGCGTCTTGGGCTCTAATCTGTGCCTCTAGCGTGGCAATCTGCAACTTCAGTTTGTCTTCGCGCTCCTTCCGCTTGGTAAGCGTGGCATTCCACAAAGCTTCCTACTTGCTGAGACGGGAATAAGCTTTGCTTAGAAGTTCCTTCTTGGAAGCAAGCACCTTGCTGACACCGTTCAAGGCTATCCCCACTTTTTCTTTCTTGTTGGTCTCTTCCGTCAGCTCTGATCCCAACCTGTTAATCAATTTAGTCTGTTCCTTCACAGTGAAGGTGGCTTGATTCTTCTCACGACGTAACTGGAAGATCTCCTTCTCTAACTCATCATTAGCTTTCTTCAGTTCTTTGTTTTCAGCCAACAACTTGTTATATTTCTCACTTTCTTCTGAAGTAGGTACCTCAGTCAACGGAAGATACAGGGGTTCCGCAGCAGGGTATGGCATCAAGGAAATCCTAGCTCTCTCTCGGACCCAAGCCAAATAAGGATCATAAGCTCTGTTGTTGCTCTTACCGAGCAGAGCTTTCCCTCTCCTATGGATGTTAGCCCATGCATGTCTCAATCTGATCAAAACAGCCGCGTCTAATAAGCCCGTGAGATACAGAGATTCCTGTATCTCCTTCTCAATAGGAGCGTCCCTCAAAGCATAACCGAACTGTCTTACCAGCAGTGAAAGGTTATAGTTAATACAACCTTTCCGTCTAATCAAGGGGACATTCGGAAAGCCACTGCAACTATATATAATATCAGTTCCAAGCATGCTCTGATCAAACCAAATGACGTTCTCAGCAGACAGCCCCATCAACCGGGAAGACCAATCCAAAGTATCAACAACATCAACGAAAGGTCCTGTCTTCGGGAGGTGCCCCTGGAACCACCTGTACAAGAGAGGCAGACAGCAGGACACATTCTTGCCATGACGTTTCTCATTCTTGTAATGAATGGAATGATAAACATCGCCTAAGAGAGTAGGAACTGGATTCTTCGAGGCGAGAATCAAGAAGGCATCCGAGTCGACAAAATCTGGCACATTAGGAAACAAGACAATCCCATAGATGCAGACAGGCAGAATGGCGCTGAAAGCAACCCAACATCCACTTTTTGCACACTGTGTAGCCTTCTCGACCAAGACAGACAGGTGAAAACCATAGGCTCCATTCAGCTTGAACAAGCCTCCCGGGAACTCAGAAGCGTCCAAACTGACAACCTCAACAAGCGTAACCAGATCAGGCTCAGCATCCACATGTACAAAGGGCATCTGGTCTAACACAGGAATTCCCAACATAGCATAATACTCCTCCAAAGTGGGTGCCAGAATATAGTCAGGAAATAAGAAACATCTCAGCTGCGGCTCATAAAACTGCATCAAAGTATACACCCCAGTCGTCTCGAATGCTGAAGGTCTGTACAACAAGCTAAGCAATCTCCCATAAGATATCCTGAACTCAGCCCTCACTTTCTCATCTGCTAGAGCAACTAAACCTAGCAAGGAACTGATATATGGCGAATGAAACCGGTAAGAAACTGTCTTCTTCAGGGACTCCATGTCTGACTAGAAGATATACTAGAATCAGAGGGGAATGATCGCCTGCAACATAAATACATGTTAATGAAATGCAACCATGAAAATGCACATGCATATGCAAACAAGGGACCAAGTGCAATGTTGATAGACTGGGCTGCTCTGTACTGAAGCCTGAGAACCATCAAATCTTCATCTCAAACCAACCACTCAAATGAACCCTGTGACCACATCTTACTGACAGAGATAAACCAGGTGCTCTGAGGTCAAAGGTTTCCTGTAAACAGACCCACCTACCCCTCACAGGTATGTACTTAACTCACAGACGAGGTACGACATCCTATGCGGGTTCAACGTCACAGACTTTCAAGAGCGATGATACGATACCCAGAAGGTGTGGCATCACCATCCCTTGAAGCGGCCTCACTTAGTTGAATCCCAATTGATAGGTCCCCAGAGTCGACAATCCTCGGGTCAGACAACTTGTCGAGCCCTAAGGGCCAGGCAAGAAGCATCAAAGAGAATCTCGTCCGAGCGTAAATTTCACGGCTAGCTGGTGCGAGCTAAGCAAGCAGGCTAACCACTACTCTCTACTTCTAAGTCTATGTGTAACCTCAAGCCCAGGTCCGGCTTATCTCTCAATAGATCATCCCTTCCCACAACAGCAATAATAATATAAGGCTGATAATAAAAGGCAGAAAGTAAAGACAAAAAAGTAAATCTATACAACACCCATGACGGGAAAACAAGCGCTAGGATTGACTCGCATAAGGGATATTCTCGTCCCCAGCAGAGTCGCCAGTTGTCGCTACTGCGAAAATCGGCACCGGCTATGACAGAAGAGTCGCCACCGTGCGTTATTTATCCCAACGGAGGGAAAGGAAACGCTCGAAGTAAACCTACCGCAAAGACGGGAAAGGAATGGTCGTCGCAACCAAATCCTAGATTCGGGAGTCGATTACGCAAGGGGAAGGTATTAGCACCCCTCACGTCCGCCGTACTCGACGGGATCCACGCTTGTTTTCTGGTACGGATTGTTATTCTATCTACTCTAAAGGTCCGGGGTTAAAAAGAAAAGAAAATGACTCAGCAAAGTATCGCACTTTATGCCTATGTATTCCCGTCTGAAACGAGAAATCAGAGTCAACGTAGTTCGCCTACCTACGGGAAAGGAGGGGAAGGTTGCTCGCTAGGATATCGCATCCTATGCCTACGTACTTTCATACAGCATGAAAGATCAGAGCAAACATAGTTCGGGCTACGGAAGACACAGGCTTGTCTGAATGTTTTTTTATCTCCTTATGAAAGGGTTTTTCCTGATTAAGAGTCCAAGCGGACAAAAATGACGTTTTGATTGGTTTTCAGTCTTTTATGCAAGAACTGTCTTTTATGATGTTTGCAATCTCTGACGCACTAGAGACTATGACTTGAGGGTGACTACGTCGTATGTCACCCTAAGGGTAACACACTAAGCAATCAGGTTACTGAAGAGTAACCCTCCAGTAACCTTTTCTCAAATAGCTTAAGGCTCGTAACGTGCGACATCGATGAACCTTATTACTGTGCTTTTTGAGTTGTTCTGAGATAGAAGAGAAAGAAGTCTAAAAACCTAGGGTTGAAAATGGGAATCAAAACTACCCTAATGTTGTCATGCATGGATTACAACCTAATGTCTGTCATAATTCCCTCCTGCACAGAGGAAATCAGAGATCCTAGGGGATAAACGGAAAAGAAACAGCAGATATACAGTAAACAATAAGATGCATGAGATGCAGCAAAACAAGCGAGGCAAGGGAGTCCCACTCAACCTCGAACCTGGGAAAACAATAGGCAAAGTGAAATAGCTTCACTTCAAACCTAAGGGGCAAGCTGAACAAGCCAACAAACAATACAGAAAAAGAACTAAAATCCAACACCAACTCTGACAGCAACACCAGCTCCTACGGTAAGCAGTTCAAACAGCACCAGTTCTGGCAGCTACAGTTGATTAACAGCAAAAGGTTGACACTAACAACTTCAAGCAAGATCCCATATTCACTCTTCAATGATACCCAAGCTTTAGATAAGCTCCTATCTCCAATAATCTTCAGCTTTAGCAAGCACTGAACCCCAATAAGTAGACATCTTCAGTCAGCAGCAAAACCCTAATTTTCACAGTTAACCAGCTTTGACAGGCACAAGCTTCCTCTTATCCAGTCATCAATACCCTTATTATTTTCAATAGGCTCCCAATCTTCAATGCAAACATTCATATGAGAGAATCAACTAATAGATGAAGTTGGAATGTTAAGAGGCTTAATGATAACCCAGGGAAATCATTAAGATCTTATCATAGCAAGTGAGAGGTATCCTCAAGGTTCTACCCAATCAAAGCATGCTCTACATCCCTCCTAAGGAGAGATGGAACTTCTTTGGGGGACCTTATGTCATAGGATGGAATAGAGGCACAAGAAGCTCTCTATGTTTGACAGAAGAAATCAGTCTACTCTAAAGCTCTCCCTATATCTCCTACCTCCTAAGTCTTCACAAAGCATCTTCAAGCACAAGAAAATTCAAGCTCCAAGCTCCATCATTTGTCTTCAATCT
Source organism: Lathyrus sativus (assembly GCA_963859935.3). Classification (NCBI taxonomy): domain Eukaryota; kingdom Viridiplantae; phylum Streptophyta; class Magnoliopsida; order Fabales; family Fabaceae; genus Lathyrus; species Lathyrus sativus. The sequence goes on along the minus strand of OZ012739.1, from coordinate 211,411,102 downwards.
TCTTCCATGTCTTCACATACTCCTCAAGCCAAGCACAAACCCCAACACCCAAAGAAATACCCAAAAAAAACCCAAGCAAACAACTCAAAAGCCCAAAATGGCAACACACAAACAACATACAATTTGCAAAATCTAATAAAATAGTAATATACTATATAAAATCCTAAATTTAATTCTAAGGGGACCTATTTATCTACCCTATAGCCCATATATTTCTCAGCACCTAAATCAAACTAAAAAACCCAAAAACTATGTGTTGAAATGCACCTATGTTAAGGTAAAACCCTAATCCTAGCACCCTAAAGTTTAATATTCAAAACTAACTAAAATTAAATCACAAAAATGTGATAAAATTCCAGGGGAACCTAATACTCTATACTAACTATAGCAAAAAGAATTACACCAAAAATCAAAGTGAAATGATGATACTAAATTCAGCAAGTTGGATATACACAATGGAAGTAAAATAAAAAGCAATTAAATGTAAAATGCACCAGAAACAGAAAAATGAATGAAATGCTATTTTTATTGTTTTATAATTTTCTTGATGTTTTAATGAAGATTGGAAAAAAACTCCCAATCAAAAATAACCATTTTCCATTTTATTATGATTTTTCAAAGAACCTAAAATAAATGTGAAAATAATAGCAAAATATGATAAAAAGAAAATAGCGTGTGTCCAATAGCAATCCAATGCAGTGTAAAACAAAGATGGGCCCAGGAAGGGGGTGCAAGAAGAAAACCGCTACTAGGCCCAGTTATTAATCAGAAATGATAATGAAAATAGAAGAAAAATGGGGAAAACTTGGTACAAATAGCAATGCAGTCACGTGTGTTTTTAGTGGGCCTTGGCAAAGGGGGTGTGGGTATCATAATGAACACTTAAGCCCAACTAGTTCAACTAAATGAAACGCTCAGTTTCATTTTCAGACTCTCTTAACAATTAAAACGCATTCGTGGCCATTGGATCCTGCTCTTGGTCAAAGTTTGGTGATGATCCTAGGGCTACCAATTCATCTTCTTCGTTCAAACATTATTAAGAGGGAAAGAAGCCATGGAAACAGAGTGAAGAACATCATCTTCCTCAATTCGCAACTCCATTAATCCTTCACCAAAAATTACAACTGAACACCCTAATTCAATCTAAATTTCGCCAGCAATTCAACTATGCTACTCATAATCCTTGAATCCCTTTCGTCCTCCAAACACGATACACTCCTCAGAAATTGGTCAATAATCAAATCTCACTAAACTTACAATTGAATGGCTCAATCTCTTCACCACTTCACCCTGATCATTTCTATCTATCAAACTAAAGTTCTAGCATCAAGAACACGAAGCTATGAGCAAGAACAGAAATCATGTCATCTCCCTAATTGTCTCTAAACCTAACCAAAAGCTACCAGAAAGTTTCCTATGATCATCTACATCCTATCTAACCTAACAAAACCTAAAGATTATGCCTATACCAAGCTGTGGATTGAAATTTACATACCTGGAAAATTCGTGTGAACAGAGTAGCCAAATCTTCAAATCAACCTTCAATAAGCTCCAGATTCCTTCAATGGAGTATGACCTAGCTTCTGTATGCAACAAACTTGATTGAAATGCCTTGAATTCTTGAACCCGATTCTGAGTTGCAGATGAAGATTTCCAAGTGCCAACTCCCAATTCTTCCACGATCTTGCCTTGGATTCAATCTGGGATCAATCACTAACACTAGAGCAAGCTATTGCAATCAAGAAAATGGATGGAAATGGAGTGAAATGGATGGTGGAGGGTCCACGGTAACGCCGGTAATCTCAGAAACAACAGTGGGCTGGGTATCCATCTTAGCATTCATGACATGTAACAATTCCATCATACGCCCCATACCCCCTCGAAGGTCTTCAAGTTCATTGCTAAGGCGATCAATCTCTTTTGCCTGATCCTCCATTCTTTTCCGAGTTTGAGCTCTGGTGTTGTATTGGTGCCGAGAACTCAGGGTGACAAAACTGGAAGGTGAGAGAACCGAGTGTGAGAAATCGGGAGACACATGCAATGCAAGAAAGTAAATGATGCTAAAATGTGGATGAAGATTTCATGGGATTCAATCATTGACGAATGTCGTGGGGTACCAAGGAAATCTTTTTCTTGTTTTTTCATTTTATATTTTTTTTATTTATGGTATCCCGCGATATCCATTAATGATGTTTGAACTCCATGAAATACAATGCGATGAGATGCTTTATGGATGCAATGCATGAAAACACACAAAGTCCTAGGTTAAAGGCTTGCATGAGGTTCAAAGGCAAATACCCTCCCCTGAAGTTAGATGGTTCATCCTGTCCTACAAAAGTAACCAGGTTCTAAGGGATCTCAATATCATTGATCCTTCACAAGGGTGGTTGTTCAGAAGGCAACTTACTTGCCAACCAAAACCCTCCAAGTTTAAGATCTCAATGAGCGTAGTATCGAGTGTCAACCAACTTCAGTCTGCACCAAAGCCGGTTACCTCACTACTTTCTAAAGGCCAAGATGAGTTAACTAGGGTTCTAAAAGTCAGTTAGTGCATTGACAACATATGGCAGCCTCAATATTATCCTCAACTTGACTTAAGGAATATAAGCACCAACCAAGAAGTCGCACTAACTATGGCCACCAGATCAACCGTATCGATATACGTCGTACAGTTTCCTTGGTCTATTGCCATTTACCTAAGGTACACTAGATCCGGGTTAGGACCTTTCACGGCACAAGGAACAGTCCCACAATCAAAGCACAAATATATACATGCAAATGAATAATAACACAGATAGTAATAAATATGAACAAGTTAGGGATAACCCTCAAAAGTTAAAGGAGTCCCCAATGAAGTCGCCATTTTCTGTTGCGGTGGAAATAGGATCACAAACTATTAATGAGTTTGAATCGCAATTCAATTCACAACCGCTCTTTGATTTATCCGAAGGAAAAGGTCAAAAAGGGAAAACCTATTTTTGCATCGTAAACACAACGCGGGGAAAGATCTAGGGTTCGGGGGTTGGTTAAATTTAGGGAAGGTATTAGCACCCTAAACTTCTGTAGTACTCTACAGGAACCTTTTGTTCAAATATTTACTATTTGCTTTATTCATTTGCTTAAGGTATATGCACAAAGGATTAAAAGTGAGAAAAGAGACCTAAGGGGTTAATTCTAAGTTTACTCGACAAGACATCGCATCTTGTGCCTACGTATCCTTACGGGAGTGGAATCAGAGTAATCGTAGTTCCCCTCAAAAGGGAGGTTAGAAACTTCTTGACTGCGGTCAAGGTCTCAAGGGGAATAAACGCATCTTAAGGACACGCTTACGTGGAGTGTAGAAACTCCAAATCTCTACGTTGAATTGTTAAGTTGTAATTAGGGTTAGGTTAGGTTAGGGATTCCACGGCGGGAAACCCTAAAATGAGCGCGGCGGCTCTTTGACCTAATGCTAAGGGTAAAATTGTAATTTTGCCTGCGGCGAGGCATTTGTGAAAATTAGGGTTTGATCCATTAAAGGGGTAAGGCTATTGACTCGGCGGCCAAAAGGCTGGACCTAATCCTTCGGAAGGATAAAACTGTAAAAAATGTGAAAATATGACAAATCATTATATGGAGGAATAATTAAGGTACAGAAATAAGAAAAGTAATAAAGGCAGAGAGTATAAAGAAACAAAGAAACATTTCTGAAAACATGAAGAATATGAAAATATGTAATGACACTTAGAATGAAGTGAGGGAGGAAAATAGTGTGGGGCTGTGGCCACCACAAGCACATCTCAACCTCAAGCATGCAAATGAAATGCAGGAATAAAGAAAATAAAAGGTACACAAAATGACACGGCAAACATAAGGAGTTCCTTACGAAAAGGTTTTAATTTTTTAATATTTTAATTATGTAAAAAAAAAAATGTTTTAATTTTTTTAATATTTTAATTATATATATAAAAAAAAGTTTTAATTTTAAAATGGAATTACTTAGTTAAAAAAAATTTAAGTTTAAATTATAAAAAAAATGTTAAGTTTAAATTATATATAAACAAAAATATTTTTGGGAACAAAAAGGTTTTTTTGGAAAAAAAATGTTTACGGGAACAAAAAAAAAGGCTTTTTTTGGAAAAAAATGTTTACGGGAACAAAAAAGGTTTTTTTTGGGAAAAAATGTTTACGGGAACAAAAAAGGTTTTTTTGGGGAAAAAATGTTTACGGGAACAAAAAGAGGTTTTTTTTTGGGAAAAAATGTTTTGATAAAAAAAAATAACAATAGAATTGCAAATGCAAACAGACAATTAATGGACATGCAAACAATCCTATACGACACAATCATGGTTCATACATATCAAAATCTACGGATCTAAACAACAATGAAGGTTAACATGGCAAGGATGCAAATAAATATGAAAAATGCAAAGGATTTAGTAATTTAACGGACCTAAACACATTAACATGGCAAAATATGCACATAAACATGAAAAGGCAAAAGGTTTAGTAATTTAACCTACGAAGCGGAGGTTTGCTTCGGTAAATGTGAAAAAGGTTTGAATAAGGGAACACTGGAGAGCTCCAATCCTTCTAACGAGTTGTGGGAACGACCGCCTTTCTTCTCTGGGGATCTCCTTTGTTTCTCCCTCTCTCTCCTCTTTTCTGAAGAAAACCTTCTGACCCCTCTTAGGTTTTTTTCATTCTCTCCCCTTTTCCAACAAGGCAACACATGTATATATAGGGAACAAATTAGGGTTAACACCAAATTGTCAATAATGTCCCTAAAGCCCATTTTAAAGCCCAAACTAAATAATTAGTTAAGAAAAAATAAAATTTAAATAATTTAAAATAATTAAAATAAACTTAAAATAAAAACTAATAATCCTATTGATTCCTAAAATAAAAAATATTATAAAAGGAACAAAATTTTTCAATATTTTTTTATTTTATGATTTTTTGGATATTTTTATGAATACTTTAGAAAAAAGTGAAAAAAATAATATTTTAAAAAATGATTTAATTAAAATACGAAAATAATAATTAAATAATAATAAAAAACTATTTTTGTTATTTTTTTAATGAAAGATAGAAAAATTTAGAGTAAAAATAATAAAGAACAAAAAAAGTGACAAAGGTGAGATTTAATTTTTAAAATAGTTAGAAAAAAAAAAGATTTAATTTTAAAAAAGAATTTAGAGGAAAAAAAGATTTAATTTTAAAAAGAAGTTAGAGAAAAAAAGATTTAATTTTAAAAAAGTTAGAAAAAAAATTTAGTTTTTAAAAAGGTTAGAAAAAAATATTTAATTTTAAAAAAGTTAGAAAAAAAGATTTAATTTTAGAAAGTTAGAAAAAAAAGATTTAAAGTTAGAAAACAAGATTTAGCTTTAAAAATAGTTAGAAAAAAAGATTTAATTTTAAAAAAGATAGAAAAAGATTTAACTTTAAAGAGGAGTTAGAAAAAGATTTAAAAAAAAGTTAGAAAAAAGATTTAATTTTAAAAAGAAGTTAGATTTTTATTTTTTTTAAAAAAAATATTAGAATTTGATTAAAAAATGTGTTAGAAATTAATTTAAAAAAAGGTTATAAAAAATTTACTCTTGAAGAAAAGAAAAAAAAAAAAAAAAAAAGTTAAATTTTAATCTAAATCCTAAAAGTTAGTAAGAAGAGCTTTAAATAAATAAACTAAATAGAAAAAAAAAAGTTAATAAAAAATATTAGTAAAGTTATAAAAAAAATTTAATTAAATTATTATTAGTTAAAAAAACAAGATCTAAAAAAAAGGTTAATTTATTAGGTTAATAAGAATTTAAAATAAAAATAAAAAAGAAAGGGTAAAATTTGGGGTATTACATAAGGGATTGAGGCACTCTTGAGGATGATTTTGGTTCATTTTTTATTATTTCTTGATTAACTTTGCTTTGACTTTTGTTTCCCCTCGATAAACCCTCTATAAGGTGGAGCACCCTTAACAATGGAATTGGTTGGTGATGCCTTAAGATGAGTTTCACTTTTAAACTTTGGCCTCTATTTTCCATTGGTCTTAGCTACTTTGTGCATTTTATTTTAGATTTATTGAGTTACCCTTCTATTTTTGGTGAATCTTGCAAGTCAAGTCACTTTTGAAGGTGCTCATACAAGCTAGTTTGACCTAACTTCTTTAGGAAATGACTTTGATGTATCCCATATGCACCCTATGAGTCTTGGTTCTCATTCATGACATGATTAAGGTTCTGGTTTTTCTTTTTTGGTCATTCCATTTGTGTGACTTGTGTTACAAGTTACTTTGAAGTTAGGGCATTCCACTTGATTCTTAAGTTTTGATCATGGATTGAACTTTGGCTCTTTTCTCTTGACTTGACTTATTCATTGCTTGAAATTTGTTTTCCATCTTGATTTGAACCTTTTCTCTTGTGGTTTCATTTCTTCCCCATGTGGTTTGACTCTTATTCAAGAAGATTTGGTGTTCACATTCACACTTTGAGTTTGTCTTGAATGATGGTTTACTTTGAGCACTTGTTTGCTCTTTGGTCTTTCATGATCAATGTGATTTGGTTGGTTGAGATACTTTTCATGTGCTTGCTTCCCAAACCCCTTTCTCTCATCTACAATTTGGTCATGGTTTTATCTTTGGGCTTTATGTTTATCTTTTGGTGTAACTGATTGAGGTATGAATGGTTGTAGGAGTTGAAACTTTTCCCATTTCATCTCACTTTTTCTTTGACTTGTCCAAGTCATTTTTCTTTAATCTTTTGTTTGTGTTACATCATTTGAGTATTGCATATCATGTTTTCATTGCATTTGACTTGTCTAAGTCAACTTCATCTATTTCTTTCATTTCATTTGTGATTGAATTATCTTGTGCTTACTTGGTTATTTTTCCATGATCCCTTAGAATTCCTAGTATCTCTGTTTAAGACGGGAGTAGGAGAGACATTAGGTGTTCAATCCCTTGCATGCTAACATTAGGATAGCTTTTCCCTTTTCAATCCCAACTCTAGGAGCACATTTCATGAGAACATTAGGGTTGGTCAGTTCCCCTTAGAGTGTTGTGTCTTCTCTTCTCATCTCATAATTTTCATAAGACACTTAACAAAGGTTAACACTTGTTGTACGCTAAGAGCCTTAAGTACTTGAGGAATGATAGTTGAAGGGCCTCCTCTCAATCTGTCTAAAGTGTTTAGCGTATGCCCTTTGGGCGATATGTGACGCATTCGCTCTCAAGTCATAGTCTTTAGTGCAACATGAGTTTCAAATCTAAATCAATTCACTTCTCCTTATAAAAAACACAAAACAAAACATCAAACCTTTTTATCTTTCAGGATTGTTTGGAAAATCATTTTCAGAAAGAGTGTGTTAAGTCTTGGTTCCACCGCAAACAGGCATCATCCCTAACTGCTAGAGCGAAGGTTTAACCCTACTCAGTTAAAACACTTGAACCAATTTGTGGTCGTGTCAGCCCGAACTACGTTTGCTCTGATTTCTCATACCAGATGAGGATACGTAGGCACAAGACGGCGATGTCTTGGCGAGCAACCTTCCTCCCCTTCACCCGTATTTTTCTGAACTACGTTAACTCTGACTTTCCCATTGCACGAGGGAATACGTAGGCATAGAGCGGCGATGCTCTATCGATTCTCTTTTCTTTTATTTTGTCCCTGTGAGTCAGCCTTTTGATATATTAACACCCTTTTAGATAGACAAGAAGCATGGATCCCGTTGAGAACAACGGATGTGAGGGATGCTCATACCTTCCCCTTGTGTAACCGACTCCCGAACCCATGATTTGGTTGCGATGACCTGCCTTCTCCCTTTTCATAGGTTTTATCTGATCGTTTCCTTTCCCTCTCTTTGGGATAAAGAACAAATAGTGGCGACTCTTCTGGCCTTGCCAACTCCTCTCCGCAGCGATGCGACAGGATCCCTTTGAAATATCTACGCTTTTTGGTTTGAAAAGGTTTATTTGAAATGAGATTGAGGAGGTGATAAGAGAATTATTTTTTAAATATTTTTGTGTTTGGAGAGACTTATCGGCTCATTCCTACGTGCCTAAAAAGTTCAATATAGGATCAAAACCCCGTAGTTCGGGGTATAAATAACAAAAACAATTTGTTTTGATTGATTTTTAAATGTAAAGACAAGTCATCATTTTAAGGAGAAAACTATGACTAATCTCCCACAAGTATAAGACAACATTTGCATGACCTATAGATGGAGGATTCTGCTTAGATTAAAATCAACATGTCTATCACTCAACATATAAGTGGAAAATGTCAACATCTTAAGTACTATGGGGAACAGGAGAATTATATCTTAAAAGAAAAAGTGCACAAAGACAAAAAAAGTTTGAATGAGGTGAAATGTGTTTTATATCTTTTTTGAAATTACTCAAAGTAAGATTAAGATTGATTGACCTTTATTAAAGAAAACAAAGTTTGAAAATCACTTGACAAAAGTCAAGGTTTTATTATGAAAGTGGTTTTAAGTTTGAAAACAAGAAGGTTTTTTTGAAAAGGGAGAAGATTTTGAAATTTTAAAAAGGGGAGGAAATGAAGTGACTATCCTAGAAAGCAAAATAAAAGCTAGAGATAAGAAAGATCTAACAAAATTGTAGCACACTCGATATCAAGTCAAATAAGAATTCCATCCATGTTGAAGCGTAAGCAAATGAGCAAGCCAAATAAAGGTAAAGATCCACAATACTCCAAGTATAGGGAAAAAAAACCCTAATTCTAAGTCTAAGGTTCCAAGAATAGTCCAAGAGGTCCAAGGTCTAAGAATAGTCCAAGAGCATAACCACAAAGTTAAGAGCACCATGTTTTTTAGAGGTTTAATCCATTATTAGTGTTATGAGCAAAATATGATCCAAGTGCACAAAAGAAAAAGAGCGGAAGTATAAACAATAATATGATATGAGATGATAATAATGTAGCATAAAGATAAAAGAGAGATAGGAAGCAAGAAAGAAACATAAATAAAATTAGTATAATTATTCTTTTATTGAGTTAGTGATTAGTTGTTAGAATAAATGATCAACAATGGTTAACTCATGCACTTAGACCAAAGTTAATGAAGACTCATTAGATGATTGATTAAGTAAAAGCCTCATAACAACAAGTTTTATAGGTAATGGACCTAAGACAAATAATCAACCATACCTGGACATTCAAACATAAGTTTGAGCCATGAACGATCACTTTTCAATTACGGGACAATTTAGTGCTATGTTAAGCAATCGTAATCGGGTTTATGTAGAAACCACGACTATCTGAGGCCGGCCAATAACAATGTTAGTGCTAATGCATGCTAGAGAATTGATATGTAGACCACTCTCCAAAAGCAATATCGCACGAGAAGAAAAGTGGTAACGATCTCATCTTCATCAAGAACTTAAAATAAGTTCAAATGATATCGAAGATTTTCATCGATCAAAAGAAGAAGAAAAAGGGGAGAGGGAATACTAAATTGAATTAAAATTGCAAGGTCATTCCATTTTTAAGTTCATCCAATAATCTTGGTGGATTGAAGTACTAAACATATCATTAACTCAAAGTACCTAAAATGAATTGAACAATTCACTTTAAATATAGATTTGAATTAGTGAATGTTTATCCAACTTCATCTAAACCCTAAGTCCAATGAATTTAAAGAGGAGAATGACCTTTAAAAGTGTATTCCAAAGTAAAAACCAAAGGGAAATGGAAGAAGAAGAAGAAGAAGAAGAAGAAAGAACCAAAACAGTTCCAAAACAAAGCCGAAAAGCCAAAATGCTCCTTGTGTAAACGATTACCACCAGGAAGGAAATCAATTACACCTGTTAAAAAATAGAAAATTAGCTTTTAAAATATGAAAAACTTGATCAATCATTTCTTCAAACACCTCATGATCAAGGATGCAATTGAGCACGAAAATTCAAGTAAAATAATAGCAAACAACACCAGTAGAACATAATTTGTAAGATCTAAAGATCAAGCAACAAGAATCAATAATTTATCATATTGTGAAGGATGTATCAAGAGCAATAATGGTGGATTAAGAAATTACCACTTCAGATCTGAAAATTCTTCAAATCAACTCCACAAACCACACTCCAAAGCCTTGATCTACTAAAACTGATGATGAAAAAGTGAACGAATGAAGGTTTAGCTCAAAGATTAGTAAGTTCTAGTGATGAACATACTAAATTTCAAAAGAAGAAAGAGCTTTGGTGAATTTAGTAGTTGGAGAAAAAAGAGAGAGTCAAGAAAGAATTTGATAAGGTGAATTTGGCTATCAAAAGCTTGTGAAATGAGAGAAATGAGACCTCTATTTATAGGAGTTAGGTTTGGATTTTGGTGGATTGGAATTTGGTTTGGAATTAAAATTAGGCTTGGAATTTTAATTTGGAGGGAAATTAATGATCAAGTGGTGATTAGTGAAGGTGTGTGGTGGGAATTAATTATGATGAGGTAGGGGAATTAAAATGAAGTGATCTAGAATATTCTTATGATGAAACATTTGAGTTTAGTGCCAAAAATGCTGCAGAATTAAAATTTGGCCAATTTTCACAAAACGCGCACAGGGTAATCGATTACCCTAATACTAGTAATCCATTACCATGGTAAAAAATGGTGAATAATGTCCTTTTTAATGTGTTGTCTTGGCTCTGGATCGATTCTTTTTCTTGTCAAAGAAGGCATGTAAATAAACACATGAATATTGGAGTCTCTTAAATAAAAGTCAACCAAATCTTGGGAGACTCTTGATCAAATGATTTTGAATTGTTTGCAGATTAACTTCGACTTTATTCAGATGAAATTCATTCGAGCTGAGGGACTAGTGATTGGTATCCTTGATCCAAATTCTTCCTGAAAAAGTTAGTAAAGGAAAAACAAACACTTTCTTTTGGATTTTGAATAATGGTTAGTAAACATAAACATAAACAAATATCAAATAAACAAGAAAGCAAGGGTGTCCTGTGATCTCTCAAGAACAAACCTGTAGAGGAAGGCAAGAGAACCAAAGCTTGTGATCTTGTTTGTGGTATGAGATGCAAATGATATGTGGGATCTTAGGGGTAAAATTAGGATATTACACAAACTTATTTGACTCAACGACTTCGAAGACATGAGCAGTGAATGATATGGAAACATGGGAGGAAGGCGTGTGGAAGTGGATAGTAAGGACTGTACACCAAGATGTGCAAGGAGAGTCACTAACAAAATTACAGGAGCTGGATAATCTGTTATAATATGTGCAATAAAAAATTGATCTTGTTGACAAATGGTTGTGGCAACTTGAAGCAATTAAAGAATTTTTGGTTAAATCGTACTACGATTACATTATTACTACTGAAAATTATATAATGTCGGAGCCACTAATTCTTGCTGTCTTGGAGATCCTATGAAAGACTAACATTCCTCTAAAAATTAAGGTTTTTGCGTGTTGTATGTTGCTAAACAGAATGCTGGCTTGCATGAATCTAGTAGATAGAGGTATAGTAGTAAAACACCATGACAAGGTATGTGTTTTGTGTTTTAATGAGCATGAGGATATTACACATGTTTTTTTCACCTGCCCAAAAGTTCAAATGGTATAGCCGAGGGTGTTTAATTAGATTGGAATGATATGATTCACCTGTCCACTAGTTGGGAACATGCTATGGTATGGTTCCTAAGATTGGTTGGTAGATGTAAGTCTAAAGCTGTAAATTCGATTTAGTTTCGTAACATGTTGGTGTATTTGGAGGACTAGGAATAATATCATATTTAATGATGATATTTGTAATGTTGAGTCTATATACCAATCTATCATTTTATATTCTTGGAGATGTTTGCCTATTGTGTCTAACAATCAAAAGATATGTAGTCTTTACGAGTGGACAAAGTTTTTCTTGAAATTTTTGTAGGTTAGTTGGGGTGGATATTGTGAATGATTGTATTGGTATTGTTAGGTTAGATATTCCCTTAATCTCTCTATAATACAATATTTGCTTATAAAAAAAATTTAGTTTGAATGGTTTCTATTGAGATTATTTTTAACACTACTTTTTTTAATATTATTAAAATACTTTATTTAAAAAACACTAAACTTCTATATGGTATTCTATTTGGATAAGAAAAGAATTTATGTATACTAGATTATTTTGAAACGTTTAACACTGTGCTATTCAAATTTTCAGGAAAAGCATGCGAAGAAGAGAAGAGAAGCTTCCATGATGCAAATAATTATAAGTCAAAGTGAAAGGCATATACATTTCTCACGAATTTATTAAATGTAGTAAATTTAACAAAATAAAATATATAGTTAATATCAATATGTTTTAAGATTAAATAACATCTTAATTTCATTTTTTTAATATATTGGTTATGATTTTTTTTTTCTGAATATTTTTGCCAAGAACCTAAAACAAGATGTAGAAAATAAACTAATTTGTGTTAAAGAGTTGTCTTCAAAGGAGAATGTCATCAACGTACCCCATTGATTAGACTAGTAATTAATAGATACTAGAAACACAAGTTAATACCATTTATTTACTTATAATATTTACAGGTATGCTATTCCTACACCCTTTTTTTACACCAAACATTGTTCATCGTATTTATACGGCGAACAGTATTTTTATTTTTTTAATAAATAAAAAATAATATTTATAATACGTGAACAGTGCGAGAATAATGCGTGAATAGTAGATACGGTAGATAAACAGTACGTGAACAGTACACGTATAATGTCTTTAAAATAGTGAAATAAAGTTGATTAATAAAATGTAAAAAATTGGTTAATGAAGTGATGAAGTTGGTTAATAAATGTTCAGATGCAACTTACTGCATGGAGCGTTGCAGAGATGCCCCGGCTTGACCCTGACGTGGCCTGCCACTAGCTCACCATAGATCTGATGCAACTTACCAATGGATGTTGAACAAGGTCTTTTGAGGAGAAATCAGAGACATCCTCGAGGTCTATATGGATGACATGATTTTGAAATCACGAGAAGAAACCCACCACACTGCTCATCTCAGGAAAGTCTTTGACACGACGAGGAGATGCAGAATGAGATTCAACTCGTAGAAGTGCACCTTCGGTGTCTAAGAAAGCAAATTTCCTAGCTTTTATTTGAAGGAGCGAGGAATCAAGGCGGACCCCGACAAGTGCAGGGCTTTCTCCGAGTTCCCAACGCCGAATTCGAAGAAATTAATCCAATCCATAAATGGGATACTCGCCTCACTGTCCCGCTTCGTGGCCAAGTCTTCCCAACATGCGCTCCCATTTTTTCAAGCTTTTATGCAAGGAGGCCACATTCGAGTGAATTGAAGAGTGCGAGAAAGCCCTCCTCCACCTCAAACAAGTCCTCTCACAACCACGGTCCTATCGTAACCCGAAGATGGAGAGACTCTATACTTGTACCTCGCTGTCGTGACTGAGACCGTTAATGCGGCTCTCATTAGTGAAAACCCCAAGGGAAAGAACCAATCTACTTCACCAGCAAATCCCTACAGGGCCCCGAGCTCGGTACCGGCAGATTGAGAAGGTCGCTCTAGCCCTCATCAACGCGGCCATAAGGATGCGACACTACTTCCTGGCCCACACAATCATGGTCAGGACGAACCAGCCCGTCAAACAGCTACTCAATCGTCCCGACATGACGGGTAAGATGCTCAAATGGTCACTCGAGCTCTCTGAGTTTGACGTCCAGTACGAGAGCAGGAAGGCCCTCAAGGATCAAGTTCTGGCCGACTTCGTTGCAAAAATGATCGCCAAAACCTCCCCGACACGCAGAGCCCATAACTGGACCATATATGTCGATAGGGAATCCAAAACAACAGGAAGTGGAGCGGGCATCATCCTTGAGAATGAAGAAGAAATTTTGATCAAGGTCTCCCTCGCCCTAGCCTTCTCGACTTCAAACAACCAAGTCGAGTACGAGGCCTTACTCGTGTGGCTATGCCTGGCTGAGGACCTTGGCGCAAAGGAGGTGAAGATATTTACTGACTCTCAGCTCGTCGCCTCTCAGGTACAGGGAAAGTACCAAGCCAAAAACAAAAACCTTGTTGAGTACTTAGCCCTGGTAAAAGAGAGGATGAAAAAGTTCGACTCCGCGTAGCTGACATATGTTCCTCACGAGCATAGTACCTAGGCGGACATCTTGTCGAAGCTCACGAGTACGAAGAAAAAGAGAAACAACTCCATCATCCAGGAGGTACTCTATCGACCAAGCATCGAGAAACCCATCTCAACCGTTTGCGTAAATGCCATCAGCAACAACAACTCTTGGATGAACCCAGTATATACGTACCTCAGCACGGGGAAGCTGCCTAACGAATCCAAGAAAGCTAACATGGTCAGGCGCAGAGCTTGCTCTTTTGTCTTGACCAAGGGCAAATTGTACAGGCGAGGATTCTCCATCCATCTTCTTAAATGTGTCGAGGAATCCAATATCCCTCATATACTTAAGGAGAATCACAAAGGGATCAACGCCTAGCACCTCGACGGACGATCCCTCGCCCGTAAGGCTCTGCGAGGAGGGTGCTATTGGCCTACCATGCAGCAGGACACGAAGAAGCACGTCAAGAAGTGAAAAAGTTCCAACACCACAGGGACATGCATCTGGCTCCTTTGAACGAGCTCAAAACGCTCTCGTCCCATGGCTTTTTGTGTCGTGGGGGATGGATATCCACGAGCCCTTCACCATAGGGTCATACAAGAGCAAGTACTTAATAATTGGCGTCGACTACTTCACAAAGTGGATAGAGGCTGAGGCCATCGCCATGATCACGACACATAACATACTCCGCTTCTACAAAAGGAATATACTTTCTTGGTTCGGCGTATCTTAAGAAATCATCACCAACAACAGGACGCATTTCATCGACAAAAATTCCAGGACTTCGTCACCAAGCTCGGCACGAGGTAACATTTCACATCTATCAAACACCCCCAGACAAACAGGCAAGCTGAAGCCATGAATAGAGTTATCTTACAAGGCCTAAAATGAAGGCTAGGCAAAGCCAAAAAAGGTGGGTCGAGGAGCAACACAACGTGCTCTGGGCCTACAGGACGACCCCACACTCGACCACCGGGGAGACCCCATTCTGACTAACATACAGAACCGAGGCAGTAATTCTGGAAGAGATAAGAAAGCCCTCTAGGCGAACCGAATAACCCCTCGACAAGGACGTGAACGACGAGACACTGAGGGAGGAGCTCGACCTGGTCGAAGAAATTCAGATGGGGGAAGCCCTCCGCAAAGCCTCGCTCAAACAAAAGATAACTTTGCGACATGACAACAAATTCATTAAGCGTGAATTCAAAATAGGCAGCCTAGTCCTGTGAAGAAAGAAAAAAGACTCGCGCGAGGGAAATCTTACTGTGAATTGGCAAGGCCCTTATTGTGTCCGCACAGAGACGAACAATGGGATCTACAACCTTGAAAACCTACATGAGGAAGAATTTTCTCGACCATGGAATGCTAAAAAGCTCAAACAATATTACAGTTAAACACTACCGTTGGTGCACTTAGTCTGACCACGACAAAGTACACCCCGACCACAGGAGCGTGCTAGGGTACAAGCGTGAATCCTAAACTTGAAACCAAAATACAAGAGTCTGCTCTTATGTGTGCGATTAGACTTTTGATTCGGAGGGGACACCTGAACCAAGCTCCATCGTTGTCGCACCAATTAGGCAAAACGCCCAGCTCGCGATGGGAATTTCATGCCATGGAGTTAAGACCTCGACCAAGCTCTTGGCTTCGTCAACAGTCGAAAACCAACTCCGACCACTCGACCAGTTCTCTGCACATTAGAGGATCAATTATGTCGAGCAAAGGCCCCAATTCACAAACAAGAAAATACAATATTGCATACGCACCAACGAGGAAAATAAATACCCAACAAATTACACCACAAAATGAAAAAAAGGCCAAGATGGAAAGAAGCATTATATTACAAATGGCGAGCAAAGCTCATTGTTCAAGCATTTAACGCTGCGACGCATTGGCCAAGAAAATCAGATTACATAAAATGGCACGCAGGCCGGGCAAAGTCAAAAATCAAAATGTGGCGCGCAGGCCTGTTGAAACAGTATTAGTATGGGTTTTTATTATAGTATCCGTAGGGATTGGTTGATATTACTGTCATTCTACAACTGGAATTGTTTTAAACATAGAGTATAAAAGATGTTTGTTTTGGTTTTGTAACGTAACGATTCTAAAAAAAGTTATAATCAACGGTAAAAGAGTTTTGGTTTTGAAACGATTGTTAAAAGCATGTCAAGATTATAGCTCAATTATCCATTTCATACGTATCTTTTCAATAAAGCATGTGAACTTATTAACAATAAATATAATCACATATCCTCTCAAGATGTTTCATCTCTAAAATGAATTGTGAGTTTAATCATATTGATCCTTAGATGATCTTTCAACCTAACTATCAATATAATAACATTAAACGATTGATATTAGTGAATATCAACTCACAAGACTATCTCTAGACTTTGTTTGTTGAAACATGGAAAAGCTAGTTCAATAGTTGAAACATATCTCTCAATAATGATCGAACATAAATGTAAACCATAAAAACAAGGATTTTCACCATATATTCATCATAAACTTATTCACATACAAACTATCAAGAAAAGTACATACAAAAGTGAGGATTATCTACCACTAATCTTGACACAAAAGTGATTAGCTGCCCGTAACCATGGTAGCTTGACTTACAAGTTTCGGGAGGAGATGAATGAGCATCCACGTTGAAGATTCAAACTTGTAAAATATTAAGATTTGGTGAATAAATCTTAGAAAATCAGTTCTTGGGTGTAAAAGTGGGTTATGATCCCCAAAAATGATGAAAAGTACTTATATAGTACATTAAGTATTTGTCATGTTCGCACTGCGAACTGATTCTTCGCCTAGCGAACCCTAATTTAGGCACCTGAAGTGCCTCTGAACTTCACCGTATGAACGATTCTTTGCACTGCGAACTACCTCGCCTCCAAGTTCGCACAACAAACTTATGATCCTTTGGCTACTGCCCCAAGTCTAGAATGGTTCTCTAGCTCTTCGCTGACGCATTTCCACATACATTCACTGGCTTGTTCGCCTAACGAACTTACAACCCTTTTGCTACTGCCTCAAGTCTGGGAGCATTCGCTGGGACTTCGCCAGATGTTAGCAAAGTGAACCTTCACTGATAAGTTCGCCCAGCAAACTTACTAATATTCTTCTCTTCCTTTGGCCTCCTTGTCCATTTTCTTGTGTATCACACTTTGAGATTTCATGCCTAATTCTGAACAATAACACACAAATCAAAGGGACCAAAGGAATCTTCATACAATTGAAGAATAACATGCTTTCATGTAGTAAATCCAATAAAACAACATAAAAGAGTTGAAAAATGCCAATAATAAATGATCAATTTAAAGCAAAATTGGCATCTAACAAGGACAAATAACTAAGAAGAAAAACTACACATCTGACTCCTCCTCCGGCTAGGTCTCCCCTTGGCTTGATCATCACATTCACCTTCCATAACCAGAGTAACCACCCGACTTTCGACCACTTGATTGAAAGGGCCAATCCTTTCGGTGACGAGTTAAACCTCAAGATTCACAATTTGAAGCTGATCCAAAGCATTGTTGAACCCTACCTCGATAGCCCCTAGGAAATCTTGCTCGAGCTCTTGAATATGGGAGACCAAATTAGCCCGAGTCGTCAAAGTTTTCTCCTCGGAAATTTCATCCTCGACGGGCCTAGCAATGGCCTTAAACTCAACAACCCTTGTCTTGAGCCGGTTCTTCTCTCCCTCGACCTCCTTCATCGTTTCTCGTATTGCTGTCATGTCTTGAAGGAGACGCACCTGGTCCTCGTACTTCAATTGGTAGTCGAGAAGGTCGTTCTCCGCTTTGTTCTTCTTCGTCCAAAGGAGCGCATTCTCATCTCGCTACGTCTTCAGCTCGGAGGTGTGGCTGGTCTCATCATTGAGGACCAGCATCATCTAAACGATCCTCATCATGGCGGCTATATCATTGGACAAAGCTTTCCTCCAGGTCATCTTGTCGACGCCCATGATCGCCTTAGACTCTGCCACTGACACGATCAGGGAGTTGTCCCTGCCAAAAAGCCCCCGATGAAGGTGGCAAGGAGAAACATAAACTGCTCCCCAATGAAACCCTCCAAGAGGTCCACGGGCTTAGGCTCATATGTGCGCTGCTTCTTCGACAAATGTTCTTGGGAGGGCGGGGACTGGCTGCACTAGGGTGAGGAAGAAGAACTCTTGATCTATTGGTCGGCCCTAGCCATCTTCTAGACCTAGGAAACTCAGCCTTTGGTAGCCTTCTTCGCGCCTTTGATCACTACGAGCTTCGTTGCACATTCCTAAAGGCTCGACATCTAGTCTGCAGTAAAGAAAAGAACACGTTAGCACGATAAGAGAAAATAAGCTGACACACAAATAAACTAGAAACACCCACTACATAAGAGCCTTAATGCTTTCCTGTTGGACCCGTACTCGAGGAGGCCCTTGGTATTAATCAACCGGGACTTGAGGCGAACCTCCCCGTGCTCATCACGAATAAAACTCTTGTCCTTGTTGACACACTCAACATGAGCAAAACTGTCGACGAATGCGATTTTCTTATCATAAGCGAGTTGATCCTCAGTGTCTAGCTTGTCGAGCTTGGTGATGTAGTGGTTCGTCCCCTTGCTGAAGTGGCCCCTCTGCCACTCGAGGGGGAAATTTGCTTCCAAAGCCTCCACTTGTTCCCCTTTCTCGTGCTTGATTACACAGTCGAATAGGGAATCGACGGTCAAATGCGATACGGGCTTTACGACGAAGTATCTATCCTTAAAAGCATGAATAGAATCCAGGTATGCCCTGAACAACTTCCTCAACCAATTCAGAGATATCCAACTGTGTCAGCCATGTAAGGATTGACATTGAAGGTGAAATAGATGGAAGAACAAGGGGAGCATGGAACCGATGCAAAGATGTTGGCACATGGGCTCGAACGCCCGCATGAACGTGATCGTGTTTAGGCGAAGCTGCTAGGGCGCTAAAACCAGCCACTGGAACACCCCCTCTTTTGGAAGTTGCTAAAGGGTAAACGAAGCCCCGCTTCCTAGAACACGAACTCGTACATAGAAAACCACATCTTTGTGAACGAAGAGCATATCCAATGTATCTCTTTAGGTTTGTAGATCATCCCGTTCGTGGAGGCCCCTTCAGTGAGATCCTCGATGGTCATAGAGGCATCCAGGTCGTCGAAGGCGAAGTGTGTAACAACCCGATTTTTCATTAATTAATTATTTGCATTAATTAAGTGGATTAATGAGAATTATTTAATTGATGGGTAATTAATTAAATGAATTATTAGATGTTGGAGAGAGTTAGAAGAGAAAGACATATTAAAGAGGAGAGTGGAAAGAAAAGGAAAAGATAGAAACAAAAAGGAAAGAATAGAGAAAGAAGGAGAAAGAGGAGAAAAGAGAAGAAGAAGAGGGAAGAACTTGGAATCATCAAGAACAACTCTCAAGCTTTGGATTAATCAAGGTAAGGGTGTGAAATATCATTATCTTAACGATGTATATGAATATGTATGCTTGGGTTAGAGTATTGGATGTTTTTCTAGAACTTCCATTTTAGGGCATAAATGGATTAATCGGTAGAATCTGAGTTTTTACGGTGGAAAATGAGAATAAGTGTTAGTATTTAGTCAGGAAGGTGTTAGACTAAGGTTACGGAACTTGTTCGGTAAGAATCGGTTGGTTTTGGAGAGTCTAGTGGGAGTTGGACAGTAAGAAATTTGGAGTTCGCAGACATTCGCTAGCGTGTTCGTTGAGCGAGCTGGTAGCGAACGTTCGCTAAGCGAGCTAGTAGCGAGCCAGTAGTGAACGTCCCAGACTTGGACAGAATGCATTTTGTGGTGTTCGCTGGTAGAGAAGGGGGTAGCGAAGGTTCGCTAGACCTTTGCTGAGCGAGCGAGGTAGCGAACAAAGTCAGAAGCTTCTGTTTGCCTTCGCGAGCTTGTTTGCTGAGCGAACAAGTAGCGAATACTCGCTAAGCGAGCAGAGTAACGAACGTGACAGGATGTGTTTTTCTTTAATGTTTCCATCCGAGGTCGGATTTCCGACTTAACTTTGATTATTTCCATGCTCGAGGCGTCGATTACGCCGGGATATATTATACTATGGGTAGCCTTACGGCATGAATCCTAGATTGTGAATTGATCGGAATTGTGATTCGTGGAGAAATGTAATACATTGTTATAATTAATTTAAAAATGTATGAAGAATGCATGAGAACATATTGTGTATATGTGCGCATTGTTTGTTAATATATTGATGATATGTATGAATATGTTGTGTGTGCAATCATTGTGATAATTCTTGAAGAGATGAATTATTTGAATGCATGAGATTAAGATGTCGGTCTTAAGTGCATTGAAGTGTTGATTGCATATGCATCATTTAGTCAAGAGGCAATGCTTGCTAGTTTCATGGAGACTAGTGACTTGTCCCAAGCCTAGAAGAGTGGGTTTGAAAGCTTAGAGGACGGGCTTTTGGTGGTTATCGGTCTAGAAGAGTGGACCCAGTTTAATGTAAACCGAAAAAAGATAATAAGTGTTGGTACCACATGGCATAAGTTTGCATTTAGTCGTATTGAGTCACATAGCATGAATGTCAACATTATATGAAATATGATTGCGTATGGACTATGTATATGAGTTAAAATGGATTGTGGAGAGAAATGTAATGTATGTATGTTTTATGTTATGTATGTATATATAATTATATGCATTGATTATTATGATAATATTTCTCACCCTTCTGCTGTTTTATAATGCTCTATGAGGCATTGCAGATTAGGATTGCTGGAGGTTTTCTTTTGGTGAAGTATAACTTCATTCTTTTGAGTTGGTTGCTCTGATATGTAACATCGGGTAGCTAGGCTTGTAGAGTATTCTTTTGTGATGCATTGTATATGTATCAGCTGATGATGTTTGTAAAATATGAATGATACTATGAACAACTTGATGATGCGTACTTCTATTATATCATGTCTTAAGTAATTCAATATTCTAGTCTTCCGCTTTAATCAAAACATTGATATGTGGACTCTAAGAGTTATGCTTTACTTTTAGTTGAGATTTACCCCTTTTGTTTTATCTCTTTATGAAACATTATTATTTATGTTGTCGTTTCGTGAATAATGTGATGCGCCTCTTTTATACCATGTTATAAACATACTCTGATGAATTTTGTGTAAGTGATTAAGTGTTTAATTGCATTATTTTGGGGGTATAGAAGGGGGTGTTACATTAAGTGGTATCAGAGCAGGTCGGCCAGTTGGCCAAGTTGTTAACTTGTTTATTCCCTTGTATATCTGATTGTGTGTGACACTATCAATATTGTTTGACCTTGTGAGTTCTGTTTTGAGATGCAGAATGATGGTGGCTGGTAGGAACGACGAGGCAATTGCGGAGGCTTTGACTAGATTGGCTGGAGCGATCGAGCAAAACCCTCAAGCCAATTTGAATGTTAAGAATCAAGCAGATGATGAATTCCGTGCTTTAGGAAGGTTCCAAAGGAATAATCCGCCAGTGTTCAAAGGAACCCATGAGCCTGACAAAGCACAGGTTTGGTTGAAGGCTATAGAAAAGATCTTCCGAGTTATGAATTGTTCGGATGCTCAGAAGGTGCAGTTTGGCACCCATATGCTGGAGGAGGAAGTGGAGGATTGGTGGGGTAATACTCGCCAAAGGTTCGAGGAGAATGAGATGGTGATTACTTGGGATCTTTTTAAGGAGACATTTATGGAGAAGTATTTTCCAAAAGATGTGCGTGGGAAGAAAGAAATCGAGTTCCTTGAGTTGAAGCAGGGTAACTCTACTGTGGCCGAGTATACGACAAGATTTGAAGAGTTGATTAAGTTCTGTCCCCACTATAACACCGTTAATGCTGAGAGATCTAATTGTCTCAAATTTGTAAATGGTTTGAGGCCGGAGATCAAACAAGCTGTCGGATATCAGGAGATCAGGCGATTTTCTGAGTTGGTAAACAAGAGTAGGATTTATGACGAGGATAGTAGGGCTCGGTCTAGCCACTACAAGAATTTGGGTGATAAGAAGGGAAAGGGTCAATTTCGAGGGAAACCTTATGTGACTCCTACGGATAAAGGGAAACAAAGAGTTGATTATGGTAAGAAGCCAAGTGCGGGAAGAGCCTCTACTCCGGTAAGATGTTATAATTGTGGTGAAGCGGGACATCGTGCTCCTGAATGCAAAGGTGTTGAGTTGAAGTGTGGCAAGCCAGGCCACAAAGCTATAGAGTGCAGAAGCAGTGCAAATGTGACTTTCTACAATTATGGTGAGCAAGGGCACATTAGTACCAAATGTGATAAGCCGAAGAAGACGCAAGGGAGCGGAAAAGTGTTTGCTCTATCTGGATCAGAAACTACTAATGATGATCGATTGATATGAGGTACGTGTTTCATTAATGGTATACCTTTGATCGCTATAATTGATACCGGAGCTACGTGTTCTTTTATTTATTTGGATTGTGTTAAGAGATTAAGTCTTAAGTTGTCTGTTATGGGTGGCGGTATGTGTTGCACCCCAAAATTTGCCCAACTTTTCTTTACCTAGCTTATGTTTCATTTCATTCACATTATCATTATCATTTGCATTTCATTGACATGTATGAAGGAAATCAAGAGGTATGATTACCAATCAAGGGTTGTACAAGACTTTGAAGCTAGTTAAGAAGGTTATTCAGATGTTCAAGGGTTGATATCCTTGTCAGAGAAGTTAAAAGAGCCTCAGAGAGAGTGGTTGAAACCAAGGGTGTGTGTCTCCTAACTTGAGAGTTGTGGGAAGATCATCAGATGATTTTGAGGCCATAGAGTTGGACATGAGGTCTTGAGAGAGCTCATGAGAAGTATTGAAGTTCATTTTGAAGCCTAGACAGGTCATTGTGCAAGATTAAGAAGACTCAGCCATGATTGGTACAGCTAGGGTTTGACTGGGTCAACCATAAGTCAACTGAGGATTTGAAGAAGGTTCAGACCTAATCCAAGAGACATGTGATCATGGATTGATACATTGAGATGTTCTAAGGATGATTCCAAGTTTAACTCATCATGATCGAAGAGTTTGAGAAATTTCAGGCTAGGGTTTCTAAGACTTGACAGTGTAAAATCCCCTGGCTGGACCCCTGACTTCCAGGCTATTTAACTCCAGATGTGATCTTCATCTCATCTTGACCCCAACATGATTGTTGTATGGTGTAACACCCATTTTAAATATTTAGTCATTTTATTATAATTTTAATTATTATGTGTTGGTGTGCCTTTTGGTGGGGGTGTGTTGGATGATGATTGGTGGGTGTCCCTGATATGGGAGGATTATTGGTGGTGTTTTGGTGTGGATATAATAATATAATAAATAATAGTAATATTGGTGGTGATATTATTATTATTATTATTATTATTATTATTATTATTATATTTGTTATTATTATTAATATTATTATGACTTTTGGTGAGTTAATAATAATAATAATATTATTATTAGTATTATTATGATTAGTATTATTAATATTTAGTAATATTATATTATTATTATTACTTGAGATTAGAATATATAAAATAAAATAGAGGAATAAGAGGGGGAGTTAGAACGTGAAAAGAGAAAAGAACGATAGAAGTTAGAAGAACGGGAAAGAGAGCGAAGAACGAAAGAGAAGAGGGAAAGTCAGAATTGGCCAACCTTGGAGGATTTCTTTACCGATCAGATCGATTAACAAGGTAAGGGGGAGAAACTTGATTGGGATGGTATTTACATGTATAGGGTAGTGGGGATTCCTTAACCCCGTAGGAATGTATCGGTGTATGAAGTTTTATGTTGTTATGCCTATAATTGTTGATTGATGTTGAGAATTGGTATTTGATAAACCAATGAGGAATTGATATATGTCGATGTTGATGAATTGTTGTTTTTGGTGAGTTTGGGGTATTGGTTGGGTTTACGGTTTTAGGGAAGTTCTGTGTAATCTTTTGATGTACCGATAGAATGTTTAAGTGTTGATTATGGAATATGGATTAGGGAGTGATTGGTTGGAATTACGTGCACTATTGATACTGAGAATGAGATGAGGATTAAAGTTGGAATGTTAGGCTTGAATTTGGCTCTGGTAGCACTTCAGAGCAGTAGAAAATTTGGTGGATCGCAGCATTCGCTGGGCTTCGCCTGGCGAGTGTTGGCGAATGAAGGCGAGTATTCGCCTGGCAAACTGTGGCGAGTGATAGCGAATAATTCTGAATTAGATCCCAGACCAAAAGAGTAGGAACTTCGCCTGGCGAATGCCAGCGAAGGTTCGCTACGGGGATTCGCCTGGCGAATGTCCCAGCGAACGTAGCAGAAAAATGTGACTTTTTGTGACGTTTGGCCTTGAGCTTTGATCTTGTGTGATCCCTTTGGCCATGATGAAGTGATAGAGTGGTGATTGTAGGATTTAATTGGAGTACTTGGTGATAGTAAGTGATCCCTTAATATTTTATTTTAAGTGGATGATTAGTTGGTGTATGCCCGAGTGGTGGGACGTGTTTATACTGGGCGTTAGAATGTGAGATTGCTCACTGTGTGATTTGAATTATATGATGTTGGTATGTAATATATCTATACCTATATGCATTGACGTATGATGATATGATCAGGAGGATCGTGTGCACTTAGTGTGCTTGAATATAATAGTTATGCATTGGAGTCGTGCATATCATGGTGTTTGGTAGGATGAATCATATCTCAGGAGGAACGTAAGTGATTCATCCGTACTCCTTTGTGGATAATGGTGGGAGATAGATCATATCTTAGTAGGAGCGTAAGTGATCTGTCGGGGATAGATCATATCTCAGTAGAAGCGTAAGTGATATGTCCAAGGTTCGATTGAATGAACCAATGAGTCGGTACCGCATGCATGGTGTTGAGTTGCATATTTGCATTATAATATGTTATATTGTAATTTGAACAGTAGGTTCGTGATTGGTGTTGTGGGGTGAATATTGGGGTGTTGGTGTGTTTTACTACCTTGTTTACATGTATTACATTACCAATATATTTCTGATCATGTTTTCTCACCCCTTTGTTGTTGTTGTGGTCTGTGCTTCTTCGGAAGTACAGATAATCCAGGTACTTAGCTAGCTTGGATTATGGTGTGCCAGTCGAGTCTAGGATGCTCTGATACGTAGCACGGGACTTGGGTGTTTTTATTTGTTTTATGCTGAACTTGTATTTTGTTTCCTGTGAACGTATCAAAAACCTTTGTTGGATTTTACTATTTAACATTCCGCTGTATTTGGAGACAAACCTTTTTATAAGGAAATGTTGGTTTTGTTATGTGATATCCCACTTGGGAAGGAAAAACTCTGATGTTTATTTATAATGTTTATTATTTTAATCATTTTTGGGAAGTGGGGTGTTACAATTGGTATCAGAGCAGGTTGGTCCGTCCGGCCAGTGTTGTTGAGTCGAGTTGAGTCTGTCCTTTAGGATAGAGTTGAGTATCTTTTAACCTGGTGTTGTTATTTTTGAGCAGTATGGAAGGAAGGAACGATGTTGCGTTGGCTGCTGCTATGCAAGCAATGGCGCAGGCGGTTGCTAATCAGAACCAAACTGCAGATGCCCAATTCAGGGGTTTGGCGCAGTTTTGGAGCAACAAGCTGCCGACATTTGAAGGAGGAATTTTGGATCCTGAAGCTGCACAGAAGTGGCTGAAGGTAATCGAGAAAATCTTCAGGACTATGGATTGTAGTGATGAGCAAAAGGTGAGGTTTGGCACTCACATGCTGGAGGGCGAAGCTGAATCTTGGTTGGATAACATTCGCCAAAGATTGGAAGCTGCTGGAACTGCCATTACTTGGGAGGTGGTTCGGAAAGGTTTTCTGGAAAAGTATTTTCCGGAAGATATTCGAAGTGCTAAGGAGATTGAATTCTTAGAGATGAAGCAGGGTAGTATGACGGTAGCAGAGTATGCTGCTAAGTTTGAAGAGCTGGTGCAGTATTGTCCTTATTATAATATTGATGGGGCAATGAATTCTAAATGTTTAAAATTTGAGAATGGACTGCGTCCAGAGATTAAGTTGGGGATTGCTTGTCAGAAGATCAGGAGTTATCCCGAGCTGGTAAGCAGGAGCAGAATTTATGATAATGACAACCGGGCAAGGATTGCACACTACAAAGCTGTTAATGACCGTAAGAGTAAGCAGAGGTTCAGTGGTACTCTTTATAGTGTTGTTGCTGATAAGGGAAAGCGTAAAGCTGTTGTTGATAAGAAGCCCAGAGAGGGAAAGACATCTGCTGATGGGAAATGTTTCCGATGCGGTGGCATGGGACACCGTGCTAATGATTGTCCTAATGAAGTAAAGAAGTGTTTTAAGTGTGGGAAGCCAGGTCATGTGATAGCTGATTGCTGAGCTACTATGCCGACCTGTTATAACTGTGGTGAAAAGGGTCACATCAGTACCCATTGTGAGAAGCCAAAGAAGCCTCATACATCTTCGGTTGGTGGGAAAGTGTTTGCTTTGGCAGGAACTCAAGCTGTCAGTGATGAGCGAGTTATTAAAGGTATTTGTATTATCAATAATATTCCTTTGACTGCTATTATTGATACGGGTGCAGCCCACTCGTTTATTTCTATTGACTGTGTGAAGAGGATAGGATTGGTGTCGTCTACTCTTGAGAGATGAATGACTATTGAGACACCCTCTATTGGCTCAGTGACTACTTCTTTGGTATGCCTGGAGTGTCCGCTGACTATTTTCGGTAGAGAATTTGGAGTGGATCTGATTTGTCTACCACTTGGTAATTTGGATGTTATACTGGGTATGAACTGGTTAAAGTTCAACCGAGTCTACATCGATTGTTTTCGGAAGGAATTGTTGTTCCTGACTCTAGAAGGGGAAGCTTTAGCAGATTCTTTGTCTAGTAAAGAATTGAGGACCTTGTTGGAAGATGAAGCTAAAGTGTTTGCTTTATTTGCATCATTATCGGTGGATAGCAGAGCGTCAATGGAGGAATTGGCAGTGGTGAATGAATTTCCGGAAGTGTTTCCTGATGACATTACGGAATTGCATCCGACAAGGGAAGTTGAATTTAGTATTGATCTTGTTCCTGGTACGAGGCCTATTTCTATGGCGTCGTACCGAATGTCTGCAGTGGAATTGGCTGAGTTGAAGTCTCAGATTGGAGAATTGTTGGATAGAAAGTTTATTAGACCGAGTGTGTCGCCGTGGGGAGCTCCAGTGTTATTGGTGAAGAAGAAGGATGGTAGTATGCGTTTGTGCATCGACTACCGTCAGTTGAATAAAGTGACTATTAAGAATAAGTATCCTCTACCAAGGATTGATGACTTGATGGATCAGCTGGTGGGAGCTCGTATGTTCAATAAGATCGATTTGAGATCGGGTTACCATCAGATAAGGGTAAAAGAAGGTGATATTCAGAAGACTACTTTTAGGACTCGATATGGACATTACGAATATGCTGTAATGCCGTTTGGAGTGACTAATGCGCCGGGAGTATTTATGGAGTATATGAACAGATTCCATTCTTATTTGGATCAGTTCATTGTGGTATTTATTGACGATATATTAATTTGTTCTAAATCTGATGAAGAACATGCAGGACATCTGAGGATTGCCTTGCAAGTACTGAAGGAAAATAAATTGTTTGCTAAATTGTCGAAGTGTGACTTCTGGTTGAAGAAAGTGAGTTTCTTGGGGCATGTAATATCTGGTGATGGCATAGCGGTGGATCCGTCAAAAGTAAGTGCAGTGTTGCAGTGGGAACCACCAAAGACAGCAACGGAGATTAGAAGCTTTTTGGGTTTGGCAGGTTATTACCGCAGATTTATTGAAGGGTTCTTTAATTTGGCGTTGCCATTGACTCAGTTAACGAGGAAGAACCAAGTTTTTGTATGGGATGCTGCTTGTGAAGAAAGCTTTGAAGAGCTGAAGAAGAAATTGACTACGCCACCGGTGTTAGTGTTGCCGACTCCGAGTGAACCGTTTGTGGTATACTGTGATGCGTCTAAGATGGGATTAGGCGGAGTTCTTATGCAAAATGGTAAGGTAGTAGCATATGCTTCGCGGCAACTGAGAGTGCATGAGCGAAATTATCCTACTCATGATCTCGAATTGGCTGCAGTTGTTTTTGTGTTGAAAATTTGGAGGCATTATTTATATGGTTCGAGATTTGAAGTGTTTAGTGATTATAAGAGTCTGAGATATCTGTTTGATCAGAAAGAGCTGAATATGAGGCAGAGAAGATGGTTAGAATTTTTGAAGGATTATGACTTCAGTTTGAGTTATCATCCAGGAAAGGCCAATGTAGTGGCGGATGCTTTGAGCAGGAAAACGATTCATATGGCAGCTCTAATGGTGAAAGAAATTGAGTTAATTGAACAGTTCAGAGATTTGAGCATGGTTTGTGAGACTACTACAGATAGTGTGATGTTGGGTATGTTGCAGGTAAATAATGACTTCTTGGATATGATTAGAGAGAATTAGAAGTTGGATGTGAAATTAGTAGATTTGATGCCTGGAGTAGGAAATGACTCCGATAGTGACTTTAAATTGGATAATACAGGTGTATTGAGATTTAGAGGCAGGATTTGTGTACCAGATGATGAGGGATTGAAAAAGCTGATTTTGAGTGAAGGACATCGTAGTAATGTGAGTATCCATCCGGGAGCTACGAAAATGTACCATGATTTGAAGAAATTATTTTGGTGGTCTGGTATGAAAAAAGACATTGCTCAATTTGTTTATGCCTGTTTGACGTGTCAAAAGTCGAAGGTGGAACACCAAAGACCTTCGGGATTTATGCAACCATTAGAGATTCCGGTTTGGAAATGGGATTGTATTACTATGGACTTTGTTACAGGTTTGCCGAATACGGCGAGAGGATTTGATGCTATATGGGTGATTGTGGATCGATTGACGAAGTCTGCACACTTTGTGCCGATTAATATTAGTTTCCCGTTGACGAAGCTGGCGGAGATTTATATTCGAGTAATTGTAAAGTTACATGGTGTTCCGTCCAGTATTGTGTCGGATAGAGACCCGAGGTTTACTTCGGAATTTTGGAAAAGCTTGCAGGAAGCTTTGGGAACTAAGTTGAAGTTGAGTTCAGCTTATCATCCGCAAATTGATGGTCAGTCAGAGAGGACTATTCAGTCGCTTGAGGATTCGCTGAGAGCTTGTGTGTTGGAAAAGGGTGGTGCGTGGGATACTCATTTACCATTGATTGAGTTCATGTACAATAACAGTTACCATTCGAGTATTGGAATGGCACTGTTTGAAGCTTTGTATGGGAGGAGGTGTAGGACTCCTCTGTGTTGGTATGAGACTGGTGAGAATGTGGTGCTTGGACCAGAAATTGTACAGCAGACTACTGAGACAATTCAGATGATTCGTGAGAAAATGAAAGTGTCTCAGAGTAGGTAGAAGAGTTATCATGATAATCGGAGGAAAGAGTTGGAATTCTGTGTGGGTGATCATGTATTCCTAAGAGTTAATCTGATGACTGGTGTGGGTCGTGCGTTGAAGTCCAAGAAGCTGGATTCTAAGTTTATTGGACCTTATGAGATTTTGTAGAGAATTGGCGATGTGGCTTATAGGGTGGTGTTGCCGCCTGAGTTGTCGAACTTACATGATGTGGTTCATATGTCGCAATTGTGAAAGTATGTTTCTGATCCATCTCATGTGATTCAAAGAGATGATGTTCAGGTTCGGGAGAATCTTACTTTTGAAATCATGCCGTTGAGGATCGAGGACCGTAAGATGAAACAGCTCTGAGGGAAGGAGATACCTTTGGTGAAGGTAGCTTGGGGAGGTGCTGCAGGAGGCAGTGTGACCTGGGAGTTGGAAAGTAGGATGCAAGAAGCGTATCCGGAACTATTTCCATCAGGTAATTTTCGAGGACGAAAATAATTAAACTGGGGGAGAGTTGTAACACCCATTTTAATTATTTAGTCATTTTATTATAATTTTAATTATTATGTGTTGGTGTGCCCTTTGGTGGGGGTGTGTTGGATGATGAATGGTGGGTGTCCCTGATATGGGAGGATTATTGGTGGTGTTTTGGTGTGGATATAATAATATAATAAATAATAGTAATATTGGTGGTGATATTATTATTATTATTATTATATTTGTTATTATTATTAATATTATTATGACTTTTGGTGAGTTAATAATAATATTATTATTATTATTAGTAGTAGTATTATTATGATTAGTATTATTAATATTTAGTAATATTATATTATTATTATTACTTGGGATTAGAATATGTAAAATAAAATAGAGGAATAAGAGGGGGAGTTAGAACGTGAGAAGAGAAAAGAACGATAGAAGTTAGAAGAACGGGAAAGAGAGCGAAGAACGAAGGAGAAGAGGGAAAGTCAGAATTGGCCAACCTTGGAGGATTTCTTCACCGATCAGATCGATTAACAAGATAAGGGGGAGAAACTTGATTGGGATGGTATTTACATGTATAGGGTAGTGGGGATTCCTTAACCCCGTAGGAATGTATTGGTGTATGAAGTTTTATGTTGTTATGCCTATAATTGTTGATTGATGTTGAGAATTGGTATTTGATAAACCAATGAGGAATTGATATATGTCGATGTTGATGAATTGTTGTTTTTGGTGAGTTTGGGGTATTGGTTGGGTTTACGGTTTTAGGGAAGTTCTGTGTAATCTTTTGATGTACCGATAGAATGTTTAAGTGTTGATTATGGAATATGGATTAGGGAGTGATTGGTTTGAATTACGTGCACTATTGATACTGAGAATGAGATGAGGATTAAAGTTGGAATGTTAGGCTTGAATTTGGCTCTGGTAGCACTTCAGAGCAGTAGAAAATTTGGTGGATCGCAGCATTCGCTGGGCTTCGCCTGGCGAGTGTTGGCGAATGAAGGCGAGTATTCGCCTGGCAAACTGTGGCGAGTGATAGCGAATAATTCTGAATTAGATCCCAGACCAAAAGAGTAGGAACTTCGCCTGGCGAATGCCAGCGAAGGTTCGCTACGGGGATTCGCCTGGCGAATGTCCCAACGAACATAGTGGAAAAATGTGACTTTTTGTGACGTTTGGCCTTGAGCTTTGATCTTTTGTGATCCCTTTGGCAATGATGAAGTGATAGAGTGGTGATTGTAGGATTTAATTGGAGTACTTGGTGATAGTAAGTGATCCCTTAATAATTTATTTTAAGTGGATGACTAGTTGGTGTATGCCCGAGTGGTGGGACGTGTTTATACTGGGCGTTAGAATGTGAGATTGCTCACTGTGTGATTTGAATTATATGATGTTGGTGTATAATATATCTATACCTATATGCATTGACGTATGATGATATGATCAGGAGGATCGTGTGCACTTAGTGTGCCTGAATATAATAGTTATGCATTGGTGTAATGCATATCATGGTGTTTGGTAGGATGAATCATATCTCAGGAGGAGCGTAAGTGATTCATCCGTACTCCTTTGTGGAGAATGGTGGGAGATAGATCATATCTCAGTAGGAGCGTAAGTGATCTGTCGGGGATATATCATATCTCAGTAGGAGCGTAAGTGATCTGTCCAAGGTTCGATTGAATGAACCAATGAGTCGGTACCGCATGCATGGTGTTGAGTTGCATATTTGCATTATAATATGTTATATTGTAATTTGAATAGTAGGTTCATGATTGGTGTTGTGGGGTGAATATTGGGGTGTTAGTGTGTTTTACTACCTTGTTTACATGTATTACATTTCCAATATGTTTTTGATCATGTTTTCTCACCCCTTTGTTGTTGTTGTGGTCTGTGCTTCTTCGGAAGTACAGATAATCCAGGTACTTAGCTAGCTTGGATTATGGTGTGCCAGTCGAGTCTAGGATGCTCTGATACGTAGCACGGGACTTGGGTGTTTTTATTTGTTTTATGCTGAACTTGTATTTTGTTTCCTGTGAACGTATCAAAAACCTTTGTTGGATTTTACTATTTAACATTCCGCTGTATTTGGAAACAAACCTTTTTATAAGGAAATGTTGGTTTTGCTATGTGATATCCCACTTGGGAAGGAAAAGCTCTGATGTTTATTTATAATGTTTATTATTTTAATCGTTTTTGGGAAGTGGGGTGTTACATAGGGCATGATCTTAGATTTAATTTTAGTACTAGAAGTCCTTGATAGGATTCATAGAACTCAAGTTATGAGCCAGACAAGTTGCAAGTCATATGAGGCATGTGAATTTGGAGCTTGAAAGTTACCCAACTTGCATGACACCTTTTCCCTAGAAGGATGATTCCTATGAACGTTTGGTCAACATGAATGTTGTTCCTTATTCTCTTAGCTTTCCATAGAGTACTAGAAGTCCCTGATTGGATTTGTAGAACTCAAGTTATGGCTTTGACAAGTCAAGGGTATTTTGGGTATTTGGACATTACAGGTCATTTTGAATTATAGGTCAATTTCACTATCTTGCAAGGTTCAAATTAAGTTTTGTTCAACATGAAAGTTGCTCAAAATGATGTTTTTAGCTTAGCCAAGTATCAAGAGTCCATTGATATGGATTAAAACAAGCATTGGTTGAAGAAATTTTACAAAAGGACCATTTTAATGAATTAAAATGGAAAAATTCAAAACAATTGGTAATGGAATGTTTTCAACCCAAATTTGTGCTCATTTTGATTGGAATTGATATTCTAAATACTTTGGCATGATTACATTTTTGAATTGAGGTTCATAACATGGTCATTTGGAGGATTACTTCATGATGAAGTAACATTTCAAATGCATCCCTTTGGTTGAAATCAAGGAAGGAAAACTATCCAATTATACTCCACAACTGTCAAGCAAGTGAATTGGAGTGAGTTGAAGGCAAAAGCAAGCCAAAATCGTGCACACCATAAGTGGATTTTTGGAAGGAAATTGAAAATGGGAAATCACAAATTGGGCTTTGTTTAGGCCTCCAAAGGTGTTAAACAGAATATAAATTGAATTTAGATCATTCTCAGAAGTTTCTAGTGGCAAATTCTGTTGAGAATCAGTTGGAGCAAGTGTGTGAAGGAGCTTGGAACATGGTTTTCGGATTTTGAGATTGGGAGAGTTTCAGCAGAAATTGGACTTCAAGAAGTGTTCATCATCATTCATTAGAGTGATCTGCACACTTTAAAAGGGAATTGAGGCTTGAAAGTCACCTTGCTTGAAGCTCAAACTCAGGTTCTTATCTCTCAAATTTCCTCTTAATTTACACGCATTTAAGACCTTAGTTACATGTGGTTAAGTTAGAATTGAGACAGATGGATTCTGTGTAGTTTTTAGGATGAATCATGAAAGTTTAGGTTGTGGTGATCCAAGTTGTGATTCGTGTATCTCCTTGAATGTTGGTTAAAAATAAAATTGAAGGCTAGATTAGTGATCTAGGGAGAGAGGCGAGTAGAATGACATAAGGAATTGCAGTTTTCATCAAGGTTGGATATCTGGTAGTTTTTCCCGTCGTGAGGTAGGGGATGACCGGCACTAGGCCGACCACCGTGAGGAATTGCAGAGCCACCGTGTTCATTTTCCATCCGTTTAGTGTTTAAAATCTCAGATTATATCACAACCATTAGATCTTGCTTAAGAGTTGAATTGGTAAGCTGATATGAGGATCATGAGCGTGTCCACGTGTAACATCCCTCCCTTTTAATGAAACGCAGAGTTTCATGGGAGGAAACTCTGGGCTTTGGGTCCTGTTGTTATCCTCACCCCCCCATTCGCAGGCCCAACTATTTTAACACATGAAAGCGCTACTTGTTGCACCCCCCTGGCGTTTGTTTCATTTAGAAAATAATAAGCTGAGTTGAGATTCAGACTGGGCCCATTCCCCGCGCTTTTCGCACCCCCTCATGTTAGGCCCAGGCGAATAAACACTTGTATGTCCTGCTGGTTACACCTCCCACTATTATTTCTTGTATTTCTTTTTCTTTATTTTCTTGTTTTGTTGCATGTTAGATTTAATTCATAAATAAATAATGAATTTTGTTAATAAATCCTGAAAAAATTTGTGGTTATAGATTGGGATGTCTAGAATATGCCTATGTTTTTTATTTTAATTTTCCATTTTTTTGCAATTAATTTCATATTTTCTATTGTAATATGTTTTTAATGATGGAATAATTGTGTACTGAATTTGTTGATTTTATTTCTCATTCATGCTTTTGAGTTTGATAGTGAAATTTTATATGCTGGTTATATACATGTTGATGATGATGTGTGATTTTTGTTATGATTTTTAGATGATTTTAAATAGGATTTTAGGGTAGTTGTTTAGGAGTGTTCATGGATGGATCCCTTTAGTGTACCCTTGAAGTTTTAGATTTAGTTTGAGCCTTTTGATTTAGGTTTAACCCCTGACTTTTCTACCATAGAATGTTGATACATATAGGATTGTGTAGTATTTTCCTTAGAATTTTTAGGAATGTTTTTCTATTAAATTCCCATTTCACAAATTGGCCTTAGGTTAGGTGATCCTAACTAGGTTAAGTGCATAGGTTAGGCTTGTAAATGACCTCTAGATGATTCTAGGTCCCATTTTCTCTCTTGATAGATTGGTATTTAGATAAAAACCTTTTTTAGAACCCTTGAATCTTTAGGATAGATGTCCTTAGAAGGTATCATTTGTGGTTTCTTTAGAAGCTTAAATAAGTGGATGATTCTTCCTATAGGGGTAGTTTCATCTTCAATTTTTCCTTGCTTGATTGGAATCCCCCTTGTGAGCAATGTTTTCTCCTGTGGAGGAATACATTGCACTATCATAAAGGGGTTTAGTCCATGAAAGCTCCCTCTCTCTAAAGAAAATGGAGTTGGTTGAGTGTATGTGGTAAGTTCCTGTGGAACTTACCTTGCTTCTCATCTCCATTCTCCTAAATTTATCTCATTCATTTCCTTTTAGGAAACTTCTTGAGTTAGCATAGTCCCTCCTGTGGGGGGAATGTTGCACATCTCTTGAAAGAGCCAAACCCTTAGGTTTCCCCCAAATCTCTTTTGTTGGTTGAGTGCCTGGGATAAGTTCCTGTGGACCTTACCCTGGCCTCCCAACACCCAATTTATTTCTTTAAGATAGAAGCCTTGTATGATTACTTGTGGATTGAATCCATTATTTGTCATAAGTCCTTCTCCTCATTCATTGATTGAATTGCTTGTTGCATTAGGATAGTGCATGATTAGAATAGTCTAAGCTAGGAGCATGACTGCTTAGAGGTTGAGTGAGTCTCCCTCTGCTTGTTTGCATTAAGGGTTGAGGTGATCCTCCCCTTGCTTGTGTGTTGTTTTTCTTTTTCTACTTGACGTATTTGCATAATAGAGGTTGAGTGAGCTCCCTCTGCTTGTCTGTTTTGTCTGTTTTTATTTGCTTGATTGCTAAGAGGTTGAGTGAGTCTCCCTCTGCTTGTATTGCTGCATTACATGTGCATCTTTACTGTTTTCTGTTTACTGTTAAGCTGATGCTTTATCTGTTTCTGTATACCATTGACATGATCCCCTAGGAATCTCACTTCCTTTGATAAGGAAGTGATGATTAGAACTTTAGGTTGAAACCTATGCATGATAACTTCTAGGAGATTCCTGTTTCAAACCTCAATCATAGGATGAATCCTTGGCATGACAACATTAGGAATTGACAGTCTCCCCGTAGAGTTCATTCTCTTCTCATCTTGAAACAACAGTAAAAAACATAATAAAGGCAAGTTAGTATAAGCGCGTTACGAGCCTTAAGCTACATGGGAAATGATAATTGAGCGGTCTCCTCTCAATCACCTAGGATGTTTAGTATATGTCCTTTGGACGCTATACGACGCATTCGCTCCTAAGTCATAGTCTCTAGTGTTGTACAAACTACAGACAACCTTAAAAAACAGTTCTTCCGTAAAAGACAGAAAACAAACTTCAAACCTTTTGCCCCGTGGGCCCATAACTCAAAGGAAGCTTCTCTGAAGAAAAGAGTGTCGTTAACTCCCAGTTCTACCGCAAACGGTAACGCCTAAGTCTCCAAGGGTCGAGCTGCGTACGCCAAACTGCTGGAACTGTTTGTTAACCCTACTCGAAAAACAGATGAATCTGAACCCCCGTAATCCGTATCATCCCGAACTACGTAAGCTCTGATCTCTCAAACCTGTTGAGAGTATGTAGGCACAATACTGATGTATTGGCTAGCCATCTTCCCCGTTACCCGTAGTTAGCCGAACTACGTTGACTCTGATTTCTCATTCTCTGATGAGAATATGTAGGCATAAAGTGCGACGCTTTGCTGAGTCATTTTCTTTTCTTTTCAGACCGGCCTTGATAGGTAGATAGTAAAACCAACCCGTCAGATAAACACAACAAGCATGGATCCCATCGTGTACGATGGACGTGAGGGGTGCTAACACCTTCCCCTTGCGTAACCGACTCCCGAATCCAGACATGGTTGCGATGACCTTGTCTTATACCTTTTCGTCAGGTTTTCCGATCGTTTCCTTTCCCGTTCTGACCGATAAATAACGAAAGGTGGCGACTCTTCTGTTTTGCCGGCACCTTATTTTCGCGGTAGCGACAGCTAGCGACTCTGCTGGGGAATCCAACGGTTCCCTGTGCGAGTCAATCCTAGCGCTTGCGTGTTTATCTATTGGGTTGTGTTTATTTATCGCCTTTTATTTCCCGCATTTTATTTTCAGTATGATATGATTATCTGTGCTGTTGTGGGAGGGGCTCTGATGAGTGATAAGCCAGACCCAGGCTTGAGAGCTACATAGTATTAGAGCAGATTAGTGGTGAACCTGCATGTTAGGCAAGCACTAGTTCCCACGCAATCTGCACTCAGGCGAGATTCTCTGAGATGATTTCCATTTCCAGCCCAGTGGACCATCGAAAGGATTTCAGATCTAAGGATTGTCGACTCTGGGAACTGATCACTTGTGATTCAGCTGAGTGAGGCCACTTCAAGATATGATGATGCCACACCTTCTGGGTATCGTATCATCGTTTCTTGAAAGCCTGTGACGCTGATGAACGCATAGGATACCGTACCTTTGTCAGTGATTAGGTCCATACCAGTGAGCGGGGTCGGGTTATTGCAGGAAACCGTAACCTTCAGACAACCTGGTTTTCTTGACAGTGAATCAGTATTGTGGGTTTCAGTAGACCTTTATTATCAGACTGTGGTATTTTCTTGCTGAAGCAAAATTATGACCTGCCACTTCACAGCACAGCACAACACATCACCCTTGATCTCCTGCTGCATTTTGCATTTGCATTTACATTTTCGTATTGCATTGCATCTAACACGTATCTGTGTTGCAGTTGTGCAGTTCTCTCTCGATTCTAGCAATCTTGTCCTTTTTGTGTCCATCATGGAGCCCAATGTGAGAAGAACTTTGGCCTACAAATTCCCTACTCCAGACATTACTACTCTGAGGAGTTTGAAAATCTTTTCCTGGTAAGGAAGCGATGAGAGACTTCAGAGGAACCTATGGGAAGCTGCTCAGTGTTGTGTGCAAGCCATCTGTGTATGAATTGAACGGACTCCAGACTCTGTTTCAGTTTTATGATCCACCGTTGCGTTGCTTCACATTTCCAAGCTATGTGCTGGCCCCCACTTTGGAAGAGTTTTCTGTCATATTGGAGATACCCATTCTTGCTCAGGTACCCTTTTGGCCTATTGATCAGGAGCCAGATCTGGCTAAGATCGCTACAGCTCTGCATATTGAGGTTTCTGAATTGAGAGGAAAGACCGTCAAGAGAAATGGAGCCTGGGGGTTCCCATTACCCTTTTTAGCTGAGAAAGCCCGACACTTTGCCAAGAAGGAATGCTGGGTGGCATTCAAAGCTATTTTAGCACTGTGCATATACGGTATCATGTTATTCCCCAATATTCTAGATTTTGTGGATGTAGATGCCCTTCGTATCTTCGTCTCAAAGAATCCCATCCCTACCTTGCTCGGAGACGTGTATCATTCAGTGCACTATAAGAACGAGAATAGAAGAGGTAAAAGTGTATCCTGTTGTGCTTCACTGTTCTACAGATGGTTTGTCACTCATCTACCTAAGGATGGTCCTTTTATAAAGACTGCAGAGACAAAGGAATGGTCTGAGCGTCTGATGAGCTTGTCTGCCAAGGACATTGATTGGTTTGATAGAGATCGCCTGGGGAGTGAAATCATCTACAGTTGTGGGAATTTTCCTAATGTCCCTCTTGTGGGTAGGAAGGGTTGTATCAACTATAATCCGTCTGTCGCTATCAGGAAATTTGGGTATGCCTTGAGGGGCCCTCCTAAAGATGAAGAGGTACAGGAATCTCTGTACCTCCCTGGTGCATTAGAAGGGGATGATCTGGTTAGATTTGAACATGCCTGGAATAACGTTCACCGAAAGGGAAAGACCTCGTTGGGGAAGAGCAACAATCAGGCTTATCCTCCTTACGTGGATTGGATTCATAGCAGAGTAGAAAAAGTGCTGATGCCTTTTCCTCCTGTCAAGCAGGACTGTCCTCCAGAGCCTACCATGATTGAAATCCAGAAGTATGAGCAGCTTCAGGCTAAGAATGAAGAGCTAGTCAAAGCCAACGAAGAATTGGAAAACGAGATAGCTCAACTCTGAAGAGAAAAGAGAGAAGTCGTCTACACCTGCAAGAAGTAGACAGAGTTGATCAACCACCTGGGTGCTAATCTGACCAAGGAGACTGACTCTAGAGAGCGGCTTGGGTTGGACCTGAAGGCAGTGCACGGGGTATTGACCACCAAGAAGCAGGACCTTGACAAAGTGTACCAGAAGTTATCCCAATTTGAGAAGTTGTGGAACAACACTTTGACTAGCCACAAAGAGCGGGAAGAAAAGTTGAAGCAACAGATAGCCCAGTTGGAAGCTCAGATGGAAGTCAAAGACAAGAAGATAGAGGCTGAAGCCTCGCTGCGACGAGATGTCCATTATAAGTTGATTCAGACCAAGGCAAACCTGATGGATTGTCAACTCCGAGCTGATGCTAAGAGGAGTAGGGTGGAGAACCGTGCTGAAGAAGGTGTTTCTAGGAGCGTTGCCGAGAACCTCCCAGAGTCCATTAGGCAGAGGGATCTGCTGATCCAGGGCCTGCTCACCCAGCCTGACCATCCCGCTACGAAGAAGTTACTAGAGGATTTTTGTGCCTGTAGCCGCACCTGAGTTTTTTGTATTTCTTTTGTACATTTTATGCATCGATATACTGATCACCACCAGGTCTGTTGGTTGGGATCACGATTGTCGCTTCAGTTGTATTCAGTTACTGTTGTACGCTACCCTCGTGGGTTTTCTTTGATATATATGAGGGTCTTCTTTCCATGATGGGACGGTAGACTTTATTTGTCTTGGAAGCTAGAATCGAGGGGAACTTCCTCCTAATGCATGGATACGTGTCTGCATTTGCATGAATCATTTGCATGACAGATACCTGGCCATTTGCCTAACCCTTTGTGTGTGCAGGTTGTTTCAGGATTGACCGAAGACCAATCCACCGATACTCGACCAGAGCGAACCAAGTTAGAGCAATGGAACAAGTGTAGACTGAAACCAGGAACTCCGATAGAGGATGGACTGCTTCATGGATCTCATGCAAGTGGTCATTAACGGCCAAGACCAGCTCAGAACCTTGGTGCATCCACTGATCTCAAGGGTTGACAACAATAGTGTGCTTCATGGTGGAAACACTTCAAACCCTCCACTTGTTGAGACCCCACAGAATGGCATCCCTGTGATTAGGGGGAATGGAAGTGGTAACGGCAATGTGGTC
The DNA here is from genome assembly GCA_963859935.3 of Lathyrus sativus. Taxonomy (NCBI): domain Eukaryota; kingdom Viridiplantae; phylum Streptophyta; class Magnoliopsida; order Fabales; family Fabaceae; genus Lathyrus; species Lathyrus sativus. Next base: position 211,371,321 of record OZ012739.1, on the reverse strand, counting down.
ACTAACATCGGGCTTAATGGAAATACGACTGGCGTCGGTAACGGTAACTTTGAGGCTAATGGCAATACTGGACTAGGCCATGGCAACACGGGGAACATTGGTGCTAGAAATCTGTATGGGCCTAATGCTGCTGGGTTTGCTGCTGGCAATGGCAATCAGCCATGGCTAGAAGATCGCCAAGAGGACTTGTTCTCACAGAAGAGTGTTGAGGGCGAATTGGATGTTGAAGCCTGTCTGAGGTTTAAAGCGCTCGAGGACAAAATGAAGAGTTTCGAGAACCTGAACACTATGGGTGTCGACATGACTAAGCTGGGATTGATTTCTAACTTTAAGGTGCCTCCCAAATTTAAGGTACCCGACTTTGAGAAGTACAAGGGCACCACTTGTCCTCGTGTTCATTTAAGGTCATACTACCGAAAGATGTCCGCTCACTCTGAAGATGAGAAGTTGCTGATGCACTTCTTCCAGGACAGCCTGTCCGGCCCATCCTTGGAATGGTATACGGGTTTGGAACCCACCAGTGTACATACATGGAAAGAACTTGCTGAGGCCTTTGTACACCATTATCAGTATAACAGTGACTTGGCTCCTAACCAGGTTCAACTGCAGAACTTGTCGCAAAAGAACAATGAGGGGTTCAAAGAATACGCCCAGAGATGGTGTGAATTAGCAGCTAGAGTTCAGCCACCGATGGTTGAACGAGAGCTTGTTGAGATGTTTGTAGCCACTCTTCCGGGGGTCTATTACGAGAAACTGGTTAGTGGTATGTCAGGGAGTTTCTCCGATCTCATCATTACTGGCGAGCGTGTTGAAAATGGAATCAAGCTGGGAAAAATTCAGGGTGTTGATCTATCCTCAGCTGGAGGAGGAAAGAAACCATACAATAGCAAAAGGCGTGAAGGAGAGACGAGCGCAGTGTCTAACGCTCGGAGGAAAGATAAGGGCCAGCGCCAGCAGGTTGCTAGCATAACCATACCTGCTGCCCAACAACCTCAGCAGCAAAATCAGCAAGGGTACAGGAGGTACAAGAACAAAACACTGGCAAACCGTCATCTTGCAGTTTAGCCGGAGGGCTGAATACAGATCTAGAGAGGTAATGTTGAAACAGGATGATGAAGTTGCCACCATCACCATCCCTCGCAAGACAATAACCATTTCTGCGTCCAGGCCATTGACAATCACCATCACAAAGGCTGGGCCGATACCATTTGAAAGTACCAACGCTGTTCCATGGCATTATGGGGCAGACGTCTACTGCAACAGACAAAAATTGGAATTGGAGCCATCTGGGCAGTCTATGGACAACCTAGTGGGAATTGGAGGAATCACACGTAGCGGAAGAGTATTTGCTCCACCTGAGGTTGTGGCTGAAAAAACTGACAAAGCTGAGAAAACTGATAAGGGAAAGAGTAAGGTCATTGAGGAAACCCCTCGTGGGGTAGAGAAGGACTTACTTGTAAAAGATGCTGAAGAGTTCATGAGGTTGATCAAGAAGAGTGATTATAAGATCGTTGATCATCTTCATCAAACACCATCGAAAATCTCTATTCTGAATTTGTTGCTGTATTCTGAGGCACATCGCAACGCGCTGTTAAAGGTTCTGAATGCAGCGTATGTACCACAGGAGATCTCGGTCAACCAGCTGGAGAGGGTAGTGGCTCACGTGAATGCTGGAAACGGGTTAGGATTTACTGACCTAGAGCTGACGCCGAAGGGAAGAAACCACAACAACGCCCTGCATATCTCGATAGAGTGTAGGGGAACAGTTATGTCCCATGTGTTAGTAGACACCGGATCATCTCTCAATGTCCTCCCAAAGAAAGCTCTGATGAAGCTGGATACGAGAGGATTGATTTGCACACCCAGTGATCTGGTTGTGAAAGCTTTTGATGGAACCAAGCATCATGTCTTTGGAGAGGTAACCTTACCAATCCAAGTTGGGCCGGAAACTTTCAACGCAGTCTTCTACATCATGGATATCATGCCAGCCTATAGTTGTCTGTTAGGCCGACCATGGATCCATTTTGCTGGCGCAGTGACCTCCACATTGCACCAGAAGCTGAAGTATGCTGTGGGGGGCAGCATCATAACTGTCTGTGGCGAGGAAGACATAATGGTGAGCCATTTGTCGTCTTTCAAATATGTTGAAGTGGATGGCGAGATCCACGAAACCTTGTTTCAGGCATTCAAAGCTGTTAAGGTCAAAGATGTGACTCCGGTGATGATTGAGAAACCGGAGATGACTCTCTCTTCCTTCAAGGAAGCTCGGGCTGTTGATCAAGCTGGCTCTACCCCAGGCTGGGGGCAAGTTCTGGAAATACCTAACAAACAGGACAAGTTTGGGTTAGGGTACTCTCCTGCTACTGATGCTTCCTCCTCTCACAGTGCGTCGCGCGTCAAAGGGCCGATCCAGTTTACAAGCGGCGGGGTGATATTTGAAAATGTCAACACAGTGTCTGAAGACGGCGAAGACAGCGATTGCGACCTGGATTCCTGGATTCAGCCAAGCAAACCAGGCCAGAGCCTCCACAACTGGTCCATCAGGGATATCATCCAAGTGACAGGCAAAGAGTAATGATTAACTTTCTCCAATTATTGTACAACCTTATGTCCTACCCGGGGCATAATGGTTTTATTGTCAGGGCCTTGTTTGGTTATGTACATACATTTTATCAATAAATCAAAGGGCGTTTTTCTCCGCATTCAAATGTTGTGATCCCTGTTATTCCTGTTTTATTTTTGTGTTGAAAAACAATAAAATGGCAATATGGCTTGTGCTAACCTGCATATCCTTGTTTTAAGCTTAACCCTTGTTATTGCAGGATTCACATCGCAGATGACATCGACTCTGGACCTTCTACGACTCACTTCGACTTCGATTTCCCGATCTATCAAGCTGAAGAAGAGATCGATGAAGACGAAGACCTTCCCAAAGAGTTGGCCCGTTTGTTGAAACAGGAAGAGAAAGTCATTTTGCCTCACGAGGAAGAGATTGAGATTGTGAATCTGGGTTCTGAGGAACTCGTCAGAAATGTCAGGATAGGGGCTGCATTGCAGAGTGATGTCAAATAGAGATTGGTCGAGATGCTTCGAGAGTATAGTGACATCTTTGCTTGGTCATACGAAGATATACCCGGACTTGATACTCACATCGTGGTCCATCACCTACCACTGCGAGAAGATTGTCCTCCCGTTAAGCAGAAGCTTAGAAGGACACGACCAGATATAGCCGTTAAGATCAAAGAAGAAGTGCAAAAGCTGCTGGATGCTGGCTTCTTAGAGGTCACTACTTACCCTCCGTGGGTCGCCAACATAGTACCTGTACCGAAGAAGGACGGTAAGGTGCGGATGTGCGTTGATTATCGGGATCTGAATAGGGCGAGCCCAAAGGATGATTTCCCGCTCCCTCATATTGATGTGTTGGTCGACAATACAACTCAGTTCTCCGTGTTTTCGTTCATGGATGGCTTCTCCGGCTATAACCAGATCAAGATGGCGCCGGAGGACATGGAGAAAACCACGTTTATTACACCTTGGGGAACGTTTTGCTACAAGGTAATGCCTTTCAGTCTGAAGAACGCAGGGGACACTTACCAACGAGCAATGGTTACTTTGTTTCATGACATGATTCACCATGAGATTGAAGTCTATGTTGATGGCATGATTGCGAAGTCCCAAACGGAGGAGGGACATTTGGTTAATTTGCTGAAGCTTTTTGAGAGGCTTAGGAAGTTCAGGTTGAGGCTGAATCCTAACAAGTGTACTTTCGGAGTACGGTCTGGAAAACTACTGGGGTTTATTGTGAGTGAAAAAGGCATTGAGGTTGATCCTGCGAAGATAAAAGCAATACAAGATATGCCAGCGCCAAAAACTGAAAAAGAAATTTGTGGTTTCCTGGGTAGAATAAACTACATTGCAAGGTTTATATCTTAGCTCACGGCCACGTGTTTAACCGATGTTCAAGCTACTGAAAAAAGATCAGGCGATTATCTGGAACGAGGATTGCCAGAAGGCATTTGACAAGATAAAACAGTATCTGCAGGAACCTCCAATCTTGATACCCCCAGTGGCCGGAAGACCCTTAATCATGTACTTGACAGTTCTTGAGAATAGTATGGGGTGTGTTCTCGGTCAGCACGACGAGACTGGAAGAAAGGAGCATGTCATTTATTACTTGAGTAAAAAGTTCACGGATTGTGAATCCTGTTACTCAATGTTGGAGAAAATGTGTTGCGCACTCGCGTGGGCTGCCAAACGTTTACGACAGTATATGCTCAACCACACAACCATGCTAATTTCGAAGATGGATCCAATCAAGTACGTCTTCAAGAATCAAGCGCTTTTGGGCAGGATTGCCAGATGGCAAATGGTGTTGATGGAATATGACATTCAGTACGTTTCCCAGAAGACCATTAAGGGGAGCGTATTGTCTGAATACCTTGCCGAACAGTCGATCGAAGATTATCAGCCGATGAGATTTGAATTCCCTGATGAGGATATCATGTTTCTCAAGGTGAAATATTGTGATGAACCGTTGCCCGACGAGGGGTTGTTGCACCCCAAAATTTGACCAACAACTTCTTTACCTAGCTTGTGTTTCATTTCATTCACATTAGCATTATCATTTGCATTTCATAGACATGTATGCAGGAGATCAAGAGGTATGAGTACCAATCAAGAACTTTGAAGATAGCCAAGAAGGTTATTCAAGTGTTCAAGGGTTGATATCTTTGTCAGAGAAGTCAGGAGATCCTCAGAGAGAGTGGTTGAAACCAAGAGGATGGGCCTCCTAGCTTGAGAGCTGTGGGGAGCTCCTCAGATGATTCTGAAGCCAAGAATGTGGACTTGAAGCCTTGAGAGAGATTATGAGATGTCTTAAAATCCATCATGAAGCCTAGAGAGGTCATGGTGCAAGTTTAAGAAGACTCAGCCATGAGTGGTGTAATTAGGGTTTGACTGGGTCAACCCTAGGTCAACTGATGATTTGAACAAGGTTGAGACCTAATTCAAGAGCCATGTGATCATGTATTGAGGCATTCAGATTCTATAACGATGATTCCAAGGTTAACTCATCATGATTTAAGAGTTTGAGAAGTTTCAAGCTAGGGTTTCTAGGGCTTGACAGTGTAAAATCCCCTAGTTTGACCCCTATCTTCAAGGAAGTTTAGCTCAAGATGGGATTGTCATCTCATCTTTCCCCAACATTAATGTTGTAGAGCTTGTTCTTAGCTTTAATTTGAGTACTATAAGTCCTTGATAGGATTTGTAGAGCTCAAGTTATGACTTTGACAAGTTACAGGTCATCTGAGGTATGTGAATCTGGGGCCTTGAAAGCCACCCAACTTGCATCCAACTTTTTCCCAAGAAGGATGATTCCTATGGACTTTTGGTCAACATTAATGTTGTTCCGTATCTTCTTAGCTTTCTAGAGAGTACTAGAAGTCCTTGATAGGATTTTTAGAACTCAAGTTATGGCTTTGACAAGTCAAGGGCATTTTGGTCATTTGGAGATTATAGGTCATTTCAAGCATAAGGCCATAACTCCTATTTCCAAGCTTCAAATGGAAAAATCTTCAAAATCAAACTTGCTTAAAATGATGTTTTAAGGCTAGTAAGGAGGTCATGAGATGGTGGGAAAGCTTGTAGCTCAAAGTTGTAAAAATGACCTAAAATGAAGGCATAAGTTAAATAAGTCAAAGTTGGAAATTGAAATTTTTAGCCTACACATCCAAACCATGGCATGTAATATATCATTTTGACTCTAGAAAACATTTTAGAAACAATGGTTTAGCCACATTTTTGATTTGAAGTCTAAATCATGGACTTGCTTTGGAAAACACTTGCTTGCATATTAAGTAACATATGCATAACTCAAGATTAAGGCATGAACAAGGAACTTGGCAAGCTAAACACCTCTAATATCTCACTAGGGGAGAAATTAAGAGTGAATGGGATGAATTCCAAGCTGTTTGCAAGGATTGAGCATGGCATGATAAGTGATTCAAAATCTCATGACTTGAGATGTGTAAAATCTCATTGGAAGGATCTAGAGGGTTCTAGATCATCCAAACTCCATCTATATATTGAGTAGAATGAATCCATGGCAGAGGTTGGTGATCATTGAAGGTTTGAGCATAGTTTGAGATTGAGTTTTCATAGCTTGCAAGTGCAATCGGTTTCACCAAATTCCTCCATTTCCTTCCATTTTCTTGATTGATTCTTCTTCCATGAGTATCAAGGATTGATTCCAGATCATTTCCAAGAAGAATTGGTGGCTAGATCGTGTGGGAGAAAGGGATTTTCAGCACCTGCAACTCTTCATCGTGTTTCAAGATTGAAGCACTTTCCATTGAATCTTTTGCATACAGAAGCAAAGGGGAAGTTCAGTGATCGTGTCCAAAAGATTTGAGAGCTTGAAGTGAAGATTTCGTGCATCAGTTATTCAAGAATTTCCAGGTTTGTAACCTTCTTCCTATAGCATGATTTAGGTAGAATTAGGTTGAATTAGGGTGCTAGATTAATTGTAGGATGGCCTAGGATGGATTTCAGATGGCTAATTGTTGAATTAGAGACAAATTAAGTGAATCACCATTTTCGGTTGAGATTGGGAGATGTTGATTCTTGGGGTTTCAAAAGAAACTAATGGCATGGTTGAGTTCGTGGCAAGATTTGGAGTGTGTTTCATGTTTTGACCTCTTGGATTGGAGGCCTCTAGGAGGAACTAGGGTTGAAAGGGACGATCGGAGCTCCACCGGCGGTGGCCAGAGCTGGGCGCGAAGCTCAGAGCTTTGAAGTGGGGAAGATGAAGTTCTCACCATTGGATCATGTTTTGACCATTGACTGGAAGAAGATCCAAGGGCTGTGTTTTAAAGCTGAGTTGTGAAGAGTTTCTGATGAAACGATGCGTTTCATTTATCTGGTGCCTTGGGCCTAATAATTTGAGTGCTATCCACACCCCCCCCCCCCAGCAAGCCCAACCCATGTTTTTAACTGAAAATGTTTACTTCCTGCACCGCGCGCTTATTCATTTTATTTGATTTTCATTATTTTTCCATTTAATTCATGATTTTTGTAAAATTCATAACTAATTGAATATTAATCCAATTCAACCCATTATTTTTGCATATTACTCATGATTGAGTCTATTATTTTTAGAGAAAAAATATTTTCATTTCACATAATTTCTGATTTAATTGGAATTTTGTATTTTAATTGATATTAAAATGTTTATGTTTGATGCATATTTTTGTAGAATTTTGTTTGATCTCATGGTGATGATTCTTGGCCTAAATTTTTGTGTGTGATTAGGTTAGACATGTATGATCCCATAGTAATTTTCTCACATTTTTGTGATGAAAATAGGTATGCCTTCTAGATTGATATTTAGATGCTTCCTTTTTAGGGTTTTAGGTTGATACCTTGTAATGTAGGATTTAGTTCTAGGTCCAAATTGATGATTTGATCTTGGAAACTAATGTGGTAGAGTCATGATTGACCTAGGTTCCCATAGTCATTTTTGTAGGATTTTACAATTGGTTTTAGTATTTTAGTTAGGACTAACTTTAGTACTAGGTTTTAGGTGATCCTAACTTACTAATTCAATTAGTTTAACTTCTCTAGTTCCCTTAGATTAGGGTTTGTGCTTGGTTTGCCTTTGGTTGAGATTGAAGACAAGTTGAAGACAAGAGGAAGATGCTTGAACTTGCTTGGAGCTTTGGATTGTTTGTGCCTGAAGGTGTCTGATGAGGATTAGGAGATAGGACATAGGGAGAGCTTTGTAGTTAGGATGATTTCTTTCACAAACATGGAAAGCATCTTGTGCTTCCATTCCTCCCAATGATTAAAAGTTCTTCCATGGTATTCACCTCCCTCCTTTGGAGGGATAAGTGATGGTACCTAGGAAGTAGAACTTTTGAGGGAACCATTCTTCTGATGTTAAACCCTTATAGGCCTCCTTTGGTGGTCAATAAGCAGTTTAATATCCTAGCTTATCCAGTTAAGTGATTTCTTCTGGTTTGAGTATCTTGAAAGATGTTGGGCTTGAGTGTGAAGATGAAGACTCCATTGAAGAGTATGGAAGAGGATGATTCCTTGAACATTGCCATTGCAACTGGAACTTGAAGATTGGGTTGATACTTATGAAGAGGGTTCAATTGAGATTGAGTGTAGAGCTGAGGCTTGAAGAACAGAGGATGAGTTGATACTTACTCTGAAGCTTGGAGATCCTGAAGGAATCAAGTTGATACTTGCAGTTAGGAGTGAAGCCTGAAGGTGGAATTGAATAAGAAAGCTGAAGCTTGAAGAAGAAGATTAAGTTGAAACTTATGTTGAAGGGTTGAAACCTGGAGAAGCAAATTGATATTTGTCATGAAAGCTTGATAACCTTGAAGGGTGATTGAAGTCTGAAGACTGAGTTGTTGTCAGAAGAGCTGAAGCTTGGAGTAAGAGAGGGGTTGATGTGCTTTCTTGTCTGTTTTCTTTTCTGTATTACTGATGTGCCTGGTTTGACTTGTCTGATGCATTAGAATAAGTCCATGATTAGATTGACTTTAATCCAGGAGCATGATTGCACTAGAGGTTGAGTTGCTCCCTCTGCTTGTATTGTTACTGTATGGCTTTGCTTGCGGGTATTCGGTAGAGCCCAGCTCCCTTGCCCATGTGGTTTGTGTTTGCCTGATGGCATTTTATTTCATTTCTTCTGTATGATTGCAGTTTACTGTATTTTGCTTGATAGCATGTTGTTATTTCCTCAGTATGATTACTGTTATTCATTCTGGCTTGAGGTTAAGATGAGCTTGTGGAGGTTGATGCCCCACACACATTTCCTCCCTCACTTGCATTGCATGCATTTTACTGTATTACTGTTTACTGTTTAAGCTGATGCTTTATCTGATTCTTTTTATCATTGACATGATCCCTTAGGACTCTCACTTCCTTTGATAAGGAAGTGATGACAGAACTTTAGGTTGAAACCTATGCATGATAACTTCTAGGAGATCCCTGTTTCAAACTTCAACCATAGGATGAATCCTTGGCATGACAACATTAGGACTTGATAGTCTCCCCTTAGTTGAGCCTGTTCTCTTCTCATCTCAAAACAGCTTAAGGTACAGTAATCATGAATGATTTCTTTCGTACGTTACGAGCCTTAAGCTATCTGAGAAAGGATTGTTGGAGAGCTTCTTTTCAACAGTCTGGATGTTTAGTATGGCACCCTTTGGGTGACATGCGACGCATTCACTCTCAGGTCATAGTCTTTAGTGCGATTGAAATTGCAAACACAATAAAAAACACTTCTTTCGTAAAAGACAAAAAACAAACATCAAACCTTTTTGCCCCGTGGGCCCATAATTCAAAGGAAAACTTTTCTGAAGAAAAGAGTGTCGTTAAACTTCAGCGCCAACGCAAACAGGCTTTGTCCCTAACTGCTGGAACTGCTGTTTAACCCTACTCGATAAAACAGATGAATCTGAATTCCCGTAATCCGTATTATCCCGAACTACGTAAGCTCTGATCTCTCATACCTGTTGAGGGTACGTAGGCACAATACTGACGTATTGGCGAGCCACCTTCCCCGTAACCAGTAGTTAGTCGAACTACGTTGACTCTGATTTCTCATTCTCTGATGAGAATACGTAGGCATAAAGCGCGACGCTTTGCCGAGTCATTTTCTTTTCTGTTTAAGCCCGCCTTGATAGGTAGATAGATAAACCAACTCGTCCAGTAAACACAACAAGCGTGGATCCCGTCGAGTACGACGCACGTGAGGGGTGCTAATACCTTCCCCTTGCCTAACCGACTCCCGAACCCAGACAATGGTTGCGATGACCTTGTCTTATACCCTTTTCGTCAGGTTTTTCCGATCGTTTCCTTTCCCGCTCTGAGGGATAAATAACGAAAGGTGGTGACTCTTCTGTTTTTCCGGCACCTTATTTTCGCGGAAGCGACAGCTGGCGACTCTGCTGGGGAGACTTGATAGTTTCCTGGGATCCAACGTCCCATATGCGAGTCAGTTTGGGGATCCGACGTCCCCTGCGAGAGTCAATCCTAGCGCTTGTATGATTACTTGTTGGGTTGTGTTCATTTATCGCATTTTTATTTCCCGCACTTTATTTTCAGTCTGATATGATTATCTGTGTTGTTGTGGGAGGGGCATTCTGATGAGTGAGAAGCCAGACCCAGGCTTGAGTGAACATAGCATTAGTTGTGGAAATTAATGGGCGCGTGCTTGCTTGGCAGGCACTAGTGTCTCATGAAATCCACGCTCAGACGAGGTTTTCCTAGTTGACTTCTTTTTCAACCCTTTGGGTAGAGGGGGTTGTTGGTTTGGAGGATTGTCGACTCTAGGGACCGATCATTTGTGATTCAGCCGAGTGAGGCCGCTTCATGAGCTGGTGATGCCACACCTTTTGGGTATCGTATCACCCCTCTTGAATGTCTGTGACGCTGATGAACGCATAGGATGCCGAACTTGACTCAGTTTAGGTCCATACCTCTGAGCAGGGTTGGGTTTATTGCAGGAAACTTTGACCTTCAGACTACCTGGTTTTCTTGATAGTGAATCAGTTTTGTTGGTACCGGAGGTTCTCATCATCAGATATATGATTGTTCTTGACAGAGCAGAGCTTTGGTCCTGTATCAGAGGACCTTATATTCAGAGATATATATGGGTGTTCTTGACAGAGCAGATTTATGATTGGGGTCTGAGGATCTCATCAGCAGATGTATGGTTGTTCTTGACAGAGCAGAGTGTTGGTCATCAGATGTGTGTTCTTGACAGAGCAGATTTTTTGGTCCTGTATCAGAGGTCCTTATTATCAGGTGTTTGTTCTTTATAGAGCATTTTTATGGTCCTATATGTGTGTGTTCTTGACAGAGCAGATTTGTGGTCCGATACCAGGGTTTTCTTCTTATCAGAGAAAGTGGTTGTTCTTGATAGAGCAGGATTATGGTTTTGTTGATGCAGAATCTCCACAGCACAGTTGCCTTGATCTCCTGCTGCATGATTGCATTTTACATTGCTTTGCATACTCATTTGCATTTCATTAACGTGTGTCTGTGTTGCAGGTACCGTTTTCCCCGATCCAGGATTTCTTGCCTCCTATTGTATTGTTATGGGTTCTCTGAGGAAGACCGTGGCTTACAAGCTCCCTGCCCCTGATGTGGTTCGGCTGACTGGTTTGATTGCTTTAACAGATGATTCTGTGAGATACGAGTTCAGAAAATCTTACGGCAAATTGCTCAGTTTGGTTCGTAAACCTTCTGCGTTCGAGTTGAATGGGTTGTACGCTCTGCTGCAGTTCTACGATCCTCCGTTGAGATGTTTCACTTTCCAGGATTTTGTTCTCGCACCCACGCTAGAGGAATATGCTGATTTGTTAGGTCTGCCTATCAAGAGGCAGATGCCTTTTGTTCATATGGATGTTGAGCCTGATCTGGCTGGTTTAGCTCCTTCACTTCATCTAGATGCCTCCGAGTTGGTATTGTCTAGTTGGAACAAGGTTCCCGATTTCTCCTTGCAGTTCTTAGTGGGAAAGGCTCAGCAGTGCGCCAAAGACGGATGTTGGGTCGTGTTCAACGCCATTCTCGCTCTGTGCATATATGGCGTCATTCTGTTCCCCAATATGCCTGATTTTGTAGACTTCGACGCCTTCCGCATCTTTGCTTCAGGGAATCCAGTCCCTACCTTGATAGGAGATTGTTGCGGTGAAATTTAGATGTCAAGCTATTGATTAACTTGAATCTTAATTCATTTACAACCGGTCTTTGATTTATCCGAAGGAAAGGTTAAAGAAAGGAAAAACCTAAAGGGGAGAGATCTAAGGTTCGGGGGTTGGTTAAGATTAGGGAAGGTACTAGCACCCTAAACTTCCGTAGTACTCTACGGGAACCTTTTGTTTATTTTTTTTATTTATTTCATTAATTATTTTGCTTAAGGGTATATACAAAGGATTGAAAATTAAAAAAGACCTAGGGGTTAATTCTAAGTTTACTCGGCAAGACATCGCATCTTGTGCCTACATATCCTTACGGGAATGGAATCAGAGTAACTGTAGTTCCCCTCAAAAGGGAGGTTAGAGACTTCTTGACTGTGGTCAAGGTCTCAAGGGGAATAAACGCATCTTAAGGACACGCTTACATGGAGTCTTAAACTCCGATCTCTATGTTATGAATTGTTAAATTGTAATTAGGGTTAAATTAGGGATTCCACGGCGGGAAACCCTAAAATGAGCGCGGCGGCTCTTTGACCTAATGCTAGGGGTAACATGGTAATTTTGCCTGCGGCGAGGCATTTGTGAAAATTAGGGTTTGTAGTTTGTAGTTTTGAGGGTTTGAAATTGAATGTGTGAAATTTGAGGGTTTTAGGACTATTGGCATGGCGGCCAAACGGCTAGACCTAATCCTTCGGAGGTGTGATGTGACAGAAGTAATAGTGATGAAAGTGTGAGAAATTTAAATCATACAAACGGAAATAAAATGCAGAAAGTAAACGCGATTGTTGGTTCGCGAGGTTACAAATGAGAAACGGATACAATTATATACAACTTGAATTGAAAAACACATTAAAATAACTAATAGCAACGTAACAAGCTGCACATTGAATACACAAGGTTAGTAGACAGAGTCACACAGTAATCAGGCGAGTTATGAAACGGAAGTGCGAAAGTTATAGATATTCTTTGTTGTTTATTTGTGATATATAAAAAATCTATTGATTTAAGTTAAAAAAAAGAGGTTTTAATATTATTAAAAAAAAATTCAAAAATAGTCTTAGTTTAATTATCTAACAAAAAGGTTTAATGTTATTATTATATATTTTTTTTAAAAACGGTTCTAGTTATTATTTTAAAAAAGATTTTAGTTATTATTTTAAATTTGTCTAAAAAAAAGTTTTTCTTAAAAAATAATAGGTTTTCATATTAATTTGGAAAAGATGTTAATGTTATTTATTTTAAAAAACAGATTTTTATATTATAACAAGTTTTAATAAATTAATGATAATAATAATAATAGTAATAATAATAATAATAATGATAATAATAATAAATAATGATAATAATAATAATACTACTAATAATAATAATAATAAATAATTATAATAATAATACTAATAATAATAATAATAATAAAGCAATAATGAATTTTAAATGTGCCAAATAACCCAACAATGTTGCTAACGCAGAAATGCGCTCAGCGCAACCAGATCTAAATCGGACGAAACAAAATTTATCGCAAAGAAAAATAAATTAAGCAAAAAAACAGTATTATTGCTCACACAAAAATGCGATCATCGCAACCAGATCGAACTAACACAAATGTCATGCGTCATGCACACAAATGTGCAAACATCGTATCGATATAATTCGATCAAAAATTAATCTTATATATATATAAACTCTAACAATTTAAAAATTATAAATATATAAACGTAACAGTAATAGATGAAGAAAAAGAAATAACGGTAATAGATGAAGAAAAAGAAATAACGGTAAAAGATGAAGAAAAAGAAACAACAGTAATAGATGAAGGAAAAGAAATAACGGTAAACGATGAAGAAAAAGAAACAACAGTAATAGATGAAAAAAAAGAAATAACGGTAAACGGCACTCACTCCTCTTAGGTTTTTTTCATTCTCTCCCCTTTTTTCAACAAAGCAACACATGTATATATAGGGAACAAATTAGGGTTAACACCAAATTGTCAATAATGTCCCTAAAGCCCATTTTAAAGCCCAAACTAAATAATTAGTTAAGAAACAATAAAATTTAAATAATTTAAAATAAACTTAAAATAAAAACTAATAATCCTATTGATTCCTAAAATCAAAAATATTATAAAAAGAACAAAAATTTTTCCAATATTTTTTTATTTTATGATTTTTTGGATATTTTTATGAATAATTTAGAAAAAAGTGAAAAAAAATAATATTTTAAATAATGATTTAATTAAAATACGAAAATAATAATAAAATAATAATAAAAAACTAATTTTGTTATTTTTTAATGAAAGATAGAAAAATTTAGAGTAAAAATAATAAAAAAACAAAAAGTGACAAAGGTGAGATTTGAACTCTCAACCTCTCACACTCATAACTCCTTACACATGTCCTCTTGCCAATTATGCCATTTTTACTTTTTAGAAAAAAAATGCATGCCATATGATATTTACCTGCAAAAAGTCAAACGACTACACAAATTTGTTAGTAATTGATTAAATGCAATAAAAATGCAATGAAATGCGACGACAAATCTTAGGGCAAAATTTGGGGTATTACAGTTGCCCCTATTTAAATAACTTCACCGGGTGATTTTGAGCAACGGAGACTCGAGAAATCATGGTGGAGGGATTTAAATACAGATAACCGAAAATTTTGCCTTTAAACGCAGTGCTATGCAATGATATGGACAAAACAAAACGAACTATAATGCTAAATATGATATGAATCTGATATGATGCGTATGATGAAAATGACAAATGCACGGATACAGACGAAACAACGTCACAGGGGACGACCCATCGAGGAATTGCACTAGGGAAGAAGACATGTCATATCTGGAAGAACGTCGGATAGACACGACACAGAATTGTTGATAGGTGCCAAGTAAATTAGAAATTGTCCGCAAGGTAAGACGCGGGTAAAACACGAGCTCAGGAGAAAAACGCAAATGGGGATAAAACACCCATGATGCCAAGTAAATAAATTTTGCCCACAAGGTAAGACGCGAGTAAAACACGACCTCAGGGAAAAAAAGCAAATGGGGGTAAAACACCATGATGTTAGGTAAACCCAGGAATATCTGGTAAACGGGGAATAAAACACCCGGGATAAAGGTACATGGGGGATAAAACACCCAAGGATAGAAGGTAAGTGGGGAGTAAAGCACCCAAGATAGACATGTAAATGGGGAGTAAAGCACCCAGGATAGAAATGTAAATGGGGAGTAAAGCACCCAAGATAAAAATGTAAATGGGGAGTAAAGCACCCAAGATAAAAATGTAAATGGGGAGTAAAGCACCCAAGATAGAGAGGTAAATGGGGAATAAAGCACCCAAGATAGAAATGTAAATGGGGAGTAAAGCACCCAAGATAGAAATGTAAATGGGGAGTAAAGCACCCAAGATAGAAATGTAAATGGGGAATAAAACACCCAAGATGTGCACATGTATAGGAATTATGCTATGACATATGATCAAATGCAAATGCAGACGTCGACGACAAGACTCGACTCTTTCTGTGAGATGACAAAACTGGAGGACTGATTCCTCAACACGGAGATCACTGTCATTCTGTTAAACTGTATCAAGTTGATAGTCACTGTAGGAATGATGAATAACTGCTTGGGGATTATGCAAGTAAACTGGCCCAGGTCAAATGAATTGATAATTGCTTCAGCTGTCTGATTCGTGGAATCGACTGTTTTGCTGTATCCTCGGAGGGCTTGCCTCAGTCTGAGTCTTGAATAATTCTCTGGATAAACCAAATCTGAGAAGATATTGCCTTGAACAAATCTTGAACTGATTCTTTGACAGGATGTAAAAGGAACTTGCCCCTGATAAGATCACTTGACCAAGTTTCTCATTGTTTGAAAATTCCTTAGAGGAAAGCCAGTTTGCAAACAAAAATATTCATACAAACATGGTAATGCAAAGTTCATGCGATTTTTGAAAAATTATTTTTGAAAGATGGAAAATACATGAGTCGTTAGTTAGAACAAGGCGGTTCAAGACACTCAAAGTTTAAAATAAAAGTGTATTGCCAAAATAAATGATTCGCAAGGATCTTTTGGAGTCAGGTTACGCAACCTTGTTGTAGTATACTTTCAAAATAACCTTGCTTCAATTAGGTCTTTTGAGGGTTGTAATGTGGCCTGGTTCACGGTTTATGAAACAAAAGATAAAGGCTCAAAATTTATTTGTACCCACCCAATCTACGTGATGATCTTCAGTCCTATGCTCAGTTAACTCATACTATGCATTCAGGTTCCCATAAGTTAGGGATTTCATTGATCATAGCAATGATGACTCAGAAGTCAAAGGGACCTATGAAAAGGCAGCCACTACTCCCCTATAACATTTGATTGTTTTGACATTGAGGATTTTCAAGATAAGGATTTAAAAATCTCTTTGTATTATCCCTAAATTTTGCCTGAACTGTTTATTTTAGAGTTTACAGTCAGCGGGATGCCCCAGTTTTGCCTAAGTCTCCTTCATAGGTTTTGACTTAGCGGGCTTCTTTTGATTTTTTTATATTATTTTTTTGTGTGAAGGAAAGTGACTGTTTGATTTTAATGATTACGGTGAACCATCATCGACCTTTTGATTAGAAAACATCTTCGACACTTATTTGACGTGTGCAAAGGAAAATTTGTTAATGAAAGGTGTATCGTATGAACACACAACCAAGTTAACTGAGAACTATCCATCCCAGGGTTAAAATTGTGGGTTTTTTGTAACAAAAGAAACTCCAACTTCTAGGCCCGAAGGGGGTGACGAGGGATTAACTTCCTTATTTCTCCAGTGTTTGGGAATTGAAACAATGCCTTACATCGTCAACAAGGTTTAATTGGAAGCATACTGACAGCAGTTATGGATATAACATTTTCGTCATCCTCCCTCCGATCTTAGCATATCAAAATTTTGGACAAGAAGTAAACATTTGAAAAATAAAGCATAAAGATGCAAATAAATGGACGGAAATGAATTGAATCAAAAGTCGCAATGCTTATTTCATTAATGAAAGTACAAACATAATTGAAAGCAAACAACTTAAACAAAATAAGGAAAATGCAAATAACGAGAAAGAAAAAAAAAGGCCCAATGACAAAGCTTCAATTCTGATGTACTGGCAAGGGATTTTTCTGAACATCCGGATGACTGTCTGTAAAATCAAGTATTCCAGTTCTAACCAATTCACATACTCTAGCCTTCAATGCAAAACAATGCTCCAAGTCATGGCCTGGGGCACCCTCATGGGAAGCACAATGGAGATCAGCCCTAAATCCAGCCGGAGGATTAAGAGGAGGTGGTAAAGCCTTTGTAGTAATCAGTCCTTGCCGGACTAAGTCAGGATATAGCTCTGTGTAAGTCATGAGAATAGGATCAAAGTGACTCCTGTTCCGTTTCTGGTCTGATATCTGTGTCGAGGAATCAGCTTGACGACTCAAAGGTACACTAGAAAACGATAGGACCAAGAAGGAGAAACTGGGGGATAAATGCAATGCAAAAATGTGATGTTAATGCCATGCAATGGTCTCAAGAATTTCAACGGTCGATTGTAAACATTCCCTTTTAGGAAAGCGAGAAAAGCTGTTAGACTTTAAAATGTAGGACTTCTTGAATTTGCAAAGGACTTTTAAATTCCTTGAAACTAGAAATGATATGATGCTTTATGGATGCAAAGCACAAACGCACATAAGCAAACAAAGGTCCTAATTTTAAAGGAACAATGAATGGAGTCAAGGTCTACCCTTCCCAGAGAGGTATGTACTATAGGTTGATTGTACCTGCAGAACAAGGGTTCTAAATCAGTGCCCAAAGTCATCAGTCCATCTTTCGGATATTATCGACTTCCCGACTGACTCGAGGGTCAATAATATTCTCAAGAGAACCTCTTTTAAGTGTAGCATCGCGTAGCAACCATTGTAGGACTACTCCCATATAGTTCCCGCACTACGTCCTATATAAGGTCAAGATGGTGTAAAGGTACTACGGTTCCCAGTATCACAAACTCCAATCGATAACGGTAAAAGTTTTCACGACTACACTCGATCAACCGAACCATTTTCGAAAGTGTCTCAACTGAGCGGTGATTCTCGATTTAGCTTAGTCGGGACTCACTCCCTATAAGCCTCGTCGAATATATCAGCCATCCTATCATAAGGTCGCTCAAGTCCGGGTGTAGGACTTATCTCACAACACAGTAACTCCAAGTAAGGTACCCCAATATATACATACAAGTGAGCAAAATATATAATAAAACAAATATATAAAGAAAAATAAACAAAATAGGGATAACCCTCAACAGTTAGGACTCCCCAGTGAAGTCGCCATTTTCTGTTGCGGTGAAATTTGGATGTCAAGCTATTGATTAACTTGAATCTTAATTCATTTACAACCGGTCTTTGATTTATCCGAAGGAAAGGTTAAAGAAAGGAAAAACCTAAAGGGGAGAGATCTAAGGTTCGGGGGTTGGTTAAGATTAGGGAAGGTACTAGCACCCTAAACTTCCGTAGTACTCTACGGGAACCTTTCGTTTATTTTATTTTTTTTATTTCATTAATTATTTTGCTTAAGGGTATATACAAAGGATTGAAAATTAAAAAAGACCTAGGGGTTAATTCTAAGTTTACTCGGCAAGACATCACATCTTGTGCCTACATATCCTTACGGGAATGGAATCAGAGTAACTATAGTTCCCCTCAAAAGGGAGGTTAGAGACTTCTTGACTGTGGTCAAGGTCTCAAGGGGAATAAACGCATCTTAAGGACACGCTTACATGGAGTCTTAAACTCCGATCTCTATGTTATGAATTGTTAAATTGTAATTAGGGTTAAATTAGGGATTCCACGGCGGGAAACCCTAAAATGAGCGTGGCGGCTCTTTGACCTAATGCTAGGGGTAACATGGTAATTTTGCCTGCGGCGAGGCATTTGTGAAAATTAGGGTTTGTAGTTTGTAGTTTTGAGGGTTTCAAATTGAATGTGTGAAATTTGAGGGTTTGAGGACTATTGGCATGGCGGCCAAACGGCTAGACCTAATCCTTCGGAGGTGTGATGTGACAGAAGTAATAGTGATGAAAGTGTGAGAAATTTAAATCATACAAACGAAAATAAAATGCAGAAAGTAAACGCGATTGTTGGTTCGCGAGGTTACAAATGAGAAACGGATACAATTATATACAACTTGAATTGAAAAACACATTAAAATAACTAATAGCAACGTAACAAGCTGCACATTGAATACACAAGGTTAGTAGACAGAGTCACACAGTAATCAGGCGAGTTATGAAACGGAAGTGCGAAAGTTATAGATATTCTTTGTTGTTTATTTGTGATATATAAAAAAGCTTTTGATTTAAGTTAAAAAAAAAGAAGAGGTTTTAATATTATTAAAAAAAATTTCAAAAATAGTCTTAATTTAATTATCTAACAAAAAGGTTTTATTTAAAAAAAAGGTTTAATGTTATTATTATATATTTTTTAAAAAAACGGTTCTAGTTATTATTTTAAAAAAGATTTTAGTTATTATTTTAAATTTATCTAAAAAAAAGTTTTTCTTAAAAAATAATAGGTTTTCATATTAATTTGGAAAAGATGTTAATGTTATTTATTTTAAAAAACAGATTTTTATATTATAACAAGTTTTAATAAATTAATGATAATGATAATAATAATAGTAATAATAATAATAATAATAATAATGATAATAATAATAAATAATGATAATAATAATAATACTAATAATAATAATAATAATAATAATAATAATAAATAATGATAATAATAATAATACTAATAATAATAATAATAATAAAGCAATAATGAATTTTAAATGTGCCAAATAACCCAACAATGTTGCTAACGCAGAAATGCGCTCAGCGCAACCAGATCTAAATCGGACGAAACAAAATTTATCGCAAAGAAAAAGAAATTAAGCAAAAAAACAGTATTATTGCTCACACAAAAATGCGATCATCGCAACCAGATCGAACTAACACAAATGTCACGCGTCATGCACACAAATGTGCAAACATCGTATCGATATAATTCGATCAAAAATTAATCTTATATATATATAAACTCTAACAATTTAAAAATTATAAATATATAAACGTAACAGTAATAGATGAAGAAAAAGAAATAACGGTAATAGATGAAGAAAAAGAAATAACGGTAAAAGATGAAGAAAAAGAAATAACAGTAATAGATGAAGGAAAAGAAATAACGGTAAACGATGAAGAAAAAAAAACAACAGTAATAGATGAAAAAAAAGAAATAACGGTAAACGGCACTCACTCCTCTTAGGTTTTTTTCATTCTCTCCCCTTTTTTCAACAAAGCAACACATGTATATATAGGGAACAAATTAGGGTTAACACCAAATTGTCAATAATGTCCCTAAAGCCCATTTTAAAGCCCAAACTAAATAATTAGTTAAGAAACAATAAAATTTAAATAATTTAAAATAAACTTAAAATAAAAACTAATAATCCTATTGATTCCTAAAATCAAAAATATTATAAAAAGAACAAAATTTTTTCCAATATTTTTTTATTTTATGATTTTTTGGATATTTTTATGAATAATTTAGAAAAAAGTGAAAAAAATAATATTTTAAATAATGATTTAATTAAAATACGAAAATAATAATAAAATAATAATAAAAAACTAATTTTGTTATTTTTTAATGAAAGATAGAAAAATTTAGAGTAAAAATAATAAAAAAACAAAAAGTGACAAAGGTGAGATTTGAACTCTCAACCTCTCACACTCACAACTCCTTACACATGTCCTCTTGCCAATTATGCCATTTTTACTTTTTAGAAAAAAAATGCATGCCATATGATATTTACCTGCAAAAAGTCAAACGACTACACAAATTTGTTAGTAATTGATTAAATGCAATAAAAATGCAATGAAATGCGACGACAAATCTTAGGGCAAAATTTGGGGTATTACAGAGATGTCTACCATTCTATCCACTACAAAAACGAGAACAGGAGGGGCAAGAATGTCTCATGCTGTGTACCCTTGCTTTATAAATGGATTGATAGTCATCTGCCCAAGAAGGGTCCCTTTATTTCGTCTGCAGCCACAGCTGAGTGGTCCGAGCGTTTGATGAGTCTATCAGCAGAGGATATTGACTGGTTTGACAGGGATAGGTTGGGTACCGAGATTATCTTCAGTTGCAGCGGGTTTCCGAACGTGCCTTTGATAGGCAGGAAGGGCTGTATAAACTATAATCCGTCTTTGCTGGTCCGACAGTTTGCTCACGCTTTGAGAACTCCGCCGAAGGATGAAGAGGTGCAGGAATCTCTGTACCTCACTGGTCTCCTAGAGGGGGATATGTTATCCAAGCTTCAGCGTGCCTGGAATGGTATCTGTAAGAGGGGAAAACCATTGCTAGGGAGAAGCAATAGCCAAGCCTACCCTCCGTATATGACTTGGATCAGAGCCAGAGTCGATGCTATAGGGATGTCGTTTCTTCCTGCCAAGCCAGAAAGCCCTCCAATGATTGAAGAGCCTACTACCGTGCCCATTCAGCAGCATAATCAGGTGTTAGCTGAGCGAGATGAATTGAAGAGGGCAAACGAAGAACTGGAGAAAGAATTGGCTCAGCTCCGAAGCGAGAGAAACGAAGCCGTTCATTCCTTCAAGAGGCAGACAGAGCTGGTGAACCGGCTAGGTACAGACTTGACTAAGCAGATAGCCGAGCGTGAACGCATGGGTCAAGACTTCAAAGCTGTCAACGACGTACTGGCTACGAAGAAGCAGCACTTGGACGAGGCATATTGGAGGATATCCAAGTTCAACCAGCACTGGAAAGCCTCCCTAGCCACCAGGAAAGAGCGGGAGGATAAGATGATGCAACAGATTTCTAAGCTGAAAGCCCAGGTGAAGGCTAATGAGAAGAGGTTTGATGAAGAAACCGCTCGCAGATACGCCGCCGAAGGCCAGCTCAACAGGGCTCTCGCTAACCTGAAGGAGCGCAAACTGACGTTTGAATCCAAGAAGCGGAAGTTAGAAGATTGTTTCGGCGAAGGAGAATGGGAAGATTCGGTCGAAGGTCTTCAGTATACCATTATGCAGAGGGAGCTACTCGTCGAAGGGTTGCTCACTCGGCCTGATCATCCAGAAACGAAGGGGTTGTTAGAAGAGTTTTGCGCCCGTGGCCGTGCTTGACTATTTGTATTCCTTTTGTTTTGATCATTGTTGTATGCTGACCATCACCAGGCTTGTTGGTTGAGGTTATGCTATTCGTTCTGCTTGTACTCACTGATGTTGTGTACTGCCTTGATGGGCTTTCTTTATATATGAGATGTTATTTCCATGACTGGGCTCGGACTTCTTATTATCAGCACTGGCACTCAGGCACTAGGATCGGGGGAGATCTCCCTAACGCACAGACACACGTTTGAATTTGCATGAAGCATTTGCATAACGAGCACTTTGTCGTTTTTCCTAACCCTTTTGTGTTTCTAGGTCGTTTCAGGTTGTTCCAGGATTGATCAGAGACCTATTCACCGCTATCCAACCAGAGCAAATCAAACCAGGATCATGGAGCAAGTGCAGACTGATGTTCAGGAACTCCGCGAAAGAATGGACCGCTTCATGGAGCTCATGCAAGAGGTTGCCAATGGCCAGGATCAGCTCAGAACCTTGGTTCAGCCTCTGATTTCAAGGGTTGATAGCAATGGCGTACTCCATGGTGGGACCGTGCCTACTCCTCCACCAGTTGAAACGCCTCATAATGGCGTCCCCGTGACCGGGGTGAACGACAGTGCCAACGACAATGTGATAGCTAACAGGGGACTCAATGGTAATACGACGGGCGTCGGTAATGGGAGTCTTGAAGCTAATGGCAATGTTGGGCTGGGCAACGGCAATGCAGGTGTCGGGAATCTGTTTGGGCCTCAGCCGTGGTTAGAAGATCATCAGGACAATGTGTTCTCCCAGAGAGGTGCTGAAGGAGAGCTGAATGCTGAAGCACGTCTAAGGTTCAAGGCACTCGAGGATAAGATGAGAAATATCGAGAATCAGAACACCCTGGGCATTGATATGTCCAAGTTGGGACTGATTGCTGATTTCAAGGTGCCTCCCAAGTTCAAGGTACCTGACTTTGAAAAGTATAAGGGCACCACTTGCCCTCGCGTCCACCTGAGATTGTACTACAGGAAAATGTCCGCTCATTCTGAGGACGAGAAGTTGCTGATGCACTTCTTTCAAGACAGTCTTTCCGGGCCATCCCTCGAGTGGTACATGAGTCTGGAGCCTACTAGTGTGCGCACGTGGAAGGACCTTGCTAAAGCATTTGTGCACCACTACCAATACAATAGCGACTTGGCCCCGAACCGAGTCCAACTGCAGAATCTGTCGCAAAGGAACAATGAAGGGTTTAAGGAATACGCCCAGCGGTGGCGTGAATTGGCAGCCATGGTTCAGCCGCCGATGGTTGAGCGCGAGCTTGTGCAGATGTTTGTAGCCACCCTCCCAGGGGTTTACTATGAGAAGTTAGTCAGCGGTATGTCCGGAACCTTCTCAGATCTCATTATCACAGGTGAGCACATCGAAAATGGGATCAAACTGGGGAAAATTCAAGGTGATTCATCCTCAGCTGGAGGAGGCAAGAAACCTTATGGTGGCAAAAGACAGGAAGGAGAAACGAGCACGGTGACCAACGCTCGAAGGAAGGGTAAAGGCCCTCACCAGCAGGTGGCCAGCATAACTATCCCGGCAGTTCAACAGCCACAGCAGCAGCAGCAGCAACCGAATCAACAAGGGTACAGAAAGTATCAGAATAGGGCGCCTCTGTCGAGCCGTCACCTCGAGACACCGCCCATGTCGTACGCACAACTATTGTAGACTTTGCTTCAGCTACAGTTGATCCAGAAGAGAACTCTGGCTCCCTTGACAGGGGCACCTCCTCCAGGGTACGACGCGAATGCAACTTGTGAGTTTCACTCAGGGGCACCAGGCCACACAATAGAGAATTGCAAAGCCTTCAAGCACAAGGTGCAGGACATGGTGGACGCCAAGATCATCAACTTCTCGGATAATGTGCCAAATGTCACGAAGAATCCTATGCCGAATCATAGGGGAGGTGGAGTGAACGCCATTATCGAAGACGAGAGCTCGGATTTGTTGACTGATGTCAGGGATTTGAAGATGCCGCTTAGCTTCGTTAAAGCTAAGTTGATGAAAAGAGGTTTCTTTCCAGGTTGCGGAGAGCTGTGTATGGACTGTGCCACGAGTCCTGATGGATGTGAACAGTTGGTAGAAGGAATTCAAAGTCTGATGACTGAAGGGATTTTACAGTTTAGCCGGAGGGCCGAATGTGGATCAGGGGAGGTAGTGCTGAAGCAAGATGATGAGGTCGCCACCATCACCATCCCTCGCCAGACGATAACTATTTCTGCGCCCAGACCGCCCATAATTACTATCACCAAAGCTGGGCCAATACCCTTCGAAAGCACTAATGCTGTCCCATGGCATTATGGGGCTGAAGTCTACTGCAATGGGAAGAAGTTGGAGCTAGAACCGTTTGGGTCGTTGGTGGAGAACCTTGCGGGAATCAGTGGTATTACTCGCAGCGGAAGAGTGATTGCACCACCGGAGGTCGTGGCGGATAAAGCGGTCAGAGCTGACGCAGCTGATAAAGGTAAAAGTAAAGTCGTCGAAGAGATCCCTCATGGGGTAGAAAAAGACTTACTTGTTAAAGACGCCGAGGAGTTTATGTGGTTGATTAAAAAGAGTGACTACAAGATTGTGGATCATCTCCATCAGACGCCCTCGAAGATTTCCATCCTGAACTTGTTGCTGTGTTCTGAAGCACACCGCAACGCGCTGCTGAAGGTGTTGAATGTCGCATATGTACTGCAGGAAATATCGGTAAATCAGCTAGAAGAGGTCGTAGCCCACGTAAATGCTGGAAATGGGCTAGGGTTCACTGACCTAGAGCTGACGCCGAAAGGGAGGAACCACAAAAGCGCTCTGCACATCTCGATAGAGTGTAGGGGCACGATTATGTCGCACGTGTTGGTGGACACGGGTTCGTCACTTAATGTTCTTCTGAAGAAGGCATTAATGAAGTTAGATACTCGCGGAGTGATTTGCACACCCAGTGATCTGGTTGTGAAGGCGTTCGATGGAACCAAACGCCATGTTTTCGGGGAGGTGACCCTGCCAATCCAAGTCGGTCCGGAAACATTCGATGCGGTATTTTATATTATGGATATCATGCTTGCCTACAGCTGTCTCTTAGGCCGGCCGTGGATCCATGCTGCTGGAGCCGTGACCTCCACGTTGCACCAGAAACTCAAGTATGCCGTCGGAGGTAGCATCGTGACTGTTTGTGGCGAGGAAGACATAATGGTGAACCATTTGTCGTCCTTTAAGTATGTTGAGATGGATGGGGAAATCCATGAAACTCTATGCCAAGCGTTCGAAGCCGTTAAAGTGAAGGACGTAGCTCCCGTAGTCACTGAAAAGCCAGAGATGACTCTCTCCTCATTCAAGGAAGCTCGGGCCGTTGTCCAATCCGGATCTACCCCAGGCTGGGGGCGAATTTTGGAGATACCTAACAAGCAAGACAAGTTTGGGTTGGGATATTCTCCTGGGGCTGAAGCTTCTTCTTCTAGCAGTGCGTCGCAAGGTAAGGGGCCGATCCAGTTTACCAGTGGCGGAGTGATTTTCGAAAGCATCAACGCAGTGTCTGAAGACAGCGGAGATAGCAACTGTGACCTCGACTCTTGGATCCAGCCAAGCAAGCCAGGCGAGGGCCTCAACAATTGGTCCGTCAAGGATATCATCCAGATGACAAGTGAAGAGTAATGATTTACTTTTTTTTCCAATCATTGTACAACCCTATGTCCTACCCGGGGCATAGTGGTTTTATTGTCAGGGCCTTGTTGGATTATGTACATGCATTTTGTTAATAAATCAAAGGCGTTTTCTTCGTATTCAAATATTGTGATCTCTGTTATTCTTGTTTTATATTTGTTTTGAAAAACAATAAAATGGCAACGGGGTTTGTGCTAACCTACACATCCTTGTTTTAAACTTAACCTTTGTTATTGCAGGATCCACATAGCAGATGACATCGACTCTGGACCTTCTACGGCTCACTTCGACTTCGATTGCTCGATCTATCAAGCTGAAGAAGAGATTGATGAAGACGAAGACCTTCCTGAAGAGTTGGCCCGCTTATTGAAACAAGAAGAGAAGGTTATTCTGCCTCATGAAGAGGAAATTGAGATCGTGAATCTGGGTTCTGAAGAACTCGTCAGAAACGTCAGGATAGGGGCTGCATTGCAGAATGATGTCAAGCAAAGATTGGTCGAGATGCTGAGAGAGTATAGTGACGTCTTTGCTTGGTCATACGAAGATATGCCCGGACTTGATACTGACATTGTGGTCCACCATTTGCCGCTGCGAGAAGATTGTCCCCCCGTTAAGCAGAAGCTTAGGAGGACGCGGCCAGATATGGCCGTTAAGATCATAGAAGAAGTGCAGAAACAGCTTGATGCTGGCTTCTTAGCGGTCACTACGTACCCTCCGTGGGTCGCCAACATAGTGCCTGTACCGAAGAAGGACGGTAAGGTACGCATGTGCGTCGATTATCGGGATTTGAATAGGGCGAGCCCTAAAGATGATTTCCCGTTGCCTCATATTGATGTGTTGGTCGACAATACAGCTCAGTTCTCCGTGTTTTCATTCATGGATGGCTTCTCCGGTTACAATCAGATCAAGATGGCACCGGAGGACATGGAGAAAACTACGTTTATCACTCCTTGGGGAACGTTTTGCTATAAGGTAATGCCTTTCGGTCTGAAGAACGCAGGGGCCACTTACCAACGAGCAATGGTAACTTTGTTTCATGACATGATTCATCATGAGATTGAAGTCTATGTTGATGACATGATTGTGAAGTCCCAAACGGAGGAAGGACATCTAGTCAATTTGCTGAAGCTTTTTGAGAGGCTTAAGAAGTTCAAGTTGAGGCTGAATCCTAACAAGTGTACTTTCGGAGTACGGTCCGGAAAGTTACTGGGGTTTATCGTGAGCGAAAGAGGCATCGAGGTTGATCCTGCGAAGATTAAAGCGATACAAGAAATGCCAGTGCCAAAAACAGAAAAAGAAGTTTGTGGTTTCTTGGGCAGAATAAACTACATTGCAAGGTTTATTTCTCAGCTCACGGCCACGTGTGAACCGATGTTCAAACTACTGAAGAAAGATCAGGCGATTATCTGGAATGAGGATTGCCAGAAGGCATTCGACAAGATAAAACAGTATCTGCAGGAACCTCTGATCTTGATACCCCCAGTGGTTGGACGGCCACTAATCATGTACTTGACAGTTCTTGAGAATATTATGGGGTGTGTTCTCGGTCAGCACGACGAGACAGGCAAAAAGGAGCATGCCATCTATTACTTAAGTAAAAAGTTCACAGATTGTGAATCTCGTTACTCGATGCTGGAGAAAACGTGTTGTGCACTAGCCTGGGCTGCCAAACGTTTACCACAGTACATGCTCAACCACACCACTATGCTAATTTCGAAGATGGATCCGATCAAGTACGTCTTCGAGAAGCTAGCTCTTTCGGGCAGGATTGCCAGATGGCAAATGGTGTTGACGGAATATGACATTCAGTACGTGTCCCAGAAGGCCATCAAGGGAAGCGTGTTGTCTTAGTACCTTGCCGAACAGCCGATCGAAGATTACCAGCCGATGAAATTTGAATTCCCTGACGAGGATATCATGTTTCTCAAAGCGAAGGATTGCGATAAGCCGTTGCCCGACGAGGGGCCAGACAGGAAATCCCAGTGGAAATTGATATTTGACGGGGCGGTTAATTCCTATGGAAGTGGTATTAGGGTGATCATCACGACTCCCCACGGATCCCACATCCCGTTCACTGCGAGACTGACGTTTCCAGTCACCAATAACGAAGCGGAGTACGAAGCATGCATTATGGGTCTAGAAGAAGCAATTGATTTGAGAATCAAGAACCTAGACGTATATGGTGACTCGGCGCTTGTGATCAACCAGATTAAAGGAGAGTGGGAGACTCGTCAATCGAATTTGGTGCCGTACATGAACTATGCTAGAAGGCTACTTTCGTTCTTTGATCGAGTGGAACTCCATCATGTGCCCAGGGCAGAAAATCAGATGGCTGACGCCTTAGCCACGTTGGCTTCGATGTATAAAGTCAATTTTTGGAATGAAGCTCCAAGAATTGTCCTTTCTCGCCTTGATAGACCTGCATTCGTCTTTGCGATCGAGGAAGCCTCCGACGGCAAGCCATGGTTCCATGATATCCATACTTTCCTTATGACGAAGGAGTATCCTGCGGGAGCGTCAACCCAGGATAAGAAGACTCTGAGGAGGCTGTCTGGAAATTTTTATCTCAATCCTGATGGAGTTTTGTATAAAAGAAACCACGATCTCGTGCTACTCAGATGTGTAGATGAGAAAGAGGCGAGTATGCTCATGGAAGAAGTCCATGAAGGCACATTTGGTACGCACGCCGGCGGGCATGCTATGACAAGGAAGATCCTGAGAGCAGGATACTACTGGCTGACGATGGAGTCGGATTGCTTTAAATTCGCGAAGAGATGTCATAAATGCCAGATTTATGCTGATAAAGTTCATGTGCCGCCGTGTCCGTTAAATGTCATGTCCTCCCCGTGGCTGTTCTCCATGTGGGGCATCGACATGATAGGCAAGATCGAGCCCACTGCGTCTAAGGGTCATCGCTTCATTCTAGTAGCCATCGACTACTTCACCAAGTGGGTGGAGGCAGCCTCATATGCTAATGTGACCAAGCAGGTGGTGGCTAAATTCATAAAGAGGGATATCATTTGTCGTTACGGAATTCCCGAGCGGATCATTACTGATAATGGTTCGAATCTGAATAACAAGATGATGAAGGAGCTGTGTCAGAGTTTCAAGATTGAACACCATAACTCATCTCCTTA
Source organism: Lathyrus sativus (assembly GCA_963859935.3). NCBI lineage: Eukaryota > Viridiplantae > Streptophyta > Magnoliopsida > Fabales > Fabaceae > Lathyrus > Lathyrus sativus. The sequence goes on along the minus strand of OZ012739.1, from coordinate 211,342,626 downwards.
CCGGCCGAAGATGAATGGCGTCGTTGAAGCGGCCAATAAGAACATAAAGAAGATTGTTCAGAAGATGGTTGTGACCTACAAAGATTGGCACGAGATGTTGCTATTCGCACTGCACGGTTATCGTACAACGGTACGTACATCAACCGGAGCAACTCCTTTCTCCTTAGTGTACGGTATGGAAGCTGTCCTACCGTTAGAAGTGGAGATCCCTTCTTTACGAGTTTTGGTTGATGCGAAACTCGACGAGGCAGAATGGATTAAGAACCGACTAAACCAACTCAGCCTGATGGACGAGAAGAGGTTGGCATCGATTGCGTATGGTCGTCTGTACCAAAGTCGAATGAAGAAAGCTTATGATAAGAAGGTGCGTCCTAGAAGCTTTCAGACGGGTGATCTCGTCCTGAAGAAGATTCTTCCTCCATACTCCGATCACCGGGGCAAGTGGACTCCCAATTACGAAGGTCTGTACGTCGTCAGCAAGGTCTTCTCGGGAGGAGCTTTGTTGTTATCCACGATGGATGGGGAAGATTTTGCATCCCCGGTGAATGCGGACGCAGTTAAAAAATACTTTGCTTGAAAGTGACCCGCTAGAAAGAAAAAGAGAGTCCAGGCAAAAATGGGGCATCCCGGCGAACCATAAAAAAGAAAAAGGTTCGGGCAAAAGTTAGGGATATAAATCGAAAAAATGTACACCCGGAAAGTCGAAAACTCGGATGGGCGACTTTGGCAAAAAAGGGTATCCCGGTGAACTGAAAACTCGCAAAAGGCGGTTCATGCAAAAGTTAGGGATTTGAAAAAGCAAATGACTGTGTTCCGCGTATGGACTTTCATTGTTTAGTGGTTTGGAAGACCTGAGGGCCGTTTATCTTAATCAATCTCTTCTGAAGCTGAAGCCTCGGAGAAGTATCGAAGTCGAGTGGGTCATAGAGGGATCAACTCATGGTGTTCGTCTACGCCTCGTTGCCGACATTTGTATATACTGATGTATATTTATGTTTTATGTTTTGCGCAGCTTCCTCATTCCAGGAGCTTGCATCTGTTGTAAAACATTTTTACCCATTCAGGGGTTCGTTATCAATGAAATATACTATTCATCAATTTTGTTTGTCTGTTTAGCGTTTATCTGTTTTGTTTGCGAAAAAGAACGCCGATGTTTTTGATAAAATGCGCATACATAAACTTACTGGCCTAGGCCGCTGATTGTTGAAACAATGAATCACTTAAACATTGTCACAAGATGATAACCTTGATAGGTCCCTTTGAGAAGGGCATCTTGCCTGTTTGTTTGTGTTATTACAGGTGTAGCATATTCCAGACGGTATGCCGTACGCGCCCCCAAGCAGAGAAGATTCTCTCCCCAGCCAAGTACATCCTGAGGGAATGGCATCTCCCCAGCTGAGTCTTTCACTGAGGTGTGCAGCACTCGATAGTTCAAGACTGAAGTCTCCAGCGGAATCGAGATTCCCCACAGAGTCGTACCCTCCCCTGAAGCAGGATGATTCCTTCTTCCCTAACCGAGTTTGCAAACCCCCAAGAGAGCCAAGTCCTTGGAGAGCAGTTGGGACCATGATTGGTTTTCCCCAGTAGAGTGTTGAATAGCTGACGTTGTGTTTCCCCACCAGAGCCGTTATCTCCAGGGGAGTGGCCGTGAAGGCCGTGCAGTTTATTTCTGCGATTGACATCGCTCTCCTCAGCAGATCCAGGTTCTCGTAGAGCTTCGTTCCCCTGCAGCAGTCAACTGAAGTTCACTTCCCCACGGAGTCCGATTGAGATTGGCGTGACCTTTTTCTCCTCAGCAGGATGATTCCCTCTCCACCAGAGTGTCTCTTTCTCCTTGACGCCTAGCATTTCTACCGTGTAGAGCATTGCGCCATTACCGAAGCATATGCATACTAAACATGAGTTAGGTCGTTACCGTTCTTGTTTTGCAGGTGTTCCTCCGCAGGTCGGTTGCTCGAGATGATTCTTGAATTCTCCCCACCGGAGTCGCTTGCTCAAGATGAATCTTGAATTCTTCCCCGGCAAAGTCATTTGCTTAAGATGATTCTTAAAGTCCCCAGTGAAGTCGCCAGAAAGATCCGCTCAGGCTGATTCCTAAAATCCCCGGCAGAGTTTGTTCAGGACGATTCCTGAAATCTCCAGTAGAGTGTTCGGTTCAGGGTGATTCTCGAAGTCCCCGGCGAAGTTATTTGTCCAAGATGATTCTTGAAGTCCTCAGCAGAGTTGATTCACCCAGAATGATTTCTGGACCCCCGAAGCAGAGTTACTTGATAGTTCTCCAGAATCCCCAGCGGAGGTGTGTCATCCCCAGCAAATTTCTGAACAGCGAAGTTGAAACTTCCCTTGAAGACTTGATGATTGAAGTCCAACCGTATTGACGAAGCAGTTCCCTTGGCTGATGCAAAAGTACCCGATAGTAGAAGTTTGGATATCCCCAAGTGGTTCATGATTGACCGAGAACTATATTCCCGACTTACTGATGAAGTCCGGCTGATGCCCGAAAGTCTTCTTTGAATGCCTGATGAGTCCCGAGGAATCTTGATGCCTGACGGCATGATCGACCATGTAGCACCGGTTACCGTGTGACCAATTCTCCAGCCAGTTGCCGTGCAGCTAGCATTTCAGTTTTCGAATATTTGTTCCCATCAGAGTACCGTGTACTTGTGCAGTTGGAAAATTTCCGGGTTTGTCGGTATTCAACCGTCTCGCACCTTGATTGGTTGAGAGCCATTCGCTTCTCACCCAGTCAGGTTCAAGCCGTTTGAATAGGGGCAGCTGTTGCACCCCAAAATTTGACCAACAACTTCTTTACCTAGCTTGTGTTTCATTTCATTCACATTAGCATTATCATTTGCATTTCATAGACATGTATGCAGGAGATCAAGAGGTATGAGTACCAATCAAGAACTTTGAAGATAGCCAAGAAGGTTATTCAAGTGTTCAAGGGTTGATATCTTTGTCAGAGAAGTCAGGAGATCCTCAGAGAGAGTGGTTGAAACCAAGAGGATGGGCCTCCTAGCTTGAGAGCTGTGGGGAGCTCCTCAGATGATTCTGAAGCCAAGAATGTGGACTTGAAGCCTTGAGAGAGCTTATGAGATGTCTTTAACGCCATCATGAAGCCTAGAGTGGTCATGGTGCAAGTTTAAGAAGACTCAACCATGAGTGGTGTAATTAGGGTTTGACTGGGTCAACCCTAGGTCAACTGATGATTTGAACAAGGTTGAGACCTAATTCAAGAGCCATGTGATCATGGGTTGAGGAATTGAGATGCTATAAGGATGATTCCAAGGTCAACTCATCATGATTGAAGAGTTTGAGAAGTTTCAAGCTAGGGTTTCTAGGGCTTGACAGTGTAAAATCCCCTAGTTTGACCCCTATCTTCAAGGCAGTTTAACTCAAGATGGGATTCTCATATCATCTTTCCCCTAATATGAATGTTGTAGAGCTTGTTCTTAGCTTTAATTTGAGTACTAGAAGTCCTTTATAGGATTTGTAGAGCTCAAGTTATGACTTTGACAAGTTACAGGTCATCTGAGGTATGTGAATCTGGGGCCTTGAAAGTCACCCAACTTGCATCCAACTTTTGCCCAAGAAGGATGATTCCTATGGACTTTTGGTCAACATGAATGTTGTTCCTTATCTTCTTAGCTTTCTAGAGAGTACTATAAGTCCTTGATAGGATTTGTAGAACTCAAGTTATGGCTTTGACAAGTCAAGGGTATTTTGGTCATTTGGAGATTATAGGTCATTTCAAGCATAAGGCCATAACTCCTATTTCCAAGATTCAAATGGAAAAATATTCAACATCAAACTTGCTTAAAATGATGTTTTAAGTCTAGTAAGTAGGTCATGAGATGGTGGAAAAGCTTGTAGCTCAAAGTTGTAAAAATGACCTAAAATGAAGGCATAAGTTAAATAAGTCAAAGTTGGAAATTGAAATTTTTAACCTACACATCCAAACCATGGCATGTAATATATCATTTTGACTCTAGAAAACATTTTAGAAACAATGGTTTAGCCACATTTTTGATTTGAAGTCTAAATCATGGACTTGCTTTGGAAAACACTTGCTTGCATATTAAGTAACATATGCATAACTCAAGATTAAGGCATGAACAAGGAACTTGGCAAGCTAAACACCTCTAATATCTCACTAGGGGAGAAATTAAGAGTGAATGGGATGAATTCCAAGCTGTTTGCAAGGATTGAGCATGGCATGATAAGTGATTCAAAATCTCATGACTTGAGATGTGTAAAATCTCATTGGAAGGATCTAGAGGGTTCTAGATCATCCAAACTCCATCTATATATTGAGTAGAATGAATCCATGGCAGAGGTTGGTGATCATTGAAGGTTTGAGCATAGTTTGAGATTGAGTTTTCATAGCTTGCAAGTGCAATCGGTTTCACCAAATTCCTCCATTTCCTTCCATTTTCTTGATTGATTCTTCTTCCATGAGTATCAAGGATTGATTCCAGATCATTTCCAAGAAGAATTGGTGGCTAGATCGTGTGGGAGCAAGGGATTTTCAGCACCTGCAACTCTTCATCGTGTTTCAAGATTGAAGCACTTTCCATTGAATCTTTTGCATACAGAAGCAAGGGGGAAGTTCAGTGATTGTGTCCAGAAGATTTGAGAGCTTGAAGTGAAGATTTCATGCATCTGTTATTCAAGAATTTCCAGGTTTGTAACCTTCTTCCTATAGCATGATTTAGGTAGAATTAGGTTGAATTAGGGTGCTAGATTAATTGTAGAATGGCCTAGGATGGATTTCAGATGGTTAATTGTTGAATTAGAGACAAATTAAGTGAATCACCATTTTCGGTTGAGATTGGGAGATGTTGATTCTTGGGGTTTCAGAAGAAACTAATGGCATGGTTGAGTTCGTGGCAAGATTTGGAGTGTGTTTCATATTTTGACCTCTTGGATTGGAGGCCTCTAGGAGGAACTAGGGTTGAAAGGGACGATCGGAGCTCCACCGGCGGTGGTCGGAGCTGGGCACGAAGCTCAGAGCTTTGAAGTGGAGAAGATGAAGTTCTCACCATTGGATCATGTTTTGACCATTGACTGGGAGAAGATCCAAGGGCTGTGTTTTAAAGCTGAGTTGTGAAGAGTTTCTGATGAAACGATGCGTTTCATTTATCTGGTGCCTTGGGCCTAATAATCTGAGTGCTATCCACACCCCCCAGCAAGCCCAACCCATGTTTTTAACTGAAAATGTTTACTTCCTGCACCGCGCGCTTATTCATTTTATTTGATTTTCATTATTTTTCCATTTAATTCATGATTTTTGTAAAATTCATAACTAATTGAATATTAATCCAATTCAACCCATTCTTTTTGCATATTACTCATGATTGAGTCTATTATTTTTTAGAGAAAAAATATTTTCATTTCACATAATTTCTGATTTAATTGGAATTTTGTATTTTAATTGATATTAAAATATTTATGTTTGATGCATATTTTTGTAGAATTTTGTTTGATCTCATGGTGATGATTCTTGGCCTAAATTTTTGTGTGTGATTAGGTTAGACATGTATGATCCCATAGTAATTTTCTCACATTTTTGTGATGAAAATAGGTATGCCTTCTAGATTGATATTTAGATGCTTCCTTTTTAGGGTTTTAGGTTGATACCTTGTAATGTAGGATTTAGTTCTAGGTCCAAATTGATGATTTGATCTTGGAAACTAATGTGGTAGAGTCATGATTGACCTAGGTTCCCATAGTCATTTTTGTAGGATTTTACAATTGGTTTTAGTATTTTAGTTAGGACTAACTTTAGTACTAGGTTTTAGGTGATCCTAGCTTACTAATTCAATTAGTTTAACTTCTCTAGTTCCCTTAGATTAGGGTTTGTGCTTGGTTTGCCTTTGGTTGAGATTGAAGACAAGTTGAAGACAAGAGGAAGATGCTTGAACTTGCTTGGAGCTTTGGATTGTTTGTGCCTGAAGGTGTCTGATGAGGATTAGGAGATAGGACATAGGGAGAGCTTTGTAGTTAGGATGATTTCTTTCACAAACATGGAAAGCATCTTGTGCTTCCATTCCTCCCAATGATTAAAAGTTCTTCCATGGTATTCACCTCCCTCCTTTGGAGGGATAAGTGATGGTACCTAGGAAGTAGAACTTTTGAGGGAACCATTCTTCTGATGTTAAACCCTTATAGGCCTCCTTTGGTGGTCAATAAGCAGTTTAATATCCTAGCTTATCCAGTTAAGTGATTTCTTCTGGTTTGAGTATCTTGAAAGATGTTGGGCTTGAGTGTGAAGATGAAGACTCCATTGAAAAGTATGGAAGAGGATGATTCCTTGAACATTTCCATTACAACTGGAACTTGAAGACTGGGTTGATACTTATGAAGAGGGTTCAATTGAGATTGAGTGTAGAGCTGAGGCTTGAAGAACAGAGGATGAGTTGATACTTACTCTGAAGCTTGGAGATCCTGAACGAATCAAGTTGATACTTGCAGTTAGGAGTGAAGCCTGAAGGTGGAATTGAATAAGAAAGCTGAAGCTTGAAGAAGAAGATTAAGTTGAAACTTATGTTGAAGGGTTGAAACCTGGAGAAGCAAATTGATATTTGTCACGAAAGCTTGATAACCTTGAAGGGTGATTGAAGTCTGAAGACTGAGTTGTTGTCAGAAGAGCTGAAGCTTGGAGTAAGAGAGGGGTTGATGTGCTTTGTTGTCTGTTTTCTTTTCTGTATTGCTGATGTGCCTGGTTTGACTTGTCTGATGCATTAGAATAAGTCCATGATTAGACTGACTTTAATCCAGGAGCATGATTGCACTAGAGGTTGAGTTGCTCCCTCTGCTTGTATTGTTACTGTATGGCTTTGCTTGCGGGTATTCGGTAGAGCCCAGCTCCCTTGCCCATGTGGTTTGTGTTTGCCTGATGGCATTTTATTTCATTTCTTCTGTATGATTGCAGTTTACTGTATTTTGCTTGATAGCATGTTGTTATTTCCTCAGTATGATTACTGTTATTCATTCTGGCTTGAGGTTGAGATGAGCTTGTGGAGGTTGATGCCCCACACACATTTCCTCCCTCACTTGTATTGCATGCATTTTACTGTATTACTGTTTACTGTTTAAGCTGATGCTTTATCTGATTCTGTTTATCATTGACATGATCCCTTAGGACTCTCACTTCCTTTGATAAGGAAGTGATGACAGAACTTTAGGTTGAAACCTATGCATGATAACTTCTAGGAGATCCCTATTTCAAACTTCAACCATAGGATGAATCCTTGGCATGACAACATTAGGACTTGATAATCTCCCCTTAGTTGAGCCTGTTCTCTTCTCATCTCAAAACAGCTTAAGGTACAGTAATCATGAATGATTTCTTTCGTACGTTACGAGCCTTAAGCTATCTGAGAAAGGATTGTTGGAGAGCTTCTTTTCAACAGTCTGGATGTTTAGTATGGCACCCTTTGGGTGACATGCGACGCATTCACTCTCAGGTCATAGTCTTTAGTGCGATTGAAATTGCAAACACAATAAAAAACACTTCTTTCGTAAAAGATAGAAAACAAACTTCAAACCTTTTTACCCCGTGGGCCCATAATTCAAAGGAAAACTTTTGTGAAGAAAAGAGTGTCGTTAAACTTCAGCGCCAATGCAAACAGGCTTTGTCCCTAACTACTGGAACTGCTGTTTAACCCTACTCGATAAAACAGATGAATCTGAATTCCCGTAATCCGTATTATCCCGAACTACGTAAGCTCTGATCTCTCATACCTGTTGAGGGTACGTAGGCAAAATACTGACGTATTGGCGAGCCACCTTCCCCGTAACCAGTAGTTAGTCGAACTACATTGACTCTGATTTCTCATTCTCTGATGAGAATACGTAGGCATAAAGCGCGACGCTTTGCCGAGTCATTTTCTTTTCTATTTAAGCCCGCCTTGATAGGTAGATAGATAAAACAACTCGTCCAGTAAACACAACAATCGTGGATCCCGTCGAGTACGACGAACGTGAGGGGTGCTAATACCTTCCCCTTGCGTAACCGACTCCCGAACCCAGACAATGGTTGCGATGACCTTGTCTTATACCCTTTTCGTCAGGTTTTTCCGATCGTTTCCTTTCCCGCTCTGAGGGATAAATAACGAAAGCTGGCGACTCTTCTATTTTTCCGGCACCTTATTTTCGCGAAAGCGACAGGGGCCAGACAAGAAATCCCAGTGGAAATTGATATTTGACGGGGCAGTTAATTCTTACGGAAGTGGCATTGGGACGATCATCACGACTCCCCATGGATCCCACATCCCATTCACTGCTAGATTGACGTTTCTAGTCACCAATAATGAAGCAAAGTACGAAGCATGCATCATCGGTTTAGAAGAAGCGATTGATTTGAGAATCAAAAACCTAGATGTATATGGTGACTCGACACTTATTGTTAACCAGATTAAAGGGGAGTGGGAGACTCGTCAATCAAATTTGTTGTCATACATGAATTACGCCAGAAGGCTACTTCTGTTCTTCGATCGAGTGGAACTCCATCATGTGCCCAGAGCCGAAAATCAGATGGCTGATGCCTTAGCCACGTTGGCTTCGATGTATAAAGTCAATTTTTGGAATGAAGCTCCAAGAATTGTCCTTTCTCGTCTTGATAGACCTGCATTCGTTTTTGCAATCGAGGAAGCCTCCGACGGCAAGCCATGGTTCCATGATATCCAGACCTTCCTTATGACTAAGGAGTATCCTGCGGGGGTGTCCACCCAGGATAAGAAGACTCTGAGGAGGTTGTCTAGGAATTTCTATCTCAATCCTGATGGAGTGCTGTATAAGAGAAACCATGATCTCGTGCTACTCAGATGTGTAGATGAGAAAGAAGCGAGTTTCCTCATGGAAGAAGTCCATGAAGGAACATTTGGTACGCACGCCGGCAGGCATGCTATGACGAGAAAGATCCTGAGAGCAGGATATTACTGGTTGATGATGGAGTCAGATTGTTTTAAATTTGCGAAGAGGTGTCATAAATGCCAGATTTATGCTGATAAAATTCATGTGCCGCCGTGCCCGTTGAATGTCATGTCCTCCCCGTGGCCGTTCTCCACGTGGGGCATCAACATCATAGGCAAGATCGAGCCCACTGCGTCTAACGGTCATCGCTTCATTTTGGTAGCCATCGAATACTTCACCAAGTGGGTGGAGGCAGCCTCGTATGCTAACGTGACCAAGCAGGTGGTGGATAGACTCATAAAGAGGGACATCATATGTCGATATGGAATTCCCGAGCAGATCATTACTGATAATGGTTCAAATCTGAATAACAAGATGATGAAGGAGTAATGCCAGAGCTTCAAAATTGAACATCACAACTCATCTCCTTACCGGCCGAAGATGAATGGTGCGGTTGAAGCGGCCAACAAAAACATTAAGAAGATCGTACAGAATATGGTTGTGACCTATAAAGATTGGCACGAGATGTTGCCATTTGCATTGCACGGTTATAGTACGACGGTACGCACATCAACCGGGGCAACTCCTTTCTCACTAGTGTACGGTATGGAAGCTGTCCTACCGTTAGAAGTTGAGATTCCTTCTTTGCGAGTTTTAGTTGACGTGAAACTCGATGAGGCAGAATGGATTAAGAACCGCTTGAACCAACTCAGCCTGATGGATGAGAAGAGATTAGCATCGATTGCATATGGTCGTCTGTACCAGAGCCGAATGAAGAAAGCTTACGATAAGAAGGTGCGTCCTCGAAGCTTTCAGACGGGTGATCTCGTCCTGAAGAAGATTCTTCCTCCACACTCCGATCACAGGGCCAAGTGGACCCCCAATTATGAAGGTCCGTACGTCGTCAACAAGGTCTTCTCGGGAGGAGCCTTGTTGTTATCCACGATGGATGGTGAAGATTTTGCATCCCCTGTGAACGCAGATGCAGTTAAAAAATACTTTGCTTAAAAAATGACCCGCTGGAAAGAAAAAAGAATATCCAGGCAAAAATGGGGCATCCCGGCGAACCATAAAAAAGGAAAAGGTTCGGAAAAAAATTAGGGATATAAATGAAAAATGTACACCCGCAAAGTCGAAAACCTAGAAGGGCGACTTTGGCAAAAAAGGGTATCCCGGTGAATCGAAAACCCGAAAGGGCGGTTCATGCAAAAGTTAGGGATTGGAAAAGCAAATGACTGCATTCCGCGTATGGACTTTCATTGTTTAGTGGTTTGGAAGACCTGAGGACTGTTTATCTGAATCAATCTCTCCTGAAGCTGAATCGTCGGAGAAGTATCGAAGGAGTGGGTCATAGAGGGATCAACTCATGGTGTTTGTCTATGCCACATTGCCGACATTTGTATATTCTGATGTACATTTATGTTATTATGCTTGCGCAACTTCCTCATTTCAGGAGCTTGCATCTGTTGTAAAACATTTTCGCCTATTCAGGGGTTTGTTATCAATAAAACGTATACTATTCAGCAACTCTGTTTGTTTGTTTAGCTTTTATCTGTTTTGTTTGCGAAAAAGAAAGCCTGATGTTTTTGATAAAATGCGCATACATAAACTTACTGGCCTAGGCCGATAATTGTTGGAACATTGAATTACCTGAACATTGCCACAGGATGATAACCTTGATAGGCCCCTTGAGAAGGGTATCTTGTCTGTTTGTTCGTGTTGCTGCAGGTTCGACATTCCAGGTAGCACACCAGATGTTTTCTAAGCAGGATGATTCCTTCTTCCTCAGCGAGTTCAGCGGCGTTTCCCCACGGAGTCTGAATATAGGACCGAGAGCACTGATATGTCTCCCCGAGCAGAGAAGATTCTCCCCAACCCAGGTGCATCCTAGGCAGGATCATCCTCTCCCCAGCTGAGTCATGCGGCAAAGCGTATGTTCATTCCCAGCACTGAACCTATGTGCAGTTTTCTCGTAGAAGACTATTCACAAGTGTTCAGCTTTTGATAGTTCAAGACTGAAGTCTCCAGCGGAATTGAGATTCCCCACAGAGTTGTACTCTCCCCGGCAGGTAGGAGTGATTCCAGCGTCTGATTGCCCTCCTCAACCGAGTTTGCAGTCCTCCAAGAGAGTCGAGTCCTTGGAAGCCGGTCGGGCCATGATTGGTTTTGCCCAGTAGAATATTGAATAGTTGATGTTGTATTTCCCCATCGGAGTCGTTATCTCCAAGAATGTTTTGCTGCGAAGGTCGTGCAGTTTATTTTTGTGATTGACATCGTTTTCCTCAGCAGTTGTGGTTCGTACACCTAGTTGAGCGGGTTCAGGTTCTTGCAGAACTTTGTTCCCCTGTAGCAGTCGTCTGGAGTTCGTATCCCCAGGTTTAGTCTGATTGAGACTGGTGGGACTTCTTCTCCTCGGCAGGATGATTCCTTCCTCCACCAGAGTGGTTCTTTCTCCTTGACAGGAGGATTCTCCCTTCAGCATTTATTTTACTGATGGGGTCGTAGCATTTTGCATGATTGCATGGCATTTACCCTAAACGCGTAGCATTTCCACTGTGTGGAGCATTACGCCATGGTCAAACATATGCATACGAAACATGAGCTAGGTCGTTACCATTCTTGTTTTGCAGGTGTTCCTTCGCAGAATGGTTTGCTCAAGATGATTCTTGAATTCCCCAGCGAAGTTGTTTGCTTAAGATGATTCTTAAAATCCCCAATGAAGTCGCAAGAGTTGGTTGCTCAAGTTGATGCTTAGAGTCCCCGGCAGAGTGTTTGCTCAGGATGATTCCTGAAATCTCCGGCAGAGTTATTGGCTCAGGATGATTCCTGAAATCTTCGGCGGAGTTATTGGTCCAAGATGATTCTTGAAGTCCTCAGTAGAGTTGATTCATCCAGAATGATTTCTGGAGCTCTGAAGCAGAGTTACTTGATAGTTCTTCAGGATCCCTAGTGGAGATATGTCATCCCCACCAGGTTTTAAACTAGAGAAGTTGAAATTTCCCTTGAAGACTTGCTAATTGAAGTCCGGCTGATGCCCGAGAATTTCTTTGAATGCCTGATGGCGTAACTATAGAGATTGTCAAAAGTTCCTAATGACCTGATGATTCCTGAGGAATTCTTCTGCTTCCGTGCCGTAGAATGCCTAACGGCAATATCAGCTATGCTTCACTAGTTACCATGTGACCAGTGATCCCTTGATGACTTGAGGAAAAAGCTGCAGTGAAATCTGATGATCGTCCTGATGGAGATTTGAGACCGTTTCCGTGCAACTGCCATTTCAGAATTCAGAGATTGTCCTACCCACCAAAGTATCGTTTACTTGCGTGGTTGGAAAATGTCCGGTTACCGTGTGACCAATTCCCCAGCAGAGTTGTCGTGCAACTGTCATGCTCAGTTTTGAGGATGTTCCTACCAATCAGAGTATCGTTTACCTGTGCGGGCGACAGATCGCCAGTTAGCGTGTAACCAGTGATCCCTCGATGATTTGAGGATGCAATGATTTTAGATAAATCCGAGAATCATCCTGACGGAGGTTCAGATCAGTATTTCTCCAGCTAGTTGCCGTGCGACTACTATTTCAGTTTCCGAAGATTTGTTCCCATCAGAGTACTGTGTACGTATGCAGTTGGCAAATTTCCGAGTTTATTGGTATTCAACCATATTTTACATTCATTGTTTGAGAGCCGTTTTCTTCTCACCCAGTCAGGTCCAAGCCGCTTGAATAGGGGCAGCTGTTGCACCCCAAAATTTGCCTAACTTTTCTTTACCTAGCTTATGTTTCATTTCATTCACATTAGCATTATCATTTGCATTTCATTGACATGTATGCAGGAGATCAAGAGGTATGATTACCAATCAAGGGATATACAAGAATTTGAAGCTAGTTAAGAAGGTTATTCAGATGTTTAATGGTTGATATCCTTGTCAGAGAAGTTAAAAGAGCCTCAGAGAGAGTGGTTGAAACCAAGAAAGTGTGTCTCCTAACTTGAGAGTTGTGGGAAGATCATCAGATGATTCTGAGGCCATAGAGTTAGACTTGAGGTCTTGAGAGAGCTCATGAGAAGTATTGAATTTCACTTTGAAGCCTAGACAGGTCATTGTGCAAGATTAAGAAGACTCAACCATGATTGGTACAGCTAGGGTTTGACTGGGTCAACGCTAAGTCAACTGAGGATTTGAAGAAGGTTGAGACCTAATACAAGAGCCATGTGATCATGGATTGATACATTGAGATGTTCTAAGGATGATTCCAAGTTTAACTCATCATGATTGAAGAGTGTGAGAAGTTTCAGGCTAGGGTTTCTAAGACATGATAGTGTAAAATCCCCTGGCTGGACCCCTGACTTCCAGGAAATTTAACTCAAGATGTGATCTTCATCTCATCTTGACCCGAACATGATTGTTGTAGGGCATGATCTTAGCTTTAATTTGAGTACTAGAAGTCCTTGATAGGATTCATATAACTCAAGTTATGAGCCAGACAAGTTGCAAGTCATCTGAGGCATGTGAATTTGGAGCTTGAAAGTTACCCAACTTGCATTACACCTTTTCCCGAGAAGGATGATTCCTATGAACTTTTGGTCAACATGAATGTTGTTCCTTATTCTCTTAGCTTTCCATAGAGTACTAGAAGTTCATGATTGGATTTGTAGAACTCAAGTTATGGCTTTGACAAGTCAAGGGTATTTTGGGTATTTGGACATTACAGGTCATTTTGAATTATAGATCAATTTCACTATCTTGCAAGCTTCAAATGGAGTTTTGTTCAACATGAAAGTTGCTCAAAATGATGTTTTTAGCTTAGCCAAGTATCAAGAGTCCATTGATATGGATTAAAACAAGCATTGGTTGAAGAAATTTCACAAAAGGACCATTTTAATGAATTAAAATGGAAAAATTCAAAACAATTGGTAATGGAATGTTTTCAACCCAAATTTGTGCTCATTTTGATTGGAATTGATATTATAAATACTTTGGAATCATTACATTTTTGAATTGAGGTTCATAACATGGTCATTTGGAGGATTACTTTATGATGAAGTAACATTTCAAATGCATCCCTTTGGTTGAAATCAAGGAAGGAAAAATATACAATTATACTCCACAACTGTCAAGCAAGTGAATTGGAGTGAGTTGAAGGCAAAAGCAAGCCAAAATCGTGCACACCATAAGTGGATTTTTGGAAGGAAATTGAAAATGGGAAATCACAAATTGGGCTTTGTTTGGGCCTCCAAAGGTGTTAAACAGAATATAAATTGAATTTAGACCATTCTCAGAAGTTTCTAGTGGAAAATTCTGTTGAGAATCAGTTGGAGCAAGTGTGTGAAGGAGCTTGGAACTTGGTTTTCGAATTTTGAGATTGGGAGAGTTTCAGCAGAAATTGGACTTCAAGAAGTGTTCATCATCATTCATTGGAGTGATCTGCACACTTTGGAAGGGAATTGAGGCTTGAAAGTCACCTTGCTCGAAGCTCAAACTCAGGTTCTCATCTCTCAAATTTCCTCTTAATTTACACGCATTTAAGACCTTAGTTACATGTGGTTAAGTTAGAATTGAGACATAGATGGATTCTGTGTAGTTTTTAGGATGAATTATGAAAGTTTAGGTTGTGGTGATCCAAGTTGTGATTCGTGTATCTCCTTGAATGTTGGTTAAAAATGAAATTGAAGGCTGGATTAGTGATCTAGGGAGAGAGGCGGGTATAATGACATAAGGAATTGCAGTTTTCATCAAGGTTGGATGTCTGGTAGTTTTTCCCGTCGTGAGGTAGGGGATGACCGGCGCTAGGCCGGCCACCGCGAGGAATTGCAGAGCCACCGTGTTCATTTTCCCTCCGTTTAATGTTTAAAATCTCAGGTTATATCACAACCATTAGATCTTGCTTAAGAGTTGAATTGGTAAGCTGATATGAGGATCATGAGTGTGTCCACGTGTGACATCCCTCCCTTTTAATGAAACACCGAGTTTCATGGGAGGAAACTCTGGGCTTTGGGTCCTACTGTTATCCCCACCCCCCATTCGCAGGCCCAACTATTTTAACACATGAAAGCGCTACTTGTTGCACCCCCCTGGCGTTTGTTTCATTTAGAAAATAATAAGCTGAGTTGAGATTCAGACTGGGTTCATTCCCCGCGCTTTTCGCACCTCCTCATGTTGGGCCCAGGCGAATAAACACTTGTATGTCCTGCTGGTTACACCTCCCACCATTATTTCTTGTATTTCTTTTTCTTTATTTTCTTATTTTGTTGCATGTTAGATTTAATTCATAAATAAATAATGAATTTTGTTAATAAATCCTGAAAAAATTTGTGGATATAGATTGGGCTGTCTAGAATATGTCCATGTTTTTTATTTTAATTTTCCATTTCTTTTGCAATTAATTTCATATTTTCTATTGTAATATGTTTTTAATGATGGAATAATTGTGTACTGAATTTGTTGATTTTATTTCTCATTCATGCTTTTGAGTTTGATAGTGAAATTTTGTGTGCTGTTTATATACATATTGATGATGATGTGTGATTTTTGTTATGATTTTTAGATGATTTTAAATAGGATTTTAGGGTAGTTGTTTAGGAGTGTTCATGGATGGATCCCTTTAGTGTACCCTTGAAGTTTTAGATTTAGTTTGAACCTTTTGATTTAGGTTTAACCCTTGACTTTTCTACCATAGAATGTTGATACATGTAGGATAGTGTAGTATTTTCCTTAGAATTTTTAGGAATGTTTTTCTATTAAATTCCCATTTCACAAATTGGCCTTAGGTTAGGTGATCCTAACTAGGTTAAGTGCATAGGTTAGGCTTGTAAATGACCTCTAGATGATTCTAGGTCCCATTTTCTCTCTTGATAGATTGGTATTTAGATAAAAACCTCTTTTAGAACCCTTGAATATTTAGGATAGATGTCCTTAGAAGGTATCATTTGTGGTTTCTTTAGAAGCTTAAATAGGTGGATGATTCTTCCTATAGGGGTAGTTTCATCTTCAATTTTTCCTTGCTTGATTGGAATCCCCCTTGTGAGCAATGTTTTCTCTTGTGGAGGAATACATTGCACTATCATAAAGGGGTTGAGTCCATGAAAGCTCCCTCTCTCTAAAGAAAATGGAGTTGGTTGAGTGTCTATGGTAAGTTCCTGTGGAACTTACCTTGCTTCTCATCTCCATTCTCCTAAATTTCTCTCATTCGTTTCCTTTTAGGAAACTTCTTGAGTTAGCATAGTCCCTCCTGTGGGGGGAATATTGCACATCTCTTGAAGGAGCCAAACCCTTAGGATTCCCCCAAATCTCTTTTGTTGGTTGAGTGCCTGGGATAAGTTCCTGTGGACCTTACCCTGGCCTCCCAACACCCAATTTCTTTCTTTAGGATAAAAGCCTTGTATGATTACTTGTGGATTGAATCCATTATTTGTCATAAGTCCTTCTCCTCATTCATTGATTGAATTGCTTGTTGCATTAGGATAGTGCATGATTAGAATAGTCTAAGCTAGGAGCATGACTGCTTAGAGGTTGAGTGAGTCTCCCTCTGCTTGTTTGCATTAAGGGTTGAGGTGATCTTCCCCTTGCTTGTGTGTTGTTTTTCTTTTTCTACTTGACGTATTTGCATAATAGAGGTTAAGTGGGCTCCCTCTGCTTGCCTGTTTTGTCTGTTTTTCTTTGCTTAATTGCTAAGAGGTTGAGTGAGTCTCCCTCTGCTTGTATTGCTGCATGGCATGTGCATTTTTACTGTTTTCTGTTTACTGTTAAGCTGATGCTTTATCTGTTTCTGTATACCATTGACATGATCCCCTAGGAATCTCACTTCCTTTGATAAGGAAGTGATGATTAGAACTCTAGGTTGAAACCTATGCATGATAACTTCTAGGAGATCCCTGTTTCAAACCTCAACCATAGGATGAATCCTTGGCATGACAACATTAGGACTTGACAGTCTCCCCGTAGAGTTCGTTCTCTCCTCATCTTGAAACAACAGTAAAAAATGTAATAAAGGCAAGTTAGTATAAGCGCGTTACGAGCCTTAAGCTACTTGGGAAATGATAATTGAGCGGTCTCCTCTCAATCATCTAGGATGTTTAGTATATGTCCTTTGGACGCTATACGATGCATTCGCTCCTAAGTCATAGTCTCTAGTTCTGTACAAACTACAGACAACCTTAAAAAACAGTTCTTCCATAAAAGACAAAAAACAAACTTCAAACCTTTTGCCCCGTGGGCCCATAACTCAAAGGAAGCTTTTCTGAAGAAAAGAGTGTCATTAACTCCCAGTTCTACTGCAAACGGTAACACCTAAGTCTCCAAGGGTCGAGCCGCGTACGCCAAACTGCTGGAACTGTTTGTTAACCCTACTCGAAAAACAGATGAATCTGAACCCCCGTAATTCGCATTATCCCGAACTACGTAAGCTCTGATCTCTCAAGCCTGTTGAGAGTACGTAGGCACAATACTGATGTATTGGCGAGCCACCTTCCCCGTTACCCGTAGTTAGCCGAACTATGTTGACTCTGATTTCTCATTCTCTGATGAGAATACGTAGGCATAAAGTGCGACACTTTGCCGAGTCATTTTCTTTTCTTTTCAGACCGGCCTTGATAGGTAGATAGTAAAACCAACCCGTCAGATAAACACAACAAGCATGGATCCCATAGAGTACGATGGACGTGAGAGGTGCTAACACCTTCCCCTTGTGTAACCGACTCCCGAATCCAGACATGGTTGCGATGACCTTGTCTTATACCTTTTCGTCAGGTTTTTCCGATTGTTTCCTTTCCTGATCTAAGGGATAAATAATGAAAGGTGGCGACTCTTCTCTTTTGCCGACACCTTATTTTTGCGGTAGCAACAATATGGTTATTGACACTCCTGCTATGGGTTCGGTAATTACCCAGCATGTGTGTTTGAATTATCCGTTGAGTATTTTTGGTAAAGATTTTGGGGTTGACTTAGTGTGTCTTCACTTAGACCGAATTGATGTCATTCTTGGAATGAATTGGTTGAGGTTCAACCATGTTTATATTAATTGTTTTGACAAAACGGTTATTTTCCCTGAGTCTGACAAAGAAAGGGATTTGTTTATGACGGCTAAGCAAGTGAAGGAGTCGGTGCAAGATGGTGCAAAGGTGTTTATGTTGTTGGAAACTTTGAGTATTGGTGAGAGTGAAGAAATTGTTGTTTTACCAATTGTTCGTGATTTTCCGGAAGTTTTCCCTGTTGAGATAAGAGATTTACCGCCGGAACGGGAAGTAGAGTTTACGATCGATTTGGTTCCTAGAACTAGTCTGATATCGATGACTCCATATCGTATGTCCGCATCAGAATTGAAAAGTTAAAGAGTCAAATTGAAGATCTGCTTGATAAGAAGTTTATTCGTCCAAGTGTGTCGCCATGGGGTGCACCAAAGCTGTTGGTTAAGAAGAAAGAAGGTTCTATGAGACTCTGTGTGGACTACAGGCAGTTGAATAAGGCGACTATCAAGAGTAAGTATCCACTTCCGAGGATTGATGACTTGATGGATCAGTTGGTTGGTGCAAGTGTGTTCAGTAAGATAGATTTGAGATCCAGATATCATCAGATTCGCGTGAAGGCTGAGGATATTCCGAGAACTGCTTTTAGGACGAGGTATGGACACTATGAGTATTTTGTGATGCCATTTGGTGTGACTAATGCACCAAGTGTGTTTATGGATTACATGAATAGAATTTTTCATCCCTATTTGGACAAGTTTGTGGTTGTGTTCATTGACGACATTCTAGTCTATTCGAAGAGTGAAGAAGAGCATGTCGAGCATCTGAAAGTCATGTTATCCGTGTTAAAACAAAAAGCAGTTGTATGCGAAACTTTCTAAGTGTGAGTTTTGGTTGAAGGAAGTGAGTTTCCTTGGGCATGTAATTTCAAGTAGAGGTATTGCGGTTAATCCGTCGAAAATGGAAGCGGTATCGCAATGGGAGACTCCGAAGTCAGTTTTTGAGATTAGAAGTTTTCTTGGGTTGGCCGGTTATTATCGGAAGTTCATTGAAGGATTTGCTAAGCTATCATCGTTGTTGACGCAGTTGACTCGGAAAGGTCAAGCTTTCGTTTGGGATGCCAAGTGTGAAGGAAGTTTCCAAGAACTTAAGAGGAGATTGACGACGGGCCCTGTTTTGATTTTTCCAAACCTGGAAGAACCGTTTGTTGTGTATTGTGATGCTTCTTTGATGGGTCTGGGAGGTGTGTTAATGCAAAATAACCAAGTTGTAGCTTATGCTTCGAGGAAACTCAAAGTGCATGAGAAGAATTATCCGACACATGACTTAGAGTTGGCCGTCGTTGTATTTGTGTTGAAACTTTGGAGACATTATTTATTTGGTTCGAGATTTGAGGTGTTTAGTGATCATAAGAGTTTGAAGTACCTCTTTGATCAGAAGGAATTGAATGCAAGACAGAGAAGATGGTTAGAATTTCTAAAGGATTATGACTTTGGTTTGAATTACCATCCCGGTAAAGCGAATGTGGTAGCAGATGCGTTGAGTAGGAAATCATTGCATATGTCGATGATGATGGTGAAGGAGTTGGAATTAATTGAGCAATTTCGTGATTTGAGTTTGGTGTGTGAAAGGACTTCTTATGGAGTAAAGCTTGGTATGTTGAAACTTACTAGTGGTATTCTGGACGAGATCCGAGAAGGGCAGAAATCGGATTTGAACTTAGTTGATCGGTTAACTTTGATCAATCGAGGCCAAGGTGGTGATTTTCGGATTGATGAGAATGGTATTATGCGGTATCGTGATAGAGTTTGTATTCCTGACATTGTTGAGCTGAAGAGGAGTATTCTTAAGGAAGGGCATCGTAGTGGATTGAGTATTTATCCGAGTACTACTAAGATGTATCAAGATTTGAGGAAAATATTTTGGTGGCCTCGTATGAAGAAGGATATTGCAGAGTTTGTGTATTCTTGTTTGACTTGTCAGAAGTCGAAGATTGAACATCAGAAACCGTCAGGTTTGATGCAACTGTTGTTTATTCCTGAGTGGAAATGGGATAGCATTTCTATGGATTTTGTGTCCGGTTTACCGAGGACGTAGAGTAATTTTGAAGCCATATGGGTTATTGTGGATAGACTGACCAAATCTGCTCATTTTATTCCTATGCGCATGGACTATCCATTGGAGAAGTTGGCGAAGTTGTATATTGAGAGGATTGTCAGTTTGCATGGTATTCCGTCTAGCACTGTGTCAGATCGAGATCCGAGGTTCACTTCGAGATTTTGGGAGAGTCTGCAGAGTGCTTTGGGTACGAAGTTGCGTTTGAGTTCAACTTATCATCCTCAGACAGATGGTTAGACGGAAAGAACGATTCAATCACTTGAAGATCTATTGAGAGCTTGTGTATTGGAGAAGGGAGGAGCTTGGGATAGCTACTTGCCTTTGATTGAGTTTACTTACAATAATAGTTTTCATTCGAGCATCGGTATGGCACCTTTTGAGGCCTTGTATGGTAGACGTTGCAGAACGCCGCTATGTTGGTATGAGTCGGGAGAGAGTTTTGTAGTTGGACCCGAGTTAGTTCAAGATACTACCGACAAGATTAAGATGATCCAAGAGAAGATGAGGATTTCCCAGAGTCGTCAGAAGAGTTATCATGACAAGAGGAGGAAAGTAATCGAATTTCAAGAGGGAGATCATGTGTTTCTTCGAGTCACTCCTATGACTGGTGTTGGTAGGGCATTGAAGTCACGTAAGTTGACGACGCGTTTCATTGGTCCTTTTCAGATTTTACAGAGGATAGGAGAGGCAGCCTATCGTGTTGCTTTGCCTCCATCTCTTGCTAATCTTCATGATGTGTTCCATGTATCTCAATTGAGGAAATACATTCTGGATCCGTCTCACGTAGTCCAAGTAGATGATGTACAGGTGAGAGATAACCTGACTGTGGAGACATCACCTATGCGGATAGAGGATTGGAAGTCGAAGCAACTTCGAGGCAAAAAGATTGCTTTCGTGATGGTCGCTTGGGGAGGACCGGCTGGTGGGAATGTAACGTGGGAGCTGGAGAGCCAGATGAGGAAATCTTATCCAGAGTTGTTCGAATCAGGTAACATTTTCGAGGACGAAAATTCCTAAAGTGGGGGAGAGTTGTAACAGCCCAATTTTTCATTAATTAGTTATTTGCATTAATTAAGTGGGTTAATGAGAATTATTTAATTGATGGGTAATTAATTAAATGAATTATTAGATGTTGGAGATAATTAGAAGAGAAAGACATATTAAAGAGGAGAGTGGAAAGAAAAGGAAAAGATAGAAACAAAAAGGAAAGAATAGAGAAAGAAGGAGAAAGAGGAGAAAAGAGAAGAAGAAGAAGAAGAAGAGGGAAAAACTTGGAATCATCAAGAACAACTCTCAAGCTTTGGATTAATCAAGGTAAGGGTGTGAAATATCATTATCTTAACGATGTATATGAATATGTATGCTTGGGTTAGAGTATTGGATGTTTTTCTACAACTTCCATTTTAGGGCATAAATGGATTAATCGGTAGAATCTGAGTTTTTACGGTGGAAAATGAGAATAAGTGGTAGTATTTAGTCGGGAAGGTGTTAGACTAAGGTTACGGAACTTGTTCGGTAAGAATCGGTTGGTTTTGGAGAGTCTGGTGGGAGTTGGACAGTAAGAAATTTGGAGTTCGCAGACATTCGCTAGCGTGTTCGCTGAGCGAGCTGGTAGCGAACGTTCGCTAAGCGAGCTAGTAGCGAGCCAGTAGTGAACGGTCTCAGACTTGGACATAATGCATTTTGTGTTGTTCGCTAGTAGCGAAGGTTCGTTAGACCTTCGCTGAGCGAGCGAGGTAGCGAACAAAGTCAGAAGCTTCTGTTTGCCTTCGCGAGCTTGTTCGCTGAGCGAACAAGTAGTGAATACTCGCTAGGAGCTCGCTAAGCGAGAAGAGTAGTGAACATGACAGGATGTGTTTTTCTTTAATGTTTCCATCTGAGGTCGGATTTCCGACTTAACTTGGATTATTTCCATGCTCGAGGCGTCGATTACGCCGGGATATATTATACTGTGGGTAGTCTTACGGCGTGAATCCTAGATTGTAAATTGATCAGAATTTTGATTCATGGAGAAATGTAATACATTGTTATAATTGATTTAAAAATATATGAAGAATGCATGAGAACATATTGTGTATATGTGTGCATTGTTTGTTAATATATTGATGATATGTATGAATATGTTGTGTGTGCAATCGTTGTGATAATTCTTGAAGAGATGAATTATTTGAATGCATGAGATTAAGATGTCGGTCTTAAGTGCATTGAAGTGTTGATTGCATATGCATCATTTAGTCAAGAGGCAATGCTTGCTAGTTTCGTGGAGACTAGTGACTTGTCCCAAGCCTAGAAGAGTGGGTTTGAAAGCTTAGAGGACGGGCTTTTGGTGGTTATCGGTCTAGAAGAGTGGACCAGGTTTAATGTAAACCGAAAAAAGATAACAAATGTTGGTACCACATGGCATAAGTTTGCATTGAGTCGTATTGAGTCACATAGCATGAATGTCAATATTATATGAAATATGATTGCGTATGGACTATGTATATGAGTTAAATGGATTGTGGTGAGAAATGTAATGTATGTATGTTTTATGTTATGCATGTATATATAATTATATGTATTGATTATTAAGATAATATTTCTCACCCTTCTGCTGTTTTATAATGCTCTGTGAGACATTGCAGATTAGGATTGCTGGAGGTTTTCTTTTGGTGAAGTATAGCTTCATTCTTTTGAGTCGGTTGCTCTGATATGTAACATCGGGTAGCTAGGCTTGTAGAGTATTTTTTTGTGATGCATTGTATATGTATCAGCTGACGATGTTTGTAAAATATGAATGATACTATGAACAACTTGATGATGCGTACTTCTATTATATCATGTCTTAAGTAATTCAATGTTCTAGTCTTCCGCTTTAATCAAAACATTGATATGTGGACTCTAAGAGTTATGCTTTACTTTTGGTTGAGATTTACCCCTTTTGTTTTATCTCTTTATGAACATTATTATTTATGTTGTCGTTTCGTGAATAATGTGATGTGCCTCTTTTATACCATGTTATAAACATACTCTGATGAATTTTGTGTAAGTGATTAAGTGTTTAATTGCATTATTTTGGGGGTATAGGAGGGGGTGTTACAAAGTGCGAAACGATGTTGTGGGGCTCCTGCCCAACCCAATTGAAAGGTGTGCCGACTTTCACGACCTCAACTTCCTCGTCATCCAAATCAAGCTCAACTTCTTCATCGACCATGACGACATCCTCGGGCTTTGCAACCATTTTACTTGAAAAGTAGAGGAAAACGGTGAACTCAACAACTAAGATTATATCCACCCTTCCACCGTAAATCAAGTGAAAGGGCGAAATGAAAGGGCGAGGAAATGGTCGAAAAACATCCTCGACCAAAGCCCTTGACGACAAGCGTGTGCTCGTGGGGGGACACTCCTCGACACATAATGCGTAACCTCACTCCACGGGAGAAGGGTTCCTCGGCGCTCATGTTCCCACCAGAGTGAAACATGGAAAGCCTCCTCGACTGAAGACTTCCTCGTGGTACTCACATGCTCGCATGGAGAAAGCTTTCCATGACGTCAAACTCAGCTGGGACACTAAAAACTCATGAGGTCCCTGAGACCTTCACCGGGACCTTCATGCATTTTCCCAGAATCTTCACAAGGTCTCTAGAATCTTCATTGGAAACTCCATGATTCTGCTGAGAACTTCACGAGGCCGCCGAACACTTCAAGGGTTCCCCAGAGAAACTGTCGGAAACTTCATGAGCCTCCTGGAAACTTCATCGTAGACTTAAGAAACTACCCGGAAAATTTATAAAAGCCGAAAAATGCACAAAATCTGGAGAAAGACAGAAGACTTACTTATACCAAGAAGAATCTAGACGGCCGAGCAAGGAACTGACGGCATCTACGGTGGCGGACGGACGTTGTGAGAACAGGGGAGACCTTGAGGGACTTTGAGGAATTCTTGAGCTATAATGAGGGAGCGTGCAAATGAATCGGTCTTCCCCTCAATTTATAAGCCCTAGCACGTGAAGCGAAACGTCTCATTGACACTCAAGCACCCTTACTTGTAGTCGTCATAGGCATTTATTGCTCTTGACACGTGGCTCAAGGAGACGTCATGAGTTTCCTTTCAAAATCGGGTGCACTGCTCAAGGGAATGACGTGTCCAGAGCCTTTCACTTACGTCGAGCACAATTCCTGACCTTTGCCCTGCTGGGAACACTTCCTCGGGGGAAGTTGGAAAGAAAGCCACAACTACGTGCAACGAGCAGGCCTTCGCGCGAGTAGATCGAACTTGATGTCACGCCCCACTGTCGCACGCAACTAATGGGCCTTACGTCTGGTCGCGTGCATCGCCCTGCGAGTTCAGCACGTGCGACCTTCCTTCGGACAAGTCCCTACTCCCCTCCTCAGCGCCAGAATTGACCCTTAAGTCATTACTCCTCGGAGCAACGACTTGGGGGACTCTTATTCTATACTGGGCTAGAGGCTGCCCCACCGTCGGGCACGACCCAACCCAACTCCTTGTTGGTGAGGGCCCAATGAAGGCCCAATCATCATCTCACACGGGGAGCTCTCACACGTGTCCCCCACGGTCTCCACGTGCTCCCCACGCGGGGACACGTCATCAGCCAACTACCTGCATCCAAGAGAATAAGTCCTTCACCTTCCAAAGTTCACGGGACAGTTGGACCGGAATGAAGACCACATGCTAGTCTTCACTACGCCATGTAGATCCTGGCAGTTATTCGTATTGGGCCTAATGATTCGACCCAACGCAAATAATCGTTGGTCCAGCGCTGGAGGCATATTATAAATATCCTCTTTTACTAGAGGGTCAAATATTCTATTCTCTACGCCTTTTGTACCTGCTTTCTCTCTCCCGCTAAAACTTACTTTAGCATCTGAGTGCCTTGCATGTACACCTCCCTCCTCTTCTCACTACAAGAAATACAAGAATTACCTGCAGATTTACCTGTGGAAATTTATCCGCAGATATACCTGCGATTTTACCAGCGAATTTATATTGTGAAGCATTATTTTCTGCAAAAATTTAGGTAGCAACAAAGTTCGCAGAAATTCCTGAGACTTTAGCTGCGATTTTGAATTTTAAATAATATATCCTTTGACATTTTTCTGCGATATTTCCTGCGACTTTACCTCCTAAATTAATTATCCACGAATGTTTTAGCGAGAAATAGAAAATAGCAGGAAGAATCGCAGGTCACACGTTTCCTGTGGAAACTTTGTCAAAATCCGCAGAAAAACAGAGTTTTTCTAGTAGTGTCTCCAACACCAGTGAACTAGGAGTTCACAACGCGTTGTTGGCTGATGATCTCTTTCTGATCCGATAAGATATATATATATATATATATATATATATATATATATATATATATATATATATATATATATATATATATATATATATATATATATATATATATATATATATATATATATATATATATATATATATATATATATATATATATATATATATATATATATATATATATATATATATATATAAAATTTATCACCTAATAAAAATTGTGATACTATGTAAGTATTATTCACAACGGTT